>OU893349.1:9515578-14315578 GCA_918026875.4 Diatraea saccharalis
ACGTGACACCGCACGACGGCTGTTGCTGACTGTACACGGAGATCGCCCGTTGCACCAGCTGTTGTACTGACGTCAGCTCCGCCGCTGATAACAATTAAACAAACTATCAATATGAAAACAACTAGTCAAATAAATGGTCATGATGTCAGGTATAATAAATTAAAACGAAGTGATAACGCGTTGATTTCTCTCGCATCATCAAAAAACACATCCCACTTGTAGGTAGGTACATACATAATACATATTTTTATTCACAAGTAGGTAAACTATTAACTTCTATAAAACAACTATTATATAGAAGGGTGTTTGATTTAGAAAATGTTTACAAAGATAAAAATAGTTAAAATGTCATATTTAATTTTGAAACTACCGTAACGAAGACAATATTAAATTTTGTGCGCTCTGTTAAGTTTTCCTCTTTGCATTTTTTAAATTTCCGAATCCTTTTCAGGCTCCGTAATCATTTAGACTTAATATTGACGTACAGTTATTCTTGTAGAGAATATATGCCTTGAAGTCAGTATAATGCACTAGTGCTACATTAATTACAGTTGTCTATTATAGCCAGATCAAATTAATTGCACTATGCATGGCAAGGTAAGCATGCTACGACCGGAAACGTAAAACCGTAGCTCGTAGGTACTCTACGAGTTTTCAGCTGCTGCTTTGACTAAGAAGACTGCGGATAAAGGTAAGAAGAAAATGTGATGAAGTTGCAAGTCGTTAATAAATAGAGACAGACGAACGGACAGATCACAATTTTTTTTTTAAATAAGAATTCGTAAATTTTTCACTGTTTCTTCTAAATACAGTATCACCAAAAAATAACTCTAGCTACTCCGTGCTTCGGAAGGCACGTTAAGCCATTGGTCCCCTGATGCATTCGCAGTAGTTAATAGCCTCCAATCCGCATTGTGTCAGCATGGAAGTTCATGGCCCATGCTCCTTAACCTTAATCCACAAGGAAGGCCTGAGCGCCCGCAATGGGAACGTAAAAAGAGCCGATGATGATGACAGTATCACAGCGATATATTACCGCAAAAATATATATTTTTTTACTATTAAAAAAGGGTACATTTACGAGAAGAAAATAGACACAAGTCTATAGTAATATTTCAGAAACTGCAGAATAATCGGCCTAGAAAATTCAAAAACCACGAAATAGTCCTCTCATTGCCGATACAGTTTATTTTAACTTTATTCTTTTGTTCACTATCAATTTGAAATTAATGATTTTGCACCCTGTTTAAGCGAACAACAAAAATATATAAAAAAAATAATAACTGTATTAACAAATAATTAAACACTTGTTGTAAGTTATCAATTTGTGTGAACAGAGGCGCCTAGACAACAATTGAAATCTATTGTTACATTTGTAGGTCATCGAAGCAACAATCGGTAATTGTGTAGTTTTATAGACTTTCAACGATAAACAAAAATTCTGAACATGTTCGTGAATTGGTATATTTTTATTTTAAAAATTTAATGTTTATAAGGTTATTTTTTAATTATTTTCTAATAATTATCTTCTTAGTTATTCTGTTACAAATACATCGTCGAACAGCTCTGTCAACACTCAACAGTATTAGATGTTCAAATATCATTGAACAGTAGGTAGGATTTATTCGATTGAGCCTCGAATACTGGGACAAAGCTCTGCGTTCGAGGCTGCGTTCGACGCTGTATTTTCAACAGAATAACAGTACAGAAGTCAGTACGTTGTTTTGGATATCCGGAACTGGTGAATTTATAAGCGTTTTCTTTAAAGATATATATCAAAATAGCATTGTTAATGCAAAATAATGCATGTGATTTTTTGCCGGTTTTGCCATCTCAATGTCAAAAAAACACAAACATAAACGTCGTTTAGCTACTAATAAGCGGAAAGATTTATTTTTTTATTTACATTGAATATGTTCGGAAACTACTGAACCTGTTTTAAACATTCTTTCACCTACGGGCACATATATCGTACACGAATGACATAGGCTAGTTATAATTAAATAATTGACGCTAGCGAAGTCCTTAAAGAAAAAAGTAAAAGTTTATATTATGCTAGCGAAGTCGCCATAAGTCAGATAGTACGTAAATTAACAAATATTATATAGTTAGTTTAACTAGAAACGTAGTATAATGGCGTCTCTGTTACCTACATTATGGATTAAAAACTTAACGTAATTATTTAACAACCACTATAAAAAATATAGAACAATAAATTCATATCGCTTACCATTTTGGCTTCTAAATTTACGGTCCTCTTCATCATTGCTAGGGCCATCATCGTTACCCTTTTTAAAACTAATCAATTTTGGAATCACTAATAACATGCATACAACGGCGAGCATGGTCACCAACTTCTTGAAAATCAGTAATTTCAGTAGAAGTTTAGCAATCGTAAGTATGTCTAATTTTATAGCTAATTTGTCGAAAAATCCTAATCCTGGTGCAGTATATGGAACCCCATATGAAGGTTTAAGTGGCGGACCGTAGACTGGTGGTAACGGCTTAGGAACAGGCGGTCCATAGACTGGAGCCGGTGGGCCATATGTTTGAGGGGGAGGCCCGTAGTTTGGAGCAGGAGGACCGTAATTTGGAGCAGGTGGTCCATAGCTTGGCGCTGGTGGACCATGATTTGGAGGTCCATAACTGGAAGCCGGAGCGGAATAACTTGGTAAAGGGGGACCATAACTATTGGGTGGTGAGTTGTAGGTTATATCCGATTCAAACTTCACATGGCCATTGTTAGGTGGTAAGTAACTATTGACTGTTGACGGCCCAGAGAAACCAGAGGCCGACGAACTGAAAGTGTTGTCACTTGTGAAAGGAGGCGAGTAATCATAACCACTGTCATCGCGATTCGTTATATGTTTTTCTCCGTCTTTTGCGGTAACTATCACAACACCTTTCTTCGCCTTTTCGGCTTCCACACGTGATTTTGAATAAGCATCCAAATAGGAGTCGGTCTTCGTGTTTTTCGACTTGGTACTGTTGTCTGCAGGGCCAACGATCGCGGCAACACACGCACAAATCGATAATATTGCTACACAACTCTGCAACAACGCCATCTTGGATATACTGGAGCTGCCGTCCAAAAGGAGCGACCTCCATCAACTGTAGCTGACGAATGACAAGTAACGTCGAATACCATTCAGTTTTCACTTTTGACTTACAGTAAAAGAACCTAAATATGATAATGGAACGCAATTAAATTCTCCAAGTGACCCCTGCGTTCCGCATTGCTCATGGTAAGTAGGTGCGTATACGTGTGACTCGAATGTAAATAGTCACGAGAGTCAGCGTTCTAACTCGTGAGTTTTCGCCCTTGTTCACCTCTGTCGGTGTAGCGCCCTAAACCCACAGGGATCTTTCGTCATACAAAACTATATTTGGACGTAAACTGTAAGAGAAAGTTGTGATAGTCTTTGGCTAATGTAATAGCCAAACATTATCGTTCCTTTTCTTAAAATGAACAGGCTGTTATTGTGTTATTAATGTTATAGTGTAGAATAACCTTATAAATTAAAAAAAATTTGACAACCAACGATACTTTTTATAAAGGCGGTTTTTTTAACTTACAATTTATAGACAGCATACCGTTATATGTTAAATGAATATTCTTAATGTTAGTACATCAAGAGGGCACGTAGACCAAATATCATTAACTTTCAACTGATTTGCAAAAAAAGGAAAACTTCCAATTAAGCATGATTAAAAATGAAAGTTACGTCCTAAGTCTACGTCATATTTCCTATGGTCCTACTGTTACTACCAAAAGGGGCATTTACAAAAATTGCTCTATACATTTGTACTATTACTCATACTATAATAAAAATTGCCGGGCGCGATAATATAGACAGAGATACTTTAGTTCTTTGGCAATATTCCACTCTCAAGTGAGTTACATTTAAACGATTTTGAATTATGTAAGTAACAAAACTGTTGGATCACAAAAAACTTTCTTTCAAATACTTCGCAAGAAAATAAATAAGATGGTTGAGCATATACGTGTGCTGTTTTATAAATAGATAAAATGCTTTGTTGCTTCATTATTTATCTAGTATCTTCATCCACGTGGGGTCTGTATACCAACGCACCATCTACGAAACACTAAATGAATTGTAGGGGAGACCTAGGAGAGTTGTGACAATTTTTACATAAGGGGCTCTATCTCGCTTAAGAAACATTCCACAGTTATGACTCATGTGAATTAGTTTAGCGCCATTCCTTCTGTTTCCAAAACCATCACTAAAATTAATTAAAGTATAATAGTTTCTGAAAAAAATAACAAAATTCAAGTCCACTCCCCTTGTCACAACTCTCCTACCACCGAGGTAAGTTGTGACAGGGTACCGAGGTAAGTTGTGACATCATTGTATTTAAGCTATAAGATATAAAAATACCATTACATACGACATAAATAATCAAGCACGTTTTTTTTTATCAAATCAGTACTTTAATAATAAATTTGACTTGGAAAACACACACTGAACATGTTTGCAAAAAGTTGTCCCAGTATTCTTGTGCATTGTACAAACTTAGTAGGATCGCGAATCAGTGCACGGTCCTTACAGCTTATCACGCGTACGTAGTTTCTACTGTTCGATACGGTTATATGTTATGATTATATTTGGGGATATTCGACTGATTCTGTAACTGCCTTTAAAGCCCAGAAAAAATGTGTTAGGAGCATATTTTATTAAACTAAATATTATGACCCTGCCATCAATCTATATATTCGAAGTTGGTATTTTTGTCAAACAGGATCAACAACTATTTGAAAATAAGACGAGATTGCATCATCGAGACAAATTGTGTACGATACCCTCTAAGACAGCTCAGTTGAACAAAAGTATCTTTTGTATGGCTCCAAAAATTTTTGATAAAATTCCAAAAACAATACGTAATCTGGATAATTGTAATGTTTTTAAAAGAAAACTTTATAAATTATTAGTAGCTAAAACATATTATAGTGTAAACGAGTATCTAGCTGACAGTACTTTGTAAATGTATAAATACGTAATGAATTAGTTGAATTTTTTACATAACATGTTATTGATTAGATTAGTTGACAATTACTAACCTACAAATATTGTATGCTTTTTAGGCAGATCACGGTGTAACTATTCAGTCCTTGCATCCAATATCTTTATATAACCTGCGATCAACAATAAAGATTGATTTGATTTGATTAATCATCTTTTAATACCTACCAACTAAAACAACATAGTATTAATATTAATACTACAATAATATGATTGATCTCAAAGCGATACAATATTTAGTTAATGAAAATATTATAATTACTTGTTATGAGAATATTCTCATCAGTATAAAATCTTAATCTAATCAGATTCACATTATGCCAAACGTAATGAAATTCGTCCCCAGTACAATCTAACTGTGCCTAGCCATTGCATTCCAGGCTTTGGACCCACTGATCATTCGATCTGCTGTCTGCATAGGCTTCAAGGCAAACCAAATAAAAGCAATTATTTTCTACATCTTCTTCATCACTTGTTCTATTCTTCTTATTAGTCTTCTTTGCTTTTTTAGGTTTCTTTTTTTTCTTCGCTTAAGACACGCTTCTTAACATTCTTAGATTTTCAGTCTCTCGTGTATAGTTATTTTGGTATTCTCAAAAAAATAAGTATGCGGTATTCCATTATACACCTTAAGTAGCTACTAACACACCAACAAACATCTACAGTTAATAAAAAATAATGTAAAAATAGCCCAGCAGAAATTTGGAGTAAGTAGGAGAGTTGTGACAGGCTGTCACAACTCTCCTAGGTGTTCAAAATGACGTCTTGGTCCGAATAATAATTCATATTTTCTAAACACGATGCGCATACAAAAAATCAGTGCCACGTATTGAGACTTAAATAACTACATAACTTAATAAAAAATAACACATCAATGCACATATACTAAGATATGATATATATTCAAATATATTTTGAAGAAAAACTTACTTTTCGTAATTTTTTGTACACTGACGATATATTTACGCAACTGTGCCACATGCACCGTCGACAGGTACTGAGTCGTGTAGCGCGTGTCGAGAACGACAAACAAGCGTTAATGCCATCTCGCTTACTATAATACGTAGAGAGAAATCCTCCTTGTCACAACTCACCTCTGTCACAACTCACCTAGGTCTCCCCTACGGGTAAGCACAATCAGCGCCATCTTACACTCGTATATTAATTACAATGGACAAGAATTTGAAAGAAGTAAGAAAGTCAATAACTAATTCTAGTTAATTCCAACTGTCCAACGGTTCTTACATACAAATTCTCGTCTGTTGGTTAAAATTATTTACTAAAGTTACTAGGAATGTGAATCATAAGGTGGAAACACATTTATGTGTAGGTAGTAAGTATTTTGTCGCGACAGAAAAATATAAGTATATCAATTACTGGTTGTTTCCCACGACTTCTCATGTAGCTCGGTGGCGTAGTGGATAAGCGCCGCGGCCCGCGATCGTTGTCGTTAAGCAACTTTCGCAAGGGTCGGTCACGGGGTGGATGACCAAATAATTATTATTTCGAGCTACTCCGTGCTTCGGAAGGCACGTTAGGCCGTTGGTCCCAGCTGCATTTGCAGTCGTTAATACCCTCCAATCTGCATTGAGCCAGCGTGGAGGGTCATGGCCCATCCTCCTTAACCATCCATAAGGAAAGCCTGAGCCCCTGCAGTGGGGACGTAAAAGGGCTGATGATGATGATGATGACTTCTCATGCGTCCATCTAAATTAGGTATAGCATATGTCGCAAGCATATGATGTAGATGAAAGAACTTTGGTAGAAAGTACATGATCGGATAATGATTCCCGAAGGTTACATCCTATAAACAAGCAAAGTTAGGTAAACTTTACCTCTTTATAATATTAGTATGTGTTTATAAAACTTATTGGTATATGAGGATCAGACACATAAGGGAGACTACTGCGATATATTTAAGTCTGCACTAAGGACATGATTGACTCCGAAATATAATATAAATATATCCTATTAATATTATAAATGTGAAAGTTTCTTTGTTTGGATGTTTGTTAGTCAATCACGCCGAAACTACTGAAAGGATTTTGATGAAATTTGGTATACAGATAGGGTATTAGCTGACTTAGATAATAGGATACTTTTTATCCCACTAAACATTTCCCTAGGGTCCACGCGGGCGAATCCGCTGGTGAAAGCTAGTATAATATAAATATAAAAAGCCTCGTTTGGCTTGGCGCCATTGACACGCAAACAAACGTTAAAATATGCAACACATTACTCCCGAAGTCCCAGGCAAAAAGAAGACAAAGGCATTAACAGTATTTAAATTATTTTCCGATTTCTACTTATCTGCAATGCGAAGTGATATTTTCACTTGCAAATTGAAAACGATACTTGATACAAGACTGTTGCAAAACACAAAGACGACCTCACGCCGGTTCCAATGTATCGCCATCTCGGAGGGTTCGATTCCCAGTAAGGTAAATGTAATAATTGAACTTTTATATATTGTATCGGGTCTGGGTGTTCTGGTATCTTCGTTGTCTCGGATACTCCGCAATATGAGAGATTAGCTACTGATCTTGGAGTCTGGATAATTTGTGTTGTCTTGTTTTTATTTATTTATTGAATACTTTATATATTATTTTGGACTCGCATTTATTATAATATATTAAACCTATAAACAGAGACACGCGCTTCCGTACACTTGCTATCTTGCTCTAGCGAGTGATATCGCGCTCTATCTTCGCAACGTCTAATTAGTTACAGACGACATCACGTCACGTCACTATACAGTGGAAATTCTTCCAGATTTGTATGGTGTACTGTAAACTGTACATTTAGGATAAATTGCAAAATTAGAATCATTATGAATGTAGAATTCGACTTTTAATTCAAATGTTAAAAAATCTTCACAAAAAGGTTAAAACTTCATTAATAAATGTTTTTAATGAAAAAAACAATTTTAAATAAAAATATTTGGTCCTCGGTTATCTCAGTACTGTATTGCGAAAGGTAAAGGATTCTAGTCCCACATAAGGGTACCTGGGGTGGTGGGTTTTTAAGGATTTTTAATTAAAAATATTTATCAATATAGCATTGTGAATGGAAAATAGATCAATTTTAATAATTCATAAATGTTTCTATTATTTTATGGATTTTATTAATAGAAAACATAAAAAAAATATTCTTAGTTACTAGTTCTTATTCTAAACACTCTTATTCAAATGCATTGTCTCTAGTCAAATATCTTTCTTCAAAAAACTTATGCAGTTTCCTTTTCTTTGTACCATTTTCATTAGGTGAAGTAAAAAATGAACTAATCGGTTTTGTATTTGCTTTCTTAGTCTGTCCATCATCATCCACATCTTCAAATATGCAATTAGCTGCTTTTTCTTGTAGCATAACTTCTGCTGTTGACCAACTAAACCTAACCAATAAAGGATATCCAAAAATTTTGTCGATTTGATCTCTGATGAACTTCTTCGTCAGGGGATCTGGAATTAACAAATAAAGCTCCAATATCGCATAATAATTAAAGAATATCGGTTAATACAATTGCACATTTATATTTTTTTTAGGATCATATAGGTGATTCCTTCGCCTATAGCATTTATTTTAGAACACAAGCCAACAAAGACCCAAAAATTATCAGTGTTTCATTAGTATTAAAATAGATGTTTTGCGTTACTTAAACGCACAGAACACAGAAAGACGCTAGAAGGGCCTTGTGGGCGTGGCAGTGTAGCCACGATCCTGGACAAATGTACAGGATCATGACTTCACCACGCGATTGCGATGTTTAGTCATTTACGAACGCGCGCGCTGTAAGTACTGTAAAACACGATACTAAAAGTGTTAAAAATGCCGACTTGCGCAGTTATTAATTGCAAAACAAGAAGCCCATCCTCAACTAGGTCCAAAGAAAGGATTCCTTTTCATTAGTGAGTAGAACACTTCTCAAATTTAGTATTTTTAGTCGAAATTCGTGAAATGTTATCAAAAAAATATACATTGCTGAAGAAGTGCGCATATTTATTACATTGCGTCGTACTAAGCACGTAATGTAAAGAACATCGCGAAATCGCCGTTATATATTCTTAATATTGTAACAGAAAATTTGTTTTATTTTTTTTATTTTGAACCATTAACAACAATACTTTTTAAATCATCGGAATCCGTTCAGGATAAGTTCCAATAGCATTTATTGTACTGATAGTATTTTTTTATTTTGTATATATTTATTTACATTATATTGTTTGTCAATATTACTAGTTTCATTTAAGCGATGTTGCTGATCTCATCTGTTTACTTGATACGAAATCGAATAACGTATCGTAAAAAAAATACCTACTATTATTATTAATAAACAAACATATTTATATGCAAATAAATATTTAAGCTTGACTAGTACCGATTCAATGTTAGTTCATTAGTAATAAGTAATTTAAATATTTCTTATTGAATCAATCATCTAATTAAGAATTAATATCTAAAGAAAAAAGATAATGTCTTAATCAATACAATTCAATGTATATCCAAAATAATATAAAGAAATTATTACTCTAGTATCCTTTCAATAAATCGACTTGTTGTTTTTCAATATCGATAGTAAATAACTTTACGTCAATCACTAGTGTGATATGTCAAATTAAAATGGCTTTTACACGTTTATTGCGCACTATAGATGTCTGTTATGGTTGAGCGTGATTGGTTATAGTTATATTGGGGCGTTCAGATTGGCATGTTTGAATGTAAGTGTGTGCATATCTTTTGTATAATTGGTCTGATATTTTGTCTGATGTACGGCGGACTAAAAGTGGGGCAAGTCTGGCGACATCGGTTTTCGTACAAAGGATGCATGATTGCTTTTCTAACCTCTTTTCCGTATTCTGTGCTTAAACGGTTTCAGTGTAATAGATAACAGCATAATAGACAATGTTATTGAAAAATAAACAAAAATATAGAACAATTTTTTCTCTCTCAAAGACTTCTTTAACTTTTTTTTGAAGCTTTCGAATATAAAAAATTTCAAAGTCAATTAAAGGAACTTTTGTCTTATTCTAATAAAAAAACTTACCACCAGGATAACCACTCCCAAACTCCGTATAACTCATCTCCAGACCTTCTTGGAACTTCCAAACTTTAAGACTATGATCTCTAGTAACTTTGGCAACAATACTAGCTGCTGACACAATAGGGTAAATTGAGTCAGCCTTTTTTGCAACCTGCACAAAGTTTTTTGTGATATCTTTAGCGTTATATGAACAATCTTTAAAATAACATAAATGTAATGGCAATATACTAACTATAAGAAATAGATTGTCTATTTCTTTTGAACAAGTATATGTAATACTTGTTCAAAAGTGTTTTATGCAATTTGTTATTGTATTGTATAGTTTATTATGTATTATATATTTTTCTTTTTGTATATTTTTTTTCACATTACTAAAGTGTTACAAAATAATAATTTTATAAGTGAAACCATGTAATTGGTGAACAGTTATTGTTACAGTATCATGTATTAAACTTAATATCACTGTTTATTTTCCTAATAAAATAAAATAAATATTTTAATAGATTGTAGATACCTTGCCAATTCTGTGGCTACATAGACAACATCTTGGCATAATGTGCTGACATCTCATTCAAAAGTTGTCTTATTAAAATAAGTACTACCTATAAGAAATTAATTGCTATTATGTTTCAAACATTTTCACTTACAAAAATTTGCATTATTCCCAGAACAATGAAAAGTTGAAAAGATAACATATTATAGTACAGATATCAGAATTTCTATATAACTTACTGTGATTTTATAATCAGGAAATATTTCACTTAACCGAGCTTGATATTTTTCAGGGGGACCAACAGTATCCACATAGACTTCTGTTATATTAGCTCCACATTCTGCCACTTTTTTTATAAGATCTATAGCAGAGTTCATAGATACCTAGAACATTATAATAATAAGAAAATATGAATACATCAATTCTGTGGTGCGGGTGAAGAAGTTGATAAGTTGAGATTTTTGAGCCGTCCTTTTAATGGAAATAATCAAAACATATTCTAATACTTACATATAATAAGATTAATTATGATTGGTTGTCTTCATCAGTATCCCCCTTAACAATATCCAGATCATTGGTATTTAAATTTAAGTCTGTCTTTAAATTCTGTCTGTCTTTCAATTTAAATAAAAATCATGGAAAAATGTGAAATTCCTGAAGTAAAAGAGGTAATCATTTATTCAGATGAACACTCTGTTATTGAAAAAAACTCAGATGAAAATAATTTCCTGATCTCATATCCAAGAAAGAAGTCTTCATATCTGTTAAAAAATGTGCTGATTCAGGAAATAAATTATTTCGCAACCCATCAAATGGATGGTATTGTAAGGGCGCTTGAGCACTACACTGAATTTTCAGGACTGGCGGTCCGATTTTTTCCGGTCCGGAATGACATGAAAAACCCGGATGAGTAGCTTGTGCACTTGTCCGTTTTTTTCCTGATCGGAGCGGCGCAGTGTAGGGCAGCTCTCTTTGAAGCTACACGTCACTTACGCTAGGTACGATGAGATTTTTGGAACGTCGGTAATTGCGTTCGAAGACGTAGAAAGGTACCTAAATAATGACCTGATCATTTTACATAAACCATAATAAATTATGGCAAGACGAAAGCATTTTTTACTACTATTGGATGACTACTATCAGATGTAAAAATACCTTTACTAATTTAGAAACAGCATTATTCAATAGCTAAAAATATCTGTGACATTAGAGTAAAATTACTAATAATGGGTTAGTACTTGATGTTTAAATTTATAAACGTACTATGTTTTTTTTTCGAAGTTTTGTAAAAACAACTTTAAGCGATTACAGAGATAGACTAATCGGTGGCGCTATTTCGTAAACAAATTTAGTGCCATGTAAGCGGAGAATTAATATGCTAAACGAACTTTACGAGATCATTTGACTGTATTATATATAGGCATAATTTTATACGCGTGGTGTAGTTTCTTTGAGCAGAAATATTATTCCCTTAGAATACTTTTTTTTTTAAATTATTAATGACACAAACATACATTTAAAATTTTGTTAAATGCGAAAAAGACATTGAGTATCACTTAATTACTTTTGTTAATTCTTTATTATTGCTTCTGTTGTCAAATATTTATCTTTATTTATCAATTGTCTAAAAAAAATTTGATAATGACAAATTTCCAGGCAAACTTTCATCCCCTATTTTTTCACGATAAAATGTAGCCTATGCCCTTTCTTAAAGTTAAGTCTATTTACTATATTAATTTCCATTTAGATGACTTCAGTTGTTTAGGCGTCTAAGCGTAACAACACTTATTTATCTTACCTTAAGCTATCGATACTTTTAATACGATTCTAAAATCTAGCTAAGTATATAGCATTTTATAATCAAAAATAAATATTGATCGATAGTGCACAAGGGCCCTAAGTCTACTAAAAACACCTTTTCAAGCAAATTTCAAAAAAAAAGAGGAAAAACCTATGGAAATTGGAACTTAAAAGAATTACTTTCAAGTTGAACCAAATTTCCAAAGGGCCACTAACAATTAGTTCAGAGAAAATGAAATATTTAATAGACCTTGAATTAAGAAATGTTACTTTCTTTCCATGATTTTTATTTAAATTTAAAAATAGACAGACTTAAATTAAAGTTATCTGGATACTGATGAAGATGATCAATCTTAATCATCTTATTATATGTAAGTATAAAAATATGTTTTGATTTTTTTTTTTATTATAATCAACATTATGTGTGGATGCTGATAATTATATTGAATTGATGATAATTATGTTAAAGAAATTTTCAACAACTTTTTTGTTATAAAAGATATTATTTTTCATTATTATTTACCCCATAATACTTTATAACATATTCAGATAGTGAATAACTTGAAAACTTAGGAGTGTATAAATTAATAAGTCAAATATTATGATAAACAAAAGTTTTTCAGCAAACTTTAAAATACTTATTATTAGAGGTACAGAATACCCTAAAACCAAAGTACAAACATGTAATTTACAAAATAATGAATTTACCAAGTAGGTTTAAACTTTAAAATCACTGCACTTGTAAAAATAGTATTTTGGACATATCAACTTCTTCGTGCGTACCATACTGATAATAATCAGTTCTCTTTTTGAGTGAGTTAAATTAAATTTTTACCTCATTTAAAGAATGTTTTGCTCTTTTGTACATTGAATTTGAAATATAATTTGGAGATATAATTTCAGCAGCCCATCCCACATTATTAATTGCATCATTCTCAGTGAGCATTTTCAATAAAATTTCATCTCTTTTCTCCTCAGTTAATGCTTTAGAATCAGCACAGCCTAGGGATTCTAATATTTTCTTTTCTTTTATTGGACAGTAGGCAACACCATAAACCATAGGGCCTGGAAAAAATTGATTATTCTTAAAATTATTTAAAATTAATATCAAGGGATTTTGTCAGCAATGTCAGTTTTTTTTGGGATAAAACAGGATTTGTAAACCTTTTAAGTAAAAAAAAAAAATAATAGTATGCAGTTATTATCTATTTATTTGTCTTTTGAATAAAGTTTCCCATTGATAAAGTCCAATATAATATATTTTTAATGGAAAAACATATAACAATAACTGTCTGATTCACCCTGTAAGGCTGTAAAAAAATTGACTAGCATAAAGTGGAGGCAATGCCTGTCTCAAACAGAATATATGATGGCCTAAAAATCAGGACTTCTCTCCAAAATGGGTCAGCAGGAAATGGTGGTAGTCCTTCAACGAAATAATCATTTGTATTGAAAATATCAACTCACCTAACACAGGGCCTCTGCCTGCTTCATCTACTCCCAACATACATGGTTCTGATCTACATATTTTTGGCACATCGGAAGCATTGATAAAGTTTTTAGAATTGTTTTTAGACTTAATGAAATCCTGAAGTTCTTCCAAGGAGTTCATATTTGTTATTACTTCGTTTGCTGAAAAGATAGTTGAAACATAACGATTAACTAAACAAAATAAACTTCTCTTTAGTTGACAAGAAAATGAAGTAGAAAGCAGAAGAGTAGCAGTATTAAGAAGAAAAATGAAATCCCACCTGATCAGGGAAATATCAATTTATAATCACTAACACTGAAACTTAAATAGATTATATATATTGATAGTCAGACTATAGTTCTTCTTCTTCTATTATTATCTGCGCATTTCGCACAATTCTGCCAATGTCGAGTGGATAAATTAATTATTACATGTAAAATGAAATGAATGAAAGATGGCTTAAAAATCAGACTATAGTTACCGTAAGCTGAAAACTGACAGTCAAAATGCCACAAACTTGTGAGAATGTTATAGACACACTTATCATTTTCAATACATTCTTCCTCTTTTTATTGTATCATCTTTTTTAATTAATGGCTTATCTGAGCATTTCACACAATATTGTGTGCTACTATAACAAATCAAACATTCACAATTTTTTTTTCCGCCAAACGAATTGACAAATCGACATTGACAGTTGACACTGACATGACACTAGTGGTTTAAATTAGCGTCCAGCGTGTTAATTAACACACTTTTCCTTCTTAATGATTAACACTGCTAAGTAATAATTTTCGAAGGCACTAAGAATTTCACGCGTTAACACTATTCACGCGTAAACCCGATTCACGCGTAAACCCGATTCACGCGTGAAATTACAAAACGATTCAACTACGAAACGAACGAACGAAACGGGACATCGGCTGGCCGCGCAGTTATCGCGTGAGCGCGATCGTTGGCAGCCGTGTCATTGTTAATGCTCGGAGCATGCTAAGAAGGTAATTGTTACACGCGATCCTATCTCCTGTGTTTTAATAAAGCGATTATAAACGGTTGTTTAAAACAAATATATTGTGAGTAAATAATGTGAATAAAATATATGATAGCAAATGTAGATAGTAGATTCTTGTACATGAAATCAATGAATTTTAAATACGCCTATAATTGTATTAAATACAGTTCTAAGCCGGAAAAGTATGAAGGGGAGTTTATCGATTTTCTTTTAGTTTAGTAAGTACTGCAATAATTAATTTGAACTATCTAGACTAAATAATAAAGAGTTATTTTTTAATATAGCACGTAATCTGCTTAACGTACAACATAAAATAAATAACTTGTTACAAGTTTTAGCGTGCTACAAAATTTAACGTGTCTTAAGCACCCTTACGCTTCTTTGAATTAACGCGTTAATAAATTAGTGCCTTCATTAACACGTTAAAAAAATATCATTTTAGTCTTTAGCATGAGGGGCAAATGTTACTCACATCCGTAGGATACTCCATCTTTCCTAAAAAACACCCTACACGTGCCCCCTGGGTGGCGCCAAAGAGTAACAACGCTGAGTCTTGGGCGGCGGTCAACTAACCCGATCCAGCAGACCCAACACGTTTGTATATATTGGAGGTAGGAAGTGACCCCAACAACTCGGTCTTGCAGTCATGTCTCGTAAGGCTGAAGGTTTGACCTTAATTGTTTGAACCAAGAGGAAAAATACCTCTATAAAAAATTACCCTAATCCCAGTGGTGAGGAATGTGCCGAAGGAATGCATGGCTGGAAGGAGTCCACTTTATAGCACCAACCTCGTTGTAACAGACCAGCAACGTTGTATTGTGCTTTCTTACAGGAACGGCCGTCACCCTTTAAGTGGCCTTTTGATTCGTCCCAAATCGTGGGAACCAAATGAATACAGCAAGCCTTTCATTCAGGCCTCTTCAATAGACAGCGGTCTAGCTCACTAAGTGATGTACATTCTCACCTACTGAATACAAAACCACTGACCAACTCAGAGAAACATATAGTTGATCTAACTGGATCATTAGAACATCGACCAAGAACATTAGAAATTCACAAGATGACCAGGAACAACAACCACCTCCATGGCAACGAGTTCCAGCATCGAAAAAGCGCAAGATACGTGACCAATCACAATCGCCAACCTTCATGCAATCAAATAACCGATTTGCCAACCTTCCAGTAGACTCCTTGGATTCTAAAAACCAACCTAAGCAGCCAACCAAACCACCTCGCATCGTGTTGTACGGGATAGAGGACTTGAATGAACTAACAAAACTAATACAATCGGTTGTTCAACTTAGTGATTACAAATTCAAAATTATTAATAAAAACCTAATGCGCTTATCTTTAAATACTGTAGAAAACTACAAATTAGTGATAGACTTGATTCGGCGGAAGGGATTGATCGGACATACGTTCTCACAAAAGGATAAAGATTTCACCGAATAGTGATAAAAAACCTTCATCACACTACACCACATGATGCTATTATTCAAGAAATTGAAAAATGCGGCGAAAAAGTTAGAGGTGAAATAATCAACTGTCAATATAGGCCGGATAAAAAGCCGACCTTAACATTATTTGTTAATTTAGAACCCAGCAATAACAATAAACTGGTCAAATAAATTAAATATATTTACCATCATGTAAAAATTGAGGACCCACGCAAGAGTAAAACATTAGTTCAATGTGACCTTATAGATGTGTAAAATGCGGAGAGAGTCAAAAAACTTCTGACTGTCCCAAGAAAACACTTCAGCTAAATGCGCCCTCTGCTCCTGTGATCATCCCGCAAACTACAGAGGTTGTCAGGTATATAAAGAAATTCTCAGCCGTAAAATATACCTAATACTGAGCAAATGAAAAACAACACTAACAATGCAAATCCTTCCACACCTTGTAAAGATCTACTAACCAAGACACCTACGCTGAAGTTACCTCAGGTCGGCCCAGAAAACTGTCTAGCAACAATCAGGAACAAAAAGATGACTCTACTGATCAATTTAAGATTTTTGAACATCTCTTAACAAAACAGAATGAGAAAATTAAGCTCTTCCTTCAACAAATCAGTACTCTAGTGGGCCTACTGACTACAGTGATTACCAAGCTATCACCGTAAAAGAGCTCACGTTGAGGATTGCAAAGTGGAATAATAATGGACTGTCACCTAACATTCAAGAACTTGAGATTCTAATCCATACAAACAAACTCGATGTGGTTCTAATATCTAAAGCACATGCCACAGTGAGAAGTTCATTCCGTCTCAAAGGATTCATCATTTACTTCACTCCACATCCTGATAGTGGAGCTCATGTTGGATCCGCTATAATTATACAAGCGCATCTGAAGCCCACACCATTGGAATCTTTTGGAGCTCCCGTGTTGTGATTACAAGAGGGCGCGAACTCAAACGCTGCGTAGACAATAAGCACCTAAAAATATTTTCTACAGGTGAACCAACATATTGGCCTAGCGATCCTAGAAAATTGCCTGACCTCTTGGACTTCTTTGTGACCCACAGTGTAGCTGTAGTGACTCGCACACAAATATAGAGATTTGTTTGGACGGATCTTCAGATTACACACCGGCAATTCTAACGCTAAGTACAAATGTGATTTTTCGAGAGAAACCAGAATTTCTTACCAACCACCAAACAGATTGGGAAAGCTTTAAAAATTATCTTAACGAAAACATGAAGCTTAAGATATCGCTAAAAGACGCAGACGATGTCGAAGAGGCATGTAAGTACATAACCAACCTCATTCATGTGGCTGCCTGAGCTAATACGTCACAGAAAAATTTTAACTTGAAAAGTTCTGCTCGTTCTTCTGACATAAAGCAACTGATCATGGAGAAAAGACGTCTGAGAAGAAAATGGCATTTATCTCTCTTCCCGTCAGACAAATCAATCCTCAACAAAGCTGCTAAAGAATTAAAAATAAAATAGAGATCAAGAACTCTGTGAACGAAACCATCACCGAAAACATTCGCTGATTATCATCGACAGGCTGCAGTCAGCATTCGCTTTGGAAAGCTGCTTCAATCTTAGAGAGACCTCAACTTCCATGGCCTCCTATAAAATCTCCTATAACGACGACTATATGGGCAAGAACAGACTTGGGAAAAGCTGAAACATTTGCAGATTACTTGCCTAGAGTGTTCAAACCCAATGAGCAGCTATATTAGGCGCTCATATCAGGTCAAACAAGGCGAAGCTAGATTAAATCTTTACAAAATTGAGGCTGGTGTTCCCCAAGGGTGGGTCCTTGGACCAGTACTATATACTATATTTACACATGATCTACCGGTATTGGATAACATCACTGTTGCAACCTACGCTGACGACACTGCCTTCTTATCAACCGACACTGACCCTGGGGTAGCCAGCTATAACTTGCAAAAGCAGCTAGATGCTTTCTAAATGGTGGATACGCGCAAGTGCTAGTAAGTCTCAACATTTCACATTCGCTTTGAGGAAAGGCAATTGCGCCCCAGTCAAACTTGGAAATGATATTCTACCACATATTGACAATGTGAAATACTTAGGATTCCACCTTGACCGACGTTTGACCTGGAAGAATCACATAAAGAATAAAAGGAACGAAATTAATACAAAGTATCGAGGCTTACTCTGGCTGATGGAAAAGAACTCAGTACTGTCCGTCGACAACAAGCCGCTGATATATAATTCAGTTTTAAAACCGATCTGGACATATAGGATCCAACTATGGAGTGTGGCGAGAAAGTCAAATATACTATGTCTCCAACAAGTACAAAACAGCATACTGAGGGATATTGTAAATGCTCCCTGGTTCATATCGATGAAATCCATACATATCTGAACATGCCAACAGTGGCCGCTGAAATCAAATCGTATCACCCATCGAACGTGGTGAAAAGGTTGAAAAAAGACCACATAATTAGTGGAAGCGGTGATGGCCGCTTCACTAAACCAATCTCCATCTACATCAACAAATTAGCTTATGGTCTTGCAAACGATCGCAAATTGCATATATATAAAAAAAAGTCTTTAGCGTACATTAATTATTAAGTGTACATTAATGTTTTTTAGTCGTTTTGAACACCTCTTCATGACACCAACCACATGCGTTGGAATCCTAATAGTTTGCAGAAGGGTATTATGTTACTCTTTGATTATTGTTCTGTGATGTGTAGAGGTGTTACTAACTTCTTTAAAAATACATAGAATAACATATAATCACGATTCTAATCTAAAGTATTTAAAATATCGACTTAGGAAACTTTGTTAAAACACAGGAGATAGTATCGCGCGTAATAATTACCTATTTACCGTGCTCCGAGCATTAGCAATGACACATCTGCCAACGATCGCATTCACGCGTTAACTGCGCGGCCGGCCGCGGTCTAGTTTCGTTGGTTCGTTTGTTCATTGAATCGTTTTGGAATTTCAGTTTAAAGAACTTTATTCTCATAAGAAATTTACATTTCACTTATAATGAGATGAGTATGAATACAATAAAATTATATTCACGAATGAATGAATCGTGTTAACGCGTAAATTCTTAGCGCCTTCGCGTATACCTACTTAGCAGTGTTAATCGTTAAGAGAGAAAAGCGTGTTGATTAACACGCTGGACGCTAATTTAACCACCACTAGTGCTATGGGCACCATCAATGAGATACTAGTACCACAAACTACATGCGCTGAACTGACCACAGACTGAGAAAAAGATACTACGTATGAACTAATTTGTATAAACTAGGATGGACAAATATGATTTTATTAAAAAAAAATCGATATAAAATAGGGTTATTAAATCGATTTTTTTTACAAACGCCAACAAACTCGCTACGCAGCCTTACAAATTAAGCACCGAAAGTCGATGCGTCGCATTTTGTAGTTATATTTCAAATTCAAAATTCTTTTTTTTAATATATAATTCAAAACACCACGGTTTCAAAATAATTTTAAGTAAAACATTAAAATTTCAATAATACATGTGATATTAATGAGGAAGTATTTAAAAAATAAAAATTAGTTCTTGAAATCAAACTAGATGTCACTCGCGAGTTTTGGATTTTGTTTATGATATTCATTCAAATTTTATTTCTGACGTAATAAATGTAAATTGAGTATTTTCGATTAATAAATATGACATCGTTTTGTGTTTCTTATAATGTCTCACTTTCAAACTATTTTAATTTATTTTAATTGTAAGTTTAAGTTGTTTATTATGTTACGTGTAAAGGAACGATGTTTGGTTGATACGTCAACATTAGTGATGAGCCAACTTATTGGTTGCTCGTAACTTTCGTCGAATTCAGGTTTGGAATGGAGAACAAAAATGATGATGAAGATGAAGTGTCATTATGCATCCACAAAACGAATGATATTAATATAAATATCAAAATCAATTCAATCTAGACTGTTACATAGTACTTGTGAAAGTCGAAAACTTTACCAATGGTTCGCAAAACTAAGGCGGGAGATCTCTTACTGACAAGAAACGGCAAGAAACTCAGCAAGGGCTGCTTTTTTAATTTCAACTAAACAACTCAACTATACTATATTTGAGGGATCGTAACCACCTAACGCACACGATACCACCGCAGAGATTTTAAGAGACCATAACAACTCTAGGTACTTAGTAAATAATATATTTCAATAAAACGGATTTCTAGAGAAGGTTGTGTAGGAATTCAAATTATTATTAACAATATTATTGTAAGAACCAAAAAGAACAAACCCGCCGTACGAATTAACTTAACACATGGCTCGACGTCCGCCGTCGACATGCAAGATCAGTAGCAATATAATAACTGTACGTGTCTTTGACATTTGAAATTTAAAGTTTCAACCTTGCTGTTCGTTTAGAGCAGACGTTTCTTGTTAATTGCTGAATGTTTATTAAGATGATTTAATTATGAATATAAGATTTAATAACTGATAATAGTTTTATAAAGTCTTAATTTCGAAAGCACAAGTTATTTGCACGTTACACTTTGCACAAACGTCATTTTAGCCAGCAGTTATGTTATTTTGTACGAATATATAGTATATTTGATACATATCGGGTAAGTTTATAGATAATAAACGGATTTTTCTTAAAAATTATTGTTTTTATGACTTTTGTTGCTGATTAATAAACCCTATTCATTCATTCACCATACATAATATAAAAAAAATATTGAGAATTGATGTAGTTTTGTTGTTGTAAGTTCAACAAACAACTAATAGCAATAAAACTAACTTACCTAGTTGTTATTTTTTCAGAACTTTTGTTAAATATTAAAATGAAAATTCCTAGACCTACTATGACATAAGTACCTATTTTATTTATAAAACGTAATATTATTGTATACCGTAGTTAGATGCCACTTTTAATTATATCACAGCATTCAATTGATTTCCATAAATTTAAAAAGCCTCTGTGCTCACTTCCATTATGTTAGTTTCCATTTTCCTCTATACAAATAAAAAATAAATTTATTCAAAGATTACTTTGTATTAATCGAGTTGCGATTGCATAACTCGAACTAGTTAAATTTCAACTCGATATTAATCCAAGTTATCAGATCCATAACAACACTAACAAATCTATTCTCTTTGGTTTAACGTCATGAATTGACGTTTAGATCCAACAATTTGTGCTGCCATCTAGTAACATAATTTTTTGTAGTTTCTTTATTTTTTTTAAATACTTCCTCATTGAGATAGAATAAAAAAAATATATGCTTGAAATTATGAAATCTTTATTCCTTACGAAGTAATAATAATTTTTCTGTAATAAATTTTATTCAATAATATTGACGTAGGAACCAGAAATTTACAGTTAATGTATAGATAATTTGGAGTTTCTTGGTGGATAGTAAGATTGATTTTATATATTTAATTAAAGATATTTTGAAATTTCGAAGTCATATTATAAAATTTATCGAATATAATAAATGCATTATCATTTCATTTTATTATTCAGGGCATTTTTAGTTTTTTAACATTCATCATCATCATCAGCCTTTGTACGTCCCCACTGCAGGGGCTCAGGCCTTCCTTATAGATGGTTAAGGAGAATGAGCCATGACCCTCCACGCTGACCCAATGCGGATTGGAGGGTATTAACGATTATAAACGCAACGGGACCAACGGCTTAACGAGCCTTCCCGTGCTTCGGAAGTAGATCAAAATAACAATTTTTTGGTCACCCATCCCGTGACCGACCCTTGCGAAAGTTGCTTAACGACTACGATCGCGTGCCGCGGGGCTTATCCACTACGCCACCGAGCTACTAATATTATAAACATAAATTGAATACAATCTCGACGTTCTGAACGCATTGACGGAAATTGGACAGGTTTTGATAAAATACTACATATCGATACAATGAGGAAGTATTTAAAAAAAACTTTGTTCTCGAAATAAAACTAGATGTCGCTACGGTACGTTCTTGATTTCTCCATGACAACCCTTTCGGTTTTCTTTCATGTTTAAAAGTAAATTAGTTTTCAAAACTCAATAAACAACTCATATTCTATTTGTACTTTTTCGTAAATGTATTGTTATCTAATTGTAAGTTTCAAACTTTTCAAATCTGCCTAACATGCTTGGACTAATAAAATCGAATAAAACGTAACTTGATGAAACATATGTTATTTTGTTTGCCTATGCAACTAGAACAAAGAAAGACATTAAATATATTTTTAAAAGCTGGGAGTATCGAGTAATTGTGTAATATGTTTTTGAGGTTATGTCGTATTATTTAAACTGTATCATTTTGAGTTAGAGGTTTTACAGTTGAAATATGTAAAGCACACGTCAGATAATGCCTAATCGTAGTCCTAGAAGTGCATACTTTCACTTAATACTTCAAACTTGCTCCATATCTGATATATTATTTTTATTGACTATAAGAAATAAAATCATTTTTTGTGAACCAATGAACATCAAAAGATAATAGATTTTTTAAGATTGCTCTCAATAACTCTACTTTTCTATCTTACACTATAACTTATATAAAGTAGTAGTGAAAATACCAATTTCAAAAGGATATAATAAAACAACATGTTGATTTTTCTTTTCTTTATTACAACTCTAATGAATACCTCATCACAGAATGCTGCAGGAGCAGCTACATTCTGTTCGTGTCTGGCACATCCAAGATACCAAACTATGGTCATTATATGAGCACAGCATTCCAGTGTACATCGACCAATAAGACAATTACAGCAGTGTTCTCTTATGCGATCTAACCCGGATGTGTCATTATTTTTTTAAATGTACACATAATATTGTTTCCTCCCAATGTCTCGACTTAATTCTACCCCTTATAATTAGGACTTTATTTATATTTAAGTCTAATTCTAATAAATCCAGAGAATCCGGTATTTCTCTCCAGACCTCAATTCTATACTGCCCATGGAACCTAGTATGCTCCCAATAATACAGAAGATAATACAAAATCACCGCCAAAGTTACAAATCGGTCTGCGTAGAAACACGTCTACACATACTTGTCTAAAAAAAGGATGGTCGCAATCGATTGAATACTGTAATATCGATTCTTTTGAATAATCATTTGTTTTTAATTTCATTATTAATAAAATATTTTCCTCTAAGTAACATCTAATTATATTAGTAATCTAATCTAAGTTTTATAATTTTCACGGATTTATATGGTTAGTAATTAATATAAGATTTGTATCAAATTCGATTAGTCAGACATGAAATCGATCTTGTTCTTTGAAAAGAGAGGGACTTCTCTAGGAATGACATTATTAATAAGATGCGTTCAAAAATAACATAATTTAAACTGCGTTCTAAAAAAATAAAGACATATTTTAGAGAGGATTATCTTTCTTTTCCCAGCTTTTAAAAATAAATTGTTGGTATATAATAATTACATTTAACTTATGCTACATTTTGGTGATAGTTCCATCTTGGTACAAGAACTTTTTTTTCGTAGTCCATTTTGACCATTGTTCTTTCAGTTTTTTAATATGTTAATTAAAAGGAACGGTAATTACTGCCTTTGGTCCATTCATTTCCTGCAATAATCAACTTTTGCTAGAGTCGCCATCTAGTGGAGGTGCTTTTTTGGTGCTTTCGTTTGTTTTTTAATAAACCTCATTGTTATTGATATTTATTTTTTCATTACAATATGACAGCGACAGTATAATCGCAGATTTATTGTATAAGTTGCTTTAGAGTTTATGTTGCTATTAAATGAAAGGCAAAGGAAATATAAAAATATATAAATTAAATCGGTACTTTGGTCAACAATACAACTAGACGCATCCCATACTAAAACAATACCACAGAACAATACTCAAATACGGCACCAGACCATAGACCATACACTACGACAACTAAGGAACATAATATCGCAGAGTATATTCTGTGATAATACTCTAGGCGAAAACTAAGCTCAGGAATTGGGTAAGTTATATTATGGATCGAAGATTTTTACCTTAGAATAATCAATAAAGCATAAAAACCATATAGAATCCATGCTAAACTGGCCAACGAAGACATGTATTCATCTTTTTTCCTTATGACGAGTGTTAATGCGTTAAAAAAGATGTATATCAAAAGCCATAGATTTGCTATTTTTACGTTAATGACGTTCGTTGTCGATATTTTATCGATAAAAAATATTCAGCAAGAAACTACCTCCTCGTCAGAGTCAGTGGCCGGCATATTATAGGGAACTTTTGGCAGTGTACAACATTTTGTAAACTTTCGTACAACATTTTAGACACATTTTAGAGGTCCAACATTGTACCATTTACGTTAACCATAAGCCCTAGTTGTACGCTTTCGTACAATGCCGACAGAAACTTCTTCCCCCTCAACTGAACCAATTATCCTTTATTAGTCAATTCACGACTGACATAAAACACATCCAATGAATTGCGTCGGCGACAACAGAAAATGTTGTCGCTGACGCAATGTCTCGAATTAATACTGTGACTTTGGAACAAGATTACGAAGCTCTTGCCAAGGCACAGCAAACAGATGAAGAGCTGGCGAACATTCGCAAAACGTCGTCTCTGCAACTGGAGCTCATCCCAATTCCAGGATCCAGTATCACATTATGTAACACATTTGATATACTCGTTCTTCTTGGCATGCGGACGGCTTTTAAAGAAGATAAGAAGGCTAATTTTTGACACCTGTGTCAGATTTTAGCAGTTCCGCAGAGGTATCTGATTTGGTTACTTAATTAAGAAAAGAAATGGAGACAATTCGACCAGTGCCTGCGTCGCGTCATGCCAAGTCAAAATCTTTCATATTAAAGGACTTAGTATCGGCAACTCATGTGTTTCTTCGTGACGATACGATTCAGAAATCGCTGCAGCCTACATATTTAAGTTCACATCACATCCTTGAAAAACAGGAGAAAACGGTTACGTTAGGTCTGGGTGGAAAACGTGTCACTGTAAGTTTAGACAGAGTCAAGCCTGCTTACGTGGTGGCTGACCCTTCTAGTGACGACGCTTGTTTGCAAACCGGTCTTGCAATTCCTTCAGTTCTTTTTCTACGAGCTTCATCTTTGACTCAGCTTCTCACCATTTTCTCCAAAGAACCTGCATACACTACCCGTTCAGGAAGACAAGTACTTTTTGTGTGTTTTCCGGTACTCGTCCCATACTTGGTTGTTTTTACATTTTACGTTTAGTGTTTTACGTTGAGAAAAGTTTAGTTATTTTACTTTAAGAAAATTTCATAGTGGTGTACATGTTTATGAATAATTTTCTTTCAAATAAAGTGGTATAGTCTAAATGGCGACATTCAAGCACTCAGTACCTACCAGATACACTATACCTTTCTCTTTCAAGCATATATCATTTTCTCTTTTTGAAAACGAGGCCAACTATGTTCGCCAGTTTTGCTTAAATAAACTCCGTCTTGTAGATATTTCATCTATGCAGTATATGGTGCGAGACATTTGAGTATTGTTTTAATATGCGAGGCGTTACTACTTTTGTTGGTTTAATATTCTAAGTCTAGTTGTATTGTTCGAATTTTTCGAAGCATTTAAAATAACTTTTTTATAGCGGTTTTTAGTTACATCTCTGCGTCGAGAATTTTTTTTTTTAACTTTTTCAAGGTGGCAACGGACTCGACTCTGCTTCTAATCGAGTTTGACTTCAGAAAGTAAAGCAACCATCTTTAATTTTTTTGAATAACCGAGACATATTTTCAAAAAAAAAATAAAAAAACCAAACTCATTTCTTATTATACAAATACACTATAATCAATAAGCGTAGGTATATTTAACATTTTTCAACGCCCAATTTTTGTTCTATTGCGATATTAATATATTTTTTTTGTAATTTAACAAATCAAAATCCAGTGGCGGTTAATTATTGAGTGTGCTAAATAAGTAATGTAAATAAAACATGTTAACTAAATAGTCTGTGGAGTGTACCACTACTATGCATTGCATTTAAAAAAAACTTAGCGTAGCATAATATTTTTAGATGTAGAATTTAAAGGTGTCATTTTAGATTATTTATTTAAATATTTCAGTCATATATTCAAGGTAAATATCTATTTTTTTTTCTATGTTATCGACTGTGTCTGTTTTGTGAAGGTTATGATCGAGTAATCACTGAAAACTCGTTTGTAGGTTAGAAATAGTGCGATCTAATATGCAGAACAACCCCCAAGAGCTTTCATGGCAGGCGATACAGGCTATCGTAGGAGTTAAACTTCCTTCGAATGTGCTACGTTTTGATGACATTGGCTTCCATTTAGTCAATAATTCTGTTTCAAGCGCTGAAGAATCCGATTCAGATGTGGAAATCGTAGAAAACGATTGGGAATCTGATAACAATGTATCATCCCGACCCGAACATTCGGACAATGAAAAAACAACATCGCCTGATCGAGAACAGAGTGAGTCGCCTATTCTTCATCTCGTAGAACCGGACAATAACAACACTGACAAAGATACATTACTTTATACAGAAAAGTATTCAGATAAAATGGATCGCAAAGACGTCTTATCAGAAAAAGAACGAATTTCTCAAAGTCACATAGATGATACAGACAGTTCTAATGGTAATGTGATGTCTATCGAAAATTATTTAGAAGTCACACTCTCTACTGAATCAGATACAAGCTACACATGCAGCCAATGTAACCAAATATTTTCCAGTGAACAGGCGTTGTCGTCACATAATTGTGGTGCAAAGTTGTTAGAGGATAAAAAATATCCATGTCATGTGTGTTCTGAAAAATTTCCTAGTTACTGGGAACTGCGAAAGCATATAAATAGTCATTTCCCTGGTATGCTCGATTCTAAATCTAGTTTTTGTCACCTTTGTCAAAAAGATTACACCAAGACAGGATTCATGAACCATCTTCGTAAGCACACCGGAGAACGGCCGTTTGTTTGCGAGCTTTGTCATAAAGCATTTTCTCAATCCAGTTCTTTATCAATACATATGAAGTTTCATCTAAACGTACGCAAGCATGCTTGCACAGTGTGTGAGAAAAAATTTGTAACCAAAAGTGAACTGTCACGTCACATGACTGTGCACACTAAGCAAAAGTCTTACTACTGTGGAGTATGTGATAAAGCTTTCACCCGCTCGGACAACATGAAGAAACATGAAAAAACTCATGGTTAATTTAGGTGTTTTAATGTGAAGAGCATCATTAGCAAACGCACAACTTTTTTTCAATTGAAATATACATTGATATATTTTATTATATAAAAATAAGTCAATTAACCAATTATAGGTACATTAGTGTGTTGTATATGATGCATTTCACTATATAAGTTATCAATTCTCTGATTGCCAAAAAAAAACTAGTTTTATATCTTTAATATAATTAGAATTTGCATTATTTTATACCAAATTGAAAATATCATGATCTAGTTCATAACTTAGTCACTATGGTGTGTTTATATGAGTGTAAAAACGCTCAGTGTGCTGTATTTGCTTTTGAGCTAGGGTTTAATTTATACTATGTCTAATGCATGTTTAAGGTAAATTAGTATAATAGAACAATGCCTTTGCAGGTGCTTTACAATAAGGTCACACATATCTCAATCCAAAGTTGCCTTTTAGATTATTAAGTGATATTTTTACAAGTGGATATAAGTCAAATGTCCAAAGATTCCAATTGCCGTAATTATAATGTTTACATAAGATAGGGAAATGCCTATTACTCATTTGAGGCCTTCTATCTAAAAATGTTAAACTTACTACCTACCTAATCTATTATATGCCTAAATATTTGTTCCTGCTTCACATGAAAGCTTTAACAAATTATTATATTATGTCACAACTACAGTGTTTTGAGAAACTGTAGAACTATATGCCAAATTTTAGATTAAGTGTTTCAAGTGATTCTTATTGTACTGTGTTGTAACCAAAGCAATAATAATTTTATCTGTGCCTATTTTATATAAGTATCTATACCAAATATATCTTAGATGATAGTTTCTTGACATGAGGACTAATGAATTTTAATATTTTATGAAATAGTGGGGTACTATTTTTTTGTACTTGAAGTCTTACAAATAATGGCCTTGTCGAACAATATAATGTTTACGCAACTAGATTTTGTATCGATTTACACAAATTAAATTTTTAAAAAATCATCACAATCATAAAAAAGGCTTCATAGGACTGATACTCCTTAGCCTATATACCAAAACTTTAGATAATATAATTAATCCCAAAGATGATAATTTTATGTTGAATAGTTTTAATTGGCAACACCAAAGTCTGTATTTTTCAACTGTGCCACTTTTCAATTTTATGTAGTTGTAAAGATGTTTACAACCTATCTATGTTTTGATGTTATATGTAAGAATAGACAATAATCATATTTTAATATATTTATTTTAATATTTAACTAATTAGATGTTAAAACTGCATGACTTGTTTGTAGAATAAGGGTTTGATAATGAGCCAAATGGGAAAATTACACAAAAATCTACAAGACTGACAATAATATTCAGAGTAGATATAAACATGTGCACAAAACGTATTTATTTAATAATACTTTGATAAATAATATTGAGACTATTTTTGAGAATGCACCTTGTTAAAAACTCAACATGACAATTAGTATACCTAAGATCCATTTGATGAATAAATTATAGACCATATTTTATGGATTATGTATTTGATAAATGTCGATTTTATTAAAGAGTTGTTTGTTGCATATTTTCTTTTTTTTTTTTACTTCTAGACTAAATGGCTCATTTTCCCTTTGTTCTAGGTTGAAATAACGGTCGCGATGTCCGCCCGGTTACGTAATCTTAATCCATATGAATTACATAAATATCTTGTTAACGTGTACTGTCTTAACATCAAGGGTTCTACGGGACTTATAAAACGCAACACATCAAAAGATCGAACTGACCTTGATGTTATTCGGGAAAACCACAAGTTTCTCTGGGAAGAGGATGACATAATCGATTCCTGGGAAAAACAGTTGGCCAAGAAATATTACGATAAGCTCTTTAAAGAATATTGTATCTGTGATTTAACACGATACAAAGAAAACAAAGTAAGTTTAGTTGTTTTTATTCTTTCCAAATAAACAACTAGGTAATTAGCTTATCAAAGCTTTAGTTAATGATAAAGGAAGGCATCGTCAGTAGGTTTGTTCATATTTGCCTACTGTTAAACCAGGTTTAGCAGTGGCAAATAATTTTCGTCTGATATATTTCCATATAAGTATGTACTTATTTAATTAGGGATCTACTTAAATTAATAGCAAATTTATTAATTTCAAAACTATAAGTTCTGTTTCGTTGTTGGCTCTGTAAACGATAGGTTTGTATCGTTTCGAAAGTCCAATCGTAGCATAAAGAGTACAGTTTATTATGAGAATAACAATGTCCCCTGATTTAAAATCGGATAGGGTCGAACCCCTATGTAACTCAATTGCCTTTTTTTACCTCGGACGCCTTCCTTTGTGCTATACTGGGGAGCGCGATGCGCCACAAAGGCCGTAGTGCCTTTATATGCTAAATATAGCTACTGTATGCGCACGAGTGAGGTTACTACCTACTGTAACGCACATCTGCCGCCAGAAACGATCGATGTAGAAAATTATAGACTCGTACTGTCTCGCTCTTGAAAACATCACGGTGATTGTTGGTAAAAGATATATAAATGCATACATAAGTGCCTATAGGTACTTTTGAGATACCTATATAGATATAACGTTTCAAGTAGGTACCGATCGATCCACGTAGCCTGCGTAGTTTTATATTCATACGATCCATAAATTTCTTGTGATAAACCTAGTTGCTTGTTGATTATACTTATAATTGGACAGTTATCACAGAATGAACTTTATAATGCCCATAGCGTCTATGATCCGAGGCAAAGACAATTAATTTTTCGGTGTGACCACGGGTTTGACCAAACATCCTCGTTTCTTTCATACACACACATCAACACATGATAAAACTCTAGCAGTGCTATTAATAAACTAGGTTTAGCGTCAGAGTTAATTAACTCTGTAATTGCGATTTTAGTTTTAGTCCAAATTCATATTATACAGATAATAAGCAAACCTACAATACCTTCTAGGAGTAAATATTATTCCGGTAGAACCTCGTACTAGGTTAACCTTTTCCAAGACTGTTTAATTATATGAATTTTTGACTAATGCTAAGTGCAGTCTCAGCGTAAATTTACTCCAACGCTAAACCCTGTTAATTAATAATAATAACACTGTTTGGGTTCTATTATATAGTTCTGTTTTTTTTTGGACTTTGATGCCTTACAAGCCATCCCCGCCAGTGCCGTTTAATGCTGTTTCTGGTGCACTTTAAAGACATAGTTCTGTATTTGCTTAAAGGATAATCGAGCATTACAAATAATTCAAATGAAACTTTAAAATTGAAATTTACATTGCTTCGGCAAAGGACAATAAAAGCTAAAACCGTTAAAAAGCTAAAAACAAAAAACAAAAGCTAAAAACAAAGAAAGATAAAACCGTTATAAAGATGTTACATACCTATGGGAAAGAAGAGCAAGATATAGTTATGAAAAACGTGCAAAGTGCGGAGATGGATTTGCGTACCACGATTTCCATACAAATAATAAATTTTAAAAACTAGACTTCTCAAAGATATTCGCGTTATCTTCTATAATATAAATCTATTATTGTTTTCTTAATAATATCAAAACAAATTATCTTTATATTACAAAAAATAATTTATACAAATTAATTTTATACATCAAACAATATCTTTAAGTTACAACAAAATAATTTGACTTAAGCACGCAATAAGTCGATATAATACCTACCTATTACCTGTAGGTACGAGTATGATGTTACGCAAAAGTTTCCCATTTGAAAAATTTTATATTTACCCAAAGACCATCCAAAATCTTCTATTTATACCTAGAATTTTAAGTAAATTATAGCCCGTCACCAGCGTGTGATGTGGTTTTCCGTAGGTGAAAAAATTGTCTTGATTATGTTAGTATTTACGAAGATTAACCCCTACAAACAAATATAAAAACATACCCCTTAATAATATTAGTACCTATAGATTTGACTAGCTTTCGCTAGCGGCTTTGCCCGCGTGGTCCCTAGAGAAATGTTTGGTGGGATAAAAAGTATCCAAATTTCATTAAAATCCGTTCAGTAGTTACGGCGTGATTAACGGACAAACATACAAACTAATATATTTGATCAATTTCGCATTTACAATGATATACTGAAAAATCATCCCCATCTCAGGGTGTCATGAACCAAGTGGATTTTTTAAGCGTTTTTTCATTAAAAACATCTTAACAAAGAAACTGTCACATTTATAATATTAATAGATTTGATTGCGTCCAAATATTAGCTCAATCGGCCCATCAGTTGAGGAATAAAGTTACTGAGACAAACAGACCTATTGATTCTATGATCCTGTTTAACCTACAAAACCATACGATTACATAAATAGATTTTGCTAGCTATTAGCCGCGGCTTCGCTCATGTGGTCCATGGGTTACTGTGTGCACACTGCCCTAGAGTTTTAATTTAAAATTGCCAGTAAGCATCCAGCTTTATATCATCATTATCAGTTTATGGCTATGACCCAGCAGTGAGGACGTTGATATACTAAACTGTACTGCCTGCCCAATATATGGAACCAAATAAGAAAAATCTACCGGTGTTTCTGTGGATAACCCGCATGTCTTCATATAATAGACCAGTTGCTCTTCTTGTCATTTTAATGCGCAGTAGAATAGACACGCCTTGCAAAAATACAAAGAAATATTTTCTTTGAAATAATAGTAAAAGATGTTTAATAATTAAGCCGCCATACACTTACTTTACATGTAGGTCACCATAGATTATACATAATACCAGTGGCGGACTAACCCTGTCGGGGGCCCGGGGCGGCATTACAACTTTTTACAACTGGTGCAGAAACTTGAGTTTGTGTTTACACCGCCTCCCCTGCTAAAACTACGAAACTAAGAAAGATAAGGCATTACAACCTCAATTTATGATTTGATCAAGGGAACTTTCAGCCATTTGGATGCCCTTCAGGATAAGAGGCCAGGGGCGGTTATGTTCCTGAGATTATAGAGTTCAACCAAACAAGCTTTATTATTAGTATATATTAGCTATTTATATGTCACAATATCATAGGTTGCATTGCGATGGCGTATTGAAAAAGAAGTTGTGCTTGGGAAAGGCCAATTTCAATGTGGTAACAAACACTGCAACAGCGACACTGAGCTGAAATCTTGGGAAGTTAATTTCGCTTACGTAGAAGACAATCAAAAGAAAAATGCTCTAGTTAAACTGCGTAAGTACAAAAAAAAAACGAATTTCATTTTTCCCTTACCTATAGACTTTAAATTACAGCTGAAATCAAATTATAAATATTTGTAGGTTTATGTCAAAAATGTTCGGACAAATTGAACTACAGATCTAAGAAACGTGAAATCAAAAGGCTAAAGAAAAAAGGGAGATCAAAGAAAAGAAGCAAAGACAGAGATAATAACGTTGAAGCAAGTCCTGAATTTGAAACTCCTGAAAATAACGTTATTATGTCAGAAGAACCTTCTACAAGTTCTTCAAGCAATATGGCTGCGGGTACTGACGAAGAGACGTCGTTATGGAAAAAAGGTTTGATTATATTACCTTCTATTATTTTCATTTGTTTTTCAGAAATATTCAGATTCACCCAAGTCATAATTGTCATCCAAATCCCATAATAAAACAATAAAGATTCCCGTAAACATCTTGTAATGGTAATTTAACCCACAGAAACATCATTCTGTGTTTTGAGTCATCTCAAATTGCTTACCTATAGGTGCGGATCCACCGGTATGGACACAATATATATGCCCACTAACCTAATATTACTTGTGACGTCACATTTTCTTAGACAACCGAGGTCGATTGCCCGCGTAGAACTATGCACTGAACAAAATTTGGATTATTATCATTCACCCTGAGGCCTATGAATATGTTTTGCATACCTAAGTCACAAATAGAAACAACAAGGGGTATGTCACTTCTCTATGACCCATATCTGAGCTATATTTGCCGGACACTGACAGAAACCTCCTAGGGGTTCACGACTGGTCCAGTAGTCCAGTGATAGATCCCTCCAATGATATTGTTCCGGGCATTGCTCATTCTCAACTGGAGTTAAGACTCAAATGTTCTAAAGTATTTCCCTACCCACAGAGATAGACCCGAAATGTGTGTGATAGGTGCAGGAAAAAGCCTTAGCTGTGTTTAATTTTCTCTTCGATGTTGGCCCACAGGTGATTCCACATAAACTGACTGTCCGCTCGATGGTTTGCGGGGAGTTCTGATACATTACGTTTCGTCAAAAACATTATCTACATTTACTAGTCATAAAAACAAAACTAGAACAGTATAGAACATATTTTTCAGATTTTTCGTAGATCCGTATCTAAAAATTTTATGCTGATTACCCTACCCAACCAATAGCATACCTACCTCAACGACGCATTGGTGATTATAGTTTATCCCTCGGGTATTGATTAGGTATTGATTACCAACTCGTATAGTTAAAGTCTAACGCCCAGTTGCACAAATGTTTATGAAGGTTTCATGACGACTTTAACCTCTAATAAATGTTCTATTGTAAATTCTAAATTGGAAAGTTTGGGTAAGTAATGTCGCTTTGAAGTAATGAACATTTTAATGAACGTTTATACAACGGGTAGTTTATATACCTACCTACAATCGTTAAGTAATCAGTGTCTTATTCACCTTGTAGAATAAATAATTATTATTTACTCAATTTTGGTTTTAAGCCTTTCTGGCGATACGCACAGGTACACCTCACTTGCGCTTTTTAAGACTTGTTTGTAATAAATAAATAAATTATCGAAGTCGCTATGCAGATGCGTGCATTTAATTTAGAGTTGCCCGAATTGAGTACTTTGAAACTCTGCTAAACTGCAGACATAATAATGTTATCATAAACTGATAACTAATCGTGAATATAAATAATAAAGAGTACCTTACCATTTCAGTGCCACAAGAAACGGAGGAAAAGACACGCGAGGAAGAGTTCGAAGAATACTTAGAAGATTTACTACTATAAATAAATAAGTCACATTTAATTTAAATCTTTTATTATATACTATTACATGACTAATATTCGTGTGATCAGATAAAAAATTGGCATAACAGCAGATACAAAAATCACATAATTACTTAGTAAAATTATTTTGTACCTAAATTTATTGACACAAAGTACGTTTACAAAACACAATAACATTCAATAAACTCCAGTCATAACGAGTTACTTCCAGTTAACGAGTTTTCATTCTGAAAAAGACTAGATTAAATAAAAATATATATTAGTCAAGTTTATATGCAAAGCAAAGCAAGGATATCATTCACTTAATGTGTTTATAAACATTATTTTCTTTACACACTCACAAAATAATTAGTTCCAATTTAAAAAAATGAGATTTTTTATTTATGAGATTTAAATATCATATCACCGATGAAAACTCTAAATCAAATTTGACTGGAGTGTAAAATAAAATTTATAATATCATAACAAAACAATTATATACCTAAATATCATACTTATAACATTTAAGTATACACTTAATGATATATATAATAAGGTATCAAATCACGCGAGTGTGAAAACTAAAAAATGCTAAAACAAACATTCTCTCTACATTCCATCTCGTTCTTCGTATTTCATACAATATATTTAATAACAATATTAAATTTAACAATTCCAATTGATATTTGATCTTAAATGATTTTTACTTTAATCACCCTGAATAGAATTGAAATTTATTTAATCAAATTAATTTACTCACTTTTAAACGTAATAATAGTCATACGATTATGTTTTACGATCTCTTCATTAGTGTAACATAGAAAAACCTAAACAATAGCACTCAGACTTATTATAACAGAGATTTTAATATATTTTAGTAATATGAAATATTCGCAAGATGTGCACCTACAGATAAATGACAACTAGTCTAATGCAATTTCTACATTAAAATTACTACCCTGATTGCTGTATCGACAAAGTGGCAATATTCAAACACAACCAAGCGAATACTTTTCAACATGTCCTATAGACTTACGAAGAGCACGGATAACAGTCTCGTTGAAGTATGAGCTTATATTTTATTCAATTCATAAACGAAACGCTCACCTCCACCATGATAGGTTACACGAATCACAGAATTGACTTCTTACTAGAACGACGATTTAGGAAGACTAATAATGCTTCATTCAATTTGAGCTGTTAACTCGGATTAAAATAGTGTAATTATGTTTATTGAAAGACTTTTTTGGAGATTTTTGTCATGACTTACAATATTCATAATAACAGAAAGCAAATGAAATTACATAGTCCAGAGAAGATTCATCTCCATTGCCTTCATTTAAAAGAAGAAACTATCAGTGATCAATCACATTGAGATAATGTATTATATCTGAATTAGTTCTCATGTACATCATTTTCTTATTTATCAGAAGGATCTTACTTAAATGTTTGAATAGACAACATCCTAATTTCTTTTTATAAGATGTAATTTGAAAATTAAATAAGGCTATTTTTTTAATGGTGCCAATTGATGCCCAGGCGCAGATTTTATTATTACACTATAATTAAATGTATTTTAGAATAATATAAATAAAATATATATTTAATTAAATGACTAACAATATTGCAGTAATCTAATACATTGTTAAACTTAATGTAAACAAGGGAGATATGCGGTCGGATCACTACTTTAGAATGAAAATAGGGTCATATATAACAACAGATATTTAAAATGAAACCCACTAGAGCCATGAGGAGTCTTTGGAAATTTAAATCTTTCTATAATCACAACGACCCGAGAGCAGAAACCCTAATCGAAATCTATAAGGGAATACACATATGTGCACGCGCATAATAAGTGCCATTAGCGTTCATGTTATTAGTGCAATAAAGACATGTTTTGAAAAATTATTCGGTGCAAATTCTAATAAACGCGGCCGCGATTTTTTTTTTACAATGAACGCAAATATGTTGTTACAAAACTATAACTGCACAGGTATGGATCCGTCTAAATATAAGGCTCGTTTTCATACTCCGCTACAGACTTCAACAGCGTACAAATGCTACAAGGCAAAGGTATTACTCACCTTTTTAATTTACATTGGACCGTTTATGTTATGCCTGTTACAATTGTTTAATCTTATAAAAAATGTGTTAAGAACAGAGATTCGAAAAACAAAGTCATAGAACATTTATAACGAGATGTCGGCCATTAAATTAAAGGGCTAGTCGCCTAATTGGTCGGCTGATTATACAATTTGGCTGCGACATGGACATTACGTACCATTATATAAATTTAAAACAATATATTTCTAGAACAATTGAATATCTTAACCTTGCCAAGTAATTGAGATGTTAACTATTATTTATTTTTTTATGACTAGCTATTTCAATAATTGTAATGAATTAAAATGTTATTAATGTTATATTAACATAATTTTTATTATAATTACAGGATAAATAGTCTGTATTATGTATCGGAGTTCGGAAACGCGCCTTAAGTAATAAAAATCAAAGTATGAGTGGTTAGTTAGTAGGTTTAGCTTATTTATTGTGCGTTTGCGCAGATTTAGCTACGTCCTCATCGTCGGAACAGTCTTCGTCGTGTGTGTGCGTGAGTTGTCGCGGCGTTTCCGGACGTACGTGTGGTACTGATGTCGATGTCTAAACGCAAAAAATATATACGCTTTAAAAAATACCGGAGTATTATTTGAATTATATTTTATTTCATGTATATCTATAAAATAAAAAATGCAAGAATATGTCTATTGCGGCCTTATACAAGATGCTAACAAATTATAACTCATACCAATTATCATGACACCTAAGGGCCTATCCTATTTGGCCGAATCGATCTTATAATTTTTTAAATCCTATACATAAATATCGGAAGCAGTGTCAGGTTCTCCACTCCGTTGCATTAAAAATTATGTAAAAATGCGTGTCTTGGGAGTCGTATTGGCATGTCGAAAATAGGCGACATTTTGTTTTCGGAGAAATAGAATAGGCCTTCATGTGTCATGTTAATTTGTAAGAGCAGTAGTTACGATTATTTTAAAAGATGGTATCTTTAATTAAAACATCATTTTTGGTCTTCATATACCGACTAAAAATAAACTATAATTCTGTCTTAAAATAATCACCCTGTACATTTTACTGGCCAGATGGTTCACTTTAATTCATATCATGAAATTGATATCCAACTATTTGATTTATAAAGCTGTAGTGACCACTTTATGGGTACCACTTTGAAAATAAATTGGTTTCCAGTTTTATAAAAATTAACTATAATAATTTATATTTAATTATGTAACAGTACAATTATACTCCTAGAGCTGCTCTATTATATAGAGTACTATCAACTATAAAAATATGTGCAACTAATTTGTTAGCATCCCATATATGAAACATTAAATTAGTCTATGTATAGGTAAATTAATTAAATAATTAAAATAGTATGCATTAGACTATACACAAAACAGACCGTAAGCCGTTCAGATAGAGCTGAAAATAATATTGAAGAGTATACTTGAATTTTTCGCCAAATTGAAAACGATTAAATGTCACAAAGTGCAACTATATTCTGTCACTTAATCTGAAGTGATGGAAAGGCTTTCATTTATTCTGTAATTAAAATCATACCTTTGCATCTGTAGTATCGACAGCGGCGGTTTCATCCACTTCCAAAGTATCTTCAGAAATAGATACAACACTAAAAGCCCTTTGAGCACTTGGGTGCCGGGAACTGCAACAATTACAAATAAAATACAATTATTATATCTTACGTCCACATGTACACAGCTCATGTAATCAAAAATTGTAATGGCTTAGGTTCACACTTATAATGGGGCATCATAACCATTTTTAATGTCTCTCATCGATCCTAACGTCTTAAAAAAACAACATATTTATTCAATCTACAAATGCCATAAAACCGCATTTAAATTTAACATTCTCAAATGATGAGGTAGATAAGGGGCTTTCCCGGCCCTGCAAATTACAAAAAAGAATTCAGGTACATCGCATTTATGAAAATTTATTTTTAAATATTTCAGAACATAAGTAATTTTAAGTTCATTAACATATTTTATCCTATTTTAATACTTGTTTATTCTTTAAAAATACAAAGTATGCAATTTTTTTATATTTCGCCAAAATTCATAGCTTTTCGAAGATATAACTTAATATTTTTATATGAGAGCAAAGGCGCAACACTAATTTGAATCTACGTTAAAACAGACAAAATATACGTCACATGATCGATTTGAATATTTTTTTGTATATGAACCCAAATGTTTTAATTGTTAAATTGTTACATTGTTTTGTGCTGTCATTTTGAACAGTGATGTCATATTTTTCTAATTCAGCTTTATTTACTCACTGCTTAAAAAAAGCTTTTCTGCACCAATAAAAATGCACAAATGGCGGACCTAATGCCATGAGGCATTCTCAACCAGTCAACTGGAGAGTTGTAGCAAAAAAAATATTTTCAAATGAGAAAATTACTTGGAATTCGTACTTTATTGCTGGATTCAATGTTTTTAGATTCTGTATCACTAAACCCTTGTGAGTAATCATCGCATATATTATTTTTAAAAAGCCTAACACATACGTTTAACAGAATATTGATAAACGACGAATAGGCGGTATGTGCTTACAGGGACGTGGCCTATCGATGGCTTAAGGGGGGTGACGACAACGGAGAATAAGCTAAGTATGAATTGTAGCTAAAGTCGAGAGCATGTGAAGATTTTTAATTGTAGTACGAGCTTCACATCTACGGCAATTGTATCAGTATAGAGTCCTACTTGTAAAGTTACAAAATAAATAAAACTTGTAAATAAGTTATTACATTAATTAGAAAAATAGAATAAAAAAACAACTAATTTAATTAACTGGAACAATATAATTAAGAGAGAATGATTTGACATATGTTAGTTGTTTTTCACCCAGGCGGGTTTTTTATTTTAATTATAATTTTGTTTATGTTTTTTAGTTAGACAAATTAATTGGTTTAGAAAGCAAAAGGACAAACTCCATATTTTTAAACTTAATAGATTTTTTATTAGTATGATTTTTTGGAATCCTTGTATTGAGCCCTTATTTGCCCATATTGTAGTATTAAAAACAAAACATTTTTTTTTCATTAAATATAATGGCGTCACACAACCGCCACATTTGTTTTTTTTTTTAACGTTAACGAATCTAACCTCGATTTTATAGATGATATGAGCTAATAAAAAATATTACACACATACATACAAATTACGCGCGAAAAACATATCTAATATCTAAAACATAACACATCTCTAAGGGGGGACAGATGCCCTCCTGCCCCGCATTGGCGACGTCCTGTGCGCTTAAATCCCTTTTTTTATCCGAGATGGGCTCACTCTTGACCTCAGGCGTAATATCATTAAGCGTAAGGCCTAAGATGGGACGAGTTTGCCCAGAAGATACCTATTCACTAGTGCTTTAAATATTCCTGGGTTATAGGATACCGGGTAAACAGAGGCAGGTAGGCTATTCCACTTGGCTGTGCGCATAATAAATGTATACGTGGAATGTGAACCAGGTGGGCGTGATAATTTGCTGTAATCCTGGATTCCTGATGGTAAAAAAGTGCTGGCGGAATACGCCGATGCAGCTCAGAAGCACACTCCGAAGTACAATCTGTAGTATACCGACAGTGAAGCAACTTATCGGCGATGAGACTACAACTAATTTGCGTACCGGTCTATGGTGGGCGTGTCGACGGTGAATCGTTGCTCGTGAGCGACCGTAGACTCGTGGGGCATCAACATGGCCGGCGCTCGGAACATGTAGCAGAACGGATAATACATCAAGTTGAGGAACGAAGCCGCGTACAAATCCGCGTACCTAACGACCTGCGTACAAAACAATTGCAACTTAATCAGAACATTCGAATTTCATGATATATCTAAGGAAACAATAAACTTATTCAGTGGTATTAATAAACAAGGTCGGAGTAAATTTACGCTTGCTATTTTAGTATAAGTCCAAAATCATATTATACGAGAAATAAGCAAACCTACTACCTTCTAGGAGTAAATATAACTCCCGTAGAATCTCGTACTAGGTTAACTTTTTCCAAATCTCTGTTTAATAATATGAATTTTGACTAATACTGAGTGCAGTCTCAGCGTTTTACTCCAACGCTAAAACTTGTTTATTAAAAACACTGATTGAGTATTGAGTATAAAAGCATCATGTCCAATTTTGATCTAAAAATTTAATAACGCGTCTAGTGATGTATATATCTCAAAACTTAGCTTATTTTTTACTTATTTATAACGTGTAATTAAGTGTTAACATAAAGTCAGGATAAACATTGCGAGATTGCTAAATATTAAAAAAAAATACCCTATGCGATTCGGACCTTACAATGACTGTTTGCTACACTACCCCAATGTGATTCGGACCGTACAATGACAGTATGCTACATTTCGTTTCATCTACTACATAGTGATCTTCAAATTATAAAAAGCTTTTATTCCAATGCATTAATTTTTAAGGTTTGGCGGCCGATATAACTTACTAGTAACCACTGCGGTATCGAGTTCCTCATTTACCTATACACATAAATCCCCCGTAACCGTAAAAATTCTGCATAGAAAAACATTGATCATTTACCTGGGAAGAGAAGAAAGTCTGCCGAGAACCCGACCGGAAGAGAGACCCGAGCATGCCATAAGCGAGATCCATTTTATGTGTGACGTCACGAATCGACATACGTAGTTTAGTAATATCCGGCTTTTCCTTTGTACTCGAGTCTAGATCTCTGTAACATAAAAATATAATTATTTCTTAACCACGATCACCAGCTAGAGAAAATATTATAAGAATATATATTATTTGACTAATGTTATATAGTCAAACGATTTAATGAAAAAGAAAATCATTATTATTTTATAGTAGTCTATAATATATAGATAGGATATTGCTAGTAACCTTACCATACAACCGTCCGTGTATGGTGTATATTAATTAATTGTAGTTTATAATGCTCTATTTATAAGGATGGCGTATATAAATTAGAATGGAAAATATTCATTTTCTGAGTGTCCTTATATTTATAATTTACTAGCTTCCCCCCAGCAGCTTCAGCTGCATGATCCTATATGTATTATACATACAAACCATTCACTTAAATCACTCTGTATATGGATGAAAATCGCATTAAAATCCGTCGTATAATTTACTCGTAAAAAATCTCAGCGTATAGACAGCGGAAAAAAGGCTTTTATACTATGTATACAGTACAATAATATTCTTTTTATTACACAAGAAAATATATCTACTAACACATCCCGAAACCGATTTACATCATATTTGTTGAACAATAAGACACATAATTTTAATTGACATTAATTAATTAGAAATGATGCACAAAAATTATCACTAAAACTGTCTAATAAAAAAAGGATTTTGAAAAACGGTCATTTCGCGGAAATATCGATGAATATATATAACATAGAACCTCTAGATTTTGAAGACGTTAAAGATAATAACCAACTTCATTATCGGTTTACTTAATCATTTGTCAGGCTGACCAATCAGAGTTAGTCTGTTCATTCCTAGACCAATCAGGTTTGTAATGTATTTTATATATCTAGTTATAAAATCTATACCAATATTATAAAGAGGAAAGATTTTATTGTTTGTTTGTTTGCATCGAATAAGCTCCGAAATTACTGGACCGATTTAAAAAATTCTTTCACTTACGGGTAACTACATCATAAGCGGTTGACATAGGTGAAGTCACGGGAAAACACTAGCTGTTCTATATTAAACAAACAAAAACTAAATTTTGTCTAATAACTTTGGACTTGATTATATATTTATTTCTTCATGTTGTAGGTACCAATCAAATTTTTTTTTATTCAGACAAAGCGTGACGTTCCATTATTCTTATCATATAAGATTAATAATCACAACCTACGCAAGGTTACACTAGCATTAATGATAGTTTCCTCTTATGTATTTTATGTAATTCATTCTATTTATAATCGATAACAATCTTTATTCAGCAAAACATATAATATTACATAGTGGTAAAAATTTACATGTTTTGCTCTTCCCTTGCAATAATTTTCTACATTGACCCATTGCGAAATCGTACCCAGGACCAGCGTGCGAACCACTCGGCTACGGAGGTCATCAGGTATGTTATATAATATGGGATCGGTTGTAGAAGCCTATAACGCTTGTGACTCTGAACTTATCACGATCAGCCCCAATGCTGTATCACAGGTCTTCCGTTTGTATGTGAATCGTATCTAATAGATAGAACGAACCATAACCCACCGGATGGGCTCAGTGCGGTTCGATGGGTGTTAGCGTATGCAGATGCAGCAGAGATGTTTATTTGCCTTCCGAAACTCGAGATAATACCACCTTATAGATGGAATGACGACGGAATGAAGATCGAATGACCAAGGAGCTCGAGATGGTAAATTTTTGGTCACCCACCCTATTACCCTTGCAAAAGTTGCTTAACAACCCCCGCGAGCTCACTACTGCGCCGTCGAGATCTTGATAGTATTGAAAAAGGATTATTTAAACGTTTTTTTTTCTTTTACAATACGAGAAAATATGGCTTATCCTTGACCCGTAACCGTATATACATTTTAGTATTATTACCTAATAGTCTCAGTTCCAATCAGTAAGCTATGTTTTAGTAATATTCCACTTCCAAGATTAATCACACATAGTATGACGTCAAGGACGTGATTATTACGATTTCACATACACAATATTTACAAATGGCATAGATAAAGTCCACTATAAATGAACAAACGGTAAAATACTATCCAGTGCTAAATACTCAATAGATATTCTTTCGACTGTGTATCTTACTACAATAATACAAGGGATTTACTTTAAAACCAAGTATGCAGTTTACTAATTAATCTGCATTTATCATAGGAAGTGCGAAAATAGATTTTATCAATATTAAATAACAAATTAAAAACTAAATCAGTTCAAGAATAAAAATTTTCACAGTATAAACTATTAAAAAATATAAATCTAAAGGGTTTAGCCGGATACGTATGACGAGTCGGCCCCCAAATGGGAATCGATATTGAAACTTATGTTTTAATATAGACTTGATGTTCAAACACGATTTATGTACTTTTCGCGACCGACTTCCGCTTTGACCTTGAGATAGAGAGCAAAATATCCGTATGCTTGACTATTACTGAATGTGATATATCTCTGAAGCTAATTAAGATAAAGAAGTGAAACTAACGCGAGGTATTAGGTTACATTACAGAGTATATCACATATATTTTTTTATAATTTTTAGAATAAAAAATTACATAAAAAAAATAAAAATAAAAAAATACATGTTTTTTTTTCTGAGTTCTCTGTGACTTACAATCACGAAATTAATATATGTTATGCTCCTTTGTGTGCTCTATCACCCATAAAAATTGCGTGAAAAAAAAGTTGGTGCAACACAATGAAAAAAAATTATATGTGATTCGCGCCTTGTAGTGTGAGTGTATAAACAAACAAGTTCGAACTTGTTATCGAGCTGTTTACTGCATCGTTTGTTTAGCTAAAGTAGCAGTCATTTGTATTACACAAGAAGGCAGTTTGGGACTCAAATTCTGTCATAGGTATTTTGTATCAGCATTTTGAAATTATTAACTATCGAACCAAATCATTATTAAGTAATAATGTCGAAAAAGTGTAAAAATTGTAACAAGTACCTGTGTAAGATTCCTGGTTATAAAAAAATTATAAAGAATGAAGAAGAAGTTAAAGTGTTTAGTGACTGTTTGAATAAAATCGTAATAGTAAATGATATTTTTTGTGAGAAGTGTCGACTTATCCCATATATTAACAAAAAAGCTTCTACTTCTAAATGTGCAGCATTTAACTTAGCCGAAATAATGGACGATCAAAATAATCTCTCAGTACAATATGTGAAATCAGCACCTAATATCATCAAAGCAGAAGTGAAATCAAGACATATAAATAGAAAAATCTATCGAATTTACATTCACTATATTTCCGAAAGTAATGACTACAATAGTATTCTTCGTTATTGCTGTGCTTGCCCCAATGGAAAATGGCTGTTCTCATGTAGCAGCTATTATTTATTATTTATCATATGGACGATATTTGTCCAAAATCGTACGTCTTGCTGAGGTCCTAACTAAGTTATTTGCGACTCATAGTGTTCCGATTGTAATTAATTACAACAGTGACGATGATTAATATTTTGTTTCTTGTATTTTGATAGACACGAAAAAGGAATAATAATAAGTATTGAACACTGGCTGTTTTTTTTTTTCATTTCTTTTTAACTATTATCCCATCTCTTAAGACTAGTTACTTATGTTTTAAAACAAGCTGATGTGAAATTTCAAAAAAAAAAACAATGATGTAATGTGAAAACCTTATAATACAGGGGTATACCATAAGACAGAAATCACATATAATTTTTTTTCGTTGTGTTGCACCAACTTTTTTTTCACGCAATTTTTATGGGTAATAGAGCACACAAAGGAGCATAACATATATTAATTTCGTGATTGTAAGTCACAGAGAACTCAGAAAAAAAACATGATTTTTTTATTTTTTATTTTTTTAATGTTATTTTTTATTCTAAAAATTATAAAAAAATATATGTGATATACTCTGTAATGTAACCTAACACCTCGCGTTAGTTTCACTTCTTTATCTTAATTAGCTTTAAAGATATATCACATTCAGTAATAGTCAAGCATACGGATATTTTGCTCTCTATCTCAAGGTCAAAGCGGAAGTCGGTCGCGAAAAGTACATAAATCGTGTTTGAACATCAAGTCGATATTAAAACATAAGTTTCAATATCGATTCCCATTTGGGGGCCGACTCGTCATACGTATCCGGCTAAACCCTTTTCGTAAAAGTTTAAATATGTGTTAGTAGTAAAATTGCTTGAAAAACTATTTTAAGCTCTATGCAAATTGTAATTGAGTCTTTTCTCAAAAGTAATATTTCTGTTTTTTCAAAATGCTTGATAATATACGTGTATAAAATATACTTTGTTACATATATCGCTTGAATAAAACTTATACATTATCAGCAATAGGCATGACAACTAATTTTTGTTAGATTGTCGGTCAGGTAGATCAATGAATTAAAATTGTATATTTTTTTTTGCATAATCAATAAACTATGGCGAAAAATTGAGTTGAAATCTCGAATGACGTCACGCTTTTGTGTCGTTACAAAACTGTGACGTATAGAAATACGTATATAATATTTTTCTATTATCTGACGGACGGACTAAATAGAATTTCCTTTTTTTTACCCAGTCGTCATACCTATTTAAGTAAAATTTCGTATAAATATAAATCAATAGCATCAAGTACTCACTTATACATATCGCCTAGTTGTATATCCAAGTTTTGTAATTGTGCAAACAATTGACATTTATCCGTCCACACGTGGAGCTCTTGAACTAACTCTGGCACAATCAGGAAAGTCCTCCATCCACCTATCTTCTTAGACTTGAGAATATCGCCGAATATGTGATCTCCAATGTACAGTACATCTTTGCCTTTAGCGCTAATCAGTTCAGTGAAAACGTCGCATGATCCTGTAAAAATACATCATATTATGAAAATTGCTTAAAAATGGAAGCTGAGTATTCTTAAAGCCTACAACGAACATTCACATTCTGGTATTCTAGCCTACAGGCACATTCTGGTCACTGATTAGACCATATGACCTTACCATCAGCAGCCACTCTACTGCGTAACATCACGCCCTGATAGATCAACGGCCAGGGTTTCATTTACCATTTCCAAACGTCAAATCAATATAGATGAAAGTTCTATATCTACGAGTTCTAGATTCCAGAAAATCCTATAAAAAGTCAACAGTTTCAAAGTATCAATAATTGCGTTTGATTTGTGCTGAACTTTCAGCTCGAGGGAAGGTTGTGCGTCCGATTCGCTCTTGGCTGGTCTTGTCTTTAATCTAACATCTCTGAAAACTTTTATTTCACAACTTCGTTTACTAACATAGAATGAAATAGTACTTTGTAGAGAAAAATCTATCATTTGTACCCACAAGAACACACCCTATTATGTTTCCAAATGCAAGTTGAAGCGTGACGTCTAACCTTAGAAAATAGTTTAACTTGACACGGTTTCAATAAGTAGACAAGTGATGTGCATGTATTAAGTCACAATACTCTATATCCAATCAAGCAAAACTAGAGTTTATTCAAAAGGAAACAGAGTCTTAACTAACCTCCGGAGTAGACGAGTCCTTCGTGTAATGGTCCGACGTGGTGACCCATTTTTAATGCCCCAGTGCGCGTATCAACTTGTCTCAGTGTGGTACCCTCGCCGAAGAATAGTGGTTTCTTGGCATCCACCACGATCCAATCGAAATAAGTTTTCCAATTTCTGTGTGGCTCACCAGGCTGAGAAATAACGTTGAAGTCTTTGGAAATCTCGAATTCCATATTTACTATAATATTACTCTTATTACGAGTAGTCCATGCTGTGATGTTTTGTGAACTTTAAGACAAGCACAATATGTTGTTTCAATAAAACAACTTTGAACTACTTTTAGCGCGTATTAATTATACTTAGATATTTTTTGTATTTTAGACGCTTTGAATAATTTTAAGTAAGAGTAAACCTACCTCAAATAATCCGAAAAACCTATAAAATTTCATTATAATAAAGCAGCAATACGAATTGCTTCTTTATGAAATTAAGAAACTAAAATAAGGTGTAGGTAGAAGTAGAGCAGAAAAATAATACATTTACTTGCAAACAGGTTACGTTATTCTTATATCATGCATGATACATGTCACGATAAAAAGTTATAATTTCAATGTTTGATTTATACCTATCAAAACTTCTATTTCTAGAAGATTAATTACTTAGTTACTATAGCTATCACAAAAAAATCGACTGAAATAATAACAACAAGAGTAAATTTTAATTTAAAAGTGAGGTTTGTCGTGACATTTTAAACAATGTATAATGTTATCAATAAGTCAGTAGCACATTTTTTAAATTATATTTATCAATCTGAGAAAATTTACCTTTTATCAGCCGATATGCTTGTTCGCGAATTTTTAATAATATATTTTAATTTCCAAAAATAATACCTTTGCGCCGTGTGGGAAGTCGAATAGATAGTTCATAATTTTATTTGTAAAATTGTAATCGCTGTTTGTCAGTATGAACAGTTTAGCCCCACTCTCTGTTATGCGGGATAGGAACATCGGAAGCCTCTCATCCTTTTTCAGGTACAAATCTAGATTTTCTGTTGTCTTCTTTTTGAGATCTCCATGTATGTGTACATAATCCACTGCGTTTCTTACATCTTGGAAGATTGATTTGAACGACATTGCTAAATCGCCACATCTTACACCTGTCTTCTCTCTGATTAGAAAGAGTATAAGTAAATTTCATTACAAAACTTTAAATCCCAACCATAAACTACATCTTCGCCTTCTTTAAAAAAGTAGGCAAAGATTTAGTTTACGGTTAGGTTAACACTAAGGCCACGTGATCTTGCACATTGTTCATTCCATCCGTTTATAATTTTCTTATAAAAATGAGTGAGATTTTGATGATATTTTTCCTTATTTGGTAATAAGGAATTACGAGTTTATCAATAATGTTTAGCAAACAAATGATTATAGACAATAATACTATTCATAAATAGGCGAGTAGACTTATAATAACAAGGGATTACATCTATCAAAGCCACTTTTGGCAACTATTTAAGATTCAGTACATGTCATCCGTGTTCATGACACTACGGAACAAAAAGAACATCATAAAACCTAAACTCATACATTCGTATTTTTACGACTTGAGCAAGATGACAAACAGTTGACGACTATTTTACATTTGCTCTCTATTAGTATGGAAGATCATGAATGAATGAATACTTTATGCCACACTATAGCGAAGGCAAGTGTGAGCACAAATTAGAAGTATAATCAGCAGCTTTATCGTTAAAAAAATAACTTTGCCAAGCAAAGCATAGGTTGTACTGGATTTCTAACAATGACATCGTATTATGCATGCAATATGTCAAAATAATTTTGGAATTAACTGCTTGTGAATAGGATTATGTACCGAAATTGAATAAGGACATGTAACATCATAATATGACATTGATAAGACACGAATTGGACAAAGAGCTGGGAAATGATAAATCTACTATTTTGAAGCAAATACGGATGGACATAAATCAAATCAATGACGTTAAGCTCCAGTGGTCCCCAAATATTGGACGTCACAATGTCCAGAATTTGTCAGAAAAAGATCATGACTTATGTTAATACCTATTCACTCGATGTGGCGGAAAGCCAAAACAGAAAGACTTCATAACCGCCTCCTGATACGACACTAAAGTATTTTTAAAACATCAACAAAGTTATTAATTTCCATTTATTTTATACCTACTTATTAGTGTAAATAAATTTTATATGTATTTATACCCTAATTTAGACCTTAAGTATTCATTCCGTATACATATATATTATATGAGCATCATAAGAGCTTACCTCGTGTATTGTGGCGAGTTTGTGAAGAAGTCTATCAGACACGCGATTAAATACGTTTCCGGCAGGTTAAAGAGTGTGTTCAGCACATATACTCTCGACTCGTCTAATGTCAAAAATTTATTCGGATACAATTCGTATACTTGTGAACTGAAACAAAGTTTAAACACCAATTATTAGATCAAGGCAGCCCGTCCATATCAAACATTTACTAGGCCCGCAATCAGGCGGTGTAATACCGACTGAAGTATGTACCTGACACGGAAGGACGGCGAAATTGCATAAGCATTTAAGCATAGAAATAGACAGAGAAACATAATATAAATAAACAACACTCACTGTTTCAAAAATTCAAATCCATGCACGCATACCAAAATGTTACCATAAGCATCTACTTTCAATAAGTTACCGTACAATGTGTCGAACCACAGGCCTCTAGAAAAAAAAAGTAACGTTTATTCTTTCAGATAAAAACCTTCAATAGAATTACAAAAAAAAAAAAAATTTTGTAGTTTATACAAAAAAAAAAAGAAACATATTAACGTACCTTACTGGAAATGAAGGATCATATTCGAATTCCAAAATTTCACGAGGATATCCCTTATATACTAAACGTTCTTTGGTTAAATTAAATCCTAATGTCTCATATTGCGGCGATTTATATTCTGTAAGCAGTATTAAAATATTTTAGATATATATCCCTCGCAATATCAATTAAGAAAACAGTATTATATAAAGCATACCTGCTAATGTGTAGTCCATATCAAACCCGTAAAATTTAACATTTTCTAAATGTAGCGACCTGTTTACGAATATTCTGCAACAAAAAAAAGAAGTCGTCAGCGATGTATTCTAAATTTAGATACCATAGATTAGCATAACCCTCTTTCCTGGAAATATTCAAACGAGATGAGTGACGTATCAAATTATTTGCTAACCGCCAACTATATTCATGAAACTAAAAACTACGAAATAATAGCGTATATTTATAGGCAATAATAATTAAATAAGATAGTGATTTTAAATTTTCCAGATACATAATTAAAATGTTAAAATTTAAAGTGAAAGTAATTGATCTGAATCGTTCATTAGTCATATTTTCAACAATATATTATTTCAGAGGAATCTAATAAACTCCAGAATAAAAAAGGGAATCATAGAAATATTATATAAAAATAGAACTATATTTCAATGTAAATAATACAATGGTTATGCCATGACGTAAACCATTTTCAAAAAATATATCATGGAGAAGTGCTACATGATGTTATAAATTTTCTTTTATGAATATTCAAATTACACAGGTGGCACTGAAACAATTTATTTTTAGCTATATCGAAAAGTATCTGAAATATACAATGGCCATATAGGCGGTAAACTTTTAATAAGACGTAAATGGTTAGAAGTTGAAATTGGATGGATGAATTTAACTCGAGCAAACACGCCATGCCGTCGTCGGCGTTTAAAAATCTAAAGTAAGTAGATAAGAGTTGCGTCAACCCATAGCAATTTTAACGATAAAATACGGTCTATATTCAAATGAAAGGAATAATGTTTCATACAAAATTATGTAAAACAATAAAGTATAATACTTAATTCAATACCCAACATTCTATTAGCGTGGGTACTATTAATTACCGGAAAGACGGTATGATTAGGTTGTCTTACTATAGATTTTTATATCGTTATGTTAATATATGAGATTATTGACAGAATTTTCTTTACCTCTATTGAATAACCAGAACAGACTCCATCTTACTAAGTAATACGTTCTTATAATTAATGTCACGTAACTGTGAGATGACACGCAATTTATAATTGGCTCAATAGATGTTTATAAAGCTTCAGTTTATGATTCGGTGTTTGACTTTCGAATAATACTCATTAGGAATTCTGCTGAATTACACAAAAACTAGAGCACCTTCGTGAGTAATTTTACGTTTGACTCAATTTTTCTACAAACAATTAAAAAAATTCCATCACTTTTTACCCTCCTTGCGTCGCGCAGTCGGGTAAATAGCTTTTATCCATTTTAAAGATTGTTAGATATTTTTAATATATCTGTTAATACCAAAAGAAGATTTAAATCCTAACCCTAAAATTATGGAATTTTCCAATATGATATTTTTGTTACCCTGAAACTATTAACAGTTTGTTAATAAAAACTAAACTCGAAAAATATGAATATAGTATTATGAATGCAATATTTATCAAATACAGTTAAGTGCGGCAGCTGCTGCACCAACGGTCATTATAAATTGAAACTATTTCAGGTCCTAGAACTAGAGAATATTTATGGATTTACTTTAAGGTAAATATCAATATAGCATTTCGAATACAAAATTAACCAAATATAATAAAAAGTTAAGTAAACTCTCCACTGGAAACGATTGCAGGTGTAAATATAAATGACATTGAGAAACATCAAGCGGATGCTAATCCAGATTTAAACATTGGTGCCAATGGATGTTGTTCCGATTAATAATTAGTATGGTGACATTACATGGTCACTCCCAGAAGTCTAGACTCTGGCGAGTATACAAATATCCATTTTCAATGTCTACACAAGCCATATAATGCTCAAATTTTGTTATTCATATACCTTCTTCGAAAATTTACATGCTGAATAAAAAAAAGATAAATATATGTGGTATAGGTAATTATTTGTATAATTCGATTTTATCGTATTTCCTATAGTTAATATAGAGCAGCATTCTGAATAATAATAATAATATTCTGTACAACAGATCTTGAATACAATTACTATGTAGTAGATGAAAAATAAGAATTTATAATGTAGTATTTAAAATCTAATAAAATAAAAAACTGACTTTCCAAAATAAAATGATTAAGCTTTTATAGATTGTAGGCACAACAGTGCAAAATATAACAAAGACACTACATGAATTATAAAAAGAAATAAATTGTATTGTATTGCACTGTAGGTAGAATTCAAAAACTATTGAATAATTTGACATATTGTGTTAGCCTGACGTGAAGCCGTGTGTGCATTATGTATTAAACTGCTTTGTTCTAAGTGATGTTATCACACGACCTTCCTAATTATGTCAATTTTACTTTTCTATCTAACGAACTGTTTCGGAAGATTCCACTTTGTCATGTCATTTTAATCATATCGAGACAAAATTTACTTTAACTAAGTATATTATAAACTTACTCGTTTGGTGCCGCCGTATATCTATCGCCTTTCCCGTACGAGGAACCATTAGTGTATACGTGATCTTTAGATATTTTAGCAGTACCGTTTGCCATGGTGTTTTGTAACTTCATGGCATTTCACTTCACACACTTGTGTTGTTCTAAATCAAACAACTAGAAACAGTTCAACTTAAACGTGTCGCTAACGAAACGACCAACCCACGCTTATGAATGTAAACGATGGTTAAGCAATGCCCGGTACTTTGCTATAGTTCACTGTGTTACCACTGTGTATAAACAAATCAAATTATAAATATAGAATTCATGCAGACGCGTACGTTCCTTCGTAAAATGATTGCAATTCACTCGCACCAGTGAAACGCAGGAAGCGTTTGACTGGATATCCTTGACAGTAACAAAGTCAAATAGGCCAGTTGAGCTCTAGAGTTCTACTACATAAGGCTATCCGAAAGGTTGGCTATTATGAAATAGAATGTTCCAAACATTTAGTATAAAGTTAGTTGTTCATATTAGAGGTCGACCGATCTTCACCGTTGTGATTCAGACGTTACTTTTACTTCTAATGTGACGCATTTCAAGCGCACTTTTGGCTGGCTCACTAATATCAACTAAACAATTCTATAACAGTGACGAATCATGAATGATAACTTAGAGCTGGCATTATAACCATTCCGAGAAAGGAAGTACTTGCTCATTTCTAAGTATTTGTCAGGATGCAGTTTTAATTATACTAAAGTGTAAAAAATGAAATGCAAAAGTTGCTAGTTCTTTCAATAAATACCGAAATTAGAAACCACAACATAATTTCACTTTGGAATAAGATATTACGTTAACCACAAATATGAGGGCCATTTAATATATAAACTAATTAGTAGTTTAGTATAATATAGTTTTAATAATTCCATTATTTCCAAAACATAAACGTAATGGAAAAATAAATATTTTTTTAAAACATATTCGTATTCTATGTAAATTACTGTGAATTGGATTGCAATTCAATGGGAAGCGAATATAGAATGCAAGGCGCATGGGGGAACGATTGCCAGCTTCCCTAATCAATATGTTTCAATAGGGACTTTTAAGACTGCAATTTTTCTATCACCGCCAGGAAATACGCTCGGCACATCAACGAAATAGTCATGGATCATAAATGCAATTTGCAACTTTGAACGCATATTTTGAAATGTTGAAAATATACGCAACGCATTATAATAAGAAGAACACAAAGAATACTTTTATGAATCATGAATAGAACAAATTGTTTACATTGCAACGTTAAAAACAAACAATGAATGAACTCTCATATACACCTTGTATTACAAATTCTCGTTGAACGTTTATTATTTAGTTATTGTTTATTTAACAAATGATAGCCGCAACGTATTCACTGCGTAAATGCTAATGAGTGAACAAAGTCACAAAACACTTTCAAAACCACATTCTTCACAACTGCGTTACTGTCAATGATAATAAACGGGTGAAATATCGCGTACAATGAAAACTCTAATACGATAAATGAATAATTCTGTACGTAGTGAGGCCGAACATCACACTTATTGGTTGCGTGACAACACATCGTAAAGTTAAACAGCACGTATCCAAATCTTGGTTATATGAAAATTACAATCATGTCGGAGGAACGTACTCTGCAGCGGGGGCGTCCGCGTATACTGACGCCTTGGCGACGTCGCTATAGCATATACCCGACAACAAAACAGCCTGCCTGCCTCCCCACGCTATCAGCTGATTCACTAGGTACTTCATTGACTTATTGTTAATTAACAGTATGAATACATTCTAAATGAAAAAGATCAAATATAATAAGCATAAATAAAGTCTAATAAGACGATAAATTCTTAAGTAAACTTACTTAATAATAAAGAGTAAAGATTTGATTGTTTGGTTGCATTGAATTGGCTCCGAACCGACCAATTTTAAAAACTATGCTAACCGGATAAGAAGCGGGAAAATACCTAGACGAAAATAAATGTGCAAACGTTTTATTATTTATAATAATAGGTTCATCAAAAGATAGATCAATTAGCAAAAAATGTTTTAATAAACTAGGCAACAACAACACAATTAATTCATAAAAAATAATGCAAATTAAAAAGAAACCACGCATCCTAGGATGAAGGATTCTCTTATTATTACCATTCTCAAGTAAAATATTCATTCCCCGTAGGGTAAGGGGGTACTTAGATGGCAAACAACGCATATTTCACTATCTATTATATCTATTATAACTATCTATTATAAAGAGAACTTCGTGAAATACATAGTTTTGTCTAGAGTCTAACCCCTAGAAGAAAATACATCACCATTAGGATAATTGTTATAATAATAATAATAAATACTCTTTATTGCACAATAAGGAAAATTACATAGACTCTCATAAATCCTATTAATATTATAAATGTGAAAGTTTCTTTGAATGTTTGTCCGTCAATCGCGCCGAACCTACTGAACGGATTTTGCTGAAATTTGGTATTTAACAGGATAACTTTTATCTTTTTATCCCACTATAGATTTCCCGAAGGAGCACGCGAAAGATAGTATTTACATAAGAACGTATAAAACGCAGCCTTATCGCTAGCCAGAAATTTCTTCCAGGCAACCTTACATTAGATGAAAAAAAAACATTAAAAAGAAATACATACAACAAATAACAATTTAAATCATACAAAATAAAACAGAAGAACAACAGTTTTCACAGCGAAGTATCACTAAAAAAGTACCTGCATAAAGTCAAACTAAATGATCAAAACACACGTATTTTCTAAGCTAATTGTAATGTATTTTCTTATAATGTTTGCGGTGTAGGAAACAATAACAATCTAAAGTAGATATATTCTGAGAAAGACATTTATACTATGAAGCACCAATTAAAATAGACTTTGTTTATTAATTATTTGTTTCATAAACATTTTAAAGGATCGAATTAATCAGACGCCTTCAAAATACAACATGGTACAGGTATCAGTCGCTTATACCTTTATTTATATATATATATTTATCCCAACACATACGTCCTTTCATAAATGTTACTAAAATAGTATAGACAAACATAGTGTTCCTCTGGTACTCTGATTATAAAATATTTTATTTATTGACATAATTCAATTTGGACGATTCAAAAGTGCTTGTATTAGCCTACTTGAATAAAGATATATTCAATTGTCACACGCATCTTATCTTACTCAAACAATGACTGAACTAACCATTAAATTTTATAAAACCGCAATACAATGAAGGGCGAACAAATGAAGCATTATCCAAATCATAGGCATCTTCATGAAATCACGACCACTGTTAAGAGAGGACAACATAAAAACTTAAAAAAAAAACAGAACCGACATCAAATTTTAAAAGAGTTATTAATAATACTTATCTCAAAAGCGACTTATTCAAGAAAATGCTATTGAAATCGGGCGAAGATTTTCTGTGGGTTATTAATTAAATGATAGCAGTCAAAGTTTCAAGTCTAGTTTGATATCTATCCTATTCGTTACAAACAAATAAGCAATCAAATCTTTTCTCTTTATAATATTTGTATAGATATAGATCTATATAAATAAAAATATTCAACATAGTGAAAGTATTAGAAAATAACATTTTATTTATTTGCTCGATGTATTTTTTTTCAAAAATTCTATACTTATAAAGGGAAGTGATTTGATTGCTTGTTTGTTTGCATTGGATGGGCTCCGAAACTGCTGGACCGATTTTTTAAATCTTTCATCCACGGGAAGCTACGTAATACGCGTTGGATATAGGCTATTATTTACGCAGGCGAAGTCTCGGGGAAACGGGTAGTTTGATAGAAATTGGGTCACAATCTAAGAAGAAATCGATTATACCTACTTTCATAAAAAATATACACACTCCTTGAATATAGAAGAAAATCTTCCTTTCGGATTTTGAATGAATTCAAAATACGTAATCTTTTGTTTTTTAGCTGAGATACATGAAATACAATACATATCATCTAAATATTTAGCTCATGTATGGTGGACAGCGTATTTTGTTATAAAAGGAAAACTACTGATTTGATTTTAATGGGAGCATCTCGGTCCATTAAGCTGTCGAATAAAATTGAAAATCGGTCAACAATTTGCGGAAACATTGGTGACCATAAATAAAAAAAAACATCATATGACCTCTTTTGGATTTTGAAGTCGGTTAAAAAATGAGGACAATCAAAGCACATTATAATAGCTTTATCGCATATAAGACGAAATCGAACACCTGGGTGGAAATTAGAGATAATGTTTGTGATTGTGTAAATATAAACAGCAGTGGGCTGCACTCACGTAGCGAAGATTATATTTAACCCACGCTCGTTATAACTCATATTTATAAACTAGATAAATATGTTACTCTATGTTTGGTGCAAGTATAATTTAATAATATCAGAGAAAATTCTGACGTTTGATTCTTCAATTTTATTATTGAATCATAGAATTTAATATTAAGGTTGGGGAAAAGTTACGATGCATTTTATTATAAAAACTGAAAATGTTATTTCAAAGCTATATATACTCTCACTATAATTGCCGAACACTAAAGTGGTCTTGTGTTCTATGACAAGAGATCAAAAGCTCAGAGTTATCAAATTTTAAAACCCCAATTCACACACCTTTTATTACTATGCGTTAATCAGGATTTCGTTAGACTTACTTTGGAATCTATAGTCGAGAGTAGAGAGAGATTTACTTGAGAATGTCATGCATAACTTAAGTAGATATTTTTACCAAATAAACAATAATTTGAATGGAGTAATAACTGTTAATAATTAGAATACTCTTATTGTTAGGTATAAAGTAGCTCGGTGGCGAGGAGGATAAGCGCCGCGGCCCGCGATCGTTGTTGTTAAGCAACTTTCGCAAGGGTCCAAAAAATTATTATCTCGAGCTATTGCTTCGGAAGGCACGTTAAGCCATTGGTCCCGGCTGCATTTGCAGTCTTTAATACCCTCCAATCCGTATTGGGCCAGCGTGGAGGGTAATGCATGGCCCATCCTACTTAATAAGGAAGGCCTGAGCCCCTGCAGTGGGGACGTAAAAGGGCTGATGATGATGATTAGCTATTAACACTTCTAACTTCATTTAAATTCTTGTTTATTTGACATATTCTGAAATAATTATCTCGACTATAAATACGGAAGGGAGGCAAGAGTTAAGCCGTTAAACTTTTCTTACACTCTCGTAACAAAACTCATCACCAGTGATCGATTTTTTCAATAAAATTTCATAGTGTTTTAATATTTCACAAACTGCATGCTTTGACAACCACATGGAATAAGACACGGTGTACTATATTTTATTGTGATTATTAAATATCATATTTCATTTCTTGTTCTAGAAAAATAACTTTAAAAATCTTACCAGTCTCAGTTCGAGATGGGATATGGATAAGGCTCTACGCTTTGATTTTATTTGACCGTACGCCGGTTTCAAGGTGTCGCCATCTGAGGTCACGGGTGAGATCTGGGTGTTGTGGGTGGGCTCAGATTCCAACACGAGTAGCTAATCGTATTAGAATCTGAGCAATAGAATATGATGTTATTTAAAAAAAAAATAACATAAATAAATATTAGATTCTAACAGCCAATTGCACAAACATTCATTAAAGTTGTTATTAGCTTAAAGCTACATTGAGCTTAATGTCGCCATTAAACCTTAATGGACGTTTGTGCAACTGACCGTAAGTCCGTATGCCAATGCGTATACTTCAATATAAATATTTATTTATGGAAAAATATGTTAAATGGCGTCTATTTTTGTTTCTATTTTTAAGTAGCTGTTACTTTGCAAAATAAAGAAAAAAATCTTGGGCAAGCTATTACGTTCGTAGTACTGCGCACCACTCACGCACACCCAACACAGATTTTATCCACATAGTAGGTGATTACGCCGTTCTTTGGTGTTTTTAATGAAAAATTGTTCTGATAGTTTATAAGTTTACTTTTCTTATTAGAATTTGAATATAAGTAATATACAATAATATTTAAAGATGTGGTTGCGTGCACAGTTGTAAGCGTAATGCCCTCGCCGCGCCCGGTGGTTTTTTTTCTAGTTGTGGGGGTAGCACCGCTTGTCAAAATAGAAAACGCCTGCGGTTCTAAACAGTAGGTCCGTTAGCGGAATCTCACATTCCGCTAGACAGGCAAGAAGGAAACTGTGTAATGCATTCTTCCTTCAATAAAAAAGCTGCATTATATCCGTTTCCACTAAATTTGCGTATTTGCGTAATATGACAGATCACAAATGTGTCAAAAGATAAAAGAAAAAATGTTTATTTGGAATTAAACTAATCTGTTAAGGCGATTCGTGAGATTGGGCGTTTCCTAGTTAAGTTATGCCTTATTCTAGGTTATTGAAAACGGGTGGTAGATGACTTCCTATATAATATAACTTTAAGAATATGAAGAAAATGGTAAACACTGTATGTATAAAAAAATTATAGAGGTAACACCTATAAATTATCAAAAAAAAATAAGGTCGACTCGGCTTAACTGCATGTAACAAGAATGTTGCAATTATACCATGACAAAAAAAAACGTATTCACCTGTGTTCCAAAACTCTTTTGTCAAACCAGGTGCTGTGCATCGTCGTAAGCGATTCGGCAAAACTGTCTAATTCTATTTCACTCTTGTCACTCTTCAATGGTTTGTCAACGCCTACTATTGACTTGTCTGGGATTTCTACGGCTTCATCGCCAGCAAAGAACGTCACCGCTGGCTTCTTTTGCTTAGATGACGAATTCGCGCGTGCGCGTATATCTTGCGGGCTGACAGACGGGGTTAACGGATAGGCACTTTCAAACGCGTCCGGCATTTTATACAATAATGTTACAGAAATATAGAGATTAACCAAGCACTCTGTATCAATGTCAAACAAGAACTACCGATTTCTGATTTGGTAGTGTGGCAAGATCGTTAAGTGATGACCCCAACGAGTGATAACTCCACAGCAGATCACGTCAACAACTGATGTAAATAGTCATTCCCGTAACCGTTTTATCGGTTATATTGAAAAGTATACTTACTTTTGTTAAAAATCTGACGTAAGATTAGATTACTATGTTTAATAATAAGACATCTAAACTAATATTATGAAGAGGAAATTTTTCAATGTTTGTTTGTTTGCCTCGAACAGGCTCCGAAACTACTGAAGCGATTTTTAAAATTCTTTCACCAATAGGTAGCTACATCATACGGGGTTGATATAAGCTATGATTTACTCGTGCGATGTCGCGGGAAGACATCTAGTATTATCTATAACGTTTGATTATTATATCGAAGTGAAAATGTAGAAGTAATTAAATTATGACATGTTATAAAAAAAAAGACTGACTTAGGTGTTGTTATAACTAATAACCCTAAATTGACCATTCAAATAGGTGCTTACGTGTTTGTCTTCATACCAGAAAGGCCTTTGGATTATTTAAACATGAGGTGGTTACTACAATTTACGAGACTTATCAAACCTATCTTGGAGTATATTTTTTAAGTTTGGAATCACTATTTCGTCAAAGTTTGCAGACAGAAAATCCCAAAGAAAGATATTTGGTTTCCTTACTTTTTTTTGGGACTTAGATATCTTGACTACAATGTAAGACTAATGCCCGCTTTAACTAACTTAGAAGATGCCTAAATATTTAGGAATCACCTAAGGTAAAAATACATTTCACCATTGACTTAAAACCGCCTAACCCTAACAATAATAAGCAACGTCTAAAGTTATAATATTCGTTATGCGACGCATTGCACTAGGCATTTGCATATATGGCATATATATGTCAAGGGATAAAATATGTAATAAAAATATTTGTTTGGAATTAAATTACATAATCTGTTTGGGCGATTCGTAATGTCAAGTATATCCTGGTTAAGCTATGCCTTAGGTTAGTAAAAATGGTTGTAAGACTCATATCTATAGTCAAGAGAAGTTATCACTTGAGATAATGTCATAATTTAAGTAAAATTTTTTTTGGAACCATAGATGAGAGTTTGAAAGTAGTAAGAACTGTTAATAGCTGATAATAATAGCATTCTAACTATTCAGTTATTTTTTATACAATAGAAATATCTGCTTTACTTATGAAATGTTTTCAAATATTTACTTCTCTCAACTATAGATAAAAAGGTAAGAACCTTAAGCCTTACTAACTTGAATGACCCTAGAGAAAGAGGAAACTTGCTTGTAACATATAAAATCTTAACTGGTAACTATAATATATGACTCAGAAAAAATACTGACAATTGTGAATATTCTAGGTCTCAGAGGACATGGTTTGAAGCTTGCTAAAACATATTCTCATATCAACTGACAATAACACTTTTTACCACAGAATTACCAGTAAATTATCAGAGAACATAACAAGACATGCACTTTGTCAGGTTTTATTATATATTTTTTCAGACCCTGTTTAAGTGTAATTTAGTGAAATAATATAAATATTCAGACTAACAATAAATCACCATAGTTCAAAAAAGAAAAATATTAATTGTGATTCTCTGTTTCAATAGATTTGAAGTGTGCTATAATATAAAATTAACTATTTCTAAGTAATCTTACTCACTAAATATCATATAAAAAGTGATCTGACTCACCTGTGTTCAGCTCGACGATAATATTTTTTTGACAGTAATGTATTCTCCTTGGGCACTTGAGTAAGGCATTCCTTGTTCTTGCAACTTTCCATTTTCGTAGCAGTAATTGATGCTGTCTGTTTGTTAAATATGTATTTTGAATAATAAAATCTTTGGTTAATCAATTTACTTGCAACACTTCTCGTTGGGTTAAACATGCACTATTTCTATTCACTATCCCGTGGTTACCTAAAGATGAAATACTGATAGTTAGAATTTACTGCTAAATATAAACCACTCAACTAAAGAAACATTATTTACATAACAGACTATGAAGTTTCAACAAAAATGAAACAATGGAAACCAGAAAATAATTAACCGCGGCATAAATCACTGCAAGCAGCTACATCAATACGGTAATATAATAATTTAAAGCATTGAGTAAAATAAAAAATATCGAATCCAATTATAGAATTTTGAAACACAAACTGAAGAAGTTGTCTTACACCTTACATGGGTACAAATCTAAAAATCAAATTAATGAATAATTTTAATACGTATGTACCTAAAATAATATTTATATTTGATAAAATATTCTTTTTCATTTATCTTCAACTCCAAAAAACGAATGAAAAAAATACGTCCTTCTATTTTACCGTCTATCAGTCAGTGTCACATATAGTGACACAGACTTAGCACAGACTATAATGAGCACCAAGTTGTCAGTGTTAAAACATTATCAAACACATGGATGCAGTCTTAGAATAATTTAGTGAATCCTTTCCGCAATAAATGCAACTTTTTCGTAATACCCATGGTTTGCAGAAATGATTGTAGCTTGACTGATAGCATGGTTCGCAACAAGTACTAGATTTCCTTCACGATATGGATTTTCATCCCGTTTTCGTCCTGGCGTCCTGGCACAAGTGTTTTAAATGCTCGTGTCTCCATTGAATTTCTTGGAATGAAGCTACAAAGTTCTTTAAATAGGGAGTAATCTGAGAAACAAAGTTGGCCGCTTCCACAATGTTACGGATGTCATTCAATATGTTTATTGAGCAATGAGGAAGTATTTAAAAAAAATAAAGAAACTACAAAAAATTATGTTACTAGATGGCAGCACAAATTGTTGGATCTAAACGTCAATTCATGACGTTAAACCAAAGAGAATAGATTTGTTAGTGTTGTTATGGATCTGATAACTTGGATTAATATCGAGTTGAAATTTAACTAGTTCGAGTTATGCAATCGCAACTCGATTAATACAAAGTAATCTTTGAATAAATTTATTTTTTATTTGTATAGAGGAAAATGGAAACTAACATAATGGAAGTGAGCACAAAGGCTTTTTAAATTTATGGAAATCAATTGAATGCTGTGATATAATTAAAAGTGGCATCTAACTACGGTATACAATAATATTACGTTTTATAAATAAAATAGGTACTTATGTCATAGTAGGTCTAGGAATTTTCATTTTAATATTTAACAAAAGTTCTGAAAAAATAACAACTAGGTAAGTTAGTTTTATTGCTATTAGTTGTTTGTTGAACTTACAACAACAAAACTACATCAATTCTCAATATTTTTTTTATATTATGTATGGTGAATGAATGAATAGGGTTTATTAATCAGCAACAAAAGTCATAAAAACAATAATTTTTAAGAAAAATCCGTTTATTATCTATAAACTTACCCGATATGTATCAAATATACTATATATTCGTACAAAATAACATAACTGCTGGCTAAAATGACGTTTGTGCAAAGTGTAACGTGCAAATAACTTGTGCTTTCGAAATTAAGACTTTATAAAACTATTATCAGTTATTAAATCTTATATTCATAATTAAATCATCTTAATAAACATTCAGCAATTAACAAGAAACGTCTGCTCTAAACGAACAGCAAGGTTGTAACTTTAAATTTCAAATGTCAAAAACACGTACAGTTATTATATTGCTACTGATCTTGCATGTCGACGGCGGCCGTCGAGCCATGTGTTAAGTTAATTCGTACGGCGGGTTTGTTCTTTTTGGTTCTTACAATAATATTGTTAATAATAATTTGAATTCCTACACAACCTACTCTAGAAATCCGTTTTATTGAAATATATTATTTACTAAGTACCTAGAGTTGTTATGGTCTCTTAAAATCTCTGCGGTGGTATCGTGTGCGTTAGGTGGTTACGATCCCTCAAATATAGTATAGTTGAGTTGTTTAGTTGAAATTAAAAAAGCAGCCCTTGCTGAGTTTCTTGCCGTTTCTTGTCAGTAAGAGATCTCCCGCCTTAGTTTTGCGAACCATTGGTAAAGTTTTCGACTTTCACAAGTACTATGTAACAGTCTAGATTGAATTGATTTTGATATTTATATTAATATCATTCGTTTTGTGGATGCATAATGACACTTCATCTTCATCATCATTTTTGTTCTCCATTCCAAACCTGAATTCGACGAAAGTTACGAGCAACCAATAAGTTGGCTCATCACTAATGTTGACGTATCAACCAAACATCGTTCCTTTACACGTAACATAATAAACAACTTAAACTTACAATTAAAATTAGTTTGAAAGTGAGACATTATAAGAAACACAAAACGATGTCATATTTATTAATCGAAAATACTCAATTTACATTTATTACGTCAGAAATAAAATTTGAATGAATATCATAAACAAAATCCAAAACTCGCGAGTGACATCTAGTATGATTTCAAGAACTAATTTTTATTTTTTAAATACTTTCTCATTCGCGACCAAAAGTTAGATAAGCTGCAGTATGGCCGATTGAGTGATTTAACGCGGAATTAAGAGCAAATCTTATGGCTGGAACATGTTTAGGCCAATCTTAATCATCAATGTTGACCAAAATAGCCAACATAAACTTCACGTCTCTATTTTTACGTTCTGCTGGGTTAGCTTGACGATGATAAACTAATGTAAAATTTTGAGTACTCCCCAGCACGAGCATTACTGCATCACAGCAGAAACAAATTGTGACCCGTTATCAGAGATTACTCGGCGTGGCAATCTATATCTTAGAAAAACTTCCTCAACTAAGCAGTTTGAGCACACTTTTCAGCAGTGGTATCCACAAAAGTGAACAGTTCCATCCATCGTGGTAGCTTGCGTCTTCGACCAAAGATATCCATTCTCCGCTGTTTTTGCCTTCAGGAAGAGGACCAAAAAGATCCATGGCTAAAATTTTAAATCTCTGATGTATAACTGGGGTTGCAGAAGTCCTGAAGGTTTCAAATTGCTTGGCTTAAATGCTGTGGCGCATTTGCGGGAAGAAGTATCTTTTTATGATTTTCTTTATCGTTCTCCCTACTCCACTGTGGCTCTTTGGAGTCGCTATCTGGATCAGTTTGATATAAAACACCTTGAGATACATAATACCCACGGTCAGTCCATATGATGAATCCACTATCTTCGAAATCATTCAAAATTTAAGCAATTTCAGAATCTCCCAGCTGAGCAACTCATATTTCGGCAGATTCTTTGTGAGGTAAATCGATAGAAATAGAACAAGCTTTACATTGTAGATTGTTGTCATAAACTGTTGGGTGAATCAGTCTACTAAGAATGTCAGCCACAATGTCACATTTTCCAGGTATATATTCCCAGTCTTTGTTGTAAGCTTGTATCTTCATTGCCGACCATGTTAGGCGCCCGCTAGGCGTCTTTAGGGACATCAACCAACGAAATGTATGTTAGCAAACCTAGGGATTAACTTTCTAAACCAGGAACAGGTTTGCAGTCATGATTTAAGTTGTTTCAGGTTGGATGATGGTGCTATCTATCGTAGAGCGTTGACTTTAACAGGGTCAGCACGAATAACCTTATTTTTTTAACCTGCGGAGATATAACATTCCCAAGATAAGTTATTTTATCCCGAGCAATACATTTGTCTCTATTCGCCCTAACACGACCGAAAAGACGTAACCTCTTAAAGACATTTCGTAGGTCTTCTACGTGGGATTCTATAAAATCAAACACCACCACAATATTATTAAGGTTCGCAGCACACGTCCTTAAGCTCCGATCTGAACCTATTCATAAGGAGCTGGAACGTCGACGGACTATTCTTTAAGACAAACGACATCCGATGATATGAGGAAGTATTTAAAAAAGTAAAGAAACTACAAAAATTTATATCACTAGATGGCAGCACAAATTGTAGGATCTTAACGTCAATAGGGTATTTGACACTTTTCTGAAAACTATTTTAAATCGTTGTTTGCTACATTATAAACACACTGTCTTAATATTTCATTGGAATCTTTTCTATTTTTGGTGAAAATAATTGTTAAAATTTAAATAGCCAAAAGCGCGCGAAAAACGCTGCTCTATGTAATGGCGCTGATCGTGCCGTCACAGGCCAGTAAATATGTCAAATCGATAAGCAACAACTGTCTTTAGAGTAAATTGAAATAATAATTTAAAAGAGAAATTTTAAGTCGTAGTGCGTATTTTTTACGTTTCTTTATTTTCCTCTGCTCTGGTTTTCTTTTTAAAAATGAGCTACAAGTGGTGCGTAGTGCCACAATGTACTAATAGTTCTATAAATAACAAACAAACTTATAATAACAAATAACAAAGAAAATAGATTCTCCATAGTTATAGTAGCTATGTAGAGTTGAGATGGGTGATAAAATTAGGTAAGGATTCGCTAAAAGTATTGAAACGTTTTTATTTCATATCGATACATTTGAAGGTTTTCTTTTTGGTTTTTTTCTTTATCATAAACATTATACGACTCATTTATATTTGTTGAGAGGGCTCGCACTTTACAGCCTGTCGACCTACAGATGGATGAGAAATTAGTACGAAAAAGAATGTTCAATTTTTTTATACATGCATGTACTATGTCTGTCCACTAAATGCATTTGGCATTTGATAATAAGATATCAGATCCCGATGATATTTTTAAATTAGTGTTTAACTTGAAGAACAGTATATATCATCAAAATCGACTTTGTAATTTTGAATTATTATATTAAAGTTCAAGAAATGAGAAAAACATGTAAGTTGCTCTTTTTTTTATATTGCTGGCGTTTTCCCTATTTCTTTGATCGTTTAAAACACTTAGTAAGTGATTCTCTTTTTCTGTATTTCGTTTTGGCAGTTCTTATCAGTAGAAGCTGCAAAGTATTCTGTTATCAGTAAATTACTATAAAGTACGATATCTACAGGTATCGATATTTTATGTATCTTTCTAACATTACTTTGACATGACAGCTGTTGACGTCACAGGCCAGTAAACAGAATCGTGATTGGTTGTGATGACGACCAATTATAGGACGTTTTTGTCGTTGAATAAATTCCTAAAAATATTGCATTTTCTTTACGTTATTTTACTAAATCTAAACATGTTTTTTCTGCAGATGTTAAGAAATAAGCTTTATTAGATTATTATCTATCAGGATGACCACAAAATGCAACTTATTTTCGATAGTGTCAAATACCCTATTCATGACGTTAAGGCAAAGAGAATAGAATTGTCAGTGATGTTATGGATCTGATAATTCGAATCAATATCGAGTTGAAATTTAATTATTCGAGTTACGCAAACGCAACTCAATCAATACTAAGTATTGTAATGTTTGAATAAATTTATTTTTTATTTGTATAGAGCAAAATGGAAACTAACATAATGGAAGTGAGCACAGAGAAGGTATTTAATGCTGTGATGTAATTAAAAGTGGCACTTAGCTTAAAATACTTATGTCATATTAGGTCTAGGATTTTTTTATTCTAATATTCAACAAAAGTTCTGAAAACAATAACAACCAGGTAAGTTAGTTTTATATTATGTGTGGTGAATGAATGAAAAGGGTTTCTTAATCAGCAACAAAAATCATAAAAACGATAATTATAATAAAAAATCCGTTTATTATCTATATCAGAGGTTCAAAAACAATTTTTTATCGTAAACCATTTTAATAAATTTACTGGTATCGATGGACCCCCCCTGCTGCTACATTTTTACCATATTCCCAAAATTCGTCCAAAATGTGAAAATCTAACTATGGATATTGGCGTCGCGGGTAAATTCCAACCCTAAATTCGGAGTGGTAAAAATTATAACGTAGACTCCTGTTGAATCACTCGTGGACCCGTGGGGGTACATCTGGACCACTTAGGGAATCACTAATTTATATACTTACCCGATATGTATGAAATATACTAGGTATTCTTACAAAATAACATAACTTCTGGCTAAAATAACGTTTGTGCAAAGTATAACGTGCAAATAACTGGTGCTTTCGAAATTAAGAATTTAAAAAACTATTATCAGTTATTAAATCTTATATTCATAATTAAATCATCTTACCAAACATTCAGCAATCTACAAGGAACGTCTGTTCGTATCGAGCAGCAAGGTTATAAATTTAAATTTCAAAATCACAAAGACACGAATAGTTATTATACTATTGCTACTGATCGTGCATGTTGAAGGCAAGTTAAAATCTTGGTTAAGTTAATTCGTACGGGGGTGTGTGCTTTTTGGTTCTTATAATAATATTATCAATAATAGACTTTCTACACAACCTACTCTATAAATCAATTATATTGAAATATATTACTTATTAAGAACCTAAAGTAATCATACTCTCTTAAAATCTCTTCGGTGGTGTCGTGTGCGTCAGGTCGTAACATTCCCTCAAATAAAGTTGAGTGAAGGGATGGCTGGCTCATGCGTCAAGCTCGTCAACGGGTGCTGCCAATGAAAGTGAGTCTGCCCCGGAGTACTTAATTTCGTCCATTTTCTTCTATTATGAATATTGATTTAGTTTCTGTATCAACTAATACGCGTCCAATGACACCATGAACACTTTTATTCAATAATGGCCGAGGATGAGCATCTACCGAATCTACGAAACCGATACCGACTCCCCTTGCCTTTACATGTAGTGCAGTTGGACCTAACGACTCGAGGTGTTCCACATCCAAAGGATACTATAGTACGTTGGATATTTTGACTTGCTACGCTTTGCAAATCTTTCTGTCAATTTTTATTGTCACTAATTTACGGTCCTGAACTCGTTTATGACCATATTGTTTACAATATACGTAGCGAGATGGGATATCTTTGTTAAGTCAGAAGTTAAAGGAGAAGGTGTGGTAAGGGTGGACGAATTTACTGTGGTATCAGCCGAAGAAAAGTTTTTGTCATTGTTAGAGTTTACTTTGTACAAATCAGAAGATGGCCTCTTAACGCTTGAATGTGTCTCTTCTAACAAATCATCAGCTCGACGAGTGGATTCAAATAAATCTTACTTGCATCGAAATGTTGATATTAATGTGGACCTTCCCGGGATTTCTAATGGACAATCTTGGACATCTTTGGACATCCGATGTCATTGAAGTAAGTTTGGCAACGTCGTGCGTGCAGTAGTTTAAATTGTGTAAAAGTAAATAACTTTTTATTTAAAAAATCACGGGATTTGTTTGCTCTTTAAAATTAATCTCGGGATTAATTTTAAAGAGCGGGATTTGAGGCATATCTACTTTATTCTTTCGCTGTATGAAATCAGTGTAAGTACATGAATAACTCTACCTAATTCCGACCACTGGTAATAAGCCATTGGTAGTCCTTGTAGTGCAATGTTGTCTTGCATGTTGACACATTGTTTGTAAATACTGATAGAATCAATAAAAGGTTCTACATTACCAGACCCGTCAAAACGAGCAGTACAATTAGCAAAATTGAAAGCATTAAAATTAAATTAAAAGACTTAACTGTTGGTCCATCATGATCAGTACCTTGTGATTGCACTGAAAGCGTGGTGAAATGACTCAAGCCTGTAACTGACGACGGCGAAGCTTCTGGCGGTGATGAAGTCATGTGTCTTTCAGTAATGATATTCTCCTAGGACATTTGCTGATCTCTCCTGGGACATTTGCTTTCACCAGATCCCTATCGAGTTAAAACTATACTTACGTTTTTATCTCATGTACAATATTATATATAGAACGTGCGAACATAATAGTCTATGCATAAAGCCATAAAAGTAAACAAAAAAAAACTACTGACGAAATGTCGAAAGACTAAACCAGAAAATAAAAATAATGAGGAAATTCTACTGATAACTGATTTAAACTTGACTTTGGTATTTCATTGAAAATAGCAACTAAGACATTACACCGTTGTTCACATCGTAAACTTTCACCGTAATGAGAAAGTATTAAAAAATAATATTAGTTCCCGAAATGATGTACCTACAGTACTTTCTTGATGATAACCCTTCCGGTTTTCTTTCATGTTTAAAAGTAAATTAGTTTGCAAAACTCAATAAACAACTCATATTCTATTTGTATTTTTCATATTTGTATTGATATCTAAGTTTCGAACTTTTTAAATTTCAGTCTTTTAATATGTTAGTTAAAGAAACGGAAATAACTGCCTTTGGTCCATTCGTTTCCTGCAAAAATCAACTTTTGCTAGAGTCGCCGTCTAGTGGAGGTTTTTTTTTTAGTAGAACCACGGTTGTGCATATATAGGGTATGTTCCGATATACACTGCGAGCACTGCACAGTGGTCTTACTGCTGAAAAATTCGTTCCGTTATGGACTGCCAGTACACTGCTACAGTACCCTAGGGAAATTTATGACGTCATAAATTGCCGCCATATTTGTACTGTGAGTACTGGAGATTTCGAGGTAAGGTGCTCGCAGTGCTTTTGATCACGTGATCAGTCGAAACAGAATCAGAAAATGATAAGTTTCTAAATAAACAAAAAAGAAAATACTTACGTTTATTATAAGATGGATTTAATTGATAAAGAATTTTTTTATACACAATTTTATAATATTTTCTTTTGAAAAGAGGGAATCTTTATTTATATTCACCTTGCATTAACAAATTTGAAAATAGCGCCAAAAAATAGGATTAACAGTGGTCGCAGTGTATATCGGAACATACCCCTTATTGTTAGATCATAGAATTAATAAGTACTACGTACAACTAGAATGCTTACTGTGCGTCTAAACATGCGCCGAGTGAGAGGTCATAAATCTTGGTTTGTCCCTTTCTAAGTAGTGTAACCATTCTTACCTGAATACATTGGACATTAAAAGAAAATATTGATTATTGAAATTGAATAATATTAATATGAAGCAGAAAAAATTCTTATTTAATCTCAACTCAACAATAATAAATTTTGAAACTATGGAAATCAGCAATTTCATAGGCAGACCTCCCCCCCCCCCACTGGGGGAAGACCTAATAATAAAACGCAATCAAAATTGTATATTTTATTATGACTGTATTGTTTACATTTTGAAATTAAACATTACTTAACAAAATTGTTTTGTGCAATTTATGGCGTAAAGTAGCGCGAGATGTGCCAATGGCCTTGAATGTGAGACCTTTGCCATAAGTTGACATTCTTATTATGAGAATCTCATGCCTTTGTTGGATTTATTTTTGTTCAATTGCTGATGAATATTTGGGAAACAGTTTGTTATGACAGATTGTACCTTTTCATAATTTTTACAATTTTCTTTTAAAACTGCTAAAAGTGACTTTAAATTATTAATCTTCATCTTCATGTCTCTTCTTTTGATTTTTGCCTAGTATTTATATAAATGAGTGCTTTAATATTAGGTAGGTACCTTTGGCAAGATTGAAGGAATCACTTCTGATTTCAGCCTTTTCGAGACTCTGTTCGGTAATCTTTGGTTTTGAAATGAAGTGTACAAACCACACAGCTTTCATGTAAGTTCCCAGGTATCAACCATTTTTTCTTTAACTCTAAATCCGATGGCAAACTGGAAATTTAAATTAAAATGTACATTTTTTATAATAGTAATAATTTGGTTTGGTTTGGTGTGTAAATAGATATTTGCAAAAGATCGATCAAACGATAAGCCTACTGACCAATAAAATTATTAAAGGATACCCATTTATGAGCCTCCACATGCTTGCTTAATGTAGGTAGACTTGCAAATAGTGAATAACCAAAGTGTTAAGTGATACAACAAGTTTAAATTTAGTACTTAATTAGGCAATAAAAGGGTCTATGCTTATAGTACGTACGTACTTTACATCTCTATACTTAAAGTATAGTCACCCTAGTTGCTACTGATGACATACTTACCTGTGAAAAGATAATCCACAGCCAGGTACGATTCTTTCCCAAACCCACTCACAGCACATATATTGTTTACCATTTTTCAATTCAATATACTATTTAAAGCACTTTTTTAATTCAGAGAGCATTAAAAACAAGTCCATATGACAAAAAAGAAAACGCCATGTTGCTTTTGTGGTGCCACATGAATACTTCAATTTTCCTAGTGTTGCATAACGTAAAGGTAATAAAACAAGCCTACAATATTGAAATGTCGTGAAATATAAAAACTTTGATTTATCTGGACCTAAAAGCTATTGCATTTATATTTTTAGTAAACTTATAAACAAGTCAAATATAATATTCATATAGAAAACGTTTTGTTCTGTGTAAACAGTTTTCACGAATTTACCACCTTTATATCAACAATATTTCACATGGCAATTGTGCGACAGAGACACACCAAGAAAAAAGATGTCTCACTTGAGCTCATTTCTCTATGTAGATAATGGTTATTTAAAAAACACTTTATTCTCATATCATTAAGGTTCATTTTGATATGTAAAAAAGATCGCAGTTAGCATTCCAGTTGTACGTAGTACTTATTAATTCTATGTGTTAGATATAGGGCACAGACTTAGTAGGTATCAGACGACCAACTTCCTAACAAAAAATTTCTTCGTAGAACGTGATTGGGAGCCAGTGATACATGACAGCTTCATTCGTTTTAAATATATAGATCTACTATCGGCAAAGGCATTTAGCTATACAGCCCTGTTTTGGGTAGGTACCTAGCCGTCTTCCTAGTTTCCACATTATTTTTACTTTAATTTAAATTCCTTTTTTGTTTTAATACAACAATAACAATAAAGCAGACTGATAAGTCTAGCTTATTATTATTGTTGTATTAAAACAAAAAAGGAAAAACGAAAACGTAAATGAAACACACATTTTTCCAATATTATTTATTGAATAATTTATTTTTTAACTTATTATATTTTTCACAGCTTTCTTCTGCATTCTCGGCAATTCTTAGCTACGTTTTTACGTTTTTTAGTGGCACAACCTTATGAAACTTTTCAAGGTAATCACATTTTTTTTAAAGAGGGCACTGATATTTGCATACCTTTTTATTCACATATTTAAGTTTTTCTAAAATTTCAATTGCCTTTGGCCAGAAAGAATGATGCTCTTTTCCTTTATGCTTTTTTTGTTTATCGATGCTCCATTGACACTATCAAATAATTGGTCAAAGAATGAAACAACTTCAGCTGTATTTCTTAATGTTGTGCTGACGGGCCTGCCATCCACATAAGTTGCTGCAAATTAAAATATTCATACAATAATTGTATGAAACTTGATTCAAAACTATTAACTGTTAGTAAATTTCATCTAATACTCACAGAAATTTGCAGCTGCAGACATATTTTTACACAATTTTTTACCTGCAAAAAGAGATATCATATTTAAAATTATCTTCATTAGAGAATCATTATTGTAATTTAAGTGTAAACTATATTAACTACTTGTTACATAATTAAAAATACAGGTCATTGAATCAACACTTGCTCTGATAGAGAATATAGAAGCTGAATACAAATTATTTCTTTTATTTATACTAATTTAAGTTATACTAATATAATAACCAATGCATTACCTTCATCATTTTAATTTTATCAGGTATAACTCATTGGTCATTTAATTTATGACGTAGCCCAGCTTCAGTGTGTTGACAGTCTGTCTCATAGACATAAATAATATCATGCCATTTTGCAAGTTTACTATCCAATATTAAATTTTTTGTTAAAAAATTGTTCCTGATGCATTTTATCAAGTGTGTAGAATCATAATGTTCAAATCCACCCCACATATTTTAAGAATGCCAACTGAAACAAAAATTTAAGAACTTCTTAAAACATAGATAACAATATAAAAATAAGAACCTTCACTACTTTCATTAAATCTATTAGTTTTCTTTCATATAAATATAATTCTCTGTACCAACCTGTGATTTCAATTTAAAATTTGATCACACTAAGTGTCTTCTTTTAGATTTTTGAGTGCTGATTGGAAAGCTGAGCCTTGGTCATATATTATTGCAATGGGATTAAGGTCCAATTCAACAACTTTTTCTACTACTAACTTTAAAATATTCTTGATGTACAGTAGATGTCGCTCCTTGACAGAAATACTAACATAAAGGCTGTTGCCACTTGTAAACAGCACCAACATAAATACAAGAGTATGATCTGCAAAATCCACTTTCTTTTCTTGGTGTTCTACAAATCCATTAATGTTATCTTTAATCCTTATTACTTTTATTATACGAAAGTGCTGTTTCTAATGACATCTCATCAAATATAATGGAGCATATTTTTTGGAGTTTCATTTGTCCACCTGAAAAAATAAATTCAAATAGGTAGGTACATATTATTATTTGGTAGTAATACAAAAAATTATAAAAGTAGTATGAAAAACCTTATATGGAATATATTTACCTCTTACATGAAGCCTGGTTCTATGATCGATTTTCTAATCATAGTATTCAGTGTAGTTTTGGATGATAAAATAAAAAATTTTGCTTAAAAATCAATAACACTTTGGACTCTGCTTTGATATTGATAAAGCAATTATCTTTTCTTCGGTAGTGAATCACCTCTCATGTTTATTTTTAGAGCACATGCTCACTTGCATTTCAAAAACATTTTTTGCAACTGTGTTCATTTTTTGTCGGAACTTTTCAAATGATAACTTTTTACAAAACTTAAAGGTATTTAAGTATTCTTAACTTTATTATGAAAGTTCAACTACGTCTTTGGCTTGTTATATTCTTCATAAATTCTCTGGTATAAAGGTGACAATTGGCTTTATTTGGTAATAAGCCTTTTCCTTTTTGTTTGGGTACATTTCACAGGGTCTGTAACATCAAAAGTATTCAGTGAATTTCTCTATTAGAACTACTATTTGATTGAAATAAAGATACACTAAAGAAAGAGACAGGTCTTACCAGATAATTTAGTTTGTGTCATATTTTAATCTCCAGAGCAAGCAACTAATTGAGTAAACTCAGTGGCTGCAGACACGGGAGTCTCAATTTGTTCTTTTAAAATTACACCACCTATGAAATCAATATTGATTATGTGTGTAAGATTAAAAAACAGGATATAATCTTAGATGATATTAGAAATATGTTATTTATATTATCAATTTATTCTCTGATCAAAATCACTTCTAGCGTGCCCGCTAGAATTAAGTAACTTAATGTCATTTTTCTTTATGTGTGTAAGAAAGAGAGATCTACTAGACTTTTTTAAAGCAAAAATCTATATTAAAATACACCAAAACTGCAGCATGAACTTTGTTATCTAAATAAAATAAATTAAAAACAAACCTCTGTTCAGTTCCACTTTCTAATATGTGTGGTCAACATGACTTTTTCTTGCATAGCTGTGTTCCCAAGTGAATATAATTTCTGTAATAAAAAAAATCTAATGAAGAATAGCGGTATTCCAAAACACAACATAAAGTGAAGATACATATCATTTTAATTACATTATCTAAAGGTAATAGCAGATTAAACCAGCCTTACCAGTATTGCTTGAAGAGGGTAGGCTGATTGAGAGCCCATCATCAATAAACAATGACGGATATGCATCACCCAAGAGTCATGATTTTGGAGTGATGAATCTTGGTACAACGTGTTTGCTACAAATGACACTTCTGCCTGGATTAAAATTTTCAGTACCACACACAGCACTAAGACATTGTAACCACTTGGAGAATCTTTTCTCGTTCACTAGAATCTTATAAAGAATAGCGTCCTGTTCGTACTTTAACAATGCGTGTAACACAACCATAACACAACACACCAATTTCTTAGGCATCTTCTACAAATAAAAATACTTCGAAAAATGGAGAGTTTATATTACAAATAAAGCGAAGACGGTAAGCACAAAAGAAACTTTACTCAATCACTTGTAATTCCCTGATATGTAGGTACATACTTTAGTCTTCTTCTTCTTTTATTAATGGCATATCTGCGCATTTCACACAATTTTGCCAATGTGAAATGAATAAATTAATTCCAACATGTAAAATGAATTAAAGATTGATTAAAACATTACTATCTTTACTCTTTGTTGTAATGACAGTTTCTGTCAGGTGTCATGTCTCCATCTACTGACAGGGGTGAGGGGCGTGAGGAAATGTCATACATCACTGGACCCCTACGCGATTGGTTTATTGTACGGATTTGACGGGCCGTGATATAGGGTATGTTCCGATATACACTGCGACCACTGAACAGTATGACGTCAATTTAGTATACCGGAAGCCCGTTCCTTTATAGCTAGTTATACTGGTGACTTTTTAAAATGAAACGCAGTCCAGTATACTGTTAATCCTATTTTTGGCGCCATTTTCAAATTTGTTAATGTAAGGTGAATATAAATATAAAGATTCCCTCTTTTCAAAAGAAAATATTATAAAATTGAAAATTGTATAAAAAAATTATTTATCAATCAAATCCATCTTATAATAAACGTAAGTATTTTATTTTATCTGTTTCGACTGATCACGTGGTCAAAAGCACTGCGAGCACTGCACCTCGAAATCTCCAGTGCTCACAGTACAAATATGGCGCCAATTCATGACGTCATAAATTTCCCTACGGTACTGTAGCAGTGTACTGGCAGTCCATAACGGAACGGATTGTTCAGCAGTAAGACCACTGCGCAGTGCTCGCAGTGTATATCGGAACATACCCATAGCAAAATTGATCCAAAGAGAATATATTCCAGTATATCCTTTCTCTACGGAATATAAACACTACGTACACTAGAGATGGGTCGTTGAGAAATTTTCCGTCGACGAAACGAAGCCGTTCATGGACCTTGATCGACTAGTCGATCAACTAGTTGATTTTAACTATAGTTGACATATAGAACTACGTCAACGGGTATGAACTTTGGATGAAATTTAACTGTTTTAATGATTTAATTGAACCGTATATCAATATTGAAAAGTAAGAATTATTGATCCATCGGTACCTGGTTATAATTTTTTTTCGTGTTAATGTAGGAATATCTATTTTCAGGTAGGTTATGGTTTTATTTTGTACATCTGTGGTTATGATGGTTATGAAGGTAAGGATGTGTGGCTTAACAGTTTCATGATTTTCTATTGTCGAAATAGTATTCTAATTAGATATTGTTTTGGGTTTTGTAATCAAAGGGCAAAACGAAACCGTATTATTAAGTCTTCGCTGTCCATCCGTCTGTCTGTCACCAGGCTGTATCTTATGAACCTTGATAGATAGATAGTTAAAATTTTCACATTAGATGCATTTCTATTGCCAATAATGAATAAATACTAAAAACAGAATAAATATTTGCTTTTATTTATTAAAATGATGTTTTTGCTCGATATCAATACTCGCAGCAGGTAGACCCTTGAAATATTTACCGAAGATTTGTCTATATAGGTATTCACTTTAAAAATAAACAGTTTAATTAAAATAAAATAAATATTCAAGTTGTCTCCCGTACAAATACAATAGATTTGATTTTTTGCCTTTTATAATGGTACGGAACTCTTCGCGTGCGAATCCAACTCGTACTTAGCCGTTTTTTAAACATACAGTTTAAACTATTTCAGCTGTCAAAGTTACATCGAAATTTTAATAATGGAAAACAACCGAATTCCATTGTATTATACAGATAAAGTTATGCGTTGCAGTTTTGTAACATGTTTATAGATGAACGGTGCGTTCTTCGTTAAGCTGGTTAAGCCGTCGACTTTTTGACTGGTTGTATTATACGACAAAACTAAAGCGTTGTAGTCTAGGTGTACGTTAATCAAGGAACGTAACGCTCTTCATCTGACCATTGAAAAATCAACTAGTTGAATTATCGACTATAGTTAACGTATGAAACTACGTCGACAGGATAGACATTGACGGATGGGAGTGTGCGTTTATTTATGGACTCAGCAACGTACAAATAATAACCTTATTGGATGGACTATATAGACTTTAGAAGTTGGCCGAAGTTAAAATTATTATTAGTTGTTGTTGTGATAGATTTAACTGTGATAGATTTACCTACTTTGCGTTTATGGAAAGAAGATAATATTATGTTTATTTTGTGTAAGTTCGTAGTTACCTAGGTGTAGGTATAATAGAAGAAGTTTACGGTTTCATGATCATAAATATTCTAGCTATAAAATCTTTAATAAATGTTTTATTATATTTATCAATAAAAATATTATTTTTCGTTTATAGTCACATGTGTTACGGACGCCTAATATATGACAATCGCCAAGTCAGCATCGACACCGATCAACAATGCACACGGCACCAGGCGGCACGAGGCGCAGCGTCAGCGGAACGTGACAGGCATTGCAACACCACCAGCGTTTCCGTCAAAATTAAATATTATAATTCATATTTGTTTCACACTTCGAAGCATTATCATACTTTACTTGTAATTCTTTTATAATTAAATTTAGTCTATTAAAATTTGCTTTTTTTTAAGACCTTCGGCTGCAGATAACTTATTTGGCGCAGTCGGTAGGATACTCGCGGGTCGGTTCGGGATCGCGTTTAGGAGAAAATTTCCGATTTCGCTAAAGGGCCGCCCGAGTGGCTTTCAAGTCGCGTAACGGGTATCGAATCTAAGGAAGCTGCAGACCAGAAGGGAATCCGAACATCGATTCGTTAAGAAGAAGCAATGCTGTAAGTCCTTGAATCTTTCAAGTCCTTGCCCTTATCCTTAAGATATATAATTATTTAATATACCTATATAATTATTTTATATATAAGTTACATTTTCTGTTCACAGTATAATATCTATTGTGATAATTCTTTTCTAATTGTGTTATACATTTTATTTTATTTTTCTGTGTGTTAAATTAAGTTACCAAAATTTTTCATCCACGTCAATTGCGTAAGATAGATAGGAGTAGTAGGATTAGAAGGCTTAATATTATAGACGAGAGTAGAGACATAGAAGATAATATGGCGCAAAACGATATTGACGTAATTTATAAGTCCCTCCGACTTTTGCCTGAATTTGATGGCAACCCTCACGTTTTAACGAGGTTTATTAAACTATGTGATCAATTGGTACTAGCAAATTTTGATATCGCGCCGGGACATGACCTCGCGAATTTGGCTCTAATCAATGGCATATTAAATAAGATTACTGGCCCCGCGGCTCGATTTATAAACGCGAATGGCATCCCAGAAACATGGGACGGCATAAGATCTGCTTTAATTAATAACTTCGCAGACCATCGAGATGAGACCGCTCTATATAGTGACTTATCTTTACAATCTCAAGGGTCCAGTACACCTCAAGAATTTTATGAACGGTGTCAAAATTTATTTAGTACTATTATGACATACGTGTCGCTCCACGAAACAGTTTCTACCACAATAACGGCTAAACGTGAATTATATCAAAAGTTAACATTACAAGCTTACCTTAGAGGTCTAAAAGATCCATTAGGGTCCAGGATACGCTGTATGCGACCTGACACTATGGAAAAGGCATTAGAATACGTACAGGACGAATTGAACACTCTTTATTTACAAAGTCGCAACGAAGGTGGCCCAACAAGAAAGGACGGAGTTAATTTGCAACCTAATAATTATAATTTACCACTTAATAACTTTATTCCGAGACAATCGACATTTAACATGCCTAATATATCAGGACATTCTAGACAGCCTATATATAATTTGCCTGGTCCCTCTCGTCACCAGCCCATACAACCCCCTGTGCCAGGTTGGAGACCCAATAATACTTTAGTCCAACAACCCCGTAATATTACGCGTACTCAGCAAGTTTTCCGGGCTCCGCCACCTAACTATAACCCAAATAGTAACGTTTTTAGATTGCCTAATAAACCTCAGCCTCAGCAACAATCAACCCCACGTCCTATGAGTGGTGTAACCCCGTTCATACCAAAACCACTACCGCCTTCCGGTCGCGATTGGAGAATATATGGTAATCCACCCCCAAGTAATTACTTCAAAACGCGTGAGTTAAACATGAATGAATTTTATTACGACTATGACTATAATAACCATAACTATACCGACTGTGAACAGGATGACTATTGTTATCCTACAGAACAATATTCTGACTACACTTATTACGATGACCCCTATACTTACCAAGACTCCCCTACTGTAGAAGAAATAAATCAAGCCCCAACTCCGACTGAAAATTTTCAGAAAGTATCCAAATCAGAAAAGCCCGTATAGAACTTAACTTCCATATACAACGCCAGTTAGGTTATATTCAGATTAGTAAACCCCCTTTAAAATTCTTAATTGATACCGGAGCTAATCAATCGTTTATTAGCCCTGAAGCTGTAAGTAAATATTTTAGTCATTTGCCTCTAAATTATGAACCGTTTGAAGTGACCAATGTCCACGGGACTAGTAAAAATGATCATTCTATTACTTTACCTTGTTTTCCTGAATTTAATGAGAAAAATGACATTACCTTATTCGTTTATAACTTTCATAATTATTTTGATGGCCTTTTAGGATTTGATTTACTAGAAACATGGGGATCAAAAATAGACCTTAAAAATAAATTATTATTAACTAGAAATGCACAGATACCAATAGAAATGTATGACTCTCGTAACGTAAATCTTTATGAAGAAATTATACCCGCCAATTCATCTAAATTAGTGAGACTTCCAATTAACACACTCGATGGTGACGTTTTTGTACCAAATCAGACTATTTGTAACTGTTTAATATCAGACTGTATAACTACTGTAAAAAATAATCGAGGATGGTTAGAAATTACTAATAGCACGCCATACGATGTCATCTTTTCTATGGATCGACCAGTACAAGCAGAATTATTTAACATTGAAATAGAAGGTATCGAAATTTCATCTGACCGTACCGAGGAAGTATTATCTCGTCTTCGCACTGACCACCTTAATCCAGAAGAACTTGCAAACTTGAAAAATCTTTGCGCGCGATATGCTGATGTGTTTTATCTTGAGGGCGAGCCATTAACGTTCACCAACAAAATCAAACACAAAATTCGAACAACTGATGAAATTCCGGTACATACTAAAAGCTACAGATACCCCTACGTCCATAGACAAGAAGTCAGAGATCAGATCAGTAAAATGCTCGAACAAAACATTATACGACCTTCCGATTCGGCCTGGAGCTCTCCTATATGGATTGTTCCTAAGAAATCAGACGCATCTGGTAAAGTTAAGTGGCGTCTTGTCATAGATTTTAGGAAAGTTAATGAGAAAACGTTTGACGATAAATACCCAATTCCCAATATTACTGATGTACTTGATAAACTTGGTAAATGCCAGTATTTCAGTACCCTAGACCTGGCTAGTGGCTTTTACCAAGTCGAAATGGATCCTAATGATATTCATAAAACTGCTTTTACCGTCGAAAATGGTCATTATGAATTTTTGCGAATGCCAATGGGTTTGAAGAATTCTCCATCAACTTTCCAACGAGTGATGGATAATGTTCTAAAGGACCTACAAAATCAAATCTGTCTAGTTTACTTGGACGATATTATCGTGTTCAGCACTTCATTACAGGAACATATAATAAATTTAGAAAAAGTTTTTTGTAAATTACGAGAATCTAACTTTAAAATCCAGATGGATAAATCTGAGTTTTTAAAGTTAGAAACTAGTTTTTTAGGTCACATAATCTGCAGAGACGGTGTTAAGCCTAATCCTGATAAAATAGCTGCTATTGAAAGATATCCTTTACCTAAAACTACTACTGAAATCAAACGTTTTCTCGGATTACTCGGTTATTATAGGAAATTCATCCCTAATTTCGCACGTCTAACCAAACCATTAACTCAATGTCTTAAAAAGGGTTCTAAAATCACATTAGATAAAAATTATATAGATTGCTTTGATCATTGTAAAACGCTTTTGACTAACGACCCCATATTACAGTATCCCGATTTTACAAAAGAATTTCTCCTCACAACTGATGCATCAAATGTTGCCATAGGCGCTGTCTTATCACAAGGTGTTATAGGCTCCGATAAACCAATCGCGTACGCGTCACGCACTTTGAACTCAAGCGAACTAAATTATAGCACCATCGAAAAAGAACTTTTGGCTATCGTTTGGGCAACCAAGTATTTTAGACCATATTTATTTGGCCGTAAATTTAAAATAATTACTGATCATAAGCCCCTTCAGTGGATTATGAATTTAAAGGAACCGAACTCGCGACTTACACGGTGGCGATTAAAGTTAAGTGAATACGATTTCTCTGTTATTTATAAGCAAGGAAAATGCAATACTAATGCGGACGCGCTATCTAGAATAGAATTAAATAATGAAGAACTCATGTCCATCGTAGCAAACGCATCCGAAAATTCAGCAACGTTAGATGAATCTAGAACAATTACAGCTAAAGATCCTTCAAATAACTCAACCACTGCAACCGTTCATACAGACTCCGAACATCCGATACTAGAAGTTCCCATCTCAGACGACCCCTTAAATAAGTTCACAAGACAGCTTATCTTAAACATTGTAGGTGATATGAAAGGACGACCGACCGTTACTAAGCCGTTTGATACTCACACTCGCATAACAGTACAGGTATCAGAATCTACTTTAGAAGACGATGTCATTAGCGCAATTAAGGAATATGTTCACCCTAAAATTAAAACCGGCTTGCTTATTAACCCTCCTCTAGGAATGTACTCTATTATCCCTATTATTCAAAGAACGTTTAAAAATTCCGCTATGCAACTCATATTAACAAAAAAGGAATTAGAGAATGTCAGAGAGTATTTGAGGCAACAAGATATCATTAACAAATATCACGATGGGAAAACTAACCACCGTGGTATTAACGAAACTTTTTTAGCTCTATCCCATAAATTCTATTGGCCTAAAATGCGCGAACACATTACAAAATTCATTAACGACTGTACTATTTGTGGTCAAGCAAAATACGACCGAAATCCCATCAGACCTCAGTTTAAAATAGTTCCTTCGGCAAGTAAACCTTTTGAATTAGTACATCTCGATTTGTTAACTATACAAGGAGAAAAATTTCTGACCATTGTAGACGCATTCTCTAAATACTCTCAAGCGTACTATTTGAGGGATGGCACCGCAGTTAGTGTAGTACAAGCTTTACTTAACTTTTGCACGCACCATGGCATACCACTCACTATAATCACCGATAATGGACCAGAGTTTACTAACCAACTGATAGCAGAATTTGTTAGATTACATAAGATACAGCATCATAGAGTAGCCGCGCATGCACCCAATGAAAACGGAATAGTTGAAAGATTTCATGCAACTATTTTAGAGCACCTCCGTATATTAAAAGTTAGTCATAAAAACGAATCCGTGATTAACCTCATGCCATACGCCCTTTTAGCTTATAATAATAGTATACATAGTTTAACGAAATGCAGACCAATTGAAATTATAACAGGACACTTTGACTCTCGAGACGCTTTTGACATAGATCTTACTACTCACTTATTACAACAGTATATGACTAACCATAAAGATAAAATGACCAAAACTTATAATCTAATTCAAGATCTCAGTACTGACGCCCGTAGAGAAATTATGACCAACCGCAATAAAAATAGGGAACCCGAAATTGATTACTGCCCCGAGCAACAAATATTTATTAAAAACCCAATAGCATCCCGTCAAAAGTTAGCACCACGTTATACACAAGACACGGTAATGGCAGATCTTCCCATTCATATTTATACAAAGAAAAGGCGCGGCCCCGTGGCCAAAAATAGGTTAAAAAGAATCCCTAATAGCTCAAAATTGTTACAGGACGATCCCGGCACTTCTTCTGATCCTGCCAGCAACGATAACACAGGAAATAAGACTTGAAAGTCTCGATAATGGCCCCGGTGTACTTCCTTTTAAATTAGGCTCTAGTAGAATATTATCTCATTACCATTCTTTCTTACAATATGTTAATTTGCACACATTACAAGAACAAATAGATTCTATACTTATTCAATTAAATAACAATACTTTTGAACTCCATAATAAAACGAATGCCTTATTTGAACCTCACATAAATTATTTAAATTCTAAAGTTAATAGTATATCAGAACAATTACAAACCTTTGAAGAAAACCGCTCTAAAAGAGGACTCATTGATGGTCTCGGATCGATAGTTAAAAGCATTACTGGTAATCTGGACTATACAGACGCTTTGCACTATAACAATGCTATTAAAGAGATTCAGGATAATGAAAATAAGTTATTAACGGAATTTAATAATCATGTTAGTTTGACTAAAGATATAACCTCACAATATACTAAAATTATACATACCATAGTTGGCAATCAAGAAAAGATGCAAAGTCTTATTAATAAAATTACAGATAGTGATGCCACCAGAGATTATGATCTTATTAAATATGCCCATCTCGCACAGATACTTCTAATACTCAGCGATAATGTAGATTCAATATCACAGGAATTGACTAGATTACAAAATATTTTAGCGTTTACTAGAATCTCCACCATGCATCATTCATTTCTTTCCTTAAACGAGATTCGTAATCTCATTAACAAATTGAAGATAATATACGGGAGCGATAAAGTAGTAGACTTAGATATAAGAGAATATTATGATATAATTAAGCTAGGTTCATATTATATAGGAAACGAAATAGTTATAGTCTATAAATTTCCCATTTATAAATTACATATATATGATTTATATAAACTATCAGTTATTCCCAATAAACTCCACCAAATCCTTATTCCTCCTTCCCCATTCCTAGCTGTCCACGAGAAAGATTTTAAGCACATAGAGACAGAATGTCCGAAGACCAGTAAATGGTTCTTATGCGAAGAAGAAAGGAGCCTGCAGATTCTTCCAGCTCAAGATTGCATTCATCAACTTATTACTACTCAACAACGTAGTACAATATGCAATCCCGTTAACGTCGAACTCGAACAGCCCGCATATGAAGAATTGGACGACAGACATTACACCGTCAGCTTCCCTGTACCAACAAAAGTTCATCTCTCATGCGGACAAGATCTATATAAAGAATACCAAGGCAGTTATCTCGCCGTCATACCACAGAACTGTTACATGAAGACACCGCAGCTAACCATCTCCAACACTAAAGATCGATTAAAGGGTCACGTGCTTAAGATAATGGATCTACCCCAAGAAGCAGATGTCATCCCACCACCAACCGCCGCACTGAAACTTAACTCTATGAACCTACAGCATCTTCATGCAACCGATATGAAAATCTCTCAACAGCGAGCTGTTCACTTCCAGACTCGAGATTACACTTTGTATCATACTACAATACCATTATACATAGTAGTGATCATTACATGTGCACTCGCTATTACAGTGCTATATCGCAAATACTTCAGAAGAATTACCGCTGTAAAAATTCCCGAAGATGAAATTAACACGAAACAGATTTACGCAGATCCAGTACCGAAATTAAGAAGAAACCAACCACCACCTCAATTTACAACTAAAATCTTCGGTGGAGGCTGTTCTACGAGGGGAGGTGTTACGGACGCCTAATATATGACAATCGCCAAGTCAGCATCGACACCGATCAACAATGCACACGGCACCAGGCGGCACGAGGCGCAGCGTCAGCGGAACGTGACAGGCATTGCAACACCACCAGCGTTTCCGTCAAAATTAAATATTATAATTCATATTTGTTTCACACTTCGAAGCATTATCATACTTTACTTGTAATTCTTTTATAATTAAATTTAGTCTATTAAAATTTGCTTTTTTTTAAGACCTTCGGCTGCAGATAACTTATTTCATGTTTTACTATTTTAACAATATTATTGATGTACTGAACTTCCGGTTTTGTTTGTTTTGGTTCAAAATAAAATTATTTATTTTAATATGAATTAAATTCTATAAAATAAAAAATCTATAAAAGTACTTTCAGAGAAAGAAAGGTCATTCAGACATTATATCCCAAAGGAACCCTAATAAAATAAGCAAACAGACGAGTGTATACAAAACATAAAAAAAAAATATCGTAACAATAGTTGACTTATACTAACTAGTATAATTCTTAAAACCGCCGTGTAAATAAAAACAATAACTATACAACACCATCTATTGAAAACTAACGTAAACAACAATTACATTTAATATTCTATATTAAATCTATATATTGACTCGCGTGTTGAAATATTTACTTAATGGCCTTGAACTTAGAGTTTAAATTATTTTAGCTATCAAAGTTACATAGAATCTTTATGAATGGAAAACAACCAAATACCATTGATGATAAAGTTATGCGTTGCAGTTTCATAACATGTTGACAGACGAACAGTTGGTTCTTCGTTTAGGCGTCGACTTTTTAACTAGTTAACCAAAGAACTGTCAACCGTCGACGCGTTGATTCTTCGTTAACGGTTGATTTAACTAGTCCGTTGATTCAACGCCCATCGCTAACGCACACTACGTCAGTGTCATGTCAGGCATTCATGATTTTAATCGGGTTTTGTAAACGTACAGAAAAAAATACTAACCATTATCTGATATGTACAAATTAGAATAACTATTGTTAAAGATTGCTTTGCATTTTGGTTACGTTTATTAAAATTAATTACGATGGCTTACACTGAAAAAGTCTCACTCAGTGGTACAGCACTCTCATTTCTGTTGTACGAGTGCGTTAACTCTGTAAATAGCCAGGTAAATATTACATTGATGTAATGAAATATAAAATGTTATGTTTTTAGTTAGTTTCCAATGCTATCATATTATATATATATTTTTATTTCAGGAAGGATTTCTTATTGGAGATATTACTACTGAAATCACCAATCACATATCAGATTCCCATAGTGAGAATGCACGACTGGACACGCAGATTGTAATACGGACAGTTTTGCCATTACCTTCTGTATCATTATTTTATTTTCCAACCGGCAGAATTAAAGAGGATGTTCTGTCAGAGCTGTTATCAAGTTGTGCAAATGAAGTTGTTGGTTGGTACAAATATAGAAGAAATACTACCATAAAACCTACTTTCAGAGATAAATTAATAACCAAAGGTCTACAGAAATACTTTGAAAAGTATCATGGAAAAAAGAATTTTGTTACATGTAATTTATCAAATAAAACATCCTCAGCTGGTTCCACTCATACTTTCACTTACAGGTTTGGTAAAATAAATTGTTTTGATATTTATGAATATATTGAGGATGTAACTGCTAACTTAGGGGAGAAATTGACTGGATATAAAAAACCAAACAGATTATCTCCTCATAGTGAATTCAATAAAATAGTTAAGGAAACTAATGTGCAAAGTAATAACAAAAGTGATGCTATCTTATGTATCCAAGAAGCTGTAGATGTAAGACTTATGAAAGAAGCTAAAATTGCTGCAAAAAATGAATGTACCATTAGAGAATTAGAAGCAGAAATCAAACAAATGAGTACTATACTATCTGATAAACAGTCTGTAGAACTTCAAGTGACTTATAACAAAATGCTTGAGGAGAAATTTGTGACAAGAGATGTTGAAATGGCAGACGCATGTGTTAAAGCCCTAAAAACTCTAGATACGGATGCTGTAAATATTCCAAACATTCTCATAAACAGTAATCATCTTGGAGACAGTGATAATTCTACTCAGTTGAAAGAAAATGATTCAAAGGACAGAAGTCCTAGTCCTATATTGACAAGAAAGAGTCCAATTAAACCTGTATTAAATTATGCAGCTGCATTGAAAAATAATACTGATGTTGCTTCAACAAGTGTAAGTTAATGTTGTTAGCTTAATTTGGCCCTGAAATGGGTAATGGGTAATTTATGATAATGTGGAATATTAATTTTTATAATCAAAATAGGACCAGTTCAGTTTACCTTCATATGGTCATATGTTAGAGAAGCGTTCTAGAGTGAGAGAGATTTGAAAGCAAGTATTTAGTAATAAGTATAGTGGTAGAATAAGACCTAAATTTAATGTGTGCACATTTTGCTTGGACTTCCAATGACACAAATTGGCATTTTCGAAAAAGATAAATGTTATATTTACAGAACAATTTTAATTTGTTAGTTTGTTTGATTCAATTCAATGTATAATTCTTCTCACAACCTACTAATCTATCCTGGTAGTTTGTCTGAAAATTGCTCCATAGGGGAGGCGTATTTTGATATTCGGCGACCGCCGAGTAGACGAGAGACGAACCGCGTAACGTCATTCTAGCGCTAGTGCTGATGCACGGCTGAGCTATCGCGAAAATCTGTAGTTTAGTAAACGCGATTTTTGTTTCCGCAAGTGAGGATATTCCCATATGATTCAATCTGTTGCTGAAATGCGATAATAAATTCGCGCGAAATAAAATCGCGATGCAGACAGTCCCTAATTCTAAAGCGTGTTTTAGAAATTTATCAGAATAATTATAGCCCACCAAAAATCTTAAGATTGAAAACCCATTCACATAGTTACAAGAAATGTATGAAATTATGAAGGTAAACTCCCTGGCAAACATCTTGACGTAGTTTTGATAGAGTGAGAGTATGCATGAGCATTTGTCAGCATATAATGTGCACTCGAAATAAAATTTTTATAAACTGTTGCACCTAAATTAAAATTTATTTGTATAGGCAATATAAAGTTATTTTTTATTTGTATAGGCAATATAAATATCTATTTATTTATCATTAATTAAATATATATTAATATTGCCTGTACATTTGCAGATTAACACTGCATATGCATAAGTACATAATTAAATATGTTCTTTTGTAGGGAATAAAATATAAAAAAATAAGACTAAAAATCTTTATAACATCAAATACCATTTGCCTTGCTTATCTTCTTAATGTTGGAGGATAAGGCATTGTGACATGTAAATCCAAAACACAAAAAACCTCAATAAGGACAATAACTATAGCTTATATTGTTTTGTAAAATTATGAAAACAATACAATTAGAACACAAATTTAGGCAAAAATATTTGAATGAATGTGTACATTAGCAGGACGTCTCCGATTCCCCAAAATATGCGTTCTGCTCAATCCCCACCTGGCTAAAAGATGTTTGCCGGCTATACAATAGTGTGTACGTGAAAATATAAGAAACAAGTATTATTTCATATTTATGAGAAATATTAGTAGTATATTTAAATTGTAGAGGTATTAATTAATATTTATGGACTGTGAATGCAAACTTTACTTCATTAAATATACCTAAAATTAATCATTAATTAATGGTTAAGTTACAATGCATTGCAATGTAACAAAATACTTATAAAGTTTATATGAAAATAATCATTAAGCTGTACTAATACATTTTACATAAATTAGAGTTTTTCTTAGTACATTTATTTGTTAACAGTAATTTATATTGCTATAACAGTTTAAAACAAAAAAAAAAAACTACCAAGTGACTATATTTTTATTCGAAAAGATCAACAAGAAATAAAATTTTTATATCATTTATAAAAACTGTTACAGAAGTGCAGTTGTGAACATATAATTATATAATTCAATTGTAATTTGTTACAGAAATCAATCCCTTACAGTGAAGACCTGATATCTTTTGATGTAGAAGATAAAAATGTACAGAAGCCTATAACTGTAAATGATGATGTTAAATATGTAGGTGATAGTTCACCTGAATACTGACAAGTGCCTTATCTGATAATTTTATTAAATAAGTTACCATTTTAAGTAAACTCTACTGTTATTATTACCAGTTTGTTACTAACAACTACTTTCTACCAAAACTATATTACTTTCCTTTGAATCTGTAAAAATTAAGGCGGAAACAAATTAACTGTCTGTCGGTAATAAAAAGGAGGAGGAGTAATCAAGTTCTTTACTTACCCAAAGTGCATTAAACGGATACCTATCAAAAGAGTAAATATATACAGAAGAAATATTAAAGAAGAGTAATGAATGTTAGCCACTGTCAAATAATTTGTTTCCGCTTCACAAACAGACACCATAAAAGTTGCTTCGGTACCACTAAGATACTTTAATACATGTATTATAATGAGAAATGATTTTTATTTTATACAGTAAAAACTATATTTGTAGAATACCGGCATTCTTACAAGAATATGTAATTGCCCATTTGCAGCGAAATAAGCAATTGCGGGCATCTTGCATTCTGGTGCCCAGAAACATCACTTAAAAAAATAAGGTTTTCTCCGTAAATTTTGTACATCCATGTATCTTTTTTGGTCTTCATACATAACATCATCCTGTAAATGAGTAATTTTGTAACGTAAAAACGTTAACTACTTGACGGTTTTGGGAAAAGTATATTTAATATGACATATTGAATAAAAGTAAAACATATTTATTCAAATTGACCCGCAAAAACGATTAGTCACGTTATGTGACGTCACACGATGTTCCGTCATGCCGTGTTCATGTATTCTGGATTCTAGCGGAATCCACAAAGGCAACGCCATTAATCAAAAAGAAGAAGAAAACAATCGCAACTTGATATTGCAAAAATAAAACATATTTATTTTTTAACTAAAAATATCACATATTTATTGTTTACATATTAGTTACCTTTTCCAAAACTTGTAGAACGAATAATTTTTTTTTATAATTTTGCTATCTAATCCTGTCAGGCTTTTGGTGTTTTTCAAATAAATAATCAAATGATTTAAACTGCTTATCAATCAGTTATAATTTATAATATTAGTAGGATTAGAAAATTACTTAAACGTTTAACTTAAGATAATAAAAATCATCTGTTATTATTATTATACCTACCATACTATTCTCAGGAAATATTTGACTATATTGATGATAGTGAATATCGTCAATTACTCGAAGTACTTATATAAATTAAATAACATCAGTCTCAACTTAAAAAAGAAAATTTATACAACATATTTTAGCCTCATATTTTTAAGGAATGATTTGAAAAAAAGATTGCTAAAATGAGATAGCTGTTTCCTGAATACACATTGTGTAAGACCTCTTGCACTTTACCCATGTTGCCTATGAAATTTCAAACGAGCACATTCTCGACTAAAGTTAATACTACAGTGACGCTATTCGATTACAAATAGTTTAGCTTGCTCTGTCTACCGTAGTTGATTAAAGATTGTTCACAAAAAATATCTCGTGTTCCTTCGTGTCACATTCGCGCTTAGACCAACGGTCCTGACTGTATCGGCTGTCGTTAACATTCGCCAATCCGCACAGGACAATATCAGCTTATGATACTGACTTTACCCTAATTGGTTTACTTGAGTAAAACAAGAAAAATTTTCCATTTAAGATTTAGAGAATTTATAAGTCATAAATTGTTTCGCTTAACGAAATCATATGCAAAACGCGTACAATCACAGGAATTATAATAAGCGGAATGTCAGATTGACAAGAATATATTTATAGCAAGTCAACCGGTACGGCAGGGGTGTCTCCGGCTAATTCGTGTACAGTATGTGCAAGCCGACGGGCCTGTTGCACCGCAGTTGATGCCGGTAGTAGACCTAGATGCACGCAGATCAATTCCTTCATATTTACACCCTGAGTATCATTGGGGAACGCTTGTTCTAGTAAACTCCTGTAAAGAATGAAATGTTTGCTCTCGTTAAATACCTAGGCATTAAATCGTTGGATTCAAAAGACCTACCAGACCACGTCCATTATGCTGTATGTGCCTCCGGAGGCGCAAGCCACAGGGGTGTCATATTCTTATATTTTGCAAGGGGTCAAAGAAGCAATCTAAACTGAAGATCTTAGATTTCAGGCTGGGCTATTAGCAGGCGGATCATCATGTAAAAGTGGACAAAGATGTAAAGATGTTGCTTATTAGAGCGGTATTTGGCAGGCTAGGTACGGTACTGCTGAAGGTATCGATTTCGGCAGTCAAAACACCTACCAGACTGCCGAAAGACCTACCAGACCACGTCCATTATGCTGTATGTGCCTCCGGAGGCGCAACCCACAGGGGTGTCATATTCTTATATTTTGCAAGGGGTCAAAGAAGCAATCTAAACTGAAGATCTTAGATTTCAGGCTGGGCTATTAGCAGGCGGATCATCATGTAAAAGTGGACAAAGATGTAAAGATGTTGCTAATTAGAGCGGTATTTGGCAGGCTAGGTACGGTACTGCTGAAGGTATCGATTTCGGCAGTCAAAACACTTTGGCACTACCACGTTCGAGTTCGTCTATGGGACCACCACTGAAGGTGAACCGCAGTGGAAAGGGCGTAAAATACTACCTTCACTACTTCTATACTCCATTCATTATAGCATTAGATAGAATTAAAATAAGGTTCTTTTTATGGTATACTTTGTGACAAAATGTCAACAATCATGTTACTCTTAAGACTAACGGCTAATTTGCTACATATCCACTTAAATACCAGGTGCTATACTTAACCGTTGAATTAAATAAATTCATGAGTATTTGACTGACTTAAAACATTTAATAATTATTACAATAAAAAGTGTTCATCTTAAAGAACCTAAAGAAGCAGGGTTAGATAGTTTTGGCACGATTCTCATGTCACTATAACTCTACCAAATTGCCTAATCCCTTCAAAAGTTTCGGCAGTACAGCTTTTTCATTTTGTCAGATTATGATTTATTCATAATTGTCAAAATACATAATCTGGGATTGTCATTCATTGTGAATGTGCCTTTCTTGTTATTTTGCCATTTTCGGTGAATGAGTAATTACTGTTTTATTGTTGTTTTCTTACAGTTTTGTTTAGTTGTTAAGTTTTGTTAAATTGCGATTCCGGTGCAGGCTCGAGTGGCCTACAACAATTATCTTTGACATTTCAGCAAGTTTTTCCAGTCTTAATCAATAGTCTAATAATATCTGAACAGTAATAATAAAAATTTCATTTTGTTTACCTTTGTTTTCTGGGCATAGATATAAATAAATTATATTCTAATTATATACACTTACAATTAGAATCAATCAAAACAACCAATAGATAATTTTATTTCCATGTTGGCTCTCAGTAAAAGATGAATTTAGATAATGCTAGTCTCATCTCAACCCCGAGAAAATGTAAAGTTGCCCAACTCTCTGAGACTACCTAAAGATCAAAATAATATTTTTTAATTATTTTTTTTTTTTTTTTTTTCATTTATTTGTGGCAACAACAGTCATACATAATTATGTTACTTAAAATTTATCTTGTAAATAAAATGTTCTGCACTGCTGCTTCTGAGATCCTCTTTTTTCTAATGTTATAATGAATGGTGTATAGATAAGCTGTTCTGAACTGAAAATTGTGGCAGTGCATGGGCGACATGCCGTCTCACTTATTAAGATGGAATAATTGAGAGGTAATTGAGTAGAGTAATTTTCCAATACAGCTTGTCTAGTAGTATACATAGAAGTCTTTGTTTTTGTATTAAGACTCAAATCGGAGCTCTCCAACCACCCCAGACAAGGGCGGGTTAGTGTCACCTAAGAAAACCCCCTGCGGTTCGTCTCACGCAAGTGGACGAGTCCGGTATCCTAAGGAGGGCCTCGTCATTCTGATTCTGATTACCAGTAGAAAACACAGAGTATGTCTTCCGGGGGCGGTAACGCGCGCACAGTGGCGGGGTGCGGGACGCGGGCGGGACGAACGGCCTGGTATCATAATATAGTCCACAGCGTATTTATATGGGCTGATACCACATCTAGAATGTCCAAGGTTAGGGCCTAGAACATTCTAGGTTGGCCTTAGCCTTACCGGGGTATTTGAGGCATTACTTTACTTTCTAGATCAGCTACCCGTCCCTTTCTCCTCCAGTGACTGCCCCTTACATCCGGTGTCTATATGACTCGCGTAGTTTCGACAGCGTTAGCGCGAATCGGCGGCGTTTAATGTAGCATCGAGCAGACGAAACATCACGCCGCTGCGCTCCGTAATAATAATGTAAAAGGGGTATATGATTCCTACCTGTAGAATACTCCAAATATGTCACCGGGGGCGATAGCATGCGTACGGCGGCGGGGCGCATGTGTAAGTTATCATAATTTAAAGGGGGTAAATAGTTGTTACCTGTAGAATACACCGAGTATGTCCCCCGGGGGCGGTAGCGCGCGCACGGCGGCGGGGTGCGGCGCGCGGGCGGGGCGCACGGGCTGCCCGCGCCGCTCCCACCACGTGACCGCGCACGCGTGCAGCGCGCCCCGCCGCCACGTCGCCGCGCTGTATCCCTCGCGCACTACAGACAGACCGCGAGTCACGATGCCGCGCACCTATATAACGATAAGTCGATATTTTTGACGTGGATACGTCTATGTTTTCGTTCTACAGGGGGGTCATTCTGTGAGCAGGAGTATATGCACTACCGCTATCTATTGGCGTATAAGTGAACTATGCTTGCTCTGCAGGGGGAGGGGCATTCTGTCAGCAGGAGTATATGCACTAACGCCATCTGTTGGCGCTAGTAAATACTTTTTTCATTCAACAAATGAACGCAACGAATATTTATTTATTTATTTAGTGTTTAGTGTCTTCAATTTGTTTATTTTTTTTTTAATTATTCATTTATAAATGCAATTATGCCACAACGTTGCATAATTCCGGGTTGTTTTGGAGAAGCGAATCGTTCAGTTTTTAGAGTGCCAAAGAACATTGATAGACGTGAAGAGTGGTTAAAAGCTATTCGTGATGTGTTTCCTAACCTGGATGTTGGTGAAATTTTTTTTTTTTTATCATTTACTCATATATCCACTCATACATAGACGTATCCACGCATAAAATATGGCTGTATCAATGATACAGCCAACCAGGGTTTTTTTTTTTTCAAAACTTTATATCCGTTAATACAAAGACGAGACGAGACAAAACATCTGCAAAACTATGCGAATGCAAACAGGGTTTTCACCTTTTGACTTAAAAAAACAGGTTATCATTATGAAAATATTAATCCAAAGTAATTCGCAATGGCTTGTTGGCTTATAGAGATCAGACGAAATGTTATTTAATTTGCGAAAAATCTAATTGTACTGAAATATAAAAAAAATGTTTTGAAATGATTACAACAGGGGTCAGCGTGGACGAGGCGTTTGCTTTGATGCTGATCTTTAATCTGCTGCCGGTTGAGAGAATAAGTGGATTTGAAGCTATTTTAGAAAATTGCCGTTTCGCCTTTCATCTCTGATGCTATTGGGTTTATTTATTTCTTGCTTTACGTTACTTTATACTATCACACAAATGGATAGTTAAATGCATCAATGTTATCGTGTAAATGTAACAAACACTTAAAGGTCCAAACCACATGTTAAAAATCTATATCATATCTATATTTATTGTATTGGACAATAGTAAATTATTTACAATAAGAAAATATATAAAGGGGCGACCTTACAGTAATTTAATTGGGAGTTATGGAATGAGTCCATTTGGTCACTGTATTCATTCACCAGTTTACAATCTAGCAATCGAAGAATGTGATCAGAGTTTACAGTTAGTACACCGACGCAATCGCATGCAAATGAGAAACATTTGCGAAATTTTGTCAGTTGTATGGTAATGTTTCGCATGTGCGTTCTCGTTCTATTATTAGCTCGATAAAATAGCTGCGTTGTTGTCAGTATAGTTTCGCAGTCCGTCGTTACACAAACGCAGGTTTCGCATTCGGGGTTACCACCTGTCCCGATTTCTGATGACTATCCGAATGTCACGATTTTTGTTTTCTTAAGTAAGTATATGAGTAAAGTTTTCCTGTAAGTTTAGTAACGATAAACTTTCAGAGTGAGTTTAGTATAAAACCAATTTATCAAACTCGCACCAACATACCGTATCTGGGGTCAGCATGTCGACACAGTCAGCCATGTCGGGTGCGAGGAATCTGCCAGTAGTGCGGTCCACGTACACGAAGTGTATCAGTCCAGGAAACTCCTCCACATACTTGTGCAGCGTTAGGGAACAACTCACGTCTGTCTCTCCCGTGCACTCACATACAAACCACATTAAGCGAAATAATCGAATCGAACAAGGCATACAATGAAAAACCAATTGAAATGTGTCGCGATAGATAATGGTTTCATGCCCACTTTGTAAATATCACGAAACAATGAGGAAGTATTTTAAGAAAAAAGAAATAAAGCCCTAAAAAAGCCCCTCACTAGATGGCGACTCTAGCAAAAGTTGATTTATGCAGGAAATGAATGGACCAAAGATAGTCATTTCCGTTCCTTTTAACAAATATATAAAAAAAAACTGAAATTTGCATAGTTCGAAACTTAAGCTATAAATACTAATACGAATAAGTGCAAATAGAATATGAGTTGTTTATTGAGTTTTATAAACTAATTTACTATTTATTATACGTGAAAGAAATCAGGAAGTGTTCTCATGGAGAAATCAAGAAAGTACCGTAGCAACACCTAGTTTGGCTTCGGAAACTAATGTTTTTTTTAAATACTTTCTCATTGACATAGTCATGCATGATATGGCAAAAAAACCCGTAAATACATATCACTGATAAAGCATAATTGGGATGGCAGTTGGCAGTTTAATTAACTTGTACTGATTCGTCGACTCATCATTTACATTACCGAGAGTAAATTGTAGAAATAGAACCCGTGATAATTGGAAAAGATTTTTGGAAAGGGGGTTGAAAATTTGAAAGAAGAAACATGAAACCTTACTATTGATTAAAAAAAATATCTGTTTCATCATTTATGGAAATTCTACCTCTAAGAGGTTGAAATAGAGGCTGAACGATTTTATGGGGCAAGAACACATAATCACTGGCGTAGTCGTTGGCGGAAAGATATCGTCATAAATAGACTAACACAAGATGTCATGGTTATAGAAGTTCATTCGTATGGATTTATATAAAATTAAATCATAAACACCTTGACGGTATCTCCGTCATAGACGTCCGGTTCCGAGAATGGATGGGTGACCGAAAATGTAATTTCAACCATATAAAACAAACAAATTTATAAATGACTAATGAATGTTATTGCATACATACCATGAACCTATTGTTACGAAGCGCAGCGGTGTAAAGGTTCGTCTGCTCGTTGCTAGATGGCGTTATGCGCCGCTGACTCGCGCTAACATTCGAGTCATATAGACGTCGGAAGAAACTGGGGAATAAAGGCACAAGTAGCCGTTCTAGAACTTCTTGGCAATGCCTCGAATAATCCGGTAGTTCCGATGTCCACCTAGAATATTCTAGGTCCTAACTTAGAACATTCTAGTTGAGGTATCGGCCCCTACAAATACGCGATGTACTACCCGTCATAACATTCTTTCAGTGACTGACTAGCGAGCTGAATACGAGAGCGAATATATTCGCAACTCGAACCGATAATTAGTGAAGTGAACTATCATGGCGAACTAATAGTGTGTCTAATAGTGTGTGAAGTAAGATTAATATTTTTTTAAATTAAGCTTTAAATTATTATTATCAAACCACTGTAGTCAAACTTTGTCGAGATCATCATCTACATCGTCAGAACAATCATTACCCCTCTAAACTTTAAACACTAAAGAGGTTCCATCAGCAAATAATACTGTCTCGCACAAATTCTTCGTAAAGTGAGGAAGATCATTAATGTTAATTAGAAAAAGCAATGGTCCTAATACCGATCTCTGAGGTACGCCCATTAATTACTACTTCTTGAATTCTAGCAGAAAGATATGATTTTATTAGATTTAGTGAATTTATCGTCACACCATAATGCTCTAATTTCCCCAACAGTGTTTCATGTCTAACGCAGTCGAATGCTTTTGGTAGATCACAAAAAATGTCGATAGCATCTTGTTTATTCTCCCAAGCATAATAGATAGAGAGCATCATGTCTCAAAAGTGCAACTCCAGCGCCTATGGTACATTTACCTCTGTTAAAACCAAACGGATTTTTGTGAAGTAATTTATTTAACGAAAAGTGTGCTAGCAGAATTTAAAAAATTATTGATAATTTTCTCAAATACTTTACTTAGTGCTTGTAGTATAGACATTGATTTGAAATTACTATATTTTATTATTTTTATAATTCTAAATTGTTAAATAAATAAAAAAGTTTTTCGCATATAGTATGCATAAACTTGAAATAAAATATTTCTGGCTATTCATTTGTAACTGGCTGGTTTCGGTATTTTTAAAAAGTTAAAATTTTGAAGAAGATAACTCCGAGTTCAAATTAGGAAAATTTGTGATTTTCATTTCTTTTTCGTACTGTCAAAATGAGTGAATTATCACAAAAAAAAATGTGACGTTTATAGGACCTAGTGCAGTTTTTACGAGGGTAGCACAAATTTGGTTTAGGCGTTTTCAGTCCGGAAAATTTGATGTTAAAGACCGCCGGTCGCCTTATTATGAATAAAATCGATGCTATTTTTGAAAAAGTGGAGCAAGATCGGCATACCAGTAGATACGATATAACTGAGGATTGGAAACACAAAAATGTTGGATATTTGGGTACCTCACGAGCGCACTGGAAGAAAGCTAATGAACCGTGTACTTATCTGTAATTCTTTATAACGGCGTAATGAAACCGAATCATTTTAGAAGAAGATGATAACTGGTGATGAAAAACGGAACATGCGAAAAAAGTCGTGGTCAAAGGACGGTCAGGCTCCACAGACTGTGGCGAAACTTTCTTCCCTAGTGACTGTCCCTTTTTTCCGACGTCTATATGACTAGCGTAGTGTCGACAGCTACGACAGAGAAAACGCTGCGCTCCGTAACAATATTTTTATATATTAAGCAGTTTTATTATACCAGAAAATTAACAAACACTCATAGCTACTAGGATTATTAACGATAAAGCAACATTTCAATGAGGAAGTATATTAAAAAAGAAAGCACTAAAAAGCACCTCACTAGATGGCGATTCTAGCAAACTTTAATTATTGCAGGAAACGAATGGATCAAAGATAGTCATTTCCGTTCCTCATCATAATAATTTAATCAAGAGAATATGCGTTGTTTATTGAGTTTTGATAATTAATTTACTTCTATACATCACAGAAAACCGGCAGTTTGATAACGGGAACTATTTTTTTTTAATACTTCCTCATTATGCCAATAACATGATTGAAGTTTAATTAACAATATATAAACATTTTTTTTAACATGTTGAATTAAACTTTCATGGTCATTAAAATCTGAATGGACCTCTTTTTAAATAAAAATAAACATGAAACCTCTTTAAAACTTCTAAATTGATATTCACCCTATTCACTTCAGTCAAAATAAAATCATTTCTCCGGTGTTACGTCATACTTTTTGAAACTGACGGTTACCCGAACCATGCAAAATATTTGCAACACGACTTTCTGTTTTCTTAATTCACATCGCGCCATTCGCTTTTTTGTGTCCCTTTGGATACTAGTAGTATAATATCTGCGACATTTAGTATAAAAAAATATCATCACAATGTAAGAAAATTGTCTGAACCATTGAAAGCATGACATAAATCTCTCAATGTACATAACTACGGTTTACATACAAAAGGCATTCTCTGAAGTTTTATCGAGCAGTTTCATATTACACAGTATAATAAATCGAACAGTCTTGTAATGCGTTGTATTTCTTAATAACCGTTTAATAGTATTTAATCTTTTCTGTATATATGTATGAAAAGGATATGATCCCAAACTGAAATATCTCATAGCCTTCACACGTAGAAACTCAACATACGGTGCCAATGACACTCTCAATTCCTTCAAAGGTAGCTCCGATGTAAAACTAGGTATGTCAGGTTTCAGTAGTTCTATGGCTGCTTCTAGAGCAGTGTGCATTGCTGTTGCAGCAGTTTCTGGCGTCAGAGGCGTGGTAGTTGTACAAGATTTTCGCAATTCAAGCATACGAGATGTCAATCTTGCACATAAGTTAACATTAGCTTTGTTTTTACGGAGCGCATCTGTTGTCTGATAAACATTAAATTTTGTTATTACAAAAATTTGCTACAATTTAAAACAAATGAATTAATATTACTAATTTGCTTTTTAACGTAATCTTTATATTTACCTTTTTTAAAGCAGCTTCTAATGAGTCAAGAGTATTAGGAAGCAGTTCCAAATTTCTTTGAAGCAGTAATCGCCTTAAATTTGACAATATTTGACCCGACATATGTGTAGCTATACCGACATCTCTGTAATCAAAAATTATTAGTAAACAACTATAGCACGGTCGCCGACCAGAAAGAATTTCACACAATGACCCGGCACAACGTATCTCTTTTATTTGTGCGCAAATATATAAACAATTTTGTCATAGTAAAGGGAACCTATAATGTCTACAGTATCTATAAGTAGGCACAAAGTCAACGTACGAAATCATTCCTATTCGGCGACCGTGCTTTTTCATTTATCGTAAAATTAGCATAAAGCTTTTAACACTGAAAACAAGAATAGGTTCGACGTAAAATCAGGAAATATATCCACATGTAGCAAAAGTGTTTATATCGAAATATTTTTAGAGAGTAGCGTTATTTACCTCATGTCCATGTCAATGAGGACTACGAAGATAATACGTGGCGCTACTTCAGCTACATGCATAGAATAAGGCGCACAAGGGCTGTTTGTCGGTCCAGCACAAAGATTTACAATTGCACTGTTTTCTTCAGATAACCCTGTCACAATACGTTCATAATTTAATAGAATTGAAATAATAATATTAAAAGAATAATTATAAAGAAAGAATAAAAATAAGTTTGAAATATTTTTATGAAAAAAGCTTATAACATCCACCATCTCCAGGTGCTTAACTTAAGCATATTTCACTAGGAATATCTTCCAAGATTGAATTGGTGAAATTAAAATACTAATACCAATTTAAAATATTTGTCAAATATTTCTTTCGGCTGTTTAGGTGAACTGAACTTAAACATTGATGAAAATATTCCCATTAGTAGCGATAGTAACAGATACATAAGAAATTCGTTAGTCTAGCTATGTCTCAAGTAGCAGTCGCCCGGATTGCAAAATGTTATGGGTTCGAATCTCATGTCAGGTATCAAGGGCGAGTTTTTTAAGTATCTTTCTTTAAATTCTTGTGTTGATTCTACGAAGCACACAAGTTTACTTACAAGGCAATCGGACAGAATTATTTTCATCATTTTTTCTGTCTTTCCAATACTCTTGTGCTGCAATACATTGAATACTCATTAAAATTAAATCTGGTGATGTCAGATCATCACTACCACGGCTGAAATTAAAAAATAATAATAATTTATCAATATTGGCATGAAGAATAAAGAACTGACAAGAGTCTTTAAATTATATTACCTAGAATATAGAGCTAACATCTTGTCGCCAACATAGAGCATCACATGATAATGCTGGTGAGGTGTACACTTGATCTCTTTGGAAGCGATTTTGAGAGCATTCAGGGATGCAGCAGTAGCTCCACTTTCACCAATTATACCACTAGCACCAGGGATAGAGTCACCTTTTGGCCGGCTATCCAATAAAACGGATAACCAATCTTGATATACTGGAGATTGCAATCTGTTTGATTAGAAGTATATTCATATTAAAATTGCATTTTATACCTATAGATGAAGAAAGATTATTTAATGACTACAAGACTAAATGTATGATTCCGATCTCCGCAGAACTCACATTGCTACTGTAATAAATCACGTTGCAGCATTACTGCCCCTATACAGGATGCTTAGAAATACATGTACAATCATGAAACATGGCCATTGAACCAAACACAATTATTATATCAAAACATTTTCACGTTAGTTGAGTTTTTCATACAAATATCTGAACTTTTCTTATGCAACCCTGAAACCTTACAGGTGCTGTCCTGGCTGGCATGTCCACCAATCATGCCAGCACATACATTGATGCGAAGCAAGGAACTTGGAAACAAGGAAATTTTAAGCAAGGAACGTGCCAGGATTTGTATGCTCCCAAAAATGTTGCGGACATCCTTCCCAGCGAAGACGGCTTCGTTGATCCACAATATTGCGAATGGCTCTTCCAAATACTATTGCGCGAATTGCACGCGCGGGCCAAAATCACACGGTAGCAACTCGTGAACCTTTTAGTAATGACAGGAATGCTTTATTATCTGGATGATATAGTAGTAAAATATTTTTTTTTTCTTTTTAACTATGCTATTTTTAAACTAGCTCTGCACATGGAGTCGACGACCAAAAACAATACAACAGCTGTTCTTAGGGTTATCAGCATACAGTTTTACTTAGAATAAAAACGAAATATCTACATCAAGTGCTTGGTTTCAAACTTTACAAACAGACGTTTCTGAATTTAGAAAAATTCAAAACCTCAATAAATTAGGTTTTTTACATAGTAAAAAGACCTAGTTTTTTTATCAAACTGTTATCGACTTATCATTAAAAAAATTAAAAATCAGAATGGCATTTGAAACGGCCTAAGTTTGGTTAGAGATGTGTTTAACTTTCAATTCTCAATTCAGAAACCAGGTGTTAGTGATACTTTTTCTGGATTCTATTCATGATACACTATGTGCCCAGTATATTCTGTATAGGTTTGTATCGAATTACATTCCGAGCTATAGAGCTCGGAGCAATGCAGCAATGCACTACTCAGTGTCGCCACGTCAAACCAGTAGTGACGAGTATTACGACAGTACTCTCTGAAATTTTCTTAATGACTTGATCCTTAATGATGGTTTTAAATCAATGTTTTAGACCATCATTTCTGTTATCCACTAAATAAATAAAAGTTGTTTAATTGACATCTTATATAGTCAAAGGAACAAAATGAATACAACAATACTGTTTCATTGTCTTGTCCAAAATCATGAGGCACGCAGTAATGTTGCCGAAGCAATGCAGCAGCTGCCAAGATCAGAATCATACCTTCAAGCATTTGTAATTTATAAATCAACCGATATTCAATACTCACAAATTTATGTTCTGCCCACATATATGTTGGACTAATGTTTTACAATCTAAAAGCTCCCTGTGAGAATCATCAACAAGATCCTCACTAATGATCATAAAAACATGATCCAGCCACTGGAATAATTAAAAAAATAGTGTAAAATCTTTATTGTAAATAATGTTCCACAGTGATGTTATTTATTATCTTCATATTTAAAATTACAGTATGATTGCACTTTTGATGCTAATTATAACAAATATGAGTCAAATAAAAACACATACTAAGGATATGTTCTCTGACATTCATTTATATCATTTTTGATGGGAGGTTTTTGGAGCTGTGCGGCGATGCAGGCAGACACTTCATATTGTGCCCTTCTACAACCCCCAATTTTTTCCTTCACATATAATTGGGATGTAGTCAATACATCCCCATCAAATTTTCATTTTTATTAAACTACCGTGAAACAAATTGGTTAATGCTACTTATTTATTTATTATAATTGAAACCAACAGCGTTACAAATATAGTATAGGTTATACGAGGGTCAAACTGAAAGTTCTTAGAAAATCAAAAACTGATTACATTAGCCAGTTATTAGTTTTATTATATCTTTTCAAAATATTGTCCATTCACGTCAATACACCGCTGCATGCGATGGAACCACTGGGAAAAGCACTTTGCCCACTCGTCCTTAGGGGTCTCTTCAATGGCATCGCGATACGCAGCCACCGCTTCTTCAGCATTCATAAACCGCTATAGCGCGAGGTCGGGGCTATACGGCGGGTGACCCAGTAATTCAACGTTTGATGTCGCCAAATAGTCGATCGTTCGCTTGGCGGTGTGCGACGAGGCGTTGTCGTGGTGAAGGAGGATCCTACTGCGAGGTCGTTTCTCTCGAACTTTTTCCAAGACAAGTGGCAAACAATTGGTAGTGTACCATTCTGCAGAAACTGTTTTTTGATCCTCTAACACAATTGTTGCAAAATGACCTATCCTTCCAAAGAACGAGGCCACCATTTTTTTTCCCGCACTTCGATCTCTCTTCACTTTAGTTGGCAACTCCTCGAAAGGAAACACCCACTGAGCAGATTGTCTTTTGGTTTTAGGATCATAACAGTAAATCCAGCTTTCGTCACCTGTTAGTATGTCGAACACAGCATTTGAGTCACCTCCGTTAAATCTTTCAATCATTTTACGACACCAATCCACACGATGGAGTTTTTGAGCCTCAGTCAAATTATGAGGTATCCACCGGGCGCAAAGCTTCCTGACCGCTAAATGTTCGTGGAGGATTTTGTGCACTTGACTCATACCGATGCCTAAGCTTGTCCGAATCTGTTGATAGGTCACTCTTTTGTCAGTCTCTATCATACGCCGCACAACACAGATGTTATCTTCAGTCGTCGCCGTAGAAGGCCGTCCCTCACGTAAATCATCAGTGAGATTAGTGCGACCACGTTTAAACTCATTAAACCAGTTGTAAACAGTCGCACGAGATGGGGCTTCATCGTGAAAGGCCAATCGTAGTCTATCATAACTTTCTTGTTGACTTAAATGACATCGAAAGTCATAAAAAATCATTGCACGAAAATTTTCTCGTGTTAAATTCATGATGACGTGACACAGACAATTTTCAATTTGCCGCCAAATCGTAAAACAAATGACAAATGAATGAAATATATACTCAGTAATATTGGCAAAGAGTTATATTTTCAAATTTTAGAATTATTTTTTTATTATATTGTTTATAAGTGGCCAGTTCTAAGAACTTTCAGTTTGACCCTCGTAACAAGCTTAACATTAAGGGCAATAAAAGGTTTCACATCATCAAACATTTACACGTGTTTTTTACAGATACCCATCATACAATAGTAAAAGTGGTATTTCTATTGCATTTCTCTTATTCAACTTGACTTTTCAATATAAGATTGACAAAAAAGGAAAAGCAATGTCTCAGAAAATTCCTGCCAATTACAAAAGAAAACCTCTCAGTTACGAGCATATGGCATTGAAGAAGCATAATTTACTGTAAAAATGTCACACCTGTTACAATAGTTCAACAATTAAAAATTTTATGAGACTGAAATATTAGATTTAATCAATTATATTATGCAAATCAATTATATTCTTGTAAGCTCGAATTATCTACGTAATAGTGTTTGTTTGTATGAAAATAAATGTAATTAAAGTAGGTATGTTGTGTAGAAATAATTATTTCTTTAAATTTAGTATTTTAATTGCGAGAGAGGCGCTCCTTTAAGATTTGTATTATTTGATCTTTGTATGCACACTTGGAATAAAAAAATAGATCCACTTCTAGAAACTCAGAGTTGTAAACATGAACGATGCGTGTTAACGGAGAATTGGCCGCGTAATTAGTGGCGCGTCGAGGTATCGCTAGTAGTGGAGTATGACGGGTACGACGAGACGGAGTGCGCAATGCTATACTCGTTACCAACTCCTCGCAGTCTATATAACCATGAACAATGTCATAAAGGAGACTCATGTCTAATAATGTGCGTCTTTCCTTTAGAGTTAGCATTTTATGTTGCCTACAGTTTTCCAAATAAGAGATTGAAGGTAGCCGCAGTCAATAGTTAAGGTGGCTTACAAATTTTTTTTTAATACGCTCAATACGTTCTTGATACACGGCATATTGTGGTGACCAAACCTGGCTTGAATATTCCAAGAGACTACGCACGTATGCATAATAGACGGTCTTAATAACGTCACTATCATCAAATGGTTTACATGACCTCATAACAAATCCTAAATTTTTATATGCTTTACTAGTTATATTGTCAATGTGATTAGTTAGAAGCATTTTACTATCCAAGAGCACTCCTAAATCTTGAACCAGGTCAGTTCTACAAATTGGAGTGTCCACTCAACAATTATCAATTATAAATAAATACAATTATAAATCAACATTAAGTGCAATAACTTTTTACAACGTTTTATACAAATGTAAATTGTTCCTATTTGTAGTTTGAATTTCTGAACTATTTAATCATTTATTGAAATTGTATTAGCCTAATTATACAAAAATGCTGTACATACTTAAAGAGAAACTATTTTTATATGCCTAAAGTCCTGAACTAGATTATCTTATTTGTCAGGCAAAGCAAAGGACTGATTAAATAAATTATTGATAAACTATCACTATGCATAAAGTATTTCACTAAGTGTAACATAATAATTAAGTATAATTTAGCTATATGCACCATATCAAGCAGTGACTTCTTTATTTGAGAGATGATTTCACCAAGTGAATGACTGATGCTGGTTTATTTATATTAATTATGAAAAGCTAGAAGTGGTTCAAAATTCAAGAAACTTCACTTGAATTCTAAGGAGGATTTGTTGACTGTGCTTTTAACCACCTGACTACAAATAAAGTCAGTTTTAATATCCACATCAGGCTTTTTAACAAATGTAACAACATTAATAAATAATTATGGTTCGAATTTTCTTATTTCACTGTGGTGTTATGAGTAAACTGATAAATAACTAATTAGACATTAATTTCTGGAATGCCCAGTAGATCTTAGCTATTTACCCACAGCACAAGTTCTGATTATTTAGCACTGAATAATTCTTTAGGAACATTGTTTAATTGATTTATAGAATTTAATTGTATAGTGACATTTAAGCTTTTAACATTATGTACATGTTAAATGATGTCTGAGAAAACTAATACTTGTAATAGTTGCCAAGTGCATAATTAATAAAATTTAAGGTAATTTAAGATTGTCTTAGTCAAGGCTTTGACACATTACCTCATCAAAAACAATAGTGGTATTGTCTTTGCATTGCATTGAAGAATAGGTGTTTCCAAATTGAGCAGCCATAACTCTTTGAGATGTTATTATTGGAGACAGAAGTTGGGATACATTATAGACATCTGTTATTTCCACATTTTCCTGAAAGTAAAGCAAATTACGAGAATTCTTAACAAAATGAAGTTTTCGCTATGTATTTATAGATTTTCTTTATAATTTGATACTAGGACGTAGAGATATTTCATACCTGCTCATTGAAACATTTCATCCGTTCAATAAAAGCATCATCCCATTTGGAATATAACAAATCGTTTACACTGTCAAATATAAGTATAGCTTTCATGTTTCCACCAATTTGCCACTTAATGGTTAGTTTATTTCAGGGCTGCCAGATGAAAAAAAGGCATGATCGTACGGCAACTACAAAAAAATCGTATTCTTAGGAAATTTAAAAATAAAAAGATCGTACAACAAAGAAGTTCAAATTTTTTATTTACCATTTCGACGTGACAAACAGTGCACTTGGCTTTAAATTGGTTTTTACTGGGCCCTAACCAGTCCTTAAACAAATCAAATTTTTCCCAATCGGGACGATACTTCTGTTATCTGTTTGTTCCTATCTGATGCAGAAAGCTCTCTTCTTTTAGCTAATTTCTTTTTTGGAGTACCTGGCGCAAGTCGCAAGCTATAGCAAGCTATACTGTATGCAGATCGAAAGCTGTTTAATCACTACGTATAGCTCGATATCAACGAGAAAAACATGTTTTTGACAAGTCCAACATAACTCGTTACAAGAGAAAAGTAATAAGTTTCGTAAAAATGCACACAAATATAGACTTTTTTGCATTTTAAAAAAGTCTTGTTTCAAGTAAAAGATCTAGGTATAAGTAACGTTGATATGGAATTCCCCGAACATAAACCTGCCAGAGGAACACATTCGTTTTATAACGAAATGTTGCTAGGTGCAGGAAAATCGTACTCTTTCCGTACGATCGCAGTCTAGCGATCGTACATGAGTAGAAATGCCAAAAAATCGTAGGAGTACGATTTAAATCGTACATCTGGCAGCCCTGGTTTATTTACAGTATACTGAAGTAATAAAACGTGTTTAATTAATGAATTTATTTCAGTCTATTTAAACGGTATTATTTGTACATAAAAATTTAATAAAGAGATTGACAAAACCGTATGTCGAGCTGTCATGTCAATGTCAACAATGAGTTTTTTAATTTTTTCGTTACTGGGCTTCTGCCTAACTTGTTTTTGTCTTCTTCAATGAATGTTGGTTACTACACGTGCTTATGGGATATCGTCCGTCTTGTTACTTTTAAGCCTTCTTTCTACGCGGAATTGCGATATAATTAAGTGTGTATGTTTTGTCCTAATATTAGGTGTTGGTAAGTACCTATTTATTTCTTCTCTTGTCTTTTCCATTGATTACAAAGTAACCAATGGAAAGGACCCCTCCGATCCACCGGACCGACCCCCAACATCCAATATTAAATAACAATCCTTATCTTGGCATGAACCGTAGGAAAGCACAAAACTTTATAAAAGAAATTGGAATACCATGTGTACCATGGCTAAATCCCGGCACACTTGAAGCGAGTCAAGATTGTTTCCTCCGTTACATTAAAGAATTTGATTCTGCATTGTCCTGCTTTCAACGTCCAAAGGTTGTTTCTAGTAGATGGTCTAATGAAGATATATAAAAACGAAGACATTCCCCGCCCCTTGCCATCGCTACTAGAAAATGAAAATACGTACGAATGTATTTACAAGTTTATACTTTCAACTTTTGTTATGATATGAAAACTTAATGCTGTATATAATATAAAAGTATAATTTACCTTTGTACAGAACAATGTATTAAAGATGAGGCTGTATGGATGTTTCCAAAGCCATTAAACAATAAATAAAAAAAAAGGAAAAAATATTTGTGATCGTTTTCACAATTGTTTTTTTTTTCATCCCAAGATTTGGCTGTATAGCTTAGTTCCTTCGCCTGTCGCATGGACGAAAACGAATGAATGTTTTCTTTCAATTTGTAAACAAATCAACTTTTAGTTTTACATGTGGAAAATAACTAATTTGTTATTTTGTTTGCCGAATATACTATTTTTTTTCTTTATCTATATACAAAATGAGTTACAAAAAACAAGCAGTGGTAATGAACTATGAAACTCAGTCATATATACCATAATAAACATAATCATAAATTAAAAATAATAAATTTCATTAATTTCAGAAGAAAATTAAATCCCTTTGTTATTTAACGCTTGGAGGTTCTGTAGCATACCAATGCATTTATTTCAAGAAAGATTTTAATGGATATTATGACAAAGTATTAAGACCTGTGAGCCAATTCATAAATCCAGAATGGGCACATTTAATCGGCGTGTCAGCGCTTAAGTATGGTGTAATCCCTCCTGAACGTTATAGGGACCCTAAAATTTTAGTGAGTATAACCTTTAAGTACTAAGATCACACATACATCATTATTTCGAGTCTTAGGTGCATTCATAGTCTACTAACTTTCCGTAAGCAAACCGTTTAGTATGATAGAAAGTAGTTTATGTGTTACTTCAGACTATTTTTGAAATTTCATCAATTTGTTTTAAGTAGTTTTTGCATGACAAAGTTATAAACTTTCGCCTTTATAATATTAGTAATAGTTAAGATTCAATTGGTAAAAGTAACAATTGTCTGTCATTGAATAAACAAATGAGTATGTTTATATAGAAGGGCGTTTTATATTTTGTTGTTAAAAATGAAGTTTTCACTAATGTGACCAGTCTTAAAAATAATAGGAATCTCTGAAATACACAATGGGGTCTGTCTGTCACAGTGCAAACCTTTAGAGCTTTAATATTTTATTTAACTTGAATTATACATAATGTATTTTATTGTTTTTGTGAATGTGAAAATATACATGTTTGCAGGAAACAACATTTCTTGGTCATTATCTAAGCAATCCCATAGGTATAGCAGCAGGATTTGATAAGCATGGAGATGCCATAAAAGGTTTAAGGAACATTGGATTCTCAATCATTGAAATAGGTTCAGTCACTCCTGAAGCTCAACCTGGAAACCCAAAACCTCGTGTTTTCAGATTACCAGAAGATAAGGCAGTAATAAATAGATATGGGTTTAATAGTGAAGGTCATGATGAAGTATATAAAAAATTGCAAAATATAGACAAAACTATATTAAATAAAGGATTGTTAGGTATCAATTTAGGAAAAAATAAACTATCTCAAAATGCTAATGAAGATTATGTACGAGGAGTCAAGAAATTTGGAAATATCGCAGATTATTTTGTGATAAATATCAGCAGGTATAAAATTCTCTTATTCAAAGATATTTGTTTTTTTTCTGATGTCATCAAATCAATAATACAAAAAATTTATTATATTAATTAAGTCATTTTTAATTAAAATTAAATTATTATATTAGGTTCATGAGACATCATTGTGCAAATATAATTAATGTTATTTTCTTGTTACAGTCCAAATACTCCTGGTTTGAGATCATTACAAAATAAAGATGAATTAAAGTCCCTACTTACTGAATTGAACAAAATTCGAAACACAATGTCACTTGATTACAATAAACCTTTGTTATTGAAGTTGGCTCCTGATCTCAGTTTTGATGAGATGAAAGATATTGTATCAATTATTATGAAAAATGAAAGTAAAGTTGACGGTCTTATAATTTCTAACACAACAGTGGATCGTTCTTTCCTTGTAAATAAAGAGTTTTCAACAGAGGCTGGTGGACTTAGTGGCAAACCTCTATATAATAAATCAACTGATATGATCAAACAAATGTACAAATTAACAAAAGGTGAGAATTTTATTAAATACTAGCTGACCCGACAGACTTCGTCCTGTCAAAAAGATTTGTAATGTGGCAGTTTTTTTGCCTACGTATTTAAAAAAAATTCTCCTGAACAGAACCGTCACCCTGGTGATAGGGCGTTGTGAACTCCTCCAACTATGTATTCTGTGCTCCAACGCACACACGCACATTGTTTTGATAGATATGATCTTTGACGTTAGGAATACACCTACATTGCTTAGACAACAGTGAGTGCTTGTAATTTAATATGAACTTTATACCATAGCAATAAAGCTCAAATTGACTACGTTTTAGTTACAAATCATTTGTATGGGAAAAAGAAAAGGGCTATTTTTAGGGTTTTTTCAGCAATAATTCTAATTTTTCTCGCCGTAAAAACCATCCTTGAACTTCAACGAACATTTTAAAAAAAGATTTGGCCAAATTGGTCGAGGCGTTGTTGAGTTATGCGCTTACCAACACATTTTGCGATTCATTTTTATATATAAGATTAAGATGTGAGTGTTAAAAACTCTCTCTCTAAGCTCCATTTTCGAAACCAAATTTTTTATGTTTTCCTTGTTGTTGGGTAATATTACAAAATCATCTCTAAAGAGCAGCAGTTATCAAACTTTATTCTGATAGAATTTCTTTAGATATTCAAATATTTACATGAAAGATACGAGAAAACCACTGTATATTTATTAGAGTGAACATCATTAAAAATTGTAATCCTATATTTTATTATTCATGAAACAAAACTAAATGTAAGGTTTATATTAACATGGAACTTATATACATACATGCAAAAATGTTGATAAATCTGGTAATACAATTTCAGGGAAAATACCTATTATAGGTGTTGGAGGTGTATTTAGTGGTCAAGATGCATATGAAAAAATCTTAGCAGGGGCCAGTGTAATACAAATATATACAGCACTTATATACCATGGACCTCCTATTGTAACTAAAATTAAAACTGAATTAGCTGAACTACTTGAAAAAAATGGTTATAGCAATGTAAATGAAGCTGTTGGTAAAGGGGTGCAATGACATCCAATAAGTTCTATTATACATGCAAAGTATTATAAAATATGCTTTTATCTAGCAAATCATACAACATTTGATTTTAACAACTCAAGATGAATTTAAGTCCTTTAATTCTGGATTTCCTGCAAGAATACCAAATATGTTACATTGTTTGAAATAAATAAGATTAACATTTGATTATATTTAATTAATTTTAATTTACTTCACATTACCTTTCACACTGCATTGAGGAAGTTGTGATTTAAGATATTCTTTACATTTATGAAGATCAGAAACACTTTGTAAATCAAACAAAATTAACTTTTGTAGTTTGCTAAGGACTGTTAACTCCTTGAGACCATCATCTGTTATGTTTGGACATCTAGAAACTTGTACATGAAGTAATGTTTCTTTACCATATGATAGTCCTTTCATAGCTCTGTCATCAATATATTTGCTATTGTGCAAAATCACTCTTTCTAGTTTACTGCATCCTTCTAAAAATGTAGTGTTCTTAAAATTTATGGAAAAACATGAAATAAAAAATAAAATGTTTAATATATTACTTAAGTGAGGAAATCCATAATGAGATATAGAAGAATCTGTTCCATCAATTTCTATTAACTTTTGTTGAATTTCATCTTCTGGGGGCAAATTATTATAATCTGCCAATGACTGCCCATTAGCCCAAACAACTTTACCACCATTACGAAGCACCCATTCTGCACATGCTCGGTCAGGACCCACTTGTAAAAGTCTTTGTGGGTCTGGTTTATTGAACATCATATTAACATATTCCCAAAAAGTTCTCAATTGATTCAATCTTAGAAATGTTTTCTGACATGGGTATGTACGACTCTAAAATTATAGATCACGGATGCTTTATTGCATATTTCAATAATACCATATACATCACCATAATTTAAAATGGTCACTTACGTGTAAAGCCGCTAACAAAGACATTGTCTTAAATGATATCTATTATTAATTTCCCAGTAGTTTTCAAATAAGCTGGGTTTATAAAATACTTACAAATAAATTTAAAAATAAATATTATTCTAAGAATACTTTAACTAATAATATGATTTATCACTATAATTTTAGTGTTTGTATTTTATTTGATACATGACTATTAGTAGTACTATATATCTAAAACACTGCGAACCGAAATTATTATAAATTTATTATAATACAGGTGAACAAAAATAAATTTTAAACTACGTTTTAGTGAATGTCAAATAGGGATGCACCTTAGGCTTGTCAAATATCGATATATTGATATTTTAATTCAATATATCGTATTTTCCATATATTTTGAAACGGTATATCGTTATCGAATATCCAATGTGGAAGTATTTAAAAAATAAAAACGAATTTTTGAAATCAAACTAGATTTCACTTGTGATGTTTGGATCTTGTCTATGATATTCATTCGAATTTTGTTTCTGACGTAATAATAGTAAATTGAGTAGCGAAAATTATTTAATTTGACATCGTTTGGTGTTCCTTATAATATCTAACTTTCAAATTTGAATCGTAAGTTTAAGTTATTTATTATGTTACGTGTAATGGAACGATGTTTGGTATATATGTCAACATTAGTGATGAGCAAACTTATTGGTTGCACGTAGCTTCATTTGACTCGATTCATCGGAATTCAGGTTTGAAATCAAGAAAAAAAAGCAGAGCGCTGAATTTAGCTTGTTTTGTTATATGCGGTATTTCCAGTTGTGAAAGTCGAAAACTTTGCCAACGGTTCGCAAAACTAAGGCGAGAGATCTAGTACTGAGAAGAACGACACCACCGCATGACTACTCTAGGTACTTAATAAGTAATGTATTTCAATAAAACTTCTTTCTGATTATTGTAAGAACCAAAAAAGCACATACCCACCGTACAAATTAAGATAACACCTGGCTCGACATCCGCCGTCGACATGCAAGATCACTAACTATATTATAATAACTGTACGAGTATTTGTGAATTTGAAATTTAAAGTTATAACCTTGCTGTTCGTTTCGAAAGGACGATTCTTGTTGATTGCTGAATTTTTATTAAGATGATTATTTTGAATATAAGATTTAATATAAGATCATAGTTTTTTTTAATTCTTAATTTCGAAAGGACAACTTATTTGCACGTTATATTTTGCATAAACGTCATTCTAGCCAGAAGTATTTGTATTATTCTAGTATTTTGTACGAATACCTAATTATACATATCAGGTAAGTATATAGATAACAAACAGATTTTTATTATAATTTTCGTTTTTATGAACTTTGTTGCTGATTAATAAACCTTGTTATTCATTTACTACTCATAATATAAAAATATTATTGAGACTTGATGTAGCTTTATTATTGTAAGTTCAACTAATAGCAACAAAACTAACTTACCTAGTTGTTATAGTTTTCAGAGCTTTTGTTAAATAATATAATGAAAAATTCCTAGACCTACTATGGCGTAAGTATTTTATTAAAAAAAAATATTTCACGGTAATATTATTGTATAGCTAAATGCCACTTTTAATAATTTCACAGCATTAATTCGATTGATTTTTATAACCTTTAAAAAACCTTTGTGCTCACTTCCATTATGTTAGTTTTCATTTTCCTGTATACAAATAAAAAAAACAATTATTAATATATTCGTTTGTATTAATCGAGTTGCGTTTGCGTAACTCGAATTAATTGAATTTCAACTCGATATTAATCTGAATTGTCAGATCCACAACAACACTGATAATTCTACTCTTTTTGGTTTAATGTAATGAATTGACGTTTAGATCCTATTATTTGTGCTGCCACCTAGTGACATAATTTTTTGGAGTTTTTTTTTAAATACTTCCTCATATCGAAATTGCAACAAATACGATATTTTCTTTTATTTTTATTTGAACGAAAAAATTGCCCAAAAAATCATTCAATTGTTTTTCCGTTATTTACATATCTTATTAATCATCTTATTTACTTCAATCACTAATTAATTTGAGCATTCCAGTCATATCTAGTGTGGAAATAAAAAAAATATAGGCAATTTAAAACGTTTCATAGATATAGCTGATGATGGTGCATTACCTGTGCCAAAACATCGTCTTTTTTCGTCAGTACGCTTTAATTTTATGTGAATGTTGTTAATATAATGTATAATCTATGGCACATAATAATGATTCGATTTAAAAACCCTTAATTACTGTGCCGGTTAAGTAATGTAAGCGCAGTCGCAGCAGTCGAAGCGCGTTTGCCGGTTCACCAGCCCTTTTACGTCCTCACTGCAGGGGCTCAGGCCTTCCTTATGGATGGTTAAGGAGGATGGGCCATGACCCTCCACGCTGGCCCAATGCGGATTGGAGGGTATTAACGACTGCAAATGCAGCCGGGACCAACTCGTGAGGTACCCACCTTTCAAGCTTTTTAATCTTTCTAATTTGCTTCAAGTGGATTAAAACAGTGGCTTGTTCTGCAGGTCAAAATTTCCAGAACGAAAACGTTGGAACTAAAAACGCAGTGTTTTCTTTTGCGGCACAACCGCCATACACATCGTTAACCCTTCGAGCCGTTTCCGCGTAAATAACACGATATTTCAAGTTTTCCATTTTTTATACTGGTTGACGTAAATAGGACAAACAGAAGAAAAGAAAAAACAAATGAATGCGGCCTAACGAAACATAAATACATGTGTAAATGGCTGTATAAATTTGTATTCGGAATTCCCAACTAAGGTGGAGAAATTTGTGATTAAAGTGGCCAGTACGACAAAACGCCAATCTAATATATACGGACCTAATATTATTTAATGTAATGTCATATGAATGTTATAAATTTAATGCAGGATTAATAGTAAATATCGACGGATATATATCTTGATATATACATCGATATATATCAATTGATATTTATTGTTCATTTGAGTATTGAGTATTCAGTCTCAGCTAGAAAATTAACCAAGCCAATGTGACGCTAGCAACATTGGCCCGAAGTAATAATCTTATTTACTAGTAATATCGGGTTTTCCCTTATACTGGAAATTCTCGCTCGCATACTACTTTTTAATTATTTCATAATAAATAAACAAATATTAAATAAACCAAACTTAATTTTTATTTCACACTTTTGATTTATGGGGGGGATGATGTTGCTTGCGTCTGTAGGATTCTCCATCTAGTTTTAGAAACACCCTACACGTGTCCCTGTGATGCGGCACCGTTTAGGGAGACTTAATTAAACAACAACTGCGATATAACAAGTGAAGTTTATTGGTTTCTAACATACGCTTATATACTATGATTATATGCAGTGAATATAGATATGTACTTACTACACTACACCTCCTTTCCTAAAAAATAAAATAAAAAATAGTACATTTATTTTTTATTTCAAAGAATACATAGTAAGATTATAAGAATTGCAATGAAATATTTATTACCTATTTATTATAATAATTACATTTCTTTTTTAGTTAACAAATGGTTTTGTTCTATTTTTGTGAACAGTTTCTATTTTATTATTTTTTATTATACGAACATTTGGTGATATATCCTCTAAAACAACATAAGGTCCATTATAAACATTTACAAACTTATCTTTGATTTCCGTTTTTAACAATATTAAGTCATTCGTTTTATATATAATTGGTTGTACATTTTTATCGTAATTTAATTTTCTGTTTTCCTTTGACAATATTAAATTTTGCCTAGCTTGTTCTTGGGATTTTTGTAATCTGTATTTTAAGGTTAATGGATAATCGTCACTATTGTAAAGTGGTTCTACAGAATTAGTTAAATTGCTGGGTAACACACATGCTTTACCAAAAACCAGTTCGAAAGGTGTAAACTTAGTAGAAGTATGAATAGTTGTGTTGTACCCAAAACACCAATATGGAATCCATGTACTCCATTCCCTAGAATTATTATTAGTCTGTATGCGAAGATAAGCGTTTAGATTTCTATGTGTATTTTCTAATGCGCCAATTGATTCATGATGATAAGAAGTGGAAAATAATTGTTTTACTTGGAGTAGTTTACATACCTCTTTCATTGTTGATGCTATCCTCCGCAAAAACTCTGTTCCCTTATCCGATGCAATTTCTCGCGGTATACCATACCTCAATACAAAATTTTCGACAAATGATTTTGCCACAGAAATTGCGTCCTTACGCTCCAGTGCATAAGCTTCGACGAACTTAGTGAGTTCGCACTGTATTGTTAAAATATAAACTTTACCATAATAATCCTTATCTAAGGGCCCAACTATATCTAAAAATATTTTGTCAAATGAACTCATGGCCGTAGATGTTATGACCATGGGCTGTTTGACACGTGCCGAATGCTTTTGCATTTGACATTTTTTACATTTGGTGACGAAATTTGTTATGTCACGTTCTAACCCTGGCCAGAAATAGGCTAACTTGATATTGTTTACCATCCGCCTTATTCCGGCGTGTCCACTTGTTGGTAAAATATGGTAATCATTCATAATTACCTTTTTGTCGTCATTTGAGGTTATTCTCCGAATACCTCTTAAAATATGAATTCGTGGTCCGGACCATTCTTTTTTATTCTTTACTTCATTGGTTAACCATTTTATAAATTCTTTATTACTTGCAAGTTTAATTATATAGATCTCTTTAATATTTATGTTTTTACAATATTGCTCTAGCTCCCCCACATACGCGTCTCGCGCAGTACATGATCGTAAGTCTAGGCTAGTATATAAAGTCATATTCTTTTCGTCAAATATTAATGATTCCGAGCTGTTTACGTCGCGTTTCCTACTACTCATTTTCCTATCCGATATAAGTTGTAACTCTATTGAGTTTCTCGGCCTTTTCAACATGTCCACTACTTTTGGCTGATCAGGCACGTGGTTAGTGGAGGTGTTTACGTCCGATTTAGGATTAATTCGTTGTTGAGTTTCCATATTTTTTCTTTGGTTCCTAGTCATTACATTTATCACTCTGTCATTCATCTCTTTCAATTCTGTTGATGTAATTAATATCCGGGATAATGCATCTGCAGTTACATTATCCTTTCCTTTTATATACTCTATTGCAAAATCGTATTCTTCCAAAATTAATCTGAACTTTGTTAGTCGACTGGAGGGATTGTTCATGTTGAATAAATAAACTAACGGTCTATGATCTGTAAATATCCTAAAAGTTTTGCCGAATAAATAAGGACGGAAGTATTTTATCGACCAAACTACTGCTAACATTTCTTTCTCAATAGTGGGATAGTTTAATTCTGCTTTATTTAAGCCACGGCTCGCGTAAGCAACAGGGCGGCCGTCCCCATTACATAAAACTGAAACTATGGCTATACCTGAAGCATCTGTATATAACTGAAACTGATTGGTATCCGAAAAATCTGGATATTGTAAAATAGACGGCGATACTAAACATGTTTTTAATTTTTTAAATGACTAGTCACAGTTATCTGTCCAAATAAAATCTACATTTTTCTTTAGTAAATTATTTAACGGTACAACAATTTCTGCAAATTTAGGAATAAATCGCCGATAATAGTTTGAAAAAGCAACGAATCTTTTTACGTCATCGCTTGATTTTGGTGTTGGATAATTATTAATAACTCTAGTTTTTTCTGGGTCTGGTTTCAATCCGTCGGAACTTACAATGTGTCCCAAATACAACAGTTCTTTTTTTAAAAATTGGCACTTCCTAGGGTTTAATTTTAAATTTGTTTCTCGTAATATATAAAAAATATCTATAAGATTTTAATTATGGCTTTCTAAATTTCTTCCAAAACAGACTAAATCGTCAAATCCAACCGAGCAAAGTTCACCACACACTCCGTTTATTCTTACTTGCCCAATTTGGAATGGAACTTTACTATCCGCCAACTTCTCATATTTCAACGCACTAATTGAAGCTCCCGTGTCAATCAATAAATTAAACGTATTGTTGCTAACTGATAAATTAATAGAGTTTTTATGTTTGTTGTAGTGGCAAATATGTTGGCTTTTTTCATTGTTCACGAAAAAACTGAGACGGTTCAGCATTTTCGTTTTCGCCTTGGGTTTCGGTGATTTCCTGCGATTCCCCACTCATGTAATTTACTCGAGAGTTCTGGTACTGATTACTACGGCCGCGATTAGAATAAAAGTACTGACCTTGCAACCTCCTGTTACCTCTGACGCGATATTGGTAGGTACCTCGCGATGTCTCACGGTTAGGGTGACCACGATCACCGCTGGTGCTCTGCCACCGCGTACCTTTGCTGTTATTAAAGTTAGCTCGTCCGCGTCCCTGAAAAAATCGTCCGCGTGTTGAGTAAAACGAATTGTTGTCTTGCCTGTTTGTTATATTCATTATATTATCAACTGGAGTCATGGATGTCTGTTCGTCTTTTGCTCCCCTAATTGCGTCTTTTAAGTTTTCATAATTTCTAGCCGAAATAATTGTGCTAAGGTTACCATTTCGCAAACCGGTGGTAAATTGCTTAATTGCCATTTTCTCGTTGATCGGCTTTAAAATTTCATATTTTTTTGTATCACCGTCAGCCTGCGAGATGGTTAATTCAACAAATAATTGTTCAATTTGCTTACCATAGTCTTCGATGTCCCGCTGATTTTGAGTACACCTTAACAATTGATGTTGTAATGCTGTAAAAGACTTTTTAGTTAGTAGATGATCCCTCATGTCTTTAATTAAATGCTCAACTGAGTCATACTTCTGGTTTAGCCTGAGCCTAGCACCCTCCGATAATCTCGTTTTTAGCACAAAATTAATGAGCATTACCCTTGATTTTTCATCTAATAATGAGCTATACATTTCGATAGACGAAATGAGATTTTTAGTAGTATTTTCTCTGTCATCCATAATTGGCAATAAGGAAACAGCTGTTTTCAAGTTAAAGTCTTCCATGTTCTTGTTTTCTACGGTAATATTACACAATAATTTTATCTCTTTGTATAATTTCTTAATATGGTCACTATATTTATTAATAGAGATTAATTCAGATTGACTCAATCTCTCAACTTTATCTTTAATGCTACAAAACCATTTTTCAAAACTATCTAATACATTATTTGCTTCCTCGAATTTTTTGATACATATAGTTCCGGTTTGATGCCGCTGCGGGCCAATCTTAATTAAATATGTCCTTATATTAAGTAATTCAATAAAATATTTTTCTGTATCTTTTGCCATAAACTATCAATTAATGCGATTACTTCCAATAATATAATATGATGCTAACTTAATGTCCTCTATAATATAATTAAGGTAAATATGTTTGCTTACGATTTACGACGATTATACGCACTTTACCACACATATAGCACTCACTGATCACGTCACACTCCGATTTTCATTCCTGCTCTCTCACCGTGGTCACCCTGGTCTCCTCCTTGTCCTCTCTGGTGCCGAAACCAGTTGCTCGTCCTCTGCAAATTATGCTCCTGGATTCCTCTCTCTATCATCCTCCGATGGCATTTGCCGTATTTCCGATATGCAAGGAAAAGTAACCCCAGCAATAAAATTACGCCAATTATACCCAAAATCTGGACAATGATGCTGGCGTGGTCCGAGAGATGCTCCAATGTGGACGTATTATCTCCGCCACTAGCAGCCTGCGCCACAATCACAGTCTCGTCTTTTGACTGTTGTTTTCCCATGCTGATGAGTGGTGATAAGATTTACAATTTGGTGAAAATATGCAAACACTCGAGGTGGCTCGTTCGATAATAATTAGCGACTGTCCGATGATCCTAATAAGGCGATCGGAATGCAGCGCGAATCCGATCGCAACCTGGCAGGGTCGCCATGTGATGCGGCACCGTTTAGGGAGACTTAATTAAACAACAACTGCGATATAACAAGTGAAGTTTATTGGTTTCTAACATACGCTTATATACTATGATTATATGCAGTGAATATAGATATGTACTTACTACACTACATCCCCTGGGTGGTGCTAAACAAGTAAAAACGCCGAGCCTCAGGCGACGGTCAAATAACCTGTTTACTCACGGCTAGCACAAGCCCTGATGGACTAAATTCCACCAATAAGCGTGACCTTGACACCTTGGGAAAGTGTCTAGAGTATATTCCCATCCTTAATATATAATGAATATGAGTGATACTGAGATTGATATATCATGCGATCCGGCTAACCCCCGGCGTTTGCAGGTACCCGGGCCCGCAAGTGTGAAATTGGCTACCGAAGACTGCACGGGTGTGGGAAACCAGGCCCCCGCTGTGGTAAATACTACTGGATTTACAAAGAAACTTGTCCAACAGGGTTTCCATCCTGGCCTATTTACACGAACAAGATCTTCATCTCTTGGGAGTGATTCTTTACGCAGTACCCCTTTAAATGAAAGTAACTGTCCTATGCTTACAGCTGAATCTACAAATGACATGGAAACAAATAACAACCCATGGCAAAGAGTACCAATGGAACGTAACCCAAAAAGAAAAAAAATATCAAGTAGCTCTACTAATAATAAAACAGCAACTCAGATTAATACAAATAATAGATTTAGCGGACTGCCAATAGATCTGACAGAAGAAACAATAGAGGAAAATGTTGAAAAAGTTAGAAAGCCACCACCAATAATGCTGTATGGTGTGGAAGATATGTCGAAATTGACTGAATTGTTGAATAAGTCTGTACCTGATGACAGCTATTCCTATAAGATCATCAATAGAAATCAGCTAAGAGTAACAACAAAACATACAGATATTTACAAAAAAGTCATTGATATCATCTGTGTAAATCTTATAGAATTGTGATCAAAAACCTTCACCACACAACGCCAGTAGAAGCCATAAGAAATGAAATTGAAAGATCTGGAAATAAAGTCAGAGAAGAAATCATATGTGCAATATCGCGCAAAAACAAACTGCCACTAAATATGTTCTTTGTAAACTTAGAGCACAATTCAAACAACGTTAAGGCAAAAGCAATAGAATGTATATACCACACCAAAGTAAAAATTAAGGACCCAAGGAAAACTAATGATATACCCCAATGTGCAAGGTGTCAACAATATGGACACACAAAAAACAATTGTATGCGCCCATTTAGATGTGTTAAGTGTGCGAAAGCACATCGAACCATAGACTGCCCAAAAAAGGACAGAAACAGTCCAGCTACGTGCGCACTTTGTCTTGGAAATCATCCGGCTAACTATAAGGGTTGCAAGGTATACAAAGAAATTCGAACTAGAAAAATAACACAAGCAGGCACCAGAAAATCATTGTATAACAAAGAAAAATCTAAAAAGACCCCATACCACCATACATAGAAGATTTTCAGTATGCTAGACAAAAGTCGACAAATGAAGATATAAGAGAATCACACATAACAAACCCTATGAGTGTGAGTCAATGGGTAAAGAAACCAGAGATAAAATCTCAGTCATCAAATAGATTAGAGGAAATTATATTCAAACAGTCCGAAAAAATAGATATGCTTATTCAACAAATAGGTACTCTAATGGGGCTTCTAACAACCATCATAGTCAAATATGAAAAATGAATTCCTTGAGAATCGCAACATGGAATATAAATGACTTGGCTCCGAACACGCATGAAGTTGAGCTATTCATCCACCTCAATAAAATAGATATTCTACTAATCTCAGAGTCCCACATGATAGATACCAGAATAGTGAAAATAAAGGGTTGTAATATATACTATTGCAATCACCCTGATGGTACGTCGCACGCTGGAGCTGCTATTGTAGTGAGAGACAATATCAAACAACATGTCCTTCCAAAGTACAAACATGCTTACTTACAAGCTGCGGTTCTGTCCATAGACCAATGGCAGGGGATGTTAAACATAGCTGCTGTTTACTGTCCACCTAAACATCGTATTAATGAAAAGATGTTTGAAGACTTTTTTGAAACTCTCGGCAATAGATTTATTGTTGGTGGTGATTGGAACGCAAAAAATACCTTTTGGGGATCACGATTGACGACCACCAGAGGACGGGTGCTAAAAAAAGCTGTAGAGAAAAAAGCGCTGAAGGTGTTATCGACTGGGGAACCAACATATTGGCCAACGGATCCGAATAAGCTGCCAGACCTCTTGGACTTTTTTGTGGCCAGTGGAGTGTCCCAAATATATACAAAAGTAGAATCCTGCTTGGATGGCTCTTCTGACCACACACCTGCCATATGTACTTTAAGTACCACCGTAATCTACAAAGAACCGCAAGAAGCTCTTTACAATAGGCATACTGATTGGGACGCCTTCCGAGCTTATATAAATGAGAACGCTAACCTACAAATTTCTGTTAAAACTGAAGAAGAAGTCGAAAATGCCACTTATAATCTAACAAATTTGGTACAGTCTGCTGCCTGGCTGTCAACACCTTATAAGGAAACGACTTCATTCGAGAAAAACTATGCTCTAGAAATTAAGAACAAGATTTCAGAGAAGAGAAAATTAAGACGACAGTGGCATACCAGCCGAAATAGCCATGATAAACGCTCTCTCAATAGAATTCAGAAGGAATTGAAGAGAATGCTCAAAGAACATAGTGATAAAACTCTGCAAGAACAACTTAAAACACTTTCACCGCATAAATCAGAAGACTGCTCTCTGTGGAAGATGACCAGCATGTATAAAAGACCAAAGAAACATGTACCACCTTTAAAAAAACAAAACGGTGGTTTGGCTAGAAATTGTATAGAAAAAGCTGAATTATTTGCCAATCATACGGAAGAAGTGTTTCAACCTAATGAACCCTGCCACATACCACTAGAAAATGATGACGATGAAGATATTAATAGCGAACAGCGGACGTCTACCCCTCTTAAATTGGTCAAACCTAAGGAAGTATGGAGACACATCACATTAGAAGGAAATGCACTGGTTGATCGGAAGGGAATCAGTACTGAGCTTGGAAAATAAAATTCTAATCTACAAATCCATATCAAACCTATTTTGACATACGGAATAGAGTTCTGGAGTTCAGCTAGCCACTCCAATGTGGAAATACTTCAACGATTCCAAAATGCTGCCCTCAAGATCTTGTGTAAGGCACCTTGGTTTACAAAGAATGCTGAAGTCCACGAATATCTGCAGATGCCATACATCAAGGACGATATTAAGAAATGTTGCGAGACTTACATTAAACGACTTGAAGTTCATGAAACCAGTTAGCTACGGCACTGCTTAATACCAATGATAATGTAACACGCCTAAAAAGAATGCCACTAGCCATGATCTAATGGACCATGTGGCATATCAGTTTGTGAATGAGGGGAAGGTGCATCACTGGAAGTGCCAAACTCTAATAATAATGATAGATGTCAGCGCATCTGATTAAAGCTTAAAGGCTGATTGCAGATATATATTAATAATAAAAATTAAAAAATAACTTTTGATTTATAATATCAAATATTAAATGAAGCCACTGGCAGCTTAAATATCGCAGCTTTTCGTATGCATGATATATATCGGATAAATATGAAATATTGGATATTTTGATATTTATTATAAATATCGGATATTTGCAAACCCTGATTTAATGTAATATAATATGAATGTTATGAACTTAATGTAATATAATATGAGTGTTATTAATATTATAAATAATGACATGTAATACTTGTAACGACTTTTCTCAAGGATGCTTTGGGTGAAACTATAAATCTTGAGAGACACATAAATAAATCACGAGTTAATTGAAATGATTGTTAATTAATCTGTTAACGTGAGAAATTGATTTTTTGATTTATTGTTTGGTTTCTTTGCTTATTTTGCAAATAAATGATTAAACAGAAATAATTTTAATTTTTGTTGAAGTACCTTTACATATAGATAGTTCGAGTCAGTTGTGCTCTCAGCGCTATGTTTGCAAGAGCTTGTAATGACTGTGCTGCTTCAGTTGTCGTCCGAGGTATACGTGTTCTTATATCTTTTTTGCATTAACAAACAAAATAATCTACAGTAATTTGCAATAGTAACAGCTCGTCAAAATTATTCTTTTTTACTTTCAGCTTGTTTACGCACATTAAACCACTAAAGATTACCGACACATACCACCACACGCAAAGATGAGTAAGTCTTATTATAGTTTAATTTAAATCGAAATATTTTAGTGACATATTTATTTTACGATCACGGTAAATGTGAAAAACAGCACCCGTAACCATTTTTATTGTTACAAAGAGAGAATTAATTTACGATTAATTCGAATCGATTGTTTTGTTCTCGATTAACTCTAAATTTAAAAATTGATAATTGTCACATCCCTAATTAAATGAAAATAGCATTTTTTTCTAAATTATTTAGGATTTTTCCGTGTTTTGCATTTCCCGTCTACAGAGTTGTAGTTCTCAGGAATTTAGAAATGGAATTTAATGTTGAATCTGCCTAATAACGTGAAATAAATTTGTACACGAGTGTAGAAATTATTTTGATTGCTATGTTAAACTTATTTATATATCTCTTGTGATAAAACATGTCTGAATCATATGGTAAATTATCTTTCTTGTTTTTGTTTAAAATTCTGTGTTTTTTTGTTTCACTGTATTCAATGCAATGCTAATTCTTGTTACAGAATATCTGTTCAAATTTCTTGTGATTGGTAGTGCTGGTACTGGGAAATCGAGTCTTCTTAACAATTTTATTGGTAACAAATGTAAGTGATCTTTAGCTTTTTAAACTTTTCAAAATTGTGTTAATAACTAATTAATAAAAATGAAGTATCCAAGTCAACTGTAGCTTTTTTAACATTTGTATCATTTGTGCATTAATAATGTTTTATAAAATTTCTAGTCAAGGAAGACAGATGCCACACAATTGGTGTTGAATTTGGTTCTAAAATTGTCAATATCGGTGGCAAATCGACAAAATTACAAATATGGGATACAGCTGGTCAGGAGAGGTTTCGCTCTGTCACTCGATCATATTACAGAGGTGCTGCTGGTGCGCTTCTTGTATATGATATTACCTCCCGTGACTCTTTCAACACTCTCTCAAATTGGCTTAGGGATGCGAGAACACTAGCCAGTCCTAATATAATAATTTTACTTGTCGGGAATAAAAAAGATATGGAGGAGTCCCGAGAAGTGACATTTACTGAGGCTAGTCAGTTTGCACAAGAAAATGGTAAGAATTATTTATTTACAAAATCTAGTTTATTTAATTTTGGTGTTTATGATCAATTACCTAAATACTAATTAGTGGTTTGTTATTTGTTTTACAGAGTTAATGTTTCTTGAAACCAGTGCTAAAACAGGGGAGAATGTTGAAGAAGCATTTTTAAAATGCTCTAAAACCATTCTTGCAAAAATAGAAACTGGAGAATTGGACCCAGAGAGGATAGGCTCTGGCATTCAATATGGCACTGGTACATCTAAAAGGTTGAGTGCACCAAAGAAACCGGCTCGAATGACTCCTGAATGTGCTTGTCGTGTTTAAAAATACATACACTGTTATAATTATCTTAAAGTGTTAAAATTATTTATATAGGGATTATATCAATGTCAAAACTATCAGGTTCGATAAATATTGAAGGTTCCTCTGTGATCTCTAAGAATGATGCTCTGTCACTATTTTTGCATGAAATTAGTCTGTATTCTTTGACAAAACCAATACACATTTAGAAATAATATCAGCTCTTGTGACCATACACCAACTTTTTGAAAAAGATGTGTAAACCAATAATCATTACTGAATATTTCAAAATAATTTAGAAAAAGTTACTGTTCAGAAAAAAGTTAAGATAATTCTCAAATAAATGTGCATTAGTGTATGTACATTGATCTAGAGTTGGTGCACATCTGAAAGAAGATGTGTTGTGTCTTTTCGGTTATTAAATGTCAAAACTGACAAATTATGTCAGTTGCATTTGCACACTATGAAAATTGTCACGTATCAATGCAAACGTCCATGAGATGATTGACAGACTATCAGATTTGCACTGAAGTCTATAATATTTACAACCGTTTTCTGAATTCAGAATTTGAAGTTGAGCACATCTTAAACCATGCTTAAGCCATTTTAAACGGCAATTAAACTGTTTGTCATTACTGATTTATAATTTTTTTAATGATCACTTCATAGCAATTTAATTTGACTAGGACTTTTTGCCATATGAAACGTTAAAAACTCAAGTTATTGAGAATAATCAGTTGAGATTCTGTGCTTTTCTCAATTTGGAAACCGGTCATTAGATGTTGTCATATTTTAACAAAGTATAGTTTTGTTTTTATTGTGATTTATTGATTCTCATAATTTAAGATATAAGTCCACAAGTAATCTTTAATTAAATGTATTAAACAACTTGACAAAATTTGATTATTATTATTTTTAATATACATATTCTTTTTACTAATTTTATGTAACCAACTTCTAGGAGAACAATTTCATTTTATATACTTTGCTATTGAATAATGGGCGTTTTTCAAAAAAGCTGACCGTTACGGAACCGGAATGCATTTTTTTTTTAGAAATGATTTTGTAATTTTTTTCATTTTTTGGATAGCATATTAAATGAGCTTTTTAAAAATACCAATTGTTTTATAATTGAACAAGCAGTTAAGCCAAAAAAATAATTTGTATAGGGCACTCAGGGCACAAGAAGTTCCAATTAGTAACACTTTAAATAATTTTTTTTTAAATAAAAGCCAGGGTATTCCGTATTATTTTATTTTATTTTCTTATTATTTAAATCGGTTACATTCATTATATTAGCAAACAAAAACAATTTTCAGCATATTTTCACAAATTATTAATGAAAATACTTCCGATTAGTAACATTTGTTTCATAATCTCCTCAAATTATATTATGTTTTGAAAAAGACACAAGGTATAACACTTAATCTCTTAGATAGTCCGGTAAAACATATTAAAATAAACAATATTTAGTTGTAACATTAATCATCTTCTAATAAAATTATTAAACAAAATAACTTTTTTTAAACTAAGTCTCACTTTAACAAGTTACTAATTGGAATTCTTAGTTACTAACAGGATCATAAAGTTGAGTTCACAATACTCACTTTTTATTAACTACTTCTAAAATTTTTATAAAGACTGATTATAAAAATTCAAATCACAGTAATCACAGCTATCAATGGTAATTTTTTGCAAGTCCAGTTTTTTTTCAATATCGATGGCGCAATTTTATTTTGTTATTTTGTTTAAGTACTTATTATGAACAAAATTAACAATCATAATAAAAATAAAAGAAAATATTGCGCCACCGAAATTGAAAAATAACGGACTTGTTGAAAATGACCTACACTCCATTCAGCGAAGCAAAAGATTTTTAGTAAACAATCTTCATATTATGTATCTAAGAAATTCATATATTTAAGAAATGCATATAAAAATAAAAAAAGATGTATTTTTACATACATTATCCGTTTCATAATATGAAAACATTATGGAGCTACTTTCAAAATTAAGTGTTTCATATTTTTATTATTGCACTTTATTTTAAAAGACACGTCAACATTGATTATGTAAAATATTTTACTCCTCAAAATAGACTGTAGTATTCAACGTCACTTAAATGCTAATTAACATGAATAAAATCTAAATATAATTGGCCCTAGTCAGTCTTTTAACTTTGTACGCCGTAATGTTTAGGCTAAATTATGTCTCACATTTTAAACTATAACTCTACTTAAAGTTAAAAATAACCGTCATGTTGTCACTTACATGTTGAGAAAACTACTGACAGTGTGTTATTTTGTCATGATGAGATAAATAACTACTAATATTATAGATTTATTTATTTATTTTCTGTGCCTTATTGTAATTAGAATTTACCCTTTGCAACTTTTTATTTAGTTTACAGCTCTTCTTAATTTTGTTTTTGCTATAGTTTCTTGATTATTTGATTCTGTCCTCTCCACTGTTCCTTTTGCTTAATTTTCCCGTCATCATCTAAATTAGCAATTTTTTTTCTTTGTTTTCCAACAATTTCTCTTTGTTTCTGTTTATATTTTTCATGATCATCCTTTAGCTTTTCTCCTTTAGCTCGTTCAGGTAGGTAATATAGGTAGCTTTGTTACTCGTAAGAATATTCACAATCGTCGTCAAGAAAATGGTCATAAATGGTAAATAATAAACAGGTTTGGCACCAGAAGAATTTACGATTTAAAAGACGAATTATTTGTCTGTCACTAAAAATAACAAAATGAGTCGGTATTCCGAGGTTCGTGTCAGTATAGGTTTTGCAGTTATGGCATTTTGTTGCTAATATGAAGTGTGTTCTTTTCCATGGCCACTTAGTTCTTTTGAGTAGACTGAAATCTTTGCGAGTCAAGAACTTGTCAATGTCCAGAAATACTACCATTTTCAACTCTGTAAAAATGCATTTCTTGCTTATCTGCGTTTGTTATGTCGAAGACCCGGAATGCAATGCAACCCAAAATTTATTTTCGAATGCACAAATCTATAAAATGTCACAAGAAATTGACCAGTGAAAACCCCATCTAAATCGGACCACTCATTTTTAAGATAACTTTATAGAAACTTTCAGGTGCTCTTACTTCCATCATCAGCTCAGCTCCATTAGATGATGACTATAAGAGACATATATCTGAATTGCGTTAGAAAGTATATGAAAAATAATTTTTGATCCACAATTTTATTGGTAGAGAAATCGGTGAACATACACAAAAAACATCCGAACATAGTACCTCCTCCTTTTTTGAAGTCGGTAAAAAGAGGTTTCAGCTTGAATATTTCTCGTAAGTACCTATATAGTTACCTTACCTATTTTTAGCACAAGTAGTCAAAAAGTAATTCTAGGAAATACTTAATTTTTATTTTAAGTTTACTGAATACTCGGCCTTATAATTCCAGTTAGTAACAAAATCCATTCCGGCTATATATAACGTTACTCATCTGACGTTACGAAAGTACATTTTATGACTTTACATCACACATTTTATAAAAAATACACAAAAAGTAATGATTCTTATGAACTTTAGTTAATTTTAGATACTTACTGCAAAAGTTTAAGCAACGCTCGTGTTGAAACAATAATAATCTATCATTCAAAATCACTATACTAATTGGAACACGTGATTGACGACACACTGATCTGAAGACTAAGTAACGCTATTTATCCAAACATAGCTAGGCTGGAAAAGAAACGGCCAATAGAAGTTAAGCTGTCAGAAAATGATTGTCACAAAAAAAAATATCTGAATACTTGGTATTATTTTAAAGTCAACGAAAATCGTAGTTATTAACTGGGAATTCCGGTATATCCAAAATTTTAGGACAAAATAAAATTTGATTTATTTACTGATTTTGATATAACAACCAATTAAAAGACATTAAAAAACGTAATTTCATATTGTTTTACCACAAACCAAGTGATTTTAGTATGAGTATAATGAGAATATTTCGGGATTATGACACTTCAAAGTTTGAAGGTATGCATGGGACATCGTAAAATTGGTGTCAATGTAGTTACATTTTTATTTATTTTTTCAAATTAAGATTATATTTAAAAGAAAAATCTGTTTTAATTTACTTTTGTTGAAATTTTCTATCGATTGCCGCTTTAAGCATGATGTTTTCATTAATAAATTTTAAATAATATAATTGTTAAGTCAGTGGACATTATGTTATGGCAATGGTCAAAAGATTTGAAAAATGCCCTAATACTGAACTATACAGTGCCAATGATATTAATATGTCTAGATACGCAATTCATACCAAAAATCTGAAGCTACTAAAACTAAGACGTTTGTCTTAGTTTTTTCGTTTTTCACTTCATTACTCATTCAACTCCCGCCAAGAAAGTACAAAAAAAATGCTCCGCAAAAACAAAGAAAAAGAGTAGATAAAATTCGATTCTCTTTCACAAATACACATAATACGAAAGAATATTAAGTTTCACACTTAAGTCACTAACATTTTTGGCAATAAATACAAAATTAAAGCTAAGTTATAAAATAAAAATATTTTATTTTCACAAATTAAATTTCGAAATTTTGTCGTCAGTGTTGCCACTGCTATTCACTTTCAATTTTCCCAAGTATATGGGAGCCTTTTTATTTTACGTGGCTATAATTTATCTAAATATCTTTTTATAACTAATTATATAGCTCAGCTTAAGTATAGGCAACTGCGCTAATTCTGTTGATAATATTTTTATACAAACACACAGACGCTAAGGTGGTTTAATTTTTTCAATGCGTGGAATTCGTTAGTTGTCGAGATACAACTTTTGAAAATACGTAAAATTGAACCTTTGTTTGATGTTTTATGAACTTTGACAAATGTTTTTGTCTTAACCACTGACTTTATCGAAAAATAAAGGGATATATATGCACAGAACCTACTTTCGTGATTGTTTTTTTTTTTTTCAAAGAAATTTTCAAGGTAACAGTATTTTACTAATTGATTTTATACATATATCTACACTACTCGTTCATTCATTCATTCATCACAAAGGGTGAAATTTTCGACAGCTGGCAATACATTATCAATTACCCATTTTTCCGTTCATTCTGTCGTTCGCACATATTCTGTCTTTGTTTAATTTAAAGTTTAATCGTAGATATGAGGGAGACAAATATAATAAATCTATATATATTATATAGTATAAATATTATTTGCAAAGCTACGTCCTGATTTCAGAAAAGTGCTACGCTTTTTGGCGCGTCTGTTGTATGGGATTGCTTCTCTAGTTATTAAACTCATTGTACAGTGCTCATTAAGTTATACAAATTTATCAGATTTCTTTTCTTCATTTTAAACTATAATGTTTTGGGGGTAAAGTTTAAAATCGACTGGAGAATTTTGAGATATTGTGGTAATCTGCCGTGCAGCCGTGTGTAAATTTTATATTATGATTAAATATTTATGTTTTAGTAATACAGTATAAAATTATTATCTCTTCATCTTATTAGCAGGTTAATGCCTATTGCGGGACAAGGCCTTCAATACGGGTGTAGACAGTAAATGAAAATAAATGCATATATATATTTTTTTTCTGGTAGTGCTTATTATACTTTTACCGAAAATCACACTTTAATGTTTACAATATTGATTAAATAATATAAAAAAAATATTTTATCTACATTCAAATCGAAAAATTCGAATTACGAATTCTAAGACGATTCTATAAATACGCACTTTATAAACATAAAAATAAAACTCATTATAGTATAGTACCGCTATCTTTTTTTATTCATGAAACTAGTCTATGGTTTTAGGCTGAATAAAATTTCCCGCGCTTCTTATACATTTTTCGTCGATCGTGTTTTTGTATTCGGGATTCCAAAAAAAAATACTTTCTTGTAACCTACCTGCTTTGTTTAATTTAAAATTTTACCTATGAGTGATGATACTGATGATAAAGTTGTGTATGAAACTGCATAACTTAGGTATTAAAACACTCGAGTCAACCTATTATCTCAGACTTTCGTGTTTTAATACCCCTTCTTATATTACAGTTGCATAAACTACTATAATGCTTCTTGTCATCACATTCCTTCTTACTCGTACCAGAACTTTTTTTTTCTTTTCATAATATGGCAGGCAAGGCTTGTGCATTTTACCAATGTCAAGTAAAAAATTATACCAGAACTTAGAGAATTCAACCTTATGCATACAAAGAACGATATTCGTTTCAGAGTGCGTGACGTCATAGCGTCGCTATCACGGAAAATTTTGAAAACTAAATTTGAATGACATTATTTAAATATTTTTTTTAGATATATTTCATATATATCTATAAATAAAAATATAAAAAAGTTGTCTACACCGCTATTAGTTTTTGATATTTCAAAATGGGTAGTTGAGGATAAAAAAAATTAAGTAGGTAATTATTCATATAAATTTATTTTAAATAAGTAACATTGCTATCAGCTCATACACAGAGGGAGCTAGCTACAAACTTTTCCTAATTTGTTACAACTCAACATGAATTTCCATAAAAATAATAACTATCTACAAAGAATATTGGTAGGTAGCAATTCATTACAATCACATTTCTTTAAAAAAAAAATACAATACCATTCTTTTCACGAATATGCAACAGTTATAAAAACAAAGCTCCACGCTTTGATTTATTTTCCGAAAACTTTTGTTTATTGATCTTATGATATGTCAACTTTCTGATCCTTTTGATCAATATGGCTTGAATGTTTATGTATATAAAAATAATTATATTATTGATATTATTGTAATTTTATGGAAATGTTAAATATTTTAGTGACAGAGGCATGGAATGTAACATTTTCCATTTTTAACAGAAACAAATACATATGTTATCCGATACAAAAACCATACTGTAGACATTAAAAAAACACATATTTACTGACCATAGTTATTACAGGCTAATGTTACCTACTCATAACATTGAAAGAAGTCAGACTATATAGCGATTAAATCGATTTATATTATTTGGTATTTTTGTATTCTTATTGTATTATAATATAGAAAATTATATAAACAATTTACCATAATGACAGGAAAAGAAACTTGAGCAATATTTAATTTAAAAGCAATTATCCATTAGCGTATCATCCATTTAGAAAAACCTAAACATTTTTCTTTTATACTGACAGCTATTTCATATTATGTGGTTTCACAAATCTCAAAATAAGTTGCACTTGCTCACATTTTTTTCATTTACCATCAGATTCGTAACATTTTATTCATACTTACTGATAAAATGATTCACAGAAATAAATAAAAAATATTTATATTAAATGATAATATCTAAATCTATACGTAATGCATAATATTTAGGTACACGTAATCTAAAAGAGCATGCAACAAAAATTTCATAAAAATCACTTAAAGTAAAATGCACCCTATTTATATTATAATCTAGGAACTATGTTGGCTGCTATTTAAATATAATGAATTCGTTTTGATGTTATAATATTTAGGTAGGTTGTGCATATAGATAAATGAATAAATGATTAGGTATTTAATATTTACCTACCTATCCACATAATTTATTATTGATTTATTTATTCGAATGATTAAATAATATCAAGTTTATATACAACAAGTAACTGTGGTGATAGTTTTAAAAAGTATACGGATAGAAGATCACGTTATTGCTTGCACATTTGTAATTTCGCTCAGTAATACCTAGTATAAAAAAATATAACAGGTGCAAAGTTATATGCGAAAACAATAATGGCAACGAAAAACATCGGTTTACAAAATAGTCCTAGTTTCTATCACAGTAAAATATCAAAACACTTAAATATCTTAATTTTCTTAAAATTTAGATACCTTAAAAAAATCCACAAATGTTTTGAGTTTCGTACTTAATCCATCGTTAATATTCAAATAAATATGTTCTTTCGGTGCTGAGATATTACAAAATTAAACATGATCGTAAAATGGAATGATCAAAATAATGACATTAAAAGTGTGGAGTGAACTTAAAGTACACACGCACACACTATTCGATATAGACTTTAAAAGCTGTGTAATACACTCATCAAGTCAAAATTCACATTGAACGCCTCATAATTATTTTATATACCTATTAACTTTTATTAGATCTCTGAACTATACATTTAATTTTAAAAAAATTAAACGTTACATCTTTAGAAATGTAATTATTTTTTTTTTGCGCACAGTCGCTTACAGTGGCTGTGTGGTTTGAATGTCCTATTCTGTGGTATTAGGTAGCCATAATATGACTACGTAAAACTACACAAGCTATCTCTCCGTTAAATAACTAAGCTACTTATTGCTAAAATAACATTATTTGCTTAAATAAAATCTGGGGACTAATTGAGTACAAGTTTTCTAAGATAGGCACTGTTTATCGAAATGCATTTGTGATTTATTATAGATAGACTGATATAACTTTATAATATATTTTAACGAATATTGTACCACTTAAAATGTCAAATCAGTCTTTCAATAGAATAATAAGAGGTATAGATAGTCAAGAAATTAAGTAGCCGGTTTCATAAAATCTGATATTTGACTAGATAAACATATTTAAGTACCTACCTAATTAAAGGTAGAATCGTTTTCCCTAATTAAAGTGTCCTGTCTGCCGAACGTGCCTACCCCAGTTTAATTTTCTATTTTCAAAGATCAATTTTTTTTAAAAGCGCAATAAACTTGTTACAAAGAACCGACGTTCTTTTTTTTAACTAAAACAATTCAGAGCGGAGATCACCGTATTAAATACAATAATCGAATAGACAGACAAAAACTTAAACAATAGCAACCCCAATTATTTTAAGAAGTTGGGACTTTTAATTTGATGACAGAGGTGATTTATATATAAATTTATTCTTAAAAGCAAACTATTAAAGCATCTAAAACAGCGCACTGTGCAAAATATGCCATATTATGGCAACATTAAAACGACAGGTACTCGCTATAGTTGCAGCTACCAGGGTTGCTTAATACTTAACGATGTAGTGAAGATGAGTAAGCGGAGAGTTGGACAACAGACCCGTAGCTTGTCTACTTAGAGACCACTAACGTTCGGTGGAGATCGCTGGAGTTAGGATTAAGCGTTTTACGACATCGCCAACCGTTGACGACAGGCCACCGCGGCGACCAGCGCCGCACCACGGCCACTACCATCTTCCGATAACATCAAATCGAACTGTAACAAAACAAGAAAGTTTTATTTATAATAGTTATTTAAGATACGAGTGCGGAAAGTAAGGTTTTACGAATAAGGGCCAAATTGGCACGAATTCGAAAAACCTTTTACGCTCAAGTTTCTTACAACATTTTTTAATGCTTTTTACGAGGAAATAAAACAAATATATAGGTTAATAAAACTAAGTATGTATTAAAGGTAAAAATTATTTGTTAAAATTTAACGTGATATTTGAACATGTTTTCGTGTGATACATTTTTATTTGAAAATATTCGTTCTAGGCTCCTTGAAATACTTTGGCCTCTAAAGTTAGATATATTTTCATCAACTTTTTTTAAATTTCTTTGGTGCTCGGCCAAAAAAAAATACTTTTAAGCACGTGTGTAGTAAAAGATTTCAGTACATTTTAATCTCACATTCGGTGTTTAAAATGGATTAAAAAAATAGCGCTTTATGAGCTGCATTGAAAATATTTTTAGAAACATGTTTTTATAGAAACGTATTAAGCTAATAAATGAATTAAACTAAAATAATTGTTCTGTAGTGGTATGTGAAGTTTTACGTTACGTTAACGCGTTAAGAATTTGTATGGAGATTCGTAGTTCTTGGTAGATACCGCTGGGGGCACTTACAACATTTTTCAATGCTTTTTGCGAGGAAATAAAACAAATATATAGGTTAATAAAACTAAGTATGTATTAAAGGTAAAAATTATTTGTTAAAATTTAACGTGATATTTGAACATGTTTTCGTGTGATACATTTTTATTTGAAAATATTCGTTCTAGGCTCCTTGAAATACTTTGGCCTCTAAAGTTAGATATATTTTCATCAACTTTTTTTAAATTTCTTTGGTGCTCGGCCAAAAAAAAATACTTTTAAGCACGTGTGTAGTAAAAGATTTCAGTACATTTTAATCTCACATTCGGTGTTTAAAATGGATTAAAAAAATAGCGCTTTATGAGCTGCATTGAAAATATTTTTAGAAACATGTTTTTATAGAAACGTATTAAGCTAATAAATGAATTAAACTAAAATAATTGTTCTGTAGTGGTATGTGAAGTTTTACGTTACGTTAACGCGTTAAGAATTTGTATGGAGATTCGTAGTTCTTGGTAGATACCGCTGAGGGCACTGTCCCATGTCATATTAAAATCTTGAGGCGATCACGATCGACAGTGAACGTTAAAGTCAAAAAACTTGCACTTATTTTATAAAATCTACTCGAGCTCTTCGTATTATAGGCACAGTGTTTAGATAAGTATAATTCTATATATAGTGTAAAACGAAGTCGCTATTTGTCAGTTCGCTGACATCTTTTAAATTACACAATTTATTTAGTGCTGTTTACATTAATATACAGTGATTTATGAGGAAGGTTTATTTATATATATAACTAGTGGCCGCCAGCGACTTCGTCCGCGTGTTCCTTTATTTCTTCGCTCCTAATAGTTACAGCGTGATTTTATCTAGCCTAAAGCCTTCCTCGACAAATAGTCTATTCAACACAAAATGAAATTTTCAATACGAACCAGTAGTTCCTGAGATTAGCGCGTTCAAACAAACAAATTCTTCAGCTTTATAATATTAGTATAGATAAAAGACCACACAAATTGAAGCCACTAATAGAAAGCTAGTAAGGCACAAATTGAAACCACTAATAGAAAAAAGAATAAAAGTAGCATGCCGACTGTTTTGTATAAAAACCACTGTGAGACTATGTTGATTCGTTTGGAAAACGTTGACTGCCGAAGACTGCCTATTATAACATTTCAATATAAATTACGTTTTAATTTTATTAAACTACTTTTAAACAGATGAAAAATGCGAAATCTATCACTTTAATAGTAGTCATTACGATTATAAAACCAATTTTTTGGCATGTCTCGTTGTTTCGTTATTTACCTACTTACTAGATACTTTTTTTTGTTAATGAGGTAGCCATTTGTTTATTACTTTATATATTTAATCATATTGTTGACAATATTTTCATCAGAAAAGGCGTGTCTTCAATAATAAGCCATAGACGCGTGAATATAAACAGATAAATGAATTCTTGTGCAAAGTTCAATGAATATCCTGTATTCATTTAAATATAAACAACTTTATCTTAGTCTTCAATTAATTCTAGGGGCTCGTCTTTGATATAAACGTAGTTTATCAAACAAAACACTATTATCTTAATGTAAATAATGATTTTATAAACTAACAATGTTTTGATTTGGTGCTTCAAATGTGTGGACGATTCAAAAATCATTGAACTTTTATAATTAGTTTGACGTCATATTTCGTTTACATTTACAACAGTTAAATTGAGTAGGTATTCTAGTAAGATTTTACATGCAATAAAGAAAAATCATATTCCGAACGAACACTGGTGGTCTGAAAAATTCGTGTTATGATTATTTTAAAATACCCGTGACACGTTAAGGCAAATACAGAAAGGCTACCTATATCTATAGGGAAATTAATATTGAGACTATCTTACGCCTTGACCACAAAGCGTTGTGGTAATGCGGAAAACATGACGCGTTCTCAAAGTCAGTAGGGAGAAACATTTAGACAATCCAAAAAAATAGCAAGCAAAGAGAATAATTGTTTTAAATTAGGTACGTTATACACTTTTTTTATAATCGTAATATTTGTCGTTGGATTTCTTGTTATTTATTATAGACGTTAATAGTATAGGCACCGACAGTTTTTTTTATATTCCGAAATAAATTCGTCATAATTTGTTATAACAACAATATGTTTCATAGTTTTTTGTTTGCAATTTATTTCAAAAACTAGCTCATTTACATATCTCAACATGAAATGAAATGAGATGAAACAATAGTTTTTGCTAACTTTTCTGTTTTTCTCGTGTTATATAAATACATCGTTTGCGTAGGAATGATTTACGTCAAATGATTGGCGTCACTGTTTCATATTATCATACTAAACATGTCTCACCCCGAGTCGTGGATGATTAATTAGTTAATTACATATTTAAAATAAAGACGGAACAAAGATGTCCACGGTGGGTGATTTTCAGACCATTAAAGAATATAATATCAACAACTAAACCGAGATTTGGATGCCACCAACTGGAATAATTATAGGGTGGACAGTTTTGGTAGTATTGTTGTAATTTTTAGTAATTGTTTGACCGCATTATTTGATCTGCATGCTCCATTAAAGTTTTTACAGTTTAAAACTCCCCACATCCCCACATCTCTGATGATCCGTATCAGAGATGATTACAATGAGAAATATAAAAGTCAGAAAGCAGAAACTTTAAAAATCTCTTATAAAACTTAAAAAAAACTTGTGATATAAATTGAAATTAAAAAAACATATACTTTACTAATCACATAAATAAAAACAGTAAAAACTCTAAAAAGTTATGGCAGAAGCTTAAGAGCTACGCGATGGTAGGAAAGGAGCACATCTTCCAACTGTTTAGTTAAGTTACTATTATATAGTTACGTTGTCTTTTCTTGCTGGTTTATGATCTTTCTTTTTGGGTTTGGAACGGCAAAGGAATACGAGCTAAGAGTTTTTAATTGTTATAAATTTAGTCATAGCTAATTCTTGAAATAAACCGAATAATTTTAAAGAACTGCGTCTTTTATTCTACAGAAGAATCCCTGATCCACTTCCTGTATACTTAAGCGGCGACCCTTCGAGCGCTGTGCTGCAGTTTAACAGTAAAATCTATTCTATACAGTAACGTGTATCATATGCATTAAATTGAACAATTTCTATAACACGAATGTAGTACCTGTATTCCGGGTCGGACCAGTTGCGCAATTTTCTCGCACATGAGCGCGTGGAAATGTGGATGGAAACGGTACACGGAGCCATCGATGCCGACGGTGACACGTGGCTCGTTCATCTTGTTGAGTAGTGTTGCTATACCAGCTGATACTAAGTGAGCAGCACGCCGAGATATGCATTCGCATACGTGTCTCACGGCAGCCATATCCGCTTCAGTGGCATGAGATAATCCTGATTAGGACATACAAAAAAAAACAAAAAATCACACAATTGTTACATTATTTTGGACACCTATATTATATGAATCTTTGTCCTGACATCAACTGACTTAGAGATAACGCACCTACAGCATATGCCGCTCTACACAACGACCACCTGACGATTCTAATGATAGAAAACGTCTTAGTGATGTATTTCGTTTCATTTTAATATCGGGTTGGCACAAAAGTAATGAGACACTTGGTTTAAGTTTTTACTTTTTTATTATTATTACAATAAATAAAGTTTAGTCAATGATGTAATTAGCATTAGTATCTAAGACTTCTTGCCAATGATCCGGCAAAGTTTGGATGCCTTTTGCCCAGAACTCTGATGGCTGTGCCTCGAAAAAGTTGTTCAACTCCGCCTCTACGTCAGAGAAATCATTAAATTGTTTACCCCGCAAATGCTATTTCAGGGCTCTAAATAAATGATAGTCTGATGGGGCGAGGTTTGGGGAATAAGGTGGGTGGGGTATCGTCTCCCAGCCCAAGTTCTCCAACTGCCGGCGAACCACAGATGCGACGTGAGGTCGAGCGTTATCGTGCAGTAAAACTACATTGACTCGTCTTCGTCGTTTTTTCTTGATAGCGGCAGATAATTTGGTAAGCTGGGTTGAATATTTGTCAGCGTTTATAGTTTCATTGTGTAATAACTCATAAAACAGTATGCCTTGTGCATCCCAGAAACAGCAAAGCAGAATTTTTCAGCGGTTCTTTTGACTCGGCTTCGGTTGAGTTGGTGGCGTTTCTTCTCGAGGCAGCCAAAAAGCACGACGTGTATCGTTCTCGTAATAAATCCATGATTCATCTCCAGTAACCAGATCTGACAAAAACTCTTTACGTCAGGGTCGCAGCAAAAGTGACTGACAGATAGCGACACGGACTGCACGACTGGCGTCTGTAAGGATGTGCGGTACCCACCGAGCCAAAACTTTTCGATAACCAAGCTCATGCAGATGGTGTTCCACAGCGTGGTGACTGCATTTAAGTGCTTCCGCTAATTTACGAGTGGTATCATCCGGATTCAACTGCAGTTCGCGGCGCAAATCGTCATCATTCACTGCGGGTGGTCGCCCTGAGCGTGGCTGACTTTCAAGGCTCCTGTCTCCTGATTTAAAACGGTCAAACCATCGGGACACCGTCGCATGGCTTGTACTTCCAGCGCCTAATGCATTGTTGATATTGTGAGCCGCAGCCCGCGCACTGTGGCCTAACAAGTACTCGTATAAGTATAGTGATCGAACTTGTCGCTCGTCCATTTTTCTTCAAACTGACTAAACAAATTGCGAGCGCGGCTTTATATACCCTACACCAGAAGTACCTAGAATGTTCTACAACATTCTAGAATATTATCGAAAAATTGATTTTAAAAAGGAAATGTTATAGATTTTTCTAGTGTGTCTCATTACTTTTGTGCCAACCCAATACTTTAACATGTACTTTATTGATAACATGTCTTATGTATCCTATGGCTAGAATATTTGCTAGAGAGTAAGGCCTTCGAACCCCTGCTGGTCGTAGAGAATTGAAATTTGAAATAATGTAGTAAATAAGAAAGTTTTTGAAAATTCCAATCCAAAGACGGTTACAGGTTAAAAACGTTTCTTTCATACAAACGTTTTTCGTTTTATTTAGCTTAGCTTTACTATATGAAAATGCTTTAAAAATCGCAATCATTTTGTTGCTAATGTTACCTAGATATATACCTATGAATGTGTTTTTCTCTCATGTTACAAATACTCAAGTGTTAAATATTTCAGAAGCGTTTCTAAGTGGTTTCTCATTTCGTCGTCTATTGTCTTACCAGGAAAGTCACAGATATAATTGACCTTATCCTTCCTAAAAAATACCTCAATTTTTTGCATGTTTGCAAGCGTGTTAACAAGCTATGTAAGTGAATATTTTGACAATAAATGATACCGCGTGCGTCTCTCAAGGTTTTAATGTCCTCGTCGTTCCTAAGTAAAAGAGATAGTGAGTAATAGCCATTAACGTAAGTTTAAAATCTAGGGATCGTCATAATTTCTTTATTTTTTTATCGTTGAATGTTTTCCCTCGCATGCTCTCGACTCAAGAATGATATTTATGCATGTAAATAAATTTGGCATTTCAAGCAACTTTTCTATCATATCAAGCCAAAGATACGATAGCTGAAGCTTTATTTTCATCTTTTTTACCTTTTATTAGTATATGGGATGAGTATATATCACTATTTATAAAAACCCACCAAAAAATATCATGTTAAATGTTGCCAAGTCAACACCAAATTGCTCGTACCGTCGAAAATTTGCAGTCAATTAGAAATAACATGGATGCTGTTTAAAAACCACGATGTTAATAGGCTGTCATTATAACAATATATTTTTAATGAGTTCCGTGTTGGTTAACAGGAAACATGCATCTACTATTTTGTCCCGTCCCACTCACTCATAAAATTATTATTTGAGCCACAAAATTTGTAAATACTAAGCTGTAATATTATTTTTGAAATAATTGCACGAATCTAAGTAATTACTTCTATTCGACTAAAAATATGAGTGTAATTTTTTTTTAAATAAACCTTATTGATATCTAATACCATTTGAGTTACATAGTAGAGATAAAGTTCCTGTCTGTCATCGATAAGGGAAATCCGGGTTTTTATGAAGGGTCAAAAGCCCACGCGTAACGTAATTGACGTAACATTGTTTATATCAGTTATTATAACAAAGTACAGTTCTTTTAACGTCCGTTTAAATATTTAAAAAAATGTCTGGGACTATTTCATTTCAATATAAATCTATACATAGATACGTATAAAACAAAGTCGCTTCCCGCTCTCTGTACGCTGAGATCTTTTATAAAACTTCGCAATGGGTTTTAATGCGGTTTTCGGCAATATACAGAGTGATTCAAGAGGAAGATTTATATCTTATAATACGAGACCACATGGGCGAAGTCGCTGGCAGAAAAGTAATGATTTACATAAATTAAAAACTTTTTCTAACATTTAGTCGAAGAAAGTAGGCTAGAGGATGTCATATTTCATGATCGCATTAATAGCGTGTTATCGGAAAATGATATCTAAAGGTAAAAAAAACCTGTGAGCATTTTGAATAACAAGCAAAAAGAACGGACTTTGTGGTACTCAGTCCTTTGCCTGCGCGGCAAAGGACAAGCAGCTGGACGGCGTACTCTCTAGCTACCTACTAGCAATAGCTATAAAAATGTTTTGCTGATTTTTATCAAAAATATCGCTAAGAGGTCGCCATATCTTTAGCCATAGGATAAGACATCTTGGCGATGTTTTGTTTCAAATTCACAACTTCGACATGTAAGACATGTAATTTAATAACAACGAATTACGAACAATGATTTGACAGCAGCGTTACCGACTGCCATTTATCTCAAAATCCAGCAATAGACACGTCAAAGTGGTAAAATTAAACGACATGTCGCCATAACATCGCTAAGACGTCGTGTCTTATGGCTAGAAAGTTAGGCGGGCGGCTGGTGTATGATCATATAGATAAAAATCATTTTTTTGTCGCAAGCCTACATCACTAATTACATCCATTAGTAGTAGTAATGAAACGGTAAAGTAGTGACTGTAAAATTCAAAAGAAAATTTATGAAATATCGCTTCATAGTTATGCGTTGTTCATATTACCTAGCCGTCTGAAATTTGAAGCAAGCAATTATGTAACTTGTTTATGGTAAGTACATTAAATTTACGTGCCAAGATAAATATATAAACAGTAAAGCCTAAGATTAGTTATATAATAGTTGTCACGTTTAAAGTATCGTGACTTTAGTCTTGAAATTTACCAAAGAGGGAGGGTACCACTAGTCAATATATTACTGGTAGATAAGAATATAATTTATAATAAGTTAAGCTTTCTTCCATGTAACCATGACAAGCAATTAATCAACTTATATTAATTTTTATCTGGAGTTATTTTTGTAATCTTATCAAAGGCTTCACTGTGGTAGGTAATGCAGAAGTCACGATCATTTACATGATATAAACACCAGACTTTTTAATCCTATCCTATCTGATATGAATGTGCAGTAGGTATTATCTATAATGGGTAATATACTTAAGAACAGCCGCCCCTTATTAATATTAGTAGTATTTAAATGTCATGTTCTATAATAACAATAATATAATAATAAACAAAATCCTATTTGGACTGTGGAGTATTTAAGAATAAGCGCAAAATACTAACTTTTTTATAATATGGCTTTAAAATGAATTAAATCGTTTGAAGTATAACCTTTCATAATAAAACCTTAATAATAATAAAATTTCCATAATAGCTGCAATATTTTTTTCCAAACAAATTTTCATCAGTGCTTCACATCTTTAGGGTTCGAATCTCCAAAAATTCTTCCTTATTAAGTGTCTACTTCACAAAATAACTATTCTAACCAAATATTTAAATAGTACGCTAGACGATGATGAGTCAGTGAATCAGTACAAGTTCTTTTGTAAGTATATATAAAAGTATTCTTAATGAAAAGTGGTTAAAAAATGTACTTTGTTCCTGGTACTCTGAGATGGGACAACACTCTGAGAGTATCAGGGACTAAGTAGATTTTATAAGCATTTTTTCATTAAGAATGTATTTCAGTATAGCATTGTGAATGCAAAATTAATTAAATATAATAATGTTCATTAATATTTAATAGCTCACCAAGTTCTTCTAAGACTTCCATGCAGCTCGTGTAGTCGCCAGCCTTGTCTGATTCTATTTCAGATACATATTTGGTGTAGAAGCTGCCTCTTTGGAATAGCAAATCGGAACCCCTCCCTCCGAACAATAGTCCCATTTTCGTGAACTTCACTAAAGCTAACCTTACAAGTTCTCCCATGTACATTCCAGAAATCATTTTTTCTTGACTGTAACAATACAGTAATAGTTTTTTTTTACTTAACACATAAGAGAAAATTGATATTTAACACAAAATCATGATTTCCAAGAAGAAAACTACAAAGATTTGTAGGTATATATGTGCCAGGAAAATAGATGCTGACAGACCTGATAAATCATTTTCAATTACATAGATTCAAAAAATAAAAGAGAGCATTTTAGCTAGCAGTCTAGAGAAACGATAGCAGTTTTTACCAGACTGTTGCAAGAATATGAGTACTTAGCTATATGTTTTTTATATGATTAATTCTCTTACTTTTTCAATTCTGAAATAAAAAGTAAATGCTAAAGTGTATCAGTAGCTTTATATTTAAGAAGTTTATTATACGATATTATATACTTATACGATATTCGCGTATTGCTAATATAAAAATATTGGTTTAATATCTGCATCAGTTAATATAATTTTTTGGTCGAAGGTTAATATCCAGCATTATCTGCTGTCAAAGATTAAATTAAATTTTAATAAATTTAAGAGTCTTGTTTGTCTTTTCTTATCAATTATGTTTCGAGAAAATTGCATCATCTGATTGCATGTCAGGTTAAAATCATATTAATTTTTTTAACGGCGATGATTAATTACATAACGCAATGATAATTAATAAATATATCTTACATTTGTTTGCCAGGATTGATGGAGTTGCTATCGACTTCACGGTCGAATTCCGTACGAACAAAATCTAGAGTGCCGTCGTCACCGAAAGCACCCCATTCGGTGTTGATTAAAAGTTCATCTTTGCCCGGTTCACCGTCAAATAACTCACAGTTCTCGGTCTTCTCTACATAGCACGCGTTGCTTCCAGTACCTGAGGTTTGCGTAAATAATATTAAATAAAATCCATTGCATTTCAACATTTTAGTGACGCAACAAAGGAGATGTGAGTAATCTCCAGATGGAAAAAAATTTCAACAGGAAAACGAACTAGACAGAACTTCTGTCTAGTTAGTTTTATGTGTACCTACAACTGAATTAAGTACCTATAGCAAATTAATTCATAAAAGATAACATGTTTTTTCAAAGTTTTAAAGATATTTTCTTAAGAATATGCAGTATTTACTTAAAATGAGTACTAATACTAATGAATAATACTAATTATAATTATTTTATATTACGGGGAGCCTACAAGTATTCGTAAGTATATATTTATATAGATAAATAATGAATACAGTTAAAATACCTTCAGAGCCCGGGTAAAAAGAGTTGTTTTTATAAAAATTGTTATTAGATCTTGGATATCACAAATTTATGTTAGTAGGTAAAGGAAAAAGTTAATTTTATTACTACTTGCAGAATATTTTACTAAAATAGAATAAAAAATGTTAACAAATAAGTATGTACAATAAAATATTCCCAGTCATCTAATGCGATGATTGTTATAGAAGTTGTGATTCATGCAAAATAAAGATTGTCAAGGAAAATGATGACTGGGTTTTTTTTGGTTAGGGTACGATCGCATATCAACACATGACTGATTATAAGTTATTTTACGTGCATGCTCGTTGAATGTGAAATTATGATAAGTGGAGCGAAATAATTTGCTTATGCATTTTATGATGGCAAGCGATAACGTAGATAAAATAACCGAATAAAAAAACCAAAACTTCACTATAAAGCCCACACACCAGACTAGAGCAAATAACAATTTAAACCTACCAACGATAAGTCCTATTTTGCAGTTGTGGTTTTTCCACGCGCAAGACATCAATGTGCCCGTAGTGTCATTCAAAATAGCACATATGTCTATCTGTACGTCCTACAAGAATGAGAGAAACATGCTAATTAGAAGATATAGATTTCATTCCATTCAAGTTGGGTTATGAAGGAATATTCCAGCGAAGTGTTGAAGATGATTCCAGAGGCTTTCAATTTGTATAGCAACTCAGTTAATATTATTGTCTCTAATGATTATTTTATTAATTTAAAAGTTAATTACATTATTATAGTGTGCAAAAATGTTAATTACTTAAATTTATATTTAAAACGCAAACAAATTAACAACTGCCAATTTAAAAGTGTTTCGAGTCTACTATGTATAGACTGTCACGACTTTTGGATTCAGAATGCCATAAGAATATGAAATCTATAAAAACGCGACTGAGAGTGATTAAACGTTTATAGCGATCGATAACAATGGTTTCAGAGCAAACTTATATTAACGACCGCTACTGTAAAATGTAATTCAGTACCCATTATTTATGGGTAAGTTACAATCTCATGGCAATACTCAAAATTTTGAAAACAAAAAAGTAAGAAGCCTTCCTACTGAGCGTCACTAAGCGAAACATTGTCTAACCTACAAACTAAATGAATTGGTGAATAATAATTTGAAAATGATAAAGATTCACAATTTCGTACATTTCAACTTCTTCATCAACACCTTCAAAAAATAGTAAAAATCAAAATGATTGTAGTGAAGCCAATAAAATAAAAGTGTAGGGGTGGGTTACCTAATATAGGTAGTGATATATGAAAAAATTATTGCATAAGAGACGACACATGAAAAGGAACAAAATTTTGCCTAAGATTTCATGCTATAGTGGTTGTATTGAACAAAATATGTAAGCACTGAGTTGTTATAGGTCACCTTGAAAGCCTCTATGGCTCTCGTATCGGCTCCTTAGTATCATGCCTTATTATTATAGATAGAGAGCTGTTATCATCATCAACTCACCAATAATGATCCCTACACGGCAATTACGTTCCTTGTGTGCACAAGACATAAGAGTGCCTGTGGCATCATTTAAAATGCCCATCACTGATATTTCAAGATCCTGGAAAATTGCTATAAATTTTTAATGGCTGTTGATATGTTTGTTGAGAAACATAAAAAACAGAATTCATGTATAGCTCCTTAGCCTGATGTCTTCACAATAAATGGGAAAATACGTCTATGTTCACTAAAGGCCAAGTAGAGGATGGCTTTTCTATTTTCATTAAAGCTTGCATACTTTTTGGGCTGAATACATTTTTTTATTACTAAGAATAACATGTAGGTACTATACATCTTTTGAGTAACATATAATTTGTTATCTAAATATTTATTATCTTTGTAGGGACATTTTGACAGACGATTTGATATAAGTGCATTGATAATGAACTAAATGATAAAAGGATAATCTTACCCCTCTTCGTGCGATGGCGTCTTTGAGACCTTGGACGACATCCTCGCCGACCACACCGCTACACGAGAATCCTTTAGTCCAACGCTGCAAGATGCCTTTGGTGAGACCCAATTGTTTCAGAGGAAAGCTGAATGTGAAACCAAGAGCTAAACGTTCCTCGTATACGTGGTGTTCCTATAAATCAGTACGATACAATATGACAAACAATATTTCTTCATCAAAAAATATTAATTGTAACATCTTAATAACTTTCATTATTACCTTCATAAAGTTAGCCAGACATTCTGCAATATGATCAAACAAAGCGACGCCTGTACCAGTCATTATATGGTTGGGTATGGCGTATATTTTAGATTGCATATCGAAATGGTTTTCCCCAAGATTTATAATTAATACTCGGAAATTTGTTCCACCCAAATCCAGAGCCAAAAATTTACCGCGTTCTGAAAAATAATTACATCGGTTAATGTGTATCTAGATGCTTCTGACTACATGGGTTTGAATAAAAAAAAAATGACATTATAGACATGAAAACTGAAATCGCACCTTTTCCATTTGGTAAATCTTGTATATAAGTAAGCCAGCACTTAACAATAGAGTTGGCATGTGTATCTTTGCCAAGACCCTTCACAAGGTCATTGTGGAGTCTGCTCATTATTTCTCTGATCTGTTTGTCTGTCAGATGTAGGATCTCGCATTCCTCGCGGATCTGAAAACATCACATGAGCAGTTGGATCACAAGAGCACTCATATTCATATTGACGTCGAAAGAGAAACGAAACTAGGTACTAATTTTAGATTTTCTGTTAGGACCTATAAATAAGTCATTCACGAGAGGTAAATAAAAAAAAAAATATTCGACGCTATACAAATAAATTGTGATGCAAAACTGTGTATGAATTAGTTTCATTAGAGAGAATAAAATTAAACGTCTTTATTGAAACTTCTTTCAGGTTTAAATAATTAAATTTACGTGTTGATAAATAATTTCCTAAGGAAGGATTTGTTATTGAAACGATAAAGAAAATCTTACTTAATCTGAACTTGGAATTTCGTTCTATTGACCCTAAACAATACAAAAATGCAATTTTCCTGCACACAACTGAAGGAGCGATTGTACACAAGCAAGCCGTTCATTATCGCGAACGAGTTTCACAAGGTCAAAGCGGTCATTACAACACTACCGTTGCTTTCCAATATAATAAATGCCGGCTTTTATACAGTATTTTATAAACCCAAGTAATAATTCACTCACCAAAGGTAAATTATTGATTGCCATTCCCATTTTTTAATTTTATTATTAGCACAATTCTATCACTGTATTAAATTTAACGTAAGAACTCACTGCGCGAGTTAAAAATTACGACACGTCTTGCCAAACTCGCAAGTAAATGAGGAATACGGCCACAATTGTTGGAGCCGCTCTATACAAACCCGCTCTTTTCATTCATAATACTAACTCAGTTGTTATCTCTTTCGTATGACTCAGTTTTCAAAGTAACTGAAGAGTACAACTATATTGATGCTTATGTTTCGCCATTATTAAGAAATTTACAAGGATATTTTTTGTGAAAATTTCAATAATTTTATAATCGTCGTAATCGTCTCCATTATTCTGGAGAAGTTGATTTTCTTGATAATTTATGTTTTTAAAAATTCCAATTTCCTTCGACACTCTGTTGTTCTCTGATTGGTCCACACGTGGGCTCGTTCGTGACGTCAGAGCACATTCCTCGATTTCTTTATTCACGGTTGCATCAGTAGTGGTAACCATGTATGTGTGTTAAGTGGGTGTGTTAGCTCACGTATGCACAGACGGACGGCCATGTAGATTATAACTTAATAATCTAAATTATTGTTAAGTTTAATTTATCCTTTTTCTAATTAACACGATTATTAATGTAACAAATAGGTTTATTATGCAATTTATATTTAACAGTAACAACACACTTATCAATTCATGTTACATCTGTCTAAATATGTATATTTAAACAAAAAAAAATTATGATTGTCGATTTGTATTGTTTTTTATGGAATATTGTCGCTTCGGATAAATGGAACTTATTATTAGTATTAATTAAACGAACGCAATTTCAAGTGGCTGATACACGGCTCCGTGCTCAATGTATTTAATCTTATCTTCTAAAAATATTGGCATTAAATCCGGTTAAAACTAGTTTTTCGCTTAAGGTCGATGTGATATTTTCCTTTCATGAATATCACATAAAATTATTTTTATATGTAAAAATCACATCATCCAAGATTATAACATTTATTACATGTAAAATTACTTCTATTTTTGGAAATTAGCACCAACCTTTTCCTTCTTTTATCTTATTCAGGAACAATATTTTAATATTAAGTCAAAAATAAATTAACAATTAGTATTACATTTTTTTAAAGTGTTTTTTATATATGTTCTGTGAGATATTATAGACTTTAATTCTTGATCAAAGTTCAAAAAAGATCCGTTTGTAATTTAATATTTAGAAAAAATTGACAGATAAGGTATACATTAGGTAAACAGCTACATTATCATCAAGTTTAGTCAAAACTTTTAGATTATCGTCATAGAGATGTTGTTTCCTTTGTCATTTCGTTCATAATTTTTGGACAACAATTATGTTTAAAAAAAATTTTTCTATTAGTTTAAAAAAAAATACTCTCCTATTTCTATTTTGTTTGCGTTTGTGATGTAGCCATTTTTAATGACGCTAGTTTTTAAATGTGTAAGGAGGGAAAATACAAAAGAAATATGAACTTGCCTTCTTGCAATATCTTTGGGTAAGTACCTCAGTAAATTATTTTCCTTATGACTGTGACGCATTTTCCTGCAGTCAGGAAATTCAGATGACAATATATTATACGACATGACATTATGTATTGTTATTCATTATTATTTAAGTTTATATACCTATAAATGTTTTTATGGCTTACAAAATGTAGATTTATACTGAAAATTGTTTCTTAAAATGATCAAGTAGGGATGTGTGTTCTGTTCGATAAAAAAGTAACCTTTTTACCTCAAATAGATAACATAGCAAAGCATCCAGGGCATTAGGATTTGTTATAAGGAATACCAAAGATTTCCATCATGCTATTACTAAAATCTTAATTTACTATAGTCTAGTGAGAAGTATATTGGAATATTGCAGTGTGGTGTGGAGACTACACTACGCCACACACACTTTGCGCTTAGAGCGTATTCAGAAATGTTTCCTTTGGCACCTCTCTTTCTCGACGCATAAGACAACTAAGGTCGTATAATTCTAGATTGCAATTCTTCAGGATGGATTCCCTAGCATTACGCGGAGATCTCTTGGACATGCTTTTTCTTTACAAACTAATGAGAGGTAAAATAGACAATAGTAAATTATTGAGTAATTTCCGATTTCGAGCCCCATCAAGAACCCCGCATAGTCGTATCACACCTCTATGTCCTCCCTTGAGAAAAACGGTATTGGGTTTAAATTCGCCGGTTGTCAGACTTTCCAAAACTTTTAATTCCTGTAGCGATTTACTTGATTTACATTTGGATTCTTACTTCATATTCCACAAAAATGTCCTAGATTTTCTAAAATATAATAGCAAATAAAATTAGTATTGTTAACCTCATATAATAATATATATATTTCATGTATGAAAGAAAAAAAAAATTATATGGCTTATACTGTATTAATATATTTTGTATGTATGTATAATATATTTTAGTATATATTAATATATTTTGAACATATAAGTCTGTAATTAATAAATAAATAAATACTGTAAGCTCATTATGCATGCGCAGCTAACCTATAAGTGTCTGTTGCAATAAGGCAGAAAAAAAGAATAAATGTTATTAATAGTACGTATCATAGTAAACAGATGTTGGTAAGTCAAATAAATTAAAAAAAAATGCACGTATCACACTGTGCATTTTACAACACTGTTTAATTAAACTTTTAGGAGGGATTATATCACGTTGATAAAGCCAAATTTTCTATCATAATTTCCTATTTAATTTTTAATCAATCTGAATGATGATATATGACCGTAATGTAATGTATTTTATTAAATGTAAAAATATAGTAATATTTTTTGAATCAATATTTTAATACCTACTTTCTAATGTCAATCTGCCGATCGCGATCGATCGATATTGCGAATGTGCAGGGGCCAATTCTACAAAGTGACATACGATACAATTATGTCATTTAGTAGAATAGAAAAATCATTAAAAACTGTAGTTTCGTTCGGTTTCGATCCGTTTTCGATTCGATTTAAACAAAATTTATTTTAGTATAATTGGCCCCCAGTTTCGTACTCTTGATTGGTTACACTAGCGCCAGAGTATGCTAGTGAACCAATCAAGAGTGCAGAGCAATATGATCGGTCGTGATTGCGTTCGAGAGTAAGAGGTAAAGTAAGACATATCGTCAATCATACATAAATAAAGAAATTGCTTCGCAACTCTACGAAATAAGGGAAATAGTAGAGCTTTATAACATACACGACATTCAATTACTTAATTTTTTGGTAAAAATATAGATTAGGCAGATACTTTTTCCATGTTTATTGTTGTGTTTAGTAGTTTTATTTTCTTCGTAAGCATATTTTTCTATTTAAATCTTTGTAATAATGATATAATCACTGTTAACTTACAAATTTTAAAAACGCTTTAGCCCCGTAAAGATAAATTTAATATTTTGGACTAATTAATGAAATATTTAATATATTTTATTGTGTACGGTTATATAGAAACATCTCAAACAACAACAAACACAGCAGACGGCCTAGTTGACATGGTAGCAACTTTTTCCAGGCAGATAATTAGTTAAAACATAATATTGAAACACAACATTTGAAGTCGGATATAAAAATTTTACCGCTTTGATGAACAGCAATTTGTAGACAAAATAGCAATATGGTGCTCGGTTGCGGCTTAATATAGAACATTGTTTGCTCCACGGCAGGACGAACGCACGCTGAAGCATTCTCTTGGCATAGATTTTTGTTTATTTTTAAGATGGGCGTCTCGTGACGACTCCTCGCGTTATTTATATTTACGTTTTTTGCCTGCTAAAGTTAACTAACCCCTTTTTTATTTGGCGTTTCAATTTGCCAAGAATTTTGTCGAGTCTGATCCGGCGATCTTCGCATATCCGAGTTTGTGTAGAAAAATATTATTTTTCTTTTAACTTTTTTTTTCCTTCATAACCTTTCTTGCCGTCCTTGAATTTAAAAGAGATTTTGAAAAAAGTTTTAATTTTACGTTTGAAAATACATTTTGACAAAAACGAGGTACATGGTGATGGTAGGCTATAATTTACGCGAGCGAATTAGCGGCAAAACAGCTAGTTACTTATGCAAATACTGCTATCGGTATTTCTGTTGGTAAACAAAAAGTATATATATAAGTATATACTTTATTTAAATGTATATAAAACAACCATATACATTTAATACTCGTGGTATTAATTCAGATTACATTAGTAAGGTACTGTCGCCTAATAACGCCCACTGTTTTTGACCGCCAAAGCGCGAAAAACCGTCTAATATAGCTTCAAATTTCATTATAATTTAATGAAATAATATAATGATCTTTAAGGACGACGATCTGTCGGTGTGGGACTACTATTAAGATATATGCTAGTTAGTTTTTAGAACTCCAGCGATTAAAATCAGTGGGTGTAATTAGGCGACAGTACCTTAGTTTTGTAACTTCATACTACAATTACTCATGTAAACTGAATTTCAGTGCCTATCTTGGTTTATTCATTGTGACAATTATATGTCTACTAATCACGTTATCCGCCAAATTTTTCCATGTGCAAATTGTCTTATCTTTTTTGTTTTATAAACGTTAGGTGTGGTGCGATGGCTAGACGTACTAACGATCAAATCATGAAATGCTGATAACGACTTTTTCCAGACTACAAAGATAGATTCAAATGATAGCTTATCAATGATGCAGTATTGTAGGTAAAATTAGTGGCTCATGCAAGTCTTTTAGTATACACACGACTGCACGACAGATTACCGCTATATATATATAACATTTCTCCAGTGATCTTAAATTCTATCCTTATAAAGATTAGGTTTTAAAATCGAATGGAGAAATGTGCTATATTTGTATAATATAACCTTATGTGCTGTTAACTGTACCTATCCAGTAGAATATAATTTAATCGAAATTTTACTTATTTTCATCAAATATGTAACTTGATTTAATTTTCGTTACCTATTTTGTTGTAAGTTTAATATAAAAACATATCAACAATTTCTCAATTAATTCAAGTCTTGCGATTTTATATAAATGCCTTTTGTATCACACAAAAATAGTTTTTATATACTAGACTAGTGTATAACATTCTAATTCTGCTTGGCTATGTATTATTTATGTTTTCCACTGATAAAGTGTTATGATTACATTTCAGGCAATGACAGACTAGTGAAGGCCTTGTGTACTTGCCCGTCATCATTAGTTTTATTTGATACTGTTTGCGTCATGCCAATTGCTTCATTGAGGTGTATTTACATTGGTGCGATTATCGTGACATTATAAATATAAACAAAAACTTTAAACTTGGCATAGCAGTCTGTTTACATTTTGATTGCCGTTTTTAAAACGAAAGCTGCTTATAAACGAAATGGAAATACATTCAGAAAAATCGTAATTAATCCTGTATTTATACAGGATAAAAATCTAATCTAAATAAAGAATGTCGACTTTCTTTTTAGTTTCGTGTTTATTCTGTGGCTGAAAATTACTAATTTGATTATTATATTACCTAAACATTACGCCAGCTGATAACAGTGTCCAAGTGCGGCAACATCGCATTCTGTCTGCGTCATTATAACAGGGCAAACCAAACGACATTACGGCACCAAATTAGATGGGTGCAAAGTCTAATTAACGATACTCTACAATTTTTACATTAAGCATTGTATAATATTTCTGTTTCTATGCATTAACTGGCAAAATGAATGCTTTATTATTATTAACTGTTTATAATATGTCATAATTTAAAACTAGGGTTCGACACATGTTGCCATGAAAATTAAGTTTCCGCTTTTCAAGCTACTTCCAGTTTTATGAAATATTTATTATTTTATATCTAATTTGAAATATGAATACTTATGTCTTTTATCATCGACAGCAGGAGCGTGGATTGTAGGTTACTTTAAATAAAAAAGAAATTAGCGACTAAGATTTACTTTTACGTAACACAAACACAGATAAACAGACAGAAATAAAGAGCAATAAGTGACAAAGTCATATAAAATTCAAATTAAAAAATATAAAAAAAAACTTATCTAAAGAGGGTGGCAAAGCTGTCGACAACATCGAATTGTTATCAAATGATGTGCCTCCAAGTGAATATTTTAGCATTTAGTTTTAGTTTAGTTTTTTTTGTATGAAAATGGTTATTCTTATAAGAATTGACATTAAAAACAACTATTTTGCGAACACTGGCAGACGATGTGATGTATATGCTAATTTGAAAACATGGTTTGCGAATTATCATATGACATTTTATTTGAGCTGTTGTTAGTACAAGAACCGGTTAAAACCGACCACAGAAATGATTAAGTTGATGTGCTAAATTTATAAATACATTCAACCAAAAATGTGAGGAACGGCAAAAATGAACTTGACGGATGTAAGTGGTGTAATGACCTTTATTAAGACCTAACGTATAGATCAATTTTTAAGACCCCAAAATGTTTTTTTTTTTCTTTTTACACCACTATTGGATAGCTATTAATACTCAATAGTGATCAATTTAGTTGCATAAAACAGCACATATTTGATACCTTGGAGATAAGGTTTTTCAATAATTAATTATCATTTGTAACAAGAAGATACAGTATTTTTAATTCATATTTGGTAAATGAGTTGGCCAGGCATTATTTAAAAGCTATAAATGCTACAACTCCAATTAGAGAACGTATCTAGTTGATTTTCAGTTTTCACCAACACAGTAGTAAGCAATAGTCTTTCTATCGAAAAACAAATACGACTTACATCCATTATTTTCCTTATGATGAAAATGTACCTATACTATAGTATGACCTTAAAGACGACCTTGAGACGTATATTACTTATAATCGTGTAACGTCACTAGGTATTTTTTTTTATATGGTGAGAAATAAAATATAGATGCAGGTGCTATGCTGTTTCAGCGATCTTGTCACATTTTATGTCTGTCTACCGCACAAAGATATTGATTTATTATTTATTAGCGATACATAAATATACTCTACGTATCATTTCTAGGTCTAGGCTGTGTCATACATACCGAAAGTGAAATTTATTGATATTCAAAAATAATTATAATGAATCGGTGTCTGACATAACCTCATTCTGTTAAACTTGCCTCGTTATTTTTAAGGTTTGTAGGTAACAAGTTGTCATAATTTTGACATCGATCCGCTTCCATTAATTACTAGTTAATAATGTATCGATGCATGCAAATATTTAATTTTCTACTACTTACAATATCTCTTGCTTGACGCATATCGATTCGTCTTGTCAGTCGTGCTGACTGAGATAAAAGGTGATGAACGAGTAACGTTGAGGTCCACAGGGTGCTGTCATAAATTCCACTGCACACAGAACTGTAATGGTATCCGCGTTCGTGCGAATACCGGTATCAGTGACCGTTTAGTCGTGCAGAAGTGAAAGGAGTAGAGACTAGAGTACTCTGACCGGGTACGCAGAATGCTTGCTAGTCGAGCGCGTGAGGGTCACCTTGGGACGGCGCGGTTAGCGCATGTGCACCACACCCTCGGTCGTGCCCCGCGCCCCACCTCCCCGCCGGCAGTCGCGCGCGCTTGTGCGCGTGTGACGTCACAGCCTTCAATGTTCTTCAAACGAATGCGCGGGCCCCACAGGATGCCATATACCTAGCGCCTAGCGCTCACGTGACGACTTTCACGTTCACGCGATGAAATCATTGTGTAACTGACCTAATATTAGTACAATTCGACATTAGATTATACTTTTTTACTAGGATAAAAGAAAGATTCACCTAAATTGAAGACTGTTTTGTAAAATTAAATATATGTATGTACCTTCGCCTTTTAAAAAGAGGAATACAACACTTTGCTAAGATTACGTGCTTATTACGCGAGATTATATCAAATTTACTTTTTGGTAATCCATTACATTAGTAGATTACCGAAAATAAGTTTAGAATTAAAATGTTTTTTTCTTATGTTATGCTAAATTGCAGTTCATACTCAGACTAACTTTTTTTAAATGAACACCTGTGTTGTGTATAAGTAGGTAGTATAACACATGAGTATAGTTTGCACTTTTCCTTTTAGATAAAGAAGGGGATTTTTGTTTAATCATTATATTGAGAATTAACTAGCTTTATCGATACTCAAAGCCATTTTATCACAGTAAACATCTTACAGTGTTATCAGTAAACTAGGTTTGGCGCCAAAGTAAATTTACGCTTAAATTGCAATTTTGGTATTAGTCTAAATTCATAATATACAGATAATAAACAAACCTACTACCTAGTCAAGTGTGGGCGAACGGCAGACTTCATAAAAAAGAATTTATTTTATAAATTTTATTACATAAATTTTACATACTAGTGCTCATGATCGAGCCTTCCTTAATACTAACGTCGGGTGATCCGACATCTGACTTACTACTAGAGTTACTAAAGTATATATTGTCGTTTATTGTTAATGTCAGCTCTTTTATACCTTGCATGCAATAAAGGTGTTTGTTCTTTAGTATTCACTGTAATTGTACCGGATGCCATTAATGGTTTTGTTTTGTCTAAATGATTGCAACAAAGTATTTAATCGATTCCCGAAATTTAATACAATGGATACTTATGCTGCATACATATATTCTTTAATTATGTACTGACATTCACAACACGTGACAAGGGATGAGCCATCATAACTACCTTCTAGGCGTAAATATTATTGCCGTAAAACCTAGTACTAGGTTAACCTTTGCCGAGTCTATCTAAACTAATATTATAAAGCTGAAGAGTTCGTTTGTTTGTTTGTTTGAACGCGCTAATCTCAGGAACTACTGGTTCGAATTGAAAAATTCTTTTTATGTTGAATAGACCATTTATCGAGGAAGGCTTTAGTCTATATAACATCACGCTGCAACTATAAGGAGCGAAGAAATAATGGAGAAGCGGACGAAGTCGCTGGCGGCTACAAGTGTTTAATAATATTATTATGTACTAATACTAAGTGCAGTTTCAGTGTAAATTTACTAATTATTTACTCCAACGCTAAATTTACACCATAATTGCAATTTTAGTATTAGGTAGTCCAAATTCATATTATACAAAAAATAAGCAAGTCTACTGTCATTTAGGAGTAAATAGTACTCCCGTAGAACCTCGTACTAGGTTAACCTTTACTAAGTCTCTGTTCAATAATATAAATTTTGACCAATACTAAGTGCAGTCTCAGCGTAAATTTACTCTAACGCTAAACCTTGTTTATTAATATAATAACACTGTTACAGAGTAATCAAAAATAGAAAGGTTTATACTCGTATGTATAACACAGGACTTAAAGAAATCAAGAAATTTTCAAAGCACAGAATGAGTTAGTAGGTTTGCAGGTGTTTTGCAGCATGTAATAAAATGGCTTGATATGAAACGAAAAAAGCTCAAATAATAATTAAAAAAAAAAACAAAAATTTGAAAACATTCCACGTCGTCTCTGATAAAATGTAATAACAAATTTTTAACTTAGATACTGCTGTTCAAATTTATAACTTAAAGCATGGTCATTCGATTATCTATCAGAAAATTATTTGATTATTAGTAAAATCGACAGCACATCAACTTATAAAGGATGGTGCAATCTACCCAATTGCACTTTAATATGTTGGAAGTGAGCTTGAAATTGATTCCTAAAGTTTGTGAATTGCTAATGCCAGTGGACCTCGGAGGTGGAGTTAGATGTTAAAAACAGACGAAAACAGAAGAACTTATTTAAGTAAAAAAAAAAAAAACAATTAATTGCAATCAAAATTACTCTAGTATTTATTTGTATTTTATTGACATTGACTGCATCAAGGAAGTGAATTTACTTATCAACCTATAAAGCTGAATTATATACATACTAACCGGTTAGTAGAACTTCCTACAATACCTGCTTAGCTATCAAGGCTACGTTCTGATATTAAACTAAAAGTTATTTTGTACCATAAATAAAGTTTTATTTAAAGAATTTCATCAGATATATTACATTCGGTAGCCATTATGTACAGTCAACAGCACATCAGGTTATACAATACTTTAAAATTTCTCCACTCGATTTTAAACCTAAATGTTTTAACGGGAAAGTCCCAAATCAATCGGTGACATTTGACATATTGTGGTAACTTACAATCGTGAGTAACTGAACTATTTTTCTATAGGGACTTTTTTGTTAAATCAAAATCTATTAAATATTTTATGAAGACTATCAGATTTAGATATTACTCTGTTGATTTGTCAGTTGATATGATAGACGATAATAGATATCAGGCAAACAAATCTGTATTTTCATATTCAATTACAAATATGCGTCATGAAACTTCCTTGCTATCGCTTTATTATAAAATTATAGAAATTAAGCTTTATATATATATATGGTTAGATGGTTAAAAAATATATAGATAATAATAAAATGTATGTTTTTATATTATCAGTTTTTTACTTGTATTTTTCTATGTTAAGAACAAAGGACGTAAACGCGTTCTTCTATTCAAAATGTATGTTCTTTATTACAGAAAGGGTTTGTTATGTTTTATATTTGAGCGATTTTGCAAACACTATGTTGATATAAACAAAATCTGTTCCATTCCCAGATTAAATTAAGTAAGTTTAATTATGTAGTTGTATTTTTATTTTATTTGTATCTATAACAAATATGCATGAAATAAAACCTAAACTTAGATGTATATACTGAAAATATATGTATATTCTATCTTACTAATATGGAATAAATCGATTGATTTTTCGATGAAACTATAAATAAATAAAATTTTAATTATTATAATTAGAACTATAAATAATATCAAAATATTGATTTCTTTAGGAGATTCCCCTCGTAAGTCGTATTGTATATAACACGCACTGCTCTCTTTAGTGTTATAAAATATTGCCTTAAAAACAACTAAAAGTTTTGCTGGTTCAAAATCTGTCCTAAATCTGTTTTTTCACAAAATAAGGTATATAATTTTTATTTATTTATTTAAGGACAGCTTACAAGACAATACACTGATGATAGTATTATTACAATAATAAAATAGCCTGCAAATAAGTTTAGATTGCTCAGCTCTTTTACAACAAAAATTATTACAAGCTGCCACGGCATGTACACAGGAGGAAATATGTGAGAGAAATTTAATAAGATTTCACTTACTTATTCTATTTTTATGATACCAATTACTTATCCGTTATATCAGCTATGATGTTAGATTTAAATATGTTAAATTTGGAAAAAAATATCTAAATCATTATTTCTTTTCGTAGTGACATTATATTGATTCTGGCTTCTATTTAATGCCGAATAGTGACCTAGAGTGCTCTTTAAAGATTTAGGAGAAAACAATTTAAAACGAGAGGATCTAGAATGCTTACGTGGAATATTAAAATTAATTTGTTGTAAAAGAGCTGAGCAATCTAATGCACCGTCAACAAATTTATATAGAAATATTTGATCCAATAATCGTCTTCGGTCCTGTAGACTAGATACATTAAAAAATAATCATTCTTTATAGAAGGCATATCTTAGCCATATCATGTTGAAAAGACAAATGCCATAAAAAAATATCGTTTCTATTATTTTAATATGTATTATTTTAATTTTGTTGAGTCTAAGAATTCAACTATTTCACTACTTGTTTGTAAGAACGCTCTTTTGCCTTGCTATTTTATTTGTCTTGTTCGACCTTAAAATAATTAAACGAATTGACAGTCTGTGACGAAACGGTCAAGATCTGTGACTAACTAAATAAATGAGCATTGTTTATTAACTACGATGTAGACGTTGAAAAACTTTCAGAAAATTCGTGTTCTATCTCACCTTATTTTATTTTTTTCGTTGTAAATCGAAAAACTGGATTAATGAGTTTTATTGATTTTTGCTCAGTTGAAAATGTTATAGGTTTAATCGTACTTTATTAGTCTTTCTATGGTGGTAAAGTGAATGTTGGAACTCAATTTGAAAAAAATATGAAGTAACGAATGATTAAAGTTCCCGTTTCTACGCCTACGACTTCGCTCGTCTAATACGCTATATAATACGCGTATGATGTGGCTTCCCGTAGGTAAGAGAATTTAATGATCGGATCAGAGTTTCCAAAGATTACCCCTACCAACAAACAAAGTAAGAAACTTTAACTCATTTACACTCATTAGAATGCTACTCATAAAAACAACCTAAATTGATACTTATTTTAGGTACACAATTGTATGACTATTATATACGTTATTATATATCTTTATCTCGACCATTGGCATTAATAATATTAGCAATCAAGGTTCAAAATTCTATAACAATTAAAAGCTGATATTTTCGTATGAGATTTTAGACCTTTGGACGACACAAATATTCATAAGCATCTATGTATATGATTTATAATGATGTAATACCACTTATAACTAATAATATATTCTTATAAATATTTGATAACACGGATATTTTATTATTATCCTAGTTATGAAAATTGCAAATATTAATAAGCCAAGCTTTAGATTATCCAAGTATTCTGATAACATTTAAACATTTTGTGATAAATGTATTTGCTAAGCTTTGATAACTGCCATACATGACTTATTATTTTCGCTCATAAATGAGTAAAGTGTTTATTTTCCACTAGTAGATTTTATGTTCCGCAGTGAGTATATATTGGATTTTATGTCGGATTGTATGTATTCAACATCTTACTGAATGTAATAAAAAAAAAATTAGATATCGACAGCAAAAAATATATATTATTTTGATGAAAGAATAATATGAGGGTTAAAAATGGCTGAATATATATTATACAAACTCCTCTACAATTATGCACAGATTTGACGAACTAATGAAATTATTAAATTAATATTCCCGGCGTTCATATGAATACCGCAAAAACTCGGTTTAGGCTACTTTTGAGCTAATCGCAATTAAAAACTGGCAATCAAAATAATATTTATCAAAAGAATCAAAACTACTGTCGGTACAAAAAAAATAAGAAGTAATGTAGAGCTTATTTTTTCTAATCATAGATATGTAAAATTTTAATTTGCCTAAAATTTCGAGTTATTGCTCTTATCGTAAAGACGTAAGATCTGTTTATTACATTACGTCGTATAAACGTGGTTGTTAAAGCTAAAAACACTTGTAAACATAATGATAACATCCATCTACACGCTTTACACAAAGATTTTTATCTCTGTCAAAAAGTCTATGACATATTATAATATTTAGACTATAATAATAATGCGCCAATTTCACATACAATTTAAAAGAATAAGCAAATGGTGGACGTCACAACAGGCACGTAGTGCGACTGCACTGCCTTGGTTTCGTAATACTATGTTACAACAGGTCAGGCGATGCTACGTGAAGTTTGTCACGATCTACCATTGTAGAACCTGCTTTCGATGCTGCGGGGGCAACCATCACATCTTATAACAATGTTTAATCCGTGCAGCGAGCGGGACACCGCAATTGTTCTGTATAGCGCGCACAGATTGGAATTGATATAAAAGCTCATGGTTAGGCCCCAATATTGTCTTTACTTGTACTCATTACCCCGTCTACTGCCCGAAAAAGCCAAATGACTGCGTATTCGATTTCAGAGAGCTTTAAGTCCAGCATGGGAGTCTTTTTTATCATTACAAAAAGAATTGTCATGCTGAGCAAAAAGCTCTTAAAACTGCAAAGCTTACTCCTTTACAGTTTTCAAGAGCTTAATATATAAAAGCAGCAGTAATTTATTAAAATGCGATTAAAAAAATCATGTTTCGGTTACGTAAGTATGAGAAAAAGCCAAATGACTGCGTATTCGATTTCAGAGAGCTTTAAGTCCAGCATGGGAATCTTTTTTATCATTACAAAAAGAATTGTCATGCTGAGCAAAAAGCTCTTAAAATTGCAAAGCTTACTCCTTTACAGTTTTCAAGAGCTTATTATATAAAAGCAGCAGTAATTTATTAAAATGCGATTAAAAAAATAATGTTTCGGTTACGTAAGTATGAGAAAAAGCCAAATGACTGCGTATTCGATTTCAGAGAGCTTTAAGTCCAGCATGGGAATCTTTTTTATCATTACAAAAAGAATTGTCATGCTGAGCAAAAAGCTCTTAAAACTGCAAAGCTTACTACTTTACAGTTTTCAAGAGCTTAATATATAAAAGCAGCAGTAATTTATTAAAATGCTATTAAAAAAATAATGTTTCGGTTACGTTAGTATTGCACTATCATGCAGCGCGTGGAGTTTATAATAATATGCCGAACAATCAAATGCAACGTCGCGTCACGCCGCTGTTGTGATCGGATCCCGGTTAGAGGGTGTGGCAACCTGCATGCCGAGCCTCTGACACACAGTTTTATCAAATAACACGTCATATTTCATTATTCATTGCATCACAGAACATCTATACTTTTTGCAAGTATAACTATTTATATCAACACACTAGCTGTTCCCGCGACTTCGCATAGCCTAGTTGACAACTTTTTTTTTACTTCATAAATAAATAGTCCATTAACATCTGAGAAATAATGTCGAAGTAACAGCATGTCTGCGATTAATAGTTTCGGAGATACGGTGCTGTGTTTGTAGAACTGCTGCTAGTTGGCCGAAACCGCTCCCTACAAATTCAAGGCACTCGGCGACGTCACACGGTGCTACAATAGCGAAAAATGTACGGGCACTTGGTCAATTTTTGTAATATCTTTGTTATTTGTGCGTTTATGTTTATAGCTGTTATAATGAAAGTTGTTACATTTTTTATATCTTATTTAATGCCTTATCTATATTTATTATATATTTCCAAATCAGTGACTTAAAATTTGTTTTGTTAAACATTTATAAGTTAAAATGGTTCACATTTTTCGAAGATATAACAAAAACCTGTATTTTCACTTGTAGGATACAAGCCTATTATGATGTAGCTTGCCGCGGGCGAAAGGATTTTCATGATGAGATTAGTATCGGAAGATTACCCCCTAAAAAAAACAAAGTTCGAAATTTTTCCTCTTTATGATATTTGTATTATGAAGATATTAACTGAATTCATTTTTTGTTGTCATCTAAACGTAAGTCAAAGGAGCTTTATAGTGCAGTGGTTATCGCGCTTGATACAGAGTTGTTTAGGAACTTTCGCAATGGCTGGTCATAGAATGGGTGATCAAAAATTTATTATATCAAGCTCCTTCATGCTTCGCAAGGGCCGCGTTGTGATTCATGGCCCATTTTCCCTATTCGATTCTATCCACAGGGAAGGCCTGACTCCCAGAAATGGGGACTTCCCCGCGTAGGTGGTAAAAGCACCCACGTGACTTTGTGACAGTCTTACGTTCCCGTTGGAGCATCAGAGTAAAAAATATGACAGAGAACTTTTGCCATATTAAAAACTGATAATTTAAAATGTAATTTGGAGCTAAAAACTTATATTTAATATACGAGGGCGGGATGATAAATAGCTAGCCTAGCATAGAAAAACTTGAATTAGTGTGTTAAAAGTATATTTATTTTTCGACATAGTCTCCTTGAAGCGTTATGCACTTCATCCATCTATGCTCTAAAGCCTTGATGCCATCCCTGAAGTAGTTTTCTTCAAGCCCTTTCCAAATAACTGAGTCCACGGCAGACATCACCTCGCTATTATTTTCAAATCTTTGTCCACCTAAAAAATTTTTGAGCTTAGGGAATAGATGAAAGTCAGATGGTGCCAGATCAGGAGAATAAGCTGGGTGTGGTAGCAAATCATAATTTAATTCTTTGAATTTCGCCATCGCAGTGATGCACGTGTGAACGCGCGCATTATCCTGATGAAAGATTATTTTTTTAGCCAGGCCGGGTCTTTTTTCACGAATACACACTTGTAATTTATCCAGTAGATCAGCATAATATTCGCCATTTATGTTTTGTCCTTTTGGAAGGTAATCAATCATCAATATACCCTTCGAATCCCAAAATACTGACGCCATGACTTTCCCCGCTGATTTCACGGCTTTTGCTTTCTTTGGAGCCGGGGATCCTTTTTCCGTCCATTGTTTAGACTGAATTTTTGATTCAGGTATATAGTGGTGAACCCAAGTCTCGTCTGTAGTAACAAACCGTCGCAGAAAATCAGTTGTATTGCTCTTAAAGCGGTCCAAACATTCTTGTGAAATTTGCATACGAACGCGTTTTTGGTCAACTGTAAGCAATCGCGGCACCCACCTTGCGGATAATTTTTTCATACATAATTCTTGAGTCAAAATGTAATGCGCCCGTTCTTTAGAGATGCCTACAGTATCAGCTATCTCGGAAAGTTTCAATCTTCGGTCAGCTAAAACTGCATCATGAATTTTGATCACAATTTCTGGAGTAGTGGCACTTTTTGGACGTCCTGGACGATGTTCATCTTGGGTGCTGGTACGGCCACGTTTAATTCAGCCACCCAATTTTTTATGGTCGCATATGAAGGAGCATTTTCTCCCAAAACATCCTTCATCTCCGAAAAAATCTCTCCACCTTTTAATCCTTTTAAATGCAAAAACTTTATCACAGCTCGTAGCTCAATTTTATCCATTTTGCAGAAAAAACAAAAGAATGCTTTTTGAAATGTCAATATTTAAAAGAAAAACTATACGATCGATTTGAAATTTGGAACACTGGCAGCTAATGAACCAATGAGTAAAATACTAAGGAGATTTTATATCGTTATTATACAAAATATGGGTTGGGCTAGCTATTTATCATCCCGCCTACGTAATAATTTAGACATTATGAGACAGTCTGCTAATTTAGACATTATTTTATTATGTAGTGTTTCTTTTTCGTCATATTTTAAACTCTTTCGTCAGAACGGACATGTATGTTAAAAATACTAGGAATTGTGAAATGTGAGTTCTATTGAGGTAGCAATGTGGTAAGTTGTATGCAACATCAACATATTCATAGCGTATAGAATCAATAAACGCACGCCTCCGTATTATTTATCGGTCTCATTCATCGCATATATTTTTTTGAAATCTGCTCGGAAAATATAAAAAATGTTAACGTTACGCAATAGCTGGTTTGACAAAAACACAGATTAATTTAATGAAAATACATCGCAAAACAAGTACTTGAGAAATAATAATAATTCTTTATATCTCTTTTTAATAGTACATTGCACAGATGCTATCAGTATGGAATTTACAAATCACTATTTTCTTGAGACTTCCTGAGTCTGCAATGAACATCGGAAATTAAGTGTAGCATGTTCATATGATTTAAAATTAGTAACTTTTATATATTTAAAAAAAGGAAGTATACATATAAATATATATGTGTGGTTGTGTCTCTTATCGATTATGAATGAAAACAGAGATGCAAGAATAAATTTAAATCTTTAAAAAGATATCAAAGACCACATGATGACATTAACTCAATAATCTAACACAAAACATTCAACAGATTTACAGTTTCAGAATATGTTAACTTGGACAGCCAATCCCTTACAACCCTCCTTCAACCATACTGAGATAGATGGTATATACTTAAGGTGTAATTTAATTTGTTGTTTGAAAGGACCGAGAAAACACATAAATTTGTGTAAAAACCTAATGTGGTATTTTTTTGTTGAACAAATTTTATCTTTTCGGCGTTTATTAATATTGATAATAGTATTATATGTTAATTGAAAGTGTGTTTCATAATGACATGAATGATAAATATTTGCCTTACAGTCAGGACATCACATTTTTGATAAAGATCTGTAGTCGAGTAAAAAAGGAAGGCGATAGCCTACCTATAAATTCGACAAATAAAAACTTCTGTAGCCCTAGACTTCGACGCTGGCATCGAATGTTTTAGGGCTATTCAATCAATCAAACACTTTGTTAGAATTGTATATTTTAGTAGTGGTAGTTGAGGTTATTAAATATAAATTGATAGGTAATAAAAATGGCGAATACGAATACGTCTGTTCATATATTAACCTATTTCGTAAAGTCATTACAATGGAAAGAAACTTGTTTTTTACCTCGGCAAACACTGTGGCATCTTCATAATATAATATTATGTATGTAAGTGAAAGATTAAGATTAATAGATAAATGGCCATATAATAAATCTATGTTTCGCAAGAAGTAGGAATAAAATAATAATATAGGAAATAATGCACAACAAAATATTTATAATAAATTACCCGGAAATCATGGGCTATAAATAAAGTGAATCACTTAATTACCAATAGTTGCCACTATGAAAAACATATAGGCAATCATAAACGGAAGTTTATTATTGGGATAAGTAAATTTTTCAGGTAACTTTGTGGCAATCTAAGACAAGAAATAATAAATTGGGTTTTTGGAAAGAAAATAAGAAAAGCTTTTTGTAAATCAGATACCTGAAATCGCTTTTATTTATATTAGACTTATACTTCGATACTGCTGATGATGATAGTTATAGGTTATAATAACTAAAATGCACTATTTTTATTCCTCCAAACTAGAGGTTGTCTGTGTGTTAAAAGGTTGCTGGGTGACAGTATACCCACAATGTAAAAAAGAACACGCCATTAGTATATGTTATTGTTATTTACCTAATTTTCAATCAAAAAATGTTATAAAGTGTATTTCAATAAATGTCTTAAAATACTAAAAGAGTCAAAAGATAACCATGAGTTTTTGTTTGTTAGTGATTGCAACACTCATATTATTGTTTGGAATCGATCATTAGACAACGGAAACCCTCGGGATCAACGTGCTCAGTTACTTGTCGAGTAATAACAGTATTTCTAATATTAATAATCGTTCTTTTAACCTGATCCTATCTACCATGACCTTGGTCTGTGTATCTGAGGCTCCTGATACTCTGAGTCGTTTAGATCTTCATCATGCGGCTTTTTAGTAAACATAATTTACACTAAAATTTACACTAAATATAATGATAGAAAATTTGTTTATCCCTCAGAGCGGCCAAACTTTGCTAAAGCTGTTTCATAAGAATTAAGAGTGATTTAATTAAAATTAATTGGAATTATCTTTTTTCAGTGTCAGATGTTGATGCTTATGTGGAAAGTTTCTACTCTGAAATTAATATAGTCATATATAAATCGACTTCTCTTAAGTGGAGTTCTCATAAATATCCTGCTTGTGTATAGTCAGTGCACTCAGGCATTGACTTAAAGGCAATGTTCCATAGAAATTTCAAGCTGTTTGTCATTCCTCGAGATATGGACTTTAACGCAAAACTCATAGATAAAAATTTATGCAATAAATTAACAAACTAAAAGTTATTAATTCATTGCAACAATATTTTAAGGATTATTCATAAATATTTAACTAATTTATCTCTTGCTTTTTGTGCTATCTATACTTTCTTTATTTATACGATTGACATCATATGAAGCTCGGGTGTTATTAGATAAGGTTCCAGCGCATTAGCAAATTATGGGACATATACCAATAAAAACTTCTTGATCGTTTGACAATCATAAAGTTTATGCCACCTTATTTTTTTTTTTTAAACGTGTTGAACATTAAAATGTATTGTGGCATAATATATTAACTGACGAGCAAAAGTTCCGGGTCATGTTAGAAAAATTATAATTTGTAATAGGAATGACGACTGGATAAAAAAATAAACTCTATTTAATCCATCAGTCATATAATAGAAATAGCTTAGATAATAGGCATTAAAATTAAGGAGTGGAGGCTCGCTATGTCACTGTTTTATGGAAAATGTACCATAACATGAAGTCATGTGACATTTTAACCTAATGTAATTTAATGATTGCGAAGGAAATAAAAAATAGGTGTTTAATATTTTTTAACAATCTACCTGCCAGTCAAACAAAAATTAGTCGTCAATTCCAATTCAGTAATAGAACTATTTTTTTAATATATTTTTACTTTTTTACTATTCTTAAAAATAAAAAATACCTCGCATAATTAGTACCTACTTAGTTCTTAGTTCGAAGTTTTTACAAAACCTTTGCTTATACGTTTAATAAGTGTTAATAAGTTCCAAATCAAAACCCAACCTCTAAAAATATAATGAAAACAAGAAAATATTGTTATCTGAATTAAATGAGATAGCTGTGATTGAGTCCATACAAAGCAACACATTATTAGCTTAATTTTGAGCTTTTAATTTTGAACTTTTTTTTCTTCTCTTCGCTGTAACACAACAGTCCTATTAGGTATTATAAAAGTTACCTTGAAGTTCACCAAATCCTTGCCCATGTCTGTTGTTTTATGTGAAAAAACACTGCAAACACTATCCAGCAAGAGTCGCTGTCAATATAATAATGGCACCACACAAATGCCACGACGTCTTTTAATAAAACAACCACAATAAAATGGTTATCTTAGACCACAATAGTAGTTGTAAACTTTATCTAAATACAGACAACGATAAGTATAAAGTTAACAGTTATTGTTGTTTTCCTTTGGAAATTATTCACTATAATAAATGAATACACTTTTATTTATTGATATCAGCGTAGGATATTGAATGTCGTACTGATGGTCAATACTGAACTGAAAACTTACAATAGGACTATTGAGTAACGAAGCGCGTTGGCTGCTTGGCACACAGGCAGAGCATATAATTACTTGGATGACTACCAACACCACTACGTAGAGCACAAGCTTCATTATTGTTAAGTGGCTTGTTTAAGGCAAAACAATACCTACATAACTATAATCTAAACTTTTTTACCAAACAAATATTTTTTGGGATATCATAACACTATTATATTATCATTACTCAACTGTAAAGGTCGTTGGAGTTGTTAAGTGTTAATTATTTATTTTGGACATATGGAATAATTTTGCACTAAGAAATATTGGTGTTGTAATTTTTAGGAGTCAAAAAATGATCTATTTCTAAAATATTTTATTAGATTGAGTTAAAAAATATACTTCTTTAGTCCACATTTTTTGATATAACAATTTTATTATTAGTATAGAAGTTAAATAACACCGAGCTTTAACTTTTTGCCAAAGCTGAAATGTAAAAGAAATTTGATAAAAAGCATTTTAAATGACGTCATCGAGATTATCCAGACTACTAAGCATTTGTAAAAGTTATAGTGACATCTTCTGTAAGATTTTTTTTTTAATAAAATACTTCAGTTAAGTAAATACATTTTGTTTATTTTACATATTCATCATCTAAATCACATGCAAGAATAATAACTGATAAACTTCAGTTTTCCTACAGTGAAACAGCAGAATCTGTGCAAAAATAGCTTCTTAATTGTCTTTGTTAGACTTGAGTATGACAAGCATGAGTTTTATAGGAATAAATTATATAATGTCTTTTGCTACTCTAATCTACAAAATCTAGCTCTTTACTTTAAATACCCAAATAATAGAAAAACTGAAAGACGAGCAATTTAAAAAACAACATTGAATGAATAGCATTGACACGATTAAGATTATCGTTATACATAGTTACTTACATATAGAATAAGATTCTGATGTTTCTTTTAAATTTTTGAGCTTTGCAGTTGATTTCTTTGCAACAATTTTGATGTGAAGTCTATAATTATTAAGAAGAGAAATTTCTACAGAGTATTTGGACAATAGATAAAAGATATTCGATGTACCCTTCAAAAAGTGGTGACAACGAGAAAAATATATTAAAAACAACCTCTATAAATTTGAACATTAGATTTCTAACAACATTAATAAAATATGTAGAACTCTACTTTCTTTTTTATTATTAAGGTTAAAATTAAAGTAAAGAATTTTTCTTAACGTTAATAATATCCTTTCGTTAAAAGTCCGCCATTGCTTTTTTATGATCTTTTTTTTTCAATTTTTATTAGATTATTTAATAAAGAAGATTTATTTTTCTATTATAAAAAATAAAAAAGTTACAGTAGCTTGCTTATGGAAGGAATGTAGATACGCTTTCGTAATACAAAGATCACCTTAACCTCGGTTTAATTAGAATGTTAGTTAGCAAATAAACGTTAAAAGAAAGATAGAGTTGTATTAACAAGTTGATATTTATAAATATAATATTAAGTTACCTACTATAGAGTCATATGGGTGACTTTGGGAGTGTGCACTTTCTATTTAAATATTTGAAAAATAGAAAAAAAAACATGACAGAAATGTGAGTCTAATAAGTCAACTTTTGATGGGCAAAAGATATACAAAATTGTTTGAATAGAAAAAGAAATATTTGTATTAAAAAAAAGAAGAATATTAAAAACTAAATGTTTTATTGCCTTAATATCAATCGTCAATCTCAATCGTCATTTCATTATGTCGTCGAACTTAGATTGTCTAGCTACGTCTCGTACCGTAGATTATGTAAATGGTCTAACGCGTCCAAATATTGACCCTTTCTTTTTTTCACAAGTGACACCGACAGAGATAAAAAAAACTATGCTATCCATTAAATCCAATGCAGTGGGGTGTGATAACATTAGTCGTCACATGATTATTATTATACTTGACCATCTACTCCCTGCAATAACGCACATTGTTAATTCCTCCCTTAATTCCGGCGTTTTTCCTACCCTCTGGCGTAAAGCTTATGTCCGCCCTCTTCCTAAAATTCCCAATCCAGTTGAATTAAATCAATTTCGTCCGATTTCTATTCTCCCTTTTATGTCGAAAGTGCTTGAGGCCTGTGTCCATAAACAATTTTCCCAATTCGTTCACAAGAATACCTTGTTGAATCCACTGTAATCTGGATTCAGAAAAGGACATAGCACTGTTTCGGCACTCCTGAAAGTGACTGGCCTAATATTAGAGCAGGAATGGAGAAAGGTAAAATAACTTGTTTAGTTCTGATAGATTTCTCCAACGCCTTCAATACTGTCAGTCATGATATCCTTCTTTCTATACTATCTTATCTTATGGTATCTGACGAAGTGTCTACTTGGTTTTCTTCTTATCTTCGGGAACGTCAGCAGTTGGTGCAGACTGACACATTGTCGTCATCCTGGGGCAGTCTAGAAACTGGCGTTCCCCAAGGCGGCATTCTTTCTCCTCTTCTCTTTTCCATTTTTATTGATTTTATCACTCACCAGCTTCAGTGTTCGTATCATCTGTATGCTGATGACTTACAATTATATACTGAATCAAATATTGATGAATTGGATAACGCCATTGATCAGTTAAATAGTGATTTAGTTGCGATCAAAACATGGTCATCTAATTTTGGCGTTGCAGTTAATCCCACTAAATGTCAAGCCATACTGCTGGGTGGGTCACGAATCAAGGCGACAATTAACGTTAATAATCACAGATGTATTATGTATGACGGCACTTCAATACCATTCAGCAGCAGTGTAAAAGATTTAGGGCTATATATCGACTCTAATTTTAATTGGCAGGCTCAAACCAGTACTGTGTGCCAAAAAGTAACGGGGATTTTAAGAGCCCTTTACCGCCTAAAAATTTTTTATCACCTAATATTAAGGCAATGCTTGTGCAGTCCTTAATTTTTCCTATCATTGACTATGGTGATGTGTGCTATCTCGACCTGAATGCAGATCTCCTCAACAAGCTTGACCGTCTTCAAAACAACTGCATTCGATTCATTTTCAACCTTAGGAAATATGATCATGTCTCTGCAAAGCGAATTCTTCTAAACTGGATGCCAATACGACAGCGAAGGAATATGCGAGCTCTGACCACCTTGTTTTCGTTATTGGACTCTCCTAACGCTCCTACTTATCTCACATCTCACTTCCAATATCTATGCAATTCCCATACTAAAACTCTTCGTTCCCAATCCAATCGTTTACTCAACTGTCCATCTCACAGATCCGATATCATTCACTCTTCGTTCTTTGTTAAGGCTATCCTTCTATGGAATGAGCTCCCCTTAGAAATCCGAATGTCCACCAGTAAATTAATTTTTAAGAAAAGGTTACGTGGCTATTTTTCGAAAGAACTGGATTCGTCGATTTGATACTTTTATCGTATATTTATTATATGTATGTATATAGTATATATAGATTATGTACGCATATTGATATATATGTATTTGTTATAGATTTTATGTATTATAAGTTTTTATGTAACTACTTGTTTGGAAAGAAATCTTTATTCTTTAGTTCCATTGTGCACCTTGCCACCATCGGTTTCCCCACAGCACGCTAAGGTTGACTGGGAGAGAATGCCTAAGGCATTAAGTCCGCCAATGTACTTTTTTGTGCATGAAGAATTAAATAAATAAATAAATAAATACGTATTTTTATGTGCTTTAGACATATACTAATATATTTTTTGCTATTTTTATATGTCCCAAAGTTTGTTTGAAGTTTTAAAATCCTATATCGGAAAGTACTTAACTTTATATTTTTTAATATTTGTGATCATTCACACTTGACCTTGAAGTAGGTTTGTTTTTACCTACTTATTAAGCTAGAAAGAAGTTGAATAAATACTTATCATAAACGCAACGATAAATAAATACTTGGAACTTTTATTATCTTCGTGTAATACGTTGTAAAATATTTATAACTTCAATGAAGATAGGTTTTGTCGATAAAATTAAAATATTTGGTCATATTAGTTTCTTTTTATTAAATGTAAGTTTGGTCAGGTCAAATATTCTCATATTATCATTATATTAATACGTGAATCAAAAGTTTTGGTCCATTTTTTTTTTAAAATGCGACTACGTAGGTTTTAGCGGTATTTAAAATTTCATTTAAAAAATAGAGTCATATGACAGCTAGGAATACATACAAGTAGCCATCTTTATACACAATAAATGCAATAAGTAAATTATATTTTTACATCAAGTTGTGTTGTATTACATGTTACAAATATAGAACAAAAGACCAGTTCGAAAAATAAAGAACATCCGAACAGTGAAAACAAACTTCGAACAAAATCATTGTTAGTGATGGATGACAACCACTGTTATGTGCAGAGGCATATCCTTTTATTAAATGTAATAAAGAGAGGCCCAGAAAAATAAAACCAACACGAATTTTATACTTTGACCGTGACTCTTCTGCAAATCAACTCATTTACATATAACTTAAAAGCCGTTAAAAATTATTTTGATTCTTGTGGAATTTGATAACCACTTAAAGAAAAAACTGAAGCTCAATCTGAATGAAATTTCATTGACCGCGAGTCTACATCGAATGTGAAAATCTCTATAATATAATATACTCATTTGCGGCTATCATTTCGTAGTTATCTACGACTCTACTTATAATATTTGTTCTTCTAATATTCCTATTTCTTCTTTTTAAGTTAATTAGAAATCTGTAGGTTTCACGGTGTTGTCTAAGTAGGATTTTATGTGATAGATTGTATTCCCTTCAATCAAACATTCGTCTTTATTGCAATTATCTACGTTGTCATTATATGGTTAGACGTAACATAATAAATAATGTATATAGTGCCATCTAGCCAGCTACGTTAAAACTTACAAATTCTCGTAGCGTGCACTTGAGATTTACTGCTACGTGAACGATATGATAATCGTATGTGCTTTTTGGCCGTAACTCTAGATGGCGTTAGATCTCAAGGTTAACTTCGTATTTACATTAAACTTCTTTGGACTCTACCTCACAGATGGTAGCACATATACTCGTAAGCTCTTTGTGGTGTAGTGCAGTGTTTATTTAAATTGATCGTATTAGCTTACGGTTTTCGAATTTCAAAAGGGAAATTTTAAGATTTGCGTTTTCGATATGTAATGAAAAAAGTTTTGCATATTAGACAACATCACATACATATATTGCTCAGATTCCAAGATAGATAAAATATATATTATAGAGTATCTGAAAACACGTAATACCACAACACCCAAAGCGGAGGTAATGTAAAAAGTTATAGTCGACCGGGAATCGAGCCTCGGGGAGATGGCTTCAACTTGAAATTGGCGTAGCCACATGGCTACGAAGATTGTTTAGACTTTTCTGCACAGATAAGACATTACAGCCACAAGAGTGAGCTTTTAGAGTGCTTCATATATGCGCGGTTGCATTACTACAACCGCGCGTCTAAAGGGTGGAAATATGAATGAACGAATGAATATACTTTATTGTGCATTATTATAGTTATATAGAACATATTTACAAGTAATAACAAAAACAAAAGGATGCTAAGTTTCCCTAAAGGAGAATAATACATATCAATTGATTAAATTAAATAGAGCTGCCGGTTGCCTTACAAAAATAGAAGAATATAGATAAATAAATGTATGACACTACCTTATCAATTTTCTATTAACCTTCACCAGTTGACTGGAAGAGAATGCCCCCGGCATTAAGTCCGCTATTTGCATTGATTTGGCAATAAATTAAAAATAAAATAAATTAAAATTATTTCAACAAATCAGAAGAAACATATAGTGAAACTTGGTTAAGTGGGATCTGGTTAAGTGAGCAACCTCCATTATAATGTTTACATCCTATTAATACTATAAATACGAAAGTTTGTGATAATGGATGTATGAATGTTTGTTACTCTTTTACGAAAAAACTACTGGACTGATTTCGACGAAATGTGGCATACGGATACTTTTTTATTTTACTAAATAGTACTCTAGGGACGCGGGAGAAGCCGCTGACGAAAGTTATAAATAAAAAATAATCGCACTCCTATAACGAAATCCTGTCTTGGAACGCTCTGTAAATGATATAGATATTTATTTACCTATACCTGGGTATCTGAAACACTGGCACTGACTAAGTAGAATACCTCTATAAGGGCGGCAAATATGCAGATCATTCAAAATCTAAAAGGTGAATTTTCTATATTCAAGGAGTATGTATATTTTTTATGAAAATAGGTATGTTAATCAATTTCTTCTTGAGTTATGAATCAATTTCTATCAAACTAGATGTTTCCCTGCAACTTCTATTATGTATTGCGGTTCATTCACGAAAGTCTTTCATTTATGGGAAGCTACTTAAGCTTCCCATAAATGAAAGACTTTCGTAAATAGGTCCAATAATTTTAGAGACTATCCAATGCAAACAAACAAACAATCAAATCTTTCCTCTTTATAATATGAGTTATTTGAAAAAATTATGCCGAGCAATAAAACAATATCTTCTTTTCTAAGACTTTCACTATGTTGAATATTTTTGTTTATATAGATATCTAATATCTTTTTGCATTAATTATTTAAACAAATAGCATGAAATAAAACCGTTTTTTTAATAAAGCAAACTTCAAACTTAAAATAAATTATCTCTAAAGCTAATTTATTCAAGGAAATGAATGCTATTGAAATCGGGTGGCTATCATTTTGATATAAGCATTACTTATGATTTTTTTAAAGTTTGAAGATGGTTCTTTTTTTTATGATTTTTTTGCAAACGTTACGATTTATTGTAGAGGTTGTCCGTAAAGCCCTCGGCTACAGATTGATTCGCATATTTATCAATATTGCCGCAAAAAGAGTTAAATTTCGAGAAAATAGTAAAACGAAAAAGTAAATTTAAAGGCTATCATATTGTGGTTATTTTCTATCGAAAAAATTTGATTAGTTTAAGTTTTGACTGGCAATAAACCCCTTATATGGACGTTATTTCTTCGTACAATACCAATCGAAAATTTGTGATTGTAGTTTAAACAGATATTAAAGAAAGGGCAAAACCTCACTAAATTAGTAAATAAATAAATATTTAATTATTTATTTCTGTTATTTATGTTATGCTGTATATTAATTTAATATTAAATCTCTGTTTATATTTGTTTTAATCTAATTCATTTAATGTGTATAATTACCAGCATGTGCAAATAAAATTATCATTCATTCAAATTCTAACACTAATACATTATCGTTTTAGTGTAGGAGCATACACCAGTTGCACAAATATTTCATTAAAACTGTAATTAGCTCATAGCGACATTACCGAAACCTTAAAATCGTTTGTGCGACTAGATGTTTAACTTTTTATTGTGATATTTTTTGTTAATTGACCTCAATGATCTCAATCTTTTAAGTTCACGGTGTGGCCGTTTATCAAAGCAACGGCACAAGACTAACGACATAAACCTGAGTTTATAACACCGTGTCACTTGTTCAATTAGTTTAACGACATACTGAGTATCTATTACTTCCCACGCCGAATGACATTCCTCCGTGCATCTTGGTCAATATTCCATTTATAACCGACTCTTGGCAAATTTTATATTTTAGAAAGAAGGGAACATTTCTTCAGAGTTTTATGATGATAATCAATCAATGGAAATATATTATTTGTTTACTAGCTTTTCATCAACGGCTTTGCCCGCGTGGTCCTGTATTATACATTCCTATAAACCTTCCTCTCGAATCACTATATCTATGTATATATGTATCATGAATACCGCGTTAAAATCTGTTATGTAGTATGTGAGATATTAGCAAAAAGACAGATAAATAAATATAACTATCATCTACGAAGCTAATGTTTTGGGAAGATAAAAAAATAAGTGAAAAATAATACTTATCTTAAACTCGATTTATATACACAAGAAACTGCTATTGAAGTTGGGTGATTATTATAATTAATCTAAACAAATGTTTCGCACGACTTCTATACAAGTTCCTTGAATAATATATGATCCACCTTTTAGATAAATGTATCATGTGTCAATGATTAAAAAACTTATTGTCAGTTTAAGTCATATATCTACATGTAGAAATTCATGTTAATATTAACATAACTCAAATATGTAATTTTTAAATATGACTTGGATATCAATGCAATAATAATATGGAATGGAGCTGATCTGATAATGGAACCGGACGGTAGCAATGGAACTACTAAAATAAAGCTTGAAGCAAATCCATCGAATTCGGGCTAGTTTGATTTGTCTTGACAAGGACTTTGATCCTAGATATTGTCCATAGTTTGATGATGGATCTAGAAGGAGACTTAAGGAACTTTGTAATTAAATAACGCAAATCTATCGACTTTATATAAGATCTCTGGTCCATGACAATATACAATAAATATGTGTTTAAAAAAATATTTGTAATATGCTTTGATTGAACAAAAACCATTATTGTTTTATTTATTCAGTTCACAAACCATGATAAAATTGTGTCGCGGTCTTATTTTATAGGTGCATTTTAATTTAGATACAATTAATAAACAAAAATAATTAATCGTAAAGCGATTTAAAATTTCAAGACATACATAATTATAATCAAAGGTAACATGAGAACTAAAACAATGTAGCCATGCCCTTTTTAACGAAAGTTGGTTTTGAACTTATTAAAAAAAAAGTACTTAACACAGGTTTTGTACTTTTGTAAATATAACTGTCCAAAATCGTAGCAATATAGTCGTACTTATTATCAAAATTTTACAAGCTTCTAACAGCTTTGACAAGCTTTTCAAGTCAATTATTGTCGTTTAGTTTAAAGCTTGTTTTAAAATCATTTATTTATTATATTTTTATACTGTTTACCCGTTATGATAATGTAACCCAAAATAAGATATACAAGCATTATTGATGTATGCTCTAAAAAGTCCAGTCTCCTTAGGACTTTTCCAAAATTTACGTTGTAGTTTGTCGAGTAAACGATTGGCAAACTCAGTTATAATTATATAATTTAAAATTAGTCGAACTGTGTTAGTTGATGATAGTTACTAACTGGTTATTTTATGTTGAATGTTTTCTATTTAAAAATGTTATCTTAATTCAAAGTTACTTACTATTAATTTATATTTTAACAAATGTTGTGCACAATTGTAAATGGGCACAGATATACCTAAGTATTAATTTAATGTTTGTTGTTGATCTCTCATTTATTACTTATCATAACACTCAATTCAATATAACATTCGAGGTATAGCAAAGCGTGATAAATATTTCTCTATAAATTTAGATTAAATTCTTTTTTAATAAATATTTTAAGAGACAGGTAACCCGAATACATCACCCATGTAAAAAACTGGGACCACATTTTGAAAAAAATTGAGCTAATAATTTTCTCAGGTTATAGATTATCCTGTAATCTATAACCTCTATGGGTTCGAGTCCCATCTCTGATTGCCAGGGATAAAGTGCATTTTTTTAGCATTTTTCATTAAGAATATTTTTCAGTATAGAATTGTGAATGCAAATTGATCTGAATGTTTTGTTTTTTTATATTGTTAGACAAGTGTTTAGTGAACAGGTAGAAGTGTAATAACCGTAGCGGCTGTCCGTAGACGCCCTCGTGTAGCGCGGAGGAAGTCGCGGGCGGCTCACAGTCGCACTCAGTTCGCAGACAGCCAGCGATGCGCGCGCGCACCCGCCTCACCGCGATCAACGAACAAACGATATGACAATACGCGCGAATTCAACCCCCTCAATCGTACAGCTTTAACACCTATTTAAAAACTTGCCCCCTTTAAAAGACAAAACTGTTATGATCTCGATGTTGAAGACTGATTGAATATGTGTTATTGGTGTATTGTGGACAATATGTTTGTTGTATTCGGATGACGGTGCGCAGGAGTGTCGATCGTGGTCACAATGAGCGAGTCGCTGAATTGGCACAAATGGCTAGTGTTGTCGCTGCTCGGATTGGCTTTGTCCGCCCAGCCAATTGGCTGCGATTACAGTTCCATCACTGAGAAATTTGGAACGGAAGCCGTTGCTCGATGCAATGAAAAATGTCCATTCCAGGTCCGTTTTGCAAATATTATACTAGCTTCTCTCCTAACACGTATACGTACCTTACATTTAATTATTCAAATATATATATCTCCACTTGGTCCATCTCAAGGTGCCAGGGACCAGGTGGATTTTTTAAGCATTTTTCATGAAGGGCATTGATATCATTTATGTTAATAAAAACATTAATACTATCCAGGTTTTATGCTCGTAACTAACTGTCAAAAGTTTGAATCTTTGAAGCAATGTTTTTGTGTTATTCCATTATGTTCTTATTTCATGTGATACGAAATTACTGTTTTGTTAGTATTATTGATACAATTATAAGCAAATCGTTTAAAATTTTAAGTATTTTATGGCAAATATACTTATGTATATTTGTTTAACTATAACCAAATAAGGGTTTGCTATTGTTTTCAATTTTAGTCCAGTGTCCTCTTCCCGAATCTACAAATGCTAGTAGCAAAATAGAGACGTGACATCAATTTAATAGAAAAGGCCCAGTTTCAAATACAATTGGTCTAATCTCGTCATCCTACGCGGTCGACTAACAATAACTGTACTCAGATGAGAGCTTATCTAACAATATCACAATTGATACACAGTTTACATAATATTCATCATAAAAATACATATATATGCAAATAAGGAAATTTAACTTTCCATACTCCAAAAAAACCCTTTTTACTCATTTTAAAATGATCAATGTTTTTTTAACTAAAACTCTAATAAATAGTATCTAAAAACAATGATAGGTATATATTCTTTTTATTATTTCATGTTGTTCCCTCATTTTTTTTATATATAAAAAAACAACTTTTGTCATACACAAATCTTGCGATCGAATTTCTTGTACTATAGCATATGCTTGACCTACGTAGCTTACATTCTTGTTGTTTTAAAGATATGTAATTACATTACTATTACAGGCAAAGTATTATTTTTATTTAATTTATTGGCCAAATTTACTTCTGTTTTTGCAGGTGATAGTTGAAAAAATCATCGCCATCTTTCATTCATTTCATTTTCATTTTACATGTAAAACTTAATTTATTTACTTGACATTGGCAGAATTGTGCGAAATACGCAGATAAGCCATTAATTAAAAAAGAAAAAAGAAGAAGAAATCTATAGAACGACTAACAGTACAATAGAACGACTAAGATACAAAAAAAAAACAATCAACAACAACAGGCGACATATAGTGCTACTTTTAAAAATTTATTCAGCGATTATTCTCACGGTTTCATCTTCTCGGTTATATGGCTAAAAGAAATACATATATATACTCTTAATAATAATAGCTATTGAGAAGATAATCCATAACGTTAGTGCGGCGTCCGCAGAGGTTCAACGCACATCTAAGTAATTGTAACAATTAGCGAGCCACGAGTAATAAAAACAGCTATATATAGAGTACCTTATATCGCTCATAACTGCCAAACCGCGGCCTTGTTAGTTGCTCCACAACTATGTTTATGTTATAAAGATTATTTATTATCGCAGACATACCAAGTGATATTAACTATACAATATTTTCAATAATGTGTCTCATGTGTTTGTTTGTGACGAGTAAAAACTGTTAAGCCTGATAGACCCCGTTTGGTTTATTAGGTTCTCTTCTGTTTTGTATAAAAATATGCAGCATTTAAACTATATATAACTTTAAAACTAGTAACCGTCTGTAGGTAGCTGTTGTTCTTAGATCACTTCATGATGTGACCGATTATTTTATTAAACGTTTCATTTTCATTTCATAAAGTGGGCAGCTAAAACCTAAGTCTGAAAACTGACGGTATTGTCAAACTTAATATAAAAATTTACATAAAATGTTCACCAGCAAAATATTTTTTGCTTGTGATTTCAAATTAGTACCGTATTAAGTACATTTTATCTATAAAAATCCCATAAACGAAATCCCTCGGTATCTGGTTTCGTTCAGAAACCTCGCAAGTTCACCACCACCAGAAAGTTTCCGGTCACACGCTCGCAAAAAAACCAAATGAAATGAGATCTCCATTCTAGTTTGACCACTTTATTATATAAGTAATATAATAAACATTAAAAAACCTCATTAAAGTTTTTTTACCAGTATAAAAATAATTTCTCGTTGCATTTATTCTGCAATAACTGCGTGTCGCTCTCTCGTTTGATAATATCCAAAATGCTTGAAGAATCCACCAGTGCTATTAAATATATTTATCAGTATAGTATTGTGAATGTAAAATTGATCAAATAAAATATATACATATTATGTTATTCAAATAAAAAATCTTATAACATACGCTTGCGATAGTCGAAAAACTATGTCATCTGTTTACAACAGCAGACCTTACACGTAAAAGAAACGACAATAATATTAAATCGATAATAGTGCAAACTCTTTGGTTAATGCTTAAAAAGTAGCTTTATCATACTGTTAAATTGAAATTTAAAAAATATATATAGTCATGTCGTTACAGATTACAAGTGCGTAATCTGTAACGATGAGAGCCCATCAATCGCAGGTAGAGTCCCATAATTGCACGGTTGGCCGCGCACGCGCCGCACCGGAAGTCGAATTGTAGCTCCGGTGGACACATCCTCTCGATGGCCGTTACAAAAACAGGGTCTAGTTTTTGAGGGGATTTGAGCACCTAATTAATGTTTTTATGTCTTCTGCGTATTACTTCCTATAAGGACAAGAACTTTCTAGTGTTTCCCTTTATTTAAACTTAAAACTGTCGTTTCAGAATCGAACTGGTGACGGTCATTTCGACGTAAATTGTGGCTCCGAGTGCAGTGTTGAACAGGTAAGTGTACTTTATTAATGAAAAATCATTAGGTATTAAGAAACAAAAGATATTCTCAAATGAAAAAAATCTGTAATTATTGCTACTTTTTTACTGATCGATTTCAAAGTCATTATTGTAAAGTTACCTTTGTTTGAATGACATTCTAAAAGTCAACATTCCTTAATTTAAATTTTATATAGTTATCAAAATTTATTACATTTTTCTCGGCTGTTCTAGTAGTTGGGTAGGGTTGTAGTAAATTTGGGTTGTTTTATTCGATTGTAGAGCCTTATACTAGGTATTGCTTGGTATAAATGATTGTTTGGTATTATAGACATTTTCAGAATATTCACTATTAGGTATGTATCATTTAGATATTTTCTTATATTATACAAGAGACCACCACGTACATTATCGGGGTGTAATGATAAGAAATCTTACACTAATTAACTATATACGTCGTTAATTTTATAACATTTATGGCATCACACAACGATATATGTGTAACAAAAACGACATGTCGTAAAAATCACTACACGAGTTGCGAGATAAGCTCGACATAAGTATAATAATAATATAGTAGATTATTTTGTATTTTATTGACTGTTGGCTAACCACAACTTAAATTTTATCGATGACGGAAATAATTTTCGACTTCAAATAAAATAACAAGAAATAATAAAAATTATTCTGTTCCCTGTAATATATTGCCATTAAAATCTTGCGATTACGAAAAAGTTAAAAAAATATTTATGTGGACCTCAAGTTTTTTCGCAATAGAAACACTACAATCTGTTTTTGATTGTCCTTTTCTTTTTTTACTATAAGCATGGGCACATATCATAATGTAGCATTGTTTAGTTGGTACTAATGGGTGATTCTTGGGAAATGTGTTCTCCGTGTAATTTCCAGGGCATTTTTGAAATCGCAAAATTATGGTGAATTATCTAAATATTTCGAAAACTTCTGCAAATTTAAACAACATATTAAAATTGGCCACGACTGAGATTAATACTTTTGCTAAAAAAAAATGTAGAAAATTGGCGGACCATGGAAATTACAATAAAGGCAATGGAAATTACACAGCAGATAAAATTTTGCTAAACACCATGTCATATATGAAATAAAGCTGTCATATTAGTTAGGGTAGTATTAAGATCTACCTACATTATACTGAAACGATATAAAGTACTTACTCAAAATTGGAACGAAACGTAAACACGTTCATGTTCTCAAAAAACAAAATTATACAACGAGTTATGGAAATAGCGCAAAACCTCTCAGGTGGTAGCTCAGCCCATGAAACTGAACAACTTTCACTATGAGACCAACATTGAAATTTCAGCATCTGGCAAATTTTTCGAAGTAACATTACATCGGACAAACAAAAGTCGGGCGTCGAAGTAAGATATGCGATGTATTGAAACTTCGAACAATGAGTGCTTCGACGTACTCGTATAGTTGTCGATGTATCAATTATCGAAGAAACGTGTTTCGAAGTGACATAATAGAATCCTTTTTCGAAATGGTTATTTATTTTGTCAATCATCGTATAAAATACGCATCCTACGTCAAATATCAATAATTAATTTATTGTAAATTCAATTGGCTTTCATTATACACCAATTTGGTACCTGTAGGGCCAGTGGTTTTCTCAAAAACGATAGATAGCGAACACCGGTCATAAGTAGATATTAGGAGGTAATTTCAGTCAAGATAACTATCGTTTTTTGGCTATCTATCGTTTTTTGAGAAAACCATTGGCCCTACAGGTACCAATTTAGTGTTTAATCAAAGTAAATTTTTACAATAAATAAATAAATTATATAATATGTTAACTTAATCCGGTGATATTTAAGACGATTTAATAAAAAAAATAACCAACATTCAACATTTAAGTCTGTATTTGGCGATGGCGTGCATTTCGTTGAAAACAAACATTGAACATAACGTTTGTTTTTTGCAACCAAAAAGAAACAAGGTAATTTCCATGGGTGATACGTAATTGCCATGGTGTTTTATCCATGGAAATTACACCATGGAAATTACCAAAAAACATATATTTTGAAATTACTCTGCATCGAAAAGATATAACCGGCTAGTTTTTTACTGTTTATCTACATTATAGAGCTAGGTATTTCACCTTAAAACCCTTTTTCTAGAAGAAGTACAATTATATTGAAAAAATGTGACATGGCAAAGCCAAATAACTGAGACCAAAATTTAAGAAATTGAAGAACTTATTCTCGTAACGAAAGCGCGGGAAACAGCGACGTGGCCACCTCACGTGCTAGCTGCGGCGTAAATGACGATTCGCAAAAACCAATCGGGGTTCGTCTACGCCTCTCCAGCTCAGAGCAGTATCTCGCGCAAGGCGCGCCGCGAAAATTTTGCTAAGCGTGTGACACGTATACTTCTGACCATAAAATCAAAAGTTTCCTTCCGATTAATTTGAAATTTGATCAATATGTAAACCGATTTGTCTTTTTTAAATGTGTGTAACAAACCGATTAAAAACGTGGGTAATTTCAAAAATATTTGCGATTGCTCAAAAGTCGGCACGCGTGTGACACGGTAAAAACGTGCAAAATTGACCGGATTTGAGGTGTTGAGGGTAAGTTACTCCGATCTACGTCGTTTTTTATCCGTGAAATCTATATGACACGATGCTTAATAAAATGAAGAAACGATGTAATAGTAGTTTTTATCATAATAATTTATTTTTATAGGAGATATGTCCCTGTGACACTCAAAACTTGCTTTTTCAAGAAGTACCCTAATACGAATCTGGAATTGAATGTATTATTTCTTTCATTCATCTAATAATCGGCCTACGCGAATGGCGAATTTATACTACGCCCCATTTAATTCACATTGCATCGTTAATTTATGAAATATCTTGTGGTTTTGCGATTTACCGCATTATTTCATTATTATGTACTTTGAAATCATAGCATACTTAATATTCTCATACTGTATCATTTTCAAAACTATAGAAGTATATGTATTTAATAGTAGTAAATATGTTTGTGGCAAGTTGTGTAAAATTAGAATGATAGTTTTCTACGGGATTGTTACCATGTACCTGGTATATTTTTTTTTTGTTGATTTCCCGATATTTCGGAGTTGATGCTAGCGTTATTATCACGTGATCATGGCGCTTGTAATAACGACAGCAAATGACCATTAAAGCTTGAAACAACATATTATGTAAAATTGTAATAATTTTGGCATGAAATAGTCTCATTTAGTTTCATATGTATTAAAATTGCTTTATATCCCATGGATAGTTTAACACATAAAGTATATTAAACTCCCTTGTAGGAATGTAACACAAAAACTCAGGTTATCAACCGCCTATTTATCACGTTATAAAAGGAATATAAGAAAATTGGTTTACTATAATATCGTACTATTAAAACACAGGCACATTTACTAAATATAAACTTTAGATAAATAGTAGTAATTCGATTCGAAAACTAGGTACCTACACTATTTGATAACTACGCAAATTTACAGAGCTGCAGCTGTTTTTCCTTTCGCTATATACAGAAACAAACTATTCACTTCAAGTCTATAAAATTATAAGAGAAACATAAATCGTGGAATCGATTTATCTCTATTTTTAAAGCAAATAAGAGGCACCAAAGGGGTGCACTTGGCTACGCTGCAAAATAATTACAGGCAAGTTTTTTTAACTTTTATAATTACTCCTACATATCTAAATCACCTCTCAACTGTGACCTAACGCGATATAAGGCATTAAATGAATACTGGCACGAATTGATAAACACATTAAGATAATAATTATGATGATTGTATTTTTTTTTCTTTACATGGCGAAACTGTAACAATATTACCAAAAGTATTCTTCTTTTATATAACACATTTTAACACGAATGTAGAGCGTGAAATAAACACAAAAAAGGTAAACCTGTTAATGATAAATTCATATTCATATCAAAGTTGATTTAGGTGTTCCTAATGCTGTCTCAAAGATTTCATAGAATCTCGTGTCTGCATCGTGAGTTATTAAGTGTCATCAGTTAATCGGTTTTTCCTATAATCTCGGTATTTATTGCTCCAATGAATAGATCATAATATTATCATTCATTCAGAAATTATAGATTTACTTAGATTAAGAAGATTTAGAATGACACCGAAGTTTAGTGTTGTGTTTTACTACACATTCTCACCCTATCTATCTCAAGAGCGCACAAAAAATATATTAAGAACAAAAATTGAAGCAAATTTAATTTAATTTGTTACTATCGCGAAAAGAGTGCGATTGTGACTTTGAATATATTACATTGTATGAATCTTTTAAGAGAACCTTTAGGCCACCAAAATGGAGCATATATTACCTCTCATTATTATATCTCAGCTTACTTTAGTTGATTGTCAGAATATTGTTAATTGTTCCGGTACGTATTTTGATGACATAGAATAGGATTTCACTATATTGAAATCATACAGAACAAATCACTAGAATTAAGTTTCACTAGAATCTCGAAAATAATAAAGAAAATCGAATACTAGAAATATTATATACTTAATTAATGAAAACTTTATTTTAGTAATAATAAGCGTCAAAAGTAATATTAAGTTTTATGAAATTTTATAAATTTAATACGCAATGGAATAGTCCTTCACCAAGCTGGCAGAAACTGGATGTAAGAATAGACTCGAGGTACTCGAGACCGTAGACTCGAGGAGATAGGTAAATTTTACTAAATAAAAAAATGGTTTTTGTTACTGTTAAGTGGGTCAGTTTAAACTTGTTTATGCGACCATTCAAAAGAATTGGAGTACGCGAAACGAACTAGACAGACAGGCTTATACAATACTTTCTTCTCTATTGTTTACTTAGCCAGTTAGGTTTTACATACGATACGTGCTAAAAAACGTGCTATGCGTTTATCTTAAGAGAGCGCAGAAGCAAATCACTTATTTTAAAATTTATAGTGGACATAAAATTCTCAAAAATGAATAACTATAAAATATAAAATGTTAAATTTTTTTTTAGAATATTTTTTTAAAATTAATAGATATGAGAGAGTCACTTTATAGCTTGATTTGTCTCGTAATAAATTAAAAATTAAGTAAAACGTTGTATTTACTATTCATAATTCTGTCTCTTCACATAATTTCATAACATTTGTACTTAGTTTTAGGTATATATTGGTGCTTTCCATTGTCGAAACAACGACCACAGTCCTCACTCTATCAGTTACCGTCCTAAATAAGGATCTACTCAATACATACCACTGGCGCAAATTCTTGAGCCATAACGTTTTACTCTTGCCTCGAATGTGGTGTACTGGTTGATTAGTTACAGAAAGGATTACTTTTTATCACATATTATGTGCCCCAGTTACACCAATATTATCTGTTTTGTATTGTTCAGAAATTCCTTGAAGACACTGCAGAATCATCTAAATTTTTCACCCCGTATATAACATTTATACGTACTCTGGATATTAAGGGGTAACGTAATTTATAAATACTTCCTTTATAACCATGTAACATTCCATATTTCGCCAAAGAAATGAATAACTAAAATTATTTACAACCATTAACTTTAACAGATGCCAAAAACTAGGCACTCATGTTATACATCATTCAATGTGTACAAAAACTGACATAAAATGCACTGTTCCCGCCAAACCCTGACAGCTACTACTGTTTAACGTCAAAATTATCAATTTACTCTAAATTATGTATGACGCGGGACGGCAAAAAGTTCAAGTGGGCTTCGGGATACAGGGTCGGGGCGCGCGCACCCTTCGCCGACACAAGTGATTTCAATTGACTTGTTTCCATTTATTATTATTTGGTGACTTCTATTGGTAGACATGTATAAAAACGATGAAATCAATTTCAAATATAATGTAATGATTTTTTTATATATATATAAAAGTATTTTTTTAGTATAACCTAATAATTATAAGAAGATACAATATGTATAAACGACATACATATATTACCCATGTAATGCGCGATATCAAGGGGAAAATGATTATGTCCGTTTATAGTTGACATTGATGAGCATATTCTCTTCTTCTTTGTTCATTGCTTGTTTTTTGTATTTTAAATTAAAGAATTTTTTTAATTTAGATTACTTTATATTCTTTATTTGATTTTTTTAAATCAAATATGGCCTCACATTTGACTATTCTAGCGTAAACTTTGTTATTTTTGAACTTCTATCAATGTATATTTTTTTGTTTTCAAAATAGGTAACTTTTTAAATTTTGAATAAGCATCAATGATGAAACTTTTTTGTTTTTAACAGACTGCTATTTTTTTTTTAGTACTACATATATATACATATTTTAGTATACATATTTTATCATCATTTCCTTATAATAATAGAGAAATGAGTAAGAGTAGAAATTTCATAAATTCTTCCTCATAAATTTGTTATGTACTATTCTAAAGAAATAGTAATAATTACATGAAATTTATTCATAATGAAAAATACTTAAAAATCGACCAGCAATCGCAAAGTTTTGCAATCAAAATTCAAAATTGATCAAATATAATACATGAAATTTATTTACCTATATAAAAATAATATATACTTTGCATAGTAACAGTATTACCTAACAGTACTTTTCGGTATATCTTCATAAACGTTTGGTTTCCGTCACTCCACGCGAGCTCTGTATCTGCAAGGAAATAAGTAATGCCAGAACCGTTACCTTCGTGCATCTGCCTTTAAGATGCATTCCTTTTCCTAAACCGATAAACAGAAACTTACATATGTTTATTATTCTTTTTCTTGAAAAAACATTACTAAAAGTGTTTCAATGTCTTATTTGTATCTTTCCGTGTGTTTAATCTTTCATCTAACAAGTATATGAGTTAGAATATTTCCGGCGGATATCTCAACTTTAAGAAAGTGATTTCAGTGGAAGAAATGTTGAAATATCATATCAATTCAAAAGTGTAAAGAATTAAATGCTGTGCCCTTATATAAACTTCATAATTAGTTTCAGTGAATGAATGCTAAACAACGCGTTTAGTTCAAAGAAATGCATAAAATAAATAAGAATGTACTATTTGAATTCTGAGATTAAATGATTTACATAATCAACAGTCTTTGATAACTAAATTGCAGCCAGTTTTTTACCTTGTTTTTATTGAGTTCCCTATAAAATGTAAATGTAATTATTCTAATGTAAATGATCATGAAAGCTTAAAACAACATAAACTGCATTAATACAGAAGTTTGTAACAATTTGCATATTTTAACTTGTTTCGAAATGCTATATGATAAATTAAGATTTTCGATAGGGATGTAACGTTTAATGTTTCTTATAGTTAAGCGAATGACCATTGTGTTCAATTGCCTTGTCTTCTCATCTCAATACACGCGCATCCTTTGGTCATCCACCATGTATCATGGGGCTGCGTCCCTGCGCCTGCGCCGCCGTTGGTTGCGTGAGACCCGCCACCGGATGCTCGCAGGAAGGAAGCTGCTAGTTGCCAGTCAGCTCCCCTAGATCTATTTTAGAGTTCATTTTACTAAATAGCTTTATATTTGGGGTCACCGACATATCGCAAAAAATAGATTTTTATTTTATGCTGGTCAATTTTTGAAGTCTAGGTAACGGTGCAGTATCAGTGACACCATGAACTAAGTATGTTCTCTTCTGGCGTCCCTTGTGTTGAAAATACTAAACAATAATAATGTTATTATATTTGATAAATTTTAAAATCACAATGCTATACTGAGAAATATTTTTTTAATTAAAAATACTTAAAAAATCATGGACAAGGTGGATTTTTTAAGAATTTTTCCTGAGGAATAATAATGTTATTAGGTCGACGAATAAGTGCTCGTGTGTGTATTAATGTTTTTCTAATAATAATTAAATAAACTCAATAGATTTTTGAAAATATTGATGTATAGCGAAACACATTTTTCCATAAATTTTCAGGTAAAAGTTGTATTTAGGATATAAATGGAAAAGTATAATACGGTAAAAACATGTAAAACCCAATCACTTTTTTTTATAGATATAAGCTATTCCAATAATATAGATAATAAATACGTTTGAAAATAATACTTTAACCTATTTGTTTAACTTCCTACTAATGCCATGCAAACAAATGATCAAATTTTTCTCCTTCATAATATTATTATAGATATGTATTGGAAAAATCCCAAAAAGTTTTATGAAGTTGACATATTTTTATACAGATATTTAATATTTTTATCGTTACCTATATAAAAAAATCAATATCACTAAAAATGACTTAAAAAACCGACTCCAAACTTTAAAAAAGTTAGAAATATTACTTATCTATAAATCGACTTACAGTGAGTTGCACAAACGTCCGTTAAAGTTCTCATTAGTTTAAAGTGACATTACCCATACAATTTTGACATTCATTAGAGCTTAAAGGCGTCATTAAACCTTAATGGACGTTTGTGCAACTGGCAGTTAATTATTTAAGTAACTCCTGTTATAATCTGCGTTACTTATTATTTAACAACTAACACAAAAGTAAAATATACCTACCTCAAAAAAAAAAATTAAAACAAAAAATTGTGGCAATACATTTCTCTTTTTAGATATTTTTATTTATTACTATTTTTAAAGTCGTATTATTTTTTATTGTTATCGTACGTATGTACGTCTATTTTTTCTTAGTTTATTTAATAATTTCACACTTCAACTGTGTACCATTTCGAACCTGATACGTATCCCGATTGTTGAAATGGACTTCTCTTTATAAATATAGTTTGTTAGTTGATATTTCTCCATAACAAAAAAAAATATTGAAAACACATAGACATTAATCACGCATGGGTGCCGATGAACCTAGTGCAGGAATTTAACCCAACGGGTGCGCTTGGGTGACCTGCACTCGGAAATGACCAATCACCGACCGGAAGCTAACAAGTTGCTTTCATAATTTATATGTCACTTTGGGCAAGTGGAATTACTAATCAATAAAGAAAGTTAATGATTAATACTTAATATTTTTAAGTCGTTATAATTTACCATAGAATTATTTTTTATACTGTATCCTAGTAGTTTATTTAGGACTAGTGGCCGCCAGCGACTTCGTCCGCATTTTCCATTATTTCTTCGCTCCTAATAGTTGCAGCGTGATGTTATATAGCCTTAAGCCTTCCTCGATAAATGGTCTATTCAACACAAAAATAATTTTTCAATTCGAACCAGTAGTTCCTGAGATTAGCGCGTTCAAACAAACAAACAAGCAAACTCATCAGCTTTATAATATTAGTATTATAGATGATAAAAAAGGCTTATTATATCGACAATATATATTTCATGAAAATATAATATATACATGCTGATAAGAGAATAAATAAATAAATATCAATCAACTACACATGCATTTCTTTGATGTCAAATTATGTATCTAAAGAAGTAGGATCATAAAATTCTGAAAGAATTAAGGTAACATAGAACACCCACTCCCGAGACAATATAGAAAAGTTCCTGTTTTACATGGATTCGGTCGAGAATGAAAGCCGGATCTCGGAGATGGCGACACATTTAAACCGGCGTGCGAACCACTCAGCTACATAAAAGAATTGATAATAAAGAATAAGGTTTATCTTGATATTAAGGCAATTCGTGATATGAAGCATCATCAGATCACCACTTCTTAGATGCTGTACATACAAACCGATTTTACCTAACAATTGCTATACTTTCAATATACATACCTTATTTGTAAAGTATCTTTACCTTTACCCATACACAATAGCTGCACCGATTATTAAGAGTAACATAATTGTAACCGTCAGAAGGTCAGACATTACGCAACGTAAACTGTGGGAAAGTAGCTTTTTAATCTAAACATTTCCATAATTTATTCGTCAAGTCAGTAGAGCAAAACCATCAAAACAACAATATAACGAGAACGGTCAATGCCTTAGCGTCAGGTGCGCTCATGAATATTCCGCATTTCAATATTATTAATGTCGAACTTCGTACTAACGTTTGATTCAATTAAATTTCGAGGTTGTGAACATAGTCTAATAATAAATGTATCGTATTAAAGAGATCGCTTTTTATATGGTTGATGTTTATGGCACATCAAAAGCTTTCACACGAGAACTTTCTCCGAAGAATTTGTGTACACAGTAACATCAATTAGGCAATTGTAATATGCGACACGAAGTTAACATAACCCTTTTATTAGTTAATCAACGCTGATATCTTTGTTCATATTTGGTAGTTGCTCTAAATATTACATTTTTATGACTCGACTGCTTTTTGTCCGAGATTCTGTTTTCCTTTCGATCTTTTTAATCTACACTATAAAATTATTGTACCGATGTCTTTTATTATGATCCAGAGAATCGTCTTCACGAATTATAGGATTAAGAGTCATGTTTTCACTTTATAAAATTAAGACTTAAAGCAAAATGGGAAAAGCTCATGCTTTATACGTGTCTTTACAGACTTTAACATTAATATAATTATGCATTCTTAAAGAACTTGTTTAGAAATGAAGTAAGTCACTTTTTCTTTCTAAAAATTAAAAACATCCTGTTTTCCTCTTAACACAAATGACACTTTTTCCTTCATCTGTTAACGCTTAATGATTCAATGACAAGATTTTATTTGTTATCATAAATAAAATTTAGCTTTAAGTGAAAAAAATCGAGCTTTCCATGAAAAATAAATGAAATATCAGAATAATTCTTTTTATTTTAAATTAAAATCGAAAAAATAATGGGTTAATTTTTTAAAAGGTAATCGAAAAAGTTTTATGAAAACCCATTTATTGTAATCCGTTTCCGAGGTACAAACCTAACGACACCCCGCTATAATTAACGTAAGTATATATAATCTATTGTTTCACTTATTTTTAGCATCTAGCATTCCAAGCTTTAATTTTATAATTGCTATTTCTGTTTAGTTGCTTAACCTTCTAAATTGTAATTGAAGATAGTGTCTGGAAGCAATTAGAAGCCAGACGTTTTAAGTTCTAGACTTGCTATAGGTATCCTCGGTCTATTACAATAACGATTTACAAGAATATTCGAAAGCTACCTACCTTTAGTTCGTTCAACAACTTCACAACGTTAGCGAATGGATAGTCAAATTAAATTACACATTACGGAAAAAATATAAGTAAAAATATGTTTCAATTGAAAAAAAAAAGATTTAAATGACATTTTTAGAGAAAAAAGTATTTGTCCGAAAATTTGGCTTTTGTAGGGAATTATATATATAATTTGGACAAATGAACATCGGTGTACTAAATTTCTGTACTAATTATGAGCACGGTAAAAAGGAAAATACTTAATTTATTTGATTTTTATCAGAAAGTATCTTGTCTATATAGATTAAAATGTATCGCCGAAATATATTTATGCGTATAATTTCCGAACGACTGCACTAAATTGGATGATTCTTCCTTTTGTGTATTCTTTATTGTCAGGTCAATGTATATAAGATATAAGAAAATTTATAACAAACTAATAATATATAGATTTTATCAGTTTTATAGGTACAAAGTGATTTTGACAGATATGTATTTGAATCCATCGACGTTTGCCAGATTATCAGTACTGAAAAAATAAAATATGGTGGTACGAAGTTCGCCTGATCAGCTAGTATTTTATAAAAATCTCTTCGCAAATTAGATGAACAGTATATGACAATTTAATATGAATCCATGAAAATATAAGCATCGTTATATGGTGTCCTTACACAAAACATGTCTGCAAATAAGTGTATAACACATAATCTGTATTCACCATAAAGAACTGCACTCGGCATTGTCGCCCGCTAATTCCTATTTCCTCATTAGACGGAGCGTTCCCCGCCTGCGTGCTGCGCTCGCGCTGCGCCCATCATCGTCCCCCCTCCCGCTGTTTGCCTTCTCCCCTCAATCGCCCTGTGCATGTGCAATCGCAAGCAAACCTTAACTCCTCAGTTGCCTCATTATCAAAATTTTCCCCAGTAAACTGAGGTGTTACGATGTATTAGTAAATTTGCACCACTCTACAACAAAAATAATACTATCAAAGAATATCTTGTTTTTAAATTTATTTCTGGTAAAAATTATTAATACTTCTGAAATATTCAAAGGCATAAATAATTTTTACAACATTAGGTTTCAAAACATTTAAACAGAAAAAGGGGTCTGAACTGAAACTAAGTTTTTGAAACATAAATACAACAAAAATATAGGTAATGGGAAAAACTAACAGCCTTACTTACAAAAATTATCATTTAGCATCTTATTAACTAATCACTGCTTAACTTTTTGAGATGTCATTAAATATTTCTTATTTATAAACGCTTCTGAAGTATTTGTTAATTAATCATCTGTTACTAAAAGTATATTTTTTTATTCTACAAACACTGGATGGTAATTCTTCCAAAAGCCAAACGGCTGCATTATTTACGTAAAAACATACTCACCTACTTACTTAAAAAAATCAACTACGGAATTAAAAAAGAAATGTCGGTGTTATCTAAGTCCTTTGACAACACATGATTTAAGCAAGAGTGCGACCATGGTGCGTCACTATAAGCCAGTTGAATAAACGTCCATTAAAATTTTCATTACTTTAAAACGAAATTACCCATACAAATTTTGACATTCATTAGAGCTTAAAGGCGTCATTAAATCTTAATGGACGTTTGTGCAACTGACCGTATATGTTGTATGTTGTATAATGCGATTAAACTTTAATTAAACATTTTTTAATGAATTGAAGTTCCGTATCTCAATTTTATTGAACGTTTATATTTGAAAAATATATGTTTTGGTGACTTGAAAAGACTTATGCTCAGCTGATAGAGGCCAACGTGATACACTAGATGAATGGAGAGGAGAGCCCTTGAGTACGGCGGAGGCGGCGGGAAGCGGTGTGGGCCCCATTTGGTTTGCGCATTATCCAATTGTCACAGTCAACCAGTTGGCGTGGGCTAGATAGAGAGCGGTTCGGAATTTTCGGGAATAAGGCTCCACCCAAATTGATTTGTGTAAACAAATGGATATTTAAGAAATCTGATTAACTCAAGGAAATAAAAAGATTAGATAAATACTTGTTCTTTATAACATTATTTTTTCTTTACGGAATTTATTTAAATAAGTTTAATATTTCATGTAATTGAAGAAAAGGAAACGCTAACATTTTTTATTACAGAAACAACTAGTTAAATATTTTTATTGAAGTTATCAATTTTTCTATTACACCCAGCTCGCACAACAAATTGAGGTCTCAGAATAGAATTAGCGCTATCGTGCACATGAATTCAATTATCCTTTAACCGGTTAACTCTTTTACACTCACACATGCTGAAATTTAATGTATCTTATTTCTTTGACTAACTAAAATGAAAATATAAACAATGTAAAAACTTAAAGCTCAGTTATTCTCCACTAATACGCACCTATTCCTATCTTTTTGTTTGCATCGATTAGGCTCCAAAACTACTGGTTTGATTTGAAAAAATTTTCACCTACGCGAAGCTACATCAGATACTGACAAAGTAGCGGAAAAAAAAAATTATCAACATAGATGTAGGTATTATAATGGTATAAAAATTGACTACATATTTTCACAAAAAAAATGTTTATATCACGAATTCACCGACTGATTCGTTCCTGTGTAAATAAACCCATATAATGTACTAAATAAACAATATTTCATATAATATAGTATATCTTAAAAGTTATCGCGGGTTATGACCACGATCGTTAGAAAAATAGCAACATATAAGATAATTTCTTCGGTTGGCGCCAAACGACAAATATGAGTGCTGTAATAAAATTAATTAAATAAAGTGTTGCATTTGTTTTCACGCTGTAGTATCCAATACAAATGTTGAAGCGGTCAATTTTCGGTCAGAGGCCACAATTAAGATAAGCATGTCTTGGCTCTGGGCTTATCTGTTTTTCGTGAGTACCTTTTTCTGATTATTATTTAGCCGTTGGATACTAGGAAGTTAATTATGTATTTTATAAATAATATAATTTATTTTTTTTACTGCTTCATATTTCTTTTGGAATGTGAAAAGTAGAGTTTACAATTAACATATTAGATATACGGAATAAATACCTTTATTTCATGAAAAATATACCTACATGCTGAAAATATAGTGCTGTACTATAATATAGTAATGTACTCGTAGAGGTGCGTGTACCTGTAGCACCATGACATTAGAAACTTTTCGGGCACTTATTGACATACTCTTATCTATAGGCAAGAGAAGTAATTGAGAAAATGTCATAATTTTGTCATCAAACTATATTTAAAGAAAATGACCTTAAATTGCAATATATTCATTTAAGCGGAAACTAATAGAATACTTACTGTCTCGTTAACCTATGGCGCAGGTACGATTACTTATTTGATTGTGTAGCTTGTGTGCGAATTTACTGGTTAGATCTAATGCCAATTATAGATATATGTGGAAATCTATAATTGGCTTAATGTTTTTTATGCTGAAATCTATCATGTTTGTTTAGCTGTTGGTTTTCCAAGAATAATAAATTAAATAAAAATTAATAAATATGAATGTTGCTTTTCATTCAATTACATAAGTCAATTACATAAGTGTAGTCAATGCTAGTTCTACTTGATGATTTATATATCTCAGAACTTGAAGCTTTCAAAGTCCAGGTTTCTATTAATTTCGTCAACTGTATTAATCTAGTTTATTAACTAACTGCTCTAAAAAAAAGAGAGAGATATACCTTGTGGAATAGCTCCATACACAAATATTTTAACTCCTTTATAGGCTTAATAGAGATGGAGGCTTTGGATAAAATAATTAGATATTTATAAATAAGTTTCAATCCCGGCTCATTACGCTTTCCTAACCAGTTTACCCTTGCAATTTAATGAGTTATATTTTGTTAGAAACGTGAATTTAAAATTCCATATTCTTATCTCTTGGAAAAATTATCCTATTTATAAATATAATAAAAATAATAATTCTACTACTCATTGTTCGATCCTTTATAGTTACCCATACTTTTATTAAGGATATTAAAAATCTTCTAAATTAGTTCAAACAAAGAACATAAAACAATCTAAACGAATATAGCAACATATTTAACTAGCAACATAGAATCAAGTTTAATTAAAGCACATAATAATTTAAACAAAATGACGCATAAGTTAGATAGAGCAAACATTATATTTGTAGCAATTAACAAATAAACAAGGCATGCTTTCACAGCGCCCTGCATCCGCTGTGCTCCCAATTGAACTTCCGACTGGTGCGTGCGTTTCCGAAATCGCACCATCCGTGCACGACGACAGACGCAACGGACTATGCCTATTGTTTTGTTATTACAACGGCACGAGACAGGATGCTGCTTAATTAGCCACTAATTTACTTAGTCGTTTTATTAGTTTTTCTAAGTGTTCCGTTTTACTGTTAATTATTTCCAATTATGATTGTAACGATGAGTTTTAATGTATTTTACATGTTTGTACTTTTTTTTGCTTATTTTTACTTTCCTAATCTGTTAATCGAAATTCAATCATTCAATAATATTGGATTGACATGTTACATGCTAAATGAATTTGTCGGTCGGACGAATCACACAATAAATTAGGCATTATGACGGTGGGCGTGGTGTTTTGACAGCCCTGGCGGAAGAGCCGCGTTATCGAGGGCATCCCTATGGGCCAACTGTCAGTGTGATAGACTACAGCCGGAATTTTTCATATGTAAAGTATTTGACTTGACTATAGATACTATTTCTTAATTGAAATTCTGGCCGTTGTTTGTTTCTTGTTTCTAGTTTGAGATGGTGCCTTCCACTCAAATATTATTTAAGAGAAATCATCTCTTTTAAAATTTTGAAATAGTTCGCCGACTTATATTCTGTGGTCAAACGCTACGGTTTGCTACTTTACGTATCGAGTTGCGTTGCCGAAAGATACATTTGCTTTTTAATATTTACATATACGAGGGTCAAACTGAAAGTTCTTAGAACTGGCCACTTATAAACAATAAAATAAAAAAATAATTCTAAAATTTGAAAATATAACTCTTTGCCAATATTACTGGGTATATATTTCATTCATTTGTCATTTGTTTTACGATTTGGCGGCAAATTGAAAATTGTCTGTGTCACGTCATCATGAATTTAACACGAGAAAATTTTCGTGCAATGATTTTTTATGACTTTCGATGTCATTTAAGTCAACAAGAAAGTTATGATAGACTACGATTGGCCTTTCACGATGAAGCCCCATCTCGTGCGACTGTTTACAACTGGTTTAATGAGTTTAAACGTGGTCGCACTAATCTCACTGATGATTTACGTGAGGGACGGCCTTCTACGGCGACGACTGAAGATAACATCTGTGTTGTGCGGCGTATGATAGAGACTGACAAAAGAGTGACCTATCAACAGATTCGGACAAGCTTAGGCATCGGTATGAGTCAAGTGCACAAAATCCTCCACGAACATTTAGCGGTCAGGAAGCTTTGCGCCCGGTGGATACCTCATAATTTGACTGAGGCTCAAAAACTCCATCGTGTGGATTGGTGTCGTAAAATGATTGAAAGATTTAACGGAGGTGACTCAAATGCTGTGTTCGACATACTAACAGGTGACGAAAGCTGGATTTACTGTTATGATCCTAAAACCAAAAGACAATCTGCTCAGTGGGTGTTTCCTTTCGAGGAGTTGCCAACTAAAGTGAAGAGAGATCGAAGTGCGGGAAAAAAAATGGTGGCCTCGTTCTTTGGAAGGATAGGTCATTTTGCAACAATTGTGTTAGAGGATCAAAAAACAGTTTCTGCAGAATGGTACACTACCAATTGTTTGCCACTTGTCTTGGAAAAAGTTCGAGAGAAACGACCTCGCAGTAGGATCCTCCTTCACCACGACAACGCCTCGTCGCACACCGCCAAGCGAACGATCGACTATTTGGCGACATCAAACGTTGAATTACTGGGTCACCCGCCGTATAGCCCCGACCTCGCGCCTTGTGATTTTTATTTATTTCCAAAAATTAAAGAAAAACTTAAAGGAAAGCGGTTTATGAATGCTGAAGAAGCGGTGGCTGCGTATCGCGATGCCATTGAAGAGACCCCTAAGGACGAGTGGGCAAAGTGCTTTTCCCAGTGGTTCCATCGCATGCAGCGGTGTATTGACGTGAATGGACAATATTTTGAAAAGATATAATAAAACTAATAACTGGCTAATGTAATCAGTTTTTGATTTTCTAAGAACTTTCAGTTTGACCCTCGTATTACTACAGGCACATTGATTTTCACCTTATTATCATATCTATGGAGCATATTCATATATAATAATCACTATAATCTATATTTAAATTGAATGCCATTGTATGTAAAATAATATATTTATTATCACTCAGCAACTCATATCTTCACATTTTTTTCTGTTAATGTTATACCTTTTATCATTCAATTATTTGAATATCAATTAAATAGTTTAATTTTCTGAAACTTTTTTCTCCTAAAGTACAGTTAGTTCTAGTAGAGGCAGTCTAATTACATTACATGTCGAGTAGAAATAAATTAATGTCCGTAAAAATAGTTAACTGACCGACCCAAATAATTTATTTGGTGATGTAGACGTTAAAATTACTGTACTTTGTCTAAAAATATATCTCCAGAAATTGATACTAAAGAAAATTTCTTAAAATTATTAATGGAAAGAACACAAGTTTTTTTCATATAATGTTTTGATGCTCTATTACTTAGCTTCAATAATGTAAATTTGAGTTAAATCGGAAATAATCTATATTTACCACAAAAATAAGGTTAGACTAGAATACTAAATTTATTAAAGGTTTTATATGTTTTTGTAATTCGTCAAATGACCGTGTCATCCATGACCTAACACTGGCAGCACAGGTCGTGGAAGATGGAAGTGCGTGGGTCAGCCAGTGCGGTAATTAGCTCGCCCAAACAATCCGCACAGGATCGCGACCTCACTGTCTGCGCGCACGCACACTCATTCCCGACTTAATTGATCTGCGCTTTGTTCATTTCTACGCTCTGGGATCTCTACGTAACCATATTCGTTTTAATGTCTCATCATGTACCTAAATAACATAGTTAATGGAAGTTAAATTTTGCATTGACAGATTTATGAATGGTAACAATTTGGGGGTGAAATGGTTTGAATTATACTGTTTCAAATTTCCATTGCAGCAACTTTAGAGTATTAGTTATTGACGGGATTTCTACCACCTACTAGGTAGGAGTTTTTATACTTTATAGGTTTTTAATGGGCCTCAATATTTCGACACATTTGCAAAACATATGATTACGTAGTAAATGACTCAATAAAAATAAAATGCGTCGATGAATTACTTTGCCAATTAATAAATTCATGAATTAACATATAACATGCTAAATATTCTTAATGAAAAAAAAAACCTTAAAAATCAATTTTGTTCCTGGTACTTTAGCATTTTTCATGAAGGATTTTTTCCAGTTTAGCATTGTGAATGCAAATCAAATATAATAGTTATACAATTATGCTATCTTGGGACTTAATGTGTAATGATGATTCATGACCCACGCCAGCCCAGTACAGATTAGTGGGTGTTAAATACTGCAGATATAGGCGGGACCTAAAACATTGAACACACATGTGTTCCAAAGAAGGAAGGAGCTAGAAATACAAATTTCGGTCACCCATCCTACAATAGGCCCATGTCAAGGTTGCTTTACTTCCGCATCGCAGATCGAAGGCGCTTACCACTGCGCCATCGAGCTCCTCTTAGCCATATTCAGGTAATTTATAATTAAAGAATATCAAAACACTGTCAAGTGAATAAAAGTTAATGTATATTCGATCTATCGTACCTACTCAAGTGTTTACAGGAACGTTTTATTCGCCCTTATCGAACGTAATTAATTAATTTTAGATCACTAAAGAATATTTATCTAATTTGTAATAGAATTAGTTGACACTATAGTTGATAACTTCATAAATGAGGCGAGGGACACCCACTGAGATGTTAATTGAATTTATCTATAATTCTAATTTCGACATGCAACAGTTAATAGAGGCACGCAATACACATTAGGACGATGTATAATATAATATAGCGTATAAATAATTTATTTGTTGGTTTATTATAATTTATATATAAAACAAACATTTTAATTCATGAGTTTGAAGCTTTTTTTACTTTTAGCACATATAACAAATTCTTATTTCAGTCGATGATTATTTTTTGTTAGTTATATTATATAAATCTTCTTAGTTTGATACCAAAATTATAAAAGTGCCTAAAGTATTAAACTATGTGTGCTAAAACATAATTAGGGCACCATTTAAGACCATCCGCCATATTGGATATAAATTGATGTTATCAGGTGAAGTGCTTTATAATCTTTACAAGATTTCACATACTATTATGTATCTTCGTTTATTCAAAAGTATGAAATTATAAAGCTTTTAAATTTCTTAATAATGAAAATTGCATGCTTGCAATGTCAGAGTGTATCATTAGCGGCGTATAAAACAGAATAAACGAAATAGTACAAGCTCTTGAGATCTGCAGACTTCGTTTGTTTATTCTTACGCTGTTTATATGTGCGTCGACTGACGGCACGTGATTACCGTATACATGAAAGTTCCTTAGCTTTAAAAGTTCCAACATAAACGAAGATAAAAATTGCCTACTTTTATTTACTACTAGCTGTGCCTGCGACTTCGTCCGCGTGGAATAGTGACTTTCGGCAGCATCTTTAATTTTTAGGGTTCCGGACCCAAAGGTTTAAACGACATTCCTATTACTAAGATTTCGCTGTTCGTGTCTGTGAAAATAGACAGTTGAATTTTTCACAAATGATGTATTTCTGTTGCCACTTCAACAACAATAGAATAAAACAAATATTTTAGGGGTCTCCCATACAACAGACATGATTTTTGCTGTTACCAGTCTGTCTCTTATGAACCTTGATAGTTAGCCAGTTAAGATTTTCACAGGTGATATAGTTCTGTAGCCGCTATAACAACAAATACTAAAAATAGAGTAGAATAAATATTGAAGGTGGCTTCCATACAACAAACGTGATTTTTTTTTGTTCGTTTTCGGTACAGAATTCTTCGTGCATGAGTTGACTTGCAATTGGTCGGTTTGTAGCCTAATTATTTTGCAAATCAAATACATGTATTCATTATATAAAGCTATTTGCAGTATTTCACGTTATTTGAGAGCAAAAAAATTAATGAATGTTCGTCTACTTTAGCACACCCAAAATAATCAAAACCTCTCTAGTTTTTACAATTTTTGAATGGGTAGGTATGTCGTTATTAAATATTGACATCATATGAGTTTGTCTTATAATAGTCGGTTGTAATAAATGGCAAGTGTAATATAAATTTACAAAATCTAATATGTAACACTTAAGCATTACATTCTTCATTCATTAAACAGATAAGTCAACAAAGAAAGTGGCGCTTAAAAATCAAAAAGGTCATAGGGCTTGATGAGTTTAAAGTGGCATGTCCGGTATCAAAATATTATGTAAAGTGAGTACCATACAGTTAGTATAATTGTATTAGCGCCCGCACCATTACCCACTAATTGGTGTAAAAATTAATACTAGTAACACATTGCTTCGCGCCTGTCTTGTCAACACTGTCCTCATTATTTACATAAATTATATAGCCCCAATTTTTCTATGGTTTTGAATACCTCAATAAATACAAATATTTTCTGCTGCGGAAATGTTGTAAATTACACAATCAAAGCTAAAGGCTATTTATTTTGAACTATAGTTATTTTGAACTAAAAAAGAATATTTAATTGAAAATTAGACATTGGATTTTTATAGAACTCCTAACACTATATAAATATAACAATAAAATAATTCATAAAATTAGTATTTTGTAGACTTATTGTAGAGCCACCATGAAATACCTTTATAAGGTTTTTCATACTTACATCAATGTAACCGTCATAAATACCACAGATACTCGATTATTATTTATAAAGGGGAAATACCTATTTGTTTGCTGGTTTGCATAAAATAGGCTCCGAAACTACCGGGCAGATTTTAAAAATTCTTTCATCTACTGGAAATTACATCATAGCGGGTTACAGGCTATAGTTTACGCGGGCGAAGTCGCGGAAAAACACCTGATTTCTTATATGTTTATTATGATGTATATTGTAATTCTCGTAACTATTTTACTTACAAAGTACCCCTCGTATGAAATCAACTCTTTCCTTTTTACGCTCTATTATCTTACCTATTGGTTGTATAATGATTATAATGGAACTTGTTTTTTTTTCCAATAGTGTACAATTGGATGCAGCCTTTGGAAAGAAGGATTGGAAAATTCTTGTCAAGCTGTGTGCGTAAGTAACGTTCAAATATTAACAACTTTCTGAAGCTTAATTCAAAATCGTGAAAAAAGTTCATATTATACCTAAGAAATTTCCCGATGAAAATTCCTATAGTCAAATAAAATTCGTTAAAGTCGTACTAAAACTTTCAGAATGTCACATCAGAATCAACTTTCTCCCGGGAACTATATTGCGTTATGGGATGTAACGAGGCTCTCAACACATATTTTCAAAAATTAATAGGTTAGTGAGTGTAGTAAGTAAGTACTTTATTATGCAAAAAAAAGGTAGCCAAAGTCGATTGTTTTTTGTCACAACATATACTATTATGTACGTATTTTAATAATCATCTTGTACGTCGAATGACTAAATAAAACTACGCTAATTTAAACTTGTAAAGTTTTTATGGACAAAGTTTAAATTTTTTTCTTCATTGGTGATTTAGAGTTGATCGGAATACCACCTGCACCAGCGTTAGTAGCAGACAGTCTGACTGCCACTTCGCTCTCCTTGGTATGGGAGGCGCCTACACTTGGAAATCTCAGCTACTTGGTGCAATGGCGATATGTGGAACTACCGGGTACTTGGCAGTACTACTCCAACACAAGTCACTCTGATCGATCTATAATACACGTTGAGAATCTTCGCCCCTATACCAAATATAGAGTAAGTGCTTTTCCAAATGTTTTCCAAAACTTAAGAATAGTTAATACAATCTTGAAATATTTAGTAAGTTGTTTACACGTCACATACGTGTGTCGAGTTAACTACACACACAGAGACACACACAAGTTATCTTCAGCTCCGTAAAATTTCCATTAGAAACATATATATCTGCTATTCTATTGTTTATAAATATAATTTGTATTGAATTAGTTGAAGGTGCAAGTAATTTGAAGAAAACAATTCAAATAATAGACTTTCCCTTTTTATATTTTTCACCATTATAGTATGTGCTTATGTTATTTTAGTTTCGTGTAGCCATATTCCTATCTGGACGCGTTGGAACAGGAGAGCCGGTTTACTCCGCACCGTCTGTAGTGATATCTACGCTAGAAAACGGCAAACCAAGTTCAGCGCCGTCTGCCTTACGGGCAGCTGCCCCTGACCCCAGTAGAGTGGCTATTTCATGGGAGCCGGGTCCATTTCCGAACGGACCTCTCATATCCTATGTACTGCGACTCACTGACACACAGCCTAATACAATTCAGGCCTTAGAGGTAAGTGATGTAAGGATTATTGCTATTTATGTACAATTTTCGCTACATGTGAATTTGTAGGGAGAGTTTTTACCCGATTAGCAGTAGTTTCACAATTAATGGACTATTTATTTATAATATAAAGAAAGAAAGTTGGCAAGTAACCTATTGTTCCAGGACATGCCGGCATCCAACAACACATTGTTTTACATGTTTCAAAATTTAGCACCAGCAAGAGAATACGAAGTATCAGTAGCAATGCGCAACGCAGTAGGAGAAGGACCTAAAGCCATAGTTAGAATATCTACTCCGCCTTTACCGACACGTAAGTAGAATACGAATTTTTGACATAATTTAATTCTACAGAATCTTTGCTAATACAACTTTTTTATAAATTTTTAGCTACTCCTAGTCAACAACCAATTCTAATTTTGGGAAGTGAACAGAATATTTTAGCAGCACTAACTAGCGATATACTTTCCGATCCTGTTGAACTATTCAGTACTGAATTTACTATAACTGGTAAGGTTGTGATGATATAATTCTTTAGACACGTGAATTTTCTCTAAGGATTATCTAACATTAATTAATTGAACTGTAATTTTAATTCACTATTGTTGTATTAATCCCACATTAATGACCGATGTGAATCCTTATATCTAATAAATCATATTTATTAACTTTCGATCACTCTTTTTCTAGAATCAGCCACTTGTATAGGAAAGAAGTAATAATAAAAATATTGTATTATATTATTACTCTATAATCATAACTTAAATTGCAGGTGTTGGCTTGGACGTATCAAGTGATTCTTTGTTCGTGTCAGTTTCAAACGGTTTTGTATATAGAAGTTCTCTTTCAAAAAAAAGTGAACCAGAAGCAGTCTTTGTCCCTGGGATAATTCCTTGTCAACCTCTAGACTTATCGGTGGATTGGTTGAATCGCCACTTATATGTGCTTGCCGAGATTACTTATATGGTAGAAAGCTCAAATCCAGCTACAGATATCTTGTCGAAATGGGAAATAATACGATGTGATTTTGATGGAAAAAATATGATTGTAGCTTATTCAGGTTTCAATGTGCGTCCGATACATTTTGAAGTTGATGCTTATAATGGGTAAATAAAAAATATAATTCAATTATTTTTTTACAATTAAACATTTATAATATATTTATGTAAATACGTTAAATGATGGTGTTAATATTTTTAAGGTATTTATTCTGGGCTCTACGAGGTAGCGACCGTGGTGGATTATATAGACTTGACTTGGCAAATATTTCAAACGGTGTGCGTCACGAGTCACCTCCTGAACACATTGTAAGAGATCCTTACCTGGGCGCATTCACGGTAGACCACGCAGATTTCAGATTGCTAGTCGCACATCTCAAAAGAAATACTGTTCTAGCAGTATCTTTAGATGGGTAGGTATTAAAATAAATAATCAATATGAAGTAATTTTCATTTATCTAACTTTATATGTTCCCTTTTCTAGGCGCGAAGTCACAGATTTTCGTAGTAATATACAATCTCCAATGTTCAAATCAACTCGTTCGATTGCATATGCTGGCGGTCTTTTTTATTGGACGAACGGACGTGAAATGCTAACTGAAGAATATCATCCACAAATCAATACCTACTTTCACAATGAGTATCCTTTGGCTTACAATACTAAACAAGTAGCCACAAAACAAGTCCTGGTTGCATTGAGGAGTTGTCAACCTATTCCAGTTCCTGTAAATCCACCAATTGCTGTACAAAGTGTAATGGGAATAAATCGAGCTAAGGTAACATGGTCGCCGCCTCATCTCTTAGGACACCAAGGAAGCGGTGCATGGCAACAATGGACATTCCATTTACAATTAACACATGCAACTTCTAAAGAAACGATAAACATGTTAGTAGAAAATATTAATTCTTATGAACTATATGTAAACTTTTAATTGGAAGCTAGCCTAATTAGTATTATTTATTATTTTCAGAAAAAATATTACTGAATCTACATATATCGTTGAAAACCTTCAACAAGACACTGAATACATCATTAAAGTGGCAGCAGTGACATCATCTGGTTCTGGTAAAAATTTGACATTTTATTTAAAGTCAACATGTGGAAGTGCAGATGAGAATACGGTTCGACTATTAAAACTCTCATTTGATACAGGTCCTTGGTCATCGGAATTCATAGGCAGAACTTTAGCATCATCACCTACAACTTTACACAGTACATTGTTGTGGTCAGGACCCGATGGACTACTGCAAACGGATCTCACTGGCGATAATTTACAAACATTGATACACAGGTACTAAGCATAGAATCAATGCCATATTCCAATAATAATATTATTGGAAGTAAGTTATCTTAAATTTAATTATTGCAGGGCGCACCTAAAAAACTTTGACATAACAGATATAGCCTGGTATCGTGATAAACTTTATTTAGTCACAAATCAATCAACAGTTATGTGGTATAATACAACATCAAATATGATTGGAATGATGCCGAATATGGATAATGTTGGAAGTTTAGCTGTAGACTGGGTTGGGAAAAAAATATACTGGTCCAACCCTAAGCAACAATTGGTAAGAAAATGTTAACTAGGTGATGAATTTTCTGTTTTGTGGCCTTTGATATATTTTCAACTGACAATAATTATTTATTATAGATAACCCGAGGAAATTTCGATGGTAGTAATCGGGAACCAGTGCCTATTGTGACGGTTGCAAAAGAACTCACTATTGACTCGCTTGGTGCCTACATCTACTGGAATACTGGGCATGCTGTAGAAGCTGCTAAACTGAATGGCGAAAACAAAATGGTGTATTATCCAGCTCAGCTATTTAGTGGAAAACAAGGTATAATCCCGATAAATATTATTATTTTATGTGTTCAAGTAGGGCCTGGTGTATTTATTCGATCATTTGTTATAATTATCTAAGATATTGTAAATATTTCAGTGATGGGCCTTACAGCTGATTTGGAAAAAAAATGGATTTATTGGTTAGTGAGAAGTTATGATGGATCTGAATTACATAGGGCACCAAGTGCTGATCAAATATCACACGGAGTAAATGAAGTGAGTAAATTTAGATAAATAGATATAAAACTAACCTGTTCTTTTCGGATTCAAACATGATTGAAAAGTAATATTTACTTTAAACAGATATCTGGCTCCCTGGTAACACGTTTGGCTGGTACTGCGACTCTGGGACCATTATGTTATTTTAGTGGTCGATTAGTTTGGGTCCAAGATGCATCACGGGCAGTGGTGTCCGATTTAGCTGGAAAATATACAGCCGAATTAATACCAAGAGTTCATGTCATCACCGTGAGAGACCCTACATTACATGCCAACAGTGGTATGTATTTCTTTAATATTCCGGTAGCGGGGTGAGGTAGTTTTAGATACATCTAAACAGTAAAAAAAATGGAAACTCGATTTATTTGAATCTTATATTTTTTCAATTGCAATATACTTTTAATTGCAATATAATTAATTAATTATTGAGTAGCTCGGTGGCGTAGTGGATAAGCGTCGCGGCCCGCGATCGGTGTCGTTAAGCAACTTTCACAAGGGTCGGTCACGGGATGGGTGACCAAAAAAATATTATTTCGAGCTACGCCGTGCTTCGGAAAGCACGTTAAGCCATTGGTCCCGGCTGCATTTGCAGTCGTTAATGGGTATTAACGACTGCAAATGCAGACCGGACCTTCCACGCTGGCCCAATTGGATTGGAACCGTCTGAACCCCTGCAGTGGGGACATAAAAGGGCTGATGATGATGATATATATAATTCTTAAGAGTCATTATAACAGACGATAATAAAACAGCTGCCAACGATCTTAAAAAAAAAATAACTCAACCATTCTCTTATACCGTTGCGTGCGGCATATTTGCCATCCATTATAATTCACCTACCTATTATTTACAACACAAACCTAAAATCTCACATTTATATATAGTTTTAGATATTTAAATTGACTCAGAATATCTTCTTTCATCTCTTAACATTATTTTCAAATATAATCCAAGGCACAGGCATCCAACTTTTGTCACACCGACATATGGAAATAATATAATCTTATCATAATCCCATCGCTTGTATGTGTAAAAATTATAATGAGATTCTCCCAGTTAATCAGGCATTAGACATATTTAATGCCAATCTTCTTAAATTCAAAAATGTATTAAAGAAGTTGTGGTAGACCTAAATGTCGCATCTTTTTAATCATCCAGATTGATTTATACTAATTCTTTATGTTTTTTCGTATTAGTAAAAAAAAAAATAGTTTTTTTTCTTTACCATATCTCATTGTGTAAACACCTTTAGGATATTAATTTAGTACTACACAGTTGTTACTTATTATTCATATATATTTTGATTAATGTATGTTGTGTTGCCTAATAAATAAATAAAATAAATATTGACTCTGTAAATTATTGTCTGTCTTTTGTTTTTGTTATTGTAAAGTTATGGTGTGAATGTCAATAAAAATATTCTTATTATTATTTATGAGATATCAACGACGACTGATTGCAATAATGGTTGCTTGTAACAATACTAACCGACAATTATTATCTAATAATAGATCCTACGTTTTGCAGAATCGCTGGTAGCTATCCCGGAGACGATAGATGCCACATCTATTGCTGTTGCAGGCGAGTGGGATCGTTTTAATGTAACGTGGGCGCCCTCTAGACGCGTCAACATCAACAATAGTCGTGTTTACTATGATGTTAGCCTTAATATTCCAGGGCAGACGAAAGTTGAGGTAACATTCTTGAATAAAAACGCAACCAAAATCTTTTAACCTACTAGTGTAGAATATAAACAGCTAAATATTTTTAAAATACAGAGTAATGTATAGTATCAAAGTAAATCCAGAGACAGCTCTGCGTTAGAAGTTTCTCGAATACATTAACTGGGCTTCAGATGGATATCTTTTTTCACTTTTTTGTCGCTTTAAGTCGGTTTTATTTGTTTTGTTCTATCTTTATTTCTGCGCAGGGTTTAATTTCATACCGGGTACTATAAACAGCGCTCCTTTTACTTAATGTTAATAAATGTACTTAAATTTTTAATGGGTAATATGAAATAAAAAATAGGTACTCGTTAAGTTAGTAGATTAATTATTAATACATATGCAATGCAAAAAATCCATATCTAATTATTATATTTGATCAATTTTGCATTCACAATACTATACTGAAAAATATTCTTAACTAGTGACCGCCAACGACTTCGTCCGCGTTTTCCATTATTCCTTCGCTCCTAATAGTTGCAGCGTGATGTTATATAGCCTAAAGCCTTTCTCGATAAATGTTCTATTCAACACAAAAATAATTTTGCAATTCGAACCAGTAGTTCCTGAGATTAGCGCGTTCAAACAAACAAACAAACTCTTCAGCTTAATAATATTAGTATAGATGTAAAATGCTTAAAAAATATACTTTGTTCCTAGCACTCTGAGATAAGAATCAACATCCAGGCGACGGCTCTAAATACTGAACTACGAAGGACCTAACTAACTGACAAATTTTAAGCATTTGTTACTTTCCGCAACTACAGAGCTTATTTTCATCAAAGTTCAGGCAATCAACACAAACAGCCGAAAGAAGATTTTTAAGATTTAAACTTACGATAAAGATAAAAATTCGTTCTAATTATTATATTTGATCAAATATTGCATTCACAGTGAAAATTGCCGAGTGCCAGGAACAAAATGGATTTTTTAAGCATTTTCATTAAGAATATAAATCCATATCTTTTCCATTCAGCGCACGGTAGAGGAGCCGTGGCTAACTGTGGAAGGAGGGATATCTCCGTACAGTACGCTACATGTGTCAGTGAGAGCTCACACCGCTTGGGGCGGTGGCGCACCAGCTAGGACCACCGCACGCTCACCCCAAGCAGCACCAGCTCCCCCACGGAAGCCTAGAGTCTATGTTCAGCCTTACAGCAGGTAATATATTGTCAGTCTGCTGTCAAGTGTAACTGATGAGTTTTTCTTCAGTGTGTGAAGTATGATCAAATTATTAGGAATAAGGTAAACTTATCTTTAGCATTATTTATGATCAAAGGTCCAAAAGAGGCACTATTTTTTTCTGTTATATGGGGCAACTAGGAATTAACGATTTTTTAATTATCGGGTAAGATTTAATGACGACATTTTGAAATTTGTGATTTATGTTCGTAATAGGAGGAAGCTAAGTATTTATGAGTCAAAATACAGCTCATGTCCTGTTACATAAAAGGACTTTAAATAAAAAGGGTTGACTTTTTCTAAATAAAACCTTGTTAAATATATATCTTACTCGAAAATTATGAATAAGGAGAGTATACTAAACATACATTACCAAAAATCTACTACCTTTACCTTTACCTTACCTTTTTAAAATTGATTTGGCAAATGATCTAAAAAATGCCCACAAAGTGATCTTAAAAATGCTCCGAAATAATATCAAAGTAAAAAAAAATGCAATTTATTAAATCCTCTAGAATATATTTCTAAAAGTTTATAATTGATACATAAATCGTTATGTAATGTAGCGGTGGCTCTCTATCGGCAATATTCCGATGGGATGCTCCCTTACGAGCCAACGGCGTCATTCGAGGCTATGAAGCACAGTGCTGGATGCAATCGGCAACAGCTGGCTTGGTAGAACCCACCGCGAAGCCCTCTGCATGTGCAGATGCACGTCTCTCTCCCAGCCACACGCAGCTCACGTTGAGAGATTTGGCACCAGCGTCTATTTACCACTTTAGGGTAAGCATATTGCAAATTAAACTTCAGCAAGGATTGATTTTTAAGACTAAATCAATTTGTTTTTCTGTTATTGGAATAAATTGAAAATTTTACACACAGGTTCGGGCTTACACTGATGCCGGTTTTGGTCAATATTCCAAAGAAGTATTGGCTTCGTCCGATGAAATAAACCCTGTGCCGAAAGTGATAGTGTCATCACAGGAATCTATTAGAGTCGTTGATTTAGATTCCGAAGAGAGTGAAACGATACCAAAAAGTATGAGCATTCCTATTGATTTTACAGTTTCAATCGAAGAAAATATCGTTTACTGGGTTAATGATTTGGAGGAAATCTTCTCATCTAGAATTAATGGAAGTGGACATTACAAAGTAAGTATGTTTAGAAATATAATAGAAATAATACTTTCTATTTTTCGATTTACATTTATTAATTCTCTATTTTCACTTCATATTCATGTTACAATTTAATATTTGTGTATTTCGTTTTTGTTTATTGTGAATATCAACTATCTATGTATATGTTTGTTTACCCGTATACATCTCTTTCGTTTTTTATAACTTTAAGAAACTATATTAATTTGAGCAGTTATAATGTAAGTACTTTATTTTAGCTTACATCTATCAATGGTTCTGCAACAAGTATAACTTTAGACTGGGTTAGCAGATCTGTCTACTGGACACAGCTAGAAATGACCTCTACAGAATCATATTATGTTACATACAGAGCGGATTTAGGAATGGTAAATACAAGACCACACATTACTCGTGTGTTTGCGAGAAAGCAGCCTATTTACAGTTTACAAATTGAACCTTTGACCAGGTAAGTTAAATTCGTATAAAATTCGTCATTTCTATTATATTTGATCAATTACAACAAATTTTATTTTTTATCGAAAGTTTAAAATATTTGTAAAAATATTTCTTTCGGCTGTTTGGTGGATTGCCTGAACATTGATGAAAGTAGTGAAAAAGGAACAAGTGCTTGAAGGATTTGCCAGTCCTATTAGATCCTGGGAAGCTCACTGATTAGAGCAGTCTCCTGGATTGTGAAAGGTTCTGGGTTCGAGTTCCATCTTAGAGTATCAGGGACAAAGCGGATTTTTAAAGCATTTTTTCATTAAGAATACTCGTCATTTCTATTCATCTACATTACTCTATTTCATGATGGTTTATTTTTTTATTTTAAGGTCATTATTTTGGTTTGAATTAAGCAGCCATCCGGGATTGGGAACACTTATGAGGTCTAAATTAAATGGTTCCGATATAAGAACCTTCTTCAATCGAACAAGAAATACAACCGAAAAAATTTGCAACTGTCCTGAAAATCCTCAAGTAGCCAAATCATTTGTTATCGATATGTCAACGTCAAATCAAGAACTTTATTATATCGATCCTTGGGTCCATCAAATATTAGCTGCTGATATGAATGGATGTAAATGTAGAGTGGTAGTAGATGCTACCGAAAAGAAAAAACATGGATTCACACCAATGTCTATTACCGTCGACAGCAAATACGTGTACTGGTTTAATTCTACAGAAAATGAAATATTCTATGCTGTCAAAAGCAAGAGTCAAAAAATAGAGCATGCTAGAATATCACACGGAAATAAAATAATGGCTCTTGATGCAGCGAATCAGCCTTACCCTCCCCAGGATTGTCTTTATCCGAAACTTCAGCATTTGCAACCAAGAGTATTGTCCAATTCTGCCTACAGTTTAACATTACAGATGCCCTCAATTCATAAACCACAACATTGTCGCCACTTGGAATACGAAATGACCACTCCAGAATATACAGTATACTACCGCCTATATTCCGAAAATGATCGGACAGATTGTAATAAAGAATCTTGTTCTTATATTACTACTACACGATCGGAAGTTATTCTTGACGACTTGAAGCCATTTACAAAATATATTGTGATGATAGGAGCTACGAATTTCTACGCAAAGCTTTACGAAGTTAAACCGTTAATCGGAAGTCCTATAATATTACAAACGGCTGCTGAAGGTATATATCACAATATCTGTAGTTGGGCATGTTTATATAGACATTACCAGCCCGCGTAGCATGACGAACTAGAAATACTCGAGAATCGGGCAAGAACGAGACCACGAGTGAGATTTGAATTAACATATTTCACTTTAGACCCGTTTCTTGAGTCATTATTATAATAATATATTATATAGGACTACTGCTATACGACTATAACTATAACGCACTCACTTGTACCACTAGATATGTTTGTTCAATCAATTAAAATGAAATTTGAATAGTAACAATTTTATTTCAAAATATGCAGCTTAGGTACAATTTGATTAATCTAATATATTTGCAGCACCTACTGCTCCGAAAAATGTAACTGTGATAGCGCTGAGTCCTGTACAAGCTCGAGTAGAATGGATTCCTGATCCAGGATTAAAATATGAAGTACACTGGCGAACAAATGATTCCACTTCTTCTCCACACAGATATAAAGGTAAAAACATATTTTATTACATCTAGGTATAGTAATTAAATAAATTAGGTACACTACGTGAATTACAGATATAAAAAGAATGTTATTGATTATAAAGTAGATATGTCGTAACCAGGCTTCTAGAAGTCTTTGGTTAAATTTAAAATTATGTTTTTCAATTTAATTTGGAAAATATTATAAATTTCCTGCTTATTAAAAAATATAGATCGAATAGTCCTTATTACTTTCAAGAGATTATATAACTTAAATAGATCTCAATTTAATGGTATCTTGACTGTTTGACAGAGCACAGCACTTTTGAAGTGTCTTCCGGTGGCAGCGTGGTTATGTCCCGACTGGCTCCGGGCACAGTGTACGCTGTGTGGGTCCGTGCCCGTTCAGCACATAGTACACAGCCAGCGGACAGTGCGCCATTAAGACTCGCTACTTATCCTGCGCCTGCGCCGCTACAACTGCGCCATAAAGCCGCTTACCGCTTACGATTGGCATGGCCACCTCCTCTCACATACACTTTGTATAGGTGAGTAAGAACTCTGAACACAAACACCGGTAGCGTTTTGACTATGTTTGGCGAGTGCGGAGTTTTAAATAACCGTAACATCATAAAATGAAACCATTACTACTGGAATAAACATATCAGATAACTCCTCATAATTGATCAACAAGACTTCTGTATAATAAGGATATTACATAATCAGCAAGTAACATACTTCTTATATTTCATCAATTTTACATTCACAGTGCTATACTGGGAAATATTCATAATGAAAAATGTTTAAAAAATCCACTTTACATGTGTAGCTTAGTGGTTAAAGCAGTCGCTCGGATTGAAAAAGATCGTGGGCTCGAATCCCATATCAGAGTACCAGGAACAAAGTGGGTCTTTTAAGCATTCTTCATTAAGAATATTTTCTAATACGCAGATTGTTACAAACTTCTGTATTACTGCCATTTATGTTGTTTTCAGCTTTCATGATCATTAACATTAGAAGGATAGTTTTTTTTATTAAGACCGTTTTTAATTTATATCAAGTATCAAAGATAAATTATCTATTAACTGGCCAGTAACAGGGTCATGTGTGGAATTCTCTTCCGTAAACCCACCAGTGGCCTGCCCCGAGGATCCTCCGAACCCTACCCATCAAAAACCCTCCGGCGTACCCTCTTTTGGGAGATGAGACCCGGGAAACCATGGTCGATTCACGAGGACTCACGCCCCCCTAATATTAATTATCTATGTCTATTAAAATATACTTGTGCTTCTAAATGAAAATGCTTAAAAAATCTACTTTGCCCCGAGGTATGCTGAGATATTACTCGAACCTTTCGCAATACGGGCGACTGTTCTCTGTGTGTGAATTAAGCATTTTTCATTAAGGATATTTTCAATATAACATTTTGAATGCAAAAATTGATGAAATATAATAATATACATGGGCTCTTTATAAAAATGTACAGCATAGCGGCAACATATTCGGCGAAACAAGAAGACCTCTCTGATGATAAAAGTATCAGAATCAATTTCAATTTACAATTGCAGCAGACACGGCTGGATAATTGAAACGTCACTCCAAGTATTTAATCATAAAAACAACATTCCCTAGCCTGCTATCTCTTTGTCGTTACTACGCCAAAGGTTATTCGATCCACTATCTTGTTAAGAAACTTATTTCTGCACTTACCTACAAATAATTATTGAGTATCTAGGTAGTCAGTTGATATTTTTATTTCATTTTATGTAGACATAGAGTCGAATATACCGAAGCAAGCGTAATCAATGGTACATGGAAGGAATGCGCAAATCGTGGCGATGATGAGTGGACAGCGAATAACTTGCGTCCGCATAAAGGTTACCGTTTCCGACTTTGTCTCCAATATGTGAAAGAGGCTCCGCCATATTACTGGCCCGAAGACGACAGATTCATTTACGAAACACTGGGTGAGTATTGACAAATATGAATTTCCAGAAAACTTAACATTTTAGGATATGGCTAAAAATCCGTGATAAAAATAATAGTTGAATATAAAGCATGATGCCATTACAATATCAATGATTGTTTTCTTATCGTTTAACCGGCTCGAAGGACCACTAAAATGTTAACTACCTGTCTATCTATTAGCTAAGTAACTGATTGTAAACAATAAATTACATATAGATATATTTTCCACTATTACTTTATAGTGGAAAATATAAATCAACGAATTTATGTTCTTTACTTCAAGCTACGTTTGCGACCTGCGATTTTGCTCTTAGAACGTAGCTAAGATACATAAATAAGATTTAAAAATTATCCTCTAAAACAGGTGACGTGCCTGCAGCACCTAGCTCTGTCCTTGTTGAAGCAGTTGAGGAGCGTGTTATACGCGTGTGGTGGTCGGAGCCCGACTCACGAGGATCGCCCATTACTATGTATCGTGTCTGGGGTCGTCCAATGCACAGGTATGTAATAGATACAATAACAAGCGTATTCCACCTTAACTTTCCTTCAAAACACCACGCGCACTGGCAGATTAACTACCGATCCTTGACTAACGTTCCTACGCGTACAAAGAAATTTGGTGACATTTATTTTTGGTGCGTTCTTCCATTTTCCTGCTACACAAGGTTCTTTAGAGTAGGGGTGATGAAGTATTTTTGTGAGCCGGCAAGGTGTCTTCTTCGCGTCTGTATTTTTAGTACCAATTATCATCAGATATGGTGGAATCATTTGTTCGGATTTCGCAAAGCGCCGCAGGGACACTCAGTGGAACTAGAATAAATCCACAAAAATCCGCGCGGGAAACTAACATTAATTATGTAATAGTTTGTACATATGTACATATAGGTATATATGTCCTTAGTATAGCAATAAATATTCTTATTCATATTCTTCTTATTCTAACGTACTCTATGTTCCGGTATGATTCAACTGGCATTACCGTTCTTCAAAAATAATTAATCTTGACAGATGATTTTTTTTATTGTAAAATTTACATGGAATCTGATAACGTAGCAGACTCTGATGTCGCCGATATTTAAAAAATATCTGTCAGGATTCATTATTTTTAAAGAACAGTAATGACGGATCTATCAAGCCGGAAGTACGGTTTCAGCGAATTCTTCCATGTATTAATTTTTTACAGAGTGAATTATGTGAATAACTCAAGCAACATAAGTGAAATGATGGCAAAATTGCCCTCTGATATGCCAAAAGACATGAAGCAACAGATTTTGAACGAAGGCTTGGAACTACTTCATAATGGAACAGGTACAATAAAACTTTACGTACTACAGTCATGTTTAGCTTATGAATCATCTGACTATATATGCATGTGTGTCTACTCTGTCTGACATGACAATAGATTGTACATCTTTAAGAAGTTCCCTAAGAGACTTTTTAATAGCTGTTTCCACTTTTTAAATCTACACTAATGAATCATCACTATTTAAGATTATTTTTATTGATATATTTTAAAATGTTTTATAAATATAATTAGCAAACATTTTTTTTAATGGTTTTTAAAAGTTACCTACGGCAAATAAGACACGCGTTGTAATAAAACCCCATTGAAATTTCGTGCTCGTACTTCTTTTCCTGTTTAACTTTACTCACACTTGCTTATTACCGATAGATGTTGTGATCTACTATACGTGTGTGAGTGAAGTTTACACAGGAGTAAAATCATTTTAGCATAATATTTCAAACGCGGGCTTTAATTGCCGGAGATACATAAGTATATTCTTAGAGCAGGTGAAAAACGAAGAATGACTAAAGTATAACATATCGTTTTCTTTCAACGCCTACATCACACTTTTAGTAATTGTCATTTTGGCCCCCCTTTTCAGCCAAAACCTGGTTGTCTGCCCTACACTTATCCTACACATAGCTAACAAATAGATTTTCGTATAGAGACATATTGGTTCATTGGCGCGGGTCAAGTGTCGGACGGTTACGTGGCGCGGGTGCAGGCCCGCAACAGTTACGGGTGGGGCGCGCTGTCGCCGGGCGCGGAGCTGCACGCGGCGCCCGCGCACGCAACTCGCCCCCACCACGCCGCGCTCGCCATAGCCGGCGCCGTACTCGCCGCTCTAATGCTCGCAGTAGGGGCATTAGTACTTTACGGTAAGTAATTGATTTTGCAGTGCCAGTTCAGCCCATAAACAATATATAAAATAAATTATATATTAAATAAAAGATATCATTTATTTATTTCGCTCGAACTAGTATGATGATTAGTTGGTTTTTTTGTTTGTTATTGTCAATTTGTCACGTAAGTCCACTTAACGTTTAGATTACGTATGTAAAATAAAATCCAATGGGATACTAGATGTTATATACCTACTAAAATAAACTAAAATGAACCACAAAGCTATTATTATCAAATATAAAATAATATTATTCTTTTTGCAGCATATAACAGTAGAACTAAGAAAAAAGCTGCTAAAGATAATCAAATTCAAACCCACGTTATAAGAAGAGGCTCCGATTTGGAGTTAGCTACACTGAGACAGCTACCTATCAGACATTCTACGAACATACTTTATAATCAGGTAAAAATACTTTCCTTTAAATTACTTAATAATAATAAAACGATAGCTCATTATTGTATACACCACACAAATACATTACATGAATATTCTTAAAAAATCCACTTTGCCGCTGGAACTCTGAGGTGGGATTCGAACCCACGACCTTTCCTTACTCAAGACTAGTACAGAGCGTATTTTCATAAACGCTCAGACAATCCACCCAAACAGTGAAAGAAATATTTTTATAAATATTTTAAACTTTCCATAAAAATTAAAATTTGTTCTTATTATCATAATTGATCAAATTTGCATTCACGGTGCTATATAAGAAAATACCCTTAGTGAAAAATTGTTTAAAAATCCACTTTGTCCCTGGTATTATGAGATGTCGCGAAAGACAAGGACAAATGGAGGCACCTGGAGGAGGCCTATAACCGTAAGGGGCCATGACAATGTTTAAAAATATTGTTTTTCCTTTTTTTACAAATATTCATTTTGTAACCATGTTATGGAAATAAAGAGGCTTATTATAATAATAATTATTATTATTATGAGATGGGATTCGAACCTACGACTTTTCGCAATCCGGGCGACTATTCTAACCACTGAGCTACCTAGTGAATACAAAATTGTTCAAATGTGATAACAATACATATTTCTACCGGACAACCTTGGACTGAGAGGATTAAACAACAATTACAAAAACAAGGGTTCAAGCTAATAATAGTTTCATACACATTTACTCAATTTCTATCTGTTTATGTACCTCTGTGACAAACAAATAATAATGTTGAACCGATAACTCTTTTAACCTCTTGCTTCCACGTGTAAACAGTCTAGGTATTACCTATGTAATGTGGCGCTAATAACTACAATCAATTATTTAATTTATACTTTTATCTTATTTGTACGTATCACTATTTTATTTTTATTATTTAGTTCTACTACTTTTTAAGTTTTGATAGTAAACCAATAAGAGTGTTGGTATTTACACACACCAGCCCTTTTACATTCCCACTGCAGGGGCTCAGGCCTTCCTTATGGATGGTTAAGGAGGATGGGCCATGACCCTCCACGCTGGCCCAATGCGGATTGGAGGGTATTAACGACTGCAAATGCAGCCGGGACCAACGGCTTAACGTGCCTTCCGAAGCACGGAGTAGCTCGAGATAATAATTTTTTGGTCACCCATACCGTGACCGACCCTTGCGAAAGTTGCGTAACGACTACGATCGCGGGCCGCGGCGCTTATCCACTACGCTACCGAGCTACTCGCTGGTACTACTGTTGGTATTTATTACTCTATAATAGGGGTGCAGATATGCGGAAAATACAATCTTCAATCATACAGCGTTGTCGCAACATAAGAGCTAAAATCAAATGGATCTTTTTTTTTACCTTTTGAATATTTTATTTGATTGAGCCTCTAATCATGTGACAGGACTGTGTTCGATACTGTGTTTTTAACGGAACAGTGCTGACAATTGATGATTTTTATGGGGCCAAGGGCCAATACGTGCCGTCATTATGTCGTCAAATAATCCAAATACTTCACAAATCTACGAGAAATTAATATTTTAAAATTCCTAATTATATTCATGGATGTGATGCTAGTCTGCATGCGGAGAACAGGCGATTTCTTCGGTCCAAATGAGTACGCTGAGGTCGCCCGCAATCCGCACGGGGACACTATCAATCGACCTAAATAACCCATATGATATATGACCTAAAGCGAACTAAAAGTATCTCACGAAAACAATCTTAAATAAAACATTTAATTATAAAATATAAACAAACAGGGAGTACACTGCCCTACGGACGCAGAACTGGCGAGTTTACCACATATCCGACGCGAGCACATCACACTCACCAATTTCCTAGGCTCTGGCGCATTTGGGGAGGTGTTTGAAGGTGTGGCACGTCATTTAAACGGCTCTAGCGCTAATACCAAGGTTGCTGTCAAGGTAATTAAAACCATGCTTTTTTTAAGAAATGTAATAGCCAAAATACTTATTTTTTTAAAGGAGTTCATAAATATTTTACCTGAACTCTGATTCCAGAGTGTAAATAAATAAACAACTTACATTATTTTATTTATTACATTACATTACAAAAACTTTGTTACAACCTCCCTAGACATTACGCAAAGGCGCAACCGAACAAGAAAAGACGGAATTCTTGAAAGAAGCTGCTCTAATGTCAAACTTCAAACATGAACACATTCTACGGCTGTTGGGCGTCTGCTTGGACAACGATCCCAATTATATTATCATGGAGCTCATGGAGGGTGGCGACTTGCTCAGTTACCTTAGGAAAAAGAGAGTTTCACTGGTAAAATTTTTGTAATTTTTTTTTTCTTATTGATTAAAAACGAAGGCTAGTGCATACTGCCAATAGCATAGTGCATTACATACTGTCGCAAACATAAACGTACTATATTATAAATTTCTGACAGACAGATTCTGAAAGCCAAAACCTGCGGCAAATAAGACCTGCGCTGTAATAAGGCCCGCCATTGTAATTTTGTTGCGGAAAATGGATATTTTTTGTCACGGCATATATTTCGGTGTTAGGCACACATGCGTAAAGTTGAACAGGAATAGACGTCGACTAGCATGAAATTTCAAAGAAAGGCCTTATTATAACGTGGAGCTAAACTGTCGCAGATACCTTAGTAATTAAATTTTTATAGTTATTAAAAAAGATTAATCTCCTTCAATATATTTTGAAGCTGTAATTTGAGTATTTATAACTGATCCTATTTTTCAGTACACACCAGAATCACTAACTCTCCTAGACCTGTTGAACATGTGTGTGGACGTGACTAAGGGGTGTCGTTATTTAGAAGAAATGCATTTCGTTCACCGAGACCTGGCCTGCAGGAATTGCCTCGTAGCACATCGCGCTAACGGCCGCTTCGTCAAAATAGGCGACTTCGGATTGGCTAGGGACATATACAAGAACGACTACTATAGAAAGGAGGGCGAAGGTTACTACAATATTACTACTTAAATTTAGATATTTAATTAATTTACATGCATATTTGAGTGAATGAAATGTGTATAGAAAAGCCTATTTATATGAACTTGATTGGGACAAAATAAGCATTAAGTATCATTGTTGTTATCAATAAGGAATGAGACCTTGCACATTATTATTGTTATTAATGTTTTAAATCTTAATTTATCGCCTAACTTGTAGACGTTAAAAGAAGATCGTTATAAAATTAATATAACAAAAAATCCTAAACCATGAAAACATAAAACAATTCGCGGACAAACCATATGCAATCCACTTCGTCACATGTATCCTAAATACAATCGAGTATAATTTGCAAGTTCAAATATTTCTGATGACGTTTCAGGTTTACTGCCAGTGAGGTGGATGGCGGTGGAGTGCCTTATAGATGGAGTGTTTTCTTGCCAATCCGATGTATGGGCTTGGGGAGTACTTTGTTGGGAGGTAATTACATATGTATTATTATATCTTACCTCTTGCGGCTTCATATGCGTGGATCACATGATTTTTAAATGCTTGTTCGACCCCCCCAGCATTGAATTTTTCAAAATCCTTTCTTAGCGAACTTATGTGTCTGTGTATAAATAAGTATTTGAGTGCCTTTCAGCCCGAACTTTCCATTAGTTTGAGATTTTGGTGCATAGGACTATACGTCAGGCTAGCACAATACGTCAAAGATAAACAGTTTTTGTACTTTATTTTCAATACATTGAGTTTTAATCAGGTGGAGAAGATTGTCAGTTTTGTATACCCGGTCGTACTGTTGACTGTACCATTGTAGAGAGCCTAAGTGTAAGTTTTTTAAGTTTACGTTCACCGTTGATAGGGAGTGCGTTAAGATTTTAGTGTGGAACTCGGTACAGCGCCCTTAGCGGTGACTACCAAGAATCACAAATCTCCATACAAATTGTTAACGCGCTCAATAGTGAACGTAAAAGTTACACTAACCAGCCCACCAGTCAATCATCTTCTCACAATATATAGCTACTCATTTAACGTACCCCATCCCCTCATGTTTCACAGTCGTAGTGTCATTTAGGTATACTGTCCTAACAAATGTTTTTAAAATTATACATGTTAATAATATATTTATTTAACTTAAATCTCTTAATTTTTGAAAACAGGTGCTATCACTAGGGCAGCAGCCGTACCCGGCGCGCACCAACCGTCAGGTGCTGAGTTACGTGAGGGACGGCGGCAAACCAGACTGCCCGCCCAACTGTCCTTCGGCCTTGTAAGTGGATTTGACTTGTAGTACTTATAGTATGTTAATGGGGCATCGAAAATACGGCATCAGAAAAAAATATTTTAAATTATTTGATTTTATGAATTACTTTCAATATCTTATTCTCAGACATAGTAAGATCTCAATTATAGTAAGTATGGCGTACTCAAAGTACCCGATTTATATACGTATGACACTCTATTACGCATCAATTGCACGATTTAAAGGTTAAACAGTAAAATAATAAATAATTTTGACAGTAAAATAATTCTTTTTATACAAATAAAACTTTGAGCCGCAAACTTTACATCTAAAGAGCCGCAAGTTGCTGAGTATTACGAGAGCTGCAAATCGCTGTCGATAGAACTTTCTTTTATGCAGAGTACTGTCTATTGGTGTATGTGATTAGTTCAGTCACCTTACATCATATTTCCACATAATACAAAGTTAAGATGTAAGCTCTCCTAAATCATCGTTTCCATAGCTGTTCTCGATATTCTGGAATCCGGCTCGAAGGACCATTAATTGTTAAGATAAGTTAAGATTTTATTGTACACTCAACAAAGATAAATAAATAAAAACTTACAAACATAATATCATTTGCACCATAGGTAGCCTTATTGCTTAACAGCGATTTTTTCCAGGCAACCTATAATGGAAGGAGCAATGATATAGGTATAAAGTAGATAAGCTATGCGCATTACAAATAAATTTTAATGATATCAATATAAATATTAGAATTATAATAAAGGTATATAAAATAAATAAATATACGATGCTTAGAATAATAACAAGGTAAAATTTCAAATAGATTTCTGTACATCTGACAAAAAAAACTTCGCAACTAGAGATTTGAAAGACTCCAGCGTTTGGGCGCATCAATTAATCTTTAATATAAATTATAAATTATATTTGTCTGCACGTCGCGTAGATATTCATCATCCCTTTATTTAAAGCACAAGGTGAACATGTGCTGGTGGTGCAATAAACCTTGATAACTGCCGAGTTTCATTATAGCTTATTTACATTGGTCGATAGAATGCACATGTGGTTATACGAACTACATCTGCGGGGATAAATAGTTATTTTTATAGTATTTGTTGCTATAACGGTAATAAATAATCTGTGTAACTTTCAACAACAAAGGGTCCCATTTTGACCCTTTGGGTACGGAACAAACAAGAAGTAATGAGCCTCAATATCCCACAGCTATGAGCTTCTCCAAAGATGCTGGAGTTACTCGGCAGACGCGCGTCCTTCGTTCCGCGAATGTCTGGAGGTGGTGACGGCGCTGCGCGACCGCACCTCGCCGAACATACGCCTCACCGCCACACCCGGACACGCGCCCTACCTCACGCTGCTGGGAGACGGTAACTAAGTATTCATATCATCATATCACTCCCCTGACTCTCAATGGATCGACATTGCAATTGTGACGCAAGTGTACCTCACCAAGAGAACGAAACAGTACAATTGCAAAGTTTACATCACTCCCCTTACTCTCAATCGATCAACATTGCAATTATGACGCTAGTGAGAACGAAACAGTACTATTGCAATGTCAATCGGTCGCGGCTGTGTTCGAGACTAACGGGGCAGGCACGGATCTATGTGGTTTTTTTTATCTGGGGCAGAAACTTTGTATAGCTCTCTTCCATCTACCCCTGCGCTCCGTGAAGTCGGATTTTATAGTATTTTTATGTATGATTTTTTCTTTTATTTCATTTAGAGGATTTCGAAGCATGTCCGTCCCATGGTAGCCTATGTGTATGAAAAGATTTGTCAAGCTCGTTCTTTTTATAACTTCTTTTTATACTTCCAAACAGTGATACCAGCTCTGCGATTCCGTAAAAATCCGAAACCGAATTTGAATTCACTCCGAAAGTGACATCCGTTTAACCTTGAATTGGTATTAACGTTTCGTGGCATAAGTGAAGTGAGTTTCGCAATGACATAGTGATGGAATATGTGAGACATGTATAATCAAATTGATTGATTGTTTTGTTTTCATACAAAAAATGGAATCAATGGAATTTCTTCACCAAGTGACGTGAATTCAAATTCGGGTTTGGATTTTTACGGAATTGCTCTGCAGATACATATTATACAGGGTTATTCGTAAAATATTAGCACCCTAACTAGTACTAGATAGCTAAACTAGGTTATAATTGATATGGCTCAATGATAAAATTTCAAAGAGCGGCTAATCAGAATATAGCCATCTGGTAACTCATTTTACACCTTATGTTTATTGAATCAAGAGTCACTATAAATTTTACTCGTATATTCGGTCATCGTTGCAAATTATCTGCAATACGTGATGATGTTAGCTATACAGTCCTGCGTCACTGCTGATGTTTTATAATAACCCTGCATACTAACCAGTTCCTAACTTTACTTTCAATGTAGAAATAAAGAAGGGTTTTAAAATGTAAGATAAGATAATTCTTATCCTTGTAATCCTGTTGATTTCTACTTTGACTAAAGTACATTATCGCTGGAATGCAAAACGCTTTAGTTCTGAAAGTTAACATTCATTGGACAAAACTTCTTCATAAGAATCTATTTAAAATATAGTCCATATGTTAGAGATGTATTGATGTTTTCAGTATACAGTTCTTATTTTTTTTTTTGTTTTCCGTACAAATTGTTTCCATTTATGTCATCCTTTCATATCATTAAAAAAACAATTTGTAATTTATTTATCCAGAGCATGACGATTACAGATCCCTTTCTTGTACCATAATAAACTAACCTAATATTGTATTGTGCATGGGACGCATGATCAGACGCCATCGACAACCGCACCTACCTGCTGGACGAGAATGCCAACGCCTGCTTAGGTTCGTCTCATACTTTCATGAGTAATCAATCCATAACACTTAGCAATTATGTATATAATAAATATATTCAATTACAGACGAAGACCTCCCAGAACACGAAATGGAACCGTCGAGATTACTGCCAGAGAGGACACTGAAGTATCTCGATCTGATGCACGATAGCGACTCTGGCTCGGGCGTAGTATGTGATGGATATGAAATACCAAGGAGCCCTATAACTAGCGCGCCGTTCTCCAGACACAGTATAGTTGGCGTAGCGCCCAATAGACTGATAAAACCTCCACTATACAGAACGCATTCACTTCGTACTAATACACGCCCACCAAATGCAACCATACGAAGTTTGCGCAACGGCATCGTGAAGAGGGCCTCTTTTTGCGATGGCATTCATAGTGGCCGACCGTGCTCTTCAAGAGAGATGTTAAGACTCGATCCTAACTTTGATAAGCACATTTTCAAGACTACATTTTGAACTGTGATATTAGGCTTTGTAATCAACCTTTTTTGTATAATATCCACCGAATGGCAGCCGTGTAACTTGTAGATTAATATTATTTATTTTATTGTATAACTGTAAATAGTCAGTTCCCTGTATATATTAGCATAAGTGAGGCATGTATTATGTAAATCTACCAATAATTAAATAATGCTATGATCAAGTGAATGTTGATTTGTTGGACGCTCTGTGAGTCTAGTTGACGGGTTTTTTGGATTAATTATTAAAAAGCCCAGGTTATTTACAACGCTGTTTTATTTTCCAACTATATTTATGATATTGACAATCAATGTCAGAAATATATTGATGCATTTTTTTATAATCAAACTTTGTAAATTTCACGAATAAAATAAGAAATATGTAGATAGAAAAGTATCTACTCAGAATGATTTAATCCCACTATCATATTTAAATTCCACATGATAGATAACCGATTTATGATTAATCTTTGTATTTTCAAGAAGTCAAAATAGTACTTTTTGAAAATAACTATGTACAATTTAGTTATTTTCAAATATTATTTGTAAAAAGTAGTAGTATTTTTTTATACAATATCTCAAGAAAAATAATAGCCTAGGATTTTTACCTATTCTATGAGTTACTTCCATGACTGTAGATAAATTGTACATATTAATAAAAAACTTAATATATCTTCTCAATATTTGAAACAACTCGTTGAAATGTAGTTAAGACAGCTTTTTAAATTGAAACAAAGGACAGACCAAAAAGAAATCTAATAAATATGTTCTTACAGCATCAGAAATCATATTTATATATTAATTAATATTACAGTTCGGAATTATATGGAGAGTGAATAATTAATCAACAATTTTTTTATTTCTACTTTTGAATTCCCCAAACAATCAAATTTATCCAAAAGTACTACTAGTATTTTTAAAAGATTTTAAATGTTTATATTCATAACGACACATTACAATCAGATAAGTAACAAAAGAAGTTTTCAAATTAATATATCTAGTCTGAAACTTGCCCCAAATCTAATATAACATGAAATACTTATATATCACTTCCTAGTACCAACTCTAGTATGGAAACTTACCAAGTCAAAATCGAAAGCACGAAAAAAAAGCAATTTCTAACCTTTATAAACGCCAACTATCTAGTTATTCCCTACTATTAATAGAAAAATTATTGCAAAATTAAGACCACTACTTTGACTTTCTCGATTTTTGGCATGCGTTGCCATGTCACTAGCCAAGACGTCTTTATAAGGATGCAACCGCACAAGTATTTTATTTTTTTCTAGTATGTAATTTTTCGTACAGTTTGCAGAACCATCTTCCTAATTCCTCGTATTCCATATTTAAATATAGCATCTCGTTATAATCTATTTACAATTTTAATGTATTATAGAACAGGGAATGCTTAAAATAAAACGTATTATCAAAATAACGGAAATTAGGGTCCTTATGAGAATTTAATGAATAACAAGAAACTACGAAGATGTTATTTAACTTTAGGGGTCATCCATAAATTGCGTGATACGATTTTCATAACTTTTTTGCCCCTTCCCCCGTCCTAGTCACAGCTGGTCACATTTGTAAGACCCCCCTTCTAGCGTGATGTCACTTATTTTGCAAGGTTTTTGTAAAGTTATAGTTTAAAGTTCGTGTTTTAACACTTAGATTATAATAGATTTTGAAATGTGACGTCACGAAATTGAAGACCCTCCCATCCCCTTGTGTGACAAGCCACATTGTGTGAACAATGTCACACTTTGTCGAGCCCCTCCCTCCCCCTTAACGTGTGACATAATTTATGGATGGCCCCTTATATAAATCAACCGATCAATAGTTGGTGTGATTACATTACAAGTATATTATAATTATAACAGTGGCTATTAGTGAAATAATATAACAGTAAGCGAGAGGACAATTCGGGTTACTAAAAATACGTATACCATACTTCAAGCTGAATCACAAAATACCAATGTAATCGGAGCATTAAGAGGGCGCCTAAAACAAAATACAAATCTAATATCGAATTTGTATCTATAGATATACCACAATCTGATCTCATTAAGCCAAAACAGGAATTTTTAATATTAGTGTCTAGAAAATTAAATGACATATTCTTTTTCTCGTAAATTTTATTTCTTTTTTTTTTAATAGTAACTAACATAAAATAATATTACAGCAATTAAAAAATAATTCTGTCTCACTAACAGAAAATAAAGACAAATTTCCAGCTTTAGGCACACTCTTAAAGAATTAAGAGTATTCATTACATATATTATACATGAGGTAATCTAGTCGCCGTCTTCAGCGAGCTCTTGTTTGACTCTCTTCTCCTGTTTGATCTGATCCGTGGTGGTGACCGGCGGAGCTTCATTATCGTCGTCTTGAGCGTCATCCTTACTGTTCTCGTGTAAGAGCACATATTCGCGCTGCGAGAATCCGAATTTAACAACGTCCCGTTCCAACAGTTCCACGTAACGACGACCCTCTACCTTCTTGTTATTCACGAAAGTGCCGTTCGCTGAATCTGTCAACACGTTTTTGTTAATTAGATTATTTATAATAGACGCCTTTAAGCTCTAATAAATGGCAAATTTGTATCGGTAATGTCGATTTAAACTTAAAAATATAGACTAAACAAAAAAATATATTTAAAAAAATGTTGACCTTTTCTAGGTCTCTACTGGTTCTTCGAGCCAAATTTATATAAAGAGTGAGCGTGGTGAATACAGTTGCTAAGCAGCTAATAAGCTAGCCTGAGGGAAGGCTGGAGAGCCCGATGCGACGCAATTCTTTGTTTTTGTCTCAGATAAAACGTCAAAACAGTTAATTTTATTTTGTGTGATATGCAAAAATTATACATTATTCCATTTAAAATAAAGTGAAATATGTGTTAGTACGATATCATCTTAAAGGACACAAATATCTATCTATTCTAGTCTTGGTGGTCCACTACCGTGACCCCAGATTATTCAAACAATTTCTATACTAACAAGACAAAGAGGAAACCTTGATTGTTTGTTTGTTTGAATAGACTAAGAAACAACTGAACCGATTTTAAAAATTCTTTCACCTACAGGAAGCTACATCATATACGGTGAACATAGGATATATTTTATCCCGAAAAAAGGGATGAAAATGAGAGCAGAAATTTGTATAGGGAATTAAAACAATGTCATAGTAACATTGTTTACGATTCAATTCGTCATTGTAATTTTATATCCGTGTCAAAGAGTAAATTATATCTGTCATAATATTTAAAATTAAATTCTAAGATTGGTTGACTTTATTTGAGCTACTTTTTATTCCACTAAACTGTTCCCTTGGGGCCACGCGGGCATAGCCGATGGCGGAAAGCTAGTATGATATATAGAGCTTACCCAAATCTATGATATACGGTCTGACACGTCTGCCTTGCGAGCCATCAGATCGGGTGAACGGCGTCGCTCTGTATTGCAGGGCCGCGTGCTGTTTACTGATCGAAGGGTGTTCCAACGCAATATCCACCACTTTCTTATCTCGCCCGATCAGGAATGCCGACTGACGATGAATATATAATATCGGCAACGCCTTATCACCCTTGAACGGGTAGAACCTGAACAAACAACACGTAAATTTATTATAATATACACAATTATAATCAATATGGGTGTAGACAACTTTTACTTTATACATGAAATATAACAAAAAACAATATTTAAAAAAGTATCATCATTCATATATAAAATGTAATTTTGAAATTTCCCGCGAAAACGCCACTTTTGTCATGACATCGCTATGACGTCACGGCCCTCTGAAACTAATATCGTTCTATGTATGCGTAAGGTTGGATTCTCCAAGTTCTGATATGAGTAAGAGGGGCGTGACGTCACACGCTGTTTGCGGTCAAGTAACAAGTAAAAAATATTCGTTTTTTTATAATTAATTTAAGCAATATTATAAATATAATGAGCATAAAAGTGTGATTTTAGGTAATAGTAAATTAAACACACCCGTATAGAAATACAGATTTGTGATCTTGCCGGTACAAAGACTCAAATCTTTGTTATTATCTGTATTATTCTGTTTACTTCTAGAAGTATGCGCGAATTAGATGTGTTCCGTTATACATTTAAATCTATACTAACATTAGGGATAAAGTTTCTAACTGTGTTAGTGTTTAGGAGGTAATCTTCAGAAATACTAATCTGATCATGAAAACTCTTTCACCGACGGATAGGTATCATTTACGTTTACGCAGGCGAAGTCGCTGGAAAACAGCTAGGAATATATAAATTATATGCAACAATGAACTTGAAATTACTGTATAATCACTCCTTCTGAACAAAGTTAAAGATTAGAATCGCATTTTGAATTGTGTTACGCTCGATACAAAATAAAGCTCAATGATAAAAATTATTTATTAAAATCATGACACTTGCTATATGATGACTCTCTGCCGTTAATGTTAAATAAGACGCAAGCTTAGATAAATTAAAAACTAATAAAATCAATGATTTGGGCAATTTTTGATTATAAGTGCATTATTATTATATACGATTATAACTTATCCATACCTCCATCGCCTTTTAGGTTGTTTAGCATCATCGGGTTCCGTGTACTTGATAACTACACCATTAACAGTATTTTGGTCCGCAGTCAGTTTCCCGGACAATCCAAAGTTTGGTTTCTCTTTATCAGCGGGATTTTTGTCACCCTCCTTTTTCACTTCCGTTTTGCCCCAAGTATATTCTTTGTCGTCCGCATCACCGAATCTATAAAAACAAGAAGTCTAATTAGAGCAGGGTTTTTCAAACACGAACCCCTAAGGGTTAGTGAGGTTAGGTAGATGGGGGATAACCTTAGATTAGGCTCTTTCGGGACGGGTAAGGGTTAGGGATGCACAGTTGCGCATCCTTGGCCTTTGAGGGGGAGCAGTCTGGTGTATTAGCGCGCTCACCGGGCATTGCACGCCCCGTGTCCTGTCTGGGGGGGATGAATCGAATGTTCCTTCCCCTAACCCGTGTTGGAAACCGCCTCGCAAGAAGAGGAACAAAACGTTACCCGGAATATGGTTCCCATGGGACCCATGCCGTGCTTCACCTGCGTGTGAGGGACGTATCGCTAAGTTTTAGTGGGTTAAATCCTGCTTTTTGCTTCGGGGGTGGGGCCGCAGGAGTCCCATATAACTCGTGGATCCCGCGCAGGATGAAGAGAGAGAAAAGCGAACCGCATTTCTCAGCATCAAAAAAAAAGGTTGGCCTTTAATATCTCTTTAATTATTAAAAATATTATTTTATAATTTTGAAGGAGGGGGGAGAGATTTGGTTTGTTAATTAAGGGATTCGCTATCGTTTAGAATCTTTTACGGAAGTTCCTGGAGCCAATAATAAAAAATAAAAATAAATATTTAACAACATCACATACATTGCTTAGATTCCAAGATGAGTAGCTAAAGCCCCCGTATTATGGAGTATCTGAGACAACGAAGGTACCACAACACCCAAACCCGAGTCAATATAGAAAAGTTCATTTTCTACATTGACCCGACCGGGAATCGAACCCGGGACCTCAGAGATGGCGACACCTTGAAACCGGCATGCGAACCACTCGGCTACGGAAGTCGTCAGTTAGTTTGACAGTTTGACATATCCTATGATAAAACCCGATGCCGCAGTGATTAATGCGTTCTCTCTGCAATGCTGAGGTTTAGCAACTTTCGCAAGGGCCAATGACGTGTGACCAAAACATTTATTACATTGAGCTGCATAAGCGTGGTTCCAAAGCCGTTTAAGCCTTTGGTCCAGGCTACAACCGTAGCCGTTAACACCAATCAATTCACACTAATCAGTATACACAAGTTTCTATGCAAATCTATACAAATACTATAAAAATGAAAGATTTGCTTGTTTGCATCGAATAGTCTCAGTAATTACCGTACCAATTTTAAAAACTATTTCACAAAGCTATATCATACGCGACTTTTATAGCTTATAATTTACGCGGACAAAGTCCCGCGACTTTCCGACGCGTAAATTATGGCCTTTGTCAATGATGTAGCTACCCGTAGGTAAAAGAATTTATAAAATCGTTCCAGTACTTTTGAAGCCTATTCGTTACAAATAAACAAACACATCTTTCCTCCTTTATAATATTAGTATAGATGGAATCTGAAAATATACACACTAATATCTCAATCTTACTTACCTGGTCTTCCTTTCTCGCGGTTTGTCGTTCTGTCTAGGTGGAGGGCGAGCGCGATCGCCACCCCTATCATTGCCTCTATCTGTCATCCTGTCCGGTCCCCTGTTCGATCCTCTAGTCGGTCCCCTGTCCGGTCCCCTGTCCGCTTGTACCGGTGGACGACCACGGTACCGCCCATCTGGACTCCTGGACCGGGATACAGCTCTGCAATGATCGTCACGGTTAAATACCAGAATAGTTTTTCAATTCGGAATTTTCGGAAAAGTATAGGTTTCAAAATATCCAATCTAATCAATCTTTATAAATTAAAATAAAGCGCTATGTGTGTTGTTAAGTACTAAAATCGAGAAAGGCACAAATTACGAAGAAAGAAGAAATAACGTTGAAAATACGAAAATAATAATGAAAAGTAGTAAATAGTAGCTCGGTGGTGTAGCAGGCCTCGGCTCGCGATAATTGTTGTTGTTAAGCAACTTTCGCAAGGGATGGGTGACCAAAAAAATATTATCTCGCTAGCACGAGAAAGCACATTAAGCCGTTGGTCCCGGCTGCATTTGGAGTGATCCATTCCGCATTGGGCCAGTGTGGAAGGTCATGGCCCATCCTCCTTAACCATCCATAAGGAAGGCCTGAGCCCCTGCAGTGAGGACGTAAAAGGGCTGATAATGATGATAGATAGAAAAAAATCCAATAAAAATGTTAATCAAACGACATTACTTTGTTTTTGACTAATAGGACATAACAAGGTTGGCCGGGTCAGCTAGTATCATAATGGAATTGTTGAATACACATATAAACCAATATGTATAAAAGAAAGTCGTGTTAGTTACACTATTAATTACACAGAACGGTTGAGCCGATTTGGTTAAAAATTGGTGGGCAGGTAGATTAGAACCAGGAGACGGACAAACAACGCTTTATAAAAGTAATAATAATAAAATACTCAAAATATTTATCACATAATGATGTCTATGGTTTATTTTTCTCATTCATTGACTGTTAGGAAGGACTAAGAAGTTAATATATTTTTACATTCAAATTTCTTAGGCAGAACAAAGTTCGCCGGGGTCACTAGTAATATATATATATAAGTAAAGTAATTTAATAAATAATTACCTATCTTGCGTTGAAGATGGCTTATCAGATCTGCCAGGGCGTTCGCGACGCGCTGCATCCCTCTGCCTGTAACCCATAATGGTGTTCTTAACTTTTGGCATCCATACCATCATTAATTATGGCTTATTATGGTTATTTATAAAACACTAGCAGCCTCGTAGGACTATAGGTAAACGTCATTAAAAATCACATATGAGATTCAAATTACTAAATAAATATATTTTATCGCGTGTATTTAAAAATGATTACATGCTTTTGATTATGCTTAAAATTACTATGGCTTTAATTATTAAAGGACCAACATCTTAGTGTAGTGAACACGGAACCGAAAATGTTTGAAAACGATATATTTTTTTTTAAATACAAGCGATAATACCGTCATTCATTTCATTTAATGAGTGGTGTGCTGAAATTATAATAAGAACCGATTATAAATAAAAATTATTTTATTGTACTGTTGTGAAATACCTTATATAAATATATTAATAAACGAAAGGGCGACGGTACGCTCGCGCACTGTGTGTGAAGTACCTACCTACACACTGCAAGTAGCTATTAATTTACAAACAGTAAACTAAAAGTTATTTATTTATAAAATGTAACGCATTAATAATACACGTAGAAAAAAAAAGGGCTTAGTAAGAGTTACTCGCGCACGAATGGTAAGAACCCTTGAGGGATTGAGGGTTAAATATTTATTTTCTTGTTTTTAATATTTCCTGTTAAAGCGGCAACAGTAGTTCAATGAAAATTTCAACTGTCTAGCTATGAAGGTTCATTAAAATTTGGTGGCAGACAAACGTACGAACAGCGGCGTCTAAGAAATGGTTCCCATTTTTACTCTTTGGGTAAAGAACCCCAAAAACATTGTGTTTATGATATTGGCTATCCAATGCTGCCAGGTTGTTGGTGTTTTACAAATAACCCTGAATATGATATGTGTAGTTAGCAGAAAAGTAATGTTGACACAAAGCCTAATACTATATATTTATGTTGTCACAAATTATAAAGGCATATAAGAAGACAGATATTTTATATATTTGGAATGAATCAAAAACAAAAATATAGTATCTGTTTAGGTATTAAGTTAACCACTCTATACTAACATTCAAACATCTCGTCATTATATTCCTTGATTTAATAACTTTAACGTAATCAACAATCATAGGATACTTCGTATTAACTTAAATTACCATATGTTTAATTAATATTCAGATTAAATTCTATTTACTGTCTGTATAAATACAGTCAAAATTGTAAAATATATTACTGTTCCTAATTTTAAACAAATTATATTGACCAAATGTTTGCATTTAAAATAATTTATTAATACTAGTTGCCTTATCTGTTTCTATATCTGCATGACCTTCTCAACCTAAAATTATGCAATTACATTTAAACATGGTCACGTTTATATAAATATTCTAAAAAAAACCAAAATAATATGATTGTATTATAAAATTCAGAATCTTATCACAGTTTTATTGAAAAAAGAAATATTACAATTATGTTGTGCGTCATTAAATCTGTGCTAAGAATCCTTCGTATGAGTATATGAAATAATATTTATTGCATAAAACGAAACATCCTCGACCTCCTAGGCGTTGTAACATTTACTGACACACTCCTGTAAATCATCAACTTACCGTAACTCTTTAATAATACGATGATTTGATGAAGATTTACCTACTCAAAATTCATCCAATCGTGGATTTCTCGACAATGACATTAAAATAATATGATTATTATTTACTTGAATTATCATAATACATTTATGTTTATGTTTCTTCTTTCAAACTTTCTGTTATAGTTTCTGTTATTTATTTTATTTCATCTACCTCCAGGTGCAGCTTCTTGTCCAGTAATATTTAAATCTATACTATGTTGCTCTTTTTACCAGTAGTGATAAAATCCAAACAGTGAAGATATTCCATAAAACCTTGATCTGTTTTCCATATGTACTCCATTTTCTTTCAGTCCATAGCATAATGTCATAGCGACCATAGCATAATAAGTAGCATAATCATCACGACAACGTAATATTTATCATATTACATTAGTCATCAAGACAGAGTTTCTATCATAGCTTTATATTTATCAAGACTGTATAATAATATTCATCCAGAACGTGTAAATTTCATTCAGACTGTGTAATATTCATCCAGACTGTGTAATATTCATCCAGACTGTGTAATATTCATCCAGACTGTGTAATATTCATCCAAACTGTGTAATATTCATCCAGACTGTATAATATTCATCAAGACAGTATAATATTCTTCATAATATATTATTCACCACTATTGATTAATATACTCATAGTGTGATAAACATTCATCACAACAATCTAGTATTATAGTATGATATATTGTGACATTTTAATAGTATATTTTTATCGCAGGAACATCTTTTACTATTGTTTTACTTCTTATTTGAATGTAAGCTTAAGAATACATACAGCACAAATTTTTCATTATTTTTTACTGTAATGCAACTGCATAATATGCCTCCATGATCAAATCGATATAATTTTTTTTCTTCAAAAACAATCCCTTGTTTTGATATTTTAAATTATCATCGATAATTAAATGCCGGACAACTTTTTTTGTATAAAATTTCTGTATTCCGTTATAAATATTTAATATCACAACACTTTCAGGAATCCAAAGGTAATATTATTCGCGTTATGTTAAAATCAACATCTATCACATAATGTCATTAGTCCTTTGAGTTCATTTCACCGTGCTACGAGAACGGAATGTATGAATGGCACAATATCCAAACTAATTATATATCATTTTTTGTTTATTGTCTTCTTAAAAACTCCGAAGACGTTATTTTATAACATTGGTGTCCGATAAATCTGACTCTTTCAAACATGCCTAGAGTAATTATCATGTAAGGTGCAAACAGTGAAATATCTTTGTAAAAGCAGCATATTCGTATCGAATTCATTATAATTTTCTGTAGAGATTCTGTAAAAACAAATACAGTTATTTAACTTCTTTTAATAATTAGTGAACAGTTTTCATGTCAGCACACACATGCAGAGTTCACTCAAATACTCGTATTTCGTACAAAATACCACATTTTTTTTTAATAATAAGCAGTGTACCTATTAGAGACTATATTTTGTATAAACTATATTGTACTTATGTTTTTCATAAAACAGAATTATTGAAATAATATACGTACCTATCTGCAGCGAATGTCTCCTCACGATACTTGTCTCTCTTGTCTTGATAATCTCGGTCACGGTACTGGTCGGGTTCTTGGCGTCTATTTAAATGATAGAAATAATATTTAAAACACCGAAATTAAATTTAAGCATCTGAAATTACTAAATCCATGAACATGAAGAGGTTTGATTTAGTGCACATTTAGTAATTTTTGATACTTATTTAACTTGTTAGCAACAAGTTAGTGTTTAACATTTTCTTTTTATAATAACAAACTATAATAAAGAAGTCAATATGTACGACATAACATAAGAAAGAAGTGCTTAGCTATCTTCCTTGATTTGGCCAAGGCATTTGACACGGTCTCAATTCCCCTACTTTTAAATAAAATGGAGCGCATTGGTGTCAGAGGTATAAGCACTCTCGCTATTCAAAGACTACCTTAATATTTTTTTAATTAATCTACAAAATATGTACATACCCATATTGTAGTATGTGAATTTGTGAGGAGAAATAAAGATATTTATTATTATTATAAACAATTTTTAACTATACCTTTCTCTATAGTCTCTGCCTTCTTCATAGTCTCGACGCTTAGGTCCTCTATCTTCATACTGATTGTATCGGTGATATCCTTTAAGAAATTTAAATAATTTACCATAGAATTTAAATAAGACCATATAAAAGATTTTTATTTATACAATATTATTTTGTGATTTTATTACCTCTTGTGTCTTCTCTTTGTGGATGGTAGTTATCTTCTTTTGGCTTCCTTCGATATTCACCTTGTGGTCTCTGATCTTCGTATCTCTGTTGCCTATAGTGTAATGAAGCTATTAGGATATATTATGATGAAATAGGAGTATTTCAAGAGATAAATATGATATCCTCATAATTATGAAGAATGGCAACTACATGTCTAGATGATGAATGGAAAAAATGAACACAGAATTGATGGCAAGTACTTGATAATAGTACCTTTTATATTCATCGAATTCCTGTTGTCTTCTAGAAAAATCTTGATTTATATCATTGTAATATGAGCTATGGCCATATTTGTCTCTATTTTTATCATGCTGATATGATCCATATCTGCAATTTATATTTGAATATGCTTTTCTTATTAAAATTTTATGAGAACTTTGATTTACTTTATTTATTTACAAATGTACTAGACAATGAATGAATACCTACATCAATTGTAACTTGTGCATTATTGTGCTCAATAACATAAAACCAATGTTTAGTTGTGGAATCAATCAAATTATTCTTATAATTACACAAAAACTGTGATTTGAAGGTGTCACAATATTTCTCATCATAAGGTACTCTTTATACCTGTACCTGTCATTGCGGTCTCTTTCGTAATACTCCTGATATTGGTGATGTTTGCGTTCCTTACTAGAACCACGATAAAATCGCTGCACCTCTCTTTCCCTCTCGTAGTCTCCATCAGAAACTGAATGACGATATTCCTTCCTAAATAAAAAATTCTATTAAATAAACAAATATTCAATATATACCATTCTTAATCTATAATTAAAGGCTGATTGCAGAACTTATAAAGCTGAACAGAACATTTCTACAATTGTTTGAATTTCACGTGAAATAAAATGACACTGACATTTCCTGATATTGTAATGGGTTGTGAAACACTGATCAACAATTAAACAATGCATGAAAGACAACACATAATCAGTTCAGAAGAAGTAAAATCTCTGAATGCAAGAAAATTCATAAACTTATTGGAGGCTACCAGGTTTAAAGAGCTATTCTGAAACTGGTAGGTCATAATATATTTTTAGATAGGCAGTGACTAAAGATTCCATAAACCTAGAATAATAAATAAATATTCCTAAGTTATAGAGATTAAAACTCTTACACTTGGTTTCTCAATCACATCACTTAAGCAGGTTTTCCTTACTGATTTTAATTTTTTAAATTATTAGTGATAGCAGTTTATTAAAAACTATGACTTTTTCCATCAGTTATACAAACATCGATTAAGGTTTAATTAAGGATGCCTTTAAGCTCTTATGAATGTCAAATTTGTATGGGTAATGTCGCATTAAACTAATGACAATTTTAATGAATGTTAGTGCAACTGACTTTTTGCCTTGTGAAAAGTTAAAAAACTTAAGTATTGAAAATAAGTTGAGATTTTGTACTTTTCTCACTTCAGAAACAGGCTGTTAATATTTTTGGAAACTTTATCATATGAGGGTGGATAGAAAAGTTCGCAGCCTAACACATAAATACTTAAACTATTTTAACGTAACTGACTCATTCAATTAGTTTACTCTCTGGTTGTCAAATTGTAAAATTCTATCGCAATAGCATTAACTGTATTTAAATTAAACTGCATTTTGTGAATCTTTGTGCAGCATTTTTCAAGAATGGAAAAAATTTAGCAACTATAAAAACACCTTGAAGGTCAAAAATTTTCATCAAATGAGGAGGTTAAAGCTGCGGTGGGTGACTTTTTTGAAGGCCTTGAAGAAATTTTTTTATGACCGGGATACAGGCGTTGGAAACCAGATAGAAAAAGTGCATAGAGTTAAGTGGATAAATAAAATTACGTTTGCTTATATCTTATATTGTTTTCTTGCTGACGCCGCGAACTTTTCAATCCACCCTCATACATAAATAAATCAATTTCTTGGACCAAAACTACAAATTTATAAAAACAAGAAAAAGTTAAAACTCAAAACAATGAAGCTTTACTTAAGCAAATATTGAATTGGACCATTTGATATAATGTCATAACTTTGATCATCAATTAAAACCTAGCATAGCCATTTAAAGTTATTGTTTCACTATCAGTGGTGTAACTATACCGTTTGAGGCCCATGCCAAATTCATAATTTTTTTTTGTACTAATAGCGTAATAATAAATGTCAGGTGTCTTCTGACCTGGAGCCCCTTCCAGCGGGGGGCTCATGGCGTTTTGGCGACTTGCCATCCTGTAGTTACACCACTGTTCACCATGCCAAGACAGAATATTGTGTAACTAATTCTGCAATCAATGTTAAAGTCATGACAGTTATCATCACATCCGATATAAACCTCGACTATTATGGTGCATACAGCCTAATATTCAGTTAGTAACATGCTAAGACAGAAATAAATTGAACAAATAGGAAATAAAATAAATCATTTAATAAAAGAAGAAGAATAATTGTAATGGTATGTTAACTTACTGATAGTAAGTGTGTGACGGTTGACTGTCTGCTGAAGAAGCTCTCCGTTCTTTCACCACACTATGAAGACGACGCTCCACACGAGCTTCTTCTAAAAACACATAATAAGTAAACAACCACTTCCATAAAATAAATTATTTTACCGATTGAATTAAATGGCAGGAAATAGATACCTAATTCACTTTCAGAAGAATTACGAGCACGTTTGCTATGTTTATGCTTATGCTTGCGTTTCTTTTTTGGAGAAATTTCACCTTCACTTATCGACCATAACTCCTCTGCTGATGCACTAACATCTTGTGAATTAGCTCGTCGCTTCTTTTTTGCATGCTTCTTCTTCTTTTTCTTATGTTTACGTTTCTTCGAACGTTTTTGGCCTTCAGTATCGCTATCAGAGTCTGACGAATCAGCACGTTTCCTTTTTTTCTTGTGCCGGTGTTCCGAAACAGAGGAATCATCAGTTTCACTATCGGAAGAACTGCTTGATTTTACACTGTCATCCGATATCTCGGATTCTTCCGAAGAACTTTGATGCCGTTTCTTTGATTTCATCTTAGATTAGCCAACTTTATTCAAAGAGCACCAACAACAATCAGATAAACTAAAATAACACGATTTGACAAACTACCTAGAACCACAGACCAAGAAGAACATACTAATTATTACGCACCAGCGGAAACGAACGAAAGCGAAGCCAAAGACAACAGCATAGATAATACATAATACAGCGTTAAACGTAGACCATATTATCTATGACGTAGTGTATAATAAGGCATAGAGATAATATTCTTTTATGTCTATGAAATGAGGAAGTATTTAAAATAAATAAAGATAGCAGCACAAATGAGGAAACATGAAATCAAACTAGATGTCACTAGCGATGTTTGGATCTTGTCAATGATTTTTTTTTTGTTATAGTGGGCAGACGAACAGACGGATCACCTGATTGTAAGTAATTACCGTTGCCCATGGACACCTGCAACACCTGAGGGGCTACAAGCGCACTGCCGGCCGAATATCCATTCAAATTTTGTTTCTGACGTAATAAAATTAAATTGAGTATAAAAAATTAATAAATATGATTTATCATATCTAACTTTCAAATTAATTTTCATTTATTTGAATCGTAAGCTTAAGTTATTTATTATGTTACGTGTAAAGGACCGATGTTTGCTTTATATATCAACATTAGCGATGTGCCAACTTATTGTTGCTCGTAACTTCAATTGACTCGATTCATCCGAATTCAGGTTTGGAATCAAGAACAAAAGGTGGAACACTGAATTCAGTGCTGCCATCTAGTGACATTATTTTTTGTAGTTTCTTTATTTTTTTAATACTTCCTTATTGTAGAATCTGAATATTAATTCATGACGTTAGATCAAAAAAGAGTAGAGTTTGGCAAGCGAAACGTGACACCACCTATTTTTCCGTTTTCATATGGCAACAACATAGAACTGTCAGTTTGACACTACGTTAGACAATTCAAGAATATTGAATTTTGTTGTTTTTGCGAATTTGAACTTGTGTTTTTGGTTAAAAATTATGTCGAAGCCGATAAAAAGTTCATCGAGGAAAATTCTTTCCATCATGATTGACAAGTTTACTGAAGTGAAAACTGAATTAAATAAAAATTTCATGGAGAAATTACAACGATTAGATAAAGTTGTATCTTTTTTAGGTTAGTTTTGTATTATAATTTTGATACTTTCGTTTTAATTTTCTGTAATTAACTAAACAGATATTTTTTATAAAATATTGCTCTATTTCAGATAACTGTGATGGTGATATTCAACCAATAATGGAGGAGATAAATGCAATAAAAACTTTAGAAAAACAAGAAATGCTGAATTCGGAAACGCAGTACTTACAAAAAATTTCTTCAATGACAGGTCTCTTTTCTTGTTTTGATTTAAGATAGATTGATAGTATTCCTATAATATTTACATAGGTTTTTTATGATGTATTGGTTTTTATTGTTGACATCCAATGATGTCATAAGAATGTTTTGTTTAACAAGGAAATTCACAGAATTCATGAAACTAATCAAACCATGTAATTGTTATACATGCTAAATATGCACATAAACTTAACTAAATTAAATATAAATTGCATTCATAGTTGAATAGGTATTTAAATTATTTTGATGTATGTGTCTATCATTATTTGCTTTTAAATACATTTAACATATCTTTGTTTCAAAGTGTTTAATCTTTTATAGATGTAAGTATAAGGACACTAAGAAGGATAAAAAATGAAGCATTAATTAATAAAGGAAAATGGGACACTCCTGGGAAAAAACGACCTCATCAACCAACAGTGTCTGCTTTAGATAATTTTGATTTAAGTGCAATTCGGAATAAAGTAAATGAATTTTACTGTGTGAAAAAAATTGTTCCAACATTAAGAAGCCTTCACAATGAATTAAAAGATGCAATAGGATTCAGTGGTAGCCGTGAGACTTTACGAAAAATTATGCTTAAGAATGGATTTTCTTTTAAAAGCAATGAAAATGAACGTTCTATGCTTATAGAAAAATACCAGATTTCTGCATGGAGGCACAAGTATTTGAGAGAAATAAATATAAAACGAAACGAAGGAAAGCAAATTGTGTACCTTGATGAAACTTATGTATATAACATCAGAATTATAAAGTTAAAAAGTCTTGGCAAGGACCTTCAACAACTGGTGTCACTACAAAGATATCCTCTGGAAAACGGCATATTGTTGTGCATGCTGGATCTGAGGAAGGTTTTGTGCCTGGTGCATTATTAGTGTTCAGTAGTAAATCCAAATCTGCTGATTATCATGATGATATGAACTCATCGAACTTTATGAAATGGGTCAGAGAAAAATTAATACCAAATTTAAGTAAGCCCAGTGTAATTGTTATGGATAATGCCAGCTACCATATAAAACAAATCAATAAACCGCCTATAATGTCTAATACCAAAGCAGATATCCGTAAATGGCTTGTAAATAATGGAATACATTTTGAGGAATATCAGACAAAGGCAGAGTTAATGTGTTTGGTTAATGATAAGAAAACATTGCCTGTATATGAAGCTGAAGAGATTTTAAAAGAACATAATCATGAACTTTTATTGCTGCCACCGTATCATTGTGACTTAAACCCAATAGAGATGGTTTGGAGTCAAGCAAAAAGAAAAATTGCAAGCAGAAACATTGGAATACCAGGAAAGGAAATGGAAAACTTAATAATAGAGTGTTTTAACTTAATTACCCCTAGTGACTGGAAGAAATACACTGATCATGTTTTAAATGTCGAAAATGATTACAAATTAAAAGATGGCATTGTTGAAAACGAACTTGAAAAATTTATTATATCTGTTGGTGCAGACAGTAGTGAAGAGAGTGACTCTGATGATTCCTTGTCATTGTTATCAGGTGTAGAATATTTAGAAACAGATTTTGACTATGAATCAGACTAAAGTATTTTTAGTCTGATTCATAGTCAAAATCTTATCTTAAATTTTCTATTGTGATTAACATGATGATTTTGTGACACCTGTATTATGTAATTTATCCATGGCACTTAATTGTAACAAAAATAAATGTTTTTTTTATTGTAATCTGGTGTTTATATTGACTAATTTAATTTGATAGATAGTGGTTCTGGATCAGAGCAAAAGGTTGTGATGAAAATCCCTTAGGAGACATGTATGTGTTATGAACACATTATAAATATAAGGGCCAGAAATCAAAATTGGCTAACATCACATTTATTAAAAAAATGTGGCCAGAGTCGCCCATATTCATTACAAAAAAACAAAGAAGTCGTTGCAAAAAACACCCTTTTAATTAATGACAAATATGAATTTTTAATATTATAAGTGCTGTTAGCCAATAGGTATAACGAATGGGTTAAAAAAAAGATTCGATTTAGTCCGTCAGTCAGATAATAGAAAAATATTGGATACGTATTTTTTTTCGCTTTAATTTAACAACAAATGGCTTAAGAGGTACTATGCGACGACTTCAAATATGCTTTGCAACAATGTTACTTTAATACAGTTTATCGATACGAAATCAAGTGTCAAAATGGAGTCCAGTGGAGAATGCCGATATTGACATTTCGAAATTGCTCATCATTGATAGAGAATACGAAATAGTGATTTTGACACAATCAAAGTGTCTATTTTTTACGGTGATGACGATTCTTGGTTGTCAGTTGAGTTAGTGAATAGGCCTACTGATATGCTGTTAACTGTACAATTAAGAACAGTCACGCTTTAGTCAAATGTTCCAAAACAAATAATTTTAATTGATATCTAAATGTTAAGATTAAATATAATTAATAAAAGTATCAAAATTATTTTGCAGTACTACATTCAGTGTTTACTGCTTAAGAATTTTTGAAATTGCCGCCCTTTTCTTGTGACACGTTTCGCTTGCCAGACTCTATTATCAGTATTGTGAATCTGATAACTTGGATTAATATCGTGATGAATAACAATTAGTTCAAGTTACGCAAACGCAACTCGATTAATACCAATGAATCTTTGAATAAAATTTTTTCTTATTTTCATAAACGAAAATGGAAACTAACTCAAGGGAAGTGAGCATAGAGAAGGTGCAAATAAGTCGTCCATTCGAAATTAAGTTTTTTTTAACTAAGAGCCGTTACTAAATCTAATATTAATAATTAAGGTATCTTAACAAATATTTACAATCAACAAGAAATGAAAAGCAAGGTTATAGCTTTAAATTTCAATATCACAAGACACGTACAGTTATTATACTATCGCTACTGAACTTGCATGTTAACGGCGGACATCGAGCCACGTGATATGTTAATGAGGAAGTATTAAAAAAAATATTAACTACCGGAATCAAGCTAGATGTCGCTACAGTACGTTCTTGATTTCTCCATGACAACCTTTCCGGTTTCCTTTCAAGTTTAAAAGTAAATTAGTTTCAAAATTCAATAAACAACTCATATTATATTTGTACTTTTTCGTATTTGTATTGATATCTAAGTTTTGAACTTTTCAAATTTCAGTTTTTTAATATGTTACCTATTTGTTAATAGAAAATCTACTAATCATATCGATCCCCTAAGGATTGCTCAGCCAAAGTAGCTACTACACTACGTTTTAAGAAATAATCGAATGTTATTTTCGATTACAAAATCATATTATATAGTAATTAATTGTTCTAAAAATCGATTAATAGATTCCATGCACCACTACTTACTCTACGAGTCTATGGTATGCTGTTGTGGAAAGAAGAATAATATAGAGTATCTTTTTCTGTGCTTCTTCTTAATCTATGAGAAGAATGAAAGATTACTTTATAAAGAAGACAAACAAAAATTTAGTAAACAAAATTTACTTCCTTTTTAAAATCAAAATCTAATTTAATCATAATCATTTTGGTGTAATTTAGTATTAACTATGATTAAAGTTGCCTTAGATTATATCTAAGGGACCAATTACAAGTTTATGAATTATTCGTGGTCGATATCTAACTTCTATATTTTGATTTCATTTGATTCATAATGGCTATGAGAAAAAGAAGCGGTTCTGGCTCGAAAAGACATTTAAAAGAGAAAGTTGTGCAAATATACGAGTCCTTTTTTAGAGGGGATGATTTGACCAGCGATAACCCTACTTTTTGGGATGAATTCTTTTTACTGAAACCAAAAATACCTCAGTTGGAGGCTGAAATTCATAAGCTTTCTGCAGAACAGTTGATGAATATGACAGAGAGCATCAACATGTTAGTAGCGCAGTGTATAGAAATGTTAGGGCAGGAGCATCATATAAGGTATAAAAAATATAACAGTAGTAGTAGCTGTGTATATTCATATTTTCTTGAATAAAAACTAATGTAATTTTTCTGTTACAAATGTTTGCTTTCTAGGTTGGTCTATGGCCTACAAACAATGAGTGCTCTTCTAATTACAATGTATCAAAGAGTTAGTCAAGATTCTAATATTAATATTAAAACTATCCTTATAGGCGAAACTGATAGTGACTTAAAAATGCAAAAGCTTCTTGAGCATTGCAGCAATATATTATCTGGTAGGTGGCATTACATTTAACATGATAACAGGTAAAGTAATCTAAGCACAACATAATTCAGCCATTTGCTATTTTTCTTATGTTGATGATTAGGATATAAATAAATTGCTAGGGGTACAGGCCTTACCTATAAATCGAACCAAAAAGCAAGATTGAGATGACTCAATTTGTGGGTATGGTATGAATTGGTCAGTTTTACATTTACTAATGCAGCTTGAACCAACAGCTTAACATGTCCTTCAATGCATAGAGGAACTCTACTATAATTATATTATAAGATTGCATATAAGATCTTTAAGACAATTTGTTAACAAACTCCTATTTGAAAGTTCTATAAATAATGCATCAAGAATGAAACAATGTTATATTAATTTTTTATTTCCAATTTGTAAAATTATACTGTCATTGATTTTCTTATTTCATATATTTTTTCTAAATGCAGGTGATGTTCCAGAAAGTTTGAAATCAATGGTTCTCAAGCTGTTACTAATAATAGCAACAGGAATAGATAGTATTGATGAAAATCCGCTTGTTGAATATTTAATGTTAAATTCTTTATTTGAACCACTCATACAGTTATTATGTACATCTACAGAAAGACAACAACATGGTATGATTTTTAATAAAACTTTTTTTTTAATATTATTTCATATTTTATGTGGATTCAACTATTTATTGTATTTAAATTGAATACATAAACTTCATATTCAGTTGTCTATATTATAATGCAGTTACAATATTAGTGTTCGTGTTCACATAATGATATTATTAAAATATTTTTCTGTTATTTCAGGATATGATGTTGTAATGCTACTCATGTTATTGGTCAACTATAAAAAACAAGAATCGGCAAATCCATATGTTGTAAAATTATCAATACTTGATGATGAATTAGCATTGAATGGGTAACCAGTTATTATATTTTGTAGTTATTACAATTGCACTGTAAAATAATAATTTACAAATAATAATAATAAGCAATTTACTAGTTTATTTTGTAAGTTGCAATGTAATTTTTTTAATTTGAATCATATTTTATTGTTTTTTGGAAACTGGTTTTACAGTTATAAAATTTTTTACAGGTATGGCCAAGTGATTATGGCAACATTAAATGATTTTGTCATGACTATATTTGGAGGAATGCAAAGTGGTGGGGGTGGAAGTGGCTGGCTATCTTCACTCACAAGCATGGTGGGGGGGATATTCCTCACTAGTGATGACACTCAACCAGTTGTCAGAGGACAAAGGAATAGGTATGCATATGCTCTGTATTATTCCAACAACTTTCAAGTCAATACACAAGCCCGCATTTAATTTTAAAAAATATTGAGATTGTAGATTTAACTCTCAGCATTTCACAAAATGTGCTCTTTGTCTATATTATCATTACAGGACTTATCTTGACCAAATGGTTGGAGTTAATGTAAAATATGTATGTAGTTAACTAGCTGTTTTCTCATGATTTAGGCCATGATAATATTGCATTTTTTACCACATATTTTAGGTGAAAGAATTGTTATTATTGGTCGCATAATTTCGGAGCTTATTTAATGCTTACAAACAATTAACACAGTTATTATATATAAAATAAAAGAAACTAAATCAAACGATCTTCGTAATGATGATGCGACATATATATATACTTTTTGTCACCTATGATCCCGAAGCACCTAATAACTTTTACTTGGAAATTCTGGAAAAGTGTTTGATGAAAGGAATGTTAGTAAAATGTATTATTACAACTTGCACAATGTATCGAGATTTCATACTTGTATGTAGTTGCATTATTCAAACTTAGTTGGTGAATAAAAAAAAATGTAATAAAATTGTGGGCAATAAGGTTTTTATATATGGATATCATACTTTATATATATTTATTATAGATAATTTTGTCCTTTTTATGCCAAACCGGCAAGAATCTGCAAGGGCTGCTTTTTTTCTCCCTGTTTTATTTCATACAGAGTCGTCAAGATTGAAAAATGACTTGATTAAAATATGAATTTACTTTCCATTACAATATTAGAAAATATTAAAAAGTATATATTTATATACTCATCAATTGAATCACATGTCAAACAATAATATTTCAATATATTCTTAATGAAAAATGCTTAAAAAATCAACTTTGTCCCTCAGAGTGCAAAGGACAAAGTGGAATCATTTATTTTTTCAGTAAAACGTGGTGAATTCAAAATTTATCAAATATAATAATTTAATGTACCTATGTAAAGTAAAATAAAATGGACAAGAAAAAGTATTCTTTAACAGACTCGTCTCCAATAACAGCACCCGTTTATGAGCATGACGCATAGGCCAGTCATCGCCTCGCGTTCCGATTTCTTATTAATTTTGTCCCGATTTTTGATAACACTCCACAATCGCTCCATTTGCGCCCATACCTAAGGCGATGCAATTGACATCCTTATAGTCTATGATATTCATGATTTCGCCTCTGCCGTTCTATGACGGCAGTGCGTAATGCATTTTCTCTTCAATTTACTTAATAATTTGAAAATTTATTAATACGACAGCTAAAATAGAACTAAAAAGTAAAATAAAAATCAATAAGGCGAGTTTATGTCTACTTGTTACAGGGTTGATAAATATCAACGAATATATATCTTCAATTGATATTAATAATATATATTGAGCTGCTGAGATTCAATGTCTCAGTTAAAAAATTAAATAACTCAAAGTCAAGCTTTATTTTAAACTTTTGCTTTAAAAGATTAAATATTAAATATAGCAGCTAAAAAATCGCAGATTTTCATATTCATTATATATATCAGATAAATATCAAATATCGGATATTTTGATATTTATTATAAATATCGGATTTTTGCGAACCCTAATTTTGTACCTTAATTGAATAAAAAAAAAAATTTTATTGTACCTATGATCCTACATCCAATTATTTCTGATTACCTTCCGAATGTCCCGAATTTTGTTTCAAAAGGTACCAACACTGGTTACTTATGTGAGTGAGGCACTAAACTTAGTAGCCTACTAACCCCATGAGAGGCGGGATCAGGACCGGATCAACAAGTCCACAGGATACTTATTTGTCTACTCGAATTTACGATTTAATCAAAGCAATTTGCAGCCCCCTCAGGACCCGAGGCCACGGGGGTGGATCGCCCCCTCCCCCCACTTGTCCACTTGCCTAAACTTTATTATATCGAACAGCGACGGTGAGGAAGGTATGCTGCTGGCATTGTACGAAGCTGCGCATCTAAACCGTAACTTCATGACGACTCTCGCGCATTCCTCTGCCGCGACGTCTTCCACGCCACCATCACCGCCTGCCACGTTACCGCCGCATGCAGTAAATATGCTATTTATTTTTATTTGATTTGTGACAATAAACATTCGTTCTTAATACAAAATGCTTGTTTGAGCTGCAAAGCTGTTTGAGTGGATTTCTGAGCATTGATGAGAATGCGCTCTGTAGTAGCGAAAAGTAACAAGTGCTTGAAGGATTCGTCAGTCCATTTAGGTCCTGGGTAACTCGGTGGTTAGAACAGTCGCCCGGATTGCGAAAGGTCGTGGGTTCGAATCCCATCTCAGGGTGCCAGTGACCAAGTGGATTTTTTAAGCATTTTATATTAAGAATATATTTCAGTATAGCATTGTGAATGCCAAATGGATCAAATATAATAAACATACAGTAATCAAAAAATTAAACAGTTTGTAGTATATGTGCCAAAAAAAAGCTTTTATTAATTTAGTACTAAAATATTGTTAATTTTAAAATTGCTTATCTTCATGCCTCATCTCCAAACGATACTTTATATAAAAATTAATATAATAACAAAAAAAATTATATTGTTAAATTTTTATGGTATTTATTTCTTTTGTGTAGAAACTTTTATAAATTCGTGTTCAAAATATCTGATATCTCATATTCTTGGTAATAATTAGAAAAAATATTGATTTTTAGGCTCCACCAAATTTGGCCCAAATACAAGCCTTGGACAATGATCAGCCCACTAATCTTCTAGTAACATTCTTCCAATATTGGTGAGTGTTAAGACCTTATATGAATTATATTAAAGTAAAAACTTCTCGCTTGTAAAGGGCCATCCATAAATTACGTCACACGTTAGGAGGGGGGGGGGAGGACGAACTGTGACATTAGAACAATATTTAGTAGAATTTGTATAGACAAACAGGTGACATGAGGGCGAGGAGTTAAAAATCATGAATTTTGTGTGACATAATTTTTGGACGGTACTAAGGTACCCCTAAAGGTAAAAAGTAAAATCTTTTTCTTTTTATTTTAATAGTTCTATAGTAATGGCGGACACAAGAACAGAGGCAAGCATAAACAAATGCAGTTTATGTTTCATCACACTTACTTGTATAGTGGAAGAGCAATTCGCGAACTCTATAATGCATGACCAAAACTTAACATTTAAGGTAAGAGATATCCCGATTAAAATGTCTATTTATTAGTGAAATAAATTATAGAAATGTTGTATTCATTTACAGGTACAATTATACAGATTACCTATGAGGCATAGAAAAATAGTACCCGAAGAAACAACTTCTCAGCCTTTAGCTTCCACATTAATAGGTAAACACGTAGATTGTTATTAAATCGAATCATTTCTTAGAATCCTCTTAAAGTGGTTGTATAAAGTTTATATGATGACGACACTTTTAAGTGAAAATGATAGGTGTAGACAGTACTTAAAATAAAATTCATATATATTTTATCACTCTGACGCTTATTAATATTTATAATATTACTCGTCACGTGACCACAAACAGCGTGTGACGTCAACAAAATTAATTACAATACACTCATATTTGGGCAGTTATGTAAGAAATCCGTTGAATCGAAATCCTCCTTTATTAAGTCATTTAAAAATAGGCTTCTGGAAATACTCGAATATGGAATACGAGAATATTCTTAATGAAAACAATGCTTAAAAAATCCACTTTGCCCCGAGGTACTCTGAGATGGGACTCGAACCCCCGACCTTTCGCAATCCGGGACCCCCGACCTTTCGCAATCCGGGCGACTGCTCTAACCATTGAGCTACCCAGGACCTTACAGAACTGACGAATCTTTCAAGCACTTTTTTCTTTTTTGCCTCTGGCGAGCGTATTTTCGTTAACCCGTATCCATTTTCATTAAGAATATTTTCCAATATAGCATTGTGAATGCAAAAAAATTAATGAAATATAATAATAACGAGCACTATAAGAGTATGATCCGAATTGTGAAGGAGTTAAAGTATTCTGCTTCCAACAGACCTTCTAGTCGAGTTCATAATGTGCCACCTGCTGAAGAAGTTCCCAGGGGAACTATACGAGTTGTGTGTAGGAGTGTTGCTCAGGCTACTTAGTTATCAGAAACGGTGCCGAGTGAGACTCGCGCGAGACTGGCGCCCCCTGTGGGCGGCTCTCATTGCATTACTCAAGTTTCTCGTCACCAACGAAACTGTACTCCTGCGCAGGCATAACATATTCACAATGGCCCAGCAGGTACTTACGAACCTCAGATTAATTTTTTTGTAAAATAAGTACTTGTCATCGTCATCATCAGCTATTATGTCCTCACTGTAGGGATTCAGACCTACTTTATGGGTAGTTAAGGACCTGGCCCAATGTGGATTGGAGAGTATTAATGACGGCAAATGCATCCGGGACCAATCCTTGCGAACGTCACTAACCAAAAATGACCGCAGGCCACAGCGTTTATCTACTACGCTACCGAGCTACTTAAGTACTTGTATTCCGAGATAAATAAAATAAGTACAGTAAAATAATAGGCATAGCTTAACTTCGTGTTTTCGTAGATGATCGAGAGACCTAGATAGAATAATGATATACAGCCTTTTTTACAGATTGTATGCACTTAAACAGAACAAAATACTTGAAAATATTACATAAAAACAAAACACGATGTCGGGTTATCAGTTCAGTATAGTTCTAAATATCTATATGCACATCCTTCTTGTTTTCAATATTATCAGCAAACTGAAAAATTTATGCCACTCGCGCGGCTTACAACTAATTTGCTGTTTTTATAAATGACTTTGATATTTATTTAATTGCGGTAAAGTTGAAATTGTAAATGATTTCTATGGTTAAATTTTAGGGTAAAATGTTTATCGATATTTCGCCAATTGTTGGCCGATTTTCAAAAATATTTTTTTATTCTAAAACTTAATGGACCGAAGAGGTCCCAATGAAATTTAATCGAATCGAATCAGTAGTTTTCCTTTTATAACAAAACAAAATACGCCTAAATATTTAGATGATTGTTGATTTCAACTAAAAAACAAAAAAAAAGCGTATTTTGAATACGTTCAAATTCTGAAAGGAGGATTTTCTCTGTTCGAGTAGTTGGTATATTTTTTATGAAAGTTGTAATTGTGAACCAATTTCTGTCAAACTAGCTGTATCCCCGCGACTTCGGCGGCGCAAATTATAGCCTATGTTAAATATGTATTATGTAGCTCCCTGTATATGAAACACTTTTATAAATCGGTCTTATAGCTCCGGAGCCTATCCAATACAAACAAATCAGCAATCATATCTTTCCTCTTAATATCAATGTCACTAAAAGTATCATATAAAAATTTATTCGAGAAAATGCTATTGAAATCTAACGCCAATCATTTCATTAATAACCTTCGCCCGACTTCAATAGCATTTTCTTGAATAAGTCACTTTTGAGATAATTATTATTTATCACTTTTTGAAGTTTGAAGTTGGTTCAATTTTTTTTAAAAGATTTTATTGTTAAAATCTTTGTATTGTCAGACGATTGTTTATGATGTTTTGCGATTCCCATAATTTATCTTGAAGCACTGAATAATATTTCATGAACTTAATCCAATATATTTGTTGCAGGTCGTAAATATCTTCAATTTGTTTATAACTTTTGGAGACACGTTTTTGCCGACACCGGCTTCTTATGACCAGTTGTACTATGAGTTGATTAGGATGCATCAAGTGTTCGATAATCTATTTTATATGGGTATGTCTTACAATTGCATTATATTATTTCAAGCTTGAACTCACTTTGTACACAAAACTTACAAATTCAGATTTTATTTTAAAGGCTTCATTACATAACACAAACAAGCGCCATCTATTTAGGGAAATATCATAGTTATAATTTACAAGGAGGAGGGAGGCAGGCTTAAGACTTATTTTTTCTTTTGAACAATCCATAAAATTCTTACATAATAATCATTGATCATTTATTCCGCGCTGGTCACAAAACCGTTACAGCTTTGCTGGACGTCGCACAGACAGGTATTTGGCCCTAAAAGTTGGACAAAATCCATTTTTTTTGTTTTAGTAAGACACTCTTTTTTATTATTCCTCGAAATTCAACAGTATCCCCTCCTAACAATAGCACGAACCCGATACGCTAGAGTCTTTCCCCCGCTCCATACAGTCAGTCGGAAGTTACCGTTCGCTTGACGTGGTCGTGTAAATTATTCAATACGCTCGACTTTCGTTGTTTTCAAATATTAAATTTATGGCGAAAAAGTCTATTTCGTGTGAGTTTCTACTATGAATTGTACACAATCAGGTATGTTCTTTATATTTTATTTAGTTTTGTTATGAAAAGAGGGATTTTTTGTACCTTTACCTCCATTAGTAAGTAGCCCTTAAAAAGTCGTATAAAATACGCATTTTAAAAAGTCATTAAGCGTTTTAAAGTATTTCTGAGCATTTCTAAGTAAAAATTTTTATGATTTGTTTTAAAGCAGACTCTATAGTATTCTAAAATGCATAGATCAGCCACCCAAACCCACCCCTCTATTTTTGGCAATTATTTTGTTGCATGGACTAAAAAAAACATGTGTTCTGTGTTTTTATGAAAATTGGTTTTTCTTGTTTCCAGGCTTTTCTGGGGTGCGGGTATTAACTAGAAACTATTAATTTACTATCATGGAACGCTCCAATGCGTCAACTTTTAACGAAAAGTTGGAATTTATGGAGTTGGAACTTCTGCATCAATACTCTGAAGGTGACCCAAACATTGCCGAAGCAAAGCATAAGTTGTCGATCATACGTCATCAATTCAAGCAGAAATGGTCAGCTGCTCGCAATACCAAAGCCAGATTCCTGGACATGAATAAAGAATGGCTCAAGGGCACCATATCCCTACCAAAATCGAGTACCTATTTACGTGAGACATTACTCTTTTTTTGGTTCGATTACATTTCATTGAATTTTATCAGTTACTAATAAAGGTTTATCTTTTGTTACAGGATTAAATACAGGTAGACCTCAAAAGTCATTCTCAGAATTATCTGAAAGGAGTAAAAGGCGAAAAACTGAAGATCTTCGAACATCTGACTTACATGAGCTGGCATACGCAACACAAATGAAATTGCGAAAGACTGGTGAAGTCGAAGCATCAAAAATCGTAAAGGTCCTTATCAGAAGTCCTCTGAAAGCAAAACAATATTCAGCAGCAATAAAAGAAAAAACAGCTGAACAACAAAAAGAAGTTTCAACGAAATTGGCACACCTTGTTTATGTTTGTTGAAGCGGGGCTTACTCAGGCACAGTATGAAGTGGTTCGAGACACAAATCCAGACTTTTACCCGTGCTATTCAATTCTAAAGAAGTTGAAGAAAGAATGTTACCCCGAAATCCACAGCATAACTGAGACCTGTGCAGAAGTAAGGGTACAAAGCTTAATGGATCACACAATCAAGCGGTTATTATTGCATCTTGGTGAGGAAGTCCTGGAGCAACTGACTGAATCTGAAAAGCAGTCCTTTGTGCTCATCAGCAAATGGGGTTGTGACGGATCTCAGCAGACTCAGTATAAAATGAAATTTGAAAATGAGACTGATTCCGACGCCAACATTTTTCAAAGCTCTGTCGTTCCACTTCAACTTGTCTATGGAAAGAAAAAAAAAATTATATGGCAAAACCCAACTCCATCATCACCACGATATTGCAGACCAATACGCATACGATATGTGAAAGAAAACACTGACGTAACCAATGAGGAGATCGAGTACGTTGAAACTCAAATAAAAGAACTAAGCAAGACCAAGATCGACGAGATATCCATCAAACACAAAATAGTTTTTACCATGGTGGACGGCAAGGTATGTAACGCAGCAACACATACCAAGTCAACCATGAGATGTTACATATGTGGCGCCACATCCTCCGATTTCAACGACCTTACAAAAGAAAGGCCCTGCAATACGGAAAATATGCGATTTGGTCTGTCTTTGCTGCACGCTCGAATAAGATTTTTCGAGAGCATTTTGCATGTAGCTTATAAATTACCGGTCATGAAATGGAGGGCTCGCCTGACTGCCGAAGAGAAGAAACTAGTGGAGACACGAAAAAAAGAAATCCAAACCAAGTTTCGTGAAGAACTAGGATTACTAGTAGATATTCCAAAGGCTAACTTTGGAAACACAAATGATGGGAATACCAGCAGGCGATTTTTCGAAGAATACGAAAAATCTGCAGAAATAACTGGGATAGACCAGAATTTAATCTACCGATTAAAAGTCATTCTAGACACCATGTGCTGCGGGATAAAAATTGATACACAAAAATTCGAAATTTACTGCAAAGAAACTGCTGAATTGTACGTTTCTTTGTACAATTTTCACCCAATGTCGCTGACATTACATAAAGTGTTGCGTCCTGGGTCAGCTGTGATAAAGGAGGCGATTCTGCCAATCGGGCAACTGTCTGAGGAAGCTGCAGAAGCCCGCAATAAGCACATTCGAGCCTTTCGGCTAAACTACTCCCGAAAATTTTCGAGAGTAGCTTGCAACACAGACGTTATAAATAGGTTGTTATTGACATCTGACCCCTTGCTGACGGGAATGAGAAACGCTAAACATAAAAGAAAGAGGAACCCTCTTTCAGCGGATACCATGAATCTTTTGGAGGAAAATGATATTTTCAATATTAGTATTGAAAATGATTCTGAAGATGATGAAAATTAGAAATAAAATTTGTTAAGAATAATGTTTGCCTTTTTTTAACTCTATTATACCTAAAACTAGAACAAAATACTTTAATAATACTATAAAACGCAAAAAATATTTTTGTCCGACTTTTAGGGCCAAATACCTCTCTGTGCGTCGTCGACTTTTTGACGGAACAAAATGTGGGTAACGGGACTATTTTGGTCCTATTAGATTTTACCCGCGCATTTCACACATCGAACCATAGTCTACTCTTGGCAAAATTATCGTTTTATGGTTTTGACAATAACGCATTGAAATGGTTTTCGAGCAATCTAAATGCACAGACACAAGGTGTTGAGATCTTGAATTCCACTACTGGTGAAAAGACATCTTTAGATGCCGTTCTTCTCGTTCAAGGTGTACCTCAGGGGTCAGTGTCAGGCCCAGTTCTTTTCTTTTATACAGTGCAGATTTAATCAAACGTATCAAGAACTGTAGGTATTATATATATTTATCTTTTAAATCAAATAATATATAGACTGCTTTACTTAAAAATATAGGATCTATGATTGGGCTGATAAGAATTGCTTAGTATTAAATCAACTAAATTCAAAATGTATTGTTTTAGGCTCAGACATTCAAGTTAATAGCATTAAATATAGTGAAAAACTGCTTCTATAGACTTTATAGTGTGTGAGTTCCTTTAAACTGACCTGAGGATGCACATTTGTGAGACCTTAGTACTCTTTAAACTGAATTATTCAGATACATTGATCGGGGGGTGTCTACTTAGATACACTAAGAACCTTATTCAGCGTGTACAGAACGCATGTGCCCATTTGCTTCTTTATCCCACGGAGAGCACATGTTACACCTTAACAGGGGAAACCTCATGAATATGGAGGCTAGCCGTATACTTCATTTTGCGTGTTTGCTGTTTGGTTTTATTACAGTTACCGGTTTACTGTACGACAAGCTCAATTTCTCTTGTGCAGTCAGGAATGCTACTCATCTTTTATATCCACGATATTTGTTGGTATAACATTCCTCTGCCTTTAAAATAGTTTCGTGCCGTCAAAACATTTAATAACAAATGAAAAAAAAACATCTATTTGATTTACAGAAGTTTATTTGAGTGTTGTGTTGTATGATTAGTATACAGATGTATAATTTAAACTGCATTCTCTTTTATCATATTATCTGTCATGCATGGTAAATACAATTTTTATTTTATTCATATTCATACGTATCGAATTCAAATATATAGGTAAAGTACTTCTTATAAATATTTATGTATGGTGCATAGTAGTAGTGTGTACATTGTATGGCTGCTAAATAAATAAATTACTGTTATTTTATCGGGTGATAAACTGATAAAAGTAATCAATTATTTGACTAAAGTTGACGAAACTTTATTTTGTGCCAAAAGAGGATTATTAAATTATTTGCCTACACATCAGCAAAAAGGTAAATAGTAATAGATAGTTTTATTTAATTACTTCGTAGTATTGACCTTAAAGATTTCGTAATCCATTTTAAACTGAAATGTTAACAGATAAAGGTTTAAAATCTGCTGAACTAACTTGATATACAGTCGACTGTTAAGTTGCGGCCTTAGAACGTCGATTTAAGTCTGAATTTAAAAGACTTACTAAATATTAAACCTTGCTTTCGTCACCAGCTTATTAACGTCCCTACTACTAGGGCTCAAGCTATCCCTATAACTGGAATTGCATCAAATCGAATTTGGATAATGGGGCTACGGGATACGGATACGGGAGCCAGTGCGGATTGGAGATGATTAACGACTGCAGATGCAGCCGTGACCAACGGCTTAACTTGCCTTCTGGAGCCTAACTTGCCGGAGGAGCTCGGGATAATACATTCTTGGTCACCTATCCTACGACTGGCCATTGCGAATGTTGCTTAACAACAATATCGCAGGCCGAGCGCGCTAACCACTGCGCCATCGAGCCCCTCCTTAACCTTGATAGCATATAACGGGCTCAAAACTAATTGGTTTAAAAATATTGAATGAAATGTAAAAATAACTTCCAGCTTTGAGGTATTCGACGGGAGATGGAGAATACAAAGCCGAGGCATTGCGGCTTGCGAACTGTTTAGTAAATGTGAGGGCTATTATACAACACTTTTCGCCTAAAATCGAGACTTGGTTAGCTTCACAAAACTTATCCACGCCCTCTGAAGACCAGGTTAGTTCAACCACGAAATCCTTTTTGTATTAAAGTAAATCGGAATCTTCCATCCTTTTTAATACAAAGTTTAAAACATAGTAACTACAGAAAACGGTATATTCTTAGTACTGATGTACGTAAAAGCTATAATCTTATATTGGTAATGAACCAATATAAGATTGTAGCTTTTCATTAAGAGTAAAAGAACATTTTTATATAGCAGTCATGGAAAGTTACGGCCCGCAATCACAATATATCACAAAAAAATAGTATATTTTTTTTAAATATTTAAAACTGCGCTTGAAGCCTGTACGGTGAGTTTATAAGTAATTTTAAGAGTACCTCGAGCGTGGGTGAGCGAGAGAGTAAATTTTTATACTTAAGTATGTTTTTTTTTTTTATTGGAACCAGGCCCGCTTATACATTCTAAATCTAAGAGCCTTTCCACACGACGTATATTTAACGCGCGTTGAACGCAATTAGGATGCCTAGCAAATGCAGGATCGTCGACCCGTTGTGACCTTTGCACACTAACCTCGCGCTTATATTTCTACAAACGCGCAGACAACGCAATAGATACGCGCGTTTGTGCTATACCTACTAACGCGCAGATGCCTTTTTTAATTGTAAGCACAGTATTACGATGACTGCCGTATGCGCACTCCTCCCCCGCACCCCTTTCTCCGCGGCTACACTTTTTGACGCGCGTTCGACTTACATTTGTTTTGATACAAAAGCGCGTATGAAGCGCGTTCGACTTGCGTTTGTATCTTGCGGGTACTAACTGCCAAAACTCGCTGATAACGCGCAGAGGACGCACTCGTCAAAACGCGCGTTGTCGGCGCCTAAGAAAAACGTCATGTGCAAAGGCTAATATATGGCCCACTGTAATTATGGATTTGGCACCCCTCCATTTAAGTATATAATGAGACCGTCGCAATATAAAATGTATTGGAAATATTCCATTCTGAAATAAAGAATAGCCAGTGTTATAATATGTATTAGATATTCAGTAAAATTATCAATAACCAAATGCAGGACTACCTTTAACAATGACAATTCCTTACTATTACTATTAAATTTATTTCAGATTTTGGACGTAGTTAGAAAAAACTACGATAGTTTAATATTAAAACTGCAAGAAGGATTAGAGTCTTACGAGAGGTATTCTGAAAAAGGTCACCGGCCTTTACTATCCAAGTTGGTTCTGACAGCAATAGCTGCCGCCAGAAATCGAAGTGACGCCGCAACGAAACATCTCAACACAGCTGCCGCTGATGCTGTGTCCCATTATGCTGGGATAGCTTGAAATTAACTCCTACTAATGCAGTTTGACAAATCAATACTATTTAATATATAGACACAGTAATATATTTTTAGATAAAACAAGGATGTGAAGAACTAAACGTGACATTTACGTAAACAAAGTATTTCGATAATTGCTTGATCGAACACTAACAAAAATAAGATATTTTTTTTTAAATCGTCTCTTTATGTGTAAAGGCCACTAACGTGGTAAAAATTCAATTTTTTGGCAAAAAATATTCATTAAGATAATCGCATCTAAATGGATATTTTAATATGAAAATGCTACTTATTGATGCAGTAGACTTAAACTTTTACTGTAGCAAAAAAAATACTTTGTTTCTTTTTCCAAAAATATTTGTATCTTTTGAGATGTTTATTGTAAATATTGATGAAATTCATCCTTAAAGTTGGAATAATAAACAAAAACAACACGTCAAATGTCACATCTCGTTCTTAGAGAAATAACACTTTATTGTTAACACCAAATAATATATATTTTTATTTCCATATAAACCAAAGCAGAGAGAAGGGTTGCTATTTGTTTGATTCGATATTGGTATAACCAATATCGAATCAGATCGAAATCTTCATTGTCTAAAGTTATTCAATTCAGATACTTATTTTACTCTTCATTTGCATGAATGTGACCATTTTTTGTTCATAATATTTAAGATTTTTTTATTTTCCCAAGTTCCTATTATTATTGTGATTTCATAAATGAAAAACTGATATACTCTGTGGACTACTAATATTATAGAGAAAATATGTCGAATCATAATATTATCGAATAACATTTTTACTTAAACATTGATTTATAATCATCATTAAATTACACAATGTGTATAGTTCCAGCAACAGAATTCAGTACTGCCATAGTGTTTTAATTATTTAAGATTTATAAAAAAAAAATGCAGAAATACCCTTTTTCCTGAATGTGAATATATACGAATCATATGCGTAGTAATATTTGACTATATCTAAATGTCGTGAATCTTATAACGTGTGAACGCTTAAAGAAAAAAAATGAATCAAAACAGACACAGTACCTAATAGGGATGACGACAAATTTTTGTTTGTTTGTCCGTCAGGTAGACTATTGAAAAATATTAAACACGCATTTTTTTTATTAATCATTAAATTACGGCGATACATTGAGTTAAAATGTCACACGACGTCACGTTCGTAAATCTACATTACTGTGACGTAGCGAGCCCCCGATCCACCACTTTAATAAATAACAAAAGTATATATTGCTATTGCCAAATATATTACTTAGCTAGTGATACCTACATACCTATTATAACATTAAAGTGTGCTATATAAATAGACTTAATATAATGGGTTAAAAATCCGTTGTCATGGACTTTCTTGTTGTAGCTTTTCTTTAGTTAGAATATATAAATTATCTTGATTTATTTTTATACTGTAGTGGTATAATAATGCTTTGATTTAATTTATCCAATCATTGTAATATGATTTTAATATAACAGCATATCCCTTTGTAGCTATATTTACACAAATACTAATATTCTAATGCATAGAACTGAATTTATTTAAAGTATGAATGTTATCCTTAATATAGGATTTATCAATTTATTTTAAAATTATATAATACATATTGGCTCATTTATATTGATCGATAAGACCTCCATGCAGAATACGAACGATGCGTTCATTACATTGGTTAACCAATATAAATCAGTGATCGCCCAATGAAAATGAAGTACATGAATCGATCGCACACCCCACGCGGGCTCTATCGACCAATGTAAATGAGCCATATTAGATATTAAATAATATAAGTTGTTGATAATGCTAATAAAAGCATATTTGTAAAACTTCGTTGTAAATATAATTAAAAATATTTTGTGCAAGTTTAAGTATTTTTATTGAAAAAAAAAATCTTTAGATATTTAATAAGTACCTAAACAAAAATATACATGGGGGTAGTTTTCTTCATCAAATCTTTTATTGATATAAGTAATTTCTGTTCTGATCTAAATAGAAGTTTTAGACATCATTTTTCTAGATAAAATAAAACATTTACTTCAATGCATACATCGTTTATTACATCATAATTTAATTATAATAATATTTCATTAAAAACATATGTATCTATATAATTAAACAACAATAAATATGCATACAGACTACACTCTCGGTCGTAACCATATTTGAATTTCACCATTTAAATCCTACGTAGGTTGAATACACAAAACGTGTAAATTATATATTAAACATTAGTTTGAGCAAACGTAAAATGAATATGGAAAATGGTTCAACTCAAAAAAGTTAATTACCGGCTTTAATATGTTAGGTGCCTAGCAACACTTAAAGTCTCCAGGAACCTTATTTTGCTCAGACGAATAATTGTTAAAGAGCTGGTTCACGCAAGCTTAACCTTGCACACCGCAAGTAAGAGAGATTATCTACATTAGATGGAAAGACCTAACTATTGTCGAGAGGACATAAACATAATGCAATACTATTTTCACCTACTAGCGATGTCTATTGCCTACTTGTTTCATACTATATTTAATGTGTCCAATAAGTATTGTTTGAAAGTAGCTATGATTCTTTCTTTTTTTTTTTGTAAAACCAATAAAACGTTTTAATATTATTATAATTTATTACCATCATTAGTGCTTTTATAATAAACTCTATGTAAATATTTTTCAACATTAGTTCGTTGCCGTCTTGAAATGATTATTAAGAAGTGAAAAAAAAATCATTAACTTCAAAATATTCTAACGTAATTCAGAGCGGATATGACGAAAACGTACACGTATAGGGATATCACTGTTACAAAAACTTAACATCAATGTATTACGACGTAAAATAACCAACAGATTACAATTTAAAGAATGTTTTAAGCTTTTATTTTTATTTCACCACTTTGGTTAAAAAATATCGATTAGTTTGTTAATGGAGTTGGGTAATTGAATAATAATTTAATCACTCAAAATCCATATTTATATAAAATGGCATATCTCTAAAAGTTATATATATTATTATAGTCGTACACTTTAACGTCACAAGTGCGCCAAAAATTTCAGCGTTAAAACTGCTCGTAGGTGTTGCTTATTTTCATCCTAAATTTTAGTTTTTTGATGCTGTGTATTTTTTACAGTTATATAAAGATGTAAATTTTCATATGAGAACGTTTTCAATTGCGTCTAATAATGTGATTTATCTCAAAATTTAGTTTTTTTTTTTACTTATTTCACAACAGGACATTAAATCTTAAAATAAAGCAGGCAAGGCTTATCATTATTTTTAAATATAATATGATAACTACGCGAATGCCATTCGTACCCTAAAATAACGGTTTGTTACACTACCTCAATACAATTCGAAGCCAATAACGGTTTGCTACGTTTCATTTCAAGTAATATGAAAAAATATTCTTTCGTTATATGGTAAAAAATAATAACATTTAGATTTACTTCCACATTTACGAGTCAAACTTTAAAAAGCTTTGATTTTAGTGTAATAATTTTAAAAGTAGCTTCACAATTATCTCTAGTTTTGACAGATGTTATAACCTCAAAACATTATTACAAATTGCTCATCTCCCTGCGCTCCTGATGAAAAGATGCTAAGATATTCTTCTATTTTAAGCAAAAAGTAGTTTAAATTATCACTAATAGTGAGTATACGCGAGCTTTACAAAAACTTGTGACAGGTCAATCAATCTATGGAAAATGAACATGATTTTTTATATTACATACTTGCCCCCTAGTAAAGTATAACGTGGACCCAGCTATTAAAAGTACCTATATGCGAGAGCGTGGTCTTTCAGCGACGTACATGAATATTTTCGCATCGTCTCCACATAACCTAACTACAATTGCTCCTCAAAATTATAGTAGTAATCAAGACTAGCTTTTTACGGTACATATGACTAGAATATATAGGAATGTATTTGGCGTTAAGAATATTAAGTAACAATTTACATATATAATTTACTTCACCGGCTTCATTTCAGCAAGAGCTTCTTTAACCAATTCTTCTAGTTCGTATGGTAAAACTGTTTTATTCAAGCTTTTATTACGATCAAAACCACAATCTTCCTCATAGCAAATTTTTGCGATCCCATTGGATTCATCACCTGTATCTCTATTTATTATATTTTCTTCTCTATTGAATTTATTTTTTAAATTTTCTTTATACTCTATTCTATCTTTCTCTTTCAATTCATCTGAATTTATAGAATTTATGTCTGGAAGAAACTCCTCTAGTAACATTTGTGAGGGAAATATTGGTATATACTTTTGTCCATTACACCAGCTTTCTAAAGTTTTTTCAAGTTCTGTGATTCTATTTGCTAGGATTCTAAAAATATATTAAAATAAATAAATATAATATTAACAATTATCATATTTAACACTAATCAGTGATTAATATATACATACTGATTTGTTTTTCTTTGATGCTGCAGAGCTATAGATTTATCATTTAGTGCTTCAAACAATCCCAAGCAAAGTGATTTCAATTCAGTAGCTGAATTTCTTTTTTGGCCAGTTTTAGTGTTTACATCTAAAAACTCCTTCACTGAAATAAATAATGCTATTATATTTATGTAATTAAGAACTATTATTATCTTGAGAAACTATTTCATGTGTAAAACAAATATACCCTATTTGTATTACAAATATTATCTATATCTATCAAATCAATATATAAAATAAGACTTGTTGAAAAATCAAATACGTTTTTATTGAGTTTAAAAAATGCTTTTGATGATAACAGTTTAGCAACAATTAAGAACCTTGTCTTTGTGTCATGACATCCACAAATCCTTTTTTCAGATTAATTGCTTCATTATTGTTCCTATTATCCAGAAGTGTCTGTAATAAACAAGGTACAATACATGTTGACAGTTACAAACATAGACATTCTCAAAATATTCCTTTCCACATTATGTAATGTAGTAAGGCGCACACTAGTGTCTCCTCAGCACGCCTGTTCCTATAGACTACATGTTGCAGAGATAAAAGGTTATTCCTCTAAGCTTATGTAATTAAAGTTGAAATTTGTGTTTGGATTTTGTCACAGAGTAATAGTCAGTTGCACAAACATTCAATAATTACACCTTTAAGCTCTAATTTATGTCAAATTTGTGTGGGTAATGTCACTTTAAACAATTTTTATGGACATTGCCTTATAGAGGTTATTTGATTAATTATATCACATATTCTAAATATAATTATCTCATTACAAAAATTAACCTTATATTTTGTCAATGTTCTTTTTATAATTTCTTTCTCAACTTGTAGTTGTGTAATCCTTTCATGAAGATATTTATTCTCTGTCACTAAGGCATCTATGTCAACAATTGGTTTTGGTGGGTCTATCTCCTTGTCAGTTTGTACTTTGATTCTGTTGGAGAGAATATAACTAATCTGTTGGTTTAAATGTTGAACTTTGTTCTTGTAATAATCACGATCAGATATCAACTCTTCCTTCTCGTCTAATGTAGCTTGGTAGTCTAATTGAATTTGTTGGTACTGAAAAAAAATTGAAGATATAAATGTAAAAAATATAATATAATGAAACCGGAATAACTCATTATACAAAAATTATTTACCTTCTTATGAATTTTTTCAAGTTCTAGTATTAAGTCTTCATAATCTTTGTTAGAATAACCAAGATTTGTCATAGGCTTTTTAGGATCAATATTGTTGTCATGGAAAAGTGATATTTTTTGCAACTGTTTTCTCAACGCATCAATATCACCAGTAGCTTCTTCTAATTGACTGCGCAATGTCTCAACCTAAACAGTCACATATAGCTGAACTTTATTTATGGTTTTCAATTTATTATAATACCATTTCATAATAATATTATTGGTAATTTAATAGATCAAACCTATAACAGCTATAATAAGAGATAAGAGAGATTTTATAATAAGTCTAATTGCCTCAATAGCAAAATGGTTTCTTACTCTGATTTCAAGATATATTTATCTCTAGTTTGATTCTTGGTCAAGTTAATGTAAAAAATCATATTTTTTTTATATTGTTTTAACATTGGCTGGAAACATAATTTTTTCAGATTTCCATAATACAAGATTTAACAGCTATTAACTTGATCTATATTCTAGCAAGATTATTATTATAATTCAAGGACAGAGCTCAATGACACAGCGGTATGCATGTTGATTTTTTTACAGAATAGCAAAGCAAAGTCAAATGTTGTTTTAATGAAATAGCTAACATAAAATGTAATTATTTTTAGGCACTTGTGACTTACCTCTAATGTAAGTTTACTGTTTTGATCTCTTGTTTTAGCAAGCATGTCCCCACTACTGACAGTATTTGTTGGTGTGAAATTATAGAGACTTTTATTGGTGTCTCTATGAGAAAGAGTTGGTTTTTTACATTTCAATTGTTCCACCAGAACCTTATACTTGTCTCTTTCCATATTACATTTGTCTAACTCTTTACTCATTATTAAGAGAGCATCTATCTTACTCTGAAGTTTACTCTTGAGTACTGAATTCTGTTGTGATAATAAATATTAAAAAATAATATGTAATAAAGAATAATAATTATATATATTCAATTGCATTTCCACCTATATGTCTAAAGATTTTAAAAATACCCATAAGGTACAACATTGGTCAATTGAAAAAACTAAGGAAAATTTTAAAACTGCTGTCGGTTTTTCTATAAAAATATGTTATTTAAAAAAAAATGATATTATTTTTATCGGATCATACAGTCGCGTAAGAGGAATAATTAAATTATAAAAATAATACGTATGCAGAGCAAAGGGTTATAAAAATACGCACCTCCAGTAGATAATCATCCAACTGTTGGTCTTGAAATTTAACTCTGTTAGAGCTTTTGGTAAACATATTATAAGTATCGAACTAACTATCTACTATAATAAAACCCATCTCAATATTCGAAAACCTTAAAAGAATCCATCAAACAGATTTTAAACGTAGTGTTAGATCATTTTTGAAATTTGTGAGACTGAAATCAACTAGAACTTCAAAGCAACACCAACACTTACTGTTCTCTTTGACCAACACTCAATTCAAAATATCTTCTTCTTCTTCTTCTTTTTTAATTAATGGCTTATCTGCGCATTTCGCACAATTCTGCCAATGTCAAGTAAATAAATAAATTTTTACATGTAAAATGAAAATGAAATGAATGAAAGATCAATTCAAAATATGTTTGTGAAAAAAAGCCCTAAGTGAAGTACGTTCTCAGACTACAAAAACTGAAGGACCTGCGCACAGATATAATACTAAAGAGTAATGGAGTACACAAACTATTTATGATTAGGGATGCCCGATACGATACGATATATCGGAATATCGATACAGGACCATACGATATATCGATATATGAAACGATATTTTAACCATACGATTCGTTGCGATATATCGCATTCTCACTACAATATCGTATCGACGTATCGCATTAGACTGAGACATTTTGTTTACAATAAAATTAATGAGGATTCCATTACTTAACGGCACCGTCTCATATCATTTTAATGTGATGAATACTTTGTTATAGCTTATAAGTAATTATTTAACATGTAACAGAATACTAGGAGATGATATGAGACGACTTTTATTTATATTTTGTAGGTAGATTAGGATTACTTAAGATCTTTGTAGTTAGGTACTGACAAATTTGTTTGAATATAAAGTTTATCGCTTGTGTTTATTCCTTGCGAGTTCGAGATGCTCAAGCTTGTGCGAAGGCTTTAAATGATATAATTGTTAAAATCAAATTCATCTGCTGATTCAACTTCATTCTCTGCTTCTACTAGCCAGAGTCAGGAAGCTACAGAGAAAAATAATATCTGGAAGTTTCATAAGGAATTGGTATCTCAGTCGTCTCAATGTGAACCCAGAGAAGGCATAGATGATATTTTGAAACAATATATGAGAGAACCTCTTCAAGAAAGGAAAGAAAACCCTGTATTATACTGGGCATCAAGAAATAATATTTGGCCTGATCTCAGTGATTTGGCGCTGCGTTATTTATCTGTTGTGGCTACTTCTGTTCCCTCCGAACGTTTATTTTCTTTAGCTGGATCCACACTTTCAGAAACCCGTAATCGATTAGATCCAAAACGCCTTTCTAGACTGCTATTTTTACGCAGCTTAAGTGCAGAGCAATGGTAACTGTAAATAAAAAAAGTTTGTTTTTATTTAGAGTTCTGCAATAATTTGCAAAGTTTGTTTTTGTTATGCTAATAATTATGGTTAGACTTTGACTTTGTCACTAAAAACGAAATACTTACCTCATTTTATATAAAATATCGTATGTATCGTTACAAAAGGATACGATAATATCGTGTATCGATACAAACACATGCCATACATTACGATACGATATATCGATATAATTTTTTTTGGGCATCCCTATTTATGATCAGTTTCACAAACGTCCATGAAGAAGTATTTAAAAAATAAATAAAATAATTCTTGAAATCATACTAGATATCACTCGCGATGTTTGGATATTGTATATGATATTCATTCAATTTTTGTTTCTGACGTAATAAAAGTAAATTGAGTTTCATTTTATTTATATCTAATTAATGTAATTTATTTTAATCATAAGTTATGTTATTTATTATGTTACGTGTAAAGAAACGATGTTTGGTTTATACGTCAATATTAGTGATGAGTAGAGGTCGGAATTAGGTAGAGTTATTTATGTACTTGTATCGAAATGTTGATATTAATGTGGACCTTCCCGGGATTTCTTTATTTCTTCTTTCTTTATTTCTTTCTTTCATTTATGTAAGTTTGGCAACGTCGTGCGTGCAGTTGTTTAAATTGTGTAAAAGTAAATAACTTTTTATTTAAAAAACCACGGGATTTTTCTGCTCTTTAAAATTAATCTTGAGATTTGAGGCATATCCACTTTATTCTTTCGCTGTATGAAATCAGTGTAAGTACATGAATAACTCTACCTAATTCCGACCACTGGTGATGAGGAAACTTATTGGTTATTACGAGTAACCAATAAGTTGGCTCCTTGACCTTTCATAGTTTGGAATGAAGAACAAAAGCGGAGTTTGTATTTGTATGTGTCATTACTCATTATGCATCCACATATCGAATGATATTAATATAAATATCAAAATCAAATCAGTTGACTGTTACATAGTAATACTGCCCCAGGGGCAGTAGTCTCAAACCAGTTTGCGAACGCAATATTACCGAATTCGGTCGCTAACTCATAGCGATCGTAATTTAACGAATATTGTAAGTCTCTACATTTTAAGTTATCGATTTTTGTCGGTAGCGTAGCGAGTTCAATTGTCAAATTAACGAATTTCGTTAGCTCTGTGGCGACTGATACATAGAGACATCTAACTCATCGCACTAACATCGCCACAAAAATCGAATGCGAGAAGATTAGCATCGTCACAGCCATCGTTAGCAAGACGAACTGCAATAAGTTTCAACAGCGAGTAACGAGATGTCACTGCACCAATATAAATTAATAACAAGAAGACATTTAGAACAAAGAAACCTACATCGCACAGAATAAGTTTCATTACCAATTAACATAAATAGAACGTCCAACCTACATCGGTTGGACAGCGGTCTCCGGGCTAACAACACCTAGCTAGGAGGGAGACAATTATCCTTTAGTCTCCCTGGCCAGTTGTCTCCATCATCAAGTAGGAACTAACACCTCTAACCATAAGGTTCCTAAAGCTCCTTAGCGACCAAATTTGACAGCTCGATAAGTGGATTTTGCAATCGTATTTTTTTCGATTTTTTACGGAATTTACGGAGGTATTTATATCGGAAATTTAGTCATAAAGATATTTAAAACGTGATGGCTGAAGCATATTTTTGCATTAGATTTAACAGTGCTTGAACATCGACACCTAATGGTGAGGCGACGGCAAATAGCCAGAAACAGGCGATGTCTCCAAAATCCTTTGACTTTAGATGACACAGAATTTCTTATGCTATATAGAATTAGCAGAAGATTGATCGAACATTTTTATTACCTAAGATTATTTTTTATTTCAATATATTTTATGTAGGTAGATGTACAAATTAAAAACGACCATATAAGTTGTAAATTCACTTTTATTTATTTTGGGCCAGAAGCAAAATACATCCCCTATTTTACTCATTGCCTGTGCATGAATCAATGAAGCTTCGGCCTGCTTCATTGCAGCCTCTGTCTGCAATTTTGATGCAGCTGCCAGCATCTATAACAAATAAACTAAATAAATGCGGGACTCCCTTTACCCATATACTTATAAGGTATTAGTCTCATATGCAATTTTGTTGAATTTGATATAATCATAATGTTTTTGGGTATTTTTTGTTTAGCTATTATTAATTAATTCATTTCAAATACATAACAAAATCACATTTAATAAAGATTGTGTAAACAAAAAAAATTTTGGACGATTCAAAAGTACTTTTAAGAAATATATATTTGAAAAAAAAATACCTTCATTGATTCCGCATTTGATTGTGCAATGGCGAGAAATTGAGTTCTGGCCGAATCGTGTTGCTCTGCAACACTTAGCAATATTTGGAGCACGCGGAGCCTGTTGCTCGTGCGACTCCGCATTTGAATCTCCCACCATGACTCACAACACAAATTATTTCAATAAATTATGTGAAGTTTTTCACGAATCAGCGGATTGACTCACAACAAAAATTATTTCAACAATATTATTGTAAGAACCAAAAAGCACATACCCACCGTACGAATTAACTTAACATATTCATTCACGGTAATATTATTGTATGCCGCAGCTAAATGCTACTTTTAATAATTTCACAGCATTAATTCTATCGATTTCCATAACTTTTAAAAAACGTTCACTATGCACACTTCCGTTACGTTCGTTTCCATTTTTATTTATACAAATAAAAAGAAAGTTATACAAAAATTGATTGGTATTACTCGAGTTCTTTATTTTTTTTAAATACTTCCTCATTATAAAAATACAACACTACACAACTTATCTGACTCGTTTAAATATAAAAACAATTTTTTTAAATTTATTTCATCATCACAATTTATCTAATTCGTAACAAATTACAAATCAAAATTTTAAAATTTTCTTAGATAAATATCGTCCGCCTAGTTTAGTTTAATGTTTCCCGCGCTTGTTTCAGCAATTTTCTTCGGCGAATTTCTAATCTGAGGGATAGCATGCTTAATCGTTGGCAGTACAGTGCGTGTCTGCCTACAATACAAAAGGAATCATGAAATAGAGATGGTAAATCAACAAAAGTTCTGAAGTCAACTCACTCATAAATTACGATTTTTGTATCGATTTTTCCATAGATATTATCTCAATTCCTTGCAAAATTATGTTTTACAGTTATAACATACTATGGATAGACTTTTGCACAGCTCTAATTTATGAGATATTGTATGGGTGAAGGTTAAGAGTATAGTGTAAAAAAAAATAGTCTGTGCTGTCCTGTGTATCGTACACGGTTTTCTTTGTAGTTTTTACAGATGTTGAGTACATTCTCGTTTCGTTTTGATAAAAACAATTTTCTCGGTGCCATGTGACTGTGTCAGCATCAAAGAATTTGAATAATATCATCTTAACATTCGGTGGGAATGGCTTCGTCTGTTAGTGAAATCGAAGATTTCTTGAACGGGCCTCTTGTTTCGTGGGTGAGTGATCAACCATCCGTGTACCTATCTGTTTTTATTACTTAGATGTGGCCTAAGTGAAGCGTGAGACAAAAATACAAAATTACTTTGCCGTTCCGTCTGAATGAATGTCTTGGCTATCCCATTTTTATGTATCATCAACTTACTTTTCTGTAATCCCAACTTGTTTTTAAAATTACCATTTTACTGTAATTAGTAAAATTTATTATTCAAAACTAAGAAAAATATTTTGTCTGCTTTAGTAGTACCTAATAATTTTATTTAAGTATCTACACATCATACAGCATCATACAGCATAAACATTGAAAATAACACAGGTATTTGGAATTTAACCAAAGATATTTTTCTTTTGTTTCTATTTTAAAATTAAATTAAAGGACTGTAAAAGGATTAAATATTTGTAAGTGTTAATGTACTACTGCATTAATATTTTAGTGTTTTTATTTCTTGATTCACACCAGTAACAAACAAATTGAAACTTTCAAGTCAATGTGTCATTAAGCTGCAAATGTTATTGAGATTTACTACTAAGCTGATTTGAAATCTTAATTATCATAATAAATATACCTTGATAATTATAAAACACTACATAAACTCTTTTTTTACTTTAGGACTTGTTATTAAAAGAGAAGCTTTTGAATCAACTATAAAGTGTTTTTTTCTGATAGTGAAAACTATCTAGGATTGACCTAAAAAAACAAAAAAAAAAAATTAGAAGCTTCCTTGTAATATTTTTATTTTATTTATGTTTTCATTTCATAGGTAATTTTTTTGTCTAATTTTTACAATTTAATCATAGAAGAGCCAATAAAGAAGAAATTGAATTCCATTAAATCCAATTAAACAATTTTATGTTGTTTTGGTTTCAGCTTAAATCATGTTTATTAAATCCAAACTTAGTTGTAGAATACGCATCTCTTTTCAATGGGGATATTCTTCATCAGCTGTACCTTCAAATTGATCCAGAACCATCTTATCATATTACTAAATTAACGGGCTTGGAAGAACAAGCACTACTTCTTGGAAGGGTTAAGAACTTTGATGCAATTATAAAAAATGTAAAGAATTTGTATGAAGAAGAGTTAGGAATGACTCTGCTGGTTGTACCAGAATGCATTTGCTTGGGAAAATCACCTGAATCCAAGGATGGCCTTGAAAATATGAAATTACTTCTTTTATTATTACTTGGTGCAGCTGTACAGTGTCCAAACAAAGAATTGTTTATCACTCGGATTAAAGAACTAGATGTAGAACTGCAGCACAACATTGTGGAATGTATTAAACAGGTATGGAGCAAATGTTTATTTTAATAGATTAGTTGCTCACTGTATATGTTATTGGATATATTTGGATGACTGGTATTACATAAGCAAAAAAATTATTATAATAGTCATTTAACTTCTAGGTGGGTGCATGTCTGACAGAAGATCTGATAATTGTATCAACAGAAGTATGTGCTTTTCTTTTGACAGAATGACATATCATCTGTTTAGTATTATATCAAATATTTGTAGGATCTTTTATCAGACACTGACGGTTCTTTTGGTTGGTTGCACAAACAGACATTAAGGTTTAATGACTCTTTTAAGGTCTAATGAATTTCAAATTTGTATTGGTAGTGTTGCTTTTAAAGTAATGATAATTTTAATAGACTTTATGCTACTGGCTGTTAGTCTCCATCATAGACAGAGAGTTTGTGACAAAAATATGCAAGACCTTTCAAAAGCTTTCTTTATTAGTATGTTGGAGTACTAAGGGTGTAATAACATAACTCAGTGCCATCAGGCACTTTTGGTGGTGGCGGTGTGGACGGAACAGCTGGTGGTGGCTGTGCCAAACAAACTACTAGCGATTGCTGAATGTGTTTATTTCATTAAAGTCTAAGTATTTTTTTATGAAATAGCTACTATTAGTAATAAATTAACTTTCAACCATTACAAGACTTTTGCACACCTGAGATCTGCTGAGTTGCTGCATTTCACAATTGTGCAACCTGAGCAGTTCAGTCTTCTTTTTTATATTAAGAATAAGTTTCATGCTAATTTTAAACTATCAAACAGTATATTAAAAAAATGTGTTATGATTTTTCATACCTTACATTACCCTGGTGCCACCAGGTATTCCAGCATCTAAACTCCCCCTTGGGCAAATTTGTTTTACTGTTCTTTTACAAATAATTTAGTTTTAGTTTATTTATATATTTCATTACTGGATTTTATTTTTCTTCAACATATACAATTTGAAGCTCCTTATTTGTGGGTTTATGTTCCGTAAATTCAGAAACCCTGAATATGGAATGGCATTTAGGATGGAATTATAGGGGATACACTTCAGGGTGCCGAAATGAAAGCAATAGAGATGATGACTAATTTTTGTTTGTTTGTCCGTCAGGTAGTGTTAAAAAATATTAAACACTTATTTTTTTATTTTTTTCGTAATCATAAAATTACGGTGTTACATGGAGTTGAAATTTCGCATGATTTCACGTCACGTTATGGTACTTTTCTACTCAACTGTGACGTAGTGAGCCCCCACTCCTCTACTTTAATGCCTGTTATCTAAGCTATTTCTTGTTAAATTGAAGTAAAAAAAGAATACGTATCTAATATTTTTCTATTATCTGACTGACGGACTAAATAGAATTGCGTTTTTTTTACCCAGTCGTCATCCTTATTCATCTGGCGAAACAAATCCATATTGATAACTAGCTGTAGCGTTCATTTTATTTACCTTTTTACATTATATGAATGCTATAATAATGTCGATTATCTGTACCTATTTCCACAAATTGATATTTTTTCGTTTTTAATTCTATTGTTTTGCTAAACGCTTAAATAAAAGACTATACCAACTCAAAGGTTCTGATTATATTTTTTTATAAAAATTGATTTTGTTTTCATTGTTTTTTCCATGTTGCTGTTTTTCTCCCACTTTTAGTACATAACTTGTTCAAATTTGATGTCTTAGGGTATATTTTATATAGAAGTCGTAACAGGATTTTCACAAAGCTTATCTTATTAATTAATGCACCTAATCATAGCATTACACTGATTCTTTGAGATGTTTGGAGTCTGTTTAGACTTGTAGTTAGTCAAGTTGTATTCAAAACTACATTTGTTGAATGTATAATTTTTAATCGTTTATAATATGTTCCTATTAAAAATCCTGAAGTTATATGATCAGCGGCACAGTACATGGGCGATAAATTAGTAGTTTATATACTATGTATCTTTTCTGCTGGGACTTATTGTTTGGACAACAATAGGCATAACTGATGACTATTGTGATGATGATTTACTACTGTAAATCAAGATCGACCTATCAACTTAGCTTCTTGAGTTATGACGTGTAAAAGCCATAATAAAAATGTTAATTTTATTTTATTAAGCATAGGAGATCAATTAAAACTATTTTTGTAGTCTGTTTTATTACGTGTTTGACACAGTATATTTTATGGAATAGCACTTAAAATAAAAGTTTGCCCTAGCCAGTATGGCTACATTAATTTATAAAATCGCTATTCGTTTACAGGTTACAGATATGCAAACCGTAGTACTAACGCCTGATGCCATAGATCTTTTTCAATCTCCCACTTTATTCAACCATATGCGCCGCATAGCTAAAGAACGAGACCATTACCTTCAAAACTGGGCTTCGTTGGTGCTTAATGAGGATTTATGTGACAATGATAACGAGAATAAAAATAAAAGTCGCTCCACGCAAAACGTTAACCAAAATAATAGCGATAGTCAACATCTTGCCGTGGAACTGGCCGATTGGAAAGCTCGATTGCGGAAACAGAGGCAAGAATTGTAAGTACATAATATCTATTAGGAACACATAAAATCTTGTTTTTGTTGAAATATTATATTAATTGATAACGTTTTCAACAATTGTACAGGGAAGAAAAATCAGAACAGTTATCAGAATGTCGAGAAGAATTGGAGCATACGAAATTGGTATTAGCTAAGTTACGTTCTGATAGTCAAGAATGGTTTAACGAAGCTAGGAAAGCTGCAGCTTACAGGGATGAAGTTGACGCTCTCAGGGAAAAAGCTGAACGTTGCGATAGGTTTGTGTTGGTGCCTTTGCACTCAATAACCATAAATATAATCGAGTCACTGTTGAATTTTTGACAAAAAAAGTACAATTTTTATGTACATATAAAAAAACTTATACAATGCAACTATTTAATAATTATGTATTTATTTTTAAGGCTCGAACAAGAAATACAACGGTATCGAGATCGGTTAGTAGATGCTGAGTACTACAAAACTCGAGTTTCAGAATTACGGGAAGATAATAAAGCTTTGATGGAAACAAGAGATGCCTTAGAGGAACAACTTCAAAGAGCACGTAAAAGGGCAGACCAATGTTTAACATTAGAAGCTGCTATGATAAAACTTAAAAGAGAAGCAAACGATATAGCATTAGTAATTATCACCTGGTTTATCATAAATTTGAATTACGTATGAAATGATTTTTTATGTGTTCTGTTATTGTTTTAGGAAAGAGATGCTGATCAACAGAAGATCCAAGAACTCATTGAAGAAAATAATCATTTACAGTATATCACAAAGTCTGTGTTAAGTGAGAGTAATAATAGTAATTTAGATAGTGATAACGAATGTGAAAGTACATTAGAATCAGGAGAAAATAGCTTGTCAGAACAGCTAACTAGTAATGCACAAGCTAGAGCCTTAAAACTTGAATTAGAAAATAAACGTCTATTGTCTACAATTGACAGTTTGAGGGAACAATCATTGTTAGAAAGTGGCGAAAAGTTATTAGAATTAGAAAAAGAGAAAAAGAAATTAAGCTTGAAATGTGAACAATTACAAGAAAACTGTAATAGACTTATGCAACAAAATTCAGAATTAGAAGAAGTATTCAAGAATGCGTTAGAAGAGAATAGAAAACTTCAAGATTTGTTGGATAGCCAAAAGATGTTTATTGATAGACAAGCTATTGATAGAGATTCTGAAAAAAATAAACTACAGGATTTCGAGAAACATTTAGAATCTCTAACCAAAGATAAGCAACGTATTCAAATGCTTTGTGATTCCATACAAAGAAGAGCTGATGATTTAGAAAAGGCATTAGATTCAAGAACAAAAGAATTAAATATTCTTAAACCAGAAGCTGACAAAGTGACAGGACTTATTATACAATCAGAAGAGCTAAAAACAAAGTTGACATACAGTGAGAAAGAATCACATAATCTTCAAAGAGAAGTTAATAAACTGAGAGAGGCTATTGAAGAAAAGGATGTATCCATTGATAAATTAACGACGGAAATTGAATTAAAAAAGAAAGAACTGGAAAGGTTGGTAAAAGAACTGGAAATTAATCAAAACACAATTAACAAATTCCAAGATTTAGAACAAAAAACTCAAGAGCTAAAATCACAAAAGAAAATGGATTCAGAGACTATTCAAACTTTACAAAAGGATTTGATTAAAGAGAAAGTAAGTTTTGACAAAATAAGGAATTGTCTGGAAAAACTTGGTATACATGTGTCAGAAATAATGAATAAAGACATTAATGTGGAAGATTTATTAGAGAAAATAATTACTAACTCTGATCATGAAAGCGTTATTTCTGATATTGCTGCTAAGGCTAATTTAATGGCCTTAGTACCCTGTACTTGTCACCAAAAACCTGATATAGAAATTGAAAATGATAGCTTGATTCACCCTCAAATAGAACAATTAACAGCAGATTTAAATGCATTACAAGCTTCATTAGAAAACTGTAATGCTGAAAATGCGAAATTACAAGTTAATATAGCAACATTAAATTCACAAAACGGTTCCTTAATTTCCCAACAAATGACGTTACAGTTAGCTAATAGTCAGTTGGCTGCAGAAAAAGAAGAAATTGTTAAACAATTAGAGGTTTTAAAAGACAAACAGGACAATTTATTGAGAGATCAAGTTGCTCTACAAACACTACATGAACAGTTAAACACAGAATATGAATTGCTTCTTAGTGAGAGAGAACCAGTAAAAGCTACAATCAGAGACCTGAAATTAGAAAATAGGGAGTTAAAAGAAAGGCTTGAAGGTTATGAAAGGAAAATATCAGAATTTGAGTTGGAAAGAGAGAACTTGAAAATCGAATCTAGAAATTTGACCAATCTTAGAGCGGAACATTCTAAACTAAAAGATGACTTTAGAAACCTATTTACCGCTAGTGATAGACTTAAAAATGAATACAGAAATATGCAAGAAGAATACCGAAATCTTAGAAGCGAAGTCACTCAGCTAAAATTAAGAAATACTGAAATGTCAGGTGAAATCAATACAAAAATTGAGATAATCACTGGTATGGAGTTAGAGATTAACAAGACAAATCAACATTGTGAAATGCTTGTACACATGAATAAAAGTTTGGATGCAGATCGACGATCGTTAATGGACCATGTTTCACAACTGTTGACACAGTATCATGAATTATTGGCACATTCACTAAAGGATAAGCAACATTACCACGAAGAAGAGAAAATGTTTGCTGACAGAGTAAACGCTTTATGTCGACAGAAAGAAAAGTTAGAAGAAAAAATCATGGAACATTATAAGAAACTCGATAATTGCACTCCAAAACGACGTGGTTTTGGAGCATCGTTCGTTAAAAAAGTTCGCAAAGCTGGCACTGATTTAATAAATAAAACTTCTAGAAATAATAAAAGAATAGAAGATACAGGTCGTTCAAAATCTCAACTTACGCTAGCTGGTTCTGAATCAGGTGAATCTGACCAAGGCAGTCAGGATATGGAAAAAAATACAAAAATATCAGAGCTGGATCAAGGATCATCAAACCCCAGCCTAGAATCACCGAGACATAGTTCAGATTCAAATTATAGCAGAAGATTTGACGATAGGATTCTGAAAAAATCTGAGAATAATGAATTAACTAGTGCAATGCCCAGCTTAGACTCACCAAGAATTACTGGTGAAGGTAGTTTTGCACGCAGGTTATCTGTGACGTCTGTGCACAGTGGAGGTGGTGATGATGCTCTTATAAGAGCCTCTTTGAGAAGAAGAGCTCACAAAACAGTACCATCATCACATCGTAATAGTTATCAAGGCTTAGAAAGTGATTCTACTTTGCCTCCTGCAGGTAAAGATAACATTTTATGATTTTGTGAAATTTAAAAAAAGTGATATGCCATGCTAAATTTTGTGTTATTTTTATTTCAGTGCCTTCAGCTTCCTCTCCTGTGTTTGGCACGGCCGGTAGTCGCCGTACAGTTTATGTAGCAGACGACAATCCCGACGTAACTTTAAACACAAAACCTCACAGTACACCTGTCAAAGAGAATCCGACTTACTTGGTATACAACAGAATATCAACAGTAATTGGTGATGGTGCTTCTCAAAGTGTAAATGAAAGATCAAATAACGATGTACACCAATCTATACCTGAACTACATCTTTCGCCAACTGACGACGGTCTACAAGACAGGGAAGATCACAGACCTGATAGAAGAACTGTAAGTCGTAATGATAAACCAGACAATTCAAAAGAGTCTGCTATTTGGTATGAATATGGATGTGTTTGATGATTGTATGCTTTATATATTCAATGAATAATCATTAACAGACTGATAAGATGCCTTCAATTTAATTGTTTACAATTGAATGTGATGTATTCGGGAAATAAGAATGTTACAGATTGTGATGAGACTAAAATAAGTGATTAAGTACTGCAACACATCTTGTGTTTAAGTACTGAGGGGCCTTGTTGGATTTTCGCAAATGAAATAATTAAGCTTTAGTTTAATCCTTCAAATAATTAACAGTAATGCAAATCAAATAATATACATTTTTATCGGAAGCATTACGAAACTGCGATCATTATGACCACGGAAAATATATCATATTCTTTAAGATATATAACTTCTGAAGTAAAGTTGTACCTGCTAAAACCAAAGTTGATAACATTTGTTCGAAAATTTTGATTTGATTCTCGTCGTATATACAGACAGCTTATGATTGTTTGAAGGTTTACTAAAACATAAGAATTACAGTATTAATGTGGCATTTAATTTATATTTTTATATCGGCGAAATTTATCATTCCGTTTTTTTTTTTGTTTCATCAATATATATTTCGAAGCTTTCATTCAAATCTCATTTGATTTTTCCATAATAATGTTAAGAAAATACGTAAGTAATTTAGATATGCGAGTATCTATTGATTTTTTAAACAACAGTTAAAAAAAATCAACTGATTTTCTTATATTTCACGCGCACTATTCATTAAACGGAACAACTTTAGTATTTGCATTTATGACATTTCGGACGCTTTACAAGTTCCGTATTCACTTAAGATTAAGGTGTCGATTGTCTTTTTTAATTAAGAGTATAGCTACATTTAAAACAATACTATTGGACACATTCACAATACAAAACATTTGTATTTTATAGAAACATTTACATTTGATAAATTAAATCCTTAAATAATTTTATAAATTAAATAATTTAAAGGGAACCTATGAAGTATCCGAAACGGCATGAAAACAAATACAAGCGTTGCGATGAAACCGTTTAAAGTTGTTTCATTAATTAGTTAAATTACCTATTGAATAGGCCATATCAATGGACGTAATGACGTAAGACGATTTTTATCAATTTTTGTCTTCTGTAAAGAAGAAACAAGAAAATTAAAAAGAAGATTCGGCCGATCCTTTTTTCCTTTAGATTCCTTTAAAGTCTTGACTAAGAAACTAAAGGAAAAAGGATTAAAATCCTTTGTTTATTATTATCATTTTTCAAATTACTCATTTAAGCAGTGTTACGACTTCATTTACCCTCATACTAAAAATCAGACTTGTTGAATCCCGTACCCATGTAGTAAAAATGTAGTACGTAATAAGTGGATGCGGATTATTCAAAATGATCAATTTTTTTAATGTATTGACTTAAGTTTAAAATCATTTACAGAAACGTACTATATTGTGATAATCTACAAGTATCAGGTTATCATGGATAGTGTAACTGCCCTTTACCTATTGAATGTTGTTCGTAGTGTTTTAGCGGGTATTTGTGATCAATTGAAATTAATGTTCTTAAATCAAGTTTCTGCGAGGCTTTATTTTTATTTGTAAATAATTAATTATTTTTTACACTATTCGATAAATTATTTAATTACTTACCTATGTGTTAATTAATGGACTAATTACCAGCCTTGCCAGTGAATCTATGAGTTTATATTATGACAGACAGCTATATATTTAATGTACAGTATACACCACATCAGATTATCCAAATTGGTTGTGTAATTTGATGTTTTATTTTGAGATGCTGCTAGTCTGTGATGATCTTAAGCAATCACAAGCAACTACTTTAACAAAATTTATGAAATTAAATATGAAGAGCATAATTTGTGTATGTACAAAAGTGTATTATTTATAATATTTTTTTATACTTATTTGTATTTTTTTTATTGTAAGATTACTTTATAGTTCAGTACAAAATAATTTATATATGTTTTAATTTTTAGCTTATAACATTGAAAACATTTTGTAACAAATTAATATGTATCACAGTTGGGTATTACTCAAAAACTGTTTCTCACCTGTGGTTGGATCAGTAAAAAAACGTAAGCATGTTTTAAACAGACCGTCAAAGTAAAAAAATTACCAAAGTAAGAAATTCGATTGCAAAAATCTCATTCAAAATGGTTTTGTCCTGGATTTTTCAGATTATACTCATCTGTAACCAAATTATACTACTTACATATGTACATACATATATGGAACCATTTATATTTGTTGTAACAGTAAACAGGATAGCTCTATCTTTGATGCATGCAAGTATTTAGATATTTTCAGAAAACTTTCGGAAAATTATGTACCATTTTATCAACAATTATTACCTTAAAAAAAATTAGAAGTACTTGTTTGACGATTGGTTCTAAGAAAATGGTGCTTAAAAATATTGTAATTTGTAGCTCTAGGTTGTCCATTTTCTATTTACTACTAAAAATATGTATCTGAAATAAAACCGATTTTCGTTAGGCGAGCCAAATAAAATAGGATTTGCTACCAACTTCATGGCTTCGCTATCATTTTAGTACTAATAGCAAAGAAAATTAAGTTTGCTAATTATTTTTGGATTCGTTTAACTTTATAGGTACATATATTATATTATTTGGTTTATTATCATTATTGATACGGCTGTATCAAGAATTAATAAGATATATATGAAATTTTATGATCTTGAGTTCAATTACAAATTTCAGTGTTCCGTAATCGAATATATCATACATAAAATAAAAATTTCGTTTCTATTTTGCAAACTTCAGGGTGTAATGAAGCTGAAGCGTTATGCGAACGAAAATGGCTGTTTGAGGGTCCTATTCATATATGGCTCGCCTAATATCATATGTAGCTTATACTTTTAATGATAGCCTCTCACCGAATTTATATACTAGCACATGACGTAAATACAGGACTTTTTGTATAAATAAAATTACAACATATACATCCTAGTTTCACTTCAATCATTTTGGTCTACCGAATCCTTGTATTCTTACATCTCAGAACTTTTCATTTGGTCTGAACCTTCTATGAAGATATGTATCCGCGCCTCCCCTTCTGTATAAGTAGTTCATCTTCGTCTGTACGCTGGGATCTTTTAACAGATTTTAGTGCAGTTTTATCAATAAGTGTAGTGATTTGAGAGGAAGGTACAGGATCGCGCGGGCCAAGCCGCTGATGGAGAGCTAGTTAAAAATAAAAATTATGTAATTAAAAATACGATTGCAGTACATACAATAGAGTTTCATCGGTGATGCGCCTTTCTGAAGGAAAGTCGACAGTCGACCGTTGGCTTCTGCATCGGCCTTTCATTCATTTCAGCATTCGTTCATCGCAATTAATGATGAATAAACGTGGAAACACCGGCAATTTGTTTCACTGCTGCAGTGAACGACTAATCTTTAAGTTACTTATCAGCGCCACCAGAGTACTTTGTCTTTATTTTATTTCATTTTTCAATAATTAAAGAAATACCAATAAGTATAAATGTCATGGTTATGGCTATGTATTCTCACATTGTATCAGACATTGTGAGACTGGCCAATGTTTCTCAATGTTTATGCTGACTTTACTTTCACATTATACCTATGTCTAACTACGAAAATTAGTTCACTATTCATCGTTCATCGACAGTGAGTGACTTATGATGAAACATCTTATTTCGGCTTAAGACTGGTTAACGTAATTTGAAATTTCGCTATTCCGGCGACTTCAGTTTCAATATGGCGAGTCTCCATGGTAGTAAACGATTGGGTTCAATAAAATAATTTAATAACTTAAAAACAAGCTTTTGTTTTTAAATGCGTTAATCAATTATCCTATAGTCAAATGGTACGCACGCCGGTTTGAATTTGTCGCCATCTTTAACGTCCCGGGTTCGGAAGGGTTAATGTCAAAAATGGACTTTTAATAAAAGAACAATATTAATAAATAAATTCACTTATATTTACATTTTTAACGCAAAATATAGGAACGGCAAGGTATAGAAATATTTTCATAGAAACAACGGAACCCGAAATATCTGCTTTTATGTTTAAAATAGTAGTATTATAATTCGTCCATGGGACAGGCGAAGGAACTAAGCCATACAGCCAAATCTTGGATTATATTATTTTATAAGGCAAAGCCTAATCTTCTCTTCCTGTTTTCATTTTATTTCATCTTGTCTTGTTTATTTTTTTTTTTAGAAGGCTGATAGCCAGATTTTATGTTTAAAAATTAAAAACGAGTGTTTTTTTAAAGACCATAATGACAAAACGGCAAGAGACATTTGCCGCATCTTCGTGGCTAATCCTGTTGTGATTGGCTTGTGTTTTGATTAGTGTAATTAATTTTGAATTCTGTAAGTTTTGACACGTACATGATATACTAGAGAAAAGGTTGTAAGATTGAAGTAATTGTTTTCTCTTTGAATATCTTTGATTTCAGTGTATTAATTTTGTTTTACTAATGATACTGTGCTATTATTCTATCCTGATACTAATGCCAAAGCAAAACTGTATAGTGTTTTAAGATTCATGGCGTTTTAAATTTTTATTGTATTCCTGAAATTCTTGTTTTATTGGTCCTATGATATTGCAGTTTTTTGTTAAGAGGAAATATGCTATCCGTAAAATTAATCCAAAAAATCAAATTAACTCTCTCGATAATGCAATACCTATACAAACATTTCTTCTTACCTATAATATAAGATTGTTAAATGAGGAAGTATGTATTAAAAAAAACATTAGTTCTTGAAATCAAACTAGATGTCGCTTATAATTATTAGTTTTTTATCATTGTCATTTACAGTCTTATATTAAGTTAAAAAGAAGTTCATTACTTTAATAATAAAATACAATACCTATTGTGATATACATAAGTAAACTTAATGACGTTATTTTATGTTTAATTTTTTTACTGAGTAAAATGTAAAAATTAATGATTATTAAATAATCGATGTTTCATTCTTTATAAGTACTGATTTCCAAAGTACTGATATTTTTTTACATCCCTTATGATGATACACATTATATTACTGGATCCTAAGATTTGGCTGAATAGCTTAATTCCTTCGTCTGAACGATGGACGAAACTACTACTGGTCTGTGACCATAGACTATACACTTAATACTAGTATCTGTGACTAACACCATAGACAAAAAATACTCTTTGCAAATGTTATTGTTGTGTTTGTTTGTCATTCAAATGATTTAAAAATTAGTCTTCAAAGTGTACCGCAACGCAGTAAAAAATATAGTTTTTGATGATGAATGGCTTCATTGCTGTTCATTGTGGTAAAGCATTATCATTGTGTTCTGAAATTGAATTTTGTGATCTTCATAATGTCACTTATAATTTGTTTAAGGTGCTGGTTATCACAGCGAAGCGTTGAAGAAAGACTATCAAAAAATATGTTATTTGGCTTGTAGAAAGGCAGTAGAGGCATTAAAAAATGGTGGCAATGCTGTTGATGCTGTTGAACAAGCTATTATAGGTTTGTGATATTTCTATTGTAATTTATTCTTACTTAATATTCAATTTGATTTCTTCCTTATGGCTCTTTTAAGATTTAGCCACTGCCCTATTGCTTGGTTGCCTATCAATTAATTGGACACTGGCAAGTAAGAATATTTATGTTTGTACCCTCTTTTATAGAAGATATCAAACAGGTCACAGTTTGATATCAACACAAAACATTTCTTAAATATTTTCTTGAAATAAAATAGAAAAACTTGTTTAAAGCACCATCACAGACATTTTATAAATCAACTGACTTACAATGTCCTCCTACATGATAAAGCTTTTTTTGCCTCTCTTCCAAATTCAAACACCATCTCAGTATCTAATAGATTTGATGCAGTTCCATAGGAGACTAGTGAACTAAAGTTATTAGTTTTTTTACAAACTATTAAAAAACATATAAACCTCCACCAATCATATGATATGGCATATATGATGTGAAAGAACTTTCAAAACTTATAGGCTCAGTCTGTATTCCTAATAACTACAAAATACAGATCATAAACAAAAATTTACTGTGAATCATTGTAGAATCAACAGTCATCTACAATGATGATTCTTTGTAAACTTAGAAACATCAGAAAGTAATAAATAAGTTAAAGAAATAAAATATATTTTCTGTCAACACATTATTATTGATGATGCGATAAAAGCAACAACAATAGTCTAGTGTCAACAAAGCCAGCAATATGGTCACTCCAAAAGTAATTGTATGTGACCATATAGATGTCTTTAATGTGGAAATAGTCATAAAACTGCTGACTGTCCAGAAAAAGACTAGAATACACCAGCAAAATGTTTACTATGCTCTTGTGATCATCCAGCTAATTACAAGGGCTGTCAGGTCTACAGAGAAATATTGGCTAGAAAAATAACACCATCCTTTGTCTAAACAAGTTGCAGATAATAAAACCATTCGCTTGGGAAGATTTGATTGGTAAAATTTGAATGGGCCCCAACTGTGAGTTGTTCTGTTCTGCATTAGAATTTATTATTTGTTTTACAAGTGTATTGATTATAAAACTATTTCAATTGTATAGTTATTTAGTATTACTTAACATAATTCTAAAGTACTGGGCTTGTCTTTTTCTTTTTAGTTTTTATTTAAGTTAATTATTTCATGTATTTTTTAAAATTTGTTTTTACGCAGTCAGGTTTTTTGTTTTTCTTTTGTTCTGTTAATAATGCTTTATGATGGGGGTCATACGCTCGAAGGAATTTTAGAAAAATATATTTCAATAGAGAAATGTAAATTTTATACTCGTTAGAATTGAACTGGCGACACTGAGTGATACCCGGGACGAAGCACGTGCGTGTGTCCACGGGCAGAATCACGCGACGTGTGCTTAGGCCCTTAATGATTTGTCAACTGTGGGGTACGCATAAAGTGATACATAAGATGTTTCTGATTGTCCAGTAATTTCTATACCCATTTTGAAAAAATCTTGTTGATATTCAGTAGAATATACCTTCGATCTTCTTTTTTTCTAAAATATCTATATCTGATAAAGCTATTTGCTTGAGTAGACTCTATATACATATTTATTTTAGGTACAAAGATATTTCGTCTCATTTTCAAAATATCTCATGTATCACCAAACATCCGCTACTGTTAAAAGTTTATATATTCTCAGTTTAGCGTATGGCGGGCTCATTCCATCCGTAGCTTTATGACAAGAAAGTTTGCGCCACACGCCTCACTTGATCCTCTTTGTCATCGTATTCGCGTTCCTGTATTTCGCGGGCGGAGCCTCTTTAAAACATTATTGTTTATAATCATTTTGGCTATTTCAGAATTGGAAAATAGTCCACTGACCAATGCTGGTTATGGATCTAATTTGAGTTGGGATGGAACTGTGGAGTGTGATGCCTCTATCATGAATGGACAAACTTTGCATTTCGGAGCTTGCGGAGCAGTCTCCAATGTTTGGAACCCCATCAGTTTAGCTAAACATCTTTGTATGAAGCAATGTGAAAACCTTTCACTAGGTCGGGTTCCCCCATGTATACTTACGGGACAAGGCGCTAGATCTTGGGCTGAAAGAATGGGTCTGGAAATTGTGGATGAAAGAAAAATGATATCTGCTCGCGCATTTCGTAATTATAAACACAGCAAAAGAAAATTAAAACGATATTCACTTCAAAATGATATCTCGTTTAGTCCTTTAGATACCGTTGGTGCTATATGTGTAGATTCTGGTGGAATGGTAGCCTCGGGAGCCAGTTCTGGTGGCGTCTCTTTAAAACATGAAGGGAGAGTTGGTCAAGCAGCTTCATTTGGCAGTGGCGTGTGGGCAGTCATGAGTAGAGATGGCAAAAATCCTTCAGTAGCATCATGTACATCAGGATGTGGAGAGCATTTAATACGAACACAATTAGCAAAAAATTCTGCAGAAAGTTTGTTAGATTCCTCTCCTACCCTAGGACTAGATAAATGCTTGAAAGAAAATTTTTTGAACTCTCCATTTCTTTGGGATGTCAGTGAAAGACTAGGTGGAACACTGGCACTGCGTTTTGACCCAGATAATGGTGAAGGTGAACTTCTTTGGGGTCATACAACCAAAACTATGTGTATAGGATACATGTCCACAGAAAACGAAAGACCAAAGGTAAGGCCAGACACGTTTTATTTTGTATTCTTTATGTCTCTACCCTTTTCTGTTTATAATGTTTATATAATTTCAGTGTATTCTATCATATCTACCTACGAAAGTGGAACCAGGACAAAAAGCTGTGGTTTCTGGGACTCCATTCAAAGTTCCCATTCTACCTTGCCCTATAATCCACTGGGAAGTAAAGACTGACACAAATTGTAATGGATCTCTTTAATTCATGTTTGCAATATTTTTTATGATAAGAAGTTGATATTTTATGTTTGTAATGATTAATGACTAATATGTATATTGTAAATCTTCTCTCAAAGTCATTTGTTAAGATCAGTGTTTCTTAACCTCGGGACGCAACCCAAAACCCAAGTGATTAATTTATTAAAACTAATATGTAATCAAATTAGTCAGTGTCTGGGTCTTCAAATATAGGTATTTATATTTTGGGTCTTACGTCAAGAACTGCGGTTTTAAATCAATCTACTTAAAAATTAATAACGTAAGGTGTTATTTACTTCTATGTTACGAATAAACCCAATTTCTATAAAAACATGCAGTGTCAGTGTAACATTGTTTATTAGTATGCTCGACCGACGTCAGCGTAGGAGGTAGGAGGAATTAAAGCCTATAATTGGATAGCAGTAGCGTAGCTGAAATAAGGAGGAATGGTGTGGTAAGCGAAAAAATGGACACCAACAAAATTCCATTTGTATTGGTTTTTCTATAACCAATGTTTGTAAGTAGCATATTAAGAATATTATGAATATGACTTTAGGTATATAAAGTAGCACAGTAATTTATAAATATTTTGTACTTTACGTTTTTGCTATTTAAAACAAAGACAGCATCAAATAAAAACATAATTTGGGGAGTGATTTTCGCCCTGGTACTCCATCATAGTAACTACGACACTAGTACCTGTGATTAAAATGAGTCGCAACAATGTATTTTGTTATCAGCATATCTTAAATATAAATAATTTGAGAAAAAATAATGTTGTTTTTATTTTTTCCTATCTCCAAAAATGACCGAGATATTAAAGTACGCAAGTCGTGAGCGGTAAAGGACTGGGCGCACTCCCTGTTTGCCTTGGTGACGACTTTGCCTGTTTAATCAAATGGTTTTAATTGTATTCTCCGTAGTAATACGGCATTTCCGAGAACATAAATCACCTTTTTTGTCAGTTCATATACAGATTTTTCCCACTTTATTTTTTATTACTAATATTATATATCGGCATTTCAAATTATATGAATTAACTGGTTTTAAAGTATCATATTTCATTCAACTATTTGAAACTTTGACTGCTCTATGGGTATATTCACTTACTTAACATTGTATGCTATTTCTTTCCGAATTATTGTTACGTTACACAGTCCTGACCTAACCTAAGATTTTTTTTTTGCCAGTAGTGAAATCTGAAAATCCCCCCCCTCCCTCTAGTTCTACGAGTTTTATTTCTTTTATTAAATAACTTTGAAAACATATCCGTCCTATTGTGGCCTAGAGTATTTGAATTTTGAAGACATTTTAGTGAAGCTCGTTCTTCTCTTAACCATATTATATTTTTGGCACTGACGCTCGCACCGGGAGCCAATCTAAGAGGGAATGCTCCTGCTTGCCAATCTTAGATCAGCTTTGATTTTTCATAATGGAAATATGAGTTGTTTGGTCATCATCATTTAATACACCATTTGTTCCAAATAAAAGAAGTATAGATAATGGTTATTTATTAAATAAAAAGTACTGTACTTTTTCTTAACATTTGCTTTTATACCAAAGAATTACATTTCTTCAGTGTTAATCTTATACCGGCTTTGATTTTTCATAATGGAAATATGAGTAGTTTGGTCATCATCATTTAAAAAAAAAAAAGTCGCAAAAATATTTTTTTCTAAACGCTTGGCCATCTGGTGTTACCATTTCGGGTAATTTTATCTCTAACCATGTCCTAAATGTCCTATAAATTTGAGCGAAATCGGTGATGATGAGTAGGGAATGCCCCTTGTAAGATAAAATGAGGACTACAAAAAATAATAACACATTGAGTTTAAGATATTTACTTACTTATTCTATGCATTTCAGTGGATACATAAATGAGTGATATTTTTTGAAAATAATATGTTAGTAGAATATTATTTTCAAACTATCCTATCCTGCTACATTATTTAATAACACCAAATGCATTTGACTAGGATTCTTTAAACTTTTTGGGTATTGATAATATATGTATATTATAAAAATAAATATTTGTGTGTTTCTAAAATTATTTTTTTAGTAAATTTGATAAAGAAATGTTTACCAAGGTTGAGCATAAACAGCACTAATATGTTCTTAATTAGGAATATACCTGATCCTAAAATAATTGCTTACTTTTATGATCATCCTAATCAGACTTTTTATGTCCTCACTGCAGGGGCTTAGGCTTTCTTATGGATGGTTAAGGAGAATGGGCCATGTTAGGCAATGTTATAAAGAAAACTAATTTAATTTGTATATGTAGTTATACTTTTCTATTTGGTAGTAAAATATTTTAAAAATATATGATTGCACTATGTTCTATAAAACTTACATTTAAATTATATTAATATTTACTTAATTGTCTTCGTAGCTGACATCATTACACCAACAACCACTGCTGTTATAGTAAATCCTTGTGCAACAATTCTCAGTCGCATCATGTTCTGTGACATACGTTTTTGTCCGGTGCGAAAGCTCCATAAACCATATGATAAAGCTGCAGCAGTTGCAAGAGCTCCTGGAAATTAAGAAAATTAAGTGTAAATAAACTTGTTTTATAAAAACAATCTGCAAAATTCTTGCGAGTTTTACAATGAGTTCAATTCCATGAAACTACATTAATAGCCTTGTATTGATATAAAATAATAATGAAAATGCCTACCATCTTTCAATACAGGTTAATTTGTAGGATACCACGTGTAAAGCAACATATATCTTTTGAAAGTATTGTGCTTATAGGAAAAGAGCACCTTTAAAACTCCTGGCATTAGTCTGCCTTCAAAATTAAGATTAAGATCTAGGCAGAAATTACACCTAAAATCTAATTCTTTTAGTAATTCAGAAGGGTTTAAAGTTGGGCTTAGCTCTAGATGTATCTTTAGATTTTATGTTGATAGAATCTACCTATTCCTTATGAACCTTTGAGTTGTTGAGGGTTGTTCGAATTATAAATATGGAACATACATGTAGATTTTTATATGAATGAAAAAGTTATAAATATCTATTATGAAGCTATTGCATAAATAATTGTTTTTATTATGGTTGTGCACTGTATTAAGCATAACATTGTTAAACACTACCATAGTTTGTATACATACTTAAAGTCAAGTGGATTGGGTTAATTTTATGAAATTAATGTGATAAATACATTGTAGCATTTACAATGGTTAGAAATAGAAAACCAATTAAGCAGACAAATATAAATAAACCAACCTATAGGGACAAATGGATTTTCATTGAATTTACGCTGGAATTTTTCACTAAAAGTTTCGATATGCTGAGCTGTAGTTCCCATTTCTCGACGTAGTTGAATCCAGTCCAAGTCCGATGGTTCATCGTTTGAAGACATTTTTTTAATATAATAATGTATTTTTAACTTATTTAAACAATTTTGTCCTAAATTAAAGTCTTCTTTTTCTTAACTTTAATGGCACTTTGCGTCAATTTAAAGTCTTCTTCTTCTTCTTCTTTTTTAATTCATGGCCTATTTGCATTTACACAATTCCGCCAATGTCACGTTTGTGGTCTTTACACGTATAGAAACAATAATAAAATATGTAAAATTTTGAATTTAAATAAAATAAAAAAAATAGCTCTGAGCGCGTCTATCTGATTACATTGTTAAAGATAATACAAATAGAATGTATATGGAAAACAAATATATTTATAAATTAAGACTATTATTGATTGTAAAGAATTTTGCTAAAATTTTGAATGGGCTGGGATTCTCCATACTCAAGATACATTTTACGAGGGTCAAACTGAAAGTTCTTGGAAATCAAAAACTGATTACATTAGCCAGTTATTAGTTTTATTATATCTTTTCAAAATATTGTCCATTCACGTCAATACACCGCTGCATGCGATGGAACCACTGGGAAAAGCACTTTGCCCACTCGTCCTTAGGGGTCTCTTCAATGGCATCGCGATACGCAGCCACCGCTTCTTCAGCATTCATAAACCGCTTTCCTTTAAGTTTTTCTTTAATTTTTGGAAATAAATAAAAATCACAAGGCGCGAGGTCGGGGCTATACGGCGGGTGACCCAGTAATTCAACGTTTGATGTCGCCAAATAGTCGATCGTTCGCTTGGCGGTGTGCGACGAGGCGTTGTCGTGGTGAAGGAGGATCCTACTGCGAGGTCGTTTCTCTCGAACTTTTTCCAAGACAAGTGGCAAACAATTGGTAGTGTACCATTCTGCAGAAACTGTTTTTTGATCCTCTAACACAATTGTTGCAAAATGACCTATCCTTCCAAAGAACGAGGCCACCATTTTTTTTCCCGCACTTCGATCTCTCTTCACTTTAGTTGGCAACTCCTCGAAAGGAAACACCCACTGAGCAGATTGTCTTTTGGTTTTAGGATCATAACAGTAAATCCAGCTTTCGTCACCTGTTAGTATGTCGAACACAGCATTTGAGTCACCTCCGTTAAATCTTTCAATCATTTTACGACACCAATCCACACGATGGAGTTTTTGAGCCTCAGTCAAATTATGAGGTATCCACCGGGCGCAAAGCTTCCTGACCGCTAAATGTTCGTGGAGGATTTTGTGCACTTGACTCATACCGATGCCTAAGCTTGTCCGAATCTGTTGATAGGTCACTCTTTTGTCAGTCTCTATCATACGCCGCACAACACAGATGTTATCTTCAGTCGTCGCCGTAGAAGGCCGTCCCTCACGTAAATCATCAGTGAGATTAGTGCGACCACGTTTAAACTCATTAAACCAGTTGTAAACAGTCGCACGAGATGGGGCTTCATCATGAAAGGCCAATCGTAGTCTATCATAACTTTCTTGTTGACTTAAATGACATCGAAAGTCATAAAAAATCATTGCACGAAAATTTTCTCGTGTTAAATTCATGATGACGTGACACAGACAATTTTCAATTTGCCGCCAAATCGTAAAACAAATGACAAATGAATGAAATATATACTCAGTAATATTGGCAAAGAGTTATATTTTCAAATTTTAGAATTATTTTTTTATTATATTGTTTATAAGTGGCCAGTTCTAAGAACTTTCAGTTTGACCCTCGTATATTTGTTGGACGTGGAACTTTTGATGGTAGCAAATCATAAAGCGAAATGGATAAATTTGAACAATTAAATAAAATATGATCCGTAGTTCCTTCCTCAATGCCACAATCGCAGAGGGGGTTGTCTTTAATTTTAAATTTGGCAAGTCGAACCGGCGTACACACATGTCCAATTCTCAGGCGACAAATAATTGAAATCGTTTTTTTACTTAAAAGCTTTTCCTTAAAGAACCAGGGAGTACTGGGGATAGTTCTCTGAATTTCAAAATAATACTTTCCCGCTCTATTTCTAGTATTTTCCCAATCAACATTCCATGACCTCATTAAATGTTCATGTGCTAGTACAAAGAGATCGTGATGAAAAAGTTTGGAATATTTTAAAGAGCCAGTTATAACAGCTTGCTTAGCACATGCATCAGCTGTCTCGTTCCCAGGAATACCACAGTGTCCTGGTATCCATGCGAGGGTAATGAGCAGCTTCTTAAGATGGCACCTATGCAATGCTTGTCTTATTTTAAATATTATTGGAAATTTATTTTTAGAACGAAACGGATGTGATATTATAGAATGTAAGCAACTCTGTGAATCTGTGAAAATGATAGTTTTGTTAAAGTTATGAGATTCGGCAAATAGGATGGCCTCAAGGAGAGCTAAAGCTTCTCCTGTAAATACAGAAGAGAGAGAGGGAATTTTGAAACTTAATACTAATCTGTGAGCGGGAATCCATACTGCTGATCCAACTGGATCATTAACATGCTGCTTGGACGCATCAGTGTACATAGAAATCCAGCCTTTATATTCCGATGCTAATTTCCGTGCCATTGTACGCATGGCATATGGAGAGTCTTTGTCGATCCCAAAATCAAGAAGAATGATCGGCTCAAAAATAAGTGATTCAAAAAGTTTAAGTAAAATTTAAAGTCGACTTTTCAATCTCAATCTCGATCTAAATTGACACATGCAAATGTCAAATTTAGAAATAAAGATACCAGCTAGAAAAAAACTTTTTTGAGGGCCATCGCCATCTTTCATTCATTTCATTTTACATGTAGAAATTTATTTATTCATTTGACTTTGGCAGAATTGTGCGAAGCGCAGATAAGGCATTGATGAAAGAAGAAGAAGAAGCTTTTTTGAGCAGCGTTGACCTAAACCCGGTATTTTGGATAAAAACTTTAATTTATTAACTCTGTTAGACGATAGTCTTAGTAACACCTTTTAGGAACCGTATGATTGAATGTTGGTCCCTAGTGTGGTGATGGAGACAACTGGCCAGGGAGACTAAAGGATAATTGTCTCCCTCCGAGCTAGGTGTTGTTAGTCCGGGGACCACGGTCCATTGTCTCCCTCCGAGCTAGGTGTTGTTAGTCCGGGGACCACGGTCCATTGTTTCCCTCCGAGCTAGGTGTTATTAGCCCGGGGACCGCGGTCCAACCAATGTAGGTTGGACGTTCTATTTATGTTAATTGGTAATGTAACTTATTCTGTGCGATGTAGGTTTCTTTGTTTTAAATGTCTTCTAGTTATTAATTTATGCTGTTTGTATTGGTACAGCGCCATCTCGTTACTTGCTGTTGAAACTTATTGCAGTTCGTCTTGCTATCGATGGCTGTGACGATGCTTGTCTTCTCGCTATCGATTGTTGTGGAGATGTTACTGCGATGAATTAGATGTCGCTATGTATCAGTCGCCACAATCTAAAATGCATTATTAATAGAGAGAGATGGACATTTAAACGAAAAGCACTTAATTAAGCATGTTTTTTTAAATAAGTGCAAAAGCGCTTTTTCACTTAGAAGAAAAGTATGCTAATGCTTATTGTACGTCCCGTCATCTATCAAGATATAACTACTAGCTTCAATAAATTTTTCTATATGGGCAATTTTCTATTAGATGGCAACACTTGACATAAATGCACTGTATTATACTATTACGCGTGATGTCCAACGAGAATTTTGTGCAACAACTTTTTTGGTTGGTTGGTTGGTTAAACGGAACTTATACTTAAAAAAGCAGTACGCTTTAAAAAGCAGTACGGATGTTCATTAATTGTGTAAGTTGAATTGTATGCGTAAATAAATTGCTACTTAAGTAATGACTTTTGTTTATCAATGTAAATAAGTTTTGTTATGAGGTGATGGTGTGTATATAAAACATTTTAAATATTATTGAACTGCATTAGTTTTAAGATTGTGTAAATAGAATACCGAGAAACGGTAATAGTATTGTGTGGGAGTATTTCAATAGAAATGTGAAGGACAGAATCGCAGAGTGTAATATATGTAAAAAAAATCTTTCTTTCAAAAGTTCTATTACTAATTTAAAACAACATCAAAATCCGTTGCGTAGTTTTAAAGATTTAAGCATATGTAGTGATAACACAACGTTGCACGCTTATTATAACGATTTCCAAACGTCAGTTGAAAAAAAAGCGTTTAAGCAATAAGCAGTTTTTAAAAGCTGCTTTTTAAAAATCGTACAACGTAACAACACTTAAAAATTTTAAGCAGTTATTTCCACCTCTAATTATTAATAATAGAAAGACTCTTGTCATCCATCATTCTTCACTTAACAATGCTAAAATTTTTGTTTAAATTAAATGAATCAATAATGGTTTTAAAAATAATTTTTAATCGGCAGCAGTTGGATATTTTTCAATAATTAATATCTTTATTATATGATTAATATAAGTTAGCTTAGTCTATGTCACCCGCCTATGATGAAGCGTAAAGGCCATATAGTTACGGTGGTCAGTTTGTCTGTGTCACTCATAGCTCCAGAATAAATAAACCGATTTGAATGCGATTTTTTTAAAAAGAGTTGTCATGGAGAAATCAAGAAAGTACTGTAGCGGCATCTAGTTTGATTTCAAGAACTAATTTTAATTTTTTTAATACTTCATCATTCGTATTTGACTACCCAATAGGTAGTATCAAAAGTTAGAGTCGCACTACATCACTAAAACAGTTTAAAAATAACTTCACGAGCTCCACTCTGATTTGTTTTCATCATTTGTAACGTGTTTTTTTTGGAGTATAATATACGTAGATTTTGATCCTGGTTTTAGTCACTTTTAGGCTTATTTTTCAACCTGAATGAGAATGAATGAGAATATTGCTGTGTGTGGAATAAAACAAATTATATAGATTAATAATAATGATACTTCTATGCTTTATTTTACACTACTCAGCAAATTACAAATTACGTAATATTGTGCAATTTTATTAATGGTAAAACCACTCTTTCAAAACAAGATCCAAAACAAGTTTCACGTCTTTAACATCAAAAATGACAGACTTCTATGTAAAATTTCAACCCTTCAAGTGTTTTAGTGAACAGAATACTGAAATATGATCTTAAGGTAAAGGCCTATAGCCGAAGAAAAATTCATTTTTTAAACGATCGTCTTCGTAAGTTACGACGTGAACGTTATCCATTGCTGCTGAGGAGACGTGATGCCAAAAACTCTTCATCGACGAGAACATTTTTATTGTCGAAGAAAAGTTCAACCGGCAAAACAAAGTGTACCCTAAAAGTAGCAAAGATAGCCCAGCTTCTGCACGGAGTGACTCGCGCACTCATCATCCGGCTAGTGTGATGGTATGGTGGAGAGTTTCGTATGAAGCTGTCATTCCGCTCCATTTGGGCCAACAAGGTGTCAAGGTGAAAGCCAAGAATTATATAGTGATGTTTTAGAGTCCGTGGTGAAACCCTTGTCTGATAGGTACGTTTTTTCACAATAAGGATTGGGTTTTTCAGCAAGACTCGGCGTCATCCCATAAGGCCAAAAGCACTTATGCGTTGCAGTTTCGTAACATGTTTATAGACGAACGGTGCGTTCTTCGTTTACCCGTCGACTTTTAACAACGTATTGTATTATACGACAAAACTAAACCGTTGTAGTCTGGGTACGTTGATCGACGAACGTGACTCTCTTCATATGACCATTGAAAAATTAACTAGTTGAAATGTCAACTAATAACGTATGAAACTACGTCGTCAGGATAGTTGTCGACGGATGGGAGTGTGCGTTCGTTTATCTATGGACTCAAGCAACGTACAAATAATAAGCTTATTGCATGGACTATATAGACTTTAGAATATGGCCGAAGTTTAAATTATTATTAGTTGTTATTAATTAACTGTAACTGTGATAGATTGACCTACTTCGCGTTTATGGAAAGAAGATAATGTTAAGTTCGTAGTTAACTAGGTGTAGGTATAATAGAAGAAATTTACGATTTCATGAATTTTAATATTCTAGCTAGAAATCTTTAATAAATCTCTTATTATATTTATCAAAAAAAATATAGTGATATGTTTAATATTTTAACAAAGTATTATTGATGTACTGAACTTTAGGTTTTGTTGTTTTGGTTCAAAATTAAATTAGTTATCTTAATGTTCAAAATGATTCATATAACAGTTGACCAGAGTGAATTAAATTCTATTAAAAAAAAATCCATAAAAGTACTTTCAGAGAAAGAAAGGTTAGATAAATCATTCAGATAAAAAAAATCGCAAGGGAACCCGAATAAAACACACAGAAGAGTGTATGCAAAACAAAGAATACTTTTATATTGCAACAATAGTTGACCTATACTAACTAGGAAAATTCCTAACGCCGTCGTGTAGATAAAAACAAGAATTGTATAACACCATCTATTGGAAACTAACGTAAACAACAATCACATTTGATATTCATATATACAGGGCATAGGTACATAATCTTTATGAATGGAAAACAACCGAATACCATTGTACTAAACAGATGATAAAGTTACGTGTTGCAGTTTCATAGCATGTTGTTAGATGAACGGTGGGTTTAGGCGTCGACTATTTAACTAGTTAATCAAAAAACTGTCAACCGTCGACGCGTTGATTATACGTTAACGGTTGATTTAACTAGTCCGTTGATTCAACGCCCATCGCTACTGGTCAGAGAAGTAAAAAAGTTATTGTGGTGTTGTATGGTAGTGCAATATTTGTCTTAAATATGGTTCAATTTGGTATTCTATTTGTGCTTGATACCGTAAGTCTTTTTTTTATTTACTTGTAGTTAATGTATTTTATTACTACACACCATAAATGTAGCTGTTTTGATATTTTAAATTATTACCTACTTGTCCTTGTCCCTAATAATCTTATCACGATCCTCACGAGTAATATTAATGACGATTTAATTCAATGGTATGATATGCGTACCCACCTTATGTTTGCATTTGCAGTTTTTACGCTGATCGTTGTTTATGCTCTCCCTATTTAGCATTTCGTCTTTCCCAAAGCTGACCTTGTCATATGCATGCAAAGATACAAAATGTGCACACTATTAGCCAGATAATCTCACTGTTTTATTGATTTTGCTCTATGTTTATACTACTTAAGAAGTGTTAGAATGGAGGTATACATACATACTTTTATAAATCATTTTGAAATTCGACACCGTCACTTAAGCTAACTCTACTGTCACATGATAATGTTCTATCATTTTGTAGCGACAAAAGTCTGCCAATAAATATGCCATCCTGGAGAATGTTTACAGATGGTTGGTGTCTCTGAAAGAGGTGATTCAGGTCATAATAAAGAGTCATTTGTACTTTGGAACAATGAGTTGTACAGACAAGCTTAACAGTACATACCTACTATGAATTATTCTTCATGAGAGTTCTTAATGTACTTAATAAATGACATCTGTTATTTGTTATTGTGAGAATTTCATCAATATTTTTAATAACCGATAGACATAAAAGACCTTTCTAAAAGAATTCTCAATATATACTAAAGGCACACATATTTAACTTTCATTAACTTACAGGTTAACAATTACTAATCCCTATCCTTCCTTGTATTCTCAGCACAACAGATGTTGACTGGAATTTGGGGACTAAAGTGTGTTAAATAATGTTGACTCTACAAAAACACAATATTACAATGAAGTTACTAAGACAAATTACAATTTTTTTGTATTCATAGACCCATAGAAGACATCTACAACCTCACTTAAGATGCAGCTAACTGGCTCAGAATACTGAATGTGGACTTGTGATAACTATTTAAAAAGAATTATGTGTCTTCCCCTATTCTATAGACCGCCACACAATAACATAAAAAAAAAAAATCACAAACATACTTGAGAAAACAAAACTTACTCTGTCAATCAATATAATTATTATGAACTTAAATTGATATAAATAACATTTGTTAATAAAATCTCGACTTTGTTTTTTAAAATTTTGTTGATGGATGGACATCAAAGTGTAAAATAAAATAAAAAATATATAGACTGCAAAAATATGTTAGCAAGGGTGCATTATCAAGTTCCTGTTCCAGTTAGAAAAAATGTTGATTGCTGCCAGGTCTTCCTAATAAATAGTTTTAATTGTGTATTTTTTTTGTTTCAGATGGCTTTGTCAATTCTCTGTTTCAAATCAAGTGAATCCCCCCGGGTCTCCTGAGCTCTATAATATTTGTAACATTAGGTTAACAGAGTAGATAGTATACATTAGCTTTAATATCTTCATATATCAATGTCAGTACTCTATTTTCAAATCAGACAACCTTATCTTTTCTGCTCAAGATAATATTTTATTTCACATTTGATATTGTATCAGTTGCCTGACTACTTAAAGTAATTTTGTTTGTGTGTAATTTTTGTAAGGAGATTTTAATTAAATAATTTTCTGAGATGGCGTCTGACCCTGAAATTAAGGATGGATTAAGATTACCTGTCTGGATGAAGACCAAACCAACAAGGTGAGTAATTACCATATATTATTAATAGAAATTAGTTGTGCAGTTGCTTGGCATTAGTTGCCAATGTATATTCTTCTTAAGGAATATATCTATAAAGCACTAAATTAATTTAAGAGAATAGAGAATGTACACAAAACTGCAATTAAAGACATAATATGATATATAATTTAAAACATTGATGGAAGTTAGCGTATCTGATTCAATCCTAGAAGCTGTTTGCCAATAGAGAGAGGGAAAAGAATGAAAAAAATAATATTTAAAATATTTAAAAAACCACCCAACAGCGAGTCGTAAATTTAAAAACCATAGAGTTTCTATAGGTATCTGTAATCATGAATATTGTGTGACGTAATTTATGGACGGCCCCCTAGTACAGGTGGGGGTAAGCTTTGTCATATAGTATACTATGGACTTGTATTTCTTTCCACTGAATTAATGTTAAAACTATTTATTAATTATGATTTATAATACAAAAGACTTAAATGAATTATTTTTTATTTATATTAAGTCAAAGCTAATTCATAATTTATGTAGGGATCTATAAAACAATTTTTTTCAATGATAATATTGTTTTTATCAATGCATCACAACACATGTATATGTTAAAGTAAAATAATATTCTGAATAATTACTTTTGTTTTTATTATCATTATTTATTTGTAGCCTGATACAAATACCAACTTTCAGTATGGAGATCAAACATTAAAACATAACAGCTGTTTTTTTGTTATTATGAGGGTATCATATATTTCCTTTTTAATATATGAATTAATCCAACGACATTTTTTTTCGGATTATTAGTAAAAAAAATAAAATTCCTTTAATTTGTCAATGGCATGATAAGCAAAATACATATAAAGTGACTTCTACGTATTTTCACACTGTTACTTATGTTACTTCCATGAAATACATAAATCTTCCTAATATTATATTTGGAAACTCATATTTTTATATAACACGGACAATAAATATTTAAAACATATTTGTAAAAAAATCAATAATATTAACAATGAAATACGACTTCAATCGAATTACTATATTGCGTTAAGTATATTTTGTTTTGAATCCAATGAAAATTTCCATGGGAATATTGCATACCAATATTCCCGTGGAATATTGGTATATAACACGCAATATATGCAGCAGACTTTTGAATTAAACACATATTCTACTAAATATCATTAAAATCCACTCATAAATATTTAAATAAAAGTTTTATTCATATTAAACTACAACAAAAAACAAGTAAAAATAAAGTTTAATAAAAATCACTATTTCCTGTAAATTTTTTAGTTGGATTTCAGTAATTTTCATTGTCGCTATGATAAATAAAACCAAAATTTGTGAAAAAAGTCGTGTTAGTAATTTTGCGTGAAGGAAATGCAGGTTTTTGACTTGATGTTTTTTTTATACCTTCCGTAGCTAAAATGTGATGGATTCTTAAATATAGTCTCTTTTAATTGGCTCACAAACTCGATTAAAAATATTCCAGGCTTATATCGAATTATTTCCGTTTATCTCGTATTTGTAAGTATTTTCTATATACTATGACTAAAACATTGTTTATACCTATTTTCTTTATCACTTTTTTTATTCAGCTGCAATCGAATGAATATTAAAATATAAACTCCGTCATACTGATTATGAGTTCCAACGGAAATTAATTACCTACCTAATTTAAAAAACAGGTATTATCAAGTATCCAGGTTTTGATTTTACTCACAAATCTGGTACTCGGAATAATACTTATTTTGATCTAAAAACCGTATTTCATTTTTTATTAACGTTACGATCGAGAAATAATTGTTTATGTATCTATTATTTAATGAAACCGTTAAGGACATTTTAATTTCTTGTTTCACAGTAAAATAGCAACTAAAAATGTGCTAAATAAATTCCGACATAACGAATATAAAGCCCTTTTTTTAAAATAAATTTTAGTTAACTCAATTAATTCGAATTATCCAAATCACATTCGTTTTGTAATATGAAATAATAGATAGTTGTTATTGTAATATTTTGTCTAAAATATTAAGTTTAATTTAAAAGTTAACAAAGTTGCGTACCACGGGTGTCGCTGAAGTCGTGCACGTAGTCAATAGGGAAAATAGATAAATATGCTTGAGTCATCTTGTAACCGAGGGTTTCGAATAGGTACTTTTACAATACACAAAATCAAAATTAAATTGCCTTAAGAAAATCCTTACTAATATTTGCGTAAGTAACTGTCTGTTATGTTTTCGCGACTAAACCACTGAACCGATTTTGGATTTTGAAAGGACATTGGTTGCTTTATATAGTGAAAATAGGAGATGAAATTTTGTATGGAAGTTCGTAATTTTTGAAGTTAGTAATATGAAACTCTATATTTGCGTTACTGTTTAAAAATAAGTACATAGTTATCCGTCTCAGCATTTGTGGAAAGTGATAGATGTAGAAACACCTATGGGAAAGTAGGCGTTTAAAGTTTGTATGGAAGAAAATTGTGCAATCCGCTCTGCCGTAGCCACTGGCGAATGTCAAGTTTGAAATAATTCTATTCTTTCGCATTAAGCAATAAAAAATTAAGTGAATTATCAATGTTGTATATCGATTGATATACGACAAGAATGAATTATAACAACTGGTCGATGATGATATCATGCTCGGTTAATAAACATTTGTTCAACTGTCAATAGCTGAAGTGGCAATATGAATCGCTGAACATAACTCGGGCTTATCGCTTTGTTTGTCCATGGCAACGGTACGCTGATGATAATCATAATGTCAATATTTTTCGTTACGTCACAATGTAGGTGGTTAAACTAAGATTACCCTACACAATCTTTATCATTTTTGTTTTGAAGTTTTTTTTATGATAGTTTTGTGTTTATCGCTATATTAGTTGCCAATTCATATTATTATTTTAGTAATATATGCCACTGATAACCAAAGTTGTCTATATCGACCCCCAAGGGCGATGATTTTGATGACCGATGAAAGATTTGAGGGTCCCATCCGTGGGAGTAAGAACGGAGCACTACTGTGGGGAATCTTATTTTTTTTCGCTAAAGGTGTTGTTACTAGAGTTTGAAATCCAAAAGTACATTTAAAATTTGCAAAAAAGGAACTCTATCTTACCGTGGGTCTAGGTCCCAGAAGGTCCAAGGTACCCCAGGTACCAGGGGTACGTAACAGTGGTCTACGAGGAAAAAGGTTTGGGAAGCTCCGGATATCACTTTGTGTTATGATTGATGGTTTTCAATTATCGGTACATTTAATATCTCGTGTTTATATTATACAATAATAATATCAAGATAAAGTATATTTTTAATGTACACAGGACTTTAATATTTTATATTAAACAAAAAAAAAATAAAAAAATCGCGCTCCCATTTTACAAATATAATAAGAATAATTTTCTTTCGATTTATTAGTAATTTTTATCTAAATTAAACTATTATTTAAAAAAATATGTGCTAGTATTGTAGTAAAAGTCTTTTATATATATTTTTTGCATTGGGTATATCAATATCTATATAATAGTGTAGTTGTCGTTTGCCATAGCAGTCTTCTATTTGTTTCTGAAAATTTCAGTCAATTCTCTAATCTCTGAAGTTGATTTCACATTTGTGACATTCAATGCAATTAAGAGGGTAAACGATGTTACATAAATATCGGTATCGGTACTTAAATTTAATTAAATTCGTTTTTTAGTACTTTTTGCACTAACTAAAGATGTTATGTTTTTTTTTTCAATTGACTGCAAAAACAAAATAGGATTTCAATGCAAGTTAATGTATATAGTTATTTCGAATTAATTAGTTCAAACCACTTTCATCATTGAAAAAAATAACGTTCTGTGTCAGTAGGTACATAGTATTTAAATCAAAGTATACTATGCAACTTTCTGTTTCTTCGACATTATCGAGTTCGATGGAAACGATAGTAGAAAAAAATGTCGATATCTTTTATAGTTCTTTCGATAGGCGCTGAATAGTAATAAAACTTTTGCTTGACAAGGCTCTACGTCATGACCGGCCGCTCGACGCCCGTCCGTAATAGACACTGTTCACTTATTTTGTTTTTTAGCTGTCCAAATTGTAATTGATTTTCAATAAATCCGATTACAAAATAAAAACATGTTTAAAAAAATATGTCGATGCATGATTACTTGAGAGATAAAGAACTTTAGAAGGAAGTGACGACACAGTAGGGTAGATAAGCCCCTTTTCGTACAATTTGTGGAGCTACCAAATTGTACCCAAAAAAATAGTGGTGACTCCAAATGATATTTTTAATAATAGTATAGTTTTTTATAGTCAGATAAATGACTTTTTCATTATATTGAAATTCTAACGTTAAAATGCGCTCTTGATCGGTTTTCATCCAAAAAATCTAGTTTTCATCCACCTGCTACCCAGTTTTCGAGCAGTTTTTACACCTTTTTAAGCCGATTAGGCGATGATTTTAGTAACATATGAAACAAGTCTTTCATCAATTCTGTTTATGCAAAATTTAAAGTAAAGCGGACCTAGGAATCACTTTGTCCCATACAAACTATGCCCCCGTTTTTCACCTAGGTGAAGAGTTTCGGGAAATTCTTTCTTTTCGGATAATTAAGTTCTATAAAGAACACATCCTATAAAATTCAGGACTTTGCGATCAGCGGTTTAGGCTGTGTGTGATCCGCCAATCAGTCATTCAGGACGAAACATTGCAAATGTATAAAAAATCAGTTCCCTTAGCAAATAGAAAGACCGATAAATTATTAATAGTAAAAATTTATAAGTTTACTTATTTTATAAGATTCTCTAAAAAGTAACCATAGAAAAATGAGTTCACTATTAAAAATACCTCGTGTGTTTATAAGTTTTGAGACGAAATAAATTTGCGTAACTTTTTTAATAATTAACTTACATTTCTAAAATTTTTAGTAACCATTAAATAGATAAAAATGACATCGAAATATATATTTTATTCAAAATGACCGCCCTTGTTTTTAATATAAGGCCTTTAGACGATTTGACCAGTCATCAATGGCGACACGAATCTTTTCTAGCGGAATTCGCTTTGCTTCTCGAGCAAGGGTTCGCTTCAGTGACTCTAAGTTTGGGTGAGACTTTTGGCAGGCCCTGAGCTCTAATTCAGTCGATAAAGAATAATCCAGCTGGTTGAGGTCAGGACTGGAGGAGAGCCACTCGTCCGCCGGCCGGCACATTCTCCCTCAACCAAGCTTGGGTGCTTTTTGCCTTTCTGTGTTCTTTCCTCTTTTTATGGGTTTCGTATCCCAATCGGAAACTGGAAGCTCTAAAAGCTCAACATCCAATTTCCAACCAGCAACTGTATTTCATAATCAGTTTATATTTAAAAATAAAATATTGGACGAAAACTGACCACCGATTAATAATGGTCACTAGAAATCGCATTATGAAATAAGATTTTTGTCTTTTGAAACTAGATTAGATTATGAAAAAGTACCGTACATTTTACAGACAGCAAAGAATTTTCAATTGGACGTGCCTTCCCACTTTTCGAGCACCAAGTCGAAAACTGAATGTTTTAATAAAATGTACGAATAAAGGGACCTTTAATCGACCTGATTTTAATAGAATTGTAATGAAATTTACGTTAAAATCTAATTTGTTCCCATAATACAGGGTATACGAGGGTAATTTGTATATCAAGGTTGCCATGTGTTTAGGTTTTGGACACTTAAGTAAACCAACATTACTGTTTTTGATCTTTTTATAAAGGATGACCGTTAAATAGTCGAAAATGAGAGGTTGACGGGCAACAGGCGCTTTAAAGTTATAACTAAAAGATTTTGATATTTTTTAATCCAAACCGAATCCTACAAAACAGATAAGTGGTTTCTTTTTTTAATCGTGTGTAAATTCTGTGTAAAAGAAGAATAATGCATGATCCAAATACCAAAATACTGATAGCTCAAAATAACTACTACAAATGTTGGCTAGTGAGATCGAGGCTAGTGAGATCGCAATTTTGAATATTTACTCTAAACAACTCGGTGCAGTTCTATATTTATATTTGCGTGAATTTCCTATTGCCTGTATATAATATGTATGATTACGACAACGAACATGTCATGTGATAAGTCATAATCATATTTAAACTATGTAAATAAAAGTGAAAATGATTTGAGATTTATTTAAAGGCGGTGTAAAGCATTTACGCCCGAGAATGAGATATTAAGAGAAAGAGGAGGGCAAATTGGTAAACTAGAGGTGCGCCGAATAGTGGCTTCACCGAATAACGGAATACCGAATAATATTCGGTTTAAGTTTAACCGAACCGGATATTCGACCGAATAAATCAGTTTACCATTTCATTGTCTTTCTCAGTACTCCTGGTAGTATAGCGTGTGTACTGTATATAGCGAACGCTTATTTTGGAAGGAAGCAACCTATATGGAGAAACTAGCCTTCCGCCGGGCGGCTTCGCCTGCGTGATCTAGTTTTAAGTCCAGAAATGAGAAAATTCTATAAAAACTTATATCCCTTAATTTACCCCCTTAGGGGTCGAATTTCGTAAAATCCCGTCTTAGTGAGCACCTACGTCCTAAAATAAACCGCATGCAAAATTTTAAACTCCCAGTACTTGTAGTATTGGTATATTGGAATATGTATATTTATTTTTTGTTATCTTTTTTTTATCTCTGATCTCTATTATATTTTATATTACTGCTTAAAAATCCACCAGCCTTTTATAGTCGTCCGGATTGCGTAAGGTCGTGGGTTCGACTCCCACCTCAGAGCATCTGGGGCTGGTAGAATTTTTAGCATGTTTTATTAAGAATATTTATATTTTATTTTTAATAAATCATAAATCTTATAAAAGAAGTGGACTTTTAGTTCTATACCGTGTTGTGTAGCCAGGAAAAAATAAAATAAACCGAATAATCGACCGAATACAAATAGTGAAAAGGATTTCGCATACCGAATATCAAACATGTATTCGGCCCATCTCTAGTGGACAACGCTACTATTTTTTTATCACTCTAATTTGGTAATAGGTTTGGTTAGGTATGGGGAGAGGAGTTCCAGCGCGGATTGAGACGGGGCCCTCCTTGCAGCGGGAGTCCAGTGTGACTGGCCTATATAAAACCTTTACTTTTTAGGGCGGGGTGGTTGAGAGCTCGCATTTGAAGTTTTAGGTGCATTTACCCTGCGTTATCAAAAAAGGCTAAAAGCTTCTGAGGAACTTCACAGGTTTTGGAGAGTGTTAATGGGCTGCCAAGTATGAGTCTCCGATGTGCATACACGCATTTTAGGATTGCTTGAATGGTTTTCCGGTTGACATTCACACTGCAGAGAGGGCTGTCGTTGATAACTATAATATGGAGATTTTCATTAAGTGAACAGTATCCGGTTATTGTACCTACAATTGTGCGGAGATCTGTCCTGTTCAAACTGAGCAATAAGCTGTCTAGTTTTGGTTTGTACATTCCTTGATTGTCGGAATGTAACCGTTTGTTTGGGCCCATCGTTGTTTATGGCTGCGAATGTGCGCGATCGTAGCCATGCGCTCACGTGAAAAAGTTAGTGGTATCACAGGTCCTATGGTACCAGTACCACTACCTCTCACACATGTCTCTAGTTGGACTGACATCACTTGCAACTATTACCCTTATTGTAAAAATGCATGCAGTAATTTCATTGGCTACAAAGTGATTTCCATATTTATCTCTATAAAAAGAGTACAATTGTGACAAGAAATAGAAAAATAGTGAATTTTAGAGGTAACTTAGTAATTTTGTTTATATCTAGTAAATTTTATATTTTCACCTTTTAACTGTGTCAGAAAATAAGTGATTTTTTATTATCTGTTACAGCTTATTTGGATGTTATTTCTTTGTAACCAGTTGAAATGTAGAGATTTTGGGTGTTGCCTCCTTTCTTTCTGATTTTACATATCAGGTTCGAGTGCACTCATTCAAACTATTGACAAATATCAAGATAAATCTTGTATGGGAAGTGATTTTTCCGGCAGGTCACGCTGCCTTCTCTCTACTTTATTCTTTTTATTTTTTCTCGTGATTACATTGATTACATGTGACGCTTTAACACGAAGCCAATACTGTTTTACTTATTTCTCTTGACTATTGGCCTCGTGTAATATGATAATAAGTTAATTTTTATTTTTTTCACAAAATCATTTGCAATGTTGATTATTAACCATGTGTATTGCTATTATTTGGTCTGCTAAATGTAAGTTAAATATTTTTTAGATAAGAAAATTATTATGGGCTTAAGTACCCACCTTGTTTAGTTAAGCGAAGATTCATTTGTAGACTCGATTGAAAGAATTTATGAGCCAGAGTTCTTTGCTTTAAAAGAAATATTATTTAAATAATTGTCATCATCACGGTAGCTAGAAATGTATTCGTATTCAGAAATGCGTTATACGATGTGGGTACGTCTGGCAAACTATTTCTATTATGATCGTAAAATCTAATTTGACTAACAAATCTCTGCCAAGACGTCGGTTTAAGAGTGACGCAGAAATTTCTACGTATATACCTAACTATTTTGAGAATTCTCTGACCTCCTACATTTGCGCCATTTTGTTTTGTCATGTGCTTTCTTGTCGAGGGAGTGTGCTAATGAGTTCGTGTTATTGGTTGAACACTTGTGACGTCACCGGGGCGTGTTATTTTTCTCAATAGTCGTTCACACTGTTATTATCGTGATAAGATTAGTGCCATACCAACAACATACTGCTAGAGCTCAGATATAAAAGGCAAAAGTGATATCAGAACTTTTCAGTTGGATTCAGTGCTGTTTTGTATAGAGCGCCCTCTCGCGAAAAGCACTCTTGATAAATATAACATAGTTGATCCGCGATATAAATAAATTGGTTTAGATTGTTCTCGAGTGGCGGCATTTATTGTTCGTTGTTTAATTGTATAATGTTTAGAAAACGAAACATTGTGGCTCAGTTCAATTGCTATTTCTCGTAAGTGTTTCTTTATAACTGTGATAGTGACGATTCGATGTATACTAACATGTTTTTTTAATTGTGCGGAACTAGAGTTTGACCAAAGAAGGTAGAGTGATTTATTATAGAATCATTGTCGTTTAAATGTTCATGAACATTAATTATTAATTATGATTGAATCAAAATAGTATTTAACCGTGAATCTATTATGTAATATAAAGACTTTATTGTATGGTATGTAGATAAATAGTTGTTATATTATTACATAATTAATTTTTAATGTTTTCTTTCAATTCACAGAGATTTCGAACCATTTGCTGCTTCACCACCTGCTCCAGAAGACACGTTTTTCTATATTCGCTATCCGAAAACTGAGACTATATTCGGTAAAACAAACGTAGAACAAGATCTGCCCAAGTTGGTGAGTGAGCCGCCGAAAGAGATTAGAGCTGCGTCGGCCTTCCCTAATTCTAAGGAGAAAGATTGGTCAAAGCACACCAAGTCTTGTCAAGACGTCCTGCACGGCATCGCTCCTATAAATACAGCGGGTATGTACTCGGATTATAAATATATTTAATATATTATTTTCTTAGTTTGACAGTTTTGTTAGCAATAAAGATAAACGAAAGGTTTCGCATCTTACTTTGTGCTAGTTTATATAGAAAATAAGACACAATATATATTGAATTTAGAGCCAGTGCTTAATAAATAGACTCTTACTTTGAAATAATAAAATATATAATTCAAAATTAACTAATATATCTGTAATTTGTTATGAATGCGTAAAACAACTTCAATTAGTGAAAATAATTAGAAGAACATTAGTACTGCCGCTAATTATTTCATTTGCAATGACTCATCATTAACTATATAGTAGATATTAACTAATGAAAAAATTTGCAATTAACTACTTATTTGTATTATGGTAAATCATATAAATTCTTGTTAATTTTGTTACGTATTCAGTTGCAGTCTGACGTTTGTGTCGTCTAACGTTTGTGTGCTAGTGACGTAAAACTTGAAACTTTTCATATTGCAATATATTTTTTGGGAAAGAAAAGCAAATATGAAGATTATAATTGAATATTTAATGTGTGAGTAAAGTAAATTTTGCCAGCGTTAAGTATATCATTGAGAATTAAACAGTTATTCCCTTCTCAGTTTAGGAGAGTGCATGTAAAGAATCGCCCTGAAATTTCTGTAAAACCCCTAATCGTTGTTTAGTAGTGTGCTTAATGTGTTGTGTTTTTTTACAGTTAATTCCGTGTCTGCTAAACCAAAACCGGCGGGCGTAGACGACGGGTTCAAGGGCGAGGGAGCTGCGTGTGGCAACTCTGTAGTCAAGGTTAGTACACACTCACCACGAGTGATCTTTGATAATTAATTTAATTGGAGTGGCTCGTCTTTATTATTAATATTTTATTCGTTATCAATATGTAATAACAATGAAATATTTCATCATACATACATAAGTGAATTTGTAGATACTGATATAATAATATCATTTGGCGTACAATAATTTGAATAAACTGTCTGATTTACTAAGTAGGTATATTGACAGAGGGCGGGAATTAGGTAGAGTTATTTATGTACTTGCATCGAAATGTTGATATTATCGGGACCTTCCCGGAATTTCTAATGGACAATCTTGGACATCTTTGGACATCCGATGTCATTGATGTAAGTTTGGCAACGTCGTGCATGCAGTAGTTTAAATTGTGTAAAAGTAAATAACTTTTTATTTAAAAAATCACGGGATTTTTTTCTGCTCTTTAAAATTAATCTCGGGATTTGAGGCATATCCACTTTATTCTTTCGCTGTATGGAATCAGTGTAAGTACATGAATCTAATTCCGACCACTGTATATTGATCACGTGATGTAAATAACAGTATATTGAAGAGTAACCTTAATCTTACTTAGTTATTTGGTAGGTACGAAGGGAAATATTTCGTGTGATTCCAATTACCGCTTCCAACGACATTGGAACGAAATTACTTAATTTTATTTATCATGTTTCCGTTTTGAAGTAAAAATGTTGGACGCGATTTTTGTTTTGTTGTTTTAGTTGGACGCCGGTTCGCAATTATTAAGTTTCCTGGTGATACTAGTTTTACTCGTTATAATGAATCAACCGAGCTTGCCAAGTTTGGTCCTCTTCCATTGGCTGATAGTTATAAAAATATTAAATCCAGTTATGTGACTCACTAAACAAATTAGTTGCATTTGGTAAACACGGATGGACATGTCTCGTTCCCTTGTTGGTACATTAGGAATGTGGAGTAATTAAATGGAATGTTTTATAATGGAAATGTTATTATATACGCACATAAAAAGAATATTTGTCCGGTTTCAAACAGCATCATTTTTATTTTCGACAGTTTTATAAACGTTTTTAAGTCGTATATACCCACGCGAATTCGGTGTAAATTGGTGGGTGTGTTAATGACTGAATGTAGTCGTGATTGACGTCATACGGGCCTTTCAACTAGTGTTGCCATCCGTTAAGTAGATTAGGACAGGTAGATTCGAAATCAAGAGATTTCGGGTGTAAAATCTCGGTTTATACTTCGAGAACAAAATATCGATAGGACGAGAAACGGTTCTAATTGTTTGGTCAGGTATAAGATCTAATATCAATTCAATTGAGTGACTGATATCTATTGCTTTCCTTTTTGTGTAGTAGATTCTAAGATATCTATTAGTTGCGTTTGCTGCGTAGAGGTCGTCGACATCAGACGTCACTCGATGTTAATACGGAAGTGCGATAATTGATTAACCACCCCACAGTTTCTGAATTAAGATTTTAAAGTTAAGCACGTCTCAAACTGTACTTAAACGCAATTAAACAGATATTTCGTTTTTTATTTAGGAATCTTTCGTCTTTATTTTCCAATGGGAGTTCAATAAATGTCAGGGAATGTTGTCTAAAGGTGCTTTTAAACCAAACGAACAAAGAGCTGCAGCAAGAACAAGAGTATACTTTCTTGTTCTTCTATTGCAAACGAAAATTCTTTTTAAGTGTTTACACCAAAAGAATATTAATGAGCTAGAATTCTCATCCTTCTCGAACAAAAGAACTAGAATAGGCGTGACGACTGAAAAATGCAATTCTATTTAGTCCGTCAGTCAGGTAATAGAAAAATATTAGATGCGTATTTTTTTTACTTCAATTTAACGAGAAATAGTTTAGATAACAAGCATTAAAGTTGAAGAGTGGGACTCGCTACGTCACAGTTATGTAGAAAACGTACCATAACGTGACGTCATGCGACATTTCAACTCCATGTATCGCCGTAGTTTTATGATTACGAAAAAAATAAAAAAATACGTGTTTAATATTTTTTAACTGTACCTGACGGACAAACAAACAAAAATTAGTCGTCATCTCAATTCTCCACAAAGTTTAGATCAAACGAGAGCTCATGTAATCGATAGCTATACGTACTCAAATCACTAGAACATAAGAACGATTTCAAGAGACTGCTCCGATGAGCGAATGTCTCCATTCACGCATGAACGCTCTAAGCAACTGTTGAATGCTCTAGTGCAGCTTACAATATTCCGTAGAATCTTTGCAAACGCATATAGAACAACGAGCCAATGCTCTAAGACTGCTTGTACTAAAACAATTTAACAGAGCTGGATAGAATTAGCATTCGCTCGTTTGGTTTAAATCGGCTTTAATTGTGATCGTTGTGCGTTAGGTCGCGCATCAAATGATATCGTCTACGCGCGGATACACTGTGGCGTCACCTAGCGAGGACGCGGCGGAGGTGCAGTACCGGGCGATGCCGCGGCGCGGCAGCAAGAGTTTGCCCGTAACACCGGCACATTCGCCGCCCTCCAGTCCGGCGTCACGACGCAAGATGCAAGGCAATCGGTGAGTATTTTTTCTTTGCATATACATTATTGTATATTTAACGCTTCGTTTGAGTAAAATCATAACTGTATTTAACTTAAAGCACAGTCAAACAAATGGATATTCAAACTTTACTGCTAATTATGAAGTTAAATTTATTGGTGACTTGCTTTCGGCCCTGTAAATTATGCTCCGTATTATTAACGTATGGTGTGTCTTCCTGTAGATGAAATAATTTTCATGATCTGATCAACATTTCCGAAGATTAACACCTATAAACAAACAAACTTAGAAACTACCTCTTTATAATATTAGTATAGATGTAACTTCACAGTACAGACAAAAAAATTTTTAAAATTAAACTGCTAATTGTGAAGTGAAATTTACGTGCAAAGATATTTGACGTCGATGTCACCAGACAATTTCAAAGTTTTTGTTTAGGAGCACTACAAAATTGATAAAATTTAGCAATTTTTATAGTAACGCTATTATACAGAAAAAATGTTGCGTTATCTTACACTTAGAATATTTAATTGGCTTAGATATCCGAGGTGGGAATCGAACATTTTTTATCTTTCGTTCACTGTTCGCTTTATAGGACATGACCTTATATAATTTGTGCGCAACAGCTGACGCAATTTATGTTTTTCTTTCGCTTCCAGATCAGCTGTTATATTGTTGTAAATAATAATTGGAGAGGTTATTGCAAATGTAAACTTTAATCCATTGTTTGAAAGGTCATACTGATTGTTAGATCGTGAGAATTGCAGGCGCATGTTATAACTTATACGACTCATTTTGTCAAACGAATTTTTACGTATTATCAGATATAGGTTACGCGGTGTCCGTAATAATTTTCTGTATTTTAATGAATTGACTTTGCTGAAGACATGTTGGTGTAGAGTGCAAAGTGAGAATTATATAATGTGCGCGCATTATCTTTACTTACGCGCACCTGCTGTTATCATAATTGCCAATAGCAATTAGCAACAGCAAATTATATAATTATATATATAACAGCATGAGAGTAAATGCTTGTTCGATAGTTTTGGTTTTTGTAATAATTCGTTATGAATATTTACACAACATGACATTTTAACTTTAAAGTGTTGAAATTAAAGTTCAAAATCAGTATGTAATAAAAATGTTGTAATGTAATAATGACTTGTTCTCCGGCTTTTCTTGTACAATCATCGTCACATTTAGCTGATTCATAAAACACCAAAATCTTCATGGATTAATCCACCATATCGCCATATACCTATATTATCTATCACACTATAATATCTCGTTCACGCAGTCGCAGTCACGTGACTGTAATTTGATATATAGTGTAATTAACGTATTGTAATCTTGATCTTCAACCGAATAAGTAAATACGTAGTGTTGATAGTTTAAATAAATTTAGAATATTCTTAACGAAAAATACTTTAAAAAATCCATCTTGTCCCTGGCACTGGGAGATGGGACTCGAACCCATGACCTTTCGCAATCCGGGCGACTGCTCTGACCATTGAGCTAATCAGGACTGATTAATTTTTCAAGCCCATATTAAGAATATAAAGATATTTTAAACACTTTTCATTAAGAACATTTTTCAGTATAGCATTCTGAATGCAAATTTGATCAAATATAATAGTTTAATTTAGAATGTTATAAATGTGCCGGTTTTATAAAAGGCCTTATATATAGTTATTTTTTCAACAGTTACTTCACGTCTCCATTTGAGCCATCGGAAGAGGCGCACGGTCGCTCTTGGCTGAGTATGGCGTTGCTCGGTCTGAAGAAAGATCTCGCTACATCCACTTCTACATTAGCAGAAGAAGAATGTATCGAGACGAGATTGCGAGGTAATACATACTAATATTATAGATCAATATAGATCTAATTTGATATTATAGATTGGGTTAGATATTAAAGTTCCTCAGGTCGGTGGCGTAGTGGATAAGCACCGCGGCCCGCGATCGCAGTATTTAAGCAACTTTCGCAAGGGTCGGTCACGGGATGGGTGACCAAAAATTATTGTCTCGAGCTACTCCGTGCTTCGGAAGGCACGTTAAACCGTCGGTCCCGGCTGCATTTGCAGTCGTTAATATCCTCCAACCCGCATTGGGCCAGCGTGGAGGGTCATGGGCCAGCCTCCTTAACCACCCATAAGGAAGGCCTGAGCCCCTGCAGTGGGGACGTAAAAGAGCTGGTGATGGTGATGGTGATTATAGTTCCTGACCTACATATGATTGTTACCTTCTTTGATCTACTAAGAATACTGATTTTACCCAGCATACAAGTTCAACAACTCTTCACAACGTCTAACTAGAGCTAGATGTATGCCCATGATATTGTCGCTTAAATCATATTCCAATTGATTTTTTTTAGAACTGGTCTTAATTATTTAGGTGTTTTGTACCATCACAGACTACACCTATTTAATTTTTTCGTTTACCACAAATAAATACTTTCAAAATGCGTCAACAACTACTGTTGGTTAGATTTACATCTAAACCTCTGAACTTTATTATACAGGACCTAAGCTTCATTTTGATATAAATAAAAGTCAAAGAGATGAAAGTAAGTCAATATTAAGATGAATATTTTACTAGTTTCAGTCATTTTCAAAAGTCAAGTCAAAGTCAAAATAATCTTTATTCAAATAGACTTCTTAAAAGTACTACTGAATCATCCAACATTCTTTTCCCTACCACTCGTTCAGGACGCCTTTTTTTCTGATAAAAACGAGCTAGAAACTCACCAGTTCTAATAGGAGTAATGACATTTACAAAAACCATGTATTACCAGATCAATACATTATAAATCAATTAGATTTTTCATTCATATGATGTCATTGTTGTTTCTCAAACTTAGTGCATGTTGTTATATAATTTCCATGCTATGAAAAGGCAGATACCTGAACAGATATAAACTTTTATCTAAAGATTACATGATTGCGGGGAAATCTATGTAATGTACTCTTTGTTTCTATTTCCGTCGAACAATGTTATGAGATACTCTACGAATCTAATCCATATGATTAGCCTTTAATGATAGAATCACGGGAAGTGTAATCAGTATGATTATTATTTTCGTTAATTAATTGTTATGTGTTTTTCAAATATGTATTTTTCGGGTGACGGTGCAAGTTAAAGTTATATATTTTTTGAAATCCTTGTTCGACAAACAAATTCCTTTGTCTAATCTTACATTGTGACGTAAGATCAAATAGTTTTTAATCACCTTTTTGTACGCAATGTTTTAGAAGGGAAATTTGATTTGCATTAAGTTTTCTTTTTTATTTAAATAATAAAATCAAAATGGAGTCGAAAACAATGAACAACAAAAGTCATCAATTCATCATACGATAAAATCAAGATCCATGTTATTAAACGACAGCTTGATGATCTTTTGTATATACTGTTAATAGATAGAAGTTAAGTTATCGTAATGTCGTCATTTATATACAAACTGTAATATATTATAATACATTTTGTTTGCAAATCTTGAACAAATCTATGACGTTAAGATGTACGTAAGGCATTACGAATTTTAGATTCATAATGGTTTGTTTAAATGTCTATTGTTATATACGAAGTTGGACATTCAAATTGTTTTTAACATTGGTAATATATGAAATACTTTTAAACTAGTACTAAACGTAATAATATTATTTTATTACGTAAGCATAGATGGAATTCCTTGTTCGTTTACTTTTTATGATATGGGCCTGAATGGTAGTTTATGACAGCAATGTTTATATGTACTGGTTTATTAATTATTTTACGATCAAAAAAGTATCACATTAGCAAATGGGGGTGGGTGGGAGTTTTGTTTATTTAACGACAAGAGGGTGGGTTAAAACTACCAAAGGTCCGATCACATAACAGTTAAATTACCTCTAATAGAAAGCATGCTTGGCACATCTTACAAGCAGTGAGTGATGTTCTCCGAAAGTTTTACTTTGATTTTGAAGTATAATTAAACATAATATTGTTTCATTTTCAGGTGGCACCTTAGCGGAATCCGTGGAAAGTCTCGGTCCAGCACCTAATAGGGATACCAAGTTGTTATCTGAAAACATGAGCGGGGAACCCCTAAAAGTTGCTCGTCCCGCCCACGCGTTCCGTCCAAAGCCGTCGGAGTTGCGAGAAATGAATTTCTGGTCGCCCACTTCTATGTGAAAAATTATCTGGCGCGTCTCCAACGCGTTTTCATTTGGATATAACTGTTATACAATTAACGTACGTTAATTCTTTGGAATTTTATGTTCGTATCCGATCGTTTCTAGAGAGAGGGACGCAAAGATTGGCATTGGTGATTTGTAACTCTTCTTCGATGTTCGACTGATGATGGATTCATCTGCTTCTTTTGTGTTCGATGAAGAATTGAGATGTTATCCTTCATATGATATTCCATTAATTCTAAGTTGATATTATTGTCTTCGATGTAGGTAAATAATTAATAATTAATTTTAAACTTGCAATTTTTTTATATCGATTTGAATACTTGTGATTTTATGTTACGATGAAATTTCTCAAAATGATACCTATTTTAAATTGTAATAGCAATAAATACAGAAAGTTCTTTTGTAAATTTACTGCCTACTTGCATTAATATTTAAGGATCCAGTTCAATATGTCATTTTTATTAAATTTTTTTAATTTAAGATGGATGATACCATGTTTTGTGGAATGTTTGACTTTTAATATTTAACATGTATGAATGATGTTAACAAAAGAAAATAATACAATTGTGTGATAATGACGGGTGATTACCTTGAGCTACCATAATTAGAATATAATTTCACAGTTAAATGTGATAAAAACTATGTAATAATTATTTTTTAATTTCACGATAATATTTTGAGCAGGAAATGTTACATTGTATCTTATTTTCTATAGTTCTGTTACTTATTTTGACAATAATTTATAGCACAACATGTATAAGTATGAAATAAATATTTACTGGTCAACTGCATTGATAATATGTTGTTTGATTTTTAAAAATACATCACTAAGGGGCCGTCCATAAATTACGTCACACAAAATTCATGATTTTTACCCCCCACCCCCCTCATGTCACATGTTTGTCTATACAAATTCTACTAAATATTGTTCTAATGTCACAGTTCGTTGAACCCCCCCCCCCCTTCTTAACGTGTGACTTAATTTATGGATGGCCCCTAACTACTAAGCGATGAGTAATATAATTAACTAGCAAAACGCTTTAAATTCCTTAGTTATTTAAGTATCTAATGAAAGAAAGAAAAAAAAATGCAAAAATAATGATAATACGGAGTATCATCGTGTAATAGTTAAAAAGACTATTGCAGGTCAATTATAATAATTATGTAACTAGCCCCCGGTTTTTGAATTGAGAATTTAAAGTTAAGCACTTCTCAAACCATCCTCAAGCCTACTTAAACGACACTTAAACAGGTTTTTGTTTCGGATATTTTTTTAATGTTCCGTTGATAGCAGTTTGATAAGACTAGGACTTTTTGTCATGTGAAACATAAACTGAAGTTGAGAATAATCAGTTAAAATTTTGTACTTTTCTCAATTTAGAAACTGGTCTTAAGCTATATGGGCACTGTTCGTGAGTTCTGCGCCCACATGTGCACTTGCGTCGTTAATGCATTAAGATGTCCATCCTATTTATATTATAAATGTGAAAGTTTCTTTGTTTGGATGTTTAGATGTTTGTCCGTCAATCACGCAGAAACTACTGAACGGATTTTGATGAAATTTGGTATACATATAGGGTATCAGCTGTCTTAGGTAATAGGATTTTTATCCCACTAATAATTTCCCTAGGGTCCACGCGTGCGAAGCCGCTGGCGAAAGCTAGTAACTAATAAATTTTGAAATTTATTCTTGATGGTTGTAATTTATTAGGCTGTGAAGAAACAGAAAAATACATTGACAAGGAGAATTTCTTGTTTTTCAATTATCAAGATCAAACATTCATTTTGATTCTAGATTTTACTTAAATATGGAATAAAGACATTTGAATGAAATACTGGATTAATGGTTATTTGTTCTACGAGGGCAGTAAGTTATTGATCACATAACGCGTGTTCATTTGAGACCCGATGCGAAGTAGAGGGTCTCAAACTAACTATATGAGTTATGTTATCAATAGTTACCCCCGAGGGATAAATAATACTTTGTAGCTATTATAGTTTTCAAACCATACTGGGCCCGTGTGGGTGGGTTATCTATTGCCCTTCTACCTATTCATTGCCATCCATAGGGAATGCCTATGCTCTGGCATTGGGATATTAATAGACTGATAACGATGATGACTGTAGTTTTTGCCTATTCATAACTTTATACTGTGTCAAATTACATAGCGGTATTGTTTTGTAATACCACGATGATATTGTTTTGTTTTATCAGTCACGTACCTATTAAAAGTATCTGTCTATCACGTGAAACATCAGAGAATGAACTAAGATACCCAGAATCAGCTAGTGTCAGAACTAAATTCGCTTAGCTGACGGCAAACCTCTAGTAATGGAGAGCCACATAAGACGAAGATTAGGTCAGTGATAATGAACTTACATAGTGGGTTTAGTTAATAAAACTTTATTGTTACTGAGATCCCATAATGAATTTTGTTGGTTAATATTAATTTGTTGGTGTCCTTTAATATTTTATTTATTTATGACCGCTGCTTTGCATGCGTACTCATCTATTTATAATATACTAGTGGCCGCCAGCGACTTCATCCGCGTTTTCCATTATTTCTTCGCTCCTAATAGTTGCAGCGTGATGTTATATAGCCGAAAGCCTTCCTCGATAAATGGTCTATTCAACACAAAAATAATTTTTCAATTCGAACCAGTAGTTCCTGAGATTAACGCGTTCAAACAAACAAACAAACTCTTCAGCTTTATAATATTAGTATAGATACGTATAGTCTAAAACCACTTCTTGGAGCGCATCGCTTGCGCAGTGATATGGTTTTTGAAACCTATATTCGTCGTGAGTGCTATGTTCTTATGAAGTCTAAAGTAAATAAAAATGAGTTGTTGGAATAGGTATTGTGTCTGTTGATTGAAAGTCAGCAGCTTGGAAAAGATTTGGTTGAGCACGTGTTTTTTATCGGTCTTCCACTGGCGTCGAATGGGTGGCGATTACCAGTCTTTGTTTTTCCCATTTAGATACCATAAAGGCATTCTGCCTTCTCCCGTCTCCTGTTTACAGCTGGCGTAAAAATATTTTTCTCTTTTGCATTAAGTTGTTCTACTTTACGGCACACCATAATAAATTTAATTTACAGATAATTATTATCAATTACTTTTCCGACTATTAAAAAAATTTTTTCTCATTCTTTTTATACACCAGATCTCACTTATTAGCAGCCAAGACAGGAGAATACGAATAGGATATCGAAACTGTAGAAGCTTTGGATTCAGGCAAAATGATAGCGTTTAAAATTAGCTTATTTTTTACTTCCGTACTGACGTCGGTACTGCAGCGGCACATTATCACTTTGAAAATATTTAGTTATCATTATGATAAATTTATAACGTAATGTAAAACTTACTGTAAACACAGTTGTGGCGCTACTTCATTGACGTAAGTACAGAAGTTATCGTTTATCTCTGAAACTACGTAAATTGAAAAGTGCTTATTTCGTCATCGGTTGAGCAGCTCGATGCATAGTGGTTAGTGCTATTGACATGCGATGCTTAGGTTAAGAAATTTTCGCAATAGCCGGCCCGCAATAGGAGCCTAGCACTCCTATTGCGGGTAGTCCACCAGTTACCGGAAACAGTGTGCGTAAATTAGTATATTTAGGTAAGATGAACTAGTATATTTAGGTAAGATTTACTTACACACATAATATTGCACAAAATATATTTATTTATATACAGATCAAATAACACTTAATTTTCAAATACTCGCATATAACACAAACACACGCACTTACAGTTTATACCAGCGTTGCCATTTATACGGCAATTGCCGTATTACATGGCAATTTGGGTAGAGTCAGCAATAAAACACGGTACACGGCAGTATGTTCATTGCCGTGTTCTAAAACACGGCAATCCAATGGTAACAATTTTTTTTTCAATGAGTTTATCGATAGTCGATTAGTGTTTTTATGGCACATCATTAGACTACACTAGACGTAGTTATGACTATTTATTTGGTTACTATTTGGTTACTTTATGTGTATGTGTTGACTGCAGGTGCAGCCGGAGTCAATGGCTCGACGTGTCTTCCGAAGTACGGAGGTGGTCTAGATCCCTATTAGGTTTGATTCGATTCCATATCCGATAGGGAAGACTTGAGCCCTAGCAGTGGGCATTCATAAGCTGGTGGTCTCTGGTTGAAGAGCTGAACATCTTCAACATCTTGTTAGGTATATTTTCGAATGAAAAGTTGTTTTCAATATAATTGTTAAGGGAACATCAAGCTCACGTAATAATATCTGTAACAGCAGTTCACTTTCAACCTCAGAACAGTTCACGTCCCCAATAAGCACTTGTAGGTATTGTCACATTATTCAATTTGTTATAGATAGTAAATAGCTCATATAATTAATTAAATATAACTGTATTTTTTAGCTACGTCTTCTATTGTTACAAATTACATTAGATTTTTGTAATAAAAATTATTAAGGAACTTTATTGCCGTCCATAAAACTAGAAATTTCTCGATGTTTTTAATAAGTTGTGTGATGGATCGTCTTGTAACCTTGACGCAATGTATTGATGTATTGATAGATTTGTAACCTTGACGCAATGTATTGATAGAGTGAGTCGACACTTTACTGTCATACCTGAAAAACCTGTATGAATAAGGAAAAGCAGCAGGAACCATTTTGCCTTTTTGTTTATCCATTCGTCATTTAGACATGTAACATGAAAATGCAACTCTATCTGTACTTCGCCGGCGCAAATTATATGCTATGTCACCCGCATACGATGTAGCTCCCCGTAGCAGAAATAACTTATAAAATATATGTAGTAGATTGCAAGTACAAATTGAGGGGTTCGAAGCGCTTGTTTTGACGTTTTGAAAACATTCAAGTCCAAATTAGTACACTATCTACCTATAGTTTTATCCATGCCTCATTTGTAGTCTTTAGAACTCTTGCCCTTTGCACCGACACGTCTGCCTTGTACCTATTTTGACCCCAATCCGACTGCACTATATTCAGTTTGGAGCATTTCAATTTCACGTCACGTAGTTGTTGACATTATACGTCGAGACCTTGTAAATCTAAGGGCTGAGGGGTCGGGTCCGCCACATTTCAGCGAGTTTATGCATGGTAATATTTCATAAAGAATAAGTATTAGTAAAAAACATTTCCACTAACGCCTCGTGCTTATCGTATCAACTGTCGTCGGATAACGTCCCCTGCGTTACCAAAAAGGATGCGACATCTTAGCGTGTTAAGGCGATATTTCGTTTCATTTTACTGCTTAGTAAGGTATGTCTTGGTGGATACATACCTCATAATTCGAATTTTGAGATCGATTGCATCCTGTAATATATATAGGAATACGGGTGTAGACAGAAAACAATAATAAATACATTTTTTTCTGGTAGTGTTATATATACTATTATTGATAATAAAATTTTTATGCTTATTGTATATTATTATATTTATAAAATTGCTTAAATTAATGATGAAAAAACGAATATTTATACTTTTGTCACGTGACCGCAAGTAGTACATGACGTCACGACCCTCTTACTCATAGCAGAACGTAGAGAATTCAATCTTATGCGCACATAGACATTAGTTTCTGAAGGAGTCATGGCGACGCCATGACAGAAGATTCAATTTCGCGGTAAAATTTTGAAAATTAAATTATTTTTAGATTTTTACTTACAATATACATATATGATACTTTTTTAAATATTTTTTTCAGATATATTTCATGTATATCTATAAAATAAAGATATTAAAAAAGTTGTGCAAACCCCTATTGATATCAGGCTATCAGATTCGGTACATTACAATAAGTTATAAGATATAAAAAAATAACATACTAACGGTCATTTGCACAAATGAATGTTAAATTTATATAGGTAATGTCGCTTTAAACTAATGAAAATCGTAATTAACGTTTATGCTACTCGCTGTTAATCTGTTTAAAATCAAACTCTTCCGTAACGAAAATCCGAAACATCAATCCACACAATAGTTCATTAATGAAACATAATGTAGGTTTCTTCTTAGAGATCCTTTAATGAGTACTTACTTATGAAATAAATGAACATTGGGGATAAAATCACTGACTATATATTTGTGGTCATCATTCATATTATCACAAGAGAAAGACTTAATTTAGGCGTGGAAATTAAAAGTAACATCGCGACTGTCAAGTCTGCGGAAAAAGAACTTTTATTCGCCCTCCAAGTTAATTTTTTTAGACGGCGCAAATTAGGCTGTCCTTAAGAGCCACGGGCGCGAACGCAAATCCGATTTGAGTAAATGAAACGGGACTAATTAAAAAGTCGGAAGAGAAATTGTGGGAAAACAATGCTGTCTCCAAGCATTTACTTATTTACACTTGAGTTACTTTTAGAAAAACACTTCACCGACGTTGACTTTCGCAATCACATTGCGATAATTGTACGAAAATACTTACAATAGTTGTCTCTCATAGGTATAAAGATCTCCACATACATATTCTACTGATATAATGTAAAGAAGACTATCAAAGGTATATTAAAAAGTAAAAATTGGTAAATATTACGAGGGTCAAACTTGAAAAGTTCTTAGAAAATCAAAAACTGATTACATTAGCCAGTTATTAGTTTTATTATATCTTTTCAAAATATTGTCCATTCACGTCAATACACCGCTGCATGCGATGGAACCACTGGGAAAAGCACTTTGCCCACTCGTCCTTAGGGGTCTCTTCAATGGCATCGCGATACGCAGCCACCGCTTCTTCAGCATTCATAACCGCTTTCCTTTAAGTTTTTCTTTAATTTTTGGAAATAAATAAAAATCACAAGGCGCGAGGTCGGGGCTATACGGCGGGTGACCCAGTAATTCAACGTTTGATGTCGCCAAATAGTCGATCGTTCGCTTGGCGGTGTGCGACGAGGCGTTGTCGTGGTGAAGGAGGATCCTACTGCGAGGTCGTTTCTCTCGAACTTTTTCCAAGACAAGTGGCAAACAATTGGTAGTGTACCATTCTGCAGAAACTGTTTTTTGATCCTCTAACACAATTGTTGCAAAATGACCTATCCTTCCAAAGAACGAGGCCACCATTTTTTTTCCCGCACTTCGATCTCTCTTCACTTTAGTTGGCAACTCCTCGAAAGGAAACACCCACTGAGCAGATTGTCTTTTGGTTTTAGGATCATAACAGTAAATCCAGCTTTCGTCACCTGTTAGTATGTCGAACACAGCATTTGAGTCACCTCCGTTAAATCTTTCAATCATTTTACGACACCAATCCACACGATGGAGTTTTTGAGCCTCAGTCAAATTATGAGGTATCCACCGGGCGCAAAGCTTCCTGACCGCTAAATGTTCGTGGAGGATTTTGTGCACTTGACTCATACCGATGCCTAAGCTTGTCCGAATCTGTTGATAGGTCACTCTTTTGTCAGTCTCTATCATACGCCGCACAACACAGATGTTATCTTCAGTCGTCGCCGTAGAAGGCCGTCCCTCACGTAAATCATCAGTGAGATTAGTGCGACCACGTTTAAACTCATTAAACCAGTTGTAAACAGTCGCACGAGATGGGGCTTCATCGTGAAAGGCCAATCGTAGTCTATCATAACTTTCTTGTTGACTTAAATGACATCGAAAGTCATAAAAAATTATTGCACGAAAATTTTCTCGTGTTAAATTCATGATGACGTGACACAGACAATTTTCAATTTGCCGCCAAATCGTAAAACAAATGACAAATGAATGAAATATATACTCAGTAATATTGGCAAAGAGTTATATTTTCAAATTTTAGAATTATAAGATTGTTTATTTTTTATTATCAATTACTTACTTATGTCGTGTTTTCTATATTAACATCATCAAAAGGAAAGATTCCATTATTTGTTTGCATCGAATAGGTTCCGAAACTAGTGGATAGATTTAATAAAAATTGCACCTACGGGAAGCTACGTCATACGCGGGTGAGATAGGCTTTAATTTACGCGGACAAAGTGGCGGGAAAATAGCTAGTTTTAAATAAGAATGTTTGACTAGTTGTTGAAAAAATACTCGAACGTGTAATTAGTACAGACCCAATAAGATTGACTAATCAAGTACTATTGTTTCAAGATAATCGCCCTATTAATGTTCCTTCTGCTAGCGTAAATGCCTCCTATGTAAATGTTGGATTGGTGGATGCAGATGCAGTCAGGAGTAACGGCTTAACGTGCTTCCGAAGCCTATGCTGAAGGCGCCCGAGACATAGACATTTCTGGTTTCCATTACGTTAAACATCTAATTTGTTTAATAGAGCAGTCCACAATGATTGTATGTTAATTATTTAGCTCCGATTGTGGTTGTTCCTTTGTGATAAGTTGCTTTTAACCGACAACTTATTTCATTATTTTTTATTCACATAGATTTGGAGTCGTCCTTCATTATTCAACTACTTATTCTGTGATATAATTTCCGCAGTCATAATTTCCTTTTTTTTTAATTATAGGTAAGAAATTTTTATTTTGTAGTTTTTAAGGATTTTTTGAAGTCTGTTTTAGTTTCTATTGATGTACGTCTTTTACGTTTGATACTTCATATATTATCTTGGTTCATTAATATCTATTTTCCTAATTAATTATGTATGAGAATCCCTATCTATCCACGTGAAAATGGCGGAATTGTGCGGAACGCGCCGATGAACTATCAATAAAAGAAGAAGATGCTATAAATATATTCGATTTACACTAAAGTGTAGTAAATCTCTAAATACACGTACATCTCCCCATCGAATGGGTTTGTTCGTTTTCAACTCGGACATTTTATAAATGTACCTTTCCCTTTTGCAGAGCAGAACACATCAGTTTAACTGTCACTTGGCGCTATTTCTGACTCGAAACAATTCGTGAAATGAAATATTTTTAAGGCCATTTGCTAGAAAGCCTTCCACCCGGAGTGAATGTTATTTTTTATTTATCATTCGTGTGATAAATTGAATTACTACATTGATATGTTGTGGTATGAGCAAGATTTAATTTTCGTTGTAGTCGTCTCTATTATTTATTATTATATTTCTTTTTTATTAACCGCGACGAAAAAATAGGATTGTTATAAGTTTGACCTGTGGCACTGTAGCTTCAGAATTAATAATTCGATTTGAGTGGGGATATTTTAATTTCAAAATCTTGTTCATCGCGGTGGATCTTAGCTATATATTTTCAAAATCGGTTAAGCGGTTAAGGAGCTAAAAGCACTTTACTAAGATGAAGTAGCTACTTTTTTAAAAATTATTTGTACTTATAGCATCCTAACTAATAAAGGGATAGGCCCATTTGATTAAGTTTTTTTTAATCGATAGCCTCTTTTATCAAGACCATTTTGTGGTTATAAAATACTAGCTTTTGTTCGCAACTTCGTTTGCGTGGTATTAGTGTTTATTTACAGCGGTTTATTTTTAATCAAGTTTAATAAAAAAGAATAGTTTTATCAACTTTACTTTTATATTGTATCCATAGTACACTTTTTTTGGGTGAAAGAGCATATTCTCGAAATAATCTCATTAAAACTGACGAAATTAGGTCTCTGTATCTTTGTTTCAATGTAAAAAAACTGAGAAAACTACATCACTTCAATTAACTTGATGTGGTGGTTGTTACTTAGAAACTCTATCTATACTAAAAATGTTTAATTTCATAAATAAAATAATAATTATTATGACAAATTCAAACTTTGTTTGTAATCAGACGTGTAAAAATTTTGCCATCGAATCTTAGCCTGAATAAAAATGTAGTAAATCGAATTTATAAGAATAAACATTAGTATATATTATTCTTTTTCGATTCCTTTGAAGTCGATTTATTTCCGAGTTTATATTTTTTAAAACTTGGTTTATAGAGAAGTAGAGACATATATAAGAATGTGAGTAAATAAATATCTCCATACAAACGTCTACCTCTTTTCATTCCTTTCAACGCATTCGTATGAAATTTAATATCTTGTTTAGTATCTCATATTTTTCATACCAAATTTTACTTAATGGTTTCAGATCAAGGTACTTTCGCATTGATATTATTAGCAAGGATAATTAGATAAGAAAAATATCACTAATCGCCTACCTACCTCATAAACTTGATGTCTAAGTGAAGGTTTATTTCTGGGATTTATTAATTTCGAGAAAGTATTTTTTTTGGTAGCCAGCATAATATCTTTTAAATCCTGTACCGTTCTTATTGTTAGTACAATTTCTCACGGCATTTTTTTTTAAACTATACGATAATGGAGGATTTAAGCTTTCTTGAGGAGCTAAGAAAAAATATGAATAGTAGTTTAATGTATCCTCGATATTAGTTACCTTATCGATGGAATTATAATAGTATTGTTACGTGCTAGGGTAAAATAAACACTAATTAAGTTAACAATCCGACTTTATTTAATTAACAAGATAACTCGTTAACAATACACTCTTAACTTCACTATTGTCATTTTCACAACACTACATAGATCGTCCAGATAGTTACCGGCACTAGTTATCGCTTCGAGTTTCGCTTCTGATTGCTCTTGCTTACAGATCGCTTGATGATGCTTGAATGCCGGGAAAGTTTTTTTTTTGGGCTCTCAACCTTAGGAATTCGGCAATCACCCTCCCGACGGAGGAAGGAGGCGGTGAATCCTTCATTGGATACCACACAGCCGGCTGTGAGGTTATGTCAGACTCCTACTGACTAAACACCGCCTTGGACAGCTGGTTACATGCCCGGAGGCAACGAACCTTCGACCGGAGCGACCGTCCCCCCGCTTAAATGAAATACAGCTGAAGGGGAACGATCAGCCAGATCGGACGGGGAACGCCGGGAGAGGTAGTCCACCGCGTATTTTTAGGGGCCGATACCACATCTAGAATGTTCTAAATTGACCTTGACCCTACCGGTGTATTCGAGGAATTACCAAATAGTTCTAGAACGGCTACCCGTCCCTTTCTCAATGACGTATACATATATCACATAAGTAGTTTCAACGGTGTTATAGTACTCGAAAGGTGGGATCAGCAGTAGTTCAGGATAGTTCAATAAAATCCTTGTGTAATTCTTCAACCTCTCTATTGTATTTGCAAATGATATACCGATGTATATCATTTATCTCGTCTCGATCAGTTAGAAAGATTATTAACGAGCAAATCACGATCAAGCGAATTCGAACACGGAAAAAGATAAAAAGATGTTTCGAGATAAATCCCGAGATATCTTACTCGGATGCAAAATAAATAATAAACTTTGTCATTTCATTTCACTTACATCTATATATATAAAAATGAATCGCAAAATGTGTTGGTAAGCGCATAACTCAACAACGCCTCGACCAATTTGGCCAAATCTTTTTTTAAAATGTTCGTTGAAGTTCAAGGATGGTTTTTACGGCGAGAAAAAATAGAATTATTGCTGGAAAAACCCTAAAAATAGCCCTTTTCTTTTTCCCATACAAATGATTTGTAACTAAAACGTAGTCAATTTGAGCTTTATTGCTATGGTATAAAGTTCATATTAAATTACAAGCACTCACTGTTGTCTAAGCAATGTAGGTGTGTTCCTAACGTCAAAGATCATATCTATCAAAACAATGTGCGTGTGTGCGTTGGAGCATGTATGTTGCCTGTTCCCGTGTTGGAAAACCATCAGATTTGTTTATCTATGCGCCAGGTAATCAAACAAAAAACATCGTATACCACAAAGCACTACAATGATAATAATAATAATTATGATTCACATGATTAACAATAAAGCGATTACTTACTTTTAAATCCTTATATATGTTTTATTTAATTATTTTTTATTCACAACGCCCTATCACCAGGGTGACGGTTCTGTTCAGGAGAATTTTTTTAAATACGTAGGCAAAAAAACTGCCACATTACAAATCTTTTTGACAGGACGAAGTCTGTCGGGTCAGCTAGTATAAAATAAATGTAAATGTTTTTGGTACATATTTACTTATTTTGGAACATATTTATTTATAAATATTTATATTATTTATGCAATATATATTTTTTCTTTGATATTAATTCAAGTTGTTCGATTATCACCGGCTTCCCTTTACGAATACGAAGACATTAGCGTAGTCTTATATTAGTAAGATGGTAAGTAGATTAGGATGTATGGCTCAGTTCCATTGCCTTCCCAATATCAGGTAAAAAAAAACAATCTCTGGTGTTTGTTCACGGGTTGACGGATGGGACGGGATGACATGATAAAAAAATAAACAATATTTTACACTTATAATAAGAATTTATATCAATCAGAATTAAGTATATATTTATTTTACAGGTTTTCTTCTTCACTGAAGTCCATGACACTTGAATCATCTTCTGTTTCTTCTTCTGTCCAGTTGGACGAATCCGAGTCAACTTGTAAATTGATTATTATTTGGTCCATAGCATTATCGACTAGTCCATTGTGACTACAATACTCATCTTCAATTTTTTGGACATGACTGTCACATGGTGCTCATTTTTCTGCTGGAAATTCGTTGAATAATTGCTCTAGTGCAATCTTCTTTTTATCTAAATTACTGTCCAGTTCGTTTCTTGCCAGTTGACCTTTGACTTCCCCCCAAACCAACTCAATAGGATTTAAGTCTAGATGGTAGGGGGGAAGTCTTAATACTTTGTGACCCGCAGCTTTGAGCAATTCATCAATCTTATAAACATTTTCAGAACCATTCTGCTTAATCAGCTTAAGCAGGTCACATTTTCTTAAGGAATTATCAAATTCGACATTATGTCTTTGCAGCCAGGCCTGCATGTTAGCCTTTGTGTTGGTCATCGTTGGCTTTTTATCTTCCTGCACTGAGTGATAGGCAGCGTTATCCATAACGATTACAGATCTTGGAGGTAAATTTGGCAATAATTTCTCTTTGGTCCATTTATTAAAATTTACAAAATTCATATCATTATGATAATCTCCGGTTTTACTTTTCGATTTAAAAATTAATAGAGCTCCTTCTACAAAACCAGCTTGGCCACCTGCATATACAATAATTAATCTCGGCCCTTTGCCAATATGTGACAGCACTCCACGTTCTTTTGCAGATTGCCAACACGATGGAACATTTAAAGACGCATTTACGTATGTCTCATCAAGATAAACGATAGATCTTTTGTCTCGTCGATGTTTTTTTATCGCAATTAGATATCTCCATCTCCAAGAAATAATATTTGGTTGCTCAACAAGCAGCTTTCTTTTTGACTGACATTTTTTAAATTTAAAACCAAGTTTATGCAGTAACTGTCTCAAATATTCTCGACCACAGTTTAAAATTCCTTCTTCTTTAAGTTTAGCATTTAGTGTTTTCAAAGTGGGTACCTTTTTGTATATAGTATAAAATTGAGTTATTTTTCGTCGGATGACACCTTCAGTAAAATTATCTATTTCAATTCTTTTAGTTCGGTTCTGTTTTTTACTTCTTGGGGATTTAAATACTACACTTCTCTGGTCGCGTTTCAGATCATTTCCTTCTTTGATGATTTTACTCACAGGTGCAGGTTTACATCTTGTAAAAATTCCGTGGAAGTTTGATCTTGTTTTCTTTGTTAAAAGAAAGAATAAACATTGTATACTAATTGTTTAGCTTGCTTGTTAATTTTTTTAGCAAAAATTTTGGACCGTCCTTCAGCGTTCATCTTGGAAAATATCTCAGGAAAAATAACCTCGTATAGATCTTGTGCCGAGCGTCCGTAACCAAAAAGCCGACTGCACGCCGCGAGAGCCGCTTGCGTACTGAGAAACGTCACTTGTGCTCCCTGCCGCGCGCGCGCGCCTTCACCTCCGAAACGTCTGTGAGTGCCTCCGCGCCCACCTACCTCTAGTCCCGCGAGTTAAATGGTTTGCCTATAGTTATGACTCTGTAGGGTCCATTCCATTTTGCTTTTAGCTTTAGCGACTTTCCTTTGATGTGGACCAGATGCTGCCAAACATGTGATCCTTCTCCGAAGGCTTCTTTGTTAGGTCTGCGGTCATAGCGAGTCTTCATACTGTATGAGCCCCGTTCCAACTGCGCCTCATCATCGTAGATCTGTCGTGCACCCCCACTATGAGTGTGAGGTCCGTCCTTCCGTCGGTCCGTCTGTCTGTCATTAGGTTGTATCTCATGAACCGTTAGAGCTAGACAGTTGATACTTTAAAAAAAAACAGAATTAAATCAATATTTAAGGAAATTCCCATACAACAAACAAGATGTTTTCTATTTCCGGTATGAAACCCTCCATGCGCAAGTACGACTCGCACTTGACAATGTCGTTTCTAGGGAAGAACTTACGACACAGCTCATGTTTATTTCTATACTTTTGTGGGCCAGAATATACTGCTGTAAATATAAAAGCTATCGAATAGATGTAAAAAAAATGTTAAATTATAATAGATATAATAGATAGTATAATAGATAGTTGTAAAATTTTGTGGTCTCTTGACTATAAAAGTTTACTTGAATGGTTTTTAGTAAATCTAGCAGTACTATTCCAATTTAATCTACTCAAGTATCGATTTCAAATTTTAATCACATCTGTAACGACTTTTTGTCAAAACGGCTCTTAAGAAAAACTGACGAGTGTTTAACTTACCCCACGATTAGGGCTAGTTGTAACGGGATAGGGGCGGTTTGTAACATTAGGTATCGAAAACCAGATTTAAAATTTATAATGATTTATTTGGCATGAAAAACTTCAGACGCGCTCACTTAGATTTAAGCTATTAAGTTTCATTTTTAATCTAATAGAAAAATATTTAAAAAATAACTTTACAAAATTCTTTATCTAAACTATTTAGGAATTTTTGGCTTACGACCATTTATAATCTAAACTACAGTATCAATTTCACTTCAGTAATCAAATTTGATTAATTAAGCGTATTTTGCATTGTAAACCTTAGATAAGTTATAATAATTTTAGACTTTTTAGTTTTATTCTTAATCTAATAGAAAAATATTCAAGAATTAACAATTACATATTCTATCTTTAACTAAAAGGGAACTTCAGCCATTTATAATAACAAATTCTCAATGTCTTGAGTGATTAGTCTTTTGATTGACGTAGATAAAACATGAAATCAGTCTTACGTAAGCACTTTACAACTAGCCCCTTAAATGTATTACAACATACTCCACAGCGAGGATTTTTGAAATAACAGCTATTAAACAAAAACCGCTTACTTCATGTAAAATTAGACAAATACTAAATGTATTTGTATAAATCAACAACGGCTAAATAATTTGAAATCTATGCTAATCAATTTCGTATAAACCTAAAAAAGTCCATAGCCTGGTTTTATCGGAGCGACTCCACAACATGGGTTTCTGCGCTATCTGCCAAATACTGACCGAGATATTGCGTATCAAAAATCAGGTTGGGTTGGAAAATCAAACGAATATTCTTTTTTTGTGTAGGTCATAAATGCTTGTTACTACTTACCCCTGTAACAACTAGCCTCCCGCTCCTCTACATACACATGAAATAGTATTTAGAAAGTCGGATTTTTTCAATTTAAAATTTTATGTTTTATGTCTTCTTTTATTATTTTGTGTGTAATGAAATATTATTTAAAGAAAAATTAAATGTAGCAATCCAATAATGGAGCAAACAACACGGAGTTCGCGATACATTCTTGATGCGCCTGGTGAGGGTTAGTTTCATTAGCATTATTGAAAGGCAAATAAAGGTGGACTCAAATGCCGTTTTATAATTGCAATGTTATAGGAGGGTTGTAAGTATTATGCACGTTAGTAGATAGTTTTGGACGCGTCGTATTGTACCCACCGGTCAATACAACTGGATTATCGGGCTTTGTCCTACTGATGAATAATTGTGTCCGCCACCCGACCGGGATTAACCAGATTTCTGTTGATTAAATTGACAATCCTAAAATAATTGTTAGCTACTATTATAACACACCGTCGTTTGTAATCTCATTGATGAGTATAACATGGAAATTTAAATTAAAGACTCATATAGGTATAATAGCCAATATACTTAAATAGAGGAGCTCTCAAGATGTTTGCGATGCAGAAGTTAAGCAACTTTCGGACCAATCATGGAATGGGTGTCCTCGAGACAATACATTTAGTATTATCTCGAGCTCCTCCGTGCTCCTTCCGAAACACATTTCAAATTTCGCTTAAGATACTGATATACTTTTACGGCGTTTCCTTAGCAAAGTATTTTTAGGTTACATTTATGGTACTTTTTTTCACTAGGTATAGGTGAAACGATATATGCCTAGGTTTTGGATTTTTGGTTGGATCATAACTTTCTAGTGAAAAAACAGGGTGCCCCTTATATGACACTTTTTTTTCGGAATTAACCATATATATCTTTAACATTTTGTCATAATTACCAAGTATTGTATAATTCGCTGTTGAATAGGCTTCTATAAAATAAAAAAGTGTTCTTCTATAAACAAAATAAAAGAGGATAGTAACAAATATAAATATAATAAGTCTGCGATTTCGTGGATTCGTTTGGATTATTTCAATGATTTTTCTCTTTTTCCTATAATAATTTAGAAAAGAATTTCTGTGTTCTGTATTAGGGACATTATTTCTCATAAGTGACCTGTGTAACCGGTTCTTAACTACATACCAGGTACCAGATTTTCACACACGAGTGATTAGTCCTAATTGTTAACATATATTGTACGACTTTGTGTGAAAAGAAATAAATCATATTTTTATTATTATTTTTTATTACTTTCTTCTATACTTAAATATATAACGAATCAGTGCATAGGACTACATAGAAATAATTATAATTAATTCACAAGAACATTTCGAAATCCTCTAAAATTTCCCTTTCGGGAAAACATAGTACTTATCGTTGCATTGATTAGTGGCGTGCGTATAGTTATGTGACATCGTGTGCGGACAACGATCGGACTGGATTACATGGCGACATCGTTTGTTTGACCGGCATTGTCTGACTGATGGCTTATTGTTCCTCGAGTTTAATACGATGCTTAATTGAAAAGAATAATTTAGGTATATTGGAGATGACCAATATATTTGGCTTGTTTATTCAAAAGCAGCTATTTTGCGCGGCTTCCTCCGCGTCAATTATATCACCCGCGATATGATTCTTCCTGTAGATAAAACAATTGTCGTGATCGGATCAGTATTTCTAAATATTATTCCCTCAAACAAGTTAGAAACACCTCCTCATAACTCCCTCCTCTTTTTAATATAAATATAGATTGTCTGATAAATATGAATGACGGTAAACTGCCAAACTAAATTTGTGGGCGGTAATTTAATAGTTGTGTTTTGAAAGGAATACCTAATTATAAATAAGGCGTTAAGTTCTTTTAAGTTATTGTTTTTTATATCTAAACAAATAATCAAAACAAACTCTTCGTCAAATAATTAATGTTTATATAAACAAAAACATCTTAAGAATATAATGTATATTGTAATTATTTACATATAAAAATTGGCTTGAAATAAATCTCTACTTTCTTAATATTATAAATACGAAAAAACTCTGTTTATCTGTTACGCCTTCAGTCGTTACGTACGTAAAGTGGTTACTTTTAAAAGGGTTGAAGGGTTTGAAATAGGGATTGAAAATTTGTACGGAACTGCGTCTCTGTCAAAGATAAAATATGAAAAAATATATTTAGGCAGAACAAAAGTATTTTACGTATTAAACGCAGGCGAAGTCGCAAGCGAAAGCTGGTGGAAAATATTTTTTATGACAATGGGTAAACTGAAATATTCAGTGAGTAGTGAGAAAATTTCCTGGTTTATTCGAAATATACATTTCGTAGCGCTAATAAATCACTGCAAACAAAGAAAGACAAGGAAACTTCGTGATATTATATATATAAATAAATATTAAACAACATCACATACACTGCTCAGATTGTGAGATGAGTAGCTAAAACTGGAGTATCTGAGACAACGAAGGTACCACAACACCCAGACCCGAGACAATATAGAAAAGTTCATTTTCTACATTGACCCAACCGGGGATCGAACTCGGGACTTCAGAGATGGCGACACCTTGAACCCGGCATGCGAACCACTCGGCTACGGAGGTCGTCTATTCGTCTACAACAATTTGTGGTAACGAGGATAAGCCATTATGATTTCTCGTTAATATAAAATGAAGTTTAGTGTTTAGAAAGCTAGAAAGTTTAAGTAATTACGCGGTGGCTAATGCCATATATTAAATACCCCGTTAATATAATTAAAACTAACTGAACTGTAAATACAAAGCTATGGCTAAAGGCGCTCCAGTTATTACGCATAATGTCAAATTGTCGCTTAAATAACAACGCTGCGTAAGTTAAATTTCACAACTTTTCAGTAGGAACAAAAACCTTAGAAATAGTAATGAATACAAATTATTATGTTATAGGAGTAGTATAAATTAAGGCGTGGAGGGATTGTTAAATTCATTAGTCCCACCTGTATCTGTAGTCGTTAGCAAACGCCAATCCACACTGGTAGTGGTGAGGTAACTATACTACGTAGACTAAGCCGCGATCAAAAGCTAGTCATATTATAAAGGGAATTATAAAAAGAGAATATTTGATTGCTTTATGTTCGCACTGAATAGACTCCAAAATTACTGGATCAATTTTAAAAATCCTTTCACATACGGGAAGCTACATGATCAAAATAACTTATTTTTGCAAACACAAATTAATTCTAGACTTTTATTCTGATATTATTAATTACTAACCTGTAAAGAGAAACATAAGCTATTGCTTCAAATATTATTTACTGTCTAAATAAAAATAATTCCTTTAAAAATCGCGTATACGTATTGTGAATTTCTAGTGTAAGTGATAATATTTTGACGTAGACGTCTAGGGTAAAGCGCGGGCAATTTAAATTAAATGAAGTGTAACAGAGCTTCGTTTACATGCAATATCATATTTGATTAATTTTGCATTTACAGTGCTATTTTGAAATATAAAAATTATCTAAAAATCTAGTTATTATTACTTTTCCATAAAACAAATATAAAACGCCGCCGTTTGATCAATTTATGAGTTACGCAGTTTTATTACTCACACAACGAAATGTCGAAATCATGAGACCTTATATAATTCGTGTGTGTCACGATATTCGTGCAAGAGTCTACATTATTTAGCTGCCGGTAGCATGAAAGTACTGGGCGGTTGACGCAATCCCTGCGTTAATTACCTCCTAGTGCCGGACCTCGAAAGGGTACCACTTATGTTGACCAGAATTATGTGCTTCATGAGAGGGTTTCTGCTTGGATTGACTCGATAAAATTTATGCATTCAATTCGGTCAACTTATCTTCAGTCACCGATTGTTGAATATCGATATTATTTAAGCAGAAATTTCTACAATTTAAATACCAGTCCGTTCAAATTAGCAAAATTAATTTCAGCGTTTGTTATTTCTTCAATTTCACATAACATAAATTGATAAGTAAAGATGGTTTTTTAAATAGATAGCTAGAATCTGTAAAATCTTCTTTAATATTAAGTGTTTTAATCCATTGCTTTGTGGCAAGTGGAAATAACGAAGTTCATTTAACCGTATAAAGTAGAGGAAAAGTAAATTTTTTAATTGTCCGCTAGCAACTATGGAGAATACGGGCGTTCAAGCTACTCGACCACGAATGCCGATTTAGATTATCAATTCAATTTGGTTTATTTTAATCACTTTTATAGATTTAATTTATACTGTGTTGATAAAGTTTTTGTTAATGAATCAATTACAACCAAAAGCAGAAGGTGGAGGTTATTACTTGTAATCCAATGAGAAAATATTTTAATCACTTGGCAGCAATACTATTGATGCTGCAAATCGGGATGAATTCCTTTGGTCTATCCCATGTCCCATCAAGTTTTGTCTTTATAGGAAAGAGGCCATTATCATATCATTTTAGAAACGTCTATTACCACGTGTTAAATTTTACAGTTGAATAATTTTGACTCGGCGATTGATGTTTGATTAGTAGTAATTGGATAGTAAGAAGTGAAAATAGAAAATAGCGTCCTCGTGTGATAAATGTAATTGAGTAAACGCTAATCAGGAGAATAGTGTACCTAAAATAGGGTTGCACTAAACACGCAGAGAAAAGGGTGAGTAATGAATATCCGGGGTGTATAGTTTCCGAAGTAGGCATCTAAGGAGAAAGAGGAGTTAGATATTTATCCATGTGTATCTTCCGTAGAATATACTACTGTACCATAGGAATGATGTCAGACTGTATGTTTTTGTCAAATCCACTGTATGTGTATCTACACAAACTAAATCAACAATAAAATACGATTGGTTATTATAGTTTTGAAGACCCTAGTCGTAAATGAGAGTAATAAAGTAGTTTTTTTTAACATTGATCCTTGATGTAAATTGCGTATTTAACAAAACCATCGAACCCTTCAGCACACACATCAAAGCCTGACCGCAACCCTTCACAAAGGCCTATTTTCCACAGTACTCTGTTTAACATACCTGCCAGGACTAATAGCACATTCTCATTTGATCTTTTGATTTTACACTTAATGGATTGGTTATATAAAAGTGAGATTTCAATAATTAATATATTGATGACAAAAGGAATTGTTTAAATTTTTATCATAGAGATAGGCTTGATTTTTGTATATATTTTTTAGGACAATAAAGAGACGTTTACAAGTTATTCTAACCTAATTTAACTAATAAATAGATCTGACAGTTTCATTAGTAAAAAATAATATTAACATTTATTTTAGTTGCCAACTATTGACATAGTAAGTAATTAATGACATCTGGATTATACACATAAATCAAATAATTTCTTTATTTTCAAATATTCATAATAACGTTTCTCATTTTTCGTTTATGAGCTTTGGGGTAATACCGAAAGCCGCAAAATTCCGAAAATGGCCAATTACCAGTTGATATAGATGATAAATAAAAAATAAAAACTTTTAACAGATGAGAAAACTTTAAATTACATACAAAAAATATATTTAGTGTAATTCTCGGAATTTCCCCGCATTCGTGATTACCCCAAAGCACTTATATCGGTTTGATGCTAGTGAAAAAATGACAATGTAATTTAAAATTACGAGTATTATAAAATCTACCTATGATTCTTTGCGTAGTTTGTGGCAGAAGGGAATCAATGAAGAATATTTAAACAACGTGAGAAGATTCTTGGTACTTAAGAAAATTATTGCCTAAAATTAACAAGAAAAATGAAATTCTACGTGAAGAAAACCATAAAAACGTTATATCGTTAATGTTTTCAACGTAAAACGAATATATCACGAAATTGTTAATCCCCGATATGTTATAGTGACCCACCCCAAAAGGAACCAACGAACTATGTCCCAATAAGCTCATACTTTTAACAATATTTGGTATGTAATGAAGGAAAGTTTGCGCCGTATTTCATCCAACAATACTCCGAAGAAAACTGAGTTGCGGAAACATTGCCTTTTGGAGTAATTGATGAGAAATCTTTACAAACTTTCTTTTCAGTTGCTTTTAATTTGTTACTTGTTGTGAATTTTCTTATTTAATACACACTGTTGCAGTACACGGTCGCAGAGACGATTCATGACGTTTCAAAGATTATAAAGACACTTAGGATACGGCGTGGAAATGGCGTATCATCTTCCCGAGGCTTTTAGTAGAATTGTCTTGGGAAAGGTGCGGTATCGAGTATACTAATGGAGTCTATTTATTAAAAATGTCTCTAATCGGAGAACTCTTATCAACAATTGTAGAACGAAGTATGTTATATACTAAGTGTCCTCCCGCGACTTCGCTCATGTAAATTATAGCCTATCGTTATAACCTGCGTTATGCTGAAGTTTCCCGTGCGTGAAAGAATTTTTAAATCTATCAAGTAGTTTTGGACCGTATTCAATGCGAAAAAATAAACAAACAGTCAGTCAAATCTTATCTTTTTACAATATTAGTATAAATAACAATATCCCTCTACCGCTCCGTTAATCTGAGCGGGTTAAATTAAAAACTACAAAATAATTTTTGCCTCGTTTCACGGACAGACTCTGACGATTCGATTTATGGCAGAATGGGGGGCAGGATGTCGAGCAGTCCCTGCCGGATACCAGGTCCTTCTCCCAAAAGTGAGGGCCTTGTCAAGCGGTAGGGACAGTGCCCGCAGGCATGCCATCGGTCCTCGCTACTATAGGTCTGGCTAGTGTAGGACTGTCGCAGTCATTACACAGACGAGGTCGAGTCTAGTGAATTCCCCGCATAAAGCATTCCATTTACTATAATTTATTATTCTAAACAGATGCAGTTACATATCTCAGGTTGATTGATCCCAGTTACAATGGTTTCCTGATCAAGGCTGTCACGCTATGCTGATATAGGCTGGCGGTGTTAAGAATCCCTGGATTACGAAAACACGCCAAAGACAATCGACCTGGTTATAAATCTCTGGCGAATATATTATGGTTACGTAGCTCATAATTAATCAAACAGAGAGATGTATTTTTTTATTGTAGAGGTAAAGGATAAGGTATACATTATTTTGAGCCAATATTAATTGTAAAAAGACTTTATGATATTTTGTATGATTGTATTTAATATAACCTTAAGGTTCTTAACCTTAAGATAAGAACACGACAAACTCACGTGTTGAAATAGACGATACGTTCGAAGACATATCTTAAAGCTGCACACTCCACCACGAACGCTTACTGCAACGTCTAATAATTAGTTATTAAGGATGGCGTTAATTGTTATTGCAAAAACTAATCCGACGATGTTCAGTAATTCCAAAGTTACATCAAATTGATACCTTTATTAATTAAACGCTTCCACGTTTAACACGACATTAAGCTGATATTGTTCAAAGAAATTAATAGCGTTTCAAATTTCACTGTGTTTCCCAGTCTGGAAAGCTTTACAAATTACAAATTCACACTTTTGTTCGCGTAATTAGTACATTTTCTGTGAAACTTCGTGTTTAAAATAACAAATGGACTGTTTGAGTTTTGTTGCGTATTAATGGAGGATTTGAAATACACAACTTTTAATCGAATTTCGTTTCGTACAATCGATAATGTTAAAATTAGAATGAAAAGTTAAGTCATCATTCTTATAATAATTTTTTATACGAATGATGGAAAAAATATTTGTTTGATTGATGTAAAAAATATTAAATTTACATCTTTAGTGTTCATTCACTTATTCGTATATTACTCGTATTATGTGTTGAGTTACTATCGTTTCCGTTATTCTAGACCGGTTATAATAATTAGGTAAATATTAGTATTCTCATAAATTATTCAGACCTTTCAGCAGACATGGCAGGCAAAATAAATATTGGATAAATCTTACACATCGCACCTTGAGTGAGGTGGGCTCTAGAACATTGAACCACATTTGTTTCTGTGACCTATATTTTGGAAACTACGTCTTATTTATTCTTATAAAGAGTTCTATCACAGCCGAAACTTGAACTTACAAATTTTCACGGTAGGAAAAAAAATAGTTGTTTGGCTTTACGCCTCTTTACTAACGATATTATTTTATGATAAAATCGCGTCATGTAAAATTATGTCTAAGTGTTTAATTGATAATCTCGTTTTCATTCGTTTTCTCTTCAATTTTCAATACCATATGAGTAAATTCCTGTGGCAGCACTATGGTGTCATTAAGTTTTTGGGATCTACGTACAATGAATGGAAATGAGATTGTTGAAGTCGCTACAGGATGTCGTTCCGCTGATTTCCCCATAGACTTGCCTTCAGGCTGGTACGCCGCACTTCACCTGATTAAAGCTAAATTTATAATCAGCGAGTCTAATTCTAAATATGTCTGATTCTGATGTCTATATAAATTTTCAAGATGATTTAGAATAAATTTCAGTACTATAGACATTTTTAATAGTAATCTAAAGATTACTAATCTTCTCATATACTGATTTAATATAAGATTAGATATAGTACGTGGTAACAATCACTTTCACCTTATATTTCGTCCGTATAACATATATGTTTGATCTATTGTTATCTGAATTTATATACATCGGGGAAAACTAATACGACGAAACAAATCTTTTATCATTATTGGAAGTAAATTGATATGGAATGAGCTAGCTAGTTCAATAAGTTTGTGTCGGCGTTCAATCAATTAAAATAGTCTTTTAGGGCTTTAACAATAGGTGAACATTATTCTACAGGATTAAAGGTAATATTTCAAGATTTTCACACCTGATTGATACTGGGTCTATGCATGTTACTGTTAGAACGTTAAAACTGATTTATGATAGGATTTAGGACATTCCACTGGTGATCCCTCTCGTAGTAATGCTTACTTCCGTGACCCGCGGCTCTAAATCTTCCTTCAGATTTAAAGAGGTCCAAAAGGTAGAATGTATACTTAACTAGCTTTCCGTCAGCGGCTTCGCCCGCGTGGTCCTGTATTATACATATACATCATAATGAATCACTCTTTATATTGGATGAAAACCATATTAAAATCCATTATATAGTTTATATAATCTCAGCGTACAGACAGCAATAAGCGCCCTTTTTATACTGCGTATAGATTTAAATGTTTTTAAATGAATCATACTCATCATCATCATAATCAGCCCTTTTACGTCCCCACTGCAGGGGCTCAGGCCTTCCTTATGGATGGTTACGGAGGATGGGCCATGACCCTCCACGCTGACCCAATGCGGATTGGAGGGTATTAATGACTGCAAATGCAGCCGGGACCAACGGTTTAACGTGCCTTCCAAAGCACGGAGTAGCTCGAGATAATCAGTTTTTGGTCACTCATCCCGTGACCGACCCTTGCGAAAGTTGCTTAACGACAACGATCGCGGGCCGCTGCGCTTATCCTCTACGCCACCGAGCTACTCTTGTATCATACTACATCAAATGAATTTTGACATAGTTACATAGAGATAAAGGTACTATCATCATCACCAGCCTATTAATATCCCCACTGCTGGGGCTCAGGCCTTCTCTATGGATGAAATCGAGCCGAATAGGATGAATGGATGATGGGTCATGTTATGACCCTCTACGCTGACTCAATAAGTATTATCGACTGCAGATGCAGCTGGGACCAAGGCTTAACGTTGTGACGGGTTGCTTAGGTGTTGGTCGGTAAATGAAATGGCTGACTAGGCTTGATAAGTTGGTATAATTATGGGGTAAATAAAAAAAACAACAAAAAGAAGAATGTTAAAACAGTTCGTATGAATTTCTAAAATTATGTTGGTTTGTAGGTTATTAAATAAAACAATTACATACTCCTTTTCTGGGTTTTATAATAGGTAAAACTTAGTAGATTTTTATTTTGTTTATCATATACGTTTACATGTTTCTTTACTGCTGAGTTATATAATAATAATCATGTTCTCACCGGATGAATCTTTCACGAACTGACATTCAGAAAGAGCATATCGTGTCACTCAAAATGTCAAATTACGAAAAATTAACAATTAAAAGATATGATGTTAAAGATCAAAGACCAAAAGTTTGGAACCTAGGACAAAATAAACGATGTGGTACGACGGTACGATGGCCTTCTGAAGCAGGAGTTCGAAATTTTTAGTTTGACCGGACATTGCGTAAGTTGCTAAACATCGAAAGTTGTATTGCAGAACGACTGCGTTAGCCATTGCGCCATCGAGCTAGGTACTGCCGAATTCTACCAGCAGATAACCAAGGTACTATAGAAAATTAATTTTAACAAAATTTCTGATGTTTTATATATCATTAGATAGATTTTCTTATTGCCATGCACCTTCCATATGTTGAAAATGAAGAAAATTGATCAAAAACGTTACGTTCAAATATAATAGTTTTGACACTATATAAATCTTTGTAGTATTTTAAATGCACACAAGAAGAGTCTAAAAGATAAAATTAAATATAATATTAAACTATAGAGGTAACACCATCATTATGACAAATTGATTTGAAATAATAAATAATTTACTGATTTTATTATTAGATAATAAAGAGAATTAGTTTTTGGCTATACTGAAAACAAGTCAAATAAAAAAAATATTCATTATAAATATTCACATCGTAGAAATTAGATTTAATACTTAGTGAAATAGTTGTATGTCTACTGTAGACATAATACGGGACACCAGTAGTTTACAAGCTTTAATTATATACTTATAAAATATTTGCAAATCCAGTAGACATATAATGTGGGAAAACAATAGTTTCCAAGCTTTGATTATATAGTTTACAAGTTTACAAAATTAATCCAACATATTGTGGGCGAGTACCGTACCGTGTTCCGTTGAAATAATAGAGTTTACAGTACCAAAGCTGTTATGATGCTTAGTATAATATCTACTGGGGAGCAGAGGTTAGCTGCCAGTTAATTTACTGACGATACAGATAGGGCACGTAAGCTTTCGGTCGGTTCCTTTGCCACCTTTATAATTCTCCTTTAAATTGAACGGAAATATTTCATAAGTTTAAATGTATACTACCTTTTTATAACACGTTTCAACATTAACATATTTCTTTCTGATAAGCAATTCTCGTTATGATGGATGGTTATTGCAGTGTTGACGCTAAAGAATGCAGTTGTATATTTAAACATGTAATAACTATTTAGATTTAGTTTTCTAAATTACTTCAAGAGAGAACAAGATTTATATTGACTGTATTTTGTAAGTAATTATTATCAATAGACGTTTCTACTGCTAGGGCACAGGCCTCACATGTAGGTGGAATCTAATCAACTCGTATAGAGATAGGACCATTACCGACCAAGTGGGTCGCGTACGGAGGTAGATGCAGCCTTCTGAGGCACGGAGGAGCTGGAGATATAAAATTTTCGGCTATCTTATCACCGGCCCTTGTGAAAGTTGCTTAATTTCCACATCGCAGATCGACTGCGCTAACCGCTGCACCAGTTCTTTTTTATATGGATGTTCACCGATTACATAGCGAATTGTGATCGATTATTGTATACAAAACCCTGGTCATAAATAAATCATAATCACTGGTCATTAATTTATAAAATTTGGAAAAGACTTCAAAGTTAATTTATCGCTACCATCTTTTTTTGAAAGCGGTTTTTTTGTATCGACTTATCACCAATTTGGTTCTAAGCCACTAAAACTTGGGGGCGAACATTTGCTGATTATAACCTCTTCTGAATGCTTCTACATGAATAAAATGTGAATACATAGTTCAAAGCTTTTGAGGTTTAATATTATATTGTTTTCTCAGTATATTTAAACGGTTCTCAGTAAAATAATGTTACATTTTTATTACGTAAACCTTCAAGAAAGTAGATAGCTTGCGTCATACGTATATTCAAAATGATTATTCAATCAAATATTCATTATATTACGCTTTCTCGTACGAGCTGAGCTCGCGAGTTTTACTTCGGTATATTGAGCCGGCACTCTCAATCACTCACCAGATTTCATACTGATTGATCGATTGGACTTTAATTTAGAAATGTTAATATTGCCTTCGAGTCGGTTATTTTGTGGTATATTTCTAAGAGCTCCGTTAACGATGACGTAGGATTAAAATGTATTTATCAAAAGATATGTACCTCCTATACCATATACCTATTTTTTAAATTTAATAAAATGAGCTTATTAATGCGATGTATCCATTAATACATATTGAATACCTCTTCAAAACATAGTTGTTTTCCCGTGACTTCGCCGGCGTAAGTTATAAGCCTATATCATCCGCATATGATGTACCTTGTAGTAGGAAACTTTAGCTTTTTATAATATTACAGTATAGACATTTACAAAAACCAAATTTTCGAAAACCAAACTTGCCCCGCAGTAGAGGAGGTGGCCCACATCGGCTCATCTTGGTCACAGACACACATAAACTATACCATGGTGCAAAGATCCTCACGTTTTAAACAAAAGATAAAAAAATTTGGAAATCAGACGCAATCAGTTTTATGAAATGGAGCAAAACTTCAATGCTTGAATGTTTTCAATATAACTTTTTTTTTACAACTACTAAGCTCTTAATGCCTTTAGCGCCATTGGAGAGTATCCCAAAATATGCAGGGCCTCCATTAAATTTAGGTCTGCGTTCCTCCCACAGAACATAGAGAGAGAATAGAAGTAGTAAGTGGGCGGGGCACGCGTCGCTGGCATATGCGCTTTTACTCATATGACGCCCTTTCCTCGGTTTTATGTTTGCCAGTCGTTCGTCAATCGTCGAGTGGTGATTTTACAGATTTTTTCTATAAAAAATGCCGTTTTGTGCTATTATCACTTGCAAAAAGCAAAGCAAAGTATACAATCTAACTAATGCAAACATTTCCTTTCACTGGTAAGTACAATTTTAGTGCTAAAATATAAAAAACGTAATAATTTGACACAATGTTAAATAAAATATACATTGATTGCTCAAACCAACATCAATGTTTCTGACCCCATTACTAAACAGCAATGTAAATCATTTTGTGCACTTTTGCAAAAAATAGTGCTGTGCCTCCATTTGTCTGAAATGTACCGATAGGCTGCTGCTGCTCGGAATCGTATTGTTAATTATATGGATCGTAATCGATAACTAAAACATATTTATTTAGAGCTTTTCTTTCATCATTTCATAACAACGTTATCGATAAATATATGCCATAATTATATAAAACTAAAAAATACTCTTTACAAGGGAAAATTATAGATGAACTGATACTGAACAAATGAAATAATGAACTGTCCAGGCACTTTTTTTACGAAGATTCGGTTAATTATTTACACGCAGATAAATATTAAAAATTACTGATGTGCTATAAATATCTAAGTTACGAAGTATATCACCGTTTTATGAACAATACATAAATTAAACGAAACTTCGTGAAAAGCTAAGAGTTGGCCTAATAGGTCTTGTTAGAAACTGGTGAAACTGGATTTCACTTATTTTGCATTACTTATATTTCAGTTTCCCTAATAACTTTACAACGGATTGCCTTGTTTACATAATTAATTTTGCCCTATCTGTTTTAGACCTAAACCTATCAAATGAATTTCAAAACAACATAATATCTATACAAACAAAAAATTATGTTTTCAACTAACGTAATATTGTTGGTGGTGTGAATTTAATTTACAAAATTAATTTTTAGGCGTCAATTTAATTTACCTTATTATGCTGATTCATAATCGGAAACTATTATTATAGAAATCGAGTTAAGAAAGCCACTTTAAAGAACCGCCTACAGATCAGCTTTTATCAGTTTTTTTGTTGCTCCATATTTGCACATAAGTTTATAGACGCATGTCTCAAACGGATGTGACTTTATATGTAGATTGACGTTTGTATGTACTTATCGCTTTTGTGTCTATCTTCAAACTTTTTTTGTCACGGCTTTCAAACTCATACTTGACCAGCAATTCCTTATTGTCCAGTCGTTGCAATTAATAATGTAGCTACTACTATTATTACAGATATAAAACTTAGAATAATAAAGTAAAACAAGCATAGCTATGATCAATTTATTAGTGTAATGATCATATTAGTTATTATGAAATGAAATGAAAATATTTTTATTCAAGAAGGCTATTACAAGCACTTGGAATGGCAAGTTTATATTTATTTCTACTTTTTTTTGTGAAGGAATCGTAATGTTTTCTTGCGTACATAATATTTTCATTGATGTATTGAGAGGCAACAGTCAAAATATTTATTTCTTTAAATATTTCTCTGAGAGATTCTCTAGACCGTAAATTATATATAGCGTGGACAGCTCTCTTTTGTAGAATAATAATGCTAGCCGCAGAACCCCATAACAATAGATTATACGTCATTCATTACACTATGAAAATAACTAAAATATACCAATCTTGCCGTTTCAACATTTGTTAAGAGTCTAATTTTCTTAACAGCAAATGCTGCAGAACTCAGTCTACTTGACAAATTATCAATATACCAAAATACCAAGGAACTTTGTCGATTCCACCAACTCAACTTTTTCACTATTTACATTTATAAGTATATTAACATGCCTCACATTAGGTAATGCAAACTTTATCTATTTCGTTTTATTTGAATAAAGCTTTAAATAATTACTATCAAACCACTGTAGAAAATTGTCGAACTGAATTACATTGAACTGTTTCATAACAAAATTTAAAGCTCTTATTTTATCAACTAATATGTCACATCACTAATATGCACAATCGGAATGATACCAGTAAGAAAAAAATACAAATTAGGCTTAATGTAATTAATACAAAAATTCTGTTGTTTTCTTAATTTTTGTTTTTTTTTACACTTTCCCACGCTTAATTATATTACTGCACAGACATACGATAGAGTGTATCATTAAGTTTTCTTAGTTTTTGTACTGCGTTTCTTAAAAGATATTTTAATAAATTATGTAAGGAAAAGCCTTCATTTTTCAGTATTCACTTGGTTACAGCTTAATCTAATATTAATAGTTCGCACATATAATGATGACCCCAATTTTTTTAAATGTGCATAATCTTAAAATATTTTTTTCCTTCTGGTATCCCCATATACAGCCACGTGACAGTTCAACATTCATGTTAAAGTAAATTATTTATTATCACGTTGAATTAGAGTTTGTTTTTAATCGTGTGATTTCTTAGCTTAGTATCTTTTTGGGATTTGATTTATGTTATCGCGAACCTATCGCGTGGCGGTTTTTCATGTAGTGAACAAAATGATCATTTCATCTAATCTGTATTTGTGTGCGGAGAGGCGACACTCGGTTCCCATACTAAATTAATATCATTATACTTCTAATCTCTCTCTATGTTCTGTGGTTCCTCCATTGCCTACGGTACTTCTACGTACAGGAAGCCCTGTATTCTAAATAATTTATTTTAAGTATTCATTTGGTTTCTTTTTAAGCGAGGTAAGAAGAAAACACGCACTCATACCTCACATAACTATTATGATTAACATTTCCTTGAAATTTGAAAGTTTGAAAAGAATATGTGGTTTCTTGACATTGAATACAGAAACCAGTTAATTTTACTTCAGAAACAACAAACGAAATAAACATCAAAGATTCACGAAATAGGTTATATACTGTATGGTGAGTATCCTTCGAGTAATATAGTTAATCCTTTCGGATAGTAATTCAAAAACGTATTATCCGGATTGTATAGGGCATTGTATGGAATAGCTTACGATGCTTCTGGGTACTATAATGCCAATGTCCGAGGCTTTATGGGAACGTAATTAATTATCGAACTTTAGAGAACCCCCGACCTTCTATAGATCGTTTCAAGCCTTTGCACAATAGCACTAAATCGTGCTGAAGATGTAATCGTTATTGGAATATTTAGAATTGAAGACAGTTATTTACTAATTCATGGATTTGGAGTCGTAAATGTAGGTATAACCTATCCGTTATAGGTATCGTATATAACTTAGTTTGAAATGCCACTTAAGTTATTTTTTAATCATTAACTGTTATTGTGTTATATGTTTATTATTAATTGGTATTCTTTTTCGTAAAGATAAATGCTGAAAAATAAATCAGTCTCAATTGTCTGAGATGGAATTCGAACCCATAACCTTTCGCAATAGGGGCTATGTCGTGAATGCAAATTGCGTTCTTTTTATATAGGTATACTGTTTCTCTTATTGATTATGGAATTCAAAGTTGTGTCTTATATGACTTCACTTTAGTGCAGACTTAAAAATAAACTCCAAAAGTACATATTTAGAAAGGCAGTCTGCTCATTCAAGAGTGATCTTCTTTGTAGATAATAAATAGGTATTAAACATTCGACTTCATAATAAGTTTCTTAAATTAGATTTTCTCCTTTATTGATACTCGTAGTTTAATTTCATATTAAATATAAAATTGCGCATATTTCTAAGAATTACAATGTTCTTTAGATTAGCTAGGTATGCCTTTTCTGAGCGTAAGATGAATAGTGAAAATACCTATTCACCCCTATTATTCGTATTTAAGTATACTGATTCTGGCCGAAAGTAATAGAGTTCTACTAGTGAGTATTACTCGATATGGTGAAATTATTTTAATTAGAAATCGATCCGAAACGTTTAAAAAAATAATAAAATCTATAAACTTGTGCGTAGTATAGAGAATGATCGTCGGTATAAAGCTTAATAAAATGTTCCCATATGATCGTATCTTTCGTTTTCGACATATGTTTGGGTAAAAATACCTACATAGGTTCAGGTAATAAATAATACAATAACAAACACAATGAAAATCTTAAAAATTTATGACTATAAAGATGGCTTCCATTTGCGTGTTTTCGTTTGAAAGAAACGAAGATCATTTAAAAGTTGCCGTGTTTTTCCCTTTAACAATTTTCTTCCTTCTTTTTGTTAATAGGACGGACTAAGCTAATCTTTGAAGAAGCAAGATTATTTAAAATGTTTAAATTAACTGAGAACTAGGAGGAAAAGGAGACCGACTAACAGATACGAGGAGTAGTTTAATTTCGTTATAAGGGACAAAGTTGTTATATTCGTATATTATAGTTATTCTTATAGTTGATTGAGTTTAAGTTGTCTATGACAGTCAGGGCTTGCGAACGAAAAGATTATTCGATAAAGGTCGTTCCGAGCGGAATCTTTCGCGAGCTTTATAACCATACTGGAATTAACCTATTTAGTTTAAAGCAAATATTTACATGTGTGTTTGGTTTTCGTTAATAGATAATGACGCATGAATACGATGCATACATAAGACATAAAAAGCTTCGGAAGGCACGTTAAGCCGTTAGTTTCAGCTGCATTTTCAGTCGTTAATACCCTTCAATCCGCTCTGGGCCAGTGTGGAGGGTTATGGTCCATTCTCATTAATCCACAAGGAAGGCCTGAACTCACACCTCCGCTGCAAGAGCAAAGGGCTGATGATGATGATGATGGATTGAGTACGTTATTTTATTATAATTAGATGAAACTTCAATGTTTATCCGAATGTGGCTGATGCATCTGTTTAAACATTAGGTACCTAAGTATTGTCTTAACTTGCCAGTTAAGAACTTTAGTGCTGCAAAGTTGTTCTGTAGAAGTTCATACTAACATATTTTAGGTACTAAGTTGTTTGGCTTCAGTTTCCTCGAAGAGGAAAATGGATAGTTGAGCATTTCATATTATACTCGAGTATACTTGTGATTAATTAATCTGAGAGCTGTGTTATTCGGAAATCATCGATTTTTATGTTTCGTTTGAAACTGAGTATTATTTATTCTCTTTGTTTAATACTTTACAACTGACAACAGACAATGAGTGTGAAAATTGTTTAGATATTATTAATGAAAAATGCTTAAAAAATCTACCAGGTACTCTGAGATGGGACTCGAACCCACGACCTTTTGCTATCCGGGCGACTGCTATAACCACTGAGCTACCCAGGACCCAACGGGACTGATGAATTTTTCTAACACCTGTTACCTTTCGCTACTAGTGAGTCGTTCCCTCCGTCCTTATGTGTTTTAAATAAATCTCTCCATCCCACGTCTGTAAATGCGATAAAATAAAGAATTACTTAACGGAATACGACTTTATATAAATTTATCGAAGTAAGTTTAATTATAAAATACTAGAACTTGAACATGCTAGTAATGTCAAAGAATAATTTTATTGATTTTAAGGATTCCATTGATCTTGTTATTGGAAAACTATGGAATCCCAAAAAATATATTTTTTCATGTGTGTACTATTTGGTAGGGATAGCATAACATTCAGAGAGTTAACTTCTCAGGTTAACTCGTAAATCAAAACGTCCAGCTGCCAACTGAAGTGAACCAATTTTTCAATTGTCACATTCTGTGAAGAGTTCACTGTCTGGTTATATACATAGAAAAGGCACACTGAGACAGCCCGAGTATATATAGATTTGAACCAGACTAGGAAAATGTGTCAAAATCAATTTTCACATTTTCAGATCGCTATTTACAGTTTAGTCGGGGATATTCATTGTAGAACGGGAGTTGAGTTGAGCGATATGTATTTCGAGAAAAAATAATTATGATATTTTATGAGTTTATTATTCAATTCTATGCTATATTTGTTAATATATTATGCAAAATTTTAGATGAGATTTCAGTTTTAAAGTGTGTGTAACAATATGGCATTATTTCAAGTGCACACTTTTGGAAATTGATTTCGTTTAATTTTTAAAGCACAAGTATTAAATAACTAACATTACACTTCTGCGATAAACAGATTAGTAGTGGGATATAAATCTGTATTTAGATGATTTTTATCACCTAGTCATTATAAATAAGGATGCCTTTTTAGGCGCCACATCTTTATTTGATTAGTAAGAGTATGATTTGTTAAGAGTAACACAGAAAGTAAAATAATGCTGTAAACATTGTTAGCGAAACAGAAGCCAAATATTTGTGTTCGACTCCTGGTTTTCGACTGATCAGTCTATTTGAGGAAGCAGCAACGGTTATGCCGGCCAGGCTTCGGCTATATGTAGCCGCGACTGCACCGACATAGAAATGCACTTTGCAATCTGAATAATTAATATTGCAGGTTATTTCGGCGTTAACTTACTAATTGATTCATCTGCAGTTTCAGTTAACGAGACTACAATATTATAGAGGTATATATCTATAATATATAAAGCTTAATTACCACTCACTGACTCACTCACTCACTCCATGCTTTTTTCGGGTAGAAGGAGGGGGAAAATGACATTTTCATGTATGGAGACTGATAATATTTTTTTAAAATGAGTTGAAATGGCATATCGGTACAGCCAAAAAACAAAATGGCGGCGAGATAATTTTTTTACCACTGACTGACTGACTCACTCACTCCATGCTTTTTTCGGTTAGAAGGAGTGGGAAAATTACATTTTCATGTATGGAGACTTATAATATTTTTTTAATTCGAGTTGAAATGGCATATCGGTACAGCCAAAAAACAAAATGGCGGCGAGATAATTTTTTTTAATTCTACATTATTCACTATACGGTTACGATATTCAAAATGGTCGTAGATTTGGCTAAAAAAATGAGAATGAAAAAAGGTTTGTTAAAAAAAACAAAATGGCGGCCGAGATATTTTACCTCGAAAATTGTCATTTTTCGACCTCTGTTCGGGCGGTCGTCATTTCTTTTTTTGTGGGTTCGGGGAGGGGATTTTTACGCTGGCGACTCGGAAATATAGTCGATTTTCACGTACGGGGAGTTTTCATTTGCGCGTCAACATGGCGGCGGCGGGGGCGGCCATTTTGTTTCGGCAATGAAAAATCGCCATTTTCCAGTGAGATTTTCTCCAAGATGGCGGCGTCGGACGGGTTCGCGTCATATGGGGCGGTCGTGGGGCTCGCTGCTAACTTTTTAATTTGGTAATAATTTCTACCATTTTCGTGGTAGTTTAGGAGATTTTGGGAGAAAAGTGAAATTTGGAAATACGCACTTTTCGCGGAAAACAGACTCGGTGCGGTGTGGCGCCGGGGGAGCCCTATGACTTTTGGTAGTTTTCGTTTCCGCGAGCTGACAACCCTGGGCTCCACGGTAGAAAACGTGTTTTTCGACATGCCCTCATAACCCGAATTGTTTGGGAACCTGGGTGGCCAGCGGAGAAAATCTGTGAATGAGGTCCCTTGCCTGATATAGTCGTGACTATGGGAAAATTATGAAACTCGGGAAAATCAATATGGCGGCGCCGGCAGCGGCCATTTTGTGATTTTTTCACTTTTTCGAAAAATTCAAACGCACTTTTAGCACACATGGCAACATCAGAGCTCTCTTCGACTGGTATGGACCGGTCGTGAGATGCTCCGCCGGCTCTTTCGTATGAGGTGAAAATTTTCCCCGATTTAAGGGTAATTTCGGAGATTTACCCCAAAAAGGTGAAAAGTAGAAGGAGCCGTTTGGGAATTTCAAAAATGCTTTTCCTCGAAGGAGGGCACTCCCCGAAATGACATTTGGCCATTTTCATCGTCGTCACCTGGCAACACCGGCGGTTGCGGCGATTTGAAAAATTTTGCCCATTTTTTACTTTGTCGATTCTAGCGCGGTCAGTATTGCCACTAGGAAAATGGTAAAAACTGCATCGGATGCGCTATAGAGTTGGCCACACCGGTACGGAGCCGGATTTTCAAAATTCAAGATGGCGGCCAAACCAGCGGCCGTTTTATCCGGAAAATTGGGTATCGTCACCAAGTCGAGCCGATTTTGACGCACTTGGCGACATTTTTCAGACTACTTCCAGGGAAACATTTTTTAGGCAAGTAGCTGAGGTGTTGCCAGGTGAAAAAAAATCTTGAAAATTTTTGATACTTTATGAGATTTTTGGGGAAACACTTTTTGTCGAATTTTGAATTTCTTTCGATGCAAATATTTTAATTTTAACTTTTCAAGATACCCGATGGAAAAAATAGAACGATCGACTGGCAACACTGAGAGCAAACAACGTTTGAAATTCAACCTCGATTTCGACCGACTTGGCAACCCCGAAGGTATTTGGCATGTATGGAGCGATTGTGCATCTCAATAGACTCTTTCGCATGGTCGAAAAAAATTACCCTATTTTAGGGTAGTTTTTGAGATTTACCCCAAAAACTGTAATTGTTAACGTAACAATTTTAGAAATTGAAAATTGGTATTCGACGATGGAGGGCGCATCCCGAAATCACATTTGACTGTTTTCATCGCCTACATTTGGCAACCTCGGCAGCTACGGCGGTTTGAATGTTCAATGCCCACTATTCACATTTTGGACTCTAGCGCAGCCATTATAGCCGCTAGGAAAATAATAAAAACTGCGTTGGATGCGCCAATAGATGGGCTACATAGGTCTGAGGTTGAAATTTCGAATTCAAGATGGCGGCTTATACAGCAACCATTTTATCTAAAAAATTAATAATTTTTCATAACTTTCACTTTATAGAGCTGATTTTGGCGTTTTTGGTAACATTTTAAAGAATACTTTTAACAAAAATATGTATTCAGCTGAAGTGTTGTCAGATGAAAAAAAAACTGTAAAATTTTTGATACCGAGATTTTTGAGAAACTTTAATGTATGTCGTTGATGAAAAATATTAAAATATTTTTTACAATGATTTTACTGTTTAATAAAATTTTTACTGTTGCATTTATAACATAATTGATGGAATAATTTGAGTTCTAGCAACATTGATAGTAGTCACCATATTAATTTCAGAATGATTCTGACCGAGCTGGCGACTCGGAAGCTTTGCATATATAGACCGTTTGTGTATCTTTACTCAACCTTTACGTGGTGAGAAAAAAAATCCAATATTTTCACAAGAAAAATAAAGCGAGCGAGACATTGTCATTCGGTTAGATTAGAACTGTGACTAAAACAAAAAGCGAGCGAAGCGAGCCATAAAGAGTGACCAATTAGAGAGATTTGATTAATTGGTAAGTTAAGAACTGTGACTAAAATAAAATGCGAGCGAAGCGAGCCATAAAGAACACCACCAATAGAAATCTGATCAATCAGTTACATTAGAACTGTGAATAAAACAAAAAGCGAGCGAAGCGAGCCATAATAAATGGAGACCTGGTCAATCGTTCAAGGGACTGTGACCAAAATAAAGAGCGAGCGAAGCGAGCCATTAAGAGTAACTATCAAGAGAGATTTGGTTAATTGGTAAGGTTAGAACTGTGACTAAAAAAATGCGAGCGAAGCGAGCCATAAAGAACACCATCAATAGAGGCCTGGTCAATCAGTTAGATTAGAACTGTCAAAAAAACAAAGAGCGAGCGAAGCGAGCCATAATAAATGGAGACCTGGTCAATTGCTTAAAATACTATGACCAAAATAAAGAGCGAGCGAAGCGAGCCATAATGCTAGACCATTAAGAGAGACCTGATCGATCGATTATATTAGCAACGTGTCTAAAACAAAAAGCGAGCGAAGCGAGTCATAAGGAGTAACTGTTAAGAGAGATTTGGTTAATTGGTAACCAGAGGCGGACCTAAAATCCCACCGCTCCGATTCCACAAGCGACTCGTTTATGCTCAAGAACTTTACAATAAGTAAAGCAACAAAAACTTCTATAGGTTTATTATCAAGTCACTCACGTCCGCAGGCGTTTGGCCCTTAGTTACCCTGCACGTGTCCCCCGGGTGGCGCCAACGAGTGACAAAGAGGTGCCCGTCAGGCGTCCTGGACTCATTCCGGGTAGCGGCTGACGGGCGTGGTGGTGGTGGGTTCGATCCTCCCTGCGGGGGGGGGTCGTCGTTGACCCGCTTTGGGTCGTCTGAGGGGTGTCGGGAGTTTTCACTCCTGATTCTTGGGTGAGGGTTCCGGGTCGGCGCCCTGGCGGTAAGCCGGGTAGCGGCGACGCGGTCCGGGCTGGGCGGGCGTCCTGGGGGTAACCCGGGTAGCGGCCGTGCCAGCGAGGGCGGTGGGCCTGCTGTCTCATGGCGGTCATGAGCAGCGGGTGCTGATTATCAGCAACCACCGGCCGACCCCGTTACTCCGCAAGCGCGGAGCCGGGGTGGGGCTGCCCTTCATTGGGTGTCCTCAAGTGGAGACAACCACAATAAAAAACAACCAGCCCAAGCTGGACGTGGGCGAGGGGTTTGTGGCCGGCGGTTTCTAGCCGGTCGCGACACGTCCTCTGGAGGTGGGGAACAGGCGACCCCCACCTTCACAACCCTAGCCTAGCCCAGATATGTCGGCACTGTCTGGGTGGTCAGGATATTACCGTTCTACTCGTGGGACTCAAAATGGTTGTTTCAAATAAAAATAAAAAACCCCTTTTTGATGTCGGTGGGCCGAGCTCGGGCGGAAGCGAGCGGAGTGCTGAGGGAGATTCCCCGAACCGAGGGGATGGGCCTGGCGCAGGCGGAAGCGCGCGGTGCGATGACAAAGGCTCTTCTCAGAGCCAAAATCAGACAAGTTCTGTGGAACGCGTCGAATTAGGTGGTGGTGGCGCTAAAGATCCTTCTAAGGATCAGCGCAAAAGTAGAAGTAGAGATAGAGTGAAGGGGTACCCTCCCTCTTTTAAGAAACCGATGGAAGGTTCTGCAATCGATCCAGCGGAACAAATACCGGTCGAGACAGATGATGGTGACGGACAGTCGCCCTCTATGAAAACACCTACGGGCAAAGCAAGGGAACGCTCTCCCCTGCGCTCACGTACGCCAACACCGGCAAGAATGACGACACGTTCTGTTTCAAGGACGCAAATGGTGTCAGACTCGCCTACTACGACACAACTGAACAAGAGTAATAGTGGCTCCACTTCCTCTATTAATATCTGTGGGAGCACTGGTAAGGGGGACTTCGTAGTCAACTATGCTGGTACAGTTTCGAGAAGATTGGGAAGTTCAAATCCCTCCTTACATAGTTCAACTTCCTCGATACATAGCTTATCGGGTAAGAGAGGTCGTGAGGACTCTGACTCAAGTGCTCACACTGGAGACAGTGCTGGTACTTTAGCACCGGCTCGAAAAAAAGTGGCTCAGGATGAACAAGTAGCGGCAGAAGGGATCTCATGTCCCCAATTTGCTCCAACGATTCGATCTCAGGTGGGACCATCCCCAATACATCCCTCGGCTCATTCAGTACAGATGCTATCGAGTGGAAGTAGCGAGGATGAAGTTCCCGCAGAGGGCTCAGCAGTCAAAGATCCAAATACCGGTCCTAGGATTAATACTGGTTACTCCAAGGCCAAAAGACTAAATAAGAAGCGAATCGAAATGATGAGGGAACATGGTCCCGAATATATGGGTGACGGAAGGACGACCGAGTCTGATTCAGACAAAGGGTCTGATGGATCTAGGCGTAGCGATATGTCTGGTGACAATGAGACTGGACAGTTCCGGAAATCCAAGGGTAGAGAGACAGAACCTATGGATATTGAGACTCAAGCGGGGAAATACTTTAATGACCTAATAAGATGTGCCAAGAAATCGAAAAATCTGAAGGGTACAGTCATAAAGGAAATCAAAGACTCGGTAGAGGGACTAAAAGGGATTTTCAATAATCTCACTAAGGACCCATCGGACCAAATCAAACAAATGAGGGCCGATAATGACAGAATGAGGCGTGAACTCAATAACCTAAGAGAGGAACTTAAAGCTGTCAAAAGAGATATGGAGGAGAAAAATAAAGCTGCAAATGCTAGGACTAGACAGCAAAGAGATCCATTCCCTCCATTGCCACCTCCAATTCCCCAAATGATCCCCCAAATGGTGAGACCGGCGCCATTACAGGACTCCACCTTGGAGGAATATATGAAGAACATGATGGGGGAATTACAAAATTCCCTTCTTAACTCGGTTGGAACCATGATCCAAGCTCGTTTTGATGGTATACAAGACCGATTACTGCCGGAGAAGAAACTACGTCCCCCATTAGCGTCGGACAAGAAAAAAGGGAAAGAAGCACAACCGAATCCAGGTCCCGGTTCTACTCCCCTTAATGATGGTCCATCTGTGTCGCAAGGTGCCACTTCTGTTTCTGTCTCGGAAATACAGGCTTCGCAGCCTGTCCCCCGAAAGCGGAATCAGAAAAAGACAAATTCGACACAGAAGCCACAGCCACTACCGGAAAAGCCTTCGGAGTGGACTGAGGTTGTGAGGAGAAGGAACAAGAAGACGAAAACCACTGCCAATCCCCCCACGAAGCAGACGGCTGTGACCCCTCCTTCTTCCTCCTCTTCAAAACCTAAAGCGGGACTGACTGGAAAGAGGATGATGGCAACTGCTACGAATCAGCCAAAAAAGCCAAAAAAGGCTGCGGCAAAGAAAGCCAAACTATCCCTGCCGCGTTCAACGGCAGTTGTCATCACCCTCTCCGAGGATGCAGTGAGGAAAGGAATTACCTACTCACAGGTAGTCAAACAGGCCAAGAAGGACATTAACCTGGAGGACCTGGATATCTCTGGGATTAAAATCCGTTCCACTGCCACTGGGGCTAGGAAACTAGAAATCCCCGGTGCGTCCAGTGGTAACAAGGCAGACAAATTGGCAGAAAGTATGAAGGAAAAATACGGGGACACCATAGAGGTCGCTAGACCTACGAAAAGCGCAGACCTGCGAATTGTAGGAATTGACGACTCCGTAGATAAGGAGGAAGTGGCTGAGGCCATTGTGAAAGCGGGAGGATGCCTCTTAAGTCAGATTAGGGTCGGTAACATCAAATTCGGCACTAATGGGTTGGGTGCAGTTATTGTCAAGTGCCCGGTGGCAGCGGCTAAGACAATAACAAATAAGGGCAAACTGCTCATTGGATGGACGTCAGCCTCGGTGCAGCACATGGCCCCATTACCCATGCGTTGCTTCAAATGTATGGGTATGGGACATACTAGGAACCTGTGCCCTAATGAGACCGACTATAGCAAACTTTGCTACAGATGCGGGGCTGAAGGTCATCAAGTTGCTACATGCGATAAGGAAACCAATTGCTTGGTTTGCGCTAAAGCCGGCTTATCGTCAAAGCATATAATGGGCAGTAAAAACTGCAACCCCCCGGTGATCAAAACCAAAGCCCCAAGGACCCGGGCTGAGGATAGACCAACAGAGGAGAGCACTATTGTTGCGTTGGAGGAGGATGATATGTCAACGTAATGTTTAGAAGACCTATCAGCTTCCTCCAAGGCAATATCAACCATGCGGCAGGAGCCCAGGATCTCCTGCTGCAAACGGTTGCAGAGTGGGCTATCGACATTGCGGTGTTCGCTGAACCCTATCTAGTTCCAGATAGAGACAACTGGGTATGCGACGCCGACAGCAGTGTAGCAATACTAATACCCCGTACCCAGCATTATTCCCCTCCCATCGAAGTCAGAGAAAGAGGCTCTGGGGTGGTAGTTGCTGATTGGGGAGAGTTTCGACTCATCGCTGTATACTTCTCACCGAACAGAAGTGTAGCCCAATACGAGGTTTGGTTGGATGAAGTCGCAAGGGTGGTCCGCAGAAACGAAACGGTAAAGATGATCATACTGGGGGACTTCAATGCGAAACATACCGCTTGGGGGTCCCCCAGAGACACCGTCAAGGGTGATCTCGTAGTCGAATGGGCGAACACCCACGGCCTCGAGATTATGAATCGCGGAAACGTCTACACATGCGTAAGGGCCGGCGGCGGGTCCATAGTGGACTTGACGTTCACTACCCCGGCCCTGGCGCCACGCTTCCGCGATTGGAGGGTGATAACTGACAGGTATACTATGTCCGATCATAGATACCTAAGATTTTGGCTGAGAACTGAATCCGGTATTAATAGCCCATCACCTTTCAACCTGCGAGAACCCCATTTTCCTAAATGGGCTATCACTAAGTTGGATAGGGAACTGGCGGGAGAGGCAGCCATAGTCCAAGCCTGGGCTATTCCAAACGAGATAGGTACCGACATTGAAGAGGCAGCTGGTCGAATCTGTAGTGCTCTCACAGAGGTATGTAATACCTCTATGCCTAAAGTGAGAGCACCACCACCAAAAAAGAATGTCTATTGGTGGACAGATGAGTTGGGAACATTGCGGAACGACACATACAGAGCCAGAAGAGCCCTCCTAAGATGTCGCAGAAGACGCACTAGAGCCCCTGGGGAGGAGGAACGTCTTCGCTCTGCATATAACACTGCCAAGAAGTCGCTTAAAGCGGCCATATGCAGAGCAAAATCTGATGCCTGGGCTGAATTTCTGGAAGAACTTAACAGGGATCCGTGGGGAAGGCCTTACAAAATGGTGCGGAACAAATTCCGACGCCAAGCGCCACCCACGGAATCCATGGATCCGGAGCTGCTTGACAGAATAGTGAACACCCTGTTTCCATCAACAACTCCGGACCTTCCTCCCAGAATGAGACTACCTCAAATAGTAGACTCACAGTCGGACTTCCCTCCAATCTCAGAGGACGAATTTAAAGAGGCTATCGACAGGCTCAAATATAAAAAGAAGGCTCCGGGTCCTGATGGTGTTCCTGGTCGTATTCTACCTCTGGCTATGGAACACCTGGGGGAGTATACCAGAGCCCTCTACAATGCCTGCCTCGATAGAGGCTCTTTCCCCAAAGCCTGGAAAAAGGGAAGGCTCTGTCTTCTGGCCAAAGAGGGAAGGCCATCGGACTCACCGGCAGCCTATCGACCCATCGTGCTGCTCGATGAGATCGGCAAGGTCTTTGAAAAGATCATTGCTGATCGCATCGTGCAGCATATGGAAACGGAAGGTCCCAATTTATCTGCGAACCAATACGGTTTCCGCAGGGCACTAGGGACGGTGGATGCAATATTGAGGCTTAAAAGGATCTCTGATGAGGCAACTGGCAGGGGGGAGATGGTCATTGCAATATCTCTAGATATTGCTAACGCATTTAACTCCCTCCCCTACTGCTGCATCAGGGATTCCTTAAGATATCATAGGTTACCAGGCTATCTCAGAACCATCGTCGAACAATACCTGATGGATCGAGTGGTTCAGTATGTGGACCGGAATGGATACCTGATCTCACACAATATGGTCAGAGGGGTTCCACAGGGGTCGGTCCTCGGACCGCTCCTGTGGAACATAGGCTATGACTGGGCAATCCGGGGAGCACTGTTGCCGCGCATGAACGTCATCTGTTACGCTGACGACACAATGATAGTGGTGCGCGGTAATAACTTCCCGGATGCTTGTGGATTGGCAAGAATAGGAGCCTCGCTAGTCATAGGCAGAATAAGAATGCTGGGGCTGGAAGTTGCAACTTCAAAGACGGAAGTAGTATGCTTCCATGGCCCCAGACGCGGTCCTCCAGCTGGATCAAATGTGTTGATTGACGGAGTAACCATCCCTATCAAGCCCAGTATCAAGTACCTGGGCCTACATCTAGATAGTCGATGGGACTTCAACAACCATTTCCGGAAGTTGGCCCCCAGGCTCGAGGGAGCAGCGGCGGCTCTCGGCAGGATGCTGCCAAACGTGGGGGGCCCTGGCACTAAAGCAAGGAAACTCTTCACGGGAGTGATAAGGTGCATGGCCTTATACGGGGCACCAATATGGTACAGCGCCATGGACGAAACTAACAGAAGACTGTTGCGGAGACCCCAACGGATCATTTCCAACCGATCCATTAGGGGTTACCGCACGGTCTCCTTTGCGGCGGCATGCGTCTTAGCAGGGTCCCCCCCCTGGGAACTGGATGCTAGTATCCTGGCTAGCGTCCATAGAGCGCGTGAAGAGGCCAGAGACAGGGGTGAGAGGGCCTACCCAGACGACCTATTACGAACCAGAAGGGAGGCAGAGGAGAGGCGCATGACTGAGTGGGTGAACCTCATCAGCAGAGCACAATTTGGCACGCGCACTCTTGATGCAATACGCCCTCATTTAGAGGAGTGGTGTGAGCGACGTCACGGGGGATTGACGTTCCGTTTGGTCCAGGTAATGACCGGGCATGGCTGCTTCGGTCATTATCTGTTCCGAATCGGTAGGGAAGCGTCTCCTGCATGCCACGAATGCGGTGCTGCAGACGATACTGCACAACATACCCTACAGGTATGCAGCGTCTGGCACATGCAGCGCAGTGCTCTGACAGCGGTTATTGGGCCGGATCTCTCCTTACCCAGTGTAGTCCGAGCAATGCTGGGCACAGATAGAGGTTGGAGGGCCGTGACATCCTTTTGCGAGGATGTCATGACAATGAAGGAGGCGGCTGAGAGGATGCGCGAGGATGCGCGCGGGAACCCTCGCCGCCCTAGGGGGGGCAGGAGGAGTAGACGGTACGCCCGCCTACTTCCTCCTTAATCTGTGACCAGGAACCCGGGGCCCGCGCCCCTTGGCGTGTATGTGGTGTTCTCCGGGCCGGGGTTGGTTCGCTCCTGCGACCCCTCCCTTTGGCCCGGTGACCATGCACATGCACGCCCTCACACACACACACACACACACACACACGCACACACATATACAGACTCACATCATCTACACTCAGAGGTGGCCGGTGATCGCCCCTCCGGGGCCGTGGGATACCCCTTCAGTGGGGTTGCACGGCCCCGGAGGGGCGGATGTCGGTCCACCCATCACACATACATACACTACACCCCTCGGACACACTCGCATACACTCACACACTAGCAATCACACACATACATCATCACACACTCACTTAACATTTAACACAACTACACTACACATTAACACTTACCTTTACACTTACCTTCCCCCCCTGCCCGCCTCTGCCGGCGGCGCTTCCATCCCTCTCCTTAGAGAGGGTCCCGGATGCGTTGTCGGTTGGGGGTGGGCAGGGGGGCCGCGGGCTTCTTGTTTCCTGGTGGGCAGCCAGGCTTCCGTACCCTGCGTTTCCCCGTGCGGACCGGAGGACGGGCCTTCCATGGCGGCCGTACACTTGTGTACACTTGTGTGCGACCGTATGTGAGGCCCAAAATCCGTGAAGATTACCAGCCTACCTTAACCCTCTGGCTTGCCGATGTGGAGCGGGATGGCTGGTAGTGAGGGGAACCAGGGAGTTCAACCTACGTATGTGGGGGAGGGAGCTTTCCATCTCGCACTTTGGCCGCGGGGTCGTCGGGGCCCGACTGCAACACACACCGTTCGGTGTGTGGGGTGATCGGGCGTCGGCGGGGCCGCGGCCAGAGTCGCGACTAAGGAACGGTGTACCGGGGGGAGGGATGGTCACCGGGGCTATCGGGGAGTGGGACATATGTGGGGTAGCCCATGTGTGTCCCCACTAGACAGTCGTTAGGGCAGGAGGGATACAGTTGCGTGTCTCCTGTCCTTGACGAGGGGCAGTCTGGTGGTTTGCGCGCCACCGGGCATTGCACGCCCCTTGTCCTGTCTGGGGGGTGAGACTCGAATGTTCCTGAGCCTCCCCCCTAACCCGAGAGGGAACCCGCCCCGTCTGGGCGGGTTCTTTGGAGGCGGTACTGTGGTGAATGGCTTCGGCCGACCCCATGGCCGCCTTCTTTGTGAGGGACATCGGCAGGTTTTAGTGGGTAGGCCCCGGCCGTCTGCCGGGGAGAGCCCCACATCACCCGTGGACCACGCGCTGTGGGAAGCGGGTATGCAATTTCATGCATTTCCTTCCGTGAAAAACAGCGCACGAGCCGAGCGAGCGTAGCGAGCGTGCCGCGGCAGCGGCCGGCGAAGTGCCAGAAACGAATCGCTTTTTTTGATGGTAACATTTGGTTTATAATGTTTGATTTGACAATTCGGGATCTTTATAGCGTGTATATATGGACCATTTGTGTAGGTATCTTACCCACACTTTCACATAGGTAAGTATGGAGAAAAAAAATTCAAATTTTTGATACCAACGATATTTAATGCGTAAAATATATTTTTCTATACTTTTAGATTATTGAGAAAACATGTTCTTTTGATATTCAAAATGAAAGTTTTCTACGTAGGTATGAGTTTGAAATTTGACATTTCTTTATTTGGTGTATTATTTAAGGTAACACTGGGCGAAATATCTACTCGATCCTTTTTTATACTAAATATAAACTTACTATTGAATAAGAATAAGAGACTATAATTTATTTAGAGTTTTGCTTGCATTTTTTGACTGAATATTTCTTTTTCTACTAAGCGTAAACTGGCAACCCTTTTTATTTGATGTATGGTGCTTAAACACCTTTCATTTGAAGATAGAACTTACTAACTTTTTGTAGAATTTCATACTGTAAACCCAACATGATAAAAAAACGAAAAATATTAAAATCCGCTTCCGAGGCGGACTTAAAACCCCACCGCTCCGATTCCACCAGCTACTCGTTACCTCCCCGGGCTGCTCGCAGCCCGGGGCAACCAAGCGAAAGCTAGTCTATCTATAATATATAAAGCTTAATTACCACTCACTGACTCACTCACTCACTCCATGCTTTTTTCAGGTAGAAAGAGGGGGAAAATGACGTTTTCATGTATGAAGGGTGACAATATTTTTTTTAATCGAGTTGAAGTACCATATCGGTACAGCCAAAAAACAAAATGGCGGCGAGATATTTTTTTTAGTTTCTACAGTATTCACTCTACGGTTACGATACTCAAAATGGTCGTAGATTTGACTAAAAAAATGAGACTGGAAAAAGGTTTGATTAAAAAAACAAAATGGCAGCCGAGATATTTTACCTGCAAATTTGGCATTTTTCGACCTCTGTTCGGGCGGATGTCAATTGTTTATTTTTGGGTTTGGAGGGGGGATTTTTACGCTGGCGAGTCGGAAATATAGTCGATTTTCACGTATGTGGAGTTTTCGCTTGCGTATCAATATGGCGGCGGCGGGGGCGGCCATTTTGTTTCGGCAATGAAAAATCGCCATTTTCCAGTGAGATTTTCTCCAAGATGGCGGCGTTGGACAGATTCGCTATCTATGGGCCGGTCGTAGGGCTCAGTGGGATCTTTCTACTTCACTACCGATTTCTACCATTTTCATGGTAGTTTAGGAGATTTTGGGAGAAAAGTAAAATTTCGAAATACGCACTTTTCGCGGAAAAGAGACTCGATGTGGTATTGTGCCGGGGGAGCCCTATGACTTTTGGTAGTTTTCGTTTCTGCGAGCTGACAACCCTGGGCTCCACGGTAGAAAACATGTTTTTCGACATGCCCTCATAACCCGAATTGTTTGGGAACCTGGGTGGTTAGCGGAGAAAATCTGTGAATGAGGTATCACGCCGAATATAGTCGTGACTATGGGAAAATTATGAAACTCGAGAAAATCAATATGGCAGCGCCGGCAGCGGCCATTTTGTGATTTTGTCACTTTTTCGAAAAATTCAAACGCACTTTTAGCTCACATGGCAACATCGGAGCTCTTCGCCTTGTATAGACCGGTCATCAGTCTCCGCCGGATCTTTCCTATGAGGTGAAAATTTTCCCCGATTTTAGGGTAATTTCAGAGATTTACCCCAAAAAGATAAAAAGTAGAAGGAGCCGTTTCGGGATTTCGAAAATGCATTTCCTCGACGAAGGGCACTCCCCGAAATGACATTTGGCCATTTTAATCGTCTTCACCTGGCAACCCTGGTGGTAGCGACGATTTGAAAAATATCACCCATTTTTTACTTTGCCGACTCTAGCGCAGTCGGTATTGCCACTAGGAAAATGGTAAAAAGTGCATCGGATGCGCTATCGAGTTGGCCACACCGGTACGGAGCCGGATTTTCAAAATCCAAGATGGCGGCCAAACTAGCAGCCGTTTTATCCGGAAAATTGGGTATCGTCACCACGTCGAGCCGATTTTGACGCACTTGGCGACATTTGTCAGAGTACTTCCGGGGAAACATTTTTTAGGCAAATAACTAAAGTGTTGCCTGGTGAAAAAAAATCTCAAAAATTTTTGATACTTTATGAGATTTTTGAGGAAACAATTTTTGTCGAATTTTCGCACTTTTTTGATGCAAATATTTTAATTTTAACTTTTCAAGATACCCGATGGAAAAAATAGAACGATCGACTGGCAACACTGAGAGCAAACAACGTTTGAAATTCAACCTCGATTTCGACCGACTTGGCAACCCCGAAGGTATTTGGCATGTATGGAGCGATTGTGCATCTCAATAGACTCTTTCGCATGGTCGAAAAAAATTACCCTATTTTAGGGTAGTTTTTGAGATTTACCCCAAAAACTGTAATTGTTAACGTAACAATTTTAGAAATTGAAAATTGGTATTCGACGATGGAGGGCGCATCCCGAAATCACATTTGACTGTTTTCATCGCCTACATCTGGCAACCTCGGCAGCTACGGCGGTTTGAATGTTCAATGCCCACTATTCACATTTTGGACTCTAGCGCAGCCATTATAGCCGCTAGGAAAATAATAAAAACTGCGTTGGATGCGCCAATAGATGGGCTACATAGGTCTGAGGTTGAAATTTCGAATTCAAGATGGCGGCTTATACAGCAACCATTTTATCTAAAAAATTAATAATTTTTCATAACTTTCACTTTATAGAGCTGATTTTGGCGTTTTTGGTAACATTTTAAAGAATACTTTTAACAAAAATATGTATTCAGCTGAAGTGTTGTCAGATGAAAAAAAAACTGTAAAATTTTTGATACCGAGATTTTTGAGAAACTTTAATGTATGTCGTTGATGAAAAATATTAAAATATTTTTTACAATGATTTTACTGTTTAATAAAATTTTTACTGTTGCATTTATAACATAATTGATGGAATAATTTGAGTTCTAGCAACATTGATAGTAGTCACCATATTAATTTCAGAATGATTCTGACCGAGCTGGCGACTCGGAAGCTTTGCATATATAGACCGTTTGTGTATCTTTACTCAACCTTTACGTGGTGAGAAAAAAAATCCAATATTTTCACAAGAAAAATAAAGCGAGCGAGACATTGTCATTCGGTTAGATTAGAACTGTGACTAAAACAAAAAGCGAGCGAAGCGAGCCATAAAGAGTGACCAATTAGAGAGATTTGATTAATTGGTAAGTTAAGAACTGTGACTAAAATAAAATGCGAGCGAAGCGAGCCATAAAGAACACCACCAATAGAAATCTGATCAATCAGTTACATTAGAACTGTGAATAAAACAAAAAGCGAGCGAAGCGAGCCATAATAAATGGAGACCTGGTCAATCGTTCAAGGGACTGTGACCAAAATAAAGAGCGAGCGAAGCGAGCCATTAAGAGTAACTATCAAGAGAGATTTGGTTAATTGGTAAGGTTAGAACTGTGACTAAAAAAATGCGAGCGAAGCGAGCCATAAAGAACACCATCAATAGAGGCCTGGTCAATCAGTTAGATTAGAACTGTCAAAAAAACAAAGAGCGAGCGAAGCGAGCCATAATAAATGGAGACCTGGTCAATTGCTTAAAATACTATGACCAAAATAAAGAGCGAGCGAAGCGAGCCATAATGCTAGACCATTAAGAGAGACCTGATCGATCGATTATATTAGCAACGTGTCTAAAACAAAAAGCGAGCGAAGCGAGTCATAAGGAGTAACTGTTAAGAGAGATTTGGTTAATTGGTAACCAGAGGCGGACCTAAAATCCCACCGCTCCGATTCCACAAGCGACTCGTTTATGCTCAAGAACTTTACAATAAGTAAAGCAACAAAAACTTCTATAGGTTTATTATGATATATGGGTTAGGTTAGGTTAGTGTATGAAAAACAGCGCACGAGCCGAGCGAGCGTAGCGAGCGTGCCGCGGCAGCGGCCGGCGAAGTGCCAGAAACGAATCGCTTTTTTTGATGGTAACATTTGGTTTATAATGTTTGATTTGACAATTCGGGATCTTTATAGCGTGTATATATGGACCATTTGTGTAGGTATCTTACCCACACTTTCACATAGGTAAGTATGGAGAAAAAAAATTCAAATTTTTGATACCAACGATATTTAATGCGTAAAATATATTTTTCTATACTTTTAGATTATTGAGAAAACATGTTCTTTTGATATTCAAAATGAAAGTTTTCTACGTAGGTATGAGTTTGAAATTTGACATTTCTTTATTTGGTGTATTATTTAAGGTAACACTGGGCGAAATATCTACTCGATCCTTTTTTATACTAAATATAAACTTACTATTGAATAAGAATAAGAGACTATAATTTATTTAGAGTTTTGCTTGCATTTTTTGACTGAATATTTCTTTTTCTACTAAGCGTAAACTGGCAACCCTTTTTATTTGATGTATGGTGCTTAAACACCTTTCATTTGAAGATAGAACTTACTAACTTTTTGTAGAATTTCATACTGTAAACCCAACATGATAAAAAAACGAAAAATATTAAAATCCGCTTCCGAGGCGGACTTAAAACCCCACCGCTCCGATTCCACCAGCTACTCGTTACCTCCCCGGGCTGCTCGCAGCCCGGGGCAACCAAGCGAAAGCTAGTTATATTAATAATTTTTAATTTTCTGGAAAAGTTAATTTTTGTAGGTTATTAAAGAAAATTGCTATTAACGTCAACTCAATCAAGTTTTGGTCGAATTTTCCTTTGACACGGGGACTTTCACGGGATTCTTTGTCTTTCGGTTCAGAATGGATGCAAGAATACTAATATCGGAAGTTGGAGGCAAAACAGGCCTTGAAAGGTTTTCATCGTTCGCCTGCCTCGTTTGTGAAAGTTATTGCCGCTGCCAAAACTATCTTCGAAGCGCAAGAACTTTATAAGCAGACGAAATCTAAACGTCCTTAAGGTATTTAAAGATGCATTTTTAGATTGCTTAGATGCTTGCTAAGTAGTAATGCCTGTTTTTATTAAACTTAGAAGTCGTCCAAATCTGTCGCCTAAATATTTAGGAACTGCCTAATTTCACTATTGATTAGGAACCACCTAAGGAAATTAAGCAATGTCTAAAATTATGATATTCGTTATGAGGCACCTTGCGGTAGGCATTTTTGCGTATATGACAGGTCATAAATATGTCAAGGGATAAAAGGAAAAAATATCAATTTTGAATTAACCTATATGCTTAGGCGATACGTAATATTAGACGTTGCCTAGTTAAGCTTTTCTAGGTTAATGAAAATGGGTGACCAATAATCCAGATCCGAAAGAATACTGATAAGTTAACCCTTTCACAGGCAATACGATTTTCTCATTGCATTTTATTGAAAATTTGCAAAATGCATAAGCAGGGATTCTATTTGAAATAAGGATACAATAGAAATTAAAAAAATAAAAAACTGTGGGATTCTTTCAGTTGTCAGTGTCATCTTAGTAACTTTGATTTTGACATTTCCATTGTCCTAAGGGACGATTAGTCAATGAATGTGATAAAAAACAAGTTTATTTCTATCTTTCATTTAAGATAAATTATAATTTCTATGAAATCAACGCACTATATGAGTTGCTTTTCTTCATTGGATGATTAGAAATTGATGATTGCTTCAGCAGTATTAAATTTAACTAACTGGATCGCTATTTTCTTAATTTTATTGTATAGCAGAACAAAACACAGTTTACAAATTAGACGGTGATAGCCAAGACACTGTTACAGTTACAATATATAAAATATATATGTATATACCCAAATATTGTTTGTAAAGAAATTTTCAAATAAATACTAAAAATGCTAAATAAAAAAAAAAGAAAAAGTTAATGGAGAAATATGTTCAAAAACAAAATAATGATTCACAACATAGAAGAACTTATTTAATAATTAGCATTGGTATTTCTATCCGCGAAATATAGTATTAATAGTTTATCGTCAAATCTGCAAACTGAATAACAACTTTTTTGTGACTACTCTAATTTCGCAGCTCGCGTTTCTTCACCACATCGACAACCAAGCCATACATAGTTTTGCTAAGTGTAAATTTTCAGACAATATTTCAAAATCAATGACAAAAAAAATGTCTAAAACAAAGAAGTTTTGTCGAGTAAGCACTTTGATATTATTCCGACGAACAGAAAATTGATACACGGAATCATTCAAACATTTTGATTCGAATAAAAAATCGTCGAACAAGCAAATCAATACGGTGTCTCTTATGAATGCCGTACCGAGTGCTTTTCTCAATGGCCGATTTCCATTTTTTAAAGCCGTAGGTATTCCAATTGAATGTTTTAATCAATTGCGGTGTAGCAGTACCACAAACGAGGGGTTGGAGGATGAGTAAACAATAATTATGTTGCATTTCCGCGTACAGTACCTACTCATTAAATGAAATATTTTTTGAGAAGATTTAAGCTTGTACAAGTCAAGATATTATTTATTATTATAAAGAGGTAAATTGCTATTTTATTTTGTTCGTAGAGGGTGACCATCGAAAATATTGATTTAATCAGGAAAATTCTTTCATCTGCGTCGTACGCAGATGATATAGGCTATAAATTACGTGGGCGAAGTCATGAAGAAGACATCCGGAACATAATACTCGTACAATCAATGATAAAAATAGGCACAACAATATGAAAGGATCAGTTAATTATAAAATATATTTTATTATCGCTTTAGTAACTGAAATGTAATTCAGTTCTCAGCTCAGAATGTTAAAAAATATACCTAATAATTTAATAAAATTGCGTTTCAATATGTTTATTTTAAATGGGTATTTTATACCACAAAAAAGTTTTATATTAAGTGAGATTCGTGACTTCTGAATGAACGTGACTTCAGAAAACCTGTTTTCTGTTATGTATTCTGATACACATATTAGGTAAGGAAAAGGTTTTTTCGCATATAGTATCCATAAACTTGTAATAAAATCTTTCTGGTCATACTGTTTGTATCTGGCTGGTTTCGATAGCATTAAAAGTTAAAATTTTAGAGAAGATAAACCTGAATTCAAATTATGAAAATGTGTGATTTATATAGCAATCCGATCAAGTCCCTACAAGATGGTAAAAAGTTATGGAACAAAATGGTACCTACATAATTTAGTAAAATGTGAAAAAACTTTATTAAAAATGTTTTGAATTTTCATATAAAATGCGAAGAAACTTTTCCCCAACCTATTATTTTTTTTTAATGTCATAAAATTACGTTGTTACTTATACCTATTTGCGATCCTTATTAACCATGAAGGTTATATTAAATTATCTAATTTCTCTATCCAATATATGTAATAAGCAACATTTTAATTAAGTTCTTGTAATGCATGTGACAACAGATGGCGTGAAAATACACTTATGGTTAACGGTCCCAAAGTAATTTCCAAAGTTGTTAGGGACCGATTCATCAACCAGACCAATGACACAACGACGTGCTATAACGGAATAACTGACAGCGGATGTTGTAGTTGACCACACGTTACTATTCGTCCTTTTAAACGAAATTGAACCTCGTTCCGTTCACTTAAGTATCAATATTCAATTTGACAATAGTATATTTCAACACGGGTTGGAAGGATTTTATCAACGTCCAGATTTTACGCAAAGTCAATTCAATTAGCGAAACAATAGAGTTTACTTTCGAACAATGGAACGCGGTTAAGTGAAGGATTGATTATACTGTGATTTTCGTTGGAACCTCTCGGATTAGACTAAGGTACATGGTTAATTAAACTGTCAAATGTCAGCAGAAGGCGGTTAGTTTACTTAAACGATATCAGTGTTTCTTTTGATTTAACTTTGTAAAACCTTAACTAATATCACTATTATGAGATGTTATTCCTCCCAAAAATGACTCTTAATAGAATAATCTTATTGTACATCCTTTGACATTGTTATGTGTGGTGGAAATAAATCTTATTATTATTATGACGATCTCCGTGGTCAAGTAGCTCGCTAGCCGGTTTCAAGGGATCAATTAGAAAATGATTTTTTCTATATAGTCTCGGGTCTGGGTGTTGTGTTCCCTTCGTTATTTTAAATTTCCACTATACCTTTATAAATGCTTTAGCAACTTCATTTGGAATCTGAGTAATGTGTATTGTGTTTTACCGTAAAATTATAAATAGCAGTTTGTAATTTGTTTCGTTAGATTATAAGTTGAATATTTTAATCTCCAGTTCATAAAATATATTAAATATTCTCATATAAACTGAGTCTTTCTGTGAATTGTGTTCTCTTAACAGCTGTGTTAGATAAATATATCTTCAGTCTGTGTAAATTCCACCATATATCAAGCTAACGTTTACAAACTTAAATCCTATCCCGTCTCTTTCTCTTTGTGGTAATCTCAAAATTCTCGCCACTAGATTTACCATTCTGTTTGATCGCAGATCTCTTCATGTTTCAAGTACAGACAGCTTTATTTTAAACATATCAAGGTTCTGTAAGTCTTTGCTTTCCTGATTGGTAGAAGCTATATTTTGGTTATTTAATACTTTATGAAATTTAAATAGCAAAGTTTTTATACTGTTGAAGTAATAATCAAGTAATAATATGTGACTGCTATCTAATCTCCTGATTCCAAAATTAACATTAGAGATTAACATTTCATCACAAATTATACAAAAAGCTCATAAAAATTACTATATTTTATGTTCTAGGATTTGAATATGCTCAAAGCATAGTATCTTGATAACTTTCATATGAACTGTCGGTGCAGCAATTGACTCGCATCGTATTGTTGACTATTTAAAATAACCAATTGCTAAAATTTAAATTTAATCTGGATAAAATTTTTGATAAAAAATTTGACACAACCTCCCGTGCTAGGTATATTTTTATATTTGATTAACTTCGCATCCACTATGTTATACTGGACATCTCCATCTTAGAGTGCCAGGGACAAAGTGTTTTTTTTTATTTCCAAATGTCATGTGGTAAGGTACCTCTAATAACACGTACTGTTTTTCACTGCTTGAGTCCTAAAAACTCAACTAGAATATCTTAATGAACAGCCGGCACTGATTAATCAGTAAGGATGGAATAATGTTTTTTAAATTGATTTCAGTTGGGTTTTTAGGCAGTAACTTAGCTTAAATTTGTAAAACATGTAAAATATAATTTTAAATACGCAACGTAGCCTTTGACTTAGCTTTCACAATAACATTGAAATACCTAGGATTACAAATTATACAAAAGCGTCCAAGTACAACTGAAAACTAATACAATAGATCCTAAACAGAACAATGATTTAACGTTTCTACTGTTTTCTCCTACAAAGTATTGGTGAATGAAACCAAATCAATCAAATAAGCCCCCTCCGTAACATGCTTAGAACAACGAAAACCTCCGCTAACAAGAATTGACAACCCACCGTTTACCGTGCCTCTCGAATAGTCTCTCGACTCGTTAGAAGAGGACGCTCCTATTTATAATGATTGTGTGGGAAGGAGACGGGCAAAATCCTCCATTACAAACTGCAAAGCCTACCCATTGATCATGGACGCGTAAAGCCTTTAAAAAATCCGGCAATTTATTTAGTCTATAACAACAGCTTACTCGAACGGACTCTGTTGAAAATAATAAGGCACATAGCGGAATTTATAATATTTCGTGTTTTGTCACATAAATCTGACGTTAAACAGTGTTTAATGACATTTGTTTTATTAATTAGTATTCATTAGTAAAAAAATTAAATACTAATTAATGATTTACAAAATATTTAACGTTAATTTTTAAGTACATCTAAAATAAATGACTTTTTATGTCACTTACTCTTAACAAATATGTGCAGTATAAAGTTAATAAATGAAAATATTTATTTAATTACTGGTGATTGTTTGTGTCCCAAAAGACTTAATTTATTAAAAGTTTGCATTGCGAATTATGAATTAACTTCATCTTCTGTTTTGTTTTGTAAATCATGGAAATAATGAATGTGGCCTACGCACGCGGCTCGCTGTCTAATTGATTGGAGAGTTATCAATATTTATGTGTTTTCAGAGACAATTTCACGTTATGGACTTTTTAAAATGTAGCTGCACATGTATAATATTTTAAATGGTCTGATTGGTAAAATTTTACATATACTGAAAAATTAACTGGTACACATTGAAATTGAATGGAATCTTAGAATATTATAACATTAATATAATAAACATGTAATTGGTTGTTTGTTTGCAGGATGTAATCTTCTGAAACATTGATTCGATTATAAAATTCTTTCATCTTCGGGAAGCTACATCATATGTGGACGACAAAGACTATAAGCTGGCGAAGTTGCGAAAAACAGCAAGTTTAAAATAAATTACTAGTAGATAATGTTCTCATTCAATCTTAATTATTTATTAGTAAAATGGATTCGAAAAGCTCGGTGGCGTAGTGGATAAGCGCCGCGGTTCGCGATCTTTGTTTTAAGCAACTCTCGCAAGGGATGGGTGATCAAAAAAATATTACCTTGAGCTGCTCCGTGCTTCGGAAGGCAAGATAATCCCAGCTGCACTTGCAGTCGTTGATACCCTCCATTGGGCCAGGGTTGAGGGTTATGGCCCATCTTTTTTAACCATCCAAAATGAAGGCCTAAGACCCAGCAGTGGGGACGATGATGATGATAAAAAAGGATTCAATAATATAATAACCTTTAAAATATAAAATTACTTTAAAAACATCAATTTTAAGAGAATATTGACTTTAATAGCAAAGAAGAAATCTTCTAAATTGAATTGTCTAAAGTCCCTAATATTATTTTATGATAAAAATAGAATGTATGTACGCTCACAGGCACAATTAACTGCCCACCTGTATCATTCATCACCCTGTTTGGTTCCGTCAACAATGGCTTATCAACTGTTTTGTTTTTTGTTAAGTGGTTACTCTAGCAATGAATAAAACACTTACCATTATTTTCTTTCCTAAATTTGTATCACCGAAGTGTTTTCGGAATTTAGTCGTTGTTTTACATCGTTGCTGTTGTGTTACCGAGTTAACATTTCCTGTTATTTTCTATCATAGTGGGCGAATATTGATTGATTTGAAATTATAGTGTTTGCTTATTGTGTTTGCGTAGGGCCACGCATCGTATCACTCGCACACTATGTAGACCTTGAACTGCGGTACGAGATGCCATCAGACGATTTCGGGAGACAGGCTTATACATCCGCAGGCCCAATCAATTAGAAGAAGACTAGCAGAAAGTAATTTGAGGGCTTTTCGTCCAGCTCGCGCTCCGCAACTGCTTCCACAATACCGTAGAGCTAGAACTGGTTTTGCGTTAGAAAATGCTAATTGGACTCTAGAGGAATAGAAGAACGTATTGTACTCAGATGAGAGTTAGACCAGGAGGGGTCCATAATGGTATGGGGAGATATCTCTTATGAGGCTCGTACCGATCTTGTTGTGTTCGATAGAAGAAGTGCCGCTTAAAGATACGTGGAAGAAGTTCTTCAAGACCATGTCATACCTTTCGCTCCGTTTATTGGTGACAACTTCAGATTAATGCATGACAACGCACGTTGCCATACTGCTAGATCCGTTAGTAAGTACCTTAGTGAGGTCGGGATTCAAGTTTTACCATGGCGTTTTACGATCTTAACCCAATAGAGCACATTTGGGACAACCTTAAAAGACGTGTCTGAGCAAGAGTACCAGTCCCTACAACTATAGGAGAGTTTAAAACGGCTGCAGTAAGGAGTGGCACAATATCCTCCAATCGGATATTCAAGATATCATGGATGGATTGACAAACCGGCTCCAAGAAGTCATAAGGGCCAGAGGTGGCAATACCCACTATTAATTTTTATTTTTTCTTTTAATTGCCCCATAATTTTCAAAATCATAATTTTAAAATTATCTTTATAGATTCAAAAATAAAAACGATTTTTGGTAAGAATCCTTTCATAAAATGCTTTTTTTCTAATATTTTGTTGTTTCTTTTTAACATTCCTTTCATAAAATATAGTTTAAATTTGGCGATTTCTGCGTATTGAAAGAAATGGAAGGTTAATTAAGGTTAATTCCTGTGAGTCTAAATACTCATATATATTTGCTATAGGGCAAAGTGAAAAAACCTAATTAGTTACATACATTAATGGCGTATGTTGCGAAGTTCGCTGAAATTCCGACACGACCACACAATGGAGCGAGAAGGTCTCATTACCCGCAAAATTTATAAACAGGGCTAACTTTGCGGTTAACGGGCCTCGTTAAATTAATCACAACGTCGACACGCGTAACGACGGCATCCGACGTATGCAGATTGCAGACCTAATGTGACAATTTACACCTCTTTCCTTGCCTCATTTTCATACTTTATATGTGTGTAAATTAGACGGTGTTGTACTTCAAATAAGGTTCCGAATAAAATAAATATTCTTTACACCCATTATAGTGTCACCGGGTTACATAAAAACAAGTCATTTATTTACTCGTTTTTATGTAAAATGTTGTGTAGTAGTGCAATAAAGAGTACTATATAGTCTTATAATGGGTATCACTTCGTCGACGCCTAAACCTATGTTTAAAAATATTTGGGAATCGACTAAGGTGAAAATGTGTTTCACCAATGACTAGAAGCCACCTAATTCACTGAATTTAGGAGTTACCCAAATCTAATGCCTGAAGGATAAAATATCAAGGAATCGAAAAGAAGAAATAAGACATCACCAATAATTAGGAATGACCTAACTACATCAAGCAATGCCTAAAGGTATATGATAATTTTGGATTACAAAAGATTGACATCCATAGACTTTTGGTCGAGTTATTTTCGTTTGTTCAATAGAAAGGAATCTGATACTGAACAACATTAATAAATAGTTAAACATTGGATATCCTCATAGACGCCAACTTTTAAAAGGTTTGTTGATCATACAAAAATTATGTAAAGAAAGAAAAAAAAATACACAAAATAACTTTTACCTGATTTTCTGTACAAACAACTGCCACTGGCATCAATGTGTTTTTATATTACTCTTTTTTGTGTACATGTGTAAATGTGTACTTACAAAACACTAGAGATGGGCCTCGGCTTCGTACTTATCAACAACCCCGTTCAATTTACGACCAGTTTATAGGGACATGCAACCTTAATCCTTACACCAGGGCTCTCCGACCCCGTACCGATACTGAAAAGGACAGGCTTAAGCGAGCCGGCCTACTTGGCAAAACCCATTGCGGGTACCCTCCGGGGAGGACCCGGGATCCAGCAAGGAGCCCGCTGGGTCCCGTCCCACTATTCTTCAGTAACCTTCCTGATGGACAGACAAAAAAATTTAGTATTATCTGCAAGTTTATAATTCTTTTCGTTACAGCTTTGTTATAAGCGTAGACGAATTTTTCATTTGCTATTTTGTTATTGATTTTCCTACCACAATAAGTTAAATGGCAAAAGCGCCAGCAAAAACATTGTTCTAAACTTTAAGGCATGTGACAGTTTCATCAATCTTAGCAATCAAAGAAACAACTAATTTATTTTGACCCCCTGTCGGATTTTCCCCTGTTTGCTTTTGTTAAGGGTTTGAAGTAAATTAAGAGCAGCCTGGAGTTCCTTTATAAACTGGTTGGGCTACACTTATTGTTGTTAAAGTAGGTTTGAGCGCGAGTCAACTTTGCGTCGAGGCATTCTGTCAGTCTTAACTGACGGCTTAATAAATTGTATAGAAATTACTCCAAACACTCTTGGAAATTAATACTTTTGAAATTCTTTTTCTTTACCATACTTTTGTAAAGTAAAATTGTGAAATAGTGTGGTGCTAATGCTTCATTTGATTCATGGTTTAAAGTCTGAGTGTCCAACTCGATTTCTGGTTAACATAGAAAATGTATAATTCTATATTATGCGGTAGTAGGTATCTGCAATGTTTCTGTTCTGTTCTATTCTAACCCGTCGTAGCTGACGTAGTGATATAAATATTTAATTAAACTATTTAATTAGGCGTTTGAGGTATGCATGTGATATTATATTAATTTATTAAAGAAACAATTTTTCTTTCAAACCTTTATAAAATTGAACGCCCTAACGAGGATTTGTTGAGAATTAACAGTCCCAGTAATGTTCCCTTAAGGTAGGTATGTACTTAATTCAGAAACAAAATGTCACTACTCGGATAATTTCACTCTGGCGTCGGCGGCAGGCTGTCACGGCGGGCTCGGAATCTTTAATGAGCTGTTGTTTTAATAATTCCAGACTGCTAATTAGCTTGAATTTGAAACCCGATTTTAGTAGGCAGTTTTCTCGTTTCGTTTGCAAATCTCATTTATTGGTGTTCCTCATGGAAATCCTATCAATTGAAATCGTTGCTTAATTTTTCTTTAATTAATTTTAGTTAAACTACCTACAAATTAGAGTGTTATCCTCAAATCTATTTAGAAATGTTAAACGACTACTGTTACCTAATTTACTTCTGTCGGAATAAAGATAGAATAGTTAAATATGAATTATTGTTTATTTCTGTGTATAGGTTATTTAAAAAATAATTAGATTCATGAGATATCACTCATTAAATCTAAAGGGGAATATTAAACAAATACCGTTTAATTGCGAATATATTACCTAATAGACACAATTATTTAAATATAAAAAGAAAACCTACCATTTTAATTTAGCAGGAAACAACGTTAGTGTCATTTATGTATTCACTAGCGTTGTCCGTAACTAAGTTTGCGTGGTATCTTAAATAGATATCAGTGATCGGTGTGTTACTTGGTAAACCAAGTTAAAAATATGAATAGGTTTTCAACTTTAACATTATATTGTATCCATATTGCACTTCTTTTTGATCGTCAGCAGTTTAGTTTTAATGTAAAAAAAGAACTACATCGCCTAAATGAACTTTATGTGGTAGTTGTCACATAGGAACTATAAACAGACTGTTTGAAATTAGACGTGTAAAAACTTTGCCATATAATCTGAATACAAATGGAGTATATTGAATTTATAAGATTAAAAATGATTAATAGATTCTCTTGAAATAGATTTTTCTGAAAGTTTATACGAATTATTAGTTTTAAAGAAAAGTAGAAGCATAAGAATGTAAGTAAATAAATATCCTCATACAAACTTCTGTCAGTCATTCATTCCTTTCATAGGATTCGTATGAAATCTATTCTATATCTTGTTTAGTGTCTCATACTTTTTCATACCAAATTTTATCCAAATGGTTTCAGACCGAGTTATTTTCACGTTGATATTATTAGTAAGGATAACTAAGAAAAAAAGTACCAATTTCTGAAAAAAAAAACAGGAAAATTTACAAAAATATCACAACTCACGGTAAATCAACCTCATAAGCTTAATGCCTTGATGAGGTTTATTCCTGGGATTTAATTGTTTTGAGACGAAAAATGGGGGGTTTACGCTTTCTTGAGGACTATGCAAAAAATGTGAATAGTAATATATTGCATCCTTGATATTAGTTACCTTATCGATGGAATTGTAATACTATGATTTAACGATGATATTTTTGTAAGAGATTCGTATTAGAGTTACGTGCTCAAAGGGTAAAATATAGAACGCTATTACTAAGACCCAATTATATCTCCCTTCGTCCGTCTGTCCGTCGGTCTGTCTGTCATCAGGCTGTATCTCATGAACCATTATAAATAGACAGTAAAAATTATCAGACGATGTATTTCTGCTGCCCCTTAAATTAAAAACAGAATAAAAGAAGTATTCAAGGGAATTATCAAACAACAAACGTGATTTTTTTGCTTGGCGCACTTGGCCGGTATTTTGACAATGTCGTTTCTAGGTAATAACCTTTGACACAGTTCATTTCTATTACTTTTTTGGGCCAGAATATAACGGTGTAAGTAATATTCCTAGTTTCTGAGCTAACGTTGATTGATATTTTGCTTATCGCGATTATCGTAACTTTCATTGCGTTTCTAAACGATTCTCGATAGCAGTGGCGGACTAACCCTGTTAGGGGCCCGGGGCGGCATTAGGTCCGTACCTACAACTTTTTACAACTGGTGCAGAAACTCGATTTTGTGTGTACACCGCCTCCCCTGCTAAGAGGCCTGCTAAAACTACGAAACTAAGAAGGATAAGGCAGTACAACCCCAATTTATGATTTGATCAAGGGAACTTTCAGCCATTTGGAGGCCCCCCCAGGATGAGAGGCCCGAGGTTGACCGCCCCCTCCCCCCCCTTAGTCCGCCACTGCTCGATAGTATCACTATAATACTTTAACTTGCCATTACGTTTTTGCTTACATACCGGTTTTAAAGAAGTCACTGTGTTAAATGAAGTGTCCGTACGTTCTCTCTAATCTGTTTTGTATGGTTTCCAGCACGCTTACCGTCTGACGACATTGGCTTCGATTTGATTGATAATCAAAATACACTCAAATTGCATTGGGTTCAACTCGATATATTGAACATATTACACATGTAATCTTACAATACATAATGTATATTTGCAATCCAATGTCAAAAGAATCGAAGCCAATGTTGTTACGCGGTAGAGCTACCCCGTATATAGAAGCGTATACTAGGGCTAATGGCCGTCTCTTTTCGTTGATAATTCCCAGTGCATATTCAATCGATTGTATTTCCGTCCAGCTAATCCTTTAGGTCCTTTTCCAACACTAATAAAACACTATACTACTCTGCATGATTTTCTTGGGTATATAGACTGCCAATATCACCTTGAATAGATGTTCCTTGTTACTAATATTATCTATAGTGTATGTAGTCATACAACCTAACCTATATATTTCTGTTATTATATATATTACAAAATTTTGAATACAAATTTATATACTCAGAGGAAAAAATATCAAATCATCAATGCATGAAAAGGGAACTGATACATTGATGAAAGGTTATTTACCTAAAAGTTATGTGGTCTAGTGAAAGATTGGACAAAGGATAAATATCTCTTATGATAATCAGCTTAACAATAACTCTATCAAACGAAATGTTGTCATACAAAAGTTTGCTAAATGTTAGTTGTCAAAGTGAAACGTCTTATTTATCTTATTATTATCTCATGTCATGTATGTACTCGGGTAGATCGTGGTCAAGAGTGAGCTCATTATAAATAAAAAACGACAGTAAAAATGAATAATTGCTTATCAAATATGTTCGTATGATTCTGCCCAAAAGGTAATGGACAATATTTATAATGCTCGGTCATTTATTTTAATAATTATTTTCAAATTGCCTTCTCATCATATTGGGCATTTTTCCTAATGGCCAGGCATTATATATAATGCACAATTTATCATTTGGTCCATAACAGATGCATACACATGAAATAATATTTAGAAAATAAGCAGGTTGTGTCTTTCTCTTCTCAAAAACATCGTAGTAAAATTCAAAATACTCATTCAATTGATTTGGTGTAAAAGACAATTTTTATTTGCATTAAATTTCTTTGACGATGAGCATATTTAATTCGATAAAGATTCAATATGATATTTTCAAATAAACGCCTAAAACGGACAAAAAATCTAAATATACTTTTACGAAGTTTTTTATCTTTGTGAAAAAATCTTAGCACATAGATATATGCGATCGCGTACTTTTTTATAGATTAATTAAACCTCTCCAACTTTTTTAGAAAGAATAGAAAGCATTCGTTTATCTCTTACCGTTTAGGTAGCATTCACAAAAATAGCACCCTTGGAAATACTTCTATCCCTAGAGAATCTTTATTGGGATATAAAGTAGCCTATATGTTAATACAGACGAAGAATTGCCTATTTACCAAATTTAATCAAAATCCGTTCAGAAGCTGTTGCATGAAGAAATAACAAACATCCAAACCTACAAACTGTCGCTTTAACGATATTAATGAATGAATGAATTGATTACAAAGATATACAGATGATAAATTTTGTCTCTATACTAGAGCTTATGGATGCTAATGTAGCCACAGATCAATTAATTTACCTTTTAAGTACAGCAATTAAAAAAAACTCTAAAACTTTAACATTGTCAAAGAGAGACAGATTCTCAAAACCTTGGGTCACGAAGGGCTTGCAAAAATGCTTGAAAAATAGAGATAATATCCACAAAAAATTAAAAAATGATCCAGAAAATGAAGTTCTTATTATTACGTATAAAAGATATAGAAATTATTGCAAATCTTTACTGAAAAAAGCGAAACGAAAATTTGAAAAACAAGAAATTTATACTGCAATGAAAGACAAAAAGAAACTATGGAACGTTATTAATAATATTACCAATTCAAAAAAAGTTTCGGACCATGCAAATTGCCTTATATCTAACTCTGATCCAATAGGATCTATTAATAATGTTAATAAGTTTTTCGTGAATATAGGTAGTAGCCTGGCTCTACAAACTAAAGCATCGCAGACTCCTACGGTTGGGAACAATTCGCACTATGTTAAATCACATAAAACCCCTCTAAATTCATTTAATTTATTACTAGCCGATGAATATACAATTCATAGCCTTATCCTAGGACTCAAAAATAATTGTGCTATTGGTATTGACCAAATATCGAGTAATATAATAAAAAGATATAGTTACTACCTGGTGCCTTCTCTGACGCACATATGTAATCTTGCAATTTCATCAGGAACCTTTCCTAACGCGTTTAAAACTGCTTTAATAAAGCCCATTCATAAGGGGGGTGAAAGAGACTTAGTAAATAATTACAGACCGATTTCAATTCTTCCCACTATGTCAAAGATTCTAGAACGTCTAATAAATAAACAACTAATAAAATATTTAGAGATTAACAATTTGCTTGCAGACTCCCAATATGGTTTTCGTCCTGGTAAATCCACAAGCGATGCGGTCCATAACCTCACCAACCTGATCATGATGAATCTTGACAAAAAAAAGAAGTGCCTTACAATATTTCTTGACATAGCGAAAGCCTTCGACACTGTCTCTTTTCCTCATCTAATTAGCAAATTGGAAGAATCAGGAGTAAGGGGTACCCCTCTCAAATTATTTGAGGATTACCTAAAAAATCGGAAACAGAAAGTTAAAATAGATCAATGGGTCAGTGATGAACAATTAATAACTCGCGGAATTCCTCAAGGAAGTATAAATGGTCCCACTCTATTTTTGGTTTATGTTAACGGGCTGTGCAATCTGAAGCTAACTAATGGTAATATATTGACTTTTGCGGATGACACTGCACTCTTTTTTACCGGTGATACATGGGATGAAGTCTTTGAATATGCTCAAAAAGGCATCCAGAGGGTCAGCACTTGGCTTCGAAACAACTCTTTATCTCTTAACGCTTCTAAAACTAAATATGTGGCTTTTGCTCATCGTTTAAACCTCCTCCCACAAGAATCTTACAAAATTACTATGCATTCATGTCACATGGGTACATTGAATTGCTCATGTCCTTCTCTACAGAGAACAGAGACCATAAAATATCTGGGAGTTATAATCGATCAAACCCTTACTTTCAAACCTCATATAGATATTTTAACTACTAGGCTACGTAAATTAATATATATTTTTAAAAGTTTACATCACGTTGCGAATGCACAAATTATTAAAATGACTTACTTTGCGCTATGTCAATCGTTAGTAAATTATTGCATTACATCATGGGGTGGAGTGTCAAAAACGAATCTCCTTCAACTTGAGAGAGCTCATAGAGCCATTTTGAAGGTGAGTGCAGGCCTCACCTATCGCTTTCCTACAAATAAATTGTATGAAAAGTGGGATGTTCTCTCAATAAGACAATCTTTTATACTACAAACTACTCTTAAAAAACATTCGCAAATCATTTATGACCCTCATCTTAATAAGGATAAGCGCCGTAAGAATAAAGTTTGCTCTGTTCAATCTTGTAACTCAAGCCATGCACAACAGTTTTTTACATTTCTCGGTCCATTCATTTACAATAAATTAAATAAAACCTTAAATATATATCCCATGCATAGAATCAATTGTAAAAAAACGGTATCCAAGTGGCTGAAAACATTGAATTATGATGACACTGAAGATTTTATTCTTCCATCATTATAAGGATTTCTAATTGTCCAATTCTTTTATTAAGCATAAAAAGTCTGTGAATATTATTCTTGGAGTTACTGAAACTGCGTCAATTTTGTGTGGATTGTATTATAATAATGTAGTCTAAGCCTTGATACTATTAAAGTAGTAGTATTAATATCCGCGGGAAGGAGCGCTGGTGACCTGTGTAACGGGTTTTGTAAAAAAGACCTATTTCAGACACCAGCTCTTCACAATACGGATATATACATAAAATTTATAATTTCTTTATTGTTCTAAGAAAACTATTGTGAAGAGTAAATAAATAAATAAATAAATAAATAAATGAATGAATAAATTCTTTATTGTACACCATAACTTATAGAGAAATTACAATTGATACAGTTTAGTTGTACAATCGGCGGCCTTATCACTAAAGAGCAATTTCTGCCAGGCAACCGTAGGTTAGACTGGGCTGTTACTAATTAGACGAGTAGTAGATGGTGTCTTACATTGCGAGAGAAACATACCTACATATATACATACAAATAACATATACATACCTCTACATATAAATATAATATACTATATATAATATAATATAACACAATATACATACATACAAACATTTAATATAAAACAGTACATGATAAGATAGCATTTCTAGAATAGATATTAATAGAATGTGTCTATCTCACTTTTCAGTAATATGTAGGTAGGTAATATAAATCTTTTTTAGTCCAAATGCAGTCTAAAGCAAGTTGAAAATTGCCAACTGTTAGTATAGACGTTGCAATTAGGTTAGTATCTATAGATGTTAGTTACAGTGGTGGAGTGTCACATTGGGAGACTGGGTGGCGGGCGCAGCGGAACTGCTAAGTGAACGGCGCGCTATCGGCGATAAAGATTAGACTGTGGCGCCGAATGCCGACTTGCAGTGGGACATTTGCGCCTTGCCGGCGTTTGTCCACTTGTTACAATTTTACATGTATATTTTAAAAGGGAATATCAAGTCAATCTCGTTGTCTCTTCCTTACTATCTCATTGTGGTAATAAGATTAATAGTGACATATGAGGATGCGGCAGAAACGGTTTTAAGGTAGTTCCGTATTTATCCTATGCATTATTTTTCACTTACTCATCCTATTTATTCAACCCGCAACAATTTAATTCATTTTTATTTCTTTATTCATCCTACCAGTATTCCCAGCTCATCCTTGTTTTAAATGACCTAAAAATGTAAGATTTCTGTGTACGGTCCAAATAAAAATATTGTCTTTCTTATTTAATTGTTATTAACACATCTTCTATATTGCGATGGTACTTACTACTGAGTTGTTTGGTCAAAAACATATATGAAACATGCGAAAAAAATAAGTCTTTAATGAGTCACTCACGACTGAACGTCAGACTGTACACTGTGGACTTTGTACCGACCGCGCTTTATATAGAACTTCTCTACTAACAGAAAAATCTACCTAGGTCTACGGTGCTGGTATATAGCGTGACGTGCAGTCGTGCGTGTACATACTTGGAATGTGACAAATCAATTTTTCATAGGAAATTTTTATTTAGGTTAGTAAGAATGATAAATAGTATTAAAATATCAAAGGGCTCTGCGCTCGACTGGTAAACTAAATAGGGTCTAGCCGAAAACAGATCGATAAATGCCCAGCTAGATGTCTGTTTTGAGCAGTTGTGGCTACAGTTATGATTTTTATGTTGAGTATATTGTTATGTGTATTATAAATTGATTAGATTTTATTTCTTCGAGCGTTAGTAATATTAATTTTAATATAACGACTCCATCTCGAAATAATTAACAAATATAACTAATGTCATCCATTACTTTTAAGACTCGTGGGTGTGGAAGAGAGAACAAAATACTCATTCTATTGTTGACTTATTTAATGACTGTTTATTGCATGTGCATACTTTCCTATAATATGAAAGTACTAATCTGCTTCAATGGTGGAAACATTAATAGATTGATGATTTGTAACGGTGTACCCATACTACCGTTTATTTTTCCGTAATTTGAAATTTTGAATAATCAAATATACTCTTTATGAATGTCAGTTCGTAAAAAAATTTTTTTGGGTTGAATATTACAAATCGTATAAATTTACATATAAAAAATTTATAAACGAAGATATATTATTAAAAAATATATATAAATAAAATAAAATAAAACTATATCTTGAAACTTGGACGATCCAAGTTTTTATTAAGAAACCCAAAAAGGGGTATGTATTCGTTTTATTTGGTAATTTTAAATTTTATATTTAGTTTAACATACGAACGGTTTTTTGTTTGTTACAGTTTCTTTTACCATTATACCAGTTATCATTATACGGTTTCTTTTACCATTTACCATTTATACCACAATATAAATACATTTTCAAGCTAGTCAACCTTTTATTATTTGCCCAAACATCGAACCCGTCACAGTAGAAATCTTGTATTTAGCAATCATTCTGACATTTGCTTATGTTATTTATAGCGAGTATCACAATGTAATTTAGTCGATCACTATTTTCCTAGCACTATACAGTATTGGAGAACAATCCTGCTAAAAGCAACGCATTAATTCCTGGCAACTTGTTAGTTCTGCCTGGCGCGGCGTCCTCCCTGCCCTGTTTAAACACCAGATACAATAAACAGTATGAAATTTTAATAAACTCATTACTTAAACAGCTTCCGTGCAATCTGCTTGCTGCTTACGATTTTAGAGATGGTACCTACGTGTTGTTATTGTAATACCTTTAGTTCGAGATAGTACTTGGACAGTGATATTTGTAATAATAGAAGTGCAGATTGGTTATTCTAGTCGTATCGATATATAATGTTGTAATCAAAGAAACTTAATAATATGGCCTTATATTTAAATTGTTATAGAGTTTCTGAATATTCTTATAATTTTGCTGTATTATAATAAAAGTTTTAACTGGTTTTTAAGAGAAAAATGTTTACATAATATTTATATACTTATTTTTAAACATTAAATATTAACCGAAACATTACCGAATATCCGATAAATGAATGACGTATTTCGTAAACTCTAAATGATATTTATTATATTGTTACTTTTTTCAGTAATCAACACGAGATTGTGGTTAATGTTGGAATTTATTTTATACAATCCTTCAGACGTTTTTTCCTACAATTCTTCGGCACTTCATAGAGTTCCATTATGTTGACAAAAAGGTGTAATAATATTACCCCAGAATCCAATTTAAAAAATTACACTCGCAAAAAACCTGCTTACCCGCGTTATCCGGGCAGCCATCAAAATTTAATTTCGTAGAAAGCGCACTCTCTGAGTAATGTATGCCGAATGCGAGTTCTCTCGTAGCGTCGTAGTCTCGTAGCTGGTCTTGTAGCAGTAACGAGTCGTAGATTCGCGCAACCTAGTAGAGGGACACAATAAATTATATTAGTCGTTAAATTTTTATTTTATAACGCTGCGATGAAATGTTTGAATGTAGTACTATTTCAAAGTAATGAAAATGGGAAATATGAACGCGTCTAGTCGTCTACTTAGTCATCCGGTAAAATAGTATACTTACTAAACAAAATATTGTTTGCTATGATCACATAACTTCGTGATTAAACAGGAAAAAATTGTAGTCAGCGCATAAAATTTCATGGCATGTGTGTTCGTTGAAGTGTATCATATTAATGTTTATTTTCTTTTATTCACTTGTTGACATTAGCAATAGAAAAATCAAAAGATGTCTATAAAATATTAAAACTTATGATATAATGAAACTAGTACTCGGAGCGTTAATGATCATTTTTGTCGATATGCCCACAGTATTTGAATCCTATTAATATAAAAAAGGCGAAAGCTTGTACTATTGGCTTTTTGTTATTTCTTCACGCAAAAACTACTGAAAGGATTTTGATAAAATTTGTTATATAGATTTTATAGGCTTAGTCTGGATTAAAATATAAGACACTTTTTATCCCACTAAAAGGTTCCCTAGGATAGGAAAATCTCCAAGGGGGCACTTATTTTTATGAACGCTGCCTAAACAGTAAAGGAACGGAGACATACGAATTATTAATAAAATCGTCCGAGATGGCATATATCTTTGAGCCAAAAAAAAAAAAAATTGCGTATTAGTGTATTATTTTTTCCCGTCTAGACGTTTATTTAAGTAGATAATATTAAATCCTCATCGAAATAAATATGTTTATTTCGTCGAAGAAATTCAATGTAATAAATATTGTCTATTACATCATATAAGTTGGATGAGTAGTTTACATTTTATTACGATGTTATGAGAAAATAAAATAATATATATTGCCGATTTTCTAAAATTTAAATACAATTTTGTGTGCATATATCTCGTACATTTTAACATTTTAAATATATTCGGTAACATTTAATATTGTAAAGACTATACTAATGGTATTATTGTTTATATTTTCAGGGTTCACATAAGCTTCAAATCTCATTTGCTAATTAAAGTACCCGAGCTGATTTATTCAAATATGAACTTAGCAAATTTTCATATCAAATAAGATGATTAATTTTATTTCTTTATATAGTTTTCTTCTACATTATTTAAAAGCACGAATAAGTTTCTAAGAAACCACCAATAAAATTCGTCCACTAAACTTAAGTTAATAAAAGAGACTATTAACCTAGAATCAGAGTAAGTGCAATCAAACAGCGCAGTCTGCAATTACCCAGAGACGACTGGGCCACTGTTCATCAGATAGTGTATTCCTGCTGCTATTAGGAACTAATATTATCTTAGAAGCTGAGACTGTCGCACCAAGATGACTTCCGTTCGAAGTTGTGAAAATCTCTGACTATTTAAGCTTTATTATTACTTTGGGTTTTAATATAAATGAGAGTAACTTTAATCTGATTTCTTATTTTAATCTGAGTTCGACAGGTTACGTATTTGTTATAAACAACCACGAAATAAAAGTCCAGCCTTAAATAATATAGCTCCTCTTTGATTATGATAAATAACAAAAACTTAGAAAAATACTTCAATAATTACGTTTTTAAGTATTGTGTAGCAAAATAAACTAAGAAGATTGGCAAAACAACAAAACTGTCTAACCAGTCTGTAATTCAGACCTAATATGAATCGAATCTAAATAACTTTCACAAAAATAACATTGCTCTAATTCAAGTAGGATCTTTTCAGTTTTTAATATCATAATATTCTTCTAAAAAAAACTTACTGTAGAAAAAAAATATTCTTCCCCATCGGTAACTGCCACTTCTATAAATGTGTGTAAAACACTCATCTAAAGAAGTGGCAGTTACCGATTTAAAAGATTTGGAAGATTTTAAATATATCTGTATCTTTTAGGAACCAAATTTTGCTAGCAAAGAGAACTTGATGAAGATAGAGGCTGTGTGTGTGTTATAAGTTCTAGTATTCGCTGGTCGAAAACATTATAAAGACATTGACTGCACTTCATTTAAATCATATCTGTAATAAATTTGAAGACAGAAACATCTTCTGAACGAACTTCTATTTCAGTCACTTTACACCATCTTACACAAGTGTACCATTCATTAGCTGTATATAATTTTGTTTTCAACAGTCACGGAGCTTTTTGCTAGGTCTTTACCTAGCAAAAGCCCCCTTATTAAAGCAGGCATGTGATTGTTAATTTTTATTGCACCGAAGTACATGTGGACTGTTACAAATATCTGTATATACATCGTTGCTTTGTGAAATTGGTGTTTAGTTGTCTTTATGTACGCGAGCAAATCTCAAAAAGTAATGATATTTCAGGTATGAAAAAATATACGTGATAGAAACTCTGCTCTATCGCGTATTTTTACAAAAAAAAGCGAATTTGACTGAAATTTTGTTGTTCGTTTATTCTTTGTTGCCGTTAATATATTCGAATACCTTGTAACTTTGTCATTGGTTGAAAATTCATTATAATAGTTATTAAGCGATAAAACACTGAGTCACATTTTGCTGTATAACTAAGTTTATTATACATTGTATGTGCAAAATTAGTGTCTGCTATGAAACTGTGTTGTTAATCCGTGTTTTAGAATACGGCGGATTTAGCCTTAGGGCTTCATAATGAATAAACATTGAGCAAATTAGACAACATCACATATATTAAGATAAGTACCTAATTGTGAATTATCTATAACAACAAATCACAACACCCAGGCTCGAGACATTAAAGAAATATTCATTTTCTTGACCTGGCCTGGAATCGAACTTCAGAGACACTTTAAAACTGGTGTCCGTGCTACTAGACAATGGCCATCGTCGAAAATAATACAATAAAAATCATAACCCTCCTTTTCGCTTCGCCGTAGTCGGGTTATAAATGAACCCAACATAACAACAAAGTATTCTTATCTGATTTTTTTTCTAACATAAATTTTTCGAGGCAGCAAAGCAAAGTAAATCAATTTAAAAATGGAAACAGAATCGTCGTTCCACGTTCGAAATCGCATGGATTGAAATTCCAGTTTGCTAATCGATACTAATTCATGGTTGGTATCCACCGGAGGTTTGCTACTTACCGGAGCTTAGGGAGGGGGCAAAGGTGGGAGGGGAGGATATGCGCAGGAGGAGAGCGATTTATGGGCGCATTAGATTCACATTTGTAGCACAGCCTGGAGCGGGATGTGTCGAATGGTGACCCTTCTTTGTGATGTGAGTGCTAATCAATTAGGTGTAAGCGATTACTCCTTATTCGTTTCTTAATCAGGTGTGCTTAAGGATACTAAGAAGAGAATGATTGCGTGTTATTTAGTACGGTAGTCATCACTGATCTTCGTTTTCTAGATAGCAATTTAATAAGAATTTATCGCTGTCTATGTAAATATTATATACAACAAAGTTTAAAAAAAATATTTTCCAAGAAAATATTAATGTCTAATTCAGAAAGTAACGAACGATATTATTACTGTATATTACTTTGTACAATAATTTTAGTTGTTACGTCAATCATGTTTACTGAAGATTTCGATTATGAGACTTGGTTTTATTTATTTTGGGCGGTAGTTGTTTTTATTAAATATGAATATTGTATTAACTGAAAAAGTTTTGATGTTATAAAAAATAATTGAAAATATTTTGTAATTTCAAAAAACTATAGATAGTATAATACCATAGATTTAAAGCCTAAGGAAGATTGGGATACATGTAGTATTATAAAGAGTTTTAATTTTAATTTTGTTGTTTAGCCCATAAGAATATAACCTTCTTGGTAGCCCCAAAGTAAGCTTAGCCATTTATGTATTGATTCTGACCTGTCGGGAATTTCGGTTTCTTGTTAAAAGTTTTAGAAGATAAACTATTACAAAGGATATGCCACTTTTCAGCGTTAGACACAACTTCGAGTAAACTGTATATTTTGTTTATAAAAGTGTAAAAATATTTTGTTTTATCTCATTGTTAAATATAAGCTGTAATTTTGTCTATATTTCATGAAGTTTCCTATTAATTTATCGTATTCCAGCACAGAATAGCAGCGATATAACAATTCAAGCATTTGAAAAGGCTAAGCAAATTGACGTTCAGTTTCTTATAACCAAGAAGGTTATATATTTTTGCTTATAACAGACAACTGAGAATCCTATTAATATTATAAATGTGAAAGTTTCTTTGTTTGGAAGTTTGGATGTTTAGATGTTTGGACGTTTGTCCGTCAATCACGCCGAAACTACCGAACGGATTATGATGAAATTTGGTATACAGATAGGGTATTAGCTGACTTAGGTAATAGGATATTTTTTATCACACTAAACATTTCCCTAGGGTCCACGCGGGCGAAGCCGCTGGTGAAAGCTAGTAAGTAATAAGGTTAAATAAAGAGAGATCATGCTCTACATTCATTAGTCCTATATGAAGTTCCCGGTCAGATAGTCCCTTCATTATTGTCATCATGATCAGACTGTTAATCTTCCCACTACTATGATACAAGTCTTCTTTATAGAAAGAAACACATATGGTAACAGGGAATAATATTAATTATCAACCGCGCCCACTGTGGATCATCATAATGAGCCTTTTTACGTCTCCACTACAGGAACTCGGGTCTTCCTTATGGATGGTTTAGGAGGATGGGCTATAATCCCCACGCTGGCGCAATGCGGATATTAGGGTATTAACGACTACATATGCAGCCGAGATGAGTGACTCGAGATAATAATTTCGGTTTCGGTCACCCATCCTGTAACCAACCCTTATGAAAGTTGCTTCACAACAACGATCTGCGGCGCTTATCCACTAGGCTACCGAGCGAGAGATAGATAGGTGTAACTAATTCCTTCTACTTTGGTATTACGTCACTATGGTTTCCAGCCCCAATGTTGAAGACTGAAACATGAATAATATTTCACTTGAAACAGTAAAAGTGCAACATTTCATGTCAGTTTGACAGATTTGAGAAGAAAATCATAAAATGGAAGACGTCTTTTATTTGGCTGTAAGGGAAGTCAATAAAATATTATCGGTTCGCTGTATTGATAAAATCTTCTTTATTTCTTTAGCATCAATTGCTTGTAAATAAAATTTATTACTGATAAGTTGTAATCTTCTTATTGATCTGGAAATGAGAAAAAACAATAACTGAGGGATGGGGTATTATTTTCCTTATAGTATATCTAGGCTAAGGAGCTTGATTGCGCAGTGGTTAGCTCGGTCTGCGACAAATGTTAAACAACCTTGGCTAGGATCGGTCACAGAATGGGTCACCAAAAAGCTCTTATCTCAATCCCCTCCGTGCTTTGGAAGGTACGTTAAGCCGTTGGTACCGGTCGCATCTTCAGTTGTTAATCCAACCCACACTGAGCCGGCGTGATGTGTCATGGTCCATTTTCCCTATTCATTGGAAAGGCCCTAGCAGCGGGGACGCTAACAGGCTGCTGATGATATCTAGGCAACAAGTTAGACACTGTTTATGTAATGAGTATTTTTCATTGCTTTTTTGTACAGTATTGTTTTTATGACTAAAATAATACATTATTTTATCTCTCCCTTTTAAAAAACTATATCTTTAGTTAACAGTTAAAATCTAATGTTCCAGTTATTATAGAGAATTGAATATTTATCTTAAAGAAAAATTGCTAAATTGCCTGGAATTTTTAAGCATTTTTATATAGTGGTTTCACCAAATAAACGAATACCGAATAGCATACGGTTTAACTTTTATCGAATTGAAATATTTATTTAGCCAGAGTGTTTTATAAGTGCTCCTAATATAGAGAACGATGATTTCAGAAGCACATATGAAGAATAAAATTTTAAATATTACTCATCTCAAATGCGACTTATTCAAGAAACTCCTATTAAAATGGGGCGGAGGTTTACTGTCGGTTATTAATTAAATGATAGGCTTCCGAATTCAATAGCATTAGTAATATTAATCCCTTTTTCATACTTTTAACTAGATTCTATAAAAAGAAATGTATTGCATGCTTTTATATATATATATATATATATATATATATGTATATTTTATATAATAGGAAAGGAGATTTTGTTTATTTGCTCGACATAGTTTTTATATACTCATATTATAAAGAGCTTTCGAATACAAAAGTATTTAGAAAATTGGTCAACAATTTGCAAAAAATCTGTGAACATAAATAAAAAAATACATTGCCGTCGAACATATAACCTCCTCCTTTTCGATTTTAAAATCGTTTTAAAAACCTAACAGATTTTTGCCAGAGAGAGCCGAGAGTACATAATTTACTATTAATTAATTATGAATATTAAAATATGTATATACCTACATTTATCTTTGTTTATCTTTTATTAAATTTCTGATCTCCATTAAATTTTAAGTGACTATAGTTTATAAAATTAAATAGTTGTAATTTGAAGTTACATTTCTTTATTTCATTAAACACATTCTTCGCAGGATTTCTTTAACTCATATTATAACATTAATTTTTCATAAACTGTCTTTAATTGTCTTTTAGTTCCATACCGTGTCGTGTAGCTAAGAAAATAAAAAATGCTCGATCCGCGCCAAAACCGAATAATTTGACCAAATACGAATAGTGAAAATGATGCCGAATACGCCGAATGTTCGATACCAAACGAGTATTCTGCGCATCTCTATTATATATATTGCATTCTGAATACGATCAAATATAACATTTATAACATATAACATTAAAAGAAAATAAAAAATGTTGTATGTATTTCATCATTATTTGAAGAAAAAATGTAATAATAAGGCAATTTAACAACTAACGGACGGCGTATACCGAGAACATTATGCATACATAATTGTGTAATAGGGCAATTGGCTAATCCACGATTATACTGCACGTACAACCATGTTACATTGTCATAAGCACACGCTACAACATATCGTTCACCTACGTGGGAGATACATCATACGTTGGCTATAATCTATCCGGTGAGGTCGCGGGAAAACGGCTAAAAAATAAAACAGAGGCATTATTTACTCTGTTTAGATTTTCTGAATTTCTATTGATATTTTTCATTAGAATTAATAAAATTATAAATCATAGGTTCAATTTTGTCACAGAATCAATTATCTACTTATTTTATGTGAAAAATAAACTTGCTGAAATGCTAAACACAATATTTTTAAATTACAAGCAATAATGTCGGTGCCAGAAACTGAGTGTAAGCGACGGACGGAGGTGCGAAAAATTATTTTAATAAAATACAAGAGAGCGACTCTTCCAAGGAAATTTAATATGACTTTATTAAATTTTGTTCGGGGAATTTAAAGTGAAATAGAGAAAGGTTATAATGTTGTATAACAAATATCTTTGAATTCTATTTGAATTTATTTTATTACTAAGCTGATCTTTTGAAGAGTATAACAATAATTTCTTATTATTATTATTTTGTAGCATCTTCAAACTCATATTATATTAAAAGTTTATCATAAAAGTAGTGATGGTTAACGCAATATATAATATAATATGAATCCATTACGTATTTCAGTCAGATACCAGATATATAATGCATGAAAATCCTGCAGAGTATTGTAGGATTATCTGCTGGAAAGTGGCTAAAGCCGGTGCGAAACGGGGTGGTAGCCTTTTCTTATTCCTTTAACAAATTTTTGTGAAGGTTTAATGCAGATAGTTACGAATCAGAACTATATCTATTAATATATTTTAAAAAGTATCGCATAAATAGATATTACACTATTTAAGGACTTTCTATTGATTTAATTATCAATGTTTAGGCCTTAAGAATTGTAACTCTATCGTTTTGTAATACCTCTCAGTGTTTTTTTATATACTGGGAAATCTACACGACCAGAGTTTTCCTTAATATATCACTTCGATCCCGAATAGTTAGAGCATTATATATGTTATATAGTTAAAGTTGTTTATTGAGGAAGCGGCGTCTTACTATAGGGATATTGCGTATTAAGTTACTTTATTTGTGGTAAGATTAAAAAAGATTTAGTTAAACGATTTCTTACTTCCTGACTGAAATTTAAGAAGGCAATGTCCACAAAATGGCTATGGTAATATTATTGTTTACAATTTAAGCGTGACACAATATTCTTACTGTACTTAGTTTCTTTAAGTCGTAAAATTCGAATTGTATAATGTTTCTCTGTTATCACTCCATAGTATAAAATAAAGTAGCTTTCTCTGTCCCTATATCCATAGGTATGCTTAAATCTCTAAAACTACTCAGCGGATTTTGATGCGGTTTTTTTTTCATAGATAGGGTGAATCAAAAGGAATATTTTTATGTATAATACAAGATCACGCGGATTAAGCCACTGGCGGAAAGCTACACTAATATTTAGAGAAATGAGTGGCTTTTATTTTTAACTTTATACTATCTCAACTTTAGCGTTTCAAATAATTATATGGGTGTTTTCTATTATATTTGTTAAAACTAGTAGTATTTGTGATATTTTAATTCTAATGAATATCTTTGTCATAGCTTGAGATCAAATGTTGTCAACACCCATTATTTTTAATATAGTTCGATTTATTAAAGAAAAGCTCGATAGCGCAGTGTTTAGTGTATTTTGTGTTCATGGGCCGGTCTTGGGATGGGCAAACAAAAATGTATCATCTCGAGCTCCTCTATGCTTCTGAAGACTCGTTTAGCAGGTGGTCCCGCAATTCTTATCACTCTCCAATCCACATTGATCCCGCGCCAAGATGCATAACCCATTCTTCCTATTCGGCTCGATTTAATTCTCGGGATAGGAAAGGCCTGTGCAGCAGCCGTGGGTATATAAATTGGCTGCTGATAACACTAAAATATACTTGTTTGTCAAAGACAAGAAGAATAGAAATGAATCTTTATCCTTTCTTGTCATTAATAAATAATATTGAATAAAAAAAACATAAAATGTTAATGATACTAAAATAGTAAATTGCTATAACTGATAATATTATGGATTAATTGGTGTAAAAAAGGAAAACCGATTCAGCCGAATGTGGAATGAGCACTAACTTATTATAAAAATATTAAATAAAATATGATGTGCTAAAATTGCTTACTTTACATATTGATATGGTACGATTGCTCGTTCATCTTGCCATCTCAACCGAAGAAAACAAAATTAACACAAATTTAAATCCAAAACCAAGTTTATATTGAAATCCACTGCTTTGTGACGGATTCGATGCTTGGGCTGACTAAGCTTGAGAACTTGATTTATTTACGGTAATAAAAGAAAAAAGAAAACGAAAACCCTTTTGGGTTTCCTTTTAAATATATAATTTATTTAACACATCGAAACTTTATAAGTTATTCACTTAACACATTTTTTATTGTAACGGTTTATATAAACATTTTTAAATAAAACCTTAAGTTATGAATGGATGGGTGAACGAATTTTTACGAACTGACAATCACAAAGAGCACATTTATTAGTCAAAATTTTAAATTACAAAAGGAATAAAAGAAATGATTTTGAATATCAAAGACAAAAAAGTTTGCATGCGCAAACCTAGGACGAAATATGTAAACGGTGGTACGGCACAAAAATCTAAATACTTAACAGAGCTATATAGTCGCTTTACTTTTCCCAGTCGGTATATTAATACTTTTTAAATACATTTAGAGTAGGTAACTCAATAAGAAGATTCTAACGTTAAAAATATAATGTTTTATGCATTTTATATTAAATGTAACAATTTAACTTTAACAAATGTAAAGATTAACATTAAATGACATACCAGTTTAACCACTAGACATAACAATTGTATGAGTATTGACTTGAAGCCACTGTGTTGCGGTCGGAAGCATATCTGGTCGGAATGGACAATTATGTCCATCATTCGACCGCATCTATTGCGTTTGTAGAGGTTGTACAGCAAACATTATTATTAATTGTAAATATACTACTATGAAAATAATAATTACGTTAGATACGCGTAAAACGGTGTAATTTTATATTGTAATTTTAATTGTGAGTAGCTCGGAGGCGTAGCGGATAAGCGCCGCGGCCCGCGATTGTAGTCGTTAAGCAACTTTCGCAAGGGTCGGTCACGGGATGGGTGACCTAAAGATTATTATCTCGAGCTACTCCGTGCTTCGGAAGGCACGTTAAGCCGTTGGTCCCGGCTGCATTTGCAGTCGTTAATACCCTCCAATCCACATTGGGCCAGCGTGGAGGGTCATGGCCCATCCTCCTTAACCATCGATAAGGAAGGCCTGAGCCCCTGTAGTGGGGACGTAAAAGGGCTGGTGTGGTGTAATTTTGTGACATGAATAAATATTTATAATAAATTTTTTGGGTAAACATTTTCATCGTGTCTGTACTTATAATAATTAATAGACTTTACGCTAGCATTTAAAAGCAAATAGAATATTAGTCTACATTTTTTTTATAAAGAACCAGGTAAATTAATTTAACTAAATAGGGTCGATGACTAATTTTTATTTGTTTGTCCATCAGGTAGATTATTGAAAAATATTAAACAAGCATTTTTTTATTAATTATTAAATTACAGCGAAACATTGAGCCAAGATGTTACATGACGTCACTCTTTTGTACATTTTTTACAAAATTGTAACGTAGAGCCCCACTCTTCAACTTAATGCCTGTTATCTGAGTTATTTCTTGTTAAATTGAAGTAAAAAAAAAATACGTATATATACGCCTTCCCTATTGGATTTAAAATATTAACTGGTATTTAAAAATATATTTGTGTATTTTTTTACTATATATACATTGTAGCAATTTCAATTTCAGGTTGTGCAAATATACGTAATCAAACAAATATAATTCTATTTTATATATCTCTAACGATATAACAGGTTTCCTTCTGTTGTCTTTGTTATTTTTACAATAGAAAGAACAGTTTGACAGGACTAAATTAAAAATTTGTCTAGTGTGCAACAAAATTGTTACCAATGTATGAAAACTGTCATTGTGTATGTTGTACATACTTCAATAATTTAGAAACGACTAAAGCTAATGTTAAGTAAAATGTGTTATTTTATCTAACACTTTTAAACGAGAAATTCTTGTATATATCTCTACTAATATCATAAACAGGAAAGATTTGATTATTTGTTTGCGTGGAAACTTCTGGACTGATTTCAAAAATTCTTTCACCTACGAGTGAAAGAATTTTTAAATAAAAAAATTATTAAATAAAAATATATTAATTTAGGAAATAACTCAATAGTTTCCCCTTTAATCGGTTTTACTGTAACATGCTTTCTTTATGTTGCGGTATTCAGAAATTTATGATTTCATTTGGTGTCGCATTATTCAGAGATGCGCCGCTTTGCATCTGAACTACCGCAATATCCCTCGGGATACCACCTCTGTTACTTATAAGAACCATAAATTTTGTCACATATTTATAAGTAAACAATAATATTTCTTCTCGCCACATACAAAACAATAACATTTCTTCTTGTAGAAGGCATCGATTATAAGGCCCAAGCCATAAGCCATTATATTCTTAATCGTACCTAACAACTGGGCTTGTAGAAAATTTTACATCTAAATGTATCTTACCATCTTACCAAACGGTAAAACTTTCAAATAAGTAATATGGTTAAAGAAGCAAAGTTTCTGACTTAGTTTATTTATTTGTAAGGGGTAATCTTCGAAAAAAAAACGGATCGATCACGAAAATACGCGAGTGAATTACACTATAATTTGTGCGGGTTAAATCACGGAAAAGAAAAATAATTAGTAAGGTAAATAAAGAATTAATCAAGCTGATTACGCTAGTTGCGAAATTAATCTGATTTGTGTACGTGTTTCGTTTGCTTAACTATCGTTGAAAACTGCAACCGTATTCCTTTTTGTTACCCACAAACAGCAGGAAGCAACCTGTTGTGAAGTTTTTAATTAAGTGCAGGGGATGGGGTTGCGTTAGGACATGTTTTGCTCTTTTTCCGCTGTCGGAATTGCTATTTCTTGGCTGTGAGCTAATTCCACATGCACGTTGCTGTACTCCGAGGTTATTTTTAATAAACTGCTGTCAGATTTCCTTTCGTGTATTCTATACAGGCATAATAGTATTTTAAAATTTTAATTCCTCGATATGCGTGTGAAAGGGAAGGAAACATATTTTATTAGTGTCTAAATCTTAAATTCCACGTCATGTTATTTTTTCCGTTCATTAAGCAAGAATTATATATTTTCTCGTAGAATAGCGTAGGTCGAAAGAATTCGTTATTAATATTTCCATTAAAGCTTCTTTTAGAGTCGTTCATAAAACTTGATATTAAAACAGAATTATGTTTTGACTTTGCTCACCAAAGGATACTTTTAACGACTTTAATTTTAAATTTATAATTAAAGTGTAATGATTTGGGCTTTAGAGATTTATCTTTGTTGTAAATTACAATTATTTCTTAATAAAAAATACAATAGAATAATATTAAATCCAATCACACATCTCTGAAACAATGGAGCTACCACAACACCCAGATCGAGAAAATATACAAAAGCTAATTTTCTGTACTGACCTAACTGGGAATAGAACTCAGACTTTGTAACCAACATGCTAGCAATTCATCTATGGATGGATAATTAGTTATCTATAGTAAATTGTGCCTAAGTTTAAATTGATGCTGCGTTCAATGCTATTTTTTAATAGAATACAAAAGCAGATAAAGTATTGATTTCTCCGTAGCCGAGTAGCTCTGCTTCAAGGTATCACTGAGATCGATTCCCGATCCGATCAATATAGAAAATTAGTTTTTCTATGTTGCCACGGGTTTGAGTGTAGTGGTTTCTTCGTTCTTTAGTTACTTCATAATACGAGTGCTCTAACAATTCATCTTACTCTCCGAGCAATGTTTGTTGCTACAGACGTGTGGCATTATTCTCGATCATGTTCAAAATACTCGAAAAAGTAATTAATTCATTCCTAGAGTCTAACAATATCTTAGTGCCTCAGAGGTATGGTTTTCGAAAGAGTAAATCTATCAACATGGCCATCTACAACTTTCTGTATAAAGTTACAAAAAAAAATATTGACAAACGAATTTCCACTATAGCCTTATACTCGTATATGGATATGACCAAAGCATTCAATTATGTAGACTTCCAGATTCTTCTGCGAAAATTGTTCAACACTGGAATCAGAGTGTGAATGTGAATAACATCCAATTAAATACAAATTAAAAACAGCGAAATACTTAGGTCTGTACATTGACAATGACTTGAAATGAAAATGTCACACATAGACCATGTATAGTCTTGGTTGTGTTTCTTCGACGATAAGATACGGAAACTGATTCATGTAGGCCATTTTTCAAAGAAAACAAATAACTGACTCTTCCATCTATGTATACATTTTAATGCGCTGTATTTACGAGAGATAACATAGAAATGTTTGAATTCTTCATAAGATCACGCCACAAGGATAAGCTTAGTATGATTCAAAATAATACAAAGCTGTTAAGTGATAGCATATTTTGTAACGCATCCCGTATATATAACAAAATACATTTAAATGTATAAATAAATTTTAATGTATTAATGATTGATATATTTTATTTCATTATTTACTTGTGTATATTATAAGTAAGACATTGTTTCACTATTGACTTGTATATTTTAATTTAAATGTTCTAAATTGTGTTTTATATTGTCCTTCCCGGCAGATTCATATATGATTATGACTAACTATATTATTGTAACATCTTTTTTCACATATAAATGGTTAAGTATTGAGAGTATTAATGTTTAATTTTAGAAACAAAATACTCGTATTTTATCCGGTTTCCAACTGTATTATAAAGTTGTCATAACGTAGCGGTAAATATTATTTATATTATATTTCTCTGGAATTATTCAATGAGAAATAAGCTTATAAATATAAATTTCCGTGTCGTTAAATTCATCTTAATTTCTAGTGAATAAAATGGAGGAAATATCCTCTATATTTATACTTCAATTTAAGGAAAAAGTAAATGTTATGCTTAGAAGGAGCGCCGTATTTGAGATTTATATTGTGTTATTATTATAAAAAGTGTTTGTATCATTATATATTATGCCCTTACAGCCCCAATTAGTTTTGTGGCATTTTAGATTTCCTTATTTAAATTTCATTCATAATGACTCAAACGTATTTCGTAATACGAAACGCTTATGAATTTCTTAATGAGCGTTATTTCGATTATAAACAGTTTAAGCGGAGAGGACTTCGAACATTTAAATTGTTCCACCAATCTGTCATTTTATTTATGTATTCGAAAAATAAACTCATCGAAATATCTGGGAATATTAACAAGAATTCCAATTATTATTCTCTGAAGCTTCATGTTTCCAAGTAAGCCATTATAGTTGGATAGAGAAAAGATATTTTGAGTTTTTGTAATCCCTGGATTTTCTTAAAATAAACTTGGAATCCCGGTAAAGTCATGGGCGGATAAACAAAATAAAAATTTGAGTAAAAAATTAATTAATAAAATTGAAGAAATCTAATGTGATTGAATCTGCGGGTAGCTCAGTTACAATAGTCTCCCGGATTGCGAGAGGTCGTGGGTTCGAGTCCCGTCCCAGAGTACGTAAGGCTGGTGGATTTTATACCATTTTTATTAAGAATATTTTCCAAAACAGCATTGTGAACACAAATTAAAAATATATAATAATTAGAACAAATATTCATCTTAATCGAAAGTTTAGAATATTTGTAAAAATATTTCTATCGTCTGTTTAGATGGATTGCCTTGATTGATGAAAGTACGCTCACTAGTAGCGAAAAGTAATAAGTGCTTGAACTTCATCATCATCATTCATCAGTCCTGTTAGGTCCTGGGTAGCTCAGTGGTTAGAGCAGTCGCCCAGATTGCGATAGATTGTGGGTTCAAGTACCATCTCAGACTACGGCTAGTAAATGTAATAACTAAAAACTAATGTTCAAAAAATATTTTCAGTTACTTTACTATAACAATAACTATTCATTTTTTTATCCAACATATACAACCAACAGCATATATATTACAACATACTTCAGTAAATTAGATTTTTTTTCTGCCTAAACAGCAGAACTAATTTTCGTAAGAGTCAAGTGTCCTCCCCCTCTACCAACTTAACGGTCGTTGTTAAAAATTCAAACGTTACGAATTGAATCTAATCAGATAGAATCGAATAGAAGCGAAATATTCTGACGCCTTTCCGTTTCATGCTTTCACAACTTCGTTAAACAAAAATTCCTCATTGATTTGTGTATCTTGAGATTGCGTCATGTGTCCTCGATGACGTGTGTTCAGGACAAAAACTATCTGCGCAGTATCAAGAGCAAAAAGTTTGCAATCATCCGGATATTGAGGCTCGCATGCCCACCGGAAGCACGGCCATAACCGTAACTCAGCCGTCCGATGTTACGTGCGCACTATTTATGTACCACATACAGATTGATGGCGGTATAAAGTCGCAAATGTTTTACTCTCTCAGTTTTGCATCATAATACAGTTAAGTACTTTTAGGATCGAGACTACTTAAGTGAATTTAAAGTTATTGAGAGGATCCTTATAATGTAATCATTTTATATACCAATGAGTTCCATACAATTCAATAAAGCATTTTTATTGAGCGAGTGAATTTTATTTTGCTTGGGCTCAATAAATGTCTTATCTGTACATTTGTTTTAGCCGACTGTCAACAAAATTGGGTAGGTATATTTGACTGTATTATGTTGTTTTTTATAAGACCGATTTCCCAATATTTTTTATTTATTTATTTGATATAAAATCAAAAAAGGAACTAGAAGAGTATTTTTCTCTGCATTTCACTAAAATGACGAGATCAAATAAAAAAAAAACAACAAAGAAATGAAAAATAATCTTTATAATGGTGATTTATATATTCAAGAAACCTCCATTGAAGTTGTGTGGAGGTTTTGTGAGGATTATTTAATTGCCGAACTTTAATGATGAATACATTAATATAAAAAATAATTTTTATTAATATTATTTTTCATTTATCAAGCATATTGATGTCTTATATTTTCACGCTCACTATCCTTAAATGAAACAACTTTTGAAGGGTTTCATCGTTTTTGTATTTCTCTTTTATTGACGTTTTAGACCATATCACATATTGACTTTCGAACCGTCAATAAAAATACAAAACACGTTGAAACCCTTCAAAAGTTGTTTCATTTATTGATCAAGCATTTTTGAATTCGGAATTTTTCACACCCGCAGCATAAAATTTTATGGCACCTGACAGTATATATTTAAAAGTAAAAGAAGCAAACTATTACTGACTTATCGATCTAAAGGATGTTACGTGTAGTTTGTAAATGGGACTTTACCTTTTGTCCCATTGGGATCAAGCGGAGTTTTATATAATACTATAAAATAGGCAAATAGTTAAGTTCCTGTATACGTGTAACATTAAGAAAAATCAGTATAGAAAAATATGAAACTATAAGACATATGAAGATCTTTTCCTACGAAAAGTGTCATCGACTTTAGTGACAACAAAAATTCCATTCATAAATTTAAAAAATAAATAACTTCGGGTCTCCAACCCTGGCGATTTGAAAAATAAAACTTACATTATTTCGACTTAGATATCGATTGCAACTTTTACACAGTAAATGTTACTATGAAACATGATATTTAAAATTAAATAAGAAACAATAGAGACGATTTAACTCACCTAAACGAGTTGCATTCAACTCGTTTAGGTGAGTCTTATAATACACCATTGCGTATTGAATGAAACAAGCGGTTGTCATTTCGAATTCCTATTAAAATAAATTATAGGATTGAAAACATATGCAACCACAAAATCAACACTAACAACTTACTACTAACAATTGTTTATTACACGTTATATCCAACAGGCAGAGTTAAAAGACCCAATGTATATATAACGGCGTGGAGTCAGAAGGGGCTATTACGAAGCCCAAATAGATCGTTCATATCGGAGGACTATCTTTAAAATAACACTGCAGGCGTGTATACAAATGTGGATTAATTCCATTTTATCACTTTTCATACGAAAATATAACGAGATGAGCGTGATGTCAACGGATGTCTTTACTCCTCGGCGATCGAAAACAGAATGTGTGTCAAAATGGCGGCAACTTGTTTTTTCTTAACGAACTGTCAAAGTCAGTGTCACCATTGTAATACAATTAAAAATATCGATGATCACGCCCTCTCTACAATAATTAAGTAATCGAGTAACTAGCAATTAAAAAAAGAAACTAAATCAAACGATCTTCGTAAAGATGATGCGACATATATTTGTTACTGTTAATGACTACAAATGTAGCCTTATCTAACGACATCGCATCAAAATAATTTGCTCGTCGTTTTTTTATCGGTTTTTGACCTCCACAATCCTAACACTTGTATCATAAATATATAATTACTTTATTAGTTGTCATAACTTAAGAAAATATTTTCTTAATGAATACATGTAGCCTTATCCATAGACATTGCTTCAGAATAATTTGCAATTGTTTTTTGATCTCTTCAAACCTAACACTTGTATCATAAATATATAATTACTTAATAAAATGTCATAATAACTAAAGGATTTTTTTTTTAATATAGACGGGAATTTGAATGAGGTAAAAACCGTTATCAGCTAATAATATTAGTTTTTACTTCATTTAAATTCTTGTTTATTTGGTAAAATATCTGCTTAAGTAATGTCATACTCTCGAGTGATTACTTCTCTCGCCTCGTATCTATATAGGCACGAGTGGGGGACTAAAATAGTCTGTACTTATTCTATATTTTTTTTTGTCAATTTATTTTAATTGTTATCGTGTAAAATGTATCATACTTGCACATTTTCCTAAAACATTATTCATTTGCACAAATGTCTTCACACAAACATTTTTTTTATATTGATTAATTTTTGTGGTAATCCTTGTCCTGTATTAGTTCATGTATCTTTATTATTATGAAGAAAACGTGTTAACCCAATGTTTTCCGTATTAGTGTTCGGTCATGTTTCTCTCGCACGGTCTGTTTCATTCGGAGTATCGAGCTGTAACATTTGTACCGATGCTGTATGATTGATAGAGTATACTCGGCATTCCCTTCCCTACCGTTATTCCTCTAACGAACTGTGACAAAATTTATTGCCTAGTTTCTTTTTATAGCAACCGACTTCTGCGCGAAATTGTCCTCCAGAAGGCTTTTAAGGGTGATCGTATATTTTATTTAATGAAAATTTCTTAGGTGCCTACTACATTTTATAAACATGAAAGTATTCCATCAATTGACTGTATAATTAAAAAACGGGACAAGTGCGAGTTAGATTTGCCCACCAAAGGATCCGTATAAGTCTGTAGATTAGAAACAATTATAGAATTGAATAAAATATGTAGGTAAACGGAATGCGAAGAGGAGATCATAGCTTTGAAAGCTGATCATTATTGATAATACCAAAGGAAAAAGATCACGAGGTCGGTCATCAACATGTTCTTCTGTTATTGTTGTTGTTGGTGATAGAGCTACATCCCTACCCGAATTCTACGAGGTGGTGAGGGCCACTTCCGAACGGAATCGATGAAGAAGGATTTCTCGCGTGATGAGTTCTAGTGACCACGATCCTCGGTAATAAGGGACCGACAAGAGACATGTCAACGGAAAGTGTCATTTTATGAGGGACTAGCTTTTTTCTGCAACTTCGTTTGTGTGGTATTAGGATTGGTTTATTTTTGACTAACTTCAAAAAATAAATAAAGGTTTTCAACTTTACTGTTATACCGTAAAGGTAAAAAGTTCACTATGGCACAATATTGCACTTTTTTTTTTGAAGGAGTATATTCTTGAAATAATCCCATTAAAACTTTGACAAATTTAGGTCAGTAGTTTTGTTTTAATGCAAAAATAAGCTGGAAGAACTACATCAGCTAAATTAACTTGATGTTTTGGTTGTCACATAGGAACTCTATAATAAAAAAGTTTATTTTCATAAATAAATACACCTCAAAATCGTAAAACCAATTGTTATTGTGAGAAATTCAAACTTCGTTTGAAATCAGACGCGTAAGAACTTAACCATGAAATCTTCGCTTGAATGGAAATGGAGTATATTGAATTTATAAAAATAAAAATCAATATTCGATTTTTTTAAAGTGGTAGTTTTTCTCTAAGTTTACATTCTTTTTAATTTGATTTAATAACTAATTATTGGTTTTAAAGAAAAGTAGAAGCATGTATAAGAATGTAAGTAAGGCAGATTGATATTGTAGTTAATAAAATGTACTCAACGTTACATTGCATTGGGTTCAACTCGATATATTGAGCATATTACATATATGATCTAATAATACATAATGAATATTATTGCAATCCAATGTCAACCAAATCGAAGCCAAAACCCTAGTAGCCGTCTCGTTGATGATTTTCAGTAGACATTCAATCGATTGTATTTCCGTCCAGCTAATCTTTTTCATCCTTCTCTAACACTACAAAAGCCCTACACTACTCTGGATAATTTTCTTGGGTATGTAGACTGCCAATCTAACTTTGAATAGGTGTTCCTTGTTACTAAACGATCTCTTATCCATTGTGGCTTTCAATATTTTTATTAGAAAACCAATAATATCATTACTTCAGTCCTTATAATTATAAAAGTTATCAAATACATGTAAAAAAGCTGTTAAATAATAAAAGGTATATATACACATGAAATAGTATTTATGTTGAAAATCAGCAAGGTGTGTTTTTTCTTTTCTCAAAAATATCGTAGTAAAATCCAATCTACTCATCCAATTGATTTGGTATAAAGACAATTTTTATTTGAAATCATTTTCTTTGGCGATCAGCATATTTATTTCGACAAGAATTTAATATCACGTTTTCAAATAAACGTCTAATGACGGACAGAAAAATGAAATACACTTTTAAGAAGTTTTTTTTGTGAAACAATCTTAACAATATATATATATGCCATCGCGGATATTTTTTATAGCTAATTTATGTCCGTTTTAACTAATCTAGAACAAGGCATATCTTAACTAGAAATCACTTAATATTAAGAATAGCCTAAGCAGGTTTGTCGTTTCACGAAACCTGCAACGTTATGTACTGCCTTACTAAGTAGTTGCTTAGTTAGGCAATGTTTGTTTATGATTTTGCATGCTTTAGTTCATCTTCTTTTATTAAATATATGGCATATTTGCGTTTACATAATGTCACGTTAGTGGCATTTACACGTAAAGCGACAATAACAAAACTACATATGTATTTTGAGATAAAAAACAAGAAAAAATTAATGTGTGATTTGTATTTACACGAGCACTCAAGTCATTGTCCTTATAAAAAAAAGTACAAAAATCAAAAAATCTTATTGTTTATATTTTAATTCTAATATATAAAGTCATTGATTCCACCTCACTAAATTTGTTTTTATCCCTCGACACATTCGTTAACGCCAAAGACCAAAAGTATATTGTTACATCAGGCAAATGCCCAGCGCCAGGCGCCGCATAATGCGTGTACTAACTTTATGCATTGCTTAAAATCGTTGGGTGGTTCCTTGTCATTTTCACATTTCACAATGCCCAAATATTAAGGTATCAGATTTAGGTGACTCCTAAGTTTAGTGAAATGGGCATTTTTCTTTAAAAAGCATTCCTTACCGTTTAAGCAGCGTTCACAATAATAGGCCTTGGAAATACTTTTATCGCTAGAAAATTTTTAACGGGATAAACAGTAGTTGTAAATTAAATAGCCAAAATCCATGCAATAGTTTTTGCGTGAAAAAGTAACAAATATCCAAACATCAAAACCTACAAATTTTCGCCTTTATAATATTAGTAGGATAAACGGTTTTATATATATATTTTTTAATTTCATCGAGAAGTTCTTTGTTACTTTTAACGCACGTAATAATTATAAACAATAAAACGTAGTAAGCAATATTCTTTACCATTTACAAAATTGCCACGGTATTCAGTATTTTATTTATTTATTTTTTGTGATAAAAAAACGTACATCAGTAAAATAATTAAAAATTATCACACATAAAATAGGTATTCAGTATGTTTTGTATTCTAGCTAAAATGATTAATCAAAATGACGCACATCTATATGTTTCACAAGCATTTATTAGTGACATCACTCACAAAAAAATATTTTATCTGACAAACTTTTACATTTGATAAGATAAAATAGAGTTGTTATAACAAATAAACAAGTGCTAATTTTTATTACAGTTTGTAACTGATGATTAATAATAACATTAAGCCCCGTGCAATTTACAATAAATCATAAGATCCATAAGGTACCCATAACCCATGTTAGATGTGATTTCTATTATCTTTGCATGTAATATATGTTTAGCGCAACAGAGGACTATTATATAGTTTAGGAGGATAGGGGGATGATTGATGATGAGGTGGATGATGCGGCGGATGATGTGGTGGGTAATGATGTGGGTGGGGATGTGGTCGATGATGTGGCGGGTAATGATGAGGTTGGTGATGTGGAGGATGAGGTGGGTGGTGAGGTGGATGATGATGTGGGTGATGAGGTGGATGATGATGATGCGGGTGTGGTGGATAATTTGGCACAGGAGGTATCGAGACTACTGTGACTCTAGGGCGGTAAATGCAGTGTGGCGAACAGTAGTTGCTCGCACTGCATAGTACACCACATAATATAGCGTGTGGAGGCGGCATTACTGAAATATGAGAAAATAAATTAGTAAAGATTAAGAAAACATTCTGATGCCCTGACGGAAAAATAATAAAAAAATCTATTCCAAAAGATAACAAAGGGCTTCTTACATTTACATAATAACATAGCGTTCGACGATTAGTTATTAGTAGTAGTTAGTATTTTAAAAGTCAATCGACCATTTTTAACCAGAAGTCATGTATGGTTTTAAACTTCTTTTGTTTATTTATTTTATGATTTCTCTAATATAACTCTATTCACAACATTATAAATTAAATAAAATATATTATATTGCAAATTTACTTACCTGAATTGCATAAAAATGTATTGTTTTATAAATAAAATATTAGAAAATGATTTCTAAAATATAATTTTGTTACCAGTAATGCCACTCTTTTATCAGAACAGACTGTGTAAAACTGATAGGGAAATCGATTATATAGATTTTCGTTTAATCTATGTACAGTCAACAACATGTCAAGATAGAACGACAGATTATATATAATTGTACAATTCCTGTAAATGATTACAAGCTCTAATCTTAGGAATTGATTGCAATAATTTATTATTATGCCGTAACCCGTTGGATTGTATTTTCATTGTCCTAATTTTATTTAAGCATAATATGGGTATTCACTTATGCATAATTAAATAATGCTTAAAGCATAATTTCTTGAATCGTAATAAGGTTTGAGCATAATATTCTTAGGGATAAATTTGATTAAGAACTTGTATAAGGCACTAAAAACAATAAAAGCCGCTATTTGCTGACGCTTTTTTTTGTTTTGGACATGGTTTTAACTTAAACTAACAAATAAAGGTTTTATTCGAGTAACAATACGCATCAAAATAATTATGCCGAAATTGTAAGCCAAAAACAATTATGCAAAGTATGTTATGCAAAGAGAAGGAATTCCACCTGATGTGTTGCTGCTTGTACTCTCAGTTTATCTGATAAAACAAGTCTCTAGTGTTGTGCTGTATTATGACTATGTTAACTCATACATATATGATAACAAGGCCAGTCCGTATTAGTAATTACTTATCATGTTATTTTAAAAATAAAGATAGGTAAAATATGTACTCAGGCGCGTGATTCATCATTAAATTAATTATAAAAAATAAACGTTACAAAAATCTAGGCATAATCATATTATTTACAACAAAAATTGATAGTAATAAATATAAGCAACATCACATATATTACTCAGACTCCAAGAAAAGTAGGTTTACAGTACTTAAAGGTTTTTTATTTCGTTAAGTACAATTTTCCTATTAGTCTTTTTTACATAAAATTGAATAAATCAAATATTTTTATAATACAAGCAATTAAATATGATAAAAATTATAACTCAATTGTTAATATATTGTTTTTTCTAGTCTGCCAATGCACCTTAGTAAAAGAAAGGACAAATAAATAAATAATAAATAAATAAAATAAAATAGTTTATTTCCTTAAATTTAACAAATTACTCGGTGATTACTATAGAACGCTTTTTCTTCCTTGACAGCAAAATTTTGAACCGATATTTCGTTAATTGGGTAGTTAAATTAACGTTATATTTTGTAAAGCACGATTCAGAAAAACAGTTATCCAATCTTTTTGCTAAAGTAGTTTGTATAATAAAATCGAATTAAAAAACCAATGTTCAGACGATAAATGTTTATATTATTATTCTGTTATTATATACAAAATTATAAAATAATACTAAAAGTCCAAATATTAACAGTACATTTTTATTATAATTCAGCACTTTCAAATGTTTGATAATCTAACGTGCAAAAGGTTGTGGAACTTGACAATGACATCCGTGAGAAGGATAATGAGGGTTATATTGTGGATGATGGGGATGGTGGGGACAATGAGGTGGCTGATGCGGAGGGTAGTTGTGTGGTGGGTGATGCGGTGGTGGGTGATGCGGTGGTGGATAGCAAGGTGGCGGCACCGGTGGTGTATAGTAGGTGCAGTGTGGTGGACACATCCCGTTACCGCAGTATGGTCCACATGGAGGCGGTGGCATTGCTGTAATAAAACATGAGTTCTTGACTTTATTAACGAATTTTCAGTAGTATTAAATTAATTACACAAATAATTCGATTCTAGATATATGTTGTATAGGCAAGAGGATATATAAAAATGTTATGTTTACTAAATAATTATAATGGCTGTCTATATTTGCTTACTTCTTGTGCAGCCTTTATAAAACTTGATAAAATATGAAACGAATAATAGAGATATATTATGCGCATAGAAGCTTGAATTAAAAGCTCGTCCTATTATTGTTTATATACATTAAAGTTTTTTTTGCTTTTTAGCGCATTTAGATAAAAGCTGTGTTTTTAAAATAAAACTTTTCTGTCATTTTGGTTGGTCCCATAAATTGCATTGAAATCATTCTATTATTTTCTTGTCGAACCTTATCTATATCCATAGCATCACAGAGCACAATTTTGAAAATTCACTAGGCCGCCATCTTGAGTCGTCGGCCATATTAATTAGATTTAAAATGTAACTTAGTTTACCATACATTGTCATCTAAACTATACCTGTCTGCAAAGTTTTAGCGTAATTGGTTGAGGATAGCTGCTTTAAAATTTAGTTGCAAGATTTGATGAACGTAATACATTGTAAGTCAAATAAAGCTTATAAAAAGATAAACTTACGCACCTTTAGAAGTAAACAGTCAACGTTTTTTTAAATAAAAATAACTACAATCTTATTACACTTATGTGTGTACAACGAATCGTCTGATTAATGACTGTATTGATTTTGTGTACCTATGGATTCTTATCTATCAGTGTTATTTCTATAGAATTTTGTTTCATTAATCAATATCGTTCATTGTGATAAACTTATCAGTTCATAGATAAGCTATGTCACTTTATCGTGTAATTGAGTTCGTTTATATTTTACCTTGTATTATTTTTGTTAAAAAAAGAATGAAATTTGAATGAATTTTCGCTAACCAGGTGATGACTTAAGATATAGTCTAAGAGATCGTGACGAAAATGTGCATTAGCTTTCGTAAGCTTAATATTTCAGTTAAGTAGTTGAAGTAATAAGGATGTACAACATACAGTACTCAGTGCGGAGGTCAGTAGCTGGAACATCTGGTGGCGACACTATTCCTAATGAAAAATTATTGACAAACCGAACCCATGATCTTTCCCATACCATCTCAGAGTGCCAGGGACAAAGTGGTTTTTTTAAGCATTTTTCATTAGGAATTTGTTTTCAGTATAACATTGTGAATGCAAAATTGATCAAATATAATAATGCACACTATATTCAAATAATGAATGTTGAGTACATTTTGATTCAATCCGATGTTAAGGAAATCAATGTTTTATTTATACAGTAGACCGGTTTGTCTAGTGAAAAATCAAGAGTTCAAGCCTAGTACACTTTCATTCACATACGAGTATTTTTCTAAGTTTAATCTTTATTCTATACACGCTCCTCTGATATGTTTTGTACCAAACGCTACCCAACACATCTGGTGTACACGTAATCTTGTTATGAGGAAAAACTTTCTTAATAAGAACACTGTTTGGTTCTCAGTTATTTTCGACTACAGTTATCGCTGTAAGAACGAAACGATCGAGTAATGACACATCACGTGCAAAGTAAAGTTTTGGTTTGAATACTTTTTTGTCATTAATCATTAAGAATGGATTAGTTACAATGGTCGATAACAAACGCGTACGAAGTGCGGGTGATTTCTATTCTTTACTATCATTGGTCGATCGTTGCTTTAATAACCAATGAGCATGCAGAGATCACCAGCACTCCGCTTGCTGACCTCATCGACCAGTTTAACTGAGCTATAAGGTTTTATATGAAATCTAACTACCGACCTCCCAGTCTATCGCTGGGACAATATAAAAACAGTTATAAAAACACTAGGCTATGACCCATTCAATTCGATTTCATCCATAGAAAAGGCCTGCGGCCAAGCAGTGGGGATACTAATAACCTGGTGATGGTAGTGGTAGTGAGCATTTTCCGATATATTTAATCTTAACAAAAACTTTACCAAATAACAACGAAACTCTCGTCGTTAAATAGTATCAGGTGTTACTTTGCAGAATCAGCAATAACTGTAAAACTAGAATGCTTTGCAAGTTCCACATCGAGTTGGCAACTGCAATATATTTATTTATTTTTATTATATCTATGTATTGTCCACAAATATGTAAATCGTATGCACAAGACAAAACGCAACAAACCTAGCTAGCATCATTAACTATTTTTTTATCTACACGTCGAAGTTAATCAAAAACTGACGTAATTTTTAAATTGAAAAATCATGTCTAAATATAACCCGTGTCATGTCCTTTGAAAATGGAAAGTATAGATAGTACAAAATGCAAAGGAAAACTTATTTTATTCATTATTGAAATGTTTCTGAATTATCAAAAAAATATTTATATAATAAGTTAATAACATTTAGTTTGTTATTTTAATGCAAGAATCTTCGAAAAAAGCCACTTTTTATGACCATATCGCAGTATATGGTATAAAACAAAAATATGAAAAAAATGACATTTATTTTTTTAATAATAACGCAGTAACAAAAGAAAAAGGAGGAATTCTTAAAACATTGCTATAAGTAATTATGATATGAGAGACATTAGATTCATTTATTTTTAGTAAAACCAGGTTAACTTTATGTGGAAATCATAATAACAGTTACTATTATAGTCAACTATAACAAAAACTTAACAATAACAATCGAAAAAACAAAATTATAACAAAAATTGTTTGTGATCTCAACACAAAGCAACTCTATAAGTGTACTTGTCAACCAGTATCGATTTATTTAACATAATTAAGTGACCAAAATGGCGGCCAGGCGCATTAGCTGATTATTATAGTCTATAACATATGATACCGAATAGAAGAATATCTATTATAAACATCTCTTCATCACCTGTTGCTTTTCCTAAAGATGAAATCAAATCCTATCAAAGAACGAGGTAAGTTATGGCACGACTTACCTCGGGAATCCATTGCGGATTAGTGGGTGTTAACGTCCTCAAATGCAGCTGGAGTTAAAGTTTAATGTTTTTTCCGAATTTTATTATATTGAGCTACATAATAAGTTTTTGGTCACCTATTCTACAACCGGCCCTTGTGAATGTTGCTTAACTAAAGCATCGCATACCGAACGCGGTAATCACTGCGCCCTCGAGCTCCTCATCAACAGATCTTATTATCTTAAGATACATAAATATTATATTGTTTTGAAACAATGGTTTTTCGTTAAGTCTAATTTGATACACTTATCTACTTAATTTGTTCGTGAGTAGCTCGGTGGCGTAGTGAATAAGCGCCGCGGCCCGCGATCGTTGCTATCAAGCAACTTTCGCAAGGGTTGATCGAGGGATGGGTGATGAAAATATTATTATCTCGAGCTACTCCCTGCTTCGGAAGGCACTTTAAGCCGTTGGTACCGGCTGCATTTGCAGTCGCTAATATGCTCCAATCTGCATTAGGCTGGCTTAGGTCAAGGCCCATCTTCCCTAACCGTCCACAAGGCCTGAGGCCTGAGCCTCTGCAGGTGGGACGTAACAGGGTTAATCGTGATGACGACTTAGTCTGCTATTTTATTAAGTTGGATGATTGACATGAATCACATGGGTGAGATGCTCAAAGATATTATGTTAGAGTCGTTTGAATTTTCTTTATTAAAACAGTTTGCGTTTCAGCCCCTGAAATGTTATAAGGAGGGGCCCAAATGAGATATACATTATCATGCTCGGTTAAATTTATTACAAGTATCCCTACAATTGGTGAAGACGTGTATAATAAAGGCATTCGGAAAGAAAGACAAAATGAATATTCCACAAAAGGAGGCATATTTGGAAACGTCCACGTTCAACGATCCGTAAAATAGCCTTGTCCGTTTTAAGAAATATCCACAAGAAAAGAGTAGGTACTCCTTGATAAGGGGCTTCTTTGTGCGATGACATTTCACATAGTTGCCTGAAAGTAATATACAATAGAAAACTCTTTGTGTATCGTTCGATAAAATTTTAATAATAATTACAAATATATTATGGTTTTATATAGCAAAATATCATAAACAAAACGATCACTAAGAATTTAAATTATATTATGCCATTTTTAACTAACCAATCATATTTGATAATAATAAAACGCAATTGAAAATAGCGCTACATAAAAACAGAAAACAAAGAAAGAAAGTGTAAACAAAAACGGGCACGGCTTAGAAAACATCCTTTTTCTGTACCGATTGGGAATTCCGCCCTTCTATCCCAACAGGAAAATTCCATTTTCCAAATACAAAACTGAGAACAGACGACAGAAACCTAAATACCTTGTAAGTAAACGAAGCGCAATAAGTAAATAGCATTTTCTGCTTTCGCGGTAAGTTTGAAACAAATGGCCAATGAAAAACTCTAAACAACTTTTAACGATTGTCGTTTTCGTGACTGGATATAATTGTTTTTTGCGGTGTATTGGTTTCTGTCTCCGTTCTGTTTGTCTTTTTTTATTGGAGGTCTTTAGAAATACAGATGTTGAAGAACTCCTTTATTATAGACCTAATTCTATTGTATTATTATATCTTTATTTAATTCTTTAATCTAAACCCTATCAGTGAACCTTAAACAAGGTTAAACGCCAGTCAGCGAATTAGTTTTACCTTCTTGGAGTAAATATTACTCTCTGAGAACCTGGTACTAAGTTAACTTTTGCGAAGTCTCTGTTTAATAATATGAATTTTGACTAATAATAAGTGCAGTCTTAGCGTAAATTTACTCCAACTCTAAACCTTATTTATTAACAATACTGTGTAATGTTATTATAGAGTTCAATATTACTATTACTTTAATCTTGTGAAAGAGATAGAAAGAAATTGAACGTTAAGAAATGTCTAATTCTCTAAATAGCTCTGGAGTCTCAAATAGACTCGCCAAATGGCTATCTTATTCGCAAGATTTTATCTACTATAATAAACATTAACTAAGAATAAAAACGATTGTTTTACTTTACTTAGAATATGTTATATCAGAAAATTTATATGGAAATAATATGTTTGCTTAAAATTTTATACTAAAAGTATAAACATACGATATTAAACAATATTCACACAAAATACGCTTAAATATATCTGAGCGTTATGTTGAGTTTCTGGGAATCGAAGTTATATTGAAAATTTTCTGGGAATTGAAATTAACTGGAATTAATAATACATTTTACGGTAATCCTTCACATCGTTCTCATTTAGTATGAAGTACGTAAAGGAGTTATGTAGTTACATAAATACATAGGTACTATTATTTTCACTTTAAACTTTGTTGTATGTTGTTCGTTTCAAAGCTGTTAAGAAACTTGCTGACACCACTAAATTATTGTGCAAAGAATTTGTTAGAGAAGTTTGTTAAGAACGGTTATGGCACAATATAAAATATTAAAATAATATTTATAACGCCATATTCCATAGTTTAAAACGAAAGTGAAGTGTTCTTTGACAGTCAGAGTTAAAAATTAGGTACTTAATCACACGAACTATGAAACCTTCATATTTGAAAATGGATAGTATCTTAACAATTAGAAAGGTACAATCATATTTTAAAACTAGCTATTTTCCCGCAATTATCCCGTAAAATTCTGACTTCTCAATAAATAATAAAAATTAAATATAGCTTATATCAAACCTGTAAGATGTAGATACACGGAGGTGAAATAACTTTTCAAATAGATTCAATATACTTATAGTGTTTGGGCATATTTAATACAAACAAACAATTCAAAAGTTTATTTGAATAAAGGACATTTTTATATCATGCTATCCTTATAATACGTTTCATAATTATTATATTTGATCAAATGAAAAATGCTTATAAAATGACTTTATCCCTGGCACTCTGATGAGATGGGGCTCAAACCCATGACCTTCGGCAATCCGGATGACTGTTCTAACCACTGAGCTAGCCACCTAAGAGCAACAGGACTGACTAATTAATCATAATCACTCGAAACAAGTTTTAATATTAGTTTAAATCATGATTACTTTATCAATTAAATATTTATTTGCTCAAATATTGTGTCAGTACAATTCTTTCATTGGTTTTGAGCTCAACAATATTTTGCCTTGTATATTAAGTGTGCAAATATTATTATAGATGAAATGTCAAACTGTTTACATTGAAAGAAATTTATATAATTTATGTCAGATTATTGAATGATAGTAATATTGAAACAGTTATATTTAAATTCAAAACAAAATTCTTCTATGTAATTTATAAATTTCAACTGAATTACACACTGTCAATATTATAATGTCAAATATATCAGTTATATGAGTAAAAGATTATACAATAATTGTACATATATTTTTTAATTCTATTCATGTGATGGTTATTCACCATTTATATATTCATTAATCGAGCAGTAGCCACGATCCAGAAGCCAATGGCATAAGAATTTTTAAATATATTTTTTCACATCCTAGATCCTTGATGGCAGCTTGTTATATATTTTAATAGCCATACTATAAACATTTTATTATAGAGAGTTAGCTTAATCTTAGGTATACATAATTTATTTTTACTGGAACCGCGAGCGTCTTTGTTTCTTTGTCTGTGTGTGACAAAATTAATTTGTATAGCCATTAATGTGCTTAAGCAATAAAGCGTTACCAAATCCAAAAAGAGTCATCGTTTTTGAATCTTACCGATCGTAATATTATGATTTATTATTGATTGTTTATGATTGACGATTTGAAATAAATTTATAATTTAAAAAATTGTTTTCGTAAAGAAACTAAGTTAGTAATATAATGTATTTTTATTTGCACTTCAACTCAAAAAAATAAAAAAGGACTTTACATCAAGATCTTTATTCTCACTAGAAGATTAATATTTATATTTTTGCGATATAAATAATTGACAACAAATCAATTTGTAATTAGAGAAGAATTCAGTTCGATTTAAAATAAAATGCGTCACGTCATCAACGATCGAACCAAAACTTGATAAAACTTTACGGAAATATGGATTAACTTAGATGAGCTTAGATTAATAGATAAGTAGGTACATTCTATTTATCTATTGATTTCATATTATTACTAGTTTATCTTCTAATAATATTCAAGATACTTATTACTGAAATTCAAATTAATCTAATTATTTTGAACGAAATAACTCTGCAATCTTCATATCGCGTATCACTACATAGTATAAAACAAAGTCGCTTTTCTCTGTCCATATATCCCTATGTATGCTTAAATCTTTAAATATACTGATTTTTTTTCAACTTTGATGCGGTTTTTTTCATAGATAGGGTGATTAAAAAGGAAGGTTTTTATGTATAATACAAGACCACGCGAGCGAAGCCGCTGGCGGAAAGCTAGTATTTGATATAAAACTAGGTGTTTGTTTGCATGTTAAATATAGCCTATGTCGACTCCATATGATGTAGCAACCAGTAGGTGAAAGAATTTTTAAAATCGTTCCAGTAGTTTCGGAGCGTACTTGATGCAAATAAACCAACATACAAACAAACAAATCTTTCCTCTTTATAATATTAGTATAGAAAACGGCATTAGGCCTTTCAAAATATAGCTTTATATTGGTGGAATGAAAGAATTGTTAATATCGGGTAAGAAGTTTATGAGTTTGTCCATTACAAACAAACGAAAAATTTAAACTTTCATCTTTACAATGTTACATACAATTATTTTCACTAATCAACTAAAGGAGTATACACAATGACACTATAAACTTTATATGCAAAGTAATTAATACCGTTCGAGCGAACATAGCCTATTTCGATGGACGTCCAGTCGGCATATCCCATTGTATTTGAATAAACATTACAATCGGGACTCGTAGGCAGCGAGCAGTCGAGCGGAGCGCACATTCAGCTCTTTCTCACGGTCCACCGGTGGCCGATGAGTGAACTGCCGCTACAATGACCGGCTTTTACATTACCAACATATATTACACGTACGAATTAACATGACACCTGAAGGCCTATTCTGTACCTTCGTAAACGAAATTTCGTCTATTTTCGAAATACTCTAGAGAATCGCGTTCTACATATGATTATTCATCATGCAACGAAGGGACCTGACACTGCTTCTGATGCACAGATAATCTTCACGGATATGATATTAACAAAATTATAAGAACGATGCGAAATGTCCTGGTTTTTCATTCGAGATTCAAATAAAATAGGCCCTCGGGTATCATGTTAATTCGTACGAGTTATAGTAGCCGGTATAATCCAGTTAAGTATCGTTTGTAATTGAGAATCATTGTGGTTCTTAATAACGAAGGGAGTTCACGTTAGCCCCACGTTGAATGCCAGATGACGGTATTAGAGTGAAAATTGTGGAAATGATTTCAAATTTGTCGGATTTCGTCTATAAAATAATAATTTTGTTGAAAAATATATTTCAACAAAATTATTATTTGTTTTCTTCATATAATGAACCATTAAATATTTATTATAAATAAATATTAGGCAACATCACATACATTGCTCTGATTCCAATATGAGCCCTATTATTAAAGAGTATCCGAGACAACGAAAGTCACCAAGACTCAGGTCAACATAGAAAACTTAATTGGGAGCCGAAGCTAACGTCAAAAACAACACATAGAGGCCGGCTTGCGATCCTATATCAGAAATAATCGATTAGTTCTTAATATTTATTATGTTAATTACACATTGAATTTGGTGATCTTACATTTGTACTATAAAGATTCGAACAAGAATATATCTCACTATTACCATTAAACACACCTATTTCAAGAGAGTGCTCCTCAGCTTATTTCAGTTTAAAGTTTCAGACATTGAAACGTCAACCTGTCAGAAGTTCTCGAGTTCTTGTCGAGATAGTCACAGCTCCGCTTCAGATTGAAAGATAGAATTTCCATCAGTAGAATATGAATTTGAAGAAAAGTTTGACGTATTCTAATCTTAACTCCACCGTATCTGACAATGGAATAAACAGGCTCATCGATACTACCCTCCTCTGAATATCAACAAAGGTTTTTTTTCATATTCCTATTAAAGAACGCGAAAAATCAATTTATCTTTCTTTTGTTTCATAAAATGATTGATTTAGAGACTGTATTCAAAACTTTATTAAAATCTAAGCTACAGATTGCTTTCGAATAAGCTTCGAGTGTTTATTTGTTTTCATTGAATAGGTTCCGAAATTACTTATTTATTAATAAACTAACTGCAATATACGCGTATGATATAGCTGTTTTCTCGCGACTTCTAAATAAATAAGATTAAATAATTAAATAAATGCTATGTAAGTATGCAATCTCACTAAAATGGGCTACAAAAAGGGTAAAATACATCTTAACCTTTTCAGTCTGGATTACATTCTGCCACAATAAAGTTGTTTTCGTACCTTAATGTGACCCAGGGTCTCCACGCGACTCCTGGGAGACTCTAGATTTAAGTTAGCTTTAAGTTAGAGTCGGTCTGTCAGCTCTATGTGCCTCCTGTGGCTCATATGACCGTATTTTTGGTATAACTGTTTCAAGAAATAGTGTTTGTATAGTATTTACGTACAGTCGGACAAAAAAGTGGTCTACAAGTTTAAAATATAGTTTCAGTGACATCGTTGAGCTTTAAATTTCAATCTGATTTTAGATATTTAATTATGGATTCTATGTATTATCTAAGATGTCTGATATTTGAAGTAATGATTACTTCATAATAAAGGAGACGAATTCTACCTTGTTCTTTTATAACGTTCAAATGGCGTTTAATTGTAGGATGTTAGACTATATTATGGGCCGAATGTATATAAACGTGTTTTCGTAAAGTATCAAACGACTTCTGTAAGAAAAGTAGTATTGAAACAGTTTTATCATTCATTAATATGTAAAAAAAAATCTTCATAACATCATCATATAATGTAGCATTTACAATAATATACAATATTTTTTAACATAATGAGATATTCAATGAAAAGGCGTAGGAAGAAACCATTCAACTCATAAAAAGTCTAGATTAATTAGAATTTCACGTTTTAGCGAGTTTTCTATTAGTCAAAGCGTCTTATTAGTCTAAATGCTGATGCATTTAGAAACTGCTTACAAATTGACTATGTATTTATAAATATAATTTATGATAAACTTACATAAATTTTGTACAGACACACTAATACTTACAAATAGTGAATTTGAAAATTCCTGGCATCAACATGTCAACCTTTCTACAAAGGGAAGCATTCTGACAACTGATCAAAGTTTCATACTGAACAATTGAACAGAGGATCTTTTGTTGACAGCAACGCAAGGAAATTTCGTTAGCTTGTGTGAAATTCAATAGAAAGACTACAATGTCAAATACGAAAATATTTTATGCCGGCAGCAAGCCTATATCACGTAGCCACTTCCTTTACCAAATGCACGAAATAAAACACCAAACAAAGAATACGAAACTCGGCAATCGTAAAGGAGCCCGCCAACCTATGCAAATGGAAAATTTAAATTTCGAATTGATTCATTCCGTGAAACGGAACATCCCCGAATAAACTCTGCCTCAGCGCGACGGCACTAGAACCGTCAATTTGATTTATTAATTAGTCAGTCTTGCGCTAAAATGATCGCAATTAAATATTCAAATTTGGAAGTGCAGAGCCGTGTCGTTGCAGTGGGGTAGCATCGCGCTGTCAGGAGTTGCATTCGGCTTGTCGGCGAAATGAACATGTCTGGCCCCGCCTGGTTCCAGGAATAGCATCGAACGGGACAGGTCAAACGGAAATAAAGCAAGCTGCACTCAGCGAAGTTTGGACATGTCTGATAGCTTCACTGGCAGCTCGTGAATAAAATATACGTTATTTCTGTTAGCCTTTTTCATTGCACTCCGAACACTATTGTGTTGATTGTCGCTTATGAAAATAACACAACTCCTGGCAGTAGCTCTCAAAAGTTTGCACCATCCGTCTCATTTTTGCCGTTCAAACGAAAGTTTCGCAATATTAGCTCAAAGTGAAGCTCGGTGTTAGGTTAAGGGATTCGCTACTATAATAACTGTCTCACATGTTATAAATTTAAACCGTTAAACCACTTACTCGTCAGGAAAATGTGTAGCTAATTTTGGTTGTGACGACGCGCGAGTGTGTCAGTTTCATAATAACTTGACCTAGTAAATATTTGTGCTTGTCGGGAGTTATCAGGTTATTTATTACAACTGGCGTACGTTTGTAAGAGTCAGCTTATTACAGTCTCTTGTCAAGCTCGAGGAAATTAATTTAATAAAATTAATTTAATAAATATTGCTCTTGTAGTAAATAATATATTTGACATAAGATACTGCATATGTACACAGTTTGGAAGTAAATGTCATGAACTTATTACTTTGATAATAACATTTTATCTCATACTCGATCCCGCATGGAGAATATAGGCTCTTTATCATACGAAACTAGAACGGAATACATAAACCGCCGACAGGCTTATTGCCAATTCCGCAATTCTCGCTGTATTTTAGAATCAATTACGCCATTACATACGTCATCTGATAACAATTGCGGGGCGAATATCTTGGCACTATGAAAATATATTGTGGAAACAGTTGCCTGACCTCAGGCAGTAAACCGTATGTATTTGCATTGAGAATCGAAGCAGACACTTCGCAAATCGACTATCGTAAAAGCAGTAAACCGTTTGGTCGGTCACCTCATGAATACATGAATACAACGGCGACCTTTCCGCATAAAAAATTGACGAGCATACGGAGTACTCGTTACAATATTAAGATGACACTGGCGTTACTTTTCCTTGGGTTATATTCGAAGGTACGTGTAAAAGAGATATACGCAAATTTGTGCTTTAGCGCCTTGATTTAAGAAGTCAACCTTCATGATTCAAGGAGAACAAAGATTTTTGAATATATTGTGGGTTTGGTTCTCGGTCCGGTCAATGTAGAAAATGAATTTTTCAATTTTGCCTCAGGTTATGGTTTTATGGTATGTTCATTGTTTAAGATACTACAAATTACGAATGCTTTAGCTAAATAATCATCTTAATATCAGAGTGATGTATGTGATTTTGTTTAATTTACATTATTACTCGTTTTACAAAAAAATTATACTTCACTAGTTAACCTTCCCGACTTTGCATGGGTTTAATTTGTGTGTACCTAATCATCATCATACTTCGGTAGATAAACAGAAAATCTTAGCGAATTATACATTAAACTACCAAATGCATACGTCCATCGATGACGGTCACGAGATAATTAATAAAAAAAAAACTGCATTAAAACAATTATCATATTTTATCTATTTTGTATTCAAAAAGCTATACTGAAAAATATTCTTAATGAAAATTGCTTAGTAAATCCACTTTGCCCCTGGCATTCTGAGACGGGACTCGAACCCCTGACCTTTTGCAATCCGAGCGACTTTATTTTGACGCTGAGAAATGCATACGCATACCCGCTCCACCTAGCGCGGGTCGGCGGTCGACGAGTTATGTGGGACTCCCTGTGTGGACCCCCCGTGGCCCCCCTGTGGTCTCAGGCCCCATTTGTCAGTCCTGTTAGGTCCTGGGTAGCGCAGTGGTTAGAGCAGGCGCCCGGACTGCGAAAGGTCATGGGTTTGAGACCTATCTCAGAGTGCCAGGTGGTACCTTTAAGTATTTTTCATTAAGAATGTATTCAAACAAGTTTTTTTACGCGTGATTGAACGGACTTTCGGTCGGTTTCTGAATTGAGAAAAGCAGAAAATCTCCACTGATTATTCTCAATAACTAATTTTGTACGTTTCATATGGCAAAAAGCCCTAGTTTTATCAAACTGTTATCAACTGATCATTAAAAAATATATACCAGTAATGGAAACCTGTTTAATTGACGTTTAAAATGGCTTAAGCACGGTTTGAGACGTGCTCAACTTCAACACCAAATGAACCTAGTGAGCGAGATTTCCTGACATCCTCCAGAAGTAAGTTCCATAACCGCACAGCATGCATAGAAAAGGAATAGGAGAAAAGGAATGTCCAAAGTGATTAGAAAACTGAGATGAAGTGGAGAAAAAGGAAGGAAATTAAAGCTATGTATGTAAGTATATATTTATTTATTCCTAGTTTGGTCGATGCTCTTGCCTATCCGACATATTTAATATTTCTTCAAAATCCATTACATGTTACACGCCAGGGTAACGTTTATTCGCTACTGTTATTTTTAGGCCACTTCCCGAGTCACGTTCCGGTAATATTTAATTTTGCAGTATATTCAGTAACTAATCGGTCTGCAGACACATAAAAAAGTGCAATATTAAAATGACGCGTACACCAAAAATTATCTCCGTTGCTGTGTGGTTCGCACGCCGGATTTAAGGTTTTATCATCTCTGAGGTCTCTGGTTAATTCCTGTCGGGCCATTGTAGAAAACGGACTTTTCTATATTGTCTCAGATCTGGATATTGTGCTAAGGTAGGTCTTTAATACTCCATAATACAGGGTCTTTAGCTACTTATCTTGGAATCTCAGCAATGTGTGTAATGTTGCTTAATATTTTATTGACATTTATCAATAACATTAAAATAAAATAAAGTGGTCTAAATGAAAAATGCACTTTGCCCCTGGCACTTTGAAATGGGACTCGAACCCATGACCTTTCGTAATCTGGGCTACTGCTCTAACCACAGAGCTACCCAGGACCTAACAGGTCCAGGTTGTAATAAGATATAATAAGAGTTTGTGCATGTGATATATCTTTCAATGCGTTTTGTACCAACAAATAACGTATAAATAAGCTGCGGGTAATTAATAAAAGAAACATATATCATTTTTTAAGGGTGTTGCCAAAAAAATAACGCTTTTATGGTAATTATATTTTTTATATATAGATAAACTGACAGATATATGTGCCATTGTGGAGTTGAGGGCTGTATGGTACATATGCAACAGTTTTACTATAGTTGCAAAGTTTTGCGACATTACAACTTAAGAATGTTAAATCAATATGAGTTCAGGATATCATATTATACAGAAATTAATTCGTTAGAGTCAACTATTGTATTTATGTTTCTAGTCATGAATAGGGTATAAATAAATAGCACAGAAACTAATTTCACAAGTCAAAAACTACAAATTTAGTTTCGTGAAAATTTCAGTTGTTACAAATATTAAGTAACGTCTAGTACAGATTAGTTTACACTTACATTAGCATTCCGCCAGCGGCTTTTTGTGTGTTGATTTCCCCTTTTTAAACAGTTTTAATTGCTGCTCCACTCCGATTAGTAAATATTATGTACCCTATAGCCTTCTACATAAATGAGTTTATAGTCCATACTTAAATAATTTTACACAGAAATAATTTTACAATTAGAACCAGTGATTCCTGCGATGAGCACGTTCATCTAAACAAAATCAAAGCTTTGATATCTACTAAATGTGTTATGAGTGAAAAAACTTTTACACAAGTATGTTATGTCCGAATTTTAAAGGCAACTGCAGTCGATCCCTATTTTTCGCCGTAAGGGATTTCCCTTATCTTCAATTAAATTTTCTTTTATTTACTCGTAATCCTCTTTGATAATCTGCTAACTATTGTTTGCTATGTGCAAACAACCGTAAAATATCTCTTGTCTTTTAAAAGTTGTTCACGAACTTCACTCTTCAACTATTTGAGATGTGATAGCGATGAGATTGCGACGAATTTTTTTAAGGAAGAAAGAATGAATGGTATAGTTAATTTAATTTTAATTAGAATTAATTAAGGTGAGCGTTAGACGCAAATACTTTAAAAGCTATTTGGAAATGTCAAACGGAAAGTTATTTGTAATCTTTCAACGTGCTTAAGTGAGTTTTTATTATGTCTGGGTCATTCAAATCATTATTCGTTCGAAACGCGATTACTACTTTAGAAGTTATGTAATTCCAGAAATCGCTATTACAACATATTTTAATAGGGATAGGGATTGATTTGAAAATTAGACAATTAGCTAACAAATTGTGGATCTTATTGCCGACGTCAATCAGACGAGCGACTGCTTCTGTCTATCAAAAGAATAGTCTACTTATTATATTTTCTCGTAGCTTCCCACTTTGTTTGTAGCCCATATCTTGAACATTTTGTTCGTAAGTGAATACTATTTTTACCCGACTAAGGCGGTGAAGTGACTTTTAGATACATGCCGGCCAAAATCATAACGATTTTGTCCGGCATGTATGTAAGAACTACTACTTGGGCTCACTGCTCTCCGACCAAGGAGGCTGCGAGAAAGAGATACGGAGACGAGCACCGGCCAAATCAGCAATGGGTGGGCTGACAAGAATTTGGCAGAACAGAACCATCTCGAACAACACCAAGATGAGAATGGTGCGGACGTTGGTCTTCTCCATATTTCTGTATGGCTCCGAATCGTGGTCTATTCGTGAGGCAGATCGAAAAAGAATCGAATCCCTTGAGATGTGGTGTTGGAGAAGAATGTTGCGCGTACCCTGGATTGCAAAAAGAATGAACAAATCCATTCTCGACCAACTGAGGATCAGGACCAGATTATCCACCGTCTGCTATCAGCGAGTACTGAGTTATTTTGGTCATATCGCTAGAAGACAACCCGATAGCTTAGACAAATTGGTCATTGTAGGAAAAATAGATGGCAAACGTATATGAGCTCGTTCACCTACTCGGTGGTCTGATCTTATAAAAACCGTAACTGGACTCAACGTACCGGCCGCTCTACGCCAAGCACAGGATAGGGTAGTGTGGAAGTAAATCATCAAGGCTTCAGTGATGTCAACGCAACTTTCATAAGAGACGCGACCTTCAGCAATGAAGACAGCGACCAAGAAGAAAAAGTATGTAAGAATGTTCATCTGTTCACTTATAACTCCGAAACTACACATCGTAACTTGTTGTACAAACATCTATCGCTATAAAATATTTTTTTCCTATCTGAACCTAAATTTCCATTTTGGATATTAGTTATAGTTACAGAGTTTAACTTCATTTTCGTAGCACAAAGATAACAAGTCAGTTAAATTTAATTAAAGCGTTATTTAAAATTCAAATGAACCTCGCGTCAACGGTAGTGTTAACTGATGTCGTACCGCATAAAATATTATAACTTACTCGTACTACCCCACCAATATTATAAATGCGAAAGTAACTCTGTCTGTCTGTAACAGTATTACGCATGAACCATTGAACTTTCTATAGATTTTTGTTTTCATAGAAAATAGAGTTTACAAGTTAATTATTTATAATTTCGAATCCCCATAAATGTTCACCTCGTTACAGTTTAAGTACCTTTTTTGTTGATTTCTTTAATTTCTTGTCACTATGACTCCGATCATTCTTTGGTTAAGATTATATTGCTAAAAATCTGCATTTATGTCTTTGATCTGCACGCACTCATAATGTGGTCTACTCTAGTATAAAAGTGCTAGTTTATTACTTAAATGTTTTTAGTTTGTAGAATATGTAACGCTTAAATAATTATTAAAACAGTGTTATTTGATTATTTCTAATGAGATATGGTCATTAAAATATTATTAAAAGAATAAGTCATTCAACATTGTGTGTATTCCTTCCGTTCATGCAATAAATAATGACAAATATTTTTTGTACTTTCTCAACAATATTATTATTGCACTCATTCCGATCAGCTAATTAAACAGTTATTCTTGACATTTCCCCAAAATGTTCTTACAGGATAAGTTGTTTATAATTAACACTTATCTACCTACCGGAAAGAGCCCGAAAAGGTCATGTTACCAATTATAATAAATATTCATTACATAAATCACGTAGGTGTGATATTATTTTTACTAGAGGTACCAGTGATGGTGCAAGGACTATGTAAATTTTATGTGGATATGCTATATACATATTGCGAGGCCCTCTAATGGCTTAAGAAGGGACAAAATTGCATATTGTAAAAAAAATAACAATGTCATAATTTTCTCGTCAATTGTTTTTAATTAATATTATTATGAACTTTACATTCACTATGCTTGTTGTAACAATTTTATGTCTTCGTATTCAATACATAGGGTAAGTCGTGGATCAGTGTTACACGGAGTACACTGTTATAATGCTGTAATAATGTTATTATGTTTGTATACAGTTTGGACAAGTTCTAAAATGGCCACCTTGGATCAGTTTTATTTAAAAAAGAATTTAACTTAGAAAACATTACATCTAAGTTTTTTTATATATATAAAACATTTAAGTAACTGATTAAGCTTGTTACTTAAACTTTTAATTGTTTATTGTAAACTTAATCTCTATTACTCTTTTGAATTTTTTGGTTAGACTTGCCCATCCGGGGCACTGTGTTATACTGCAACAATGGGCCCCAACTTAATTTCTAGTTTGTTTTGTGCTTATGTTTTAAAAGAAAATGGCAAGTTATCGTAAAAGACAGATGGATAATGGTCTTCATACTGAAAGAAATGAGAGAAGTGAGTCTGATGGTTCAAAGTGGGATAAGTCTTCGCAAGGTGCCAAAGGATAAGAATATTAATTTCATGGCGTTGCAAAGACCTCGCACCTTGCGATCTTTATTATTCCCGAAAATAAAATTATAACAGAGTAATCCAGATATGGGACACAATATTACAAACGACTTAATTTATTAATATGCAATTTAAATTAGCTTGTTGGTAATTATAGTCATGTTATAATAATTCTAAGTAAAGAAAGATAGTTATTGTTTATATCCAAGTTAGTTAAAAGTTGATTTAATCAATATTTTGGTCGCTTTACGTCATTTGTTCTTTTTTGTAACACTGTGCCCACCTTACCCTAAATAATTTGAACTGGCGTTTGAATTAAGAACAGTAATCCTGTAATTAGGAGATTGAGATAGCATAGAGTAAAATTATAATTATTATTCATTTAACAGGAACCATGAAGATACATAGGTTTACTCTCGCCTAGATAAGTTGTTTTATTCAATATATTTGAACACAATTAGAGACATAACTAAGTTTTAGGTACACGGTGATTGCATTGTTTGATGTTTACATGTTCGGAATGTTCAGGGGTGTATGAAACTCACTGGCAGCGAGTAAAAGTTAGTGTTGGATTGCATAACTCACCCCTGTGCGTTCGTAACTTCATTAAAAATGTTGGCTGCTACAAAATATCATGCTTTTTGGTGATGGTGTTTGAGGAATTATCACTTTTTAATTCTAATTTGCTAACTTGGTATTTACTACACGTTATAAAATAACAACAAACTAACTGTTAAGAAATTATGAAACTTACGAATAATTTAAACCCATTGTAAATTTAATAACAGGGCAAACTTAACAATTAAAACTTGACGTTTTCGAAGAGATGGTGGTTGTAAGTGTAACTTTTAAAATATATTATTAAATTTAGTTATAACGACATGATAACTGACGTTTGAAAAACATTAATAATTAGGAACCGTCGGATATTACCAGTACAAACCTTAACTAATTATGAACAAGATTCTAAAACATACTTAAATATCAAAAAAATTACTGTCACCAATTATTCATTTTTAAATATAATTTAATGAATGAAATAAAAACATAATTATTAATTAAAAACAATGTTACGGAGCGCAGCATCACGATGTAACTTACTTTTCTTTTCAAGAAGTGCAAATAAACTTCGTATGTGTATTACACTCGCGGGGTCACCTACAAGCAAATTTTAACAAGCTCAAGGCAACAACTCCATTATAAACCAACGTTCATAAACTAAATCTATTTCATCTATTATTACATGCAAAAATATTTTAATTATATTGCGACAAAAATTAAGTTGGACCAAAGACACCGTGCACATTAAATCATCAAGATCGGTTTAGGACTTTCGAAGGTCATTGCGGATAAATGTCGTAATCGTTAGCTAACCAATGTTCAGTTTTGGATATAGGCTTCTTAGGTTTTTGGAATATGTACTTTTTGAATAAGAGAATAATTATTTTTCTTTCCTAGCTAGTATATAGCAAACAAAAATAAACCAAGAGCATTTAAAGTTTCTTATGATAAATACAGACATTACCTAATAGCCTAACTTTAGAGTGTGTGATTCCATTAACTTTCTTCAGTTAAATATAACTCTGCAATATTGTCAGTTTCTTGGCTAACCGTTGTTCACTGTAGACATGTATATGGATTGACCTTAAAAATTGAACTGATTTTTCACAACTTTATTTTCTTCTTCTGTAAGACGAGTTTCCTCATGAAATCTTTGAATATCTCGTCCTCCAACGGGCACTTGTGGAAAGATTTCTTTCTTATTTTCCCTATAAAGCAAATACGAGGCAATCAAGATCAATCTCTATACCGTTAAGAACACGTCCGCTCTTGTTACGAGGGGAAAACTTTTTAATTAGACACTCTTGTTTGTTCAGCAACTGTGTCGGAGTTGATAATGTGTTAATGTTAGATGGTAGGTATAAAGTGGAAACTAAATTACTTTTATAGCGTCTGCCATTTTGTTTTGCTATCGTAACCTAAAATTAAGACTATAAAAAATAATGTAACTAAATTAAAACAGCCGTGAGCACTGGTGTTGCAGGGCAGAGTAGATAAAGTTACGTCGCAGGGCAGAGATAGAGACTTAGAGCGCCCTCCGATCGATCCGTTCACCAAGGTTTGGGTCAAGCGGAGAGCTTTCCTTGCGCCTCCAAACATCATCACTTACCTGGACTGCTCTGACAAGAGCATACGAAGAAGAAGAAATTAAAAGAGAACTGTTATAGGTTCTTATAGACTTCCGTAGCCGAGTGGTTCGCATGCCTTTTTTTTAAGGTGTCGCCATCTCTGAAATTGAACTTTTCTTTATTGTCTCAGATCTGGGTGTTGTGGTACCTTCGTTTTCTCAGATACTCCATAATACGGGGGCTAAACTATTCATCTTCGAATCTGAGAAATGTATGTGATATTGTTTAATATTTATTATTGTTATCTTGTATTTCTGTTCACACTATACATTTAAGAGAACGTGTATACAAAAAATCACTGTTTACACGTTATGAAAGAAATACCACCCAAACAAGTTTTGATTATAAATGAAAATACTACAATGGTGTAGAAATATTAATTTCTGACCATACAAGCGAATTTATAAAATTGTCTCTATAAAAAAAATACACTACCCCTGTAAAAATACACACCACCTTTAGTTCTTGTTGTATACTATTTATTTAGTTATATAAAAATATATATTTTTATATAGTCATAGTAGTGTGTAGTATAAAATATATTAGAAATATAATTTGCCAAGTTTATTAAGGTTATGGCTGAAAGAAATACCGGTAATATAATAATTACGTGATATTATCGATAAAGATCATAAAAAACAAACTTTTGGAATGTTACACGCAAGTTACTAATTTAGATAATATCCAAATGGAATTCGAACGATAAATAGAAAAGTTTCATGCTAAGTTAACCGCGCAAGGTTTTCAAGAAGCAGTAATATAGCAGGAAAAAGCTTTTATTCTTTTAGGCTGCGTGCAGTCGATAATCACGAGCCGACATGACATAGTTGTTATGAATGGAGTAGTACGAACACGTATAAGTGTACAAATTTAGCGTTAAGTTCTATTTAGCTTTACCGCAACGCGCCTCTCCCCTCGAATCGGCTTCATTATGTTTAGCTGAGATATTTAGTACCATCTTTCCGCCAGCGGCTTTGCCTGGTGTGCTCAGCAGAGTACTTGATTTTACTTTTATCCCAAGGAAATCATTTATGTGATAAAATGGAACCTAAATGTGTTAATCTAGGCTTAGGATAATCCACGTACCAAATGTCATCAGAATAGATTTTATGTGAAGGAATAAGAAAGATTTCTAAAACCTGCAAATGCCTTTATTAGTAAAATAATCTCTAGAAAATGTTTGGTCGATTTTTTGGCATAATTTTGGAGCATTATTAAACAAAATGTAGGTAATTAAAATCAAAAGCACTAAGGAGTATTGATATCAACTTCGATGCGAATCATCCCAAAAAGAACTTTCTACGAAACACGTCTTTCATAAATTCTTCTAAAGAAAGTATATGGAAAATTTTCAGTAGATTGGACCTTGGTATCGCCTTAGTCACGTTCTGTAAATTATTAAGAGGCGCGTCTGCAGTGATACCATTCTTTGGAGTAAATACCTATAAGAAAATGCAAAAGATTACGGATTATTTTCCGTAGTGCGTGCACATCCAGGTGAAATAGAACCATGCCATGAAATAAGATCTGCGCTCGACCGCCGTCGATGACACTACCATACCCCATAACATTATCACCATAAATAGAAATAGAATAAGGCAGATTATTTTGTGCCGTTTGTAATTCTAGAGATTTTATGGAATACAAATGTGACATAAATATAAGATACTCAATGGAAGCTATAAAAAAATACTAAAATGATTTCCATCTGTTCTGATAAATGAAAGATGTTACATTATCAATGATTGTCTGGAAGATATTTTTGTTGCGAGAAGAGCTCGTAGTGTCTGTTTTTGCTAATGTTAATTATTATTCTTTGACCGAGTGGCATACGTAGAACAAAGAATTTTATTCATGAATAAAATATTTGTCTTGCCTTTATATAACAGGTAGGTATATATAACAAGTAGGTTTGTAATTTATTTATATGTGAAATCACTACAAAAGCCTAGACTTTTTTACTTTGTGCTTTGGAACTATACGCAGAGAGTGAGGGTAAAAAGCGAACTCGCAGCACTTTAATTTCAAAGGTTTGTTTCACAAAGTAAAACGATTTTTTGAAAATTTGAGATAAAATTTCCATAATAACTGGAGGAACCCTGTCGAGTGGCGTCCAAAACTTTATAAAAGGATCGGAATGATTGTTTCATGCCTGGGGTGGTCCTTTATTTTTGTTCATTAACTTTGTGAACTTCAGCGGAGTTTGTTATTGAAATAAAAAGACAGGATAAAAAGCCAGCTAGTAGATACGTCGATTGAATACGTACATGATCACAAATTAAGATGAATAGACTTTTTCAAAAGAATGTTATGTAGATACTGGTACTATGCGAAAAAGAGATAACTCACTCTATATCATGTATGTAATCTTGGTTTCACTGCAGGAATATTACCAAACTTATTTAAAAACGCAATAGTAACCCCAATATTTAAATCTGGAGATAAATCACAACCAACTACAGGCCGATTTCACTACTATCATCAGTGTCTAAAATAATTGAAAAAATCTTCAATGAAAGATTAATAGCATATCTGGAAAATAGGGGGACAAATGTATTGGAGTATTTTTGGACTTACAAAAAGCCTTCGATACGGTGTCTATCCCTCTATTACTCACTCGTTTGGAAAATATTAGTGTGATAGGAATCGCACACGATTGAGTGTCCGATTATTTGGATAGCAGAACCCAAAGAGTACGTGTGGGTGACGTTTATAGCGATTCCGCCGTCTGCGCTTATAGGATTCTGCAGGGCAGTACGGTAGGTCCAACGTTATTTCTAATTTACATCAATGATCTATGCAAAACAAACGTTTGTAATGCTGATCTTATCATGTTTGCTGATAAAACATTACTTGTGTTCCACAATCCTACCTGGAACTATGTATTGGAAGCAGCTGAGATTGGTTTGTTTGAAGTAACGTAATGGTTTGAGAATAGTTTGCTAACACTGAATACGGAAAAAACTAAATATATTTGCTCTCATAAAACAGCTATAACACGTCCAATACCAAATACAAAATTAATAATTCACATGTATCAAAAATTAATAACAAAAATCAACAACACAATGATTGTAACTGCAACATACTAAAACAAACTGATAAATTTAAATATCATTGTAACTATTGATGAAAGACTTACATGGCGAGATCACATCTCAACATTAGCTGGAAGAATTAGGAAATAAATTATTGTGTTTAAAAATCTACGAGATATCGCTGTCAAGTATTTCGAACTTATGATGCACACTGTCACAGTCTTATTGATTAATGTATTTTTCATAAAACATACTTAATAGAAATGGGAAGGGCCCAGAGAGCTGCTCTCGAGAGAAGTTACAGTTCGTAAAACATTTATTTAATCAATACATAAAATGCTACCACCAATCATGTTTTAATCTCTATTGCACGTTTCTACAAACTTTTATTAAATGTATACATTTGTATAAAACCCTAAGTAGTTACTTATAAAATTAATCGTCATTCTTTTCTCGAGAGTGGAGGCCTGATGACCTATAACACAGGTAATCTTCTGATTTTCTAACTTAAGCATCAGTCTCACACCAGAAACTCAATTGGAACAACTGTGTTCGTAACTAACTAGCACATAAGACATTATTCTGTGTGATGAGAAAATACATTTTTATTATTATTATTATCACGATCGCCAAACATAGAGAATTTCATACGATGACTATATTTCTATATTTCTCTTTCACTCATGGCAAACAAATTTCTATTGCACTCACACAGGCAGTATTATAACAGTAAAGTGAACCTCAAGTGTTTACTATATCTCAGTATGTCAACAGTATGCAAAAAGGTCAACGTAACGAAATTGTTCTGTTCGGTGCTTAGACCGTGCGTGGTCCAAGCCGAGGGTAGGCCAATAAGCCATTAGTCCTAGCTGCATCTGCAGTTGTTAGCACCCATCATTTCACACAGGCCTCGCGTGGGTTGTAGCCCACTATCGCTGTTCCACCCACAGGGAAATTCTATGCCCCACAGTGCAGACATTAAAGGCTGATGATACAGATAATTAGGTAAATGAAGAAATTATAAATTTTGGCGCTAGTAAGCGCTTTTAATATTTTTTTACCAAGAAAAAGGTGATAAGTCATTTGAGAATATTGTTATAGTTTAAGGAAAAATCAACGCAAATAATAAATCTTAACTGACGTTTTGTCTGATATCAAACTATTATGTGATTAACGATGTAAGGCAGCACGAACGGAGCTTTTCACGAAATAAAACGATTTGGGTTAAATTTGAGGAAATATAAGGCAACTGGTGTAAGTTATTAAAGTAATTATAGACAAGGTCAACGTATTGATAAAATAATACGACAACAAATTTACAGTCTTTAGGTTATCGTAAAAAAAAAAATCAAAATTTAATCTAACGTAAAAGGGTTTGGACCTTTTAGCTTTTTTATTAGTTCACAGCACCGAGTTTCTAAATAAAAATATATACATTTAAAAACTTTAAAGGCGGTTAATAAATGAAAGAAATTTCGAAGTATGTGAGATCTTTTTGGCCGTATACCCAACACACAAAAAAGGTCGGTCCACTAATTATCGAAGAGTTTTCTCAAAACTGTCAAATGGTACTTGTGTTATAATGATGTAGTGAACTTATGATATCGGCTAATGTGTACAATGTAATGCATACCGTACATAGACAGTGGGCGCTCACCATAAAAGGAACACATTCAAATTCCAAATTCTTCCTTCTTTTTTGGAACCTGTGTATTTACAATTCTTTCTAATGAATAAGTATTACACATATAAAACAAACTCGTTTCCCTCGTCCGCGTACTGCTCTTTTAGCTACATAATGAATTTTAATGCGGTTTGATTACAAAGAATGATTCTAGAAAAAGGTTTTATATACAGAATCGCGTGGGTGAATCCGTTAGTGGAAATCTAGTTAGATAAAAATTAAAACAATTAAAATTTTAAGTTTAAGTACAAGAGTCATTTATTGGTTATATAAAATAATATGTCAAATGTCACAGACTAGTTATTCATTTCTCTAAAGTGCCGCAGCCTGATACCATTTCCAACCCGATGCTAGAAATTTGCGTGTAAATTTATTATACTAAAATGTTATTTTGATTGTAGTTTTAATAAATAATTAATAATAAAAATGTAAACATAAGTATGAAATATTATAAATGCTAAGAGTGTCTTGTTGAACCTTAAGTCTCAGGGGAATCTGCTGAAAATCAGTGACGTAGAAAATGTTGCTTCGGCTCATTATGAGCAGAGGCCCGTTTGGTTTAACTTATTTTTTTTATTTTTTGCCAAATAAACGTTACTATTTCTATTCTAAAATAAGTTGACTGGTGGCACAAACATGTCTGAAAAGTTTGAATATTTTGTTTAATAATAATTTATATCCCTATGTTAGGCCCGGCATTACAGTCAGATTCCTTACTAAGAATATTATAATCCAATTCCGAATTACTATTTCTCCGATTCATTTGAGGCAACCAAAGTGATAAAAGTGGTGAAGTGTAATCGACAGTGAATTTTGTACTCCTCCCTTGTGCTTTCTAGAAATCTGAAATATCGAGCCTATTATTATATAACGGGTAATTTAATTCGCCGGGACACTGTAAACCGCGCCCGGGTCGTAACTCATAACCAGGTGGTGGGATTTACGTCCAGACAATATGTTATAAAAATCCCGCCCATTTTATTTTACGGTCATACATGATAGGCCTGTTATTTCTCACCGGTCTCGTATTAGGTTTTATTATTTCGTATTTCGTTAACTTTTAGTGTAATGTTCAAGTTTCAGTGCAGTTTCTGGAAGGTATTAAATTATATTCTGAATGTAATAGGTTAAAATCTCATTTCATAAATATAAATGGTAAATGTATAAATTCTACTAATTATAAAGGCGAAAGTTTGTTGGTTTAGAGTTTGGATGTTTGTTACTTCTCCACGCAAAAACTACTTACTGTACGGCTGTTGATAAAATTTGAAATTGATATATAAGCAATTTTTAGTCTGGATTAATGTATAGGCTACATTTTATACCACTAAAAGGTTCCCTAGGGATAGATGAACTTCCAAGGGTACCTTTTTTTGTGGACGCTATTTAAACGGTAAGAGAATGCTTTCTATAGAAAAGTTGGAGAGCTTTAAATTATCTATAAAAGTCCTTGATGGTATATAAAGTATGTGCTAAGATTTTGCCACAAAAAAACTTCGTATAAATATTTTTTTTTTTATTATATAAATGATTGCTTATCGTCAAAGAAATTTCATGTTAATAAAACTGTCTCTTACACCATATAAATTTAATGAGTAGTTTAGATTTTATTACGAAGTTTTTGAGAAAAGAAAATAACATATATTGCCGATTTTATAAATACTATTTTGTATCCATATATGGAGATCTTTGGGGGAGGCCTATGCGCAGCAGTGGGCGTCTCTCGGCTGAATTGATGATGATGATGATCCATATATCTATTACGATTTAACACAATTTTTTATTTATTCGGTAACATTTAAATTTGTAAAGACTGTAGTAATCATATTATAAAAACAAAAAACATGCAACAAAGATACAAGAAAGCAATCAAAAACTGAAAACCAATTCTTTTTTTGAAATTGGTTAAAATAAACTACTGTAATATAATACTAATACCATGCAAACGAAGCTAGTGAACTTATATAAGCTTAGTCGTCACTCTTAAGTCCACATTGCGATGATTAATAGTATTATTCACTTTTCTTAATTTGAAATTTTGAGTAATCCAATATACTCTTTATGAACATGAATTCGTGAAAACTCGTCGAGTTAGAAACATTATACATATTTAATTTCAATCAATAACAATTTGTTCTAAAAAAGTGTTAAAATCCATTTATTATTACCTGTTTCCGTTACGCTCACGAGTTTGAATTCAAGCAAATTGTATACTGTATCAAATCAAACATATTAAAGTTTAATTACATACCAAACCCGAAGAAAAGGGGTATGTACGAGTAATTGTTCCATTCAAGTATTTTAATATTATTATTTAAGTAACAATACGAACTGTTTTTATATTTTTTTTTGTTTGTTACAGCTTTTTGTTTACCGTTTATTTAATCAAGTTCTCAAGCTGGTAAGCATTGAACCCGTCATAACAGAATCAATCGAATAAGGACAATGGGCCATAACTCACCACACCGGCCCATTACGGATTGGTGGAGTAACAACTGCAGATACAGCCGAGACCAACAGATTAACGTGCCTTCCAAAGCAAGGAAGAGCCCGAGATAAAAAATCTGGTCACTCAACCCATTTGTGGCGATTGCGAAACTTGCTGAACAACCGTATGACAGACCGAGCGCGCTAATAATTGCGTCATCTAGCTCCTCCATCTTTTATTAGCTTATGAACGTCAAAATATCTAATTAAACATGTGCTATTTTAGTTTTACTCATTAATTAGGCTTCTTTGTTGAGAAATATCTCCAATCCCGTAAGTAGTTTTTAGTCTCTAATGAATTTTGTTAAACGCCAAAAATGTGTTATAACAATAGCTCTGTAAGAACCTCCGTCGGTTTGAAGGTATAGCCATCTCTGAGGTCCAGGGTTCGATTCTCGGTCGGGTTAAATGTAGAAAAAGGGACTTTTCTAAAATGTCCTTGTGGTATTTTTGTCGTCTCGAATACTCCACAATATGGGGGCTTCAGCTACTCATTTTGGAATCTGAGCAATATATGTGATGTTTTTTGATAGTTATTTAGTTTTTCGTTTGGCTAATATTTTGTAGATATTAAAAAGTAACAATATTATAACCTTTTGTTTGTTAAATATCACAATACTTATTTAAAATAAGAAAGACTTTATTCCTCAAATATTTATAAGACAAAAGTGTAGTAAAAGCTACCTATATAAAATTACCCGCGGTAAATTGTGGGCTAAAATGGCGCACTACATCTGTCCAAAGGGTTGACCCTGTGGAATTACATTAACCGCATTGAGTGACAAATAATATCAGTGAGTGCAAAAACTTGATCTAATTTAGAAATACGTTAGCAATGATTTCTTTGGTTTCTTTAGACGGGAAAGCGTGAAAGATAGAGTATTATGGTAATTATTAAATACTAGCGTTCCGTCAGCGGCTTCGCCCGGATGGTCTTGTATTATATATACAAACTTTGAAAAATGTGTCAGTCCTGTTAGGTCTTGGGTAGCTCAGTGGTTAGAGCAGTCGTCCGGATTGCGAAAGGCGGCGAGATCGAGTCCTATCATAGAATACTTGTGGCTGGTGGATTTTTGAAGCATAATCTCATTAAAAAGTATAGGTAAGTATTACGTTTCCGAATATAAATTTGGTTAACGCTACAATACAACTTGATAGCAATAAGTTATAGGTACATTTTAGACAATCTTTCCAAACAAGGATTCTATATATTTATATCAATAATTGATATAACTCGGCTAATAAAATTTATTATAAGCTTATATAACTTTTTTCAAGTATTTTTGAATTGTCCAACAATTTATATTGAAACTCCTGATTCTTCTTGTTATTTTATCGTTAGCTTTGCAAGCCTACCAATATAAGGATCAATGTTACAAGGTGATAGACATAATCTGTTAAGCCTTAATAATTTCTCACACTCGTCATAAAGCAGAGATAATTGTTTTAATATAATATCTAATAAATGGTTATTACCGTAACACCGGTCTGTGAAATTTAATCAGATTTATATTATAATAACTGGGTGTAATTTATTCGATTCAAGCTCACTTTTCTGGGTTGGATGTAATCGATACAGCTGTAACCTACAATATGGCACCGTAAGCCACAACAACAGAGTCGAATTTCCAATGAATATTAGTTTCTTTGCCGATACACGGAGTTCTTGCTAATTCCAATTCGCATGTGGCGATGACGGTAACTTTTATTTTTTGGTACTTCCCTATTGAAAACGTAGAGTTATAAATGATTTGAAATAACTCACTGAATAATGTGAAATAATATTTTTAGATTTTTTGAGAAACTTGAAATTTCACGTGTCGTATTTCCGACTACTAGAAATGTCACATTATATTTCATCAAGTTACAATCGGTACTGCGAAGGCTAAATTCCGAGTTTTAGCTATTATAGCAGTTTACGGGGACTGCGTAGTCATAAAGTATCGGTTTTATTTCCCCTTTAACTGAACCGAATGTAACGTTAACATGCAACTTTGCTGAGAAATATGAAGGTTGAACTTATTTCATTTAGTATATTAAAATAGGACTCTAATTTTTACATTTTACTTCTCTCTAATTATTCGATAATAATGCGATCTAAATATTACATTCAAACGATTTCTAAATGTAATATTTATGTCATTTCAAATAAAGATCTTGTGGTTGTTATAAAAAAATAAAATTTATGGCTTTTGTTAGAATCGAGGTTAGCATTAGATTAAAGTTATAGATCTGCAATAGAAATTGCATTCTGTCAGCTATGCTTATTGAAATAACAGCAGTAATTAGCACATTTCATTAAACTGTCACATATTTTTCCTAGTTTTGTAGCTTGATTATGTTGAAATAGCGTTAGCGCGGTAGGGAGATACTAACTTCCAGGTTGTAGATCTCTACTTAACTAACTAAATCACCAACTTATATACTACTTATAGTAAAGGGGGGATTTAAAATTTGTGATACATATTACTGACAAGGGAGGTGATTGTTGATAACGTATACAATGTGCTAATTTTTGCATACTACATTGACGAACTATTAAACTTTATTTCAAAATTAGATAATGTGTAGTCGTGTACTATACCAATCGACACTAGATGTATATGCGATAGGCACCGTTTTAAGACTATAAGAACCAGCCAAGTGCTAGTCGTATTCGCGCATGATTTATCTTTATCCATAAAAAAAACACGTTTGTTGTTTTTTATGGAGTTGTTTGAAATATTCGACTTGAATACAATTGGTCGAGTATTACTTATAAAGCCAACTTAAGTGAGATAGTTTTTTTTAACGTACTTACTGCCGTAACGTTTCAATTTTTACCAACGACCAACGTTAGTAGGGGGGGGGGGGGGGTGAGGCACTTGACGCTAACGAAAAGTATTTCTTTAAAGCTTAATGAATCACAAACGGTTTACAAAATCGAATCACCTTCCGAATCGAAGTTTTTGAATGACATATCCAACGATGTTTCATACTATGGGTAAAACGAAAAAAATTATCCCCTTTTTACATATAGGGCAGGTACACATTTTTTTTGTTGTAATTTTACTTCACTACTTTGTCGACATACTTAACGTGTATACGTGGAACCCTAAAGATGTCTGATATATACACATCACTAGCCGTTTTGCCGCGACTACACCCTTGTAAAATATAGCTTAGCCAGCTCACTTGCTATGATATATTTTTAAATTCAGTCTTGTAGTTTCGGAGTCTATTGATGCAAACGAACAATAAAATCTTTCCTCTATCATTAGAGAATATAATTATAAAGATTCTTTAAGGATTAAGAATATTATCATTGAATAATATGAATATGAAATATTTTTAAGGCACGTATTTTTACATATCTCAAATGTTGCCCGCTTTAAAATTATTATCACTTTTAATAGCTCTTACCTTTATTTTGAATAAAGAAATTAGAAAGAAATAAGAGCTTTTATATGTGATCTATCTATTGTTAATATTATTAGGTCTATGGTATTTGCAGGCAACGAGTGGTGCGCAATCGGCCCTCCCTAATTACCTCCAGTAAAAACTAATTGCTGAGGACCGAGCGCGACTTTATGTACTTGCTAATTTCACTAACGCATTGGTTGGAGCTTTCTTATGTTTTTTCTATTACTAGTAGTCGCCACTTTGTCAAAATTCGACCATAAAGTCAACATTAATAAGGTTTTATTATTTAAGCAGTATATAAGTTCTTTTATATTCTCTCGAGGAGCTCGATGGCACAGTGGTTAGTGCGCTCGATCTGCGACAAGGTTGTTAAGCAACTTTCGTGGATAGGTGACTATGTTGACCTAAGCTCCAGTAGTGGGGACGTTAATAGGCTGGTGATGATGATTAGTTCTTTATGATTAATATTTATTTAAATTTATATATAACTATAAATATTTTAACACGTAATTCTATTCATACATAACTATAAAAATTAATTACCTTCGTGTTACAAAAACGTTTAGGTCTACAAAATTTTGTGAAGGAAGGTAGAGGTAAAGCGTGTATTTTTAAGTAATTAATAAACAAGCAAGAACTGCATCAATAAAGATATGCACAGAACGCTATTCTCGTACTAAAGGCTAAATACGAGTACTTATTCTGAATAATACCGAAATAATATGCAGAAAAGGATATAGTTTAATAATTTAGTTACCGATTTCAAAAACATGTATGTAAAATTCCGATTTAAAAAGAATTTTTAACCTCCGTCGCAAAAAAGGGGTTTTATAAGTTTGACGTGTCTGTGTATGTGTGTCTGCCTGTTTGTTTCTCTATATGTGGTATCATACCTCAGACATGAGACATGAAATAGACATGTTTGATGAAAATCGGTTGATTCATTTAAAAGTTGTGGGGGCTGAAAGAAGGGAAGAATAACCGAATGTTTGCAAATATACTCGAGTGGGATTTCAAATGAAAGCGCACTGAAAGAGAATATTGATGACTTAATCGAAAGTATTCATAGCTTACAATTATTATATTAAAGAGTTGAAGACATTAAGTAACAATTATTAGTTACAGAAATAAGAACTAGTAAAGTGAAAGCGAAATAGCTTGACATTAGATGTAATCTTTACCTAAAATATAAATTTAAAAATTTTGACAAGACTCTATATTATAATATGTATGTACCTATATAAAATACAAATTAAAAATTTAAAATACAAAATTAAAACATTGGCGTATTGCTTGCTAATAATTTAATATGTGAGTTTTTTATACTTTTAAAAGGGAACTTAGGTTTTTGTGTTGGGAGTTTTATTGCATTGTTTACATCAAACTATATTTACTTATCACGAAATATTATAAATAATTATTGTGTATATTCAATTCAAATTCAAATTCAAATAAAACGAAATGCATAAAGTTTGCATTACCTAATGTGAGGCATGTCAGTACACTTATAAATGTAAACAGTGAAAAAGTTGAGTTAGTAGAATCGACAAAGTTCCTTGGTATTACACTAGATACCCGACTGCAATGGGATCCTCATATTGATAGCTTGTCAAGTAGACTGAGTTCTGCAGCTTTTGCTGTTAAGAAAATTAGACTCTTGACAAATGTTGAAACGGCAAGATTGGTATATTTTAGTTATTTTCATAGTGTAATGACGTATGGTATATTGTTATGGGGTTCTGCGGCTAGCATTCAGGATGTTTTTATTTTACAAAAGAGAGCTGTCCGTGCTATATATAATTTACGGTCTAGGGAATCTCTAAGAGAAATATTTAAAGAAATAAATATTCTGACTGTTGCCTCTCAATACATCTATGAGAATATTATGTATACAAGAAAACATTACGATTCCTTCACAAAAAAAAGTAGTGTTCATAATCTTAACACAAGAAATAAAGATAAACTTGCCGTTCCAAGCTTCAGACTTCAAAAAACCAGAGGATCATTTCTGGGTAAATGTATTGCTATGTTCAATAAAGTTCCACAAAATGTAATTGACCTACCCATAAATAAATTTCAAATTCATGTAAAGAATATACTTGTGAGTAAAGGCTATTATAAAGTTGATGATTATTTTAAGGATCGCAATGCATGGAATTAATAGCCTTCGCTTTGTTCTATAAAGACTAATTATATGTTCAACTTATGTCCTACAGACTTTGAAAGTTGTATTTACTATTGTGATAAATTGATAATACATATTATTTTGGTAATGACATGATTTATGTAAATGTCTTTACTTATGATAAAAAGCTGATAAGTTTCTTTCGCTTGTTCTTCTTGTCAGCTAAAAGACGTCCTGAACAAGTGGTAGGGGAAAAAAGTTTTTTGGACGATTCAAAAGTGCTTGTAATAGCCTACTTGAATAAAGATATTTTCATTTCATTTCATTTCATTTTCATTTCATTTCATTTCGTTTCGTTTCGTTTCGTTTCGTTTCGTTTCGTTTCGTTTCGTTTCGTTTCGTTTCGTTTCGTTTCGTTTCGTTTCGTTTCGTTTCGTTTCGTTTCGTTTCGTTTCGTTTCGTTTCGTTTCGTTTCGTTTCGTTTCGTTTCGTTTCGTTTCGTTTCGTTTCGTTTCGTTTCGTTTCGTTTCGTTTCGTTTCGTTTCGTTTCGTTTCGTTTCGTTTCGTTTCGTTTCGTTTCGTTTCGTTTCGTTTCGTTTCGTTTCGTTTCGTTTCGTTTCGTTTCGTTTCGTTTCGTTTCGTTTCGTTTCGTTTCGTTTCGTTTCGTTTCGTTTCGTTTCGTTTCGTTTCGTTTCGTTTCGTTTCGTTTCGTTTCGTTTCGTTTCGTTTCGTTTCGTTTCGTTTCGTTTCGTTTCGTTTCGTTTCGTTTCGTTTCGTTTCGTTTCGTTTCGTTTCGTTTCGTTTCGTTTCGTTTCGTTTCGTTTCGTTTCGTTTCGTTTCGTTTCGTTTCGTTTCGTTTCGTTTCGTTTCGTTTCGTTTCGTTTCGTTTCGTTTCGTTTCGTTTCGTTTCGTTTCGTTTCGTTTCGTTTCGTTTCGTTTCGTTTCGTTTCGTTTCGTTTCGTTTCGTTTCGTTTCGTTTCGTTTCGTTTCGTTTCGTTTCGTTTCGTTTCGTTTCGTTTCGTTTCGTTTCGTTTCGTTTCGTTTCGTTTCGTTTCGTTTCGTTTCGTTTCGTTTCGTTTCGTTTCGTTTCGTTTCGTTTCGTTTCGTTTCGTTTCGTTTCGTTTCGTTTCGTTTCGTTTCGTTTCGTTTCGTTTCGTTTCGTTTCGTTTCGTTTCGTTTCGTTTCGTTTCGTTTCGTTTCGTTTCGTTTCGTTTCGTTTCGTTTCGTTTCGTTTCGTTTCGTTTCGTTTCGTTTCGTTTCGTTTCGTTTCGTTTCGTTTCGTTTCGTTTCGTTTCGTTTCGTTTCGTTTCGTTTCGTTTCGTTTCGTTTCGTTTCGTTTCGTTTCGTTTCGTTTCGTTTCGTTTCGTTTCGTTTCGTTTCGTTTCGTTTCGTTTCGTTTCGTTTCGTTTCGTTTCGTTTCGTTTCGTTTCGTTTCGTTTCGTTTCGTTTCGTTTCGTTTCGTTTCGTTTCGTTTCGTTTCGTTTCGTTTCGTTTCGTTTCGTTTCGTTTCGTTTCGTTTCGTTTCGTTTCGTTTCGTTTCGTTTCGTTTCGTTTCGTTTCGTTTCGTTTCGTTTCGTTTCGTTTCGTTTCGTTTCGTTTCGTTTCGTTTCGTTTCGTTTCGTTTCGTTTCGTTTCGTTTCGTTTCGTTTCGTTTCGTTTCGTTTCGTTTCGTTTCGTTTCGTTTCGTTTCGTTTCGTTTCGTTTCGTTTCGTTTCATTTCATTCATTTCATTTCATTTCATATTGAAATGACACGATCTTTAAAAAAGGCGCAAGTACTGGTCACATAGGTATTTAATATATTTTGTTAAACAATGAGTTTAAATTCATTACAGTGAAGCCATAAAATAATTATGAAAATACAATGTGATGTTTGATGTGAAAAACGCGTGAAGAGGAAAATAAAACAAGATTGCTGACGCCGAGAAAAAATATAAAATCTATAAAGCCTAAAATCATAACAACGTCAGACCGTGGAAAATTTAAGAAGTTCTGTTGGCTAATAACACGGCCCTTATTTAAGTGAGTTAAGTTTTATTTTATTTGGAATAACAAACAATTACAAAATGTATTTACAATATGGGTATCTTAAGTATAATATCTTGCTTAATTTGTCATCAATTATGTTATAATCAAAGTAATATTATTAACAAATTATCGCTTAAAACATAAAGCTTTCGATCATAGCTTTAAGGTGGGTGGGTACTCAAGTATTTTAGTATTGAGTTTTTTGAATTAGATTTTATTTACATTAAAATATTTCATTTTACATCACAATTGAGTATAAATTTTAATAACATTAAATTATATAAAATATTTGTCCATGTCCAAGTGTCCCATTGAGTGTCCTTAATTTCAATATCAATCGAGGGCTTGTATCCTACAAGATTTATTTCATATATATTACTTACAGCGCTGCATTCGACGACGAGTTGAAGGCTGGTTTTGAACAGAATACCATAGCTGGTAATTAAACAATCACAACAATTTGTTGTTATATATGATCTTACTAATATGCATATGAATAAATAACTTTACTAATATGGACTTTATTTATTGAAATTAACACTGTATTTTGCAACACATCAAATTTGTTATATCATTATTAGTTGTAAAAAGAATCTGAAATCTATCTCGATTTACGCTGCTTTAGAATAGGCACGCCTTTTGTTTTTTTCCACAGTTTTTTTCTGTAAAAACACGAACTCGGTGATTGTTTATATACTGTTATGCCAAGCTATCACTGCAAATTTAAAAAACGAATAGCCAACGATTTTGTAGTCAGCAAAACAGCGATTGAGGGCATAGCAACTTTCAATCAAACCAAATTCAATCATGGTTCAAAATCGGACCAATTTTTATGTAGATTTATTCTACGAAAAACAAACATTGGGATTTAATTAAATCTTTCTTGTTATATTTGACTTAGACAATTCGTAATTAAGTATATTACACAAACTTTTTTAATATTTTCTAGGTGTGAAGAGATACTGTATTTTTTGGTTTGATTCAACAAATATTACTAGGTAACTGACACTCAATTGCACAACCTTTAAGGTTTAATGACAACTTCAAGCTCTAATGAGTATTTGAAAATTTGTATCGGCTATGAGCCAGTTGCACAAACGTCAATTAAATTATCATTAGTTTACCATTGAATTATCATTAGTTTAAAGCCACATTACCCATACAAATTTGACTTTCATTCGAGCTTAAAGGCTTCCTTAAACCCTAATTGACGTTTGTGCAATTGACCGTATGTCGGCAAACTAATGACCATTTTAATGGACATTTGTGCATATCGCTCACTGAATAGTAGTGGCACAACTCAAAAACCATATTTCGAGAAACGCTCTCCGAAGTTATAAAAATTTAATATATTTATAATTATGAAAATCATTTTTTTTAGCATAACAGTTAAATCGTTTGTATTATATTATTTCTGTTAAGTTTTTTATTTTTTCTTTAAATTATCTATGGGATGCCACCACAATGTTGTGGCGTTTTCTCGAAATAATGATTTTTGACTTGTGCCAGTGTACTATTCAGTGAGCGATATGTCTCAAGCGGATATTTCACTAGATGGGCATGCTTGCGGGCAAGTCTGCAGATATGCCTACCAGATCTCGTTAATATAGGTCTGTGCAATGACTGTGACAGTCCTATACTAACCAGATATACCCACCCTATACTAAACGAGGTCTGGGAGACATGTCTGAAGACATACCCATCTAGCAAATTCCCCTTTTTATTATTAGGGTAAGACTCGATTTGTAAGATGTGTAGTTCAAAATATACTGAAACGATAATGGAAATGCACTGATATTTTATTAATTTTAAATATTTTGAAAGTGTAGTTTAATTTATACTGTTTGTCTTGATAACTAAATTTTGTTCACAATTAAAATTTTACAAGAAATACATGTACTATAGATTCTAGTGTGATTAGAAGCATCTATTGATCGAATGTCAGAAAATAGGACCAAGAACAGTTGTTACTATTAATAAACCAATTAAGGAGATGAATACTGTTAGTTTTGCATTTGTTGTAATTGACGATATGCGTTAAACAGACTTGAGTCACGCTCGCCGATACCCTCGCTGGCTTTCTATGTGGTATTGCCGCACGCTACTTAATATTCTCACCCACATCCTCTCCACATTTCATTCTAGCAGCGGCTGGCCTTAGGATCTTGAACTTTGTTATTTCACGTACGCCTTCTGCGTTCTTTCTTTGCCAACAGAGAACAGATGTTGAAGTATTTTATTTTGAATATTTGCAAAATTTTGTATGATATCACGATTGCTCCGCAAGTTTGGATAATATACTATCTAAAGTAACCTAAAATAATAATATTATGAGTATGGTTTGTAGTTTATATACTTATGTATGAGATTAATATCATGCCATGAAATTCATTAAGCAGAGCACAAGCATTTCTTAAGGATGGAATTGAATCGAATAGGGGCATAATTATATTTTCTTAATGAGTTGTGAGTTGTAGGTAATAGAAATAAGTGCCTATAAATAGATCTGAATCTCCTATACACGATATTCTAACAAAATAAACATATTTTCTAAATTATGTTTTAGTTTATTCATAATAAAAATTAGTAGCAGAAAAATCTTCTAATCATATCCTACAAACGATCTGAAACGTTAATAAAATTAAAACTGAATCTACTCCCAACTCATTCAAAAGTTATTCTTTGTTGTTAATTCATCAATTTGCTTCATAAAATCTTAATATTAAAAATATTCATGGAGAAAAAACACGCATTCGCCACAAAGCAGTCTGCCGCACTGTGGTAACATGTACCTACATAATATGTTTAGGGTTGACACAATGAGACGTTTTACTATAAAAGAAGACTAAAATGTTATGGCAGTCAGTATTTTGTACAAGTGTGATAAATAATAAGTAAAAAAATGAACAATTAAAGTGCTAAAAGTACCAATAAACTCATTTGATAAACGCACAGTTGCAAAAACATTCATTAAATTAAGGTCTAATGAATGTTCTAAATTTTAAAATTGTATCGAGTGCTTTAAACTAATGGTAATTTTAACAGACGTTTCTGAAAGGGGCAGTAGTACTATACGGTTCTAAATTGCACCTAAAGTAAAATAGGCAGATTGATGAATATGATTTCATAATTAGTATTTTATTACTAGTATAAAATCTGAAACCGAGTAGCTCGGTGGCGTAGTGGATAAGCGCCGCGGCCCGCGATCGTAGTCGTTAAGCAACTTTCGCAAGGGTCGGTCATGGGATGGGTGACCAAAAAATTATTATCTCGAGCTACTCCGTGCTTCGGAAGGCACGTTAAGCCGTTGGTCCCGGCTGCATTTGCAGTCGTTAATACCCTCCAATCCGCATTGGGCCAGCGTGGAGGGTCATGGCCCATCCTCCTTAACCATCCATAAAGGAAGGCCTGAGCCCCTGCAGTGGGGACGTAAAAGGGCTGGTGATGATGATGATGATGAATATAATATATTCATAAATAAGTGAAATATGACTTAAGTTGATATTATAGAATCAAGTGAAATGTTCATTAATAAAATAGACGTCTTATCTAACATTACGTTTTTATTTTTACAATTAACAAACCTTGATTGTACCTTTTCTATATATACATAAATACAAAAAATTGTGACATTAATCTTCTTCACTCACCATATGAAAAATCAGATGGCAACCCTAAACAGATTTTTCTGTGTATCTCAGTTTCGTGGTGAACTCACAGTGTTTTGATTCTTTTAGTTTCGACTTGATTTGTATAGTTGTTGTTCTCTGCCCGTGAATGTGCAAAACTCGCACAATTATCAGAACACAACTCTTTCTTGTGTATTTTACTGAGTATCAAATATTAAGTTGAAATGTTAGTAAGTTGTCAAAAAGCATCTAAGTCACTTTAACATTTAAAGTGGAACAAAACGGGTATTATATTTTATTATCATTTATGAAGCTTAAGTTAAGATTATTATATTTATTGTCTATTAAATGTCAATAAGCTTTTATAGTCATAAGATATAACATCATTATTATAATCATCAGGACTTATACATCCCCATTGCGGGGGCTCAGGTCTTGTATAGTATGGTTAAGGAGGATAGGCCATAACTCTGCACGCTGACCCAATGTTAAGCCGTTGTGTCCTAGCAAAAGCAGATGGGAAACAACGGCTTAACGTGTCTTCCGAAGCAAGAGTAGCTCGAAATAATATTTTTGGTCACCCATCCCGACCCATTCCGTGGCCGACCTTCAAGAAAAAAATTGGTTAAGACAGTTCCAACAGTTGCCTATTTCGTACGTACACTCGGCTCCACGTCAGGTTACCACAATTTGTAAAATTTCTGCAATTAATTTTGACTTTTACTCTCAAAATATTTAGGTTCAAATAGAGTGGAGAAATTTGACAGTTTTGTATAGTTTGAAGTGCTGTTACTGTAGAATACGTAATTATCCTAAATCATAAAAAAGTAATAATTTAATAACCTTTAATGCCTTTAAAACACATATCCATGTAAGACTCTTTAATCTAAGCGACGAATATACATTTAAATATATTTTAAATTGTAAAACATATTTAATGAATATCTCGTAGTACGTCTACCGTCAAAAACAAATCGGTATCTGCACATTAGAACTGTATAAGTACTTTGTTTCTTCCCAAGTCACAGTTTAGTGCAAAAATATGTGTTGTATTCACATTTTGCAGCAACATACAAAAATTAGAGTAATAGAAAAATATAAAAAAGATGAAAAAAACTTTTTCGTATCTCTTTACTGCAGATTTATTACATAACGACTGGCAACACGAAAACGTCGGCGAGGCTTTATGAGGGGGATCGTGACGTCACGTCTGTAACGCACGCGGGTGGCATCATCACTGGAATATTTCGCCCTTAGCGTATTTATTTATTTTAAAAAGCGGTTATCAACATGACGTGTATATAAGTAACTTCGTTGGAATAACGCAATATTCATCTAGGTTAGCCTTATGGGCCTCTAAGTCTACACGTGTGTTAAATTTTAAGGGCGGCTTGCGCATCGTCGTTAAATACAGTTTAAGAGCGTCTTAAACGCATTTAATCTGCTAAATATAATTAGCGTCTTGCACAACAAAAATTTAGGCACTAATCACGTTTAACGAACTGTCAAAGTTAAATACCCAAAGATGGCTATTTAGCGTCGCTAAATACGTTTAGTGGCAATCACGCGTCATCATTTTAAGGTTATAGAAATTTTACTATTATTTTATAAAAGATTGTATAAAGTTCGTTAGGTAGTTTGTACGATGGATTTGTGGGAATTGTATTCTGACGCCGATGAGGGGATTATAAAATGTATCAACAGACCGAGAGAATTGTTTGAGAGAGCAGACTTATTTGGAATGTATTCGGACGACAAATTCTTCAGAAGGTTTCGTCTAACGAAAGAAACCACTATAATTTTGTTCCAGCAAATAGCCCCACATTTACAAATCATAACAACACAATTTGTGTGACTTGACAACTTGGTTGACAAAATGTGACAGTTGAAAGCTCGTCGGTCCATTTCACGCATTTTTTTTTTTTAAGAAATGCAACCATTTTGCTCTAGGTCAAGTGTTCAACGCACGAAAACGTAAAAAGGAATGCAAGAAACTGCTTTACCGACTCCCTAACTACGATTAGTTAAATTACCATCCAAACAGACATGAGCAAGACCTTTTTAATTATATTTAGGCAAAACATATTTAGCAAGATAAACACATTTAACTAAATTCTGTTTAGACCAAATGTTGCGCAAGCCGCCCTAAATGTAAGTTTTGACTACGAAATTTTCTCTAAAAGCATCGGATCGCCATGACATTATTTTGTTTGTTTAATTCTTCTACTTTAACTTAGAGCACCACCATAAGTTTCATCAAAATCTTGATATACTTTTTTTGATATACTCGATCACAATTTTAATTTTAATATTATACAGATTTTAATATTGAACTATAATCGATCAATTAAACTGAAGTTCGAAGAAGAGTAACAATAATTTACGAAAGAAAGACGGGCGGTTAAAAATAATAACTTAAATAGAACCTCCGCCTGAATTCAAGACAATCGGTTTATTTATTTCTTTTCTTTTTTTCCGATTTTTTAAAAAGAATCTTGTTTACATACACGTGTTACCCATGAAAGTTTATATGAAGTAAATGTTATTATTATTTTCATTACATGAGCATTACATTAATATGTAAATATATTTAATTAAAAAAATAAGTATAGAGGAAATATATAAATCAATTATATATTTAATGAACTCACCAGGCTTTAGGTTTGAATACTGACACAGTAATTTTAAAACTGACAATAAATGTATCGTGAACTAATTATCACATCAAAGTATATTACTGTAACTTGGGTTTCGAAGTACGAAGTAGTTGAAATATATCGATAGCGGTTTTAAAGTACGACACGAACTTTCAAGATTTAAATGACACGCTGCCCGTTGCACAAACGTCCACTACAATTGTCATTACTTTCAAACAATATACGAGTATTGATACAATTTTTTCAGAAGATTTATTAGAGTTTGTAGTCGCCATTAAACCTAATAACGTATCCTAATAAAATGGTGATAATGACAAAAATTACATTATCATGGATGATATTTCTAGCTACGTTCCACTGAAACATCCTAATGATTCATTCATGAAGCACCCAGTGGTAGTAAATAAACTTAAACGTTACACGACATCAGTAATAAATCACAAGCCGCGACTCGGATGGCTCTTTTCTCACTCGAATAAAGATTTACCAAGGCGAGTCGGTAGGTTAAACGCTTCTAAATTTAAAGCGTCCATGTCCCATGCGTACAATTCTTTATTTGAGTGGAGACTACCATATAACGCCCATTTTACAGGATATAGCTGTGCGATAAAAAATTCAACACGCCCCGCGAACCCGCTTTTTTAACATCATTCTGTTTTAGGGATGCTGTCTCAATCGTGACGAGATGTTTTGGCTCCCGTTGTAAATTTCTTTTTTTCTGTTTGAATGATGACAATAATACTTAGTGAGCGTGAGAAAAATTTACAAAAGACTTCTCAATGATCCAGAATTTTGATTATGCAGTAAAACAAAAATTTGTACAAGATATTTGAATAAAATATTAGCAGTTGATTTAAATTGATTTCTATTCAAATTGATTTATGCATTTAAAAAAATTGGTTATTACAAAAAAGCTATAAACACTATTAAAAAGATCCAAGTAAAAGTAGTTAGAGGAATAGCTCAATGGAGAGTATTCCGTGGGTAGCAAGCGAATTAGAAATACGTCGAATTTATTTATTGATCATCAATTGATAGACTTTTAGAATATTTACATATGGTATCCATACCATGTATGTATATAGGAACTGCACAGAAAGATATAATATGTTTTGCTATTACGCTCCTGACCTTTGTGAAATATCTAGTATAAATGCGACAAATTTATTTTTCATATGAAACCTTCTGCAGTGTTTGCGTCAAGCGGCCAACTTTAATTTCGTTTCGGTGTTGCTGCGGTTGTGCTGAATATGTTTGTATTCAGAGTTTATGTGCGGAAACTTTGTGACTTCCATTCAATATTATTTTTATATAAATAGTGAACCTCATTGAATTGCTGACCGCTACACATTTTAAAAGGTTCCGTTACGTATCTATACTAATATTATAAAGAGGAATGATTTGGTTGTTTGTTTGTGTGCATCGAATTGGATCCTAGCTGCATTATGTGTGCGAAGTTGCGAAAAAGAGCAAGTTATAAATAAAAATACGTTTGAGCCACTGAAAACTTATTGAAACGCTCTTATATATTTTTTAAATTCAGATTATCTCTGGATAGCTGTCCAGGAGCATCAAGCCCTATCTCCGTGACATCATAAATTAACGAAAAATGCGTTTCTTTGGAGTCTTAATCATCATAAACAGCGGTACGTCACTCACTGCTGAGCACACGCCTCTCCCATTGATCTCCACGACGATCGATTCTGCCCGCATCCAGAACTTTTGTCAGTCAACCTGGTTGGCCTACCCACTGAGCCTCGTCCGGTACTTCTAACTGTGTCCTGCCCACTACCACTTGTTCTCCTATTTTTGTTCTCCTACGCATTTCTTCGTTCCTAATACGATCTTATTAGAGTCTTCCTAGCATTTCGTAAAATAGACGAAATTTCGTTTTTAAAATAGAATAGGTTTTCAGGCGTCATATGATTTCGTACGAATAGTAACTATCTATATTTTGCCATTTCAGTTTTCTAAACTATAGGTAGTACCTACGTATATTGTACAACATTTTTCTGATATGCAACTAATAAAAGTACTCGCTGGTCGCAAGTTCCTCGTCCCAGGGGAACTTTTTATTTGTTCGTTCAAGTCGCACTTGTGCAATAATTTAAAACAACTTTAGTCTCCTTGGCTTTGCGGCTGTACAAGACTTTGGGAACATGGTATTTCTTTATTTATTTCAAATTGGTATAAAGTACTCAAACACGACTTTATTGATATTACTTTATTGATTGATGTAATTTACATAAAATATTGTTGTGGTTCATACTTTGATTCGAGATATCAATCTTGTAGGATTACTGATTAAAAAATAATAAATACCTGTTTCATAATTTAAGGAAATTTTACTTCTAAATCTTTACTGTGTGTTTGATAGAAATCTAAGTATAGCAGTCCTTTTATAAAACGAGGGCTAAATTTAGTTTTTGGTTTAATCCATTCGCCGCCTCGAAAGAAAACGTCAAATAGAGACGTTCCGAGTTATTTTGGACCGATAATTGTTTAAAGCTGATACCAAGGTTAGTTATCGTTTTTTATTAAGATGGTAATCGATGCAGATACAACCGACCCTATATGATAATTTTCATTATTTTTATGTTTCGATTTATATGTTTATATATTACGTTTTAAGAAAAAAAAACGTTTATGTAATAACGTTTATATATTTAATTTTAAATTATGCACTAAATGTAGGATTTACAAACGTTTGAATGTTAAATAAATGGAATGTTTTTTTATTTTAGTTTACCAAATTATTAACACAACAACAAACAGCTTACATTTAGAAGTTTCAACGGAATTTCAATATTAATAAAATTTCAATTGAGAGCATTAGGAGATAAAATCCAATATAAGAATGTCCTTTGATGTGACAAGACTCTCTGAAACATCTGGAATTCATCCCGTGATGTCGATACGACAGAAATGATACACCAAACGGGAGACGGGGCGACACATTTACATCCTGTTTGCCAACTCTGTGGAAGTTTTGTACATTAGTAGTTCGACTGAATTATGTAAGTGCATTCGGTATGCGATATCGAATGTTAAGCAACGTTCACAAAGGTTGGTCATTGGATGTGTGACCGATTTTTTTTAAGGTAAAGACTAATGGATATAACGCAAACGCAATAACTATTATATCGCAACGCATAAATTACAAAACATGTTCTTGTTAAAATGTTACATTTTATAGAAACAGATGTGAGAGGCGCGGTCAATATGTAACACAAGAAGCTATTCTTTAATGAAAAATATTATAGAAAGCAACAGTTCCAGGTACCTCGAGTTGACATTGATGAATACAATATACGATTATTAGTAGGGGAAATTATTATGTGCTTGAAAGTTCGCTAGGTCTAGGTGTACAGGTTCAGGTTCAGGTGGTGGCCGGACCGGGCGGTACCATTACTGGGGCTGCGTAGAGAGGAGCGACGTGCCGGTTGATGAGGCCTGATAGCGCCCTTTTCAGGGCTGTGGTCGGGCCGTCCATCCGGCAGTAGTTGCGATCGTACGGGGAGAGGGGGGGGGGGGATCCACGATAAGGGCTCTGCCTGTGTGGGTCCTCCCAATAGACGGGTAAGAGGGACCGGAGATGTACAGTTGCGCATCACCGATCTCTAGTCGGGGGCAGCTGGCCGGTTTGCGCGCTAGTCGGCATTGCACGCTTCAGCCTCGTCTGGGGGGTTCGTCTCGAATGTCTCTGAGGCGTACTCCCAACCCGCGAGGGACCTGCCCTTTTCAGGACGGACCGAAATGGGGGCGAACCGCGCGGTGTATGGCCTTCGGGCTGGTCCCGTGCATCGCCTTCCATGCGAGGGACCATCGCTGAGTTTTAGTGGTGAACTCCTGCTTCTTGTCAAGCCCTTTTGGGGGTGGGGTCGCAGGAGGAGTCCCACATGACCGCGCCGGGTGTAGCGGGTATGCGTAACGCATTTCTCAGCGTCAAAAAAAAATGGTTCAGGTTATGGGTCTCGGGTAGCGCAATTGAGTGCAAAATTGATCAAATATAATAAAAGGCTTGTAATTAAAATGTATAAGCTTTTTGGATAGGTATACCTAATTAGATCACTACAATACTTCAAAGTACTGTTCTATTAAAAAAGGCGTCAAAAGCAGCATCAAATACAGCTCTGTCATAGCAACATAGCGCAACATCATTGACATTCAGTCAAATAAAACCTACTTCAAAAGGGAATAACAACGAAGTGTTAGCGCTGTAGTCGACACTGTGTTTGACGCTGTACTTAATTTTGCAGAATTCCACTGTTTGTTTTTGTTGTAACCTTAATAGATAGATTTCTATATGTTCCTCTGTGATGGAAGGCTCATACATCGCTTCAAAGTCACATCATATTTGTAAAGGACAGAGAATTACAATGGCAAATTTCAGAATGTTTTCGTCAATTATTCAGCAACGCAATATTGTTACACTAGAAACTGTAATTTATAATCTTTATACTAGTCTATGAAGGATTTGATAGTGCAGTAGTGAATGCTCTTGGTCTGCAATTCGGTTGTTAAGCAACTTTCGCAAGGGCCGGTGATAAGATAGGTGACCACAATTTTATTATATCGAGCTCCTGTGCTTCGTAAGGCATGTAAATCAGTTGGTCTCGGCTGTACCTGCAATCTTTAACACCTACTAATCAGCATTCCATCCATAGGGAAGGCCTGAGCCTGAGGCTCAGTGGGGACAATGCTGGTTGGTGATGATGATAATAGTATTAGGGTATATAGGTATACCGACATAAAGGCGAAACTCTCTCATTCACTCATCACGGAACTTTTGAAAGTTTCAAATTTTGTATGAAGGTTCTTTTTAAAACGTGTGGTCACTAAGGTGGGATTTTGCAAATTTTCGACCTCTAAGGCGTTGATTTTTGGCGTTGATAGTTTTAACTTCGTTACTACAAGTTAATAAGGGTTCCTTTTTCGATGTAGGTGCTAAATAAGATTTCGCAAAACAATACACCCTAACTATACAGATGAAGTTGCGGGTTAATACGGGTAAAATCTGTGTGTTGACTACTGCAATCTTCTGGAAATTCGCAAGATTTTTTTTTAAATAAGGTGATATATCATAAACTCATTGTCTTTCCATCTTACGTCACCATTTGGGTGATATAGCTTCCTGTAGGTGAAAATACTGTTATAATCGGTTTAGTGGTTTCAGAGCCTATTCAACGCATACATGCAATGGCTTTTTAAAAAAATATTTTCTTAGTATATTATTTTTGTTCATTATAGTCTATTTCTGGAATTAAAAACTATGGCCGAAGCTGAAACGGAGTATGTACTTGAACCAATTGGTCCTGCATTATTTAATACATGCCTTTGTCCGCAACATTCCTTTAGTGCAGTTTGTGCAGTTTAAAAGATATCCGCGTACAGACAGCGGGATGCAACTTTGTATTATATTTTGTATAGATTTTTAGTTTTCCTAGTTAGCTACGAAGCTTATTTTAGCGAATCACAATTATTTATTTGATATCTTTTGAAACTATGATTTTAGGTGAATTCAGTAGGTATATTTTTCAACAATTTTTTACTTCCTATTAAGTTCAATATTTAATTTGTTAATGTATAACTTAGACAGTTGTAAATTTGGTTTAAGTAAACACTAAAAGCTATTACCCAACTAAGTTAATAAATAGGCACGCAGGAAATATCAGATATATGTATTGATTCACGAGTAAAATAATTACATATAATTGGCTGTCTTAATCGTAACATTTCATGATTAGTGTTTATAAAATTCTAAATAAATGTTGATGAAGAAGTGAAGGACAAATTTTAATGATTACTAATATTAATTTCAGAAAGTAATATTAACAATGAGAAGATTTTGGAGTGTCATATTTTATACTTCGAATATCCTTTTCTTTTACCTTCGCTATGCATTCTCATTAAAATATTCATTTAAATCGTGCATAAAACTAAGGTTAATTTAAAGTAACCGAGTGTATAGTTTTTATTGGTCCACGGAAAGGAGTCTAGGCAATTTGCAAAGTGGAAGTCTTTTAAAACTTTACTCTCGGCGGAGACATAGTGAGGGCTAGAAGAGATGCCTTGTTTAACTAGGACGCAAGCTCGTTAGGAAACCGTGTAAATGTAATATGTTTTGTGGTACTTAGGGTGTATGTATCCAAACTCATAACTAATTTATAAGATGAGTATACTTATAAGGAGTTCGTTAGTCGATGGGTTAAGGTACATAATATATATAAATCAAGCAGTACTTAATTAGGCACAAACGGTCAAATTAATACACTCTTACACTCGTATCCATAGTCGAGAGAATTTCTTGAGAATATGTTATAACTCAAGCAGCTATTTTTAATAAATGAACAATAAATCTAAATGAAGTAATAAAAGTTTAAAGTTACTTTTCTCGTTTATTAAATAAATATATCGTGGGTTTCAAATCAGAGGAACGAGATATTTTATATAAAGTTAATCTTTTCTTATTTTATCAATTAAGACAACATATTTTTTTTTAATAATTGGCAAATTACTTATGCAGATTTAAGTGAAACTCTTTTCGACATATGACCGATAGTCATGTTTATTTTCATGTCTCATAAAAACTAAGGGTGATACGCCCCTATGGGTTGAAGCTAACATTATGTGCTTAAGTAATTACTTAGACTCAAGTAATTTCTTTTATTCGACTATAGATATGAGTGATAGAGACTCACATTTTTCCCAAACAAACGTGACACTTCATTCAGTTGCTTCTCTTCACTCAGTTGCGCTTGCATACGGACAATCCGCGATCTGAATATAAATGCCATAATACCTGTATAAATGGAGCTGAAACTTGGTCCCTGCTTTCAATAAAAATTGCCGAAAAATGTATGCCTTGGAGATGTAATTTTGGAGACTTATATTATTAAGGTAAAATTCTCCGTACCACTTTCCCCTTTAGTATATCTGTACTGAAGGAACTTAAAGTTAAAGAGCGGCTCTCGTCGACTCAACAACAAAATAAGAACAGAATAGTATAGAGTAGCTTATTTTGCTAGAATATGATATTATCGATGTTTATATAAAACTAACCAGCATATTCTGTCGATCCAGTCGACGTGAAAATAAGTGCTTATTAATAGTACAGGACTGCGTCGAAGGAAAGAGATTAAGAGGCTGATCATAGATCTTGTAAAATTAATGACACAGATTACCGTGACTGAGAGTTCTCGAAGCGCAGCGAACCGACAAAAAAAGAGGGATATTACCAGAGAAACAGTTCGTGTCAGGATGACAAAAGAATGAATGGCCGGTATACCATCTGCACAACCACGACCATATTGTCAAGAGTTCACGATTAATAGGAAGACCTATATAAGAGGACAATTCTAGTAGTAGGTGCTGTTTTTCATACATTTGCTCGAGGCTCGGGATGGGGCTAGAATAACTATATGTCCTTCGACGCTCAAATATATTTAATTCCAGAAATAGTTCTAGTTTTCATACTGCTTCTGCTAATATACTTATATGTTATGCTCAAAGATCGAAGAGGCTCATTGAGCAAAAATATAGTTCACAACGCGTTGTGGCAATCGCAGAATAACCATATAGCGAATAGCGATAGCAATAGCGATTCTCTTCTGGTACTTCGCCGGCACGCTTGCTTTGCTTGCTCGGCATATTATGTTGTTTGATATACTTATAATAATAAAACCTATCCTAATCTAATCAAATATGGTTGAATACCCTTCAAAGTTTTTCTTCATTGCCACAACACGTTGTGGTCGGATAGCATGACAGCTATGACACGGATTACGCTATGTAGTCATTCTGTAAATGCCACAACGCGTATTGAACTATTTTTCGCTCAATGAGCGATTTCGATCTTTTACTGTGATATACCAGGAATACGATTGTGGAGATGAAGCAATTTTCGCGAACGCTGATCAGACCTGAAACTAAATTTATTTTAAGATCCTCCGCGCTTCGGAAGGGTTTATGGTGTTTCTATTTGATAGACATGCAGTGATGATAATGACTGATGATGATGATGAAGATATAAAAAGCATTTCTGGGATTGTAAGTTATTTTAAAATTAAAATTCTATATCTGTTCCCAAATGTTTGAATATATAAAACTATGAATGGTAATCATTTATCTTTGAATTTGTAACAAAACGACGTTGCTCTGGGAATATAATTTTCTCTTTGCATAGAGTTGATATCTAATGCGATATTAATGATATTTGTACAAATTTGTCGGGGCCTCTGGAATAAGGTCACGCTAACTTCTGCTGGCTAAATTATTACTAATTCCCCGGTATTGGGGTGTGGCAAAATACTTGTGTGTTTTATGAAAGAAAATTACTTTTATGCTGACTATAGCCATACATAAAAAGCAATGCAATTGCAGAGGTCGAAGAAGACTGGTGATAATAAAAATTAAGTTTCATTAAAGTAATGCCTTGCTTCTCATTAAAATGGTATCTCAATAAACTCAAAGCTGCCACGGTATAGAAGTTCAATTAAATCGTTTGATTTAACTGAACTCCTGTAATACCTTTTGATGCAGATTTTATTTAATTGAACCTCTATACAGGGAAAGTGCTGTGCTTGACCTTGAGTTCTACACTGGTTTTATAACAAAATAGCGTTGCAGAAATAAAAAGAAATTTTAGAATATGTTTTATCGGCAGTTAATGAATGGGTTTTAAGTAATAATTAGGTAAATGCTAATAAGCTGTAGTCTACTCGTAGGGCAAGCGAAAAAAACGGTTAGTCCGTAACTATGTGCCTGAAACTGAAGTATTTAAGTTTTACGAAACAAATGTAAAAGGTACGATGGGGTTGACATATCCATATGGATAAAAACCCAAAATAAAATTCAAGAACTAAAAATAAAAACTGAAGTATTTTCTCCAGGAGCAATATACTCGTATGTCTAAGTATTTCTTCTAGTTCAAACCAACCTCTTAACGTTAATGGCTGTATTGTATACTAATATTAAAAGAGGAAATATTAGATTCATTGTTTTTTGCATTGAATAGTCTCTGAATTTGTTAGCATTTTATTTTATTATTACTTACCAGTGGTATTCCCGTGACTTCGCCCGCGTAAATTATAGTCTATATATCACCACATAAGATGGCTAATTTTAAAATCGGTCTGTTAGTTTCGGAGCATATTCATTGCAAACAAATAATAAATTTTTTATGATTCACAAAATGGATGTCAAAAATTTGAAATAAATTTTGTTATTTTTATTACAACTCGGTAAAAATCCGACAATTTTTACAGTTTAAAAGTACATCCTTACAGTTTCATTTCAATTTCAACTCAATCATTTGTGTAATATGTTTTTGTTCTATTTTATAGATTTTATAGTCCTGTTCCGTAGCCGATTAGCTCGCACGCCGGTTTCAAGATGTCGCCGTCTCTGAGGGGTTCGATTCCCGGCTCAATGGGTGTTGTGGTACCTTCGCTGTCTCAGATATTCCATAATACGCGGCTTTAGCTACTCATCTTGGATTATGAGCTATGTACGAGATGTTGTTTAATATTTATTTATCTTATTTATAGTTTCGGGTCTGCATTTGTGTTTGTGATTTCTATAACACGAGTTCTTCAGCTACTTTACTCGGATTCTGAGATATGTGTGATGGCTTTGACCTGTGTTACATGATTATTTGAATATTAAGTGGCTGGCGCTTTGCTGCGACTCCATTCGCAGTTATTTAGACTAGCAAGCACGGAAAAGTAATAGCAACCTGTTGTTCCTCAAAACACGTAAAATAAAATATTTCTATGATCTGTACTCTCAGTACGTAAATTATCGTGTGACATTCAAATTCAAATCGTAGACGTTTGTAAAATTGGTTTTATTTATGTTTTCGTACCCGTGGTATAGTTTCTTCAATTTATACAAACTTTTATCCCGTATTTCAACCATGACAAACGGTAACCCTATGTCCTTTTCTATTTTCTATAAGATCATATCTATATATGTACAAAATATCATTGAAATCGACTTCGTAGTTGAGGAGTGAAAGTGTAACAGACAGAAACGGAAATTGTCACTTTCCCATTTATATAATATTACCTATTAAGGATTTCCAATTTATATTTGTACAGTCATCTACCAAAAGCACACTAATATTTCCAATACAAAAAATTTATATTTGCACTCAAGATTATCTTTCGATTCATGCTTTACGATTTTTCGTATTACAGGAATTTTCATCACGAAAGTCAGGCCGGGATGTTGTCTTACCTACTTTCTCACTATAGTTTAGGAGGGCGCGTACACAATAAATGACTAATGCATTCTTGTAATTAAACTCTTTTAGAGAAAATTGATAAATATTTTTACAATACTCATGAAGGTTTGCGATTAATTTTTATCAGTCTCAGAGTAAATACAGTCATTATTATCTATTTCATCATCGGGAGTAATGAGATAGATATAGTTTGTCTTTTCGCATTATTAATGTAGGGATTTTAGGATTTAGTTATTTGGGGTGGGATTTCCTTCTGTGGCTACATCCAGGGGTATTCCCTCAATGGACCCACAGAGGCCTAAACCCCACAGTGTACCATCTCCAGGGGTATGAAACCTGGGAATGCCGAGTCTCTGGGACACACTCTTTAAGCCCTGTTTTATAGGATATTTACCCAGTTTCGCGAGGGACGTGCGGGCAACCATCTGTACGTTGCTTTCATTGGTCGGTTATTGTTTTATTATCCAAAGAAATGAACGCGCAGAGGTTGCTCGCTCTGCTGACCACATCGACCAGTGGATATATACCATTATCGCTGTAAATGACTGCTGGTTGCGGGCATACGCTGCCATTTGGTTTGTTGTCACCTGCTGAAAATTCTGGAACCTCTTGCTGTTGTAGCAGTAGTGTTTACTTATGTTACTAAACTGTTACTAAACTTAGATATCGTTTATATGTTACTTAATTCAGATTTAAAATCGATTGTGATATAATTTGGAAACCTTATTATTTGACGATTTATTTCATTGTTGCTAATTCTTTGTATTTGTGTTTGTCCACTAAGCCCTGATCTTCTGTCTCACTCATCATTCTAACAAAGACTTTTTTTTTTACTTCTATTGATAAATGTTTTAGTTATTTAGAATAAAAATTTTATTTTTAGATATCTATAATTATATTCTTTATCTTTTCATGTACTTTAATATAAAGTATAATATAATTGTTTAAAAATACTTCCAGAGTGATAATGTAATGAGAAAAGCAGTTACTTAACGTTTAATTCGTATATTCAATTATATTCTGATCTACTTCTTTACCTCTGTATTTGAATGACGCTCTTTGTCGGTTGTTATATCACTGTATAAAAGCAATATCTACTCATGAAAATCTGTTAATTTATTTGATCATATTGTAAAAATAATAGACAGGATACATAATTTGTCACATAATGTTTATTCCCAATCTTTGGACCCTATAATGCTTTAAAACTAATAATAACATAAATACAACACTGCCATATGTTTACCGTAATAAAGAAATTTCATAGCACTTCACTGATAGTAACGGCTTCTTTGTAAAACCAATTTATTAATTCAATTATTTATTTAAATCACTATAAAATTTCATGTAAATTAGTTTTACAATAAGTCGTGTAAAGCAGACAAATCTACAAAGCAAATTTTCCAAAGCTCAACTGTTAATTATATCTAATTTCAGTTAACCTATACTAGACACCTATAAAGTTTACCACTATATTTCATTATTACAAGAATATTTATATTATTTGAAACATATTTATTCTTTTTGTGGCTGTCAAAACCATAGTAACAGCAACGCTCAACAACTGGTGAAAGATTTAACTATCCATTTGACGTCACACTCTGTCTTTTTTGGGTAATTAATTTTCATTAAATCATTTACTTGGAGACAAATATTATATATGTAAAAAGGGGTTAACTCTAGAATAAAAACTTCGATTGAGGATGAGCTCAAATTTATTTGAATTAACAATGACGTCTCCAATGCCACAATACTCCATAAAGTAAGAAAAAAAGAAATTACCGAACATCTATAAAAGTTGTAATAATGATAGTTAAGCTAAATTTACCACTAAATATTTTACAATGTCATTGTATTTTTTTTTACTTAAACCACAATAACACTTTACCTCTGCTCTAAAAGCATTTAAATAATTCAAGTCACACAAATCTAACAATTAATTACTAACTATAAATAGTTTGCATGGTTTACTTTGCTCGATATACAAATAAGTTTTTCAGCAACACTCTAAATCTGGTCACCGTAACAAAACAAAAACATCATTAATACTGGATCCGAAGCGAATTGTTAAAATTAATTTGGTAAATAAGCCATAATTATCTAAATAATAACAATAAAATAACATTTACATACTATAGCGATAAGTAAATTAAACGAAACTTGCGCGACACTACTCGGGTTCTATGCGTGATCCACTGTTTAATACAATTTATCGACGTTAATAATTCCAACGTACGAAAACAACACTTATTAGGTATCTGATACTTCAAACGGTTATTTTGTCTCTTTATTTCTATTCATATGTATCTCTTAGAATAGTATTTTTAACTAAATTTTATTTAAGGGGCACAGAATTGATATGTTTCCGATGCACGGCGTTTGTGTGATACCGTTTCACTTAAACCTAACTTGCAAGGCGATGCTACACCCCTACTCTACCCTATCACATGCGGGCCAATGTCACGCGTCTGTACGACGACGATCCGAACACCATCTACTCGATTTTCCAGTAAACAATAACAAAATATCGATATACGGCTTGTCCTTCTTATTTTTTGTTTCAATCAACGTAAAAAGAATCACAACGCTAAGCGGGAACGGCATTAAGATACAGGACACAGATGCAAGCGAACAATAATTCTAGAATAAAATTATAATTTGGATATAACGTGACATATAGCCGATTGCATTACAAGTAGTAGACGAGATACAGAATAAACGTCTCTATGAAACCGCTTCTTTTATTTCCTAATTACACATTAATATTACACGATGATATGTATCGAGTAGTCCCGCAAAAGGTGACGTAGCCGTGTCCGCAGCCACTGGACGTCTCTTACTCGCTATCTACGGTTGTTGGACGGAATCATGGCGGCGTCCGTGTCCACTCGCAAAATCCGTGCGATTCGTCCGCCATTTTGTCTATCCACCGTTTTGTCATGTCTTGCGTCTTAAAATGGCGGGCGAAAAACATTTCACACAAATCAAAAAAGTTATACGTATATTCGATGACTCTGCAGATAAACAATTAACAGTTCTTTTAAGAAAGATTGCCATTAAAGAGACCTTTAAAAACACTGTAGAACCATCGAAATACGCTAAAGTCACAACTGAAAAGAAAAATCTAACTTTTCGTTGTATTTTAGTATACGATCATGGACTACGAACGCCGAAGGTATGGGAGATCACTACTACATTATTACACAATTACTTACACACGAATTAGCATTATACCGAATTAAATAAGTAAACATTGACTTAGCTTAGTTATTAAAACAGACAGTGATTACTAATGTAAAGAGAATTCGAGATATAAGTTGTGATAGAAAATAATTATCACTGTTCCAGAAATTAATGAACAATTTAATAAAATTAGACGTCTTATATTTTTAATATAAATTAATGTACCGGTGAATCGTAAGTTTTTTAGATTAGATATAACTCACTTTGGATATTAGGTAGTACGGTAAGGTAACAAGTTATGGTTTTCATATAGCTAGCTGTCACCCGTAATATGGACATCTGTCTCAAACCTAGTTCACGTATAGTTTTTGGAAAGCATACTAGCTTTCGACGAAATTAAGTGAAAAAAGTTTTCGTCCTTACATAACCATTATTGCCGATACATGTCGCCTACATAATACAAGTTTGGTACGGTCTGAGGTTAGTATTAAAATTATGTAAATCCTTCATCTTTGGTCTGTACACCACGAAACTCGATAAAAGTGTGATAGTCATAGTCACTATAAACAACGTATAAAATTTTTTCTAAGTCAAAAATTGACGAAATTTCTATTAAATATTGACTAAGAGATTTTCATAAGAATTCACATGCGGAATATCCGGCCACTGACCGTTTGGTCGCGTGAATACCTCATAGATATCTGTCGCGTCAAGATTTTTTAATTCAATATATCCGAAATCTTATCATTACAGCCTAAGCAGGGATTTTTTTTTTTACTTTTTTTTTGTATAATTTTTACATGTTTACATCAGCAGAATACGTTACTAGATATCTCTATTATAACATTAAGATTTCATTTTTGGTTTATTGCTATTTCGCATTGTTCAAGTTCGATCTGCACCGTGTTCCATCAAAACATATAGGTGACACCCCGATCGAACTTCACGCGATAGTCAACTAGCTAAAAATAAAAAATATATTAATCTTCGCATTTTGATTAATCCTAATATTTTAGTAGATTTTAAACTCCATTACATTGTTTCATTATTATGTATGAATAATTTTCATTAAATAGTAATGTAACTATGCTGACTCTCTACAATAAATACCCTTATCTAATTTTATTGACCTAACGATTACACAATAAAAGTAACTACTAAATTTTAAATTAGATTATTTCCAAAAAGCTCGTCCAAGCATGCAGATAGTAGAATAATTGTTTCACTATTCAGCGCAGGCGCACGTGGCGCCATATTAATTACCATTTAATTAATTATAATGATTACATTTAATTATTTAACTCTCATAAGGCCAAGGCTAAATTCTCGCAACAAGACTGAACTTATCTCGAATGTGTCGCATCGCATACTAATCGTAAAGACAACATGAACCGCAAAGTTTGTTAACGAAACTTCAATGGAAAGCTCCAACTAATTAAGAATATAATCACGAAGGTTTTAAATTGAATCGTAATTTTCAAGGCACAAGAAAGTTTGGTGTCTAAACAAGATGGCTAAAAGTAAGATGGGATATTGGTATGCAAAGAGTTCAGCGGCGGTATATAGCTCCGCACCGATGACACCAGCCTCGGAGGGGCCTGCGCCATGTCACATGAATAAATATATCTTAACATTATATATTGCGATACTTCCATTTACAGATACAATGGATCGTAAGACCAACACTAGAGTGCCAGCGCTTTAACGAGTGAATTGAACATTATAAAAATCACTAAGAAAGTATTAGGTAAATATAATTTGAAATAGTCATGAAATTCATTTAAAATACGCTAACATTATCGAGGCTAAAAACAAAAGTATCGTAATTTATTACATACAACTTTATTTAAAATCATTCAACTTGAAATATTATTATTAACAAAACGTAATCTTTCTATGAAGGGCACCTTTGGTTTTTAGCTTATTCGAATGAGATTTATCCTAAAATGTTTAATTTCTGGTTAAACGCTATATTCATAACAAATCCTCTCAGTTGTATACATCGGTCTTATAGAAACAAATATACAAACTTTCTCATACAATAAGTTAGTTGTAAATAAATCTTATATTACACAATAAAATGAATAATATTACATAAACAGATTACATTTATAGGAAAAAAATAATTTTAAATTATATTACTTTATATGAACGGTAAACAATAACCTGGAATGTTAATGATAATACAATTAACACTTGCTAAATTTGGTATAAAGAAAAATACACCACACCCCTGATGTTGTATTAATAAATCGGAGTCATAACTGTAGAGGAGACAGAGCTTATATGTTTATAATACAGAGAGGTCCGTAAACGTGGACCAATTAATCTTGATCCAATATTAGCCGTAGTGATGACATAAGTTGTGTTGGTCATTAGTGTATGCTCCATCTCCCGTTGTGGTTCCGATGCGACTCAGAGGATCAAGATTGCGCGTCCCTCAGTTAGCTGGTTGTCAAGTGCCAAGAGCCACAAACGAACTAATGTTGTTCGTCCTCTTCTCCGCCTTTGGCTCCCTGGGAAACAATTCACCATTGTAGAACAACTGTAAATTTATTTTTTTCTCTAAAAAATAAAATTCACGACTTAGTAACGCGCAGGCATTATAACTATTGTGCGAGGTGCAATGGTGAAACATTAGTTACTTTGCTTTCAGATAAGGTTTAGAATCTCATGGAAGTGTATGAAACTTCTTAATTTACTCTCGTTTCAAGCTCGAGAAACGAGAAAATCAGTTTCATACACTAATCAGTGTTACTAAAACTAAAGGATCAAAGCGTTGGTACATTGAACTATCGTGAATATAATTTTTATGCTGCATTCTTATCATTATGTGACTACCTTTTGCTATTAAATTATAAGCGTCGATTGAATTTATCTTAATAATAACGAAATTACGCTTCAAAATATATTACAAAAATCGAGGGTTTTTAATTTAATTTCTAATAAGGTAGGTACGTATTACAAATAGTGCACGCGCATACTTCATGTGCGAGAATCCAGCCGTTGTGTGCCATCTTATGCCTTGCATATTCGAGGTGTATTGCCCCCTCGGAGCTGAGCAGGAGGGCGCCTTGTAGCCGGCCCATGGCGGTGGCCGCATCAGTCGGGCTGGCGAACTCGACAAACGCCACAGGGCCCGCGCTGCCGCCATTACCGCCGGTCAGGAGCCGCAGTCGCGAGTACCCGGGGCAGCTGTACCACGATACTTAGTTGTGCCCGCTCTCGTACCCCCCAAATATGCGTTTGTGTGCGAATACGTAGCTTTAGTTTGCGATTCGGACGTTATCTTTCCATTTTTGTTTGATTTTCCGTTAAATAAATAAAGTTTAGAACGTAATATTTTTAACGAGTTGTAATATTTTCCGGCATTTTTACTAGTGTGCATTTACTACACACTACTGCTACTTTTGCTAAATCTTTCATCAACGGTTGGATTTAAGACATTTCTTATTTTGTTCATAAGTCGAAGAGGTCGGCTTGTAAAAAAAAACTAAAGTATATTTATAAAGAACTCGTTCTTTACACATTTTCGAACAGATTCATTTTATTTTTAACGTGTTAAAGAATCGAAGACAACAAAATCATGTCAAATAAAAAAAAAGCTACGTGATAAACATTTTATATTCCTTTTATTTTGCTCTAATGCTGCATAGTTAACCATAACTAAATAAAAAAAGAGCAAATATTATGTATTGTTATAGTGCTAAAATAATACGACTAGTGTGATAAGTATTAAATTCTCCATAACGAAACTCTTCAATGGATGTATTTAGAGAACTTAAACATTTAATTCAAATCATAAAATGTAATCACGACAGTAGTCTGACCGCGCCGTGGAGAAAACTGACTATCAAAAGGTTCGCATTCAAGAAGGTAGGTACAATAAGTATTGTCGCTAAAGTAGGTATGATGTTGTCAAATGCCTCTACGGTAAAAAATTAACTAAAACATGTTTAAACACAATTCCAGTCTTACCAGTCAGTCAACCCATAGGACTGTGATTGAAAGGTATTCTAATTAGTTTTTAGCATTTCGGTTTTAAAAAACAGTGTGCTTGCTTATGCGACCTTATACTTTTGATGTAGATTCTATGTGAGTGAAAAAGAGAAATATATCTATCTATTAATTATTTGATTGTTTTCAGTTCATAGTGTTGTTTATAATTGTTTCTTTTAGTTTAATCAAGAGATAAAACTGACCAAAATAAATGTTAATCTGCCATACTAAATTTGAAGTTCAAAAATTGTGGAAATTTAGAAAAACATATGCTGCTGTTTGGTTTTGGTAGTTTGAGGGCTACAAATCAATATTGACTAGGAGAAGAGGACAGACCCAACCGCAAAGAATGAATGAGATGAATGCAAGAAAGATAAAGTATGATGAATGAAAATACATGTGGTAGTGCTGTAAATAAGTAAGCGAGAACTGGTTATTAAGAAGAAAATAGACTAAAACGGCCTGTTAAAGTGGGGAGCAAACGGGAAAAAGAAAAATTAAATAAAATGTTTAAATTGCAGCATGTTTCTATTCAATTGAAATTGAAACTTGTTAGATGCTTTATACACTAGATTAAAAAAAAAAAACAGTGGGCTTTGCGCAATATTATAGGAACTACACAATCGTTTCTCCTTGTTCGCCAACTCATTCCTAGTCTTATATAGTGTTTTCCTATAGGGCTGACTAATAATTACTTTCTCATATTAAACGGTCGGACTACTGTCTAAGTTTTGTTTCGAAGTGGAGAATAGTGTTCTTAGACTGTCATGCTTTGAGTGGTACGGGTGCAGGCTTTCTGTTCTCACACACACATAAAAGTTTCAATGACCATATAAAATATAAAATTGGCATTTATATGAACATTTCACTTGTGTGAGTGGTCACAGAATTATAACATAAAAATCCTGTACTCATGTGGACGACAAGTGACATTCGGTGCAACATGCACTGTGGAAAATACACATACATTAAATACGTTTTCAAATTAGTTCAACTTATTGAAATTGAAACATGACATTTATAATTATTATATAATAATCGAAACCGTACGGTTTCGATATTTGTATCATTAACACTCAAATTAGTCCATATTGAAAAAAATATAATATAAAGTACCAAGACCACTTTGTTCTCATAGACTAAGTTGAGAATTCGTGTGTGCTTACAGGACATAAATGATCAATTACAATAATTTTGTCACCATTTTAAACAAAATTACAATAAAGCATAAATTAACTTATATATTTTTATGGACGACCGATTAGGTTTTCAAATTTCCTTTTTAATATCGGATCTCGTATCAGTTATGTCCCGATACAAAAAGGTTTATTCCCATTTGCCTAAAGTTTTATTTAGAAATTTCCAACCTAAAAAATGGCAGAAAAATACCTATTAAATTAATTGTCACAACTCTATTTTTATCAAAAGAATATCTTCATTCAGTATAGCTTTTGCAAAGGGAATAACCCATGAAATAAAACATTAAATATATACAATTTTAGGAGATGTTTTATTTACCTGCTGAAAATCTCCTTCAGCTCGTGCTCAGAGACGAACTGGCCCAGGTTTGCGACGAACAGCGTCGAGCAGGGAGGTGCTGGGTGCGCTGGGTGCGCGGGCGGCGCCGGCGCATGTGTCGGTACAGCAGCACCGGGTGAGCCTAGCGCTGGCGCTGGCAGCACGCAAGCACCCAGCGTCAGAGGGGTCTGTATGGATTGTAAGAAGATATCTTATGTCCTAATCGTACGAAATAAAGAACGGAACTATGAAATATGAGTAGAATATGTATTTTTTTTATATACTCATGTAACTCTTTGTAATTTGAAAATCATTAGCTTTCTATATTCCTGACCGATATAAACTTTTAACTGTGCTATTTTTATACTTCATGTAATTACTAAATAGAACTTACGTGGTGTGGCCTATCGGCGGCAGCTAGTCAGAGGTAAGAGCGCACTGGCGCCATCTGTGGATGGATGGCGGGGTGCACTAGGCCGTGAGAGAGAGCTGGTAGTTCACCACCATACGCCAACGGATGGTGCCACAGTTCCGCGCCTCCACCCGGGAAGAACGGGCTCGCTAAGTCTGAACCATAAACTTTTCTTTTACCAAACAATAATAAGACAACGTTTAGAGAGACAGATTAAGTTAATTACGGTTATAAAATGTGTAAATGCTGAAGTCATCTGGAAACCGGAATAACGAAGGTAAAGTAACCCAGATGTCACAAGACCCTTTAAGATGTCAAACAAGAAGTGTAATCAAATTCGATTTAATTAGCACAGGCTTCTAATATAAAACTGCTATAAGTCATTATTTACAAAGTGCTTTACATGTCTTCACGAAGTGTGTTATAAACCATTTCTTTAATGTGTTAGAAAATCAAGTGTTATCATGAAAACATGTAAAAGTAGACGTACTATAGTGGCAGAGAACCCGACAGATCAATCAATAATAGCTTCACGGATCTAGGCCTTGCGTGGTACGTGTAAGCGATCACAGATACTTGCCCGTTGCGTTAGCTCGAGACGCCCCAACACGCCTCATTTACTTATTCAGACCACGTAAGGGGAACGTTGGAGATACGAGCAATTTTAGTGTAAGGATCGCACCAGACGAGGGTTGTGAGAACATTAGTGTCGAGATGAGGTTGGGTGCGGGACGGTCGAGCGAGCGCCAGCGGGCGGTGTGTGCGTACGGCAGTACTTACGTCCAGTGAGTGGGTGCATCAATGCGGGGTGTGCAGCTGGCGCGGCGGTGGCAACTGCCGGCTTCGGCTTGCTGACCTTCGTGTTGCTTTTAGCGAACTCCAGCCGAATCGTTTGTGGCATGTCGGGGTCGAATCGGACGCCCTGCTGTGAACAGCCGCGAGCGGTGCGGCGCTCCGATATAATGACGATGGAACGGTAGCCGCGACTGCCAACGGCACCGACGCCGCTTAGGCAGTGAGGCGCATTGGAGACGGATATGGAGGACATTGCACTTGGACTCGGAGGATATGATATTTTGCAGGGATTTTCAGCAGCCATTTGCAGTATCCTCAAAGATAATAATAGATTTTTTTTTGGACAGCGAATAATAGAATCGTTGCGAACCATGAATAACTGTTTTGCTACGAGTATAATGTTTGGAAGTCCGCGTCCGCGCCTGCTAAAGTGACAAGAACACAGTGCTCGGGATGTGACATCAAAACCTGTCAAACAGTGACATGCATTGCGTATTTACACCGTCATGTTATCGTTCAAATTCCGTTTATCATTGTCTCGGAGGCTTTAATGTCCTCGGTAGACGACCCATTCATTTGGTCCATTCGATATGTGCATGGGTTTAGCATAACTTATGTTGCGGTTACTCGAGTCAGGAAAATGTTATTCCAAGTCTACAATGAGAATATCAACTATAGTGCTCGTTGGCTGTGTAGGCATGTGATGAGAAGAGATTTAGTAACACCGTGCGTCTTACATGTTTTATTAGTATTTACATTAGCATAGTAAGTTCATAATGTATCTCAGTCTTTATTAGAGATATTGACCTGTGGTACCTTACTGTGTTTCAAAGCCATACAGATTTTATAAAGGCTATATATATAAATATTATGTGTATTCGTGATTCCGTATCAGTTGTGTTTAATAATTGCAATATAGTGATAGTCAAATATCGTAATTATTTTTGCTATCAATAATTTCGATTTAACTACTCCTTAATATTTATATTTAATTGGAGGCTGTTCCAATATAGTGTTTAAAGCAACTTTAATAGTTAGAACTGATTGGAACAGACTCTGCGATATTGTTTTCATTTATATTGTTATTAGTTGTATCTAAAACAACACAGCTGCATGTGATAATACCAACCTGAAGATCTTGCTTTGCAGCCTCAGCTCCAGCCCGAGTGTGGAACGTGACAAAGCCGACGGGCTGCAAAACACGATTCACATCAATATAAAGATTTATAAAAGCAGAATTTCATTCTTTTGATAAAAACGTAAATACAAACTATGATAAAACATTCACAAACTTACCGACGCTGTTTTTCCATTCTTACTGGTAACCTTTAACAGGGAGCCCTCGTAACCCTGCACAAAAAAAAAATTGCTACCATTACCAAATAGCAATATAACGACAACAATGGAATGTTTCTTAACAAAAATACTGGTATGGTTATTATTACTATCATCATCATGTAATTTGTTTATCGGAAGCGGTATGCCATTATTAAATTGCTTCAATTGTTATCGTGGCCATGTCAAAGCGTATTTTCATTCGGACGACGGTGGCAAAGTACAATTTGGTTTCCAAAAAGGTACCACTCGGTGCTTGGCACGGTTAAAAACACGCGATACTGTAGGTAAAACTAACCCTCTGTATAAGTTCGGCCACCTTTATGTCTGTCGGTGCCATCCGTGCCAGCCAAGGATCGAGTGTAATCCCCCTTATCGGTAGACAGAATCGATTCAATCCGAATATTACGGATCGGAGCATGACACTTGATATTTACGACGCAGTAATCCGAATCGGGATCTTCTAGTCGCGTGACGAAGCTATACTTAAGTCTCTTGGGGTTACTATTTGAACGTTGGAATTCTTACGCCGTCTATTTATTTGATGCGTGTTTTCACGTTCAACGCTAAGTCATCTGTGATAGTTTCCGTGTACCTTTATTTTGTCGCTAACATATAAAAACATACGTTCTACCTATTTTTTATACATCAATGTTGTGAGGTGTCGTTTCTTTATCCCTCGTTAAAGTGAAAGAAGGTTTCTTGTTAAGTCATTGTAACCTGTTTATTTAAATGGATAGGAAGGAACACTTGTACATTCTTCATTCTAACTTAGGTATATTCTTACTTCGAGGAGCAGGGTCAGCGATTGTAATGGGCTTACCTCATATGCCCGGAAAAGTAGGTAGAGCTCTCGTGGTTTCGCGTCCATCGGTAGTCCACTCACGAACAGAGTTCGCACCTGCAACAATAAAAAATATAATGTAGAAACATAATGCTAAACATAAATCCGTTGAAACGGAGCTCTATTTCTACTATTCTAGGTACTACGGTAACCGCAATAAGTTCATTCAGTATTAAGGTTTATTTGTGTTGCGGCACTTTCGTATTTATGAACTATAAAATGTTTCTAACAGAATAGAGTTTAGGCGTCGGCTGGCATTTTACATAAAAGCTATTTTTCTCAAACAAAGACAGTGGGCTTTTTCACAGAGCCTCTACAAAGGGAGGATAGAAATATTTGAATGGCTCTCCCGTTTGATTCGAAAGCTTCGTCGGCTTTGTAAACTGCGCATTAATTCGGTGGGTCCATTTAATGAAATAAAACAGGCCATAATGGCGGCAGATTTGGTGCGTGCGGGAAATGGAGATTAATTGCTGGCAACATTGGCGAGCACCATCTTGTTGCGCGTTTTATTTATGTGTCTGAACTTTCGATTTAACTTTCTGGAATGTGTTTAGGAGTAAGTTGATAATTAAGGTTATATGCTAATTATATGTTAGTTAATTAGCCTAAGAGAACAGGCTAATTGACTCCTTTTTTATTTGTTAAACAAACAAGTTTTCCCCCAGAGGATTCGCCTGCGTTATCTCTAGGGAACTGTTTAGTGCGACAAATGGAGCCTATATTAACATTCGGACTTAGAATTGTTAGTATACCAAATTTTATGAAAATTAGTTTAGAAGTTTTCGCAAGAAAGAGTCCAATAATATCTGATAAATAATATAGAAGTTACAGCATGTCCACGATTAATGTTTATGTGTTTGTGAAGCTGGTTCGGTAGCGAAGAACACATGGGCTCTTTGTTTTTGGTATGTTTATATTTATAATTGTTACATCTTATGTAATTAATTTAATACCATATATATTTAAGCAAATTTTTGTAATATACCTACCAATATCTTTCAAATTTTTAAAATATAATACTTTCCAAATTATTGCAATAAAATTTATCTTTTTAAATGTTTATAAGTTAAAATGGTTTATATTTTTTTCGATCATATAACAAACCTGTAATTTCACCTATATTTTCAACGTCTCAATTTAGTAAGCCAGAATTAATTAAAAAAAATGTTATAAAGATGGTTTACAATTAATATTAAAGTATATTCAGTTCCGACATACTGAGGTTGTATATCGTATACATTTTACCAAGTCGTGGCCGGTCCGGTCCATATCAGGCGGGGTGGACCTTTATACCGGCTATTTTCCGGTTGACCACACCGGAATTCGCCGTTTTGATGATACAAGATATTTTTACAGAGACTACTTTCAACATTATACAAAATTTTGTGCGTTATGTAGAAATATTTTACTATTTTTATCTTCTTATGATAATATTTCACAAAGTATATGTTCTTGATGTTACCGTAATTATATATTTGATGGATATAGAATATTTTTGTATATTTACGTAATTTTAATGATAACAACTCTATTCACTAGTTCTAATCACCATATGTCGACTAGAGTTTGGCAAGCGAAACGTGACACCACCTATTTTTCCGTTTTCATATGGCAACAACATAGAACTGTCAGTTTGACACTACGTTAGACAATTCAAGAATATTGAATTTTGTTGTTTTTGCGAATTTGAACTTGTGTTTTTGGTTAAAAATTATGTCGAAGCCGATAAAAAGTTCATCGAGGAAACTTCTTTCCATCATGATTGACAAGTTTACTGAAGTGAAAACTGAATTAAATAAAAATTTCATGGAGAAATTACAACGATTAGATAAAGTTGTATCTTTTTTAGGTTAGTTTTGTATTATAATTTTGATACTTTCGTTTTAATTTTCTGTAATTAACTAAACAGATATTTTTTATAAAATATTGCTCTATTTCAGATAACTGTGATGGTGATATTCAACCAATAATGGAGGAGATAAATGCAATAAAAACTTTAGAAAAACAAGAAATGCTGAATTCGGAAACGCAGTACTTACAAAAAATTTCTTCAATGACAGGTCTCTTTTCTTGTTTTGATTTAAAATAGATTGATAGTATTCCTATAATATTTACATAGGTTTTTTATGATGTATTGGTTTTTATTGTTGACATCCAATGATGTCATAAGAATGTTTTGTTTAACAAGGAAATTCACAGAATTCATGAAACTAATCAAACCATGTAATTGTTATACATGCTAAATATGCACATAAACTTAACTAAATTAAACATAAATTGCATTCATAGTTGAATAGGTATTTAAATTATTTTGATGTATGTGTCTATCATTATTTGCTTTTAAATACATTTAACATATCTTTGTTTCAAAGTGTTTAATCTTTTATAGATGTAAGTATAAGGACACTAAGAAGGATAAAAAATGAAGCATTAATTAATAAAGGAAAATGGGACACTCCTGGGAAAAAACGACCTCATCAACCAACAGTGTCTGCTTTAGATAATTTTGATTTAAGTGCAATTCGGAATAAAGTAAATGAATTTTACTGTGTGAAAAAAATTGTTCCAACATTAAGAAGCCTTCACAATGAATTAAAAGATGCAATAGGATTCAGTGGTAGCCGTGAGACTTTACGAAAAATTATGCTTAAGAATGGATTTTCTTTTAAAAGCAATGAAAATGAACGTTCTATGCTTATAGAAAAATACCAGATTTCTGCATGGAGGCACAAGTATTTGAGAGAAATAAATATAAAACGAAACGAAGGAAAGCAAATTGTGTACCTTGATGAAACTTATGTACATCAGAATTATAAAGTTAAAAAGTCTTGGCAAGGACCTTCAACAACTGGTGTCACTACAAAGATATCCTCTGGAAAACGGCATATTGTTGTGCATGCTGGATCTGAGGAAGGTTTTGTGCCTGGTGCATTATTAGTGTTCAGTAGTAAATCCAAATCTGCTGATTATCATGATGATATGAACTCATCGAACTTTATGAAATGGGTCAGAGAAAAATTAATACCAAATTTAAGTAAGCCCAGTGTAATTGTTATGGATAATGCCAGCTACCATATAAAACAAATCAATAAACCGCCTATAATGTCTAATACCAAAGCAGATATCCGTAAATGGCTTGTAAATAATGGAATACATTTTGAGGAATATCAGACAAAGGCAGAGTTAATGTGTTTGGTTAATGATAAGAAAACATTGCCTGTATATGAAGCTGAAGAGATTTTAAAAGAACATAATCATGAACTTTTATTGCTGCCACCGTATCATTGTGACTTAAACCCAATAGAGATGGTTTGGAGTCAAGCAAAAAGAAAAATTGCAAGCAGAAACATTGGAATACCAGGAAAGGAAATGGAAAACTTAATAATAGAGTGTTTTAACTTAATTACCCCTAGTGACTGGAAGAAATACACTGATCATGTTTTAAATGTCGAAAATGATTACAAATTAAAAGATGGCATTGTTGAAAACGAACTTGAAAAATTTATTATATCTGTTGGTGCAGACAGTAGTGAAGAGAGTGACTCTGATGATTCCTTGTCATTGTTATCAGGTGTAGAATATTTAGAAACAGATTTTGACTATGAATCAGACTAAAGTATTTTTAGTCTGATTCATAGTCAAAATCTTATCTTAAATTTTCTATTGTGATTAACATGATGATTTTGTGACACCTGTATTATGTAATTTATCCATGGCACTTAATTGTAACAAAAATAAATGTTTTTTTTATTGTAATCTGGTGTTTATATTGACTAATTTAATTTGATAGATAGTGGTTCTGGATCAGAGCAAAAGGTTGTGATGAAAATCCCTTAGGAGACATGTATGTGTTATGAACACATTATAAATATAAGGGCCAGAAATCAAAATTGGCTAACATCACATTTATTAAAAAAATGTGGCCAGAGTCGCCCATATTCATTACAAAAAAACAAAGAAGTCGTTGCAAAAAACACCCTTTTAATTAATGACAAATATGAATTTTTAATATTATAAGTGCTGTTAGCCAAGAGGTATAACGAATGGGTTAAAAAAAAGATTCGATTTAGTCCGTCAGTCAGATAATAGAAAAATATTGGATACGTATTGATTCGTTTACCGATGAAAAATCCATACTCCATATGTCGCTTTTCGTGACAGTCCGTAAAACGGCACGTAAAACCTTTTTGACAAGGCTTAAAAAGGATATTTGGAAGTCACTTTGTTCTTCAATATATTTGAATATAAATAAAATACAATAAAACAATGTATTCGTTGATCGACTTTTAAAAGCCGTCTGAAGCTAGTGTATTTTATTATTTATTAGGGTCGGAGCAAATCTGGCAAAAGGTTCGGCAAGTCTCTCACAAGAGTATGCGTTAGGTTAGTTTAGGTTATAGTCTAAGAGGCATGACAAAAATGTGCGAGACTTTTTAAGCTTGATATTTTACTATGTTGAAACTAAGGGTAAATACATCAGTCAGTACCCAGTACGGTCCACGACTGTGTGGTCTAAATATTTTTTTTCTTCAGTTCAAAGATTTTATTCTCGTAAAGGCAAAGTCACTTACATGAGAACATCATATAAAAATTAATACAATTACAATTATGATCAAGGAGGAAGTGACCCGTTTAAGAGATTTCAGTGTATTACGAGATGGGGAAAAATTATTGAATAAATTATTTGTTTAATTATCAATAACATGGTCCGATAGTTTTGACATGAAACTGTTAAATGAGCTTACATTTGCATCCTTTTTATTGGAAGGTAGTTTTTTGTAATTTGTCCGTATTCTTAACTTACTTATAATAATTTAGTAATTTACTTTAAACTACAAACAATATAGGTAGATACTGTATAAATGTATGTACCTACGTTATTATCTCTAAATAATCAAAGTACGTTATTCGTATATCTATCTACAATATATCACCGGTACGGTGACCGGTCAGTTCGTAAACTCCCCTCCTCTGTGTCGACCATTTCACGGACGGTTGACCACGAAACCCTCGGTCAAACTATCGAGTTATATAACATCATATCAAGAGAGTACGACATCTGAACAAATAATATGCGTGATAAGAGAACGTCTGAACTAAATCACTACTAAAAGGATAAGGCTCAAACAAACTGTAATTAATGACGAGAGAATATGGGAATAATTCTTCTAGAAAACATAACTACCTTTAAAATTAACTATTTTCTCTTAATAATAGTTTCTTTTTCTTCTCGTAATAATAGTGAATGGGTGAATAAGCATGTCACTATACAATCGTGGCATAAAAAATAACATAATTTTTTTTAAATATAAATACCTGAATATTTCAGTTAATGTTAAATAACATTTAAATGTAATATTTCTGTATTACTTTAACGGTAAGTACTTAAGTAATAAACTTTCGCAGTCCAATGATTCTTCAACGTTGTGCAAACTGAGTGCCGCCGTGTTCAACTGACACTTTCTATTGCAAATATAAAGCAAGAACATCTTCGGAGGTGTTTTTCTTTTTGGAGCTTATCTCAATTTTCCGCTCTCACGACTTCTAAAGCGGAACGCGATTCGATTTGTCTACGAAGGTCAGATAACATCTATGGGGTGACGTTAATGTAAGAAAAGCAAGATAGAAAAAAATATTTAAATATAGAAATCGAATAACGCACATTCGAAATTGGAAAAGGTAAGGTTTCCTTTCATTGATTGTTTTGCATTTGAACTTTATTTATTTTGTGTAACCCGTTCTTAGTTTCGATCTCTTTATTTTTTATCCTTCGTTGATTTAGTTGCGCCTGATATTAAAATACACATCCTTATTCCATTTCCTCTTTTAAATGAATATGATATGGAAATAAATCGCCCTATATTGACTTAACGATCGACTTATTTTCAATAACAGAGAGTACCATGTCGTAATATGTTTTAATAAACGAAATAAATTAATCTATTTATATTACTTTGTACTCGCTGTTTTGGTTCATTTGTAATTTAATTTTGTAGGTACATCAGTCGGCGTGTTCATAATAATTATATAACACGTACAATTTTCATTCTGGGACTTATAGGTCAATAGAGTATTGCGCTAGTGTAACATCAGATAACACGGGACACAAATTTGAGAGCACTCCATTTGTCTGTTTTGCCGTCGATATTAGCATATTTATGATTGACAATTGGATTGCTAAGCAAAGTGCACACAACGCTACAAAAATAGACTAACAATATATTTTTATAATTTTTATTTACCACCAATACCATATATAATAATAATTTATTCATAAATTGCATTGTTCCGAATTTGGTTAGTAATATAGTGTATTTAAGGTAATGCTAGCGTATAATAGCTTATATATATATATTTTAGTTTCTTTCACATTACGAGTGATGATTCCTATAAGTCTATAAGTATTTTACAATAATTAATTTGTAATTACTAGCATATATCATATATATTCATACGAAGAATTTAATCGGCTTTAAATTTAGTACACCTGTCACTGACAGAGCCTGTAAATAAATTTGAAAAAAAAAAAATCATAAAGGCGCATTCATACGATCGATCGGCCTCAGCTTGCACCCGGAGTGAACCGAGCGGAAACGCTCGGGGCAGTGCACAGGGAATTTATCATACGGCCGTGTGTATGTACATACATACCTAACGTTCGACATGCGGGACTATATCATTTATCTTTGCTTCTATTATTTTAAAAATAGAATCTCCAATTTTAAAACCTTTTGTTTATAAATTGTTTTTTTAACGATATTATTTAGTCTGCAAGTTTATAACATTAAGCGTATGCAAAAACCAAATCAGTAGTAGTGAACAAAAAAAAAAAACTAACTAACAAATGGCAATAACATAATAAAAGTAAATTATGAAATTTTGCAAATATTTCACCTGTCTTTCTATTCTACTTATATGGCACTTTTACAGTTTTAGGAGTAATAGTATACATATTTTTAGTAAAATAAAACAAAAGATCAACAATTAGATTTTTTTATAAAAAAAAACAATAAAAATAATCATTTTTTTATCCTATAAACCGCGATTAACATACTCATATCTTGAGCTCAATATCACATTGTTACATGAAATAAAATACACCACTTTAAACAAAACGAAACAAAGGTTGATGAAATTGAGTCTGTCGCATACGTCCAATATGAATTTGAAAAACAAAACGCTGTATAGCATTAAACGGGAACCGCATTTTACAAACATCGCAAGTACAAAGGCAGGTTTAAATTAAATGTCCAATATGTGACTGTAAACAAACGCTTTGATGATACTCTTCAATTTTATTTCAAATCCATTTCGTAAAGTAACTGCCATAGGTGTATCTATGAATTTCTTAACTTGCGACAAAATAATATCTGTGAGCATATTACACGACCAGTATAAAGTGGTAATTAAATATGCTACCGGAAAATATTATTATTATTGTCTTTCTTACTTCTTATAAGTAAGCGAGACGACAACGCGTCCATGCGCGCTCATACTTGTCACAGTTTTAGTTCAGAAAAGATGGTCTAGTAGTATATATGGAAGTTTTTGGTCTCTGCTTGTTGATGTATAATACCGCAAATTCACTCAAATCTTAAAAATTTTAGAATATCTTCAAACACAACATGTAATGGTATCATAATGAATATATTAAGTATCTGATGATGATTAAGAATTTCTTAATTGAGCTCGTTTATTTTCTTTGAAGTCATCAAGCTATTTTTAATCTTAATTTTAATTTAATTTCTTTTTTATCAATGAAAATGTTCTTTTAATTTTTACCCGATTGCAAAGGAGGGGTATCTTGTATGTATGTAATATTTTTTTATTAGCTCATATCTTCAGAACTGCCGATTCTGATTTTGATAATTGAGTTATCGTTAGATTTGTCTTAGTAGCCCAAGTGTTCTTAGATAGGTCACGATAGCAAATGCAATATGACGACTTTGTGACGCCATTACATTTTATAATATTATTTTTCTTTCGAATACTACAATATGGGTATCAAATTAAAGGGCCTTATACAAGGATCCCAAAAAGGTATATTATAAACATCACTACCGTTATACTAATAAAAATAATACACAATAAGAAAGTTTAAAAAATGGACTTTGTTTTTCACTTTCAATCAGGTAATTTGTTTAACTAAAGAAAAAAAATCGTAATAAAAAAAAAACTCAAAACCTGTCTACATGAAAAATAACTTACTGAAAGGACATAACATGCAGTCCGAGGAATGCACAAAGAGAGACTGATTTGACTTATCAATTTCTGAAAGGTAATTTAATTTATCTTGTGTACTTATATCAGTTTTCAATAGCATTCAAATCACTATATTTTAGATTATCCTTTAATGTTCTTACCGTTTAATTATATTTTTCTTATGTTGTTTTATTTTATTGAGAGTGTTTGTTATCTTTTATGTTGCATAAGCCGCATAGCTAGTGGCAGATCAACTTGTATTATTTTATTTTGCATTTCGATATTTAACTTAAACAACGAGAAAGTTGGATAGGATATCTGTGGTAGATACAAACGTATTCACATATTTACTTTTGATATAGTGAAGTTGTTAGGTATAAATCGTGTAAGTATTGTTTATTTTTTAATTGTCAGATTTAAGATATTAACATTACTTATAAATTTGTTTTTAAATATTAACGTTGTCTTAATTACCCTATATTAGCAAAGCAAAAGATTTATAAATATAACGTAAATAAAGGCGAAGATTCAATAAGAAATTATTTACTGTTAGTATAATTATGTTTAATTGTAAAAAAGTTAAGCCACTTGATTGCAGAACTTGATCGAATTGAATTTGTCGGTTTAATTATTATTTTGTTGGATGTTCTGTTTTTTACTGATAAAACTTATGTAAATAGATTGGAAAAGAATAGAATCTTAATCATGAATAACGAAACTAGATTAACCAAAAAAGACAAAACAAACACTATTTCTCAATACGAGCTTGGATGAAATCTAAAATAAAATCTAAAAAAAAAATATAGAACCGATTTGAAACTTTAAAAATATGATAAATAATACTTATCTCAAAAGCTACTTATTCAAGAAAATGTAACTGAAGGCGGGTGGAGGTCTTCTGTAAGTTATTAATTAAATGATACTTCAATAGCATTTTCTTAAATAAGTTGCTTTTGAGATTATTTATTATTTTTTTATAGCTTGAAGTCGGTTCTATTTTAGTTTTTTGTTTTTACTTCATGCTTTTTAGTGGCATTGATATTGTTTTATATAATAGGTAACACTTAAAATATTAAAAAATATTAAATGTTTATATAATAAAAATATTCGACATCGAGGAAGTCTTAGGAAAGAAGACTTTATACATAATTAATTCCAATAATTCTATACTAATATTTTGAAAATAGGAAAGTTTGGATTGCTTATTTCTTTCATTTACATTAATTTACACGCGCACATAGGCTATATATAATTTGTCCAGGCGAAATCAGTGATTAACAGCTAATTTGAGAAAAATTAATTCAAAATTCAAATAAAAATTGATTAACATGCCTTTCTTTCTTACTTTCATAAACAATATACATACTCCTTGAACATAGAATACACCTTTGGGATTTTGAATAAATGCCAATTACGCAATCTTTTGTTTTTTAGCTGAAATAGGTCATTACCGTATCAACTAAATATTTGTGTAATATTTGGTTTAAGCGTATTCTGTTTCGTTATAAAAGGAAAACTACTGATTCGATTTCGATAAAAATTAAATGGGACCACCTCGGTTCATTAGAATGTGGAACAAAAAATAATTTTGAAAATCGAACAACAATTGGAGGAAATAAACAACCGCTTCCTTTTGGATTTTCAAGTCAGTCAATAAGTACGTATTGCAAAGTCATACCTTATTGTAACCTCCATTTGAAATTTGAGTCAAATTATTGTTTGCAAATTTAGAATATAAAATCTTTTGAATTAGGAAACAACGTTCATTATTTTGTAGCCTTTGCCATCGGATAAAATCAAATAATATATTTTCATATTGATCTAATCGCGATAAGTAGTAAATAAATTTAAACAGACAGATACAAATAAGACTATTAAAAATAGAATAATTAATTTTTCATATTATTTTGACCGTAGACGGAATTGAAAAAATCTCAAAGAAAACAATAAAGTCAATGTTGAAGGCAAAATATTCTTAATTCAAATAGACTTCTAAAAAGTACTTTTGAATCGTCCAACATTTTTTTCCCTACCGCTCGTTCAGGACGTCTTTTGGCTGATAAGAAGAACGAGCAAGAAACTCACCAGCTCTAATAGGAGTAATGTCATTTACAAAACCATGTCATTACCAGATCAATACATTATTAATAAAGAGAGAGAAAATAAAAAAAAACTATGGTCTTATAATGATAACATAATCATTTAATAATATAAATAAAATGTAAAAAATCAACCTCACTAAATACAATCAAATCTCGAAATGAAATTGTACAAAGAGTTGTGGCAGCAATAATGTCGACCACCTGCTACGGCGAGATAGGGATCATAATGTTAATTTAATTAAAGGACTAATCTAAATTTCAGACGACCCGACACTCAGCCACCCATTAAAGGGATATTTCGCTGGAGACAGCAAGTTCGCCGAAGTTGCCTACTATAAATATTCCGTGGAGCAGGCGGGCAATTTAAAACAAGAAATAAATTAGGAAGTTATATGCTTCTAAAATAAATATGCGTTTGGCTATATGTTTTAACCACCTAATACGAATTACAAAGTATTTTAGTAGTAGTAAAACATTTAAAAAATGTATAATTTAATAATATTTAAACAAATATCTAAAGAATTTAAGGAGTTTAGTAGAATGTTGAGTACGCAGTTTTGAATCCAACAAGAGGTGATTTTTAGCAATGATTTTTAGACTGGTATGTTAAGTTTTCAAACCGAAAACAAAAAATTAGATACGAGTTAGACTACACCTACATATTATTCATAAGAAAACTCAATATAAAAGAGCTGTGATTTCAGGAAGTGATTATCACAAAGCAGTTAAACTTTCTTTACGTAACTCATAGCTTGATTTAGTGTATAAAGTACATCAAAACAGCATTAAAATACTCGTTACCGTTATAACAATTAATTAAATTAAAGCATGATACTTATCTAAATTGCAGACAGCCAGTTCGAGTTTCATTAAAAAGGTCCAAGTTTCAGCGGGAAAGAAAAACTTTTTGCAGCAAGATAAAGATGCCTTTCATCCTGGCAGGCTAAAGTTGTTGGGAGATGCCGGCTAAGTAACAATTTATTATTTCCTTTGATAGAGTGGACTATCTCTCTCTTTCTATTTTACACAGGAATTCAGTTAATTTGAAAGCCAAGCGCATGATTCCTTAGTAAATTGCATCAACGAGATTGTATTCTCCTTGTTAATGTTTTGTTATTAGTTTTTACTACTTACACAGGTATCGGTGAATGTTACTGTTTTTGTTGATTTTTTTCCATTGTAATTAAGATTATTAAAATTTTTGTTACTTTTACATTCACAAAGCTATATTAATGAATATTGCTTAAAAAAAATTCAACCGTTGTCCTGTTCAGTTTCGGATAGCCCAATGGTTAGAGTATGGTTAGAGTAGGTTGTGATTTCGAGTCTCACCTTGGAGTACCTGGGACTGGGATATTTTTAAGGATTTTTCATTAAAGATATAGATAATATTTCACAGTCCTCGTATTTAGTCAATGAAATGGCAAGTAGTGGTAACGTCTCAACGTGTTAATGTTGTAATAAAGAATAGAGTGTTTGTGATACAATCATATGCAGTTTTAGTTTTATCAATATTGAGGATAAGTAAATTTTTTCTCTTTTAAAAAAAAATAAAGGAATCCCTTTAAGCTATAATGTATTTGCCTCATACATAAGTATATAAATATTTTTAGCGATCTATGAAAAAGTAATGTTCGCAAAAAACATGGGAAAGTAAATATTCGATATTTTGTTATTTTCGATAACATACTTATAATGTGTCATTGAAATATATTTTGTTATGAGGCAGAAGGTTTTTAGGTTTTTTTTTTTATAAAAATAAAACTTGTAATCCGATTTTTATAAAAAGATTTATGTTACCACTTCAGACCCATAAGCTGTCGAGAAAAAAAAATAAAATATTTTGTCTACAATTTGCGGAGAAAACGGTGATAGTACATAAAAAAATCATACCCTTCGAACATAAAAGCTTTTTCTTTTCGATCTTCAAATCAGTTGAAAACGTGGAACTCTTCACGATTTTGCGTATTGAGTTGCTATTAGTTAATTGGAGAGAGAAAGTACGTTTTATTTTTAAATGAGGATTTGTATTTCGAATTCCGAAGTCTACAGAGGTAACAAATGAAGCGACAATCCGATTCAGTATCAATCCGAGCGGTCCGCACCAGGACGGCTCGATACCCGCCCAAATTATGTTCAATGGATAATTAATCGTCCCCGCTCACTCCAATAACAATGGCCTCCATATCGAGATGATCATTATAAAGCCATAATTGCACTACTGCGATATTATTTCAGGGATCTTCAATGGCTGGGTCGTTTTCAAGCTCTGAAAACGACGTTTAAACACATAATTTTAAATGTGAAAGCATTTGTTTCGATTGCTTATAAAAAACAAAAGGTTTCAGGGGCAACATTTTGAATTTGAAATCGTTAATCTATTATGTATCTAATGAGTTTTTTATTGTTGACGTAGTAGTCGAGTACCGAACCGAGATCTAGTATTTCAAAGTAGCATTTTTAATGCGAATTTTGCTCTGATACATTTAAACAGCTAAAATTTTAATTAGATATATTATTTAGCTCTATTATTGATTGGTATCTTTTCCTCTAAAGCTGACAATCTACAGTATCTATAAGCATGCAAAGGACGAACAGTACGCAACGAACATGGTGGAAGTTCATCTTATTTAAATTAATTAGTTTACAATTGTATTATGAGTAATTTAAATTAAAATAGTCAGGCGTCTCACATAAATTTATACATGTGATTTTGGATTTCATACGTGAAAAAAAGATAAAAATTAAAACCACTCTAAGACTTTGCTTAATACTCAAACTTAGCAGCTTTTTACTATTTGCTCTGCATAGAAACATATAGGCGTCATTTAATAACATTTAATGGGATCTACACTAAGACGTGGGGTGCAATTAAAATTTTCCATTTTATTAATTAACGAGCGGTGCTGGTACGTGCCACCTAGTACTTCGCTAACCTTTAACAGGACGTCAAGCAGCTGTTAAATATTTAACTTTTTTTAATATAATGTCTATCCACTGCAGTAATTATGTGATATACCTAAAATTATAAGAAGCGCTTCACTTTCGATTTCGAGATTAAAAATATAATACTTTGAATATCGATCTCTTACTCATAATCAGTATAACTACAATAATAATCTTTTATTTTATTTTCTTCTACATTTTTATCAACAAATGTGTATAACATAGAAAATACAGCAAGTTTATGTAGAAGACAGGAGTCCAAACTAGGTAGACCCCGTTCTATGGCACTCCTGGCCTCCACCTCTCGAATTAATAATCACAATTTCATGTTTAAACAAAAGGTTTCAAAACAATGAATAGCAAAAAAAGTATCAACTAAAGTGTTATATACGGTGAGACCGCATGCAAGCTAGTGGGCGGATGTGTGCATTTTTGTGTTTGTGTGTGCTCGTGTGTAAGTGTATAGTAAGAGAGTGCGTACATACAAATATCCACTCATCTCCATATCTATTAAATCTTTAAGTCTGAATTTTCAAAAAACTATGGACTGATTATAAATTCAAATGTTTCGACTGTGAAATATTCTTTGTTAACTTGAGAGCCACAATTTTAAATCGAAAGGTATGGGTTGCCGACCCGACGAGGTTATATTACATAGGCCAACTTCGCCTTGATTCGGCTGAGTATAGCTCAATGTTTTGTATTAATAACTTCGTAAGCAATTGAAAGGTACAAACTTCCCTGATAGGTGCACATGCAAATCAATTGAAATCCAAATTGAAGTTTATCATAACACGTGTCTTCGCGAGTTGTACGGGGGCTGGAAACTTGTTGGTAACTGAACTACTTAAATCCCGACTGGCATCTCTAAACCGTCGGTTACGATAAACACCAGGTCGCAAGGAGACCCAGAGTTTGTCTCACCCGATTTGAATTTCAAATTCAGCGCGCAGGTGAGAACGCGATCGGCAACGTGTTCCCTATACGGTTTGTATTGCTGAACCTCGATTGAATTTGCACCGGGAAACTTATCCGGAAACCTTAAACTAGCTTATCATAATACTACTCAGATATATACTTAAAAAGCTTTGTTCTCTTGTTATTCAAAGGCGCATTATTTAAAATAAGAAGCTTCTTTTTTCATGAACATTTCTCAATTGTCCATGAAATAAAAATAAAAATAAAAATAATAGATACTTTTTTGCTTCCATTTAACATTAAAGTGTAGGGGTCTTGCTACGTTAGAACTATGTACAAAATGTACAAAGGTAACGTCATGCGACATTTCAACTTAACGTATCGCTGTTAATTTATTGATTAAAAAAATTCCTGTTTAATATTTTTCAACAATCTACAAATAAACAAAATATAGTCATCATCCTCGTTAAAACTCAATTCAATACTGTGAAGGTAATATAAAATCATGTAAACTGATCATATATTTTGTCTGTATGAGAAATTCAAATTGAAGATGTTTATGCAATAAAAATATCATATCAATACTGTTTGCTGTAAGGCCGAAATGTTGGATACAAAGGTGGAGGTAGCTGTAAGTTTCGTTAAGTAACTGCTAGTTTAGAATAAGCTTCTTTTGTTGTCGATTTAAATGTAATAGCTTATGGACTTCTTTGTAGGTCGTAATAGAATAACTTCCATCGCCTAATGCCTCGTACGTCGATTTCAAGAGTCGCCATGGCTGAGAATTCCCAGTTAGTTGATCGATTCCGAAAAAATCCGTACCCGAATTTTTTGCATAAAAATAATAAAAAAGAAAATTGTTTGATTATACGTGTTTCAGATATTCTATCACTACGTCATTTCGAAACTCGTTTCACTTATGCCAGGAAACGTTATTACCAATTCAAGGTTGAGCGGATGCAGTTTTTGACGTGAATTTCGGAGACCAGAATGAATTCGAATTCGGTTTCGGATTTTTACAGAATCATAGGGCAGGTCATTATATTAATTATCTCCAGGTCAATGTGGTAATATTACGTAGAGTCTGGGTGGTTCGTTGTTCCTTCGTTGCTTCAGATGTGACATACAGGCTTTAGCTCATTAACTGCAAAGAACAATGTATGTGAGATTGTCACACATACAAATAAATCACTACATTATTCGCCGTTTATAAATTTTTTTGATTAAAAATTTTATGATAAAATATTATTCAAAAAATTACGTCTACAATATTATTATACTTTTTGCGAGACATAAAATATGGTTAATATTTTATTAGCAATATCTCAAACATAACATGTTTCGTGCGACATGAAAAGGGTTAAGAGTAAACAAACCGGCGAAATAAATAACTAGGAACTGAATAAACAACACGAAATATATTCTGTTTATCAAAAATAATCACTCAACCTCCAAAATCTTTTGTTGTTTGTTATGTACACAAAATAATAAGAAAGTTATTTTTCTCTACTAATAATATAAAGAGGATAGATTTCTAATTTATAAAATAAAATGGTTAAACTCAAGAACGACTGGATCGATTTCAAAAAATCTTTCACAGTATTTAAACCTACATTATCAGATCATAGGTTATCCGTCAGTTGCATAAACGACCATTAAGGTTCAATGACGCCTTTATGCACTAATACCTGCCAAATATGTATAGGTAATGACTTTAAACTAATGAACATTTTAATGGATGTTTGTGCAAGTGACTATACAGTCATATCACACAATATATACATATTATTAAATATAATGCAGCATGATGATAAGGGCAATAGCTCGAAATATTAGGCAAACTGACTTAAGTATATACATATTCGTGATCAGAAAAACAAAGATGCACACAATTATTGCACTCTTCATAAGAACGGCACTACGGTGTTGTTATTATTTTCGTAACAATTTACCGTATTGATAACATTCTTATAGTATTATCAATAATTAAGATACCGTCGGGGTAAATTGATGCTATGATTGCAATAAGAATTATTCAAAACTCTCGAATAACTTCACACATTTATCGCGAGCGATACCGAATTACCTAAGCTCTGTTGTTGTCTAAAAAAATTCTGTTCAAACTGTCGTCAATAATACAATCATTGAATAAACGTCAAAAGTTCGTTTCCGATACACGCTCCACCTCGCATTCTCTGATTTATAAATAATTGAGGTAACCCAAAGCAATGTGCACTGTAAATTTATGAGAATAAGAGTGATTGCGTTCTTCCACTAGAATACGCCCGGAGAAGAATTTCCGCCACTCGACGTCTACATCGACGGCAATTTTTCACAACTCTATAGCTCTAGACGTCGAGCTCTCTATGCCGTGGTACAATATTTAGAATTGTCTCGATGTTTTTTCAACAAATAAACCAAGTGAGAGTAAGCGATTCTATAGTATTATCAGAAATAACGATATTGTAATCTACCTCTATATTTCTATTATAAAGAGGAAAGATTTGATTGTTTGTTTGTTTGCATTAAATAAGCTTTGAAACTATTGGACTAATTTTGAATTTCTGTCATCTACGGACAGCTACATCATATGGGGTTGACATAGGCTATATAAAAAAGTATCGTTTAATATAACGTATGTATTCGAATTGTGTAATTTTTTTTTACTATATTTGTTATTAACAGGAATAGAATATTGAATTTAAAAAAAATATATCAAAAATACGCCATTTTTCGAAGTCAGAGCGGGCTTTTGTTTGTTATAACTTTAATTACATACGAATATTATTTATTTTTAGGTATAAAAAATTCTATTTTCGTGAGTTTTATCTATAATATATAAAGCTTAATTATATATTAATAGAAAATGAAATATTAAAACGGCACTTGATATAAACCGTCATAAAAGTTTCTGTTTATACCTAATAATGTTATAGTGTGTATCTTTATTTAATGTCTATGAAGGGTTACCTGGAAGTGACCGATTCTAAACGATAAGGCTGTCATTCGTTCTGCAAATAGTGGACAAAATAGATATATCGCCTGATTCATACCCCTCGGATTTGACATTATAAGCGAGCTCAAAAATATAAATAAAAAAAAATATATGTGTACTTATATGTTTCTTATGTTTTTCAACATGCTATAAAATAAAATCTATTTTGAAAGAGGTTGATTATAAGTGGCTAATGATAATGTCATAAAAATATAATATTTTATTTTTACCAGTGTGTGAATAAAAAGTCTGAGTAGTAAAATAATAAGTTCAGTAATTAAATAAGGTGTATATAAACGAATTTTTGTTCATCATGTTAAATTTTCTTATCCCGCTATAAGCTTTCGTTATGAGGCTAGCACACAGCCTGGATAGCAGCACCCACCCTCCAAGTACTCCGTCTGATTGATGGGTCTAATCTCTTCAACTATAGAATCTGCCGCAAGACAGATATCGAGCCTGAACCAGATAGCGAGTTTTGTTATATTTAGTTAGATAAATACATTATTCGTATATTCTCTGACAGTGAAACTCAAGATGTTATATTGACTGATTTGTTATTCGACTCCGTTCCAAGGAGGTTGTGTTATAACAACCATAATTCAATAACAAGTTAATTAAAGGCCACCATTGTTGAAACTCGAACAGTAAACGCTTTGGACGTAAAATGTTTGTACAAGTCAATTTTAAGAGGGTATTCAATCAGTTCAAACAAGCAGAAAATCGAACCCCAAATCATCCAATCGTGGTAAATCTCAAATTCGGAGTGCGGAGCTAAGGAGTCGGGCCGTCCCGACCAAGTCCCTGATTTAAATTGCAGATAGCCGTCGGAAACGAGCGCCGACTGCCGCGATATGCTAATCATAGTCAAGCCAAGGATTATCCCTGTTTACACTCAACAAACCCACTTAATTTCGCACCGACCGATGTCGTTCCACATTCCAAGGGATTGCTAGATGGACAATCCGACCTGACAGCTAATGCTAAATCCACAGAGACAGTGACAATCGGGGGATAAGTCGGACGCGAACACACAAAATGTTGTTTTCAAAACACTCTTATTAATGTAGTCTTATTGAGAGGTTAATCTTCATCTTCATATGGAACCTCAAATTCTTCACATAACAAAATTGAAGGCCGAGAGCGAACGATTCTCAATCATCCATATTGCTAATAACGTAAATACGACATCAAAGCCCTCCCGTCTCTTAATACAGCCAAAGTTTCAGTAGTTTAGCAAACTTCCAACGAATTTCGTTAAGGAATTACTTATCCTGTGTTATTACTAATTATATAAATATACAATTTATTAGACTATATCACAATCATATCAAACTAAATAAATTGTTCTTTTTTTAATAACTAGGTTATAAAACTAGCCTTTTGAGATAACGACAGAATGAACCAATTATTATCTTCCTTTGGAGGATAAGGGGAGGTGCGGGGGGAGAGTGCTGGTTATTTTGGAGTGGGTGCTTGTTCTGGTGACTGTTGTGCAAAGCGTTATTGGCACATGTTATATTTATTTCTCGTTTTTATTGATAAATTCGTCTCAATTCATACCTGCATTTTTATGACTTATAACCTGTATCAAATTTGATAATCTGAAATTAAATATTTATTACCAGAGTGTTCATGGAATCAGAATAAACATTCACAACTTATATTATAACATATTCCCGAACGAATATGACCTGATCCTTTTAACTGAATCTTGGTTGCAATGTGATATATTTGACTAGGAGTTGTGTATGAGGTGTTTCTTTGTGATTGAGACTTGTGTTTGAGTGAGAAAAAACGGATCGTGGAATCGCAATATGTGTATGTCGCAAATTATTTGCGTACATGCGTAACGAGTGGACCAGAGAATATATGGAAATTGTGTGTATAACCATACCAGCGAAGAGGCTCATCAAGATTCCTCCTAAATTTCGTTGGACTAATGAGGATGCAGTAATTACTGATATAGGTGTTTGGTCACTTGGATACTCACTCACCTGATATTACATTTGTTGATTGTTTAAACAACCTTGGTCTACGTTAGTATAACTTTGTTTTAAATAGATTACAACGTACTCTGGATTTATGTTTTAGTAATTCAGTTCAACATCCTACACTAAGGGCCAGTTTTTTGATCCGTGGTTAACTCAACCATTTGTTAAAATCTTTGACAAATTGTTAAATATCAGAAAAATATGTTTTTTGATTAATAGTTAGCCTAACCAATTGTCAGAATTACAACCATTTGTCAAAAAATTTAACCATCACTGGAAGCTAGGTTAAGTAAATGACCAATGGTTAAAAGAACAGATGTACAACTGCGTTGTATTTACTTGGTCCCTTGTTATTGCTTTATTCGTTGTTTTTATAACCTACATGATTTCATAGTGAATTTGGACATTAGCTTTTTTTAGTATTTCGTTTTATGATGCAATTTCATAGGAAAATATTCATTGTCATTTTTGGGTTATAGCGTTATTGAAAATAAGTTATATTTTTATCTTGATCATCCTTAGTATATTTGTACTATATAAAATATTTTTTCTCGTTTCCACGGGCATATGCTAAATTATTCAATTATTAAAAATCTTATAAAATCCACGAATAGACAATAAAACGAAGGTAAATATGTCTACAGTACATAAAATACATAGTCCTCGATTTATTTTCCAACATTACAATCCCACCTTGGATACTAGATACTATATTCTTTTCACGTATTTCTCTATAAGATAAATAATAAAACAAATATATGCTTCTTATAAAAAAGTTAAGTTTAACTATATACCATTTTTAATGTCAAAAATGGTATATAGTTTGCTCCGTTCATTCAAATCGATAGTGTTGTCACCCAGATTTGACTACGGATCAAAAAACTGGCCCAAAATATTGATATTACCGACCTATATATTATACCATTAATGGAAAAGGCCTTATATCGAAATTAATGATTTCTTGACTAAACATGACTGGCCAATTTTATTGTAGTCTGGTACGGTAGATGAGGCGGTAGCTCACTTTTATTCTATTATATAGGTACATGACAGCATTAAGCATAGGTTTTTAAACCTACTTCATCTACAAATAATAATGAGTTGATGCTCATAGCAGTCAGCTATAAATAAATAATAATAATCATATAAATAGAATTGTCAACGATCAGGAACTGGTTTTGAAACTATTAAAATAAATAAATAAAACCAAGTTAGTGGGTTTTGACGGGATACTTCCTGTCTATATATCTAATTGTGCTAATAGTCTTGATTTACCGATCACAATTTTATTTAATCGTTCACTTAGCGAATGTGTCTGCAATGTGTGGAAGCAAGATCATTTAATTCCAATATTTAAGAAAGGATCTAAAACTATTATCAGTAACTATAAACGTATATTGATAATAAATGCGCTTAGCAAATTGTTTGAAAGATTACGAACGGAATCATGACAACGCAGCATGGTTTCTTGAAAAACCACTGAACTGGCTTTGGCTGAATTTGGCTTGTTTTACTGAGAATGTTCTGAATAATATGGAAGGAGGTAGCCAAGTAGACTTAGTGTATGTATACATACTTCGAAAAAGCATTCGACCTTGTCGACTATGGCATTCTGTTCAACAAATTAGAATCATTTGGCATATACGGTGACTTGCTACGTTAAAATGCATCTTACCTAAAGAATCGTTCACAAACTATAGTTGGGGCTGGAACACATTCAAACTTCATTGCGATTCCCACAGGAATTCCTCAGGGATCACATCTAGGTCCGTTGATCTACAACGGTTGTATATATGATGAATATTATATAAACACATAAATAACTCCAAACATTATTTGTATGCTGAAGATAAATAAATATTTATTAATTATTGCTTAAGAATACAAGATGATCTGAATAGTTTGAACCAATATTACACTTTGAATAAAATTTCAGTAAATATGTCTAATTAGCAATTACACACTTAAAAATCCTATCATGCATAAGTACCATTTTGATAATAATATGATTGAAAGGGCGTTCGAAACGCACCTTTTGGATGTAAGACTGAACAGCGAAGTGACATTTTCGAGCCACATCGACGACATAACGGATGGAAGTTTCGCAGCCTCGGCTTTGTTATTCGAATTTATAAACCATTTAAATCCATCATTAGCTACTTGAAGAAGTTTGCACTTCGGGTATCTTCAGGTCGCACCAGGCACACTTCTATTTTCCATACTCTCTTTCACACTACTAACTATGCTTAAAATGTGCTACTCACACGTTTCTCCCGTAATTATAATATATTATTTATACTGTTGATATATCCATAGAAACTAGGCTTATGGAAAATCAGAATTAACAATAGGGAAACACAGAGTATATAATGTATACTTTTGGTTGTAGCATAGTTTTAAATAATTATATATTTCTTTGACTTTTATAACTTTATCCCAGGAAAACTGTAATTGGTACATAAAAGAACTAATCAACTTGAATTTTAGTGTTGAGATTATCCTGTAGAATCCCTGCCGCCATGGAGTCTCTAATGTAAGTTAAATTAATCTAAGTATAATCCATCAATATAAGTTAAAATATTTGTCACGGAATTTAACATCTGCTAGGATTAATTTTATGGAAACTTTGCGACACCTCTAACGATGTCTTCTTCATTTAAAAGTTCTTCTAGCGGTAGGAGCGAACTAACTTGAACATTTAACTTGCCAGAGTACTTTAAATTATTTTCATTTTGAGATACTTTGATAAGTCAGTTGTAAAATAATTTTGTTATGAACACTTGAAGGTTAAACCTTCAAACTTTGATTTAGATTATTTCTATTAATTTTTATGGTTGAGTACCTTAAAAATAAGAATCCCTTACATGATAACTATATGGGTCATCTGTCTGTCAAGATCTTTAATTTCATGAACGGGTTAAGATTAAAACTATATGCTCAGGAGTTTATATATTTCTGTCACTCAGGTCTACAATTCCTTGATACGGCCTTTAATGGCACAAAAACGCAAGTCGACACTCTCTAGAAAATGAAAATTTATACAAGTATCTTAAGTTCTCATAGAAATCATAATATTAAAATTGAGCACTTTCAATATTTTCAAGGTATAGGCACTGACTAATAATTTTTACAGAATGTATTTCTAAAATGAAATCTAGACTGTTACAAATATTTAGAAACTGCTAAATCTTGATGTTATCAATTGATGAGTTTATCAACAAACAGCCAATCAGAATTAAAAAAAAAACACCATATGTATTTAAAAATATCAACGTTCAATTATCCAATCTCAAATATCACTGCAGAAACGTTCAATGAAGCCATCACGTGGATAACATTAAACTAACTAATAATAATAAGAAATAAAAAAAAGCAATCAAATATCATATAGCAGTACACGTTCAATACACCGTGTGTATTATTTTTCAGTAAACATTTAACGTGTCTAGTAAATATCCAAAGGCGCAATAGGTACAGCTGAGGCGTCGTAAAGTCGACCGAAGGAGGCACTAATGCGAATTTATGTCTATGGACCGCAGCTTCCACGGTATCGATCCCTCCTTACCTCATAAATGTTTCAATTTTGAAACCGACCGTTTTATGTGAGCTTAGCGCGTTTACTTTAGTGACACTTGTGTTATATTACAACCTGCATATATATTAGCGTATTTGGATAGAGTTGAACGTGCTCAATTTCTGACATATTTATAACTCGTACGAATAACACAAAGATGTCCTCGCATTCGAAAATTCGTAAAGTTTCGAATTGTTCTTATAATATTGTTAAAATCATATACGTTAAGATTTATCCTGTGCATCAGAGACAGCATCAGATCTTACTTCCGTTGCATCATAAATTATTTGCGGAATAAACCTTAAGTTGAAAGTTTCCTAAAAGTTGACTGGAAGACCATTATCATTAAGACCGCCTTTTGTATAATTTCTTATATTGTACAAAAGAAGTAAAGAAGAAATAAAACGGCTGTTATTATTATATTTCATGGTTGTGAAGGTTGAATTATTAAAATGTTCATCATACGCTTGGGTTGATAAGCAAGATCCGGCTTTTAACTTACATATCTGGTTCGTAGGAAAATCTTCGTAATTTGCATGAGAAAAACGTACTGGGATCGTGTCACCGCTCATCGCATCGGGTACGATAACATAGTCAATTCAAAAAGGTAAGATACTTTTTTTCCCCGCAATAACACAATCTCAATAATCATTAATCTGACTCAATCTGAATCAATGGAAATTGTCTGCGAACCTTTTCAAAGCTATTGTGATGGGTTTGATTCCCTATTCAATGGAATTTCCCTAGAGTTATATAATTATATAAACCGGTCGAAAGATTGCAGATAGAATTTCGTTTGACATTTTCTCAACAGCTTTCAAAGATATTTGCGTCTAACGCTTTCCTTAGACAATTCCAATTTACCTTAAATTAAAACTATATTTTTATACATCTTTAAAAAAGAATGCGAACGCAATCGCTATCTATGTCAAATAGTTATATCGTAAAGTTCGTGAATTCTTTTCAAATGTCAGATTGAAAAATTGCGATAGATTCAAGTATTCATTAGTCCCAGCTTTTATCCGAAACTTCATCTAGTTAAATAAAGCGTATCTTAAGCGTAAGCGTATCTATCTAATAAATTGGCTAAGAATTTAATAGTCGTTAAAAAACCCTACTGATTTGTTATTAACTATGAGCGAGTATTCCACTCTAAGAGGAGATGAGAATGTTTTGAGGTATCCGATGTAGGCACGCGGCAGAACACGAACATTTCATTGAATCGCGGATGCGTCCGATATCGAATTTTTCCACGATCACATTGCTTCGTTCTAAAATTAAACACGAAACGGTAGACTGCGAGATATTAAAGTACTAATCTACTTATCCGCAGATCTTCCTTTGAGAAAATATAGTTAATTTATTTTTAGGAATAATTTCATTATTTTTAATATTATTTTATAATATTTTAAACTATTATTAATTGTACACATTAATTGTATTATTGATAACATTTACTAATTTTCAAGGTTATACTGTGGTATGTCTGTAAAGTTACAAACTGTTGTAACTATCAAATATTCGCGAGTTACTAAAACTTTTTCTATTATAGGAGTTCCTTCGGAGACGAGAAGGATTAAACTCTCCAGCTGTCATTAAAAGATAAATATGGTGGCGGCGTAGGCTCCACGATGGGCGCCAAAGTTCGCGATATGCCGCCCGCCACATGAGTAGTAATTAACACCGCCCGACTCAACTCTACACCTCTGCCTGTTCGATATAGGGTTGACATGAAAAAATACATCAATTTATTAATCAAAACTCATAAGAACTATATTAGTGTAAATTCAACAGAAATTAAAATTCTTTAGGGCTGGATTCATAACTGTACCTGAACGAGTGGTAGGTAAAAAAAGGTAGACTATGTTATTTACGTTCTACTTTCAATAGCGTAATATAAGGTCGCTAATAAAAAATTATTGGAGAAAGTACACATCAATTGCTCAAATTGAGTAGCTTTATTATGCAAATCTGAAATAATAAAGGTACCACGATACCTTGAAACTAGCGTGTGAGCCACTCGGCATTATAAAGCTATCTGTTGACATATTTTTTGTAAGCTATATCTCCAAATCTACTTATACGAATTATTTAATACTGGCTTTTCGTGGTTTTGCACGCCTGGAAATCTAATCTTAAAGTAAGCTTATCTAATCTAAAACTACCCCTTACCAATGTTTCAATATATCTGTATAACAAATTTAAATAAAATTGGTTCAGTAGTTCAGGTGTGAAAACGTGTGTGACGCACTCAAATAGTTACTTTTGAATTTATAATATTAGTATGGATGTAACAGATAAGAGTAGCAACAGCCCTAACCGTCACATGAGTTCTAAAGTTCCTGCTCCACGCTATGCGACCGACGCAGAGATTGAATTAAACTTTAGCACGGTTGTTGTGGTTCAGATCCGAGGTCGGTTTTGTCGCCGTTTTGTGCAGCTGCGATTAAACTGGCAATACTTGTTCGACGTTTATTGGTTTTGTCATTTTGTTTTTGCGCAAAATACTCATGTTTAAGTCTACGGCCATGTGGTCTAGCCCTCTAACCCTGCTAGTGTTGACGTAATTATGGTATAATAATATTTCTTTATAGAGTAACATAGCATAACAAATAATCTTCCAAATTAGGTTGCCTTTTCAGTCGGGAGTCAGTGCTCTCTAATTGTAATAAATATAGGTATATTTATGTACATTTTATTTTAGAACAGTAGATTTCGATATCATATAACACATATTTTTTGATAGAGCTGCATTTACTGGTAAAACCTATTTCTTTTTTGCAAAAGTTGTCAGTTAACATTTTTTATTAGCATGTCGTCGAAAACTATTATATTACTATCAGATTCCATTATTATTATGTAAAAAATAGCAAAATAAGAGGAGAATAGTAGGTATTTACTTTAAAATGGATACTTTAAAGTCGACACGTAGACACAGACAAGTGTTACCCAATATCTTTTAATATTTAGTTACAGGTAACACTGAAGTTATAAATGAAGGCGCCCCCCGTTGTGGCAGCTCTATCGTAGCTTTTATTAAATTGTAGGATAATAAATCTCTCGCAAAGATATCTATCTAAGTGAAATTAAGTAATATCCGGTATTTGGCTATCATTTCGTTTGGCAGAGTTTTATAGCATTAGTATAGGTAGGTTATATTTGTAGTGTACGTAAGGGGATACTGATGGAAAGTCTTAGACCCGCATTATACCGGTCTTATATCCATAGTCGAATAAAAGTAATCACCCAAGCAAATAATTTGAATTAAGCAAGAATTGTTAATAATAAGAATACTAGTATTATGAGATGTAAAAAGTTTTTGTTTTATTCAATTTAAAGTCTATTTGTTAAAAATATTTGCTTAATTTATACCATTTTTTGAAGCAATCACTTCTCTCGAGTGTTAGATTATTCTGACTAAATTTTTATAGTTAAAAACTTAATTTTATTGTATAAAAACAAGTTCATCATCATCACTAGTTTATTAATGTCTACATTGCTGGGGTATTGTTACCTATTGATAAAATGGAATCAAACCGAATAGGTAGAATGGGTCATGAGCAATCACGCAGGTCCAGTGTGGATTGGTGGGTACCACTGCAGGTGCAGCCTGGATCAACGGCTAAACTTGCTTTTCGAAGCACGGAGGAGCTCGAGATGATGGATTTTTAATTGCACGTTAAAAAATATTCCTACAAGCATGTAGAACTCGATATTCTAAAACTAGGTAAAAAAAAGATCTAACAATTATGTCGTTGTTGATTGTTTTTAATATTAACATCAGTATTCCTGGAACATCACGATGTCTTGCATCAAGATAACTAGAAAAAGGAATTGGGCAACGTTTGACATTTTGAAGATCCTTCTGCCGTTCAATTTATGGTCAGAACGTGGAAGGCATTTCTAAAATAAACCGTAACGCAGTAGATGTAGATCGTGGCATGAATATTATCTTCAAGTTTAAATATCAATAGCATAAACACAGTCTGTCAAAGTTGAAATGTTATTCTCTATTTAAATATCTATTACAGTTGTTATTCTAAAATATGCATGAATACAAATGCGTAAGAGCCAAATAAGGGCAAAATAACATTTTGATTGCGTAGGAGTTGCACAAATTTCGCAATAACAGCAAAAATCATCTGGATATAAGTCACAAGGGATAGTATAATTTCTGTAATGCTGAATCTTAATAACGACAAGAGCAATGAAAAATAAAAGAGTTAAGAAGTCCTAATTCTTTTGGTGTAATCTGCGTGAGTTCAATACCAATATTTTTAAAAGTTTGCCTTACAATGAATTCCCAAAATGTGAAGTATACAGGGGTCGGTATATTAGAGTGGGGTAGGGTTGTGTGGTTATAACGATACGGTTTTTTCCTTGCGTGGGCGATCATCATGGTAGTTAAATAAAGTATATAAAATTTTTATTGTTAACTTGGTTTATTACCAGCAAGATATTTTAAAGAAGCGATCTAGCGATATAATTATATATTATTTTCAAACTGCTACTAAAAACATATTGCTTTTGGTGATTCCAACACATTTTTGAATTATTATGATAATTTAAAATAGGTAGTATGTAATCATTGAGATATTGCACCATTGAGTTGAGATAGTTTTAAAGTTTTAGATGATGTAGGCTATTTTCAATCATAAAAAAGCTCTAAGTTCTTCGCCATTGAAGGCTTGCAAAAACGTAACTACTCGGTAACTAAGGTCAAAGTAAATAGTATAATTATAAAGCATGTCAAAAATGTTTTAATGAATCGTTCAATAGATTTATAGTATTATGTGTAATATTTTATAATAAAAGTGGTTATACCGATTCTGTTATAATGTAATAAAACAATAAATATGGGTTACTGATATTTTTTATATATTATATCAAGTAATAATTAATTAATATGCAAATAAATACAATTTCAAGGAAGGATAGGAAGAATCTCTATGGTCCTTGAAAGATTATGAATTATGTAGATACGAGGCACTTGTAACACGTTAATTATTAAGGTCGCAACTGACCTTGACTGAAAGAAGAAGCTGGTATTAAAATTTCAGTATTACGCCTTATTCGCTGAGGGATGAAATAACTTTTTTTTTTTTAACTAGATCATTCGGTTACTTCAAAAGATATATTTGTGATTTTTGATATAATATTGTTACAACGATAAACTCTGGGATAAAATAGAATGTTTACAAAAAATAAATATAAATGAAATTGAGTTAACTATAACACGTTTTTCTATTTAGTTTCAGAAGTAATACTTAAATGACTTATAAATTTTAATTATTTGCAAATTATAATGATAATGAGCATTTGCAATAACAAATAATTGACTTAATATAAAAGGATATAGGAGAGAAAAACAGAGAGAATTTTTTAATCTTTCATAAAATTAATAAGTATCTGATAATATCATCAACTGACAACCCTGCTTACAGTACGTAGAGATGTAGAGGACAATTAGCGCGCGACTCGACACGGCTTGAGTTTTAACAACACAGCTCGCGTACTCAAAGTACCTACAGCGTACCGTACTAGGTATCATTCACACGAGTCGCACCCTTATCCTCCCAAGGGACTGTACTCCTATTCCGGACCTTTATTCTACGTGTTAGAGTCTCATATAGACCGTCAAGCTGATCTAGTTACAGTAGAAAAATGGTACAGTTTTTAAATTTTACATTACCTACATGGTGAATAATTTTCCTAAATGGACTTACCTAAGCTTTAACTTTTACGGCATACAGAGGTTCATTTTATGATGATATCGTAATGAATCAACATTAAGAGATTAAAATATAGCGCATTTATATAAGAGATACAGAAAATTGTTTTAATATAAAGAATGCAAAAATTAAATAAATTATATTTATTTCCTTTTTAGCGTTGTCGGGGATTAAAAGACAGATCTTGTAGCTTTCTTGTTAAACTTGCCATTCGCTAGGTTATAACATCGTAAGTGTGAATGTTTATATCCTCCAATCATAATTACAAATGTTAATTTCTCAGAAAATTATTGGAGTATTTTATATTTTTCTGCTTTTTTTGCAGAGTTTTAGCAAATGCACCTATGGAACGTATTACGGCAATAAACAAATGAGTCCGGACTCTTTTTATATTGAGAATTTTATTTTTATACTGTTGTCACGTACAAATCGTAATGGATCGCTTAAATAAAATTACCCTAATATTTAGGTACACAATATGATAGGATACAACTGATTGACGACCACGACCACTCTGTTAAGAGTGAAACGACGCAGAAGAGATGATAGGATAATATTAACGAAATCTACATGTGATATATACTATAGTTATTGATGATTATTACTATGTGCTGGAATAGGCATGTTTAATAGTGCAATTCTCAACTACTACAGCACATAATGGGCTGCCGTAAGCAATTTGGGTGATTACGAGAAACATATCGGAGCTACACGAAACACCTAAATCTAAAGTCGTAATTAACAATCGCTCTACTAACAATTAGGAACACTATTCTCTAATGTTTAGTTTGTTTTTTATTATGGTGCTTTAGCAATGTTTTGTTGCTGTAGTGTAACTGAATATCTATCACTCAGCATATAGCCATAAAATAATATGTATCATGTTGTTCTATGGCTACATGCTTAGTGATCAAAAAAGCTCATAGAATGAAAAACTTCACAATGGGGAAAGCAACAGTCAAAGCCGTAGCTTGATTGCAAATGACACAGAGACATGAAAACACATAAAAAACGATCTCTACTCTTAGTCTGTAAAATAGTTTCTCCAACGCCATCTCGTAGTTTTAAGAAGTATTAGGTATAGTAGTAAAACTTAAGGGCGTGTTTGATGTTATCTAAAAATATGTACTCTAACGATATAATCGATTTGTTATTTCTTTATATTTGCTCATTTGATTGGGCTCTACGAAGAGAAGCTAAAGCCCTTTATAAAAGAGCTATAGACGTGATGACTACGGTATTAGCGATTAACTTTGACCGGCCATCTCCATTTCTTGTGGTTTCGTTAAGACAATTACAATAGCGAATTTGAGGGCACCTAGGGTCAGTACATATCAAGCATAGGGTCATTACAAATCAAGCGGGAGATCCGTTAAGCGTCTCAAGGAAGTTTGCGTTAGTACTCGACGGATTTTTCGTCGAATATGCAAATTTGGTCATACCATATACTTGTCAACTCTGATATTCCACGACCGACATTACTATGTTTTTAGAATTCTGCTGCGTGGTTATCTATTCGCATTTATTTTATATTTGGATATCAATGCCGTAACAGGGTAACCTGCACTGTTATGGCTTATGCTGAGGCTTTTACTCATCAATAAATGATTTATATATGCCTAATAAATGTATTTCTTTCTTTCTATAATTTTCTACCGCAATTGAGCTACTCATCGTATTGCATCAACTACAGATTTATTACGTTACATTTCACGATGTTTTTTTAACTCAATGAGAGTTTGAGTCATATAATGATAATCTTTTCTTTGTAAATCCGTAAGAAGTCTGTTTAGTATCGTAATATGTATCACGGATATCTAATTTATTTGTATACAAATTCTTGCTTTTGAATTTACGCGTTCTCGCATGCAAATTATAGTTAGTTATAAACAACCCGACGCTGGCTTCGTAAATATTCTAAGATGCAGAGGATTTATGGAGCTTTCGGGTGTCACTCAAGCTTGTTCGTAATTAATTTAGGCGTAGGTACACTGCTTCTGTTTATTCATAAGCCGAATGGACAGATGCGAATATTTGTAAGGAATGCCAAGATAGATATACAGAGAAAAATAAAAGTCAAATATTTCTTGATACTTATATAATATTTTCTTAGTTTGTGGAAAAGAACTGTAGATACAAATACAGAGATCTTCTTTGTTTTTTATTTCATTTCTATATCAAATCAAAATCCAACTATTTTTGTTATATCAAGGTTAATAGATACTACGAAAATAGCAAATAGATATTGGGGAACCTAACATATATTGATGTGATTTCAATATAGGTATATTGTAAATTAAGAAAACAGAAAGAACAATATTAATATAGCTAACGAGTTGTGAAATTGCTACAACTTTACGAGTATCTTTTGCTCAGGTTATCATTATATTCCTTGCTTCTATTAATGGCGACCTTTCTTTTCCTTTTCTTATATCCTTATTAGTTAATATTAGGGGTTTAAGTATGAAATTGCCGTTTTATTGTAATAGGTTCCTTGAATTGACATAGAATCTTTATGGTTAAAGGTTTTCGAAAGAAACCTCTAAACTTCGACAATAAAGATGGATACTGCAAAAATTCGAGTTATTTCTGAATACGAGTTCCGATGCGGAAGTAACGCGGCAGAAACAGCCCGCGATATCAATGTTGCGTTTGAAGAGGGGTCTGCTAATGAACGCACTGTGCGTATTTGGTTTAAACGCTTTCGTGATGGAAACTTACTTTTCTCCGATTTGGCCAAGCAATAACGGCAGATGTTTATTGTGCCGAAATCCGAACAATGTTGGTAAAACTAGCAGTAAAACAGCCCCGACTTATGAATCGATCTTCACCATTATTGTTCCATGACAACGCGAGACCTCATACAGTACGAGAAACCGTTTTAACCCTTTAAGAACTGCAGTTAGAAACCATTCGTCATCTTCCATATTTGCCAGACCTTGCTCCAACGGACTACCAATATTTTTCGTGATTTGGACAATTATATACGTGATAAGAAGTTTTCTTCCCAGGAGGCAATACAAAATGCTTTGACAGTTTGTCTAGATCCTCAGATTTCTATCGCAAAGGCATAAAGGGCCTTCCTTTTAGATGGGAGCAATGTATAGATAATAATTGTTTCTGTTTTGATTCAATAAATTTATTAAAAATAAACAATTTTCGGCAATTTCATACTTTAATCCCTATTATTTTAGCACATTTTTTCTAAACTATTTCTACACTAATTAAGTAATTTTTCTTGTGACTTTACATTTACTATCACTGCTCTTTTTAATACAATTTTGTCTGCTTATTAGCTTTGTTTTATAGTGTTATAACAGTTCGGGTTTATAGTACGAGTATTCAGAGAGTTCAAGATGGGTGTCGACGTAGCTCCTAATTAACGCGGTCGCGCTAGGCAGCTCCACTCTGCGTTTTAGTCTCAAGGCGTAGGTACTCACACAGACTAGTTATTATCCGGAGTACCGAAGTAGGTTGAATCTCTGCACTACGAATCGAGTTAAATTGCATGTTACAATATAGTCTTTGTGAAATTTTATTTCAGTTTTACTCTAACAATTACTTTTGACTAAATTGTACCATAATAATGACAATGGCAGAGCTACATCCTTTTTAGTTATTTTTCTAGAGCGATAAAGCGTTTTGTCTCGACTCAAGGATTTTGCGGTTTTATAACACGTACTAGCTATCTTTCTCGCTCTAACAAATAGCGGTTCAAACATCTAATGATAACGGAAAAGGGCGAACTTTGCTGCCATATGTAGTTAATCAACATACGTTGAGGAACGTCATAGCAAAGTGGTTAGAAAACTTGGTCTGTGACCTCCTTAGAGTTGAGCTGCATATCTAATGGGTGACCAAAATTTATTGAGTCTCTTTGTATTATTCTTCGTAATTACAAAAACGTTGAGATATATTTTTTTAAATAACATAAAATATTTTCTGAAGGCTTATTAAAAACTCTGGTCCCAGGCTTAAATCTGCAATGGTTAGCATTCACCAATCAGCATCAGCAATATCTTGGTGGGTTAATCACTAATTATTCCAAAAGGTTGTCATCTCGAGATTTTTAAACATAAAATACAAAATGCAGCTATATTGCTTTCTCAAAGATACAACGAATTATAACAGGCGATTTTGGACTTTAAATCTTTACAATAAGTTAGATGTCCTTAAGAGCGACGAGGGTTGAACGCGCTCTTGTGAAATACTTGACGCGAGCTCTGGAATACTTCAAACTCCTTTATAAGCTAGATAGCATCATTATAGTTATTTATTGTTACTTGACTTGCTCATTTATACCTAAAATTTATTTATATTTTTTGTAAAGAATAGTTCTGGAAAATTCAACATTAATCTCTGATTTGATAATTGATTATGAGGTTAATTATTTCAGATATGGTCTGGACAAAAATAACAAAATTATTACAAACAAGGCCCTTTGAAAATATAACTACTATACTCTAATAAAAAATGTAATTAATAGATACAGGTGTTCCAGCTGAATCTCTATCCTTAAATAATGAAATTGTTAAACTCGGGTCTCTATTATAAAGCATTACGTTTCACAAACGAACTCAACTCATATTGCCTATTCATTCTCAAGGTGGAATCGGATTTAAGTAAGTAAAGGGAATTTCGTATTGTAATAAGAAACTGAAAAATGGATTTTATATTGTACAAAAGACACCATCTATAACCGCACACGAGCAGATTTTTGAAGTATTCGCTGTTCTAGAATAATTTATTACATTTGCACTAGGGAGTAATATTAGCATGTAAAATTCTGAAGGTTGTCAATTTGTATTTAATCTAGTTTTGACATACTTTTTTAAGTAATTATTAACTATTTTCAGGTTTTATTTTTGGAAACTGATCGACACTTACTGTTGTGAGTTCTGCGTCTAAATTATTATAAAAGTTAAATTATTTCTTATAATATACTCGTACCAATTCTTTTTCTGCGAATTTGCCCGCGTAAATTATAATCAGTATCACCAGTATATATTATAGCTTCCCCTATGTGAAAGAATTTTCATGATCGGTTCAATATATCCGAAGATTACGCAATAATCAAATAAACAAAAGATGGAAACTTTACCTCTTAATAATATTAGTCTATATTTCTTTTGCATTACGATTGAATATTATACGTGAATTGAAATCTTCCTTAAGTTAAAAATGGCTTTAATTTCCATACATCGAAAAGCTGAATGTTACCCAGGACACAGAGAATACAATCGTTTCCACGTCGTACTCTCGGCTCCATACGGACGCATTGAAATTGTTGCGTTTGCATATGATATTAGGAACTCTCTCATATATGACGGGAGGCAGTTCGCCTTCACATTCCGTTCAAATAGAATTTCTGTATCAAAAAGCACCTCGGAGATTCGATGGCTACATTTGTATGGATAGGTGAGTCTCATTTTGATATTACACGAGGAACCTTTAGAAGAATTGATAATACAGGAGAGAGTGATATCTTAACTAAATTATCCGGAATTAGTAGACTGGTTTCTGAAACAACATTTTTTTTAAATAACAACCCCCTGTGACCTGAAATTAGATGGTAGAATTGTGTTTTAATTTTTGGTTAATATAAGAATTGAGATTTATTTTTGTATTCAACGGCATTAAGATGCCCTTGACATACGTCAAGATAAGTCTAAATTCACGTCTTCCAGTTGAATACATGCGACATTTACATAAATGGCAAACAAATCGTAACTTAACTCGGACAACGGGTCTATGTGGTACAATTTTCGGTACTCTTTCACGCTCGACTATTTAACTATTAAAGAGGGCCGCCAACGAACTAACGTATTCATGACTTTCAGAATACTACCCTCTAGTTTACGAGCTTTGGTCGCAGTGAATCGGAAAGGTAGTGGCCTAACCGGACTGTGAAATATAAGGCGAACATATGCCGCGTAATTTGAGGGACCAGTAATGTTCGACTTCCATGGTAAATGAGTCCATTGGGGGTGAATCTTCAGGGATATTGGAACTAAATTGAGATTTTGTTGGGAGCTGTTGTTTGGTGCAGGATTGTATTATTATTTATTCGCGTTCAACTTTTGAGATATATCTTCATTTTATTAAAATATTTATTTTTCTTTCGAATATCAATTCCGGATTAACAAGCGAAAATTTAATATTAAAATTTAGTCGGAATTATGACGCCATATATTTGTATTCGACAAAAATATTTCAATCTCCATACCATTGGCTGTCACCCCTGACACCGTCTCCCTAGAACGCCTCGTTATGCGATTTCCGATATTCAACCTTTATTATATTTGGAATGAACTGGCAGACCAATTAGGCAATGCCGTGTCTACATTGGCAATTCATGTTGACAGTTACCAGGTGGCATTCGCGGCCGCCGAACGTCTCCGAAACAGAAATTTACAAGTGCGTGATATTTAATGACCCCCTTTGAAGTGTTAGAATCGTAAAATTATTTCTGTCCACGTGACGACAACGGCCGTTCCAGAGAATGTACTACATACCGCAAAATCGCGAATCAAACAGCTGTTTATTACCTGCAACGAAAAGAACTTTATAAATCACATTTATTAAAAATACGTAGAATAGAAAAAGAAAACCTATAGTTTCCGTAACCCGAATTTAGATTAAAATTGTGCGATTAAAAATGTGCGAAATTAGACAATTGATCTCTAATTTTAAAAGTTACCGCAATACCTTTCAAAGTATGGAATTATGTAAAACTTGAAGTGACAATCGTTTTCAGAAAAAATTATGATTTGATTAAACAACAACCATAACAACAATTTAGTCATCACCATCATCAGCCCTTTATTTCATCCCCACTGCAGGGCCTCACGCCTTCCTTATGGATGGTTAAGGAGCATGGGCCATGACCCTCCACGCTGGCCCAATGCGGATTGGCGGATATAAACGACCACAAATGCAGACGGGACCAACGGCTTAACGTGCATTCCGAAGCACGGAGTAGCGCGAGATAATATTTTTTTGGTCACCCATCCCGTGACCGACCACTGTGAAAGTTGCTTAACGACAACAATCGCGTGCCGCGGCGCTTATCCACTACGCCACCGAGCTACTCAAAATTGAGTAACTTAAAGTAATATTTGCGTGTAACGCTTTCCTTTGACAATTCCTATTGACGTCAAATTAACGACATTGTTCATGCAATATTTTAAAAAACGTCGCGATCACATTTGCTATCTCATGTCAAATAGTTGTAACGTGAAGTCCGTGAATATCTTTCAAGATTTTTAAACTTATACAATTAGACCCCTGAATATAGACACATGAACTTTCGAACACAAACTTTTAAAGAGAATGTTATAATAAAACGTGTATGCTTTATATTCCTTTTTGAAAATTTATTGAATTCATTACCCGCCAATAGCTCGAAATTGCCAAAAATATGTAGGTATCACTTATGCAATACTTTAAGAAAATCTTAACCAACAAATATATTTGTATATTGCCTGGTTTATTTATCTAGAAAAAGTCCTACTTAGTTTTAATGACTTCTGTCTGAATCTAAATTTATCACGATATTATGCTAGACCTTGGAGCAGAAACTCATTGAATTTCTTTATATAAATTGAAACAAAAAAAAAAATATTCTTTGTTTAAGTATAATTAATTACCATATTTAAGGTAGTTTCTCTATTTTCCTAACAAAACAAAAAACAAAAGCGCCTTATATTTCTAAGATGACATATGTTTCGATGCTTCATTTTTTAATTCAGAAAATTATACACAAAACATTATTAATTACAAATAAAACTTTGTGTTTAAATATATTTATCATGACTAAAGTAATTAACGAGATAATAAAAAAAAAACTTTTAAACAAAATAGAGTGGGGTACAGACGACATCTGTCTGCGGTGGGATTTATCTTGGGACAAATTGCATCGCCCGAGCCAGCACCGCGCAGCCGTTCTTTGTGCAAATGAGACATTTCAATGCCCTGAAACGGTCGTGCCAAATTAATATGTTTGCACAGTCTTGTCGCGGAATTAAATCGGCTGCGGAACAATATCGAGCTCGAAATTGTTTAGAGTTTGACGATGATTACTCGTACAAGATTACAAGAAGCATGATCAGTAACTTTTCAACCTAAAGCTTAAAATAACAAAGAAATTACCCACTAATAAAGCCTACAATAATTAAAATATCAAGTAGTCAGCTCTCAAGACAAAACCGCCCCTGCGACGAGACGACAACTTGACAAAATTTATCCTTTGCTCGGTTTGTTTGAACGTTAATTATCGTTTTATTTATGTTGGGAATATTCTAATTTAGCAAGCTAATACTCGGCGCCCGTTGAGGCGAGACAAGACGCCGCCCATCTTATCTGACAGGTGTCTTATGCGTTCGGATCTGTCTTGAGATAAATTGCCATAGGGTCTTATTGTATTATGCGGTCGTGTGGAAATACCGTAATATGTCTCGAGGGTGCCGTAATTATGAAGAGTGAGTAGCGTATTTTGTTGTACCTACTCGTGGGTTCGTAGATAAAGTGTAAACTTTGCAACATTTCAAAATTATTTTAAACATATTTCTATCCATTATATTCATATTTATTAAGCGTTAAAAGGTTTAAAGTGCTCTTTTAAAACACTTTTTAATATGTTTAATCATTTGCGTGTCTATAACATTAAATATGTTACATTAAATCTGTACTTTTTTATATCACTTCGGATGGAAAGGTAATGGTCACTAGACATATTGATATGGATTTTTTTGTAAAATATGAATATATCAATAGAGGCTTTGTTGTTACATTTTAAACTCCATGGATGCCTGAATTTCGCATAAAATTGAAAATACTTGATGTTTAATAATAGATACGTACTTTTTACAAAGACAGCTAGAGTTCAATTGAAAACTACAAAATATTACGTCAAAACAGAGAAAGGTATAGCATCTCGACTGGACTCGCCAGTTTTTAAATATTCAAACTAATGCTACAGCACTTTTGAGACACTTTGGAGGGAGGCGACGCGTTGCATATTTAATGCAATGGCATCCGGGGATACCGAAGTGTCCTCCGATATGCCATGCTCGGTTGACACAGAATTTTGGATCAATGAGGAAGTAAGCATAAAAAAGAGAATATTAAAATAAAACTCACTAGATGGCGAATCTATTTAATCAAATTGAAAATTTTATTTTTAACCAAAACATGCTTAAAAATCCACTTTGTCCTTGGCCGCTCTAACCTTTGAGCTTGAGCTACCCAAGACCTTTTTTTAATTTTTTTTTATAGTCGAAGAAATGCTTTTGGCACTATCCCTGTTACCTGGCAAGCAACAGGGGGTGTTTGGGACTCTCCTCCGTGAACCCACTCGGCAGGTGAGCTGCCCAGTGAGTTCCCGGAGTTCTAACCATCAAAACCCCTACTGTCTACCCTCCCGTGGGAGATGAGACCCGTGAAGACGTGACTGAATCGCTGGGACACTCACCCCCATATTCAAACATTGGTCCCCTCGCGGATTGAGAGGCTCGGGTACATCGAGAGCCTCTCCTAGACATGCGAAACCGAGAGTATACAGCGACACTTAAATTTGTTCCTATTTTTTATGATTACTTAATTTGATAATAATATCAGCTCGCTCGCATATTATGAGAGAACTTGTATGGAATTCGATATTGAATCAAGAGTAAAATAACTTTGGAACGGCAGCTAACAAATTAATAAATCTTGTCATGTCTTTGTAAAACTTTGGATATTAAAAAAGTTTCTATTGTCCTAAGATCTGCGCTTTGATAATCACTGACGGTTATTCATAATTTATGTTGATTTAAATCATAAAATTAAAAAAAATTGTGTTGACTTAATTTTTCTCATCATCATCATCAGCCCCGTTACGTCCCCACTGCAGGAGCTTATGGATGGTCGAGAATGAGCTTAAACCATCCACGCTGGCCCAATCGGATTGGAGGGTATTAACGACTACCAATGCAGCCGGGACCAACGACTTGACGTGCCTTCCAAAGCATGGAGTAGCTCGAGAGAATAATTTTTTGATCACCCATCCCGTGACCGACCCTCGGGAAAGTTGCTTAACGGGCTTCAGCGTTTATCCATTACGCCACCGAGCTACTCAATTTGTCTCATTAACGCACAATAAAGGGCGATTTTGAGTGAACTAGTAAATTTCAGTTCCAAAAGGGTACTTTAAGTTGTTAATTCTTAATTAACTTTTGAGATGGTACCTTAAATTGTTATTTATTTGCTTATATAAAGGTCAATCTTTATTTGTTAATTTTTGTTTCATACTGGCTGCTAAAAAAGTATAATCTGCCACATTGACTGTTGTTTGTATTTCTGTCAAAAGAGTAACCGATGTGAAAGTTTCTATTGAAATCTTACGAATATTATTATTGTATTATATACAAAACTCAATGTTTTTCGTATGGCTCCTTTAAGTATTTATTTTATTCGGTTTTTATTGTTTGTTTTCATAGCGGCAACAGATATACATCATCTGTGAAAATTTAAACTGTCTAATGATTCACGATCAATGTTCATGAGTTACAGTTTCATATTTTCAATATCTATATATTTATCTAAAGATATATCTGCTATTTATTATATATCTAGTTATCCTTCATGCTTTGTTAAAATCACTTCTTTCACCATAGGTTGTTAGACGAGATTGATGTTTAGCAATAAGACCGCCTTTAGCTTACTACTTGCTTTCTTAATGTGTTGTTTCGTTTATTGTAAATTGTATTATTTGTTCAATAGAGCGTTTATTATTATTTTTGTATTTATAATTTACTCTTCCCGACCCCTCGACGATTCGAGGGGTGGGAGGGTATTATTATTATTATTATTATAAATTGCCAGGCATCCCGGTTTTAATACATTCATAAATATCATAAAAAATCCAAATATCTCCAGATATAAGCAGCTAGATCTCGTACTAATATAAATTATCTTTAAAACCACACCGTAGGCACATTTGCTGTGGTGTTGCATCATAAGCTCACGAAATACTAAAAGCGCAAAGTACTGTGGAGCATTAACAAAGTAAGCCAATATAACTCTGAGTACACTAGTGGATGCATGGGCGGTCTAGGGAAGACGCAATCTGCATACATTAGCCTAACGTACTATAGTTTTGACACCTGTTCTATGCGGAGTATGAAAATGCGGCTTGCAGATGGATGGTGCAAACACGTCAAGAATAAACCCACCAGTTTCAAAGTTTGATCTGCCTGAAGTATTATTTTAAAACTTTAAAATATCAAATTTGGCTTTTTAATGTGTAGAGAACACATTAATATTCACATTTAGCTACAGACAAGTATTTTTGTTAGATATTTAATATACAATGTATAACCAAATAATATTTCTCTATATCACAGTTGTAAGCAAGTAATATCCAATTTATAGTTACTAGTCATGTTAAAATTATGAAATTGGAAATTGCAGAGTATGTAATTTAATTAGCTGTTGGTCTTACCATAAAGAAAATTATTAAAAAAGCTATTTTAAAACTCAATCTCAATTCGAAAAAAATAATGCATGTGTGTGACATTTCAATGACACTTTATAAAATACTTGAATATCTGATTTAACTCTATACTTACTCAATCTACTCTTTGAGTCAAGTTAAAATCAATCAAGGCCATTATCATATGTAATAATAAGAAAAATAATATTATTACTATAAATATTATTATCTTAACAAATTGGTAAAATAGTCTAAATTGATGTATAATTTTAATGGATTAACATCTAAAAGTAACTTTCATCTTCATTTTTACAAATAAATTTTCTCCAATGCAAATTTTATAAGCCTTCCCAGAAGAAAGTCCTTCGTCGCGCAAAAACATTAATATGAAATTTTGATTCGTCCTAGCAAAATTTCCATAATAATCGTTATTTGCCTATCTTACCAAAGTAACAGAAGAAAGCGCCTCTAAATAATTCTTCTCCTAAAATAAATATTTCATCTCTAACTTATTACTTACAAATCCTACACTTATATTAATATTTAATAGTGAAATGTCAATATATTTTATAAACTACATATAATAAAAACTTTATTTTCATACCTACAACAGGAATGCGTAACCGTGATTAAAAACAGTTTATAAATAAAGAACTTAAAGCGCTTAAAATATGTCCCTACTTCGGGAAGGTTAAAAAACCATCACTTATCTTGATTTCTAGAAAGATGGTTAGCAGATTGAAGAGATATCAGATTGTATAAGATTGGTATTAACGCGATAGATTTCGATAGTTTGGTTTTTCACCTACCTATATTTCCCGACGTTCCCGAGATTTATGAAGAGATATCGTCTAAAATTTAATTAATTATGAGCAAATAAATATACGTCATAATCTATTCACATCAACAAAGAAATCGTGATAAGACAAGACGTGAACATAATGTTTAACATTTTCTCACTCAGTTGCACAAACGTCCATTAATCTTCAGCACTGCTTTAAGTCGTCAGTTGACTCCTTGTTATTGGTAAAACGCCTTACCTTAGACAATGCCCAAATAAAATTTCCCAAACTTAGGAGTTTAATGAAAACGGGCGTTAGTGTACTTCGAAAGGTGATTACCGACTATGAGCTATATTCCATCTCGGAGTACCTAGAACAGGCGATTTTTAGGCATTTATCTTTAAGATAACTAATTTATTGTAACTAATTTTTAAGCGCCCCATATATTAATATACCACAGAACATAGAGAGAGAATAGAAGTAGTAAGTGGGCGGGGCACGCGTCGCTGGCATATGCGCTTTTACTCATATGACGCCCTTTCCTCGGTTTTATGTTTGCCAGTCGTTCGTCAATCGTCGAGTGGTGATTTTACAGATTTTTTCTATAAAAAATGCCGTTTTGTGCTATTATCACTTGCAAAAAGCAAAGCAAAGTATACAATCTAACTAATGCAAACATTTCCTTTCACTGGTAAGTACAATTTTAGTGCTAAAATATAAAAAAACGTAATAATTTGACACAATGTTAAATAAAATATACATTGATTGCTCAAACCAACATCAATGTTTCTGACCCCATTACTAAACAGCAATGTAAATCATTTTGTGCACTTTTGCAAAAAATAGTGCTGTGCCTCCATTTGTCTGAAATGTACCGATAGGCTGCTGCTGCTCGGAATCGTATTGTTAATTATATGGATCGTAATCGATAACTAAAACATATTTATTTAGAGCTTTTCTTTCATCATTTCATAACAACGTTATCGAGTAAATATATGCCATAATTATATAAAACTAAAAAATACTGTTTACAAGGGAAAATTATAGATGAACTGATACTGAACAAATGAAATAATGAACTGTCCAGGCACTTTTTTTACGAAGATTCGGTTAATTATTTACACGCAGATAAATATTAAAAATTACTGATGTGCTATAAATATCTAAGTTATGAAGTATATCACCGTTTTATGAACAATACATAAATTAAACGAAACTTCGTGAAAAGCTAAGAGTTGGCCTAATAGGTCTTGTTAGAAACTGGTGAAACTGGATTTCACTTATTTTGCATTACTTATATTTCAGTTTCCTTAATAACTTTACAACGGATTGCCTTGTTTACATAATTAATTTTGCCCTATCTGTTTTAGACCTAAACCTATCAAATGAATTTCAAAACAACATAATATCTATACAAACAAAAAATTATGTTTTCAACTAACGTAATATTGTTGGTGGTGTGAATTTAATTTACAAAATTAATTTTTTGGGGGCCAATTTAATTTACCTTATTATGCTGATTCATAATCGGAAACTATTATTATAGAAATCGAGTTAAGAAAGCCACTTTAAAGAACCGCCCACAGAACAGCTTTTATCAGTTTTTTTGTTGCTCCATATTTGCACATAAGTTTATAGACGCATGTCTCAAACGGATGTGACTTTATATGTAGATTGTCGTTTGTACGTACTTATCGCTTTTGTGTCTATCTTCAAACTTTTTTTGTCACGGCTTTCAAACTCATACTTGACCAGCAATTCCTTATTGTCCAGTCGTTGCAATTAATAATGAAGCTACTACTATTATTACAGATATAAAACTTAGAATAATAAAGTAAAACAAGCATGGCTATGATCAATTTATTAGTGTAATGATCATATTAGTTATTATGAAATGAAATGAAAATATCTTTATTCAAGAAGGCTATTACAAGCACTTGGAATGGCAAGTTTATATTTATTTCTACTTTTTTTTGTGAAGGAATCGTAATGTTTTCTTGCGTACATAATATTTTCATTGATGTATTGAGAGGCAACAGTCAAAATATTTATTTCTTTAAATATTTCTCTGAGAGATTCTCTAGACCGTAAATTATATATAGCGTGGACAGCTCTCTTTTGTAGAATAATAGATGCTAGCCGCAGAACCCCATAACAATAGATTATACGTCATTCATTACACTATGAAAATAACTAAAATATACCAATCTTGCCGTTTCAACATTTGTTAAGAGTCTAATTTTCTTAACAGCAAATGCTGCAGAACTCAGTCTACTTGACAAATTATCAATATACCAAAATACCAAGGAACTTTGTCGATTCCACCAACTCAACTTTTTCACTATTTACATTTATAAGTATATTAACATGCCTCACATTAGGTAATGCAAACTTTATCTATTTCGTTTTATTTGAATAAAGCTTTAAATAATTACTATCAAACCACTGTAGAAAATTGTCGAACTGAATTACATTGAACTGTTTCATAACAAAATTTAAAGCTCTTATTTTATCAACTAATATGTCACATCACTAATATGCACAATCGGAATGATACCAGTAAGAAAAAAATACAAATTAGGCTTAATGTAATTAATACAAAAATTCTGTTGTTTTCTTAATTTTTGTTTTTTTTTTACACTTTCCCACGCTTAATTATATTACTGCACAGACATACGATAGAGTGTATCATTAAGTTTTCTTAGTTTTTGTACTGCGTTTCTTAAAAGATATTTTAATAAATTATGTAGGGAAAAGCCTTCATTATTCAGTATTCACTTGGTTACAGCAAAATCTAATATTAATAGTTCGCACATAAAATGATGACCCCAATTTTTTTAAATGTGCATAATCTTAAAATATTTTTTTCCTTCTGGTATCCCCATATACAGCCACGTGACAGTTCAACATTCATGTTAAAGTAAATTATTTATTATCACGTTGAATTAGAGTTTGTTTTTAATCGTGTGATTTCTTAGCTTAGTATCTTTTTGGGATTTGATTTATGTTATCGCGAACCTATCGCGTGGCGGTTTTTCATGTAGTGAACAAAATGATCATTTCATCTAATCTGTATTTGTGTGCGGAGAGGCGACACTCGGTTCCCATACTAAATTAATATCATTATACTTCTAATCTCTCTCTATGTTCTGTGTTATATACACATTCAGAATCCTAAAAACAAAGACTGTACTAATTTTGTAACAAACTATGATGCAGCTATCCCGTTAAATAGTTTAACAGTTCAGTCACTGAGTCAAGTTTAAATACATGTCGTGATTGTTGGCAGTTTGTCTGGGTGAAGTACATTTTAATAATGCACCCGTTAGTTAAGTATGAAAATTAGTTAGCGTGCGACGACGGAGCGAAGCTTAGTTTATTGATGCAACCGCCGCTTGATACACCATCAGCGGTAGGATCCTTTATAATTGCCAGTTGATTGGTACAAAGCGGAACTTAAATATTACTGAAACTGTCAATTTCGATTCTACTAGTTGTTTTCCCGTAACTTTGCCCGCGTAAATTATAGACTATGTCACTCGCGGATGATGTAGTTTCCCGTAGGTGAAATAAAATTCGCGATCGGAACAGTATTTCCGAATATTACTTCTTACAAAACAAATTTATAAACTTTACAGTTTGCTAATATTAGAAGATTGATTGATGATATATATATAGACTAGTTGAATGGGTTCTAAACAAAGTTTTATGCGTAATTTATTAAGAAAAACAGTTGATAGACAACTATAATTAACATTATTTTAGTGGAGATATATTTTTAACTTAAATAAAAATTAATTGAGTCCAATATCCGACATAAATTAAAGAACAAATTCTTTTGTGACATTTTCATTTAAAAAATAGCAAGATCACATCTATAACGACGACAAAACCCATTTCTATTCAAACATAGACTTTAATTTGTAACAAACTGTAGTAAGCGAAGGAAAATTTATGATTTCAGAATAAAATAAAGTTGGAAATACGACGGAAGTTTCGACGGGAGCATGAAAGATGGCTCCTTCAATAATAAATCAGACATTATTGATCTCACCGGGAAATGAAATCAATAATTTTTGTTTGTTAAACCTATTTGAATAAGATATTAAGCGATTTATGTTTCGTTATTTATGATTCGTCGAATGCTATCTTACCCCGTGATAAAATTAGAAATTTCTTTTTTAGAGTCTTTTAAATTAAATATTTATTCTGTTAGCTATGCTAATGCGTTTGTGGATTTTTTATCTATATTTTGTTTTAATAAGCATTCATTATTCATCATCATTATCATATCAGCCGTTCGACAGCCGTCGACGTCCGCAGCTGGTCATAGGCCTCCCCATGGGTCTCCACGACCATTGGCCCTGCGCTGCTCGCATCCAGCGGCTTCCCGCGACATTTATTAGATCGTTGGTTCACCTAATTGGGGACCTACCTGCTGAGTGTCGTCTGATACGTGGTCACCATTCGAGAACTTTTCAGACCTAACGACCATCAGTTCTTCTCGCTATATGTCCCGCCAACTGCCACTTCAGCTGAGCAATCCTTCGAGCAATGTCAGTTAAGTTAGTTCTCCTACGAATATTCAAATTATGCTAGAACTTTCTTTAGCCACCATGACAATAAAACAAGTTTATCTCTGTTTCTAGTATTAGAATAGAATATTAAAATTGCATATAATTTGGGAGGCCACTGTCAATATCCCAATTTCTTTGAATTACCTATATACTTTTCTTTAAATTACATATACTTCTGTTCACATAATAGGCGTGCGGGAAGCAGTGAAACATTTTTTTTGTTGTGTGTGTCTAAAAAGTTTTTGAAGTTAAAAGATTATTCGCCCAATGTTTTTGCTAAAAAACAATTATTTATATTTTTAAATCAATAAAACAAAACATAATTATCCAATATTTGTAGTTTGCGTATCAAATCAAATGAAACATCAATCAGAGCGCGTGGCGTCATTTATGGGTAAATTGGTAGTAAAATTAGCGGTTTTTTAAATAGTTAATTTTTATACACAGTTATGGGTACATAAGGAGGTTTATTAACATGAAATATTATTTTTAGTGGGTATAAGCCAATGAGTTTAATAACTAGAGAAGCAATTCCATACAAAAGACGCGCCCAAAAGCGTAGCACATTTCCGAAATCAGGACGTAGCTTTGCAAATAATATTTAAACTATATAATATAAATAGGTTTATTATATTTGTCTCTTTCATATCTACGATTAAACCTTAAATTAAACAAAGACAGAATATGTGCGAACGACAGAATGAATGGAAAAATGGGTAATTGATATTATATTGCCAGCTCTCGAAAATTCACCCATGACGATGAATGAATGAATAAGCAAGTAATGTAGATATATGTATAAAATCAATCAGAAAAATACTGAAACTTTGAAAATTTATTTGAAAAAACTTTGAAAAGAAATCAATCACGAAAGTAGGCTCTGTGCATATAAATCCCTTGGTTTTTCGATAAAGTCAGTGTTTAAGAGAAAAACATTTGTTAAAGTTAACAAAAGATCAAAGGTTCAATTTTACGTATTTTCAAAAGTTGTATCTCAACAACTAACGAATTCCACGCCTTGAAAAAATTAAATTAACTTTAAAAAATTAAACCACTTTTGCATCTGTGTGCGTGTATGATAAAATTAGCAACACAGTTTATGCAGTTGCCTATGCTAAAGCTAAGCTAATCTATATAATCAATTAAAAGAAGATATTTAGATAAATTATAGCCACGTGAAATAAAAAGAAAAGGCTCCCATATAGTTGGGAAAATAGAAAGTGAATAGCAGTGGCAACACTGACGACAAAATGTCAAATTATTATTTGTTAAAAAATTAAATATATTTATTTTATAAACTTATTTAATTAATTTTGATTTTATTGGCAAAAATATTAATGACTTAAGTGTGAAACTTAATATTATTTCGTATTATGTGTACTTGTGAGAACGAATCGTATATTATCACTGTTTTTCTTCGTTTTTGCGGAGCATTTTTTTGTACTTTCGCGGCGGGAGTTGAATGAGTATTGAAGTGAAAAACGAAAAAACTAAGACAAACGTCTTAGTTTTAGTAGCTTTAGATTTTTGGTATGTATTGCGTATCTAGACATATTAATATCATTGGTATAAGCATCCAAAATGATTAATGTAAAATACTCTTTGACTTTTCTAGTTTCAGAGAATACATTGTTTACATTAGTTATTGGTAAGGCCTATAAAATTTTCTAACCGTAAAATTTTCTCTTTATATCATTATATTAATATCCTAAATGGGATCTTTTTGTTAGTATATCAATTTACTATCTGTTTTATCAGGTAAAACATATTATAAAACATTATGTTTACGTAATAGGGATCGTTGTATTTTAATAAATTACGCTGAAGGGTTTTCATTATTTGTATACTGTTCCGGAACTCATTTACTCTAAACTTCGGGACAACGTACTTAGGTGTCGACCCAATCAATCACATCCTGTGTTATATATATATATAGATTATCGATATCCGAATCCACCCCCATACCTTCCTGTTGATATAAAATAATAGAGATTATCATCGGGGGAACGAAAGCTTTAAAGTCTTTGTGCTGATGCTTTGTTTCTTGACTTAAAGGGGTCAAATTACTTATTACATTTAAAATTTATACGGCCAGATGAACCTTTTATAGGCGTGAAGTCATTAAAATTTGAAACTTGGATGGTGAATTTTATATTTCAGATCTATTTTTTAATAAAGTGAAAGTGATGGATTTAGGAACTCGATGGCACAGTGGTAAGCGCGTTCGGTCTACTATGTGGAAGTTGAGCAACTTTCGCCGCAACTTAGTTGGTCTTAGGATGGATGACCAATCAAAATAATCTAGCTCCTAATAATCTAGCTCCTCCATGGCTCGCTGGACACATTAAATTGTTGGTTTTGACCGTATTGGCAGTCGTTAACTACCATACCGGTTATGGCTCATTCTCATTCGATTTGATTTCATCCATAGAGAATAGGTCTGTGCCAGAACAGTGGGGACTTAATAATGCGTGATAATGATGATGAAAGCAATAGAGTAAGGAATGAGTATGTAATAGGACGTGTGAAAGTGGCATCAGTAATATTAAAATTGATAAGAGAAAGAATGTTAAAAAGATAGCTACCATTTTTTTAACAGGGCAATCATTTCATTGTTTATAATACAAATTAATACAGAATATATCGTGAAAATTGTCTAAATCAATGAATTTCTTTGATACAATTTAAAAGAAAATAGTAATATTTAATGTAACTGTAATAAAATTAATAAAACATATATCAGAGATAATATTTAGCTATTCTTTGTAGCCTTAAAGGAAACATTATATTCTTTTCATCTTCCCCCTCATATCTCTGTTGTGTATCTTTAGCCAATCGCGACATAGCACCTCGGCACGGGGGCGATCGGCGCGTGACTTGATTTCTTAGAGATAATCCTGGCAAGCTGTTTCAAAGGGACGCCGTTCAGTGCGAACGGTGCGGCTGTAAAATGAACGTATAGCTCTAAGAGGACCATAATTTTTGTGTAAAGCTTTACGTTATTTATGTACACAACACTTTTTCAAGAGATATTCAATCTTTTACGGAATATCAAGACGAACAGTATATTTGAATGTAAGCCACCGTGTAGCCGTGTGATATTAACAGAGAGTGACATTATCAGTCTAATGCCCGGTTACACAATAGTTCATGGTTTAGTAACGATTTAAAGCTCTAATGAATGTTCATAATTAGAAAATTTGTATTAGTAATATCGCTTTAAACTAATGATTTTTTTAAATTGACATTTGTGCAACGAGCTGTTGGCCAGGCATCTCGCCTCAGTACTACAGTCATTTTCGACGTTTTCGAAGCTTATCTTCTTGATTCTTTATCTTATTGACTGATTACGTCTAGTATTATCTTTTTTAATTTCTCCTTCATGTGCACTCTCACTATCCTTATTAAGTGGAAAGAGCTTGATGACACATTTATATTTTTGATGTTAAAGCGGGCTTTACACAAATTGTTTTAAAATTTTAGATCAGGACTGTAAAACAATTTTGCTAATATTAACCTAATAATCGCATCTTTAATAAGGTAAAATATTATCACCATATACGAGTATATATTAAGAGGTAGTAACAGGAACTGTATCAAAAAGAGTCGTTATTGAAACACCACGTACTATAGAATTAAGACTCTAATCGCACCGTCTATAAGTTTATTATTAGATTGTTAGGTTCCATATGATAATAACACTTATTAGATCAGCATATTTTAAGAATTTACAAGAATTATAAATTTAAATTTCTCATATGTAATAAATAAACAAGCACTGTAACAATATCATAACCGAAACATTGAAACAATATCAAGGAACGTTATCCCAAAGATAAGTAGAATTACTACACAAAATATTAGTAATTAGGTTGAACGACTTAAGAAACCATAAAAATTTCCTTCGGTGACCGAAGGCTATTGTAATCGGGTTACGGAAATTTTCTTGCGGTGCAGATTTATTAATCTTAATAATGTTTTGGTAACACAATTGCACAAACGATCTTTAAAGTTTAATGGCGACATTAAGCTCTTAAAAGCTCAAATATTTGTTGCTTATCTAATAATATTGATCGATGTTCATGCAACTGGTCGTAAATGTTTTAGTGCAGACGAAACAAAAAAACTAATGTAGTAGCTATTTCTATGATCTAAGTATTTTAATGTAGCTCGGTGGCGTAGTGGATAAGCGCCGGGGCCTGCGATCGTAGTCGTTAAGCAACTTTCGCAAGGGTCGGTCATGGGATGGGTGACCAAAAAATTATTATCTCGAGCTACTCCGTGCTTCGGAAGGCACGTTAAGCCGTTGGTCCCGGCTGCATTTGCAGTCGTTAATCCCCTTCAATCCGCATTGGGCCAGCGTGGAGGGTCATGGCCCATCCTCCTTAACCAACCATAAGGAAGGCCTGAGCCCCTGCAGTGGGGACGTAAAAGGGCTGGTGATGTGAAGTATTTTAATGACAAAAGAGGTTGTGATATACTGTCGTGATTCTCATAATACAACGTACAGTAGATTGGTATCCTTTTTTAGGTCAATTAAAATCACTTCGTAACCGAACACAAGTTTTACATCATTGTTATCCATGATATTCCGAACTTTAATCTTGTATATTTACATTACAAATATTACGTACGAACAACCGCGTCGAAAGTCAACAGAGCGCCAGCTTTTAAATATTCACACCACCACTCGAAATTCAATTTTAAAGTTTTTACCGGGAATTTAATACTCGTACACTTGTTTACTAGTAGCCGATCATGTGTTATTTGAATTCAGAGGTCAGAAATCATGAATGTAAACTATATGGTGGTATTTGTCTTATCTATATGTATGCTTATATCATAAAAAGGAAAGATTTCATTGTTTGCATTGAATAAGCTTCAAAATAACTGGACCGATTTGAAAAATGGCTACATTATACGTGCGAGACTTAAGCTATAATCAACGCATGTGAAGTACTAGGAAAACATTTATTATTTATATTAAATTCCATGTCAGGTCCAAATGGAACTTGTAGTTGCAAACTTTTAGTTACAGATGGCTAAGGTTCTTTTAGTTTACCCAAAGCATAAGCAAATGCAAAATTCATCAGTTATAATAATATATAAGCGTTGAAGTGAAACAAGGATTTTATAGGATATTTATACTAGTGGAAGTTTTTCTATAGTTAACTCATCATGGCACACATTTCAAAGCAAACGCCAGTAATGAACGGGTACAGTAAAATATAATTTATGCATTTGCATTAATTTTCACTAATTTATTTATATTTTCACAAGTTTATGACTAAAGGCGGTCGTGCAATGTTACTAAATTAATTTTAAATATGGAGGCGTCTTTGAGGGGTAATAAAAAAAATACATCAAACAAAAGAGCTAATTGTGAGTATTTAGAAAGAGGATTATTTTTAATATGTTTTAATTATAATTTTAAGATGAACAATTTTTGAATTTATACTGATTTATATTATAGCGAGTTTATATTTGTTTTCATGAATTTTTGAATTTATACCCTACTGATTTCTGACAATACTTTACTAAAACTTGAAAAATAAAACAGAAAATTGAAGTCTATATTTTTTTTAAATAACACCTAGCATAACTATGTACTTCTACATTACATAAGTGATAATAAAATATTTAGTCCCATCACAGAGGTCGAGTCTTCAAAATTTAAAAGGGCCCGTTTTAAACAAATTCAATAATCAGGAGTAAGCATCTCGTTCCACGTCATATCCATTCCGGAGTGCCGTTAGAAATTTTCCGGGTTCTTTAACGGGATTCATTCATAACTCACGGCCGAGCGGAGCCTTCAAATATTTCAAGCTGGTGTTCCCCGCCCCCATAAATTCTGCGCGTCGGGCTGCCAAATTAGGCGTGAGGAGTTGAGGTGACTGATATATCGATCCTCTTGACGTGAGAGCGTTATCGAATGCTCGTGAAGCTGTACCTACCGTGGATTGAGGTTTCCGATAGAACAATTTTTTTTGTTATATTCAAGATAATTAATATTCTAACTATTGATTTCTAATTTTTAAGCTTGATATTATATTATTTTAACAATATAATGGATTTTAAGAAAGCTATATTAAAAAAAATGGTAGACAATGTTGTCTAAATGAGTGGTATAAATAAATATAAATTACTCTATTGTGGAAACAATGGAATTAGGGAAGCTACATTTTAGGAGGAAAAATGTAAAATTTTCTTTTACATGTTATATTCAGCAGCTTCTTAAATTTATCGAAAAAGCACTTAGGACATCACTAGAGGTACAAAGGGTTGAGTTATTCCTTCAATTACCTCTGTCCGAAGTGAGACATTCAGGAAAAGTTGGCCCGTGCCGCAGGTGGTGCTAGAATAAGCTCAATAATACTGAGAGATGTTACTACCCTCCTCGAGTTAAACTTCTCTATCAAAAGGCGCTACTAATTTTAAATGATCGTGAACAGAGAAATAAAGTTCAAATGTTTTTGTTATTTTTGATTAGGTGCTTAACTAAAGTTACATAAGCAATATTTTATTAATGTTCTATCAATTTTCAACTACAATACGAATAGTAAGATAAGCAGGGTAACCAAATCACGGGTATAAGTAACTGGTAACACATACACATAAACTACTGATAGTAATTATAATAGATAGGAGGTAGTGATAGGAGTTGAAGGAAAAGAAAGGGCTCAAAGTAAGGAAACAATATAATAATAAAATAATTAAAATATATACAAAATAAAATATGCGGCTAACTTACGTGATGACAGAAAGAACAAAAAGCAAAAGAAAAAAAAGAGAATAAAATGTCAACAAAAAAATATACTTCTAAAAATAACTCCTCGGCCTGCTGGCCAGTTCGTAACATCTCTCCCACTCTTTCAACAGTAACGGATTAAGAGAGGAAGATGGACACCACAAAATGCCATCAGACCGGAAGCCGCACCAGCTTTTTACAAGGCCGGCGAAGAAAACCCGCCGCCGTGGAGACCTCGGCTACTCGAACGATACCATCGGCGCCCGGGAATATTCGTGATACGCGTCCGCGTGGCCAAGTACCACGCGGCAGGTTGCCGTCAACAATGAGCACGAGGTCGCCAACTGTAAGAGGGGGGCTTTCTTTGCTGGAGCCGCGTCGCGGTACTAGGGTGGTGAGGTATTCCCGTACCCAACGTTGCCAAAATATATCCGCGCCAACTGTAAGAGGGGGGCTTTCTTTGCTGGAGCCGCGTCGCGGTACTAGGGTGGTGAGGTATTCCCGTACCCAACGTTGCCAAAATATATCCGATAGTCGCACCACTTTTCGCCATAACGCACGCCCGTAGAGATCTTGTGGAACGGATGCTGCATAATTGTTGGCAACAGATGACGTTCCTATCAAAAAATGGAAAGGAGTCAGCGCTTCCGGTTCTTCGGGTTGAGAAGAAACATGGGTTAGTGGCCTGGCGTTGATCAGAGCTTCGGCCTCTGCCAAAAGTGTGACGAAAACAGGTTCTTTGGGGGCTCTCTCTTGTAACGTAACCTTTAGTGCGGTTTTTACAGAGCGCACTAATCGCTCCCATGCTCCACCCATGAACGGTGCCGAAGGGGGTATAAAACGCCACTCGATGTTAAGGTTTGTGGCACTTTCTTCAACCTCTGGTCCATATAGCTGGCGTAGGAACTTAGTCGCTCCGACGAAGGCAGTCCCGTTGTCTGACCATATCTGGCTTGGAATTCCGCGTCGAGACACGAATCGGCGCAACGCCATCAAAGCCGCATCCGTGGATAAATCGTGAACTACTTCCAAATGTACAGCACGAGTCGTGAGGCAGGTAAACAAGGCGACGTAGCGCTTCTCGTGCCGTCTTCCAATGGTTACAAGGATAGGACCGAAGTAATCTAAACCGACAAATGAAAAGGGGCGGCGATGATGACCCAGACGGGCTTCCGGAAAATTTCCTAGTGGAGGATTCAGGGGTTGAGCTCGTTGAATTTTGCACAGCTGACAGTCATGCGCAACGGATCTTACGGCGTTTCTGAGGCTGATAATCCAAAACTTCTGTCGGAGCTCGTTCACGATTGTTTCGTTATTGGCGTGAGCGAAACGTTGATGAAAATGTTGAATTAAAAGTTTCACGGAGTGATGGCTGGCATCCAGAACAATAGGGTTGTTGCAAACGTCCACAGTATTCGTAATTACTCCTATACGACCAGACAGGGTAATCAGACCATCATGGTTGAGTTTTACGTCAATCTTCGAAAGTCTACTTGACCGTGGTAAAGATTCGCCAAGACGTAGTGCTGCCAACTCTTCCGGGAATGAGTCTTCCTGAGCCCGAAGTAAGATATGAGTTTGTGCGGTACGTAAATCTTCTACTGATAATGGGAAAAGCTGGGCGGCTGATGAAGAGGTTTGTAGAGGAGTGTGAGAAGTAGAAGCGCTTACTCTAGCTACACTTCCCAAACGCCTTAAAATTTTAACAGCGCTATGCACGCGGGCAGTAGCGCGAACCAAACGAAGCCATTGGCTAAAGCGGGTTGCGTCCGCGGAAACAGACTTAAGAATAAAAGAGGATGAGCATGAGCTATTTACATCAATGAGATATGAACGAAAACAAACTTTAGCGCTTGGTTTCAGCTCGGTGGTATCAATATCGGAGCGACAGACTTCAGCTGGCCAGTCGCTGCAAGGGGATTTTATGAATTCTGGGCCTATGATCCAACGACTGTCAACTAGAGTGGATTCCGAATTTATACGAGTGGCGTCGTCAGCCACATTTAAAATAGAAGGAACCCAATGCCATTCACTTAAAGAGGATAACTCCAAGATATCAGCGAGACGATGTGCGACAAAAGGTAGATAAGATCGTGCGTCACTCTTAAGCCAACCCAACACGTTCTTAGAATCAGTCCAAAAGTGACGACGAGTCGGTTTATATTTGTGAGCAGCACATATTGACGACGCCAACCGAGCTGCAATCAGAGCAGCTTGTAGTTCAAGCCGCGAAATAGTAACAGGACTTAGGGGCGCTACCCTTGCCTTGCTGGAAATAAAAGAAAGCTGCACCTGTCCATCCGAGTAAGTGAGACGCCAGTAAGCCACCGCCGCGTAAGCGTGCTCACTGGCGTCACAAAACACGTGCAATTCTCTTTCTATTGGATGTTCTGTGCCGCGTGAGTGCCACCGTGGAACCCTTAGTTCGATAGCGGAAGACATGTCTGTAAACCAAGATTTCCATTGCGCAAGCAAGTCGGAGGGAAGCGCCTCATCCCATTCAATTTTGCGACGCCATAATAATTGAAAGATGATTCTACCTCTAATGGTGATAGGAGCGAGCATACCAAGAGGATCAAATACACGCATTAAACTAGAAAGCACATGACGTTTTGTGATTTTGTTCGGCAAAGCGAGCGTAGACTTAAAAGATTCAGCATTAAAGGCAAGCTTGTCGGAAAAAGGGTACCAAATGAGGCCCAAGGTACGCACGCTTTGCTGAAAGTTAACAATATCTACATGATTGGCTGAATTATATAACCTAAGTTCGGGAGGTACGAAAGCAAGCGCATTGGGATCGTTTGAAACCCAACCACGAACTTCAAAATGCGCTCGCCTTTGCACCTCCACAATATCGCCAGCGAGGCGAGCTGCTCGTTCGACATGATCAACACTTCCAATGAAGTCATCCATATATGTATCTCGAATGATCGCGTCCGCTGCTTCAGGAAATAAAGTTCTACATTCCTCAGCGTTTTTATTTTTAATGTACAGTGCCGTAAATGGGCTCGAAGCAGCTCCGAATATCATGGATGACATTCGATATATTGAAATAGGCAAATCGGGGGAGTCACGCCATAGAAAACGCTGTGCGTCTCTGTCCTGGAGCCTAATCTTAATTTGTGGGAACATTTCCCTGATGTCGGCCGTCATACCAACTCTGTCCTCTCGAAATCGGTAAATGATGTCAACGAGAGAACAAAGCAGGTCAGGGCCGGTTAACAACAAGGAATTAAGACTAGTTCCCTGGACAGCGGCAGCAGCGTCATGTACGACGCGTAACTTACCTGGTTTGTTTGGATTTACTACTCCGAAATGCGGTAAATACCAAACTCTCGGAGAGTTAGAAGCTAAAGCGCAGGGTTCAGCGTAACCTTTATCAATCATAGCTTGAATATTATTTTTATATTGTTCAGCATAAGAGGTATCGCTTTTGAAACGTTTTTCCAGACTGTAAAACCTTGAAAGAGCCAACGGGTAACTGTTAAGGATGTCAGTGTCATCGGAGCGCCACAGCAAGCCAACTTCGAACTGACCACTTGGTGACCTACGGGATGTCTGTTCCAGGATATCGGCGGCGCGTTTATCCGCAGCTGATTGTGGTTGACGCTTAGTGACACCGACAGCTTCCAACTTGTAGTTCTCTCTAACAAGATTCTCCAGCCCGGAAAAATCGTCAGATGTTATGCTATGATTGACGAAGTCGACTGGTTTTGTTCTACTATTAGCGAAGCCGAAAATGACCCATCCTAAAGGAGTAAGACAGGCAGCGGGTTGAGATTTAGAACGCTTTCGAACTTCGCTTGGAATAAGCAGAGGCCAGTTATCGATTCCTATTATTAATTTTGGTGTAGCATTTTCGAACGTAGTTAACGGAATAGATAAATGTCGAATATCATCATTATTTATTGATTGAGAAGTAATACCTAAGTTAGTAATAGCACGGGCATTTTTAATTTCGTATGTGGTAGACAAGTTTTTACCTTTGATAAAAAAGTTAACATATTCTATATCAGTAAGTTTAGAAAGACCTCCTATACAATCTACACGAATTCTGGTTCTAGGGCCCCCTACGCCGATTTGATGGGCAATCATCATGTCGATAAAAGTGCTGGACGAGCCATCATCAAGAAGGGCGTAGGTATCCACAGAACCAGTAGGGCCGCTCACCGTAACAGGAATAACTTTCAGAAGGGTTTTGAGAGACCCTTCTGAAAGGGAGTGAGTCACCGTGTCATGATTTACGGTAATTATGGAAGAAGTTTCATTAGAATGTGAAGATGATGAGACTTCAGGTTCCACTTTAACGCTATTCACTTCAACAACTGTATCAAATCTGTGCAAAAGTTTGTGGTGCTTAAATTTACAGCCTGCTATTTGGCACAAAGTTTTAGGATTACATGACCTATAGTGATGAGAACCTTTTTTTAGACACCTAGTACAAACTTTTTGCTCACGGACCCAGTTTAGTTTGGCCATAATGTCAAGATGACGAAACTTGTCACAACTATCTATGAGGTGACACTGATGACAATATAAACAAACTATGGGTTTATTTGAAATAATTTGTTTATAATTTTTATTTTCAGAAATCACTTTATTTTGAATTATGTGCGAGTCCACATCAGAAGCCGCAGCTCGGAACGATTTCGAATGGTGGGGCCGGTCAGGCAAATAAGCCTCCGTAATCGCCCCGAATTGCAACTCCGCCGTGACCTCTTCATCCAAAAAATCACTTAAAAGCTCTAGCTTTGTACCCAAACCCAAGTGGAAACGGGACTTTGCATAGTCTTTCCACCGCGCACGCATCGCAGGGGTTAACTTTAATATTAATGAGTTATAAAGCTCTGGCGATTCTAAGTAAGAAGTGTTATTTAAAAATTTCATTACCGATATGCAACTGCGAACGCGGCTGGCGAAGAAATGCAAATCCTTACCTTCCACATTGACCTTAGGCAGCGACCGCACCGCAGCTACTTCGTGAATAACAATAAGTTCGGGCCTACCGAAATGCAATTCTAAAACTTTCACTACTTCATTAGGATCATGTGCCGTGGCTAAGAGGGCACCGACAGCGTCACGAGCCGGGCCATAGAGAGCCGAGTTTAAGCGAGATAAGTTGTCCAAGGGAGAATACGACTGTTCAGAACTATCGTATGCTCTCTTGAAGGCAATCCAATCATAAATTTTACCATCGAAGCTTGGTAAATGCTTCACTATATTATTTTTAGATAGATTTTGAATGGCCTCTGCAAGAAAACGTATATCAGAGTTAGCATTAGTAGCGCCTGGGGGCGATAGGATGCCGCCATGGGGAGCGATAGTGGTAGGAGCGGGATAACCATGACGCGCGGCGTGAGGCGCGTCGGCGATGGTTGCTCCGACAGAGTGCATAGGAGGCAGGCCGGAGGGAACCGCGAGGGTGGGGCTGCCGCGATGCACAGAGTTAAGTGCACCGCAAGGGGCAGCACCACAGGGTTCCAAAGACTGCTTTAAATCCGCACAACTATCTAACCATGATTCCATGCGGCTCCCGTTACTTCGTCGGCTGGAGCCGCCCTTGCTGCCGTCCGCTTCTATTCTTGCAAGTTCAGCCTGCAGTTCTATCTCGAGTACTTCCGCTTCCGCTTGTGCAGCCGCTCGCTGAGCTTCCGCAGATTTGCGAGCGTAAGCTGCTTTCACGGCGAGTGTACGGGCACGTATGGTCGCGGAAGATGTAGACGACACTGAAACTGATGAAGCAGCGACGGCCACCGAGGCGGCCGCAACGGGGGTTCCGGGTGCTCGGGAAGCATCGGAGACCGGTTGTGGCGCATCGATCGCGGTTGAATTTATTGCCTTACTTTGAGCTCTCGTTAACATAGTTATTGTAAGGCTGGTACGAAATTTAAAAATTTGTGAAAAAAATTTTCAAATGCCGGGCGAATGGACCAAATATAACAGATAGGAGGTAGTGATAGGAGTTGAAGGAAAAGAAAGGGCTCAAAGTAAGGAAACAATATAATAATAAAATAATTAAAATATATACAAAATAAAATATGCGGCTAACTTACGTGATGACAGAAAGAACAAAAAGCAAAAGAAAAAAAAGAGAATAAAATGTCAACAAAAAAATATACTTCTAAAAATAACTCCTCGGCCTGCTGGCCAGTTCGTAACAGTAATATTGTTAGGAAGTTGGGTATAACTTTCATATTTTTTTTTTCAACAATACAATATTACTAGGGTTATTAATCTTAAATAAGTAACAGATGGTGAAGATCTATATAGGTACTTATATGATATCTTTACATATAATTTGCCAAACAATCCAATGGTGCAAGACACACGGCTAAAATAAAATAATATTTTCTGATCAACAATATTAAGAAAAAAGAAAACATATATTTCTTAGGTTATCTTAAGATACGGAAATGTATATTTATAAAGAGTTTTTAAATATTATCGTATCTTGACCGTATTATTAGCTTAAACATGTTATAGCATTTTAATCTTCCATTACGAGCATTAAGAAATTGTAGAATAATATTAAAATATCCCTGTTCTACGAGTCACAATAATGTTAATGTAACTTACATGTTGGAAAGAGGTATATAACGAATTAATTCCTTTTCCAACAATATATGATTGGAAGTTCAAAATCCAAATTCCAAATTATACTAAGTATTAACAGTTAACTAAAGCATCTAAGTTTTAATTTGTTCATAAATGTAATGAAACGCATTAAGGTATGTACATAATAAATCAACGAAAGTAAAATGAACTTCGCCTGATTCACCTCATGTGTGACCTATTATTATAATTGCTCCACCGTTCAAACTTGTGAGCCTTTCTCAAGCTGAAACAGATGTTCGTTCAAACGAACTAACTCGTGTAATTTCACTTCACTAACTTTGCGCTTTTTGGGTTCGAGTGTAGACATTGTTGTTAGATAATAAAGACGCCCAATTCAGACTGTAATAAAACTTTGATGATTTGTATACGATAAAGAAAACTGTATTAGCAGAGGAATGTAATGAAATATGGAGGAATATTTTATCGAAAGTAGAATTTTGAAATTAATTTTTAATTATTATTTTTATGGAAATTTATTTTCTCATATTAAGAATAATTCAAGAATCGATTTCAATGTTCCACAGTAGGCATTATAATTCCATATTCAGTTACTTTTCTCTATAAATATCTGATATGATTAATTAAATTAGATAAAAACCGCAATTAATTATAACAGATTGCCATTTTCACTTTTAATTAATTATCACAGAAATTAGAAAATAAAAAGATTCACATTAATTCTAATAAATGATTCTCAAGCCAATTTTTCTCAAAGGATTTATAAGTGATTGAATTAAATGAATTCCTTTCAAAAATCTTTCTTGGAAGCAAAGGGTATCAAGAGAATTGAATCAATTAAGCCTCTTAGCGTCACGGCCGATCACCACCGTTGTCAGTAAGTCTAATGCAAATGTTAAAATCTTACCGACAAATGACCCTCCGACTTCCACTGGTCTAATTGAACTAGAAACCAATTTCGAACGTTAAAATGAGCTTTATAACGAAAGGGATAAAGCTTCATTTGCCGGGATTATTCGTGAAAAATGTAAGGCTTTAACCGTCCGCCCTTTTTCCACGTGCCAGTTGTCAGTGTAATTGATCGTTTCCGCTGCGAGATAATTCCGTTGTGACGTGATCCGCATTGTTTTGCTGGTTCTATTGCGCCCTCGCCGCTTCCCAGATGCAAGGGAAATGCAAAACAAACAGTAATTAATTGTAATACAGATATGGTTCAATGTTATAGTTAGAGGTAACCGCAAACAATATCGTATATCATCGAAAATGTTTAGCATCGTGAGTGGTTTTGCTTTTAGGCGAATTGTATTTTGTAATTAACAGTACTACACATTGCGAATTGAATATATATCCATCAGGTATTATAAATAAATAAATTCATAGTCTAATGAAGTAATTTTTCAATTTCAAATCTATATTTGAAATAAAAAAGAGCACAAAAGCAGCCCTTGCTGAGTTTCTTGCCAGTTCTTCGCTGTACATTGTTTTCTGTCGTAAATTTACGAATCAATGGCACTGAGTTTCAACTTTAACAACTTGTATCAGCCTAAACTGTTTTTTTTTTTACCTGTAAAACGTTCTACAATATTTAAATTAGTTTCAATAAAAACATCCTATCAACCTTATTCACATCATTACTAAATATATCGAGTGAAATGATTTCAACTGAAAATTTTCCAATTTAGAATTGCTAATTAGAGGACGCAAACTCGCACTCCAATTAATACATAACTTACACATCTACCTAATCAAGTGCTCGCATCAATCACGCGGGTCGTCGAGTCAACCCTTCAAGTTCATCCCTTACGAACGGGGAGCGGAACAACCAGGAACAACAGTCTGAATGTAAAGTTGTGCCGATTGAATTAATTCTATTGCTCTGTTCCACAGCACCGAAACAAATGTAAAGTTTAACATTCCACTTGCGGGTCGCCCGCTCCGTATCGCTTTAGATTGACGACTATAAGCTACGACTGGTTTTATAGTGATTGCCGCATGCTAATTTGTTGTCACTCCTATGGATTCAGGAAGCTTAGAGGTGCTTGCCTTTTTAAGTTTCGACGTTTTAATATTAAAGTTTTTTTAGTTTTGAAATCATATTACGGTTATTTAAGAGTCTATTTCTGCAGTTAAAATAAACGTGTATATTTTTTTAAGTCTTTCCAGAACCCCATAGGAATCTAGTTTTCATATTTTCAAGAATTATAATCCCAAATTTAAGCGTCGATAAAATTAATTACCGTAGACGGACGCTTTATTGAATTACACACGCTAAATAACTGGTCATTGTGAAGCCGGCCGCAGTTATTATCTCGAATATTCAATGATTGTATGACATCAAATATTGATATCAATTTTCAATTTTGCAAATTCTTGTTACAATGTAATAAAGTAGAAACGAATAACTAATGAGTAAATTAGCAAAGATATTTTAACAATAAAATAAATTAACTATGTATTATAGTTGTGTTTGTGTATATATCTTTATTTTATTTGAAAATTATCTACGTTCTCGACACATTTGTACGCAAAATTTCATGTTTCGATGAGAAAGTTAATGCGTAATTGGGTTTATAATAACAATGCTTTTTCTTTTTATTGTTGATTTAATAAATATAACGAGTTAGTTAAATAGCTCATTAGTAGCGAAATTAAAAAGTGCTTTCGTTAGTAGCGAAATAAAAAAAAACAAATTCAATAAATCCCCTGAACCTTAAGGCTTCCCAATTTAATCCCTTAGGGCCTAAGGGAAGCTTAATCAGTTATTACAGTCATCTGCGAAAGATGATTTCTTTCAAATATTATATTTTTGATTTACTGTTTTGTACTTTTTAATTTACTATTCATTTTCACCAGTTTGACTGCTAGAGAATGCTTTTTTGGTATCAAGTCCACCATTTGTTATTTTATAGGCAAAAAGATTAAATAAATAAATTATAGGATATGTTTTATAGTTTATCATCGACACCATTATCATAAAGACTAAACATTTAAACGTGTACTTGTATAAAGGTTGCAAAATGTCACGTCTACGTCCAAAAGCATGAATAAATGTCTCGAAACGACATTTTTGTTAATGACCGTAAACAGTCTTATGCTAAAATGTCACCACGGTTTAGTATCTTTAAGGGACAAAGAGAGACAGTAACAGCGTAATTAAGAGATCAATTCGTCTATCCGTTTTGTGGCAAACATTATATTTATGAATAGATATAAACGTTTAATAGCATCTTTTACCGGGAACATTTTCAATAGGAAAACATTTTCTAAAGAAACAATGTTTACTTGTAAATAATAAAAATTAGAAACCATTTATTGTTCTCATTCAAAAGTAAGTTAATAAATTGCTTGTTGATAATATGGGAAAGCAGTTCGGCATTGCAGACATTAAGGTAAAAGCATTGGTACTTACATAAAAGCTTTTCTGTATCGATCCATTGCCAAAGTTATTAATATACCAATATATCATTATTGTTAAGCGTCAAAATATAGAGCTATATCTATAAAGGAAATTGAATATTCATATCATTATAGTTGAAATGTTATGTTATCCGCAAGACCGCACGCCAATTAAATTATTTTTAAGCATTCAGCCGTTGCGGTGTAACTAAAGATTGCAAAGGAGACACAAACGAGGTTTAAATACAAAAGCGTCACGATAACTAAACGACGCCGACCCAACGGTACCATTACAGATTCAGCAAACGAATTCGGCACATTGGGAATCGGCAAAATTGAGCTCAGCTCATCTTTTCTTACGTCGCGCTACCCATCCCAAAAGGCAGATATTTTAATATCTCTCTTAACTCAAGGGATACGACCGCTGTTTTGATCTACGACTCGAAAAATACACATTTTTTTTCTGTACAAACACAGCATATTTTCCATCCTAACTTTGTGAATACATCTCTGAATAATAAAAAAATCTTTTATGAATGAGATTTCGCTTGCCAGGGACGCCGAAGGGCCGGCCTTAAATAGGTGAAATATTTTCGTAACTCACCCATTCACTAGGGATTCATAAAGCGAGAAATTAAATGTTACCTGAAATAGAAAACATTATGTCATTAGTATTTGAAGAGCTTACATTAAATTAAGTATGGATGTTTATTGATTCAAGAGGAATGATTTGTGTTCACTACAGGACTACACGGACGAAGTCGCTGAAAGCTAGTTGTCTAATAATGTTTCATAGTGACAAAGAAAACGCAAGTGGCAGCACATGTGGAGTCACAGGTGATATTTAGTTTGATTATTTAGAAGATTTAAAGGCTTATTTTGCTAATGTTAAAGTAATAATCGCATCTTAAAAGAATCTTAACTTGCATTTTTCCTTTGTACTGTTTAGCTGATGTCCAATATCTGTCTCAATTTATATGTGAGGAAGAGATTGCACTAATAATATTGGATTTTAAGTAGATAGTACAACGGTGTACAAGACGTTGAGATTCTTTTGAGATGCAGTTATTGCGTACGCCTGCTGTTGTGACAATCAATGGTCCAAATTCGATCATAAAAAAAAATTTTGTAATTAATTTATCATTCGTTAAACAAAATTTTTAAACGCATGAAAGTGTGTATGTTTTTTTATTAACTTCATCTATTTAAGCATTATTAAAAAATAGCATTCTGAACTTTTCTTCATATAAAATTTGACTGTGCCAAGTATACTCGTCCAAAGTAAAATATGTCCAAACTTTTGTGTTCACATATTAATATTTTTTTAAATTTGGTAACATTTAATGAACTTGTGACATTTTTCGAGTATTAATCTTGGAAAAAATCTTAAAAGAAAAAACAACTGCCCTGATTGCGACGGCTGTAGTAGGCAGTGGTTATCAAAAGGTTAATGTTAGACTGAATCCAGTCGGTAGTTAATTAAAAATAAGAATTTTATTAATAAGAATATTTGACCTCGTCAGTGTTTAACCTTGAAAACGAGCAAAAAGTTCAAGATCAGTAAGAAACGCGTGCTTGTGACAAATACTTCATTAGCTAAACGATTTCCTTCCATCGACTAAATGCGAGACAAAATGCGACAATCGTTTAACCCACGCGTCATCAATTGCCATTTAGATCTCCTCTGAGTTTGGGTCAAGTGCCTTAATTGTCTGAGATCGAGGTGATGAACGCTATCAATATGTAAAGATATCAACGAAGATACTTACTCAATATTTGATTATATCAATGTACCTATTTAATTTGAAAGTGAACTTTCTAAAAGCGCCAAGAACAGGTTGGGTACATAATGTTACTAGGATATGTGTTTTTAGTTTCAACCGAATAACACCTGCAAGAATGAATGAAGTATTCCAATTATATGCTGACAAAAGTTGAGATCTTAACTAGATAAGGATAAGAGACATTCCCATTTCATACACGCAAATGTCAAATTTTGTTAGCCAAATTATTAAAAGTTCATTCAATAAATCCCGGGTCTTTCACTGTTGTTGATTTTTCATTATTCACGGGGAAAACTTTTAATATTTCTCTCATTGAAAACCTTTTTCAAAATATCACTAATACCTATTAAGAATTACTTTATTTTTCCTCATAGAATGTAACATTGAAATTTTCATTTGTTAGGCGAGCAGAAATCTTTGAACTTAAAGGATTCCATGAATTAATTTATGTAAAGTTAAAAAAGAAGCTCCATTTTATGTTGAATAAACGTTTTTTATTTACTCCTTCGTCCGTTTATCCAATGAAAAATATTATTAAATGTCGAATAACAGTCAAAAAGCGATTAAAGAAATAGCTTCCGTAAATGTTACAAGTAAAATAGCTGAATTAATTTGATTTAGGTGAAATAGATTAGTGAAAACTGTTGTTTGCCACTGATGGTATTAGTGTCTTCAGTCAACAGTTTTATTTTCGCGGTTTTTATAAATAGATTCTCCGATTAAACCAAAAACCACGACATTAAAATCTGCACGCTCATCACGCAAATGAACAATTTAATGAAATCGTCACGACGACTGTCTATCCAAACTTTCTAAAACGAATTCATAGTTTTGAGAAAACAGACAGTTTAATTTGCGAAGCACTAACATAGGTTATATTTTATGCAAATTATAAGGCGTCTTAAAGTTTACAGGGTCAGTTAATTTGTTAAAAGATTTGAATTAAAATGCATCAACATATAAGTTCACCGAAGCGGTGGAACACTATGAAATATATCCGTAGAGATGTCTGCACTTCTTTTTATTATTGAAATATTACAATATTATTTACAATTTAAGGAAGGGTGTTATGTCGCATTCAAAATGTCCATTTATTATTTCACACAAAATTGTAAATATTGTCAGAGTATAATGTTATCGTTACAGTTGTAGGTTTAGGTTTTTATTATTCTTTTATTCACTCAGTACTTTATTGATATAAACAAATTAATATACCTAGTATGACACGCACAGATTTTTTATATTCGAGAAGGTTCTTATTGTGTTATTTTAAATGTCAAATACAGAATCGTAAATGTCTTATTGCCACTTTATATAGATTGCGATTAGATTGGGAATGACACTTTATTTTGAAATAAATTTTATATATAATTTGTTATAATAATAAATATTACTACAAATTTCAAAGCAAAAAATTTGAGTTACAAAATAATGTGACACGTAATGTGAGACGTGTTACTAATGTAATTTCACATGTGGAAATGCCGTTGGATGTAAAAATTTGGACCATTGATATAAATTTACTCTTAGAATTCCATTCGATATTAAGTTTCGATACGTTGGTTTTTCGATATCGCAATATCGATATCGCTGTTTGTTCGTTATCGATATATGTCAATGTTTTTGGGTGTCCATATATTGATGTATATCGGTTCTCCGATATATCGTTGCATCCCTATTCTTAAATCGATATGATGGTTTTCAACTTTTATAAGCTTTTTTATACAACATCGTCAATTCAGCCGAGAGACGCCCACTGCTGGGCATATGCCTCCCCCAAAGATCTCCAAATCGGTCCTGCGCCTCCCGCATCCAGCGGCTTCTCGCGACCTTCACCAGATCGACCTTTTATACAACAGCCTAGACTGAATAAAGTCCTATGTTTCAAATATAAACGATATTTCGAATGACGATTATTTAAATCTCATACTAATTAGCTTAAGTTTATATTAAAATCCGAAGATAGACCAACAAACCTATGAACATATAAAAAAGTAAATTTTCTACATTCATTCGGCCGAGAAACGGACTCTAAAACTCAAGGATGGTTGCCGTTGTCATATAAAAGTATACATTACATTTTTTGTTTTAGAAAATAGGCTGTAATTCCATTTAAAACTAATCTCCAAAAAGAAACAAATTGTAAAAATAACAAAGCAGTAAATTGAGAAAAAGAAATAGACTGACCCGGGATTAATTCTATATTGGTCGAGTTATTCTTGTCCCTAAAATAGACAGAGAAAAAAAAAGATATAATTTGCCGGGTCTAAAAGTTATTTCGCAACTACAAAGGAGGTATTGACGACGAAAAACGACCTACATGATGTGGTGTCAACAAAGATAATATATATCTCGGTATCGGGGGCGGCTCCATCGCCATTGTATCCGTAATCCCGGGTTTGGGTCCCCGGGATCACCGGACTTACGCAGGGCTGTGATTATCAATCGATACTTTGTTGTCGTTAAAAAATAAACTTCTAAATATTTTGCTTAATATCTACTTTAGTACCTTTTAATAATGTGGTCGATGAATACGTTTATATGTTTAATTGAATTATAAAAAGATATAACTTATAAAAACGGGTATATGGCAGTACGAAGTTCGCCGGGTCAGATAGTAAATATATATGTTACTTGATATACAAACAATATATTTGATAAGCAACCATTTAAGCAAGGCAATAAATAGAACAGACAAAGCGGCAATTTATTCGGCGATTCTATCTTAAGTAATGTATTATTCATTGGCGAGAACGTCGATGTTTACTGCCCTATCTTTGCTCGTTTGTCCCAGGATATCCTTCGGCAAACACCGCTGGAATCCGACTAAGCTTCGGCACACCTTTTTTCAATAGACCTTTACACAAGTGCGTCGAGCCTTAGAAAGAAAACGACACATTGTCCGTAACAACCAACAGCACAGAAACCACTCTTAAATCTAAGCAGTTTACTGGAGAGTGGGATACTAGGAGTGTTTCATATATTACGTCCCTTTATATACACTTTGTTTTCCAAAACAATATCGTTGCCTATAAGGTTTTCTAGTGTAGAGGCAACGAAACTAATCCGTTGTTAAAACAAACACAATGTTTGTCAATATAATACTGTGATCGATATATATGAATCTCTGGGGAAATTCTTAACACTTCTTAAATATAATATATTAAGTTCTTACGTTTATGTAACCGTGGACCTCCACGTTTACGTTTAAGAACGCGAACGTGGGACCAGGAGATTGTCGCGTAAGTCGGGGTTTAACTTTGCATTTAATACGTATAAATTTTATGTAATCGGGACCAGAATCTCAAGAAAACAATAATTTAGAAGAAACATGTAAACGACACAAAATTGAAAACAATTAACATTACTATGAATATAATAACGTAAATTAAAGTTATTTCGATGTCGAAGGCTTCACATTTTCTTATAACGTCATCGGACGAGTTAAGTTTTTCTTTATCTCACGAAAAATTTTTCGTAGCATGCCAGTAAGTTTTTGATTTTCCGTTTTATAGTAGACACGTGCTCTTCGTTGGAATCTATTTATTCTGAAATTTCCAGTTATCATTTTTATTGTACTGGGGTCTCCTGTAAAGTTTGAAATCGTCATTTGATTTTCCCGTTCAACAGGGTCTAACGAACGAATTAGTTCAATATCTAAGTTATGCTCACTCATGTCTACTAGCTTGTTAATGTTTAGTTGGTAATTGTGTTCTTGAAAGTCTTTAAAAATTTAATTATATTTAGTTTACTCTCCAAAGACAGTGTTTGTTCCTAATGAAGTCACTGAATTTTTTGGTCTTTTAGATATGCACTGCGTTCGTAAAACAATTCCACGCAAAACACGTTAGTACTTGTTACCTGAACGGTATTACTCTAATCTCTACTTAATTACAACATTAACCACGAAGGAAAGGCAGAAAGGTAGATATAAAAAATCGAATTCTAAAGCAAACATTGAAATAAATTAATTAATAAATTTATCACTGTTAGAATTCTGGTTGTACTTATACTACTTTAAATATCATCACGTTTAAGCTATTGGTCCCTTTTGCATTTGCAGTCGTTAATACCCTGCAATCCACATTGGGCCAGCGTAGATGGTTATGGCCTAACGTCCTTGACCATAAATAGGGCAGGCTTCTGCCGTGAGGAGGTAAAAGGATTTATGATGATTTGGAAACATATCTAGTTATTGCAAATTTTAGAAAAATACATTAAAGAAATATAATATAGGACAAGTTAAAATAAAGAACAACACAACCACAATGATTTGTTCTCAAAGAAAAATATAAATATCAATTTTGTATCGTAAGTGCAAGATCTATCACATATAATAACCACAATGTTGTTACAAAATTCTTTTGAATATAAGGAACAATATTTTGAATTTTTAATATAAGCAAATACGAATAGTGAAACTAAAGTATACAAAGGTTGCAACACACAACAACTTTACTTCGTCTACAATTTTACGAATTTATTATTAGTTCTTGATACCTTTAGAAGAGTTCTTCAATGAAGGAAAAATCAATATAATCATAACATAAACAGATAAATATCAAAAGCAATTATTATTTTTTTAATCTTCAAATTGAAGCAGGTACTAGCCACACGAAAGTATAAACATAAAGAAATTTCTTGACAAAAGCAAAATTCTAATTTCTACGATATATTCTTTTCGCTCTATTCTGAACAATATCTCTATTTCATTGACAGACCTCGAAATTTCGTCTCCTTTTAGTATGATTATGTTTCCATGGTTAACAACACAATAAACCGAATTAGCAGATTGTATTTGTGAAAAATGTATGAAGTAAAACTAAAAATAATACTTAATAACAAACAGTAACGTATTTTTTTTTTATTACTTTCCGATATGTGGTACATGGTAGAGTTAAAATTTATGGCATAACCGACAGCCTTAAATGTCTACGCAACTTCGAATTGAGTGCTAACACTTCCAGTAAATTTCCGAGAGCAGCGTGCCACACTGACGATTTCTTCGCAAAGTGGTTTTAAACTTATTTAAAATCTGTCATACGCTAACGACATCGACAGCCCTAAGTCGCATCCAAGTCGCACGACTTGTCGACGCAACTTCGATATTAGTTCGCGCGTGATCGATCCGGCAGGCCAGTTTGACAGTTCCGATGGTGACGGATGGCGACGGTGCGCCATATCGCACGGGTGATTTGTCTTCAACTTTTGAGACTGTTTCAGCCCCTTAGAGGCGGAGCGATGCAGTTTTTCAGAATGAACATTGAATTACTAATGTGTCGGTTTCTTAGCCGATATCCATGTAACAGATTTTACCACAGAACATAGAGAGAGAATAGAAGTATAATGATATTGATTTAGTATGGGAACCGAGTGTCGCCTCTCCGCACACAAATACAGATTAGATGAAATGATCATTTTGTACACTACATGAAAAACTGCCACGCGATTCGTTCGTGATAACATAAACAGAATCCCAAAAAGATACTAAGCTAAGAAATCACACGATTAAAAACAAACTCTAATTCAACGTGATAATAAATAATTTACTTTAACATGAATGTTGAACTGTCACGTGGCTGTATACGGGGATACCAGAAGGGAAAAAATATTTTAAGATTATGCACATTTAAAAAAATTGGGGACATCATTTTATGTGCGAACTATTAAGATTAGATTTTGCTGTAACCAAGTGAATATTAAAAAATAACGCTTTTCCCTATATAACTTCTTTTAAAAAACGCAGTACAAAAACTAAGAAAACTTAATGATAAATTCATATCATATGTCTGTGGAGTAATATAATTAAGCGAGGGAAAGTGTAAAAAAAAAACAAAAATTAAGAAACCAACAGAATTATTGTATTTATTACATTAAGCCTAATTTGTAATTTTTTCTTACCGGTATCATTCCGATTGTGCATATTAGTGATGTGACATAATAGTAGTTGATGAAATAAGAGGTTTAAATTTTGTTATGAAACAGTAAAATGTAATTCAGTTCGACAATGTTCTACAGTGGTTTGATAGTAATTATTTAAAGCTTAATTCAAATAAAATGAAATACATAAAGTTTGCATTACCTAATGTGAGGCATATTAATACACTTATAAATGTAAATAGTGAAAAAGTTGAGTTGGTGAAATCGACAAAGTTCCTTGGTATTACACTAGATTCCCGACTGCAATGGGATCCTCATATTGATAATTTGTCAAGTAGACTGAGTTCTGCAGCATTTGCTGTTAAGCAAATTAGACTTTTGACAAATGTTGAAACGGCAGGATTGGTATATTTTAGTTATTTTCATAGTGTAATGACGTATAATCTATTGTTGTGGGGTTCTGCGGCTAGCATTCAAGATATTTTTATTCTACAAAAGAGAGCTGTCCATGCTATATAAAATTTACGGTCTAGAGAATCTCTCAGAGAAATATTTAAAGAAATAAATATTTTGACTGTTGCCTCTCAATACATCAATGAAAATATTATCTACGCAAGAAAACATTACGATTCCTTCACAAAAAAAAAGTAGTGTTCATAATCATAACACAAGAAATAAAAATAAACTTGCCGTTCCAAGCTTCAGACTTCAGAAAACCAGAGGATCAACGCATTAACATTGCTATGTTCAATAAAGTTCCACAAAATGTAGTTGACCTACCCATAAATAAATTTAAAATTCATGTAATGAACATACTTATGAGTAAAGGCTATTATAAAGTTGATGATTATTTTAAGAATCGCAATGCATGGAATGAATAGCCATCGCTTTGTTCTATAAAGACTAATTATATGTTCAACCTATTTCCTACAGACTTTGAAAGTTGTATTTATTATTGTGATAAGATATGAAATTACATGATTTATGTAAATATCATAGGGCTGGTAAGTTTCTTTCGCTTGTTCTTCTTGTCAGCTAAAAGACGTCCTGAACAAGTGGTAGGGGAAAAAAAAATTTTGGACGATTCAAAAGCGATTCATAATAACTAATATGGTCATTACAATAATAAATTGATCATAGCCATGTTTGTTTTACTTTATTATTCTAAGTTTTATAACTGTAATAATAATAGTACCTACATTTTTAATTGCAACGACTGGACAATAAGGAATCGCTGGTCAAGTATGAGTTTGAAAACCGTGACAAAAAAGTTTGAAGACAGACACAAAAGCGATAAGTACGTACAAACGTCAATCTACATATAAACTCACATCCGTTTGAGACATGCGTTTATAAACTTATGTGCAAATATGAAGCAACAAAAAAACTGATAAAAGCTGTTCTGTGGGCGGTTCTTTAAAGTGGCTATCTTAACTCGATTTCTATAATAATGGTTTCCGATTATGAATCAGCATAATAAAGTAAATTAAATTGACGCCTATAAATTAATTTTGTAAATTAAATTCACACCACCAACAATATTACGTTAGTTGAAAACATGATTTTTTGTTTGTATAGATAATATGTTGTTTTGAAATTCATTTGATAGGTTTAGGTCTAAAACGGATAGGACAAAATAAATTATGTAAACAGGGCATTCCGTTGTAAAGTTATTAGGGAAACTGAAATATAAGTAATGCAAAATAAGTGAAATCCAGTTTCACCAGTTTCTAATAAGACCTATTAGGCCAACACTCGTAGCTTTTCACGAAGTTTCGTTTGATTTATATATTGTTCATAAAATGTTGATATACTTTGTAACTTAGATATTTATAGCACATCAGTATTTTTTAATATTTATCTGCGTGTAAATAATTAACCGAATCTTCGTAAAAAAGTGCCTGAATAGTTCATTATTTCATCTGTTCAGTATCAATTCATCTTTTATTTTCAGGAGGCACAGCACTATTTTTTGCAAAAGTGCACAATATGATTTACATTGCTGTCTAGAAACGGGGTTAGAAACATTAATGTTGGTTTGAGCAAACAATGTATATTTTATTTGAAATTGTGTCAAATTATTACGTTTTTTATATTTTAGCACTAAAATTGTACTTACCAGTGAAAGGAAATGTTTGCATTAGTTTGATTGTATACTTTGTTTTGCTTTTTGCAAGTGATAATAGCACAAAACGGTATTTTTTATAGAAAAAATCAGTAAAATCACCACTCGACGATTGACGAACGACTGACAAATATAAAACCGAGGAAAGGGCGTCATATGAGTAAAAGCGCATATGCCAGCGACGCTTGCCACGCCCACTTACTACTTCTATTCTCTCTCTATGTTCTGTGGATTTTACCATTAAAAATATTGTATAAAAATAATAATTTTATTTACGGAAAATCGTTTGCTTAGTGATATATGAAATTAAATGAAAATAATATTTATTCGATTTGAAAGAACTCGTTTAGGACATTTTTGCCTGGAGGAGAACTAGCGCAAGAATCTTAAGCTCTATACAGTAGTAAGTAACACAAAGCGTCTCGTTACCAGATCGCATTACAATAATAACAAAAAATAGATAAAAAGTTATTCAATTAATTACAAAATCAGCTATCAAATTGACTTACTTACTCGACACAGCGTATTTTGAAACTTGAGAGTAAACAAAATCGATGAAAAATATATTTTCCACTCAATAAACCAACAAAGTCTTAATTGTCACCAGGAAAAGTTAACCTTGTAACTGAAATATGAAAATCTAAATTGCTACGACCTCGACGCGGTCCCGCTGACTTTTAGTGCACAGGAAAGTGTTAAATGTCTTTACTGTCATTCCGGTGATTAATTTGTGTCGACTCTGTCGCGTTAATGGGCTAAAATAATTTAGTGGGCGGCGGGCCTTATTTATTGTTAAAAGGTTAGTAGTTGAGGCATTTTATAAATTATTATCGATTAACCGACGGCGAAGTTTGAACTCAATTCATTAAGTTAATTAAAGTATTTATTTATCTCAAAGATTATACGATCTTCATGCTGCATAGCTACAATTAAATTATTTATCTGTACTATTATTATAAAGAGGTAAGATTTGATTATGTGTTTGCATTGAATAGGGTAGTGAACTACTAGACTGATTTTAAAAATACTTCCATCTACCGGAAAACATCTAATATTTAACAGCTTTTTATGAGTTTTAATAAGAAAATAAATAGCGATAAAATAAATAACTTTCGGACGGATAATAATATAATATGTTGTTCCGTATTCATCCTATGACGTCTCATTCCATTTCTTTATTCATCCCAAACTAGTATTACTAACTCAACCCACAAATATTTTTCTTAATTCAACCTAAACGTATTCCTTACTCAAACTGAAGCAAACATTACTAAAAGAAAGTATCGGTAGTAAACCAACGTTTAATATTATTCGGAAAATTATTATGCCTGCAATAGAAATACTTATTTAATATTATAAATGTAATGTGCATGTTTAATTTTGTACATTTTATATTAAATATGTAGCTACTTAATCATCATAAACCTAACGGCACTAAAAAATGTGATATTTCACAAAACAAGTGTTAGTAAAAAAAAAAATAATATTGCGTGAGATTGGGGCTCAAAAAGTCTAATATAATTTAAAAAACGAATTAGATTCATATTATGTTTAGGAATATTATTTTGTTTGATTTTCTTGATGAATTCAAACTAATCTCATGCTAATATGCTGCTTAACACTGATTAGACACGCGTCAATGTGTATATGCAAATGTAACTGATTTCCGTTTGTTTACTATGAGGCATGATTAGCAGTGTCGATACAAGGTCGTAAGATCTGTATTCACGATAGATACATATGGGATTTCTAAAGCGATTCTCTATCTTCTTACAGTTGAATGGCTGTTAAACGCTATGGTCATGAAATGTAAAATGTTTTTAGACTATAGATTTTACTATTTAGAAAAAGTTCATTTTCTTGACCCGACAAAAAAAGTGAAGATGGAATCACCTTGAAACGGGCTTACCAATCAGTGGCGGTGTTCGTCAAAATTATGATATTTAATGATATAATCGATTAAAGGTTTAAAGATAGATAGATAGATAGATAAATGCTTTATTGAACCACTACTATCACTACAAAAACATTGAAAATTACAAAAGACAACGATTTATATCACCGAACTAAAGTGTGAAGCAGTAGCTCAATAGGTATACAGCTCAGTGTTGGATGTTCCATATATGAAACAGACACTGATTTTCAGCTGTACCCTAGTCGCCGTTTGGTCGCTAGCGTAAAATCAAAGTGAATGTGGAGTGAGAGTACAGTGTAATTCCAATGTATTATATAAATAATTTAATGTAATCAATATAAACAATAATAGATAAATATTATTACACTCAATACGAAATAAAAAATAAGAAAATTCTTAATAAATATTTACTAGGCCTAATTTTTGACTCTGTAGATACTCTTCCTTCAGTTTTTTCATGAAAGATCCCTTACACAAAAGTATAAGTCTAAAAGTCTAAGAAAACACAACGTTAAATATTTGGGCAATTCGTAATAATAACATGACCAAATATTGAATTTTATACTACTAATTTACTATGGATTAATAGATACATAGATTAATAAATAAATATATTCTCTAGTCATTAATTTCTTTTTAAGTTCTTTTTTAAACTTTAAATATGTCTAAATCGGTATACACATATATAAGTGGTTTACGAATACTGTCTTAATATGTTTAATATATCCCTCGGTGACGAAAAACATGACTGCGTGTAACGATGGCTCAAGAATTCACAACTGACAAAGAAATGGTCGGGCTTAAAACTTTAAACACTCACCAACTCCGGCGACAATAGTCACAGACAAAGTTAAGTAAGTGATCCTGCATAATACGCACTTAGACATCAGGACATTGTCAAACGGCTGATAAAGCGCAAACTTGGGGTCTCATCAGAGTCACGCAACAGCTAACTTGGGAGCGAAAAGCCCGAAATACGATGTAACTCGTCTTATTCCCAACTTAGCTCAATCGGGCCTCCTTGGCTCAAAGTTGCCGGATCGGGGGCGAGCAACAATGCGCCGTAAAACAAAAGAGCTCTTCGCTAGACGAGTACTCGGCGGTGTAATGCTGGCCATTTGAAAGGGAACAAGTTTATTAAAAGTAAATTGAACATTTTTTTGTTGTAAAATCGTAAATAGTAATAATTGTATATTAAGAATACTGAATAATAAATAAAACGTATTTATGTTCGTATTCAGTATTCACTATTAAACAGACAGAAAGACAAGACCCTATTAAAAACGTTTTTTAATTATTCGTTGAATAAGCTGTGTATTATTATGATCTAACATAATAATTTATTAAATTTTATATGGCTTACTCGTTTTCGTTGAGGCCTAGCAAAGTCTCACATTTTACTGTAATAATATTGAAATAAATTGCCACGTTCCTCAAGCAGTAGATACGGCACTGAATTAACCTGCAACGATTTGTAATTAATTAACATTGAATATTCCCATTTAGGAAGTTAATAGGTAAAGTGTGTTTATAATAATGCTAAATGACAAACAAGCAAGTCAATAAAGCTATTAGTGAATACATATATAAAAGTGAAAGTATTTTAAAACTATTTGTATCTGTAAATGAAAAATAACCCGGTGTAGTTCATTTCATCGTTATATCTTTCATGGATTACGACAAAGATTTCAAAACCAAAATCAGCTTAATCGTCTTAGCCGTTTTCGAGTTTTAGCGAGATAAACGAACAGCGATTATTGTTAAGAAGAAGATTAAAAGATTTCGTAGTTTTCTTAAAAGCTACATTGATACGGTTTTAAAATTCGAACTTCACACTCATAATCTTTTATTTTGCTACTAAGTGTACGATGAAATTGTGAGTATTGTCATCATCCGAGATTAGTTTCATATAAAACGGCGTCGATCAAAAGGTCATGATATTAAATTTTACAAGTATCAAGTCGAGAGATATTCCGTCGTCAAACGTTCCATGTTTATAACACGTTTAATTTGCACGCTCAGATTATTCCCTTCATTGCCTTATTCATAATAACAATTCATTTTTTGTTTTAAGTGCCTATTTGAAGCCGCTATTTAGAGTAAGATTACGACGCTAAAGACTGATTTATGTTTTGTTGGAAATATAATTTTGTATTAATATATTTTTTTAATTAATTTCAATTTTGGGTGTGATATTTTTTGTTATTTTATTTATTACACACACATATACCATATAGTACAACAGGCAGCCTGACTTTTTTAAATGTAATAATTTATTACATTGTAGACATATAATTTAATCTGCAACCTCATGGCAAAAAGAAACATTGTCTACCAAGCAACCGTTGCAGAAAATATTTTTCAATGCAGTTGCTCATAAACCACTATTTTTTTAACCCATTGTAAACACCGAAAGTGAGTCTTTAAACACGTGTCAAATAAAAATGTACTGAAATCCTTTACTGCACACGTGCTTAAAAGTATTTTTTTAATTTTTTTTGGCCGAGCACCAAAGAAATTTAAAAAAAAAATTATGAAAATATGTCAAACTTTAGAGGCAAAAGTATTTCAAAGAGTCTAGAACGAATATTTTCAAATAAAAATGTATGACACGAAAACATGTTCAAATATCATGTTTAATTTTAACAAATAATTTTTACCGTTAATACATACTTAATTTTATTAACCTATATATTTGTTTTATTTCCTCGCAAAAAGCATTGAAAAATGTTGTAAGAAACTTGAGCGTAAAAGGTTTTTCGAATTCGTGCCAATGAAAACCCTCGCTACGCTCGTGTTTCAATTTGGCCCTTATTCGTAAAACCTTACTTTCCGCACTCGTATCTTAAATAACTGTTAATAAATATTTATAATATGCGGCGGAGATTTCTGAAACAACGTAGGTACCCCACCAGATGCGACACGAGAATAGTGAAAAGCTCATTTGCTATAGAACATTACTCGGCTAGATTGTCAAAGCCCTAAATTATTTAAAACAAGTCGCTTTCCGCTGAGATTTTTAACTACAATATATCGGATTATAATGCGGTTTTCATAAAGTGATTTACATGTATAATAAAGAACCACGCCGGCGAAGCCGCTAGTTAAAAATAAATGAGAATAACGTGAACTCTTTTTTAGTGTCGTTTTGTAAAATAGATTGATTCCACAAAAGTAAATTATGCGAATGCCAACAAAATACTATGTGGTTCAAACTGTATGAACATATACTATGTTGCAAGGTACAAGTTAGATGGAAATCGGATACCTACTTGGTAAAGGGTCAATGTCTGGACTCCTCATATGCAGACGGATGTGATTAAACGTTTCGTATTTCCCATGGATTTTCCCTTTGTTACATGACTGCGGTCGTGTCTTCCCACTTAAACCTAACTAGGGGTCTGAGGGGCAGATTAAGCTGGATTTATAAGATCGATGATCATTGAAAATTGCATGTCTACTGACATAAAAACTCCACCCATTTTTTAATCGAACCATTATTATTATTACCAAATAGCTGTTTTCTTCACGTAAATTATACTCTATCACTCTATCAGTTGAGAGAGAGACTGCACTAATTATTAGTCAAAAGTCATATTATTAAACAGATAGACAGAGATGGCGTAGCTCTCGACTTTCACAAGTGCCTAGACTGAATAAATGATTTTGATTTTTTTTTTGATTTTAGAGATTTAGCAAAGATTAACCTAGTACAAGGTTCTATGGGACTAATATTCACTCCTAGAAGGTAGTAGGTTTGCTATGTATAATATGTATAATATGAATTTGGTCTTATATTAAAATTGTAATTTAGTTTAAATATTACTCTGATGTTAAAACCTTGTTTATTAATAGTATTATAATATAATATAAAAAACTAAATATATCTTATATAAAATCTAATCTAAAAAATCTAAGGTACTCAAAACCGTAACGTATAATAAGGCTGTTTACATACTTTTCTGTGTATATCGGCACGTTTTTAATAGACTTCATTTTGTGAAGAATACGAAGCATGTGAAAAGAGCATGCTTGTGATTAAAGCTTTCGAGTTAATCGCACGCCGGTTTATTTTCCCGTGCTAAATTAGCAAGTGTGAACATGACATACTGCGTGATTTGTTATGCTACTTGTTCACGAGTGTGTTCACGATGGCTTGAGGTTACCGAATACAGATATATAGTTTCAGAATCCGATATTGAATATCGATATATAGTTCCGAATCGATTTTGTGAAAATCGGATATAACCCAACGCTAACAAGAGCGAACTAATTCATTTAGGACTCGTGAGCTAACTCGTTAGATCTCAGTTGCGAACTATTAGACCCAAGACTATCTGATTCTATAAATTTGGCCTAGGTTGTAGTTAAAAGAGTTAGTGATTGATAAGTGATTTAAAAATAAATCGACAGCTGATCTAAATATGAATTTATGTAATATATAACTATGTTTTTTTAAAAAATATTGTAGCGTGATTCAAAATTTATATATTTTTGACACTACTCATATATAATACCAATAATAATATATAACACCATCTATTAAATTAAATTATTACCATTATGAGTGGAGATGGACAGGTCACATGATACGAGGAATAGGCAAATGGAGCGAAAGAGTCGCTGCCTGGTAGCCAACAAATGGAAAAAGACGAAGAGGTAGACAGAACAAGAGGTGGACTGACGATTTCAAACCAATTGCTAGAGTGACCTGGAGTAGAGTAGCTAGAGACAGAAAGGAGTGGAAGAGGCTGTAGGAGACGTTTGCCAAATGGCAAACAGAAAGTCACCAATATTAAGTTAAAAGTTTTCAAAACTGCATATTTGAGTATTTATAATTCTAGAATTACAGACTATTATTATTATTATGAACTATTTACATGTGTTTATGAATGCAAAATTAGATTTCTATTGAGTAGGTAGGTATATTGGAATATTAATTTAACTATGGACTCAAACACCTATGCTAAAGCAGTGATTGATGATGATTGTAAATAGATCTTCAAATATTGTAAATATGTTTTTGACTTCGATCTATAAAAATATACAACGTATAAGCTACTAAATTATACTCCACCAATGAAGGTACAAATTTAAATGTGAAAGTTTGTATATTGTGTATTTCTTATTAGTTTATACGAAATTTACCCAAAGAATTTTGATGAAAATCAGTAAACGAACAATTTACATTCTTGCTTATCATTTGCTGTTACTAAGTGAACTTTGTTTTTCCTCGCCAGCGTTTATTACGCGGTAAAATATTTTTTTCATACTTATTTTACAATTAGTAAATCTTAGTATAGTTACAAAAAATTCGTGCGTCAATATTCTGTTTATCGAATCCACTGGGGGTTGCTACGGGTAAATACTTGCACAATAAATATTTTCAGGCCGCATTAGGGGCTGGGCCTTACAAGAGTTATGAAGCGACCCTTGTAAGGTTCAGCTTAGCAGGGCTCACGGAGATCGATGCTTCGCCTTGACGACGACTTATTTTTTCCGTTACAATGTGGACCATAAAAACGTACCACTGAATAGAAAAGAATACCTCACGCTTACACTAAGGAAAACCACAAAGTACTTATATAAACATAAAGTAAAACTTTAATACAGTATTAGAATTTTGTGCGTGATTTACTTATACTATTTTTTTTTACAATATTCTTTATTTCTGTAAATGCATTGCAGCAATAGCAATTTAAACAAGTGCAATAATTGACTGTACATTGTGATTTCACTTTCACGGTTCGCTACTCAGCTCCGTATAACGTAATCTTTCATAAACCGGATATTTACTGAATAATTGTTAAATCCGCCTCGAAGTTTAAAATTACGTATATAGTTGTTTTTATTTTACATTATTTATATAAAGGGTTCGCAAAAATCCGATATTTATAATAAATATCAAAACATCGGATATTTAATATTTATCCTATATACGAGTATATCGGATATATACCATGCATATGGTATATATCCGATATACTCTACTAACGTTAATGTTGTTACTAACGTTACATCGGGTTGGTTAATTTTCTAGCTGAGACTGAATACTCAATACTCAAACTAACAATAAATATTATAAATATCAATTGGTATATATCCATCGATATACATATATCAAGATATATATCATGATATATATTCGTTGATATTTGTCAGCGAACCCTGTTTATATGTGACCAGCTATGCAGGTTGGTTAAGCAGGTTGGTAGCTAGGCCTTAATATTAAATAGACTTTCAGCCTTCCCCAGTAACATGTCTTTTAAATGTAAAAATATTTATTCAGACCCGACGGATAGTTCTACGATAACAAACGAAGAGGAAACAAAATTCTTCCATCTATTTATCATCACCGATTTAGACCAAGAATAAATATGAGAATTCCAAAAAGATTTCTTTTATCCAACATCAGTTCCTGTGGCCGCAAGTGTATCGATTGGAGCTAATGCTCTTGTCATGCCGAATGAACTGCAACTATTGTTTTCGTCGGCGGTGAACTGGCCGGGATAACATTTAACGGAAAATTCACTGATGTTTTTTTTCGTCCATGCTTTACAGTTCGGCTCTTTATTAAAGTCAGCTCATTTGAAAAACCAGAGAGTAATGATAGTGCACTATCTAATGTATTTCTATATGATATTTCTTTATGATTTGTGTAAACTAAACTAATATTAGAGTTTCAATTAAATTTGAATCTTATGTCTCAAGATTTCTATAAATTCTGTACATAAAGTAAGTATATTGTGATCCATTCTTTTAACATAATGTTCTTATTCCTAATTCCTTTTTTAATTGGCATAATATTCTAGACATGAAATTGAAAATTCGTAGCTTAGCGTAATACGCACCATTACTAGATAGTTACAATAAATATTTCTTATTGAACTGCAACTATTATTTCTAATTAAAATTGGCACAAAATGAGACACTTATAGATAACTTACGTTTTCTTATTACTACTCACTCCTCGTATGGGATAAAGATTTCTGAAATTGGTTCAGTAGTTTCAGAGACTTTTCAAAGTAAACAAACAAACAATCAAATAAAGATGTGCCGATGTTTTTTTATGTTTTATTTTTAAACATTTAAACCAGCTCTGTAAAGATTTCAGGAGCTATAATAGCTACATGAGTATTATCTTTGAGGGTGGGACACAAAGAAAATTAAATTCTTTGTATGTAAAAAAGATCATCGTTCGCATTTTAAAAGGTTAGGTTACTTTAAATAAAACAACAAAAATATATCGTAGGACTAAATATAGTACAGGTTTTAACAATTATCCGACCAAAATATGTAAACAAATCTCAACTTGACGTTTTCTCTTCTGTCATTGTAATTTTTCTTGAGGCGGCCAATAGTTTAAATTAAATACTAATTTTAGACTTCGTTTTATAATAATACTGATATAGTTAATAACAAAGACGAAACGACGATACAAAGTGACCTAGAAACAAACTACTATTCAATTCTAATTATAATAATGAATAGGTATATGAAACTGAATTTTATAGTACGAGTAAAACAGTACCAGTAAGTAAGTTAACTATCAACGTCACAGTTAAAACTGTGTGTCATTATAAAATGAATAAACTAGTAGAATCGATATAGTGCGGGACACGATACACCTGTTTGCGGGTCGGTAGCCAAGCGACGGGGTGCAAACAATACGAATGGACGCCCAAATTATTAGTATCAAACTATAAACATCCACATACAATTACACCGTAACGTTGAAAGGACAATGTAAAAGAAAACAAATAGTTTTATAGTTATTACACCGTAACGTTGAAAGGACAATGTAAAAGAAAACAAATAGATTTTTTCGATAACTGGTGAAAATAATTATGGTATATTTAGACGCAAAGTTCTATAAAAACATAGTACTATTTAATATCATTGTTTGGCACTTGATAACGTTAAAGTATATTCTAACGGAGTTAGTGAATAAGTTAGTTTAAAACAAAACAAAAGTCCATTCTGTGACACAAGCTTTTTCAACCATTTATTCTTGGAAGCAGTAAAGAGAATCCACAAATTCGTAATATATACTTTATCGATACCACGATTTGCACGTATACGTAAAGAAACAATTGAATAATAAAATACAAAGAGAATAATAGAGCGAACGGACAACTTATTATTTCAAAAAGCAAAATTGTCACAGTTACAATATTCTCGAGTGCACACAGATGCGCAAAAAGGTGGTCGCCTATAAAACAGGCAAGTTTATAAGAATGTTTAAGCGGGGGTGATTAACAAAACTTAGTCTTAAAGTTCATGACGCGTGGTAATGGGTAACAGTTATGGCCCCTCCCTAGTTTGTCGGCGAACAACTGCGGCCTGGGCACGCGATGTTTCGTGCCTTGAATAACACAATGTAAGCTCATACTTGAAAGTATGGTTTGTAATACACGTTACACTACTAAGTTTCTAGCGGTGTTGTGTGCAATAGTGATAGCATATCTATATATCGTGGTACTATCGGGGCATTACTATAAATCAGTCTAACCGCATAAAATCAATATACATGATGTAAGTTCACACATAATACACCCGAGAATCACATAAATTAGTGATATGTCGAACTACTACTTCCAAAAATATTATGGAAAGTCGAAAATAAGTAATATTATAAGTATTCTATCGGTATTTATTTATGTGTAATTAGTATTGTCATTGTAATTATTCAGTACCTATTTATATAGATATAGATTTTAAGAGAGTAAATTTTATTCTTATCGCCTTACAAGTAAATCTAACATCCGTTCAGGTTGTCTCTACCATTGTTAGATAAGCAACAAAGAATAAATAAATTAAATAAATTTTATCGATAGTCGATCATTCTGTTCCATCATTAGATTGAAATTTTATATTGTCGATAGCATAAGTATTATCGATCGGCAAAATTCAATTGTAACATCTATTTTATTGTAATATATGTATATGTATATATATAGTATCACGTATATATATATGTATATATATATATATATGTCGGGATTATTTTATTTTATAACGCTGTTTGTGGGTATTTACACACAAAAATTAACTGTCCCTGAGTCAGTAGTTCGAGTAAGTAGTCTGAGATAGCACGTTTCGTCAATATTATTAAAGATCTGCGAATGTTACGAACAGCAAGTGTGTCCCCGCCTTTATATGGCTGAATGGACCGAATGCCTTGATGTCGACTACCTCCGAGTGACAGTTGATGACGGAAGTGCGCTCATTCTGCTCTGGAAACTCGACGGTGTCGGACGTGCACACTGACTCGTTACGTTTTAGTCAAGATGGCGGACGGGAATGAAAATCCTCAACCTTATCCGTTTCCATCCGCGACAGCAGCGGTGGGATCGCATCAAAACACCTCCAATACGCTTAACCAACATCCTGCTTCTACGCAAAATAAAGATTTCAGCGATTCGTCTGTTCCACATGAAGAAAATAACTTTGATGAGAACACGTGTTCGGAAGATCAAAATACGTCTTTTCAACCGGAGATGCAGATGCCAGCAATGACGTCCGATATGTGGGCGTCGTTTTTTCGTGGTATGGTGGAAAGCGTCCATAAAACTAACACCGGCGCATCAACATCGAAATCTTCAAATAAGAACATGAAGCCTGGCGACGTGTACGTGCCTACTTTTGATCCAGACGACAGTGAATTCACGGCAGCTCAATGGTGCGATGAAGTAGACCTACATCAGAGACAGAACTCGTGGACGGACTACGAAACGAGGAATGTGGCATTTACAAACCTTCGTGGACGAGCTCGAAGGTGGGCATCAAAATCCTATCCTCTTTGTAAAACTTGGAACGAAGCAAGAGAGCGACTATCAAGACAGTTTACATCGACAAAGCGATTTCACGACCTTTTCCAAGATATGGTGCAGTATTGCAGCGATCGAGCTTCGACGTATGTAGAGTATTCAACAAATAAACTGGCGTTGATCGAGCGGCTGGAGACAGGCTGGGACGAGGCAAAGAAGATCGAAGTATTGATATCAGGTATCTCCGATAATCAGGTACGTTCGGATCTGTTAAAAAATACACCAACTGACTTCTTTACACTCGATAGGCATCTCGGTACATATTCAAAGATAAAAAATTATAAACGACCGTCGGATAGTCATTTCCCGCCGAATAATCCTAAGCGTCGGCGGCAAGATTCAGTTGACGGTGTTATAAAGTGCCACCATTGCGGCAAACCCGGTCATTACCAACGTAACTGCAAGCTTAGAAATCAATCTAAAAACGTAGTTTCTAGTAACAATTCCTCTCAAGTAGTGTTAAATAAGAGTAATAATAAAAACATACAGTGTTCATATTGTCAAAAAATTGGTCACACTGATCAAGTGTGTTTTTCGAGACAAAGAGACGAAAAGGTTAAAGGATCGAGTGTTTTGAAGTCTGTTAATATGTGCCTACAATCTGATGTTCCTCTTGTGCAAATAAAAGTGTGTGATTTTGATTTACAAGCATTGATAGACAGTGGGTCTGATTGCTCGCTTATCCGTAGAGAAATTGCTGATAATTTAACTGGAATTCGAGATTTTACACCTACGCGTCTTACAGGTATTGGTTCTATCACTTCATACTCCTTTTCACGAATAAATTTACCGGTGCAGATTAATGATGTGCATGTGGAGATAAGTTTTGTTATAGTAGATTCACATGTCCTACCTCATGATGTGATTATTGGTCGTGATGTTTTTGCTCGTCCAGGCCTTAGTTTAATTATTAACAACAAAGGTGTTCACATTATTCGTGAGGTCCAAGCGGATGTTTGTCTCTTACACAGCGAGGATATCAATATGATTGACACTGATTTAAGTAATGACTCTGATATCACTCGTTTGCGGAATATAATAGCTAATTTTAGCGATAATTTTGTAAAAGGCAACTCACAAACCGTAGTTACTACTGGAGAAATAGAAATAAAACTTAAAAATCCAAACAAAATAGTGCAACGCCACCCTTATCGTTTAGCCCCAGTGGAACGCGATGCCGTTAAAAATATTATTTCTGACCTCGTTTCAAAAAATATCATACGAGAAAGCTCTTCCCCTTTTTCTAGTCCTGCTATTCTGGTAAAAAAGAAAGATGGCTCAGATCGACTTTGCATTGATTATAGGGAACTAAACTCCAATACTATTCGCGACAACTACCCTTTGCCCTTAATATCAGAGCAGATAGATACCTTAGGGCAGTCCTGCGTGTTCAGTACGCTTGATATGGCATCAGGCTTTTACCAAATTCCGGTTTCGACTAAGTCTAATTCTATAGAAAAGACCGCATTTGTGACCCCTGATGGCTCTTGGGAGTTTTTAAAAATGCCCTTTGGATTGTGTAATGCCCCAGCCGTCTATCAAAGAGCCATAAATAAGGCACTAGGCCCTTTCAGAGACGTTATCGCGACTGTGTACATGGACGATGTTCTCGTCTTCTCGAAAACAAAAAAGGACGCCTTCACAGACTTAGAAAAGGTTTTAAGTGCCCTCGCAAGTGCTGGTTTCTCATTTAACTGGAACAAGTGTAAGTTCTTGAAATCCTCAATAGAGTATCTTGGTTTCACCATATGTCAAGGATCTGTCAAACCAAACTCAAAAAAAATTGAGGCGCTAGCTAGTGCACCCCTTCCAACCAATGTTAAAGAATTAAGACAGTTCAACGGTCTTGCAGGCTACTTCAGAAAATTTGTGCCCAACTTTTCAACAGTAATGGCTCCCTTGTATCAACTAACCCAAAAGGATACTAAATGGAATTGGCAAGTTCAACACAGTAAAGCTCGTGACACAATTATAAAACACCTTACATCAGAACCTTTGCTTACGATATTTGATCCTAAGCGTGAAATTGAAATTCACTCAGACGCGAGCGCAATAGGTTACGGAGCCGTGCTTTTTCAAAAATTTGACTGTCAACTAAGAGTCATTGAGTACTATAGCCAGAGAACATCAGAAGTAGAAAGTCGTTACCATAGTTACGAGTTAGAAACGTTAGCAGTTTTCAAGGCTCTAAAACATTTTAGACATTATATATTGGGGAGACGTTTTAAAGTCATAACTGATTGCAATAGTCTTAAGGCATCTCGACACAAAAAGGATCTATCCCCTAGAGTACATAGATGGTGGGCGTATATGCAAAGTTTTGATTTTGATATAGAATATCGTAAAGGCGAGCGGATTCCTCATGTCGACTTCTTAAGCAGAAACCCTGTTGCATCAGATGTTAAGTCAGCATCCGTTAACGTAGTTCGAGTTAGAGATGATTGGCTACAAGCCGAACAGCGACTTGACCCAGACCTCAATAAAATTATTCAGTCGTACGAAAATGATACGTTAGAATTAAGCTTGAGATCCACATACGAAATGAAAAATGGGTTACTTTACAAAAATTTTCAAGTCAATAATAAGACCTTGTGTAGAGTCATTGTTCCAAAGAATTATCGTTGGCAGATCATTCAGCGTTTCCATGATGAACTTAAACATCTTGGTTGGGATAAAACACTTACTAAAATCCGTGATCATTTCTGGTTTCCGAACATGACCTCATGTGTCAGGACGTATGTAGATAGATGTCTGCCGTGTAAAATAAATAAAAAACCCTCAGGTGCACGTCAAGTCGCTTTACACCCCATAGATAAAATACCAGCACCCATTCACACCCTTCATATAGACACTAGCGGTAAACTAACTGGTAGTCATAATACTAAAGAATACGTAATTGTAATTATTGATGCTTTCACTAAATATTGCCATCTCACTCCAGTAAAAGATTTGACTTCCAAATCGGCCTGTAATGCTCTCCGTGCTTTTGTGTCATTGTTTGGTGCTCCAGTTAAAATCATTGCTGACCAGGGCACGTCGTTTACGGGCCTAGAGTTCCAAGACTTGTGTAAAGAATGGTCGATAGATTTTCATGAAATTGCTAGTGGGATCAGTCGTGCGAATGGACAGGTGGAAAGATTCATGTCCATCCTCACCAATTGTTTCACCATCGCTGAAAACCACGAACGTCGTTCTTGGAGAGCTGCTCTTGGTGAAATTCAGCTGGCACTGAATTGTACTGTCTCGAGGAGTACAGGTAAAAGCCCTCTGCAGTTACTCATGGGTTGTAATAGAAATCCGCCGCGTATAAATGCGCTAGTACACGAGTACGAAACGTTAGATCTCTTCGAAGTTAGGCGAGAAGCTAAAGTCAGGATGGACGAACAGGCACGTATTGAAAAGGCGCGTTTTGACAAAGGAAAGGCTAAAGTCCGTCCATTCAGTCTTGGCGATATCGTTTTAGTTGAGAAAAACCCTAGAATTATAACTAAGTTAGGTGAGAAATTTTCGAATCCATGCAAAATCATCGAGGTGTGCGATAATGATAGGTACAAAGTAGAACCAATAGCTGGCGGTCGCGTTCAATACGTTTGTCATGAGAAGCTTCGTAAATACCCCAATAGCCTTCCTGATTTATCGTGCCAACTTGATGAAGAACCACTTAGTGAAATGCTGTGTTAAAAAACATTGTTTTAGTTGTTTTCTTCTGATTTTCGCTTAACATTCCGTTTATTACCTTTGTACCTTAGTTAATTAATTAAACTATGTCACTTGAGTCGAAAAGAAAACGTGTATTTTCGTTTCAATGCATTTTGAGTCAAAAATGAATAAAGATTATTGATTGTAATGTGAGCTGTTTACATTTAAACCTTACGTTGAATCAATGCTTTGAGAACTTTGAAAGATCTGCGCTTCATATTATGATATCTATCGTATTGGAAGCTCCGCGCTTCGTACTGTTTTGTATTGTATTGGAAGCTCCGCGCTTCATACTGTAACATTGGTTGTATTGGAAGCTCCGCGCTTCGTACTGTTTTATATTGTATTGGAAGCTCCGCGCTTCATACTGTGACATTAGTTGTATTGGAAGCTCCGCGCTTCGTACTGTTTTATTATCGTAAAGGAAGCTCCGCGCTTCGTACTGTTTTATTATCGTAAAGGAAGCTCCGCGCTTCGTACTGTTTTATTATCGTAAAGGAAGCTCCGCGCTTCATACTGTGACATTTATTGTATTGGAAGCTCCGCGCTTCGTACTCTTTTATTATCGTATTAGAAGCTCCGCGCTTCGTACTGTGACATTTATTGTATTGGAAGCTCCGCACTTCGTGCTGTTTTACTATCGTATTGGAAGCTCCGCGCTTCATACTGTGATATTGTTGTATTGAAGGCTCTGCGCTTTGCGTGACATAGTTCCTGTTTTGTAACTTCATGTTCGAGATTTAAGTGCACGAACTGTTGCGCTCGAGAACGCGCGCTGTGTCAGAATGGCCGTGTCGGGATTATTTTATTTTATAACGCTGTTTGTGGGTATTTACACACAAAAATTAACTGTCCCTGAGTCAGTAGTTCGAGTAAGTAGTCTGAGATAGCACGTTTCGTCAATATTATTAAAGATCTGCGAATGTTACGAACAGCAAGTGTGTCCCCGCCTTTATATGGCTGAATGGACCGAATGCCTTGATGTCGACTACCTCCGAGTGACAGTTGATGACGGAAGTGCGCTCATTCTGCTCTGGAAACTCGACGGTGTCGGACGTGCACACTGACTCGTTACGTTTTAGTCAAGATGGCGGACGGGAATGAAAATCCTCAACCTTATCCGTTTCCATCCGCGACATATATATACGTGATACTATGTAACACCATTACTTATTTTATTTAAAGTATTATTTTAATGAGCCATTTTTAATTATAAGATAATTGGCAAATTTAGCAATTCTCATAATAGCGGTTTTGAGAAAGATTTAAAGCTATATAAAACGTTACTAGTCATTCGAAGAAAGGAACAAGAAAGAAAACGCATTTATGTTAAAATACAATAACAGTACATCAAAGGTAATCCTACGGTGACGCTCTGCGGAAAAAAAAATATGCTACACATTTGTCAGTCGATTCTGACCTCTATCTGTATAACCACAAAGCCGAAAAACAAACTTCTTAACCTTATCTACAAGTATAAAGTTAAGCGAAGACAATGGGGACGAAGAGAATGTTTATGTTACTAATGAACTTTCCCTAACTTGAATTTTATAGCGTAATTTTTATGAGCTTTTCATTGTTGCCAAAGTACGGCGTCATTAGGCTTGGTAATGACAGGGGGTGTAAGTATACAGCCAAGGCATTAAAAGATAACAATTAACCATGTTATAAACGAGTAAATTGTCGATTTATTTAGTAGCACATTTTCTAATAAAGTTTCCTGTCCTAAAATAATAAAAAAAGTACAAATATCATTTGAATATTTCTATTTTTTTACTATATACAATTTCTACTGCTGAAGTATTGAAAAAAAATTTAAAGTGTTGAAATAATATAAAAACACTTTGTGCATATATAAGGATTAAACAGAAGGAAATGGCGGCGGTGAGCTAAGTAAATTAATGGTAAAAAATGCTAAAGTAGAGGAGCTGTGAAAATACGATGAGAACGAGTAAGGTATACCTACCCGAGGTATGAGCAAAAAAAGCCAGACCATTACGATCTACACGTCAGTGTAAACCACGAAAGGCGCAATCATTCTTTAGGGGTGAATTCAAAAAAGGCTAGGTGCTATATCAAAACAATGTTAGTTAGCACAGTCGATCCAAGAACCTTCTTACGATAAGGCAAGCAATTAAAAATGATTTAACCATTGAACATTTTTTATAGTTGAAAACGCAGTGTTTGTAAGCAGTTTTATTAGTATTAAAAAGAGCAAATTAAATTGTATCTAAACCTCAAAATTCTCTCATTGTGAAACTAGTCTAAGAAATGTTCACGGATTACACACAAAAAAAGATAATTTTGCTTTTTGTTCTGCAAATAAAAAAAAAGTATTTTTAAGTCCACAAGTCAATATAAAACACAAATTTAATTAAAAACGACCATTCCTTTAATTATTTAAATTCCTTTCCTTATTGAAAAATGCTCTTGTAATCTTGCAAAGCTTTTAATTAAAAAGGCTGATATTCTAAATTCTGCACCAATTCTGCTCTTTGGCTACATAAACTTTGGCCGGTGAATAAATCACGGAGATATTTCGTTTGAATCAGTGGAAACTGGCGCGAGGAAAAATACGCAATTTTCATAAGGGAAAAACAATAACTCGAGGCGCGGAGCAAGAGCTGCTTTTAAGGCCCATAAATCAGAACACGGACGATATTTTCGTTAGGTATAACGTTGGGGCAGCCCAGTCGGTGCGACCTTTTCGGGACACACTAGGATTAGTGTTGTTTTTACGATTTACTCTCTCCCACTTTCGGTTGTTCCTTTATTGGTGCGGTTGTAAAACTCTGGGATTGATCGTTTTTTTCTCTACACTATGTCGTGTAGGATATGGCGATTTTATTGTTTGTGTTTATTTGATGTCAGATTGAAGGTTCAAATGTTTAATTTCTTTTAAAATTAATAGATAGTGAATGTTCATGATATTTTGATTATTACAAACATCCATAGGTACTGTACTAATTTAGAAAAATAATGATTTTTTATATAGAGAATCGTGTTATATCTTTTAATTTCAATCAGATGTATAATTTAAAAAATACAAAATTATACATAGTTAATAATGAATTAAAACTAGACTCAATATCGTAAAAGATAAGGAAAAATAGGAATATTTTTTTACGATTTAAAATTATAATTTTTCTCTTTTTAATCTCTAAAAATGAGGTCAAAAGCACTTTTTTATTCTGACTGATCTCTTCGTGTTAACATTTAAAGAGAAAAAAGCGCTAGTCTCCTTGTTGAAAGAATAAGGATCACTTAAGGATAGAAAGTGTTCTCCCCTAATCGAATCACTCCATTTAGCCACCTTATTGAGGTTCCCAAATGATTCTAATTTGCGAACGCCAAAGTCAGCAGTCAGCTCTTTCATTAACTTATCAATCGAATTAAAACAATATTGCAAAGTAATTCACTATAATCTTAAATAAAACAGCTTTTAAAAGGTTTCGTCGTGTTTGTACTCTTATGTGAAGAGTCTTATGGGAACATGGAAATTGTAAAAGGTCCTTAACGCCAATAAAACTAAATACAAACACGTTGAAACCGTTTATAAGTTGTTTCCTTTATTAATAGTGCGCATGAAAATATAAGAAATCAATATAACTATAGTCTTGCTTATAAATGATTTTTTATTTATTTTTCTAGTAGAAATTTAAGTTTGAAAGTCCTTGAACGTTCGTTAATTCAAACAAGATTGAAGAGACGATTTGTTGACGGGTTTTGAACCTTGTTATATGACTTTTTTAATCTATTTAAAACCCATAATTAATAAACACGCTTTGTTTAAATTAGAAACGAATCATTTATATGTTGCTATGATATTTACAGATATTCGCAGTAAACTAACTACTGTCTCTGCACTATACTTAGTACTGCTTTAAGTAGACATTATAGGAACTTAGCTTAACTTATGATGCTATTTGATTGTTGGTGCCTGTCGGTGACAATTATGAGAATGGCGTTATGGATAGCGGGTTTCACCCGCCTCCGGGGGCCTAGATAACGCAATTACGTGCCGGTTATTAAGCTCCAGCCATTATTCATTGCTGAAACCTTGTATTCGTTAAGGAAGTAACATTTTTGCCGGTGGGGATAGGGATGTGCTTTTTTCGTGAGGAATGATTTGCGTCTTTAAACGAATACAGACAGAGTTGGGTGTATAATGAACAATTATCTTGGACGTATATGTTTGTGTGTCTTGTGATTGTCGTTCTATGAGTTAAATATGCTGATTTCATTTTGTAAATAAATATATAAATAATATTATTATACAATAATAGGTAGTAATCGATGTATGCATATATCAATATAATCGATAAGTGAGAAAACTCTATTATTAAGAACTGCAATGAGGTCCCGGCACTTTTTCATGTATTGCCTCTGTTAATGGGCCTTTTCGAATCTGGTTAAATGAGATTTGGTTTATAGATTTTTAAAGATTCCCTATATAATATACAGGGAATTGAGTTACAGAGTCCCAATTATAGAGGTAAACATCCAAAAAATCCTATCCTAAATCAAATCTATATAGTGCCGGCACCTCATTGCAGTTCTCAATAATAGAGGTTTCTCACTTATCTAGGTCTCTCTTAAACATGTTTCAATGTAATAATATTAATATTTAATATGAACGATATCTCAAAATTTGAATATTCAGTTTCCACTATGTCCTAGCTGCTTGTCATTCCGGGACTACGGAATTTATCTTTCCCTTTGAGCCGACGATAAGTGGGCAATCTGTCGTCATCTCGGGACCGAGTGGCATGAATCTCAGTGTATCATTTTTAATAGCAATAATGTAACCTCATTTTAACCAAAAAGTATATATCCTTATAACCTTAAATCATTAAATATTATTTAATTTAAAAAATATTTATATAAATGGCTGTTGACAGAAAACTTTTATGATATTAAATATATATTTTTGACTATCAAATATACTTAAGTTATGATTTATGTTAACAATATGTATCTGATTTACTGCTGGTACTTGAAATTATAATTATTTGACATACAGATCTACAATATACATATTGACACTGTAAATTCAATAATATAGTTAATTAAATAATGAGACTATATAAATTTGCCTGCTTTGTAACAGGCGAAACATGATGTACATTTATTGTTATCTTAATAACCATGTTTGTGGCAAATGAACAAATGAATTGAATTATATATGTATACTAATTATTTTAAAATGACTTTACCCACTTTTCAAAAAGAATTCTGTTCGTTAATTATTATAAAACTTAACAGTATCTTTCAACATTTAATGTTTCAAATAACAATATTACACAAAGCACTACTTTAATATTACATTTACACACACACACCAGAATCACGATACAACTGAAAAGGGTTTCTACATTAAAAGGTATATCTTATTCTCTAGTGACATTAGAATATACCTAACATTATTTACACTTTCAGTGACGACCGTAACTCTCATTATGTAAATAAAAGTTTTTTTTTGTTTGTTAGTGGAAAATACCTTTTTTGCCTTTGACTCGTGTTTCTTTTTTCTCGTCCGGGGCGGGGGCGACGCTCGACGCCGAGAGGTGAAATTTATCGTCGCAGCCTTGTTAACTTGTAAATGTATTGTGCCTTGTTACTGTACTGTATCTTATCGACCGGCTAATAGAATAATAAAGTCGCAGATGCGATATGTGTTAACGCATATAACGGTAACAGTTTAATAGGATACAAAAAATCGATATAAATGAAAAAGATAGAATGTTACAGAAAATAAAAACATATTTTTAACCTAATAACCTACACTTTAACTTGAAGAACTTTCAAGACGAATATGACGGATTCATATACAATGTACGAGTACAATTGCTTCTTTCTATTTTATTATGGTATCTTAACTCAAGCTGAACGTTTTTATTAGTAATCTAAGATTCATGATAACGTTTAAACAATAAAGCATTCGAAAATATAACGTTTTACACTAAATTACCATTACCGTACTTTATAATATGTGATTAATAGAACTCTATCAAAATATAGTACTTAACAAAATATAAATAAAGCAGATACGAGTGACCGACTGTTCTATCAATGTACATCTCAAACAACTAGACAGATGAAATTTGAAACACGAACAGTTACTTGTATTATGAAGCCAAAGGATCGCAAAAGGAGGTTTTGAAAAGTTCAATCCTAAGTAGATTAAAAAGGGTTTAAAAATAATGTAATATACGCGGACGAATCTGCGAATGGATAATATGTAATAATAGTATAAGTTAACAATTATAATTTAAGCATTATATCAATAATTTCACTTTCCAATATTTGAGATAGTTATTTAAGATACAGTATCAAGATTCCCATTGTAGCTACAGCACATAATAACAAACACAAATATTTTTTTTACGCTTCCCTATTTCCTATTTTATCATTTATACTTTATTCCCTATTCCGCCAGTTCCCCGATAATATAATAGACGCGAGCAAAGGGGCAGTAGTAGTAGATATCCGGATATAACTTGTCACTTAAGTGGCTTAGTTGACAGGGTATCTCACTCGATAGCCTTAGATAACCATTTAAGAAATTAATAATTAGTGTCTGTTTTTATGATGGTATCTTCCTCATAATAGAAAAGGTGACCTTTATTTCTTGATATATAGGTCATGCAAGAAAATAATAATAATAATAATATTTATTCATAAATTACATTTGGTTAATATTACATTGTATTTAAACATATTAAATTTTTTTCATAGTTTGTATTATTATATATTTATTTGCATACATCAACATGAGTTACATGGTCCGTGTGTAAATATTTTTAGTTTATGTCTGAACTAGATCGAACTTTGTATCAAACAAATAGAGCTAACATAGTTTAATTATATAATCACTACTTAATCAACCAAAAATCTAGCTTAAATATTAAAAATAAAACAAACTAATAATAACAGGAATATTACTTTAACACAATAAGAAGCTCCTCTGTGTCCTCATACGACATCGTTTACAAAGTTTCTTTAAAATTTAATTGATATTTCTATTTTTTTTTTTTAGTGAATGTGCGCTATAGCGTTTCATCTATTGTATAGTAACGGGCCTAGGAACGTATAGAACTATATTTTGTTGTGAAATAGCATTTCACTTTAGTTTTTTGAGTGTAATCTTTATCCTTTCGTCTTTTATTAGTAATTTCACTTTTATAAGAAATTGCAGCGTATTGTTTTAGTACAATACTTATAATGAATAACTTCCGAACTCTTAAAACCTTTTCATAGAGCAAATTAATAGGAAAGGACGGAAAGTAGACACCTCAATAATAGTACTCTGTGCTCTCTCGGTAAATAATAGTAAATATTGTCAATTTACATTTTTTCAGAACAATCTTTCAAGTTTTCATACAAACTTTTTGACAGTAGAACATAATCACAGTAAAACAAAAACATTATTGATTTTCAGCTCCATTTGTTGAAACTTCATTGACAATAGAAAATAAATAATTATTTCGTGAAATAAATTCGTTTGTTGAAGGTTATTTTATTTATTTTTTAATTCAGTCTTCTGTCATTTCTGATAGATCTCCACTGCTGTGAATTATGAGACCGAAATGTATTTTTTTCTAATTAGGTTGTTGTGTTACGAAATGATCGATATATGCATGACTATTTTTTTTTACCGTGAAGTAGAACATTCATACAGGAAAACCAAAATATTCATTATCTCATCATCAGCCTTTTTACGTCCCCACTGCAGGGGATGACGAAGGAGAATAGGCCATGATCCTCCACACTGGCCTGATATGAATTGAAGGGCATTAACGACTATGAACCTTAATATTTTAAATAAATTCAATAGAAATATTTTCATGAAGTATGATAATTAGATTAAGTTTGGACAGTTTATCACAAAGGACGATTATATGAGTGGGCCTCAATCTGTCGTAGGCAGTGTAATAGAATGGACGTCCGTGGCTGACCGCTCACCCCGGATATGACCTGTCATTCTGCAACTGACCGTACCGGGGCGAGGGCGGTGGGAGGGGGGGCTGAGTTTATTTGCTGCCCTTACTCCGCGCAAACAATATTCACCCCACTGGTTGTCGAACAGCAACAACAAATAGCAAAATTGAAAAGCGCCTATTCGCATCGTAGAATTCAATTAGGTAAAGTTTTTAATATAGATTGTGCCGATGAGTCGCACCTTTTTTATTTTTCTATGCTAAATAAACTCTATTAAAGTGGAACGTCACGATTTGTTCTCTGTCGACGTCAATGTTTTTTTATAACTCAAAACGATCGTACAAAGTCAAAACTCTATTATATCGAGCCTCTAGCTTAAGTCGTTGGTCCCAGCTGAATGTCGGGTTACCGGCTTCAAATTATGTCATTGAGCTTAGTGGAAATATAATCAATACTATTGAGAACATGTCATTGTGACAAAACCACGTGATTTTAGAAAACTTGAATTTTATAGGTATCGATAAATTCATGGATTTTTAAAACCGACTTATAAATTTAAAAAATATAACACGTTTATGATGAAGTAATAATAAGGTATCATATTTTAAGAGAGCACCATATAACGCTTACCTACCCATTAGACATATTTAGTAACGTCGTAAAATTATTAAAAAAAAAAACTTAACATCGAGTCAACAATTGCCTATATTTTTCATATTGATATTTTTATTTTTATGAACAAAATGAATAAAGGATAAAATATGACATCTACTTCATGGAAAAAACAAATAGACACCGAGGAAAAAGAACGAACAAAAGTAGACTGTCAAAACAGTCACGACACGAATAATCGAGAAAAACGATATCTAGCGACATTTCCACTTAAGCATTTCACCGTGAAAATGTTATTCCAATTGTGTCCCGAAATCCAAGCTTACCGTGTAAAGTCCTGCCAGTCGAAATGTAGGTGCGGCGGCGTCGGCAGCCGGGATAAAACAATGCTGAGTGGAACTCAAACACGAGGATTAGCGTTATTCTACGATGTGGGAAGAAACAGGATTACCGCGTCCATTACTTAGGCAACGGTAAATAACAGGTAATGCTTTAAAAAAAGATAGAGTAACTAAAAACAGAACGGTAACACTTTAATGTTTGCAATGTTCATTAATATGTTCTTATTTTTTATTATATTGAGAATGCTGCTTTATAATAAAACTAACTTTTTGCCGCGTTAATTATAGGTTACGTCACCCACGTATAATGTGACTTTAAGCAGGAGAAAGAATCTTTTAAATCAGTCCAGTATATTCCGAGTGTATTTAATGCAAACAAACAATCGAATCTTTCTTAATATTAGTATAGCTTTATTTAATTATTTAAGAGTTCGTTTTCTTTTTATTTTACAAATTTTTAGTGTAGTAGTTAATTTGCCGTGTTCGCTGTATATGAGTGTCAGTTAAGGTTTGGATGGTTAAACTCAACTATACTCCACGGTGTGCTCGCGTGGCAGTTTCGAGACAAAAACTTTATAAAAGATTCTCTATATAAAAATTACTGATTACTTTTTCAGTTTAGTTTAGCGGTCTGGAACATAACCGATTATAAAAATAATTTGCCAGTTTATTATTATAAGTAAACAATATTTTCTATATTAATATTATAAATACGAAATATTTATTTTTTACTTGTTTGCATTGCATATGCTTCAAAAATTCTTTAACTTACGGGAAGCTTCTGCTAGCTTGATGATACAACGGAACGCTTGATGGTACAAGAAAGAGTGGAGGGTCAGCTTTCTCGCGGTCGATTATCCACAAGATGTACAGATCTAATCAGAAACATCAACGAATGGTTCTCTTATTAAATTGTTCCATTATTCCCTTATTTAATGTGGAGTGCTATCAGTAGAGGTAGAGAGAAAAAATTTTGTAAAAGCAATAAATAGACCAACCAGATGATCCATGACCGCGACTACTGCGCTACGACTTAGAAGGAGACATCATATACATATGTACATGTGACAATGGCTTAATTTATTAGGGCGAACTCGCGAGAAACCTACTATTTAATGTTTATTAATTATCTTGTCTTGTGAAAAGAGTTTTTATTGTTTGTGTTTATTTTCTTTTTCTATTTTAAAATTGCGAGAAGATTCCAGTTTTTATAGAACTGTAACGTCCGTGCACATTACTATAGGTAGGTTTACTCTCCGGACGATTTTGATCGATGCTGGCCGCTAATATTTTGAATTAATACTTTTTCCGTATTCGAATTCGTGTATTCGTGTTTTGCTGGTAGATAATCTTTCTTTCTAATCCAGACCGGCATAGAGGCAGTATCTTAGAATTTAGTTAGCTACTGCTAATCACAACATTAGAGTACCTAAGTGAAATCATTCTGAGCTAACATGTTTTATTATAATTGCACACATTTAACGCATCGGTAACGAAAATAAATATGAGCAGTGACAGACGGTCGATCAATCACAAGAGGGGCAGATATATTAAATACATTAATGAATTGTTCCCTTTGGGTATTGAGGTAGATAGATAAGAGAAGTGTCGCAAAAGCCGCATCAAACCAACCGGGCGATATGTAACCACGACCACGTTCGGCAGGAGTATACGTTTTAGAAGAAGAAGATAGCATAAGCATGTGACATAGGCTCTAAGGGCGAACTCGCGAGCAAAATGCTAATTAATGTATCATCATCATTATCACCGGCCTATTAATGTCTTTTGAGGCTCAGGCCTTTCCTATAGATGGAATCGAATCAAATCGAATAGGGGAGATATGACCTACCACGCGGGCCAATTGCGTATTGGTGGGTATTAACGACTGCAGACGCAGCCGGGATCAACGGCTTAATGTGCTTTCCGAAGAACGGAGGAGATCGAATTAATAAATTTTTGGTCACCCAACCTATGACCGGTCCGTGTGAAAGTTTCTTAACAAATGTATCGCAGACCGAGCGCGCTAACCACTGCGTCTTCGAGCTCCTTAATGTATAAGATTAATTTATAAACTGTTTTTCTATTCTCAAATTCAGAGAAGCTTCCAGCCTTTAATAGTATCTGAAACCATGCTAAGCTAATAATTATGTCTGTTATAGTTACACACATTTCACACATCGGTAACGAAAATGAATATGAGTAGTGACAGCTGTACATAAATGCTGTTCGTACTCTCATAACAAAACTCCGGGGGTCGACTAATTGTTTGTGGGGTCATTCGGGCTTGATGAGGACAAGCGGCCTCGAATCTGCGGCCACAGTTAACTGTGGGTTCCCGCTTTGAAGATTTATCGGGTCACTAAAGTCTCATTCTCGAAACAATTTCAAATCAAATGAATTAATTTGCATAATTATATGACACTATTCGATCGGAAACTGAAATTTAGTATTAACAAAGATTTGTCATTGTTTAAAAAATGTATATCTGATTTCCAAATTCTAAACAAGGTTGCAACTGTATTTTGGGAATTGTGATTCCTCTAATACTGTTATAAACTCTTTTACATATAACAAAAGGTGACCTGCTGATTGATCAGTCAGGCAGGCAGAACTGTCAGGACTTTACTTTGATAGACCAATCATGCAGTCAGGACATTTGTTACACTAGGATACCACAAAATGTAAATTTTCTTCAATCGATTTTGATGAACCTATCCGTCAATACATTAAGGAATAAAATCTTTTAATAAAAATTCACCAGAATTATGTAACCAAATCGGCTCTTGACTATGTAAAGAAAAAATCATTCAACTCACATAGTGTCGTGTTCGATGAGCGTTTTTAATCGTCGACAAATGCTTACCTGGAAATAAAAAAAAAGCAATTAGTTTTAAATACTAATAATAAAACTGTGAATAAGAGAAATAATTTAGTCAGGCGACCACTTGTTTGTAATATTAAAAATTGAAAATCTAACAAGTGTACCAAGAAACAAAGAAAAAAGATATAGAAAGACGTGTAACATGTTTCATTATTATGAGAATCGAACAATTCACGTAGTATTTATTTATACACTTATGACGTCACCATAAAGCGTTATAACACCACACCTTTTAGTTATATCATGATATTGGCCTTATTATAAGAGAAAACAAAAATACTCTAGTTTGTGGAGGTTTCGATACACAGTCGCCAGCGGCTGATCCCCAGTGAACAGCGCGTGTCAGTTGATTGGACAACGGAGCTGACGTGAGTGGATTGATTCCAGCCCCCCGTGGTACGCTAGGGTTGTCAGTGATACTAAACAGACATGACAGTTTTAGCGATACGTACGGAAGCTTTGTCCAAAAAGGTAGTCAGGGTTTTGTATAATGATTTAAAAATAATCTTTTATATTAAACGTAAGTTATTAAATATCTACAAAGTATTTCCGATTTATCATTCTACATGATTGCTAAAGCATTACTTTAAGAGCTTAATATTTAAAAAAATAAAATAAATTGATTACAAATAAAAATCAATTTCTTGTAAAGTATATGGACGTGAAATTTTAAGTAACATTGTTTCATCTATTCTAATATTATAAAGCTAAAGAGTTTGTTTGTCTGAACACGCTAATCTCAGGAAAAGCTGGTTCGAATTGAAAAATTCTTTTTGTGTTGAATAGACCATTTATCGAGGAAGGCTTTAGGCTATATAACATCACGCTGCAACTATTAGGAGCGAAGAAATAATGGAAAACGCGGACTAAGTCGCTGGCGGCCACTAGTACTGAATATATACACATGACCCGTACGGGTCGAGAAAGGTACCGCATAAACTAAATTATTGTTTTAGAACAAATTAAGATGTCATCGTTGTATACAAAACTAGGATATCAGTAATCGATTATCGATGTAACTTGTATACACAACTAGTTGTATACACAACTACTTGTGTATAAAACTAGTTTCCGTTTCCATACCTCTTTCTCTTGTCATTTTCCCTGTCCTGTAATTTAGTTCGAGTGTTGAGTGAATGCAGTCAGTCAGACAGAACAGTCAACAAACATTTTGAAAAGAAAATAAAATCGTTGAATATATAAATAGCATTAACATATTATAATAAATAACATGTTTTTGATGGTTAAGCACCGACTTTTTTAATAGCGCAATCAGTGATAATATAAATTAAAAAAGTATTATTTTAAAAATCATAATGATTTTTTAATTTACGTACTCAATTTGACTTTAAGATAAATAAAGGCATTTTTTTGTATACAAATTAAAATATTTCTCAAGATCAAGAGTTAAGAGACAACCCTAACAATGACCCGCCCTAACCCCACGAATTTCGTCGACAAATGTTATTACTGAAACTATCTCCATCGTTTATTGACCTACTTCGGAAAAATCATTCCTGAGAATTTTTTAACGGCTATAATACCCTCGGCATGTAGTACGGAACAGCTGTTGCATGTTTGTCAATTTGGCACGTTTGGTGTTACCTATAAAAAAATTCTGTGAAATTTTGAAACGAAAATTGTTGAAGATAGACTTTTTATAGCTATATTTTAAAAAGGTATATATATTTGTTAGAAATATCGATCAAATTAAGAACACTTTTTTAAGATTTTGTTATTTCTTAATCTATAGCAAGTGCGAGATTCAATCTCGTGAACTTGTTTACAAACTTTTATTTAAGAGGGCTTATACACCAAACATGACTGTGTTTCAATTAGTTTTGTACCAAACTTACTGAACGATTACAGTTTACAGCATTTCATAAAACATATATGTAGATGACGATTAAAAAGCTTATACCTCCGCTTAATTTAGGTCTAAAAAATCATCAAAATACATTTGCCTCGATAAGATTTAGTGCCTCGAAAAACAAGCCATTTGACACGTTACAACGTAACATTTCAATTTCATCAGACAGAAGGCCCACTTTGCCGAGTCACCTGCGGCACGAATCTCGCTCATGTATCAAAAGCTTGCGAATAAATCACGCACGAATCATTTTGCGACACACCGATGCTAGGGTGAACATAAATCAGTATAATACCCGGAAAGTTTCATTTACTAACAAGATGGATGGTTTTGCGTAGACGTCGAATAGTTTGAGTAACAAAAATAGCCTGACATGATATTGTAAAAACTCATTTAAAACGTTTATAATAGGATAATGAAGATATATTTGCGAATAGTAAATATTCCGGCTTTTTTATATTAAAAGTTTCACATTTCTGTGTTTCTTTGAATTATTACTGCTACAGTACTCAAACCGCGTATAATTAATGAGACACCTCACCTCAGAACACCTCCATAATTGCATGTGTCCGTAAAACACTATGTTAATTGGTCACCTCCCGCCACTAGGTGGGTTGTAGCAACGCCTTTGAACTCATATAAAAGGGCATCCGCCTGCCACAGAGCGGTTCGTATTTTTCGCGAGAATATTCAAAAATAGACGCCCATCACGCCACGGATGTAATGAAGCTTACTTTATAAACGATTTCACTGAATTTCACACATTGAGAATTTTTTATTGGAAATGTCACAATAACTTTTCGTAAGGTTGTCTACAGTATTTATTCTTCTTTGACATTTTCGTATTGTAACCTTAATGCAACCAATTACGTACAATATGTATAAGTAGTAAGTAGGCATACGTTTATTGATGTTACTAATTAATATAATTAAATAATTATACAGGGCGAGTGTTATCAAGCTATTCAATGCATAAATTAGTTACATGTCGAAATATTCTAAAACTATTAAAGGTAAAGTTATAATTTTCACAATATTACATCAACTAATGTCATTGCACTGAAAGTGCTCTAATTTTATATCCCTAATGTTTATCAGGGCGTTAAATTGACACTTTGGACGCCACTTAATATTTTGCTGCTCAGAGATTTGTATTGTTTAAATATTATACAGCATGGATCTGATGAGGTTATCTTATCTACAACCAATTCTCCTGGGTGACGGCTGAAAATCGGTACTTCATCTGCATTAGGTGATTTAAGTGCACCGAGCTTAGTGCCTACCCTTAACTTAACTGTTGCACGCAGGTACATTTCTGTTTCTTGTTCTGCTTCGTTGTTATGTCATGTAAATGTTTACTGTGCGATGTAATACGGGTGTATACATTAAAAAAAAATACATAATATTTTTTTCTGGTAGAGGTAATTATACTATTACCGCTAATGACACTTTTGTACTTATTTATTTATAATATTTCTTAAATTAATTATGAAAATAAAAACAAATATTTTATGCTCGTTGTCACGAGTCCACAAACAGCTCGTGACATCACGCCCTTGTTACTCATATCAGTACTTAGAGAATTCAACCTTATGGATACATAGAATGATATTCGCTTCAGAGTGCCGTGACCTCATAGCGACACCACGACAGAAGTGGCTTTTTCACGGAAATTATGTTAAATTATTATATGAATGATATTTTTTTAGTTTTATTTCATACATCGTCCGTCTATATCCCTATCGTATGTCGCAATCGGGAAATAAACTTATTATCTATCTACCTATGGTAATCGTGGTGACCCTATTCTCACGTTTCCTTTGCGATACACTAACATCTTTAACTCCTTTAACTCGTTACCCCGCGCGCCGGCACTCGGTACGCGTCGCCGACGTTATGCGTAATTGCCGCGCACTCCCTTCTGATGCCACGTTAACGTTTATTGTTTTGCTGTAAAATTACGTTGTGCGTGCGGGTCGGATAACAAATGGCGTCGGGTACAGGTGTGCCGATTTCGCATGTGCTACATATCAGAATTTAGAGCGTATTCCGTCACTCGTATTCGGATTAATTAATCAGAGAAGTGCTGTTTGAAAACAATGAATTGGGAATCATAATTGCTTCGTCTATTTGTTTGTTTATTTCACATAAATAGACGTGCTGACGACTTATTAAAGAATATTAAAGAATTAATCGAAAGAAAATTCTGCAAATACTAGACATACTTTGCAAATCACTAAAACATGGCAACATTTCTCGAGTAGATAATATTACTTGTTACCAGCGAGAGCCGTCCTCCAATTACGCAACAAATCCCAACTTATCTTCGGTGACCACACGTCGCTTGTTTGCTTAGGACTGTTGTTTTAATGGACGGAGGACGAGGCATAGTCCCCATTAATTGCCAAATCTGATTGGGTGTGGCCACTTTTTATTAGTATGAGAATCGTAAACACGACGGTGATTCCCGGTAAAACAAACCACAAAATTTGGGGATAAAATGAAACGTGTCTAGTTAAAATTAGCGGACACACTATTAACTACAGACCCAATTTTCATAATAAGAAATAAATAAATATAAGAAGTCATCACATAATTGCTTAGATCTCAAGTAAGTAACTCAAGAACTTGTATTATTTAAATCAAACAATATAGAAAAGTTTATTTTCTACATTAAGGATCGGAGATTTGTTGATCGGAGACTGTTTTTAAAAAGAAACTTTTAAGAGCAACAATATTTTTGTTCTTTGTCTTTATTCGTTTTAACCTGTTATATCATTTATCTAATTGCTGCTTTAAAAAATCGCAAAGCTGCGTTGACAACGAAAGAATATCTTATGGACAACGTAAGGGATTTTTCACAATAAATCGTTTATATACATATTTATTAAGGAAGATCTAGTAGTTTGAACAGTGAAGCTCTAAGAAATATTAAAAAAAAAAGTTGCAGAACCAATGCTGTAGTTTAGGAAGTTTTTCTATTACAGTCATTGAGATTTTTCGAATCTTCAAATATACATCAAAACTTAAATAGACAACTATTTTTTATAAATCTCTTATACCTACCACATATGATAGAGAGAGAGAGAGAGATGCTAAAAATTATACTACTTTTCAATGCATTTAAGCCTAAGTCAAATATATATATATAATTCAAGGCCACACCAATCTGAAACTTTCTTTTTTTACCTATCTACATACTATACTGAAAAAGTAATTGTTTACCTCAATGTTCGAATATCGACAACGGAAATTCCACCTCCATTGCTATCACCAACTCATATTATAATGCCTTAACACGTGGGAGACTCCAAAGTGCTCGTCTCAACATTTACGATACATAACCGATTCCCAGGAGCGCTCTGTTTCCCGACTCGTGGTGAAACAAATATCTTGCTACTTGTTCATTCTTTTAGCGAATTCTCTGAAAATATTTAACAAAATTTGTCCTTTCAAAAAATTTCGGTATTTTTAACGTTAATAACGTATTCAATAAAATAGCGCATTCATAAAGAATTTATAACTATTTAAATAAAGGAAATTACTCACTTTATTAGATAGAGATTACATCTAAATATTAAACAACAAACAAAGTGATAGTGCCGAAAATTTACAATTATTAAAACACATCGAGCGCTCTATAAGCCTATGGATAAGAATCCACAAGTTCTAGAAACCGCAGACTACAACTTTCACGCCCACACCTTAACGGAAAATTGCGTATTTACGCACACATGCTCTCTCGTCGTCATGGTAACAAGCCCGTGATCCCTCGAGAGCGAGCAATAACTCGCGCCTGCTTAATAGGATGTCGTGAAAATTAAGGAAAGCATCCAGCCTCGAAGCACTAGCTGATTAGAACCGAGGAGAGGCGGAAAATTACCTAAATACTTGATGACGATTACTTCCTCTCCATTGCTCTCGTTACCCAAAACGCCCGATGTAAATATTTACTTTGCTCTGCCATAACCCGCAGTTTGTTCGCGTTAGTAAAAAATTTGAATTTACGATATATCTTATTGTAAACATCACGCTGCACTAAAACCGTGCTGTGCACTCACGATAGTATATATTGCAAACCCAACTGAACATAATACTCTGTACACGCCATCTCAAATGTTACAGGCAAAGTTAATTTTAGTATAAATATGTCAAACGAAATATCTAGGAGTTTGAACAGTGAAGCTCAAAGAGTTATTCTTAAAAAAAGTTGCAGAACTAATGCTGAAGTTTAGGAAGTTTTTCTATTACAGTCTTTAAGATTTTTCGAATCTTCAAATAGACATCAAAACTTAAAAAGACAACTAATTTTTATAAATCTCTTATGCCTACCGGGTAGGAGAGAGATGTCAAAAATATAATATTTTTCAATGCATTTAAGCCTAACTCAAATTATAATGTTATTCAAAGCAATGTCAATTGTTGTATTGCAGGCGAATTTATGGAACAAACTTCATAGGGTTGTTGGCTAAAGGCAATACATACGTATTCCGGTGTCTTTTGATAATTAATAGGACCTTAGTAAACAATGTTTGAGTATCGCATAGCTTGTCATCATCGAAGTTTTTTTAATGTGTCGCTTTATTTAACGAACCTTTAAAACGTTGGAGAGTTAATTATTCAAAGAGTTGCAATATGAAAAGTAAGCAAACCTCAGCGTTAATTTCTGGCGACGACGCGACGTCGACAGGCCAGTTTTCCAATGGTATTTAATACCTTGCTCCATTGAGGACGGAGATGGATTAATTTCACTACGAGCAGTGAAGACTTCGTCCGTCGACCATTCAGCATCTCGTTCGCCGTCCAAGAATACTACTTTAAGCGCTCCGACTAACTTTGAATTGAAAGTGGCCTCAAGAAAGTGGAATACAGTTTGACAAGAGATTTGCGGTTGAATTCAAGATGTGTTGTGGAACTTTAAAACTAATGAAGCCCGATGTGTCGGAGTTTTTAGGATCTACTGAACACGAAATAAATTTTAACGTTACGAAAAAGTAATACACCTACAGAACGAATATATGTGGCGTACTATTAGCAGAGCATCAGGATACTACAAAAGGCTAAATTACAGTAACAAATTATGACTGATATATATCAAGCGAAACTACTGTATGTAGAAACATGAAATTTGGTACAGGGGTTCCTTTCATGATTTAAATGTTCCTTTTATGTACTAAGAAAAGATTTTTAGAAATTTAACCGCTAAGGAGGTGAAACGGGGTTTAAAGTTTATACGGACCACGCGGGCGAAGCCGCTAGCAGAATGCTAGTATTACATATATTCAAATCTTATTGAAACAAATTATGAAAATCCCAATCAATGACGTTATTCATGTTGACCCTAGTTAAAACCCGAAAGGCTCGGCAACACCGCGAGATAGGGCACACTCAGATTGATTAAATTGGAAATGGGACGGTTGACGCAGGATTATGTGGGATAAATCGTTCGGTAATTCAGTACGAAAGCTTAATATATATGAATTAGAGAAATGCCCTACCTTCGTATCCACAACAAAAACACAATCATCGATAGGAAACATTAAATCGATATATTCCCTTAACCCTGATTTTGAAAAGTATAACTACTAAAAGGAGATTTAATATCACAATGATAATTTAACCAGTTAAAAACAGTGCATGGAATTCGGTTTTATATGTTTCTGATGAAACTACGGGGTGGCGTACAATAAGAGTTACTTGTTCTTGTACTCGTTGTAACATCATAATTGGATGTGTTTCTATCCTTATCTAGTCTTACTTATTTTTTCTGTACATAAATTACGAACATAGTTATTATATTGAGTGTACGCTCATATATACTTAATTTGAAAACTTCAAAAACAAATTAAATACAAATCAACATGAATGCAACACCAAAATCATCCACTCATATTGACTAATAGTTTTATATGACATCATAAATTTATAGATTTCAAATCTTCTCATCAAAAATAAATAAGGATATCTATGAAACTGAATAATTTCAACATTTTCTTTCATCAACAGTCGATTTCGTTCACGAAAAAAAAAGTGTTTTATGGCGTGTTCCCTTCTCGGCCTTTTCACTAAGGGCAGGAAGGAAGGGCATCCTCCTTTGATAAGATGAAAAATAGCATCTACCTTCTCAATGTGACTCGGTTCACCCTTTTGGATATTGTAACTAAAGACGGGTTCTTTGTATCCGAAGGTTTTTCGGAACTCTCAACTTTATCGCATCTACTTGGGACTCACCTATCTATATAAATAATCTAGTCTATCTATTCGAAAGGACTATAATATATAGTGTAAAAATCAATAAAAGTATGTCAAAATAAGAATGGATACTAATTATACAGACCTTTTTATGGTCACTCTAACATAAGTAAGTAATAAATTACGTATACTTAAAATCTGTCTAGAATTTGTTCTGTAAAAACTGCTGTATCTGTTGAAAGCATGAAATGTAAAACCATTCGGAATCTCTGACGGCTTTATAAATTGCAAATCTAAGTGCCGATTTTTTTTAAACCGTTGAATTTCCAACTTTGTTTTTATTACTAATGGCTTTATGCATATTCATTATTTTATTGTAACGCTTCTGTAAAGTAAATATCAACACATCTAAAAATAATATTTATTGTTTTGTTTTCTTCGTGTTCTCATAAGTTGTATAAAGCCTGTTGCACTTTCTTGGCTTCTTGAAAAGCGCACCGCAAACTGACTGCCGAGCCGACGCAAGTTCCGAAGATTTTAATATTTTCGATAACAACTTTGCTAGCAACTATTCACTTTGCAAATATTAGGAAAACAAAGTTAGTTCTGATTAAAATGAGATAATAATATTACACTATCTTTCTCCCAGTAACTTCATCCGAATCACCTATAATATACATAGTATACAAATAACTCTTCGCGCTGTCTGTAAACTGACGATCAGTTGCACAGACGTCCATTAGGATTGAATGACGCCTTTAAGCTTTAATGAATGACAAATTTGTATGGTTATTGTAGCTTTAAGCTAATAACAATTTTAATGAATGTTTATGTAACTGGCTGTGAGATGTTTAAAACTACACAACGGATTTTGATGCGGTTTTCCATAATTTACAGAGTGATTCAAGAGAAGGTTTATACGTATATTACAGGACCTCGCGGGCGAAGCCGCTGGCGTAAAAGTATACATACAAATATTCCTCTTGGTTTAGGTATAACACTTTTAAGCTCTATGATGATTTGTTAAACCTCCAACAGCAACAATATCGATAAAAGCTTACATTGTTACAATGGCGTGGTACAAAATTGCATGATAAGATTAAAATAAATCTGCTCAAAGAGACGGCGCTTGTTACACACTGTCTGGAATTTCAAGTATCTCGCTCTTCTTCTTAAATATGACGATCCCTATTAAAGTTTTTGGAATGCAGTGGAAAAAAATGTTTTGTATTTTTGTTAAAAAAATTTAATACTGTAGTTTTAAAGGTCTAGAATATTACGTATTAATAAAATTTCTGATTGGTCTCAAATCTTTAAAAACATATTTGAGATTTCAATGATAAAATTTGTTGTTTACATTGCCAACTTACATGTGTACCAAATTTAAACTAAATTTCAACAGCACAATATTTATCAGACGAAAAGGCAAGTCACTCGACATAATTATATATATATTTTTTTCTTCTCCACCTGTCATATACAAGGGGACAGTAAGCAAATTATTTAGTTACAACAAGCGCCTGTTGCTAAGCTTCTCACGAAGCAAGTGTAGTCATCAAAAGCACTTCAGCGCGAGGAGGTTAACAATGCTGCCGACCTCCGCCCCGCCCTTTGACCCGCTCAACGCTTTGTCGCCGTAGGGCAGATGAGGTGGCACCCCGTCGCGCCTCACGAGACTATACACGTGTTGTGACAGCGTTAATTAGAAAAAAAAAACTGGGAACAAATGACGATCTCTTCAAAATAGTGACGTCATTAATCCTCTGCGAGTTCACTCGCTCGCTTTTGTTAATGAGTTTCGGCGGAGCGGTCGCATGATTTCAGTTTCAACCGGACCATTTTATTTTAATGTTCCATTCAAAGTTTTTAAATGTAAACAGTGACGCGATACGATGTAAGAGTGGAATGATGGATGTACATAGTTTAATGTGTACGAGAATTGATGTCACAAAAGTACAAAGGAGATGTTAAAACCTGAAAACCTTTTAAAATGGTAATGGATTGATGAATTTATATAAACAAATTCACGTAGCTAAGTATTTCAAAGTGAATAGCTGTTATTTTTATTTTAAACGGTAAAGAAAAAAAAAAGTAGGAGAATTTTTAAATTTAATAGTTTTAGCTACGTTATATCCGCGATTTCGTGTTATTATTGTGGGTTTCCGAATTAAGCTAGAATGTTTAGTGTAAATCTATAGATGAAATCTTATCATAAGATACTCAAATTACAAAACAAATTTTCATTTGAAAATAAATTCGACGATTCCTCGTTTATTTCACATATCTATAGTAATTTAGATTTGAGGAACTCGACGACTCAAACTCAAACAAATTCACGTTTGTTCGATCGCCTTATACGCATTTTGATTGAGCAGTCTAAATTACATTTGAAAAGATTGATGATTTCATAAGTGATCGAAATTTATTATTACGAACGGATTCGTGCTTCAAAAATACGACGGTAAGCAATTAGAAATTTGCGCTTGGCGCGCTTCGTAGGGAACAGAAAAGGGCACTTCAGTACTTACACATGCAGACATAGGTTCTATTTGTCATAATAAATTAATTAAAATCAGATTCATTTTACATAATATAAATAATTCGTAAAACGATTTTAGCTACACAAGATATTTAACAAAACATCGTTTGATTTATTCATTCGAAAATAAAACAGTCAAGAGCGAGTCAGACTCGCGCACGAAGAGTTCCGTACCGGAAGCGAGAAGAAAAAAAGACATGTTCGTCGTATCAGAGCCACGTTAAATATCTATTTTATTTATTATATTTTCTCAATTTTGCATTCACAATGCTATACTGAAAAATATTATTAATGAAATATGCTTTAAAAAATCGTCTTTATCAAAATGACATTTCGCAATTTGGGCGACTGCTCGGAAGCATTTTTCATTAAGAATATCCGTTATTTGAAAATTACCACCCATCTTTACATCCTGGTGACAGACCTGGACGGACGGACAGCGGAGTAGAAATGGGGTTCCAATTTGTACCCTTTGGGTAGGTAACCCTAAAAAGTGATACTTGTACAAAAGAAGCAGAAGATCATGTTGTATAATCAAACAAAAGTATTCAATGCACAACATTCTGGAAGTTCAAGTGTTTGAACAACTCTCATCCTTCCGACCTCCGCTTGATCCCACGCAACACATTTCAAAGGCCCCAAGAATATTTCACGATCCTCCTCGTTATCTCGCGGGATAGCGGAGTACTTATTATAAAAGTTCATAATACAAGATCCTCGTGCTCGAGCTAAGAGAGATAGAATTTGACGAAACTTCCATTGCCTGTGAAACTTTGTATTTCTTTTTTTCATTAATACACATCTATAAAGATGCGGTCGAAAGATCAGTTTTTTCCTCCGAAAAAACGCTCTCAAATATGGTAAATCACGCCAATATTACAAAAAGAGACAAGATACCAAACTACGAAACTACTACTGGACCCGTTTTAAAAATTCTTTTACCTATGGATTCCGAATTGAGATAGTTTAAAAAAAAACTACAATCAGAAACGAAAACTTTTTAAGTGGCGTTTAAGTACAGGTTGAGACCTGAAAATTCAGAAACCGGGTGTAAATTTCATGTCAGCGTAGTCGCGGGAAGACAACAAGTGTATTAATGAAGGTTACTATTGAATTACACGTAAAAAGTAAAAGTTGTTTAGGAATCATAACCACGATGTGAAATAATGTTAAATTTTGTTTATATATTCTATAATTTCACTTTCATATCACGTAGGATAACATGATATATGTGCTGATGACAAAAATCGTTGACGTTTACGAAAAAGTAGAGAAAAGAAAACGATTATTTACACACATTTATATATGTGTATGTACCACTAAATTACAATGATAAATACAAATACGTTATTTTGATTGTAGAATAGCTTATCGATGGTACATTCGGTGATTATTCTTACAGTATTTCGATTACAATACTTATGAATTCTAACAAAAATATTTCAAAAAACAAAAGCCCTATCCTACCCCAAAAACTAGGAACCCTATTATTGTATAAAAATAAAATTACAAACCCATTTCGCGGAACAAGTGATTCCAGAAACTGTAATTTTTTTTTACTGCTAATAATAACTGAATATTAATTCGAGTATTACTGTTTTCCCGCGTAGTTTATAGCTTATGAAATATATTCAATAGGTGGTCTATTTTCTTGTAGCGTTTTATCAAACCCCAAAACGTACTTACAACGGCTTGAAATTCTGCCATAAATTAATTACCAATTATTAAGTAACAATCAAGTGTATCAAGAAATAGAGACAATGTAAGTGTAAGAGTTCATAAAAAGTGATTCGCTTTTACAGAAATTTAATACTCAAATTTTACCGTATTCTATGATTTATAACCGACATAACAGTTAAGTTACTGATGCCTTCAATAGTTTTATTGCTTCTCATTCACTTCTTGCAAATAAAAAGCATGAAATGATTTTAAAGCAAGAGTGATATGCCTTTTCACAAGCATCGATAAATTTAACAGATACTATAGAAGTATGATTTATGGACAGATTTAATCAACGACTCATCCACCGCTAACTTCCACATCTAAATTAGTTATAAGATTCAGCGAATTAGCATTCAGTTTTACTGTATCCGATTTACCTTGATTGGGTTGCTGTGCAATAGTCGTGGATATCAGATATCGTTAATAAACAATAAATAATTTACATCTGACACGTACAGACAAACGTAATACTTGTTTGTATGGGAGTAATTGTCTTTAGACTTGCGCAATTGACTTTAGTCTATTGATGAATAATATTACCACTTGTTATAAGAGCTTGCCATTTGATTTCGACACAAGCTTACATTAACATTAGATAAAAGTCAAAGACAATTTTTTATTTGAATTAGTAGTATTAATAGAACTATTTTGGTCAGTAAATTTTTCCAACTGTACATTTAGGATTTCTTTTAGCTGTCTAATAGTCAGTTGCACAATTATCCATTAAGGCTTAATGACCTCTTTAAGCTCTATTGAATGTCAAATTTGTATCGGTAATGTCGCATATGACACTTTTAATGGATGTTTGTGCAACTGGCTCAGAAAAGTATGGGCGTAAGAAAACTACAACGTACATTAACAATAACGACAGTTACAAAATAAAACTTTACAATCAACAAATGTTGCTCATTAAAGCGCCATTGTGTTTTCACCATCATGAATTGTTAATGTCCTTATTGTTAGGACACAGACCTTTTATTAATGAACAGGATCACTGTGGTAGAACCGAATCTAACAGGATTGATAACCCAAATAGCATGACTACTCCTTCAATGTATAACATAAAATAAATAGGTATATTTATATGATTGTTCAGATCTCAAAATAAGTTGTATCTAAAGTGACATTGGTGACCTGGAACCATACCTAACACGGCATGGCGATGAGAGATGAAAATACTGTGGCCTAAGAGCCACTCTGGTCACTAATCAGCATGCGGGCGACTTCTGCGCGTTCATCTCTGGTTAATAACACAAAAGCTGACCAATGAAAGCTAGGAATAAAAGTTGCCTGCACGCGGATGCCATAGACCAGTGTGAATACGCCATTAATCAGGGTATTCTAAAAATTATAAAATACACTTAACATCAAATGCTAATAGTATAATAAATAATCGACAAGGCTCAGTATTGACGTAAAGTGCGTAGGCACCGGCGGGGCTTATTGAAAATTTCCCGATAATTCATTATGGGCATGATAAATGTTCGATGCCTCGTAGCCATTGAAACGGCGCCCTTTTTACTTTAACAGTGATACGCAAAAAGGGGTGAACCGGCAAACGAAAGTGGGAAAGGGGATGATATAATCAATCTAGGGGTGTCCCGCGCCGGATGCGCATTGAAGTGAGCTGAAGAGAGGTTTACGCGTGACCCTGATACTTTGTTCAAACGCATCATTTGTTTATTGATGAAAATACCACCAATACCGATAAATATAAAGTTATGCGCCTGTTCATAATACCTCTTCAATTGTGTTGAACCATTTAAACTATTATAAAGGGACTGGCTTTCCGCTCGCTTGTTTACCGTAAAGGTTATATATTAATCAATTAAATTTTCAATCCCTATCCATGAAGACTATGCACAGAGACAGCCCGTATCCCATATCCCATAGTGCCAGGGACATGGTGTATTTTTTAAGCATTTTTCATTCAGATTGTTTATAGTAAAATACGCTCTGTAGTAGCGAAAAAGTAACAAGTGCTTGAAAAATTTGTGAGTCCTGTAAGGTTCTGAGTAGCTAAGTGGTTAGAGCAGTCGCGCGGATTTCGAAAGGTCATGGGTTCGAGTCCCATCTCCGAGTGCCAGGGACAAAGTGAATTTTTTAAGCATCTTTATCAAGAATATTTTCCAGTATAGCATTGTGAATGCAAATTTGATCAAATACAAAGAATTAGTAATTTACAACTAATTCTTTATCTAATTTCAAGCCAGATTATTTGCAGGGTAGGTTGAAGAAACCGATCGTCACAAAGCACAAAATATATGTTGCTCAATTCAGCAGCGCCATCTTGTTTAAAATAAAGCATGAAACATAGTGCCATACACAGATTACATTAGTAAACCTAGGTACTTCTAAAAATAATAAAGGTCTTATTCGGTTGACGCTCTAATCGTGTGACAAGCAGCACACTTCAATGCTCATACAGAGGTGCAGGTAAAAAACTCCTCAAATTAAAATTTTTGTAAAAGATTGTAAATAATAAAACAATTAACATTTGCAAACTTGTATTGGGAATAAAACAACGTGGTCATGATTTAACCTAGTTGATACTTTGACGTGTATCAAAACGTTGACGTCCGCACGGTGGAATAATTAAATATTCAAAGTGGGCCAGTGTTGTGCAGGGGGATGCTTAATTTGTCGACCCAAATAAATCTGTGCGCAACGCACTAAGGCCTTTGTCATCGACACGTTGTTAAGCTAAAAGGTGCCTTGAACATAATTCAATTAAGAATACACTTAATATGATAAAATAGCTTTTAAAAGAGCATTTTCTATATAAACCCATTTATTTTATGCTATAAATAACACAGAAGTTAAATAAGGTTTTTTCGAGGGTATACTTTGTAACGAAATACCAATTATCATGTTACTGTTAAATTTAATACCTTCGTTTTAATGATATAATAACTATTGAAATGAAAAGTGTCTATCTTTAAGAACCAGGGGTGGATAGTTTCGGTGCTTGTCTCATTTCACTATAACTCTACCGGTTTTAAAATGTTGCCTTATCCTATCATACGTTACCGCAGTATAGCTTTTTAATTTTGTCATATTTTGATATCGTATATTCTTATTTGTAAAAATACGTAATGTGTGATTGTGAAGGATACTTTTTATGTTTTTCCGTTTTACGTGATAAAATTGTTAATAGTTATGTTATTAAAACAAATTGCCTTTTTACTTATAATAATGTTTATTTTGTTTGTAAGAAATTTAAATAAAGTTAAGGCATTTGATTGTCTATACACAAATTACCTTTTGCATTGTTAAATATTATAAGGTTGACAAATCCATTGAATAACGTTTTTTCCTGTTAATCCTGCATGAGTATTAAAGTAATCTTTATACATTGTACAAAAGGTAATAAAAGTAAAAATTCCAAAGCTGGACTTTTCAGTTCACTCTATCATTTTAAGTTGTTAATGTATCAAAGGTTTATAGAAAGTTGCAACCCCCATCTCATCACCTGGGTTAGTAAAGAAGAGAAAATGGATGGTTAAGGAGGATGAGCCATGACCCTCCACGCTGGCCCAATGCGGATTGGAGGGTATTAACGACTGCAAATGCAGCCGGAACCAACGGCTTAACGTGCCTTCCGAAGCACGGAGTAGCTCGAGATAATAATTTTTTGGTCACCCATCCTGTGACCGACCCTTGCGAAAGCTGCTTAACAACAACTATCGCGGGCCGCGGCGCTTATCCACTACGCTATCGACCTACTCTAGTCAGCTTGTAGGGGTCACTAATACGATCAGGAAAATTCTTTCACCCACGAGAAACTAGATCATACGGTGGTTAAAAAAGACTATGATTTACACGAGCAAAGTTGCGGGAAAACATCTAGTATGATAATAAGAAGGCAACATCTGCGGTTAGAAATATGTATCACTTTCTAACGAACGAACGCATATTAGTACGAGTATATATATGTCATATACGTGTACATATTGTTTTTATGATCTATAATAATAATCGAAAGATCTAGTACACGTTACGGAAAGCGTATAAGTTACGAAACATTTGAAAGTGCGTTGGCTAGTGTAACGGTATCAAATGTTATACGTGATATAGAATGTCCGTAGTTCTGAATAATGGTACATAATTATTTTCCTCGCGTATGATCATGGTATGATTAACATTCATACAAGAAAGATTTAACAGATCTTACGTAAAAATATTATGATTCTATATATAAGACAGAAATCTTTGAATGTTTTTATGATTAAAAAAAAACTTAATTGTTTTACGACCCGAGCTCATTTCGCATTAATGCAGTTTATATTTTCACTGGTGTTTTTCCACGTCTTCGCCCATGTAGATTATAGTCAAAGTCACCCGCTTATGATTTAGTTTCCCGTAGGTGGAAGAATTATTAGAATACAAACAAATCTATCTGTGTTATTTTCTTCAATGTATATTCGAAAGAATCTGTTATATAATATAATGAAAGAGTTAAAATTTAAACTTTGTATTATATAGGAAAACAAATATTTCAAACAAAAAGGCAGCTGTAAGCCCAGCGATCCAAAGCGCCATGGCAGGCGACCAGATTCGTTTCAAACCCTCTTTGAGATGATTTTCTTCTGATTCCTTATAGATTTTCCATTTGAATATAAATTAAGTAGATATTCAGACGAAAATAGAAAAACATCAGCTCATGCGACTGAAATGGAATAGCTTACTATCAAACGATAAACTTACCTCTAGGAGGCTAATAGAAACGTGAACGCCCTGGAAATATTCCCGAATGAACCATATATATGATGTAATTTCGACCATTCTCTATCCATACACAAACTCAAATTAGACGTCTATTAACTAAGACGCCTGTATGCAGAAAAATAAGTACATATCCATTTTAACATACTAATATTTTATTTTATATTTTCTGCCTTATACAAAATCATCATCAGCCCTTTAACGTAACTGCAGAGGCGAGCCTTCTTTATGGATGGTTAGGGAGGATGGTCCATGGCTCTCTTTGCCCAATGTGGATTGGAAGGTATTAAAGACTGTAAATGCAGCCGCGGTCAACGATTAAAGTTCCGAAGCACGGAATAGCTCGAGACAATATTTTTTTTTGTTCTCCCATATCATAGCCGACCCTTACGAAAGTTGCTTTTCAACACCGATCGCGAGTCGCGGTGCATATCCACTACGCTACCTAACTACTCAGAGTTAACTAAATCTTTGAAAATGAAACGTAACAATACTTCTTTGATGAAACTTCAAAAGCGGCGTAAATCAACATAAATTGCCTCTGAAGAAATTGCAGTCGGTCAGTGCGCTATTATCAGCCGAAAACTACTACATCTGTCACAGAATGCAGTAATGAGTCTTCAACACTACATTTATCTGATGAACCCGAAGAATGTAGGCCACTAAATAGTTGAGAACATATGTCACAATAATAACGAATTTAAAAAGTTAGCATGAGGTTTACATCAAAATTAAAAAAAAAAATGCAGTTACAGATAAATTTGATCTTTTCTCTTCCATTTCATTTTTCTACGATTTAAATAAATATATAGATATTAAAAAGAAGAACGACTAGCTTTTTTGTTTGATGGCATCGGGTAAGCTCTGAAACTATTGGAATTTAATATACTATCATGATTATTTCACCTACGAGAAGCTACATCATACGCGCGTGACATAGACTATAATTTACGCGTGTGATGTCACGGGAAAACAGCAAGTAAAATATAAAATAAATCTAAAATATAAATTTAAATAACGATGGGATGACTCATAAACAAATTTATTTTATCAAAGTCTATATTCAACATCTTAAATATTTATTTGAACAGTTATCTAAAATAAAAGTAAGACTGTAATTTACAGTTCTGCTAGCTAACTAAAATTTTATTATTACAGCAGTTGTATATTTTTACTACTATCTCCACTCCGGATAACTAGAAAATAAATTTTCCTAATAGAATTGCTAATAATAAAATATACTCATCCATTTATAACCTACCTACCTATCCTTGTGTTTATAAATAGCGCTAATGGCATAGGTAAATCATTTCAAGTAAGTAATTTAAGATCCGTTAACGCGAACCATTAAATTAGCAGATAATCTTTTATACAAACGTGCTAAGATACTAAAGTATTATTTTTAAAGTGGCTGTTACCCGCGGCTTTGAGTGTTCTTTCTCACTTTCTCATTATTTCTCCATTTCTAATTTACAAGCAAAATTGATGTCTATATATGTATAAGTTTTTAATGTATAATTATTTTTGTATTGAAATATAATTCATACATTAAGCAGCAATGAGTTTTATGTTTAAGTTCAATGATCAGAACGGCCCTGAATACCGACCAGAATATCAATATGTTTGCGTCAAATGTCCGAAAATAAAATGCCGAATAGATATTGCGCTGGACCTATATAATGGTCATCAACGTAATTCTGTCATCGGTGACACAATTAGACGAGTGACATGCCCTCGGATAAGATAGGCGCATGCGGTAAATTAGACATTTTTGGAAAAGGAAATAATATAGCTACATTATATACTAACTTTCCGCCTGCGGCTTCGTCGTATAGTAAACAATGGTTATGAATTAAAATATTATTTTTACCCCTATATTTGCCGTATTTCGGGATTAAATAAAGCCTTTGTTCACTGCATATAATGTTACTTTCCGTAGGCAAAAGTTTTAAAATCGGTCCAGTCCTTTTAGAGCCTATTCCTTGTTAGTCCTTGTTGTTACAAGCATACAAACAAACAATAAATCTTGCACTTTATAATATTATAATATAATATGTTGATAGTTAAATTAACTGTTATAGTTATATCATATCTAGTTAAATATACTAATATGTAATGCCTAGGATATACCTAGATGCATATCAATTATTATTTTTAAAAAGTCATCTGATACTTCAGTATTTTTTTTCTGATGTTCAGCGACTACTGGATACACGACGTAATTTCCGTCAAATAAGTGCCGACCCTATTACTTTTCCAGACATTTCAGATGCATAACAAGCTCCATGGACACTAAATTGAGATATCGGCCGTTTAAGAAAGTATTAAAATCTATAAAATAGACGCGCTTAAGCTATAACAGTTGTTTCATTAAATGAACAGAGTACACGGAAATATTAGATAATATTTACTATTTGTTTTCCCGCGACTTCGCCGAGTATATTATAGCCTATGTTACCCGCGTATGATGTAGCTTCCCTGTAGGTGAAATTTTCCTTTTTTATAATTTTAGTATAGATACTTGTACAGGTTTAGATGATTCACTTACAACGCGAGGTTTCAAAGCAAAAAGATAATAAAACATGGAAAGTAAAACGAACGATGCGTATCCGAAATTCAATATTGTTGAGATACTTCGGTTAGTCAATATTATGTACTAATGGTTGGGTATAGATAATTTCCAAACAAACATTTGTAATCGTCTAATATTACACACATTTCAAGATGTGCCAGTTACTTAAAATATATCAAATAAATATCTTCTGCTGAAGTACTTCAATAAAAGATAATTGGGATATAAATCAACGTTTTAATAACTAAGCAGTTCTCTACGTCACAGTATATTAGGTAAATTGATGTCTGAATATAGAATACTATTCAGAATTTCATATATTTTTTTATTTTTCGTTGGCGCCATTTTGTTACCACAAAACCAATATTGTTGGTATTTTCGGTAAAAAAAAATATAAATACATAAGTCTAATAATTTTATATATTACAATTTACATATGAATTGTATTTGGTTTTTATCTTTTTTGTCGTTATATGTCATCGTGTTAGTTTTTGTCTTATATTTACAGATAACAAGAAAACCTACAAGAATAATTTCGTTTTATTTAATATTTAAATATTTCATTTTAAAATAAAATTTTGTGAGGAACGCGCGAGTCCGATTCGCTCTGCCAGTTTTTTTCAATAATAATACTTATTTAAAAGCATGTTTGGAATATTCATTGACATAGAAACTGACATCAGATATAATGTGACGAACGGCGAGGCATTTACGACTTCCCGTGTCGACCAATCATACCACGAACGAGCATCAAAAGTGCCAACGTTATTAAAATAGTTTTGTATCAGACGACGACGGGCGAATTAAAACTAACCATAAAGTAGCCACGGAACTTTTGCGAAAACAAACGGCCGCATTTTTAAGAGAAAGTTGGTTTTCTTTTTGAATTCCTTAATGGCTTCATATATTTATTTCATAATGTCGATTGCAATATTTCTGGAAGAATGACAACCTGGAAGTGCATTACTTTTTAACTGATTAAATGTTAAAGACAAAGTAACAGTGACAGTTCTTAGGGCTACCGGGCTACCGGTACCGGCTATAGGGCTACCCGCAGTGAAATCTACAAGTGATATTGCCAGTAGGAGTCGATCTTATCTCCTCTTACAATAGCTATGTCTTTATTTAATTAGTATGTTTTACGTGCATCGTAGCGTTCGGTTAGCGTTGCTGCCTACCTCGCCAGGAACACGGCGTAAATATATAAATAATGATATAGCAAAAATATAACAGGCAATAATAAAAAAAAACAGAAATAGCTAGTAGTTCGCGCTCCTATTTAAAATTTATTTATTGAGGTTGGACGACATCTTTGGCTTTAACAACTTGCCTATCCATACTAAATTAATACGAGGACTAAAGTTAATGATTGGTTTGATGGACGGAACCATGGGCCGGTTAAATCAAACTGACAATGACAGAAGAGAAAACGTCAAATTGAGATGTGTTGACTTATTTTGGTCGGTTAATGGTTTAAACCTGGTACAGTAAAGTAAGTCCTTGTTGTGTAATAAAACTGAATCAGTCTCATAATTTTAGAGATAATCAACTGTTAGAATTATACAAGCAACCGAGTGATCTCATAAATTTTCAGTATTTTCCTTTTCAAATCAACCTCGTTTAGCAAATAATATGCAAATTACACTTATTTATAGAAAAATAGAACATTCAATGAATTCACCAGAACTTTCACAACAATATAAATGAGTGCGTTGTTCCTAAATTTTATATGAATATCGTATAGCGCACATCGCGTCGCATCGTCGCATTGCGCGCGCACGCGCATAGACGCAACCGCGTTGGTGATTCATGCGCACCGTCACATGTTGCTTTATTACGACCTCGAATATTAGTAGGGCTGGGTGTTTTAATGTACTACAGTTATCGATATTTTATAATATTTAATAAATATATATGTTATGGTAATTATACTATGGGTAAGTGTAATCGACGGCTTATGCGTGGACTGTAGTTTTATTAAATTAAACATAATTATGCAGTAAATAAAAAGATTTATATTACAAAAATGTATGTGAAAAAAGATGACCAAAAATACTTATCTAAACAGGCCAGCAAAGCATTTATCGATACTGTTAATGTTAAACATAAGGCAATATTGTTATTGGATTCATGGCTGTACCATTTGCAGCAGGTAATGGTTTATAAATACACTACAGTGAACTCTTGATATTCTAATAGCGTTCACGCTAGAATTGTGCTGTTCTTTGAGATAACTTGATACAAGCCATTTTCTAATAAAAACATCTGTAAATATAATTTATAACGCCGTTGATGTGCAATAAATAAGTAAAATAAATACGCGCGTCGATACAAACCAAGTTTACATAATCACCGAATATATATTTTATGGATTGGAATTCCATTTCAAGTCTCCGTGGAATTGAAAAGATATTATTTACTCAAACACAATTCCTACGGGAAACATTCATCTTAATGGAGCGCCTTTAGTATACATATACTGCAGGGGTTTATAGATTATACTGTTAGCTTACATATAAGTTTTATAATGTATGATGGCTTTTAAGAATTCAATCATTTTGACGTCGTTCTACCTTCACTAGATAATATATTTTTTTTTATTTCAATATTAACTTCCCGTAACATTACTGTCAATTGTTTTAATACAAAACACCTGAGAGTCTAATAAAATTTTACAAAAAAGCTAGTATATAATGGTATTATTTTATTTAATATTATTTCAAACTCACACCAGTTTAGAATAATATTGAATAAAATAGTGAAGGATCAACATCAATAGCAAACAAAGCGAATTAGTACAACACTATGGTTATGCTAATCTGCGGATCGGATATCATCTTGCGCAACAGGCGACCGTGCGGTGTGTACCGAGCTTAGTTGCTCCAGTTTAGAGGTTCAGCCTTATTAACATCAAGCTAATTTTATTAAACTTCGCCGAAGAACATTCGGTTTCTCTTATCGAGAGAGGAAACTTGATTAAGAATTCCAAAAGACTTTGTTTCGAAACTGCAATCTTGTTAAAACTTTTTTATTGAAAAATACTTATTATTTTTAATAAAATTTAACCATAACACTAGTGATATCACTGCCTACCTATTTTATTCATTGTCTAAATTACTTAAAAACTCAATATTACGAAGAAAATGTTAAGATACGAGCATCGTGTCATGATTTTCAGATATCTTTGTTAGATGAATTGAGGACGTCAGGGCAAAAGCTTTGCATATTTGTACTTATCTATTGCAATTTATTTAAAACTTTTCCAATCCTTTGCGCTGACGGCCTGATGCCCCAAGAGTTCTCAATTTATGAACATTGTACAAAGTAACGCGATCATAAATAAATAATAAATAAAATAAATATCGGATAACATCACATACATTGATCCGATTCCGAGGTAAGTAGCTTAGGCATTTTTGTTACGGATATCAGAAACAATGGGGGACTACAAATGTATACATAATATAAAACGACAACACCCCGACACAGAACAGACATAATTGTTAATTACAAAAATGATTGTCCTCGGTGGGGATCGAACCCATGACTCTCGGCGCAATAGTAGGTACGCTACCACCGCGCCATAAAGCCTGTCATTTACGTTACTATTAAATGACAGGCTTATAACTATTACACACGAATATCTTAAAATAATAAACGCGGACATTAAAGTAAGGTCATTGAATGATTACATTAGGGACCTCCGTCGTATCTCATAACATCGTACTAGTAAAATCAGTTTAAGTATTATGAAGTTAGGCCTCCGTGGCACCTGACAAAGCGATTGGCTGGCGGCGGAAACGAGCAGTTTAGGGTTACGCCCCGCTTCCGGTGGTCGCGCGCCGGTGAATGCAAATAGTCGAATGTCCGTCCGTCCGTCACCGCGTCCGCACGCTGCCGCATGCCCACATCGACAGGTAGTAATAGAATGATGTAAAACTATTAGTACCTAACCAATTTTGTTATACTAATCAATGAACAAAAAAGAACGACAAGTAAACACAAGGCTCGAATGATCTTCCTAATAGCATTCAAAATGGATAGTCTACAATAATGAAAATAAATAAATAAATATATCAATCTTTTGACACTTTTGATGGCCAATGTCGATTTTAATAAATGTGAAAACTTGCAAAATAGTTATTTAAAATACGAGTGCGGAGAGTAAGATTTTAATAAGCCCTTATTCGTAATAAGTTCTTATTCGTAATAAGGTAAACTCGCCATAAAATAATAATTAATATTTATACTATCATAAAATCATGTCATTTTGTAACAATAGTTTGTTTTGGTAGCAATATTAAGAGGAAAGATTAATTGTTTGTTAGCATCGAATAGGCTCCAAAACTACTAAACCGATTTTAACAATTCTTTCATCTATGTTACACTTAGATACATCATATGCTGTTGCCATATGCTATACTTTATGCGAGCGAAGTCGCGGGAAAGCACCTTGTCCCTTATATCCTGTTTCCACAAACTGGATCATCTGGTAGCCTCGAAACAGTTTCCTTCACGTTAAAACTTGATCGAGTTCATTAAGATCGATCTTATATCGAATTAAAGTTTGATTACATGCCTACGCCTGGATCGTGGCACTACAAATGTACACATAAATACCGTTAATATGAGAACATGACGTCACGGCCGGCTCTGGCTGTGCAGGAATGGCGCGCGTGGCATCCGTCGAATACCGTTCGACGGAGCACGATGAATTTTTTATTCCCGATTATTTCCCTATCCATCTACTCGTCCGGACCGATTAGTTCGGTCGTTACGCGAAAGCGTGACCATTGTACCGCTGGTGTCAAAACACAATATAGTCAAACAGCGTCGGACGGAAGTCTACCATTTCCCGTTGATTTTTATATATTAGTAAGCAACAAATCGGTGTTGCAAATTGGAATCAAATGAAATTTTTGAATAAAACGAAAAAAGCCTCGTGGGAATTTTCGAAAAAAGATACTCGCGTACGTCATCGATGACTATCGACGACGATCTTTTCTCTGTATAATTGAAAATAAATCACTTAATGTGTTGCCAAGTATAAAACGAGACCGACAGTATCAATTCGGAACTTCTTATGTAAAGAAAATTACCTAGAAGATAGTAAAACCACATTTTTCCTTTTCCATAGAAACTAGATGGCATAAAATTCGCCAAGTCAGCGAGTTAATAAAAAAATATATTGCAAAATTATCTATTTAAATCTTCATGCCACATCTCTTGCACGCGAAGGAGGACTTCAGGTACAATAGCCACATAACGGGGTGTGGTCCGATGTTCTCTAAGCAGGATCCCGGAGCCTTCCCAATAGCGTGTTTTAAGGTAAGTAAGCCGCGCTTTAACTTTATTCCTCGGTCCTTATGGCTGGCGAGCCCTGATTAAAGGCATTAGGTGCATTTCCCTGAATTAAAAATAAATATCTCTTGCATGGTAAGTAGATACAGAATATGCATTGCAACTGTTTTTCTTGTTTATGTGATTGTGTTACATTTTGTTTCGATTTGACCCGAATAAATGGATTGATTATTATTAAAATATTTTATAAGTAAAATGTTATTTGTAGGAATAAATTATATGCATTACGACAAGTTGGACACTGATGGTGATAAGAATTGCATAGCTGATTAAAAAAAATATAATAAAAGTGGTCATTTCCTGTATAAACAATTGTCGCTCCAACAAAAACTTTAGCTGATGAAATATAATGTAACATTATGTTACTATTTATTTAGATTAGTATAATGAACCTTATTTCTGTATAAATGAATACCAGATCAAATGATACCAAATTAAATAAAAACAGAAAATGCAATTTAACAATGAACCGACAGAGATAATAATACTAACCGTGAACTAAATAACATTACATTCATAGTTTCCGAGTTAAAAGAGTCCGGGCAAGATAATCTACAGTTGCAAAAAATAGCCAACATTAAACAACATAGGATTGCGTGCAAGAATCCAGTGGTAGAACAATGGACGGCCTTGGGCGAGCACAGTAATCAGTGCTTGGACAGAGTCATAATGCTATACATACGTTTATAGTATTATCTGAGCGGTTGGTCTTAGTTTGTTTGTAATGGTCTGATGAAAATCTGTAGAAACTTAGCGGCCGCTGCTGGGAAAAGTTTTTCAAGTAAAGAGTGCTGATGTGTTCTCGCAGCTATATATTTGTCTATTTCCACAAGATCATTTATACTAAAAGGACAATTCATCATAAAAAGCAGCAACAGCAGTAAATTACGAACCACAAATAGATATTATAAATTGTTATGACGAGACTAAACAAATATGGACACGTAGAATTAACATAAATGAGATTTAAATAGATATGCAATAATATTTTAAAATTAACACTGATATAAGGTAGTCTGCCAATGTCAGAGTATCTTACAACATAGTTGAGGATTTGAGTAAGGTCATGGACATGACAGATTCTAACACCGGCTTGTTTTGCGAATAATCATCTTTGAAAGAAAAGATGCTAAGTTGTAATAAATAAGAGCTCTGTTGAATGTCCTGCATCAAGTCAAGAGCGTTTTCTTAAAAAATCACTATGAAAAATGTGTCCTTAAATGGAACTCAACACTGAGTACGAAGACGTTAAAAAACCCCCTATACCATCCTACTCTTAAAACTGGCAAAATTTCAAAATAAATGGACAAAACCCTTGTGTTATGGACACTTGGAAGAACAATGATACAATCACAACCAAAACAACCAAAGATAAAGATAGCTTAATTATTATTATAGCAATTATTATTTTGATTCATACGAGTATTAAGGGTGCTTGCCATTTTGAATAAAAGAAACAACAGACGGCTAGTTGGACTTTATTATAATGCACATTCTGACATTTTTTTTCATTTTTTATCTTGATGATTTATCTATTATATTTATACCATATCCGTTGTAGGCTCAGCCATTACATTAAACTCATAGATTATGTTCATTTTAAATGAATATAATCCGAAATTTATTTAATTCTCGATAATGTAATTCAGTAACTTACATAAATTAATCTCAATTTTATGGTGCTCATATTATCTATCAGAGTAGAAAAATGCAAACGAAACGGATTTTTTTACATCTTGCATATGAATGGCAATTGGTAGGCGACATTAGAATTCTGAATTTAGAATTAGAATTGGTATCTTTGAGGATGGCACGATATGAGCGATATTTGCTTAAATCTTAACATTTGATATAAACTGTTAGAATACTGTCCAATTTCAATGCCCTGAAATGCAATTCAAGATATATGCAATCGAATGAACTGAGGTTCAATGAAATATAAACTACTTGAAAAGTAAATGAAGGCTTAATTCCATCGAAGCTCTATGCCATAACAGCGTTGTACTCTACGTCGAATTCAAGGTTTTATTTTTTACAAAATATCATTATAGCTGTTCGTTTGCAAATAAATTTGAAAATTATAAGCCTAGTTGATGAAAGTGAAAATATTTTCTTAATAAAAATTGGGGGCTAATCTCCTCTAATACTCGTAGTTTGATGTTTCTTCCATATTTTCTAATACCATGGATATCCGAGATTGGTATTTTAATTATTTAACTAAAACCAAAACGTAAATATCACACTGATTGTAAAATAGGACTTGGAATATTATTAATGTCTAATATTTACACAGGGTTACTATATTATTTATAACAATACAAGAAAATATACAATATACGTTGTTATTCTTTCCATAATCGGGTATCACCTCCCAAAAGGCGTCACCCGTCTTAACCTCCCACACCACTGCATCTAGCTACAGTTTTAGTAGTTCACCGAGGGTACCTTAACATCGTCAGCGGCAATTTTCTCCAATGTCGTGAGAACAGAAATTGTGCAACAAGGTGCAACCAGACCTGTGGACTAGTTCACAGACGGTAATCGCGGGCAGATCTTAACAACAATCATTAGGTTGTAGCGGTAAGCCACTGTTTATGATAAAGATTTATGTGGATTACTTAATAAGTAACCAATTCATAGCGTACATTATACCTAACACAGACATTATATTATACTAGATATTACACCAGTAGTTATAGAAAGGCTGCAAGTAATAGAAAAGAGAAAACGAGACGATATTATTAGACGAATAATAAGGAAAAATAACAAATAGAGTCAGATGATGACGTATTACACAAAATAGGGAATTAAAACACTTTTTTTAATTAATTGCACACAACCAAACTATCATAACTGATTTTTTTTGCCATGTCATTCATTCATTCAGTAGAGAAAGATTGCATATTGCACATACAGACGCTATCTTTTTCGCTCCAGCAAATTATATTCTGAGCGACAGAAAATAATTTAGCGACGAAAACACAACCAACCATAAATCAGCTCATATTTCAATTTATCACATACATAAACACACACATAATTTCTTATAGACTTTTACATAACAAACTATTTAAATTTAGAATGATATTTGACATGACCACGAATTTGACTTACGCCATCTATTTTTAGGAATTCTTATTTAGTTACCATTGTATCGCGTCGATGAGCTCATGGTAAGGCCCCAGAAACTTAATCGGCATACACCTAGCCACGGTCCGGTGCAGGGTGAAATCGAGAACGGGCACGATATCTGTTAGTGAAACCGTACACTATGCGACTTCCGTCCCCACAGGCCGTCCGCTAGATAGGTACATATATCCGAAGATATCCGATGTCGCCGCGGTCTGGTGAGCCAACTATGTTGCGGTTGGTCACGTCCAGGTAACTTTGAGATATGGACACGTTACATTACAAAACGAACATAGTTACTTAGAGACAAAAGAATCGACTAATGCGGATATCACTATTTCTTAATTGCTTTACGCGCATCCCTATCTGTCACTTTAAATAATCTTTGAATAGATTTGCGCCAATGGATTCGGATTATGAGAGTATTCGGATATCAACGTTCCCCGCGAATAATTTAGTAATCGCAAACGTTCGGGAATAATAAAAAACCTTTTTTATTAATAACATCAAGAACTAAAAGTTTTAGAGATTTTATGTAGCGCTTATGGAAGCTAATTTTTTTCAGAATAAACAAAATGTACTTCGTTCCAAGGGCTTCATAATAATTTGGCTAACTATATGTATTAAACTTTGAGATATGGACACGTTACATTACAAAACAAACATAGTTACTTAGAGACAAAAGAATCGACTAATGCGGATATCACTATTTCTTAATTGCTTTACGCGCATCCCTATCTGTCACTTTAAATAATCTTTGAATAGATTTGCGCCAATGGATTCGGATTATGAGAGTATTCGAATATCAACGTTCCCCGCGAATAATTTAGTAATCGCAAACGATCGGGAATAATAAAAAACCTTATTTACTCGTAACTTCATGAACTAAAAGATTTAGAGACTTTATGTAGCGCTTATGGAAGCTAAGTTTATTCAGAATAAACAAAATGTAATTCATCCCAAGGGCTTCGTTATAATTTAGCTAACTGTACGTATTAAACTAGTGTAGTGCTCAAGGTTAGTATTGTAATTAATTCAATTAATAAATTTTGCAGTCGTATTGTTTATGAATCGTGTCTTATAATAGATATATCGCACACCTAGATCTAAACTGAGACAACTCAAAAATTTGAGTGAGTTTTGACTTTGTACAATATTCAAATTCTCGGTGATCATATGCATCTATCTGACATAACAGATTCAATAAAGGTTCGGGGATGAGCCTCTAGATAACTTTAGCTTTCTTTTGCGGAATCAACAGTGGTCGCGTTCCTGCCACGTAAACAAATGTATTGTCCGACCTCCACATTAGTTTTTTGAGTTGTCTTAGTTTAGATCTAGGTGTGCGATATGTGCAGCATATCAGATTATAGTAAAGTACTGTCTTTCTCCGATCGATTGTAAAATAATCAGTGATATTTAAATTCATAAGCAGTTTGCAGATATTTGAAAATATTGTAGATTATGTGGGACCATTAGGTATATTTACATAATCCCCCATTTATATAACTACAATTACGTAAGCACGTCCGCAAAAACTGTTAGTGCGACATACAGTATAAAGCACGTGCATTTGTTGATACTATAAAACTGTTGTATTAGCTTGTGGTGAATTTAAATGATTATTAAAAAAACTTAAAAATATAGTCTACTGCATTAATTTTTATTTTATTTTATTTTTTATTTTCAATATCTTAGGAAAACTTACAGCTAGGTAATACTATACATAGTTTTTATTATATCTATAAAGAAGGCCAATTACAAGTTTCCACTTATAGGTAATTGAACAATAGGCAAAAACAGACGACAGCTAAAAGCAACAAAATTAAAATTATAGTAGGATAACATTTAAGATTGTAAGCATTACTTATTTTACTTTATATTTCATTATTTTATGTATATTTATAGCTCCAGATAGAAAAAAAAAAAAAGAAAACCAATTCACTTATCAAAAAATTTGTCTACTAAATGGCCTTTGAGTTTGTTTAATGAAGTATTAAATAAATCGATGTCAACATTTGCCTTGATCAAAGTGTTGAACATTGCGCTAGCTCTCAAAATAAAAGAGTTTTGCCTATAATTGGTACGAACTAAGGGAACATGAAGAAGGTTAGGTTTTCTTAGTGCAGCTGTGTTAACACGGAGACCAATTAATTCCAACAAATCAGGACAGTCAATGATGCCATTTGCTATTTTGTAAAAATAAGTTAGATCTGCTATTTCTCTACGCTCGTACAGAGGGAGTAAATGAAATTTTCGACATCTTGTTAAATAATCAGGTAAGTAAATTTTTGCTCTGAACTGTAGAAACCGATTTAAGATTGATGTTTGGTTATTAGATTTATTTTTTACATACTGCAGTAGCGTAAATCTTCACTTATGTTTGTAATATATGAAGGTTTATTTCTTATATTTATTTTATAAAATATTAAGTTACCCGGTAAATGTTGATTTTGCCATATAAATTTGGGGCGAATCACCCTTATCACTTAGGGGTATAAAAATAGATAATAACCTATTCTCAGACCTACTGAATATATCTATATATTTTATCAAAATTGGTAAGCTGTTTCGAAAGAGTATGGTAACTAAAACTATATGTACGTACATTATATAAAATATACTGAATTTTATTATTAGAAGGCAGTTTAATGAAAATCTGAATAAAGTAACAGCCGACCTTTTATTTTTCTATTAGCATTAAAGCAATCTAATACATTTAATATAACATGTTAGGTAAACTTAATATCCTGGCCACAGATGTAGCGCAGTAAAAATACATACATAACAACACCCAGTCGACATATGACGTAACAACATCAACCCAGAGGAATAATAAAAATAACGAATGCACAATGCCCCGGTAACAGGATGCCGATATACGGAACTGTCAAAATACCTATATTCTCGAATATGGCTGCATGTCACAGATGTCATACTCGTAAATCCATACTTCATGGAATAATTTCCTACACAATAGAACTGCAGGTTCCCATGATAAAATCAATATTCTTATTATGAACTTTAATCGCAATACTTTAATGTTTAAAAGCAATTGAAGACAGTTTTTTATAAGCTGCGGTGCTGTTGTCCATCCAATAATTTTAAATAAGCGTTTCACAACGGCTGTAATTTTTATTTTCAACTTACCACCAATGAATTGAGATATTCTTATTGTACGTAATAAATGACGTAACATTATTTACCTGTAACAAAAAATATTAATAGAATTAATTAAAGTAATGTAAAATAGATGTAAATATAATGGTTTTTCTTTAGTTAATAATGAACTCTGTTTGTTAAGACATTTTTCGGTCAGTTGCACAAATCTCCATTAAGGTTTAATAATGCCTTTAAGCTCTAATGAATGTCAAATTTGTATGGGTAATGTCGCTTTAAATTAAAAATAAGTTAGATTTAAAAAAAAAACAAGAAATCCGAAATTATTATAATAGAACAAATATATTCAAAATCTAAAACCCGACTAAAGGCTAAATCACGCTCATAAAAGTTTGAAACAATGAATTTATTTTATAGCGATAGCTATATTATAATAGCGATGACCAAAGAAAGGACAGTGTAGTCGTATGCTACAGTTCATAACAAAACAAACTGTCAAGGCAATATAATTACATAAAAGTGCTGATTATAAAACTCTAATTAATACAAAAATAAACGCAGCGTAATCAACGTTATAAATATTTAATAAATCCAGTGACAACCGCTAAGGTCGAAACTATAACATAACAAATTTATATTGTTTTCTTTACCTCGTTCGAGAAATATGAAATATTAAATAACCGAATGCACGTGTTGCTATTCGCTCTAAATATTTGAATAATGACTATACTTTGCGTAAACATTTTAATGCAAAGATATTTAGTTATTAGTTACAATGTTGGATTCATACCAAAAGCATTTTGTATATACCCTAATGGGATTCAGGTCCGTGATATTGTTTAAAGTTTATAAGGAGAATTATTTGCATATATATCAGAATAGAATGCGGCGAAGGAGGCCTTAAAATGGAATTTTAGAATTCCTCCTATTTAAAACATAATAAACGGAATCGTCAAAATTATAAAATCACCTGTCATTCATTTTGAAGGGGCTCGATGGCACAGTGGTCAGCGCGCTCGGCCAGCGATATGTTTGTTAAGCAGCTTTCGCAAAGGCCGGTCGTAGGATGGGTGGGCAATAATTTAATATCTCGAACTATCCGCGCTTCGGAAGGCATGTTAAGCATTTGGTCCCGGTTGCATCTACAATTGTTAACACCCACTAAACCGCACTGAGCGCGCATGGTGCGCTCATTCTTCCCTATTCGATTTTATTCGACCCATCCATAGGGAAGGCATGAGTCCCAGCAGTGGAAACAATAATAAGCTAATGATGATGATGTCTTTTATTTGGAAAGTGTAAAGAATTTGTTTTGTCTTCCTCATGATCCGTTTAATATGCAATCACCATAATAAAATAGCCTACCAATTCTCTAACACGTTCGTACTGTTTAAAAATGGGAACAAACCTAACCAACATTGCGTAAAAGACGAAATTCTCATTAACAGCAACTAGTGCAGATATAAAAAAAAAGTTTAGTTGGCCGGTGTCAGTCTTAGTGGATAGCCAGCAAATTACGGTCTAATCAATTTGACTGCTCAAGCGGAGTGCGATCGACCACTCCGAGGTTCGTTTTATCTCGGGCGGAAAGGAAAAAAAAAACGAGTGACTGTAAAATTTCAACGGTAGCTGTTTATACCCAACCTTTTTTACGATCCTGTTAACTGTTGACTCTTTTTAAACATCTGCGTTTGGGTACTGTAAACTACATTGTTCGCGTTTTAACAGTGATAAAATCACGGTAATAAGATTTTGATATCTTAATTTTTTGTCCCGCTTCCTATTTTGTTCATCGCCAATTTACAAACGTAATTTATGAACGTTTTGTAGACGATAAAATAGAAAAATAAATTCAAGATAAAAGAAGACCTACTAATACAGCACTATATATTCCTCTATACATATACTATAAAAATCTGATTTCGAAAATTTATAAAAGCTACATTAAAAGCTATTAATCTAGGCTATATTTTAATTTAACAAAAAAGACGGTCATCAAGTGAGGTTGGCAAAAAAGAAAAAAAAAAGAATGGAATAAACTAATCCTATTAATATTATAAATGTGAAAGTTTCTATGTTTGCATGTTTGTCTGCCAATCACGCTGAAACTACCGAACGGATTTTGGTAAAAATTGGTATACAAATATGGACTAGATAATAGGATACTTTTTATCCCACTAAACATTTCCCTAGGCACCGCGCGGATGAAGCCGCTGGCGAAAGCTAGTAACCTAATAAAAACTAGAAATGAGTTGGTAAGTAGCAAGAACCAAGTGTGTAATTCCAAAGGTTATATCGTTATCAAACGAAGCGTTGTATGAGTGCCACAGTGAAAATTTTGTAAAAAAAAATACAAAATTTAATGATCGATTGTCTTATCCACCCTAATCGAACGTTAACTTTCACTTAATGGTCTCATTGAGTGATATGTTGTTTAAATTTCGAAGAGGGTCTTGGGGAATGAACGCTACTGTTTAGAGATCTTTGGTTTAAATGTGTTTAGAGAACGATACTTGAGAACGGTATTAACGAAAGAAAAATTACAGGTATCTATTTATATATATATAAATGAATCGCCAAAATGTATGTACGTGCACAACTTTCAAACGACAACAACAAATTGAATGATTCCTTTTCTATATATTCCGTATTGTCAGGACAATATAAGAAAATTTATAAAATATATAATTTATAAAATACGAGTGTATGGTGGTACGAAGTTCGCCGGGATAATTAGTTTAAATAATAAAAAAATGACATCATAATGGGTATTATTCTGGATACCGAAACATTATTTTTAACCACATTCACATTAACGAATGATAATACATTCACATATTCAAGAATCCTTAAAAAAGTTATCAGGAAGTAAAATAAATTTCCATTCAATATTCTTGCTAGCTAGTTATATAAAAGATTTTTACTTATGTATTTCATCAGTAATTTTTAAACTTCAAATGATTCTCTTGTTTTATCGTTTTTCTATCTCTTTTCCACTTTCAACCTACTTCATCAGTATTTTTTACAATGATTAGCCAATGGAATTAAAGTAATCTTTATAATTAAATCCTAATCTAGTAATAACAAAGAATGATCGCTGTGCCAATTTTAACTTGCTTGATAACCTGATACGCATTTTAAACGTGCGTGTAACTTATTTGTTTACATTTAATTTTAGCAAATTCAGTATTTCATAATGTTATTAATATATGACATCGATATAGAAACATACTTGTGTGATCTCAAACATATTTACCAATTCTTTACATATATTATTTGTACTCCGTGACCCGATTTTATTTAAAGCGAATATGATTTCATTTTTCATTTCATTTCATAATATCACGTTTTATTTGAGTATTGCATGTATTACAGGAAAATAATATAAAAATATATCGAATGGAAGAACATACAAAGTTGATCCGATTTGCACTGTATTTTTTCAACTCAATCTTTTTTTACAGTATCATTCGATTAATTTTCGTTTTAGATCTATACAAATTCAATGAACTATAATAAGTAACAATATTTACGAGTTCTTAGAAATCAGCTCATTCAGCGTATGAAATCAAATAAATGACGAAATAAGCGATTGACCCATAAAAACTCCTAATATAAAACGGCAACGACATCGACGTCAAACGATTTCGCATCGATTCTTAGCGCAACTAATTTCTGTTTTGCACAGGGTCGCCAGCTAAAGAGGGCCCGAACGGAAGCCTTAATCGTCGCTAACATCGATACAATTTAAATCAGAACGAAGCGGGCGACGCGAATCGATCTCTATCCTATCGAGAGCAAATCGCACGACTAAAGACGTTCTCTCGGGTGGAATGCTCCGAGCGATTGGAAATAATCGTGTCTAGAGTTCAGAGAGAGAGAAAAAGTTAATTGGAGCTGTTTTTGTCACAGAGCGAACGTTTCGTTACCTCTTACGGATTAATCTCTCTTTTTAAACAACTTTTTCGAACGACAATTCTCGATTTTTATTTTACATTTTGCGAACGCTTGTTATTTTCGATTATTGAATTTTGTAATAGGGAAGTATCGTTATTTGGTAAAATTTAGACCATAGAGACAATGAGAAGAATATATAGTATAACTATTTATTTATCTTGCCATAAATATTAAACAAAATATTTAATACTATTACAGTGTGTTAGTTTAAAACATTTATATAAAGAAATATATGCAATACAGTTCTTTAAACTTTGAGGCCAGTTTTCAAAAGACGCACAGAGGACGTATGTCTTTTTCCATGAGAAAAATTCTCAACTGCATAGTATGGATTGCTTTAGTGAGTCCAAATTAACATGTCGTTTTACTCTCTAAAACTGACTGTTAATTATAATCCAGAGGATTAAGATCTGCTCGGTGATTTATTAAAATTGTTTTGTATTTTTATACCAAAAATGGAATCAATAGAATTTCTTCACCAAGTGACGTGAATTTTAGACTAGACTATGACAAATGAGCTTTGTAACCTGGCGCCGAATCTTGCTGAAAGGACCATTCTTGGTTAATAAAACATGGTGTCATGATTACACTTGTGCCGATATTTTGTTTCCTTTTTCACAAAAATATAGCTGTTACTTTTTTATAGCTAGCAGCCCACCTAAACATCAATGCCTACGTCGTACTCTGTTGACTAATTGTGAAGCTTCTTTAGAGCTTTGAGTATTAATACGATAATTTTGTATCTTTGAATATTGCTCAATATTATCCTCAGAGATGGCGACACCTTGGAACGAGCGTGTGAAAAACTTGACCACGCAATTCGAAACATAGTATTAAGAGTGATTTTATTTTTGAAAAATATAATTTGTATTAACCTAATTAAATTTAGGGTTTGGTCGGAAAATTTTCAAAGAAAATTGTTACTTAAAGCTAGGATTAAATTGAATCAAAAACTGACGTTAGTATTTATAACATTACATTGCTCAGCGTTATGCACCCGTGAACGCAAAGATTTCACAACAGCACACACGAAGCTTAATAACTTCCTGTTACTCATAGTGTTGCCAGATACGATTGAACGTTGTTGATAAGTATGAAAAAACCGGTGACAAAGGAATGTTTAAAATAATTGCGTCGACGGTAGATTCACTCGATGATGTAATTTTTTTTTCTATGCAACTAACAATGAACTATGACAGATGATGGCAAACGGTGCGGTAAGAACGGCTTTTAATTACTCGCAAACCATTACGATTGATGAAAAGGTGTACTGCTTAACTCCCTTGGCTACAAAATTCATCGCACACTTATCCATTTTCCCTATAAATAAATAACAAAAAAATATTAAAAGTCTCACTACAACAAGAACTGTTAAAAATGATGAATTTAAAAAGTAACCATGTTTCTTGCGATGACACGGCTACGGCTTCTCGAATCTCATCCCCCATGTAAGGGTATAGTGTTGGGTTGTTAGTGGATAGGCTCGTGCCGCCGCTGCTTTTTGGACCCACAAGGTGAGTCCCACCCACATAACCTCGCTCCTCAAACGGGTATGCGAAAAGTATTTGTCAACATTACAAAAGAGGTTTGTCGACTCATAAGTCAAAACATATTTTGCCTATGACAGAATCCCTTAAAAATGTGATGTCGTTTACTTAGTTTTAATTACAGCTTATTTAGTCATGGTTCCTTTTTACAAAACCAGTTATAAATTAGTGATTTTGTGTGTAGGTATATTAAAAAGAAAAAACTGTTTAATTTGTAATTATAAGTAAGTATTAAAAATGATGGGTTGATTATATTTCTGCCGCTTAACAGAACTCGTAATATGTATATAAAAATGCAGACACAAAGAATAATACAATTTTCTAAGCTTACAACACCGCACGCATAACGACCGAGCGTTTTAATAAGGCGTTCACCGTAACGCACGCTCCTTCATAAATGCGTACATGACGCTTACCTTATACACTCATGTAGAATTCCTTAGATAACTGTTATTTATTTTGCTAACAACATAAACTGTTATTTTAACAGTACCACAAGATTTTGGAGTGCGATAACGCTCTCCGAACTCGCTGCCTCATAATTTTATACCTAGTTCATAACAATCATCATTTCTAATTAAAGATATTGTAACATCACCGTTAGTTACATTATCAATAAAATAGGTATACATTTTACTTCGATACACTCGACTTACTGCTGAATAAGCTACTACTCTTTCTACCTATTTAATATTAGCTATTTTCTCCAAACTTTTCTAAAATATTGCCTAGCTTCATGTAGGTGTAAAACTTTTTAAAATCGATCTGATATTAAGGAGCCTATTCGATGTAAACAAACAAATATATCCTTATTATAATCTTAGTATAGAAAAAAACTCTAATCAGAGTCTACAGTGTGTATAAATTCTTTTGTTAATCTGTGAATGGAATGAAAGTTTTCTTAATAACTGACGGGTTGTGCAATTTATGTTTAATCAATTTTAACAAAAAAGGTACTCTCTCTCTCCTTTAATTAATAACCTAAAAAAAATTATTATCATTCATCTTATCGTTATTTGTGGAAGACCCCCATTAATTGTTCGCGAATGTAGATTGAAACTGTACGCAGGACTGATCATATTGGCACAACAAAAAGTGTCAATATTCTTCATGCTACGCTGTGTAGTATTAATTGCGGCATCCCTTGTTATATCAATATACTAGCTCATTGTTTATTTTGACGTTACTGAAACGTTGATTACATTTTCGCGTCACTGTCAACACCAAATAAAAGATGCTGTGGTAAAGTCGTCTATCATTATCAGTGGATGAGACAATGAAATGGCCAGTCACGTCGTTAGTAGCTCACACAATACCACAACGAGAGGGTAACCAGACCTAAATACTTTGGGCCACTGAAATGTTCCAAATCTAAGGAGTCATGATTGCGGAGACAAACAATAAAATTAGGTGATTAGTGAAGACAAACTATGCTGATGTTATAAATTGTTAGGAAACAAATTGTTCTCAAATTGCGTTTAAAGATTGCTTGAAACTATTTGTTAAATTCCAACAAAAATTTAAGTTAACGTTAAGACGATGAATATAGTGGTGCCACTGACGAAGACCATTGTTTTTCGGATACGGTTGCAAACCAGTGTCCCTACAGTTATGATCACGCACATTTCTAATCAAAATAATAGTTGAAAATCATTACAAACACAATCTACAAACCAAGAAAGGACAAGACCAGAAGAACCAGGAAAATTTCCAACCGTGTGCAATATAATTGAATAATGACTGTTAAAACATATTTAATGAGATAGAGAGAAAAATCTCTTGACTTGTAAGTTTAAATGGTGCAACTAACGACATCAGTAAATACAGAAATAGGTCATATACTCGTACAGACCGTGCCACTGTAGCTGAAGTTGGCAATCACAGCAGATATCTGTAATCCAACAAATATATATCGATTATTATAAACAACAATTGAGTTTGAGTATTGAGTTTCAGCTAGAAAATTACCCACCCAATGTCACGCTGGCAACAGCTGGCCCGAAGTAGCATTCTTACTTACTAGAAATTTTGACTTTACTGGCGATCTTTGTATGCGTTCTACTTATAAATTATTTTGTAATAAATAAACAAATATTAAATAACTTAAACTCAATATTTATTTACTACTTTTGATTTAAAACATCAAATACTATATAAAGCCACTAGCAGCTCAAAAATAGCAGCTTTTCAGATGCATGATATATATCCGATATCGGATCAATATCGAATATTTTGATATTTATTTTTAAATATCGGTTTTTCGCGAACCCTGACTTATTATATTCACGTCATGCGTATTTCTTAAGATAAGATGATCATAATTGATTCTGCATATTAAATATATGTCTATTTGATACCAACTATTATGTAAAACTTTTTACTGTATAAATTCGCCGACACTTTACAAAACTTCTATCTAAATATGTTTTTCAAATGTTTTTTTTTATAAAAGAATCTTTGTACAAAACTGCGTAGTACAATGACTAATACTACTCTAACACGTGACGGTATACTATGAATGACTACAACAAAAAGGCCCTTCATTTCGCATAAAACATATACCGTTACATTATATGAGATTTTCGTGACTAGATTGTCGGACCGAGTAATTACAAGTACTATCTAGCTACTGGTATAATTCTTATTTCGTAGAGAAAATCTTCCAACAATTTGCTATTAAACCATTTTTACGAAATCGACTTTCATTAATAATTTTAATAATAATACAATACATTTGTGAGTGAACAATATTATTTATTTCGTTTTCATTTCAAATATTTCCAATCTTTCACGGTCAGCGACGTCGATGGAAAATTATAAGAGAGAGCAAGACGCATCTGATTCCAGGCGTTAGTGCCCTCTGAGGTATGCGCTGCCCTGGATACATCTAATAAAATAGGAGCCTTATATTTATCATGCTAAGAGTCATAGATGGCGTCCGTGAATCTAACTGGAGAGAGAGCCGTCGGTAATCGTCACGTCCGAGCCAGCCAAAGTGAATAGCAAAACTAGTTTCGACGCCGCGCCGGTCGCGCAATGAAAAAGACCGCATCAATCATTGGAGCACTTTCTAAAATCATTGTTGGTATTGTTGTATGCATCTTTTGTGTTGATAATGCAATCGAGACTAATATCACATTTTCTGAATAACAGAAATTTGCTTTAAATATTTTTATGATGTCTCGATTTCAGGTGAAAATTTGTAATGATCTAATTGTTTTGTTATAATCGAAATATTATAAGTGTGGCATTGATGTTTCTGTTACATTAAATTTTACATTCTAATTGTTTTACTGCGACTTCGCCCACGTAAATAGTAGCCAAAGTCACAAGTGTATGATGGTTTTTTTTTAAATTATTCCAGCCCCGGTATATTTTTTAAATATTGATTTACAGTTATCTTTTCCTTCCAGTTGAAACTGTGTATTTACAATTTTTTTTTCTTCTACCAATAATGTTTAAATATCAGCGTAAAATAAACAAAAACATGCTTCTTTAGTTTGGACATATGGAAGAATGCCGGACAAAAGAATGGCTAAACCACTTAATACATAAAACTGACTAAATACATAAAACTGACTAAATACATAAAACTGACTCCAAAATGAGTTACCCTGATATAAATATAAATTTACATTCACACACACGCGCACACAGGGATACATACGCACGCATGCGCAAATACATACACTCGCACACAGCAAAATGTAAACTATGTATTTAAATTCCTTTTGTATTCCCTTTTTTAATAAGCTTTTATTTTATATATCTTTTTTTTTCTTTATAACAGGCATTATTTTATTTACTTATTGGGGGCGGCCCTGGAGAGACGTGTAACCGGTTTCTTGAGAAAATGAGAGATAAGGCGGCATGAAGATATACCTAGATAGATCTTTAAAATTAAATTATATTTAAATGCGCAATAGATGAGATCTATTTTTCAATGAGATGAATATTAATACAGCATTATCAATGCAAAATTTGTCTAATACAATAAAGTGTACTTATTTAGAAAGTATTTTAACTAGACTAATGGAGTAAACGTTATAATGTCGTCACGCATTCAAAATCCACCGTGTCTTTTAATTTAATATTGTTCTAGAAGCCATTATTACAATTTTAAAATACTCAAGTGCCGTAATAATCTATTTTTATCATCTACACAGCATAAAAAGATAATTTTACAGCTAGCTAGTTTAATTAAACGGCTCGTTAGCAAAATAAACAGATTTTAGAATCTCCTCTAAAAATTTCGTGATTTGTAACCGCTCTTAGGTACTGTTCGTGATATAAAGTAGGGTAAAACGAGGTGGAATTTGCTACTCCTAGTAATTGGCCACTAGTCACTCTTTGCTATTGAAATAAGAGTAATATTCAAATTACGCTGTCTCAGCTTCCCAAGTAGGTAATTCATTTTTTGCTACTACGAAAACTATTAGAGCCAATAGAAAATAGACGCTCATTTTTAGCAGCCCGTGAATGTGACAACTAATACAAAGATAATGATTTATTTGTATTATTTTATGTATACTAATATTATATTTTAATATCCAGATTCCAACATATGCATATATGTCGGAATATGCAAAAGATCAGAATTAATAGTGAAGTTATACCAAAATTTATTACCAAATCTAATTACAATTAAGTACATTATATTCAGTGTCATTTTATTTAGAATTGCGCTCCGATAGCCAATATTTTAAAACTGGTCGATTTATCCTATTATATAACTAGTTAATCCCAAAATCAAGTCATTAATACGACTCCTTCGAATAGTCAATTTTTTCTACCATTCAGGTCTTCTTTTTAATAGAATAGAATCATTAACAATATTTCCAACATTGGAATATAAATAGAATAGAAATCGTGTATCAAAACAAGTGGAATATTTTAAGTACAAGCATGATACAGTGGTAGGGGCCCGGGTCGTTGCACCCCGCAGAGTTCTAGTTCAGACGATAGTGGATAAGCACAGTCAACAGCGACCCGCCAGCCAAACAAAGGACGCACTTGTTTTGCTCTATTCCGCAACGTTGATTCTACGGCCACTATCCTAACTTCCCGTTAAAAGGTACTCCAAGATTGTGCTCGACGAACTCGAAACAAAAATCAAACAGTTTTTCGTGATTTTGTGATTACACGCATCAATGCCGTCCATCCGACGAAGACTTAATTGAGTAAAGGTTCTCCGGTACCAAGATTTTTCAATAAAAGCTTTGAATTTTAGTTAATTCTTACTAATATTTAAAATTCAATAACAGTGTTTATTTAATATTACCGAAGAACGTTTTTGCTTTGATTTATTTTTGCCATTCATAGTTCCATTTTTTTTTTTCTTTTATAAAGTAAAAGAAACAAAAACTTGGAACAATTATATCTTGAATTAAATTTAAGTACTATCATTATATTAAATTTTTAAACACATTATTATATTTGATCTATTTTGCATTGCCAATGCTATACTTGCTTGAAAAATCTTAGCGTACTAGGGGCAAAGTGATTTTTTTAAAAGATTTTTCATTAAAATATTTTTAGACACCATAACCTTTACGCATATATCTAAAATACGGAAGTTTCCACCGTGTAATGTTTGCCTTTACAAATATTTAGAGTAAGTGCTTTCTCTGAAGCTATGTTATTTTTTCCAACCCGTTTGCATAATATTAAAATTCTAATTAACGAACGGTTAAACTATACGCAGTTTTTAATAAAATATAATTCAAATAATTAGCTTTTTATTTTTAATTGCAACACAAATTATTTTAAGCTTATCAATTATATTTTTAGATTCTTTTACGACCGCTTTACCTACATTGTTAATACGCAACGTTTTCAAATATAAACTTTCGCGTTGCATTATATTAGATTGTATAAGGTATTAACGCGATAGATTTCGATAGTTAGGTGACCACGGTCAGTGTAACTTTTTTTTTTTTTTTTGACGCTGAGAAATGCATTACGCATACCCGCTTCACCCTGCGCGGGCTCCACGGGTGATGTGGGTCTCCTCCTGTGGCCCAACCCCCGACGGGGGCTAGACAAGGAACAGGAGTTTACCCACTAAAACTCAGCGATGTCCCTCTCATGGAAGGCGATGCGCGGGATCGGCCCGAAGGCCATACACCGCGCGGGCCAGTGTAACCTGGTTGAAACGTCGGGAAATATAGGTAGGTGAAAAACCTAACTATCGAAGTTTTCAAATATGTTTGAGCATTTTCAATCTGTTTTTTGTTACAAATATACATTGTTATAATTAGAATGCGGTGCGTAGTGTCGTGATGGCGTCTACGAATTATTAAAACATTATTGGTAACCTACTAACAGTAGCACGCTTTAGGTGGTTACCCGTTCTCCCTATTCGATTCGATTCCTTCTTTATGAAAAACCCGACTCCCAGCAGTCGCCAACATTAAAAAACTGACGATGGAGATGAATAGTTCGTACAGGCAACATACATAGTAACAGCATAAAAACCCGCCAAGTGCAAGTCGAACTCGCGCACGAAGGGTTCCGTAACGGAAACGAGCAAAAAATATCATGTTTGTTGCATTGCAGCCTTCCATAAATATTAATATTCTTATAAAATATAATATATTTTTTTAATTACCATATAAATACATATTCTGTAAATATTATCTATAATATATCAAGCGTCTACCTGTTTTCGTTATCAATATCGAGCAAAAACAAGTTAAAAAATCACGTCTGTTGTATGGAAGCCCCCATAATTATTTATTTTATTCTGCTTTTTAGTATTTGTTGTTGAAGCGGCAACTGTGAAAATTTCAACTCACTTTCACGGTTCATGAGATATAGCCTGGTGACAGACAGACAGCGAAGTCTAAGTATTACTCAAAGGGTAAAACGGTTACCCTTTGGGTAATAATAATACAAATATTCGTATTCTCCGAATATCATGATGAATATTTTGAAATGTAATCACACATTAAAACAAGCTTTATATGATCTAACAATATCCGAAATAACATTTGGCTCACAACAAACCTAACAATAAGTAAAAGCAGTGTGACAAAATGCATGCAGACATAATGTGACACAATCATCGCACAGGTAATTAGGCAGAGCGGGCGGAGGAGAGCAAATAGTTGTACTTCAAAAAGCCTTCCCCCGTCCCCCTTTCACCCCGCACCTCCTCAACAGCCGTTACTCAACACAACACGGCTCATTAGAACCGGGCCGTGGGAAGCGCCGGCCGGTTAGTGAAGTTATTAACTACACTATCGATAATTTTGGCAACTTTCTCTTAATGGTTTTGTGCACACTAAACGAAACAAATTGCATGAAATCGGTACAGCATAAAAACTTGATTATTAGGCTAAGTAACGTAACCAGAGTTGAATGTTTTTATTGTGCTTATATTTTGTAATTATAGTGCTTAAGGTTGCTAGTAAAAATCCTCTGCTACTGGTAATTACGCAACAAAGTTATTTTTTATTATTTAAGCGAGTGTATTTTTGTAAAGTCATCATCTGAAAATTGTAACAATTATTCCAAAAATACACGCGATCAATATAAAGAATGTATAAAATGCGTGAAAGTATAAAATATAAGAAACAATAAGTTTTTTTTTTGCAATAAGTGAGACTTTATATGTTTTTATTCTCATTTTATTAAATAATATATTCCAAAGTTTATTAAAACATCTTGATATTTTTAAATTAAATATGTATGTGTACTAACTTTAATATACACAATTTTTTCATAGCATTTAATAATATCTTGATTATGTCAGAGATTCTTTTTTGTTAACATTAATAAAATCAATTCTAAAAATCAATTCTAAACAACAAATCACCTAACCTCTTTACAGTCCCAAAAAACACACGCTGAATTAATGTGAGCCGTTCTAAAATTATAGATATCTAAAAACATCGACATTGTTTACATTTTAAAATATCGATAAGCTCTCACCGAGCACTGGCGGCGCTGTAGCGCACCGCTTACAAACAACGACTGAAAGAATGAATGCATACGAGCTATGAATACTACTATTAGTTACAACATCTGGAGAATAGTGCTAGAACCATCTCAAGGCGTATCTTGAGATAATTCTCTCTTCTCACTATCAAAGACAATCAGAGAGAAAAATCGTATTGATATTTTAATAGGTACTTTATTGGACAGCAAGATACATATTTGAAAACAATTGCAGTAACAAAATAGTTTCTAGAAACCGAAATATTTCTACAATGCAGTACAATAATTTTAACAACTAATGACGTGATCTTATGTAATAATGATGTGTTATCTTATCTATAGGAAATTTCTTAAGAAACGAGTGATAAATTGAGAGATTCAATAATCTCATCTCTCTGGTCAGCAGTTACAACTCTACCAGAAAGAACAATGAAATAGAGTACCGATACCAAAAGTGGAATACTGAAAACAATCTCTAAGTAATTCTTTTTTCCATTTATCCCAAGTAAATGAAAGTATTTAAAATTAAAAACTGCAACTCCTTTAAAGTTTAGGTTTTATAAGCAGATATTAAACGTTTATAAACTTTTACAGCCAAATAAACCGAAGAGTCTTTATTTCATTTTCGGATATAAGAAAGTAGAATAACGAAAAAAAGAAAGAGATACATTCTGGGAACGATTAAAGTTATCAAAAAATCTAGCTAAGAAGCCGAAGAACCGCGGGGCCATAGGACATTACACGGAAAATTTCATCTTGTTTAAGTTAAATCGTAACTTTTTATGATCGCTGCTCGTCACTCGACTGGTTTTGCTGACACCGCTTTTATTATTTTATTATTATATTCAACGTAACTGAGATTAGTAGAGTCAGCAAAAGAGTTTACATATTTTAATTAAAAGTTATCGGCATATGTCTAAACTTCTTTTGTTTTTTTTTATACGCAACAAATTCACTTGTTTCTGTACATACATATATTATGAGTATTCTCAAAGTGAGAAAAAACAGAGTGGTCGTAATTATATGATTTGAAAGTTCAAACTTATTTCGTTTAATTCAGTGTCATTTTTCCCTTATTGATAAGTAATTCGAGAAGAAAACTTTTTGTATTTAAAACCACGTATCATTCATCTGTTAGAAATAAATAAAATATAATGAATATGGGTATTTTTTAACAATGAATAAATTGAATCGTCTTAAAAACATTATACAATTTGTGATGAAAGCAATTATTTATCAATGTCTCAAGCTGACTAAAAGACTTCAATGAAACTAAAAACTATATTCCAATAGCAGTGAAATAAAATGTGACGTAATTCGATATATAACATTCCGAAACCACATTATGTTGTTTAAGAGTGAAAACGTTTTCTTCATTTAACAGCAATGTGGAAAATCTTAAGATCTTTTATAAGCATAATAAATATCATTATTTTTTTCACACCTGAACACTCATACTGTTGGAAGCTATCCAAATTGGAATCTAGCTTCGTGCCATTCAATGAATTTCTAATCCATTGCCAGTCTAATATTTGTACGGTTTCGGTGTCCACTATGCGAGTCGCCTATGTAGAGTGCTCTAGAAAATTGTCATTTAATAAATAATATACCTATGTAGTCACTGGACTGCCATTTCATAATATTACAACCGCTTGTAAAAGCGACACAATTTCATATCTTTTATCATAAAACTAGTTGCGGTTCAGACGACATCTCCGAAAATTGTAATAGGAGTAACTGTTATTCGTTCACTCATAGAGAGTGCGCTACAATATTCGTAATATTATAAATCAACTTTTCAAGTCATCGTAACTGTTTATTGATAGACGAAATATTCTCAATAGTAATATAAAAGATATAACACAATAATTTATTGTCATATTATAGTGATGTTCCGACATTTTAAACAAAGGTTAGACGTTTGACAGATCTCAATTTACGAGACGATCGCTTCTTAAATGGCACATAAATTGGGCGCGCGGTGTGTGCCAAAAGTGGCCTATTTTCACATCGGCCGGTCGCTGTGGTGATATAACTTATGTCGCTGGCGGAATTTAAACTGCACTACGGCTTTCATTATGGTACTGCCACTAGTGACTTCCCGCGGTCATCTCTGTATGTTTAAATTTTATTACGAGAAAACATATACCCGATCACCTTATAGACGTGGTCTAAAATAAAATAAAAAAATATGACGATTTTTTTTTACATTTTTGTAAAATATACCAAATTAAGATGGGGTCAAAATATTAATGTTAAAACCCATGTAAGATTCAAAATTTCATATATTATGTTATTTTGGAAAATCTTGCTTTTAAAGTCAAATAAGTTAGAACTAATTAGCATTCAGCATATTTTTATAAATAAATGGAAAATCATTAATATATTTAATGCGTAAGATAAAAATCATAGACAAAGGACTTGTATAAATGCCACCGATTAGGATCCATCTTAAACTTCGAAAAGTTTAATTAGAATATACTGAATTTAACGTCATTTTAATAATGATGAATTGTATAAATTATGATGATAAACTGGTAAAGTTCTAAAAAAAAAATCGGAATTATTTTTTTTTATACTGTACCATTTAAAAACGTATTATATATAGTGTAAATAAATAATATAATCGTTTTTACATAAGAAAATATTATAAATGACTTCTATAAAAGTCAGGTATTTTCAACTTCCAACTAAAGCTATTTTAATGCTTAATGAAAAATGCTGAAAATTCCGCTTTGTCCCTTTGTCATTAAGAATATTTTTCAGTATAGCATTGTTAATGCAAAATGGATCATGATGTATACACTAATTTTGGATTGTAGACCGCTAGCGGCTTCGCCCGCGTGGTTCACATATTTCCTTGAAGATTATCTCTATAGAACTTCTTACCTCTAGGGAACTATAATATTAGAATAAAAATTGTGATATACTAGCATATACTAAATTATATCAAACTCTGTTCGAATTTTATTCTATTTTAATAGTTTTTACGTGAAAAAATTACGAACATATAGTTACAAACTTTGCGCATTCATAATATTAGTAGTATTAGCATGTGCAGATTGTAATATTTAAGTGTACTTTAAATAAATAAATAAACAAATATGGGTTATTCATTTGGTATAATATAAAAACAATATATAAGGTATACATCGTACAGACGTACAATTTAATTTCATTAGACGTATACGTAATCGTAAATCTCTTGGTATAATTACACAAACGACGACATTCGTATGGTATCCGCGCCGCCGTCTCCGATGTTTGGATTTATATCTCGCATCAAATTATATTGCCGGCGTCATTTTATTTATATATTTGCCACAGTAAAACTGCCGATGTTCACAAACAAGTAGATACTTCGGATCGAAGGTATCTCTATGATTCTCTATAACGTTATAACTTTGAATTCAACAAGATATTAAAAACTTGTTAACCCGGTGGCGTAGTCCGCGGCTCGCGGACGTTGTTTTTAAGCTAGTTTCGCAAAGGTCGGTCACGTGATGGATGACCAAAAAGTTATTATCTGGAGCTACTCCGTGCTTTGAAAGGCACATTAAGCTATTGGCCCCGGTTATATTTCCAGTCGTCAACACCCTCCAATCCGCATGGATGGACTAGCATGATGGGTTATGGCCCATTCTCCTTAATCATCCAAAAGGAAGGCCTGCGCCCCTGCAGTGGGGACGTAACAGCGCTGATGATAATTAAAAACTAAGTAATGTTAAATATTAAAGAAATTTCCATTGTTTATAAAATTTTCAAATTCAATTAAATTTTGCATTCAACATGTGTATCATAACTTTGGAAAAAATAACAGAAGTTCTTCTTCTCCCAACAAGAAAAAAATCCTAATAAAAAACTTCATCTTATGAAAATAAAAACAATAGTAAGATAAATAACTATGAACGATTCTAAATAATCACAGAAGTTTATAGCAAATAATACACCTTAAAAAATCTGTAAGCTTTTCGTTTGCCCATGTTTCTACATCTAAAAATACATCTAAAGTTACAGCAATACCGTATAAATATTAGTAGAACGAGTTGTTATATTTGATTTGTGTTATAAACAGGAGCATCACAAAAATATAAGAATTGCGCTATAACTACTCGCCAGACGCCCCGATATATAGCCAATATATTGCCGGCGAAGAGACGAGAACCACTCGTCGATAGAAATATCAAACGGTATCTGTCAGTTAGCAATCTTTTAAGCTGACCTATCACTGGAAAAAAGTATAACATACTCTGGTATAACTAATGTGACTTAACGTACCGTTTTGAACGGGACCGTCCCGTTTATTGGTGTGTCCCGATATCCCCCCGAAAGATAACCCCGGGACGCAAAATTGTCTCACTTTAGAAATGGTGAGAAAATTTTATTGGACGCACACTGAGCAAGGCGGCAATACTACATCATATATCTAACGAATATTATTAATTTGTTTTCCAATTACTTTGGAGTTATTTGAAACTTTATATGTATTTCGAAAAGCAAGTGTTCGCTTAATTACAGGTGTCTGAGCATATCACACTATACCAAAAAGACGCCATTCTTGTAAGTCATAATTTCTTGTGACATATACTTTCGACACAAGAAATCACCTTCCTCCTCCCCATTATTTTTTTTAAAACCGGTGTCCCGTTTTGATCTAAAGAAAAAATGGTCACGTTAGGTATAACACATCTGCTGGCCCTGCTTCCGATATCCGACGCGAAGACGTTATGAGGGTAATCCCGTTCTTCGATCGATTCGATGTATCGATATAACGCGCTCTCGATAAATCGCTACGTCGCACGTGCGACCTTCGTGCGGCATAATTATATTTTCGTCTCCTATAATAGACACCGCGCGAATCTTTCCTGGGAGCACATAATAATTTAATATGATATTTTATGAATTCTATATTAATACGATATCTAATTTTTGTGACTAATCCTACTAATATTATAAATGCGAAAGTTTGTGTGTACGAGGGTCAAACTGAAAGTTCTTAGAAAATCAAAAACTGATTACATTAGCCAGTTATTAGTTTTATTATATCTTTTCAAAATATTGTCCATTCACTTCAATACACCGCTGCATGCGATGGAACCACTGGGAAAAGCACTTTGCCCACTCGTCCTTAGGGGTCTCTTCAATGGCATCGCGATACGCAGCCACCGCTTCTTCAGCATTCATAAACCGCTTTCCTTTAAGTTTTTCTTTAATTTTTGGAAATAAATAAAAATCACAAGGCGCGAGGTCGGGGCTATACGGCGGGTGACCCAGTAATTCAACGTTTGATGTCGCCAAATAGTCGATCGTTCGCTTGGCGGTGTGCGACGAGGCGTTGTCGTGGTGAAGGAGGATCCTACTGCGAGGTCGTTTCTCTTGAACTTTTTCCAAGACAAGTGGCAAACAATTGGTAGTGTACCATTCTGCAGAAACTGTTTTTTGATCCTCTAACACAATTGTTGCAAAATGACCTATCCTTCCAAAGAACGAGGCCACCATTTTTTTTCCCGCACTTCGATCTCTCTTCACTTTAGTTGGCAACTCCTCGAAAGGAAACACCCACTGAGCAGATTGTCTTTTGGTTTTAGGATCATAACAGTAAATCCAGCTTTCGTCACCTGTTAGTATGTCGAACACAGCATTTGAGTCACCTCCGTTAAATCTTTCAATCATTTTACGACACCAATCCACACGATGGAGTTTTTGAGCCTCAGTCAAATTATGAGGTATCCACCGGGCGCAAAGCTTCCTGACCGCTAAATGTTCGTGGAGGATTTTGTGCACTTGACTCATACCGATGCCTAAGCTTGTCCGAATCTGTTGATAGGTCACTCTTTTGTCAGTCTCTATCATACGCCGCACAACACAGATGTTATCTTCAGTCGTCGCCGTAGAAGGCCGTCCCTCACGTAAATCATCAGTGAGATTAGTGCGACCACGTTTAAACTCATTAAACCAGTTGTAAACAGTCGCACGAGATGGGGCTTCATCGTGAAAGGCCAATCGTAGTCTAACTTTCTTGTTGACTTAAATGACATCGAAAGTCATAAAAAATCATTGCACGAAAATTTTCTCGTGTTAAATTCATGATGACGTGACACAGACAATTTTCAATTTGCCGCCAAATCGTAAAACAAATGACAAATGAATGAAATATATACTCAGTAATATTGGCAAAGAGTTATATTTTCAAATTTTAGAATTATTTTTTTATTATATTGTTTATAAGTGGCCAGTTCTAAGAACTTTCAGTTTGACCCTCGTATTACTCTTTAACGCATGATGTTTGGTATAATTCTCAGTCTGGATAGGCAACTTTGTATCTCACTGATAGGTTCCCAAAGAACCAAGTAGGCATACCAACTACTGTAAAGTTACTCAATAAATAAAATAAAAATATAGTTACTAGATATTCATTGTTATATGACTGACGTTCGTCATTGCGTTCTATGGATCCCGGAGACGATCAAGTCGTTTGGGGGATCTCACGTTAATACCGAAAGCCGAAAGCCGAAAGATTGCAGCAGCAGTGGGCGTCTTTCGGCTGAAATGATGATGATGATAATATAAAAGCTTGTAAAAAAATGTGTACTATTAGTATTTATCACTTTTAAGTTGTATAATTACAATATGGCAATGACTCGAAATTTAAGAACGATTCAATATAATTTATAATCACCATCATCGTCACCAGCGTATTAATGTCTCCACTGTTGAGGCTCAGGCCTTCCCTATGGGTGGAATTGATTCAAATCGAATAGGGAATATGGAACAAAGGTCCAGTCTTGTCGGTGATTATTAACGAATGCAGATACAGCCGGTAGCAACGGCTTAATATGGAGCTCGAGGTAACAAATTTTTGGGCATCCCTCCTATGATCTTACTAATTACTATGTTACGCTCCTCTATTTTAATTTATAATAACCGAAATATATCTAACTGTAGATTGTGGTATTTTCATACGTAAACTTACCTAAACTAGATACAGTAAATTTCTTTTATAAATAAAAGAAAGAAGGATAGCAAATACAATTTTACTCGCGTCTCCTTGATCGCGTGGGTTATATTTGATACCACCAATTTAAGTCGCAACAAATCCCCTAATATTCTCGGAATCGCGTACCTATCGGCAAACCGCTAGTTATACGTTGCCATTGAATGTAGCTAAGTTTCTAAAAATATTTAGTAAATAATATCTCTAAATATAACTAGCTAACTATAGATACACTTCAATCTATTTTAAACGATTATAATTTACAAACTGTAATTTGCACCTTTGTATATCTTTTTTCAAACATTTACAATTACCAATTTGAATTTCCTTGGAATACATTTTTCTGTATTCAATTAATTAAAAAATTAAATCGGTGGTTCTTTATCCGTTCAATACCCTGTCATCTATCTCTAGGTGTAACAGACAGCATTCGAGACGCCCCTCAAATCTTATATAATAGGATTATTTTTAGCGTAAGGATAAATCAATCGACGTTTTACTCTATATTTAAACGAAAAAACACATTACATAAGGTATGTGCAAATGCCCAGAATATCGAAAAAAATTATAAATATGTATTAAATCCCTCGGTTACAAGGTTTATTTTGAGAATGTTTTTGTGAAATTTGCTACTTTCTTAGACAAAGAAAATTTTCCTGGTACGTTAATAGACAATTTATTTACAATAGTGAAACATAACAAATGCTATTAAGAGTTCGCATTGAGGCGAAGAGAAAACGAAACTAAATTACAAAGTCAACCAATGATACCGGGCATTCATTCGGCTGAAATTTTACCTGTCCAATAATATTAATAGAATATCGTCTTCATAAATCAATGGTGCCAAATATGTTTATTATTTTATGATCTAATATGTTTTTTTAAAGGGTTATGATTGAATTGCTGTTTGCAGAATAAGAGCCCAGATAAGAAAATATAGATGATTTCGCATTGCACGAGATAAAAGATCAGAAAATATTTTCAATAAATTAGGAGTACTCCAAAACCTTAATAAATAAATAAAACCGCATTTTTTGGTAAATCAGTCAACATAACATAATCACTACATGTGCATCAATACATTAAAAAATAGTAATTACCTCACTTAGACTTATTACCTATGTAATTTTCATATTTCTTATCACAGTGTTTTAGGACTTTAATTGACTTTAAGTAATTTAATATAAGAATGCTGAAATATACCCTCTTAAGACGGCGCAGCACATACAAGTGCTTTGTAAGGTACGTATAAGAGTATGTTGTGTTGTATAAACTGCAAACACCGCGTTTACGTGAACTATGGTGTGTTACCTCAATACGTCCAGTCTAGCATAAGATTTACACAAAACTTCCAAGAAACTCACCGAGTCTGACGCAATTCCGGTCTTGATCTCGGCTTCTCATCTCATTTGCAATATTCCGATTTAATATCCGAATAACATTTGTTCCTTATTCAATTTCCGATACAGCTCATTCATCGGTAACACTTTTTGTACTCTATAATCTCTAATTATAAGCTCGATGACGAAGTTTTACAAACTGCCTCATTAAATTATCAACTTCAATTCTATATTAGAAAGGCAGAAAATATATTATCAAATCCACCGAAAAATACTACTTAACGATTAAATAAAATCACACAATTATGGCAAAATAAATTACCTCAGAAGATTTCGTGATAAAAGGCGATTGATCTCGGTGGCGAGGTTAATGATACCTTATTTATTTATAACTGGGCGATTTAATTCATAATCCGTTGCATTTTTATTACGAAAACAAGTTAGAAATCTAAAAACAGAACCTGATCAAAATAACGTGTCTCAACTTGGCTCAATGTTAACTAATTTTTTTTAATTCCGAGTGATTCATAGAGTGACCTCATATATCATATCAAATAGATACACATTATAAAATGTCATAGTATTTGTTTCTCCAATATGCCTTACTCGTTTTTATTTTCGCTAAAGTATGATATTGTAATTTTTGTTTTTACCTTCTTTAGTCTTACGAAGATACAAAATCCGGTATGAAAGTAAAAGATGCGAGATTTTTGAGTAATACATTAATATTAACCACCCCTTTTAATAGAAGTTTTTTGAAAATATTCAACACTTTTTATGTCTAATTTTGAGTTTTTAAGATTTTGGTAGATTTATTAGTTTCTACATAGGGTTTACTTTCTTACTGTACTTAGTTTTCTCGTTCTAACTATTAGCTAAAGACAGTTCTCGGTTTCTTGTTTAAAATTCTATATGACCATCATAGTCCTTCTTACTATACGTTTCTAATTCGGACGTTTCTGGGCATCACAATTCCGGGCTGCAATATGGGACGGATAATGTGCTGGAGATTCCTCATACTAGATCGGGATACTATCGTGAGTCCTTTTCCGTTAAGCAGCTGGGGTCTGGAATAAGCTGCTGCCTGCTATTCCACATATAAAATCTGTTGCCGGTTTCAAATTCAGATCGCCTTAATATCTTTTAGATAGCGTATCTTAACTTCCAACAAGTATTTTATATTTATAAAATATTATTTATTTTTTATTTTATATATTTACATATTTTACCTTCATTGGCGTATTACTTTATTGATTTACTACATTATAATAGGTTTTCCTCTTTACTATGTGCACACTACTTCCATTTGTCTACAAATGTTAAACAAATCAAAAATTGTTTTGCTTTTAGCGATAAGATTGTATTTGCCCACCCTAGCATTAGAACCAATATTGTTAAATTGATATTAATAATTATGTGCGAGCAATAAAGTATGTATCTACCTATCTAATATTATATTCGTGTTAGAGCTATAAAATACAATATCATAAGCGTTATATCCACTAAGTGATAGAAAACATTATTCAAAATAAAGTTGGAGAGTTTTAACTTGTGTTGTTGTGGACAGTTTAAGCTTAGTAAACTTGTTTACTTCATAGAATCGTTCTAAGAATCAAGTGTGGGGTTACAAGATTACCTGTATCAAGTCCTATAGATTACAATTTCAGGCATTAAAATCATTACAACTAGCTGAATATCAAGCTAAATCTTCTTCATTCATATAGTAGATGAAAATTATAATGACACAGACGCACACCGCCCGAATAAAACAAGGAAGAATGATTGATACACAAGGAGTGGAAGACAAAAAAAATTAACATTTTCATTCGGAATTCTCCCTTTGTTTTTCCCGGGGCGTCATAACTGGGATCCGGGACGAATATTAAATTTGCCTCGTCAGTAAAAAGCCGGCGCGATCGTAATACCGTGACGTTTGTTTAAATTAAGCCATCTGAGGTATGTCGACCTCTGTGCAACCTAAATGTCATATTAAAACCTTCTTTCTTTTGATGGCGGAGTAGATAAAAAGTTTAGGCAGACATTCACTCCTAATACTTCTAAGATGAAATATTGCCATCTTAAATTGGAGTATTTGATTAAAAAAAACTCATCATTTCACATGCAAATGTACCCTAAAATATAGGCGTAGAATTCAAGTTTTCCTGATAATTTTAACGAACTTTTTGGTCGTTTTTTATATTTTTAATTTGCAGGGGGGTGTGTGCAGTACCTACTTTTCGAATATACCTAGCTATAAGTTAAAGCTAGAACTACGTCCGTGAAATACTCATATTCGATGTATAAAAGAAAAAATTAAAAAAAAACGATGAACTGTTATGACGCGTTTAAAATGAGAATTTTACATTTTATACCATAGTTATACTATATTATATCGTACTGCAAAGGTTTCAAGTCGGCATGACCTTATTCAACATCTCCGCACACCATTCTTCAATCAATTATCGATGAAACCACATAGAATTCAGGTATTTTGATCTTATTGTATTGAGACATACATATAGACACGATAGGAGAACTTTGTTTACACTGTACTGTATTTATATTTATATATAGATAAGTATAAATTGAGCTAATTTTAACTACTTACTTAATTTTAACACAATACTTTATTTCTCTACTAACTATACAAACCACTTACACTAAGCGAATTTCCTCCATCTCTCCAAAAATAACGGCGACTGACTTACCTGAAACAATAATAATATTAAATAAATTTGAAAAATAATTGGATTACTTAATAAATTTTTTTTACATAATTAACATTCAATTGGCAATTTATTAAATTTTATCCGCAACTTTATTAACCTTTCATGATAAAGGTAAAACATATATTTTGTAATCATTTTTCGTTCATTGACAAAGCTCGAAAAAGCCACCCACAAAGCTATTTAAAAAATCGACATGTAATCTGACATGGCATTTGTCTCTCCGTATTAAATAACATATTTATAAAACGGGTCGTTTGTATAAAAACGATACTATTCTTCATCCAGTCTGTTGCCATGCAATTAGGTTAGAAAAAAAAGATGAAACCAAAAAACAAATAAAAATGCACACTCGAGCAGATGTTGGCGCATAGTGTTGAGCGATTGAGGCAGGTGCATTCACCGTAGGGTTGCCACGCGCTGTTATTATGCAGTTTTTATACAGCATTAAAATAGCAGGTTGAAAGCATAAACTCATGATGCATTTATTATAGTTTACTTGTTGTAATTAACTGACTAAACGCAGTGAAATAACTCTTTGATATCGAGGGATATTTTATTATTCAAAACAAGACACATAAGCTACTCTTATTATGAAACATACCACAAAAACATGGAATAAAAAAACCATGAGGGACATTAATATTTTAATAGACACAATATAATGTTTATGTGGTTAATCGTAATTGCTTTTGCGGTTTAGTGATTGAAAACGTTAATTAAATTTGTAACAATTAATTAAACTACGTTGATGATAATTTATGGTAATATTTCAACTGTTTTTATGGAATTTATTTGACTATAAAGGGTAATTTTAATATATAATATTATACTTAAAATTGTAATAATTTCAATTTTAGTCACATAATTCACAATCAGTTTTGATTTTAATTGAATTCAATCTCAACTAAAAAATGTAGTTAACCGATAGGCTTGCTAGCGTGAATATATAGATAGATTCTATACTTACTTTAAGGTTCTGTACGTTGAAGAGATACTGTATTAATTAGATCTTAGTGAGTCAAAGAGATTTATAGGCGTGGTGATTTATCAAAGTACAGTGACGCCCTCAAAGGTCTATGGATCCGACAATTTGGCAAACCGAGCAATTAACGCTAATCGCTATAGTTTCCCGGCAATTTGCACAAATGACGCGTTACACAGTTCGACACAACTGTTCCTCGTCTAATGAACTATCTGAAGTACAATGACGCAATAAAGTTTTAAATTATTTAATCAAGACCTGCTAAATATGAACAAGCACTTAGGTATATCGATTTCAAATCACTTTAGTTGCAAAACGTTTATTTCTGAGAAAGGTACTCATATTTTTTACGCCAACTTTTATAATATTTTTAACTTTACTTGTGTTTGATACATTCTCATTCAGAAAACTATATTCATATTTTACAGAAAAAAAAACGCTTGAAAAGATTAAAATTGCGCAAATTCAAGTGACAAATACTTACCTAATTCACCGGAGTTCCGTTAAACTCTGGTAAGTAGCTCAAATAGTAATACAGCAGACATATCAGAAAAATACTTGATTTCAGTCTCTAGTTTATCATGATTACAATTATTTTGCGGTGCAAATATTAAAAAAAATAGTAAACAAATATTATCATTACTACGGAACGGAACGTTGCAACGGAAATATATTTATTATAATAACTCAGAGCTATAATTTTTTCTTTCACTCAATTCATCTTTTACCAAACGTTTAAAGTGTTAATAGCTGTTTACCATCTAATGAAAATTATTTAATTTCCTCTTATTAATCTCCACTTGATCTTGATTCAAATATCTATTTAAATGAAACACTTAAAACGTTTTGAATGGTAGTGTTAGCCCTATACAAATGATCGGGCTATCGACAGCGCGAACGCTTCTTGGCCGCGTGCTAATCGACCTACTAATCGTGGCTGCCACGTCGTTAACCCTCCATCCACTACACATAAATAAGCCGCCCAACTTATCTTAAGTGCTTCTGCTTACTAATTCGATCATAGGTTACACTGAAATATAGACCGAAGATGACATTAATACAAAACATGATTGATTTTATCTAATAATCATGTTCATAATAGTTTCATCACTGATGAAGCCATCAATTACATAAAATTAACAATTAGTCTTAGATATCTCGTCAAAAATAATCCATTCTTACACTATGTAGTTTGTTACACTTTCATAGCAAAACGCACCGATTCGATTATAATGAAAGTTGATATTAAGATACTCTGAGACAAGAACAAATATTACTTAAGCATAAGTAAAAACTTAAGCAAATATTTTTAACCAATAGAAAACCATTCGCATGATGTAAGAACTATCATGTTGGTTAAAAATCTTAACGGCTTCTTAACAATAATTCGCACGTGCTGTATAACTGGAAACGAAAAAATACAGACAATCTCTAAATAACCGACTAGATATAGCCACCCTAAAACATAACGAGCCAGCCCGAAAATTAATATGAAGACATTCAGAAAGAAATTATCTAAGTGTTGGTCGAAATATAATGCCAGACGTTCCCAACAAAGACATTCCGGGAGTCCGGCTTAGCCGACCACTCCTCACTCCTCCCCCCTTCTCCCACTGTTGTTTAATTCCATTAAACCACCCCTTTTATCTTTTCCCGCTTTTATCTTTGTTCTACTATTGGATTACTAGACGAAATGGCGTGCTGGAGGCACACGCGATCTTTAGTCTAAGTTATCTGCATTAAGTTGACCAAATAATTATATAAGTTTCTTATAAGCAGTTTTGAATCTATTAATTCCATAAAAGACTATTCTTGATGCAAAGACTATTAATTCCATGCATTACGTTCCTAACAATAATTAGCGACTTTATAATAGCGTTACTCACAAGTAAGTTCTTTACATAATATTTAAATTTATTTACAATTTTTGAAACTTTATTGAACATAGCAATGCATTTAAGAGACATTAATTGTTTTTGTTTTCCATTCCTGGTAGCGTTAACGTAGAAATTGATTTTCTATTATTAGTTGTAGTCGAGTAAATTTTGTACCTTTTTGTATCAGATATTCATACACACGAACTGCACTTGAGGTGACCACAGTATGTCAATTTTTTTCCTGTTAATCTTAATATCTAGCCCCCAGAACATTAAAGTTTAAAATTAATTGAAAAAATTGGGTAGCTTTGTTTGACGTGACGTTTAGTATGGGATTTAAGGAATATTATCTGATGTTATCGGATATTTTTTTATCTATATAATATATCTAAGAAGACTCTTGGGTATAATTTACATTAAGTAAGTTCCTGTTCGTTTCCAAGCACTTCAACAGTTGTCATTATACTTTTTTTCTCATTATTATTATTTGTTTGCATATAGTCTTAAATTTTTTATTTTGTTTTAGGATATTTAATGTATATGTACGTGCTGTCTTATTTGACACTTGTATCTAATCAGTAAACTACTAAGAATCTTACATCAGTTTATATAAAATCCGTTTAATCCAGCTAATGTAATACGTCCACAACAAAGTGCTTCAATTCAATCCGAACTGTGATGAGCATCGCACGGTGTAGATAAACTGTCAAACTAAAACGGAGTGTAGTCTAAATGACGTTCCCAAATTGAAATACTTGGCCCGATGGATCGAGCGGTTCATTTCACATCAGCCCTAAACATGGATTCTCACTTAATTACCGATACGGGCGGTTATATCACCTCCATTCTGACGTAGATGCAATGAAGGAGTTTCATTAGTGGAATAGTTACGTGTGGCAAATTGAAGCAGCACTCTCACAAAGCCTATTCATAACGGTATTGACAGATTGTAAATTGTTTGAATAGGAACAAATGACACTGTAGGCTATGTAGGTGTTTTCTCGTCGTTTGAGTGAATACCAAGAAAATCAAATTATGTTTATATCTACGAAAACGTTTACGAGAGAGATCTTCATATTGTTATACCTGTCAAATAATATTTCGTGTGAAACGAAAATAAATAAAATTTGCGAGAAATATTTGAAGCATGTTCCATCTTGATAGTGACGAATAATTTGTATGAATCGTGAGACTGCTGATGTTTAACGAAATCAGATGACAGCAGCTTTAATACGAAAAGATTATTTTTTACTGTAGAAATATAATAACTTTCTATACACTTACTAGGTTGATGATACTCATTGTATTTTGATTCTAAACTTTAACCCACCTGAGATTAAAAGTTCCTGAATTTGATAGCCATCATTCTAACTAAATATTACATTATTATTAAGGATTTCTGTTTAGATTTTCTTAGAATTGGTTTTCTACTATTTTTAATATTGTCGCTAGTCTTATTTTCATGCTACTCACATGCTTTTGGTACTGTCAATTTATAGTCTGTGATACATTTGTGCGCTCTGTGGAAAATTTAAAGAACAATATGCTCTATTCAGCCCCGCTATTCTGTAAAAATCCAAACCCGAATTCGAATTCACTCAGGTGAACGAATTCACGTCAAAAATCGGAATCCGCTCAGTCTTGAATTGGTAATAACGTTTCGTGGCATAAGTGAAGTGAGTTTCGAAATGACAGAAATAGAATATCTAAGACACATATAATCAATCAATTTTGTTTTTATATTTTTATACAAAAAATGGAAGCAATAGAATTTCTATACTACATGACATGAGTTCGGACACAAGAGTCTGGAAGGAAACTGGTCAGGATTTTTAAAGAATCGCAGGGCTGTGCGCATGGGATTTAAGACGAAGAATGCGCAAGATCATCCACTGTGCGCATTCTTCGTCTATGGAGGTACAAGTAAGATTTTTCGTGGTGTTACTGGATCGTGTAATGATTTTAAAAGCTTTGTTATACAATAACAACGAAAATATAACTGGCGTCATAATATTAAATAAATAATTAGCTGTGTTGAGTTGAACCGAGTGTGATAGTAACTTATCTGCAATTGTGATTTTGCTGAAATAAATATGTATTCCTAATTGATATATTGTTGTTTTAATATCAGTATTCTATTTATAAAGATTGAATAAGAAGAAAAACCGTCAGTTTCAGACCAAGCACAATGGATTATGCACTTACCCATCACAGCGTGCTACCAAAGTTATATTGTAGCATATGAACCAATGTATATTTTCAAGTATTTTGTGTATCACTATATACTTGAAAATGCCACAGTTTAGAAATATTTGTCTGTTTATAAATAAAGTTTCTATGTCAACTTTCTAAATAAGTATTTCAGTACTGAATTTAATATTTATATTTTCTTAGAAAACGTTTACCGTGATTTTCTAGAAATATTCTTCAGGAATGACGCAAATAAACCATCCTAATATGTGTCGTACGAAGCTCAAAGGATTTCTTAGTAATTCGTCACAGTGTGCTATGATAGTTATATTGGAGCACATCAGCAATATAGGTAAATAAATTTTGTGTAGATATTGATTGAAATATGTTTTCAATGTATGTTCAATGAAAGTAAACAAAAGAAAATGGCGGATCAATATCACGTGTTTAAGCCTACTACGAATTCAATTAACAAACGAGTTTGGTTAGAACAACTGTCAAACAAACACATCAAAGTGATCGACAAAGTTGGGCGAGTAGATTAGGGTAAATAATGCAACTACTTTCTATTGCGTTACAACAACGACACTTTAGTACGTAATAGGCGTATTTTCATCGGGTAGGCAAAATAGTTTAGTAACAAAGTTGTGTTTGATATTAATCAATAAAGCACTCTGTAGATTGGAAGTTCGTTACAACTTTGAAGTAGGTAGGCAATGTAGGCGTAAGGGAACTAAATAATTTTGAAACAAAAGACTATACCTATCTGTATTGGGCCCGGCAATGAGATCATCATTATCAGACCTTTTACGAACTCACTGCAGGGGCTTTCCTTATAGATGGTTAAGGAGGATGAGCCATAACATTTCACTTTGGCCCAATGCGAATTGGAGGGTATTAACGACATCAAATGCAGCCGGGAGCAGCAGCCTAACGTGCTTTCCGATGGAGGAAGTAGCTCTAGGTAATAATTTTTTGGTTACCTATGCATTGACCGACCCTTGTGAAAGTTGCTTCCCCACAACGATCGTGGGCCGAGGCGTTTATCTACAAAGACTGTAATCATGAGAAGATGAGAATTTCAGGGGTGATTTTGTGTTTTTTACATAAAGAAAATTTTATAAACCAATTGGCGTTTTGAAAAAACCCTAACAAATATTTATATTTTCCTACTTTTATTTTGACATTATTTCTTGGCACAAACTGCCGTACGTCAGGTTAACCCTACCTTCAAGACATTAAAGTTTAAAATCGAGTACAGAAATTTGACAATTATGTATAACCTGACGTGCTGACCGACTGTAATTGAAAGATACTATATAGTATTAGTTAAAGTCTCCGCCTCTGTTAAAACTTTAACTATGCTAGTCTTTAAACTATACGTAATCCTCGCAACAGCTTTCGATGCTGCTTTCACTGTCTATCAGAAATGTTTTCGAGAAAGCTTATATTATTCATGCAAAATGGATGGAATCGCTAGTCTTAATTAAGTTGTTCAATATATTCGTAGCCAACTGATCTGTATAATATTCAAAACTGTCACAAACTAATTTAAGTTGATGCATAGGCTATATCATCATCATCATCACACCTTTTACGTCTCCACTGCAGGGGCTCAAGCCTTCCTTATGGGTTGTTAAGGAGAATGGGCCATGACCCTCCACGCTGGCCCAATGCGGATTGGAGGGTATTAACGACTGCAAATGCAGCCAGAACCAACAGCTTAACATGCCCTCCGAAGCACAGAGCAGCTCGAGATAGTAATTTTTTGGTCATCCATCCCGTCACCGACTCTTGCGAAAGTTGCTTAACAACAACGATCGCGGGCCGCGTCGCTTAGCCACTACGCTACACCGTGGAAAATGGTAGAACAAGAGCATATCAAAAATACTTTTATGAATGTCATAATTTGTTTGATTTGGTGATTTTATTAGGATCTCAAATAATCGAATTATAATATTCATTAAGTTTTTTTATCGAAAATGCACGAAGTTACATTTTTTTCATAGGTAGAAGTACATAGAAGACGGGAGTGCCGAACTCGAGTCTACGCATATACATGTTTCAAAACCATATTGTGCAATATATATTGGGTACATATATGCAGTATTATACATTTTTGGAAAGGTTATTTCATGCTTATTACGTTACAGGTTTTTAATTTCTAAAGCAGCGACAATTATGTCAGTAAGTAATTAAAAAGTGGCATACCTTATTTTTTACTTTTCTTTTTTTTCATCTAAGGTTTTCAATATTACCCACGGCTCCCCACGCGCAACTTTTTATGTTAATTGATAGTCTAACTATTCAGTAACAGAACACAAAAAAAACAGCTGCGGAAGTTTGCGGTTTTAGAAAATATAAGAAATAATGTGTGAAAAGTCGGAAAATAAAAATCAGTATCTTTGGCGGTTTACCACAGACACCGTTCACAAGGACAATAATTATATTACTTTTGGAATATTTTATTTATTTAGCGATAACAAAGGAATTTTATCAAATTTGCACTCGTTATGCGTGAGAAATTACTAGATAATAATTATGTGGGTAGCAATTTGATATTGGAAACAATTTGATATGGCAATACCGCACGAAGTTTTTTTTTTTAAATTACACTTGCTCAGCGGAAATTACGGGTGTAGACGAAACATTTGATCAACATCGAAAATGCACGAAGTTACATTTTTTTCATAGGTAGAAGTACATAGAAGACGGTTGTGCCGAACTCGAGTCTACGCATATACATGTTTCAAAACCATATTGTGCAATATATATTGGGTACATATATGCAGTATTATACATTTTTGGAAAGGTTATTTCATGCTTATTACGTTACAGGTTTTTAATTTCTAAAGCAGCGACAATTATGTCAGTAAGTAATTAAAAAGTGGCATACCTTATTTTTTACTTTTCTTTTTTTTCATCTAAGGTTTTCAATATTACCCACGGCTCCCCACGCGCAACTTTTTATGTTAATTGATAGTCTAACTATTCAGTAACAGAACACAAAAAAAAAACAGCTGCGGAAGTTTGCGGTTTTAGAAAATATAAGAAATAATGTGTGAAAAGTCGGAAAATAAAAATCAGTATCTTTGGCGGTTTACCACAGACACCGTTCACAAGGACAATAATTATATTACTTTTGGAATATTTTATTTATTTAGCGATAACAAAGGAATTTTATCAAATTTGCACTCGTTATGCGTGAGAAATTACTAGATAATAATGATGTGGGTAGCAATTTGATATTGGAAACAATTTGATATGGCAATACCGCACGAAGTTTTTTTTTTTAAATTACACTTGCTCAGCGGAAATTACGGGTGTAGACGAAACATTCGATCAACATCGAAAATGCACGAAGTTACATTTTTTTCATAGGTAGAAGTACATAGAAGACGGTAGTGCCGAACTCGAGTCTACGCATATACATGTTTCAAAACCATATTGTGCAATATATATTGGGTACATATATGCAGTATTATACATTTTTGGAAAGGTTATTTCATGCTTATTACGTTACAGGTTTTTAATTTCTAAAGCAGCGACAATTATGTCAGTAAGTAATTAAAAAGTGGCATACCTTATTTTTTACTTTTCTTTTTTTTCATCTAAGGTTTTCAATATTACCCACGGCTCCCCACGCGCAACTTTTTATGTTAATTGATAGTCTAACTATTCAGTAAAAGAACACAAAAAAAACAGCTGCGGAAGTTTGCGGTTTTAGAAAATATAAGAAATAATGTGTGAAAAGTCGGAAAATAAAAATCAGTATCTTTGGCGGTTTACCACAGACACCGTTCACAAGGACAATAATTATATTACTTTTGGAATATTTTATTTATTTAGCGATAACAAAGGAATTTTATCAAATTTGCACTCGTTATGCGTGAGAAATTACTAGATAATAAGATAATCCTATTGGACAGCTGTCGGAAGACGCACAAGAGTCTCGCAACAAAGACTACAGAAACATGCGACTTCATCATGCCAAAAAATGTTCCCGGTCTGCAACAAATGAAGATGTCTTTAAAATGCTTTTGTGAACGTCAGATCCATATATAACAAGTTTAAGAAAACCATACTTAAGAAATGTAAAAAATCTTGAAGTGGAGGCAATAAAGTCTTTTAAAAGTGGTACCTGAAAGTGAACGCACGTTTACTGACCCTGATCCTGAAGCAATATTGGTACCTACCAAAATAAAAATAATATTGATATTTAGTTATTAGTAATGTTTGTAACGAGTTATATCAATCTCTGAAGCTACAGGCCTAATATAGTTTGTTTGTTCAGCAAAAAATTTTTTTTGTATTTTTTATTAATTGGGTAATTTTGTATTTAACCGTAGTTTTAGCCTTTTTAGTCATTAAAACTTGTCTTTCTTTTGGAATTATTTTTTTTACCATTTTATTTTTGTGTTTTCCCATTTTTTTTACTTCTATGACATATAACATATATATGTATATAGAAAAACACTACAAATTATACATCGTTTGAATTTCCAAACCTCACTGAATATTTGTAGCAAATTTCATTGCGGTACTACAAAAAATCATGAAGTTATACATTTTTGATCCGATAACGACCGATTCTGCCCACCGTGCGCTACCGAGCTACTCATAGGCTATATAATAAACGATAAATATATTATCTAAACGACAATTCTAATGAACATTTTATTGACTATTTGCTAATGAACATTTATTAATTGCAGTTTTTCAGAGTCCAAACATTAGTCTTTCCAAAGTAACTCATGCGATTATGTTACTCAAGCGGCCGTTTCACATATTCGATTCTATAGTCCAGTAGGTAAAGATAATAAGTAACTTAAAAAAATATTTTATGTACTTTTATGTTTGAGAATTTGAATGTTCAAAAACCATATAATACTAACTTATGACAGTTCTTACTTCTTTGAAATTCTTGATTATTTGGTAAAAATAATTGTTTAATTATTGACTTTCACTCAAGTAATTACTTCTACTCGACTATAGATACGAATGTCAGTGCATACAGCTCTGAGCTCAAGTTACTGCAGAACGACTAATTTCTACAACGGATTTTGAACTTACCTCCTAGCGCCTCGGGGCTTAAGATCAATTGGAGCTATTTTAATTTCGAAGAACCTACTGTCTGTCATTGGCAGTAACAGCGCAATTATGTTACTGAGACGGTATGCGCGTGCGGCGTGTCTAGCATATATTGGTTCTAGGGTTGTCTCTGTCTATTATTATGTTTTGTTTATAATATTAACGAATTGTTTAACTTATTGGAGGAAAATTTTATTTTAATCAATCAATTTCATGATATCCCGACTTCATGTGTTTGTTTGCGTTACATCAACATTACATTTCACGTTAAGTTACCGAAATTGGTCTTAATACGTTCTATAAACAATTAATTAAAAAGAAAATGTTTATATAAAATAAAAGAAAAGTCAGGTAATATTATATTAGTTAAAAAAGCTGAATTATAATTAAAAAAGGCCAATAGCGAGAAAAGTTCTTGTACAGGGTTTAACTTAAATATTAACGTTTATTTTAAAAATTAAACACTTTCATTAGGTTTTCCTGGAATCTGAAGATAAAAAAGAATTTTTCATTTTAAAATTTTAGACTAAGAGTTAGTTTCAAAGGATGCTTCATATTGGTCTATTTATTTAAATAACTTCAAAACTATTAATAACCATCCAATCCGAATTGGGCCTGCGTCGAGGATATGGCCCATCCTCCTTGATCATCCACAAGGAAAGTCTGAGCCCCTGCAGTGGGAACGTAATAGAACTGATAATGATGATATTAATAACAAAAATATCAGTACTGTTTTTTTTTTGTACGGAACCTTAAAAATGGTATGCCATCAGCCCTGTCAGCGCACGAATATAGAATACCAAGATCCATACACAAACTGTCAACTCACTCTCTAATGTGCACAAGGCGAATCACATTAACTCAATTTACGCATTGCCGAGCGGCGGCTGCGCACTGGTCTACAATCGGACGCAGTGCAGACAGCTAAACACATTCATACTTGTCTACTCAATCTATGCCGGTCTTCGTCTGGTCATAAATAATTTTCAAATTACGATATGGAACTATTTATATAATACTGAACAAAACTTTAGAAAGCGTATCCCCCGACTTTGAGACAACTCAACTGTTCACGAGTATTTATACCAGTTCAAAATAATAATCATTACCCTTATTTAAACACAGTAATTTAATCGAAAATTGCTCTTTTGGAATAATCACGAATGCACAGAAATTCGGAAAATTATATAAAACAACCAATACGTTTGTTATGTCTAATTTAAAGTATTTCATCTATTAAAAATTTTATGTTTGTCAACTTTAACAAAAGTTTATAAAAAAATTAATGGCTGATTTGGTGGGAATTTGTCATTTTCGGAATTTCCCTGCTTTGAAATTACCCCAAAGCACTATAATACCCAGATTAAACGTCTACAAAATTTTAGTTACACTTAGTAATAATAATCTAAACCCGTATGATGATCTAATCGACACAAAAATATACTGTTAGTATGAAACTTACTCGTAATATAACCAAAAAAACTCATAATTTTGAACATGTCAAAGTCAAAATAATGTTTATTCAAATAGTACTTTTGAATGGTCCAACATTGTTTTGCCTACCACTCTTTAAGGACGTCTTTTAGCTGATAAGAAGAACAAACAAGAAACTCAACAGCTCTAATAGGAGTAATGACGTTCACAAAAAGCATGTCATTACCAGATAATAATTTAATAATAATGGCAACAATTGCTGGACTATCTTAATTCCAAATATTCTTATCTGTTATAAAAAAAATTAATAAGTATTTTTTAATAGGAGATTTAGACTGCATGACATCTAATTGTTGTATTTTGCTTGGGACCTTATTGTAGAAGCACACACAAAGACCCCTGAATGAGTTAATAACTTTTTGCAGTCTAGTAACAGACACTGTTAATTTATTTTTATTTCTTGTATTAAAATTGTGTACATCACTTTTCATAGAAAACAAGCTAATATTTTTACGAACGTACAGTAAGTTCTCGTATATGAATTCAGAAGCAACAGTCATTATGTCTATTTCCTTAAATTTCTCCCTTAAAGAGTCCCTAATCCTAAGATTATAAGTTGATCAGATTGCTCTTTTCTTAAACATACTGCGGTATCCACAAGACCCATGTTCTTATCTTTTATATTCACATTTATATCTACTTTTTAGCATTTAAGTAGTACAAATTTTAGGCATTTTGTGTTTCCCTTATTTAGGAGAAGATTATTTACATTAAACCAATGTACTACTTTAGCGATAGAATTGTTCACATCGTCATTTAGAGGTAGCCCTCTTTTAATAAAAAAAAAAAGTGAATAGTATCCGCAAACAAAACTATTTCGTGACTATTCCTTACGAAATAAGGTAAGTTATTAATGTAAATTAAAAACAAGAAAGGACCAAGTATTGAGCCCTGTGGAACACCCATCTTAACTTTTGATCCAGGGGATCTTTTGCTATTGATATCAACTTTTTGCACTTTGTCAGTCGAGTATGAGACAATAAAATACAATGAGTTATCTTTAAATCCATAATAATGAAATTTCCTAATCAATGTTTCATAAAAAACAAAATCAAATGCCTTAGATAGGTCACAAAAAACACCCAACGCATCATAGGAAGCTCAGGAAAAATACCATAATCAGTACATTCATTAAATATATAAGCTAAAATTGGAGCTATTGTCTCAATTACAGATTTGAAGACGTCAGTGGAATTATGCCATAAATCAGCGTTTTTCTTTTTTTTTAGCTGACTAAAAGATGTCAAACTAGTACTATGCGTATCCTATTTCAAACTCAAATACATCGTTTAACATGAGAACACAGAATTGTATAGTACAAACAGATTAAAAGTCAAGCAACACTAAACAATGAGATTGTTAACATGATATTTTAATTCGGTTCTGCCAATTTACATTTCGCCGGAGCAGCGTCTCAAACGAAATTGTATAATTAATTAAAACCTCAATTGAACTCGGCCTTTCTAATCGATTTATCGGTAATGCTCGAGAGGAATTCCTTATTAGTTCTTGATTATAATCGAGCAGAAACATCAATCGAGGTGCGCTAACAACTCGAATCGCAATTAATACACGCCGAGCAACCCCAGACGATGACGTGTACGTTTTCCTAACCCTTTGTGATCGGAATCACTTTGATTGAGGCTGAATCGGAATGGAGACAATTGGAGTCAGCAGACGACATCATTCTACTTATTGAGTACTGTTAATCATCATTGTGACATCGCTTTAGACTACAACCAAGACTACAACGTGACCTCATACAATAATTGTTAGGCATTAAATAACTAGTGCATTCTTAATATAAAGTCACTGAGCAATTTAGATATTGTGACAAACGATCAATTTTAACCTTGAACTCATTAGGTATATAATATAATCAGAAAGAGACCATGATATATATCTTAAATTGTATCATTCAAACAAATATCAAATTGTATCATTCAAACAAATATCAATTCCTAATATAGTCTTAACAGTTTGTAAATAAAATAGATTAATAGACTACCTCCGATTATGATCAAACGACATTGGAATTGGATATATACCTGATTAGATGAGTCGTACTTTCCTGGTAATGTCTTCGACATTATTTACAAAGCTACAACAAACGTGATTCTAAACACCGTTCACATAAAAAGTCTTAATTAAAACTTCGATAAGTCTAACGTAGTAAAATATTCCAAAATAATTACAAGCCTTATTTTTAATTCTTAAGAATTATCGATATTGTATCGTATTTCTTTTAATTCAATTCACTGTGCGAATAGATTGATAGCTTAATGAAATATAACCAACAATTTACTATCTACTGCTCGTGACATTAAAGATATAAAGTAAGCCAGAGAAACTAATGCATACAAACTAAGGACTTAAAACGTCTTAGTAATGAGTTGGTTTATGTTTACGGAGTACTTAAGTGTTGACACCGAGTTTATATTATGCAATTTCGTGTACAATCGACAGCACGCCTGATTTTAGACCTTAACATATAAAGATTACAGAATTATAATGTTCAAATCATTAAAATTATTCTTTGTTCTTTACGTCTGATGTGTGTATTTGCTTCTTGTGTTGATTTGGTTAAAGTACAAATGTGTAAATAAAAAATCTATCTGAAAAGAACGCTTCAATAAATTTATGATATATTAAATGTTGCCAGTGATTATTAAAGCCCCTTTCTAATTCATCAGTTTGAAATAACGTTTTCCTAATGTTGCAACGTCATGCATTCTACAATCTTCAGTCGGTAGCACCACGGAGTTGGTCATGCAAATAAAATCTATGGAACCGTAACATTATTCTGACATATTCTAAATCACAATAGAACAAGCGCGAACTATATCCACATATTGCAATTTTCAAGCATTATTGCCATTTTTATTTACGATTCTTTAAGCATCGTAAAACAAATTGCACTAGGCAAATTTATTTCCGTCAGTTAGTATGATTTCATTAGAACAATTTCATCATGAAATTATTTGACAACTTTTATGGTCGAGAAACTAAGGAAATATCGTCATAAATCAATGTCGGGGGAAATATATAACGAAAGTAGCTACTTTTGCAATAGAGCAATGCGTTATATAACGACAAATTAACTCGACAGACTTGGAACCATATCTTTCGCTCAATTTTTAGAGCAACTTTTTATATGCTTCCCTAAAAACTTTGTTCGGCATATTTAAAAACAATTATGAAAATAGGATCGCATGGGGTCACACTGCTATATTCAACATCAACACATCTAGATAGTTGTGATAAGCGAGTCTCCACTTTAATGTATGTGTTATTAGAGCTATTTCTTCTTAAATTAAAGCAAAAAAAAATCATATCTTATATTTTTCTATTATCTGACTGGCGGACTAAATAGAGTTTCTTTTTTTGTTACTATTTTATAATAAAAAAGAGAATGAGATAACAAAACGGAAGTTTTCACTACCCATATTCAGGTATATCAATTGAACGTAACTCTATCTGCTGGCAGATACGATGGGACACAATCTGCTCTGATTGAAACGCTGAGATGTGCTTGCCACGCGCTTTGCCCTACAGATCGTTTGACTACGCTGCGAAGTCCGATATTAAGCACTGTAAAATGAAACGGAGCTTTAATAGCTCTATATGAAATCTGGATTAAACGAATTTATTTGAATGTCTTAATTATTGAAATTTTTATTTGGCAAATATATCTCGAATCTAAATTATTTATTAGATAACTTACAATAGATACTTAATTGAGACAATATTCATTACATCAACTTTAACTATTACAAAACAAATTCCAAAACGTGCCAATGACAATTTTATCATTCCTTTTGTAAGATTTTTTTTTTATTAGGTACTTAACTTTAGAATTTAATCTGCTGCTTTACGGTACTTCTATAATAATTTCTATACTTCTATACATTTCTTTGTTAAATTGAAGCAAGATCTAGATCTTATCTAAATCATTTCTTTGTTAAATTGAAGCAAGAAATAAATATATCTATTTAATCGATTTTATCTTCCAGACATTATCCCTAATCCATCGTTAAACATCCGAAATCGGTGAGGTTGTCGTTTAAGTGGCGGATAATTTATTCCGTATCCAGGAAAAAATCGTCCATACCAACGACATCCCCTTAATCCTTTGATGGATTTCTCCGTGCAGACGATAGGAATACCGGAAAAGTGCACCCAGCACACGGAAATGTTGAAGAATTTTATCTCTTACGGATTTCCGTATGCAAACGTTTTACATGGGCGTCGCCTCAAGTGTTTTCTTAACCTCCCAATAAAGACGTCACTTAGCCCAAATACGAGGGCGTGCGATGACAGAGAATGCGTAAAGAATGTAAATTTCGATTCATGTAAAATTTATTACAATATATAAAACGGCAAGTGTTATATATACCTCTATAATAGATACATAGATATGTCAAACACCAAAATAGAAAAATATACAAAGTTATGTCAAGTCAGTTTGGTAAAAAACCATGATATGACTTAAATCGAAATAATGCAAAAACTCCATTACTTAAATCATGCAAATGCAGCAATCATGCAAGTACAGCAAAAAAATTGAGTCAAGCGATAATTATTTCATTACAACTTATTAACATAGTTATAATTAACTTAACATTACCTTAAAGGCATACATTTAGCTAATTAACTAAAAAATATCATTATGAAGCGTACGCGCTAGTTCCCCATCAGCTACTGTCGTGGTGTGACCAATGAGAGCGCGTGCCACGGGGCCAATGCCCCTTTGGAGCGGTGTAATAGACTGCAATTTGTAATCAGAACAAAAAGAAAATACCTTTTTACTCCATCTATCTTACTGATATTATAAAGGCGAAAGTTTGTAGGCGTTCCTCCTAATTCGATGAAATTAATAAAATATACGGATAATTCTCAGCCTGGATTACATATAGGCTCTATCACACGAAATAGTTCACTAGGCAGAAAAGCACCGTCAAGTCAACACACGCGTGCGAAGCAAGTACGTTCTCTAATATATTATAAAGTTACAATTTAAAAAGGTACCATCGGCATTAATTATTCATTTAAAAATGTTACATGATAAATCAGCATGTAAAATAATATTATCATAAATACTCAGAATTACGTTTGATAAAATACTTTCATTTCAACAAACACTAATTTTGAATTCAATTGAAAGTTTAGGAATCAACATGAATTCCAACTGCCTACCGATGACTAATTAATAATACATAGTACTACACAGCTTACACACAACGCATTCAATATTGAAAGACAGGCAACAATATGCGTTAGAGATCCTACTTTCAATACAAGTATAACGTCTGTTGTCTACCACTCTGTCAGTGCACACCTCATAATTAGTCGCAACGCGGCAGTGAACGAGATAATTACTATGAATTTCGCTATAAATAACAATAGATTAACAATGCTAGGCGTAAGATGCATGTCGTGGACATGAGCCAAAAGTCAGCCAGGCGAATAATGCAGCCCACACTGGGATTAACAATTTGGTAAGCAGATAGTTTGCGGCAGACTTTAATAAGCTCACAGGACTATGTCATAATTGAGGTAGCGTAAATTATTTTTGTTGTGCACCAAATATTACTGTCGTATGCGTGAGACGTGTTATACGATGAAGTATTGTAACCTTTTTGTCTTAATCCTAATCACGTTTTCCTACCTCATGGACTGTTACTGGCAATTTATTCGTAGTTACTGGTAATTTCCTTAATACAGAAAGGCATTAATAATTACATTAAATTTATTTTAATCGTTTAAATCTATAAAAATTATTCAAACTAAATAAACAAACATTGACTGTGAAAATACATTGAACCAAATGTAAAATTATAATAATTTTTTTTTAAATAAAATGGAGGCTTTTAATAATTTTTTTTGTCGTCCACTTTAGACAATTTTCTCTAACAGAAAAATGAAATTTGATAGTCCCTTTTAAAAACAAGTTTTATTCTAGTTCTATTTGATATTTATCACTCCGAACCATGCCCATGAAACTCCACAAATGTTACTTACTACAGGAAAAATACACTTTTTATACTATGCTTGTGTTTTAGGCATAGTCTACTGTAAGTCTCTCAGGCGTCACTCTTACCAGAAAATTCTCAGTCACATACCCTTTTTGAGGATCTCCTCCAAATCAATATTCCAGAACTCTTATCATATCAAACAAAATTTAATACTTCCCTATGTACTCCAATCATAAAAGCATCGACAATAATCGCAAACAAAATAGTACCTACAACCTCGTTTCTTTCCCGAAATACACTCATAGCGATTCTCCGATGGAATCCGACCGCTGCGCAAACACTTGCTGCCATCAAAGACAGACTCGTGTTATGAAAACAAGCAACCGACAACAAACATAAACAACCACGCGAAACAATTGATGAGAATGAGGCGAGAGGGCTGTTACGTATTCATTACTTTATGATGAATTTGTTATGACATTGTTTTTTTCTTGCCGTACTCCTTGCTTTATCTGAACGATTTAACAATGGAAAGGATGACACTAGTGCTTTCGTAATATTTAAAACAGAATAAGTATCATTATATTGGAAAAAAAAAATAATGGAACAATTATTTATATTTGATTGCCAAATATAAATAACAATAGAAAGAAATATTTTCAGGAAATACGTTTGTGAACTCGATAAAGATGTTGTGACAACTTGTAACCTGCCCGACATTGTTTAGAATCGCGAGACGCGAAGCCGTTGAAAAATAGACTTTCTATCGTGGTAATAAAACGCTAAGGGTGAAATTCTTCTACAAAATACTTGGACGACGACGGTTTATCGTCAGAGGATGTGGCGGTGAACGACGCAAAATTGCAAATTGCGTTAGCTAACTCGATAACGATAAAGCGTTCAAGTGCGAAGTTAAACTTTTTCTAAACTGTTACTGCGTTTTATAGCTGTCGAATAATTTGGGACATTGAATTTTATATTATATCAGCATCATCAGCCTATTCATATCTCCATAGCTGGAGCATTACAAATTTATTTTATTTATTTATTTATGACACAATTACAATTAACAAACTAAAACACTATTATCGATACATTTCAAACCACAAGTAAGCTTGGAATTGTGCATGGAATGAAAGAGGGAGAATGGGCTATAACCTACCACGCGGGCGCAATGCGGATTGGTGGATGTTAACAACTGCAAATGCCTAGGTATAGCAACAGCTTCACATGCCTTCAGAAGCACGAAGAACCTCAATACTCCGCTACGCCGAAGGAACAGTCTAACCACTACTATTTTATAACATATGATAAATACTCTGCCTGTATATATTTACGATGTGGAAGGATTTTACTCTAATTTATTTAAAATATTCAAACACAATTCATGTGAGGGTTGAGCGCGCTGAGTGTGCTAATTTTCAACGGCCATTTTGCAATATTGCGGACATCATAACCTGACTTTATATAGTCCATTTGACCACTGCGACTCTTTTTAATAACGTACTTTAATTTTATGTCTCTTTATCTCCAGGATTATAGCACTGAATAGGGGGTTTCATGAACAGATTTGTCTTAATACGCTTTAGTGCCAAACATTACGTGATATGAATATTTTGGCATTAACCTTTAAAATTATTATCTGACGTAAAGTCGCTTTTTTACTCATCAGCTTTACTAAATTGAATAGATGATATTTTAAAACATTTAATTACAAAGTTTATATACAACAGACAATTTATTATTGTCGCTAATTTGTGTTACATTGAAAATTCCAAACTAAATAATTATTCCTTTAACCATCAAGTAGGTGTGTACACTAAAATATTACTTATTTTCAATTGCATTTTATGCATTGAAATAACGTTTAAACAAGCTGTAAATAAAAATGAGAGAACTGCATAATACTTGTAGTGTTTAATATACTATTAACGACAATCACTTTTATGCTAATTATATTAATAATATTGCTTAAATTCATTATGAAAAAACAGCGCGCGACATCACGCCACTCTTACTCTTATCAGAACTTAGAGAATTCAACCTTATGCATACATAGAACGATATTAGTTTCAGAGGACCGTGACATCAAGAAGTGGCTTATTACTATTTCACATATTTTTTCAAATAAATATGTAAATAAAGTTATCTATACCACTTTTATTCTAACGTTTAAAATTATAAAATTGAAAGTTAAACACAACTTGTCAGCAAAATTCACAAGGTCAACCCTATAACACATATTTTTCATTTCAGTTTATTTCGTATTTGGTACAAATACGATTATCATAAGGTGTAAGTATAAGCTAAGTACAGCACATTTACCATTTCTGGCATACAAAAATATGTAAATTTATAATATTATTAAAAAATAAAATAATCATGCAAATTCATTAAAATTTAAGACAGTGAAATTATAAAAAATTATAAGTAGTCAATTATTAAAAATATGTACACTTTATTCATTAATACAACGCTCATATTTAAAAAAATGTCAAGCATATCAAAAAGCAATTCAAAAAAATAAAAGTATTGTTTAAAAGATTTTTTAAGATAGTCAGAGACCGAATAATAATATTTGCCGACTAACCACTGAAACAATTAAATTTAAACTGTCTTAAGGGCAGTTCAGCGATTTCTTTGGGTAGATTATTATAAATTCAAATTTCTCCTCGTACTCGTATTTTTCATTCAGAAAATACATAAAAATTTCAGTCACTTAGTAGCCAAGGGATTTAGGGAGTACTTTTACAATAATCGTAATGATTTGTAATTAATTAAAAATAGTTTTTTACGCGCTACACATCCTCTGTCTCTCTCTATCTCATTGACGGACGTGTGGATTTCTCGTTTCCACTTAAATTTTGAAGCCCAACGTTAAATATATCAATTACCGATTCAATAATCGATTTGGTTTACGGATCATTAACGAGTCACAATCCTCACTACGCTCCAGTCTTAACGATCACAATCGACCCAAGATAAACAAATGAATCTGCGTCAATAAACTACGTAAATGAAGTCCGACGTTGATTGTCTACGGTCACATAATATGTTCCAGAACTCTTATCATATCAAACAAAATTTTATACTTCCCTATGTACTCTGATCATAAATCATCGACATAAAATCTATCGAGTTCACTTTTACAGCGACACGACAAAAACCCGTTAGAATTTGACCTAAATATTAAAGACGTATATATTTGTTAGTTCTATTCATGAAATTAAAAACTTCTATCCCATATACTTATCAATTAGTTATTCAAAAGGCCGTTAAACTATAGGTAATATTCTACAGAGGAAAGTTTAGATTGTTTGTTTGCATTAAAAGGCTCCCAAACAACGGGACAGGTGTGAATTTTCTTTTACCATGTGAAGGGTTCGGGGCTTAAGTGTTGGTTGGTAAATGAAACAACTGACGAGGCTTTATAAGTAGGTATATTTAAGGTGCAAATAAAAAAAACTACAAAAACAGTTCGTTTGGATTTCTAAAATTATGATGGTTTGTAGGTACTTCAATAAAACAATAACATACCCCTTTACTGAGTTTACTTTTAAATATATTACTTATTCAAAAAGTTTTTAAAGATCATCACTATAAACATTCTTAATTTCAACAAATTATTAAAATATTTTTAATTAAAACCCAACGTTATGTATGTTTTCACGAACTGGCATTCAGAAAGAGCACATCACAAAAAGATTCAAATTACGAAAAATGAATAAAAAAAAAGAAATTATGTTATAGATCAAAGACAAAAAGTTTGGATGCAGGAATTTAGAACAAAATAAACGATGTGGTAAGACGCACCGTTACAACCATTACAATATAACATTATCCCGGATGAGCATAAGCGATAGAATCTACATATTTTTTTTAGAATATATATAGATACCCATGCGAAGACGGAACGGGCCAGTGTTAATAATATAAAGTATCTTTTTTACCAATTATATAGGTATAATGCATACGAACCAAAAAGGTTATTTCAATTTATACTTAGTCCATTCATAATGATAAAACAGTTTCAACGTCATCTGTACAATTGGAGGTTCTAATGTCTATAAAAAAAAAATATTTCTTACAAAACAGACGATATAACTAATTACCTCTATTACGATTAGATTCTCAACTACGAAACTGTATTAAAACTAACGTTCTAAAAGTTCTAAAGTGGGTTCATCGGTAATTACCGCTCCGGCACGAATTCCACTGCGCCAGAGTATATACGTTGGAAAGTTTACAGAATTGCATACGTAGAGCAAACATCAATGTTCAAAGGCAAAAAGGAGCGCCGTCGGATCTCCGCGAAACGCCATAAATTTTTAGTAAAACAAACAAACCGAGACGTGCAAACAAACGCGCGCGAGCGGCGCTAACCCCAACAGCGCCGCAGCGAACTTTAGGATCGAAATTATTTAACCCCGTATTCTTCATCAGCAGAGCGACTCCATAAAAATCCGAATCTGAATTCGAATTCACTCAGATTGATTCATACGTGTCTCAGATATACTATACCTGATTTCCCTCAGGTGTCCGAATTCACTTCAAAAAGCGGCAACCGCTCAATCTTGAATTGGTAATAATGTTTCGGCATAAGTAAAGTTAGTTTCTAAATTACATAGAAATAGAATATCTGAGACACGCATATTCAATCAATTTTGTTTTGTATTTTATCGCAAAAAATTGAATTTCTACACTAAATGACGTGAATTCGAACACATGAGTAAATTCGAATTTGGGTCTGGATTTTTACAGAATCGTAGGGCAGCTTATCCTTGGCATAAGTGAAGCGAGTTTAGAAATGACGTTTGAATGTTTTGTATTTTTATATGTAAATGGAATTAAAAGAAATTTCTATACTAATATAAGTTAAACGGATTTGATTTCGAAGTGAATTCTAATTCGGGTTCGGATTTTCACGCAATCGCTCTTCAGTTTTATATAAGTAGTATATTTTATGGCATATAAATAATTAAACTATGTTATTCACAGTATTTACGCGGGGTATGAAATTGCTAAGTGGCGCTACGTACGCAATAACAAGTTGGCGTTTGATGGTTGTCATATTCAATCAAAGATAAAGGGATTTAGCCCAAACAGGCTAGACGTAAAAAAATCTGAGCCGTTATAATTTTTCTCACTATTTCTTATTTTTTATAGTTGCAGGCAAATAAAGATATTTTCTTTCTTTCTTGAAAACTTGTCATTAGCAGATCTAATCGACATATTGAAAAGATTCGATTTTGCAGTGTCACGCTCAGAGACGACAACTAAATATTAATCTGAATTTAAAACTATTTAAAAGTTACAAATCGAAAAAAGTTCGTTAAGCCTCTGATTAAGTAACAATCTTATGAACACATACGATGCGAGTGTTATTAAAATAATTTACAATTTTTATTTTAATATACAATACTTATTTGAAAGTCAATATTTTTTAAGAGCGTAGGCATTATTTTCTATTAGTGTTTATATTTTTAATTCAATATATGAAAAATAGATTCTCATCTAAGAATTTCAAGCGATTAAGATTCGATTAAAATTCCAAGACGTGTATATTCAAGAATCGGAACCATAAAAAATACTGAAAAGTACCAAAGTAACTTAATACGAAATTCTTGTTTGCATTATCGAGATGTAAGCCCGATATGCCTTTCAATCAAAATCAATGGCGCTGAAGAAAAATGCTTCACAATTTTAAGACGATAAATCATGAATATCAGACAGCTGCTCCTTGATATTGATTAGGGCAAAAAAAATTGACGTTTTTTTATTTTTGATTGTCGGCTTTACAAGACCGAGTGCGCTGCTTTAAAAAAGTCTGTATTCCGAGCAATTATCTGATTTAAATTGTTGGACAATTATACTAGTATCTACCTACATTCAATTACTTTGGAGGGAAAAGCTTTTGACAAGATTTCACAGGAAAACCACGCTTAATAAATTGTTTAAGAATTTGTACAATCTCTGAAAATTCTTCATGTTCATGTCAATCGCAAACAATGCCACCTACCGCCAAAATAAATAAATGAAAATATAAAATCAGAGTTGCTGAGAACTTCAACCACATTCGTAGGTTAACAGCCAACTAACAGATTCTTTGTTTTAATCTTAATTTTCCCGAGTATTTTTGTTAAATAACTTTTAAATATCATCAAGTCATTAAGTATGTACATCGCTTAATTAAGAATAATAATGGCGTATTTCGAAATATAATCAGATGGACATGAAAAAAGCTAGTCCCAATTGAATTTTGCCTTTTTTTCTGAGAGTTACATTTCTTTGTAAGAACCGTATTTAGAGCAATATTTATTTCACCTTATTTTTCATAGTGTAAAAGATATATATTTTTTAATATTAGATAACATCACGTTGCTCAGCTAAGCTATTCTGTTAATAAACAGCCTAGAACTCAACGACGAACGCAGCTCTGTCACACCCTAGAGCTTCAATGAAATAATACCTTATTACCTTTTCAATAAGGTTTGATTTAATCTATAAATTGTGACATTCATCATTGAGTTGACCAGGAATCGAATCTGTGAGCTCAAAGATGGCGAAACTTTGAAGCTGGAGTACAAGGCCACGGATGTTATAGACATTTATTTTTTTGTAGATACTCGTAAACTTATATTTTCTGTTAAAAAATAAACTTTGAAATTGACCATCATACTGTCCTATCTGTGATGCGATAATCTATAAAAGTACTATATATTAACCACTATGAGTATCCCAATTCCTATATGCTCATTATTTCCTAAAACAAGAACTAACAAAACGTTTAGTGCGGGAAAGTGAAAATTGGACAGTTGGTCTACCGGAGTGGTAGTTTGTCTACCAGAGTGGTAGTTTGTCTACCAGAGTGGTAGACAAACTATTCTGTCTGTGAAAGAACGAGTATGGAGAAATTATATTATACAGTTCTTCACATCTTTTACAGTATAATTGATGTAATCGCAGATCGATTCGAATAAAACGCTACGGAGGAGAAGAAAAGAAGGAATTTTAGGATTGTTTGTATGAAGACCTCCTTACATCTTTACGAGCCGACTGATCAGAATTTTTAAGTGAGCCGACTTTAATTTTCAAGGTGCAATAAAATTCATTAAACCTCTGACTCAGATTTATCTGCTATCAGTCTTTTGTTATTTTTATTAAAACACCAACAAATCAACCGATTTTGTAATTATCGTTTAATTAATAATAAATTTGTACTGTCTCAAAACAGAATAGTGATGTGCTCAACAAATATTACTGGTGATTAATCGAGTTATTTAGTTACTAATACATAGACCACGGGTGTAAACAGAATGTCATAATAATTGAAATTCGCTTGTTCATGTAAAATTAGCACATTAATAATTTATTATTATAACTATTGCTCCCGCTTACCACTTCGCTTGCATAAATTTCGAGCTGATTATGATAAATTTATTTGCAGAGTTTAAAAACACTTCATAAAAAAAACAATAAAATGTTATGTATTCTAACGTTCTTGTGACGTTGAGCTCGTTGACTAAGTACATTTTGTCGTTTAATGACAAAATGACCTAAGTCGAAAATAGGTTACATGTATACGACATTATAAATAAACATGTTTTATGCACAGACTGATTTACAATATGTAACACATTTGATTTTTAAAGATCTTTGATTTATTTTAAAAATGGAATATCTTCTTTAAATAATTGAATAACTTTATAACAATTTGCAATCGGGTAAATAATGACTTAAATATCATTTTAAAAATGTTACGTAAGTTTTTAATTAGTTTTTGTCTCTATTGAAAAGTTGCGGTATTGGTATCTGAGAGACGATTTTAAATCGATTACTATTATTTTAAATGGACTACTTCAAGGATTATGTACTGTTATCACAATAAATACGACTGTATTACTATTAAATAAAGTGAAGAAATACATAAGAAATCTATGGAAAAAAACATAGTGGTAATTCAGTTGGCTAATGAAGCCTTAAAACGATGTTTTGCACTGTTAATGTTATTCATATATTCAATTAATAGGAACGATACATCAATATCTCAACAAAACAAAAAAAGAAACATACACCTACGACCCTCATTTATATACTCAATAGACATCTGTTTTAACCCACGATCGCTACCAAAATATCATGTTGACAAAACTCATTAATGTTATTATATAATATTATAACTTTGCACATATTTCAACGAGTGACTTGCAAATAAAATATTTTTATAAGCAGTCGAATATAAGTCTTATAACAGTGTTGTTGTCATTGAAGTTGTAATAACGTTTGATTGCCTACCATTATTATTTAACTACACTTCCTTGTAGAGCATCCAGTATACGTCCATGAATCATTGACAGCCCGAGGCAGTTCGTGCCACACATAATAAAGTGTTGGAACACAATAAATTAACGTGTGTGACGCAACAATAATTATGTGTTTACTAATTGTATGTGTGTCAGTATTGAGAACCGATTGCGGGCGACCGATAACCGCTTTACACAGATCTTGTTTACTCTCAACCCCGTATTGTCATTGAAGTTCACTAAATTGGTATATAATGTCGTGAATTCTCCCTATTGCAAAATAATGAGCTATTAGTTTTTATTTTTATTCTTCTAGTTTGCCAGCTGATTTTAGAAATACCTGACTACTAAAATTAGTTAATAAATAGGTAATATAATTTTATTTGATGTATAAAATATGGGTCATATATAAAAGACAGACAAAATCAAACTTTAAATAAATTGTGATATCGATAGAGTTTGAATTTTTAAGTAAAACTATCATTGTACAGTCAACAGTACACCAGGCTTTACAACACTATCAACCTTGGAACCTTGATTTTAGTCCTTAATTTTGAACATAAACATTGACAGTAGAGTTCAAATATTCATTGCGGAAATATGACATTTACTATTTATTCGTGTCCATTCAAATTTTTCTCGTATTAAGGGTACAGTAGTTTTATTTTATATAATAGCAAATTATATCTCATTGAACTTTTTTAGAGTTCCATACCAAGAAAAGAAAAACGAAAGCCTTATAGGATTAAGCGATTCTCACTTTGCCCCTCTATTACAGCTGAATTTGAGCTGAGTACAAAACTATGAGAAAAAGTATTATACATATATCTACAGATTAGACCATTAGAAGTGGTATGGTTTTTAAAATTGAATACTTGTGCGGATCCTCTGCGCGCAAACCCAACTCACTCTTTCCAGTTTTTTTTTATATTTAGATAGTACATTTAAGATACCGAAATAAGATCCCATACGTCCTGCATACACAAGTCGCTGTACAAGTAACATTTAATATTTCCAGTCGGGGGTGTCACGAGGGTCCCCGGCAGGTGAGTCCACAGATGCCTCCCTAAATGCCAACGACCCCGCCACGCCATATTGCTAACAGCTGATCTATGAAATAAAACTTGGGGCATTTAAATGCCGTGCGCGCAATTTTTAAAACATGTATACAGCTGGTCTTTAAAGGTATTTTAGAACAACGTTAGACTTTTACATAAGATAGTAAGATATTTAAGTTATTATGTCACAATTATTAACAACTTTATATGTATATTGATAATTATTATTGTTCATTTGCAACAGGTTTCACTTAAACAATAGACTACAATTACAATGTCTTTATCATCATCAGCTTAAGACTATGTCCACTTGGATAGAATTACATTATAGTTAGAATTTTGAGGTAAGTAATTAAGTATCTGAAATACATGACATTTTAACAGTATATTACTTTAGATCAACGTTTGTAAAAGTGCTTCACAGGTTGCACTTTTATGGAACTCATAACTACCTTCCGACTCCATCATTAGATTAGTCCTATTCCATATTAATATTGCATTGTCATCCAACAGAAAAGTGGATGCAATAATACGGCCCAATCAAAAACTAGAAAGTGGATCAAATAGAGCATACAAAATTTCACCCACACAAACTAGTAAAACATGTTAAATAAAAATAAACTCTTATAGAGAATAGAATACTGAAAACTCAAACGAAATTGTTTGTACAGAAATGGATTGTTTGTCATAAGGATGACATTATGCAGTTAAACATCTAGAAGACACACATCGTAACTAGGTAAGCTGATGTTCATAATATATTTAAAGATGGTATGGAACAAGCAATACGAACAGTTACCAAAGTAAATGTTTATGTTGACTGAAGAATATTAAATATTTCCTACGAGTTGTGCTTGTTAGTACTGACGTACCTCGACGACAATTCAAAGTTAACATTAACTATTACTTTGAATCATAATGTTACTTGAAATTATGTACGTATTATTTTTAAAAACGTCCGGATTCGATTACTAATCTGAGAAACAGTTTATTTTTAAATACATGAATGCAGTTTTTTTTGCATCTATTATAGTTTCAGACTTTCCCATACTGACCGTTGTTAATGTTACTCTTTGTATTTAAAGTTTACTGCGAGGAGACCTAGAGCTTATGTAAAAAAAATTGGTAAATCTTGTTCTCAGTTCCACTTAAAACCTTTAGTTTTAACATGACTGACAATAAAAATACAGAAGGCAAACACTGTATATACCTCTTGATGTTAAATCTTATCTCATACATAAGTCATATTTCATACACACCTTTTTCATTTATCAACGACGTCAAAGGTACGTCTCTAAAGGTATTCATAAACCGCATTTACTCCATATTTGGTGAGTGCATCACCAAACAAAGTAGCGTTATTACAGACTTAGCATTCATTTAAATTTGCATACCGTTCACACTAATACAGTGGCGCCAACTAGTGTTTGAAGTGAATTGCGTTAGAACGCTTAACAAAATTGAATGTATTTAATAGAATCAGGCGTTATTTTGCTGACGTCTTTTGATATTACCGTGAAAATATGATATCTAGCAAAATCCATAGCCAATCAGTATCCGCAACACCAGAGGCGCGAACGCTTAACTCTAGCATTTTTTCTCTGGAATATTTTGACGATATTCCGATTTATTTCACGAATTTGACATGTCTTTCGTTAGATATATTTGGGGTAAATGACTTAGTTGGAAATATGGCTGTCAAATCCATATTCATCATTCGTTTGTCGTTATTAAAGAGTTGCTTAATATCATAGACTGACGGTTGTTAGAAAAACAAACAAACATTTCAGTAAAAATTGCACCAATTACACATATTCCATGGCAGTTTCGCGAAAACATAACATTAATATCTCCAAACTGCGCATAAAACCGTGAAAAGTTACGTATTATTATTCAACGGGTCGGATGTTGGTGGTCATTAATTAATGAGTGAGTTAAGCCCGTACTACCAGCTTAACATATCAGTTCGGGCTTGCGCAAGTTCCGGTCAAATCCCGCGCTTCCACCCGCAAGCACTTCCGGTCACCGAAACTCCGCCGGGATCCGGCAAATAATGTCTGCTCCGCATGAGCGAATCTTTGTTATGTTGATTATCTATATTCATTACGTATATATATAGGTGTCTTAATCGTAATCCACAACTTAAAAAAGGATATACCAAATATGTTTTTAAATGTTTCTTTTATGATAAAGGTTCAGTCACCATCGTAACCATCGAAGCGCCCGAAGTATGAAGAAAAATAAAAAAAAAAAACAAATATATGAGAAGTACAGAAACCCAATTATATCTAAGCAACCTAATACTATCTAAGCACGAAGTGATAAAAATATTTTGGATATAATTCCATGGAAATCTACTAAGAACTTCTATCGAATCGATTTGAATCGATTACAGTCGAATAGCGTTGTATCGTGTCTTGCATACTTCATATCAGTATGCAACTTTGGTTGACCTCTGTATTTCATATCTTTTTGATCATCGGGCATACTCTAATTAATAAACTAAAACCATCATAATACCGTGAATACATATAACAATTTTCCAACGGATGTTTAGGTTAACACTGAGTTATCCTTAGAGACGCATACTTAACACAGACACCCGCATATTTTACATTACGTGATTTAAGAAAGTTCAAACCCTCCGAGCGAGTTCCTGATCGATCCCTCTTAGGGTAAGGGTTACCAGAACTTCGGAACAGGGAAAACACAGCCGTATCCTTTTACGGATTACGAACGTTCACACATCGACGCACACTCGCTCGTGTCGACGTGAGCGGGTCATATGTTATATTAGTGGCTGTCTATTCGTGAATTTCATTAAATTATATGATACCCTCACACATATAATGAAGTCAATTCAATATTATTCAATCTTTGATAACAACAAGCCGTAATAAATAGATAATTATCTATCTATCTAATACTGCTTGCACTTTATCGTTAACACCAAAAAATAAGGAGAAAGAAAGACAAATATACGAGGCGGTCTTATTACTATAGAGTTATCTCTTCCAGACTACCTTTGGACAAGAAGATAAATTTTATTAAAATACTAGCTGTTTTTCTGCAACTACGTAAGCGTACATTATAACCTATATCAACCCCGTATGATGTAGATACCTATAGATGAAAATAAAATCTAATATCAATCTAGTAGTTTCAGAGTCTATTCGATGCAAACAAATAAACGAACAATCAAATCTTTCCTCTTATAATATTAGTACCATCTTATTAATATTATAAATGTGAAAGTTTCTTTGTTTGGATGTTTGTCCGTCAATCACGCCGAAACCCTGAGCGGATTTTGTTGAAATTTTGTATACAGATAAGGCATTAGCTGACTTAGATAATACGACTTTTTAGCCCATTAAATAGTTCCCACGCGCGCGAAGCCTCTGGCGGAAAGCTAGTAAGAAAATATAATATTTGATGTGAAGAAAAATAGAACAAAGTGGGAGGTGCAACTCCTTCACGAGTACAACGTAAAATACATTCCAGGAAAATAAAAACAGTTTATACGTTCGGATAATATTTAATATATGGTCCATAGTTGTAATTATATTAATATTATAAAATCTTAAAAAATAACGAAATCATCGCTTTCCGCTTATTAATTTTTTATTAAACTTTCAGCAATATTAATTTAAAGAGATTTGAGAGTGGAAACAACGTGATATTAAGGGTTCTTATAAGCACCTCCCTTTTAGAAGAAATAATAAGTAAAACTTAAAATACAAGTATGATTAAATAATTTCATTGCCGCGAATAGGGTAAAGTTGCCAGTTGGTCATCTCAAACTTGAGCTCTTGCGGTTTACCGCTGACCAACAACGGCAGAAATAGATCCGATATTTTACATAATAACTATTCTGTATAAGCTTTTGGTAAATTATAATTCAAAATTACGTTACAATATGCAAACTAATTCAATTCTATGTATAGAATTTCTCGAGTGAATTGCTAGTGATCATTTGTCCACCTCGAGTAGCTAATACGCCGATTTCAAAATCTCTAAGGTCCCATGTTTGATTACCAGTGGGGTCAATAATTGAAATTTACTTTACCAATTCACGGGTCTGGGTGTTGTTTTATATTTCCATGATACAAATGGAATTTAGGCAATATAAATATGTGATGACATCTAATATTTATTTATGTGTTTAGGTATTATTCTGTAAGCAAAATATTATGAACGAACAATTTGACCAAATAGGTTATTGCAAAAAAACTGCCATACCACCATAATTCCTCGGTTCGAGTAGGCAATGAATTCGAATGGGAACGAAAAACGACGAACAGACACACTCGTAACATAAGCATACATTATCAGATGTTATCTATAATTCAAAAATTTATTAAAAACTCTTTTTACACTATTAGAAAGTAACCATTACAAATAAAAACACCGCTGAGTAACTAATCTAATCATAAAGATCTCAGGCTCTATAAAGACAGACAGACTTGGAATTTCGTATGTAGGCTTTCCATAGGGCGTGGGTACACGTTCAGAAATTCCCACGGTTTGTTTTTATATTGTAGTAGAATGCAACAGTTGGTAATAATATTTACATAATTTGTAATTGAAACATGTACTGCGAAATCTGAAAATAATTTATTTAGATCTTGAGTGTAAATATAATTATTGACACTATATTCAACATAACGTTTCCATCAAAATAAATATCAAAATCATAAAACGCCCCGGGCGGGTGGGCTCACGTGCATTTGCACGACACGCGGAACGGAGTTCTTATATCTTATTATTATCTTATAATCACATCAATCCATACAAATATTATAAAATTGAAAGTAACTTTATCTATCTGTGTGTGTGTGTGTGTGTGTGTTATGAAGCATTTGCCTTACGTTTTTGTGTGTGTGTGTCTGTTATGTGTTCACGGCTAAATTACTGAATCAATTTTATAAAATTTGCACTGATAGAGTCAAGTCCTTAGGAAATAACATGTGACAGTTTTATCGCCTAAAATAGGCTAAAATAAGGTTTGAAAATAAAAAGGGCGATAATAACCGAATGTAACGCGGGTGAAGCCGCTAGCGGAAAGTTAATACTAAATACATAAAAGCGATCCGGCAGGGTAGGGCGGGCTATATGTAACCGTCGGTTATGAGGCACTTGCCTTACGTTTTTGTCTGTCACATGGTGTATTATTCAGAGGGAACTTTTTGTAATATCTAACAAAAAACTGTTACCGTTAAACTGACGTTTTAAGCAAATTAATTTTTAAATCGACTGTATCAGTTTTTGGTTTGTACCAACAATGAAGTCTAGGCAAATGCAGGTTTGATGTATTTATCAAACATCGCGAGTTTGAATGTTGCCTATCTTAAATGTACGAGTGTGAAAAGAACATAGTTAAACTTGACATTAAAATAATAGAATCCTGCTCCGAATGATTTTATAAATAGCTGAGCTGTACATGATATTTTATAAATTTAAAATACAAAACACGATTACCGTGGTACTCCGCTCCCGATGCAAGAGATAACCGTCCTATCAGGGAATTAAATCATTTAACTTGGTAATATTATTAACACCGTTTCTTGATTAATTGATCGAGCTATTATTTGAAATGGCAACCACCTAAGACAGATTACGTTCAAATTGTGTCCCAAAGGAGAAACTCGACTGTAATATAATCCTGTGTAATGGATTGCTAAATTACGATCGCTGGCAGCGTGATGCGTAACCAGCAAATAAATTGAAAACATAAAATATTATGAACGCTCTTCGATATCATCTTATTTTCCATATTAAATATATTAACAGATTAAATGACTCGTATTAAAAATTAAATTCTTTTAAATTTATGAATAATAAAAGCTATTTTATATTGTAGAACGTAAGAGCATAAAATAACAAGGCACAGAAAGTCAAAGTAGTTTTTTAAGCCTATAATATTATGACTATACTATATATGTTTGACAATGTTTTAATTCAATATTATTCCACCTTGATCTTGAAGAAGGAAATGTGCCTAAAAATTAGCGAAACAAGCACACGCACATATAGACACGTTTTACATGATTTATAAGATAATTATAAGAGCCTCAGGCAAAAGTAACTTTTCAAGGTAATGTTGCACAAGCGTTTTCTCAACGTATACGTTCCCAAATCGTGAGATGGGCGTCGCATTTTATATAGACAGGAACAAAGGTTTATGGGAATTCGACGCGTGTGGACCTATTTTGACAATAACAGACGAGACGTTAAATATTGCCTACTTGATGATGTTCCATCATCAGCCCATTTACGTCCTCACTATATACTCAGACCTTCCTTATGATGGTTGATTAAGAGGATGATTCATGACCTGGGAGGGAATTAACGAGTGAAAATGCAGCCGAGACTAACGGCTTAACGTGCCTTGCGAAGCACGGAAAAGCTCGAGGTCAGGTTGATCATTTATCCTGTGACCGACCATTGCGAGTTTTTTAAAAACAACGTCCGCGGACTGCGGCGCTTATCCAATCCGTCACCGATCTACTCTTCGTATGTCGTTCTAATATATCGCAATCATAAACATAAACACTTCATATGTTTTTCAGTTTAAATTGTTAAATTTTTTTTAGCGTACACACTGAAATTTCGCTTATCTCGATTAAGAACCAATATGGCTACAAAGTTATGAATATGAAATAGAAATGGATGAAGCTTAAAGCAGATGATCATATTTATTCTATAAATGATACGTCGATTATAACTTCAATAAACTAACCAATAGTGTCAAATTATATATTGCTATAAACTAAATAATAAAAAAATTGTATTGGGGTTAATTATAACGATATTCTGACCAAAGTAATATAATTGTACTCATGTATGTTTTAATAAAACCTTCTATTATCTATCTTAGTTATTTACAAAATAGAAAACGCAGTTAGACAGTATTAAAACTAATTATAGTTTTGGTTTGTGTAACAGAATGCAACATAGTTTCATGCGATAACAATAAAATAGCTAAATAATGAAGATGCATAAGATCAAAACACGAGTGACGGAAAATAACTTTTCCTTATTGAAATAATTTATGCAACCCCTGAAGGTGAACAGCCTGGCCATTTGATATTAATCTATTGTATCCTAGAATACAAATGAAACAATTAATATTTTAATTAAAGTCAATTCCGGTCATGGCTAATATTGACTCGCACATAATTGAATTTTTCACGTTGTCCGTTCTTCATTTTGCTGATATTGTTTTGGCATAAACAAAGTTAAATAATGTGTAAATAATATTATTAATCTACGTCATCGACATTATCGATCCTAGGATAATATTGAGGACCGGCCTCTGAACCTGCTTTCATTTTTCTATGTTTTTATTGTTTTTAATATATTTTCTATGTATATTTGGATTTTTGTTTTAATAGTATTTTTTTGCTATTGCTAAGACGACCATTGACGGCACCGGTAAAAACTTGTGTGATGTGAAAAAATAAACTTTGTATATACGCCTATAAAGCTTAAATGTATATTCACAAAACACCATTCCGTTTCTAGAAAACACCATTCCGTTTCTAGTATTTATAGTTATGACTGCAACGACGAAAAACCTAATCAAATATGGACAAGCCATCCCCAGGTGACGCAGGTGTACAATGGTCAATGTCTCTTTCGCACTTACGCGACATTTCTATTTATGCGTTTCACGCGTTGACGTGATATACAATTTTTCTAGTGCCTTTAAGTTTTAAAGGGTAGATACCATTAGGTATACATTGGTTTACAACTTTGTGCATTCATCAGAAATGGTGTTAAGCGCGAACTAAAATACGAAACAATTGAATATATTTCGCATGGAAAATAATAACTACATAAGTGATTATAAAAAGTATATATGACACAATATTTGCACTTACGTTTTTTGGATAAAAATTATCTGTTAACAACTAAATTCTGTTAACTATTGTTTGTTGAAAAAATATAGCAATACAACTGTATTATATTGTTTGTTGAAAAAATTATGAGAAAAATAGAAATATAGCAATACAACTGTATTACTGATAAACATTGAATTATTTATGCTTGGCTGTATACTTATACACGTTACACTAAATAAACTTCAAACACAAGTAGCGGTTAAGTTAAAACTGAACATCTTAAATAGCTTTCAAAACCTCATAAAACTAGTCAATAGGCTACAAATACACTGCGGTTACTGATCGAAACTTTATTTTACAATACATCAACTGCTAAAACTTTAAAGTTTTATGCAAGTCTCTATAGCTTATAATAAAAAAATATGATTTAAATTTACTTCAGAGACATTAAATTAGCTTTAAAAAAGAACTTTTATATTAGCGTTATTTCTAAGAAATCCCCTTAATGGTCTTTTTTACTAATAAGAAATTTATAAAATTTCTTAAGTAACCTATTAGTTCTGTTCTCATCATACTAATATAGATTTTAGTTGAAGTGAAAAAGACAAAACACTTTATTGCAGATGTAAAGCCTTGAGTGTTTTATATTTGTAATCTATGTCCATAATTTAAACTTGAATTGGCAGAGAGAAGTGAGCACCTACAACAAGGCAAATCTTTGGCATTTATAACTCTTCATACATGCTCCCTGGTTTTATATTAATTTCATAATATTTTAAGAAACTTTCCAAACATAAATTTGTATTAATATGTGCTGAAGCCGCAATGTTTCAATGTAATTCGCATGGTTTTTTAGGTGTTTCCATCATTATCCGTTGCGGCGTTTGATAAATATACGCGATAAGCTATCGCCCCGGATCAATACAGCAAAGTATTTGTTTGCTATTCACGGCGCGAAACAATACGAGAGTTTCGTTGGTAATGGCTTTTGGAAGGTATGCCGAAATGTAACGTGAAACTAGTAATAATCGAACGAAAGATGAACAAGGTCCGTGTATCTAAACTCAATGGAGTAAAATTGGTGACAACTATTTAATCTACTGAACAAATCCGTCGATGTCGGTTACTTTTATTTTATTTTTATTTTTATTTTACTTTGTTAAATTAAATTTCATATGTATAAATGAATCAACGATATAACAAAGCGTCGACACTAAAAGCGGTAACAAAACCAACAAATAAACGAAACATACTCAGTGTTACCAATTACATGTAAATTGAGTGATTGAGTTCTCAACGCGCAAACCGAACTAGATTACCATTTTTTAAAGCACGTACCACACTCAGCTTTAATAAATTGGGTCAAATAATTTAATCACTCCTCTAATTAATGGCCCAGCTTTAATTTAGACCCTCGTAAAGAAAACGTCTATGAGTATTATCGTAATAATCTACTGAGGTCGGGCGCTTGCCGCATCTAAGGTTCAATGTCATTAATTAATCTATTATGAAAATTAATCACACTTTTGAAATAAATATTGCGCATTAATTATGTTCTAAAAGGTCGAAAACTTTCACTGTAAAATCAGGCCCGAATACTTAATTTACCCTTTATAATTAGAGACTTCAATTAAATATTTTATTAATAAAATGGTTGCTTAACTTTATAATTTTTACCTAAAGTAAAACACCCACGACGATTAATATACGTAATTTGGAACAAGACTAATATTTGATTTATATCAATTCAATAGGAATTTTTGCCATTTTATTTGAACAGCTCTGAAATCACGACAATCATTTACTTATCGTAAATGAGGACAAAATATATCAAATATTTTTTCAGAGTATTTAATAAGCTTATTTATTCTTTACCTTTTCAAAAACACTTAATATATTTCATATACTCATAAGAGATACGTAGTATTATCTCTATTTTTATTTAACCGACATGTCACCTTTTCAAGACGATATACATATATGATGCCGAAGACCGATACAATTAAAATCAATTAAATAAGTTTTACGAACTTAATAATTTTCTTCCCAAAACTTTGTCGAACATTAAACATTGAGCTTTTATAGCTTCTTCTACGAATAAACAACATTGTATGCAATTGTACCTTTTTGTATTAAATCATATTCTGATAAAAAAAATAAAGAAACATTATTATTAAAAAAAACCGGCGACCACCATCAATAACACCGTCTCGAGGGAATTATATAAAACTTTTGTATTATATTAATATTTGTATTCAATCATTTGTATTCTATTAACAATGACAAATATTGTCACACTCTATAAGGCGACTTCGCATTAAATAATTTTGTTTTATGGGGTACTATATTTTATTTTTTACACGTAAACCTAACAGTGCTATGGATGTAGTCACGTCAGCTACATATTGTATGAGCGACTGTGAAATATTGTTGACGAAACTAATGGGGTGATCGCGTGTAGGCGCACCCTAGCTTCGCCCCTGTCTGTTTTGTTACCGGCTTTGACGCACCTTTACATTATCATACCGCTGTGATAACGATTTTTAGATGTTAATAAAGTCCTCCCATTTTAATGTGAACTAACATATAAATAAATTAACTCTTCCATTAAGTTATTATGAGGTACTTCACACCGTACTACCCGTATTCAGGACACTACCATTTTCATAACGAAAGTTTTAATATCATTCACATGGCTTATCACCATAAATTTTATAATCGCTAGTTTAATCTATGTTTATCAAGAAGTGAGTCGTTAAAATACTCTCGCCTTAATTTCACACGCAAATTTAATATTCATTGTAATATTATAGTTGTAGAATTCCTCAAATTTCGTGACCATAATATTGCGTTATCCAACAACCTTTCATTTTGCATTATTTTACACATAGTTTAGGTACGTTTTAACAAAATGTCCCTCACAATAGTTTCACTCGTAAAGCCTTATCTATTATGTTGAACATTGTTCTACAAATGGAACTAATAATACTTAAATAGACGTAAGGTCAGACAAGATTAGAATCTGCATTGAATAACATAGAGTTTATTCTCACTATTGTGTTGTATTCATTCAACGTAATCGCCGCTGTGGGCAAAAGCAATGGAAAGAAGCAACTAAACACAAGAAAACTGACCAACATTAAGTGATTATATTTAGAACGCATAAAACTAAATTCGTAGTGTTTCTTGTTAGAGTTTTGTTTATATTGTACCTTTCCATTCAAATCGGAAAGCTAAAGGATTTGCGATACAGCGAGTTTGCGGCGCACTAGCCAGAATCTACGTAATATTTTAATAATTTATTTATTTTTTATTGTAAAGAGAAGTAATTATAAGATAACATTTAAAAAACACGAATTTTCTTCCAGCACAACTTTAAGTGATCACGATCATGAGTCTGCTATGGAATAGTTAATTTCGTCTTTTTTTATTTTATTATGAAAACTGTATATGAATAAGTAGTATTAATAGTATTATGAATGATTTTCAATGAGTATGTATGACCCGGCAACTCATATTAAACAGTAATTAAAAATATCAGTTATGTTACTTCTGATTTTGTTATGGAAAGTGACTTCATAGTCTAATAAAGTCACTTTCCAATAAGACTTCTCTGTGTGAAATAAAACAGGAATAAAAAAGCAGCCCTTGTCGAGTTTCTTGCCGGTTCCTCTCAGTTCTCCCGCCGCATATTTACGAACCTATGATATAGTTTTCGACTTTCTCAAGTGCTAGTAACAGCCTAGACTGAATAAAGGATATCGAAAGGTAATAAAATGAGGCCAAAGTTTTATCTTTATTATTTACATTCATAGTTAATTAAAAAAATATATTTTGTGTGACGTCTTTGAAATATCACGTCAACACTTATCGATGAATAGATGCTTCTACAGCTTACGTCAACAACACTCCATATGTCCTAGCTACCTAGCGACTTAATTGCAAATAAAACCTTCTTCTGAATATTATTATTGTAATATATAATGGTTTAAACAATAAATATGACGAATCAATCGTTTTATTCATCATTGACTTTCATCCACTACTTAAACTTCTACAAACGGGCTGACAATGTTCTACGGCTCACTTGCAATTCTCACAGCATTGTCACAAACACAATGTTGTTTTCTTGTGCAATACCGCTGATTTCGCACCGCTCGGCGACGACAGTGGTGCATTGCGAAACAGCTAAGATGTGTCTGTCTGTTTGCCGTTTCGCTTCGTCAACCATTGTGGTACTCGTATAAAAGTTACGACTCATGGTGTGCATGTGCAAAAATTAATTCTATATCTTCAACATACGGTTTAGAATTACGTTATATTGTGTACGACATTCCGTTCGGTGACGAGTCACTTGTCCACGAACCGAACCAAATTGGTCACTGTCATTTCCGACCACCTCCGTGTCGCCACCTATATGGCGCGTACAATTCCATAAACATTTCTATATCGTCTTGGGACTTTCGTTGTTTCATGTGTCCATATAACAAGTGCCTATTAGCCACTTAATTTCCAGCAATGTAAATGATGCTGAGTAATCTGTCTAACATTAATTTAGTTAAGTCCTGCAATTCTCATTTCAATGCTAAGTCTGCTATATTATACCTACTTTAGTTTTTATTTTTTCTCTCTCGTCTTTCAATATAAGATTTACAGGTTACTATTACAAAAAATGTATCGTCTTAAAACAATTGTCCTTCTAGCTAAAGGTTCTAATGTAAGTATAAGATTCATTTTATTTACAAAAGCATCTAACACATTGATATAACAATGATAGCTAAATATATAGTTACAAATAATAATAAACAGAAGTTAACTCCACAGATTTACCTGTGGAGTTAACGAAGTCTATGGAGGGAGACAGGGCAAAAATGAATTTCCCTTGGACGCTTATTGTTACCGTCGAACGCTTATCATCACTACAGTAAAATTAAAAGCAGAAAAGTAACTAAACTACGTAATATGTATCCTTTACATATTTGTTTTTATTTTATGAAAAAGACAGTTTTCTTTTTGATCGTAAAACTTGATTAATGCTGTTAAGACTTTTAAGGGTACCTGACTAATTATTACCTACACTTTCTACCTAAATATATATTTATTTTTCTCAATCAAGTCATTACAGTAGTATTTGGCGAATGTTGAGATAATAAAATAGGTGTATCGAATAGGCATCGAGTTAGATAATGCGTAATATTTGGGAAACAATATCGCATGAGAGAAATCGATAGAAAAATACACGATTTAACCCAAACGTCAATATTACGAAGCGTCCGTAATAAATTCGAAAATTTCAGATTCTAAATCATATAGATTTTTCCTTAAATTGAATATTAACATTTTTCTGAGAAAAAAAAATATATTTTTAATAAAAAAAAACCTGCTTTGTTTTGTCATTTACTATGAAATCCCTCGTCTGTATATTCGGAATCAATAACAGTTTCACGTCAGTGACTCCGCTTCGTGATGCGAACAATTGAAATGACTGCCCTTGTAAACAATGCTGCTTTATTATTCTCTGCCTTTACATTAACAATGTCCTAATTAAGTACATCTTACGTATAAATTAAAATCATTTACTGATTATTATAAAAAAACAATTCATGAAGTTTAGAAACAACAATCTCATTACAGTTTTTAATCTAAGATTTACCGCTCAATGGTATTAATTTATAAAATCTATAACGCATTATATTAATAACAAATCATGAAACTTAAACTTTTTTGACCAAACAATCAGCTAAATATGATGAATGTTATATTTAAATAAAGATCTGATATTGTTTAATAAATCAAAAATAGATACGATCCAGTTAATACCAGGCATTATTGCGTAAAATATTAACACGCGCAAACTTGCAATTAAATTATTTGCTGCCATCGAACAAAGGAAATGAGGTAACTAATGAATTATTTAAAACTTTTAAATTAAACTAGTCATATCATATTCAAATCTATGTATATTTCGATATTTAATAATATAGTTGGGAAAATTTTGTTTTAACACAAATGGACTTACACAAACACATTAACCTAATTCTGTGCTCACGCTACTCATTGCATGAAAAAGAGACGGCAATGTTTTGAGAGTGTAATCTACTTAAAAGGTGCACAGCTCATATCAGATTCAGACTAGGGCACCAAAGTGTGAGTTTTTAATTAGCAAATTCGTTTTATTGCGAATACTATTTGTTCGCGGATATATCACATATACTTTTAATTTCCATCAATAAGTTTATATGAGTAAAAAATATCTTGATTTGAAGTACTGAGAATTAAACGAGATGTCAAATGATTAATAAGAATCCTGAGGAGGAAAATAGTGGGAGTAATCATAATGTAATCTGTATCAAACTAGTTTGTTGATACGAACTTTGAAAACAGAAAAGTAACAGGGTTGATATTTTATGTGCTGAGATTTATCTCTTTTAGTACGCACGGGACACTTTTTGGATCTTATTCGATCGGAAATGTTCCCTTCAAAGAGAGATGACGTATGCGCCAAATAGAAAACATATTTTAGGATTCTCGGTTATTAAGTACTTACGTACGTTATATTTATTTTCTAATATAGGAAAAGAATTATTTACGTTCTGCAAAGAAAACTTTTCAAAAGCAATTTTATCTCCAAACAGAATGATTAATCGTAGATTTAAAAGGTGTATCTTACTTACTCGGGTAAACTAAGTTAAATATAATAATAACTGCATGTTCATCTTACTCAGCATACTCTAATGGAATTCTCCATGGACGATTTTATTCCATGACGGTATGTTATTTTCCAAAAAAAAATTTATTATCTAGTGTTTAATCAAAAAATAAATTCTAAAATCATAAGAACAGAGATGTATAAAATAACATCTCTATAACAAATATGAATAATTAAAATATCATTCAGCATCCTCGTACATACACAATTTAAAACCAAATGTCTCCCGGACTACATTAGCTTTCCCTATGTGAAAAGTTTTTTTAAAAGCGGCTCAATAGTGTCGGAGCCTATTCGATGCAAACAAACAAACCATCAAAACATTCCTCTTTATAATAATAGTATGGATATGAATTTTTGCAGAAATAATATTCTAAACTATGCAGTAAATATACATTTCTCCGCATCTAAAATGCTAAAATAGATAAACTATTGAACAGAAATTAAAAAGATTTTGCATTTGCTGATCCGCAAAAATGCTGCTAGCTCAGCTTCATTTTTTCCTCATTCAGTAAATCACATATTAAGCTTTAAAACGGTGTATAGGATAACCATTATACAGAAATAAAATCGATCGAGTGTAATTGCACATAAGCTTTTTGCAGAAGGGTGGAATATAAGACTGAAAAGTGCCACGGTAAGTAGACCCAATGGAATATATTCCGGTATTCCCGTATATTTTTATAGGAAATATTTACTCCCAAGTGTGTTATATGAGGGTCGAAAGTGATTATTATATATAGATGAGATATGCGTGTATTTACTTTATTAATATTTCCACGTTGTTTTTATTTCCGTGCACACTACATTAACAGAGTTTTGAATGGTTTCAAGTACGTACAATTTATTGATTTTCATCATATTTTTTTCTAAATTTCATAAGTTGCGCTCACTTAAACACGTTCAATAGCTGGTCTTTTCATCATTTCCATATTTTCCATCGCATTTACCCCTACTCTCATCGAGATGAGATCACTGCAAATATTGTGTATTAAAAAAAAAATATTTAAGTTTGCTGATTTCAGGATTTCCAAAATTATACCTATTTTATGTCACAGTTTTCCAAGGCATAAATGACATCTCACCGATCACATTGAAATTGTCCGTGCATATTCTGCAACCACGAAACTTACCTAAAACAAAAAATAATAAATATGGTGAGACAAACTAAATTACCAAATAACAACAAATAACATCAACTTAGTTAAGATATGAAATTAAATCAAAATATCCGAACATGCCATAATTATAAAATAATAATATTCAAATAAGATTATTCATGATGAGCATTAATTAACAAGTCAATTGCGAGACACAGATTCTACCTTGTATAATGAAGTAACAACAATTAATACGTCAAGGTCTTTACTGGTGTTCCCAAGGGGAACAGAGCTGTCTATTTTAAGAAATAATCAACTATCATACAAAAAATTATGTAACATATACTATAACTATGTATAAAATATAAATTCTTATATTAGACATAATTTTTTTTATATATATAATGTGCTGTCTACAACAGTCAGTTTTGAGGGTCATGTCCTCGAACGATATTTCGAAAAACTTCGAATCGGTTTTATAATTTTATTTTATTAATATCCATAAAGATTAGCTGTTTATCAAAGGTAGTGTCAAGACCTACCTCCGTTGCATCATAAATTACGAAAAATGCGTTTCCCTGCTATCGTATTAGCATGGCGATAGTAGACGACTAATTAGAGTTTTCGGAGAATTAGAAACAAACAATGTTTGTTTTTTCCGACTTTTCATTTTTATCTTTGACAGCCCTAGTCACATTGCATCTTGCATCAATCAGAGCATAAGCAAATCGCTTATTCAGCAGTCAGTCATATAGCAGGGTCCGCGATCGCTCTGACCCGCGCTCGGCGGCGCGCATGTCCGAACGCGAATGAATGCGAAATGAGGCAAATAACCAATTACCCGCTCATATTCAGCTTTGATTACCCGATGTGGAGAATTTGAGACACACCACTGAATGCACTCGATTGTCTGTATTGTATTTAGTCAATACGTTCAATTAATCAGACCGCATTATTTTTATTGGACAGAAAATTTATAAAAATAGTTCCATTTCCATTATTAAACCATTGAATTACTTCAATCATCCATTTCATTTCAGCGAATTAAAGTTTGTTACCTCTGGGAAAAAGTATATAGGAGACGCAAATAACATGACAAAAAAATTTTGACTTATAACTTTTTTTTATTATACGTAATATTAAAAAATAAGTGATAAATCTTTGGTTTTAAATAAATTTCAATTTTAACAAACGTGTAAAATTGACTATAGTATTATTATAATTTTGTTTTACGAGTATTACCCTTTCCTAATTTCATCTAAATCGGACAAAAACTTATTACATTGGTTTTCACGCCCAAATAATCTACATTAATAATAGTCATACACTCAAACCAACTTTATGATCCAATGCAATTGGTATATACAGCATTATTTACTTAAAAAACTGGTTTAAGATATAAAAAAGTATGAGTCGTATAACATATATATTTTTTTAATATTGAAAGTTTGTAAACACAGATCGATAGAGCTTGAAATTCTCTACAAAATTTCATCCATTAACTCGTTTTCGCCAAAAATGGTCTTTACGACCTTTCTTCCCCGAATTATCGACATTATTTAATACAGCTGAATCAGAAAAAAATACGATAGAATCTTTTTCGTAATTTGTTTCGACCTAATGCGAACTTAAAAAGAGACCACTCAGAAAGCTTTGAGTTGGAGTTAAAATATCAATCGATCAGTAAATTTTACTATATTATACAGAATGTGTCCTTCTTACAAGTTACACAACACTGTGATACTAAATCTAGCAACTGTCGTACGAAGCATGGCCTAGAAAAGTAACATATTATGTCAAATGGTAACTATATTTTCGTGTAATTTATCATAATTTATAATAAATGGTAACATACAACGCCCGGCAATAGGTACGCCGTATATTCCCTTCGCATAATTTAAAGGTGTTTTCCCGCGAATTGACCCGCGTAAATTATATATAGCCTGTGTAACTCGCGTGTGACGCATCTACCCGTAGGTGAAGGAATTCCTAAAATCTGTATAGTAGTTTCGGAGCTTATTCGATGCAATCAAACAAACAACCAAGTCTTTCCTCTCTATAACATTAGTATACATTAGTATAGTATACTTAAGTGCTTTTTTTCAACACAAAACAATAGCTAATGATATGCAAAATCAAAGTTAAAATTTTCTTTATTCAAATCGATAGTGGTACCTGACTGCAAAGAAAGCGTTATAATTTTGTTCTCCATTTTTATTTTAGTACTCCATTTTTCCCCAAAGCTAAGACTCTTGAACCCTATATAAAACACAAAAACAGTTATTTTATACTTTCATATGACCTATCAATAACTCAGTGACTATATTATTATCTTCCGTCTTCTTCTAGTACATCGTAATACGACTAGATACAATTTCATCAACAAAATACATGAGGGATCGCATTTCCATAATATGCTCACCCGCATACATATCACGGCGTTACCAGATTTTCGCTATTATTTTACCTCACTCAATCCCCACGAAATTATGTTACGGGGTCTGAATCAAACGGGCTGATAACCGCCGGGTAAATTTAAAATAAATATGATGATACGTTCAACAGATTTAGCCACGAGGATAAAAACGACCTATGTGTACGATAAAGACTTTATTTTAATACTGATCGTAAAATGAATAACATTAATTTTAAATATTGTGATCGAAAATTAAGAGGTTGAGTAATAGTTAAACTGTTATGCCGAAGTCTTCTATAGCAAATTTTTTATGAGATGAAAATGAGTATTTCAGTATACGTACTATGCAAATTGAAAATTATTCTTTATGAATTCCTTGTGTACGTTTAATAAAATATAACATTAAATTAAAAAAAATCTACGTTAAAAAGGTTGTTAACACAATGTGTACTTGACATTAGTAAATTTAAACTAAGGCAACAGTTTGAAATGGTTAGTATTTTCCTTCTACCAAGCATTGAGAATTTATTTTAACGATGGAAAAATAAACACAAAAAAAAGGTTTATTAAAAGAAAAATAATCCAGCGTAACGGATATCTCTTAAATTATCAAGATAAAATACATTCGCTTTGTAAAATTTCTTAAAGAAACAACCCAATAATCAAAGATGATTATTGGGTAGTTTTAAGAAATTAAGAACCGAACCGAATTAAGAAATTCGGTTATATATTCAAAACAAAAGATATGATGTATTGGTCTTTTTTTGGTTACTGAGGAGATCTATAATCGGTTTTTAAAAATTCGACTATAACACTAATGTAATTACTATACATTTTCTGCTCGTAAATAAAAGCTCAATCGGTGGTTCCCAGCTCAACAGCAAAGTAAACAACGTATCTTATAAACCACACTATGGCTAATATTAACTAATCTGAAGAAATATAAAATAAAAACAAAGAATAACCTAACCTTGAAATAAAGTCACTTTTCATTTTCTTCGATAAATTCATTCAAGCCAAGCGAATATAAAAATAACACCAAATTATATAGCGTTTTATAATGTGACAAATATAATTCGAAAAATAAATAAGTTTCTATATCGTTTCTTTTATAGCAACGTTTTCCATTTTGGTATTATTCAAAAGAACCGTTTTTTTATCAAACAGTGTGTGTTTTTTATCAAATAGGCAATAATCAGAAATACTCGTATTTGTGTGAATTTTTGCATTTGAATACACACAAATATTTCTGACTTTTACAGCTTCTTCTTCTTCTTACAATTGGCGTCTCCGCAACTCGACGGCCAAATTGCGCCTATTTTGCGTGTGGAGGGTGTGTGGCCGGATACTACTCCAACACTTTTACAGCTTAAGCTGTTTAACTTTTAAGTTTGATACAAAAAAAATATATAGCGATAGCTATATTATAATAGCGATTAGCATAGGACAGCGTAGTTGTATGCCACTGACCATAAGAAAAAACTGTTGAGCCAACTGTTGTTTCAAACTTTTTAGAGCGTGATTTAGCTTTAGTCAGGTCTTAGTTTTAGAACTATTTTTTTTTTATTTAGTATTGATACAAATTTAACCAACTTGGTTCGGTCCACCTTTTTGCAGATATTTATTTCTTCAATAATTTAATTTTAATTCCTTGTCTGACCTACAGTGGCCAAAAATTTACGGTTAAATGGTCGCCTATCTTCTTTAATTAATCTTCGGGTGTATTTAAACAAAATCGTAAGTAAAACTATTAATATATATATATTGTATAACCTAATGATACCTTATGTGTCCATTTAAGATGAGTAATTTCGAAGTTTTAGGGGAATAAATGAACATTTTTACATACATACAACCTGCCAAAATCATAATCCTCTAAGTATTATGAAAAACTAAAGAGTAATTTTGTATTTTTTTTTATTATTGCGAAGGATAAATTCCTGAATCAAGGTATCTCAAGGTAGTATCTATTTGAAAAGACATTTAACCTCGAAATTATGCAATTTCCCGTATGGAATAGGATATTTTGTATCTCATAGACAAAAACAATTGTACTTTATATCGATTCTTTGGAATCTGTATATACAATAAGTAAGATATATTAGACCTCTAACATAGTATCGTAACACATGTTCACAAATGCAGCGTTATAGGTTCAGTGTCCAATCTAGTGTGACAGGGCACGCGGCTTTTCAAAGCCACCCAACTTCTCTATTCAACACTAATTTATTTCGTAAAGGTCCTGATGATAGCATAAAATAAAAGCAAATGGTTGCCCGGCAGCCAGCGACAACGCGTTGGTCGCCAGCCAACGAGCGCCAACTCGACGTGCACACAGACTAATCGAAACTTCGGAAATGCTCTCTATTTATTTGAATTGTCACAAATGGCGAGCGTTACAATCCACTACAGTTAGTGGATTACAATATTGTAAAATCATATTAAGTACTTACTACTGCTATTTTTTAACACCAATATTAATTTAAATGTATTATCGATTGTTATTATTTTGTTTCTTTAATGTACGAGTACAAGTTATTTTTAGATAAAAGAAATTATTTGTAGCCTCAAATTCTATGCCATATCTATCTGCAAATTAACGACTTCGAATGGGACATTTTTTAATGGCGTACCAACCAGTGAAAAATTGTGCAAGAGGTTTTTTCCATCATCATCATCATCATCAGCCCTGTTATGTTCCCACTGCAGGAGCTCAGTTATGGATAGTTAAGAAGGATGGGTCATAACAAACTTCCACGCTTGCCAAATTCGTTTTGGAGGATATTAAAGACTGCAAATGTTTAACAACAACACTACGCCACCGACTTATCGAGTATTTTCCATAATAACAATCATCTTTTTACACGTGATCTGTTAGTGCAGATACTTACGGTGTCTTTTACTGCCACCGGTCTCTCACATTAAAGTTTCAAATTAAAGTATGTATTACTAGACGAATCATTTGATGTACACATATTGTGAAGAGAAAATAAAAGGTAATTACTATATATTAGTAACAACCATTTGCAAAGTATCTAATAAAATTGAACAAGCCGTAATCTATTAGTTTATGAGTAGCCAATGTCTGCAGATATAACTAAACCCTTTAGTTTATCAGAGTGGTTAACGTGAATACTTATTCAAATTTCTAATAAATCATCTCCCAAATTGCTTATATTCTCCACTTAAAATGAAAATGAACAAACAATCATCGTAAAGTTCATGGGATTGCACGATTATATTCCAATAATGAGGGTGTACAACTTCCTCTTGGAACGGAGTCGGACGCACTTGTGGGCACGCGTTACGAATCTTAATATTCCATCCAACGCTCATAGCATGAAACTATCTAGGGGTGGCGATGTCTCATACGCATTCGAGAAATATTAATTCTACTTTTACTTATTTTATTTTATTAATGGAGCTCGATGGATCATTCAATTGCGCTCGATCTGCGATAAGGTTATTAAACAAATTCGCAATGGTCATTGGATGGGTAACGAAAAATTTTTCGTCTCGAGCTTATCCGTTTTAGGCACGATAAACTATCACAGCTGCATCTGCACTCGTAAATACCCACCAAGTCGCCCTGGGCTCGCGTGGTGAGCCTGAGCCTCAGAAGTTGGGACTTTAACAGGCTGGTGATGAGATGTAAAGTACCTTTATTAAATTTCAATTTCAATAAACAACTAAATTAATTATCATTCTATAATTATGAATACAGAATTGACGATATCCGAGTCTGAGTCGATCGCGGTATATTTTTTTTATTTCAATAAATAAATAAATATGCAACATATATTAAAAGCACTATTATAATATATATTTTTTAAACTTGTTTGAATTTTTTATTGAGTTGTTATATAAGATCGTTACAATCACTAATTAGATTTTACAAAAACACGTTTTCAAGATTCTATACGTAAATTACTTTTATTAACAAATCATCAGAATACACAGCCCTAAGCGTCGCCAGCGAATGAGTCACAATAAATCAAGTCCTTTTGTAGCCAACAACGGCGAGACGTCCGACATACAGTTACCGAATTTTTTCAGCAAGGAAACAAACTTACCGACAATAGAGATATTAAACTAACTAAAGTTAAATAAACTTTTACATATGCATATTTAAATTAAGAACAAACAAATTTAAAAAAAAAACAGATATTTTTTAATACAAACTTTTATTTGGTGTATTGTATTATACAAGTTAAGCCCTTTCATTTGATACCAATATTGGATGGTTTGTTCAGAAATAAGTACGCCGCCATTTTCTTACGGCGGACATTTTGGATGAATAATACCGATTATATAATAGCATTGACATCAGAACTAAAGATATATTTTAAAATTTCAGCTCAAACGAAGACTGGGCAGTGGGTGAGATTTAGCTTGCAAGATTTGATTACAGAAAGACAAACATCGGAAAGGTGAAACTAAATAAAATCTTTTAAAAATAAATAATTTAAAGAAAAACAAAAAACCCGACTGCGTAAAAACAAATTTTAAAAAATACATGAAAAAATTAACTTAAATAAAAACTAAAAAGAAAAAAACATGTATGTATATACATAGACTGATAAACACATTACCCTCCTTTGCGTCGCGCAGTCGGGTAAAAAGAACGAAAATTTTGCGAAGCTACGGTAATAATAGTAATTTAAACTAATTCTAATTCTTATGTGGCCTATAACGACCTTAATTAAATTATATTAATTACGAAATATAATTAATTATCAACTTGATAACCTTTGTGCTTATTTTAGAACAATTAGAAGGAAAACTTTTTAAATTACCCAGCCAGAAATAAATCACAGAGCTTAATTTAAAATAGAAATTAAACAGAACTTGTATAAATAGAATCACATAATTAGTTTATTTAGATTAAGGAAATTATTATTAAATTCTCGATGGCGTAGTGGCTAGTAAGCAAGATTTGCAGACAGACAGTCATAGATAGATACCACTACTATCACTACAAGTTATTGTAAAATGCTTATCTCAAACTTCTTCGTGCTTCGGAAGGCACGTTAAGCCGTTGGTCCCGGCTTCATATGCAGTCGTTAATACCTACCAATCCGCACTGGGCTTGCGTGATGGGTTATGACCTATACAAAACGATTCCATCCATATGGAAGGCCTAAGCCCCAGCAGTAATGTCTTACTGTTTTCCCTAGACTGGGTCCGCGTAAATTATAGCCTACGTTACCGGTTGCGAGCGTATGAAGTCTAGGTAAAAGATAAAATTACGTTTTTTATTCTCACAAAAATTTTAAGATTGAAAAATAACTAATTCTTATTTAACAAGAGAAAATATGAACATATTGCAAAGAAAATGGTAAAATCAAAAATTATTTAACCAATATGTTCATATTATACTCATACAAAATGTACGTACCTGTTGTATTGGGTGCATTCAGATTTTTTTTTAACTGTGACACATTATTTAATTCGGAAGCAATACGTGTTCACCAAGTCAGCTAGTTTAAAATAATATATAAAAAAATATCAGAAAACTTGCAGCAGCCAAAACTCATGTGGCAATCCAAAACAAACAAAATACCCGTTTATTAAGACATTAAAACACTAGAAAGAAAATATAAAAAAACATTTTGCACATTACACTTCATAGCTTAGTTTAAACTATTGTTGAATGGCCGATTGTAATAGTAATAATATATATATATATGTATATTATTACTATTACAATCGGCCATTCAATATATATATATATATATATATATATATATATATATGTATGTATGTATGTATATAGCGAAACTACGTAACCGGCAATGTTTATTATAAATTACTACATCATATAAATTTTTTATTGGACACATAGCGTATCGAAATCGTACATGTATGTATAGAGTACGTGACATAGGCAGCGTCCGACGGATTCTGCATTGCACCCCATGCGGACCCACAAATCACAGTAGATCAGAATTAATGTCCGCCGTACACTATTGTGCCTACTGATCAAATTACTCACCCACGGAAACCCTTAATACTATTAACGGGGCTATATTTCCATTCCATTGTCCTGTTAATCTAAAGACTGTTAAAGATACTATTATTCTAAAAGGATCTCAGATCAATTCTATCTTAACATATACAAATTTGTAATCAGTGCTTATTTAATATTGTGTCTACTATAAGCATAATATAATATAATATAATATATAAATTCGATTTTGTTTATATTAATGATACAAACTCATACGCAAAATATTTACTGATTGTAAACTCTGCAATATGAATTCTATTCAAAATAATACTTAGTAAAATTTAAACCAAACATTACTTTCTTCCGGCTGATGATGATGATGATGATTACTTTCATTGGCACATTTGTTATAACATTTTAGGCCAATAAAATGTTGAAATACTAATTAGTGCAGCGTTTTTTATGTTAATTATAAATATAGCTGATTACGCAAGTAATTAATGGAAATGATAACTTTACTTTGCATTCATAAACATAAGATAATAGCTAATGAGAAGTAACCTGTAACATTACCATAACACGTCCTTGATCCTAATCAGTACCCATTCCACTTTTTCCTAATAAGACAGCTTGACAAAGTCGACAGTGATAAGACACTTTCGTAATTTTAAGCTGTCTCTATAACGATAAAATCTATTGTATGTATTTCACATCGAAACTGCAATGGTAACGAAATCGTTATAATAAATAATATCTGTGATTATAACAACTTGAATGAATATAAAAGACCGCAAATGTAATAAGAAATATTTACTGCTTAAAACTAATAATGTATATGGCAACAGAAAACTTAATTACCTAATTCCTTAGTTCTCAAATAGTATTCCTGAAGATATACCTACGAACTATATACACAAAAGATAATTGTAATGTGAAGAAACGAAAATTTCAGACATATGTATTTTGTTGAATTATTCGTTGTGTACACCGTGATTTTTGAGCCACATCTATGTATAATATACATTTATATTATATTTGATAATGTTAAGGTTTAACAGCAAAGTTTAGTTAGTTGTACTGTACAATATATTTGTCATTACCTCAGACACACTATCATTGCGTAACAAAAATTTTTGCTTTAAAGATTCTTAAAAAAATTAAGTCAACAATAATAGCGTTTTTGATTAATAATTAAAAGATATAGTTGAATAACTTTACCGTATCGTATCTAGTCAAGAGGCAAGCAATCTAAAGGCAAGAGGCAACTTTCGCAAAGGCATTGTCATCGGGTTGAAAATTTGTAGACAGCGATAAATTTAAGTAGATCGATAATGACTTACGTACTTGAGCGTATTGAATTTCAGTGAAACAATTGAAGATCCAATATTTATATTTTTCATCAATTGGGCATTATTATCTCAAGGATGCATTGTCATATTCACTAACATCAACACTAATGGTTTCTAAATCTGATGTATACGTGCACAAATAACGATCACCAACAATAATTGAAGTCCCAATAGGAAGTATGACCTCATTTCAATCAACGCACCGCGATCGAATGTGACGCATAGCGCATTTTAATTGTTACGATCTGTTGCGACAGAAGTTACGATGAGCTATTGTATTCTACACCAGTGTTTATTGCACGGAATTTCATACTTAACGTTAATTAATCATTTATAGTTTTCTATATTGGATCAATCAAACATATTCGTTATTGGCACAATTATTTTAGCATTATTATTTTTTGGAAATTTTCCATTCACGCTGATCCAATATTCCAACGATCACCACCATCACCAGCCCTTTTACGTCCCCACTGCAGGGGTTCAGGCCTTCCTTATGGATGGTTAAGGAGGATGGGCCATGACCCTCCACGCTGGCCCAATGCGGATTGGAGGGTATTAACGACTGCAAATGCAGCCGGGACCAACGGCTTAACGTGCCTTCCGAAGCACGGAGTAGCTCGAGATAATAATTTTTTGGTCACCCATCCCGTGACCGACCCTTGCGAAAGTTGCTTTACAACTACGATCGCGGACCGCGGCGCTTATCCACTACGCCACCGAGCTAATATTCCAAGCTGAGGCCTAATATTATAATTTAAAAATATATCGCGATTCCTTTCAATTTGATATTTGAAAGATATTCACGAACTTCACGCTATTATTTTACATGTAATAGCGATTGCAATAGTGATGTTTTTTTAAGGATATTAAATATTGTTAATTTGAGGTTTTAGGAATTATTATACTTAAAGTTACTAAATGTTTCATTCATACCGTTAGTAAGTCATTATTCGTTCGAAAAGTAATTGCGACTTTACAAGTTACATAATTCCATGAATCGACATTCAAAGGCTATACCTTTGAAAGGGATATCGATAGCTTTTTAAATTAGACACTGGAACCTCATAATAATAATAAAAATTTAAATAATATTGTCGTGGAAGCACTCATAACAATTACATGTATAATTTTAGAATGTTTAATTAATGCACAACTGCAAGTCATGCATCAAGTAAATCATCTATTTTATATGCAACCTACAAATTAATGAATAAACAATCTAACGGTCGATCACTACTTGGAAATAGGTCAAATACAGTGAAAGCGTTGAATACAAATATAAGACACCAATAAACATTAAATTCCGACATTTAGCGAGCCAATAGATATTGCGGAAACTTCGCCATGTCTGATTAATCATTCAAACAGCTGAACTACGTGCAGGTTGACACACCCGATTGATCCCTACGTACATAACGGACATTGTCCTTGTAATGTGGACATAGAACAAGATGCCAGCTATAACAACGTACATATTATAGTCAAACACGGGCTCAATGCTACTAACGTTAAAGTAACCATAGAATGTCAATGGCTTTTTTTACACAATTCTTGTTACTATATCTCAAAATAACAAATGAATCTGTCATCATTGACTCCTCAAAATGATTTTGTAGTATTTTGCTTTAGGTGAACAACGCAATTAATTGAATCACCATTAATACGTGAGCAAAATCTAGGCCCTGACCAATACCACTTTTGCATTGATTCTTAAAATATATAAAAGCATTAAGTAATAATACGGGTCTTAGATTTACCGTCTAACATGTAAAAAGTATCAATAACATCGAAATTAACACTCAAAACACAGAATAAAATCCTTCTGAAAATGAACGTCCGTCTGAAAAAATTTTTTTAATTAAAAAACTAAAATGAACAAAGCTTCCTTGAAATTGATTTAGTTGATGGTTAAAATCATTGGAATATTAATAACTAACCTGGATATCGGAAAGTGGCTTTTCTGATCGCAAATAAATAATATATATTTTTCCAATCAGATTTCTGCTGCTGATAGGAAGTGTGTCATATTTAAGAATAAATAAACAAACATTTCCAGAAATGAGTTCTGTTTACATCTCATTCTCAGTAAAGACCACTGGCCACATCAAGGGATATGTCCTCAGTCTATACAATGATATACAGATAACGAGACATCTACCGGTGTGGAGTTACGCTTCCTACCATCGTCATGTTGGTTATTGGTACGGGACAATATGCATGACCCACTGCCGGCACGGTTTTAATATTCAGGCGTCGCCCGACCGCAGCGCACGCCTCGATGTAATAAAAGCACGCTCCAGCGCTTAACGAGCAAGACCGATGAGCTCCTTCGTATTCCAAACAAAACGACCCCGTACGTGACCACATCGAGGCAAGAACTTAATTTGTACTGTAACAAGATTGTGAATTATTCACAATGTTTGAAAATGGACCGTAGATTGGACGGAGCACATGAGAGCGGGCACGCGGCCCATTCTCATCCAGAGCATTTGCGAAATTGTCCATGCATGGAACAGAGGAGATTAAAACCATAACGCTATCTAAAAACATTACATATAATATCAAGTTTGTTACAATTATAATCCTTATAATACCCTAATTTATACTAAGCTGTATATATATGTATAACCTTACTAATTAGAAAATTAAATCTATTCACGTCAATTCAATGTGACTTTCAGTTAGAGTGAAAAGGACAAAACAGTATCAATGCTATTAATAAAAAAAGGTTTAGCGTCAGAGTAAATTTACGCTAGAATTGCAATATAAGTAGCAGTCTAAATTCATATTATTAAAAGAATGAGCAAAACTATTACCTTTTAAGAGTACTATTTACTTTGTCCCTGTTTAATAATATGAATTTTGACTAATACGACTTAGTGCAGTCTCAGCTTAAATTTACTCCAACGCTAAACCTTGTTTATTTATTAATAACACTGTATAGGTATAACTAGACAACGCTTATATATTGCTTAGGTAGGTAGTGTAGATGGGTAGATGTTCGGTTTAGAAACACGGAGTAAAAAAGAGTATTTGCATTACTTTTGATAAAAATAAGTAAAATAAGTAGTCATATTATTACTATTACAGTGAACCCCCAGTAATCCGGCCCCTGTCTAATCCGGCGCCCCCTGTAATCCGACATGTCCGAATATTTTTTGGTAGATACGTAATGCATGATTGAACAGGTCATAATTTGTGCGCGCCACCATTATTGCGCTCGACGCGTAGGTTTGTTTGTTTATTACGTACATTTGTTTGTACACAATTATTTCCTAATGCAAATTATTATTTTTCACATTACTCACTCGCATCACTTTTACATTATATTAATACGTAAGCTCTATATTATGTTTTTTAATTTACCTACTAGATTCGATATACATAATGAAGTATGATTTGTACTTCAGAGTAATATAGATATATACATAACATATAGATCTTTATCACTGATCTGTAATTAAAAAAAAAAAACTATAGGGCGTATTTGGCAGTACTCTATAATCCGACAAATTCGATAGTCCGACACTGCCCTGCAAAACGTTTGTCGGATCACCGGGGGTCCACTGTATATTCAATGATGATGATATAGTAGCAAGTTCATTAACTTATATATCTCAATATATTCAAAAGCTCAGGAGAATTTAACTACGTCTCCGGAGAATGCTGACGTATTACATTGCTATAAAGGAAATTGGACTCAGTGGGCTTCTATGCAGATTAATGAATATAGATGAGAGAGTAGTCTATAAATGATAGAAAATAAGGCAGCTATTAGCGTTACTAAAAAGGTTGCAACACATTTCAGTACTGGACTATTTAGTTTTATGTTTATAAATTTTATAGACGTTAAATAAAAAAGTGTCTGTGTCAATAAAATTTCAGCAAAACAATGTGTTCATAATGAAAAATGTTAAAAAAAATCCAGTTTGTCCTTTCGCAATCCGGATGACTGCTCTAACCACTGAGTTACCCAGGACCTAATAGGACTGACGAATTTTTCAAGCACTTGTTACTTTTTCCCTACTACAATGCGTATTATTATGTTCGGGAAATCTACCCAAACAGCTGAAAGAAAATGACAGTACCAGGGGCAAAGTGGATTTTTTAAGCATTCTTCATCTATATAAATAAAAATGAATTTCCGTTCGTTAGTCTCGCTAAAACTCGAGAACGGCTGAACTGATTTGACAAATTTTAGTCTTGAAATATTCGTGGAAGTCCTGGGAAGGTTTAAACGATGAGAAAATATAACAAAATTGCGAGTATAATACTAAAAACGACAATTTGATTTTCCCATACAAACTGTTCTTAGCTGTAAAACATTCAGTTGACGATCAATATTTATGGTTGTGTAATGGTCAGTTTACGCAATATTTTTCAATATTAATGGTTTTAATATTCAATATTAATGGTTGGTTAAGAGGTAAGTGATACGAAGTAATCAAATATAATAAAAAAATGTATGTCATATAATTCCTGTCATTTTATCAAACTCTCCGTGGATCAGTTTTGGGTAAAATCTTTTGTTAGTACGAGGGTCAAACTGAAAGTTCTTAGAAAATCAAAAACTGATTACATTAGCCAGTTATTAGTTTTATTATATCTTTTCAAAATATTGTCCATTCACGTCAATACACCGCTGCATGCGATGGAACCACTGGGAAAAGCACTTTGCCCACTCGTCCTTAGGGGTCTCTTCAATGGCATCGCGATACGCAGCCACCGCTTCTTCAGCATTCATAAACCGCTTTCCTTTAAGTTTTTCTTTAATTTTTGGAAATAAATAAAAATCACAAGGCGCGAGGTCGGGGCTATACGGCGGGTGACCCAGTAATTCAACGTTTGATGTCGCCAAATAGTCGATCGTTCGCTTGGCGGTGTGCGACGAGGCGTTGTCGTGGTGAAGGAGGATCCTACTGCGAGGTCGTTTCTCTCGAACTTTTTCCAAGACAAGTGGCAAACAATTGGTAGTGTACCATTCTGCAGAAACTGTTTTTTGATCCTCTAACACAATTGTTGCAAAATGACCTATCCTTCCAAAGAACGAGGCCACCATTTTTTTTCCCGCACTTCGATCTCTCTTCACTTTAGTTGGCAACTCCTCGAAAGGAAACACCCACTGAGCAGATTGTCTTTTGGTTTTAGGATCATAACAGTAAATCCAGCTTTCGTCACCTGTTAGTATGTCGAACACAGCATTTGAGTCACCTCCGTTAAATCTTTCAATCATTTTACGACACCAATCCACACGATGGAGTTTTTGAGCCTCAGTCAAATTATGAGGTATCCACCGGGCGCAAAGCTTCCTGACCGCTAAATGTTCGTGGAGGATTTTGTGCACTTGACTCATACCGATGCCTAAGCTTGTCCGAATCTGTTGATAGGTCACTCTTGTGTCAGTCTCTATCATACGCCGCACAACACAGATGTTATCTTCAGTCGTCGCCGTAGAAGGCCGTCCCTCACGTAAATCATCAGTGAGATTAGTGCGACCACGTTTAAACTCATTAAACCAGTTGTAAACAGTCGCACGAGATGGGGCTTCATCGTGAAAGGCCAATCGTAGTCTATCATAACTTTCTTGTTGACTTAAATGACATCGAAAGTCATAAAAAATCATTGCACGAAAATTTTCTCGTGTTAAATTCATGATGACGTGACACAGACAATTTTCAATTTGCCGCCAAATCGTAAAACAAATGACAAATGAATGAAATATATACTCAGTAATATTGGCAAAGAGTTATATTTTCAAATTTTAGAATTATTTTTTTATTATATTGTTTATAAGTGGCCAGTTCTAAGAACTTTCAGTTTGACCCTCGTAACTAATACTCCTATTGGATTTCGGTAACTTCTGGATTATTACATGATCCCATAAATATATAAAGCTTTTTTTAAACTAAATCAGGCTTTAAAACATCGAAATAAAAGGCTTGGTATTAATAAAAAGAAAAAAAGACGAAATCGACGCACCCGTCTATGAAATACATAAGAACACAGAATGGCGTATATTATAATTAATGGCATATCTTTAATATTATTGTAAAAATACTCTGTGACTCACAACTATCAAGTTTTCCTCAATAAAACAGTTTATAATTGCGATAAAACAGGGAACAAATGGAGAGTGAAAAAAAGTAACTTTGTTATTTATTTCTATAAACAAATAAATTTAAATCATAATTTGAATGAATTGAAATTTTAGAATACAGCTTATTTTGACGTTAATATTTTGCACAAAACCAATAGAAAAATGAAAAGTGCTTTTTAGTGTAAAGGACTTTTTAATAACTGAAAAAGCTTTTAAATATAAAAGTTTCTTGAATTTGTCAACGGCCATCTTTGTTTCATTTTTTTGTTTCAAGTAAGTGCGAATATTATTAATATTATATTAGTGGTAACAAACGTGACGTTAACTTAAATATCAGGTTTCACTGATCCTCACAAAAAACAGCAAAATCGTTCCACTATTAGACGAACAAAAAAACATTTCTTAAAAAACCAAACAAACCTTTACCATTGAACAGAAAATATTCAACTTACAAAGTTAGTCTCAATATAATTAATCTCGATAATTCATCGAGACCATTATCCAGGATCACAATGGGACCGGATCGAAGTTTATAAAATTGTGAACGTGACCAAATTATAAATTCCGCTTCCGTTTTACTGATACTTTTAATTGAAAAGGGGTTGTTCATTGATCTCAGTGACTATAGTAAAATAGTAGTTTCGCTAGCGCTGAACTCAAACTATGTTCACTGGAAAGAAAGTTATCAGAAATCGAGTTGCCATTGATTGTGCACAAAGAGCGTTCCGTCTCGCTACATTCGATTTTCTACTCAGAATCACAGTGCGGGCGCGGATTTAGTCTTGCATCGTGGAGGTCTTCCGCAATTCGTCCGCTTCTAGAAACTTTGTCCGGCGCCTCGTTCAATCGCATTTGGATTTGTGGATTATCGTCAAAACTTCTTGGTGACAATATTTCGACAACTGAATACACGTAGCACGTGCATAATGATTTTGTAAGGTTACAACATTATATTTTATTTAATTCTGGTAAGGACATTAGGCTCACGTTAAACCAAGCAAATATATTCTGTCCGCGACTTTTCGTCATATAAGATTCACTACGTCCGCTTTGTAGAATGGTAAAATGAGTATAGCAAAAAACGTATTTTATCTAACAATTTAAAGGGCTTGGATTAACTCTTCCGTACTGGCTAATAACTTAATTTGTCACACAGGCAACAGTATTCGTAAATAATACTTTGTTGTGATTCATAAAGCTTTAGATCGGACGTCCACTTTGGCAGTCCGCCAAGTGTACTGGCACAATGCACAATAAATATATAGAGCTACGACTACTCTTAATTACTTCACAGCCAACCTACTGGAGACAAACATTAAGCAACGGACCGTGGATTCAGTAAGAGACACTTAAGTATAAAAATGTAATGTGAGTATCTGATTTCTTACCAATATAAACAAACTATTAACAAAAGAGCACTTTTCCATTTTAAAATAGCAGACACAGCAAGTTTTTTAAGCGGCAAATTAGTATTATTGTTTTGTAGTAAGTATGGCAATACAAAAAATATATTAAACTACAGTTTCATAGAAATCGTGCAATAATTAGATCTGTTATAACCAGTTTTTTAGTATCTATGCATAGTATAATAAAACAAGAGTTACTTCCCGTCATATACAGAGTGATTCAAGAAGAATGTTTATATGTATATTGTATAATATAGGACGACTAGGCGGGCGAAGAAAGTAAGTGTTTATTGAACACTATATAAAGAATTAATATTTTTAATTAGTTCTAGAGTGAAACTGATGTACTTTCACTAAACCGTTCAATTTCCCCAAGTACAATAGATTTCGTTTCGTTAATAAAACGTAAAAGATTGTAATAGAAAGTACGCATAAAAGAACCGATAAAACTTGACTCCCCGAACGACATGGGTAATTAACTCTTTCATTCTTAAGTTTCCTGTTCGGACTTCAAAAAAAACACATCAAACGGTGATTTTTTTATACTCTTTGCTTAGCGGGCGAACGTTGTTAAGTTGAGGTGGAAAACATTAGTGAGGCGTGTGCAGCGCATTGGAAAACAGCCTTTGGACACGATAGCTGTAGCGCCTTGCATAGCTCCATATACCATATACCACGAGGGGTCATCCAAAGTCACTAAATTAACAAAAATTTATATCCAACTTCTCAATATACATTTTTAACTTTAACACATTAGACTTCATAGACTTATCACAATTAAACTATACTTATAATTGAATTTGATAAACAAAACATCGCGTTACCCGAAGATTGTTCTTAAAGCCACAAAATACGAAAATGTCAAAAAGTCAAAACCGTTCAAAGGATTTCAATTAAAAGTTTCCCATGAATGACTGGAAAGAGGATTAGATAAAACCCGATTAATTATTACACAGTTAATAGACAAAGGAACTTCTTCCGAACAAACAAGATACGAACTGAACTAGACAAAAGCTTCAGCGTAAACAACAATCGTTCATTCACGCGGAGCATGGAAAACTATCCCTCCCTTTCGTCCCCTCTAGTGGCAGTGTCCGTCTTTCTCTCCTCGCAAGGGGAAATGCGGGAGCAGCTATTTGTTTTCACAGTCGGGCGGCAACGAACAAATTAGGTGGACAAACTGTTGAAACGATCGAGGTGTCTATATTCCACTCTGCGGGAATTCTTCTCTTAAAATCGCACCAAAGAGAATGTCTCACCGATTGAACTCGAGCGAGGTAATAATTTTCTATTCAGAGACGTTACTTCAATCTGCGTAATATTGGCAGATGCTTTAGGGATTTCCGAGCGCGAAGACGTTATCCGCTAAGCGTTTTGTTCTCTTTCAATTTTCGTTGTAATGTATTTTCCGTAGCGTATACATTTGATTGCATACTTTTTAAACCTTAAACCGTTTACATACAGAATTAAACAATTGTTATTGATAGCTTATATTTATACTTAACAAGTAGGATACCACTATGAAACACTAGTAATATTTTTATAGCCCCCTACCAACTTATAATAACTACTTGTAAGAGTGCCTTCAACTTCATATTCTTGTTATTCCACCGTGGGAACACTTTTCGCTCTATTTCCTTTGAATATTTAAAAGTCTTGCGATCATAGGCAAAGCACAAGTATTTTTCCTCGATTAACAATAATTCCCAATAAATCTAAAATAGCTGTAATAACATTATTGTTAATTTTGTAAAGGTTACTTATAAAAACAAAGTATAGTTTGGCTCATAATTTTGTACCTACGCAATTCGTTTAGTCAGCGAATAAGTAATTTTTATTTAATTTATTTTTACCGATGCACGTCTCAATTTTAAAGCATTCACATGTATTGACAAAAAATAAATAAAGCGCTTATTAGTGTGACCATAATAAAACGTGGTAAAATGTTGAGAATTTGTAGTTCTAGACAAAAAACATATATAAAGTGACAAATATATAGTCCAAAAGTAACTCCTGAAAGTTGCATAAGCGAAATGCGAAAGTACTTCACAAACAAAGTTGTTACTGGCTTCAGGAAGCCATAGTGGTATTGTCTGCGTAGTCGGCCGTTACCCCGATTCGGCTGAATAGTCGCAAGACTGGTCGGTCGATTTTCCATTTTGTCCAATCGACCGATTTGTCGTAAACTTCCATAAAGTACCTACGCGTAAGTACACTGACGTCTTAATACGATGACGAGAAACATCAAAGTTCAAAGTGGGAGTTCCATGTAGCCACAGATTTCATTCCATCTTCGTTGTGTAAGGGTCGTTAGTCCCTCCAGAGGTTTAAATCTTTTGACCCTTTTCGGAAGAAACTTAACTAATAACACTTAAAATTTCTTAATACTATTTCGATAGATACTTGGGTCAATTTAAGGTAATATATTCAAACATCTAAGATAGGCTCATTCTATTTCAATTTACAACGATGTAGGTAATAATTTATAATATTTGTTAATTAAACAGTTTCCAAAACTTCTCGTGTTATATAAAAAAGGTTTCTCTATCTTTATCACTCACAAAAATACTGCGAAGAAACTCAAAACCAAACACTAAAATGTATTAATTACAAAAATCCTACACCTACTTTTTTAATTATAATTACTCGTCAGCCTCCGCCTTTAACTGTTATTGCATACAAATAAAGAAGATTCTTCAATAATTCAATTTACCTAGAAACTTATCGTTCATTCGGTGCATTTGAACTTGTTCTTCCCTTTCACACACATAAATAAGGAACGAGTGAGCTATCGAAACTTCCTCGCACCATCTCAACAACGCGGACCATTGTCATACTAAAATAGATACCATAGTTTGCAGGCGCCAGACAAACCGGCGCCTGGGCCCGCCCCTGTTTGGCGAGACGTAGACGGGCGAGCTGCAAGCATAGATTCGATATTACTGAGGGAAAAGTGACGTAATCATTCTTGACTAACTATTTTCCACGACTCCGCCCGTGTGGATATGAACAAATGCATTACTATTAAGTTGTTTAATGCAAACTATTTTTATATTTCAGTCAATAGAAAATGTTTATCACACTGAGCAACTTGGTTTCATGTTTGTATTAACCCGAAAACAGGCCCATAGAAGTTTAATTTCCCAAAATCCCGTTTTAGTAAGCACCTACGTCTTAAATAGAACCCTTATACAAAATCTGAGATCTAGCATTTATAGTAACGATGTTACACGCTAACTATAAATCCTTAAAAAAACGCCTTAAGGGTCGACTTTGTGACGAAAATGAAAGGACGTTTGTTAGTCCCACTAAAATTTGAGAACCGGTAGACCAGTTTTGACTCATTTTAAGTATGGAATATTTTTAAAAGTCCAAGAATGATTTAAGAGGTGAGAAAATTTGTAGAAATTACAAGAATATACGAACAGAAATAACTTTATTCTCAAACACAAACCGTGCAGAATTTGTCATACAAGGTGCGTTCACACATTATTTAATTCTGAGGCGGTACGAAGTTCACCGTAACAGCTAGTATTTCAATAATTTCACTGATTAATGAACGTTTAAAATCTCGGTTCATTAACCGCAAGCGTCGCATAACAGTGACAAGGAAAGAAAACGTTCCGACACCCAACTTCATAAACGAATAATATTACATTACTTGCACATAACTTGATTAATTAAGAAACCTATTATTCATATCGAATTTAAACTGACAATATAATTAAAAGATCTACAAATTACGCTTGATGGGGTACCCATAGCTCTTTTAAAATGTTATTCTTGTTATGGACACACCTAAACACAGTATCAAATCTAGACTCTCAACTTTCAATACATATTTAGATTTAGCTCTATATAATGGAATCTGTAGCAAAAGAACAATTATTAAGACCATCTATTTTAATACTATGAGAGGAAAGTTTTGATTCTTTTTTAGCATTGGACAGTATTTGAAAATATTCTGGACCGATTTTAAAAAATTTATTACCTACCGGAAGGTACATCATACGCAGACGACATAGACTGTTGCGCAGACGAAATCTCGGGAGACGTAAAGTATTTAAAGTATTAAATAAAATAATGAAGAATCCATCTCAATATTAAACGTATTTTACTATGAAACTAAAGCTAAAATTAAAATAAAACAGATGAACAAGATGAAAAAGTGTTAACTTATACTGATATTATTTTTAGGTTCGGGTTAGTTTTTACCCGATTAATGCAAAGCGAAAGCAGGATTATGATTTGGCCGGTATGTTATGTACGTACATATGTATCTAAGAATATTCATCGGTTCCCTCATTACTTCAAAACTACTCCTCTTAACTGGACAAATAAGGTATCATTAGAAGAGTCTTAGTTGTCGTTCCATTAAATTGGCAACAGCGCCTCCTAGAGAGCATAAAGTAAGAAACTATATATATTGATAGTTTTTGATTACGATTTTGCTTAAATAAACTCAAAAATTAATAAAATAAAAATACAAATTCAAAAACTAAAACCCGACTACTGCTAAATCACACTCTAAAAAGTTTGAAACAACAGTTTGTTCGTATGATCAGTGGCATACGACTATCCATTTGTCATCGCTATTATAATATAGCTGTCGTAATAAAATAAATTTCTTGTTTTAAACTTTTTAGAGCGTAATCTAGCCGAGTTTTTGTTTTATCTTTTTTTTATTATTTTGAACTTTTTTTATTCGAATATATCGAGGAATTGCAATATTCAAAAGTGTAGGAGCCATAGCGCTAATTAGCAGACAAAATAAAATGTCATCACAAAATTCATTGGACTTACTTCGATTTTATTCAAATTTCAAGAACAAAATTAATTTAAGGATAAGCTTTCAATTTTAAGACACCTGTTGAATTTGAACATTAAACAACTTGATATTGATAGATTAGATTGAAGCCAATGTCAACTCATTAGTAAAAAAATACTAATTTTGAAAACCGCACAGTCAGAGATAATGATGGAGACGCAAGCTTTGGTTTATTCTACTCTGTGATTTATATTGAGTAGAGGTTCTTCTTCTTCTTTTTAATTATTAGCGTTTCCCTTTTGGATTTCGCCAAAATCCAATGTTTTGCTCAGTTTAGTTTTGCTTCTAGTATAAACTCTGGCTCTGCGTTATACGAAGTGTAGTGAAAGCATACGTTAATATTGAATAAATTTATGTTTGTTTAATTTGTTTATGTCATTTACTTACTAATTTTATTTATCACCTGTAAATTACTACAAATTGTTTGTAAATGTTGTTTTGATTTGCTAATTTTCACCGAGCAATTAAGAAATTACTTTCATATCTTACTTTTAATTTGTAAGTTTTTTATTTAACTTTAAAAATAAATTATCATTTCAACCCGGAAAATACGTAATATTGTTGGAATTGGAAAAATTATTCGTATCACAGATATTCTAATACGCCGTATAAATGTTGGATTGTATGGGCTTCGATACACGTGTATCCGTAAGTGTTTATAATTTTTTGTCCAATTTCTGTGCTTTCATAGTTATCTGGAAATGATATTGCAATATTTTTTTTTATTGATATTCTTTCAATTTCAAAAATAAAGAATGTTCATCATAGTACATACTTATTTAATGTCTTTCGCATAGAGTAGCTCGAGATAATAATTTTTCGGTCACCCATCCCGTGACCGATCCTTGCGAAAGTTACTTAACAACAACGATCACAGAATGCGGCTCTTCTCGACTACACCTACTATTTACTACTCCTACGCCAACGAGTTACTCAATAACTATTGATTTAATATGTAAAATGTCGCGGTTCTGAATGATTAAAAACAAATAAAGTGTGAAGTTTGTTAGAACAGGGTAGGATTTAAAATAAAGATGTAAAAAATGTAAAATTCTTAATGAAAAATTGACAAAGTTCTGATATACGAGGGTCAAACTGAAAGTTCTTAGAACTGGCCACTTATAAACAATATAATAAAAAAATAATTCTAAAATTTGAAAATATAACTCTTTGCCAATATTACTGAGTATATATTTCATTCATTTGTCATTTGTTTTACGATTTGGCGGCAAATTGAAAATTGTCTGTGTCACGTCATCATGAATTTAACACGAGAAAATTTTCGTGCAATGATTTTTTATGACTTTCGATGTCATTTAAGTCAACAAGAAAGTTATGATAGACTACGATTGGCCTTTCACGATGAAGCCCCATCTCGTGCGACTGTTTACAACTGGTTTAATGAGTTTAAACGTGGTCGCACTAATCTCACTGATGATTTACGTGAGGGACGGCCTTCTACGGCGACGACTGAAGATAACATCTGTGTTGTGCGGCGTATGATAGAGACTGACAAAAGAGTGACCTATCAACAGATTCGGACAAGCTTAGGCATCGGTATGAGTCAAGTGCACAAAATCCTCCACGAACATTTAGCGGTCAGGAAGCTTTGCGCCCGGTGGATACCTCATAATTTGACTGAGGCTCAAAAACTCCATCGTGTGGATTGGTGTCGTAAAATGATTGAAAGATTTAACGGAGGTGACTCAAATGCTGTGTTCGACATACTAACAGGTGACGAAAGCTGGATTTACTGTTATGATCCTAAAACCAAAAGACAATCTGCTCAGTGGGTGTTTCCTTTCGAGGAGTTGCCAACTAAAGTGAAGAGAGATCGAAGTGCGGGAAAAAAAATGGTGGCCTCGTTCTTTGGAAGGATAGGTCATTTTGCAACAATTGTGTTAGAGGATCAAAAAACAGTTTCTGCAGAATGGTACACTACCAATTGTTTGCCACTTGTCTTGGAAAAAGTTCGAGAGAAACGACCTCGCAGTAGGATCCTCCTTCACCACGACAACGCCTCGTCGCACACCGCCAAGCGAACGATCGACTATTTGGCGACATCAAACGTTGAATTACTGGGTCACCCGCCGTATAGCCCCGACCTCGCGCCTTGTGATTTTTATTTATTTCCAAAAATTAAAGAAAAACTTAAAGGAAAGCGGTTTATGAATGCTGAAGAAGCGGTGGCTGCGTATCGCGATGCCATTGAAGAGACCCCTAAGGACGAGTGGGCAAAGTGCTTTTCCCAGTGGTTCCATCGCATGCAGCGGTGTATTGACGTGAATGGACAATATTTTGAAAAGATATAATAAAACTAATAACTGGCTAATGTAATCAGTTTTTGATTTTCTAAGAACTTTCAGTTTGACCCTCGTATAAACAATTTACATAAAACCTTGGTGAAATTAGACATCAACACTTTTAAAGTAAAATAATAATCATTCAGCAATTATAGATTTAAATTTATAACCAGTGGTCGGAATTAGGTAGAGTTAATCATGTACTTACACTGATTTCATACAGCGAAAGAATAAAGTGGATAACCTCAAATCCCGAGATTAATTTTAAAGAGCAGAAAAAATCCCGTGATTTTTTAAATAAAAAGTTATTTACTTTTACACAATTTAAACTACTGCACGCACGACGTTGCCAAACTTACATCAATGAAAGAAAGAAATAAAGAAAGAAGAAATAAAGAAATCCCGGGAAGGTCCACATTAATATCAACATTTCGATGCAAGTACATAAATAACTCTACCTAATTCCGACCTCTGTTTATAACTAATTGGATAAAGAACATTTCTTTATAATAATATCTCCCTGTGTCAATACAGGCTAGGCCATATGGCTTATATAAGCTTCGAAATGGTGCAAAAATTCATTGATGTAACAAAATAATTTTTGCGTTAAAATATGCACATTTCAACATATGACCCATAAAGCCAAATTAAAATTCTAATCGTATCATAACACAATTGCAAACAGCCTTGCCATTACGCTTATCTTGCGTAGATAATTAGGTCTATAGTGTACTCATTGTCACGGTTATCATATTTCCTCATATGCGATTATGTTGCACTATTAATTTATTAGAGTAGTATAAACAAATACATTTTAAGCTTTGATATTGTTTTAGTGTAATTCAATATTATTTTTTATTATAGTTCACGAGCAAAATGTATTAAGCGGTATCCTGACCAGTAACGAGTTACATAGTTTGAATTGCCGCATTTTTCTTGATCTCGGTTTAATATCAATCTGGACACTTTTATAATACTTGAACAGTAAATTTAGGGTGAGTTTGAATCCCTGTTTAAATATTTTGTTTGTATGTACTTCATACTAACAAAATATTTAATGATTTCAATAAAGCTGTTTTCCTTTACAATAATTTACTTCTATACGACGCTTCATCCTTTTGCTTGCAACGGAAATCTATACTTATACTTCATGATGCTTATTTTTTCTGAAATCATCTGGAATTATACTTTAATGTCGGGTATTAAATTAAGGAACACCACAAGTGTGTATTAAGTCTGATTTTGGTTCTGAAATAGTATTCCCCCAGCAAAATTAACACGAACATGCTAGCGCTAAGTCGGAACGTTATCATTCCTAAATAAGTATAACTCCAGAGTTTTGGCAACGAGTGATATAGTTACACTTACTATATATTATATTCGTAAATAATGTTTGCTATTTAATAATACTGGCATTTTGGGAGCGACGAAATGTTACTACTTTTGCTAATTAAAAATAAGGGATGATATTTAAAATTGATAAATTACTATTCCTTTCATCATCATCAGCCCTTTTACGTCCCAACTGCAGGGGCTCAGACTTATGGATGGTTAAGGAGGATAGGCCATGACCCTCCACGCTGGCCCAATGCGGATTAGAGGATAACTATTTCTTTCACTGCAGAGAATTTTATTCGACTTTTGTATTTACGAGTACTTATACTTTTAGATATATTTTATATATATAATTTATTATTTATTTTATATTTATTATTTTATATATACTTTATATAATTTTATATTACAAGAATATTTGATTATTTGTTTTAAAAAGAACCACTGGCAACCGTTCTAGATTTTATTCTTACACCAAAATGTATCCAATGAAATAATTTCAGCTAGCCCGTAATGTTCAGCAGATTTAGGTTGAATATACAGAAATATGTGCGCTGGGCTAGTTACGTGAGGTGTTATTATCAAGGAAATTTCACGTGCAAAGTTTAAAACGGCTTTTACGTCAGCGCATGCTTAGCTTAAATATACTTCACTAACTGTTATTTAATTCGCACATTATAAGCTTGCTTTTGAAAATAATAGAACTATTAAAGCTGTCATTAAAACAATATACAACAACATTAATTAAATAGTATCTATATATTAATAAAAATGATTAACAGTATTTCATTAGACAATAATGGGTAATTTTAAATGACAGTCAGGAGCTTATTTAAATGATTTGTTATTAAGAAAGGTCACTTAACCTAAGCAAAGCGATTGGTATGTGATTTAAAACTTCTCCACAGAAAATATACATTCCTATATACTTAGAAGTCGACCAAAACATCCCGTTAAACTTAGGAGTCGACCAAATCTGACGCCTAAATGTTTAGGGGTTGCCTAATGGAAAATACATTTCACCAATGACTAGGAATCAAGTGACGTCATTAAACCATGTCAAAAGTTATGCCATACGTTATGCGGCGACTTGCACTCTAATCGTTTGCGTTATACTACAAGTCACAATTACAGTTTATTAGGAATTAAAGTAATCTGCTTAGGCTTTAAGCTATGCCTTTTTCTAGGTTAGTGAAAACGAAGTCAGTGTACTTTGAATAAATAAACATAAGCGGACAAAATCTTAATAGATTATATTCCCGCAAACAAGAGAAAGGTGGTAAAATCCACGATGGAAACAACCTATTTATAAAGCTGTCTGTTCAGAGGAGCGGCTGAGAGCGTTGAAGCGACATCCACTCTATTTGTCTCGGCTAACACAACCGCTGCCCACTTCTCGTCGCCTCCGCAGTTTGCTTAGTGGATTTTATCGTTTCTCCCATAAGGTTGTTCAAAATGGCACCGGATTGTGACACGAAATTATATCAACAACGCGATAAACATGGGAAAGGAAACTTTTCTTATTGGAAACGAAATAAAAATAAGAAAACTCAAAGGTTTTCCTTGTAAATTCATTTCAAATCGCTCTACAATGAGATTGCAATAGAAACAGGGCCCGACCTAAGGGGAAGACAAGCCGGGCAATTGCCCAGAGGGGCGGCGAAATTAAGGGCATTGCATGCGTTCAAATGGAGTCCTCAACAATCTAGAGAGAAAGAATATATTTATTTACTTTAAAAATGCCATTTTAAATCGCAGATTAATCCCCGAACCGAGATAAGTAACATTAAACAACGAAATTTAATAGTAACCAATCAAGCTGTTTAGTGGTAGCAAACTCATGACGTTGAATATAATTTTGCCCGGAACTACTAAACAGCTTGATTAGACCCTGAATAATGATGCTTATTGGTTTTTTATTTATCACGTGTTGATTAAATATAGCAAAATATCAAGAACCAATTAAATAGTTTCTCTAATAATCAAAAGGTAGGCAAAGACACTAGACAAAAATAGAAATATATATATTTAAGACCCTATAAAGCACCAACGGTAGCGACGTAGCGACCAATCCCACCACGTTTCGTATGACGTTTTGAAAATCAAATAATAACAGAATTACACAATTTTCACATTTTAAATAAGAAAGAGTAGACACAAAAAAGAAATGCCTACGTTATCAATTTCCATCCATATAAAATATTATTTTCCCTTAATTTTATCAAAGAATCGTTTGCAGATAATTCACATACATCCCGGAAATGACATGGCGCCGGGTCCCCTGGATTTGACACACCAATCGAATTACGAAACCATACCTTCGTATGCCGAGAATAGAAACGAAAATATATTTCAAGAAAAGACCGACACAATCCTTTGTTTCACAGCTGTTGTTTTCACGAGGAAAATTTCCTTTTATTGTATTAGTGAATGCTTATTGTATATTTGAACGTTTTTCCTATTGTAACCGCCATGGAGTCGCCTCACTTTGTATTTGTAATTTTAATGCTTGCATCAAACCTCAGTTAATTTTATATGAATTGACGTAAATAATCTTTAATTTTCAAGACTTTGTGTATAGCCTTGTCGTTCTTCGTGTTAGTAGTTTTATATATTTTTATGTCATTATACAAACTCGTTAAATTTATTAAAAAACAATAACTAAGTAAATCTTGGTACACAAAAGATTCAATAAAAACTTACCTCTTCCTCAGTGGTGGCCGTGTTAACGGAGTCCATGCTTTGGCAGAGTGCGAGTTCCATATTCTTGTGCTGAGGGGAGGCGGACCGCGGCGAAGCCTGCTGCGGCGGCACCAGCGCGCCTTGTGTCGCTCCTGCCGCCTGCTGCACGCCCACACCGCCTGTCGCCACAGGACTCGACGCCTGCAGGCCTTGACCTTGCAACCCTTGGGCTTGCAGGCTCTGTGCTGCCTGTAAGGTTTGCTGAGCTTGCAGGTTCTGTTGCGCCTGTAGGGTCTGCTGCGCTTGCAAGCTTTGTTGCTGCAGATTCTGCAGTGATTGATGAGCCAAGTTCAATTGGTGCTGCTGCACGATACTCTGCTGCACTATGCTTTGTTGCACTTTTATGTGCTGGTGTACGGCTAACTGATGGATCGGGTGAAGGGTTGCGGGGGGAGCGGGGTATGGAGGGGAAAGCCGCTGGCGCTTCACTTGCGCACTCTGAAGCGCTTCGTGCAGCCTCTTCACCGGTAGGGGGCTCTGGCCGAGGTTATCCACGGCTGTGGCGGGGCGTGCCGGCCGAGTCACTTGACTCCGGCGAGCACTGACTATGCAGCGGACAGGCGAATCACCGCGCTACGGAGCGCGCGGCTTATCGATACACGTATCGACAACGGCGCAGCTTTACGCACGTCGTGGTACGTCTAGTAATTGACTCAAATATTTATATTATCTAATACAAATTGTAACGCGATTGTAACGTTTCAATGTTTCTTAGTGCCTTAGCACTTGAGCTTTCAATGATTAGATAGAGTTGATCCTCTTGTAAATCACTCCTGAAAAGAAAGAAAAATCATATTCAATATACAAAAAAGTAGTAAGAGGATTATTGTGAAATGAAATGTAGAATTCTGGCAGCCGGTAACGTTAAATTAATTTCTGCATTCGTTAGGATTCAATAAACATGTCGAAATATTCTGTTGTTGAGAATTTCAAAGGAAACATAATATTATATTCGTAATTTAAACGATATTTGATAATATATTTATTAACGTTACATTTATTTATAACAGCGTTTAATTTCATAATAGTATGTATAAAATGGAGTTGTTATTTTATTTCAAGCGTATATTTATATTTTATTATGATCTTTTTCCATATTGAAGTTAATGTATAAAAACTTACTCTATATCTAAATTAACAAAAAACGTATCTTATTAAGTAATAGCTTTTGCTGTATTAGTTGTTAAGCTTTTAATTAAAGTAACAGTTTGATCAATAACCGTAGTTTTAATAGAGTCTAAATATAGAAATTGGGTCTATAATTGATGTCCTTCACACTAATACCAGAGAAAATCCTGATGTTTCCGAGAATACGGGATATTGTATTTTATTACGGTAACATTAAGGTGTATTTTATATCATGAAAATGTGTCAATGAGAGCTGATTCCGATTGCATAGAAAACATAGACAGTAGGTAACTTCTATTTTGTTACTTTTAAGAAAACTAATATTTACTAATTTAACTGATTCCGTTCTATAGAAAAATAAAGGGATACTTATGCGTAAAATAAGTATTCATTTTGATATATAAAGTGTAAATATAATAGTTTAATTATAGACGACCACATTAGCTGCGATCTTAAATAAGTCAATTTATTTTATTGAGTACGCATTACGTATTATGGAGATCAGATAATCCATAATAAGCGTGTAATTATGAAGTATCTGGAAATACAAAACAAAAATTTCAATTTTTAAATTGAACCAAGGAATTAGGAACCCAGGAAATAGGGACTCATTACTTTATACGTTTGTTATCTATATCTATGCTAATATGTCATTGAAACAACAAAAAATAAATAAGACAACATCACATACTTTGCTTAAATTTTCATATGAGTCACTGAGTCACTCCATAGAATTTTTAGTTTTGTATTTGCATTTGTACTCAAAGGTGACTGACTGACATAGTTATCTATCAACACACAGCCCGAACCACTGGACGGATCGGGCTGAAATTTGGCATGCAGGTAGATGTTATGATGTAGACATCCGCTGAGAAAGGATTTTGATCAATACCACCCCCAAGGGAATAAAATAGGGGATGAAAGTTTGTATGAAACTTTGTCAATTTTAAACTGATCGGGCTGAGACTTTGCATGCATAAAGCTTCTATGACCTAGGCACCCTCTAAGAAAGCATTTTGATCAATTCTACCCTCAAGGGGATAAAATAGTGGGTGAAACTTTATTTCAGGTATTTTAGATGAAATAATGAATAAATATTCGTTAGAAATGCTGCTCAAAGTAACTTTACCACGCGGACGAAAACAAAAAAGCTAGTAGCAAAAGCTAGTACAAAACAAAAAGTTCAATATTTACATTAAACCAACCAGGAATCGAATTAGGAACTTAGGAAATGGTAACTCATTTTGTCTATGCTAATATTATAAAGAGGTTTCTAACTTTAATTGTTCCAAGGATTTTTATTTAACCGACAGGAAGCTACATCATACGCGTTTGCTGTAAGCAATAATTTACGCGGGAATACAGCTTAGTGATAACAACGCTCAAAAACATTCAAGCTCGCGCGGGAGTTACGTTACTGTTCAGTTGTTAACTGGGCCAGCTCTAATGTGGGTGGTGTTCTATCGTTTACGCTGTTACTCATCGCAATAAACAACTAGAATCAACTAAATTAAAGACTGGGCCGATGATATCAAGCGGAGTCAACGTGCAACAGTACGTCGGTTTATTTTTGTGTGAGCTAAACATTCTGTAATACTATTGATTAAGAAATATAATAAAATAACGTTTCTTAATAATAACATGTTATGAATAGGTTTAATGATTGAAACACCTCCTTCTCTTACGACCTTAGTATGATAATAATAATTGGAATATCGCAGCCATAATTTTTTTAATCAATGAAAATGTCTTTATTATATTATCTATTTTTTATTATAGTATTCAATCCACATAAAACTCATCGGATCAATATAATGCTGAGGCGGGGCCTGATTTAACTAGTGATGTATTCTTAATGAAAAAATGCTAAAAAATCCACTATGTACCAGGCACTTTTGAGATGGGACTCGAACCATGACCGTTCGCAATCTGAGCGACTGCACTTTGAAATTAATTTTTAATTAAGAATATTTTTCAGTATGTGAATTGTTTTTGTATTATTAATAATTGTTATTATTTTATTTTAGGTTAATAAGGGTCTGTTTCACCAGTTGCAGATAAAGTTCCAGCTAGTTATCTAACATATATATGACATATACAATAATTTGTAAATGTTAAAAGTCTTATTTATTTATTTTATCTCTCTTGTTCCTTTGGTATTTCATTTCTTAGTCTGCATAAGCCAAAATGTAATACTTAAAAGAGCACTGACTCCTGACATACAGGGCAACCTAATTTGGGAGACAGGGCAAATTGATTTGTTACGCTATGTAGTTACTCAATAAAGAATTATATAATGCTATCTGACAATTAAAATTCACAGATACTATCCATCAGATTGGGCTATCTGAGACTTGAACAAAAACCAAAATTTGCAATTTATCTGGCTGATAAGTTTCTGATGGGGATTTTATCAGCAACTGCTGAAACTGGCTCTAAATATTTCTTCTGCTTCTACTTCCATGAATTCCTATAATTTTTTTTTATTAATTTATAAATTTTCCATTTCTATGACCTCCACATGTTAGAATTTCCTAATTTGTAATTACCTGAAACTTATTATGGCGTTGTTCGTTTTTACAATACCAATCGGAAGTCAGTGATTTCTTGCATACATGTACAAGTATTGAGTACAAACCTAGCTTCATTCATTTGTCATTAAAGAAAAGCTTATTTTATTCAAGATTTTATTATAGAACATTCAAGTAACTTATATTTGGCTCTTACTCGGATAGCGATGACCTATACACCTTAAAAGCTCCTCAAAATAAATCGTTTTTTGTCCGAAACTCTAGTCTACGAATTGAACCGGACTTCAGAAGGCTTGATGTATAACAATCACGTGTATACAGCATTAGCACTTCCAAGGCTATTGCTTTTTGCGGCAACTCATGACTAAGTATGCAACAAAAAACATACACTAACATTATATTCTCGCACAACAACAAGTAGAAGCACAGCGGCTTCTGAATCTCGTCTTATATTGTAATTAAGGAAATCTAAGGCGCTAATTATCATTTTTAACGTTCCGTAGCTAAAGGTTGAAACGGGACTATTACTAAAACTCCGTCTGTCACCAGGCTGCATCTTACGAACCCTGATAACTAGACAGTTGAAATTTGATGTCATGTTTCTGAAGCCGCTATAATAACAAATAAAATAAGCTTTAAAAACAGAAAAAAATATATTGAAGGGGGACTCTCATACAAAGGACATTTTCTTATTCGTTTCTTAATAATAATGGCACGGAAAACTTCGTGCGCGAGCCCGAATCGCACTTTGCCAGTTATTTTTATACACAACCGATGTTGTCACAGAACTGTACAATAATCCAGTGGAACTTTAAGTTTTTCTCTACTTTTCTGGAGCCTCAGGGATTTCGTTTATATTTTTTTTTTATTATTCTTAGAAAATGGTTCATTAAAAACTCATTATTAAATTATACAATAACAATCTTGCTTTTTTATATGACTCACAGGCGCTTTTAAAAATTAATACTTAACTTTTCATATACATACTTATCAAGCCACTTAATTTCTTTGTCTGTGAAAATACAATTAAGTTATAACATATATAAAAAAGCGAGGATATAAATATAGCGCGAGATAGCAAGTTTTGTTGACCCATCCTCCGCATAGCAGACCGCTAACCAATACGCTATCGAGCCATTCTAGAACACACACTTACTATAACCGTATAAGATGCAATCTAGATTAATATAAGAAACCACGCCTCTAATTACATTAACACGAGCACACCGCGTAGTTGCGATCGTACGATCGCATGTTGCAACATCGTCTAGGATTACTTACACCATACCAAACTTTTATACTTAAAGTGAGTGCACGAAAGTAGGGTCCGCTCTATTTCCTTTGCCGCTGAATACTTTAATCCTGCGGTATATTTATGCGGCTGGCTACCGTAAATAAATTTCAAACTTTTACAGCTTCCGTTTGTTTATAACTCTAAGTCCCCCAAAGATCGGAACTTTTACTAGACTGCTATATAATAATAAATAAATATAATACAAGATAACTAAAATTCAATAAAAGATATAGAATACAAATAAAATATATTTTCTCTTAACTGAAACTGACATGTAATCTATACTAATATTAGAAAGAGGAAAGTTGCATTGTTTATTTTATCACGAGCCTATTAATATTCCCAATGTTACTGTAACCGGCCCTTACGAAAGTACGCTTAAGAACCGGATCGCAGACCGAGCGCACTAACCACTGCGCTATCAAGAGCCATTATTTGTTAATTTACATCATAAACTACTGGACCGATTTTAAAAATTCTTTCATTTTGTTTTCTTTATTTCTATCATATGCGGGTGATATTAGTTAATTATTTTCGCCGGCCAAGTCATGGGAAAACAACAAGTTATATATAAAACTTATTATTTATCTCTTTTAGTTGTCCAAAACCCTTTAATGTAACAAAAAATATTTATATAACATAATCTCACACTCAATGTTATATTGTTATCCAAAATAACTAAATATATTCAGAAATAATTACATATTCATAGATTCGCCTTATATTAATATTAGCATTTCGGGGTAAACATCGGCCGGTCGATGTACAGCCAAATTCTATTTCGATGAACGCGAAATATACTTCCCATGTCTAATAATACACAAATGCTATTTGAGAACAACGAATTACGGAAGCCATTGAAATTTCACGAATAACGTGATTAACACACTAAACCATATCGAGATCCTAGTAGGTATTGTTTATTAGATTACAATGTAGTGAATGGGTATCGCTGTTAATGTCTACCTGTAAAGCATGCGATATTAATTTTCTAAACTAAGTAATAATAACAAACTACGAATAATATTCATAACTGATGTAGGAAAATCAATAGAGCGTAGTAGGTATTATTGTGTAGCTCGGTGGCGTAGTGGATAAGCGCCGCGGCCCGCGATCGTTGTCGTTAAGTAACTTTCGCAAGGGTCGGTCACGGGATGGGTGACCAAAAAATTATTATCTAGAGCTACTCCGTGCCGCTAAGCCGTTGGTCCCGGCTGCATTTGCAGTCGTTAATACCCTCCAATCCGCATTGGGCCAGCGTGGAGGGTCATGGACCATACTCCTTAACCATCCATAAGGAAGGCCTGAGCCCCTGCAGTGGGAACGTAAAAGGGCTGATGATGATGAGGTATTACACACTTTCTGTCGCCTGATTGCATCATTAGCACATGTTGTAAACAGTTTTTATTAATAAACGTCAAACATTATTCCACCCGTATCAATAGTCGAGTAAAAGTGATTACTAAAGCAAATATTTTTAACAAATAAACAAGAATTTGAATGAAGTAAGAAATGTTAATAGTAAGTATACTATTTCTTATTTAATTCAAATTCTCGTCTATTGGTTAAAAATATCTGCTCGAGTCTATTTACTATTTACTATTTTCTCGACTATAGATCAGGGCTTGGAAACCGGTTTATTTTTTTAACCGGTTCGACGTAAGTACATGCGAAACGTTACATAAAAGGTTCAGCTCCTTCGAACCGGTTTTTAAACCGGTTCACTAACCGGTTTAAATATGACTCCAGACAATGATCTCACAAACTTCAGCGCGGTTTTTAAGTGCCTACACTCCTATCTATAACATCCGTACATAGGTATGATAAATGTCGTCGCTTAAAAATGATATAATTCGCATCAAAAGTGTAAGAACATTGCTTTTTACGAACCAAGCGAATTAACCGGTTTTTATTCTATCCGAATTTCACTCCGCATTTAGTTCCGATCCGGAACGGAACATTATAATAGAACAGGTTTTACCTAAATAAAAACGGTTTATTCTGAACCGGTTTCAAGCCCTGCTATAGATACGAGTGATACAGTAAAAAGTAAAGTAATGGTTATCACGGTAGGAATTTTATATTTTTGGATTTACAATTAGAAAGAGTTTTCTTCCTATTTGCATGTAAGAAGAAAATTCATTTCTAAAAGACAAAATGTAACAAAAACTTTGTTTAGAACATGCTAGTATAATATTTCCAAATTATAACGTTAATATTGTTTACTTGTATTGAACTTAATAATTTTTAATAATGTCATATATCAATCAGTTTTCTCGACTAAAATTATAATATACCAATCTGAAAATTCGCAGTTTATCCTAGTGAATAATTACTATTCTATTCGGGTTTCTGTTGTTTTGAAGTGAAAATCAAAAACCCTTTAACCGCCCCACGGAAGGCGAGGACTGCTTAAATTAAATTCGTGGCTACGAGGTCGAGCACAAAGAAATAGTTCGGAGGGTCTGCGAGATATCTCTATACCTCTTACGCATCGCTGGAAGGCTGGGTTGGTGAATGTTAAAGTTGCCTTCAGACGTATAAACAGATTCAGGGGAATAGTTGTAAGTTAAATAGGTACTATAAATTAAAACTCAACAGTAACAATTAATTTAAGACTACCTATGCTATAAAAAGGGTTAGGAACAAAGACTTTTAAAGTATAACATAGTGTGACCGAAATTTTTGGAAAACAATAAAATTATTTGCAAATATTTTCACATTACAATTGAGTTTATTTATAATAAAAAACTACTAATGAATCTTTAACGAGAACAGTATTAATGATTAATTTAATTATTTAATGTATGTGTAAATTCCAAGAATAATAAAATCTAGTATTCATATAAAATTGCATTTAAAGAAATACATATTGTGTTATTAAAAGTTATTTCAAAAAGATACGGTACTCAAAAAAAAATATAAATAAGTACAAGGTTTTAAAGAAAAACTATCATAATTCGAGAAATCTCTCAAACTACTGCAAGGTCTTGCAGAATGAAACAACAAAACACTTGACCGTAGTAATTCTCTTATTATGCGTTCTAAATTTAATTACCTACCTACATTTATATTATAAAGTTGTAAATTTTGTAACTTTTATAGCCTAAAAGCAGAGACACATAGTGGAATTAATGCCATAGAAGCATTCTCTCCAAGTGTTGCGCGATAGAGCTAATGAACGAATCAATAGTAAACGGTAAAGCTACATCATACGTGGTACGCGGGTAACATAGGCTATAATTTACGCGGACAGAGTGGCGGGAAAACAGTTTGTAATGCAATAAACAAAAACTATTATCAATACTTACTAAATAGAGAATAAAAAAAGAATAAAAAATGTCGTTTCGAATAGTTTTTTTTTTCTAAATAGATATTTGACCACTTCACGAATTCGATTACAAACAAAGCTATCCAATTAACCAACAGACTGACCGACGCGATGGAGCCATTCGCTTAATGAAATTTCGACTGGCACACAAACTCACCTAGACAAAGGCGTTGATGAACGTACTCGATAAACCAAATGTATTAATTTGTTTCTGCTAATGTAGCAGTTTTAATTTAATTTTTTTAGGTCTACGTAAACAAAAACTAATTTTGGGGCTGGGCGGTGTGTAAAAGTCGACCCCTATTAATTAAACAAGTTCTTTTTGAATATTTGAAGATACTCTATAAGTTGCATTACTTGTACCATATTGTTATAAGAATTACTAATGATGATTGTCTACGAAATTTGTTTTAATACCACTTGATATTTACTGAATTTATTCCTTTTTATTTTACCCATAACCGCATAGTTACCAAAAACTTTCCATCAATCATAAAATACCAAAGACACGAGTAGATTACTTTTGTAATTTGGTCTTATGTATCATCAGTTCATTTTAGAGAAGGGGTCTCTTGCTCAAAATAGTTTGGGAATTCCTGATCTAAATAAGCTGTAATTAATTACGAGATAAACACAGGATATGCCAAAAAATACAAAATGGACCACTGCGTGAATATATTGATCGTTCTTGGTAAAAATTAAATTACATCGCAATAAAGTTAATAAAAATTACAACTAAAACCACTTAAACAACGTGCACGAAAATTAGGCCATGCGAGTTCAAATGAATGTTGTTAATGGGAAAAAATTCCAGAATTAACGAAAGTACAATTTAAACTAATTGCACGAGAAATGTTTGTTAGGCGCACGCCCATATGCCTAGTGTGTGTGCGAATTGAATCTAATTGCCGCAACGAAGTGTTGAATCAGTCCGGAGTCAGTAGGGCTGTGAAACTTTAAAAATATCCATACATTTATGTTAAAACTAGCTTATTATCCACAATCAAAGATGGACAAAATATAATTCTGATTAAAGATAACATTTAGTGAAATTCGTTAATTATTACTAAATATTACCAAAATATTTACAAATCAATTGATTTGAAAACAATAAAAAAATATAAAATACTAGTTTTCCAGCCATTTAACCTTCATCATCCCTATATCATCCCCTAAGGATTTGAATTTCTAAAAATCCTTTTTTAGTGCTCACTTACATCATGAAAGAAACCCCTGTATTAAGTTTCTAGGTAAAGTCGTTTCGGCTGTGCATTAACACATGAATCAGTAAGGTTTGCCTTTTATATATATATAGATGTTAACAAAGAATTAAATATACATACGTTATCATTAATCAGGATTTCAGTAAGATACCTATTCTGTTAAAAAATCTCCAACTCGACATCAAGTAAAGCGCTGTTCGACTTTAAATGAAAAAACACCTTTATTACCTTTTTAGGTAGGTTTCATTTGATTAAACCCTTGCGCCATTACAGCACTACACTTGACATCAAGTTCGAGACTGTTTTATAACAGAATGACATTACAGTTTGCCTTTTTCTGCCTGCAACTTCTACCGCGTAGTCAAAGGGAAACGCATCATTATGGAGCTTCCCTTTAGAATTACTGGTTTTATATTATAAAAAGTAATGAAACTCCACCCATACCCACATAAACATTACAAAGAAACAACATTAAACACACTTTCTCATTTATAGTGATCATCGTCATGTAGTTCTCCATTACAGAAGCTTTGCCGTCAGCTCAGCAAATTTGTCCCACTGAACTAAGCGAGAAAGTTCTTCAACACTGGCTATCTTACACCGATGTTTCGCAACCAAGACTTTTCATCTACCAATGCATCGCTTCCCCATTGCTTTTCAATAATTATAATTTGTAGAAGCTGGTATTCATGCCTTAAAACATGGATAACGTAACCCACTTTCTTTTGCTTAATACTCATAGTTTGCATTAACTTTCGGGTCTTCCCAACGTTCTACAATTTCATAAATAATACAAGTATTGATTTGTCAACCCTGATATACTTTTATAAAGCATTAAAAATTGAATTGCACAAAAACAAGGTCCCAACTCAACATATTGATACAAAATACCACATTCGGTGATTGAAATAAATGGTCCCCCGTAACATTAACAGTCCCAATGTTCACCGTTTTAAAATTAAAACTCAACATCATGGCGGTATTCAAATTGAAACGAAAGCTGATATATCGTAATGATTTCAACATTCAATCAATTTAAGCTTTATCACTTAAATTTAAGAATTTGGTGGAAATTATTTGGTTATATTTTTAAGAGAGAAATGGATATTAAAGATCCAAGACCATGTACGAATATATGCTCCTATTTGCAAGTAAAATCAGCTTTTGTCTGTTTGCGTCACTGATATTTTTTTAATATATTTGATCATGGTGCTTGTATCATGATTTACATTTTAAATCTATTATAAACTGCTCAAATATCTTTAGTTTTTAAACAACGTCCTATCTTTAATTTCTCAACTGTCAACCCTAAATGCGAGGGATGTGGCTTAAATTGCTACTATTTACTCACTTATGAGGAGAACACCCACTAACCACCTGTTTAACAGGCGAAATTTTGCGAGACCGTGACATCAGTGTGCCGCCATCTTGATTTCAGCTATCAAATTAGCGCTGTCCCATTATTTGACGGGAATTGTGCACACGCAAATTAGCTAACAACGAATTTCAGCTTATTGTTTTGTTTGTAATTTCTCTATAGCTCGTTACGAGTGGACGTAGACGTGAAAAGCATTTCTAAAGGTAGGAATTTCTCTTTGACGGATCTGGAGATTCTTGCAATTTCGGCAACAAGTTACGCGACTAATCCGATAAAAATTTTATTCAAATATATTCTGTTAAGTTTTTTGCGAAATGCTACTCGTACTTAGGCGATTGATAATATTCCTCAAATTCTCAGTCAGAAATTTTTAAGGAACACCACCCAAACCCACAGCGGTGTACCCTCGGTGGGTGGAAGGATCTGGGATCCAACAAGGAAACCGCTCGATCTAACCCCGCAAAATCAACCACACTCAGGAATATATATATATACCCATGAAAGGCGACAGGTTAGAACCAGCGAACGAGTCCATTCAAAGGCACGAAGGTCGTCAGCACGATTACTAAAACTCCAACAAAGTTAGTTTATTGTAACCAATAATCACACACACACAGAATCGTAGGTAATCAATCTTAAAAGCTTTTAATTTTGTTATTACTGACAACAAAAAAAAGAAGTTAACCGTTCAAGTTACTACAGCTCCAGAAAACACGTCGCTTTTAGTTTAATTAATCACGCAAATAGATTTTATTGCGACAAATATTTACATTTGACGTAAAACATTTTTATAGCGGTCGACTAGCATCTCACTTTTTTACTCTCATTTCATCTCAGAATTTTATGAAACTATGAGCGTCTTATATTTTTATCATATCATATCGAGCATATATATATATTTTTTGTTATTATAGTTTTAGCACACTTCCAAGCAATGACTAACTCAACTCATCAATGAAAAATTTGACAGTTGTGAATTCAGTCCACAGTATTATCTCGGGTTAATATTTAATCTGCTTGATTTACTTAAAATGTAATCAATCGTGATTATATAAAGGACCCTTTCTCTATAAAATATATATTCGATTGCTGTGACTTACGTTTGTAACGGACACAAACCAGATAAATTGTTTCATTTGTTTTCTATACCACCAAAAACGGATGAAACAAAATTTATAATACTTTTTCCGCGCGATCGCCCAGCGCCCCGTGGTTGCCGTTGTGAAAGAACCATGGAAAGCGTGACAAAGCAATATTTTTTATTGCAAATCAATGCTATCCGATCGTTTTCCGGGACACACAAAACAAATTGCTAGTCGGCGAAAATCCTGTCGCATCCGTTTTATACCTATGTGACATGCTACTTTTATCGACAGATACTAATTCTTTTTTGTAGTTAGGTGTTCGTATTTAAATCTTATCAAATTCTAGTCAAATGCTTACACCAAGTTGCGTTTTCCATAAATCATCATTGGCATCACACGAACGTGACAAATATACAAAATTTTCCACTTCAATGTTATTTTGTGTTCAGTTCATAACTTACAACAACAAACTGATGCAATTATTTTTAAATTGTATTTCCCCACTAATGTTCTTTCAATGAGAATATATGTTAGTCAATTCAAATGTAAATAAAGTAATGAATCCACCACGTAGCAGTAAATAATAAATCATATTTGGACTCTCTCATATTAAGAATAATTTTATAACAATACTAAACGCATTAATTTAGTGTATTTCCGTTAACGAGCAATTAACTAAATAATTATTATTTTAAGCATTAGGTAGATATGTTTTCAATTACATATTCAATCAACTGATACAGTTTACTCGGCAAACGAGATCCTGACAATGCATTCGATCATCAAAGATATACATACCAACCGCAATTAATCTAACTACAAACAATTTGTTGCTCTCACGAACCGAGGTCTTGTCATTTCGTGACGCAACGAAACCGGCACAATGGCAGACCTTGGTACTATAGACTATACGGAGCGGTTCGGCTTAGTAATTACGGCGAAGTACTCGCTCAAGCACTGACAAAAAAAAACATTAATAACACTCGTAGATTTAGAACGTAGAACTAGCTTCCATCCAAAAAAAATCAAATGACGACCGGAAAATTGACATGTTTTGAACACTGCACGAGCACGCATTCGTCGATGTTTATAGTACATTTGAAAGTTATTTCAACTGTTAGTTGACTTGTGTGAGATGCCAGTTTTCTATGGCTTACTGCTATTTCTAGTAAATGAAGGACCTTGCGTTATAACACAATTAAACAAAGAGTATAATTTTGCTTTGACCAGGATGAAAAGCAGTGAATCTAAAATTCTCTATATTTTGTTGGAGTTTTCTAATAAAATTAGTAATAATGGGTAAGAATAAAATCATCTGCAATTGACTACATTCACGAGCTGTCATAACCATTATATGCTGGTATTGCTTACAAAGATATCTTATTACACTTATAAATGAGGTCCAATCCAACATCTGATACAATTTCCATCTTCTTACATTACTTAATTCGATTAATGCACCATTTCTTTCGGCATTGTCGTACCTAATATTCACGCCGACATTCTTGAGGTCACAGCATTAATTGACACCAATTAGTAGGGGCAATCTTATTGAGAGGTCGTCACACTAATGAAATAGATAAACCAACCGAATGATAAATTGGTGAATCATTTTAAATATATTTCTATAATAAGTGCCTGATTGATGAATTTCATAATAAAGAAAGCACTTATGGTTGTCTTTGCATTATTCATACTTTTAACTAGATGAAAGTAAAAAAGGTACTATCAGGTTTCTAAGACAAAATCAAGTTGATCGAAGGCAATGACTCTGTACAAATCGTCAGTCGTGACGTGCGTGTGGATCTAATAATGGTGATGGGTATTCGAGCGTGTCAAGCGAATGAAACTGACGGTCGTAACTCCAGAGTTACTCGCCACCATGAACCGTGAACAAACCGGCCGTCCATTAAAATAAGATATTCAAGCGACTTGGTATCAGACAACTCATCTGTTCACAACACACTAGTTGCATTTGAACGTATTATAATGAGACTGCATTCAACTAAAGTAATAGCCTATGTCATTACAGTTTGCATACCCATGTGGTAAGTCCACTTATTATTGGGCCCTTTGTAAAAATTATCGATGGAAGGAGTAAGCTTTGCAGATTTATAAATTAGCTGACTGAAACTTTTCTTGAAACTTGGGTTTAGGTATTGTGTTACCTTCATTGTCTCAAGATTTCCATAATACAGAGTCTTTAAGCTACTCATCTTGGAATCTGAGCAATGTATGTGATATTGTCTAATATTTATTTATATATCTGTAATTTAAATTCAGACGCTCCAATCATTTTTGGGAACAGGCTTCCTTTTCCATATTCTTTATTTTTAACGACAATGGGGTTTTTTATGGGACTTCATGGACATTATAGCTTTGTGTAATTACAATTTATTAAAAGTGTACTTGATTGATAAGTTTCAACAAAAAAACATATGTAGCGCCTTCTTTAAAAAGTTGCTTCTCATTGTTAACTTTTAAATCTTCAAATTTAGTTTGTATTTCAAATCTAAGAAATGTATAAGCTTTACATTTACTTTTTTTTAAGGAAATTCTTTTAAATTTTATTTTGCAAAAATCTTGTTTCTCTTGTTGAATAATTTCGTGTTTTAAATTTATTTCAATATCGTTTTTTGCTTTCGTATTGAATTATTTTTGTTAGTTAAAAATTATATGAAAGAAACAAAATTATACTATATCGTAAACATTTCCTAGTTTATATATGAAAAGTAACTTCCAGTAGCTAAGCCCTAAATGGCTCTTATATTTATTAGGCTTATCTAAAGCGGCGCAAACAATTAAAGGATCATAAACTCATATCACGTCGTTAAAAGAATCGTGGAATTTAATGATATTGATAAAACGAAACTCACTAACTTTATTTAACAGTTTACGGTGAACTCAAAACAACAGTACCAACTTAAGTAAATAGCCTTCGCAACAATGACTTCGTGGGAAATTAATAAAAGTGAAATTAAAATTGCGCCAAGAAGTGCATGGTTTAATAAAAAGTATCCGGCTGCCTTCTTATAAACAAAGCTCCCCGTTACCTAGAAAACAATAGCACATCTCACAATCACACACACTAGACTTCGTCGGAAAACGCACATGCACAATTTTCCGAACACCGGTTACGGACACTGCGTCGGTCGCGTCAAAGCAAAGGGCGGCACATACAAGCGCTGCCTCTGCGCGCGATAGACTGAACGTTGAGACCGGAATCGTGAGCGAGCGGGACGCGGCGGCGGGCGTGCCGACTCTATGCGCGCGCATGCATGTTTCTCGCTCCCTCTACAGCTATCTCCATTCATCTATCTCGCATTCGCATGCTCTAGCACACCTTTCATTCCCGAGACAGGTGTTCCCGTCTATGTGTGCGTCCCGATACGGTTCGCTTAGCGTGTGTGCGCGCTTCCTGCGGCGGCGGATCGTTTTTTATGCCGGGCAGAAATTATAAAAAAGTAAATGGAGGGAAAATTAAATAAAACGTTTACAATGAAGCGTTTTCCTGTGCGCTTTGAATGATTCAGTGTGCGCTATTTTTCAGGACGGGTATCATCCAGGCTTCGCCGCGGGAGTAATTACGGAGCTTTTTACGGATGTTTGAGTGATGTAGGCGGGCGTAATTAGGTACGGGGCGGAAAGGTATATTGATTGCGGTGACGCGGCTTTGTGGAAAAATCGATATTTTTGTATTAAAGGTGGCACGCGATATGTCCGGCCATGCGTCCATGTATAAGTAAACCTCCGTATCGATCCGTGGACAACTTTCGACCCTAGTTTATGGCGCTCACTATAACTTGAACCACACTTGGACGTTATAGCCGACGCTTTAGGGGAACGGCTTTCATAAAAATCAGTATCGTCTAAGAAAAATATCTTCTCTATCTACTAAAAGTCGACCGATTGCGAAATGACATTGAAATGACTAAGCTGTGACAGTAGAGCATTATTAAAAACTAACAAAAGATCATGAATTAATTAGAGGGAAGGTCCTAGATTTTCAGTCAATAACGTTTCGTAATTTAATTTTATTTAAATTACGAAACGTGATTGATCGTAATGAAATTATTTTAAGAAATCCAGTAGACTTTTTTCATGAACTTCACAAAATAGCCCTAAATAAGGTAACGAGCGATAAATTGAGTATACTCTTTCAATATACCATCTATGTTACATATTATGTGGTGTTTTGTATGACAATGCTATATTAATAATCAAGGTTTAGCGTCAGAGCAAATGGACACTAAAATTGCAAGTTTAGTATTAGTCCAAATTCATATTATACAGGGAATAGGCAAACATATCCCCTTCTAGGAGTAAATATTACTGCCGTAGAACCTCGTTCTAGGTTAACCTTTGCAAAGTCTTTGTTTAATAATATGAATTTTGACTAATACTAAGTGTAAATTTACTCCAACGCTAAACGTTGTTTTAATAAACATTATGTAAGTTTAAAATTAGTATTAAAACAATCCACACTACAATGAAAATTCATCGTCTGTCAAGTGTGTAAGATTCAATGTCATTTATCATAATTTGTCAGTTTTGACGTACCGAGACTGAACAAGACGAGAAGCATCTTCCGTCAAATATGCACCGATCTTTAATTCTTATTTATCAATTTTATATGAAATGGTTTTTATATATATTAAACAACTTAAATTTAATAAAATAAAATAAGACTTAAGAGTATAGAAAAAATATAATAAAAATGAAAATCCACAATGCGGTAAGAATGAGGTAAGAAGGCAACATGATAGTAATACTTTTCAATTTTTGTAGAGGACTATGCTAATATCATTAGACTATGCTAGCCTTTAATAATCAATTGATAAAATCAGATTCTTATTTCGATCAACGGACAATAAAGCAAGATGAGATGTCAAAAATATATGTATACTAATATAATATTATAATACTAACATTATACATAATACTATAACCAATATTATAAAGAGAAAACCAATAATAAAGGGTTTGATTTTTTGTTTGCATTCAATAGGCTAAAAAAATAATGAACCTATTTTAAAAATTCTATTATCTACGGGAAGCTCATGAGAGCATAACGTAGTTTACAATTTACGCGGGAATACAAGTTTTAAGATGAAATAAAAGATGCGTAACTTTTTTAATAAGTAACTTATATTTCTAAAATTTTCATTTACCATTAAATAGATAATAATCAACAATAAAATAAATATTTAATTCAAAATTACCGCTCTTGTTTTTGATATAGGTCATTAGACGATTTGGCCAGTCACCAATGGCGGCATGAATCTTTTCTAGCGGAATTAGCTTTGATTCTCGAACAAGGGTTAGCTTCAGTGACTCCAAGTTTGGGTAGGACTTTCGGCAGGCCCTGAGCTCAAATTCAGTCAATAAAGAATAATCGAGCGTGTTGAGGTCGGGGCTGGAAGAGGGCCACTCGCCCGCCGCGATGATCATCAGACGGGGTTTCACCACGGGCTCTAAAATGTCACTCTGATAATTCTTGGCTTTCACCTTGACACCTTGTTGGCAGAAATGAAGTCCATAATACTATCACACTAGCCGGATGATGAGTGCGCGTGACATTCCGTCCAAAAGCTGGGACATCCTTGATACTTTTAGCGTACACTTTATTGTTTTGTCGGTTGAACTTTTCTTCGACAGTAAAAAAATGTCATCAGTGAAGAGTATCTTCCTGGCATCATGTCTCCTCAGCAGCAACGGACGACGTTCGCGTCGTAACTTACGAAGACAATCATTTAAACAGTGAACTTTTCTACGGCTATAGGCCTTTACCTTAAGATCATATTTCAGTATTCTGTTCACTGAAATGCGCGAAAAATTAGTCTGCAGAGCGAGTGTCTTCTAAGTGCGAGATCCAAAAGTGACTTCGCCAAAAGTTGCTCTCGGATGATTTTGATGTTCGCAGGCGTTCTCGCAGACCGTGGCTGACCACTTCTTTAGCGATCTTGCAGTAAACTTGTCTCTTTGTATCGCTGTATTGTGTAATAGACGAAGTTACGACTTACAGGAAAACTTTTCATCTGACGGAAAATCGCGTTTTTTCCCGCCTTAAATTGCGAAATGACAGTTGCACGTAATTGTTTCGTCTCCATGAAAATATGAACAAATGATTTTAAAAATCAGTAAAAAAAATCAGTAACATTTTATTTTATTTTTTCAGTTAAAAAATTGTCTCAATACTTATGAAGGCACGAGGTATATTTCCTCAAATTTAAAAAATAATATTACTGATCCAAACTCCATAAAATTACAATGAAATCTCTTGACATTATAACTTAAAAAAAACAATCTCAATTTACATAAGTCTCAAGATACACATATCTCGAGCCTTCATAATATGACAGATGTCTTGAGTTTCTGTCGGATTGTGAAATGTAGAGCTAACATTATTTTAATCCTCAAGTGTAAAAATATAAGTAACACAATCAAAATGGCGATCTCTGTGTCGGAGTGACTGCCACGTCATCTCCGAGAAAAGTATCATTTTAAAAACTATCAGAATCACTTTAAATTTTGATATTTGAAAGATATTCACGAACTTCACGCTACAACTATTTGACATATATTAGCAATTGCGTTCTGGGCATCTTTCTGATAGATATTGAATTAACGACATCGTTTATTTGACGTTAATCGAAATAGTTTAAGTAAAGTGATATCTGTATCTCTGCAAGCTATTCGAAAATATGAAACGAAATTAATTGTCTTAGACATTTATATCATTCGTTCGAAAAGGAATTGTGGATTTAAAAATTACACGATTCCATAAATCACAATCACAATATTCTGATATATTTTAAAATTAGATAATTAGGCTACTGATCACCAATCTTACGACCGGTCCTTGCGCAAGTTATACCTCAACATCACAGCTAACTCGCTAACTACTGCGCCATCGAGCTCCTCAATAATCTTATGCTTAGTTAAAACCTATAGACGATACTTAAAAGAATAAAATGTAAACAGTAACACATATTTATTTCTATAAAAAGAAATTTTCTTAGTAATAGACATATAATGGGAACAATAGGACGCGGACCCTTCGGTACGAATACACGAATTGAAGAAAAAGAAGCTTAAAATGTGAACAAATTAAATTTGTTGCGAACTCCAACGTTCAATGGGCTAGCTAACGGTATAAAAAAAGAACGCTGGTTTTTTCCGAATAAAAAAAAGAATCTATAAATAATTGTCGATGTCTTAACTTAAAGTTTCCATATCCTCTTAATTTCGATATTACAAGTCAATGCAGATCTAACGGAAGTTTCCAATGAAACGCGACGTACTTCCGTCGAGTGTTGGTAAAACGTCGACCGACAACACACGACGCATCTTCCGTCGAATATCCAGAGACTTTAAAAAAATAAAAAAAAGTAAGTCTAATAAAAAAAAAGTGCCAAGATTATTCTAACCATTATTTTCAGAATTAGTACATAAAAACATACTTTTAATATTAAACTTAAGGTAGCACTCATGATCCAGTTTTGACCATTTCAAAATGATGACCGGTTTTTGGCCATTTTAAGAACATATGAAGTGTAACTTTGACACATCATAGCTTTTGACATAGTGAAACATTTTAAAAACTGATTATGGTAAAGTAATAGAATATTTATGCGTTAGTTACTTAGAACGCCTTGAAGTGCCAAATGGCCATATTGGATGGCCAAAACCGGGTCCTCTGCCCTAACTTGCTGTTTTGTTTTTCAATAAAATTCTTTATCATCTCACCCCACTGTCATCAAAAATATGAACTAATTTTTAATAACATTAATAATGAAGACTAATTTTTGTTTTTTTGTCCATCAATTAGCACTTACTTAATCATGAAATTCTGTATGACGTCACACGTCTGTTCACTTTCTACATAGGTACTTGTGCCTACTATCTAAGCCATTTCTTGTTAAATTGAAACAAAAGAAATATTAATATGATATTTATCTATTATCTGACTCATCATCATCATCAGCCCTTTTACGTCCCCACTGCAGGGGCTCAGGCCTTCCTTATGGATGGTTAAGGAGGATGGGCCATGACCCTCCAGGCTGGCCCAATGCGGATGGGAGGGTCTTAACGACTGCAAATGCAGCCGGGACCAACGGCTTAACGTGCCTTCCGAAGCACGAAGTAGCTCGAGATAAAATTTTTTGGTCACCCATCCGGTGATCGACCCTTGTGAAAAATGCTTAACAACAATCTGGCCGAAGCGCTTATCCTCTACGCTACAGAGCTACTTATTATCTGACTTTGACGGACTAAATAGAATTTCTTTTCTTTTTACCCAGTCATCTGACCTATTCATTTGAACTTCACTTGATTTGGTAACAATCGTGATTTCAACTCTTCTCTTTTTTATAAACTCTTTGAGGGATTTCCATCAAAACAATATTTTTATTTCGGCAATTCGTAAAACGTGACTAAAATAATTTCGTTTATTTTGTACCCGTACCTATGGTAATAATTGCGTCATTGTTTTTACATTGAAAATTTTCATAACTTACAAAATAATAAGTAGAATCTCGTATTACCATTCGAAGACTAAACTAAATCATCTATTCAATCATCTACCCTGGTTGGGTAGACACAGAGGACCGAACGCCAGAATATACGGTCCTTACATACATCTGTCGCCTCATGCACTTTCAGTAATATTTCCATACATACTCGCCGGTCATTATGGCTTCTTTCATCTTGGCCTTATGCATACTAAGCTCATAATGGAAATCTAAAAAACTAAAGGAAAATGAAACTACAACACCTGAAAATGACCCGAGCGGGAAAACTTAGCTGTCGCTGATTCATAATTCTTATTTACTAATAGATACTATTCTTTAAAAACAAAAGCTTTTATCAAATAAAACCTACTTCAAAAAGGTATTAAAGATTTCATTGCATTGAAACTCCTTGCAGTTACAGCGCTGCGTTCAACATTTAGTTCTTTTTTCTAGGCAGTTTAATAAGAAAACAGCATTAATAAACATTTAAATAGGAGTTAAAATTTAAACCTTTATGTTAAATAACCTTGACATTAGAAATCTAATTTTCAGCTACATATTGAAACATCTATTATCAGCTTACAAATTCTCTCGAGCGACAATGAAGAGTTCCACGTCTTTTATAACGTTCGTAAAGTGAATAAATTACGAAGAAATAAAATTTACAGATCATGTCGTATTTACATACTTATTTCACTTTACGTTATTAAGATACAAATGGGACTTACAACGTGTAATGAGATCACAAACAACACAGCAATATCAAAAATTCAATTATAAAATTCGCCATATCCAACAGAATAGTCTAAACGCGAACAATTTGGCCCCGTAACCAGGGTGCATTACATTAATTTCTAGCTGAAAGCTGGGGCATTAATTTGTGCCTAGTTCCAGAGGGAAACCGCAAAATACTAGTTCCGTTGGTATTCATAATAAAACCGGTGCTAACCGCTAAGTGCTAGAACATCTGCGAGAAGCAAAATACTATTACGATGACAAAGACCCGTGAAATATGAAGCATTTTGCGATGTTGCGTCTTTGCTAATACTGTTATCTTAAGATAAATTGAAAGGACTACGCTTCAATTTCCCCTAAAGAATTTAATAAAGTAAAATTTCAGACAATAATGCTTATTATACTTACGCGAACATTACTATTTGCCAAAAAAATAAAGAAATAATCAATCATACATGCTACTTTCTTTTTTGGTACTAATCATGCTTTGAATTTTGTTTTTTTATTTTATTTGCTGGCAGTTCCATATACTACTACTATTAGTTAGCGGTAATAAACGAAGAATATAATAGTATACAATCAATCTTTTTTCAAAATTGAAAATAGTTATTACATTAGTTTCTTAAGAACATTGAAAAAAAAATTAAATTCATGATGATTTTTACTAGATATATATAATTGTGATTGTTTTTTTAATAATTAACACACCCACATTTTTCTGAATAAACACAAAACAGTTGCTTATTATAATAAAGTCAATATAGCTTCAAAGTTTCAGCCATTTTATTTTTCAAAATTATACTTTCTTCAATAAAATGAAATTGAAATGCATATCACTCTGTCGTGCGGCTTGTGTATTTCTTCATTTTGCATTTTATATCTTGCATTTTCTTATACGTTTATGAAAAGAAAATATTCCCACAAGGCTTACCTACCACGTGAGTTTTTATACAAACGTTCATTTATATTCAACCATTAATATAAAAAGTACTTTTTTTATGTCTACCATGCTTCCCGTAATAAATTGATTTTAGAGATGGTCATCAAAAATGTTCAAATAACAATAATAAACTCTAGCAGAACCGAAGGAGGTAGTTAGAACGAGTTTTCTTTACACCTTGCTAATTAATGACAGGTGACTTTAGAATTCTGAGGACTCGGTGCGCACCATATAATGCCTGTTTAATTCTAAATATAAATCTTCTACTTCTTTTTTAGGTATTTATGGTATGGCACTAGATGGTACTTTCCCAAGGCTAATCTTCTGATGATAAATTAAAAATCCGGTCAAGAGCGAGTTGGACTCGCACAAGAAAGGAAACGTATAAAACAAGACACGTTTAATACTTATTTACTTTCTCAAATTTTTTTATAGTATTTGTTGTATAAACCTTCTGCTGGGGCATTCACAAGCCTTCTCCATGCATGGAATTGAATAAGAAGAATGGACCGTGGCATAACACGCGGACCCAGCCAGGACAAACAGCTTTACATACGTCAAAACGTGCGAGATTTTAGAATTTTTGGTCATCCTTCCTATAAACTCTGCGCTCAACTAATCAAACATAAATTTAATTTATTGCTGTAAACCTACCTATTAAATAATATAGCTCCTATACTTACATAAATATACTCAAGTGATGGCAAAACGAGTATTTAAATGATTAATAATTCACCTCCAAGCGAGTACGTGAATAAGGCTGGGAAAATCTAAAGTAGACTAAAGCAAAATCTCTTTGTTTGGCAATTCTACAGAATCATAACATCTCGTAAGTGATAATAAGATTTATTCATTAAATTATATAAGAATTATCATAACACCTTAGGTCCTATTGTATTATTCGAAAATCGAAATTTTGTAAATTTTATACAACTCAAAATAAACGCATTTTTCAACAATTTCGAAATGCAATTGAGGTGGCTCCTGACACTGCCTCTGAAGCACTAATATGATTTAAACAAAAAATATACATATAAGTATATAATACATACATATATACTAAAAATAAATTTTATTTCTTAGGTAGACTCTCAGGTATATGTTAATTCGTACGAGTAGTATAATTGTTACTGGTATTATTTGTATTTACCTATAGTACAATTACACGTCCGTTTTCTTAAAAGCTGTACATAGTATAAAATAAAATCGCTTCCCGCTGTTAGATGTTTTAAAGTACACAACGGATTTTATACTGAGTGATCTAAAAAACGGATTATATTTATGTATAATACAGGACCACGCAAGTGAAGGCGCTTGCGGAAAGTTAGTATATTCATAACCTATTACTACTCGTACTATTGTGTCAATGACCGAACGTTTAAAGAAATTACCAAAATATTTATCATAAAAAAATAATTACGAGAATGGTTCAATTTTGTAAAGATTTGTTGTAATACTATAAAAAATGTTTAATTTTTATTCTTTTAAATGTGATATTAATATTTTTTTTATATAATTTGTTTTTTTGCTCTCTTTACTTTTGTAATAAATTAACAAACATCAATCATAGATAAAACTCACTCCGATTCATTTAAAATTATATAAAGTTAAATGACATCATCAGCCGAGAGACGCCAACTGCTGGGTATAGGCCTCCCCCAAAGATCTCCAAAGCGATCGGTCCTGCGCCTCCCGCATCAGCGCGAGATGGGATTCGCAAACTATTGTTCTCAGCAAAGTGCAAACTTTTGTTATCAGAAACGATGCGCCTGGGCCTCGATTATGCTATTTTTAATAGAATCTCTACTATTTAGATTTTGCCAGTGTACTATCTATCTGAAGTACAATATTATTATTTGTGCAATGTCTTCCTGAAAAATCAATAGTGACAGATATAAGTATTTATTATTTTGTGGCATAGTGACAAGAACTAAGTCCTAATGGGTTGTAGTTGAAACGCTATTGACTTTCCATAATCACGCTAACATTAGCACACAGAATTGGCTCACTGTTGATTGGCTGACTGTCCGAGGATTGTAAGTATGCTTGCAGAACGCAGACCACTGTATTCATTAAAAAGTCTATTACCTAATACCTAACAACTATTATCTAATACCTAACAACTTGAAGTTAATTGCCCACCATTAGTTTTTTATATAAAATCGGCCTGTCATACATTACAATGCATATGATTTAATGGTCAAATTAAAATTACGAGTTTCTCGCAGTGTTGATGGTGTGCTGTGCAATGACCATAAGTCAGTTATTCTCTCACTGTGTGATGATAAAGTAAGATTACACATGGTCCAAATGTCGGAACAATACCTTAATCGTCCAGGTTTCCTAACACAGAGCCATTTGCGTTGTACCTAGGTATATATGAGAGCGCGTTACAAATTGTGATATATGTCAGTGTTTCATCCAAATGGAACTCGAGCAACACTTAAAGAGATTAAAACCGTTTATCGTGCATGTTCCATGCCCGTTTTTCATTCTTTTATTTAAGAGCTTTTACTTTCTTTCGTCTTTTCCGTAAGCACACTAAGAGATTAAGTTTTTTCTTGGAATATACCTTATATCATATTCAAACGCTATTTTGTTGTTTGAATAGTATTGAATTATTATTTGCCTTAAATTTATAAATTTTATAATGGGTCTTGTACTTGTTTTTTTTAGATTTTTATTACATAATGGTTGTAGCTACTTAGTTATGAATCTGAGCAATGTATGAATATCTAAATTTATTAAAAATATATCCTATAAAATACATAGAAATGTTTCATATAAATATTGAATAATAAACTTAAACTGATAATAGAAATTAGTGCACGTAGTATCCATACTAATAATAAAGCTGAAGAGTTTGTTTGTTTATTTGATTGACTTATAGTAGTGGAGCAGCAATGAAAAATATTACAAAAACGGGAGAATATTTTACTTTTTCAAAGCTTTCAATGCATGCGCTGCGTAAACTGAGAAAGTTACACAAAAATCATGTTCTACAAAATAAATTTACATTAAAAGTACATAAAAAAAGTCCGTGTCAGCATATTAGCTGTTTTCGCTAGACGACGCTACTGTGTTCATAAAACTGGTGTGCTTGTTTGTTTGACTTGGAACTATATGTAAAAAATATATATTTCTAATGTTAACACAAGATTTCCTAATATATTACATTTGCCATTTACTACAACTGACTATTTTAAGAGAAACTCATATGTGATGTCAATAAAGATATTATATATAATAACATACCCGATTAACAAAGTGTTGCCACAAAAATTATATAAATCACGTTTGAAAACATGGTTAAATGATAATTTTTTTATTCAGTAAATGAGTATTTAAATAAAAAATATTATTTGGAACACTTTAATTGAATGACAAATAATAGTTAATAACAAAGTACGTACAAATTATTAACAGTAAAATATGAGATACTTTTATTGTTTTCTTTAATTTTGTACCTAGTTGGTTAGAGTACCTATGTTTCTATAATCTTTGCGTTATGTTTTTTTTTTGCTTTCCAAACTAATTTTATATTTTTCTTGGCTTACGTTCAGAAGTCAAATAATTGTAAAAACTACAAAGGTTTTGATTATTTGGGTCTACTAAAGTAGTTTAACATTACTTAATTTATTATGATTAAATAGCGTAAATGACTCCGAATAGACTTTTTAATGAATACAGTGTTTTATTTGCAAAATAATTAGCCTAAAAAACCTACTAAGTGGGAGTCAACTCGTGCTCGAAGAGTTCCATACCGAAAACGTCCAAAAATATCTCCTCTGTTGTATGGGAGCACCCTTAAATATTAGTTTTATTCTGTTTTTTAGTATTTGTTATTATAGCAGCAACAGAACTATATTATCTGTGAAAATCTCAACTGTTTATCTTATCACGATTAATGAAATAAAGCCTGGAAATAGCAAACAATCACGTTTGTTGTAAGGAAGACCCTTAAATATTTATTTTATTCTATTGTTGTTGAAGCAGCATTAGAATTTGTTTGAAAATTTAACTGTCTAATTTTCATTGAACATAAGATATAGCCTGGTGACAAACAGACAGACAGCGAAGTCTTAGGATTTTCGTTTTAACCCTTTAGGTGTGGAAACCTAACAATTAAATATGCTGCCGAATGTCACTACTCTACGCGGACGAAGTCGCGGGCACAGCTAGTATTTTATATACCTGAAAAATATATTGTATTAAAGCTATCGTATCTGATTAATGCAGTTCTCAGGCTTGCTTGAATTTTATATATTTCGTTTAACCGGCTGCCACGTCTGCTTAGGTAGACTGAATTACCACAAATTGCGTTCAGCTGTGCTTATCTTGTCTATTGAATGAGGACTGAGATTTTATTAAAATGTTACGACTAAGGTCGACAGACTTAAAACGAAAACCATCAAAATAAATTATTATTTGCATTATTCTGTTCCAAGATATTGGACTCGATTCCCTTAGCGAGTGCTTCTCTAGTAAATGGGTAAGATAAGTTAAAAAAACTTCGGAATCGAATAAGTAGTTTTGTTACTAAAAAACTAGATCTATATCGTTTTTTCTTGACAATATTGTCACTGAAATTATATCAAAAGTATTGCTCAGTTTATGACAATAAATAGAAATTGATTCTACTTCAATTTATCATACCTTTATAATCTTTATTTGTTCTAAAAAAAACTCTTAAATGACGAAAGAAAACATTTAACCCTTAATTTGGAATTAAGATATTTTAATATCTTTATCACTTATAATAAATCTGATTGTATTATCACACTACTAATTAAATATGATTCGAAAAAAAATGAACTTTTATTATTTTCCCAAGATAGTATTAGTAAAATTCGTTCTACGAACACATATTGTTGGAGCCGTGACATTTTCCGTGTACACTTGTTCCACGTGCACCATAAACATTACGGTATAACATGACCTTTGGTGTCCAACGTTCGCGCGATAAGTGCCCCCATGCTTTGTCAGAAAACATTACCCATCCACATTACCGGTTAAAAGGGTGGCTGATTGGCCGCCTGTGACAAAAATATTCTAACAATGTTCATCGGCACTCCTAAAAAGCTAAAGCTAATTGCAGTAAGATACCGTCCTTTGCTAATACGATATGTGTTACACAGGGCGAGGCGCATTCCTACAAGTTTAGAACACAAATCAGATCGAATACAATAGAAAACAACCCCCTGAAACGACTAAGTAGAGTCGAATTTTCAACCGGGCACGTTAAAATTTAGGCTGTTCCTATTCTGACACGCCTTAATGGAAATTGTGAGCCGTGCCCGTGTCGTTACCCGCTACAAATGTATATAATGTGTCGTCAAAAGGGTGAAATATACTTTAGTAGGCCGTGATTTCGTTCGCAGAGCCGGGGCTTACCGGCTTTTAAAAGTTTCTGCAACGAGATTTACATTACTCGGTCGAGTACCCAGATGATTCAAGACTACTGTTTCACGTGTTTCTCTCTCGTTAAATTTCTAATTGCTATATAATTGAACTTGCCGCTTTTAATCTGATTAAAACTTTAGTGAGCGAAATCTTTGAAAGTTCCAGTAGCCCTTTTAATTTATTAGATGAAATATATTTTGCTAAATAATTATTGGAATATTTATCCTTTAGCAATCAATTATTTACTGTAATATTATGGTGATTTAATTTATGCTTTTACCAGAGGTACTTACACCAACAGTTTATTGTATTATAAACATATTTGGTAAAAATAGCGAGTCAAAAGGGACTTTAAAGTATTACAAAAGGTTAATAATAAAATATTGGCTTTAAAATCAATAATATTATTCAGAATTTCTACGAACGCTGAACATAATATCAGAGTTAGAAGATTTATTCTCTGAAATACATATATCACAGGAAATATGTTCCCGTGTGAACTTTAGTGATAAAAAGTATGCAAAACACTCGTATAAAAATGAAACTATACCTAACTACCGTTATAAACAACTACTCTGTTACGACATTACAAAATATCTTGTATTCCGGAAGTACGACCTCTTCCAATATATAAATAACATAGTATAATGTCCTAATTAATTGTCCGAAACAATATCATGTGATATTTTGTCAAGTGAATCGATGAAGCTATTCTTCCTACATTCTATTTTCATGTCAATATCTGTTCCTTCATCTGCTAACTCTGAATATAATAGGTTCTATTGAAAGAACTAGTTGTTCTCTCGCGACTTCGCCCTCGTAAATATGGCATAATGTATCATCCGATGTAGCTTCCGGAAGGTGTAAGAATTTTCATGATCGAATCAGTATTACCGACGATTACCGCCTACAAACAAACAAAGTTAAATCTTAATAATATTAATATAGATAAGTATAAAAGATTAATAACAAAATCTATAAGATCACATTATTATCCCTAGCGACATTAAAAAAATACGCCATAATTTTTCAAATAAACATCCGTCTTAATTTTGTTACAATAACAAACAAGAGTACTCAAAATAACATAATGCTTTTATTAAATTCTTCTTGCATTTATTAAGTTGGGGAGAAAATGCTCCGGCTTGTCTGTAGCAACAAGGCGCCCAAAAGAAGTAGAAAAACTCTCGCGTTTCTTTACTAAAGAATGTTATTAATGCTGGCTTCTTTCTTGTTGTGAAAATATTACTTAACACCAATAGCATTTCTTGGACAAGATCTCGCTCTTTTGACTTAAGACTGAGCTTAACAAACGTAAATAGGTTTCGTAAGAAATCGGCTTTACTAGATGACAAACGTCAACAGAAAATAACATTACATAATCCTTTTTATTACATTTGATCTATTTCTCATTCACAATGCTATACCAAAAAAATTGGAACAGACTTCAAATTTAAAAAAGTGAAAAATAATACTTACCTTAAAAGCGGTTAAATTTTGTAAGAAACTTTGTAGTTTTGAGGTAAAAAACATTTTCATAGATGCCATTGCCAGATCTGGACCAAAATGGGACCACGCGATAAGCTCTAGTTTTCAAATAAAGAGAGAAACATCAAAATCGGCCCACCCAGTAAAAAATTATGAAGTAACAAACAGTAAAAAAAATACTGTCAAATTGAGAAACTCCTCCTTTTATTCGGTTAAAAATATGCTGTTAGCTCAGTGGTTAGAGCAGTCGCCCGTATTGCGGAAGGTCATGGGTTCATATTCCATCTTGGGGTTGGTCCCTGGCGGGACCAAGTAGATTTTTTAAGCATTTATAGCATTATGAATGCGAAATTGATCAAATATAATATTTATAACAAGTTTTCAGCTTTATTAAAAGTTTAAATATTTGTAAAAACATTTCTCTCGGCTGTTTGGGTAGATTGCCTGAACATTGATGAGAAAACGCTCTCAAGTAGCGAAAAGTAACAAAGTGTGCTTGAAAGATTTGACAGTCTGTTAGGTCCTGGATAGCTCAGTGGTTAGAGCAGTCGCCCGTATTGCGAAAAGTCATGGTTCAAACCCATATTAAGAATATTACATAAACCTCTTGTATTGGGACTTTTTAGTATACAGTTATTGGTAAAAAGTATAGTCATTTGTCAATAGCATCAACAATTGTTTATTTTTCTATAAAATATATTTTATACCTACCTATAAAAATGATTAAATTTATTATTTGTAATGGAACAACTTATAAACAAAAGGTGTATCGATTTCAAAAATTCTTTCACCAATATCCACTCACATCATAAGCGATAAAGATAATCCATGTTTTATTTAAAACAAAGGCCGTACAAAGTTCACGACATAAGCTATTTAATAATTCATTAAATATTTTCCTCTCATTTCCTACAATTTAAATATCTCAATACTTCACAAACAGTTGGACTACATTAGCACAAATTCTACTGTAAGAGAAATATACCTTACATAGTCAAATTAAGCTCCCCAACCACTAGGACCTACCCCGAGGGTCGACGTTAAAGCGTGGTTGGCCTACCTTATGAAAACAATTGTGAAATATACCAGATCCTTTTGTCAAATTAGGCTTCCCAACCACTAGGACCTACTCCGAGGGTCGATGTTAAAGCGTTATGAACACAATAGTGACAAATACCAGATCCTTATGTCAAATTAGGGTCCCTAACCACTAGGACCTACTACCCCCGGGATCAACCTTAAAACGTGGTTAGCCTACCTGATGAAAACAATTGAAGTGAAGAATGCCAGATCCTAACCCAAAACTAATGTATACTAATTTTAAATTTGGATTTGTTTTAAAGTTATTCCGTTTATGTAAGCAAATGAATATACTCGTAAATAATCATATTTACTATAATTTATGAGTTTTGTTATCTAAGCAGTATAGAATTGAAAACGCAAATCGTTTTCAATTCTATACAACAGAATTAAAACAAAATTAATTGTTGGTTTTTGCAACAGTAAAAATGTTACACCATATGAATTTATTTATATAAAAGCATAAAAGTAGAAAACACAATGTTAACCGGTATAAGTATTATCTAAAATTTATACTGTGTGCAACCTGGTAACGTTCCAAAAAGCCTATTAAGTAACAGCGAGTTGGCGTTATGATAAACGTGAAAACGGCCGCAGTGCAGGCCTGCAACTTAAACTGAAAAATAAGCAAACGGGAATCAACCTCCTTTGAAAAGTTTGATGGCGTAGAAACCGATGTATTCTGTTAACGATCACACTTTTGACTTCAAATGAAAACGAAGGATAAATTTATAAAGTTCTCATTCACGTAATTTAAATTTTAACTTGAAGTTATCGATTTATCACAAGAGATAGATGACAATATTAGCACATGTAGAACATAAAGACACTTTTACGATATTTTAGTCTTTTGAAAATGAATGGTTCCCTTCCTTAATAAATCCCAATATGCAGCAACATTGTATATTTGGAGAAAAACACAATTTTGTCACTCTTTCTTTCATAGTAAATTAAAAAAATATATATTAAATCCTAAATCCCTATTATGCTCACTATTACTTTACTCTTTGCGCACTACTCTATGAATCGAGAATGACGTTTGATGTTTATAAAAACTTATGCTTATGCGACAACATGCCGATGGCAAGTTGCAGTAATAAAAACTTTATAAAAATTATACACACGACTACACATCAGACTACACATTGTGGACTTTGTACCGACTGCGCTACATATAGATTTCCCTACTAGCAGGTCTGCTTACTGTGGTGGTGTGTAACGTGACGTGCGGCCGTGCGCACGTACCTTTAGGTACATATTTAAAATAAATACCCTGAACTGATAACCAAAACCCGAGTCACGAATATATTTGTTTACAGAAAAGAAACAGTCTTTCGTTCAAAACGTTTTCACGAAAAGGAACATTTAATGTTCATTATGTAAATAAATTCTTGAGGCCACAGGAAGGACAAAAATCTTTTATCATGAAAAATTTATCGATATTATTGTTCGATATCTTCAAAATTCTCTGTTTTGAACTCTAGAATTGTCAAAACAATGTACAAAATGAACTCTTAACTCGTAAGATTAACTTTCACGTGACTATAAACTCGGTCGGGTCGGTCATGGGATGAGTGACTATAAACTATTATATTGAGCTACTCCGTGCTTCGGAAGGCGCTTCAAGCCGTTGTTTAAATTGCCTGCCGCTTTTTCTACTGCTATTTCTACAAAAACAACTCTATAATGAAACAGTATAATAATGTAAAAAACAGCAATTTCTTAAGATCTTTCCAAATACAGCCACAACGCTTCATCGATTGTAATACAAACAAAACGGTCTATAAAAAAAACGGAGCACTTACAAATTGACGATGAAAACAGACCTAACAATGGTCAGCACGCAACGAGAACTAAGGCGAAATTATCCTTTTGTATATGAAAAATCCTCTGGAATGTTCGCCTTTTATTTGCAGAGGTACCTACGATATCGCGACTCGCTATTGTCGAATGAAACATTGTCTGCCTTTTAATTAAGCTCATCTATTACATTTTTATTCCGAGAAATATAAAATTATATCTATTACTTTAATTAGTTATGTCTTCAAAGCGTTATATTGAAAATAGACTATTAAACAAAGAATACTATATAACTTTTAACAATAATTAGATTTAAAATAGACAGAGAGAAAATAGAGAAATAATCATTACTCGTACGACAAATTCTTTCATTATGTTATTTATGCAGAAATTTTGTTATTGAATTCAGTCACACAAACACAAAAAAAAAATTTATTCAATCTTCTTTTTATTGAGATACTAATAATTTTACCAGGACATCGTCCTCGTAAGTTATAGCCTATGTTACCCGCGTGTAATGTAGCTTCCCGTAACTGATAAAAAATAAATACCATTTATATAGATGAACCCATGAAATACAACAAGTACAAATAAAAGTACTTACAAATACAAGTATTTATATTTACTTAAAGATTTACTATTGATACAAATATTTTTAATTAAAAAAGCAATAAACAACGAATATAGCAAACTTAGAAAAAAAAATTAATAAATAGCTTTAAGGTTCCATACTGAAATATCCTATTGTCCAACTCCTTCTTGTAAAATTTCACAACAATTTCAATTCCGCCTATCCATCAGGTGAAAAGGTTGAAACGTCATCTCAGTATAAGAAGGCGCCACTCCTACGAAAGGGGCCTTACGTAGAACCCTCGCCTATGCTTAAGTCACAACTTTTGCCGCAGGATTACCAACCTCAGTTTGCGTAAGTGGGGGATGGAAAATGATCAAATACGCTCTTGTCGTAAGCAACATTTTGGAGAGAAAATATTTTTGTTGTTATAACATTACTCTAACTAGGACTATACCCTCGTTACATTGATATGTTTAATAATTCACCAACAATAATTCATACAAAGTGATTCCACTCGCATATATTATAGAAACTGCATTTCATTAAAGGATTATTCAGCTTTTATTCCATTTGATAAATCACATATCACTCGTATTTTCAATGAAATATCTAGTCTGTACTTATAAATATAAAATATTTTAAACCTTATTTTTAACAAGATAAAGTCGGGCATAAATTCAACAGACCAGTCGTCGTTTCATACGTATCTAAGAAATTTACATAAAACCGGGCAACTCGGCTCATAATTATCCTTTTGATCTTTAACACGGGAGTCACTCATTTGCTCTCAGTATATACTCATAAAGTGATACTATAAGTGAATCATTCATATTACAAGAATCTATAAGCATTGATATCCACTGAGGCACTGTAGGAATATATGAAAACCATTTGTTTTAATCTTTGCAAGATTACATTTAACATTCTACAAAGAAACAAATAATTACTTGAACAGTTTTGTCATCATATTAATTCCTTAATGATAATTTTCTTTAAGGTGTATAATTATGTATTATTCGTGGAAATACCTACTATCGCAACTAATTACCAATCCTAATCAATCAGTCAACAGAGAATGATAATATAAAAAAAAAATAGATGTAATACAATATCCATTCGAAAAACTACCAAAATGCTTCACATGCAATCCTAATCTCATTATATTTTTAAAATTACTAAACAAATAACATGGATGTAAGATTTTATCTCAATCTGGTATCATACAACTAAGCATCTTATTTATTACTATAGACATATTCCCATAAAGAATTATCGATTATAGAACTTATTTCTAGCGAATCTGTTTACGTCTCTGCTACATTACTTCACGTCATTTACCACAACACCTATTCTAATTAAAAGCTTATGTCTTTTTATTTCCGCTTCAAATAATAAAGAACATAATCCATATAAACTAAATATCAAATACCGAACATCAAAGTTATACAAAGGATATTGACCCAATAAAATATACTTAGAACACAAAATAAATTAATAAAGTTATTGATTATTTGTGTAGTAGGTATATAAGATATTATTCTATATAGTTTTTAAGTAATCATAACGCCAAGGATGACAAGAAGGAAATTTGAAGTCTAGGGCGGAGACAATAAAATAATAGCTGTTGCTATTTATAACAACCGTTGGAAATAACTATTTATTAATAAATATTATTTTTCTTATGCTCGATGACGCTTTAGTTAGCGCGTTTAGACTGCGATGAGAAAAAGCAGCTTTCAAAAAGGTATTTTCATAAGTTCCCCGTTCTTCAGCACGTTAAGCAAGTAAGAGCCGATTGTATTCGCAATCGTTAGCACCAACTAATCAACATTGGGCTTTTGGTGGAACATGGCCCGTTCTATTTACAGGTTTTTGTCCAGAGAAGCAGGCACACTAATGAACTGATAATGTTGATGATGACTTTTCTAATAGTTATAAAAATCTTATTAATAACTTCAGGTGATCATTAAAGAGGAAAATATTTATGATATGTACGTCTATGCATAGACAAAGGCGATGTTAAATATAAAAGTGAGGCAAGAGAGGATGTAATGTTGCTTTATTTTTAGTTATATTTCTACTTCAGTTAGACACGAGGCAACGAGAAGGAATCACTTCCTCTCGTTTTCTTTTACCTTTATGTGCACTATAAACTTGGATAATTATAAAAAATATCTTTTCCCTTAAAGTAAGTACTTTTACATACTATCTAGTCAAGGTATGTAAATACATATAATAAAAAAATTATTTGTATTCATCACCGCCTACATGACCTGATCCTGTTGACCTGTTTTAGTGCATGTCCTTTTAAAAATTATATTTGATAAGTGAGTCTTAACTTTTTATCTATTATTCGTTATAGTATCTTGCTATTTCAATAGCATCCTGTTGCTATTTCCCATCCCTATAACACCGACAATGTTACTCGTCACTAGAGGTCGGCGGGTCAGCTGAAAGCAAAAGGGGGCGGAGGGGGTGTTGCCATAACAACCGGGCCCCACAACACGCCGCGGCGGCGCCGACCACCATATACTCGTGATATTACGTAGCTGCGTATGTTTTATATATTTGTTACTAGCTGCAGCGGCACGCGGCTAAATAAACACGCGCAAGGGAAATACACCAGCTTAATATTTAAAAAGCACAGGGTCCATTGGAAATGCGTATACCGTAAATTTTGCCTGATAAAGGCACTTTATTAAAATACTAGTTGTTTTCTCGCGACTTCGCCTGCGTAAATCATAGCCTATCTCACCCGCGTATGATGTAGTTTCTCGTAGGTCAAAGAATTTATAAAATCGATTTAAGAGTTTCAGAGCTTATTTAACGCAAACAAACAATCAAGTTTTTCCACTTTATGATATTACAGAAGAGTCAAATTACGAAGGAACGTTTTTTCACGCTCAATAAATATTTTGATATACATATTATCAACACAATACCTAATTATATATACTTATCCTATTTGGAAAACATTTTCTTCTGCAAAGCATGAACACAATGAAACAAAACACGTAATGCTAGTAATTGGTACTAGGCACTATAAAAGGCAGTTTACCCCACAGTACGCCATTAATATAACAAATTCTAGTCGCCGAATTGTTGGGCTCACGCACACTGTGTTTGAAAAATCATATTTACTACTCGAATTTAAACCTTACCACGATGAGCATAAAGCTAATTTTCGAAAAAAAAACTATTTTATGGACTGTAGGTCAAAAGGTATGATTTATTTATGCGCGTTCATTTCGACTAATAAAAAATCCTTCATTATAGTATAACTTCAAATTAACATTTAACATTTGCTTGTATGCTATTTCTTGTTATTATTTTTTAACAATAACTATAAATAAATAAAGTTTCAACTCAAATTTAATATAATCACACGCAGAAAGCGACAATTTAATGAGCATGAGATCATGTCAAATGGGCATTATTTCTTATCAAATTTGATATCATTTATTCAGATCTAGGCTGTATCAAGCCCTTATGAATGTGGAAAGCTATGCTATGAAGAACTGGCAAGAAGAACATCGTGGTAAAATATAAAACCATAATATGTAGATGTATAATCATAGTAAATCATACGTTTCCTTTTGACTCCACGCGCATTACTTTTCTTCGAGTAGTATCGCTGTTTATAAATGTATTCAATTAGATGTCTTAGAAAAACGTAAGTTCAAAAACTGAAATATGGCGACTGAAAATCACGTTTTAAAAATCATCATCATCAGCCCTTTTACGTCCCCACTGCAGGGGCTCAGGCCTTCCTTATGGATGGTTAAGGAGGATGGGCTATGACCCTCCACGCTGGCCCAATGCGGATTGGAGGGTATTAACGACTGCAAATGCAGCCGGGACCAACGGCTTAACGTGCCTTCCGAAGCACGGAGTAGCTCGAGATAATAACTTTTTGGTCACCCATCCCGTGACCGACCCTTGCGAAAGTTGCTTAACGACAACGATCGTTCTAAAAATAATTAAACAAAAAAAAGAAATAATAATAATATTCATTTTTGAATAGTCAAGTTCATGAACTTATTTCTTTAGACTTTTTGAGGTTATAATTTCGTATAGTAAAAATTGTCGAACAAAATTAACTATCGTATTCGTTACAGTAACTCATATTCGCGGCTTTTCTATCTCTATTTTATTACTATTAAGGTACTTTCGCCTAATAACACGCACTGTTTTCAAACGCTAGAGAGCTCAAAAACTCACTAGCATATATTTTGATAATAGACCCACACTAACAGATCTTTAAGGATGGTTTGAAATTTGAAGCTATATCAGATGGTTTTTAGAGCTTTAGCGGTCAAAAACAGTGGGCGATATTAGGCGACATTATTTTATCATTTTTTTAATTTCATATATAGTTTTTTAATTTCATATTATATATGAAATTAAAAAACTTCGTACCTAATTCTTCAATTCCAATTGAGTGCAACATATATATATATATATATATATATATATATTAATTTATAAATATATAACTCAAAGGTTACTGACTGACATAGTGATCTATCAACGCTCAGCCCAAGGCATTGCACGGATCGGGCTCAAATTTGGCATGCAGGTAGATGTTAGGACGTAGGTATCCGCTAAGAAAGGATTTTGATCAATTCTACCCTTAGGGGATAAAATAGGGGATGACAATTTGTATGAAACTTTGTCAATTTTAAACCGTTCGGGCTGAGACTTTACATGCATAAAGCTCCTATGATGTAGGCATCCCCTAAGAAATGATTTTGATAAATTCCACCCCTAAAGGGATAAAATAGGGGATGGAACTTTATTTCAGGAAGTTTTTTTACCCGATATATTGAATAAATATTCGTTAAAAATGCTGTTCAGAGTAACTTTACCACGCGGACGAAGTCGCGGGCAAAAGCTAGTCGAGATATAAATACAACAATGCATTGCCCACTAAATAAATTACAATAATAGTACTTTGCGATTTAGTAATAACAGTTAACATTTCAAACGTTCAGTCTTTAGCAATGAGTTTTTAATGATGCGCATTGCACACAGTGAAATCGTTCAGTAATCTACGTCGACCTCGATATATTTCAGTTTAACATCATTAAAAGTGAATCAGTAGGTTATCGTCGTTAAGTTACGTTTCATACATGTAAAGTTGATAATGTTTTTTTACCATCAGATAATTATGATTATTAGGGTACCTACTATATTTATGATGTCTCTATTTCAGTATTAGTACCAACAAGAAGTATTTTCTGTTGCAGTTATAGTGTTAAAGACACTTTAAATCAGCGTTTCGTAACTTTTTCAGGTTCACGTACCCCTAGGATATCAAGCACGAAATCAATGAAAACCTCCTCTCCATCGCCATGAAAAAAAAAACAATAAATACCGAAGGTTTAAGTACCGCTGTTTTAAAACTTATCATCGATATTTGAGTTGATATTACTATTGAGTTGTTATTCAGTCAGGGTTAAGTTAATTAGTTACTCGCCGTGCTAATGATTCTGAGGACCACGGTAAACAAGGTACAATCAGCTACACTCCAGATTATACAAAACTGTCATATGTCTTTACTTAATATTTAACCTCAATGCATGGAGAGAAGTGTTTAAAATCAACTGCGAAAATTTGACATATTATGGTAACCTCACATGTTGTGAGTGTATGTGTCACAACTAATATGAAATAGATAATTGAGTATAGATAATTTTCCATATTAACCCGACCTGTAAACCGTAATCGGGTCCTCGAGTTACTCTAACTTTACAATTTAATATCACGTATATCTATTGTTACTTTGAGTAAAACCAACACAAGTTTTCCTACTAGATACAATTTTATATTTGGGTACAATACAGTATTCGACGGTTCAAAATCAGTATTGCCACCGGAAATTGGCGCACGGGTCGGCGCGCGCGCAGGAAATGAAATCGCGTCCGACATGCTTATTGGTCTATTGTATCGCCTGCGCAGGACCATTCAATATGTCTCTTTATGCAATATACTAAAGTTTAGGAAAAGCAAATTGAAAATATTTGTAATAGAATAAGGGCGAAACTACGAGTAACATTTAAAAATTTTATAAAGTCTACTAGAGATTGTCCCGCGACTTTGCCCATGTAAATTGTAGCCAAATCACCCGCGTATAATGAAGCTTTCAGTAGGTGAAAAAAATTCTATGATCGGATCAGTATTTCAGAAGATCGTTACATTTACACTTTTATACATAGAAATTTTCTACCTTAACGCTGACACACAAAATTTTCTGATGACCCGCTTAAAGAAATATCAACTACATATATACTTTTAAAATTCTACTGTAAAACATAACACTGTATATAATGCCTACTGACGAAATATGTAAAAAAAATATGACAATGGATTTCGGAAAAATGAAAAGTAATATTATACAAGTATTCTTTAATAATATTTTAAAAAGAAAACTCTCTGTTATTTAATTATATTACGATAATTAAGAATAACAGGAAACTATCTATCTAACCTTTGGCATTTTGCAAACACTAAAATACAGCTATCGTGCCGCAATTGCTAGCGATGCGCGGACGCAAATCGCAAGCAGCCAATTAGGGCATGCGATGAAGCGTAGCAGAACGGTTAGTGCCAGCGATCCGGTATCTATTAGCGCATGCGTAAATCATGATAGTTGGTATCACTTTCTCATCACTATAAAATGTGAAATATCTGTTCTATTACTGTAGACAGAAAACTAAGGATTGTCTAGTCTACTAAAATCAATATGTCTTTCTAATATTATGAAAGCAAAGAGTTGTTTGTTGTTTTTTACTGCTTCATGCAAAACTACCGAACGGATTTTGATAAAATTTTGGTACGCGGGTTAACTTACAGGCTACTTTTTAGCTCACAAAATGGTTCTCTAGTAATAAAATTACCTCATAGTGTAAACTACGCAAGCTAAGCCGCTAAGGGAAATTCAGTATTCATTATAATGATCCAAGATGTAATTTTTTGTTTACAAATTTCCACAAGAATAACTGTGCTTAGTTTCACTAGGAACAACTTAGTTTATCTAACTATAATATTTTTGATATTATTATCATTCATATACGAATTTATCATTTGGTTACCCATATTCCAGTTATTTAATTTCATTTTGTTATCACACTATATTTTCTTCTTGTATATTTGACCGTCAGTTCACTCCTTTCTTAGTTTTAGTTAATTATCTTACACGTAGTCTTTCCATCCATCTTATCTGAAGTTAAATCCCGGTCTTCCTGTACATAAATCCCGACCACATTAACAGTCATGACCTTTTCGTCAATCCGTCTTTTCTCATAACATATCCAAATAACAATAGTATCTCAGTGTTGCTATCATCAATTGTCACCCCATATTTCCATCATTGTTTAGATGGACGTCTAAAATAGGTGACGAATTTGCAAATTACGTAATATTGTCTCATTGATTCCGCAATTCTGCAATAAAATTTTATCCACAATTGTATTCCTCATACGCACCTATACATAAAACTTTATACATTTATACCTTTTTTATGCGGAATCCAGTAAAAGTAGAAATAGTTCATAGCCTCAATTGATAAATTGAATATTTTTCACAATATCAAAAGATTAACTAATCCGATTTTAAAGAATTTTGCTGCGATTAAAGTTATAAGTTAGACTTCTACCTATATATAGATCGTAGTGGGAATCTATTGCCTAAAAACATGGTCTTAACATATTTCTTTTGCTTCATTCGATGTTCATTAAGATAGATCAGTTTTTATGGCACCATTCTGATCGTGTAAGTTTTAGCCTACTCAAACTTCTCTATTCAAAATTATATTTTAAATAATAATCAGGCACAAAAATACTGACGGAAAATCATCAACGACTCAAAGAAAATGTTTAAAGCGACTTAACAAACCTAAGTTTCTCCAAAATTAGTAGAAAAGTCAAACCGAAATAGAATGCAAAACATAAAACCTCTGGATTCGCTAAATATAAGATAAAAACAGAATTTTTTTTAATGTGAAACCTACAATCGTAAAGTTACTATTTTATAATAATCAGAAAGACTCAAAGGAAAAATATATAAACCCTATACTGTGCTTTATACTTATATTTTCATTCGATTCAGTTGTAACTGGCGTGTGTGGTATTTAAACGTTTCGTATAATGTTGATAACAACAAAGTTAAATAACAATGATTTCTATTCGTGGAAAATGCACGTCAATACTGTTAATTTGCCTAAGCGTGTACTGGAATGGAGAAAAACGGCTGACATTACGTGGAAATGTTGGTGTGTAAAGAAAACACGAGCCGCTTAGGCACGCGAACCACGCCTACGGATGAATACTACAGTTATTAATGGTCGCAGAAATATAACGTAACTAAAAGAGAAATAAAACATCTTATATTTACCAAGCATTGCTAAGATATAATGAAAAAAAAACAATTGCAAAATATACTATTGATGCAGCGAAAATGAATGGCCCGTTATTTATCCAACCTTAAATACATACAAATGAAATTTACCGGAAAGTTTATACTAATTTCTTAAAGAGGTAAAGGTTCTAACTATATTTGTTTGTTTGTAGAAGGTTGTCTTATAAAACACTGACCTTATCATGAAAATTCTTTCACCTACGGTAAACTATATCTCACGAGGGTAAAATAGGCTATAATTTACAAGAGCGAAGTCGCAGGAAAACAGCTAGTTGATTTATTTATTTATATTCATTACACTAATTAGTATCTTGCAAAGTATTGTAATCTATGAAAATAATTGTTATTCTAATCAATACACTTCTAAATTCATAAATTGCAGTAACAATATATATGAAAGTGTAATTTTTGGTTGGCTTTTTAGCACACCAACTTTCAAAACCAGTGAATATCATTGGGCGGCCACCTTATTCTTCAAATGGTGAAATAAAATAATGAAAAAGTGAACAAAATAATTAAATTGAATAAAATAATTTAAAACAACACCGTAGTTCGTAGCTGATGCTACGAAAATTTTCGTAGCCCATAATACAATATAATGAACAAGTAAACGATATAAACGAAAGGTCAACCAATTACTTGACATAAAAAGGTTTTTTTTTCATGAAACTAATTTCATTCGTATGTGAACCTATTTTACGTGGCATGATTTTAAAGCCGGTTTTAAATTACGAAACTAGTGTCATAAAGTAAGTTTCATCACTAAAATTTATTAGCAATTTCACTTGTCCACGTCCAGTTTCACAATTCCTTAGTTTGACGACTCCTGAGAAGTTCCGTGCAATGCTCACGTTTTAATGAAACTAGTGACACACAACTAATATCATCACGATTTACATGGCAATACTGTTATCGCAACACCATCTGTACATAATAAAGGTTCTATGTTGGCGGAGCCATTATTTCATATATTTGTGCTGAAATTAGTTTCGTAAAACTAGTTTCATAAAGTGAAGCACTAGTTTAGTTTTATGTACTGTCCTTGCCGCTTGACAGGTATCAGAGACAGTATGAGAATCTCCATCCACATGGATGGAGAATAACCCGAAAGCTAGTCAAAACGCTGATGAAACCCCCGTCTAAACCCCCTCCGTGCATTCTCATTTTTGGGGGATGAGTAAAAGGTTCCAGCAGGGATCGTCCACACCCAGCCCCTGTTCTGGCTAAAGGACACCCTCACAACAGAAAAGACTCGTAAGCATCTTTGATACCCCTGGCTCTGTCAGCATCGTAACTTCATTTTGCGCAACCGGTGGCGCGGTAATTTCACGTCATGACATGACGTGAAATTACATGTAACGAAACATGTCATTAGTTTTACATAAAATATGCGCTTGGCACGAAACAACTCCAGTATCGTGAAACTAATGCATGCATTGTAAAACTAATGACATTAAACTAATTTCATGTTATTGGTATCGTAATGTGAATTCGGCTTTACAGTTGTTACACAACAATTGATGCCATCGATGATCAACATTGAGTCTGCTGGATGAGAGTTATAAACATGCTGTCATCGGCTACGAACCAGCAAATATGTTGATAACATTCACTAACACTTAACAATGTTATATCAACAAACGTTTATCTTAAATACGTGATTTTGATTTATTTAATTAATGAAATATTATTTAAGATTTTGAAATTATGCTGAAAAATATTAATTGTTTTTTAACATAACATTGCTTTTTATTTTTATTTAACATTTTCACACTGCTATCCTTACATTTCTCTTATCTCTTATTGTAACAGACTTCAATAAAATAATTAAGTAGGTATGTTTTATGATATCTGTGGCAATAAAAGACCGTTTTTCATTAATCTTTTTTGACCTTTAACTTTAAAAAAATAGAAAAATCGCTATTCGTTCGTCACAAAAATGATTCGTTTTATGCCAAAAAGTTTGTTGAATTTTCAAACACAGCCTTTAGATTCATTGCAAGTTATTTTTACTAATTTGGAAGTCGCTTTTATATTAGTAAAAATTTTAAGATGATATATTTTTCTTGTTTATACATCCATACCTCTACGTACCTGGAACTGGTGAATTGTTTAAGCATTTTAAATTAAAGATATAATTCTTTATTATATAAATTATCTGTACTCTTTCATTTTACGGAATAAAGTTCCGAAAAAACAAGAGTAATTTGAATCCGTGTTTACCTAAACACACCTATATTTGAGTTTGGCTTCCGTGACTTCCGTCACCTCTCCCACTTTTCAATTTATCCAGGAAATACATTAGTGAATTTTTCCCAACAGATATCAAATTTTATCGTGACATTTAACAATATTTATTCAGATTCATTGACTAGATTCTCTAATCCAATAGAAACGAAAAACATTGTTTGAAAATTTTAACTTTATTATGTTATAAAAGAAAAAAGGACTTTTTTAATAATGTAAGGGTTCTTTTTAAATAGTGGCTAGTGCGAGGCTTTTCTGTCCTTGTCACTTCAGTAGGACACTTACTGTACTCTACCTATATTATAACGAAATTAAAATACATATTATGATACAGTTTTCCTTCCTTGGCTAATCGATATTTTTAGTGTTCATATCACAACTCATATGATTTGAAAATTTATAAAAAATGTTATTTAAAACAATTATAAAAAATGCTTAATTATTAAAACATTGAAAATAGATGTTGTTTTTTATGACGTTTATAACCGAAAATAAAACTTCCCTTAAATTTTTTCAGTCGTTTCATATGCTCGTAACAAATATTTGCTTAACACGGTTAATTTACGACATTTATGGAAAAAAAGTTTCACGTTGACATTTAGGCCATTTTGAAATAAGCCTTCTGGGAATCGCATGGTCGTGTAATAATACATAATAAATTACATCAGGCTAAAATGACCTTTGAGACCTTTGTATACCAGAAGAATTAGATAGTAGGGTGGCTATCGAAAGTATCTGAATTTACTTTTTTATAGGGAACGATGTCTTCAGTCTATAGACCGATACTAATGTTATAAAAAGGAAAGTTCTGATTCTTTCTTGCATCGAATATCCTACGGAACTGAGCTTGTTGGTTAAAGTGATTAGCGCGCTCGATCTGCGGTAAGTAAGTTAAGCAACTTTCACAAGGGTCGGTTGTTTCGTTTGGTTAATAAACTTATGGTCACCCATCCTATGGAATGGGTGAACAAAAGTTTATTATCTCAAGCTCCTCCGTGCTTCAGAAGGCACCAATCCGCAGTTGGTCCGCGTGGTGGATCATGGCCAACTCTCCCTATTCGAATTCTTCGAGTCCATGCCCAGGGAAGACCTTAGCCCCAGCAATGGGGACGGGCAGATGTTGATGATGGAGCTCCAAAACTACTGGACTGATTTTAAAAACTCTTTCGCTCGTGGAGAGCCACATCATATGCGCGTTATATAAGTACTTATTTAAGCGGGTCGTAGGTATTTGGTCGTAAATTTCTGATTTCGATTCGATTGTAAATAAAACAAATAAATTATTTAATATTCAATGGTTTATACCAATATGCACTAAACCCACGTGTAAGGTCTCTCTACTCTACTAACTCTCTACGTAATTCTATCCATATGCCTCAGAATCCCCACTGCATTATATCATTAAAATTCCATAAATGATGCTATTTTTTTTACAGTAAAATAGGTAACTATTTTATATTATAGAGCTGACTCTAGATTTTTTATTCAATAATCATCAAGTTATTAATTAGAAATAAGTTATCTTTATTTCATCATCGTTTATGTTTTTCTATAACAGCTATATATGCTAGGTTTGATTGAAATTACTCAAGAATATATATGAAGTCTACCTAATAATACCGCAATAATGTTATTAATTTATCGTTCAATTATAACAACTACTGGTCATGTTAAAATATTTAAGAAATTATTAAAATACACTTACCGAATTGACGATGACTCCTAATCGAGGTAGTTTGTTAACATGTAACATTTACAGTTCAGTAACACGTGTATGAGAAGATATCTGATATAATTTCTAACATTAAAACACTTTTAGATGCAATACGACAAATATCTAAAGTAAATATTCTATTTTATATTCTACAGGCACAGTAATGATATGTATTTGTTTTATTTATCCTATGAGCTAAGTCATTTGAACATAGTATCCACACTCCACGTTTTTATCCGATCATGTATCCAAGTTCTTATAGGATCCAACAAAATAATGTCTTTTGAAACCACTGGAAGTTCTTAAGCATTTTCGTTCAGTTCTGTTTTGATGTCGCACAAAATTCACTATTGACACACGAGATTATGGCGGCGTGTTATTTAGATTTGCTGTTTGTGAAGTCCAATTGAAATTGAGTGTATTTCACATTTTAAATTTGATTTATAATGATATTAAAATTCCGTATACACTATTGTGTGATGATATTATAGTCTCTACACCTAATATTTTGATGTTTTCCAGGTGTAATGTGATCAGTGATCCGCGAGCACGCTACGGCTGTCAAATTGCTTACGCATGCGCCGTAATCTTTTTTTTGACAGACACTGCGTAGAAGTCCAGACATGTCGGCACAACAGTCCAATGTTAACCAAGTAAAGTAAGCAAGCAACGCAAATTTTATTTATGATATTAAAAAAATTGTCTGAACATGCTATTTTAGTTTATTTACTCATAAATTGTTGGTGGTTAACGCGTTTTGCCTGCAAGGCAGTGGTTAATCAACTTTCAATATGGCCGGTAATAGGATGGGTGACCAAAAATCTACTACCTAAATTCATCATTCGCCGGATGGATCTGCAGTCGTTAACACCCAGTAATCCGCACTGATCCTGTGTGGTGACTGGTCTGTCATCGTGCATATGTAACCAGACGTCCGGTTTTGGACGGGACCGTTCTGTTTTTTTGGATGTCTGTCCCGTTGCCTCTTAAGATAACCCTGACTCGCAAACATGTCCCGTTGCAATTTTTTTGTCGGACACACACAGGGGAATGCTACAAGACTGCATTTGCAATTACTGCATATATAGACTGCAATTACTTTGGGTACACCCAGCAAGTAAGTATTAGGGAAATCACAGAATATTACAGGTGCCTGCACTTATCGCACTATATCAGAAAGGCTATAATAGTCAAATTAAGTTACAAAAATTCGTGATCCCTCGCCATGTTACATTCTCCATATTTGATTCCCATTCATTGGGAAGGTCTATGTCCCAGCAGTGGGAACATTATAGGCCAATGATGCTTGATGTATAAATCTCATTGCCCTAAATCATGTGGAAGAAAACATAACTTTTTACATACTCTTTACGCAAAACTGCAAGTAATATCTAGTAATAAAAATAGTCATAAAATCAAAAATTATAAATCGGAAAATCGAAATATTCTTTTTTAGATCTCAAATCTAAAAAAAAATATATCTCCCCACCGTTTTAAGCAGATTAAAAGTAATACATTACCAAGTTCACTTTAAAACATGTACCGTAATAAGTTAATTCAATTCAAATAGCTTTTATTCTATTCTAACTTTACGGTCATTATTTATGTTTAAATAGCGTGACATTTTTTTTCTTTTACTTACGTGTGTATTAAACATTTTTCTTAGCACATACACTAAGATAAGGAATACTATAAAAAATATAAAACGCGTTCTTAAGCCATTGCCCTTTGTCGCGTGATAACTTGAATTTACGTTAAAATATTTAATTGCGTTCGAGTTTTTTTTTCTTTATATTTAGGTTAATATTAAGGTCAGAGAAAGTGTACAAAAGAAAACTTTTAACGTTATAACATGCAAATCGCCTGCTTAATTCAACAACGTATTGTTGTTATGAGTTCATAAATCTTATCGAACATTTCGTCTGAACAATAAAAGCAGCTCAATTTATTCGATAAACTGGTATCTGTTTTGCACGAAACTCGACCACAAATATAATCGAGATAGAAAGATAATCCCACTTCGGTAATAAAAAAAAATCAAGTACTAAACACTTTTTAAGACATCAATCATAACCAGACTATGAAGAGGGCGTAATGTGCTCTATGCGGAAGTTAAGCATCTTCCACAAACGCCGGTTATAGGATGTATGAACAAAAAGTATTATCTCGTGCTCCTCCGTGATTTTGGAAGGTGCATTAAGTCATTGGTCTTAGCTATATTAGTAGTCGTTAACCTACCAATATACATTGTGGTTGGTCATGGATTACATGAACATGCATCCCGCTTTGGGCGAGATTGTCCCACGATAAGAATTTTATGATAAGAATTTTAATATTGCAGGCTGTCTGTCACGCTGTCCCCAACGAAAATACCTTTATGTATACCTACTTAACCAAATAAAATTATCTTTTTTATTTATTTATTTATTAGGTAACACAATAGACATTAATCAAAAATATATATGAATAATAAGTAACAACTGTGTAGTACTAAATTAATATTCTAAAGGTGTTAACACAATAAGATATGATAAAGAAGAAAAACTATTATTATTTGTTTTTACTAATATGAAAGAAAACAGAAAGAATGAGTATAAATCAATCTGGATGATTAAAAAGATGCGACATTTATTAGGTCTACCGCAACTTCCCTAATACATTTTTTGAATTTAAAGAGATTGGCATTAAATATGTCTAATGCCTGATTAACTGGGAGGATCTCATTATAATTTCTACACATACCAGCGATGGGATTATGATATAATATATTATTTCTATATGTCGGTATGATAAAAGTTGGATACCTGCGCCTTGGATTATATTTGAAATTAATGTTAAGAGATGAAAGAAAATATTCTGAGTCAATTACGGAATGAACTAATTTATGAAGTGTTATTAAATAATGTTGATAACGACGTGTGTTAAGAGATGTAATATTGAATTTACTCAATATGTCCTCATATGACATCAAACTACAGCTGCTACCGAACTTTATACTCAATAGTTTTGTGAATTTCCTTTGGATTCTCTCAATTGCCATAGAGTGATTATTGTAGAAAGGATTCCAAATCGTCGAACAGTATTCGATTTTACTTCTGACTAGGGAATAGTATAATAGAATTAAGCCTTATAAAATTCTTTAGTTATTCTATAGATAAAACCTAATGTTCGCATTGCACTGGTAGATAAGCAATCATAATGGGCCCTGAATGTAAGTTTGCCATCAAAAATTACCCCAAGATCCCTAACCGCTTCGCTACGTCTAAGGACTGTGGCTTCTAGTTGGTAATCGTAGATACATTTGTTACGCTTGTTTGTGAAAGATATGACAGTGCATTTGTTGATATTTAAAAATATACTGCTTAGAGCACACCATTGTGATATTTTGTCAATATCTTTCTGTAGTTTTATACAGTCCTCAATAGAACTAATCTGTTGGAAAACCTTGAGGTCATCAGCGTACAGTAAGCCCGGGCAAGATAATTTCTCAACGAGATCATTAATAAAGATCAGGAAGAAAAATGGGCCAAGATGGGAGCCCTGGGGAAAGCCAGACTTAATCTCTACAAGATCCGACAAGAAACCTTTGATGGCGACCAGTTGGTGTCTGTTAGAGAGATACGATTGAATCCAGCGGAAGAGTGACCCATGAACACCAAATTCACAAATTTTTCGGCAAAGCAAATAGTAATTAACCTTGTCGAATGCCTTTTTAAAATCTGTGTATACAGCATCTATTTGACCGCCATTGTTAAATGCAACAATGACTGAATTCAAGAAGGTTACTAACCGTGGATCTACCTTTTGTGAAGCCATGCTGTTTAGGCATTAAATATGGTTTGATGTGGTGGTATACAAAGTCATAGATGACTGACTCAAATATCTTCGCTAAACATGACAAGATACTTATTGGTCTATAGTTTTTGCAATCACTTAGATCGCCACTCTTATGGATAGGTATTATATGGGCAGTTTTCCAAACACAGGGAAATGTACCAAGGCGTAAAGATAAATTGAAAATGAGAGACAAAGGCAGGCTGAGCTGCTTAGCACATACCTTGAAAATTACAGCAGGAAGTTTATCAGGGCCAGCACCCTTATTTATATCCAACATTTTCAACTTTTTCAGTACGTCGGCAGAAGTCACTTGTACCTTTGTCAATGACAATGAGTCAGAGAGAAGCAACACGTCATCACAATTAGAGGATGTTACCGGCAAAGGGTTCTCGAAAACTGAGGCAAAGTATCTAGAAAAAAGTTCGCATACACTTTTGCCATCAGACGAGGACACCCCATCACGTGTCATTGTCTGAGGAATGTCTTTACTGTTTACTTTTTTAGAACGCACAAAGTTCCAAAACGACTTAATATTTACCTCCAATGCATCCTCAACTGACAATACATATTTTTTATAACAAGCATTTAGTAAACATTTCGCACGATGCCGTAATAACGAAAATGTGTCATAATCCCTAGGATTATTATGCATCTTGAATCGTTTGTGGTATTTTTTTTTTAAATATCTTCTATAACTAAGGCGTTTAGTTACCATACAGTAACAAAAAATATCTATAATACTCGTAGTTAACATTATGACTGGTTGTACTATAACGGTTTTCAACAAAACGGTTTAATTCTATAATATTTCCCATTTAACTTCCATAATTTAGCTCTTAGAACAATTACCTTGCCGAATAATACGTATACTTTTATTTATTTACAAATATCCGTAGGCGTTAGCTTTGACACGTAAAAAATTACCACATAAGTCATGACCCATTCTCCGCTATTGAATTCTTGTAAAAATAAACTACCTATTGATAAATAAATATTGAAAGAAACCACGTAGTTATTATATTTAATCGATGATACCAAGTTAAGCAGCAATCAACAACATAACTAAACAAAAATCTTGATCCAGAAATCTAAAAGACAATTGTTGTTAAAAAAAATATAAGAACCTAGGATGTTCTTAATAATAAAACAATTCATTATTTTTTTCAGTGCATAATCAACACATTAGGATAAACAGATCTGTCAAATTTCTACATTTGATTTTAAACCTAAAAAGTTTGAAGGTCCGGTTTAAAATCAACCAGAGTTTGACATATTGTGTCAATATGACGTGGAACCTTGTGTACATAAGATTTTTGTTCACCAATTCACTTATAAACGAAATATTGAATGCATCGATTTCATAACAATACACTCACGGCAATAATATCTCTCATCACGCACAGTAGCCGTGCATTGTTCTACTGACGTAATAAACTGTCTTAAATTAATGGTATATTGTTCTTTGTGGACGTCCAATGGGTTGGAACCTAGCGGGCTTTGTTCGTTGTGACTTCTCATGGCCGAATAGGTAGCCCTAGTGAATTGGAGCCTACACCATTACATCATCTATTGATATACAAAAACCAAACATAACTCACTTTTGAAGACAAATTTTCGTGCCCGTAAATTTATTAGATAGGTACTTTTTGAGAACAGTATGATAAATCGTTTTTTCTGTAATAAAAAAGGACTAACAAAAGAAAACTGTTTTCAATCTAGTTTTTCGGGCTAACCTTCAGAATAAGGATGACGACTGGGTAATTAACAAAGTAATTCTAATACTAATTAATAATTCTAATTTTAATACTTAGTCCGTCAATGAGATAATTTAATAATATTAGATTCATTTTTTTTACTTCAATGAAGAAGTATTTAAAAAAAAATCATTAGTTCCCGAAACCAAACTAGATGTCGCTACGGTACATTCTTGATTTCTCCATGACAACCCTTCCGGTTTTTTTTTCATATATACTCGTAAAAGTAAATCAGTTTTCAAAACTCAATAAACAACTCATATTATATTTGTACTTAGTTAAAAGAAACGGAAGTGACTGTCTTTGGGACATCCGTTTCCTGCAAAAATCAACTTTTGCTAGAGTCGCCATCTAGTGAGTTGCTTTTTTAGTGCTTTTCTTTCTTTTCAAAATGCTGCCTCATTTAAGAAGAAATAACTTAGATAACATGCATTAAAGCTGAGGAGTGGGGACTCGCTTCGTCACAGTTTTGTAGAAAATATACCAAAGCATCATGTGACATTTTAACTCAATTTATCGTCGTAATTTAATTGATGATTACGAAAAAAAGTGTTTAATATTTTTCAACAATCTACCCGACGGACAAACAAACAAAAAATTGTCGTTATCCCTATTAGGATCATGCTTCAGAATAATTTTGAAGTAATATGATAAGAATTTTAATATTCTTAAAGAAATGCTTAAAAAATACTCTGCCCCAGGTTCTCTGAGATTTTTCATTAAGAAGACCAAGATAGCATTGTGAATGCAAAATTAATCAAATATAATAACAAGAATTTTAATATTTACAAGCTTTATTACAAGAGACGTAAATTAAAATATCAAAATTATATATTGATAAAAAATTATATCTTTTATTATAAAAGAATTAAATTAATAATTGTATTTTGGCACGACGTGAAATTTCAAATGATAACGTTATCGCTTGGCGTTATATCAGGGTCAGAGTTTCTTCTTTTATTACACACAAATACCCCAAATGAAAGTTGCTGTGAAGAAGGACCGCCGGCTTTAGGCACGCAATAAACATTACTAGGAACTTGTACAGAAGAATCATTTGTCAGATGAGTAGAATGTGATTGTTCTGCACTATCATTCGGATTGTAATCTGAAATCTGACAATTTAGACCACTCGAAATATTATCTTCAGCTTCCATAACTAATTGGAACAGCTTTCTCTTTATCGATCTCTGAAAATATTCCGGCATTTGTTTCGTACTTTTATACATAGAATCAAAAAATGATTTCAATGGATCGTCCGAAAACAATTCTTGTCGTAACTCTTCCCTTTGTTTCGTCCGTTGTTCTCGTTCATTCTCAATTTTTTTATATAACTTGAACAAGTCGTCATCATCAGTACACAATTCAACCTTCGTTGTTTTACATGGCAATGGTAATGTATCAACAATTACACTATCCGTATTATCAGTATGGTCAGAACTAACCGTGTCATCTGCTTCCATCGATAAATCTTGTGGTGGTGGTGAGTTTGTTTCTTTTTGCCTATTGGACATGTGTGGTATTAAAAATTCCATTTTACTCATATATTTCCAGGTTTTACAGTGATTCCTTTTTCTTGTATTTTTAAGTGCCTCACGATGCGTGTCTCGTAAATTTTTCCATTTCGACTTTGCCAATGCAACTGTAAATAAATAATTAATATAGTTTTATTTGTTTAAACGTACTTAAAAAGTTGTATGTGTACAATAAACGTTTCATACTGTCAATAAATTTGCAGAAATATGTTGTTCTGGTGTTTTATATCACTCGATACAAGTTATTTGGATCCTTAGAGTTGAATTAATAAGACTCAATTTAATGTATGCAGTGTACACAAGTTTGTAGATTGCAATTCAAGTTGAAAATATTAATGAAAATGTAATTCTAGCATCAATTGCAATCAGTTTTGTGTACATACAATAAATAAAATGTGAATGATAATGTTGCAGACAATAATAAGCATTAGACATTTAGGGAAAAAAAGACATTTAATTATTCTCTATTTTTTTTTATTTGTTTACTACATATTCGACTAAAGCTACAATTAAATAATATATCGTAACGGTACAGCATGGACTTACAATTTTAAATAAATAAATGTTTAAAGTAAAGCAATAGTACATCAGTGAGTACGTTATAACGAAATAACAACGGTGTGATCAAGTGGTTATTATTTATATAATTTAACATTTTAATATGATTACAAATAATTAAGTATTATTCTTAAAGAAATATGCTTAAAAATCTACTTTGTCCCTGGCACTCTGAGATGAGATTCGAACCCATGACCGATCGCAATCTGGGCGAGTGCTTTAACCACTGTGCTTTCAGGACCTAACAGGACTGACGAATATTTCAAGAACTTATTACTTTTTTTTTTGGTTAATTTGTCCCCCTTGTTTGGGACGGGCAAAGGATGTTAGGTCCATACAGCTTATTATTTTTTTCTACCTACTACAGAGCGTATTTTCATCAATGTTCAGGAAATGCACCCAAACAGCCAAAAAAAATATTTTTACAAATGTTTAAACTGTGAATGCAAAATGGGTCAAATATAATAATTAAGTTTTGTTAAATGCAATATTATTATCCCTACAAATGCATTAGAAGTTATTATTTTACAGGTTTGGATTTTAGTATTTTTATATCTTTCGAGAAGTGATTCAGAAGGTTGAATACTTTCGCATAAATTTCTCATACATAATATCTGTAGGTAATTTGGTACAGGTACTTTATTATTGTGATATTATTCTTCATTATTAAGATTGACAAATATTTCAGGAAATTTATAATCAAGTCTTCAAGACAATTATTTTAAAAAAATCGTTATATTTCACGCAAAATCAATAATAAATAACACGAAAATATCTGAATTTCATTCTCTCTCATTAAATCGGATCTTGCGATATTAGCTTATGCTTTTTTGAACGTTTATATTTATCTTTTTTGTGAGAGTATATATCAAAGATTATATAATATTTCTATAATTTTTTATTATCATTTCAGATTAATCGTTTTTAAAAAGTATGAGCCTTGATTATCATAAAGGCTACTTTTTATCGCACTAAACAGTTCCCTAGGGACCACACGGGCGAAGCCGCTAGCTAAAAACTAGTTATATAACAAAACGTAAGTAAACAAGAATGATCCATTAGCTACTTTTCATATAAATTATTGAAAGTTGTATTTTTAATTAAATATTGTTTTATCTTCATCGATTTAATGTTACTTTAAACAGATTGTTGTATCAAAAGAAATAAGAACTACTTACCGCTCCCGATCTTAGTTTTCTTTATAACGTCTTTCCAAGCCGCATCTCGCACTTTTAAATGTCTGTAAGAAGGATGGTAAGTATCCCAAAGCGAAGGATGTTGTTTTACACACTCAATAAAGAATGGATCCATAGTTTTTTGTAAATTAACCTTGACACGTACAAACTACGCGCAGTCTCGCCCGGGAATGTGTCTCGGCTGAGCGAGCGAGTTATCGCCCATCGCACTCGCACACTCGCTCGAACCCTATACGTGTCCCAGCCACAAAACCATCCTAACTAGATAGGTAATAATACCACAGTAGTAATGATACGTTCGATCGCTTCGCTTATCTTTACTCGCCGTCTGGTTTCCAGTTTTAGTTCAATTTCTATATCACGTCGCGTTGGCGTTGATAATAAACTTAACAGAAAGAACACTGGGGTTATTACGTTCGGAATGTGGTAATATAATGTTACTTTAATATTGACAATATTTCTCTAGTTTTTCCAGTAATAAAAAAAATGCTTACCCACGTGTATGGAACAAGGCTTACTCTTTTTCAAAACGTTAATATTACTCCAAAGAAATCCATTTTTCGATAATTTATGATGCAGGTAGGTAGAATAAATGATAGTGGCTCTGACTCACGGATTTTTATGGATGACTTAAACAACATTATAAGTTTTTTTCCAAATTTTCGATCGTAGAAATTTCCCAGCAAAGCGATAGGTACTGTAAAAATCCCAACCCAAATTCGAATTCACATTATTTAATAATGAAATTCTATTGATTCCATTTTTTGTGAAAAATACATGACTAAATTGTTTGATTATACGTGTCTCAGATATTCTATTGCTATGTCATTTTGAAACTCACTTTACTTACCTTTGTCACGAAACGTTATTACACATGAGTGAATTCGAATTCTGGTTCGGATTTTTACATAACCGCTCTGATTAGACATTCTGTATAGTGGCCATACTCTTTTAAACTTAGCTTCTCAATAGGCCAAAATAAGTATGCATTTGAGCTACGTAATAAACAACATATCTAAACTAACGTATAATACCTAATATAAGTATGTATATATTACTTTTACATATTATTAAAGAAATGACTGACTCCTAACTAAATTAAAATAAAATAATTTTTCTTCTCCTGTAAATAGCACGATATTTTCACTTTATCGTCATTATGGGAAATACCTATAGTGTAAGTACGTTCAAGTCTTTTGTTTTATGATGTTTGTTACATTAATGAAACATTTTCTTATGAAAACTATACTGATATTTAAAGATGGAAAATTTCTAACTTTGTTTATTTGTTTGTAACAGGTAATCTTCGGTCATACTGATCCTATCATGAAAATTATGTCATCTGCGGGAAGCTACATCATACGCAAGTGAACGGCTATAATTTTCGAGTGCGATGTCGCAGGAAAACAGCCATTGTGTTAAAAGTCAAATCTTAAGGACATTAACATTTTGTAGATAAGCAAAATGCATAATTGTTTTAATACGGTTTTTGTAAGATCCTAATGAAGCTTCTTTTGTTACATATTCGTAATAAGAACAGGCTGATAGTATACTAGCGTTTCCATATAAATATTTTCTCATACCTATAAATTGGTCTCAATGGAATATAAGGTAATTTACATATGAAAAAACAAGCTGAGGCGTAGCTTCGGTCGCAGGGCCCCACGACAATTTGCACTTAGTATAAATATTAAAACACTATACGACAATCGCAATGCTTAATCGGGTTCGCAAGGGCTTACTGAGTCTGATATTACGTGTTTTAGAAACGGTATCGTTATGTAGAACTATTTCATTTTCAGAACCAATTTATTGGTACTATGAGTGTATTTATTTGCTTATTTGGATCATCAGTGAAAATTCCATGAAATATCGATTTTTGTTAAAAAAAAAACTTAAAGTTCAACATTCTATTGAAGTCAGTTACAAGGTAAAAATAGGTAGCATAATTTAAATTAAGAACAAAAATTTAATTCCGTTTAAATCTAACAATATGATTAAGTGTTGCCAACATTTGTAACTGAAGATGCGTCCAAGTTCTAACTTATTTTGTAAAAGTGAAAAAAATCCTATGAAATCATAAATATTAATTTTAAAACTATATTCAACATAATTAAACTTCAAATTGAGATTTTAATTTGTTAATGAATTATTTAGTTATTAATTGGTCTAAATTTAAAGGGCTTATTGACAAAAGTAGACACTACTTATAACAGAGGTATAGAAATACAGAGTGACACTATAAAAACATAATAGAGATCATAAATAAAATAAAAGATAAGCAAAAAGAAACTAAACATAATGAATGGTAAAATTATGGTGCAGAAACGCCAAGCTCTCATGCTTCTTCGGCAAGTCTGTTGCGTATTTCTGCATATACTGGCAATTAATACGGATGCAATGACACCACTTACGTAACTTCACTAGAAATTACTCAGTGGAAATACCAATCAGGGAATGGTGGTCAGAACAACATGACTCCTGCAAAACAGGAAGCCTTCTTTAGTTGATGGATGGCTCCAAAATGGATCGTAATAAAACACAAACCTTGAAAAAGTTTTAACCTTGGTATAAATGTTACCATTTTTCAGACTGAGGTATACGGCATTTTAGAAACGCTCGGAAGCCAACGGAACTACATACTACAAATCATTCTAGCATCGAAATAAATGAAATTGCAGACGAATTGTCAAGAACTGGAGCACAGGGCACACAAATGGACTCAGAACCTGTGTGGAATACCAAAGAACCATGCGATGCAAATTCCAAAGGACGACCGTCAACGTGATCCAATAAAATACTGGCAGAATCATGAGTCTCTTATTGAAGTATATTCGCAAAAATTAACTGCAGAGCTTTTGACGCTAAGCAGATCTAACACCAGAGCGACTGTACGGGCATTGACTGGACACTGCAAACTAAACAAACACCAATTTCACATGAAATTAAGTGACATACCTATGACAATGCCTGCAAATGTCAGTGTGTAACAGCAAAACCTCTCCTGTGTGAATGTGGACCGCTGATCCCCAAACGTCTGGGACGACACATAACCAGCCCAGATGATATTAAAGCTCTGAAAGCTAGGAACATTATAGACTTCTTAGAGACTACCAGGCTAAAAGAGCTGCTATGACTTTGGCGGAGAGTCACAAAAGAACTAACAGGTCGCGGTTGCTGCAGTTCCATAAGGAACTGCATAGCCCCTTAAAGCTAAATAATAATAAACCAAATAATTCGGCCGAATATCCGGTTCGTTTAAGCTAAATTCGAATATTATTCGGTATTCAGTTATTCATTGAAAGCACTATTCGGTGCATCTCTAATAATAATAGGTTTTAATCTTATTCTTCAATCTTTCTTGTCAATCATGTATTACTAATCTTATTTATAAACCGCCCACTTGCGACTTCTATTCTGTTTTTCTTTTGTTTAACATACACAACACAATACGTTTGATTCTTCCAAAGGCTATAGCAACGCTGTGTGTTGCATTACAATGCTAATCTTGCTAATTTGCTTCTGGCCTAGATAGTGGTTCCGAAGCCTCAAATCGTGGCTCTAATTGTTTTCGGTAGCACGCAAAGGTGGCTGAGTCAGATTTCTAATTGTTTCTCTTTAGAAACTCTGCTCAAGGCTACTTGCTGACATCGTAAATGAAAGATAACCAAGGGATATTAATTTTGTAACGTATATCCTAAGTACAACTTTGCCCGTATGTATTTTAGTTAATAAAGGTTTTAAACTAATAGATCCTTAGCCGAGTGCTTCCAGCCGTTGTTAAAGAGTTGCTACCTCTAAGGCCCCGGGTTCGGGTTTAAGTTTTTTATTAAAGCGCTAATTAAAAATTAATTAAATCAAATTTGAAAATTTTCATCCATCTTTTATCTGGCTATATCTAATGAACCGTGACAGCTAGACAGTTGAAATTTTCACAGATGATGTATTTCTGTTGCTTCTATAACAAGGAATTTAATAAAATAAAAATAATTTTTTCTTTTCGTTTTTTTAGATGGTTGGAATCCTTCATAAGGAACCCTTCGAGCGCATGTGCTTGACTAGTAATTATATCTCACAAAACTATTTCCTTTCAAGGAGTGTCCAAGAATTAAATGTAAGTTAATTAATATACAATTTGTTTTTATGTCCTAAGCCTTATTTTATTTTAGATTCGAATGAAAAACTTCTGTAAATTTGGGACGTCACTGAACTATTTACATTATAATCAGTTTTATTTTAAATATATATAGCTTTCCGCCAGCGGGTTCGCCCGCGTGGTCCCTAGGGAACTATTTATTTGGATATAGATTCGTATCATGACACGGATATAGTTACAACGACAAATTAAATGGTAAACAATCGTTACCATGGTAACATTTTAAATCTCTACACAAATTTTGCACTCTCATTTTCGTCCCTGTCCTGTCCTGTTTTTCGGAATAAAATATAATCTTTGTTCACCGCCTCCTGTAGGTGAAGGAATTTTTATTTATTTATTTATTCATTTAACAAAATTTCAACAGCAGTTTTCTATTTCAATACAAAAAAAGTATGCAGTATTATACAATATAACGCCAATTATAGAAACTTATTATGTTTACAAATCTTATTAATTAATTAATCTCTGGCATTGAAGTTAATGAAAATGAAGACGAATTGGCAAGAACTGGAGCACAGGGACTACGAATGGGCACAGAACTTTTTTATGGAATACCGAGAACGACTTTCAATGTGATTCGTATTCGTAGGTCCAGTATTTTTGGAACCTGTTCATTGCAATCAAATTTTCTTTTTTATTGGTATACTTATATAGAAATGCTAAAACACAAGTAACGTGTTAAATAAAAATTTTACTGTTTACAAAGTTGCAACTTAATAGTAATTAGATACTTGTAGGTAATTCTTAATTACCCTGTCTTATCTAGATATATTGTTTGTTGTGAATATTGCGTAAGTACCATAGGATAAAAGAGATCCAATATTGTATAAAGTATGAGAAAATCTAATTTTGAACATATTTATTTATAAAAGACTTTGCCAAGGCTATTTAATAATTTATGTTTTTGTATCTAATGGCTTTTTAATTGGACGGTACCTAAGTCTGTTTTTTTGTATGATAATTGTGTGACATCATTCGTACTTAATTTACGAGAAACATTATACCTAAATAGCATATGTTAGTATTTGGGTACTATTATTGTTATAGAATTTTTAGTTTTTTATGTAAAGTTAACGGTTTTTGTATAATATTCGATATCTTTAAAACGATGAATTCAGTTTTGAAGAAAAATTGCAATTTGAGTTGAAATAGGCTTAATATGTTTTTAATTTCCCTGTCAACGGGACTAACACTACACTTCTAAAACAGAATAAAATAATTACTTTAGGGGTACCGCCTAAAAACCAGCCCGGCTTATACTTAACCGGTTTTTAGTTTCCATAGTAAACAAAGAACCCTTATAGTTTCGCCATGTCCGTCTGTCCGTCCGTCCCGCGGTTTATCTCAAAAACTATCGGTACTAGAGTTGTAATTTGGCACGAGTAGATGGTAATACATGTTAATTACGCCGTCAAGTGGTAAAGAAAAATTTTGGAAAAGAAATTATTAGGATACCTCCCTTACACGTAATAACTGAACTGAATTATAATAAATCAACCTTAGATTTTCAAGTTTTTTATTACGATAGCAGCAGAAGCTTTTATCTGTTTGTTTTAGTGTTAGCACGATAGGTATACAAAATAAAAACTGAATATGTATATTTAATAATAATATTTTCAACAAGTAATAATGACAACGCCAGCGATATAACTAAAAGTTCAACAGCAGCGCGGACGCAACCCAACCCGCGCATTCAAGATGGCGCTCATAGAGCACGGCGCACACGCCATGTCCGTCACGGCTGGCCAGCCAAGCGAAAACCAGTTTTTTTTTTCAACATAAACATTGTTCGCAGTAGAGAAATCGGCGAGCGTAACTACGGCTATTGTTGTACGCCGGTTAAACGGCCGAGAATATTAGAGCGTGATACAGTAAAATAATGTATAGGTACTGTTAATTCATACTAATATTATAAAGAAGTAGTAGTGAAGTTTGTTTGTTTGTAGGGGGTAATCTTCGGTTACACTGATCCGATCATAAAATTTGGACTACAAATTACGTGAACGAAGCCGCAGGGAAACAGCTGGTTAAGTATTTTATTAGTGCCATGATAGACGTATTAAAATTTCAAGTCTTTTTAGCCATTAAACTATCCTGGCTTAACTTCATAACGATAATGAATCGGTAACCAAGATTGCTATGTGGTGATGAACAACAGTCTCTAACAAAATTTAGTGTACACTATTAATTTTAGAAACTTGTGATGTAGCCTTATTATTACGAATATTTTATTTGTATGAGAATTTTTCATTCATTTTTGACCTAAAGATGAATCTTTAAGAGAAGGATATCTATAACGTGAATAAATTCATATTATATCTTTGCCTTCTACAAAGCTGCCGTATTTTATTAGAATGTTTATTCCATTTGTATGTAACTTTTATGATTTAACAATATTTTCTACCATATTTTCAATGAAGACTATTTTTTATGACTCCGAGTCAACAATGACTCGGATGTAATTTATATGAATGTTAATAAATTATTTTTATCAGAAATACTCTGTATACATTGTATAATAGGTACTTGTTTTATATAAGCTGTCTTAGAGCCAGTTTCGCCACTTTCTGATAAAGTCCCTGATAGCCTATCAGAAACTTATTTGCCAGATAAATTGCAAATTTTGGTTTCACAAGCCTCAGATAGCCCCATCTCGTGGATAATATCAGTGACCTTTAATTGTCAGATAGCGTTTTATGCTAGATATCTATGAGAAACTTTCTCAGCAAGTGATGATTCAGACCCTTAAAATTATAAAAAGCACTTCAATATTTGCGACTCTGCCTTATTACCCTGTCTGCTACCCTTAAAGCAGTGGTTCTTGGTTAGATCAGCTCAGCTGCAATCAGCGTAGTGAAGAACCTAACAATTAAGACCTGATTTAATAAAATAATATATTATAAAACCGATTGAATGTGGAACATTATTTAATACATGCTTTAAGAGAAGACAAAACTAGCTACCACAGCGGGAAGGGATGGTGGCTACAATTATATAGTTTTCCTAATGGATCGCTGCGCTACTCAGCCGGCACCTTATACCTATATGACACTACTGTCTTCCTGCGTTCTATCCCCTTTACTCTTCCTTTCTTTAACCTTCTATCTTCTTTACAGTCTTTATTTTCTCTCCCTCTTTTGCTTCCGGGATCGGTATCCTGTCTTGGAAAGAGTGGGATTCCGATTCTCACACACTGAAAGACTATTTCTCCATCCAATCTTCATCCTCGACGCGCTCGGGACTTTGCGTCATCCGCAACAATTATTTAAGAGCAAACTAGCTCTTACAAACAAAACGCCCACATTACGACTAAAGAACTGTTCACATAACACATATTAAGCATAAATTAAATAGTAACAATCATAAAAAGGTTATGAACGACTGCCTTAAAGGGGTCTGAAGGTCAACTATTCTCCTCCGAATATAACTCCAAAGAAACTCAATATTCGATAATTTATGATGCAGCAGAGCTAAGATACACACATAATTTTCACGTATAAATATGATAAACAAAACAATGAGAACGATTAGATAGAATAGGCACTCTATCGGGAATATAGTTTAAAATTATTTTTATAATAAAATCGTCTTATTTAACAATTAATAACATGTACTCCTTGAATCTATAAAGTCATATCAAGCTAAATAATAATGATTCTTATTGGAAAGTATACTACCTACCTACTACAATTGGACAAAACTTATACGGACTTCAGTGTTTTGTTATTACTGCTACACACGATGTCTTAGTTATGTATGTAAATCTTAGTAAAATAGGATACCTAGCTAAATTGCTGGATACTTGATAGATGTTGACTAGGTATAAACAATAAATGACATCACACAACGAATTGGTCGTAATACAGTGCCTTTCATATGTTTATAACTCATTCGAATATCGCATCCGCTCGATTATCCTTTGTTCTGGTCTGTTCAGGCGCATCTATTCAAATTGCCCATTAACAATGCGCATACGCAATGAGCCCGCATATCGCTCCACACCGCGATACCTGATCGTACGTAAATACTTACTAGCGTAAAACTGTAATTTTCAATGATGGAAAAACAGAAGACAGTAGTAATTGTAGTAGGTAGTATGCGATAAATAACTAGGTACTTACGGGAATCCGGCAGATGAAGTATGAACATGAAACAATTAAACAGTATTAACAAATATCCTTAGAAATTTTACAATAAATAAACAATTATTAAACAACTATTTCACATGACAATATATATTAAACACATATTGGATTAATATTATTATTCGAAATTAGCTCACTATCAACTAAACTTGAACAAGGAATCGAACCTGTCATAATTCCTAAATAAAAGAAAATAAATTAAAATTACAACTTCAATATTATCATTATATGACTAAGAAAACTTTAAAATTCATATTACTTTAAATATCTATCTCCTAACTTATAATAAGAAATAAGAATTATTATTATAATAATGAAAATACATTAACCTAATACCTACTTCCTCGAATTCTAAAAGGTTTAATTCTATTAGCATGGACTACCTTTATCCTATAGCTTCCTAACCTTCTTATTATAACATTATTATTATCAATTGGTCGTATTATCTGATAAGGAAATCTGTCTTTATATTTGTCTATATTCAACCTATTCAACCTAACCTTAATGAGGTCAGTCTTTTTCTTACGACAATTTAAGAAATGTATCCTATCTTTTCTATTATGAAAACTTTTCTGAAAAGAATACGAATTAAAAATATTTTGTGTATCATCAAATAAAAATTTACATTTCTATCTCTAATATCATGTGATGATTTCACATTTCGATCTAAATTGCTATTATAGAAAATTAATGTTTTTCTAAAGATCTTATTTTGTTCATGATTTTTTCTATGAACAAAATTCTTATCAATTGTATTTTCTCTCTTTAAAGAAGACTTATTTTTTATAACTAAATTCTTAGTATTATTATTATTATTCGCCTTTGACTTAAGAGAAATATTGATATAAGGATTTTCTTTATTTGCTTTCACTACAAGTGACTCATGCAAATATTTATCATTTTCTTTATAAGAATATAAATACTTATTAGAGACATCGACAACATTATTATCTCTTATCAATTCAGACTTTGTCAAAAATTGACATACAACGTGTTTGACAAATAATTGATGCATACTAAAATCTATGACAACATTATGAGAGAATAGAAAATCTTGTCCTATTATAATGTCTCGATCAATATTTTTAACAACATAAAAATCATGAATGAACAAGACATGTTCAATAATAATCTTCACATTGGCTTTACCGATTACTTCGAGATTCACATTATTCACTGCTCGAAGTGACATATCACACGGCACAATATCGTGACGGAGTTCATACGCGGCACGATCCGAAATGACCGAAAATGACGCACCAGTATCTATGAGCGAAATAAATTTTCTATCACGACACGACACTTTAATAAATGGTTGAAACTCACGTGCGTATAATATATTCTTTAAACGAGGAGACTGCTTGTCCTCTGCTATCACTTCTATCGCCTCTGCTGCTTTTGTGTGGCTTTCACTATTCTTCTTAATCATCATTGGCTGCGGCTTTGTATTATTTCTTTGTCCGAAATTATAAGGGCGGGGCATCATCTGATCGGGAGGTGGGATTTTATGAGGGGTGAAAGATGGAGAACTGAAGGTTCTAATGGGTCGAATCGACGTTGAAGGTCGCTGATCTCCTTGTCCACCTTGTGTGCTAGAGGAAGGAAGAACATCTACAATATTCGTTAATTTTACAGGTAAATTGATATCCGCTTCTCCATCCCCTCTATTATAAATTTCATTTAATTGTTTGATCACCTCCTTCAAATGTTGTCTATTCATATACAACTGTGATCCTAAACGCCCTTTAGTTTGGAAATTTGCTGCTCCAAGAAAATGTTGGATGAAGCATTTATCATCAATAACTGCCCCTGCTTTATAGGCTAAATAATCTAAAGAATAAAAGTAATTAAGTGGGTCCTCCGTTGCACCCTGTCTTCTTGCAAAAAAATTTGCGAGAGGATTTGCAGTTGAAGAGAACTCCTCGCTGATTTGTTTCTCAAGTTCCTGAAAATTCTCACAATTATCTTTTATTTTATCATAAAATAACAGTGCAGGTCCTGCTAAATATGCCGCCAACACTATTTTTTTAGTCGGTTCTTGATATCCATTTGCTGCTGCTATAATATTAAATTGAGAAAAAAAATCAGCCACATCACCTTTTAATCCGTCGTATCTCTCCATTTTCGTTTTTTCGTTTATATGTTTTCTCCGCTTGGCTCACGAGAGGTATCGCTGTATTTCGAAACGTTGCGCCTCCACCATGTGGCGACTTATGGCAACTTAGTCTAATGGTGGAGGTGGGTGGCGCAATGAAAAAACTGGTAGCACTCCTTAGTCTTGATTTATTTCTGATAAGAATTACATTTAAGCACTTACAATAATTATACTACGATGCTCACCCTAAGCTGGTCTCGATCAGAAAGAAAGACTATTCACCAGCAAAACACGAACACGCGAATTCGAATAAGAAAAAGTAATAATTTAAAATATTAACGGCCAGCACTTGACCATAAACCGTCCGAAGAGTAAACTCTACCTATAGTAATGTGCTCGGACGTTACAGTACCTACTTGCACTGTCTTTCAATTTGGAAGTGACTGGAAACGGGTGAGAATAATAAAGAATCCCGTTCTTCGGAAAGTGTAATTGTATTGTGTTTTTACTTAATGGTAAAATCTATTTACAGGAAATGATGTAAATAAAAGTGAATAAAACCACATTATCTAGATGTCGATGTCCTCTCTGTTAGGGGTAGGGCACACGGTATTGATTGATAAAGGGCCTAATGTTCAATTTTTAAATCTATCACAATCCTTTCAATTTGACATTTGAAAGATATTCATGGTCTTATTATTAAATATTCATGCTACAACTGTTTGATATATGATAGTGATTGCAATCGCCACGTTTTTTTAAGATATCGAATGAACGATATCATTGTTTTCACGTTAGGAAAACATTAGATGCAAGTATTACTTAAGTTTAAAGTGTTTATTATGTTTCTTAATAATTCAAATCATCATTCATTCTACAAGCTATTGCGAATTCAAAAGTTACGTTATACATTTGAAAGGGGATGAAGATATGATCTGAAATAAGACAATTAGGTAACAGACCTTCCTTCAGACGTGGAGACACTGCAGATTTGTGCCAATTTTCCGAAACAAGAAGTTCAAGATAAAAAAAATATGTATATGTAGTTATGTATTTAATAAAACTATAAGCACCATTCGAAATTTTCAGTATCTTCGTTTGAGGAAAAATAGAATAGCTCCTCAGGTGTCATGTTAATTCGTTCAAGTTATAATATCCATTTCACTGAAAGTGGACGAACCTTATGTAGCAATCGTAAAACATGATGCTATCCACTGCATTGTAATCTTCTTATAAGAAGAATGGTGGATATTATAAGAACAAAGTGACATACGATACAATTCCAGTTCTATTTTAGCTGGAATTGTATCGTATGTGACTTATTTGAATAGAAAAACCATTAAAAACTGTAGTTTCGTTCGGTTTCGATCCGTTTTCGATTCGATTTAAACAAAATTTATTTAGCAGAATTGGCCCCCGGGTTGGTTATGTCTGATTGTGAGATCTATTTAATGTGGCTTGAATTCTTTTTCTTTACATTTTCCTGAGGACAGAGTCACTGTATGATGAAATACAGGTATCAAGCAAGTTCAGCAACAGATGATAAATAGATATTTAAAAAAAATATAAGAATCACTGGTGTAAAAATTTGAAATGAAATGAAAATATCTTTATTAAAGTAATCTTAAGCACAAGCACTTTGGAATGGCCCAAAAAAAATTTTTTCCCTACCACTTGTTCAGGACGTCTTTGAGCGGACAAGAAGAACAAGCGAAAGAAACTTACCAGCTCTTTATCATAATATCATTAAAGTTAACAAAATCATGTCATTACTAAACTAATAAGTATTATCACAATTATAAACACAGCTTTCAAAGTCTGTTGATTATAGTTTGTACATATAATTAATAGTTATAGAACAAAGCGAAGGCTATTAATTCCATACATTGCGGTCCTTAAAATAATCATCAACTTTATCATCAAGTTTATATAGTAAATAAAGATTATTATTTTTATAATATTATTATTTTCGTCTATAATGGCCCAGTGTTTTGTTGAAATAATAAAAACCCAATTAAAATTGTTTTAAATTACATTGATCTGTTCTTACGAAAGCAGTCGGTACGGGACTGTAATTGAGATGTATTCTAGTATTCTTTTAAGCACTGACAACTCCTTATTTAACGGTCCCTATTAGGAGAAATAGCGCATTAGATGTAGTCATAACCACTCAAATATAACCCAAACATCGGAATTGATTAGGTACAATAAAAATGTATAAAGTACATATGACAAAAAAATAGTAGCGCCACAAAAAAATTACTTAAGAAATTTCATATTCGTTCACTTTAGTTTGATAAGCTCAACAAACCTTTCCATTATGGTGGCATATTTTTATTGTAGCTCCGAACACGCAACAATTTCGCAGTCACGAATATCAGCCACGAAAGGGACCACTAAAATGTTGACAAATTGTTGTTGATACTTACCTACAACCTTCATAGTGCGCCCTGATAAGGCTTTTATATTTACCTACAATAATAACAAATACAAATCGATCATTGGACATTTCATGAATTTCTTCAAAAGTCCATAGTCCTACTGGCCGCGTTACCCGCGTAGGTATAATAGCTCATCGTGTTTTTTTTTTAAATCGCTCCAGTAGTTCGAGTCTATATTCAATGCAAACAAACATTCAATTCTTTTCTGTTTATAATACCTATTAGTTGAGATTAAACTCATGCATCGAAGTGCGTTATGGATAAAATTCAAAATCGATTCCGGAAGTTTGACATATTATAGTGCTAAAAAGTATACCTACATTCTTTAATCGTAAATTCACAAAGAACAGAATGAATATCCAAATAATCATTTAGTTATATAACTATAATAGTATAATATAAAAACAAAAGTAGTCTGTGTAAGATCAAATTTTGAGATAACATTGACAACAAATTTTTGTTTTTCCGTCATGTAAATTGTTGAAAACGATTGAACACTTTTTTTTTATTTTATTTTACGTATTCATTAAATTACGACGATACATTGAGTTAAAATGTCACATGACGTCACGCTTTTGTACATTTTCTACAATACCGTGATTTAGCAAGCCCCCACTCCCCAACTTTAATGACAGTTATCTAAGCTATTTCTTGTTAAATTGAAATAAAAAAAATACTTGACTAATATTTTCCTATCATCTGACGGACGAACTAAATCTTTTTTATGTGGACGAATCTTTCTTTTTCTGCCCAGTCGCCAGCCCTGTTATAAAAATCCTGAAAAAATCGAATAAGCACTTTTTTCCCTTCGACGAGTGTTATAATAAAATAATGTGGCGTTACTTGCAAACAAATGGTGTTCTAGCGACAAAATGACTGTAAAACGTCGATAGCTTTGAATGTTTGATACGGCAGGCGCCCCTGCGATACAACGGACGGCAAGCGTACAGCTCACCAAGCATGTTTCCAACGTAACCGGACCCCTAAGCCCTGTACCAACACCCTCTTCTTCTTCCCCAAACAAAAGCAGTCAGGGGTTCGAGGTGGCTCACCTAAAATCGGTGGAAACGACGCGTACACCACATTAAATATTTAACTTTAGCCTAGTTTTCATCATAATATACCCCTCGAATACAAAGTTTAATTTCTTCTAATTGCATGGTTAATTGTGTTATGGTTTTCTTAGAAATGACGAAACTTTCGGAATATTGGGTTAGAGTGGATATTTGAATAGAACGACCTACTTCATAATCTTTAAATAGTTACTGTGAGGCTACAGTGTACAAATCTGCATATAGTATTGAGCAGTGTATCCATAGTAGGTGTTCGTGTACTCATCATAAGGAAGTATTACTTAAAGAATTTACTTATACAATTTTAACTTTGGTACACTTAAGGCAGTAAATCTATGCTAATATTATAAAGAAGAAAAATTGGATTCTTTATTTACATTGTGTAGGCTCCAAAACTAATGGACCGATTAAAAAATTCTTTCGCCTACGGGCCGCTACATTCAGACAGTAGCATTATACTAACGGGTACATCACTGGTGACATAGGCTATAATTTACGTGGACGAAGTCGCGGGAAAACAGCTAGATTGTAAATTTACATGATAACATATATACCATGTATTTGCTGGCAGAGTAACTCAAACAATACAATGAAACGTATAAGTAATACTTATATGTTTCATTTACATAATCCTGAGATCTACTTATTACTTCCATTTAATTCTACCATTTTTTTAACGCAGGGAACACGCAACCTAAGCCTTTAACCAGGACACTCTGACCCCGCACAGGGCCTTTTCAAGAAGAGTGCGGTGTCGGAGAACCTTGAGGTAGGCCGTCGTACCTGGTAAAATCCGCTGCGAGTACCCTCCGGGGGAGGGAAGGACCCTGGATCCGGCGAGGAGGCCGCCGGGTCCAACCCCACTAATTTAACGCAGCACAGCAAATTCTATTAGAACGATCCCAATTTAACGACTGAACTGTGAGAGAACCTCGTATCTATACCACTTTTAAGCTATTTTTCCAAATTTACTAATGGCGTTTAATAGAATTGAGGAGATTAATGGCGCTGTAACGCGATCGGTCTGGTTGATAGGATGAGTAACCAAAAATATTATCTCGAGCTCCTCCGTGCTGCGGAATACACACTTGGTTCCAGTTACATCTGAAGTCATTAACAACCCCCAATGTGTCTGTGCTGTGCTGGACTCGCGAGATAGGCCATAGTTCAGTCTCCCTATTAGATTTCATTCCATCCATATCAATATTAACAGTAGAGATTACTGTATCTCAGAGTACCACTAGAAGATCGTTGAAGAAGTGTTAATCATCAATCAGAACCCAACAGTGGATCCAGAAAAAGGAAATTGGAGTTAGCTATACTTCATTCAATTTAGCATTAGACAGAAGTTAAATAAGGTTCTTTTTATGGTATACTTTGTGAAATAATATTTAAAATCATATTACTCTTAAGACTGACGGCTTATTTGCTACATATCCACTTAAGTACCAGCTACTATACTTAACAGTTGTCGTTTAAGCTATCTGTTAAACAAAATTATGAGTATTTGACTAACTTAAAAGATTAAATAACTTTTACAATAAAAAGTGTTCATCTTAAAGAACCTAGAGAAGCAGGGTTGGATACTCTCGGCACGATTCTCATGTCACTATAACTCTACCAAATTTAAAACGTTGCCTAATCCCTTCAAACGTTTCGGTAGTACAGCTTTTTAATTTTGTCAGATTATGATATATTTATAATAGTCAAAATACGTAATGGGATTCTCATTAATTGTGAATGTTATTGCATTTCTTGTTGTTTTACCGTATTCCGTGATTGAGTTGTTTTTGTATTATTGTTGTTTTCTTATAGTTTTGTTTTAGTTGTTATCTTTTTGAAGTTAAGTTTTGCTAAATATGGACGATTTCGGTGCAGGTGCGAATGGCCTATAACAATTACCTCTGACATTTCAGGAAGTTTTTCCAATATCTTAATCAATAATCTAATAATATCTGAATAAATGTTATAAAAGTAATTATAAAAATTTCATTTTGTTTACCTTTCTTTCCTGGGCATAGATATAACTAAATTCTATTCTAATTTTACACTTACAATTAGAATTTATCAAAACAACAGATAGATAATTATAGTTCCATATTGGCTTGGGAGTAAAAGATGAATTTACAAAATTCTAGCCTCATCGCAAAAGAAAATGGAAAATTGCCCAACTCTTTCACCCTAACCTAACGTTCAAAGTTTCAACAAAACTATAATATATATTTTTAAAATTTATCTTGAAAATAAAATGTTCTGCACTGCTGCTTCTGTGACCCTCTTTTTTCTAATGTTATAATGAATGGAGTATAGTGAGCATTATGTTGCTCATTCATTTTTAGTGGGCGCTTTATTAAAATCAATAAATATATACACTATTCTGACTCGTGTGTCATTACTACAAGAAATATATAAAAAAAGTACTGCTACCAGCCTCTTTTAAACTCTGATATCGAATACATTAACTATATTGATATGTCGCAGCCAGTGGCAGACATCTCATCGGAGGCCCAGGGCGGCAATAGGCCTGGATCGACAACTTTTTCCAACCGAGGCATAATGTTGCTCATTAATTTTTAGTGGACGCTTTATTAAAATCAATTAATATATACACTATTCTGACTCGTGTGTCATTACTACAAGAAATATATAAAAAAAGTACTGCTACCAGCCTCTTTTAAACTCTGATATCGTATACATTAACTATATTGATATGTCGCAGCCAGTGGCAGACATCTCATCGGAGGCCCAGCGCGGCAATAGGCCTGGATCGAGGCCTTTTTCCAACCGAGGCATAATCTTGATATTGCTTTTACTATTTTAGTGGGTGATTTTATATAAACATCAAAAACTCCTTGTGATAATGATAAACTCTTCTAAAAACTTCGAGACTGGAAATTGATGGTCCATATGATCCAATACAAGAAATTAACGTACATACCCTTAACACAAGCGGGTTAAACTAGGCGTGCAATTGAATGGCTCCATCCAATTAAATGGCTAGCCGCCCGTTTTAACCAGTTGGTTGCGACAGATACATGCTAAGCAAAGAATCGTGGACAATTTTGACCACAAAATTAACAGAGGCGTCAAGTGATGTTATATATAGAACGAAATATAATTTATATAGCGCATAAATAAGTCTTAAAATGAGGTCAGGAAACAAGTAGCGACGTTGTTACTTTTTTTTTAAAGTTCATGAAAACTACAACAGTACGATTCGAACCTTCAATCATGGCATGCAACATTTTCGTTTCGTCTTCTCCATAAGTTTCATCTACTACAGAAAAATATTAATTCGCTACGAGGTTAAAAAAGTGCACATTAACAATGACCTATATTTAAATTATTTCTAAACAACTAAAGGTAGACGCTATGTTTTGAAGAAAATATGCAATGTAAAGTGGTCATGATTTTTTATAGAAAATAAATATAATCAACTATTTAACACTGCTATATTTACCTATATGGTAAACTTTTCTACAAAATGGATATCTATTATCTATTCGATCCACGTGGATTAAAAAAAAAAGTATTGATATTAATAAGTATTTTAATATATTAATTAGGATAAATTATGGACCTTTCCTTAATGTTAGTCAAAGATTAGTCAAAGGCAATTACAAATACGATAAACCTCATTTATAGCACTTTAATACGATACAATTTTTTATTACATAAACGTGTCGTTATGAGATCATAATTTCAAAACCATAATCAATACAATATATACATAATTATGCATTAATTGTATACTTGCTGATTTATTAATTACTAGCAAACAAACATTGCCATTAATTAGGATGCATACATGTTACTATTAAAAAGTTGTTTACATATACAATGGTAGCAATTCTTTTGAACAAAATAAACTAAATTTAAGTTAGGTTCTGTAAAACACTTTCAATTGTGAAAATATATAAGTTAAAATAAGTCAACTTATTAACAAATAAATTATACAGGAGTATAATTATGATCATTTAATTATATATAAACTATGAAATAACGTTAAAATAAAACCAAATTTAAGTTAGAAAATTTTAGGTTACTACAGAACTGGCAACAGTGTAATATTAATTTTAAATTGTAATAAAATTTACTACAATATTAAAAAATAAAAATCGACAATTCACTGGGAATAACTGTATAGCGTACATTAATTTCAATCGAATACATTTTTCAATTAACATCGGCATCACATCAACATCTTGTTATTACAAACACCTTCGTGGACATTAATGCGGGTTTTTTTTTAATCAGCTAAACACGTTACTGCTTATACTATTTTAATCAATATATCTACAGTTTGTTCACTTTTATTAAAATAAACAAGAAAATGTTAATAAATAAAGAAATAAATATTAAATTAATAAATTTATTATAGTACTCGTAAGAAAGGAAATAATAATTGTAAGTCGTTTATGTTTGAATATGAATAACATGCAAGACTTAGGTATATTTACTACTGATAAAAAAAATCCTGTAAACGTTATAATGAATATTATAATAACATAATAAAGTTATTCCTAAAGAACAATTCAGGTGCTTGCGTGTAGACATTGCAATAAAAAAATAAGTTAAGCCATAATAAAACAACAAATACTGTGTAAACTCTTTATATCGAAACTATTGGACTCACTTTTTTTATTGTTTGATTGTAAAAGAAATAAAACAACCAAATTTACAATAATTTTTATATGTTTTTGATATATTAGTGTATTCGGTTCGATACCATCAATACCAAGAATACAAAGTCAAGGCAGTTAGAAGGCGAGATGGCTGTTTACTACTTAAGAAGTCAATTATAAATATTGCTGTATCGTTCACCCCTCTTCCTTGTCACAGTTTGTCCATACAAATTCTACTAAAATTTCTAATGTCACAATTCGTATCCCTCCCCCCCCTGACGTGTGACGTAATTAATGGTTGAACCCTAAACGGTTTAACAACGTGTGGATTCTAACGTAAATCAAATAAATTTCTTTTTATCGTTATAAATAATTATATTAAGTCTTCACACTGCAGATTACTGGGTTCGATTTGCCGCAATTGACTTTGAATCGTCATATTAAAGTAAAAAATCGAGTATACAAATTTTTAAATAATTGCCATTTAAAAGGAATCACTTTACAATAAAACAAATCAACAACAACTGTGTATTCAAAATAAACCCTATATTTAATCAATACCTACTTAACAACAACGGTAACAAATCATAAACAATATAACAAAAAGGTTAAAAAAAATAAAATCTATAATTTCTACATAGTCCAAGCTCAATAGACAGAGAAGAGAGTGGTGTTCGGTTCGGTGTATGGAAAGTGACTTCACAGTCTAATTAAGTCACTTTACAATTAGACTTTTCTCTATAGAATAAAAAAAATGACAAAAAAGCAGTCCTTGCTGAGTTTCTTGGCGGTTCCTCTCAGTAAAGTTCTGCTGCCGTTGATTTGGGAACCAATGGTTGCTTTCCACATTCACAAGTCAAGTGAATGAGTAAATGATTTTGAATTTGAAATATCAGTGTTAGGTGTTCTCGTACTGGGTACACGTCAACTGCCTACTATAGCCAAGGCGCTAAGCTATCAAAATAAATTTAAAGAATAGGCAAAGCGATTGACAATTGCGTCTCAAAGACATCTTTTAACATCTTTCTTATTTTTGATACAAACGGAGACGTTGTAGAGATACTCGCTAGAGAAAGACGACTCTACTACCGGATGGATTCTTTGTGCGTAAGGTTCAGATATCTAGATCAAACTTTTTGTCGACAGAACCGTTTTGGAAAGCGAATGTTTACATGGCACCCTTAAAATAAAAGCTAATGTTATTAGCAGAGGTCGGAATTAGGTAGAGTTATTTATGTACTTGCATCGAAATGTTGATATTAATATGGACCTTCCCGGGATTTCTTTCTTTCATTGATGTAAGTTTGGCAACGTCGTGCGTGCAGTACTTTAAATTGTGTAAAAGTAAATAACTTTTTATTAAAAAAATCACGGGATTTTTTTCTGCTCTTTAAAATTAATCTTGGGATTTGAGGCATATCCACTTTATTTTTTCACTGTATGAAATCAGTGTAAGTACATGAATAACTCTACATAATTCCGATCACTGATTATTAGCGATCATCAGCCGATTGAGATCCACACTGGTGAGGCTGAGGTATTTCCTATCAATGAAGCCAATAATAGGCTCAAGATGAGGGGTTACAGATGCAGCCGTATTGCAGCGTCACCACTAACCAAACTATCCATTACCAAATCATTAGATCAATGTCAAGCTCAATCAATCGCACAATGCTTTACCCTATCAAGAAACGACGGAGCAATAACATTATTACATCATTTATAGCCTCAACTATACTAATAGTAAAACATTATATCTGAATGGCGCTCCATCGACCAGCAGAATTTTCTTTAACCATGTACGGCTTCAAATACTGACACCATGCCCCCGAGAATCGATTCACACAGGTCATATCTTGTGGAGATACCCACCAGGGACGACTGGTCAAACAATCGTATAGTATGGAAAAATGGAAGCCTAAAGTGGTACACTGACGGCTCCAAATCCGGTCCTGAGGTAGGATGTGGAATTCATGGAGAAGCCCCAAGGAAGGCTATAAGTCTGAACATGGGAAAGTACTCCTCAATATTCCAGGCAGAGGTGTACGCCATTTTGGAATGTGCGGCAGCCAATCTGCAAAATAACTACCTCAATCATACTATCTACATCCACTCTGATAGTCAAGCTGCACTCTTAGCACTAGCTTCCGACATAACTAGATCGAAGCTGGTCGAGAACTGCAAACAGACACTGAACTCTTTGGGCAACAACAACAAAGTAGTTCTACGATGGGTTCCAGGGCACGCTGGACACGAGGGCAATGAACAGGCGGACAAACTGGCGAAAAAGGGTGCTAAAGACGCCCTTATCGGACCAGAACCTTTCTGTGGCATCCCTCAAAGCCTAACCCAGCTCACCTTGAAAACTTACTGCCACTACGCAGCTATTCAACTATGGAGAAACACTCCCGGTATGAAACACTCTAAGACCCTGATTAAAACCTTCAACAAAAAGGCGGCATCAGAGGCCTTAAACTTAACCAAATCTCACCTTCGCACACTAGTACGAGCACTCACAGGGCATTGTGGACTGAACAGACACATGCACAATATGGGGATCAGCGACAGTAGAATGTGCAGAGGATGCAAGGAGGAAGAAGAAACACCTTTGCACATTTTGACCGATTGCCCGTTACTAATGCGAAAACGATGTATCTATCTGGGAAAGCACGTGATGCACCCAGACGATATTAAAGAACTTACGGCCAAGAAAATACTACAGTTCCTTGTAGAATGTAATCTTGACCGTGAACTGTAGTATGTGGAGATCACAATAGATCAGCAATGGTCGCAGTGATACTGGGCTGCATAAACCCAAGATAATCCGCAACTCGAAACAATACAATACAATACGGCTTCAAATAAAGACTTCATTTCTTTCCAACAAACAACTGACCAAAATATTTATAAAACTGCTATTTAGGTATACCCAACACCAACACAAAGCTTAACTGCGTGTCATATTGTCATTTTTTACAAAAGATGAGCCCCGTTCTACTAACTACAAGACTAGTTAAAAGATGGAGACTACCCGACATACAAAAACGTATATGACAATAATAAAATAATTCTTATAGAAGCAGTTCAATTTTTGCCGAAGACAACAAATATTATTATGACACCTATAAATAAATAAAATGACTAAAATCTTGCCCCGCAATTATAAGCTCTATAAAAACCACCCGAACAAAGGCATTGAAGACGATACTCTTATGTAAAACTATTGTAACATTATAAATGCGAAAGTAACTCTTGTCACATAGTATTTTCAGTCTAAACTAATGAATTCAATGAAATTTCGTACACAGTGAGAGTGGATCTTGGGAACAAATGTAGCATAGTTTTGATATCGAAAACAATGAATTACAGCGAGAGAAGCAGCGAGAAGAAAGTCTAGAATATAATAAAATAGTGTTTGTATGACGAGATGAGATGAAATGACGTTTCTCGAGTTCGTCATGTAACACGTGTTAGTTGTGAAATGAAAATGAATGGGTTACGAGTCGTAACTTACGACTTACGACATGCTTGTCTATGGGCAATCTTGTAGATTAATTTCGGGTAGCAGAATTAGATACCAGAGTTGTTCAAACTGCCCGTTATTAGCCAAGGATATTATCTGTTTATCAAATGCAAAAAGTGTCTGCATTTGAATATACACTTGAACAACCGTTTTCAATTGTTATGAAATTTATCAAGGCTACCATAGAATTGTACTTCATACGACATTTTAATTCAAATTAGATTAATTTTACAGAAATAAAATGTTGTTTATATTTGATTGACTGCCAATTTAAATATAGTAGCTAATATAATGTCTTTATAACATTTATTAATATTACACAAGAGTTTTAAGGATTATATTTGTCTACATTTTTTTCATGTACAATTTTACATGTACACACAGTTACCACAATATGTCAAATTTTCACAATTTAATTTTCAGTTCCACTCTCAACACATTAAGGTTTAAAATAAACTGTTGACCTTTGGCAGATTTGTATTTATTGTGTGTATGTCAGGTTGCCACAATATGTAAAATTTATGCAATCCATTTTAAACTCTACTCTCATAGCTTTAATGATTAAAATCGAATGAGAAATTTTATAGATTTGTATTACCTAATGTGCTATTAATTGTACATTTGATACATTAAATATAAGGGATTATGGGCCAGTTGCTCAAACGTCTATTAAAGTTTAATGTAAACTTTAAACTCTAATGAGTGTCAAATTTGTAGGGGTAATGTCGCTTTAAACTAATAACAATTTTAATGGATATTTGTGCAAGTGGCTGTATATCTGTTGTCATGATGGCAGAGCATTTTGGAGCTATTAAATTAGATTTACTTAATGGACAACTATTCATGTTCATCAGGGAATATAAATCATAGACGAAGTTATTATAAGTGTCACTCTACTCTGTAACACCAAAACCTCTTTGGTTATCCATTTTCGTCTATGATTCAGCGTTGTCACCATGCAATCCAGGGTGGTTGGTTCATTTTGTTGATAGGCTTATGTGTCATATTTACAGGTAGGTTAATAACAGCTGCTCGTCTATGCAATCTCTTCAGTGTACGAAGAATGGTGGCTCCACTTCGACCAAGGAGAAACGCTGCAGGGATGTTTACATCCAATTCCATCCTGGAATTTTAGAATAAAATAACATTACAAACCTGAAGTAAGTAAAGCACTAAGGTATAAAAGTAAGAATAACAACAATCTACTACAATCATCAAGCCAGACCCACAACAACATAAACAAATATTACCCAACAGTATCTATGAAGATACAGCTGATAACGGCAGTAGCTACACCACTGAAAATGATGCAGGTGGAAGAAAGCAAACAATTTCTTAGTGTTAATTATTTTTATGTAAGATCACAATACTGTGCAAAGTTAAGACAATAAGGAACTTGGTAGTGCAGTGGCTAGCATGCTTGGTCTGTGAACTGGTTTAATAGCTTAAAGTGCCTCCCAAGGAATGGAGATTCCCTGCATTAACAAAAAAGGCATGAAGTTGCTTGAGATACTAATTTTATTATCACCTATTCCATGACCGACCCTTCTGAAAATTGTTTAACAACAAGTGCAGTGTTTGTGTATTTAAATCAGTCGACTTTAATACTTACTTATCGTCAACCATCTCAATCAAATGATCCAGTGAATCATCTCCTTTATCAATAAATTCTGTAATAATTATTGCTCTTGCACCAGCTTGCTGTGCTTTAGCTGCCTTATAAACAAAAGAGCATTCTCTAAAAAAAATAAGAACAAGAGTTAATGTGACTTACATATTAAATTGTATCTCAACAAACTACACATCTAAAAATCTTGACATAAAGATTATTTTCAGTTAATCTTCTTATGCCTTACCCTCTTTCAGATAATGCAATGTGTCCTACAATATCTTCCTGATTCACTATGTCTGAGCAGCTGTGTAATGGAATTGTAGGTACTAACAGAGCTTCATGAAAAAATAAACTGTCATTCTGAAAAAAAAATACATTTATATCTAAAGAATAATGAGACCTTAAAATTTACAAACAATTATTTTGTTACAATAGATAGCAACTTGCCTCAAAAGTATTATTGCACATTAATAACAATACTTGACTTGTCTTACTAATATTACATTACTAATTTACTTGACGACTTTTGTTATTCAACTTACAAATGTTGCACCAAAATCCTTAGCTGGTCTAATACGATATGAATATCTTAGTTCAGGGGGGTCAACTATTTCAAAAAATACATCTCCTGATATAATATCAGCAGCAGAAGTCCCATCATAAAAATGTAAATCATTAGCTGCAATAAAATGTGAATAATTAAATTTTAGTCAATGAAATAATTATATTAAAAATATTTCTTCACATAACAATACCTTACCTCCAGGTAAAGCTGTTGGAGCTAAAATAAGGATTTGAAAACATGATAAAATTAATATCCGATGTTTGAGACACATTGAGAGGTCAATTGCGATACATTAATGTTGAAATTTTTATTTAGATGATTTCATGTAAAAAAGTACTCCTATTTTAAAAGGACCGCACACAAATCTGCCCGTTTAAAAATAAATATGGTTATCACTAATTTTCGTTTTAAAAGAAATTCAATTCTCTTGAATAATGTTAAATTTGTTGACCATGACGATGATGACTAAAAAATTAGGAAACTATAAAGGATCATAAAGCGTAATTTTATTCGTTAGATTTTATGGGTTTGTCATTCGCTCGCGGACATAGATAATACATAATACTGGTATAGATGCGCCACTTAAGAATAATTTTCATTTTAAGCGGACGCCATGGCCAAGAGATGGCGTTAGTTTCTATGCGAAGTTTTAAGCATGCTATTTAACCTGTTATAGTAACGACCAGTATTTCTAATAGATGGCTCTGATAACTATTTTTAAAATTTGGTTTATTAGGGATTATTAGTAACTCGCAAAACCAAAATTGTTCTCAAAGCAGAAAAACTTTTTATTTTATTCGAAAAAATTCTTCTCTAATAATCAATTTAGAGTTTTGTTGATATTAAATATTTTTTCAAAAAAATAAAAAGTTATTCTGTCCTAAGGAACAATTTAAGTTTTGCGGGTTACTACGTGTTTGCTTTCCAGTGTCGTCGATATGTGGATAAAATATAGTCAAAAAATCTTTATAGTATATTTTTCCCATATTTAATATTTTTTTATAAATTAAAGAGCAAATGTATAATTTTCTTTATACTATATTCCAAGCAAACCAGCAGTATAATTCAGTTAGCGTATTTTATTCATATAATTACAGATCATATAAAATTACATAATAAAATGTAACTAAACTATAAAGATAAAATAATCAAATTGATTTATTGGTAATAGTAGAAATCAGATAAACATTGGTCACTGTGATTTCTATTATTATTGGAAAAAATTAGACGATATTTCTTTCTCAAGCACCCGACTCTTTTTCTATAAATGATAATCTTAATTTATTCCATTACAGATATTACTATAAAAGTAATTCTCTCTCTTACTTAAGAAAATCAGGAATCAGAAATTTATGTTACCTACAGTAATCATTTTTTTAGGCTGTTTTTTTTTTCTTCATGTAAAATATATTCAATTTGTATGATTAAAATAATAAAGCTAATTAATTAAGTTTGCAAAATATTGACAGTTACTATTTCAGTTGATAAACTTAGGACGAAATAAACGGTGGTACGACGCACCGTTACAACCTTAAGAGTTTGAAAGTAGAGTTTAAAATGAACTAGAGAAATTTGACAGTTCATGGTACCCTGACGTGCAGTCGTGTGTACTTGAAAATACAAAAAGTCAGCCATAGATACTTAATATGATAAAATAGATAAACAATCTTAACACGTCTCGTAAAAATTGACTGAACAAATTTTGATGAGAATTAAACGTAAGAGAAAATACAAAGATTGAAGAATAATTAAATATTTACAATTTTTTTTTCATCAAGTAAGGAAGAAATTCTGACATCAACATAGAAGAATTACTGGGATGATATTTAGTAAGTTAACAAGTATATTATAATGGGACAAATTATCACACAAAAATCTTTACTTTAAAATGATAAATAAAAAGACCATGTTTATCTATCTTACACATTTGATAGAGAAATATTTAATTAACACTTTTTCTTACGATGTATTTTATTATAATTGAAAGCCTGTAATTTTATTTCATCATTACAATCAAAATCAACAATCTTCCCATTTAATAATCTATTGACACCAGTGCACCAACTATTAATGATTAAATTAATTGATAACGTAATGATATACTTAACCAACACCAATTTATGTTTTTGACAACTGATCATTGAAAAATCACATCGACAATCAATAAAGAAAATATTTTTTTTATCAATATCGGTCATTTGAGGTGTATCCCTTAAACATGCAATAATCATAAAATAAATTTCATTGAGAAGTTTAACAAAATCATCGCGTGCATATAATAAAGATTTCTTTGTATAATCAATTGCATAATTAAATGAATCAACATTCCTCTCAGATTCCAGTAAATCGACATTACATATTTCACATTTTTTATAAATATTTGTTTTACATTTTTTTATTATATAACCAGCAACATATCTTTTCGCCTCAACATGTATAATCGATTCACTTGATGTTATTTCATTAAAAGCAGTAATTAAAGAATCAATTTCGCATGCAAAATCAGTGTAGCAGGGAGAGTCACATTTTTCTAACAATAAAAATTTCAACGATTGCAATTGCTCATAATCATCTTTTTCACAATTAGCATTAATAGAATGGCTTGAATTTATGTTATTAATCAAAACTGTTTTAAATGCATTCATAAACTGCATGCACGTTGGATTGATATTTCTGATTCCATTACTTCTTATACAGCAAAAGAAATTTTCTAGGGGATCCTGGTTAAAATTTCTCATTATAATATTTTTTATTTTAAAATTTTTTCGTAAATAATTCCACAGTTCTATGATAGTATTTACATTATGTATCCAGTTCTGAACAGATGGGATTTTTTCATATTTGACAATTTTTGAACCATCTTTTTGTATAATATGTTTTTCAAATTGTATTGATTTTAAAATCGGGATTATTTCCTGGGTCCAGAACTGAATATGTGGGGAATTATTCTTAAGACACCCTTTAAGAACTTTTGCTGTATCACAGTAAGAGTGACCATTAAAAGAATCGAACAATTTGTCAAATATCAATAAAAGGTCTGCCGTATCTTCACATTCAGCAGGAAGCACATTGCGTCCTGAAAAAAAAAAAAATTATGTAGTAATTGCTGTAATAATATCACGAAAATGTAAGTGTGGCTAGAGTACCAATAGTTCTGTACAACAATTTTAAAACTTTATAAAAGCACTTTGAGTAGCTCGGTGGCGTAGTGGATAAGCGCCGCGGCCCGGTCGGTCACGGGATGGGAGACCAAAAAATTATTATCTCGAGCTACTCCGTGCTTCGGAAGGCACATTAAGCCGTTGGTCCCAGTTGCATTTGCAGTCGTTAATACCCTCCAATCCGCATTGGGCCAGCGTGGAAGGTCATGGCCCATGCTCCTTAACCATAAGGAAGGCCCCTGCAGTGGGGACGTATAAGGGCTGGTGATGATGATGATGATGATAAAGCATAAGCACTGTACATTGCTAAAATAGAAAGACAAGTAAATTATGTCCAAGTTCTTTCCCGGTATTTGTATGAATGATGGAGGTTATCAAATTATAAATAAATACAATTAAACTTACGTGCTAAAAATCCCATTACTGCTGACACTCTTTGGCTAAATATTTGGGCTGCATATTTAACCTTCATTTTTGGAATTTTTTCCTCATACACATGGTATTCGGTTAATTTATTCAAAATTCTTATTTCGTCTTAACCTGTGTCTTCATTCAAAAGCATTTTTAAATGTTCCCATTTGGCAATTTTTTGTTTCCCATTTTGTTGGAATTTTATATTTTTAGACAGAAAATTATTTCGAATTCCTTTCATAGATGGGGCGTGTCAAATAAAGGAAAAACTTTCAATTTGTCTATTTCGAAAGATTAGATTGGTACTCTATATTTTTTCGTAAATATTTCTCCCTTGTCTCTTTTTGGAACATTTTAATTGTGCTAACATTTGATGTTCCTTGATCGCAAATCGTGGCTACAATGATAATACCAGCTTCTTTTAGCTGTTTTATGGTATTAGTTATAATTGTTTTTAATTCGATATTCTTTGTTGCGCTTTTACAGAACGTAAATAAAATTGGTTGTTTCGTTTTGGATTTCACACCTTTAATCATCAACACCAAAACATGATCTGCAATATTTTTCGTTTTTTTTGTCCAAAATCTTCAAAACCGATGATTTCATGTTTATTAAAATATAATCCAGGCGATAATGCTACCTCATCAAACAAAAGTATGTAAAGTCTTTTTTCAATAGGTAGGTTGCTTACTATTTTTTTTAAATGACTCATAATTTTTGTGTTCAGCCCTGGCTTTATTTTTAATACCTTTAAAAGTCTTTGCAATGTTCTTTTAGATGGCAGTACTATTATTTTGCGTAAGAAATTGTATGCCTTATTGCTTTGTTTTAAAATGGAGGCAGCCATTACTTTTTCTTCTATCAAAAATTTCATACCTCTCGATTTTTTGTTGCCTTTTAGTTGCATATTCATGAAAACCTTAACAGTTTCAGGCATTGCTTCAACAATTTTTAAAAATGATTTTTTTTCTGATAATTTTTTTATCATTTTCATTTTAGTCTGCTGACTTTTACATTTCTTTGTTAATTTTAAAATTTTCTGAGACAACCTATGGATTATATTTTTTTGTTTTTTTCTTGTTTGTTCTGTAAACAAATAATTATTACACTTATTAGAGCTATGACAAAACAAAATTATAACTTAAACATTTTTTACTACCTTCTCGAATTCATCCATAACACATTCACTGGATTGTCAAAAAGACTAGCTTCTTACTAAGTGTTATTAATATAACTTTAGGGATAAAAATATTCTTAATGAAAAATGTATAGCATTGCAAATGCAAAATTGATCAAATATAATATTTAGGGAATTAGAGATGATTTACAAAGGTTTTATGTACATTTCCAACAATTATTAATAAATAGATGCTCACCTAAGCTTTTCAATTCAGTTTTAGATGAAAAAGTCAATGGTTCTGTTGGCGATTCTGTTATATTATGACTGCTTGTTGCAGATGAGGTTGACAGCCTTTCTTCAACTCTAGGATTAGTAGTATCTTCTGAAATAGTAAAATAATCATATTGTAAAAATTCATAGGCATAAACTACCTGATATATGTTCTGCACATTTCACAGAAAATACACAGTATTCTTTAATGGAAGACACACTCATGATAAAGAGCCAAAGTAATACATACTGCCACAGGTAAAAAAGGTAAAAACTAAAGGAATAGTTTTTATTTGTATACACAAATAGTAAATATATGAATGAACAAAAATATTAGAAATGTGTTTTTTCATTTTTATGTATGTTTTGTGTCTCGGTGTATTTTATCATCAAATTGGATTAGAAAGAGTTGCCCTTGCGATTATTTCAAAAATTTTGTTAATTCTTCAAAAATAGACAAACATGAGTAGGTTAGAAATGGGGGCTGCAATTTTCAACACTTAGATGCTTTTATTGGTCCTTTGTACATGACAAATAAATATTAATTCATATTAATTAAAATAAAATAAACTTAAAATAAAATATTCTCAAATATTTAAATACAAAAATTAGATAAATGTGATCAAGCTTATAACTTAGTAATTTTCTAGACTGTAAAAACTCCTCATTCTTTACATGTTTCATTTGATAATTAGCTATATTTTTAATTAAAGTGGTCAAGGGTGTGTGAGAATTCCAACATTAATTAAGGTACTTACCCAAACTTTTCAATGTTTCCATTGATGATTCCACTGTCAATTTAAATTCTGTAGGAGTGGTAGTATCTGAAATAGCCAAATAAACATGTTTTCAAGCGGAAGCATTTAATAAAATCATACACATAAAAATAATACATATATTATTCTTATATTTTTAAATTCAAATGTAACAACTACACTGAACTTATATCTATTTAATCAAAACCTATTTGTATTACTATAAAGTATGGTTTATTTTTACATCAGGCTTACATATATGTGAGTTGAATATATGTATTTATTAATATAATAATAAGTATAGTGTTTTAATGCAAAATGCCGTGTTTATATTGTACATTTTCACTATTATGTGATTATTATTAACTTTATAGAAAAACATCATGGTTTAGTACCTCACAGCTTGTCTAGTGGTATATATGGTAGTGGTAGTGGTAAGTCTTTGTCTTTAAGACATCAAAAAAGTACTTGAATAAATTTTTACCTTTTCTAAGATGAAGTGTTGGTATTGCATTTCTTGTTAGTCGACCATATTGTGTTTTATAATAATTCTCGAAGTGTCTGTGACACAGTCGTATTTGGTTAAATATATAAATATCTCCTTTTTCTCGAGTCGTTTCGTCAAGTACTGACTTCCAGATATTAAATCTTTCATTGTTTTTCTCCAATGGTTTGGGGAAACAATGAAGTGGTTCTGAAATAAATATATTCAATGAATATTATGACAAAAATTATATATTTCTAGGAACATTAAAATTTCTTTCGTATATCGACAATATTATTTTTAGTGAATTCTATTTCTATTGAAGTTAAAACTTAAAAAATCATAACTTTTAGATACTTACTTTGTTCGGCTTCTCCACACCCTAAATAACAACTTGACCGAGGATTCTTGAGCATGTTTCAGTTCAATAAGCAAAGTCCAGTGAGTGTAGCGAAGTCTTCAAAAGAGGCAGAGGTCGGGTCCAATAAGCAGAGCTGGGGTAATCGTGCAATGAATCCGTGTCGGTGTCCTTGTTCAATGGTCAAAATTAAGTTCGAAAAAGCAACAGAAGTCCGTAAAACACGCCAAGTCAATAAGGGAGCAAACAAACCAAAAATATTGTAAACGCGCAGAAGACAACAAAGTTCACAAAACACTTTTAAAGAAACGGAAAATGTCCGAAGTTTGTTTTCTTAGCAGTGTTGCCAATAGTTAAAATATTTTCAGAAAAATCTGCAAACATTTTTTAATATTCTATTTTCCAACAAAAAGCACTAAATTTAATTCTTGTAAAAAATCACAATACAATTTTGATTAGTAATTTTTAATTTGTATTATATATTTTGGCAACTCTAAAACTTCGTTTATAGCGACATCTAGGCTAGCCCGATGCAAATACAGTAAAAATTGCAACGCCACGGCCAAGAGATGGCACCACTTTCCATACAAAAATAAAATTTTTAATTTTATACTACAGTGTCACCCGGCTGCTCGCGGAACAGAAGTTTGTCACAGACCAATAAGAGAACTGAATAGCGATGAGGCGTATTTATCGTAACAGGTAAAAAGAACAAATATTTCCCTACGGAACATAACAACTGTTATTCGTAACAAAAATAACTGTTATAGAAAATACTACATGCGAGAGCAATACTATGCGTAAAATATCGTAACAGCACAATCCGCTGTTATCTCCTGTTATTGGTCTGCGGCTATTATCCCTGTGTTTCTGTTATCCTAGCTAGAACAGTTCTCCTCTCATTCTTACCTATGAAGTCAAAAAGAGAGCCATCTAGTACTTTCTTCTAAATATCAGGATATTAAAGTTGACCCCAAATCATAGGCGTCATAAGCCAACTTTGTGTCTCCTTAATTTTGATTCGTCGTATCAACTAATGTTATTCGTCTATTTCTCTCTCATTCTCTCATACAGGTCATAAGGTAGTAAAAAGAGATGGTCACTAGTATTTTATAATACAAGAAATTTGTATTGACACTTCTTTATTCCATGATACATAAAGCTGGTAGACTCCTAAAATTTGTTGTATAATTTAGGCGTAGGAATACGTTCGGATACATTACACATAAACTTTTGTTATTGAAACAACCACACGGGAAAAAAATTGAATAGTCATCAAATTATTTTATGAATGATGAATTGTTTTAATTCATATACGATCATTTTAAACATATTTATACAAAAATAAATCCAATAATGCCTGGTTTAAAAATGAAAAATTGATTAAGCAAGTATATTTAATTTTATTGTACAAGTATCCGAACACGGCGTCTGCTGCCATCGATCAATGATTACTTGGGATTTTAGACTTTATTCTGATAGCAGCTAAGGCTTTTGAAACAAATGACAAGACAATTTACTTCTTTGACCTGATTGGTAGTTATGATTAAAGCGTAATTATCAAGCTTATGTTGGTACAAATAAAGACCATATTTACTTGATAATTATTAGTGGTATTTTTGACATTTGAACGGTCGTTTTAGAAGATAAAATTATACCCCGGATGCCATGGCGTCATCTGTACCCTGCGAACGGGTATTCTCCGCAGCAGGGTACCTAATGAATGACAGGCAAACACGCCTCGGGGTCAGAAAATTGCAACACCTGCTTTTTCTGCACCAGAATTTGTAAATATTAGATAAGTTAAAACTTGTAAATATGTACTGTAAATATCAAATCATGAACATACAAACAATTCAAAACTTTTAAATGCGCCAGTTTGTTATGCCCTTAAATATAATTAATAGTAAATTATGGACTATACAAAGGAAATAAAAATATAATCATATAGGTAATGTGTATTGCACCCATGCACAGCAAAACACAAATCTTCACCACATGACACCTAAACAGAAAAATAGAATGCATTATCTTGACAAACTGACAGTCCTTAGCCTGATATGCATGAAGGAATGTTTTGGTTTGTTTTTACTAGGCCTTAGCTATACACTAATTTTGATTGTAGTTAGAAAATAACAGACTGTTATTTTATAACAGGTATTTGGAACTGTTAAACTTAGATAACAAGAACAGCTGTAACAGGTATTTGATTTAACCTGTTACGACTCATCATTAACTGAAGTTTATTTAGGAACAGAACATAGACCAAAGAGTAGTATTATAATTAAACATTGACAATAAATAGTAGTGTGCGGATCTATTACCATTTATCAATTAATCGATTTTTTATAATAATCTATTACTATGGGCGCTTGTGCACTACACTGAATTTTCAGGTCCGGCGGTCCGATTTTTTCCGGTCCGGAATGACATGAAAAACTCGGATGAGTAGCTTGTGCACTTGTCCGTTTTTTTCCTGATCGGAGCGGCGCAGTGTAGGGCAGCTCTCTTTGAAGCTACACGTCACTTATGCTAGGTACGATGAGATTTTTGGAACGTCGGTAATTCCGTTCGAAGACGTAGAAAGGTACCTAAATAATGATCTGATCGTTTTACATAAACCATAATAAATTATGGCAAGACGAAAGCATTTTTTACTACTATCGAATGCCTACTATCAGATGTAAAAACTTATACCTTTACTAATTTAGAAACAGCATTATTCACCTTCAATAGCTAAAAATATCTGGGTATTAGAATAAAATTACTGATAATGGGTTAGTACTTGATGTTTAAATTTATAATGGTGCTATTTTTTTCGAAGATTTGTAAAAACAACTTTAAGCGATTATAGAGATAGACCAAACGGTGGCGCCATTTCGTAAACAAATCGAAATTAGTGCCGTGTAAGTGGAGAATGATATGCTAAATGAACTTTACGAGATCAGTTGACTGTATTATATATAGACATATTTATATACGCGTGGTGTAGTTTCTTTGAGCTGAAATATTATTCCCTTAGAATACTTCTTTTTTTTTAATTTATTAATGACACAACCATAAATTTAAAATTTTATTAAAGGCGAAAAAGTCATTGAGTGTCACTTAATTACTTTTGTTAATCTTCTGTTTATTCTTTATTATTATTTCTGTTGTCTAATATTTATCTATACTTATCAATTGTCTAAAAAAATTTGATAATGACAAATTTCCTGGCAAACTTTCATCCCCTATTTTTCGCGATAAAATGTAGCCTATGTCCTTTCTTAAAGTTAAGTATATTTACTATATTAATTTCCATTTAGATGGGTTCAGTTATTTAGGCGTCTAAGCGTAACAACACTTATTTATCTTACCTTAAGCTATCGATACTTTTAATACGATTCTAAAATCTAACTAAGTATCGATACTAGAACCATACGCTGATCAAATTAGAACTATACCGAGTTTGCCAAAGCATATGCAGTGATATATACCAACTATATTAAATCATCATATAAAATATAGCATTTTATAATCAACAATAAATATCGATTATAAGTTTATTGGAAATTAACAATATTGCCGAAATAAATATTATTCAAATCGATTATTTTTCCCAAGCCTATTTCTTATGAATTTTCCGGATCTCGGACACAGCAGTGCACAAGCGTAAACACGTTTTTCATTGCCGCCATCTCGGACCTGAAAAAGCCGGTCCGGAATAGAGAACAGTAAAATTCCGGACGGTAAAATTCCTGACAGTGCACAAGCGCGCATTACCTACATATGGCCTGACATATCGGACCTGAAAAAATCGGGCCGCCGGACATGAAAATTCAGTGTAGTGCACAAGCGCCCTATCGTTTGTAAATTCATAATGACTATTTCTTAAAACGTTAGTACCTACTTACTTTACTTCGATGGCTCAGCAAACCTTAGCGGAATATTAGTGTGAATATTATTAGTATATTTTCTATTACTTATTATGGTAACCCTCGCACGAACAAATAGGTAACTTAACTCTTTGGCTAGGGAACTCCCGACGAATGAATAAACGGATCTTACAGTTATATTTTAACAAATACAAATGAATAGAGATCAGTGGCGTAGCTAGGTAACCTAGGGCCCTGGGGCAAATAAAAAATGGGTCCCACTGCTATCAAAACTGGTAAGGTTTTTGGAAGTAAAATCATTAAATATACAAATACTTTAAAAATGCTAAGCAACTTTATCATCAGCTCTTTTTCGTGCATGGGCAGGTAATAAGCTATTAAACACTAACAACATAAATTACAATTATTTTTATACTTGGTGTAGGTATTCGGCAATAAAACGAAATAGAAAAGCTTCAAGGGTCTATTATATATATATTTACTCATATATACGTTGCACCAGCTTACTGTTATTCAACCTATCGCCAAGTAAGCTATTTACAAAAATTATCAATAGAAATATTTTGTCCAGAAGTACTTGCAGAAGGCTGACTAAAAAACTTGTCAATTTTGGGCAATTTTTGTTTACTTTATTCTCTTTCTTAGCGTTGTTTGCGTTTAAATGCACCACCGGGTTTCTTTTTGTGTCCATAATATTAGTTTTCTTATTTATTTTACAAGTAAAAAGAAAGCGAAACGAAATCTCGAAAAAAATCTTGACTCGAAGTTCACGATCGCGAATCACAAAAAGGCATATCGATAAATAATAATATGCAGATATTGATATCCGACAAATTGATGAAAACATTAATAACACTGTCAACTCACACAAATAAATTAGGGGAATTCCCTTTTTATAACTTTGGAATTTCTCACAATTGAGTTATCATGATTAAACTCGAGTTATCACCTGTCATATTTATTTTGAAAATGGTAGAAATTTTCAATAGTTGAGTTCGATTGAGATTTTCTGGTAAAGATTCGAGGGCCCCCTGAGCTTGAGGGCTCCGTGGCACTGCCCCGCCTAGCCCCTTGGTAGCTACGCCACTGATAGAGATGGACGTTTTAACTAAAAGCATTTAATTAGGCATGCTTTTCTAAATAAGTGCAAAAGCACTTTTTCACTTAGAAGAAAAGTATGCTAATGCTTATTGTACATCCCGCCATCTATCAAGATATAACTTCTAGCTTCAATCGTTTTTCTGTTTCGGCATTTTTCTATTAGAAGGCAGCACTTTACATAAATGCACTGTATTATACTATTACGCGTGATATCCAATTATACTTTTTTGGTTGGTTAATCCAAACACTTTTTTAAGCGGAACTTATACTTAAAAAAGCAGTACGCTTTTCGTTGCTGAAGTAAGTGCACGTTGTGTTGAATGTTAATTAATTGCGTAAATAAATTGCTACTTAAGTAATGACTTTTGTTTATTCTTAAATAAACAATGTAAATAAGTTTTGTTATGAGGTGATGATGTGTATATAAAACATTCTAAATATTACTGAACTACATTATATTGTGTAAATAAAATATCGAGAAACGGTAATAGTATTGTGGTCTTGTATTATACATATCGTCATTTCATTACGTCGTCGAACTTAGATTGTCTAGCTACGTCTCGTACCGTAGATTATGTAAATGGTCTAACGCGTCCAAATATTGACCCCATTGAACTACTATTTACATAGAATCGGCGTATCGAACAAATAATTTGCGCACTGAGTTGATTGATGCCGGCCGGCATCAACGCAATCAGTCATTGTTTTCACTTCTCACTGACTGGTCGTGTCCCGAAGTCGCGAAAACAATACTTAAAAATGCCTTCCTGTGTGTTAAAAACATGCAAAAATGATTCCACTGCAAATAAAAAAGATAGTGGTGTGACTTATCATCGGTAAGTAAACAAATTATTAATTAAATCCAACCAAAACTATTTACAATATTTTTTACATTGTCCACATTGAATTGTCCACCATTTTATGCAATAATCATAGATTATGAAAGTGTAAGGTGTACAGATAGGACGCGTAGGTACAATTGGTTAATGAATCATATTATGAGACTGTGTCAAGCCGATTTCGAGAATTATTTACAGGATATACTTTCAGATTGGTCTAATTCCTAGGAAATAAATGAAGCATTTACATTAGGATATTTTTTAAATTAGTGTTTGGTTTTCTAAAAAAAATATATTTTGTGAGAGTAACGTGGAGTAACGATCATTGGTTTTTTTTTACTTTTACAGGTAAGCTCTTGACCTCGGTCATACATGACTCGCCGTGCTGAGTCAGCATGACGAGGTTCAGGATGGAGCGAGCGTACCTGGAATTTGCCCAAATACCCAATTTTTGGGGTGGTTGAGATCTACCTCCAAGCGGTTTTTTAGAAATAAGCCTCTGTCTTTATTTGTGTAAAATAAATAGTAAATAAATAAATTACTTTTTACTTTACTTCATTTGTAATGCTATACCCGAAAAATACTAATAATACTTAATAAGTAATAATACTACGTAATATTTTTTTTATATGCGACTAATTCGAATAGTTGTGTAGGTACAAACACCAAAGTTATGTGGGTGTCACTTCTGCGTGTTAATCCATAGGAGCAGCATAAGCTTACAACAATTTGAACAAAACGCGTAACCGCCATGAAATTCACGGCGTTTACGACATTTTGGTCGCAAGAAAAATGTAATCTCTAAGCAGTATTGCGCTGTACGTTTTTAAGTTTTTCTAAACGATATACGCTAGATTAAGCGCTGCAGCGCGACAAATGTCCGCTGTCATCAAGATGTGACATCTTTTTTCTTGGATATAGCATCTCTATACGTAGTAGTATTAGCTCAATGATTGACCCTTTCTTTTTTTCACAAGTGACACCGACAGAGATAAAAATAACTATGCTATCCATTAAATCCAATGCAGTGGGGTGTGATAACATTAGTCGTCGCATGATTATTATTATACTTGACCATCTACTCCCTGCAATAACGCACATTGTTAATTCCTCTCTTAATTCCGGCGTTTTTCCTACCCTCTGTCTCTGTCTTTTCTTCCTAAAATTCCCAATCCAGTTGAATTAAATCAATTTCGTCCGATTTCTATTCTCCCTTTTATGTCGAAAGTGCTTGAGGCCTGTGTCCATAAACAATTTTCCCAATTCGTTCACAAGAATACCTTGTTGAATCCACTGCAATCTGGATTCAGAAAAGGACATAGCACTGTTTCGGCACTCCTGAAAGTGACTGGCGATATTAGGGCAGGAATGGAGAAAGGTAAAATAACTTGTTTAGTTCTGATAGATTTCTCCAACGCCTTCAATACTGTCAGTCATGATATCCTTCTTTCTATACTATCTTATCTTATGGTGTCTGACGAAGTGTCTACTTGGTTTTCTTCTTATCTTCGGGAACGTCAGCAGTTGGTGCAGACTGACACATTGTCGTCATCCTGGGGCAGTCTAGAAACTGGCGTTCCCCAAGGCGGCATTCTTTCTCCTCTTCTCTTTTCCATTTTTATTGATTTTATCATTTACCAGCTTCAGTGTTCGTATCATCTGTATGCTGACGACTTACAATTATATACTGAATCAAATATTGATGAATTGGATAACGCCATTGATCAGTTAAATAGTGATTTAGTTGCGATCAAAACATGGTCATCTAATTTTGGCGTTGCAGTTAATCCCACTAAATGTCAAGCCATACTGCTAGGTGGGTCACGAATCATGGCGACAATTAACGTTAATAATCACAGATGTATTATGTATGAAGGCACTTCAATACCATTCAGCAGCAGTGTAAAAGATTCAGGGCTATATATCGACTCTAATTTTAATTGGCAGGCTCAAACCAGTACTGTGTGCCAAAAAGTAACGGGGATTTTAAGAGCCCTTTACCGCCTAAAAAATTTTTTACCACCTAATATTAAGGCAATGCTTGTGCAGTCCTTAATTTTTCCTATCATTGACTATGGTGATGTGTGCTATCTCGACCTGAATGCAGATCTCCTCAACAAGCTTGACCGTCTTCAAAACAACTGCATTCGATTCATTTTCAACCTTAGGAAATATGATCATGTCTCTGCAAAGCGAATTCTTCTAAACTGGATGCCAATACGACAGCGAAGGAATATGCGAGCTCTGACCACCTTGTTTTCGTTATTGGACTCTCCTAACGCTCCTACTTATCTCACATCTCACTTCCAATATCTATGCAATTCCCATACTAAAACTCTTCGTTCCCAATACAATCGTTTACTCAACTGTCCATCTCACAGATCCGATATCATTCACTCTTCGTTCTTTGTTAAGGCTATCCTTCTATGGAATGAGCTCCCCTTACAAATCCGAATGTCCACCAGTAAATTAATTTTTAAGAAAAGGTTACGTGGCTATTTTTCGAAAGAACTGGATTCGTCGATTTGATACTTTTATCGCATATTTATTATATGTATGTATATAGTATATATAGATTATGTACGCATATTGATATATATGTATTTGTTATAGATTTTATGTATTATAAGTTTTTATGTAACTACTTGTTTGGAAAGAAATCTTTATTCTTTAGTTCCATTGTGCACCTTGCCACCATCGGTTTCCCCACAGCACGCTAAGGTTGACTGGGAGAGAATGCCTAAGGCATTAAGTCCGCCAATGTACTTTTTTGTGCATGAAGAATTAAATAAATAAATAAATAAAAACCTTCTTTTTGAATCACCCTACCTAAAAAAAAACCTCATCAAAATCCGTTGCATAGTTTTAAAGTTTTAAGCAAACATAGGGATAAAAGGACAAAGAACGTGACTTTTTTTATACTATATAGTGATTACACAATATTGCACGCTTATTATAACGATTTCTAAATGTCAGTTGAAAAAAGGCGTTTAAGCAGTAAGCAGTTTTTTAAAACGCTTATTAAAAATCGTACACACGTTTGATACGTTACGTGAACACTTAAAAATTTGAAGCAGTTATTTCCACCTCTACGAATGAATCGTTTCTTACTAAATGCACATGTATACACGGTACATACCTATACCAAAATAATATTTTTTACATTTTTTGTCCGGCTAATCTCTGAATAGGCTGGACCGATTCTGGCGGGACTTTCACTGGCAAATAGCTTATATGTTAAGAAATTACTAAGGTTTCTTTCCAAGCGGACGAAATCGCGGATATAACTAGTTTAATTCTATAAATTTTGCATTCACAATGCTGATATGGTAAATATCGTCTTAAAATAGATTTTTAATAATTGTTCATTAACTTGAATACCCTTAGAATACGATGGAATTAATCTGAAATCATTAATATTTTTTTTGGGTAAAAATATTTTATAGTCATTAACATTAATCGATTATTATCAATTGTAAATCCATTTCGCGTAATAATATAATCGATTTATCAATGTGTAATATAATCGAATCAGCACATCACTAATAACACATTAGACATGCATTATTGCATTATACTGATTCTGCTTTATCTATGACCGACACTGACAATGACAGACAGATGCTGTTGCCGTTTCTTCTTCTTCTTCTTTTATTAATTGCTTATCTGCGCATTACCCACAATTCTGCCAAGGTCAAGTTAATAAATTAATTTCTACAAGTAAAATAAAAATAAAATGAATGAAAAACCTAAAAACATTTTATTTATCTTGACCGTTCTACATAATTTTATGTTTCTAGTAGAGATAAAACTTTCCTTCTCTGAGTAAAATTCCAGAAAACTTCCAAAACTTCCGGCAGTTTTGGAAGTTTTGTGGAATTAATATTATTTTGTTGATTTAACTTTGTTTCTTTGACACAAGCCTGTAAATCACTATTTAATGATTATATATTACTAAATGTATGATGTAATTCATACTATTCTCATAAATTACCACGTTGACATTTTTTAACATATAAAATGTAGTTTAATGCACAAAACAATGTTTATTAAATTATAAATAGCTATTATCACAATAGATATAAAAGTTGTCTCAACTAAAGTGTTTTGTTGTTACTGTTGTACAGTGATTGATATTTTTATGATTATAACTTGTAAAATATTTTTTTCAATAAATACATATATTTTTAAATTAGTCTTTCCAATTTCATGTGTATAGCCTCTCTGTTACGCCTGCAGTGTAGTCCTTGCACAGCTATAGTTCTGGTATTTTATATATTATAGAAGATAAGGTTAACAATTAAAAAATACTCTTATTGAGATGGGATGTGTTAAGTAGACGTGTGCGCCGCGCCGCGCCGATGACCGACGCCGCCGATCATGACACGCCGCCGCTGACCGGTCGAAAGATCGGCGTAAACGGCGTGGGATGGCACGAACTGCGAGTAACAGTCGCTCGCTCGGTTGCTAAACAAAGTAGTGCATTCTCTGCGGCACGTGTTAAATCCGTTCCGTATTTCCATATTTAGTTAAATTTTAATGAATACAAAAGTAAAGTCAATGATCAGATGCAAACAAATAAGCAATCGAATCTTTCTTCTTTAATTACAGCTGTCAACAATGACATCTTGTACAATTAATGTAGCACTCGTTTACAAGATGGCGTTGGCAGAAATCATAAATTCAATACTTACCCTTATTAGTCTACTCTAGCTAACCCGCTACAAGCACACCTAGCGAACGTGTATTCTCTGGAGCTGGCCTTACTAAAATGGTTTAACGATTGCGTCTAACTGGAAATAATATCAATAAAATAATTTCTATTCATGATAACTATTAGGTTGGGGAAAAAGTCTTTTCGCATATACATAGTATGCATAAAGGTGTAATAAAATCTTTCGGGCTATACCATTTCTATGTGGCTGATAACGGTATCATTAAAAAGTTTAAATTTCAAAGAAGATTTCGAATTCAAATTAGGAAAATCTGTGATTTTCATTCGTTTTTCTAACTGGTGATAAAAACTGGATGACGTACGACAAGAACATGCGAAAAAAAAATATGGCTGTATCATTGATACATTGATCATTGATACAGCCATATTTTATGCGTGGATACGTCTATGTATGAATGGATATATGAGTAATTGATAAAAAAATAAAAAAACAAATTGAAGACACTAAACACTAAATAAATAAATATTCGTTGCGTTCATTTGTTGAATGAAAAAAGTATTCACTAGCGCCAACAGATGGCGTTAGTGCATATACTCCTGCTGACAGAATGCCCCTCCCCCTGCAGAGCAAGCATAGTTCACTTATACGCCAATAGATGGCGTTAGTGCATATACTCCTGCTCACAGAATGACCCCCCTGTAGAACGAAAACATAGACAGGCGGTCAGGCTTTACAGACTGTGGCGAAACCCGGGTTAACTGGCAAAAAGGTGATGTTGTTTGTATGGGGGGATTGGAAGTTTGCACCTTCAGATTTCCTGTTTAGGTCTCTTCAGAATTCTTTAGGCAGTGTCAGGTTAACATCACGCGTGTATTGTCAAAACCACTTGTCGCGGTTTCTTGATTAGAAACCCCAAAATTGCTATAGCAATGGGATCATGCCCCTACCTACAAGATGGCAAAAAGTTATCGAACAAAATAGTACCTACATATTGTTGTTTTATATCATTATGACTACGTTACATAATTTAGAAGAGTATAGTTGTGCCCTATTTGATTGTTACTAAAAAGAAGTTATTAGTTTTAGTAGCTTTTATATTTGTTATGTCAATAAATGCATTCTGAATTGTTTAAATTTTAATTTTCCATTTTTTGACATAACGACGCCGTTTACGCCGCCATTTACGTCGCCGCCACTGAATTTTTTAGTCCACGCCGCCGCCGATGATTTTGCCATCGGCGCACATGCCTAGTGTTAAGATCACACACAATCTTTTTCATGTTTTTGTTTTCAATTTGTTAAGTTTTGTTGTTACTTGATAAGGTTGAAAGATTTTCGCAAAAGTACACCTTATACTTATTGACTAAAATAATTATATCTAATGTCTTTCGTATAATATTTACTTATAGTTATATTTTAAAAAATGTCCTTTTCGTTTGTTTTCGCGTTATTAGAAAGTAAACGATATTTTCCATATATTTTTTTACTTTCCATATTCCTCAATATTAACATATAAATTCAAAAATTAACACACTGTCATAATATTTTATTGAAATCTTTTCTATTTTTGGTGAAAATAATTGTTAAAATTTAAATAACCAAAAGCGCGCGATAAACGCTGCTCTATGTAATGGCGCTGATCGTGACGTCACAGGCCAGTAAATATGTCAAATCAATAAGTAACAACAGTCTTTAGAGTAAATTTAAATAATAATTTAGAAGAGAAATTGAAGTCGTAGTGCGTATTTTTTACGTTTTTTATTTTTCTCTGCTCTAGTTTTCCTTAAAGAATGAGCTACAAGTGGTGCGTAGTGCCACAATGTATATGATGATACTAATACTTCTATAAATAACAAACAAACTTCGAGTCTAGAAGAAAATAGATTCACAATCACATTAGGTAACGATTCGCTAAAAGTATTGAAACTTTTTTATTTCATATCGATACATTTGAGAGTTTTCTTTTTGGTTTTTTTCTTTGTCATAAACATTTTACGCTTCATTTATATTTGTTAACAGGGCTCGCACTTTACAGCCTGTCGACCTACAGATGGATGAGACATTAGTAAGAAAAAGAATATTCTATTTTTTTTATACATGCATGTAGTATGTCTGTCCACTAAATGCATGACATTTAATAATTAGATAACAGATCCGGATGATTTTTTAAAATTAGTTTATAACTTGGAGAACAGTATATATCATCAAAATCGACTTTGTAATTTTGAATTATTATATTAAAGTTCAAGAAATGAGAAAAACAAGTTGCTCTTTTTTTAAATTGCTGGCGTTTTCCCTATTTCTTGGATTTTTAAAAAAGCTTAGTAAATGATTCTTTCATTTTGTATTTCTTTTTGGGAGTTCTTATCAGTAGACGCGGCAAAGTATTCTGTTATCAGTAAATTATTATAAAGTACTCGATACCTACAGGCATCGATATTTTATGTATCTTTCTAACACTACTTTGACATGACAGCTGATGACGTCACAGGCCAGTAAATAGAATCGTGATTGGTTGTGACGACGACCAATTATAGGACGTTTTCTTTACGTTATCGTACTAAATCTAAATATGTTTTTTCTGCAGATGTTAAGAAATAAGCTTTATTAGATTATTATCTATCAGGATGACCACAAAATGCAACTTATTTTCGAAAGTGTCAAATATTACCAGCTAGGGCGCCGGCAGCGTATTCGTGTTGAAGATTCAATCAATGTCTGTGTAGTGTGATATTGATGTTTCCTTAGAGTGGCTTCTTATCTCCTCTGTTTTTTTCCATTTTTATAAATTCTATCACACAGTCGCTTTCATGTTCCTATCACCTTTACGCTGATGATCTTCAGATCTATATTCAGGCACCGTTTACTAGCCTCTCGTAGGCTGCTTTGATTACTAATTCTAATCTGTCACTTATCAGTACCTGGAGTAAATCATACGGTCTAATAGTTAATCCATCTAAAACTCAAACTATAATAATAATAGGCAGTCGTCATTTCGTTTCCCGGATCGACTTTAGTGAGCTACCTTCTATCATTAGCGACGGTACTGTTATACCTTATTCCGAAACTATCAGAAACGTTGGAGTATTTTTTGACCAACAGCTTTCTTGGAGGCCTCAGGTGTAAGCAGTCAGGAAGAGGATGTTTGCGGCGTATGGTTCAATGAATCACCTGCGCAATTTTTTACCGATCAGTACCAAAATCACTTTGGCGCATTCTCTAATGTTGTCTATTATCGACTACGCTAATGTGTGCTATACAGATCTATCAGAAGAACTTCTTAACATACTTGAGCGTCTGCAAAATGTTTGCATTAGATTTATATTCAATCTTCGAAAATATGTCGTATAAACCATGTGTCGTATTTCAGGTCAAAGTTAAGTTGGCTCCCTATTCGCCGGCGCAGGGACTTGCATTCTCTCACGGTTCTTTACTCTATACTATTCTTTCCAACATCTCCACCATATCTTAAACAATCATTCTCTTTTCGCTCCTCTTCATCTTAATGTACGTTGCGTTCCTTTTCAAATCTTACTCTCGAAATTCCTCGTCACTTTACAGATTTTTATTCATATTCTTTTGCTGTCCATGCTGTGCGTCTGTGGAATTCTCTTCCAGAGGGTTTCAGTTAGAAATTATTTTCTTTTCACATCTTTAAACTATTTTCATATTATCCTTTCACTGTAAAACTATTTCATTCATTTCATATGTATATATTATCATATTCTTTTTTAATATATTTTTTATTTCTTATAATATATTAACGCTATAATATATTTATCCTTCTCAATATTGCACCCACTCCCCACAGTATCTTTATTCGTTATCCAGTTTCACCATAGGTTGCCTGAAAGAAATTGCTGTTTACTCAATTCTTTAAATAATAAGCTCCTGTAAACATTGTATCATATTGAGTGCAATGAAGTATATTATTATTATTATAGTTGTTAAATTATTTTAACAATATTTTGGGGATTATCTATACATATATAAAAGGAGATGTCCGGACTTACTGACTGACAGACAACGCACAGTCTAAACCGCTGGTCGTAGAAACTTGAAATTTGGTGAACATTCCCCTTAATACGTAGAGGTGTACTAAGAACGGATTTTTGGAAATTCCATTCCGAAGGGGGTCAAAAGGGGGGAAAAAGTTTGTATGTAACTTCTTTGTTTATGGACCTATGTCGATAAAAAATTATATTTGCATAGTTTATGACCCTAGGAAGGTAATAGGTTATATTTTATCCCGAAAACTAACACTTATATTACTATAGCAACCATTGTTTAAAATCTGATTTGTCATTGTAAGAAAATTACCTAATATTGTTTATAAAATATTTTATTGTATAGCGATGAAAACTAGTATTGGAGTAAATATTACATTTTTGAAATTTTAATGGATAAAAATGTTCAAATTCAAGTAATTTTATTTAAGAAATAAAAATTATTTTTATGCAAATATTAACTACACTAGATGGCGTTAAATGAATTCTAAATCACAGATTTTTTTTGCCTAGAAAACTTACCAGTCAGCTTATGGCGAGTATATTCTAAATCATCATAATATTTTTATCAAAGAACTTTGTGCAGGCTTTAAATCAAACACATTAAAATGTTGCTCCATGTTTAGATTAAAGAAATTGCAATTATGTTTATTTTAAGTTTCATCAGTAATTAATTTATTGGGGATTGATAGGTCTGAAAAATGGATACAACGAACGTAATAGCAGAGTATGTACGACGTTACCCCGCTGACGAACTTACCCACATTGACCATATTAAATATTATATAAAAATATGTCAATATAGTGAGTCTTAGGAAAGGAGATTTTGTTTATTTAGTCGACATAATTCTTTCTAATAATTTATACTCATAAAAAAAAGATGAAAGATTTGATTGCTTGTTTATTTGTATTGAAAAGGTTCCGAAAATACTGGACCGATTAAGTATATTTTTACGGAAAGCTACATAATACTCGGGTGACAAGTGGCTATAATTTAAGCAGGCGAAGTGGCAAAAATTGGTTTACAGTTCAATAAGAAATCGATGAACATACATAAAAACATAGGTACATCTCCGTTGACCATCTAACCTCCTCATTTTAATTTTGAAGTCGGTTAAAAACAAAATTAATGAAAATTTAATTTATCATAATGTTTTGTTGGCCTCGTCAAGTACTCAATAACAAAACGAAATAGCGTCAAACAATGGCAGTTCGAAGAAATCTATAAATAGAATCGGTTGGCCACGTTATCAAATCACGTGTGGCCACGTCATATATCGAAAGGGATTGATATCAAATAGAGTACGTGGTCTAGATGTCTTTGAATGAGGGAATTACCTAAAATATTGTGAAATTCTATGTTCCGTTACATACAACAAAATATATTATCCAAGTTTCTTTCACTACACGAATACATAACTGCTATTTCACGTCTATTGTTAGTTATATTTTTTATTTAATAATATTTATATTATTCTTGACTGCTATATATTTGCTATATAAAAGTAATTTTACGTATATTAATTTTGGGATTCTTTCAACTCCGTGAAACGGATCTTAACATTTGACTTTTTAAAGACACAGTATTGCTAACCAAAAATTTATCCACAATAATAGGTTAAATGCAGTAAGTAAAATAAAAGTGCTTAACTAGTAAATGTAGACAACACTGTTGCACAGTCTGTCTTCAAAAAAATTTTACTTCATAGTAATATTACTATTATGATATGGTATGTTTTTGTGTGCTTTAAATAAAACAGTGGTTATTTACATTTATTTATAGCCTTGTTATTTTTAATAATGAATTACTCGTATATGTAAACATGAATTTATTTATTAAATTTGCGATAGCATGCTTATTAATAATAAAAATACAAATGTAAGCGTACTAAAGGGGCTCGTGGTATTTTGTTTATTTAAATAGTAATCCTAAATGCACGACATTGGTAGAAATTCTGTTGCAAAAAACGAGACTAAAATTTTAAGTCTGTTAAACTTGGTTTTTTAATTTTGTAAATATTTTTTTGTTTATTTGCTGTAATAAAAGATATTAAAATTAATTGTACCCACGAAATTATGTTAAGTAATATTTTGCGGTTTGTTAAAATATAGATATTTTCTTACTTTCAATTATGAATAATAGTATTGTTGCTTATTGTGATTTGTCTTCTTTCACATTAATGGGACTTTTAAGACTATGTCGAATAACACTGCAATATCAAATTGACATTGACAACTGCAAATTGCTGTTTAGTTGAATTCTCTTTGGTCCTCTTGTAGATTGCTAGCAAAGACAGTAAAAAACTTTTTTACTGTATTGTCCGTCTGTGTGTTGTAACCGTGATACTGTTGTTGGTCTACCTACACTACACGTCTTTCTTGAATTTTCAATACAAAAAATTTAGTTAGTTTGTTTCGGCAGTTGTAGTTATTGAAAGTTTCGTGGTTTCATGTCTTTTGGTAAATACCTTTTGTTATATTTGTTTAAATCGGCTTTAAAAAATAATATATATTGTGAATGAATAATGCCTAAAAATAAAAATCCCTGTTTCTCTGAGATGGGAAGGAGACCAGAGACAAAGTGGATTTTTAAGTATTTTTTATTGAAAATATATTTTAGTCATTGTGAATGCAAAATTGATAAAAAATATAAGAATTTATGTGTTTATACTCAGACCAAATTAAAAGTAATTTTTATTTGGTCTGAGTGTTTATATTTAGTGAACTATAGAAGTAAGTACTATTTTTATTTTCTTCACTAGTTCTTATTTCACTGCTGCAAAGTTACTGCTTCTTAACAAGTTCTGACAAGTTGAGTAAATGAACCCAAGTTAGAAATTTGATTTAATCAACACAATCACTGGAATAGCTGCCACAAAACCTTCATAATCAAATATGTTTCTTGCACATATTATTTATGCAATTTCTTTCAATTTATAATTAAAAATATTGTGCAATGTTATTGTAGTTATGTGGGTCAGTTATATAAGGAAGGATTGTTTTTAACAATAATACCTAAAAAAATAAATTAACCTTAATTTTAAAAAAATATATAATTACATATTCCTGCCGCTTCATATGTGGTAGAGAGTGAGTGGGACTCTGCATAGACCTATTAGAAAGGTCATACCTACCCTTGTAACGGTGTGTCGTTTCACCGTTTTTGCTAACCTTTTTCTTTATTACCGTATAATAAAATCAAGTTCTCCAGCTTAGTCAGTCTTTCATCTTTTCGCCCAAGCATCAAACCCATCACACCCTAGAATATGCATATCATTTTTGCAAAGTGAAATATTTATGAATATTGCCAAATTTCCTTGGTCTTTTTTTATGTTTCTGTTCTTTAATGTCATTTTATATTATTCCTTTTCTATAATTTAAAATTAGTGTATACATTTGTAAACTGCACTCAAATAAAAAAAGTTTATGGTTCAAGTTTCAAGCAACATATTTTAAATTCGAACTCACCATTATCATCATACCTAGTCTAGCTATAAGTTCTGTCACAAAGGAAATATCCGATGACTTCTAAAAAAATTATTTTATTTTAAAGTTTTATATGTGATAATGTAGAGTGAAAAAGATATGTTAACGAACTAAACTAATTATTTAAAGTGTAACTAATTATTTTTTTAGTTACACTTCTAATTAGTTTAGTCCGGCGACGGTTTGGTGTCTTATGGCGACTCTGGAGAAGAGGACTGTGACAATATAAACAGGTTGAATCGAAACCAATTGCTTACCTCTGCCGAAGTGATTATGTTACAGCGTGACTGTGATGATGACGACAAAACTACAAATGAGGTCAGTGGAACGACTTCTTCAACTGTCGGCGACTGTACTCCTCCAATATCAACCACAACACATAGGTCACGGTGTCACCATCATGATGAAGATTCTTCCTCAATTGAGCCATCTATTACGATTGATGATGATTCTCGTACTCAATCGTAAGTGGGTAAAAAGGGATTTCATTCCTCAACAAGTCGATTGGTCCTCTCCACCCCCACGAGTGGTGCGCACTCTCAATAAAGATAGTGAAGCTATAGAATTTTTTGAATTGTTTTTAAATGTAGATATTATAAGATACATAGTCAGACACAGTAATATACTCAGTTGAAAAACATAATATGAGTTTCACTCTTTTGATGTCGCTGTCAATATTGCTACATTGCTTGCTAGATCGTATGGAGCAAACGTTGATACACCAAACTTTCGTCGATCTATTGCAAGGACTTTACTCAAGAAATATGGAAATATGAACCCACCAGAAAAAGATGTGCGCTGTGGACAAATAAAACAATTAAAATGTGCGGCAAGTGTGGTGTAAATCTGCACGAAAAATATTTTGGACAATTCCATTCGTAAATGATTATCATTTTATTGCACTATTATAATTGAATTATATATGTGCCAAAGTTCCTAATTAAAATTGAGACTGATTGAACCTAAAGACTTAACAATAAATAATGATTTTCGATAGCATGAAGTTTTGTTTTAATTTATTTCTGCGCCATACTAGTGTACGACCATATATACGCAAGGGGTCGTTTACGACCCATTAAAAAAAACCAACTTCTAGCACAAAAAAAAAATAAAAATTAGCGTTACATCCGTTGTTTGTGGTTAGAAAGGAATAGCTTATGTGAAAATCGTAAAAATCGGTGCGAAAAATAGTTCTGCGCATATATGGGTTAGCTTTGACACACGCTTTTAAATAGTTGGATCATTCGTCAATGGATTAACAAACGGTTTCCATTGGAAACTTGGTCACTGTTGCCTCTAAAGTTTTTCGACTTAATATTTGGATGACCCTTAGAGCAGGCCATGTCCTCTAGCACAGACCACAATTTATAGTCCAAAGGGTTCAAGTTCGCACTAGCCAAAGGCCAATCATCAGCCTTTTCTGAAGTCTGGAACATTTTACTTAAGCCAAATTTGGTTAGTGCGCGCCTTATGGCCTGGGGCTGAATCCTGTTGCAATGTCCCCACTTCGTTTTTGAATAGGGTGTCATTGAGAGGTTTAACTAACGCTTCTAACACAGTATCTTGATACACTTTGGCTGAAGTTTTCACTCCTTTTTTCGCAACAATGGAGTTTTGTAACCCTTTGGCAGGAGACACCCCACTTAACCATGACGTATGCTCAATGATGGCCTCGCTGAACTTTGGCCACAAGCTCGGAAGCTTCTTTAGAGCTGTGTGCATACACTCGACCATTTTGTTTGTTGTTAGTGCTTCTCTATTATAAAAACTTTTTCATCTATAAAGAGATTTTTTCTGTGTTTTTCGTCTGCGTATCGAAGTAACAGCTGTTTTGATGTTTCGGCTCTCTTTTGTTTAGTGTCTGATTTAAGGTATGTCCTATGTATCTCCGGGAAGCCCCTAGACCTAAGGCTTGTTTAATAATCCGAGAAAGTGTGTTGGGATTCTCATTTCTCTGGAAAGGATTTTCTGCTTCCTTATGGGATTTCGACAAATTCTGGCCTTGACTGCATTAACGGCCTGGTTTGTTCGAATAGACACAGTCGGCCGGGTCTCTCACTTTCTTATGTACCTTTCGATGGTACGATACACAAACATTCGGCTTATCCCTAGCTTTTTTAATTTATCAAAAATGTCCACTGGCTCCTTACCTACTTTGTACAGTGCAATTACTGCAATCCTAATCTGTTTAGTACCCCACTCCATTTTCAAAACAAATAATTTCTACACAAAAAACATACAATAATGGCGGGAAAGAAGTATATTTTTTTATTGTAGAAGCTTAAGTTCGAAATTCAAATTACTGTTTTTTTAAATGTATGTAAACAGCCTGTAACAGAATTTATGGCTAGACTAGGTATTGTTTCAGTACGTTTGTGAATCCTTGCCATCAGGACAAGTGACTGCAATCATTATTTTCTTGAATCCCATACTGTAGAACAGGTGACCTATTTTTCTTCAGCAATAATTAAATGTAACCCTAGCTTCTACAGAATCTAGGGTTCAGCAGAAATCACTGGTTGAAAAAGGCACTTCAAGATGTTCTGTGTATTAATTTAATAATCTAATAATAAGAATAATAGTGACACAATGCAAAAAATGCCATTTTCAGCAATGAGCGTTTCAAGTTCAAGAAATTGTAATCCGCCCCACTAAACAAAGTATCATCACTACGCCACCCAGCAGTTTCTATGCAAAGATCCCTATGATACGTTCACAGTACTTTGCATTTTAAAGTTTATACTTAACAAAGAAAAAAGTCACCAAAGTAAAAAAAATACCTTGTTTTTGGTTAGTGACATTGTCATTCTCAACGTGCGATATCATGATATGACATGAAAAATTAAAATTACTGTTGATTCATTTTACATTTAGAAGTTAATTTATTCACTTGACATTGGCAGAATGAGTGCGAAATGCGCATATAAGCCGTTAAAAAAAAGAAGAAGAAGACAATATCATATATAAGTTTATAATAGAGTAAATGTTATTCTTTAACCTTCAAATTTATTTTTCAGTCACAATATGGAGAGCATGGAAACTGACTTAGTCTCTCGAGATGAGAGTGAAAGATTGGTGTCAAGAACTTATCAAACGCAGCTGGAAGAAATTGCAATTAAAAAAAATACTATCATACATCTCCCTACAGGTTTGTTATGTTTATTAAAAAAGCATTTGTATGTTTTTTATTTTCAGAAAAATAATATTGACCAACAAAGAGCTTATTTGAAAATAGTAAATTGTTACAATGTGTCAAAGGATTCATTATTACAAGTTAATTTTGCTACCAAGATTTTAAATAAGTAGTAAATAGAAACTCAGTTTTTCACTTTGATTGAACAAAATAAATTACATCTTTCAATTTTCAAAATTGTGTAGAGGGAAATTCGAAGTTTGCAATAATTGTGTTATCCAAAATAATAAATACTCGTATTAGGTCCTTACATATGAAATTGATGTTTGGGATGGGAGGAAAAAAAAGTCGAATATTTTTAATATAATATATATTTATTTAATCAAAGTATAAACCATTGTTATCTATGCACTTTTGCCATCTCATACCTATGAGATGGCAAAATAATATAATTGATCCCCTTACTAAAAAACCATTCGGACGGGAATCAATTGCTTCATGTGGATTAAAACAGTTTTATTACTAAAACCACAGCCTGCAGTTAACTCGGACGTGGTTTGTGATGGATCCGCTTCCACAAAAGCCTTTAATTCTTCATTATTAACTAAGGTTTTCAGCCGTCCACGAGGCTTGTTCTGCAGGTCGAAATTTCCAGAACGAAAACGTTGGTACCAAAAACGCACTGTGTTTTCTTTTGCGACACTACACATCATTATACCTTCGAGTCGTTTCCGCAGCACTGGTACCACGGTGGAACTAGTACTCGTAAATAACACGATACTTCAAGTTTTCCATTTTTTATACTAGTTGACGTAAATAAGACAAAGACAAGAAAAAAGAAAGACAAATGAATGGCGCTTAAAGAAACACGTGTGTATAAATTTGAATTTGGAATTCCCAACTAAGGAGGAGAAATTTGTGATTAAAGTGGCCAGTACGAAAAAACGCCATTTTCATATGTAAGGACCTAATATATAAAAATTAATATATCATGAGGTATAGAAATGTTTACTCAGCCGGCAATCGAATTCGGGACCTCACTGTGCCGATACTATAAAATGCCATATAACCTTGATGGAGTTTCGCCTGAAGAAGTACTGTTTAAAGATTTTTTTTAATTATTCAGCTAAAGCATGCTACTTACCATGATTACCCAATCATGCCGGCAATTACCACAAATATTTTACCGTTGCAGTTTGTTCTATATTTCTTTTTACTTGTAGGTTCTGGTAAAACTTTCATAGCTATACGTCTTATAAAGAGATTCAGAGAAGCTCTACAGAAACCATGGGGGGAAGGCGGGAAGCGCACTTTCTTTCTAGTAAACACAGTACCACTGGTTACTCAGCATGTGAGTATTACCAAAGCTCTTTTTTTAACCAAAGATTTACCTTTAACACTGGTCCCAATTGTAACACTCTAAATTAAACTAAAAAAAAGTATCTACAAGTTGGTTTTGTTATAATAAATTTATTTATAGAACTAGCTGTGCCCGAGACTTCGTCTGCTTGGGAGAGTATATCAGGAGAATTGTTTCTTTCCTTTGGTTGGGATCGAATCGAGTGGGATCAATGGTCCATAACGCACTACGCGGGCCCAATGCGAATTGATGGGTGTTAATGACTACTGATGCATCCGGGACCAATGGCTTAACTTGCATTCCGAAGCACGGAGGAACTCAAGATAATAATGTTTTGGTCATCCACCCTATGAACGGCCCTTCCGATATTTATTTTTCTATATTTTTCTCACTTCTCTCTCTGCTCTTGTGTCTGACCCTTTTATCGTACATTAATTAAAATTTGCATCCAATTATTTACTATTAATTGTTTGTGATTATTTTTATTTCAAAAGAACATAATTTTATGAGTGTCCACAGACCACCGGTTAAAAAACTACTAGTCGTGGATGGCCAGATTTTTGAGTCTTTCTCTCACGTTGGCTTTAGGGGTCGATAATCCATCTTGTACTTGACAATTTACATTTTTTGACCTGCATATGGAGGTGAATAATTATAATATTTTATGTTTTTTTATTTAATCTAAAGCAGCTGTAATCACCTTAAAAAATCCAGAATGGTAATTTCATTATTGTGTTTTCAATCAGTGTTAAGAGTTTTCTAACAAACATATAAGTAAATTCAGATTGCATTGCACGGGTACCCGGTAAAACATGATACTGTTTCATAGTTCATACTATCGAATAGTAACACTACTACTATTTTGGATTTGTAATTGATATTAAAATGGGTGTAAAAAAATTTTTATGGATAGAATAATTCAAATAATAAAAGCCCTCAATTCTATGAAAGAATTCTTTAAACCTTTTTTAGTATTAGTATTAAATAATGATTTCGTTTGTCACTTACAAACATGTATATTAAATACTTTGAAAGTCCGTTAAGACATATTCACATTGCAATATGTGAGTACATACACCCAGACCATTTCACATTGGCAATTTGGCACATGCCAATACGATAATAGTGAAATATAAAGTTATTACAGTATCTACACCATTGATATCGACTTATGGACCCACTATACATGTTAGTTTATAAAAAAGGTCACTCAACTCAAACTGATTAACTGACTTTTGCTCGAGTGAACAATTTATAAACTTATTTTTCAAAGCTGAATTAATGAAGTTACCATAACCGTGAAGTGAGGGAACTAACATTTTCATTGTTGTTAATAGATACGTAATTAAAATAAACAACATCACATCAGATTATTTTTTAGGAAAAAATATTTGATTGTTTATGATAACTAGTGGATATTTGATTGTTTATGATAACTAGTAGTCGCCCAGTGGTCGAAATTCGACCATAATAAATTTGAATTAGAAGATATTATTACTGAAATCGAAAATCTTTTGACATTCAGTAAGACCACAGTAAACATCACAAATATAAAAATAGATCTATGGTAAACATATAAAACTTGACACTGGCTAAATGCACAATCCGTGCGAAGCCAAAAAAAAAAGAAGAAATATCAAATCGAAAGAAATAAATAAACTTTATGTCAAAAGAAACAATTTTTGACCATAGAGTACATATATGCGTGTAGCAAATACCGGTTTGTGTGTGTCAACTGCATAGTAGTGTGTGTAATGTTTTATTTGTCGATTTATTGTATACTTTATAAGCATTATTATTGAAAAATATTAGCCGTTTGCACTTCTCCTAGTGCCGAACGCTAAATATAAAGCTCCTCATTAATTTTTATTGTACAAAATTTAACAGCAAACTGTTATAACTAGTATGTAGTTACCCCTTTTTTTATGTTCCGTGGTAGTTACCATGTTTTGCTACTTGTAGCGCTGCTTATCAACATTATAGCAGTGGTATTGTTAGTAAACGATTATTTAATGTAAGAATCAAACGATCTCTACGGCGTTTATTATAAGTCAATAAATTGTATAATATTTATTTTACTAATTGCATTTGATAAAAACTAACGGAAATATACGTCATGTTATCGACAAGTCGATATGTGTCCGTTAGAGTTCTGCAGATCAGGTATATTATTAATAGTATTGCATTATTAATTTAATAACATATATTAAATAATACGACTTTCTAATTTGTAACGTTAGATTGCTCTTATAATAACAAGTAGAAACCCAAATTGTAATTACTTGAAAACAGTAATTATACAAGACTAGCTTTCCCCAGCGGCTTCGCTAGCGTGGTCCTGTACAAATAAATCTTTGTCTTGAATCATTCTGTATATTAATGACAACCGCATTAAAATGCGTTGTGTTGTTTGATAGATCTCAGCGTACAGACAGCGGGAATCGACCTTGTTTTGTACACGTATAGATGAAATAATTAATTGAGTCAATATTGATTTCAAATAACAATGTTTATTTTTATTTCATTATACTGTTAAGAACTTAACTTGCGCCTTTTCGTTAAGTATTGTTAAAGCATATTATACTTATTATATTTGCTCAATTTGGATTCAAAATGCTATGCTGAAAAATAGTCTTAATGAAAAATGCTTAAAAAATCCTAGCACTCTGATATGGGACTCGAACACATCACCTTTCGTAATCCGGGCGACTGCTCTAACCACAAAGCTACCCTGGACTTAATAGGGCTGATGCATTTTTGAAGCCCTTGTTACCTTTTCGCTACTACACAGCGTATTTTCATAAGTGTTCAGGCAATTTACCCAAATAGCCAAAATATTTTTTTTACAAATATTTAAACTTTCGATTAAGATGGAAACGGATTCACAATACTATACTGAAAAATATTGGACTCGAACCCACGACCTTTCACAATCCGGGCGACTTCTCAAATATTGTTTTTTTTTTTTTTTTCTATAGAGTAAAACCATTGAAAGACTATGTCCAGTCGACGGCGTTGGAGCTTACTCTGGCGAAGACGGGGTCGATTATTGGCAAAAAAGTAAATGGAATGCAGAATTGACAAAGTATCAGGTATGTTTATGTATATAATAGAATTTATGAACAGGTATTATATAAAAGGTTTTTTTTTTACCCGGTCATCATCCCTATGACCATGTGATAGCGATGGCGACCGCGACGTGTTTTCAAAGATTGAATTTTGTGATTGAACGGACGATATGGTTCTTCTACTTTTATTTTTTAATGGCGTAGGAGACATTAAAGGAGGCGCTATTCATTGCGACGCTGACCGTCGGATTAAGGGTATGTTCCGATATACACTGCGACCACTGAACGGTATGACGTCAATTTAGTATACTGGTAGCCCGTTCCTTTATAGCTAGTTATACTGGTGACTTTTTAAAACGGAACGCAGTCCAGTATACTGTTAATCCTATTTTTGGCGCCATTTTCAAATTTGTTAATGCAAGGTGAATATAAATATAAAGATTCCCTTTTTTCAAAAGAAAATATTATAAAATTGGAAAATTGTATAAAAAAATTATTTATCAATCAAATCCATCTTATAATAAACGTAAGTATTTTATTTTATCTGTTTCGACTGATCACGTGGTCAAAAGCACTGCGAGCACTGCACCTCGAAATCTCCAGTGCTCACAGTACAAATATGGCGGCAATTCATGACGTCATAAATTTCCCTACGGTACTGTAGCAGTATACTGGCAGTCCATAACGGAACGGATTTTTCAGCAGTAAGACCACTGCGCAGTGCTCGCAGTGTATATCGGAACATACCCTAAATAAACATCATTGAAACCATTGAGGCCGGAATGAATAGGAGACATACATTTTATCGTCCACCACACGATTTAAATTTTTAATATGTTCAAAAAAAGAATTTAATTAGACGTTAATTGACGTTAATAGACGTTAATGTCTAAGGCAAGCATTAATCGCAAATATTAATTTAAGTTACTGAGTTTTTATTTAGTTCCTTGATCGTCAAAATTATCATACTTTCCGAAAGCGCTATTATAATCGCTTTTGAAATATTACGATAGCTTTTGAAATTGGACAATTGGGGCACTGGTTTATTTTTAACAATCAATATAATATATATTTCTTTTTCATATATTATGGTATCTTAAAATTTTGCTTTATACTCATATTGTGTGTACAAAATGTGCTCTAAATTGTAGACCAATATAGTACCTAAAAGTTAACATTTAGATAAATAAACATGAGGTTCTCCATGATAAGACACGCATACACATAAAACAGAAACTTCGACAAAATAATGATTTTGTATAATTGTATACATTACTCTTAAGCAAATTATCTAATCTCTTTAACTTTGTCTTCAATACATTAATTGATAAATTAAAGAGATCAAGCTCGGAGAATTCTTTATTATAAATGTTGGCGGAACGATAAAAGTATGAGTTACGTGTATAATTTTTATGCAATTTTTGAGTGCACTGGAAGACGAATGCGTGCCAAAAAGGAGATGTTAGTAAGAAGAAAAGATGAATCAATTTGTGAATTTTGAATTTAAAAAAAAAATGTGTGGTCAAGGCATCGTTATATAATCCATTTTGTATGTTATTACGAAAATTCAGAGATTTAATTACCATTTTTATATTTCTTTCTGGTCTGTTGATATGTTTTTGGTGACATGGATTCCAAATTATGCTACAAAAGTCTAAAAGAGATCGAACGAAAGAGAAATACACAAAATTTTTAGAGTTATAGTTTTGCTGAATGGTTTACTTACTCTAAGTATGATTCCTAGACTTCGAAAAGCAGAATTCAATAAAACATCTATATGTTAATTAAAGGATAAGTTGGAGTCCATAATTACTCCTAAATCTCTAATTTATTGAACATATTTCGTCAGGTCGTTGTGATGACCAGTCAGATTCTGTGTGATATGCTTACACACGGATATATACGAATTGAAGATATTAATCTCCTGATTTTTGATGAGTGCCACCACGCTGTTGAAGATCATCCAATGAGACAAATCATGAAAAGCTTCAACGAATGTCCAGTGGATAAGCAACCCAGGGTTCTAGGTTTGTCTCTATTCACAATCATGGCTAAGTTCATTTGACATGTATCGATTATATTCATATATAATAATATTTAATACTAATCTCTCGACGAAAGCGACAGCATATTAATTGTGTTAGAACACACAACCTGTGAATTATGGATTACTTACATTGACGTCCATTGACCATTGATATTAATTTAAATAACGTCCGCCTGCAGAGCGCGGGCCATTAGTGTTTGGATCAGTACACAGTACACCATAGTATATACCAAATACTATGGTGTACTGTGTACTGATCTGACTGAATCTGTCAAAGATTATGTAAGTAACAGAACGGACAATTCGATCTAAGTGTCTACGCTCTACCTTAAATTTATTTGAAGATCTATATGACACTGAAACTCCGAGGTATGAATTCGGAGCATCGAAATCTAACTCCGGAGCTAAAAAAATACTCCGATTTCGATCGGAGCCCTCGAACATATTATATATCAGTGCCAGGTTAATTTTATCGCTTGAAAAGCTTCATAATTTATACACGGGCAAATGATATACACATTAATGACAAGGAGAAATAAAAATGGCAGACATCAACATTTTTAAGTTGAACTAGCCTATATAGCCGATCGAAGTCTTCGACTCGTTTAGGTAAAAGTAGGCATAAAACATGCATTAAATTTTTGACATCGTTTAAGTACTGACATGACCTATCTACCCTTTTTTATTGTAATATCATTGCTTTATCTGGTTTATATTGTAGAACGTATACATTCAGAGTCCGATTACTGTCCCCGTGTCAGTTTGTCTTTCAGTCCGTTTGTCTATCGCTCCGTCTGAACGTCCGTCTATCCGTCTGTCTTTTTTTGCTTTGGATACTTACTTAATTTTTTATATTTCAGGATTGACTGCGACTTTGTTGAATGCAAACGTAACCATTAATAAAGTTCAGGAAACTTTACGTGTTTTAGAAACGACTTTTCACGCTACCATTGCAACAGTCAACGAATTGGGCGAAGTATTGAAGTAAGTTTAACATTGTTTTATACATTGAACCCTAGTGTTAGTATTTCTGATTTTTAGATATTTGTAGATCACATATGAGGGGTCTTTACAATAATAAGCATATAGATATTTTGTTAATTAGTGTCCATTTAGAATGACGCATCGAAAAGTGAAAATAATCAGTTTTAGTCACCTTCGGAGTTAGTAAACGCAGGAGCCACTAATTTAGAATATTTAATCCTCGTTGGGCATTTTCATACACGTCTTCGTCATCTCCTGTGCTAGCAGTGAACAGTAGAGTAGTACCATCAGCATGTGAAATGATTTTACCACCATGTAATTTAAGTTGCAAGGGCCTAATATGCTTCCCTGTAGAATTATCTAAATTAGATCTAGCTCTCAGATAATATTTATCCCCATGTCTCATGAAGCGAACTAAATTTAAGGATGAAAAACTAAGAACTATTTTTTAATTTTAACTCTACTTCTTACTGGCAATCAGTAAAATTATTTTATATATTTTTTAATTGATCAATTAATACAATATTTCAGTTACTCTTCGAATCCTCACGAGATGATTATGTACTATTCCCACCCAAGGCCCACTGAAGCTACAAATACTGCTCTATTATTACTAAACGAATTAAAAGAACTTGTATACTCTGTTAACTTGCCGCGAGTTCGGGGTAATTTTAATATCAAATTGGAACAAGGACAACAAAATATAACTTCAGATCCTAAAAAGGTAAGTGAATGATTGAAAATCTGTATGCTTAGACGAAAACTTATCAACAATATAATTATCAGTATAAAAATTTCCATTCATCATTTTCATAATTCTTTCCACATGTTTGAACCAATGGATAAGCCTAGTAATAGCAACTTCTTGTTATAAATAATATTAATGTATATAACGTGACTACACTTGGTAATTAGTTAAAAGAAATGGAATATACTTATTGTAAAGGGTCATAAGTCATAACTAACATTTTAGTTTTTTTTTTTAAATTTAAGATTACACAAAACTGTCATACTCTTAATTTGATTTAAATTTACATCTCAATGAGACCCTAGTGCAGTTCAAAATCGATTGCAAAAATTTGGCATTTTTGTAGTAACCTGCACGCGTAGCATGACAAACTCGAGAAACACTTTGTCTACACTCATTTGTCAGTTTCTCGGGTCGAGAGTGAGATATCGTATGGGCACACCCGAGAAAAGTGACATTTGAATGTAGACAAAACGTTCTCGAGTTCGTCATGCTACGTGTACTGATGTGGGTACAAAAATTATAAATAGATGTCACCAATTCAAATTCACATTGTTGGCTATCACATTCGAGAACCTAGTAGTAAATGTCCAGATCAAATACTTCCTCAAGTCCACAGTTCATGTAATTTTTTTTATTCTGTGTTTTTTTTTAATTGCAGATTGTAAAAAATGTTCAAAATATGATAGAAGGCATGAACATACTCATAATCGAATTAGGAGCCTTTGGTGGTTCTTTGGGTATTTTAGCATATATAATCCTTCTCGAACGATTAAAACGAACTTGTTCTACTAAAGAAGAAGACCTTTTATATCAAATAGCCATAACACACTCTACAGAGTGAGTCATTGATTGTTTTATTAATTTGCTATTATACCTCTGTATAACGTTGAAACATAAATAAATGTATAACCATTCACTTAGAGTTGGCCGTCTACGACAGTTACTAAATGAAATATATCAACTGGTACCGTCGACAAAAACATTGTGATTGTTTTTAACGTTTAACTTTAAGTTAGTTCATATTCTTTACGTTAAGATTATCAAACTTTACCAAGCCACTATAATAACATAACAAAAACATAAGTCGTGGAGAAAACAGACGTGGTAATAGCACCCGGATGTGTGGTGCGATGAGTACGGTCAATTCCAAATGAACAATTTACAATGTGTGTTCATTCATTCAACGTATATATTAATAGTGTTTTTCAGAGCCCGAATGGTGCTGTTAGATTCCATGGCAAATGATAAAGGATATGACAAAATTATAAAACATTCATCAAATAAACTTTTGCATCTTCTTAATATTCTGAAAGAGTACAATCCAAAATATTATAATATGTCAGGAGGTAAGATAAATTCAGTGTATTTATAAATAAAACGTGCAGTGCTCTGAGTTTGAGTTAAATCATTATTATCATTTATTTAGCTTCCTTCCTTTAGCACCAAAAGCGATTAAAGTTATGGTTTATGTCGAATTTTTGTTAATAACACAAGCTTATTTTAACATTGACCGTGGAACGCGTTGCACTGTAACGGGTCCGGGCTAACTTCGATGTTGGTAATTAATGAAAAGGCGTACCAGGCTTGACAAGTATATTTACGGTAAAGATAAACCGTTTCTGGGTTTTCCTTAGTTTCATAAATACAGGAATTTCACTTTATTATTATATTTTATTTAATTGTCAATGATAAAACGTGTTATTGGAAGATTTTTTTACGAACTGACGTTCAAAATGAGCATCAATTGTTTTTCAAAAATTTCAAATCACGAAAAGCTAATATTAAAAAAAAGTTTGATTGCGGAAATCTAGGACAAAATAAACGGTGTGATACGGCGCACCCTTACAGCACCATTGTTTCTTTACATATTAAAACAATAACCATTGAAGCTTAGGCGATTGTAGTTAATAGCTAAAGTTGTGACGTCCTTTGCCAAATGCCAAATGATGCAACTCATTATTTGCTTTAACTACCGATACTTTAAGATATTTCTTATTGTTAGAGTAAGTTGATGCAACTAACCCTTTGAGTCTTTTGTTTTTTGCTTAAATCAGTATGAAGATGTTTCTAAACTGCAGTCGCGTAGTTCAGCTATTCTTTTATGTCAAAACAAGCCTCTGACTCGACGTTGAGCTCAGCGCTGTCACTCCATAGAACTTTTATGAAACAAAACCCTTATTACCTTTTCAAATAGGTTTTATATGATTACACCTCCACGAGCTCGTAGCTCGGTGGCGTAGTGGATAAGCGCCGCGGCCCGCGATCGTAGTCGTTAAGCAACTTTCGCAAGGGTCGGTCACGGGATGGGTGACCAAAATATTATTATCTTGAGCTACTCCGTGCTTCGGAAGGCACGTTAAGCCGTTGGTCCCGGCTGCATTTGCAGTCGTTAATACCCTCCAATCGACTACATATGCAATCGTCACCAACGGCTTAACGTGCCTTTTAAAGCACGGAGGAGCTCGAAATACTAAATTTTTGGTTACCCACTGTGACTGGCATTTGTTAGAGGTAAAATTTATATATGTTTTAGTGATTCTGAAAGCAAATAAACAAAGAAAACCCTTATCGGGTATTATATTTACTCAACGACGATTTACGGCTAAAGTGCTCTACAACATACTGAAGGAAGTGAGAGATGCTAACCCTGATGATTTTGGCTTTCTACAGCATGATTTTGTAGTCGGCTTTAACATCAACCCTATGAAAAGCACAAGAGAACAACATTATCTCAAAAAGTGTAGCCAGAAAGCCCTACTTAAATTTTCAAAAAGGTAAGTTTAATATTTTTATCTCAAAAAGAGTAGTCAGAATCTCTATTTAGTTTTCAAAGATGGAAGTTTTTTTTTATAAGTAATTGCTTTAGAATGTGTCCTAACTTAAGCAAATATTGTTAAAACAGACAATAATTTGAGTGACGTCAGAACTATTAATAGTGGGAATACTGTTATTATTAGCAATTAACAGTTCTTACAAAATTGTCGTGTATTGGTTAAAAATATATGACTATAGATACAACGCGTGTACATATATATGTTTGTATACTTATGTTAGGTGTTTTCCTAAGAAATTGCCGTTGTATGTAGGCAACTGACTACTACGTTTTCAGTGAAATTGTTGTGTTAACTTATAAAATGGTGCGATTTGTGATTGTCAGATGTTTGTTTACTACTTAACTCAAGTAAGAAAAAAATGGACTATACTACGTTTTTGTTTTAGGGAACTTAACTGCTTGATATCGACAAGTGTGATAGAAGAGGGTGTAGATGTCAGTCAGTGTTTGCTAGTAGTGCGTTACGATGCACCCTTGGAGTACAGATCCTATATCCAGAGTAAAGGTAAATAAGTTGGGAGAAGGTATTGTGTAGGTTATTGACATAATGACGATGGTTTACACGTAATTAAGTAGATAAGTAGTTAAGTAGTGCGTGTAGACATACAAATAAGTAATAATTTTGGTAACAACTTATGAGCTTAATTTGTAACAAAGTTATAAACTTACTTACAAATTCAGATTAATGTATTTTTTCTTATGTATAATAAACTATTCATTCATTATTGATTCATTAATTTAATTTAAAATTAGAATTTACTTATCTACATAATTACGTGTAAAGCAGCCATAATGGACTTTATAAATTGAGCGGTTTGACTTAAGTGGAAGGTCTTTGAGTATACATATAAGCGCTCTTTTAGGATAAGTTTTGTTATGAGATTTTTTCAATTGAAAATAAAGAATTCATACTTTGGGAGTTCACAATATTTTAAGACTCATTTTAAATTAATTATCGAATTAAATAGACCAATATTTTTTTGCAAATTTGTAATTTCTTGTTGAGTAATGTCATGTCCGTGTGTATTATCATAATGGAACCGAAAAACGTCTGGGCAATCTTTGTTATTTGTGAGTTTATGTTTGTAGCTGTTATAATGAAAGTTGTTACATTACATGCGACTAATTTATTGCTATATGCAGTGGCGTAGCGCGCCTTGGCGGGGCCGCGTATAAAATTTGTTTGAGGGCACTTATGAAGGGTAATGATTTCTCACAAAAGAAAATAAATTTAACTAAAATAATTAACATCGATTATTGTGGGATTCCCTTGTTGAAGTAAATGACTAAATGGAGAAATCATGGAGCCCGCGAAAACCGATGTAGGGTGTTGCCAACTTTGAAACGCACGCTTGACGCGGGAAAAAGAAACTGAGATAAAAAGAAATATGGGAAGTTTTTATTAATTTTTGCTTACGCACGTATAATTGATACGGCATATACGGCGGTAACTACGCCCCTGGCTATATGTATTTTAGAGAATTTTTGAAATACGTTTCCCTATCTTTTTCAAAGCGTCATATTTTACAAATCGATGTAATAAAATTTATTTTGTTTAATATTTATAAGTTAAAATGGTTCTGTTTTCCGAACATATAACAGAAATTTGAACTTTCACTTGCAAAAAATATCTCTATTGTGAAAGGCCTCTGTAGTTAATAGGTGATGAGGAATACATTTCTTGATCATCATCATCACCGCCTGATATCATCATCACATCACATCACATCACATCACTATTAATGTCCCTACCGCTGGTGGCCAGGTCTTCCCTGTGGACAGAATCTAATTAAATTGAATAAGAAGAAGGGACTTGACATACCACCCGGTCCCAGTAGGAAATGTTGGTCACTCGAGGTGCATCCGAGACCAAAGGCTTAGCGTGCCTTTGGTCACCCATCATATAACCCGCCTTTGCGAAAGTTACATAAAACCCGTATCGTAGGCCGAGCGCGCTAACGACTGCTCCATCGAGCTAATGGTATTTAATTAATAAATAAAAAGTATTATTACAGGACGAGCTCGAAGCAGTGAATCCAGTTTCATACTGTTAGTGAAAGAGGATGACCGATCAAAATTTTCAAATATTTATGCTACATACCAGAAGACAGAACAGTTTATACAAAAAGTAAGTATATAATACTTTATTTGTTTACTCAATTTACTTTATTGGTTTACTCAAACAAATATAAACAAATATTGGACTTGCCGAGCTAATAGTAATTATGGAAATGTTTATTATTTTAGATATTAATTGGAAACACTGATGAGAGAGACTCTCCAACCCAAGAAGACATTAAGGAAAATCTTTACGATGACGAAGATATACCTCCGTACGTTACTAAATGCGGAAGTATGTGTCTCGAATACTTAATATTTTGTTGAGACCAATTTTTAACACTTATTTGATCTTATATGTTTAACATTACAATGAAGCTAAAGCAGCTATGTCATGCCAGGGCTTGGAAACCGGTTAATTTTTTGAACCGGTTCGACGTAGGTACATGCGAAAATTTACATAAAAGGTTCAGCTCCTTTGAACAGGTTTTTAAACCGGATCACTAGAAATACGGTTTTCTTCATTAACCGGTTTAAATATGTCTCCAAACAATGATCTCACAAACTTCGGCGCGGTTTTTAAGTGCCTTTACTCCTATCTATGACATCCGTACACAGGTATAATAAATGTCGTCGCTTAAAAATCATATAATTCGCATTAAAAGCGTAAGAACATTGCTTTTTAAGTACCAAGCAAATTAACCGGTTTTTATTCCATCCGAATTTCACTCCGCATTTAGTTCCGATCCGGAACGGAACATTATAAGAGAACAGGTTTTACCTAAATAAAAACGGTTTATTCTGAACCGGTTTTAAGCCCTCATGCACGATAAAACGAAATTAGATTGCTAGTCAACAAAGTTCAAATAATGCATGTGTAGACAAATAAACATAAATAAATACATTTTTTGTGGTAGTGCTTAATATATTACCGATCGTCACACTTTTATACTTATAATATTTTACCGATAATCACACTTTTATGATTATAATATTGCATAAATTTATTATTATAAAACAAATATATTCCTTGTCACGTGAACACAAACAGCGTTGACGTCACACCCCACTTACTCATATCAGAACTGAGTGAATTTTAAAAATATATAAATTTATTTTTAGATTTTAATTTATTATAATTATTAATATTTTCCCGCGCACTATCCTTAAACGAAACAACTTTTATACCGTTTCATCACGTTTGTATTTTTCTTTTATTGACGTTTCGGACCCTTTATATATATTTCATGTATATCCATGAAATAAAAAAATATAAAAATAGTCTACACCCCTATTGTATTAAAATATTTAGGATTGCAATCGCACGTGAATTTTGTTTGTTCAAGCCGTCATAAATTAGTGTCATTGTCCTTAAACACGAATAGTCAAGTCGAATCCAATTCGTATCAAGCACAAATATAATATAAAATATTTGTATTGGACATCTCATTACATAGCCAGGCGCTATAAAAATAGCAATACAAACTATTTAAGTCTTTATCTAAACCTAACGAATTGGCCGCAATCTCATATTCAATGTTGCAAACCACTTCTAGACAGAATTCGAGGAAATCAAGCGAAATTAAACTTATTATCTAATGACAATAAATGTCTTTTTCGTAGATCGTCTATTTGCTGCTTCAGCTATTAGTCTTCTAAGTCGCTACTGTTCTACCCTGCCGCATGACCAATTTACAGTGATCACACCAATGTGGATACAGGAGAAGAACCGTGACGAGTCGAAACGCATAATTACAATCGTTATGCCCATTGCGTGTCCCGTCAAAGAAAAGATTATGGTAATAACCACATTGGCTTAGTTTTTCATTCTCACGGCTAACACACTTTTTTATATTGAACCATAAAAATAATAATTTAGCTCTGATATAGCGACTGACAGCGGTGGTGGTGTGTGTCATGCTTCTTAAATTTTTTTTTGTGTGAGCTTGAATTACGTCGCGTTAAACTAAAGCAGATACTACAGTTTACTCTGGCTTTCATTTTAATACGTTTTAATCATTTGAACCATAAATCAGGTTGAGTTTAATAGAATTTTACGGATGATTTGAGCTTGAGTATGATTTATGAATTGTGTAAGAATAAAATAAAGAAACCTTTTTGGCTTTCTTGTTTAAAACTTGGATCTTCCAAGTTACAGATTACAATTCACTATGTTATTATATAATTTCTTTCACAGTGTCTCATTCTTAATTTCATATTAAAATTAATATGATTTAATACGATAATATGTTGCTTTACATGTTATTCACAGATGATTTTTTTTTACGAACTGACATCCATAAAGAGTATATTTGATTAGTCAACTTTTTAAATTACAAAAGGTGAATAATAAAAAGAAATGATGTTGAATTTCAAAGATAAAAAGTTTGCATGTTGAAACCTAGGAAAATAAACGGTGGTACGGCACACTGTTACACTCGTTTAAATATTATTTCTAATAGTTCGATTAGAAAAAGTTGATAAATGTACAATTAATTGCACGTTACCACAGAATATGAAACAAGAAAAAATTGATTGGAGTAAATCTTCGTCAATCGATTTTAAGCGTTAAGTTCTATTATTGTTTCCAGGTTTTTGCAATCAGTTAATAACCATACAGGCTGTTTTCCCGCGACTTTGCACACGTAAATGATAGCCTTTGTTAACCCCGTATGATGTAGCTATCCGTATACGTATCCGTAAGCGATTTTTTTTTTAAATCGGTCCATTTATTTCGGAGCCTGTTCGATGCAAACATACAAACAATCAAATCTCTCCTCTTATAATATTATAACCTTACTAGAAAAAAGAAAATCTAACTTAACTTGAACCTATGAGAGTTTATAATTTGCCCTCCCTGATTATAAACTGACGATATTTACAATTTTATGGTGACGTATAATTTAAACTTTGAAGCTTTATTGATTCATAAATAATATTTTAGGGGCTACCATTTATCGCCCTAAAGACAGCTAAGCGTTCCGCTGCCTTGAATGCATGTATAAGACTTTATCAAGAAGGGGAATTAGATCAAGTAACTCTACTCCCTCGACATTACGGGTGAGAAATTTATTGAATTTCCTTTCTGTAGTTTTAGTTATTTTATTTTTTAATTAAAATTAGTATCTTATTTTCACTATAAACTTTTAGAGTGGCCCGTAACAGTCATCTCGACAAAATATTCTGTGAATATAAAAATATTAATATGTAAATTTATAAGGCTATTTAAATACCATTTTTTTTATGTCAAACAGTTGAAATAGAACGTTACCAAAATTTCATAATCGTTGCTTGGCGGATTTTATGTTTTATAATATACATGGGTAACTTCAGATTTATTAACTCAGTCATTTGGTTTCTGGCTCATTAAATAATATGGCAACTACTAATATACTATCAAATATCATATGTTCCGAATTTCGACAAAGATAATTACAACTCTTCAATAACTTTTTCCTAAATCATAAGTATTCATAAACTTACATATTTTAAATATTACATTCATTATTTAGTAACAACAGCGCAACCTTACAACTATATGAAGTAGGACTATTTATTTGCCAATAGTAATTATGAAATATGTTGAAAACCCTTCGATGAAGGATTTATTAGATTAATTCTGTCTGTTAAGACTTCAGTACGCTCGACCCCTAGTTTGAGACTATATACTCTACTTTATTGCATTAGTCCATTAATCTCCCCACTGCTGGGACACGGCCTTCCCTATGGATGGAAACGTTTAGCGTATTTCAACTTTTATCGCGCGGTGTTTGGTTAAGGTATACCTAATTATTAATTACTCGTATAATTTAAATTTAAAAATAGATAATTTTGTTTACAGCATAGTTGATTATGAAGATTCTGATATAAAACAATGTTTTCCCAATTGGCGTTGGGATGAGCAAGATGAAGGCGAAAAGGCTCCTAAACCTGGTACAAAGAAAATGGTGCGCAAACACGAAAAAATAGTAAGTATCAGTAAATAATTATTGTAGTATGTGTATAATATTATATAATATAATATAATATGATATGATATGATATGATATGATATGATATGATATGATATGATATGATATGATATGATATGATATGATATGATATATTTATACACCGAGAGGTGAATAGTATGATAATGACTGTGTGCGTGTGAGAGGGTGAATAACTTGTGTACTGAATTATAAAAGTACTTTAAATTCCAAGCAATATAAACAAATTTACAGTGAGACAAAGTTACTATTATACTTATCAGTTCCGGAGGGTGAAAATTTTGTTCATCTTGTTCACTGAGTATATTACCGCCGGCCAGTTTAATCAGGTCAGACATTTAGAGGGTTATTTATCAGATAATCACGTTCTTGGTTTATACGGCATAAATTATGCCCCTGTTTAGAAACCGCAAAATATGTACGACTCGACAGATAGTTAGAGTTATATTCCAATAAAGAAAGTATTTTTAAAGTTATATTAAGTAAGTAAATTAGGCGCACATACATTACATCACAGTATTCGTATAGAAGCTTTGTTATATTATTAGCGTTATTACAACGAGACTTTTAAAGTTTGGAAAACTTTGGAATAAGAAAAGAGATGCACTTAATAGATTTATTGTCAGTTTTTCAGAAATATTTTGACATATAAGTATACAGGTAACATAAAAAATGTATGTTGACCAAAAAAATTTTTATTTTTTAATATACGTTTTAATTTGGCGCCAAAACGACTATGCGTTAATGACGTCAATCCTTTGTATACTTATTTTAACAGCAATTGCGGTTTAATGGCATGTTAATAAACATGACTTTAGTTTCTGATTGACATTTTTTAGGACCGATCACGTTGGAAATCTTTGGAGGAGGCCTATGCCCAGCAGTGGGCGTCTCTCGGTTGATATATGATGATGACATTTTTTTAGACTTTCACGATTTAATTTCTTTATAAGTTATAGTTAACAAGTTACAAGCTTTGACAACGACACACGGATAGTTGATACATTCGTATGGTATATACAATTAAGATATTTTATCGAAGTCACGTGACACGCAAAAATAATCAAAAATAATAGCTGAATTTTGAAAAAATATACGTAATCACAGCTTTATTATTAAAAAAAACTAATGTAGGAGTAATAAATAATATATATTTTAAATTAATATGAGTTTCATATTTTATATTGATCAAATATCAAAAACCCTATTATGACGTCACAGTTTGACGAGTATCATATATATAGAATCGCATGGGAGGGACGGCAACAAAGTATTCTTCAACACGCTTTTCGTTACTTCTCTTTAGAATTAATAATTGTTAATGTATTGTTAATTTAATTTATCAAAGTTATTTCCTTTATTATTACTTTATTATTATTTTAGTTCCCGTCATGTCTCAAATCAAGCAAAGAGTGGTTTGTGGGTCGAAAAACTTTTTTCCTACACATTATAAAGATGAAAACTGCATTCGACGAACCCAAAGATACCCGTGAGAGGGCGCTGTACAACTTACTCCAGAGAGGCGAAGGATATGGCCTGTTGACTCCATCTAATTTACCGAAATTATGTGACTTCCCTATGTTCTTAACAGTCGGTGAAGTTGCTACCTCTCTAGAAGTGAATTATGCTGTTATACAATTGGATTTGATGTTATTTGATTTAGTGAAACAGTAAGTTTAACCAAAATATACATATAAAGCGAAATAACGGTTTCAGTAAATTATTCCATGCTAAGTAAACTAAGCACTTTGTTTTTAGGGTTCCGTAACAAAAACGCAAAAATTGAACCATTATCACGCGGTTGTCTCTTAGTCCATTTGTCATAGCCGAGTTTCTCCGAAAGTACTGGACTGTTTAAAAAGAAATTAAGTACACATATGTAAGGAGCTGGATGGCGCAGTAGCAAGCATGCCCGGTCTGCGATACGGTTATTAACAACTTTCGCAATGGTCGGTCATAGGCTGGGTGACCAAATTTTTTTATCTCTGGCTTTTTCGTGCTTTGAAAACCACATAAGTCGTTGGTCCCGGCTACAACTGCACTCGTTATTACATACCCAGTAATCTACACTGGGCCCGTGGAGGGTCATGACCCATTCTCTTAGATTTTATTCCGGTTCCATGCATAGGGAAGCCCTGAGACCCAGCAATGATGACACGTATTTGTGAACTGTAAATAAATTAATACCTATATTTTAGTTTGATTAATAAGAGGAAATTGTTATTGAGAAGAAAGTAGGGGTGTAGACGACTTCATTATGATTTTATTTTATAGCTATACATGAAATATATCTAAAACATATACATTAAAAAGTATAATTTATACAAACCTTAAAATCTAAAAATTTCCCACCAGAAGGTAATCTTAGGGGCGTCCATAAATTACGTGAGGTGTTTTTTGAAAATTTTTCTGTCCCTCCCCTCCCCTCCCCTCCCCTGGTGAGATGCCGTGAGATTTTATTCAACCCCCTCCCCCAACCCCAATCTCACGTGAGATTTTTCTAAATGTGGGTTTCTTACGTAAACACGTCGGAATGTTCTTGTAAAAAAAAAAAGAAAAATTGCTTCGTGCTTTTATTTACGACTAACTTTAAGTTGAACGCCAAATGCAACGCCTATATTATATAGTATATACTTTTTGGCAAGAATACTCGATACCAGCAATTTCATGAGTACTTGCGAGTATTAACCTTGTTGTAGTATCGAGTAACACTTGAAAAAATCGATACCTACTCGTTAGCTAAAGTATCGTTCGAACCCTACAAATATGGTGGTTTGACATTCAGTAGATGTATAACGTCGAAGTATGAAGGAAATTATTTTCTTTCGAACGAATTAGTGAATGATCTTAATCGTATACGTTTACGCTTAAGATTAAATCTTAAGCATGTACAATCTGGATTAAATGGACCAAAATAGTATTTTTTCTTTGTTTCAATCACCCTATTATGTCACATTTTGACTATGACGTCACGCCCCTCTAAAACAAATTTATTTATCTTAAGTGTAGAAGATCGTTACGTCACGCACTGTTTGCTATTATTTGGTTTATTAAAATATTTGGTTTTTCATAATTAATTTGTGCAATATTATAAATACAATAATCATAAATGTGTGATTATCGCTAATAGTATATTAAACACCATCAGGAAAAAATTATGTATTTATTTTCGTTTACTGTCTACATCCGTGTTCTCCATAAAGTTTTATATAGTTAAAAATTCATGATTATTACAAATATTTTAATATAATATTATTTCATATATTTTATTATTCTTTCAGATTTCACTACTTCTTATTTGGTCAAGTGCTGGATATAGTGAAAAAGTTTTTAGTATACGATGGCGTAGATAACAATATGTTTGTCGTTCCCATAAAAGAGGATAATGGATATGACATAGACTGGGACGTTATGCAGCAATATAAATATATACGACCAGTAGAAGTTCCTTCATATGAGGTAACAATTTAGTTCTATTCATTTTAACAAAGATGACACCTTCCTATATTTAACAGACTTCGAAAAATAAGAGGTTCTAAGTTTAACATATTATGTTTGTGTGCGATTATCTTGCGTTTGGCTGAACCGATTTTGATGCGGTTTTCAGCATAGTATTTGTCAGACTTAGCAAAAGGTTTAATTAAACTACAAAAAATGGAGGTTCGCACTTTAACACGGTTTTGACGGATGGTTTCCAGAAAAATATTTTTAGTATATATCAATTATAAAAAAAAATAATATCACTAAAAAGCATGGAATGAAAACCTAAAAAATAGAACCGACTTCAAACTTAAAAAAGTGTAAAATAGGCAATTAAAAAAGCGCCTATCATTTTATTAATAACCTACAGAAAGCCTCCGTCCGACTTTATAAGCATTTTCTTGAGTAAGTCACTTTCGAGATATGTATAATTTTTTACTTTTTGAAAGTGTAAAGTCCGTTCTATTTTTCTTTTTAGTTCTTTTACCTTGTTTCTGGACTAGATAAGAGTTTAAGAGACAACAGTTTACCTAGACTTATGCTTTCATAATATATATTTTACATAGTTGAGTACCCATACTGTATGTGCAATACGTTTGAGGTATACTGACTCTTACCTTGAGAGATTTTTAGGGCGTTTACTTCAATTTTAATAAAATTAAAACGAAATCCTTCAGGGGTTAGTTAAAAACGATGAAATTGTAGCTGTTGACTGACCCCTGATAAGAAAAAATATTCAAAGAGACAACTAGTATCATGAAACTAACCTTACTATAACTGTGGAGCTTGATGATGCTTTTGGTATACTTTTTAAATTGCTGTTTTGAAATAATCAGTACCATGCTATGCTATGCTTAGTTCTTTTAATCTCTTTGTATAGATAGGATTATTCAAAAGGGAGGTTTTTATGTATTATACAGAATAAGGCGCGCGAAGCCGCTGGCGGAAAGCTTGTAATTTCAAAATATCAAAAATACTATCAATTTAAACATTATATATTCTAATTAATATGTAATTGTTACTGTTGGCACCATATATCATATTTATCGTACATTGAAAATCCCTTGGGATCCCATCTTCAGACCTTATGGACTCAATGTCAACGGAAATGAGTTTGTCAAGAAATTAGCTCAGATTACTTTTAGTATACACGCAAAAATAATATCATCAAGTTAAAATAGGCACTAACAACTATTATCAGTTTTGTTTTGGGTAGATTTCATGCCAATATAAAGTTCAATTAATTTGAATTTGATTTTTATAGGAAAGAAAAAATCTGCGTGTTACGAAAGACGATTATATTAACTCTGTCGTGACACCTTGGTACAGGGGGTGTCTTCTCACAGACAGGTAAATCTAAAACATAAATATATGATTGCAATTTCACGCGTACACACTTAATTGAGTTTTTAGTTTGATGTTTTTAATTCACATGCTATTCTTATACAAATGATGAACTATAGTGGAAGGCCCTATGGATTGAAAAAGTCTTGTAATGATTTTTTTTTGCAGATACATCGTGTCAGATGTTATTGAGTATATGACTCCACAAACACGGTTTGACTCTCATTCTTACGATACGTACGAAGATTACTATGTTAGTAAATATAATTTAGAAATCTTCGGACAGAAAGACCAACCTTTGCTTGAGGTAATATTTTATATTAATTTCGAAGTCAGTTCATATCTTCGCATTACAATCCGTTATATTTAATGTTTTTTATTCCACATAGGTTCGCAATATAAGTAGTCGTATGAACTGCTTGTTGCCTCGTGCCGCGACTATAAAAGCGTTATCTGAAAAACATCAAAAGTTAATATCAGCTACCCAAGGCGACGACAAGCCGAAAGCTTTCGTGGAGATGTTCATACCTGAATTTTGTATCAAATACGATTACCCCGGTGTGCTATGGTATAAAGCCATTATGCTGCCTAGCATCATTCATAGGTAATACATTCATAAATCCGGTTCGAAGGACCATATTTTTCAGAATTGTTTATTTCGTTAATTTTTTTTGTATTAGAAATAATATACTTTTATTATTAATTAAGATAAGATTGTATTGTTGGCATACTAAATCCGAAAGAACACTAGTGTTTTCAATTTTTTTCATTTCAAAGATACTGTCTATAATCACTCTTCATATATTATCTGACTAGAAACGCTTAAATGTCTTATTTACCCTTTAAAGACAGCAGTTTTCGTTTCAGAGTTTTTAATCTACTCATCGCTCATGAGTTGCGTGAAGAAATCACAAATGAGATTCAGTATGGGAAGGCTTTCTTAGACGCAGGTATTTTTTGTTTTATCTTAAAGCCAGTTTTCACAGTAACGATGATATTTATTTATTAAGTCAATCATGATCAGCCCTATTGCGTCCCCACTGCAGGGGCTCAGACCTTCCATGGTTCGGAAGGATGGGCCTTAACTCTCCACGCTGGCCCAATGCGGATTGGAGTGTATTAACGACTGCAAATTTAGTCCCGGTTGCATTAAACAAATACTAGTTCGACTTTATATAAACGGTTGAATTGGCGCCTGCAAATGTCGTTTACGCAGCCGCTAAGTATTCTCTAAATGGCATAACAAAGCAGTGTCAGGGTTACCTCCATTATGAGCAGGTATTTAAATAAAAACGCTACGCACTGGCTGTGAATGTTGTGCTCCGTGTTCGTAAATACAAAGTAAAGTATTTGAATAATGGCGGCATTCGTTACTTCCGTAACAAAGATTACTGCAAAGATAAGTTCTCAAATCTCCTTGTCATACCCCCGATAAGTTTGTCAATTTTGTGCTAATAATGGAGCAAAAGCTGCAAGCGTCGTTTAAAATGAAATTCATAAATACTAATATATTAAATACAATTTTCGTACAATCAAAGGACACAAACATGTCTATGTTTTCATCTACAAATTTCCCAAAACTATATTTAATAGAACTATTTATTTTCATGTGGTTTAACTACTCGTACTTAGCCAAATATAATAACAAATGTTTTTAAATTATTATTAAATTAACATCATGTTTTATTCTTAATCCAAAACCTGAATAATATTTTAGGTACTAATCCGTAGGCTCTGTTCAACTGTGGGTATAAATTTTAAGAACACGCCCGAGTTGCGTTACTGTTGTTGAAATCTATTGTGCTTAACGTGCCTTCTGATTCACGGAGTAGCTCGATTTAATAATTTTGGTCATCCATCCCGTGACCGACCCTTGCGACAGTTGCTTAACAACAACGATCGCGGCCGCTTATCCCCTACGCTACCGAGCTACTCATCAGTTATTTAGTTACAAAAATCTAACTTACATACTAATAAGATCCAACACACCAGCAAGTTAAATACATAGACAATAGTTAGACAATAGGTTAACTTCTAAATAATAACGAACATTTAATATTCTGTTACAGGGGAAGAATGGTTACCTATAAAAGTGGACATACACATTGCAACGAAATCGCTTTTATCACAAGTTGAAGAGCCGACACCAATTAATACCATTGATAGGTAACTAAGTCTTATACCGTTCTAATTACACAAGATCTTACGAAACGAACGTAAGGAGTAGTTTACATGTTTTTTATTCTGTTATTATGGGCAAGTCTTGCTATTTTCTGTCGTCATTTGGCTTTATATTATACTGGTACTATTCTATTGGAGACAGATAAAACGGATGTCTGGCTAAGATGCGATGCGTCTTAATTACTTTATAAAAGAAACCGGATAACCAGTAACCAGTAAGTCACCGAACAAATGTTTTACATTACAAATTGCAAGTAAATTTTGCAAAAATAAAATATACTTACTATTTTAAACAAAGAATACTACAAAGTTATAATTGTTATTGTTTACATATAAGTTTATTTCCAACGTATTTCAAAATTTATTTTACAACTATCAATTAATAGCCAATTAGTGGTCGCAAAATCTTACGACTTTGAAAATTCTAATAGCGTATTAAAAGAACAAAGCTAAATCAGTAATTTCAAACTGGATAAGACATTAAATAAATGAAGTATTAAATAGGAAATATCTTTATTTAAATCACCTAACAAATGTGACACATTACAAATTGCAAGTAAATTTTGCAAAAATAAAATATACTTACTATTTTAAACAAAGAATACTACAAAGTTATAATTGTTATTGTTTACATATAAGTTTATTTCCAACGTATTTCAAAATTTATTTTACAACTATCAATTAATAGCCAATTAGTGGTCGCAAAATCTTACGACTTTGAAAATTCTAATATCGTAATAAAAGAACAAAGCTAAATCAGTAATTTCAAAATAATTCGAATTATAGAAAGTGCAATCCACGAAGACGCGCCCCACTATTCCTCCTAACCGTTTATAGTATATGTGTGCTATCTTTTGTCAATGTTTGAATGTTATCGGTAAACACTAATTACCTATGAGTGCACACGCACACTATAATTAATAGACTAATCAGGAGAGAGCGTCCTGGTCAAAGTGAAAGATGCTCTACTTTAATTTTATATTTTCTACTCGAATGAAAGGAAAGTAGAAAAAATGAAAGGTTATGGTTTTTTTGTTTTTTGGTGTGGGTGTTTTATGTGATTATTAGTAAATATAGGATAAATTTACCATTTTTATAATGGGGGTAATTATAGACATAAATGAAATGCGTGAGAAAGTTTTATTGAACTTTATTGAGTAAAGAAAATCATTAATCACTCGTTTCAGAAATATCTGATTCAGAGTCTGATGTATCACGGACATTTATAATAAAATTAAAATCAATATCAAAGTGTCTCATGTATTCATCTTCTATTTTTTCCACGTGCTGACAAGTATTGAACCAGACATCTTTATTTACTCGATCAAATGCTTCATTTATAATGGGCATAATCGAAGTGTAGTTTTGATTGATATTGCGGCTAGCAACGTCGTTTTTTACAATACCCCAAATGTTTTCGATTGGGTTTAACTCTGGAGGATAAGGAGGCAGCCGAAGCACTGTGAATCCATGTTCTTTCAATAATTCGTCAACTTTGTACTTGCGGAAGTTTTCTTTGTTTTTTAATATAAGCTCATAATGTTCAGGTTTTTTGTAGCTTGTTTCAAAATGGATATTTTTTGCATTCAGCCAAGTCTGCATGTCTAATTTGTTGGAGTTGGATGTTGGTATTTTTTCCGAACTAGAATTGTGATAGGCTGCATTATCCAAGACTACCACGGCATCATTTGGGAGATTCGGTATTAGTTTCTCTTTTAGCCATTTTAAGTAATTTTCCGTGTTCATATTATCATGGTAGTCTCCGGATTTGATCTCTGCTTTGTATGTCAACAACGCATTTGGTACGAAACCCTCTGCACTTCCGCCATGTACTATAATTATACGCACTCCTTTTGTTAAATTTTGTTTGATTGCTGTTTTAGAACCTTCTTCGGCCCAAGATTTTTTTTGCACGTGGTTGGTATGAATATATGATTTATCTGTGTAGACTATATGTCTACCTGTATTACGAAACGACTTTACCTGTTTTAAATATTTCAATCTTAACATTTGGATATCATGTTTTTCGGTTAGCACCTTCCTGTTATTCTCAGTTTTTCTCCATTTATAACCAAGTTTAAGTAACAGTGTTCTTAGGGTTGTTATACATCCATTAAATTGTATACGGTCTTTTAAAACAATATTAAGTCGTGATAATGTTGGAAATTGACGATGTTCTATATGATAGTTTTGGATAGTTCTTCGGACTACACCAATATCGAATTCGTCTAAATTTATTTTTCGTGGTCTTATCCTTCTCTTCTTCATAGGTGATGTAAAAATAGAAGCACTTCTGCCTACTAAATAAGAATGTGACGGATTCGTTTCATTTTCAGTCTCTATATCCGCTTCCTTAGTCGGTTCTGCTGTATGCTCCGCACTTGAGACTGTAGGAACTATCGCACCCGTCTCCATAGTTATATTCGATTCCATAGCAGATACTGTAGTTTCCCTCATTGTGCTAGTATATTCCTTCCTTTCGCGTAGAATTCTAGTCACTGTGCTTTCAGATACTCCAACAGCCTGTGCGGTTCTCCATCGTGCATCACTGATTTTTTTCTGCATAATTTTTACTTGCTTCTTTTTTCATAAAATCATAAACTTTAGAAATAATTTCTCGTGCCTAAAATTAAAAAGTAAACATTAAATAGTTTTTCTTACTTTTAAAGATGAAATAAAGTCAAAGTAAAATTTGCTATTTTTAAAATTAAATTACTTTGCTTATTTCATGTGTTTTTAGTAACTATAAACTTCTAAACAATAATTTTGCATACCTGGCTTTTAAGTACAACACGCTGAGATTTTCTCGACATTTAAAAAAAATATAAAGTAGAGCAACTTTCGTGACGAGTCTGGATTTTCGCAACAGAGAACACAATATAATCGTGTGCATCGAACCGCCGACGGTTCGTGACTGATGCTCGGAACAAACTCCCCGCACCCCGCGAGCCCTTCAACCAAAAATAGGTGGGGCGATTAAAAGACGACGAAGATAATTAAAAGACGATTCTATACATACGCACTTTATAAACGCATATACATAAAATAAAATAAAAACTCATAATACCGCTATTTTTTTTTATTCATAACACTAGTCTATGGTTTTAGGCTGAATATCAAAAAAGGCGCACGCAAGCGCAGTTCTAATTGTGAATAAAATGGCGCACGCATAAATTGCTTCCTTGTAACCTACCTACTTAGTTTCATTTAATTTTTTTCCTATGAGTGAATATAAAGTAGTGTATGAAACTGCATATAACTTAGGTATTAAAACACTCGAGTCAACCTATTATCGTGAAATAAACAAACTCTCGTGTTTTAATACCCCTTCTTATAGGGCAGTTGCATAAACTACTATTTTTTTTACTATAATAGAATAAATAATCCCATTGACGACACCGCGCCGCGCCCCCTCAACATAGTCTCGATGAAGGAAACCATCTATCAACTGCAATTTAAGAAAATCAGTAAAGAGTATCCATGGGATGTAAGTCTTGTTATTTTTTTTTTAAATATCGATGTTACGTTTATTTCTTAAAAAATATAAAGAAATTTCATAACAGTTAAATGTACATTAATATTATAAAGAGGTAAATTTTGATTGTTTGTTTACAACGAATAGGCTCCGAAACTACTGGACCAATTTAAAAATGGTTTAACAAACAAGGGTTTGGTGTTTTTCTATAAAATGGTTTAACATCTGATAAGTACTTTATTTCCTTTAACTTCATATAATTTTATTAACGCCTTTGGCTTTGCCCGGAACGAATATAATTAAAATGACAAATTGAATAGTAAACAATGGTTACTTTGGTTACGTCTTAATTCCCTGTTTTTCGAGATAAAATATAGTCTATATTCACCGCATATGAGCTTCCCGTAGGTAAAAGAATTTTTAAAACCGGTCCAGTAGTTTCGAACTCTATTCGATGCAAACAAACACATAAACAATCAAATCTTTCTTTAGTATAGAAAAATCTCTGAGGTTCCGGGTTCGATTCTCGGTCGGGTATATGTAGAAAAGGTCTTTTCTATATTGTCGGGTTTGTACCGTAGTTGTCGCAGATACTCCATAATTGACCAGCCCCATTATGGGGTTGGTACGCAGGGGAGAGTCCCACATAACCCGTGGAGCTCGCGCAGGGTGAAGCGGGTCTGCGGAACGCATTTCTCAACCTTAAAAATACTAAAAGATCCTCCATAATACGGGGGCTTAAGCTTCTCATCTTGGAATCTGAGCAAAGTATGTGATGTTGTTCAATATTTATTATTGATATTGTTTTATTTCATAGGAAAACATAGAACCCGTAGACATAGAGAGAAATCTATCATCAGTGACGGTTGTGGATATAGAATGCTACGACAAATTCGTATCAGCTCCGTTCGATGATAAGGAGCCAACTGAAGTAAGATCTCCGCCACTGAGACCGACCACCTCGGCAGCCATATTGCCACCACCAACGAAGTAAGTATGAAGAACTAATAATAAAGTAGTAGAACTTATAATAAAGGCTAGACGATTAGATGGGCGACATTATTTCTAGTGTTAATCCATGATTTAGAAGACACGTTAAGCTGTTTATTCCATCTACATATGTAGTCGTTAATACCCACCGAATCCTCATGAGGATTCATGAGGCCCCCATGGTTATGACTTTTTCTCCTATACGATCCTATCCACGGATGACTTGTATCTAGAGTGTGTGGAAGTAAATAATTATTGAAATGTACAAAGCAATGATCGTTAGGAATATCAAATTAAAAGTATTGATGTCTTTTGTGGAAAAACGGCCAAATGGGAAACGCACGCGCGAAGGGTCCCGTGGCACCCATAAAAAAAAAGCGTGCTTGTTGTATGTGAGCCCCCTTAAATGTTTGTTTTATTCTGTTTTGTAGTAGTTGTTGTTATAGCGACAACAGAACTATATCACCTGTGAAAATCTTAACTGTCACACTATCACTGTTCATGAGATAGAAACCCAGTTGCACAAACATACATTGAAATTGTCATTAGTTTAAAGTGACATTGTCAACACAAATTTTCCAATTTAGACCATTCATTAGAGCTTTAAGTCTTTATTGGACGTTTTTGCATCTTGGTGACAGACGGACAGACAAACAGACAGATGGACACCATAGTCTGAGTAGCAGGGTGCTGTTTTATTCTTTAGGTATTTCTCTTTGTCTTTGCAAATGACCCAAATAGCTCATTTTTTCATTGCTGTAATCATTTTACATATATGTACCAGCTAGTTTGATGTATATTTAATACTAGCTTTCCGCTAGCGGCTTCACCCGCATGGTCCGCTGGTTTTACTCATAGATCTAAACTCCCCTCCCGCACACGCACCCCCGCCTTGGTGAAGCTCACTTCGCAACGGGCCGTGCAGCAGAAATCGTAATATTTTAATTTCGCCATAACTTCAAAACCAAACTTCCAATTTTAATCATTCAAAGACCAAATATTATCTTCGTAAACTGTACTTAGTGATCAAATAATTTATTTTGATAAGGATTAATAGAACGAGTAAAATAAACGCGTTTAAATGTGGTCCAAGAAAAATACGAGTTTTTAATAAAAAAATTGTTGTTGTATCTCACTCGACATAGATAGGTATAGTGTGTCGCGGAGTTTTTTTTGTAGATATTTATAAGATCTACAATTAATTGGAACATTTTATAGTTCTATCTTTTATAGTTTAGGCAGCGTACGCAAAATAAGTAACTTTTCCGATTGATTTTTTACATCTTGTATCCGAAAAACCCAAATATCTTACGGAACCCTATATTTTTTCAAAATAAAATATAGCCTATGTTACTAGTGGATAATGTAGCTTTCGTAATAATGACGTAATTTAATGGTTTACTGTTTGTTCTATGATAGGTACAACGATAAAGTCAAACTCTTGACGAGAGTTCCTAAAGGCCGCGGTCCCGAATTACGGGATATCCTCAGTGCCTTAACAACGATAAATTCCCGCGACACGTTCAATTTAGAAAGGAGCGAAACTCTTGGTGATTCGTTCTTGAAGTTTGCGGCGAGTTTGTATCTATTCCACAAGTTCCCTAAGTTGAATGAAGGCCAGTTAACGAACATCAAGTGCAAGCTTATTGGGAATAGGTAAGTTATTTCTGTTTTATTGAAATGTAAACAGAAAACTGACTCTTTCGCACGTACTTAAAACAGTACATCACTATTAATAGCCAAACGATTTTGAATTTAATTTTTAAATATGAAGGCTTGAAATATATTGAAATATTTGACGTGCAGAAGTTACCGACGTAACGTAGACTGTCTAGTATTATCTATTGTTTGTAGCTAAATTTATATATTTAGTCACTTTTTTATATTAGAGAGATACAGAAGATTTCATTTTTTATATTGAAGATTTAACAAGAATATGCAATACTATTTGTAGGTTGGGGAAAAGTCTCTTCGCATATAGAATGTATAAACTTATAAATTTGACTATACCGTTTGTATCTGGCTGGCTTCGGTATCAATAAAAAGTTTTAATTTTAAAGCAGATAACTCCGAATTCAAATTAGGAAAATGTGTGATTTTCATTTGTTTTTCTTACTGTCAAAATGAGTGAATATAATGGAGAAATTCAATACATTTTTAAATTTTATTACAAAAAAGGTAAAAATGCAACGCAAGCCGCGAAAAGATATTTATGATATTTATGGACCTACATTTGGGTCATTATAATAAGCCACATTTGACATATCTCAGATTTAACTTCAAAGTAACTTTAATGTAGTAATCATATTATAATTTTTATTTTCCAAGTTTATTTAAATATATTAATTGTTATAATACTCGAATATAACTAAAGCAATTTTACGTTGAACCATATTACTATTTAACAGAAATCTATACTACGCCGGCAATCGCGCTCGCTTAGGTGGACGAATGAAAATAGATGTGTTCAGTCCAAGGAAAGACTTCCTCGTGCCGGGCTTTTCCGCACCAGAAGAAGCTCAAGAATTAATTAACGGGAAGAAGGTATGTGCGATTTTAATTTTCAATTTGGTATAAAATCAGGAATCACGTCATACTGGAATTAGTGTTAAACTTATGTCTTGTATTAGAGATATTGGTTCTCGATATTTGTAACACTGTTCTAATCGAACGTAGAGTTGAATCTGATTCAACTTAAATGTAGCCTTAATAAAATATACTGTAGTTGTGGCTACTTTTAAGGTTCCGTATTAAAAAGGAACCGTTATAGTTTAGCCATGTCCGTATATCCGTCCGTCCGCGATTAGCTCCAAAACTTTTAGTACTAAAAAGTTGTAATGGACATACGTTAATTACGGCGACAAAGCGGTAAAATAAAAATTCGAACAAAAAAAATTTTTGTGTACCACCTCTACATGTAAAGGGAGGATGATATTTTTTTCGTTTTCCCCATAGAGTGGGCCATCGTTGGATAGATCTTTTAAAAACAATGACGGTGTTTGAAGCCTGTTTTTCGATTTAATAAACCGTTTGTGACTTATTAAGCTTTAAAGAGCTAATTTTCGTTAGAGTCAAGTGTAAAGGTCAAGTTGACCCACTACCAACTAAATGGTCGCTGGAAAAAATCAAACGTTACTGCATTGGTACCTATATATAACGAAGTTAAAATGAATGTTTAAAAAGAATGTTTGATTTGTCAAGCCACTTACCTTATTAGATAACGGATGAACTAAATATACCTCATAACCTATATTGAATTGTTAGAATTATAGTTTTATTACGAGATTGCTACCATATACCTTTTTTTATTTTATTGTTTTCTTAATATTTCAGCGCTGTTACAAGCAACTCAATAAAAACGGTACATGGTAGCAATTCCATAAAAAACTATCATTCTAATGTAATTGACCATGGGGTGGATTGTATCTTAATAATACAAATAAAGTAAAATTAATTATAAAAATATGTGCTTTATTTATAATTACTTTTTAAACTTTATGACTCAAATAAACCCTTACTTCAATATTTAAATTTAATATTTTCTCATTACAAATTAAAGGTCATCAAATAAAAAAAATCTATAAAAAGACCTCAGAAATCATAATACTTCATCACAACATTGCCAGATCATGTTATTATTGGTTTTCAAATTGAAAACTATTCATATAATATCATTACACTCAATTTTGTTCATCTAACCCAAAACATCTTATGTGATTTAATTAAATTTAAATGTCATGGTTTGTATTGCCGGATTGTTAGTATAACTTAAAAGGTAAATATTTGTTAATCGCATTGATTATGTTTGATTAACTGGGGCGTTAATTAATCAAACACTTAACTATTATATCAAATAATTTTTCTAAAAAGAAACATTGTTCAAGATGAATTATTATAATTTTTGATTTGAACACTTGTGAACTTAATACTAAAAGAAATTGCCTCATTTGCTTTGTTCGAATAATTTATAATATATTAATGGTACTTGTACACAAAGTGTTAACTTGTTTATGTTAAGACGCAAGTTCTATGCATAATTAGAACCAGCACGTAAATTAGAGATTGCAATCCTAATACCGGAACCGGCATCAATTTACACATAACGGACCCAGTACCAATTTACCAGATTGTATATTTTGTCAAAATTATCTATAATAATATTGTTCTATCTCTTATTGGGATTTGTCTGTAAAATCAATTGTGTTTTTTATTTAAATTTTATTTTGACATTTACATTTAAACTTTCAATTTGTGATTTTATATTCGAGAAATTTTTTCAAGTTTTATCTTTTCGTATACTGATTGGTACCGTTTTTTACACTTTATTTTCGAACCAAGATGGAACGAGAAAAGAAAAATGTACTGGTTAGGTCACTGGATTGCAATCCCTAATGAAAATCACATTAAATGCGCCAATGCGAGTAGATCGCCCCCTTTACTTCTCACAGCTATTTGCAAAGTATACAAGAACCATTACTATATACTAAACAAAAAATATCACAAATTACGACACTCGCATTGAATCGAGTTTGATTCTAACATCATATGTTAGTTTTGAGAATTTCAAAGGTTCATTGTAAAATTAAAAAATAATTATGTTAAAGTTAATATTATTTTTAAATTATTCTTCAGTATTACTAATTATAACAGGCACATTTAAAAACACATATACAAAAATATATACATTAACAAACATGCTTCTCACGCGATCAGGCACTCATGAGTATTACAGTACAAAAACCTATAATTACTGTAGGAAATATTTATATAGTTTTAGAATTCAAGATCTGACTAAGACTTGTCTCCCCTTTGCTCGTCGTGGTATTTTAGAAATGCTACTCCTGCTTCAAATATGTCATTGACAAAGACTTGCGGTGTTTGTAATGCTGCGAAATGACCGCCGATGTCCATCACGGTAGATCTTACTAATCGCTTGAACTTGTCTTTCAATATCCAATCCGGTTGGTAAAGCACTTCGTATTTGAAGTTTATAGCTGCTGTTGGTACATATGTTGGGATACTGAAAAAGATTCGCCCTTTTTTTTTAATGTTTCATATTAAAGTACGTCGTATGTTGCTCAGATACAAACTTTAATTTTTAAAGCTTTGAGCAACATACAACGTATATCTGTATAAATTAAAGACATCGACTCATGACTATTTTTATTTTTATCGAAGAACCAAATTCCAATTCTCAGATTTATTATTATTGTATTGTTTTGTATTTTGTATGCATTATAAAAAAATTGAATTATTTAGATAAGTTTTCGCTTCTTTTGGAACATTAAATTTAGTATTTTTGCCAATCAAAAATGCCTTTTTTTCTATAATATTCGTCAATTTTCTTTATTTTCCCTTAGAAAAAAAAAAAGATCTCAAAAATTTAACTATATTGATTTTTTCTTGTTGTCATAATTTGAATGTTATCTATATATTCACGCGATAGACGGGATAGTAAATTCGTAGCCCAAATTTTAAATCTGTAGAATTTATCCTTTACATTATGTACTTACTTTTGGACAATAGCAACTTCAGGATGTTTAAAGCCTTCTGCGTAAATTCTAGTAGCTGTTACTACGCAATTATTGGCCCACATAATGGTGATGGTGTCGAGCACGTCTTCTATGTTCAGATTTTCTATGCCGCCATGTGGAGTGTTCAGTTGATCTCTGTTGCTGCAAATAGCCATCTTCTCTATAATATATGCGGCCAGTCCCACCGGTGAATCTGTCAATGCTACACCTGTAATGCAAAGGATTACATATACGTATAATGCTAATCGATTAATTAAAATATTGAGCAATGTGGTGAGATCAAATCTCCAGTAACTCTTTAAGCTAAACTCTAGGAAGTTAGAAACTACGGAGCTAGAACCAAATAACTCCTGAATTATATTTTTAATTTGTGCTATTAGGTACTTTTTGCTATATCAAACTGTCATCTGCAGAAATTCGCGCGTGCAACTTTGATAATCCCTTTTGTCAATTATCATATAATGAGATCAGCAAACAAGAGCTGACCCTAGATTCAAGTTGCTGTAGACAATGGGTGCGTAATTTGGTTCACAGATCTATATTTCGGACGAGACGATCTAAGGGTCAGTGCATATTTGTTAAGAATATCAACGGTTGTGTTTCGTCAGAACTGGCAAATTGGTGACATTACCTTGTATCTTTACGGTGTAAACAAGATTCTCTCTCTCAATATTCTACGGATATTCCATCAGATATGCACTGACTCTTAGGTTTGTCACACATCTAACACTTCTGTCATACGACTCACGGAAGTACGGGTTAGTACCCGTTGGATCAGCAGTCTAAGAGTACGAGGTTCTTAATTAATGAAGCATGTAATTGTCAGTTCCGACATTCCACGATATGTGTTTTCTTTCATTTCTTTCACGCCCAAAATATTAAAAAAATATACTCACCAATGGTATCAGGTTTTGTAGCTTGGATATGAAAATATCCACTCTCCCTTAAAATATAGAAGAAGAGTTTTCTAAGAGGATATATTCTGTCAACGTATCTGGAATCCACTATTAATTTTGGGAAGAAAGCTCCTAATAACACTTTGACGTTGCTTAAATTTCTTGAAGATAGTGGCATGTTAGTGTGTAATCTGTAAACAAATAATACATCTTTTATTTCCAAATTGGTAAAGTGTGTTAAATCTTTGAAGTAGGCAAGCTGATTCATTTATTTTAGTGTAAAAACAATGATATATATGTAGACGATAAACCATCCAACAACAAGCTACACTAACATATCTTATACATTCACTATCGGCGGATTGATACTGATTGTCATAGTGATTACAATGTTATTATTATGCCCTATGATTGTCATTGAAAAACAAAAATTTCCTACTGTACGAATATCAAACATCAAATATATAGATTTGATTATTGGTTTTAGGGATATGATTACAGGAACAGTGATGGAAAACAATTTATCACCTCAAACTTTTTAGTTATTTAGCATAGTTTTCCTTTTGCGAAAATTACCAATGCGATTATTAATTAACGAGGAATCGTTGCCACGGATAGAAAAATGTTTTTGTTTTTATGGATAAAATTCTCATTTTGTCCGAGACCTTGTCAGAACTCTTAGTAGGTTTCTAATCTTATTTGAACGTTATTTTTTGTTGAAAACCTTTTTGGAATTAGTGATTTTTTTGTATATGCGTCGTCTTAAGTACAAGTCTTCTAAATAAAAGTTGTCTAACAATTCCAGCATCCAGTACAATTTAAAAAAAATCTATCTACTCACCCTAAAATTTCATTGGGAAACAAAGTGGCCATATGAGTAGCACACTGGGAACCCCAATCGCCACCTTGTATGAAGAACTTGTCGAATCCTAATCGCCTCATCAAATTCCTCATGATAATACCTATTTGTACTGGATTAAGGCCCGGCTTGTTAGTTCCCTGAAATAAAGTATTTATAATCATCATTGTCAGTGGTTCAAGGTTCAAACTATCTCCATAAAAAATCTATTCAGAACATTTAAAATAAGTATCTGTACTATTTAGAATCATAAAAGATTTACATAAAATGGATACCGTGCTTTTTGTATTACACGGCCGTTGACTCGTAGTTTACAACACGTCCATTATTTTACGATATTTAATACTAAGTTTCAAACTTATATCATCAGTCCTTTTAAGTCCCCACTGCAGGGGCTTAGGCCTTCCTTATGGATGGTTGAGGAGGAAGGGAAAAGCCACGAACCTCCACGCTATCTCAATACGGTTTAGAGGGTATTTACGCGGAGTAGCGCAAGATAACAATTTTTTGAACATCCATCCCGCGACAGACTTAGAGTTGCTTACCGGCAAGAATCGCGGGCCGCATCACTTATTCACTACTCCACCGAACTACGCATACGCGGTCGGAACTGACAAATATATGTATTTGTTAGTTCAACCATTCATTTCAGTTCAACATTTAACCCTTTATATCGTCTAATAGTTTCATATGTTCCGTCATTTTTGCGTCGACCTTAAACTTCTGGAGAACAGCAAATTGACGTGCCAAAGTAACAAATATATTCGAATATTCAAACACTATAAATAATATTCACATCAGGGCGGTTCTATAAAACAAAATGTAAATGTCTACCTCCGAAAATCCAAATCCAGGAAGGTCCGCTGCTATTACTTCAAAAACAAAGTCGTAACCTTTCCTGGGTGCAGTCAGTAGTGGTATTACTTTGTCGAACTCTTTTGAGGAACTTGGCCAGCCATGTAACATCAGCAGCGGTAGTACTTTTCTGCCTTCCGCTTTTGGCGGTTGCACCCTTATGAAATGTATATCCAAGCCTTGGATCCTGGTCTTGTAATGTGGGAATTTGTTGAGCAATTTCGCCCTGCCTTTAAAGTCGTACTTGTCTACCCAGTGTGCTAGTATTTTCTCCAAATAAATAGTGTTCATGCCGTATTCTGACTGGATACCTTCCAAAGGTTTGGTCAGTGGCCGTCTGTTTCTGATCCTCTGTTTTAGATCTTGTATCATCTGTAAAATAAAATAAGAGAAATATTTAGATATAATAAAAACCGATCAAGTGCTAGTCGGAAACACAAACAGTGTTCCGTAAATGTACAATATATAAGCAAAGTACTATTTCTATATTTATATCAATACTAGCTTTCCGACAGCAACTTCGACCGCGCTGAAATTTATTAAGCCTATTTTTCGCAATAAAAACTATCCTATATCCTTTCCCATAGTAGTTCAGTAGTTTTGGCGTGAAAGCGTAACAGAGACTCACGCAGAGTTACTTTTGCATTTATAATATTAAGATGGATTTTATTTAGAGTTACGAAACGAAGATAAATAGGTGATAATGGTCAAATCGTTAATTAATCTCACACCTTGCAATTCTAATGCGGTGACTCAGTTTTCATAGATAGAATTCAAATATTCACACTACACAGTTACAAATAGAAAATGTAGCTCATGATTATTAAGGTCCTAAATTCACTGCTACTTTTATTAAATTTGAATCATTTTATTCACGCTGAAATCATTATATATTCTTACCGTATCATTGAAGTCCACATCGAAAGGCCTAATCGCTACATCTTCTTGTTTCGGCTTTGTTCCTATACCCCACCACCTCTCTAAATTGAATTGCGGCTTCTCTGGCACTTTATATAAAACGTACGTAACGATGAGACCAGTCCCTATGCTGACCACAGCTACAAGCGACGATAACATTTTCATCATCTGAAACAAAAAAATCTCTTAATATAAAAAATCTACATAAGAATAATATTAAATAACTCATTATGAAGACCTTCGCGGTCGTCGACAGAGTAGCTCGTACTCAGGTTTCAAAGTGTTCCCTGATATTCCGGGTTCGAGTCCCGATCGGGTGAATATAGAAAATGCTTTCGTTACTTAATTTGATATCTAAGCATGCTTTTGATTTTGTTAAATATTTATTTTTAACATTGAATTAAACTAAAGTGTTTCTTAGTAATTCAAACGATTGAATGCTTGAACTTAATTGGGTACATACACCATCGTGTTAAAGTATTGAAAGTAATATTTTCAATTGTAATGTTAAGTATATTTAAATGCGTGTGTTGTCCCAGTTTTGGATATGACTTTCTTTTTTCGCATCAGATGACTTCTTTTAACGATATTGTCCTCATTACGATCGACTTTCAAAAATATATTTGCTTTATTGTGTAGGTACCCGTTTTTGGTGAATGGTTGAATGAAGTCCTATAGATAACATTTAAATTTGGTTTTGCCTCGAGCGAATTTATTGAGAGTTCTATTGAAAGAGGGTAGGAGTTTTAATAGGAAAAGTAAGTCATTAATATGAGACCCGTTTTAGTAAATATAAACATACCCTCAAAATTGAATTCAGGTTCCATGTTTTAGATAATGTCCATTTTTTTTTTAAACTAATAATTTGTTTTTAACATAATACGGATTTGACGATAACTTAACGTAACTAGTTGATATATTCAGTTAAGAAATGTGTGTTGAAAAAATGTCATCTACCTACTGCTCATGATATATTTTTTTCTATTTGTAATTTTGAACTTCCTTATTGTTAATCGCTTAGCATCTGTAACAAGATATATAGCGTACCTTATCAACCACCTGGAGGAATCTTAAGGAGTTTTTTAACACTTCCGTTTAAGAGAAACAGTGTAACACTCTAACGATAGTCTTATTATACTAAAAAATAAGGCAAACACCGAATATTACCTTTAGCAAGTCACTGACAACAATAGATCATTTTGGAAGATTACCTGCTTATTATTTTAAAACTTTTCATCATAGCGCTGTGATTATACCTTGGATATATATTAACAAATTTTAGAGCAGAATTTGGACACACTTATAAATGAAGATATCATTACGTTAGTACATTCGTGAGATAAGTACGTGAAAAATTGGCAAGTGTTAAAAATATATGTGTTGTGAAAACTATTGTTAAATTATCGAAATAACATGCCTTCTACATTAAATGCACCTTTTATTATATTTGCGATATTCAAGAAAATTATACAAATAAATAAATAGGACGCCCTAACAAAGTATTTATTAATAACTTCATAATATTAATAAGTACCTAGTAATTGATTAATAGAATCATTCATATCTTTTTTTACCTGTGATATACATTAGTGGCATGTGTTATCATACTTATTCCTATTGTCTTAGTTGTATTCGGTCGTTGATATGACATTATGTGTTTTATTATATTAAAAACAGTGACGCTCATTTTTTAATTTATATTTGTTTAAATAAGTTACGATGTGAAAATACTTTAACGTAATATATTTGTATTTGATTAATTTTAATGATAAAGCTTAGACTAATACAGACCAGATGAGTTAACGCATTGCAAATGTGTTTTACTGAGAGTGAGAATTAGGAACACCTTTTAATAATACCTTTTCCATTTGAAACTTACACACTTCCTGATGGACATAGCGGCTACTTCTTATCCTTGTACCACGGGCGATGCCGCGCCAATAAATTATAAGTAGTTGGCGACTGAAATTTAATTAAAGCACCTACAGAGAACCGTGAAACGGCTTTAGAAATTTTGAAATAAATTTAGCGCCTGGTTGTCTTAAATTAACTTTATTAAACCTTTTTTTTATATTTCTACCCGCATTATTTCGTGTTTAAAATACATGTTAAGTAATTTAATTATCTTATAAATTAAACTATAAAAGCATTGCACGATAAAACATTTCTACACGGCGTTTCGCACAGCATTATTCCCAAGTAAATAATTTAATTTAGTAGGCAATCATTTAAGTAATTTTTCTTTTTTATTAATAGTCGCTAGGCAATTTTCCTTTACATGTTTTTTTTTTTAATTTTCAGTGTTTATTTTTTTTATTATCAGTTTTATATGAGATTATTCAATAAAAAACAAAAAGTTTTTAACATCATACCTTTAAAAACTGTGATAGAAAAGCTTGAGTGATGAGATATACTGAATTATTGTTGCTATTAAAAATCACAGTATGTACAATTTATTGACGTGTCAAGATCAATTTAAAAATATATATAATTTCACACTTGAAACCACGTGCGCCTATGCCGATGTCGAGCGTCCAATACTTAATTATCAGGTGCATGGTAGGCGTGAGGTTTCAGACGATTTCGGCCTCGACCTAGAAGAAAGCAAGCGTACACTGCAAGCGACGCTATACAATTTACTAGCTACATTTTGCTTTCTTTGAACCAGGGACTCTTCAACCCGATTATGTTTACCGATTTCTTTGCGAATTTTATATAAAATATGTATTGGAAAAAATATTATTTATGTCGAGCTAATAAGTTACATCAATTACATTTTTTTTTTTTATTAAATCCTACTTAATATTTTTAGAATATATACATAGATTATTTTTGTGTATAAGTACAAAAACATAATATATTTTCAGTATACCTATAGAATCGATTTCATTTTTTTTTATTCAGAACAACTAAACATATTTTTTATAAATCACAACAGATTATATTAATCGTATAATGAAGGTTAACTTTTGGTCTTTTTACGGGGTGTTTCTAATCTAACCCATTTCGCGGGTTTAAATTACTTTTTTTTTTTCAATGTTCTATACATTGGTATGCCTAGGTTTAGTTGTCTTTCAATTATATCTTTATTCGAATCAGGAGTGCATATAAAGTTGAATTTCTTATTCTCAGCGCTAGGTACCGAGTGATGTTTATACTCTTGATTCTTCAACACACATTTATATCAACATTTTTTCCTTGCGAAACACGTCGAGTAACATTAATTATGTGAATTTTAAAGCAATAACTATTTATTTTCAAATGAAAAAGATATATATATATTTTTTTTTATGAAAAAGCCAAATGCCAAAAAAATTGGTTAACTTTACCTTATTTTAGATAATAAAAAGCCTTTTGTGAATAGTTTTGTTTGTTGACGTGCGTTAAATGGAACCATAAATATTTATGTTACTAGTACATAAAATGCATTCTCTTAAGATATTAATTACTACAATATCGCTTTCTGTGTAGAATTTGTTTAGACTACTCTTTTGTTCAATAACGGATATATGGGATGCAGAAAAAAAAAACTTATTGTTGATCTACCTCTCTTTAAAATTATTAATATAATAAAAAAATGAAAGACCAAATGTTTCGACGTATAAAATATTTTCTTATATCTTTGTTATAATTATGTTTATTTGAGATGATAATCTTTGAAATCAGATCATCAGATCAAAAACACACTGATATTTACAGCTAACTTTGAATAAGGTTATAAGTTATCTAAATAAATTCAATTATATTTAAATTTACTTACATAAACGACTGACGACGGTTTGACGATTAAACCAAAAACAGCTATATAAGATTTTTTAAGTGTGTGATTCAAAATTGTGACTTTTTACCTGATTTTAGTAGTTTCGTTGTCTCTGACCTGTCATCTGCTGCAAGAAAATATCGATCGACCTATATTTGTGTCTCTCCGAATGAATCTATACGTACACTAATATTATATAGAGGAAATATTTGATTGTTTGTATCGAATAAGCTCCGAACATTTTACCGCTTGTTCAAAACATTTTCGCGTGCCGCGGTTCTCTTCGAGGACTCCGGAACAAACAACCGACAAACGGGACGGTACCATTTAAATGGGACATCTGGTCACCTTAGACATTAGCCATAAAAATTTGGAATTTATAACATACATTAGACCTTAAAGTCGTCATTAAACCTTACAGTATTATTAATGAACAAGGTTAAGCGTTAAAGTAAATTTACGCTAAGAGTATAAGTCAAAATTCATATTATCAAACAGAGACTTAACAAAAGTTAACTTAGTACGAGTAATAGAAGGTGTGCTTATTATCTTTATAATATGAATTTGGACTAATAATAAAATTGTAATTTTAGCGGAAATTTACTCTGACGCTAAACCTTGTTTATTAATAGCACTATTAGTCGTTTGTGCAATTGTTTGTCATCTAAAGGAATGCTGAAAATTACTTACATTAAAATAATAGGCATTTTAAATCAAGTAAGTAGATAAGGCACATAGTAGTTTGATAAATTAAAGATGAGAAAACTAAAACTCATTATGAGTAATCTGAATGCTGTCCATTGAATTATCAATTGCATTGTTGAATTTGTTTATTTGTTTCTCCGCAAACAAAGATGGCTACTTACTAATTAGATTTCGTCTCAATATTTTTGACACTAGTAAAGATCACAGATATGGAACTGTTCCTATTTAAAATATAACTCTCTAGTCTTGATTCTAGCCATGGGATACGACATTTTATCGATGTTATGGCGAAGTTTCGTTTCATTTTACTATTTTGACATGTACTCTGGTGGATAAATTTGGGATAAATAACTAAGCTTAAAACACTGCTAATAAATTTATAATTATCATCCTGTATCGTTCGGTCGTCGTTGCTAAAGTACTTATCAAAGTAGTAAAATGAAACGAAATATCTTCTTATCTTCGATAAGATGTCGTATCCTATGGCTAGGGTTTGGCGGTCGCTTTGCTGTTCCTAGTATATCACTCGTAACGCAACGGGCTACCTTGTTAATATATATTATTTTCTTTTCTCCCATTAGATTCGTCCTACATTTCTGTTTGGCATGAGCTTCCCACAGGACGAAGTTTTGCAAGGAGAGTTAACGGAAAATAGCAAACAGACAATTCAGAACCGCTACTTGGAAGCGAATGGCGCCGCTGAAGACGAACCATTCGGTGGAGCTCAGAACGTTATGCAGGGCTACGTAAAGTCACAAGCTGTCTCTGACAAGGTTGGTTTGTAGGCATCTGGCCTGGTGGTCATATTGGCCATGTACCTGGATTTACTAAGGAATAATGCAAAAGAAAAGACGATAGAGGATGTCGATAGCGCAGTGGCTAGCGCGTGCTGCGTACGATACGGTTATTAAGCAACTTTCACAAAGGCTAGTCATAGGATGGGTGACCAAAAAGTTATTCGGAAGGCATGATAAGCCGTTGGTCCCGGCTACATTTGCAGTTGTTAATAGCCATCAATATACACTGGGCCTGCCATGTCACATCCCAATGGGTCATATCTCATTCTCCCTATTCCATTTGACTCGGTTCCATCCATAGTGATGGCGTATGCTCCAACCATCAGGTGATGATGATGACGAAAAGTAAAGAATATCGATAAATGCAATGAACTTTAATGATAATCTTATTTCAATAATAATTTGCACGAATTCTAGCAACTAGCTAAAGTTTTTTTTATTTAATTAGATATATAACTCATTTATATTAAATGATATTTATTTTTGTTACTTCAAGTCCTGACTTGCCCCACGCTGGGTACGCTCGTGTGAACTGTGATCTGTCCCTATGGGTTATAACATGTTTATGAATAATATAAGTATCATGTTACTTATGGCCGGTTTCTGAATTGAGAAAAGTACAAAATCTCTACTGAATATTCTCAATAACTTAAATTTTCTACTTTTCACAAGGCAAAAAGTCTTACTTTCTTTTTATCACACTGCTGCCGAGTGATTATTAAAAAGCTAAATAAAGAAGCGGAAACCTGTTTAAGTGACGTTTGAGTACTGTTTGAGATCTGCTTAACTTTAATTACTCAATTCAGAAACAGGGTGTTAGTCTATTTTTAATACGATAAATAAAATATTGTAAAAATAACAAATTTTGTTTTACTTATATCTAGTCGGTTGCTGACTGCGTTGAAGCCTTGATTGGTACTTATCTTCTAAGCGGTGGCGTGTTGGGAGCCGTCCAATTTATAGAGTGGATAAAAATACTGCCGCCACAGGTGAGAATCATATATTTCTAATAGATTTTTTCTGTGAGGTAAGGAACTACTTTATATTCCAAAATTTTAGGCTTCGTAGTTTCTGAGGTCAATAAGGACGATGCCGGGGTAAAAAAACCTATATATTCCGTCAATCAGACTAAAGAAAAATATTAGAAACGTATTTTTTTTGCTTCAATTTAAATTCATTTCTTTGTAAAATTTTTGGGTATCCTAAAATATGCAAGGGTATTATAGCCAAGTCAAATCCCAATAAAAATAAGCCTAGTTCGGCGTACAAATATTTCATAAGCTTTATATGGAATTAAATTCAGATAATATTATAATGTTATTATTATTATTAAAAATATTGTTAATGAAAAACGCTTGTAACATTCACTTTGTCCTTATCACTCTGAGATGGGACTCGAACCCAACAAAATAAATTTTATGAAACTAATTTGTAAAATATTACGCTTCGAAAACATGAAAAAAGTAGGAATAAATATACTACAAAAATTTACTCAAATACATATGGCATTTACGACAACTTTCATTATACCAACTATAAACATAAACGCACAAATAACATAGATATTACAAAGATAGCCTAGACGCCCATACGTTATTCGTTACCGTAGCACTGTATGACGTCACTTGGTGGTTTGAATTTGTATGGAGCGTTTTCGGTCACAAACACAGCACCATATCAAACTATTAATCGCAGACATGCTGTTTATATTATTTCTGACATATTAACGGAGTATTTAATTCTAAAATAAAAAAAAAGGTTGTCAACAAGCCTATTGAAATATACTTTTACTATGCAAGATAATGTCACTTCTTCTCCTTAACACTAATAATATGTATACCCACAGGACAATTTCGCTCAACTCCTGCATAAAACAGTCCCTACGGTAATAGCAGAGAAGAAGGCGACTGTTGCTGATGTCGATTTCCTCTTGAACGGCTGCCGAGGAGATATAGAAAAATTGTTGCAGTACAAGTTCAAAGATCCATCGTACTTATTAGAGGTATAAATTACTGTGAATTTATTCAACAAAAAAGAGTAATAGGCATTAGTGCCGATTCTGTTCTACCACCCTCTAAACTAAGCATACTAAAATGTTCCAAATTTGAATTAAGATTTACATCTGTTATCTTAGCTATTTTCACGGTCGAAAACGCAGTTTTGCGAAAAGTATTTTAAAACTTTCATTTCATCATATTAAACCACTGACAGATTGATTTTTCTCCAAAAAATGTAAAAAAAAGGTTTTATTCATTCATTTAAATTGTCCCACGAATACGGTCACGTGATATTTCGAGCCGTGATGTCATGATTATGATGATTACATTACAATAAACACGAATACTGTTTGAACTTGCAACAAAGACGTTGATGTGTAGTTTATTGTAATGTAACGTCATACGATGCTCCGTCATGGCCGCCCGCATTTTGGTTCTTATAATCCACAGAATTTAAACAGCAAATTAATTTTGAACAAATAAAATATACTTACAAATTATTTTAAAACAAATAGTTATTATTTACATATAACTTACCATTTCCAACATATTTCATAAATTGTTGTTATAACTATCGTATAGCCTTGTACAAGTACCTAAATTAAGTATGTTATAAGTATGCTTTTTAAATTAATTTGTTGAATTAAAATTTTCGCATATTTATTTATAGGCCATGTCCCATTCTTCGTACATTCGCAACAGGATAACCCGCTCGTACGAACGTCTCGAGTTCTTGGGTGACGCTATACTTGACTTCCTTATAACCGCTTATATTTTCGAGAATAGCGAAGAATTGAAGCCAGGTGAACTGACAGATTTGCGATCTGCCCTAGTCAATAATGTCACCTTTGCTTCGTATGTCGTCAAATTAGGACTTTACAAGTAAGTTTACAAGTAATTTGATTACATCTAATTTGTATTTTACACTTTATGGTTTATAAAACAAGACTAATTATCAATTATAATTATACGACGACAACTGACGACATAATTGGTAGTTGTGCTTTGCGAAAACAAATACTACGTGTTACTGTACTGAAATGTAAGTTGTGGTATACGAGCTTGTAACATTTTTTTCGATGCCTGAACGCCTATTCTATTTATCCTTGAAGGAAAAATCGGAAAGTTTCGGATCGTTCTTATAATTTCGATAAATCATATCTGTGACGATCATCCGATACACAATCAAAGACAGTGTCATGTTCTATCACTATCGCACCATAAATTACGAAAAATGCATTTCTTTGGAGTCGCATTTCGAAAATAGATGAAGTTCCGTTTCCGTTTTCGAATAAACTGAATAGGCCTTCTGCTGTCATGTGTCATTTTGTAGCGAAGCGAAAGTTCGCTTATTGTTCTCTTTGGTTCGCTTTGTCATTATAGGTTACAATAATAAGAAAAGCCTTAAATTTTTTATTTATTGACTTAATTGTCTAAACTTCTAAATATTAATGCATATTTAGTTTAGCAAACTAAATCTTAGGTTGGGGAAAAAGTCGTTTCGCATATAGTATGCATAAACTTGTAATAATATTTTTCTGGCTATACCAATTGTAGCTGGCTGGTTTCGATATCATTAAAAGTTTCAGTTTTAAAAAGATAACTCTTAATTCAAATTCCGTAAATGTGTGATTTTCATTTGTTTTTCTTACTGTCACAATGTGTGAATCTAATGAACAGCACAAATTTGGTTTAAGCGCTTTCAGTCCGGAAATATTGATGTCGCCCTATCTATACTTATATTATAAAGCTGAAGAGTTTGTTTGTTTGTTTATTTGAACGCGCTAATCTCAGGAACTACTGGTTCGAATTGAAAAATTATTTTTGTATTGAATAGACCATTTATTGAGGAAGGCTATAGGTTATATAACATCACGCTGCAACTATTAGGACCGAAGAAATAATTGAAAACGCGGACGAAGTCGCTGGCGGCCACTAGTTACGGATAAATTGGATGGTATTTTGGAAAAAGTAAAGCAAGATCGGCATATTAGTAATTACGACGTAGCTCAAGAACTGGGATTGACCACAAAACAGTTTTGGTGCATTTGAAAAAAATGGGTACACAAAAATCTTGGATATTTGGGTACTTCACGAGCTCACTGAAAGAAACCTAATGAACCGTGTGCTCATTTGTGATTATATAATATGTCGTAATGAACCGAAGCATTTTTGAAGAATTTGATAACTGGATGATGATACGTGGATCACGTACAAGAACGTGCGGAAAAGGTTGTAGTCAAAGGTCGGTTTAGGCTTCACAGACTATGGCGAAAACCGGGTTAACTCGCAACAAGGTGATGATGTGTGTATAGTGGGATTGGAAGGGCATTATTCATTATGAGCTATTACCGCCAGGCAGGACCATTGATTCTGAACTCTACTGCAAACAACTGATGAGATTAAAGTAAGAAGTTGAGCAAAAATCAGCAAAAATAAAGAGAATTTGGCTGGGAGGTGTTAATGCCATCCATTAGCCGTATAGTCCTGACCTGGCACCTTCAGATTTTCACCTGCTTCGGTCTCTTCAGAATTATTTAGGCAGTGTCAGGTTAACGTCACGTGAGGACTGCCAAAACCGCTTGTCGCAGTATTTTGATCAGAAGCCCCAAAATTACTATAGCAATGTGATCCTGCCCCTACCTACTAGATGGCAAAAAAATATCGAACAAAATGATACCTACATACTTTAGTTAAATGGAAATAAACTTTATTAAAAATGTTTTGAATTTTCCTATAAAATGCGAAGGAACTTTCCCCAACCGATTATTTACATATCATATTTTTGGGCAAGATCCTTTGCATCGTAATTTATCTAAAAATGTGTCTTCGTGTTCATCATATTAGCATTTCGGAATCAGACGAAATTTTGTTTTCGAATAGATACAATAGACCTTCAGGTGTCATGTTTATTCGTACGGGTTAGTATAAATGCCATATGTTGTTTACTCACAAAAAAATGTCATCAGGTTCCTCTGCTCCCAACTGAATCCTGTTCTGGATAGTGCTATAATGGCGTTCGTTGAGCATCAAGAACAAAGGGACCACGAGATTATTGAAGACGTATTATATTTGATTGAAGAAGACGAATGCAATTTAGCTGAATACGTTGAAGTTCCTAAAGTGAGTATAGTAAACAATGAAATAGTGAAGTATCTCTTATAATTGAATTATATATTTCTTTTTATTAATTTAGCGGTCCTTCGAAATTTGGTTAAAAATTTGTCGCCATTTCCGAGGCTCCGGGTTCGATTTCCAGCCGCGTCAACAAATAAACTTTTTTTGTTGCCTCGGATCTGGATGTTGTGTTACCTTCGTTGTTTCAAATTTCCGTAATGCAATTGCTTTAGCTATTTCTGTGCAATGTATGTGATGTTATCTAATATTTACTTATATCTGAAGGCCCCGGGTTTGATTCGCAGCAAGGTCAATGTAGAACATGAAATTTTCTATATCGTCTATGATCTATGCTGTGGTATCCACGTTGTTTCTTATTTCCATACTTATATCTGAAGACCACAGGGTTCGATTACTGGCCGTGTCAATGTAGAAAATGCACTTTTCTATATCGTCTCTAGTCTGGACGTTTCTAGTCTCGACGAAATAAAACAGGCATTGGTCTTCTATTGAGAACAGATTAGCATTAGAGGTATACAGTAAAATCCTTTCGAAAGGTCATATGCCCCTCTCGCGTTCTCACTTAGGCGAGTTGGAGGCTTATTTTATTACAGAATACAGAGGTATATAAAGATATCGATGCTGCAATTCAAACACGTAGAAACCTGCAAAACCAAAATGGATATTTAAAGTGGAAAATCTTTAAAAGTATTTTTACGGAAAAAAAAATATTTCCGTATAAATTGACTAAGGAACACCTTACTTGTTACCATGAACGTTTGTAGGAATTATTTATCGAAAAAAATAAAAGCTTTTCTGCTCTGAAGAACAATTTTGGTAAGTTACTGTGTTTGCTTTCCAGCATCAATATGTTCTCTATAAGTTTCAGTGACAACTATAGAGAACATAACTTTATATTATTGTATTTTATCAATTTTTTATTCACAATACTATACTGGAAATGGATTTTTAGTAATAACTTTATATATCACTATAGGTACTCAGTGATATATTAGAGTCACTCGTCGGTGCTATATACCTGGACTGTGGTGGAGATTTGCAGACCGTATGGAAAGTCATATACCGCATCATGTGGAAAGAGATAGATGCATTTTCGAAGAGGATCCCTCAGCAGCCAGTGCGAGTTTTGTATGAGAACGTACATGCTTGCGCTGTATTCGGGTAAGAATTATGAAATTTTAACGTTTTCTTATATTTATGATTGATAATGAAAGAGCACAATCTATACTTTGATGAAAGATCTTTATGCAGTGATTAGTGCGTCCGGTCTTCAATACAGAGGTCAAGTAAAGCTACCAAGTGTTTCGGAAGGCACGTTAAGCCGTTAGTCCCGGTTGCATTTGCAGTTAATACCCTGCAATCCGCATTGGCCTTGGGAGGGAGGGAGGCCTGAATCCCTACAGTGAGGACGTAAAAGGTCTGATGATGTGTCAAATCATATTTATAATAAGGAAGTATTTAAAAAAGAAACATTAGTTCCCGAAATCAAACTAGATGTCGCTACGGTACTTCCGGTTTTTTTCATGTTTAAAAGTTAATTACTTTTCAAAACTCAATAAACAACTCATGTTCTATTTGTACTTTTTCGTATTTGTATTGATATCTAAGTTTCGAACTTTTCAAATGTCAGTTTTTCAATTTGTTAGTTAAAAGGAACGGAAATTACTGTCTTTAGTCCATTCTTTTCCTGCAAAAATCAAATTTTGCTAGAGTCGCATTCTAGTGGAGGTGCTTTTTTAGTGCTTTTGTTTTTTTTAAATACTTCCTCATTGGAATGTTTGTGTACCTGAATAAATAAATAAAAAAATATTTTCTAGAAAACCTCAATTGACTACTTCCGATGTACCCAAAGTGATGATGCCAGTGACTGTAACTAAAAACGGTCGACAACACACCGTGTACGGCTTCGGCAATAACAAGTTTCAGTCGAAACGAGCGGCCGCAAAGATGGCGCTTAAAATACTGTCCTTGTAAATGAAAGTTTATTGTAATTAATATTTTCGACGAATTTTAGTTTTCACAATTATTTAGACATCTCATGTTCGAAATAACTTGTTTCCTCGCGACTTCGCCTACGTAAATTTATACTATATATCACCCGCGTAAGATGGCGAAGATTTTTTATAAATCTGTCCTGTAGTTTCAGAGCCTATTCGAATCAAACAATATATTATTTATAACGTTTGGTATAGATGACTTGCACTTGAACATTTTCAAACAAATGAAATTTTGTAATAAGGTACTGTTAGTAGGTAACTAAATTTCGCCCGCGGGTTCGCCCTCTTGAATTACTCTCTATTTTCATGAAAAACGCAGTAAAATACTAAAGTCATGTGTAAAGAAAGATCTTACCGTTCAGACAGCGGGTAGCAATGTTATCATTGTTTAATATTTTATTGTCGTATTTGCTTATAAATTTTGATTTTCCATAAAAACATTCACACACATTTTCATCTTTTCAAGTGCTTATTTTCAGAATATAATATAATTTATTTACTTTCCAAGGTCTTAAATTATTCTAATGCTAATTTTAATCACTGAATATCCAAAAGCAAAGAACTTTCATACAAAGGTTTTCATACTATTTAAACCACTTAACATACTATTTAAACAACTATGTAATAAGACGAATTTATCTTCCAAATTTAAAGTCTCTATGACCTTTAGGCTGTGCGTGATCAGTGTGTCAGGACAAAGATTTTCTACATTATCTTACATAGTGAAATTAAAATATGTTAAAAGTAGTTTGTTAGTTGTTTTTATTGGTTATACTTTATAATTATTGTACAAAATATTGCAATAATTTTAAATGTCATTTTTATCACTATCTCAAAGAAAAATTGATTTTAAATATTAAAAAATATTTTCTATTATTTAAGTATGCTTAGATATAACTAGAATCCGATGTCCTAGTTACGTTTTAATTATTTAAATATTTTATCACTATCATTTAACTATTATAATTATTTGCAATAGGTAATTATATGCAATATGTAGGTATTTAAAGATTAATTTGGTTTACATTTATAACGCATTATTCATATTTGACTTGTATTCTCTTTAAAAGTCGATTTAGATATTGATAAATAGGAACACGATTATGTTTTTTTAGAATAAATATCTTTTTGTTGTAAAACGCATTACTGGAGTATTGAAATGTCTATTTTGAGATAATAAGCCCAAAAAAGACCTCCGTGGCCAAGTGGCTCGGACGGTTTCAATATGTCAATGTAGAAAATGAAATTCTACTAAATAAATTTTGTGACATACGATACAATTCCAGTTCTATTTTAGCTGGAATTGTATCGTATGTCATTTAGTAGAATAGAAAGACCATTAAAAACTGTAGTTTCGTTCGGTTTCGATCCGTTTTAGATTCGATTTAAACAAAATTTATTTAGTGATTTGGCCCCCCAGACCTGGGGGCCAAATCTAAATAAATTTTGTTTGTGTTGTATTCAGTTTCTATATATGGGATCAGAGTTATGTAAGTGATGTCGTTTAATATATATATATTTATTTATTAAAAAAAAATGCATGTAGCCACTGCATGATAGCGAAGACGGTGCGTGCGTTTTGTGAATAATCTGAGACTGATACAATAGTCCACTATTATACCAAGCAAAATAAAACTAATTTTATTAAATGAACGTTGTTAGTTTTCTCGAATTTATTGCTATTTATATAACACGAGTTCAGTCAGGCTGATTTTCACGTTGTCAGTAAAAAGTTCAGTAACCAGCTTTAATGCTGACGCCGAACTGCTGTCACGACGCAGCAAGCCAATGCTAACCTAATAATCATATCTCGATAAAATCTCAACGATTTGCACTTAACCATTGTCTTCAGGTAGATAGTACAATGGGAAAATGTAAGTATTGATTCTATCGAGGTGCGATCGTTACGTAAACAATATCAGAATTTGCCCGCTGGTAACGTTTTTACTATTCAGTTTACACTAGTGATATTCTGAAATTAAGACAGCGCGTTGAGTTTGGTTTGCATAGTGCCATGTCACAGCATATAGCTTCAATCAAATAAAACAAACTTTGAAAGGTAGAGGATTTATTTGGTTAAAAGTAATGAGGAAGTATAAAAGAAATAGTTCCCAAAATCAAACTAGATGTCGCTACGGTACGTTCTTGATTTCTCTATGACAACCCGTCCGGTTTTCTTTCATGTTTAAAAGTAAATTAGTTTTCAAAACTCAATAAACAACTCTTATTCTATTTGTACTTTTTCATATTTTATTTGATATCTAAGTTTCGAACTTTTCAATTTTCAGTTTTTCAATATGTTAGTTAAAAGAAACGGAAATTACTGTCTTTGGTCAAAAATTAAGTTTTGCTAGGGTCGCCATCTAGTGTAGGTCCTTTTTTAATGCTTTCGTTTTTTTTCTACTTCCTCATTACGTTCGAGGCTTTACTTAAGGTCAGTAACTGTCTGCGAAATTGAAGCAAGTCAGTGCTATCAGTGCTGCTTTAGTATTCTGTAATAAAATAGTTAATTCTAAAAGCAGACGTAAATGTGAGAATGAAAATTATGATAGGTTACCTACACCTACCTACATAATGCCTTAAAAAATATTATAATGCATTATGTAGGTATTGTTACCTACATGTAGTCGAGGTTTATTTTTTTAAATTTATATGTGTCAAACACAAAAAAAATATATAATTTCTATATTTATGAAGAAACAATAATATATTTTTACCTTTTTATAATAAATTCTATAATTCTTACTGCCTATACTAGATTTAATTATCTTGAAATTGTGAGTGTCAATTTGAATGTAAAATTGAAGTATTAGTCAACATATTGAAATTATATTTTTATCAGACTGAGTCGTCTTGTGTTCGTTTAAAACGATATCAACTTTAAGTAACTTTTTCAAAATTCTAATATGACTTACCTGGATATAAGTGTATGTGTTAAGATCTTAATATATAATAAACTAAAAGTATCTAGATCACCTAATAACCGAATTGATACTAAAGGGGGGAATTCACTCGACTGGCATGCCTGCAGACTCGCCCGTGAGCATACCCATCTAGTGAATTCCACGCTTAAAATAGAGGTACTGTCACAAGAATATATTCACCAAAAATTGTAGTCTAACATTGTATGCGTTAAATTAAAGGAATTTCAATTTCGTAATAATTGTTTTGAATTTGTTAAATCAAATAAATATCGTGAGATTACCAGTCGAATAAAGTCACAACACTTCCTAGCGAACAATATAAAATATATCTACTCTTTATTAGTTATTATGGTCACTCTTTTGTCTTTATACGAAATCAGTTGAAAGTTGGTGATTTTTGTTTCATGCATCCTTTTATCAGTGAAACTGAATTTACTATTGGTTATTTAAGCAAGCAATTTTATAAACGTTAGAGTTACACACAGTCTTTACAACATACGTTACGAAAATTTTAACCTGAAATATCCGAACAATAATACTTCCAGTATAGAGTAACCTTTAGTTTTGATCGATGTTGTTATAATTAAGGTATCAATAAGACAATCCTAAATGAAATCTTTGTATTATAAGAATTTAAATGCGAATGTCGAATGTTAAAAGTTTGACGCAAAACGACGACGTTTTTGGTTTGATTTTTATTTTTGGAGGTCTTACTGATCCCAAATGAAAAAATAATGATATAAAATATCTATTATTTAAACATAAAAAGCAATATCTTCATTATTATCTACGTAATGCTATTGTCGAATTGCGATATGTTACTGTAACCCTTTGAGAAATTCATGTTCTGCGTCAAACTGGTTTTATCTAGAAATAATATAATCGGGGCAAAATTGTGCAAGACCTTTCTAAATCTGAAAATTTAGTATGTTGAAGTTGACCACCCATCTGATGGCGCACCTAACCTCTACACTGGGTATAGAGTGATTTATACCCTTAGTATTTCAACTTAGTATTACTTAGTATTTCAACCTACTGAAATATCAACCTTTAGACAGATTTTCCACGTTTTTGTCACTATCTCTTAGACTATATTCATTAATTAGATACGTATTAAATATAAGAAATTTTAGAAGACTGCTATGTATTTATTAGATGATTATACATGCATGTGTATTAAATGCGTCACTCAACTATTGTCTTCTGTAATTAAATAAAATCATTTTTATATTTTTGTTTTTTATTTACTAGATTCAAATAACCTAACTACATGAACCCGTATAGATGTTAAATAGTGGTTTAAATATAAAGTAGCATCTATATACGACATCTGCTAGAGTCAGTATAATTATATATCTCAAGCTGGCAGCGCCACCCTCTACGATTTCGAAATGAATTCTTGATCCACCCAATTTCTTATTTATCAGTATGGGACATAGTGGCTAAAGTAAATACTTTTAGATAATTTTGCGCTGCTGGGCTGGCATCAGTCTGGTAACTCCACGCTATATTTTCTAAACTATAGTACTTTAGACGCTCATTCTTCAAAAATAAGTAATTTTAGCTTTTGTTCATAAAAATATAAATATTCGCCACTATAGGGTACCAAGTGGAGTAATTATCTCAACAATCACAAAGTATTTTACCGCTCAAACTATTCCAATCGAATGTTCCCATTCGATGGTGGGCTCGATGAGGGAACGTCTCCAAGCTGTCATAGAGGCAGATGGCTGTTACACGAGATTTTAAAATTATAAAAGAATTGAATATATTTTTAACCAAAGAATTAGCATTTTCACTACCTCTTCTAGTTTTAGCCCTTGTCTCGCACTTAGCAGGGTTGCTCTATTCATTTCTATTACCCGTCATCTCAGTATATTCAGACCGATAACACTAATATCTATTTACTTATAGCATTTCACTGCCTACTGAAATTTTTATTTGCATTAGAATATTTTATAATTTATCTACATTCTAATGTAGAATATTTGTAGTCGGGAACTAAATTTTTCATTATGGATTATAAATAACTAGTTTTCCGCCTACGGCTTCGTCTGCGTGGACCAGTTTTGTTGGTTTTCTATTTTGGTAGTAGTAGTTGGTAGTCTATTTTCTAAGTTAGACTTCAAGCAATGCAACTGTGGAAACCGCATTTATGAATGAATGAATGAAATGAATGAAAAATTCTTTATTGTACACCAATGGACAAAAACAAATATAGGGATACAATAAATGTGAATGCACAATTGGCGGCCTTATTACTAAAAAGTAATTTCTTCCAGGCAACCTTGTGAACTGAACGAAAATTATATCTACATTAGATTAGATTTAGGGTAGCTTATGGTGTCTCAAACTTTATCATTTAATTTCGTTCAGTACATAGTTATGGCGTGGTACCCGGGCAGAAAAAAATGGCTTCTATTAGTCTAATGAAGACTGTCCATATATTTTTTTCTAAAATATCTTATAGACGTAACTTTGTTACATTTTTATTATAGGTATAGATAATTACTGTCAAAGTGGTCAAAATGATGAAGTTAGCAATAATGACGTGTCAGAAAATTAATGCAACGGAAAATCAACCTTGTTGTTAGTTGACGTACAAACGAACTTCACTGTAGGGTTGACTTTTGGCAGACTGTACATTGAAACCAATTGAGGACAAAATTAAAAAAATATTACCACATTACATGGATTTTATTGATATTATTATTAAAATTACAAGAAGTAGGTGCTGGGTCTCTTGTACGCGAAGGTATTGAGACGTTTGTGGTGATGCACACGCTTGGGCAGTGGGAATCTGATAGTGCTGTTGTGGAATTGCTTCACCTGCGGCCGGCGGCACGCTGCCGCCTTAATCACCTCAACTTTAATAATCTGCAATTATATAAACACAATTTTCAGATAACATTCAAATGCAGCAGCACAGCACAAGAGCAGCTGCCACATAACTCATTTGCAATGCGGTAAAATTGGAGCTACTGTGGTGCGTGGAATTTATTATAACTTGACTGGCTAGTTGTGTTATAATTAAACAAATATATACATAGATTAGATAGCAATCAAATAAAAAGTGTTTTTGGTTAAAAAGTTCACAAAACAACAGCACATCAGCAGCTACCATATATATAATTTGCAAATGTGCTACTGTGTGTGGTGCTTGAAATTGATTTTGCTTAACTGGCTTGTTGTGTTATTTGTAGGGGATAAAAACGTTAGGTTAAAATATGTATAAAAATGTTAGGTTAGTAAATAATTGGTTCTATATTTGATGTCAATTTACACAAAGAGTTTATACTTTTATTATCAAAATAAAATATAACTTTCTTTTCTTACTATTTTATTACTTTAACACATTCCTGCGTTTGACTCTTGAAAGCAAATTATGATTTCAATTTTTAAAATCTTAAAGATAAATTAGCAAAAAAAAATTTAAACTGTTATCTATATATATAAAAATGAATCGCAAAATGTGTTGGTAAGCGCATAACTCAACAACGCCTCGACCAATTTGGCCAAATCTTTTTTTAAAATGTTCGTTGAAGTTCAAGGATGGTTTTTACGGCGAGAAAAATTAGAATTATTGCTGGAAAAACCCTAAAAATAGCCCTTTTCTTTTTCCCATACAAATGATTTGTAACTAAAACGTAGTCAATTTGAGCTTTATTGCTATGGTATAAAGTTCATATTAAATTACAAGCACTCACTGTTGTCTAAGCAATGTAGGTGTGTTCCTAACGTCAAAGATCATATCTATCAAAACAATGTGCGTGTGTGCGTTGGAGCACAGAATACATAGTTGGAGGAGTTTAATGTCGCGTTCCGAAACTCGCGTTTCTTTTGTATTAGTTTCGGCACGCGAGATAAAATGCATCAGTTTCCACGTCATTACATGTATTGCCGGAACATTGATGAAAATACGCTCTGTAGTAGCAAAGCTGTTGGGTCCTAGATAGCTCATTGGTTAGAGCAGTCCCTGGATCGCGAATGGGTTCGAGTCCCATTCCGGAGTACAGGTAGATGGATTCTTCCAGCATTTTTCCTTGAGAATGTTTATATATTTTTTTAATTCGAATAGTTTACTTTTATAATGCTGTTGTGTGTAATGTGTTTTTATGATCATAAAAATCTCTTTTTTCTATATTTAATACTATTACTATTAATACATTGCAATAATAATTATGATTCACATGATTAACAATAAAGCGATTACTTACTTTTAAATCCTTATATATGTTTTATTTAATTATTTTTTATTCACAACGCCCTATCACCAGGGTGACGGTTCTGTTCAGGAGAATTTTTTTAAATACGTAGGCAAAAAAACTGCCACATTACAAATCTTTTTGACAGGACGAAGTCTGTCGGGTCAGCTAGTTATGAATAAAATTAATGGTTACCAGTGACTTCAAGATATTAAGTGTCCCTAGAGGTTATATTTCCTTTGCATAAAAATGCTAAGAAAACCTGAGTTAATCTCGAAAATATTCATATACCAATAATTGACTCATTCAATTACTTTCACATAAATTCTTTGATTTTACTTTAATAAATTACTATTCCATTTATTTCCTGCCATCAATAGTCTCATATATAAATAAATATTATACAACAATAATTTAGATCCTACATATTATCTTTGATGAACTTAGTCAATAAAATTATCCAGATCCATATCAAAAGGATACCCATGCAAAGAGAGGTGGGTCACTAGTTGAATATAATATTCTATATTATAAGTCTTTTACATACAATAAATAAATAAAAATATATTCATCTACTTTGTAAAATTGGAGATATTCATATAATATTGATATTTTTAATAATTTTAATAATTGTTCTATTTAAAGAAAAGAGTTATACAAATCTGACAAATTTCCCAACTTAATTTCCAACAATAATAGTTTAAATGTAGTCAAATCAACAACAGAAATATGACATATTGTGGTAATCTGATATGCAGCTGTGTGTACATAGTAAACACATTAATTTTTACCTGTATGGAATGGGCACGAGCTCTGTGTCTTGCACCCATGTCACGGTAGCATTGTGTGACTGCACCACCCACACTGAGGTCACGGTATTCACGGTACATGTTATGCACACCTGACCGGGATTCATACCGTAGCCAGATACCGAAGTTCTTGATCTTAATGGGACTCTTTTCAGGAATTTCCTAAGAAAATATTACTAACGTCAGTATTGAAACAAAAGAAGTTCAAATTTGGTTATTAATTTTACTTATTTCAATTACTGAAATCACTTTCAATAATAGTATTTATACCATTATAAATACAAACAATATAATTGCAATTTCTAAATAAAAAAGTAATAGATTACCTTAATAGAGACAATCTCGCCAGTAGTCTTTTTAAACTTCTTCAGTTGACGGAGGAAATACCAAAAGCGAGATTTTGCCACAATCGGGTCTGGGGAGAATATCCTCATCTTGTAAAGTGGCGGCTTGGGCTCGCTCTCCGATGGGAGCTTGCGACCAATAACTTCATATTCTTTCAACTGTAAATGGTAAAATTCGTTTTCAATATTTGTATATAAGTCAAATGAATTCCTTTCTCAGTCTTAGAAATCTTATATTTTTCTAAAGGATTACGTAGATTGCTTTCAAATAACATTTTAACAAATATAAAAAGAATATTTTTGTCTCACGATAGGGTAAAATAACTATAGACAATAATATTAAAATCAAAGCATTCAGTGCGAGAACGCCAAAATTTTTAAGACATAACCTATAAAATTACTATAAATAAAACACCGATAATACATTTCTAATACATAATGGTTTTGTTGAAACAGAGTTTTCTGGCGTAATGTGTTCTTTTTATAAACAAAGATACCAATTTAACCGAGTTATTGTGATCCAAACTTCAGCACATTGGACCGACAACGTGTATCAACACATTACAAGTTCTACCTGTTTTTAGATGATCCAAAATTATTTACATATGTACTTTATTGATAAGACATTGAACATTATTTTGTTATCACGTCACAGGTTTTTCAGACAATACATTCGAAATATCTAATAAACTTACCTCTCCTTTAGCCTTCATTTTCGGAGGATTTTACTAAAAAGAACTGTCACTACGCCAGAACAACGGAAAAGGAACCAATGACAATATGATGACAACAGCTAAAGACTAGAGACAATAAATGACTATAGTTGTTAGCTTATCGATTATATAAAGAGTAAATAAGAAACGATTTTGAAATTTTACGATTTAATAATCATCAGACTTTTTTTATTAAGTTAGGTAAACGAACAACTATTTCATATTCACAACTCACGAGATAAAAAGGAATCATCCAATTAAAACTTTTATTTTCATTTATTTCCACTGAAAATAGCTTGAAACCATCTATAATAATATTATTTATCCAAAATCGTAATTCTGAAAAAGTCTATAATCACAGGCTAACTAGTTTGGACATTTCTTGATAGGGAAACAATTATTTATTTATTAATTGTTAAATGTTGAATTAAATTAAAGAATAATTTGAAATGGTGACATATTTATTATATATTTATATATGTATTATATTTTATATGATAGAAGTTATTATATTATAGTATATGTCAGTCTATTTTAAATTAAATTATAATTAAGTAAATTACAATTGCCAATTATGTATATTTATAATTTTTTTATATGTATACCAAGCACTATCCCATCATTAGGTCTTAGTGTTTAATTCCATCCAAGATTGCCTGGAAGAGATAAGGCCGCCAATTATACGTCTCCTGTTTTCGCATAAGTGTATTTTTTCTTTGTACGCATAAGAAGAATATTCTATCAATCTATTTTGATAGGTTTTGCTAAAAGGGATCTACTGGCAGCACTAATTATCGACTTCCCTGCGGGCATCCCTATCTATCAGTTAGCTGTCATTGACAATTTATAAGCCAATATTGGTGATCGCCATCTTTCATTCATTTCATTTTCATTCTACATGGAAAAATTTATGTATTTACTTGACTACAGATAAGCCATTAAAAAAAGAAGAAGAATACTATTATATACTATTGTTGATATTGATATTTTTATTAAAGTTCAAGAAATGAGAAAAATATGTAAGTTGCTCTTTTTTTTTAATTTCTGGTATTTTACTTATTTCTTGGATTTTTTAAAAAGCTTAGTAAATGATTCTTACTTTCTGTATTTCTTTTTGGCAGTTCTTATCAGCAGAAGGGGCAAAGTATTCTGTTATCAGTAAATTACTATAAAGTATCACACAGGCATCGATATTTGATGTATCTTTCTATCACTACTTTGACATGACAGCTGATGATGTCACAGGCCAGTAAACAGAATCGTGATTGGTTGTGACGACGACCAATTATAGGACGTTTTCGTCGTTGAATAAATTCCTAATAATATTGCATTTTCTTTACGTTATTTTACTAAATCTAAACATGTTTTTTCTGCAGATGCTAAGAAATAAGCTTTATTAGATTATTATCTATCAGGATGACCACAAAATGCAACTTATTTTCGATAGTGTCAAATACCCTATTCAAGACGTTAAACCAAAGAGAATAGAATTGTCAGTGTTGTATGGATCTGATAACTCGGATTAATATCGAGTTGAAATTTAATTAGTTCGAGATTGCATGCGCAACTCGATTAATACAAAGTAATTTTTGAATATATCTATTTTTTATTTGTATAGAGGAAAATGGAAAGTAACATAATGGAAATCAATTGATTTAATGCTGTGATATAATTAAAGTGGCATTTAGCTACGGTATACAATAATATTACTGCCAAATAGTTTTTATAAATAAAATACTTATGCCATAGTAGGTCTCGGAATTTTTCATTATAATATTTAACAAAAGTTCTGAAAACAATAACTACTAGGTAAGTTAGTTTTATTGCTATTAGTTGTTTGTTGGACTTACAACAACAAAACTACATCAAGTCTCAATGATATTTTTATATTATATATGGTGAATATTCATTAATATTCATGAATAGGGATTATTAATCAGCAACAAAAATCATAAAAACGATAATTATAATAAAACATCCGATTATTATCTATACCGGATGCAATTAAAATGACTCTCCAAATTTTTTCTAGGCATTAGGTATCGTTAATAGATCACATATATGAAAAAAAAACGGTATGAAAATTTTCAAAATGAAATGTAAACTTGTTGCAATTACAAGATAATTATAACATTCGCATTGTCACACGAGTTATGAATAAAACAAGCAGGGGTAGAAGGGCGCGGGCGCAGGGGATGTACTCGCATGTGCCAACGACGATGTCTGCTCGGTTTTTTATTTTGTCGGCGCACATCAGTCGCCCGCGCACAACCTCTTTGAATACACGCACTTCCGCCTTCCGCTTCCGTGTTGCGGGCCACCCGCCGCAGCCCCACACTTCGCGTGTCGTAATGTATTCCAATCGCGAATATTATGAAATGGTGCAGTGTTACATACATGGTGATCAACGTGACGCGGAGGTCCCATCGTGGGGCCTGCGCGATCGCCGGACCTAACACAGTGTGACTTTTATTTGTGGGGCGAAATTAAAAGACGTGTGTATGTTGAGGAAGCACAAAGCCTCGAGGACTTAAAAGTGCAAATCAGAGCGGCATTTTACCAAGTGAAAAATGACACGGTTGTGCTCGCAAAATTAAAAGACAATGTGCAGAAAAGGTGCAAGACTCTGTTTGGAGAGGAACGGTATGTACTTTGAACAATTATTAAAGTATACGTAGGTAAATAGTAAAGTAGGTAGGTAAATTGATTAGTTGATTATGTACATAAAGTTGATTAAATACGCCTGATTTCAAAAGAATAGCGAGTTAAGCTTAAAAAAGATTGTCAAATACGAATCTAAAGTTAGGCTTAATAAACTTGGTGTTCCACAGGGGAGTGTCCTGGGCCCATTATTATTTATTTTATATCTAAACGATTTACCAGACATAATAAAACATAAAGTGATACTATTTGCCGATGACATTTCTATAATAATAACAACTGACAAAAACTCTTCTTTGGACCAACATAAAAATGACATAATTTGTACCTTAAAATCAATAAACGAATGGACATATAATAATAACTTAGAAATTAATCTATCAAAAACTAATTTAATGAATTTCAATAATTTTAAAACCCAATCGATTGACATAGCTTTTAACGGACAAATTCTTCAGAATGCAACAAGTGTTACATTTTTAGGACTAATAGTTACGCCAACATTGACCTGGAAAGAACAAATAGATAAAATATGCAATAAGGTAAATGGGTTTGCTTATGCATTGTACAAATTAACCAAAGTTGCAAGCTTAAATACTGCCATTACAGCCTATTTCGCGTACATAGAAACAGTTTTAAGGTACGGTTTAATCATTTGGGGTAATGGTACTGATGTAACAAGATTATTGATTGCTCAGAAACGCTGTGTTAGAGCTATATGCAATTTGACATCAGACATATCATGTAAACCTTATTTTATTTCTTTAAAAATATTAACGCTGCCCTGTCTGTATATATTAGAAGTGGCGATATTTGTGAAGCAAAACGAAAAATTCTTCGTGCGATCGAGTAATGTAACTGAAAGAAGTTTGAGAAACCCGAACAAAGTAGTACATACATCGATACCCAAAACACAAAATTTTTTAAAAAATAGTCACTTTATGTGTACAACTATCTTTAATAAAATACCCAATGATATAAAAGATTTGCCGGCTACTCGTTTTAAAATATTATTGCGTAGATGGCTGATCGAAAAAGCTTTTTACTCGATTGGTGAATTCCTTAACGAAGGATAGTTTATCAGTAATTAATTTATAAGCATGATAGTCGATACAAAGTTTTATAAATAATTTTACATAATTGCATCTGACATACTTTTGTTTATTAAACTAAATACCTTGACATGTTCAATAAGTTTAATATTTCCATTTGATATCTTATACATTTTTTAATTATTATTATTATTCTTATTTTTTTGTACAATTCGAAAAAATTGACATGATTAATAACTATTTAAATTGACAATGTTTTGACACAATTGTAATATTTTGATTAAATACTAATATTGTTAAATTGGACACAATTTTATGTAATTATGAAATATTTTAAGTTACATCAATTTTATTATTATTTTAATTTTATTATTAGGTATTATTATTATTTTTTTGCATGCTGTTCAAGATGGCTAAATAGGTCAAAGCTCTTAAACTTAAATATTACAACTGTATATATAACCCTATTTATTGCAAATAAAGACATTATTACATTATTATTACATTACATTAAAAATAAAGATACAGCAATCAACAAGAAACGTCTGTTCTAAATGAACAGCAAGGTTATAACTTTAAATTTCAAAATCACAAAGACACATACAGTCATTATACTATTGCTACTGATCTTGCATGTCGACGGCGGACGTCGAGAATGTGTAAAGTTAATTCGTGCGGTGGGTATGTGCTGTTTGTTTCTTACAATAATATTGTTAATATGACTTCCTATACAACCTACTCTAGAAATCGGTTTTATTGAAATATATTATTTACTAAGTACCTAGAGTAGTCATGGTCTCTTAAAAATATTTGCGGTAGTGTCGTGTGCGTTAGGTCGTTACGTTCCCTCAAATATAGTATAGTTTAGTTGTATTGTATAGTTGAAATTAAAAAAGCAGCCCTTGCTGAGTTTCTTGCTGATTCTTGTCGGTACAAGATTGCCTTAGTTTTGCGAACCATTGGCTAGGTTTTAACTTTCACAAGTACTATGTAACAGCCTAGACTGAATTGATTTTGATATTTATATTAATATCATTCGTTTTGTGGATGCATAATGACACATACAAATACAAGGAGAATTCTGCGCTCCACTGTTTGTTCTTCATTTCAATCCTGAATTCGGATGAATGTTACGAGCAACCAAAAAGTTGGCTCATCACTAATGTTGATGTATCAACCAAACATCGTTCCTTTACACGTAACATAATAAACAACATAAACTTACGATTAAAATAAATTAAAATTAATTTGAAAGTTAGAAGTTTGAAGAAACTCATATTAAAAAAATAATAAATAGAATGTCGTCTTTTATATATGCACTACATCAACTAAAACGTGTAACAGATTTTAAAACGACGCTTACAGCTTACTATGCATATGCATATTCAATAAGGAAGTATTTAAGAAAAAACGAAAGCACTAAAAATGCCCCTCCACTAGATGGCGACTCTAGCAAAAGTTGATTTTTGCAGGAAACGAATGGACCAAAGACAGTAATTTCCGTTCCTTTTACGTAACATATTAAAGATCTGAAATTTAAAAAGTTCGAAACTTAGATATCAATAAAATTACGATAAAGTACAAATAGAATATGATACCAATAGAAATAGTGTCGGCGTTCGTCCACGCCGGCACGGCTTACGGCACCGAGACGGGCATTTGGGGCCTTTCGATTTGGTATATCATCATTGAGAGGTTTTGGGCCGTCTTCCACTACGCTGACCCAATGCGGGCTGGTGGCGAGCACCAGATTGTTGGTTAGTCGGCAGGGTGTACCACGTGCAGATGGGGTTGGCTTGGGATCCGTTAGATGTTGTTCGGACCCCCTTAAATGTATCGAAAACAAATAACACGTGCTTCCGTATTAAAAACAAATTAAAACCCCTATCACAATTCAAAATCAAGGCGCACAGTGCTGCTTGCGAATACTACACGTCTAAAATTTATAGTGGCTGTAATGAAGAATGTTAACAATTTTTTTTTATTAGCACTCCATATTCTCTGTCAAAAATAAAAAATACTAGTGAAAGAATTACTTCGATACGACAATTAGTTTCCGATTTAGAAGTAAAACAAGTTGTAACCGCACGACGCGGGCTGCCGGTGACGGTGTGACGTCATTGCACAACACGCTCAGTCTGGCTCACTTAGTCCGCTCGCAGTCGCGCGCCCGTGCCGTCGAAATTTTACCTAAATACTTTTAAAAATGTCCAATCCAAATACCTGGAAATCATGTGTTGTGCCTAAATGTAAAAATACAACTACAAATTCGCTGGGAAAGTTGTTTTTATAGACATCTTTATGATAAATAGACATCTTTTCAACCTCTTTTTTTTTCACATATAAAATGTGAAAGAGAACACTGTATTTGAAGCTCTCTAAGTTTTAATGCTACTTTGTCAAAAAAAAATTCATTCTGACCGGCTAAATGAAGTGTTATACCACTTGTGCCAAAATCTTTAGCTTTAATCATTTTCAGTGTGGCACCAACACCTGAGAGCTTAGATTTTTTTCAATTTCGACGATGTAGCCACATTAAAAATGCTACAGTATGTTTACAGCCACCTCTGCTGGCGGCACAATCTTCGCAGTTTACATTTAATACTTCTTGATCCTTTTCATTGCATTCTAAACTGCAATGATAAGGTGTGGTACGTACGCGGTGTTCTGGCGTGATTCTACATTTAACCGTACATACATACATCACCTACTCTTTTAACTTGAACATAACCAATAGCATCATTGCCATAGCTGTTTCTTGCCGATCTGAAATAAGTTTCAAATAAAAATAAATAGCCTTAAGTATTTTGTTAGTAAAAAAATACTAATAAATAAATAAGGTTTAGTACATCTGTTCAAACTTCTATATTTGCAACAAAAAATAATTTAATAAAATGGCCTTACGTATTTTGTTAGTAAAAAAAATACAAATAAAAAAGGTTTAGAACATCTGTAACGTTTAACCCACAACATCTACATCCTAGGTACCTATCCTACTTCCTACTTATATTATAAATGTGAAAGTTTGTGTGTGTGTTTGTTTTTTATCTTTCACGCAAAAACTACTGAACAGATCTGGACGAAGTCTGTAATAATAACACATAGGCTACTTTTAATCCTGGGAAAATGTACAGCTCCCGAGGGAATCGTGGGCGAAGCTGCTGGCGGAAGCTAGTTTGCAATAAATCAATGTATGTATTTATTTAAATTTACTAAGAGCGGTACCTATATATACATACGTACGTACCTATAGCTACAAAACTATAATACATATTTGTCTTTAACGTAAAAATTTAATGGTAGGTAGGTACTTTTAATATTTGAGTTGCATTCTTCCATTACGATATTAGTTGCGTATTTTGTTTTGATAAAACAATTTAGAACAGATAAACATTAAGCATTAATAGTAGCAAGGAAAGTTTACTTACCTATGCATTTTTATTCCTCGCATTTCGGCGGCAACGAAATTATTATTTGTTAATAAATAATGCGCAACTTTTAATCCATCTATTTTAGGTAGATTATCCGATTGCCCTTTTTCGAATCCTTTGTCTATTTTATTAATCGAATAATATTTAATATTATTAGACTATTAACTTAATACACGGGCGAAAACACAACAAAATACTGCGCAAGCTATTATATCTACTATAACCGCTGGCGACTTGATACTAAGCGGGGCGCGGCGCGTTGTGACATGACGTCACAAGCGGTCACGTGGCTGTTAGCGGGATTCGATATTTTTCGAAACTTTGAATGCATATAAAATCAAAATTACTAGGTATTTTTGACTACAACAAAAACTAGTGTATTTGTATACATAAGGGCTTTATTGAGACAAAATTTCAAGCGATTTGGCATACCTAGTAACATTCTTCATTGTATAGTTCTGAATGAAAACGATATACAAAAATATCTGGAAATCATCATAGATGAAAAACTAAACTAAGTGGAAAGGTAAGGAAACTTCTGCCAATTTTTAAACGGTTAAGAGAATAATCCGACGAAACGCAAAATACGCACCAAGTGTCGTGTTGCGGAAAACACCCGTCTACAAGATATAAGAAGTATCTGACGTACAAAATTGTCAAAAAAGTAGACGTATCTCTATTCCAAACAATTTTAACGTACTGCATTCCAATCTGGGCAGGGGCTGCCTCCACACAGCTCATTGAGCTAGAAAGAGCTCAAAGGGCCGTCCTTAAAGCTCCACAAGCTTAAAAGATTCTGCACACAAACACTTAATGAAGAATGTGGAGTTCGGCAATCATACATATATAAGACTGTTTTAAGGCAGCATAAATCCATCTACTTAACCAAAGTTGATCAGATGAAGCGTCGTGTGGTCATTCAAACAAAACAATTTTTGCTAGGAAACAATTCTCTTTTCTTATACAAACCTATGAATAAAAGGGATCATTTATATAAAATGAATCGAATGTCTTTGAAACGGGTTTTACTAAATAAACTACTAACATCGGGTTATGAAAACACTGATAACTTATTGAAATTCTTATCATCAACAAATTAAAATTTAATTAAAAGAATAAACTAAAGTAAGTAATGAATCTCCTCCAACTTGGACCATTCAATAAGTTTCTAGTGAGCGTACGCATGCACGCGTGTCCACATTCTCTCATTCATACATTTACTCACGCTATCCACCTGCTCCATAATAGAAGAAACACCGTACCAATGATTTAGTTCCTGAAATCAAACTAGATGTCGTCACAGTACATTCTTGATTTCTTCATGACAACTAGAGATGGGTCGTTGACAAATTTTCCGTCGACGAAACGAAGCCGTTCATGGACCTTGATCGACTAGTCGATCAAGGGGCCAATTCTACTAAATAAATTTTGTTTAAATCGAATCGAAAACGGAACGAAACCGAACGAAACTACAACTTTTAGTGGTTTTCCTATTCTACTCGGTGTCAAAATGGCGTCAAACGATACAGTTCCGGTTCTATTTTAGTTTAGTTAACTATCGATCGACAGAAACTGTAAACGGTATTCTACTCGCTCAATCGAACATAGAACTATATAGATGTAGTTATGCAAACCGGAACCAACCCACAAATCTGTCAAAATCGAGTTATGTGCAGAGAAGCCTAAAAGTGTTGCAATTAAACTCACATGTTGTAAATTCACAAAACTTCTTGATAAATAAATAAAATAAAATATATTCTACAATAAATTATAACTAAAAACAAGAAACCCATTTTTCTCAAAACTGACATCATGTGGCTGGTTTGCATAACTACGTCCATATACTTGAGTCGATCGTCGGCCCGTCGGCCCTTATTCCACTAAAATTTTGACACTGCGTTGGATCGAAACGCTACTGAAACGTTACTAAATCCGAACGTTTCATCTGTCAAAATTAACGATTTCTAAAAAGTTGCAAATTTCTACTTTTTGATGATCGATAGTTAGCGTTTAATGATAGATGTGAAACAATTTATATTATTTAAAATCTTAAGAGGTGCAATTAGGTACCCTCAATTGCTGAGTGAAATAAAATACCTTGATCCATCTTCAGAATTGATAATTAAAAACATTTTGCCCTACAAAAGTAACTTCGGCAAACATATTTGTAGTGTTTGTATAGAAAAAGTTTTTATCTCGGTACATTGGAGAGCTGTGAAACCTGTTCTTCGGTACCTGAAGGCTATAAAAAATAGGAAACTGACCTATAACAATAGTGGTGATCTAATCGGATTTGCTGATGCCGATTATGGTGGTAATCTGGTGGACAGACGATCCTATACAGGATATGTTTTCCAAATGTGTGGTTCAGCAGTGTCATGGGAATCACGTAAACAGAGAACCGTTGCAACATCAACAACAGAAGCTGAGTACATGGCTCTAAGTGAAGCCTGTAAGGAAGCCATCTACATTCGCTCATTACTAAGCGACATCTTTTGCTTTTCGTCACCCATCACCATTAATTGTGACAATCAAAGTGCCATTAAATTAACAAAAAACAACATTCATCACGCCCGCACAAAACATATTGATATTAGACATCATTTTGTTCGTGAGTCTATATCCACTAAACAAGTCAATGTGTCATTCATACCATCAGCTCACCAAACAGCAGACATTCTCACGAAGCCACTGCCTAAGCTGAGACACTATATGTGCCTAACTAATTTAGGATTAGTTTAGTGTTATTTGTTTTGTGTTATTAGGTTAATTAGGTTAGGGCATCAGTGTTAAGGTACCTTTGATATAGTGTTTTTGTACATACAGTGTGTTGATATAAAGGGTGTACATAAGTGTTCTGATGACAGGGAGGTGTAGATAAAACCTTTTTCTATATTAATCAGACACTGGCATCTTTTTGTATACCTTTTTGAATTAGTATTTTATACATTGTTTTTTGTTTTTTATGTCACTCTCTTCTTTACTCTCATCTGACTTTTATGTATTTACAATGTGAAATATATTAAATACTCCAATCCACTGTGACTCTTAATTCCTACATTTTAAGAGTTTGTGAGTGAGTTATCAATAGACTGTAAAGAACATAATGTTTGCTTTATCATTAATTATTTATAAAAATACCTTATATTAAGGTACCAAAAAATTTTAATCTTTAACTGTCTAGCACTTCAAGCATATAAAATTTTCTATCCAATATTATTTATTTCACAAAGATACAAGGATACTTTCAATGAGCACCCTGACGTCTGAAGTAAATATACAAAATCTGGGTATCAAACACCAGATTCCTCATCTTCCTCATGAGAACATAGCAATCCATATGATATAAATTATGTAAAATTACTAGAAAAAAAATGAAATCGAAAACTATGGAGCTAGATAAACAAGTGTGATAGTGCATGCATATGTTTAATAAACTTTTTATGTACACCATTTCATCTATTTGTTATAGATAGTTCTGTAATTTTGTGGTTGCTTATTGACATGTAAAAATGTTGGCAGACTTTAAAAATAAAATAAATTATATCTTGATTATTAATCTTAAATTATTATTTTTTATTAAAAACTTAAATCTTATAGATAAATTAATAGGTTTTCATTCCTCTATCAATTTGAAATGTTAAATTCATATTATGTAGATTCTTAACATAAATAAGGTCCACCTAGTTGAGGCATGTAATGTAAATTAAAATCAATAATTATATTTCTGTTAAAACTTTACATAATTATAAACAATCATTGTAAATAGGAACATCGTAAAATCATTATTAGATTGTAGGGGCTTTTGGCTTTAAGTAAACTTATCTATGATTATAAAAACATGAATTTTTGAATATTTTGTATTGAAAAAAGTAAACTATTGTAGTATTTTTACAGGAAAACTTAAAAGTGTGTATTTACAAGCATGTGTGGAATTCCAATAAAAATGGTACTAAAAAAGTCCTTGTTTAAAAATTAATTAATTTATCATTATTTTTTCTGGTCACTTGCATTTGCAATACTATATTGATATTTATCTTAAAGGAAAATAATTAAAAAACCCACTTCAAGCAATTAGTGCTTGAGGTGGGATTTAAACCCATAAACACTCACAGTCTGGGCGTCTGCTAAAACCAATTTAACTACCAGATAACCAGCAGGTTTTGTGAATTTAAGAATTACCTGCATTACTAGTGAGCATATGCTCATTTATGTTTAGGAAGTTCACCAAAACTATATTAATAATACCATTATAGAGAATAGAATAGAAAATTCTTTATTGTTAACATTACACAAGTTATATAGGTATACAAATTTAAAACAGTTTAACAATTGGCGGCATTACTGCTTAAAGGGATTTCTTCCAGGCAACCATGGGATGGAGAGAGAGAGACAACAATTTATGAAGACAGGGGTGTAAATGTTATCAATAACATTAAAAAGAAAATATGATCAAATAATAATCTTAATTAAATTTTTTTTTTTCTGACAAAGTATTACTCACTTTTTTATTTGGAGATTATAATATTATAAAGGATTATTTCATCATATCATCATCATGTTTAAAGGATTGTTAAACAGGTAAATATACTGTTTATAAGATTTTATTCTGAATTATTTTTAATTTTAAAAATAAAATAAAATGATCTTAGCCTCAGCTCAGTTTTATGTAACATTTGAAATAACATGAGGCTTTCTGTAACCATATATTAAGTTGCGTGCAAGATAAATGTTCAGCCTAATTATGAAAAATACATATTCTACTGTTTTTGACACAAAGTTAAAACCAACCACCAATATTCCAAAGAAAACTGTCATACGCTCTGATGGGTTACAATTTAGAACAAAAAAAAAAATAAGCCTGTGAATCAGGAGCTCTTGTTCAATTTGGCAGGAATTTATATGTGTAAGTTCTTTTATATCAGTTGAAACTTATACTTAATTTGCTCATAGTTAGCATGGATGATAGCTGCGAGCAGATCCATGCAACTACAAGAATTTAATTTGTATACAACTTAATGTGAAAGATATGTCAAATCATTAATAATTTTCTCTGATCTTACTTATAATATCTAGTCAATAATGACATTTCTAATGGGTTTCTATAACAAACATTGTTTTAAATTTAATCTTGAATAGATTTTCCACAGTATATATTATGTTGCCTTGCTTGATTCGGTGTACAGATGTAGGTATAGCCAGATTTCGAAAGATATTGGATTCATTTCATCATAATAATTCTCTCTTAAATGTCTACTTTGAATCAACTATCGTTTATCTTCTTCACTAAGTTATTGATACGTATGAATATTTATTTTCAATCGAAAACTTCTTCTTTTATTAAGGGCTTTCGCATAATTCTGCCAATTTCACGTGCGTAGCCTATGAATCTATGAATGAATTATTCGCCTATGAATTATTTTATAAAATTAATTTTGTAAATAATATTTTCCAGTATAATGTTTCACTTCCTATTACAGTTTAATATTACAAAAAAATACACATATGGGGATTGTTTTAGTAGATATCCCATATTAAATTGTCATTTACAATTCAATTTTGTCAATTTCATTCTTCTTTTATTAATGGTATATCTGCGCATTTCACACAATTCAGCCAAAGTCAAGTGAATAAATTAATTTCTACATGTAAAATGAAAAAGTAATGAATGAAAGATTAATTAAAACATTGTCTGTATCATTGTGGTTTGTATTGACAAAAAGTGAATTGGTGTTGCAATATGAAAATCAAACATCGATTGGAAAATAATCGATTAATTCATTCATTATCATATTGAATAAAAAAAAAAACTATAATATACTTTTAGTTAATTTTGGTGCAATTTTGCATTTTACCTAAGTTTTACGGACTACTACAGTTGTTGATTCAACAACGCCCAAATAAATATATATATATATATATTATTATTATTATGTAATTTCCAATGCCCGTGATTGGAAATGTTATATGAAAACCTAATGAAGTCCCATAAGGTCACAATATGAACTATGAAGTTCAACTAAGTCCATGTAGTTTGATGAAGTCTGATGATATTCAATCAAGTTTAATGAATTCTGTTTAAATGGATTGAAGTTACTAAAGTCATATGCAATCATCATTTAACTTTAACATTTAATTTTTAGTACAAACAAATGTATAAATTTAATGATTATTTTTGTTGTATATTCTTTTGAAACGGAGTTGTTTAAAGTAAAGTATACACCTCTGGATTAATGCTCGTCTTAGTCTTGGACTGATTGCATACCTCACTTCTTACAGTTTGTTAGTGACTGAAAATGAGTCAAAACTTTTCTGTTCACGACCTACCCATGTAGGTACCATGTAGGTACGTTTTATTTTACGGAATCATATTATTCACTTTCATCCTACTTTATCTCACATAATAACATTTATTTTGCGAATTAAAACTCGGTATAAACAATAAAATAAACCAACACCATTCGAATTTTGAAACTTAACTCTTTAATTTTGACGTTATCTTTAGTCGACGCCAGGATTTATAGTATTTCATCTGACTTTTTTTGTTAATTAAAAGACTTAATTATATCGGATTTATGCTTTAAATATTAAGCATGTTTAAAGTTGAGTGCTTAATAATAGAATTGGGTATATGACGCTTTTCTGAAAACTAATTAATTAAAATAGTTGTTTGATACATTATAAACACACTGTCGATATATTACATGAGAATCTGTTCTATTTTCGATGAATATAATTGTTAAAATCTACAGATTATAAGAAATAAACTTTTATTAGATTATTATCTAACATGATGATAATAATACGCAACTTATTTTTATAGTGTCAAATACCCATAATGATAAAAATATTAATTATAAATTCGCGTTTCGGGTATTTTCCCTTGTAGCTTAACACTTTGGTATGCACTTTCTTAATGTAGCTAATATTCGGTTGTTTCGTCCTTATTTTAAAACGATCGAATACAAATGTAATACATTCATTATATAGTGATAAAAAAATGAATAATCATTAATCGTCTCCCGTTTAACTAATAATTTCATTTATTTTATTCTGGTAACACTAATGACAGCTGTTTGGTTCGGCTACGATTACGTTTCGATTTAGTAAACGTTCGTTTGATAATTGACGTTAGCAGAATGCAAATTTACAGCAAAAATCGAAACGTAACCGTTACAGAAACGCTATTGATGATCGATCGTTGTAAATTAGTAGAATTGGCCCCCAACTAGTTGATTTTAACTATAGTTGACATATAGAACTACGTCAACGGGTATGAACTTTGGACGAAGTTTAACGGTTTAAATTGTTTTATTGAACCGTATATCAATATTGAAAAGTAAACATTCTTGATCATCTGTACCTGGTTATAGTTTTTTTTTCGTGTTAACGTAAGAATATCTATGGTCAGGTAGGTTATGGTTTTATTTTGTACATCTGTGGTTATGATGGTTATGAAGGTAAGGATGGATGGCTTAACAGTTCCATGATTTTTTATTGTCGAAAGACAGCGCTAGTATTCTAATTAGATATTGTTTTGGGTTTTGTAATTTAAACGAAACCGTATTATTAAGTCTTCGCTGTCCGTCCGTCTGTCTGTCACCAGGCTGTATCTCATGAACCTTGATCGATAGATAGATAGTTAAAATTTTTACATAAGATTCATTTATTTTGACAATAATGAACAAATACTAAAAACAGAATAAATATTGGCTTTTATTTAATAAAATAATGTTTTTGCTCGATATCGATACTTGCAGCGAGATGACCCTTGAAATATTTACCGAAGATTTGTCCTATATACGTATTCACTTTAAAAATAAACAGTTAAATTAAAATAAAATAAATACTCAAGTTGGCTCCCGTACAAATACAACAGATTTTTTTTTTTGCCGTTTTATAATGGTATGTACGGATCTCTTCGTGTGCGAGTCCAACTCGTACTTAGCCGTTTTTTAAACACACAGTTAAAATAAATATTATGTAATTTTTCTGTAATAGGATAATTATTAATTAAAATAATAATTAATTAAAATATTAAATTAATGTATCACTATATAATTCGGATGCAAAAAAAGACAAAAAAAAAACTTGTGACAGAAAAAGTTAACTTATACTAAGTAGTAAAATTCTTAACACCGCCATGTCAAAAAATGTATAACACCATCTATCGGGGACTAACGTAAACAAACAAAGTCTAACATGTATTTAAACAAGGCCTATGTATTAGATACGCGTGTTCAAATATCTACTTTCTTCCTTTGACTTTAGAGTGTAAATTATTTTAGCTGTCAAAGTTACATGAAATTTTAATAATGGAAACAACCGCATTCCATTGTATTATACAGATAAAGTTATGCGTTGCAGTTTCGTAACATGTTTATAGATGAACGGTGCGTTCTTCTTTTAGCCGCCGACTTTTTAACTGGTTGTTTTATTGTATTATTATACGACAAAACTAAAGCGTTGTAGTCTAGGTGTACGTTGATCAACCAACGTAACGCTCTTCATCTGATCATTGAAAATTCGACTAGTTGAATTATCAACTATAGTTAACGTATGCAACTACGTCGACAGGATGGACGTCGACGGATGGGAGTGTGCGTTTATTTATGAACTACAACCAACGTACAAATATTAACCTTATTGGATGGACTATATAGACTTTCGCAGTTGGCCGAACTACTTCACGTTAATGGATATAAAAAATAATATAATATTTATTTTGTGTAAGATCGTAGTTACCTAGGTGTAGGTATAATAGAAGAAATTTACGGTTTCATGTTTTTTAATAATCTAACTAGAAATCTTTAATAAATATTTTATTATATTTATCAATAAATATTATTTTTCGTCTATAGTGATATGTTTTACTATTTTAACATAATTTATAGATATATTTATAATAATTATTTAGGTTTTGTTTGTTTTGGTTCAAACTAAAATTATTAATCTTAATATTTAAAATTATTCATATAACAGTTGCCCAGAGTGAATTAAATTCTCTAAAATAAAAAAAAATCTATAAACGTTCTTTCAGAGAAAGAAAGATTAGATAGAATATTCAGACAAAAAAAAAATCCCAAGGAAACCCTAATAAAACCCACAATTGGACGAGTATATGCAAAACTAAAGAAAAAAAATATGTTACAACAATAGTTGACCTATACTAATTAGTAAAATTCTTAACACCGCCGTGTAGATAAATACAAGAACTGTATAACACCATCTATTAGAAACAAATGTAAACAACAATCACATTTGACATTCATATTTACAAGGCCTATGTATTAAACGCGCGTATTGAAATATTTACTTACTGTCATTGACTTTAGAGTTTAAATTATTTCAGCATTCAAAGTTACATCGAATCTTTATGAATGGAAAATGATGCGTTGCAGTTTCATAACATGTTGATAGACGAACGGTGGGTTCTTCGTTAGGCGTCGATTTTTAAACTAGTTAACCAAAGAACTGTCAACCGTCGACGCGTTGATTCTACGTTAACGGTTGATTTAACTAGTCCGTTGATTCAACGCCCATCGCTAATGACAACCCTTCCGGTTTTCTTTCATGTTTAAAAGTAAATTAGTTTTCAAATCTCAATAAACAACTCATATTTTATTTGTACTATTTCGTATTCGTATTGATATCTAAGTTTCGAACTTTTCAAATTTCAATTTTTTAATATGTTAGTTAAAAGGAAAAGAAATTACTGTGTTTGGTCCATTCGTTTCCTGCAAAAATCAAGTTTTGCTAGAGTCGCCATCTAGTGGAGGTGCTTTTTTGGTGCTTTCGTTTTTTTTTAAATAGGTACCTACTACCTTATTCTCAATGACCTTGATTGTCTGTGACTGACAGACAATGCAGACACCTGACAGAGCAAATGACATTGATAAGTATGACACTTGTTGCCTTGCTCGCCTTGCCATGTTGCTTGAATTTTCACTTTGAGTGAACTGAATCCGTTTTTGCTCAAATGAGGGTGACGTGAACAGAAACGAAAGCAATGTCCTTCTTTCGAAAATATAACTGGACTATGTGGCTAACATTAACGCTGTAAATTTAATCAAGATGTTTTCGCGGAACGTCTCGCGTGTTGTCAAATACGGGTTGTATGGTACTGTAGGAATAGGTGGAACTGTTGCGGCATTGAAATTACAAGAAAATGAAATCGGTACCCATGCAGTCGTTAGGATCACAAGGACTGCGTTAACTGCTATAGAAATTGGCAGAACATATCAGGAAATGCTTTACAGCAAAGATTGGGATAGAACATCTGCCGAATATGAAGAAGCAAAGAAAGCAGCCCATCAAATAGGTGCAAATAAATTATTGGAACTTTGCAGAGCTAATAAAGGCGTGTATATCAAAATTGGTCAACATGTAGGTGCAATGGATTACTTATTGCCCACTGAATATGTATCTACCATGAGGATTTTACACAAAGATGCACCAAGGAATACTGTAGAGGAGTTGTATAAAGTAATAAGAGAAGATTTGAAAGCAGAGGTTTGTATGCAAAAATGAGTTTTAAGTAAATAAATTTTGAACAAGGGAATACAGCTTCCATTACTTTTATTTAAATTTATCAAAATTAACTATCTCTAATTGCGTTTATAAAAAGTCAACCTTATTGTAAGTAGCTGTGTTTAACTATTAAATAATATTTGCCAGATTTTCATGAGAAATTGTGAATTAATACAACTGCTGTTATGTAACAACATGTTTATATCTTTTTTGCATTTGATAATAATGTTCTTATTATTATACCAATGCAATGTTTGTTTAGAACATATTTATTTATTAATTAAATTGTTTTAATAGACATAGGCTTTTAAAAATGTTGGTTGACCATATTTTGGAATACAACTGGTGCTCTCTATATTAATAAAAGTTGATGTTTACAATTTACAGTATCTAAAAAATATCTTTTGAAGTATAATTAAGGTTATTGATGGTCTCAGATAAATAATCATTTTGTTTGCTTATTTCAGTTAATTTTTTTTTGTATCTAAGCATATAATTAATAATAATGTTTTTAGCCTCAAGAATTATTTACTGAATTTGATCCTGAACCACTTGGAATAGCTTCTCTTGCTCAGGTACATAAAGCTAAGCTTCAAGATGGTACAGTAGTAGCTGTCAAAGTTCAACATCACTATGTTAGGAAAAATATAAAATTAGATTTAACATGGATGGAGTTTGTCCTCAAGACAATGTCCATTGTATTTCCTGATTTCCAAATGCAGTGGCTTATTGATGAAACGAAAAAGAACATAGAAAAAGAATTAAACTTCATACAAGAAGGTGAAAATGCTGAAAAAGTTGCAGTTTTGTTTCAAAATTACAAATGGTTGAAAGTGCCCAAAATATTTTGGGATTATAGTACTCAGAGGGTTTTGGTTATGGAATATATTACTGGTGGGCAGGTGAATGATATAAAATATGTTGAAGTGAGTATTTAAAATAAAAAATTTGAACAATTCTAAGTATCATAATGGCATTACAAAATGAACTTTATAATTAAATTATAGACTAAAGTTACTACTTGGTTTAAATAATTGGCCTCCTAAAGGAAATTAACAATGACAGAAGGGAAAACATCAAGATGAGACATGTCAAGTTATTTTGTTCAGATAATTGTTTAAACATGGTATTAAAATCTTGACTAGGGTAGTTTTTAAAGTCATAATTACAACTTTAAAGACATTGCTTGAATATAATTGAAAATGTATTGAACACACACACAATAACATATTTAACAAAAAAAAAAATTGCTTTTACTTTACTGATTCTTTAATAATTCTTTTGAGCCAAATATCTGTGATTTAAATTCTCAAAATAGTTTCCTTAAATATGTGCCAATATTATTACTTGTTAGGGGCGCTATCTATATCATTTTAGTAAATTGAAAATATAAAGGTACTGGACACCATGAAAAAGTTATATACACACATCAGACTATACATTGTGAACTTTGTACTGACCACGCTATTAACAGAGGTCTGCTTACGTGCACCAGTGTATACTTAATCTATTGTAATATAAACAGCTAACATATATTTCAGGAACACAAAATAAATAAATTGGATTTATGTAAAAAGCTGGGTGATTTGTATGCTCATATGATTTTTGTCACTGGATTTGTACATAGTGACCCACATCCTGGTAATATTCTTATACGGAAAGAACCGGATGATAAAGAAGTAACAGTATTCTTGTTGGACCACGGTTTGTATGCTGTAAGTTATGCTGCATGTCAGGATATTCTAGAATAGAATTAGATTTTTATGGCTTAGAGACTACCATAAACATAGGACACTAATATGATTACATACAATCTCGGGCTTATAATAAGATTTTAATGGTGTAAATTAATAGATAAAAAGTTGTCTATCCCTCACTGAAAATTCTGTGAGTTAAGACAATTTGGGAGCTAAGGTAATAGAGGTTCAGTGAAAGTATCTAAGGTTATAATAATAATCCACTTCCAGATTCTTAACTGGGCTGATTTTTAGTTAAGATAAAAAATATGACAGTTTTTTTTATCAGACCTCATCTTATTACTACTCAAAACCTTCCAAGAGTATGAAAACTAAATCATAGTCATTTCTCCTATAACATGGTAATAAATTCATCTATGTTTCAATTTTAGCAACTCAGTGATACATTTAGATATCACTACTCCAAATTATGGCTGTCAATCATTAAAAAGGATCGCACTGACATGAAATATTTTGCATCAAAGCTGGGAATACGTGAAGAGCTATATGTGATTTTCGCCTGTATGGTAACAGGCAGGCCATGGGAATCTATTTTGAAAGGCATAGGTGATACACGGCCAAGTTCTCATGAGGTATGTTGTGTAGCTTTAAAGTACTGGTATTATTAAAAAGAAACAGTTTTCATTACACCATAATCGGTCCAGGTCAGACTGATCTTGCGACCTTTAGGTCATCTGCATATAAAAATAGGGTTAAATATAGTAAAAAACCATCATTCAAATATGTTAAACAAGACAGGTCCCAGGTGAGAACCTTGAGGCACGGCGGAAGTAATATTATACTTGGCCGAATTGTAACTATTGATAACTACTAAAAAACTTACAACTTAGTGTAACTAGCCAATTTATTAGTGAACCTGACAAACCATATGATTCAAGCCTTTGTGCCAAGGTATTAAGATATCTAAAATATAATGAAAGGCTTTACTTAACTCTTTGTAGACTACATCAATTTGTTTTGGGAGTCAAGGGCTTCTTATGTTGTTTCAGTAAAAGAAACTACTTTCGTACTGGTATATCTCATTGGTACAAAACTATACTGAGGAGTAATGATTACTTATGTTTATTGTGGTTTAAGTCTTAATATTCATTCGAAAATTTTAGACAAGACATAAATAGCGGACCTTATTATGTGTTTTCATACTTGATACACATATGCATGGTAGCATGGCACTGTGTAGTGGAGAAAATCCTTCATACACAGTATATGAAGACTTATCTATCCTATCCTCTTTCAAATTAACTTATTTATTAAAATGAATATATGGTTTGAAGAATAGTGAAATATGTTTTTGTGTACATTCTAATGTAAAAGTGAAGGGATTTTTTAGTCCTACAACAAAGTTTTCACTATTTAAAAGTGCAATGAGGTATTATTTTAGTTTATATACCACTGACTTGTATAATAATTGCTGTTTCAAGTCCACGTGTTAAACATTATTCACGTTAGATTGTTTGAAACGGGTATTAACGCGATAGTTAGGTTTTTTTCACCTACCTATATTTCTCGACGTTTCGACCGGGTTACATCGGCCATCGCAGCAACAGCCAGCCCGTGACAACGGCCGGTGTAACCCGGGCGAAATGTCGGGAAATATAGGTAGGTGAAAAATCTATCAATCTATCGCGTTAATATCCGTTTCAAACAATCTAATATAATTAAACGCGAAAGTTTAATAAGATTATCCATGAGTGATATGAAATTGCATACACCTAATTTGTATTTACGTAATGTTAGTAGTCTTCCTTTTTATTTTAATCAATCCCATATTGTAAAGTTTAATAATACATTCCACATTTCTGCATCGTTAAATGTTACTTTCAGAAAACTGTATTTCAAAATGAGCTCCCAAATTTCATCCACTATGTGACGCAGTGCCTGGAAAATGTCGACAGACAAGCGTTACTTGTGCTACGTACAAATGACTTAATTCGCAGTATTGAGTATGCGCTGGGTGTGCAGGAGAAAATGTGTGGTTTCACTGTTATGACCAAATGTTGTATGATGAGTGTTTATGACTATGAATATAAGGTAATACAATATTCTTTTAATATCCCCACTTCGAAATTTCTTTTTTATAAAATAGATTTTTTTTTCTTCCTCTTTATTACCGAGTTACAACTCTAATCACAGGCAGCCATGTATTCTATACTCTAGTATAGTAGCTCTATGACATAGCCTCCATCAAGTGATAATTTTTTAGCGGGTTTTTATTTTATTAAAAAATACTTCCTTATTACAAAATGTTTAAAACCTTTGTTTTTTTATAAAGTATCTGATAATCTATATAAAAAACAAGTTTTATTCTAACAAATTTTGTGAGAGGTTCGAAGCCTGTGTTAAGGCTTCTGAGACTAGAATTTTCTTATATTTTTGAATTTATTAAATTTTGTTTTTGTTCCAGAATTCTGATTCGGTGATTATCAAACAGTTTCTGACGATAAAATATGGTTTTACATTGTTGCTATTCTATTTGTATACATTATACAAGAGCCTCATGGAGACATGTTGCAATGTATTATAACAATAGTTACAGACTTCAATTTAGTGTAAATAATGTAATAACGCCATAAATATTTCTACATTTATGGAGAAATAAGGTATGAATGGTGATGGTGATCTTTATATGAAATCTGATTAGGTATGATGACAATCTATTTATTTTTAAAAAGTAAGAATATTTTATGAATAATGGCTGTTTTTTTTTGAAAAGAAGCACTATTATACATAGTTTAAAATTTAATGCTTAGTTTTGGGTGCTAAATAAAACTCAATTTTATAGCATTTTTAAACAATACTTACCATCAAATTTAAAAATCTTCGCGCACTGTTGTATTATCTCTGAACAAAGTAAAATTATGCTGTGAAATGTTGACTTCTGGCATGCTAAACTTAATTTTAAAAATATTTATAAAATCAAGCTTTTATTTAAGCTAATGTTTAATATTGTCCTAAGAAAAAAATGTAGCTCACTTGAACGATTGCGGTCATTGTAATTGCGGCGCACACGTTTGATACATATTTTTAGAAGAATATGTAATCCGCCATTTTGTTGTGGCCATTTTGTATTTATAACGATACTATCCAAACCATCTGAAACTAAGAAGAGATAAAGCTTTGTTTATATTTAATAGGATTTTTGTAAATAACAAAGACAAACGAAATGAATGTATTAACTTTGTAAAGACCGTTATGTTAAAAGAAACAAATGGAGATCAATAATTACAGTCTAGCTCAGTGAAACAGAAGTGCGCGAAATTTTTTCTGTTCGATTTAACAAAGCTGAACTGAGTCTAATTTAGCAATATAGATACATGAATTCATATGTATTACTACTGGATTTATTACTGTCGTTGATTCATTGTTTATATTGAAATTGGTGCGTTGTAGACGAGTATTTTTAGACAATGTTTATAAACAAACATATGATATATTGATTTGTTTTGCAATTATGTATTTCATCAGGGAACTTTTTAAACCAAAATGGGTAATGATAAAAAATTATGTATGAAGTAATCGTTAAATTTTACCAAAACGAGGCAATATAGTAATTTTTTACTTAAGTAACCCACCGACAGTAGATTCTGGATCTTCGGTAGTAGTGACAGCACATTACTATGGGTATGTTCCGATATACACTACGAGCACTGCGCAGTTGTCTTACTGCTGAAAAATCCGTTCCGTTATGGACTGCCAGTATACTGCTACAGTACCCTAGGGAAATTCATGACGTCATAAATTGCCGCCATATTTGTACTGTGAGCACTGGAGATTTCGAGGTAAGGTGCTCGCAGTGCTTTTGATCACGTGATCAGTCGAAACAGAATCAGAAAATGATAAGTTTCTAAATAAACAAAAAAAAAATATACTTACGTTTATTATAAGATGGATTTAATTGATAAATATTTTTTTTATTCACAATTTTATAATATTTTCTTTTGAAAAGAGGGAATCTATATTTATATTCACCTTGCATTAACAAATTTGTAAATGGAGCCAAAAATAGGATTAACAGTATACTGGACTGCGTTCCGTTTAAAAAAGTCACCAGTATAACCAGCTATAAAGGAACGGGCTTCCAGTATACTAAATTGACGTCATACTGTTCAGTGGTCCCAGTGTATATCGGAACATACCCTAAAATAACTACGAAGTTTAGATAATTAAAAATCAAGAGTATATAGACTGGTCAAATAATAATTCCTAGTCAAATAATAGTCGAAGAAGTTTCCCTCATTTAGGTATGTGTAGTAGGTCTACATTTAAAATATTTGTAAATAAGAATCAAATTGTCTCAAATTTTTGTACAGTAAATCTGGATGTTATTTTTCATAAGCTGTATTGTATTATATTATTGCAAAATAAAAGAAACATCATTTATTCATATTGGAATTTTATTCGTGAAACAATTTAATATTTACACTGGAATTCTGTTTTCTAAATTAGACAATTTATTGCTCAAAGTACATAGATCACTTTGTATTTTTAGTAGGATATTTGTGAAACTATCCCGATTTCTTCTTCCAAGTTTAAAGACAGAGGTACTTGATATTTGACAGGTTATGTCCGATTTGTAATCTGTCTTCAATAAATTCAAGCACTTTTTATCTGAGAACGGAAAGTTGTTCGCTGGCATCGTTTCTTTTGACACTGCACAGCTTACTGGAACTAAAAATGATAATTATTGCTTAGTATATAAATATACTTTCACCTGTTTGGTAATTATTCTTTTGTACAAGCTAAATTTAAATTCTTTATAACTAAGACATAACTAAGATAACACAAGTCAGCTTTATAACTATATTCATTATAAATAGAAGAGATTTGTTTGTTTATTTTTGAAAAGACTCTGAAACTACTGGACCGATTTTAAAAATTCTTTTACCTACTGAAAGCTATAATTTACATGGTAACATAGGCTAGAATATTGCATGGTAAAACAGCTAATAATTTATAATTGTATTATTATTAATCATGGTTGACAATTGGTAACATGAATCACGAATTTCCCTGTTATCCCATAAAATAATTTATTTTTTTACCATTTTCATTAGCAGCAGATATTGCATTGTCACCTAGCTCTTTTTCTTCCCTTACACTGGTAACGCTGCTGTTTATGATGCTCTCTCCGTTGCCCAATGTCAGCATGTTACGCATAATAGTTACTATAATCATATTCAATCAAATTAGCGTTTAAATTGACGCTTCAAACAAGTTCATTTTAAACATTAACTAAAAGAGCAAAATTCTACTTGGCAATTTCATGGCTATTTTTTCTAATTCCAGGCCTCTGAATTTCAATAATACACATGATTTTTTTTTTAAATTTCATTGTTGCTATTCTATTTGTATACATCTGTAAGTATCGGTAAGTTTATAAATCTTAATATCGTCGGGAAAAACAAGACGGTCGACATTAATAGTCCTATAGAGAAGATCATTAATGAATATCAAGAAGAGTAGCGGTCCCAGATTAGATCCCTGTGGCGCTCTAGAACCTAATGTACGCCACATATGCGACTGTATAGTATAAACTGTAGAGGTTATAACGCACGTCCGTTGCGTGTATGAAGATGTTCTGGTGAAGCGGTTTGGAATTTAGTATGTGTATCGTAATCGTTGGACGGGTCACTCAAAAGAATTGATTTTCAATGTTGCTCCGATCGCCTACGTAGCTTTAAAAACTGCACAGATCTCACACGCGCTCTGATAAATCGTTGCCTATGGGGCTGCCACAGAAAGTTAAGACATGCTTACATTGTGGCCGTGCTTCCGGCATCCAAACCTCTAAGATGTAAGGATGATGTGGATGATTGCCTTTTCGCAGTTGAGTGAGCGGTATCTCTTTGCCATCAGTTGTCTTTAATACGATCACTTCTTCGCAGTAGTCAGGCAGATCAAGCAAGTGCCATATTTTTTGTCGCAGTGCAAATATCGATGCGTTAGGTTTTACAGCTATGTAACGTAGTCTATCTTCGAGATCTATAGAAGTTAAAAGCATATTTCTATATTTTTTGTACATTACTATTTGTTACAAGGCCAAATCTAAAATCTACTTATTCAGAAAATAATTAAACAACCCAACAACTTTGCTGATTCCTAACCAATAGAATAATAATAGAGATCTTGTCAGCCCTCTTAAAAGGTGTATAAAGTAGATCACAAACTAGGTTATGTTATGACTTTACTCTCAGCTAGAAGTGGTGAGACATTTGAATGGACCGTTTACTATAATAAAATGTATCTGGGCGTAATATAATACTGAAATACTTTGCTAAAGATGACATTCGTGGTCAAATCAAAAATCGACAACGACCAGGAGTGCGAACTCTAGCTGCCTACGACATCTTACCGAATATTATGATGAGATTTCGTTTCATTTTACTAATTTTACGTCTTTCGATGGATAAACGACCAAATTGGCAAACACTACTGTCAAATTAATATAGCTGTCAAAGTAGTAGGTAAAATGAAACTTCTTAACGATGTCGTATCCTATGGTCAGAATTAGGTGGTCGCTCTGCTGGGCTAGCACTTTATAGAAGCATTACAATTCATTCTTGTTGATGTTATACTGCTCGATGGCGGAGTGGTCAGTGCGTTCGATTTTCGATGTGGTGGTTAAACATTTTTACAAGGACCCATGATAGAGGGAGGAGATCGATTGCGCCGTGGCATTTTCTGCTTACCCACGTCAGGTGTCCCCATAGCCATTTTTTATTTTGTCTTAAAAGCAGGAGGGAGGTAGTCCTGATTATTCTTAAGTTAGATCACAATAGTTCGTAAAGTTATTAAGGAGCTAGCGCACTCGGTCTGCGAAGTGACTCGGTAAGCAACATTCACAATGGCCTGTCATAGGATGGGTAACCAAAAATTTTTTATCTCGGAGGAGTGCTTCGGAAAGCATTTTAAGCCGTTGGTCTCGGTTGCATCTACAGTCGTTAATACCCACCAATCCGCACTGGGCCCGCGTGGTAGGTCATGGCCCATTTCTATTCGATTCGATTCCATCAATTGGAAAGGCCCGAGTCTCAGCAGTGGGTTGTTAATAGGCTGGTAATGATGATAACCCGTCATAGGACGGCTGACTAATTTATTATCTCGAGCTCCTCTGAGCTTTGGAAAGCACATTAGGTCGTATAACTCATCAATACACACTTGTTGAATGTTATGATGACCCGTTCCTTGTCTGATTTCATCCATAGTGAAGGCCAGGTTTTTAGATTTAAAGGAAAATTAAAAATATAAATATTTACTTACTACCCAAATCATGACGTCGGATGATGAGAAAAGAGATAACTTCCTTCCGAAACAGTTTAATCGGAGCTTTTATTAGTTTAGTTAGAGACATCGTTCGTCATTTCTGGGATATCAATCGTTAGAAACTGGTTTCAATATATTAAAATAGCATATTCTTTCAAAATTTTATTACATACATCTCAAAAACTTTCACTTTAAAAGAGCATATCGAAAGAGTAAATAAAAAATTTGTTTCTCTGTGGTGTAAATATTTAAAGGGAATCCGAGTTTGAAGGTTAAGTTTTTATATGATAAGAGAGAAATGTGACTGATGCAGTCGAAAGATAATCTATTTTTTTATATCTACAGTCACTTTAACTTTGCCGAAATAGTTACGGACAACAATACAGCACTAAAGTACAGTCTTAGATTATATAATATCAGTACAATATATAATTAAAGTACAATATCTATATAAGAATTTTATCCCAGAGGACACTTTATTATTTTTGTAAAATTATGTAATTATGCTATGCTATATACTTTGATTTATACATATAATCAATTTTATCTACATTCAAATCGAAAAATTCGAATTACGAATTCAAAGACGATTCTATACGTACGCACATTATAAACGCATATACATAAAATTAAAAATAAAACTCATTATAGTACCGCCAACTGTATCATAAAACTCATTTTAGTACCGCTATCTTTTTTATGCATTAAACTAGGCTATGGTTTTAGGCTGAATATGAAACAAAGTGTTTTTGAACTTGGGATTCCAAAAATTTACTTCCTAGTAACCTACTTACTTTGTTTAATTTCAATTTCTCTTATGAGTGAATATAAAGTAGTGTATGAAACTGCATATAACTTAGGTATTAAAACACTCGAGTCAACCTATTATCGCAACCAACAAACTCTCGTGTTTTAATATGACGGTTGCATAATCTACTCTTATGATACCTACTGTCAGTTCAAAATAATATACATACATAGTATATAGCGCAGAAAATTAAAAAGTAGGGGTGGGTCATGGCCCATTCTTCCTAATCGTTTTCATTGATATCCCTATCATGAGGTGTCTGTGCGCCACTTTTACATCATTATCTCCTACATGCAGCTATGATATATTATTAAATGTAATTACACTTAATTATAAATTCAAGAAATGTTAAATTCGTACATGTGTTACTAGCCAGGCTCAGATTACGAAAATGATGATTTTAGCGCCCCTTTGACAGTCGCCCTTGCTACTTCCCCCCTAGATCCGGCCCTGATGCTAGTGCTGCAATCTAGTGACAGAAACTTGCAGTAATATACTCTATAATTCGTGCAGATATTAATGTTTAATAATAAGAAAGAACGTTTTATTTAAATATAATTTATTTGGTAGGTAATGCTAGTCTTAAATATATATTAAACTAATAACAAAGTTGATACTATGTAATATTATTCTAGTTTTTGAGCTTGAATTGCAAATAATAACATTTGAGAGTTAACAAATGACCACCTATTTTGCAAAAAGTTGTAGAATAGTCCATAAATCAGTTCAACATGACAATTATCTGAAAAAGAAAAACCACATTAAAGAATTAAGCTGTGTAATTTTAATTTTTTATTCACTCTTATTATAATGGGAATAAGGTCTATGTTTACCTTGTGTGAAAACTTGTCAAATCAAAAATAGGCATTTGATTAATTCTTTGCAGAGCTGACATTTTTATCTAATAGAAAAACACTTATACATTTTGTAGTCTCAAAGAATCGAGCCAGGAGTTGAAGCCACGGCTTTTCCTTAATAGCACTGACCAATCAGCAAGTATATACTTTGCATTACATTGTTAGTAAATATATTCTAACCTAAGTAGCTCGGTGGCGTAGTAGATAAGTGATGCGACCCGCGATCGTTTTTGTTAAGTAACTTTCGCAAGGGTCAGTCACAGGATGGGTGACTAAAATGCATGTTAAGCCTTTAATCCTGGCTGCATTTACAGTCGTTAATATCCTACAATCCGCATCGGGTCAACATGGTCATGACCCAACCTATGATGGCTTAACCATGAGCCTCTGTAGTGGAGACGTAAAAGGGCTGATGCTGATATTTCTAGAAATGTTTACTGTTTAGGAAAGCTACAAATATGAGTCGATTAAATAAAAAATGGGTTGGCAAATTTTTATATTTAAAATACTATATTGTAATGTGTTATAAAACATAAATTACCTATAATTTAAAATCAACTTACTTCTTTCTAATAGGAATGACATCTCATTAGGTGTGACCAGCATATCGTAGTGGTGGGTTCCTTTGGGTACAATATTTAATACATATTCAGATATACAGATTCCAAGGATTTGTGTTGCTCTCGTCCGATTTGGTGTTGTGAAGAATATACGACCACCAGGCTTCAACACACCAACACATGATTTTATGAACAATTCTTTGTTGGCAACATGCTCTATCACTTCAGATGCCACTACGCCATCATAATATTCATTGTGATCATTAAGGTGTTCCTAAAATGTGCATATAATAAATTAGGTGTAATCAATACTGTATTTGTAGTCGTTTATACCCTCCAATCTGCATTGAGCCAGTGTGGAGGGTCATGGCCCATCCTTCTTAACCATTCATAAGAAAGGCCTGTGCCCCTACAGTGGGGACGCACTCAGTGCACAAATTTATAGTAGTGAACAAACTATAGGTATAATAAGAGAAAACGATTTCCCCCGCTTATATTATAGCCTACTAGCTTTTCCTCATCAGCTTCGCCTACATGGTCTTGTATTATAGATAAAAAACTTCCTTTTGAACCATCCTGTCCTTTCTTAATGAAAAATGCTTAAAAAATCCACTTTGCCCCTGGACCCATGACCTTTCGCAATCGGGGTGACTGGTCTAACCACTGAGCTACCCAAGACCTAATGGGACTGTTGAATTTTTCAAGTACTTATTACTTTTTTACTACTACAGAGCATATTTTCATCAATGTTCAGGCATTGCCAGGGACAAAGTCGATTTTTAAGCATTAAGAATATTTTTCAGTATAGCATTGTGAATGCAAAATTAATCAAATATAATCACACTCTCTATTACAAAAAACATTAAAATCCGTTGTGTAAGTTTAACAACCATACATACTAAGGACAGAACAACGGAAAGCAACTTTGTTTTGTACTATGTATTAATAAAATAATAAAACAATGATAGGCTAGTATTTATAATCTTACTTTGTCACAAGACAGAGTCCTCTTATAATGCTTACAAATATTTGTTTTCTGTTTGTCTATTATATATACTTTACCTCAACTGTAGTGCATACATATTTAGGTTTATTAATCAGCTTAATATTTTCCTGACAGTGCTCTTGAGCTATATCTATTAGATTTCTACTTGCATCAATACCCGTGACTTCTGCACCAATTTTAGCCAAAGCCTAAAAGTATAGGAAGCAGTAAAAAGCTATTCAAAGGATATAAATAATACATAGTAAGGGGAATATCTATATCAATGGATGTGTGCCTTATGAAAATTAAAATTACATTGTCAATTTAAACAACACATTAAAAATTTCATTACCTCTGATAGTATACCACCTCCACAACCAACATCTAATATTTTCTTATCTTTTAGTGGTGTTGGAGTTCTATCCTCATAAGGACATTGTACAAGACCATCTCTAATAAGAGGCACTCTGGAATGTGAAAAGGATGTCTATAAAAATAAAAATAATAATGACCCAAGTTTTCTTCTGAATAAAAATCTAGGCTGGGAGTGATTTAAGAACTCAAAACCTGTTATTAAATTTTTCCTAAGGAATAATGTTAAGATTAATTTAATAAAAATTTGTTAAAGTAGGTGTTTGATTACCTAATCGCATTCATTGAATGTAAAGCTTTTGCAGGTCCATTTAGATTCCACCAATCTTCATTTTGATTAGAAAACATTTTGATCTCATCTTCTTTTATTGTTGAATTTTCTGTTTTCGCTGCATTGGCACTTGTTATTGACTTACTAAGGACTGGGGTGTCACTGCAAATTGAATGAATTATGCACTATCCATTAAATAATTTTTAATACATTTTTATTATTGTACTTACAACATGACATTTTTTAACCAATGGTTTTTCATAAGTTTTCTTATTTGTGCCATATTTAAGGAAAAGACACTTACTCTGAAATAAATAAAACATCAATTAAGAAACTAGGTATAGATTATCTTAGGTATATTCTAAGTTTGTTTTTGTATTTAATTGTAATACCAAATTAATTGATCGGCCTCAAATATATAACAAAGAATTTTCTTATATCTATTCACGATTTTAGTAACTATTAGATTAAAAGAAGATCCGAAACATAAAAATGCAGATGAGTGTTAGGTAAGGACGTCAGTAGATAACAAGCAAAGCATTAAATAAAACAATTTTACGATTATTAAGATGGCAATTTTTGTTCTTCTTCTTCTTTTTTAATTCATGGCCTATGGGGTCTATCTGCGTTTACACCATTGGTTTACACAATTCCGCCGTCGCCAATAGGTAATCAAAATAATTATCATTTCAGTCAAATTGACAGCAGGGCAGTGTTACCAACTCCCAACAAAATAAAACCCTAAAATCAAACTCAAATAACCCTAAATAACTCTGAATGGTGTAATCAAAAGCTCCAAAAACAGCCCTGTCCTGCTTGTATTACCCACCGATTAATGGTATTGTTTAAAAAAGTTTTCTGTTTTATTAAGATTAAAGAATAAAATAGACCTCAGTTTTAAATTAATTAACTTTATTAATTTTAATTATTTAAAAATAAATCTTCAAATAATTTTATAGGTTCACTTTGGACATCAACATTCAGTTCAATAACTTTTTTCAATTTATCTCTCAAAAATAACAATAACGCTTTAAACGATATATTTTGATCGCAAGACAAATGTTATATGGCAGAGATCTGCTCTGCCATATAACATTTGTCTTGCGACTTAGCAAGTAAAAACAGTAAATTTAACTCATCCCATTGTTCTAGCTTCGTAACGTGCCAGCCACCGTGTCACACTTAAACCTTGTATTTTTTTTGGTGATTGATTATTGTTGTAGCTGAACCAATACCAAAAATTTTAATTGCCGAGGTAATAGTTGAGCTGCATTTTCAGCACACAAATGAAGTGAATGGCTTACACACTTTACAATCTTAAAAAATGTTGTGAGTATTTGCCTTTGTTTAGATGAATAAAACGCACCATAATACATAATGTTTTATTATGACTAAAATCATCCCAAAACACAAGCAATAAACCATGACGCGAAATTAAAATTACAGAAGATGCAAATATATTAGAAAATGTCATATTGAAGCCATAGCAATATGCATATATAGCCCACAGACATACACGCACGTCCAGCTAAACATTTGTTTCTATATAAAGCACAATTGGTACCTGTTTGTCATATAATTTAACGTTTTGTCGAATTTGAAGAAAAAACATAGTTCTTTTGTATGTTGCAAACGATGTTAATTATTCTATTTTTGATTGGGTAATTTAATCAAAAACTGTTTTTTTTATTACTAATTTATTGAATTTTTTTGGCACTAAAATTAGCCCTAAATTTTCTTAAGCCCCAAAAAAAGCCCAATTAGTTTATTTCCAACCTTAATTTGGGGCTAAAAGCCCTAAGTTGGTAAGCCTGCAGTAGGGATGAATGATATATCCAAAGATGATTGAGAAAACCGATATGTATATATCGATGCACAAAAACATTGATAACGATGAAAATTTCAAATAAATAAAAATAAAAAAGCCCAGAAAGTAAATGTATATCGGTTATCCTTGTCAAGTTCGTCTTACGAAACTAGATTCGCAGTGCTGGAGTCAAACGTCTGAGTCCCCAAAAATTTAGTATAAAATTAAAAGAATTGACATTTAGATATACAATACAAAGCAATGCATTAAAATCCAGCGTGAGGTTTCAATTATTTATAAGCCGCTCGACCATGCCCTATTACCATTGACATGACAATTTATTCGATATCCAAATAAACAGTTTCCTAGGGACTACGTAGGCGAAGTCGCTGACCGACAGCTAGTATATTACTAGACGTATGAGTGCGTTCGAAATGACGCTAAAGAAACTGTAATAAGTAGGTTCTAATTCATCATTGAAATTGTTATTTACTTTTCGAGTTTCTTAAGTTTGATATTTGCTTTTGTTGCCGTTTTCGGATGGCCGTTTTAAATCAAAACTAATATTTGAACTGTTAAATATAGTACTTTCGTTCGCACATTTTGTTTGTTCATGGATATTAAGAACAATCAGAAATAAAAATGGTCAGGAAAAGACCAAAACGTTGCCGAAAGGTGACTTCGTTTCGCCAAACTTCACCCCTTTTTGAAGATTAAACTTAATGTTTTTATATGACTGCAATGGCGCAACATTTTCATTTTTCATTTGGGGTCGAGAGTGAGATATCGTATGGGTGCACGCACAGACTAAGAAGAAGATACTGGTGCACCCCAAAAAGTGAAATTAGGACGTAGACAAAACGTTATCGAGTTTGAGATACTACGCGTGTCTTTTCAAAGGTAAAGCGATTGTGCTAGCGATTTATAATAAAAACTTAGTACTCAAACTTAAATGAATATTTGTGTTGAATGCTGGCCTTAGACAATTCCAATTATTGTCAAATTGGCGATATCCTTCATTCAATATCTCCCAAAAAACGTCTCGATTGCAAACTCTATCACATGTCAAATAGCTGTAGCATGAAGTTCGTGAATATCTCTCAAATATCAAACGGGAAGGGATTGCGATAGATCTTAAAATTAGACTTCTGTGGTCTAATTGTCTATTTCAACGTAGGGGTTGAAGATATTGAATTGTTCAACAATACCTAATGAATTTGCAGTTAATAGCAATTTTTTCGACATTGACAGTTTATATCAGTTTACTAATTCTTTTACCTGTTGTTTTTTTATGAGTAGCTATCAATAATTATACTTCCGTTAACGCTTGTTAAATTATTGCAGCCCTGTCTCATGTTCCCTATGTCTTTGATAGAAATAACCAATCTATCATTAGAATATTGGCTTTAATCAACATAAAAATATTAGTTACATTAAATATATACTGAATTCATATTTACAATGTCAAATGAACAATAGACAACATATAAATACTACATTCACCCCTCTCATGTTATTTAGTTTCTAACAAAATCCTTGAGATATTCAGGAATCTTCTTATCACGTGACGACCGACGCAAAACCTCGGTACCTTCTTCTTGAGTGCCAGATGAAGAGGCAGTAGCGTCAGTCTCTCTAGGAAAACTACCTGATTTATCACCTGTAACAACGGGTACATCTGCAGCATCAACTCCCTCATCAAAATCGTAGTCCTCTGTCGGTAGTTGGGCTAATTGTCTATTTGAAACCGTGGTTTCACGTCCATCAGATAAGCGAACATGAGAATAATGAGGATTTCCATGAAGTAATTCTACTTCTTCTACGGCAGGATTAAATTTTGATGTTCTAACGTTCTTTTTCATTAGTACTGGACCGGGAATCAATAACCATGAAGGTATGGTATCCCCTGTCGGTGATCGACGTGTATGGCGAAATAGATGCTCATGTGGTGTTTCATTGGTAGCTGTGCACAGGAGTGATCGTATAGAATGCAAGGCGACGTTTAATACTTGTTCCCAACATGAACTATCTAAACCATTTGACTTAAGACTGAGTTGAATAGTTTTCCAAAGCGTCCCATTCAAGCGTTCCACCTGTCCGTTTCCCTGAGGATTGTATGGAGTAGTACAGCTTGAGGCAACACCATAGGTTGTTAGAAATTGTTTTATTTCATCCGATGCAAAGGCCGTTCCTCTATCTGAATGAATATAAGCGGGTGCTCCAAAAGTAAGGAATAAATCTTTAAGACATTTAATGACAGATTGTGAAGATAAATCAGAACATGGATAGGCAAACGGAAATCTTGAATATTCATCAATTATCGTGAGTATATATTTGTTACGAGAAATCGTAGGCAAAGGACCCATTATTACGATATATCGCGGCTTAATTTCTGCACATATAGGACATGACGCCGTAATAGATTTTACGTCATTAATCGAGTATGGTAAATTCTTTGTTCGAATCCAATGCCACATTCTTACAACACCTGGATGGCACAATAACTTATGCAAGTCATATAACTTGTTAGTACTAAGGCTAGCGCAAACTCTAGACAATGTATCGGCGGAAACGTTTTCTTTGCCTGGCCGATATACTATATCATACTTAAAGCAAGACAATTCTAGCCGCCATCTTTCAATTTTCTCATTTTTGATCTTGCTGTTATGTCTCTGATTTAACATAAAAGATACTGATCTTTGATCTGTCACTAGCAAAAAATGTCTGCCAACTAGAAAATGACGCCATTTTCGTAAAGACTCAACGATAGAATAGGCTTCTTTTTCAATAGAAGAATGCTTTTTCTCGGCGTCATTTAATGATCGTGAAAAAAATGCCACTGGCCTTTCATTTTGAGACAAGGTTCCAGCAATAGCGTATTCTGATGCATCGGTTACTATCGTTAAGAGATTAGTTTCGTTTAAACTTATCAGAGCTGCCTTAGCGATATCTCTTTTAAGTTGTTGAAAACTGTCACTTAGCTCCGTGAGTGGTAATTTTGCTCGTACGAGTGGTTGGATTTTAGCTGAAAAGTTAGGCACCCATTTTGAGTAATGAGCAAACATTCCAAGTGCTCTCTTTAAGGAAGCAGTATTATTAGGTAAAGGTAAATCCATTAATGGCTTTAGACGATTTTTGTCTGGTGTAATTATGTTATTACTAATTGTATATTATAGATTAATAGTTTCACTTGCAAAAGCACACTTATCTTTATTAAGAGTTAGATTATATTTAGCAACCGCTTCCATGAATTTTGATAAGTTCTCATCATGATCTTCTTTTGTTTTCCTACAAACTGTATCGTCATCTAAATAAGCATACGTCCCCTTTAGCTTATCTTTTTGTATGACGTACTTTAAAGTTCGTTGAAAGGCTGCTACTCCATTAGTGACGCCAAACGGAATGCGAGTAAATTGATATAAGTTCCTGCAAGCTTCAAACGCTGTAAATAGTCGTTCTTTCTCTAATATTGGAACTTGGTGGTGAGCAGATTTTAAACCAATTTAACTAAAATAGTTATATCTTGAAACTCTAGATATTATTGAATCAATTTTTGGTAAAGGAAAGGTATCTAATTCAGTATAACGATTTTTGGTTCGGGAATAATCTACCACCATTCTCCTACGATGTGTAGTTCCACCCGTTACTAGAACTTGAGCTCTCCATGGTGATACGCTTGGTTCAATAACTCCATCTTTCAGCAATTTTTCAGGCTGAAAGATGGAGTTATTTTAAGAATATAAGGAAAGGTTAGAGAATATAGTAGCTGGAGGTACTGAAGCCTGCATTACATTGGATTTTTGAAGTGGTTCTCTGTCTCCATCTGAATTCTAAAGATCTGTGATGTTTTAAAATATCATGCCCAATAATAACATCTGCAACCTATGTGCAGATTTATTATAAGCAATGGATGGCGCGTGTAACTATGTTCATTCAATTTTATTGTAGCATGACAAAGTCCGTTAACGTATGACATCTGCCTTTTCCGTCGCGTAGCAATGGCTCAATTCTCATCCGACAATGTTGAATAAGGTATTTCACTGACAGCATTGATTTGTGTCTTTAAAACTGAGCTTTCGGTAATCGCATTATTATCTTTCTCAGCGGATTCAAGTGTTACGGCCTGCTTCACAGCATCATCTAATGATAGAGTTTTGTTCTCTAAAAGTCGTTGACGAATCTGTTTCGAACCTATCCCCGATATAAAGGCATTTCGTATATATTCTTGTCTATATTCTTCTGCTGTAACACTTTTGAAGGTACATTCATGAGCTAAATTTTTTTACATTTGTATATATTCAGGTATCGATTCACCTGTCAGTTGTTTTCTTGTGGAAAGTACATGACGAGAGAATATTTCGTTTTAAGGTTTTATATATGCATCATTCAATAATTTAATAGCATCTTCAAACGTAATACAATCTCTTATTATGGAAAATATTGTAGGTGTCAAATGATTAATAAGCAAACGTAATTTCAACTCAGTAGAAATATGAGGACCTTCTTCGTTTAAAAAGTTAGTAAACGTAGCTAACCAATGGTTCCATTTGAGATCGGCCATCACAGAATTCGGTTCAGATTCAAATCTTTCCGGTCGGAGATAGCGAGACACATTTGACATTTGTTTTGATATTTCTTCCGTAGAGGTTTCTCCTTCGACATTTTTATCAGCTTTCTTTATGTTGATTAAATTGATAGAAATAACCAATTTATCATTAGAATATTGGCTTTAATCAACATAGACAACATATAAATACTACAGTCTTCATATTTGTCCCTGAGAGTGGAATCTAAATAATTATAGAATCAACTTTAGGTAGTGCTACCGGAGTGCTGTCTATACTAATAATATAAAGAGAAAAAAAGGACTCTTTCTTTACATTGAATAGGCACCGATACTTACTAGTGGACCGATATTAGAAATTCTTTCTTTCATGTACGGGAGGCTACACGTTTACGAACGTGTGATATAGCCTATAATTTACGCAGGCGAAGCCGCGGGAAAACAGCTAGTTCATGTATAAAACTTCTCATGGCTAATCGAATCTAAGCTAAGCATCATTACACGCTTTTGTTATAGATATTAGTATGCGTTCATTATAATCGGTTTCAAATACATCCATTTTTAAATAAAACGTTACATGTTAGAAATTGATATATATCCAGATGGAATGATCATCGACAAAAAATAACATTAAGTACGCTTACTAGGTGATCAGCTGTTAAACATCCGCCATTGTAGTAATTAACTTCTTGTTAAACGTTTAAACAAGGTTGCGACATTATTTAATTTGGCAGCTATTTAAGACGTTGCTCAAATGCGTCTTAACTTTAATGAACGTTTATAAGCAAAGATTGTTGTTAACTAATTGCTTAGAAGTGTCTTAATTTTAATCAACGTTTATAAGGCTGTATATGTTTATATTATAGCATATAATACATTTTATTTATAGCTTTTTATACTATAGGTATTTTGTACTAAACTTTTTGGTATTAAAAGCACTACTCTTTGTTGTTAATTTTCTTCATAGTTAAAAATATACTTACTCTTTGTTTTATATGGCTCTCTTTGAGTTTGTATTGTTGATCGAAGCTTTCCTATTTTTTGTAAAGGGTTTCACGAATCAATTTAAAATATGAGTAAGGGGACACCTTTGAAAACTGCCACAGTTGACATATCCCGTTTCTGTAAAAGTACATTTTCATTAACTTTTGCAATTGAATTACTCGGAATAGACATATGGCACGACTGCAATGAAGGGTGGATCGATCTTGGGCCTTGCATTCAGGGAATGAAGATACAATATCATTTGTACCCTGGCCAATCTTTTGATATAGATATCCTTATATGGCCTCACGTTGCTAAGGTAGATTTCTAATACGTATTTAGCAAATAATAAAATAAGAAAATCTGTCGTCTATACACAGCTAAGCAGACTTACAAATACCTGAAACAAGAGGAGTTTTCATGCGAAATTGTAGTATTTTTTTATGGATTAGTCACAGATATTTTCCTAAATTGTAGACAAATTCAAAAGGCCAAACGCTTCCATGTAGACTGGCCCAAGCTATAAGTGCAACATTTTTTTTTCGAAATCAGATACGTATACCCTCTATTTTTTTCTATTTGACCTCAAAAGTATACATAATAATTATTATTGTGATTAAATAATGTTAACCGGTGCCGACTTGACTTCATATTTTTTTATGGAAATATTATGTCACTTAAGTCGTAATTCCGATTTTCTTTTTCTATATGTGTACATGATATTTTAACATTAAGTAACCTTCTATAAACTTCATTCTCAATATTTGTTTTTTTATAATAAAGATAAATATAATTGGTGTTCTTTGTACACAACGTAACAACAATGAGGAAGTGTTTTAAATATATATTTGTTTGAAAGCAAACTAGATGTGGTTACGGTACGTTCTTGATATTTCCATGACAACCTTTCCGGTTTTCTTTCATGTTTAAAAGTAAATTAGTTTTCAAAACTCAAGACACGAATTTCGTATTTGTATTGATATCTAGGTTTCGAACTTTTCAAATTTCAGTTTTTTAATATGTTATAGGCAAACCATTTAACTCGCGGGACGCCTGCGGGGTAAGAGGTAGGTGGGCGCGGGTATCGGTACACACGTAATGACTTGTTTCGAGATAAATCCCGAGATATCTTACTCGGATGCCAAATAAATAATAAACTTTGTCATTTCATTTCATTTCACTTACATAGTGAAATGAAATGAAATAAGTCGCGTTCCAGATCATTTCCTTCTTTGATGATTTTACTCACAGTAGACAGTGATATTTGCGTTGCTTGGGCGACGATTTTGTGCAGGTTTACATCTTGTAAAAATTCCGTGGAAGTTTGATCTTGTTTTCTTTGTTGAAAGAAAGAATAAACATTGTATACTAATTGTTTAGCTTGCTTGTTAATTTTTTTAGCAAAAATTTTGGACCGTCCTTCAGCGTTCATCTTGGAAAATATCTCAGGAAAACTAATCTCGTATAGATCTTGTGCCGAGCGTCCGTAACCAAAAAGCCGACTGCACGCCGCGAGAGCCGCTAGCGTACTGAGAAACGAAAAAATAAGGGAATCGTACCACAGCATAAAAAAAGTCGTACGCTCAAGGAAAACATAAAAAAAAGAATCGTACAAATGTTAGATATCTATTTAATTAATACTGATAATCATTGATAATTATAACAGTTACTTTTATGATAGAAATTTATAAAATGTAAGATGGAAATAAATTCAAGCAACTATTTTTTTTTGTACAGATTTTCTGTGTTCATAAGTTTTATCATATTATCAGTAGGTTTAAAGTCGGTGCAGTTCCCACTGGCTCTAATCAATTGCTTCGCAAGTAAGGTCCCATTGACTGTTTTGTTGGTCAAACTATTCCTAAGTTTGGTTTTTATCAAATTGACCTCACTAAACGTTCTTTCGCAATCAGCACTGGAGTGCGGTAAGCACAATAAATTTAGGGCAAACTGCGCCAAAGTTTTATATTGTTCAAACCTTTGCTTGATTTGTCCCCAAAATTCGTCTGGGCTAAGCGTCAAGTCTTCTTTTTCAATGACGTTAGGGAAGCTACGCCATTCGTCATCTATTGATTGCATTTCTTGAATATTTTCAGGACTAACAATTCGTGGAACAAGCGTCATTATTGGCAGCAAAGATGGCATCTTGTTTCTAAAATTTGTGGATACAGCATTAATAGGCTCAATGCATTCAATTTTCGAAAGTAAAGGATCGTCTAAATCATAACGTTTCTTTATTTCTTTTGCACTGGTAATCAAGAATTGACGACATCGATGAAAAAAATCTTTGCGTGCTGGGACTTGTCGAACAATGTCGGGCTGTGTCACTATGTTCATCACTTGTATTCCGAGGTACATCTGATCGTCTTTTAACCATTTTTCTTTGCAATCAACAGCAATTGCAGATAGCTCAGTGCGGTTCACATAATCTCGATCAAGAAAACAAAGTAAAATATCTTTGTACATTTCACGTACCTTTTCATTTAATGCGGTTATTACTACTGTTTCTGACTGGAAAAGTTTATTGAAATTTGTGAATTTCGGCAAAATCCAGGATAAAAATTTATAAAATAGTTGCATAAATGGATCGTTCAAACTGTTGTGGATCAACTCTGTTGAAACTAGGCGTTCGTTTAACCAGCAGTCAGTGAAAAAAAGTTTTAGTGCAGACCACTGCTCTAACAGCCGGTCCACAACAGCTACCAAAGATAGCCAGCGAGTTTGAGATGGGTGTAAAATCTTATGTGGCGATACGTTAAGAAATTGTTGGAATTGTTGAAAACGGCTTTGTCTCTTGGAACTATTTTTAAAGAAACCATAAATTTCTCTGGCCAAGTCCTCGCAGCGACGTGGTAACTGCTTACATGCCTCTGAAGCACACAGATGTGCAGAGTGGCAAACACATTTAATTATATAAATACCAGGCAAGTTCTCATTTAATCTGCTTGCAACTGAGTTGTTTGCGCCCATCATAACATTGCACCCATCAGCACCAAAGCCGATTATATTTTCGGTTGGAATATTGCGATCAGAAAAGGATTTCATCAAAATCTTATATAAATTCTCTCCAGTAGCGCCCTCTTCTGACATTTGAGGATTTTCAGAATTAAATAATTCACATAGCTCCCAGAACTTACTGACAATTTTATTTTGATTGGGATCAAAATATCTCACAATTATGCAGCTCGCTTTGTGAGTGCTGATATCAGTGGATTCGTCTGATAAGACACTAAATTTTCCTTTAGTTAAATTGTCGACCAGTGATGATTTTTCAGTTTCCCCTATTACTTCCGTAACTACAGATGTTGCTTTTGTTCTTTTCATTGAAATTTTGTTTTCTATACCGAATGACTCTAATATTCCGTTTATTAAATCAGATATATGATCTGCTGTTTGGAAAGCTATGTTGTGCTCTGCTATGAAACCAGCCAATTTAATTTCTGTTGCTGCAACAATTTTATTTTTGGGCACTTCTTTACTAACAAATGACATTATACTACGCTGTTTTGAAGTACTCGGTGCGGTGGACAAAGCTTTAATGTGTTTTTGACGTGTAGTGTGTGTCTTTAAAACAGAGTATTCGGATACTAATTCTACATCACAAACGATACACTTGGCTTTATATTCATTATTACCCCGTCTCAACCAATCCTTAAATAAATGCAACTTTTCCCAGTCTGGACGGTACCTCTGCGCTCTGTGCTGCTTATCTTTATCAGATGCCGCAAGTTCGCCTCTGCGAGCTAATTTGTACTTTGGAGTACGAGGACGCTCGGTATCACTTTCGTCACTCATTTTAACACAACACAGATACACACAAGAGTTTCCACGATTTAAAATAACAAATAAAATCGGCTTTGTCTCGATTTTCAACTCGCTTTACTTTTACAATGAATATGAAAACAAATAAGAACCTTGTTTACAATAAGCTTACTGACACATTCATAATAATATGTATGTATGTAGAAAGTAGAATACAAGGGAAATCCCCTTAAGAAATTGCAATAGAGTGTTTTTTTTTGTTTGTTCATTGGACAGGCTAAGGTCAGAGACCATAACGCCTGTCTTTAGTAAGCAATAGAGTGGTTAGCTGGGCACGTTCGTTTCATTGTTTAAATTTCTTTGACAAATTAGTTTTAATTATCAGAATTTAAACCAATTACATGAAAAAGTCGTACGTTTCCGTACGATTTCAAAGTTTCGATCGTGTTCGTATGAAATCTACAAAAAATCGTACAAATACGATTTAAATCGTACTAATGGCAGTTACTTGTGCTCCCTGCCGCGCGCGCGCGCCTTCACTTCCGAAACGTCTGTGAGTTCTTCCGCGCCCACCTACCTCTAGCCCCGCAGGCGAGTTAAATGGTTTGCCTATAGTCAGCATGAGCAAGGTGTCATCCATGAAGTCAAAAAACTTAATATCAAAAATTAAAAAATCATCACCATAAGATCAGTAGTTCAAAATCTCAACACTTAGTAAACTGTAGGCAATTTGAATGTTTACAGTTTACTAAGTCGACTGCTTATTATCAAATTGTATTAAGTCAATAACTAACTAGATCAAAATTCAAAATATCAACAATACTAGAAGAAGCTGCATCATGTGATTAATACAAACGTAGATATTTTACTAAACATTTTTTAAAACAAGGAGTTAGTAGTAACATACTTTATTTTCATTATTTTTATTTAGATTAGTTAATAATTAAGATAATAGACCTAGCGCGTCGTGTTACTCCCAAAGCCACATTCGTCCCCAGCCAGCATCGAGTTGACCAGACCTACAGTCCGAGATCTATCCAAATTTGCACTAATGGCAGTAAGCTGGATTGAGGGGCGGCAAAGGGCGCTCTGTTGTGTATTGACCCCGACGCGAGGGCTGGCAGGAAATGCCGGCCATTCTGCATGCTTGTCAATTAGCGCAATAAAGAAATCACACTGACGCGCTCATCCTATCAGACTCGCGATCCTCACTGGACGTCCTAGCTCAGCGCGACTGTTCGCATCTTCTGGTCTCCCTTATCCACCAGCCCATTGTCGAATTTGTTATTGCACCCACGACGACATTTTAGGTTAAAGAAAAGTTTAGGAAAAGTCTTTTCGCAGATAGTATACATAAACTTGTAATATTTTTTTTCTGGATATACCATTTTTATCAGGCTGGTTTCGGTATCATCAAAAAGTTTATATTTTAAAGAAGATAATTCCGAATCCGGATCGGACTCCGAATCGGTGATGCTGTGTGTATAGTGGGATTTGAAGGTCATTATTTATTATGACCTGTTACTGCCAGGCAAGACAATTGATCCTAAATTCTATTGTGAACAACTGATGAGGTTAAAGCAAGAAGTTGAGAGAAAGCGGCCAGAATTAATCAACAGAAGGGGTGTGGTTTTCATCATGATAACGCTAGACCTTACACATCTTTTGCCACTCAGCTAAAATTAAGAGAGTTTGGTTGGAAGTATTAATGTATCTGTTTCAGTCTCTTCGGAATTTATGCAGTATCAGGTTAACATCACGCGAGGAAGGCTAAAATCACTTGTCGCGGGTTTTTGATCAGAAGACCAGAATTTCTATAGCAATCGAATCATGATGGCCAAAAGATACCGAACAAAGTGGTACCTACATACTCTAGTTAAATGCCTTTTTACTTCCTTAGAAAGGCATTTAACTTCTCTTTCAGGTTCAGTTTCTGTGTCTGTCTAAAAGTCGACGCTGGCAGGTGCAAGTTCTCGAACCTCACATATTGAAGGGCTGTTTCTCCACCCGAATTGCGCCTCCAATGTGCTCATAGGGAAACTCTACCTTTCAATGTATTTCATCGAAGGGCCATTTGGTCCTAACACAACAACAATCGCTACCTATAAATTAAACACGCAGACGAGATGGAAGGATGGCATTCAAAATTAGATACTCACGGCCCCAAATAAAACAGAGTGAAGGTGGCCTCTATCAAATTGGTCGAACAAGGCTCATGATGTTGATGATGATGAATAAAATGAAATTATTGAAATAAAAAATAAATTCAAGTATCTTCTGCTTATACAATGTGTACGTATAATAAAATATAACTATATATTCGTCTGAAGTTTGCATCATATTATGCAGTTTAAAACAAGTATTGTTGATATTCTGAATCTTATAGTGTTATCTTTAAATTTTTGACTTAATGAATAACACCTGCATGAGTTATGTCAGATTATCCAAGTTCTTATCAACGCTGTTTTAACTGATTTCTTTTTATATTTACATTTTTTAAGTCTTTTCAAACTTGATGATAATTTACAAGTTTACACAGTTTCGCTCTGAGGTAGTCGGTTTTTGCGCTTTTCCCAAATTAATAAATTCACGACATGGATATTGTAAAATAATACTGCTAGAAGTCAGTTAAAAGCAAGATTTGAGCTTTTTATAATGCACAATTATACATATAACAATACCATAAATGTTGAAAAAACTAGAAACAACGTGCTGAAGTATACAAGTCCTTGCGAGCTTCGTGGTCAAATACTGACATCTTTCGATATAAATCGGCACGGGTTACTGTTATCCGAAGTACATGAATTTTAAAATCATTTCATGACCAATCTTTAAAAGTTAGAGAGGATATGCGTTGAAAAAAAAAATCACTTTCATTTTTTTGGGACATCCTCGTACAGTATCCGGCACGAAAGTAAACCTAATATGACGTTACAGATCTGGTATGGTGCTCAATACGGTTGGGTAAGAACCTGGCAGTTATTAGAGAAGAGGTTTCTTACTTTCTCAATACGTCATATTTTCCCTGTCCGAGTGACGGAGTTACAAAGTTTCACCGCTACTATCACTCCTACAGTTGGGACTGGGTGCTTGGGATCCATGTACGTACCCCGAGAATAAGTTGTTTTGTATACTATATGGTTATGTAACTCTCCGCACGCGAATTCAACTCACTCTTGGCCGGTTTTTTTGAGATAATTTTACCACAAGCAGAGTTATACTAGTTTACAAGAACACATTTATACTAGATTTTATTATCTACAGTGCTAAAAATGATAAGAACGTTGAAGTCTATCTGCCACCGTTGAAGTTCGGTGACCAAAGATATTTTGCTCCAGTTATCGATAGAGAAACATTATTGACCGAATATATAGTGGACTTGATATGGAGCTCAGTAGTAAACTATATACCAGTTTCAAGTCTAGACGGAGTATTTGATATACCACAACCTGTTATGGGTATGTATTACAAAAAAGACTAGCATCAGAATGCAAAAGCTTCGGATAAGTTAAAATGTCGATCATAGAGAACTGATGTTTCTTCTGAAATATATCACCAGTTCACCACCAAATGATATGTGTACTTATAAAAAAATGAGCTTAAAAGAACATATACCACAGGCCACTTACATTATAAAATTAGCATCTAAGAGCTCGTGTTATGTAAACTGGTATAAATATGGCATTTTTGCTGACTCTGTCTCCGTGCAGATAAATAAAATATAACTATTATTTCTTCATATACTAATTTCTTTCTTGAGCATAAAATTTGTGTTCTTTCCGATGAAAGCGAAAAGTGAGTTTGAGAGGCACTGGCAATATTATGTTATCATAATTTTTACACTTTTTTGTTTTTTATATCAATTTTACGTATTAATTTAATGAGAGGCTAGATAATGAATTATTTGCAATTAATCGGTTTATTGATGAACCTCATTAATCTTCTATTATCATGGTCAATGTAACGTAGATTTGCTATAATAGTTTAGATGTGCGTTTTGGTTTTTATTTATACAAAGAAAATTTTCACAGATTTTATTTTATAAAGGGTTTCATTACTCTTTTCTATAATTAGTAGCAAATATATCATCATAGTTATCAATCATAAGTACATACAACATAATAACGTACTTTGATGTGATATTACAATATGCTCATTTATAGAAAATATATTACTGGGTAACTAGTTGTGTATAATGCAAGCTATGTACTGATTTAATATATAGACGTTCGACATCAAGATACAGTAATTTACTTCGTCAAAGAAGCCATTTTAAATAAAATAAAAGAAGACATTGAACCAGAACCAGAGCCTGAAGAAATTAAATTTAGAGAGAGAAGAGAGACCAAATTAGGTAGGGATAAAGAAAAGGAAAAAGAAAAAGAGAAGAAAAAGCCTGAATTACCTAAAGCAAAATTTGAAATTAAATTGTCAGGAGATTCTATTTTGGCCGGTAAGATCTAATTAAGTAAATCTTTTCACTCATCAATAAAAATCTAAATTTATTAAAGCATCACTAAATAGTTATAAGTTATTAACTAAACAAGATGGCTATCTTGTTTAATTAAAAATTTATCTGTTTTCGGAATAATAAATTCATACTAGCTGTTGGAAGGGTGATACAGTTTGAGACAATCGGCGAAAGACCAAACGATTTAGGAGAATTTATAACAATTATCAGCAGTACCAATCTACCAGCACAAGACGATAGACCATTAATATTTATAAATGTTAACACTTTATCAGATATTCCAGCAGAATATTTCAAAAAGTCAAGGTTAGATTTAGTTGCTAAGTAATTTATGAAATTTGCACAGATAAAACGTTTATAATATGCCAAATAATCTAGAAAAAGAAATGGGTCCAAGTTTGGATTAATAGGACTTTTCTTTTAATATTTTTATCATATTTTTATAGTTTTCAAAAATTAAGTAAAACAATGTTTCTAATGAAATAGTTTTTTAGAATATCTCAGGTTTACACAAGATGGACGGTAGGCGAGGAAGTACATAGTTCAGCACCAGAGAATATAAAGAATATTAAAAAGGAAATTAAATTTAATGATCATCATGCTGTGCCATTAAATCCTGATACATTATCTAAAATTACAGCAACACTATTAGACACTCCTTTTGAAGTACAGGTAATAATAGTGAAAAATCTGCAAAAAGCTAAACTTTACCAAGATTACTTAATTTTCCTAAAATAAAAGTATATTTCAGTTACGTGGTATAAGATTATCTGAACCTCAAAAAGATAGCGCAAGGTTTTTTGGATATAAAAAGGGTGATCAGAATTTTGGTATTTCTTCAAGCAAGTTGGATAATGAAGACACGGATATTCTTATAGCTGTTACCAAAATTGATGCACATACTATGGCCAAGAACATGAGTCAACTAATTAGAGGGGAGTATTCTTTATTCCCTCCGAATGTTTCTGTTGAAGAGCTAGGAAGAGAAGCTGTTTGTAATAATGATATAAATCATATTAAGCGTCCAATGCGACCTCATTTAGTAATACCAACGCATGTAGTATTAGAAGCTCAAATGACTTTGGAAGTTTCCATGGGCCTTGTTGGTTGTAAAGCAAAGAAGCTGACAGAATGTTTTGCGAGATTGTATTGTTTGGTTAAACAATCGGCAACTATTATGAGGATATTAAAGAAAATAACAGAAATTAATGACGCAATATTGCAGTCAGATAGCAATGATGAACTACTAACAGGATTTGCTTTGGACGTTGGCAATGTAGTCTTATTGTACGTGGAGGGACCGAGTACAGGAGAGATTTTGAAAATTTGGGAAATGACAGAAGATTTTTATCCGGACCTCAAGCCTGTATTTTCAAGTTCTAACAGATATTTTAATAGAATTTATCCATGTGTGTGTTTTTCATTTGATTGCATTTGAAATTCGCTGTGAAGTACCTACTAAAGATAACGAACTATTTTCTTTGCAGTATTATCAAAGGTGCCTTTCAATGTTTTAAAGATGTACGTTCCACTGAGTGTAATATTAGCCTGTCCACCTATATACGCTCTACCAGCTTTACCGTTTCCTACAAAATCTGTAAGCGGATTTCATAAAACCTTTATTTTCATAAAATATACAATTACGGTGAATATTTTTTTGGGGCTCGATAGTGGTTAGCCAGACTTTAACAGAAGTTTACTGTTTTCAATTTTGTTACGTTTCTTTAATGTCGGTTTTTTATAATTTATTGTATCGCAGGCAGTATTAAAACTGGGACGTCTCATTGCTGGCAAACTACGTGTTGCTCCATTAACGAGTGATATGCCGTCTGTGGCAGAACTAAAGAGTTTAAGACTTGAGTTATGCGTGGCACCTAAGCCAGTGGCAGCATCACAAACAGATGGGATTATTAGTAAAGGTGATTTTTTTTATTATTTTTCTTTAAGTATCTCATATCATGAAAGGAAATTCAACCTTGCATAATCAGCGGAAGATCTGTCAATGCATACTTCTGTGTGACGTTTGATGGCTTTTCCGTCAAATTTATGGTTCGATATATTAATGTGTCATTTATCTGCATATCAAATAAAAAAATATATCTTACAAAATATAACTTACGATGATATTTTTTTTATTTGATATGCCAGACCCAGCGCAGCCACGGCGTACATTTGACTGATGTCATATTTCATCTCAATGACGTCGATAGGCCTTTCATTTCAAACGAATAAAGTCGATGATATGTAAATAGTAATATATATTTTTTTTTTTATGTGTCACATATTTTGATTTATTTTCAGTGGAATGGCGTAACTAGGCCTAAAAAAAGAATAAGACTAAAAACTAAAATACATTGTGTAAGCCTATTATTATTTTAGTTATACTTATTACTTCGATTAATAAAGAAATACTTGTAAACTGACGATGACCGTAATTAATATGGCAGAAATGTAACGCTAATGAACGGCGAGTCAGCGTGAAATAGAGTGTTTATCAAGTAATATTGGTTTATATCAATGTATTTTCCCAACTTCTGAGGTCGGCCAATAATTGTATATATTTTAATATCTAAGAAAAACAAAAAATCTATTTCTATGGGGATAGAATTTGTTATAATTGGAATTTGTATGTTTTAATCTATAAAATCACTCATAAGTCTTATTTACCTATGTAATAATTGCCAATCTCCATTAAAGATATGAAGCCCATAATGAAAGACCCTATTATTTATATTAGTGGTGGATTTGTTTGAACACTGAAAATAATCTTGTCTGTTTTTCAGAAGAAGAACACTGCGTTACATCATTTCAAAGAATCAATTGGGATAAACGTCAAGCAAAAACAATCGGAGACCAATAGGATTAGAATAATTTTTTATTTGCGTTGTATGAGTTGATTATGCTCTTGTTGTTATTGAAAACATTTGGAAGAGAAAAACAGTGGAGTATCTTAAATGGGTTCATCTTGTTAGAAATTTAAATTCGTTTTCTCATATTAATTCAATTTTGCCTTCAAAATGCTATACTGAAAAATAGTCTTAATGAAAAATCCACTAGAGTGAGGCGAGTGCCAGTGACAAAATGGATCTAAACATTTTTCATTAAGAATATTTAAAATAGTATCGTAATAAAAAAGTAGATACATAATCTTTGTGTTTTTAAATTGTATTTACATTGCTACAAGTTGTTTATGCAAATGATGCGTGTTACATACTGTAAAAAAAATAAAATTGTATGTCAAGAATATTGTTAGGTCGTTTAAACAATGAAAAATGTTGTTTATTGTCTGATGTGATTGATTCTATACTCTGTTCTAATTTTTTCGCATTATTTAACACTAGCTTGTGCCCGCAACATCGTTTGCGTGGTATTAGTATTATATTATGGTAGTAAAAATTAACTACTACAAAAAAAGAAGAGATTTTCAAATATTTTTGACTGCTTTCTTGTATTCTAGTTGCATGTTTTTTGTTTGAAATAGTATATCCTTGAAACAATCCCATTAAAACTTTTTCGAAATTAAATCAGAAATTTTGTTTTTACTTAAAACACTGGGATAACTACATCGCCTAAAATATCCGGACGATGTGGTTGCCACAAAGGAAGGAAAGTTTATTTGTAAAAAGAAAAAGATGTAAAATTATTCTTAAATTTACAAATTCAAACTTCATTTGAAGTTGGACTTGTAAAAAGTTAGCCTTCATATCTTCGCCCTAATTCAAATTGAGTTTATTGAAATTATAAGTAGGTACCTATAAGAATTATTATTAGATTTTTTAAGGTGTTTTTAGTTTTCATCAAATCTATATTCTTTTTAAATTGATATAAGAAATAATTATTGTTTTTAAAATAAAGTAAATTAATTATTCCATAATTTTTTCGATTCGAAGCTAATGTAGTTACACGGTAGACCTAACAGCCGTCTCTTTTTGTTGATGATCCCCAGCAAGGGCTGGGCCGGTCGGTGTTGGGACGGAACAACAATCGACTGAGCTAATATTTTTCATGTATAAGCCCTACCCTTCTCTGGATAATTTTCTTGGGAATGCAGACTGCCAATCTCGACTCAAACAGGTGTTTCTTGTTACTAAACGCTGTCGGAACCATCATTGCTTTTATTATTTTATTAGTTAAACAATAATATCATTACTACATTACATTCTTACCGTTTAGGCAGGGTTCACAAAAATAGGCGCCCTTGGAGGTTCTTCCAACCCCAGGGAATCTTTTAATGAAATAAAAATTACTCTATGTGTAAATTCAGACTAAGTATTGCCCATTTACCAATTTTCATAAAAATCCGTTCAGTAGTTTTTGCATGATGAAGTAACAAACAACCAAACTTACAAACTTTCGCTTTTATAATTAGCGACTAAAATCGCTATCATACGATGATCAGGCGATCTATTGCTCTCGCGACAGCAAAATTTTAAGTAGTTCAATAATATTAAGTAATATAAATACTATTATTATATTGTTACATTAAGCTACTATTGAGAGCTTTTAGAATACGTAAATTGTTTACTCTTTAAATAATATTCATTTATGGCCATATTTTTTTTACATAATTTGGTGTTATTATTAAATCAAGTAATATTGAAATGATTCAGAAAGGCATGAGAAAATAAGAAAGTCACTCTAAACGTAGCTTAGTACTATTAAAAAAAAAAACGTATGCGTTAAGGCTTCTTATACACTTCGATTACTAGAACTTTTGTGATGGACGACGCGATGGATATCTTACTAATAAAGAATATATGAGAGCCTACTCTTAACTCTGCTGGAGTTGATTGCAAATGTCAATCATCTTCATTGTCAATATTAATAAAGTAAATTAGTAAATGTAAAAAAAAAATAGTAAATGTCAGTGTTTCAACCAAATTAATTTAAAATTATCTCTTTAATAATTACTTTCCAAATCTATTAGGGTTTGTTTAAAATTGCTTAATTTTTTAGTGCTTAATGTTTTAGTCGTCCCTATAGTATAGCGGAACTCAAACTTTTTTGACAATAGAACTCTCTTGGAAACCAAGTAAGAGCGCTAAAATATAACAAAATTCACCTTTTAAGTGTAATGTTTATTATTAATGATTTACCAACTTAGGTACATATTTTACTTTAACACCGATAATTCGCACATATGCTTATAAGTACTTTCGTGAAGCCCAAAAATAGTTTGTGGAGCCGTTAGTATTGTAGAACTACATACAGTAGAAATCCCACAAAAACATTTTCATGTAAAATGTTGCCAAGACGACACCATATGGCTCGCACCCTTAAAAAGTAATCAGATATTATGTGGAACCAAGCTTCTCACTCTTCGTGCTCTAACCGTATAAGCTCTTACAAACTCTACAGCTTAGTCAAAAGATGTGGCTTGGCCATATACAAGAACAATCGTTGTACTTGAAACAAAGAAGAAATAAACCTGTAAACGTACGTAAACCATTGATAATAATCATAAAGTGTATTTCATCTTAGGGCTATTTTGTCTTTACACTTCGTTGGCTCGTCGTCTTGTTGGCCACTTTTGTGATCCTGGTTAATAAAGCCAATCGAGCTTATTTCTGTGCTAATGATTTTCTGTAACTTGTCTAAAGTTGCATGAAAGTAAGATTAAAAAATCGTAGCGTGTAATCGGTCTAAAGATTAAAATGTACGTGGACGGAGGCACGTCCGCGCCGTTTCATATCAGAGGTACTTTTTAATCCATTTATCACGCAAATTAAATTTCAAATTTGTATGGAGTGGTTATGCGCCTCTGGTCACGGAGCCAACGATTGGCGTGGAGCCAGACTGCCCTGAAAAGAGATGGCGGCGTCAAACGATTATGACACTTAGATTTGCCTCGAATTTAATATCCGCTAAAGCATATTTGGTTATCGATTGCTTTTGCAATGGTGCTTTAGAACTGTCTTTCGGATTTGTAAATATAGTATTTCAAGCTGGAATAATATGTATGTGTATAGTACAGTCATATAGGAGTGAGGAGTGCGAGTCAGGAAGTGTTTAATATTCGTTGACCCGATAAGCTTGCGAATTTAAATCTCACTTCGGTAAGTGATGTTTATTTGCATGAGTGTCGTGACATGACCATGGAATACATGTATGATTAATGAGATTATAAATTGATCGATTATGGATTAATGATTTGTGAAGTTTGTGTTTGTTTGGATTATATTTGTTTTCGTAAATTTATATGTTTTTAGGTAAAAACGGGAGCCTACTAAAAAGACTCCGCTGTTCGTTCGTTTAACCTTCTAACGATAGATGGACAGACGGAATTAGAAATTAGTTTACAGTGTGTAGTTAGATACAATTTTCACAGGGTATGTATTTTTTTGAAGCTATAAAACAAATCCTACTAGAAAACGAACAAATATTTAAGGGTTTTATTTTATTCAGTTAGTGTATCACGAGATCACACGATTTTATATTTGAGTTGAAATTCGGTCATAAAGTCAACAGCTATTGGCATACAGGTATTTGATTTGGCTTGACAAAGAATTTGGACCGAGATAATACCCACGATCTGATGATGGACCTGCAAGGTGGCCATGGGAACTTTGTAATTAAAAAACACAACATTGTAGAGTTTGGGTTCGTATGATTTGTTTTTATGCAGACTTCTGCGTTGAATTATAATTATTATTAACTTTTTATCAAACATGTGTTTGTGTAAGTGTTCAATAAAATATTTCTATTCTATACAATACCTACTATCCAAAAAAAATATTGAATTTTTAAAAAGTTTTTTTATTACATTATTTGAATGAGAAATATCTACTATAATTTTTACCATAACCTGTTAAAGGTGACTCAACTTTCATTGAGTGTATACTCACATAAGATACCTGTTCTTGAAACTTTTACTGGTATAACCTTTTCATGAAATACCTCAAGGCATGTCTGCTCATCCTCGTCCCTCATATATTACCGTCACAAAATACATAAGTACGTGCACTTGTCGTGTCGTGACCTTTCCTGGATAATGGGATGCGAGTATATTACGCTCACATCGTAATGACGTTCTTTACTTTGATATTTTATAACAAGGTACACAGTTACTTATATTTTTAGGTCTTTATCTATAAATTGACTTTAATAAGAGGGTGATTTGAGAGAAGTATGTAAACTAATTGATTGTCATTCGACAGCTCGATTCTTTATTTAATCGTATGTCAAGTGCTAATGTATTGAGATAAGGGGAGAATATGTAGCAAAATAAAACATGATTTTATTTTTATTTTCTTTGTTTTCTCGGTCGGGCCGAAAACTTTTCAATCCACCGTTGAGTTTTTTTTGAGGTTTCATTACCTGCTGTCCGATATCTATTAATTAACGTCATCTAGTTTAGATCCAAAGTAGCATTTATAAATATTTTGTTATATATGGGTTTTTATTTTTAAGGGTTATGTTATTATATATATGTCGCAGACAAGTGGTATAATTAGCCGACCAATTTGGCGGCTAGCTCTATAATGGAATTAAATGGCGACATTCAATTAAAGGGCTAGTCGCCCAATTGGTCGGCTGTTACACTTGGCTGTGACATATACATAACTAACGAACTTCATTAATGCTGTCGCATTTATTAATATTCGCCTCTCTTAGAATCTACATGTGTCTAATCTCTTCGGACAAAGCCTTCATATAATTATGATAGAACGTCACTTAAGGTAAGTTCTTTTAATAATTAATTATACTTGTGCTTTGTTTTCGAGATTTTAATAGACACACAATCTACATATTTTGTGAGAGGTAAAATTTAATAAATGCGACTGCATAAATGATTGAATATATATTTGTCAGTATTTTTTAAGAAAACCATCATCATACGTTTCTAAATATCGTAATTTAGATCATAATTAATCATTATTAATCAATAATGCATTTACTCTTAATTAATTGAGTAATTAATAATGCTTCTAACGAACATTTTGAGAACCGGAATTAAAACAATCGGTTAAATAATATATAACTTGGGGTATAGATGCCTCAAATAAATTAATATTATTGATAAAGCAAAAGTGATGCCATTTTCTTAAATAAGTATTATATTTTTTGATACTATTTTCAGATAATGATGATAACAATATTTCTATGGCTGATGGTGGAACAAGTTTTTTAATAGCGAAAACTTTCGTAGAATCTTGCCGAATAACATTAAACCTAAAAAGTCGGCAAGGATTTCTAAATAAGTAATATGGTTTTGTTTTTCTGTTATCGACCATGGACCACTGGCAGTTTCCCTGTTACATGTAGCCTCCCACCTCGGAGTTGAGGCATCGGCGCAAGGCAATAACTGTCATTTTTATTTTGGCTTACTGAATGCTCTATTGAATGTGACCACCACTTAAGGTCACTGTCGATGTCTTTTGGAATATAAAAAAAAATACATAAAAAAATGACTTAAATAACTTAAATTTAAATATTTAATCTTTTCAAAGGCTTTTTTGTAGAACCGTCCGTATTCTATAGCATGGCAGGCAGAAATTAATAAACCCACTAATTTAGCAAATTCTCTAATTTTGCATCGTTTTATTTTTTCTTTTTTATCTTTGGATAGACTGACATAAAAGTGTCCCGGATCCTGATATTAAACCAAAGAAATTGCATAGGCATCTTTTGAATCAATAATTCCCATACAAGAATTTTTGCCTATTGCCTATCATTTCTCTTCTTTTTTTGCCTTTTGGACGATTAAAAACCTATCACTTCACTTTAAATAAAATAGCGTGCGAACTAGGAAGCACTTAAAACTGAATGACGCTATTAATAGATATCGGACAACAGGTAATAAAAATACCTTAAAAAAACTCAACAAGTGTAATCATCACCGTATGTGATACTACATGTGTCTATTCTAATGCTGAACCAAAGCACGAGTATAATCTACCGTGAAGTAGATCACAAAAAAAAATTAATCACATATTTCTTTATTATATTTTTATTAATTTTGCATTCGCAATGCCATACTGAAAATTATTCTTAATACAAAATGCAAATTAATAACAATATAATACTCGTAATTAGAACAAAATTCTCATCTTTATCGAAAGTTTCAATATTTGTAATAATATTTCTGTCGGTTGTTTGGGTGGATGCCTGAACATTGATGAGAATACGCTCTGTAGTAGCGAAAAGTAACAAGTGCTTGAAAGATTCGTCAGTCCTGTTAGGTCCTGGGTAGGTCAGTGGTTAGAGCAGTCGCCCGGATTGCGAAAGGTCGTGGGTTCGATTCCCATCTCAGGGTGCCAGGGACCAAGTGGATTTTTAAGCATTTTGTATTGAGAATAACATATTTCTTTATTTTTTGCGTAATAAATTGAGATGAAATTTCGCATGAAGACACATCTTCATACATTTTCTATATAGTTGTGACGTACAAGCCCCCACTCTTCAATCCTAAATAATCCTGTTATCTAAATAAACGATTTCAGTTAGATTGAAGCAAAAAAATACGTGTCTAATAGTTTTCCTATTATCTGAGAGATGGACTAATTAGGATTCCCTTTTTTTCAGTCAGGCATTATTCGTATTTGATTGTGGGTCAAATTTTGGGTAAAAATGTTATAAAATTTCCCTGAAAATAGACATGGGGAAAATGAAATCTTATTAACGATTACATTAGTAATCTGTAATTGGGATCGAGGATTACATAACACAATTTGATCATTATTTTTAATTTTGTAAATAGATTGATGAATACAGAGCATACCTATCTACGTGTAATTTTATAATTAATAAGACCTCAAAATTTTACAAATACGACGGCCGGTCAAGTTTCTGTTTGCATACAATTATTAATTTTGTAGCATGAATTTGCCTAAACATAATAAAAATGTATTTATGATAGAAAATACTATAATGCTATTAAATTCTTGTATATTTTTCATACTTTTTAAATCAGGTTATTACTTTGTTTTTATTTGACCGGTAGATTTAGCTTATTCCGTTTATCCACCCTGAAACAACTACCCTAAGGTGGATACTCGGAATTGCGTGTTTATCTATCCACCCTGAACGGGGTGGATAACAGGAATCCGCACCTTAATTTTACTTTCGATTTTCTCCCCCGCCTGTGTACAGTCAAAAAACGTATAAACACAAGATACTTTGGATAAAGAAGAAATGATTTATTTTGTTTAATGAAAATGTGATTTTTATAAATACACGATGAAGCTTTTGTGTAGTAGACAATTTTATTCCACTGTACTTGGGGTAAAAAATCGGAAGGACATTCAAAAGTGACTTCACTCTATCCACCCCGTTCAGGGTGGATAGATGAATACGCGTTTCCGAGTATCCACCTTAGGGTGGCTGTGTCAGGATGGATAAACGGAATAAGCCGCAGATTTTAGTAAATCTTGAGTATGTATTCCAAATCGAAGAATAAATATGAAATTCTGAGATATGAGTAAATGTGTTGAATTTCAGCAGGTAAAAAAGTATCAATTCAATATTTTCCTTTCAACGCGAGTCCAGTACTTTCTTACTAACAACTGAACTTCCTCTAAAGAGTATTAAGGAGTTTTAACTTTTACTAGTTGGTATGCTTTGGTCGAAGTTAATTTGTACGTTGCAACCGTATAAAGTTTTATCTGGTCAAGTTACTAATTTCCTAAATACCGCTTCTGTAAGTTAAGAGTATTTAAGAGTCATAACTGAAGCATATATATTTACCAAATTAGTAAGAATTTGATTAAAGTAAGAACTGTTAAAATACTATAATTATATTATTATCTGCTAAAATTCTTATCCTGGTTAAAATGTAAGCTTAAATTTTTCAAGTTATTACCTCTCTCGACTAAATATAAGTAAGGGTGAAAATCAATTATTTGTAACAGAAAATTAATCAGTAGTACATTTCTTAAGACTATATAAATATATTATTTTTATTGCATTCTATTATCAACTGATCGAAACGTATTTCTTAGAAAAATTCTATTGAGAGTTATTTACGGTTTCCTATATCGAATACCTACTTAATCGTGCATTACTTAGTAAAAAGTTTATGTAAATTTATTCCGTAATATTAATAGGAAATTTTTATACTCTATTCCGTTAGTTTGTCTATAAATAAAGACCTAGAAATCGTACAGCTGAAACTTGACGATTGAAGGTAATTCCTTTAAGTCCTTGCATTTGAGCCACTCTTGCTGATAGAGTGGACGTGTTCTGAATTAATACGTATATGTAATGTCGTTTTCGTACCCAAAAGGCGGTCAAGTTATTACTGGCCGAACTTTTATAGCTGGCATGGAAAAAGATTTGGTGGCAAAGCTTTTATATGTCCATTTTGTAACACAGGAAAACAAATACATCAAATGTATATATGTATAGGTGCTAATATGATTTATTAAATATTAACAGAGTGGTAAGTGTGTTTTACGTCAATACGTTCACTAGTGAGCGCGTTAAGAATTCGCACAAAGATTTGTGGTTACTTAGTAGGTACCGCTAGGGGCGCTGTACCGGATTCCAAACTCAAATTTTCTTTTTCGTCTTTTATTAATTGCTTATCTGCGCATTTAATAAATTAATTTCTATATGTAAAATGAAAACGAAATGAACGAAAAACGCTCTTGATCAATCGATGGGGAATGCAAAACCAATGAAATTATTCTGCAATCCTAGATATCTAATACGATAGAGCTAATATTATAGATATTGTTAAAATTTCCGAATTTTAAAATGTTTTGTTTCGGTTAGTTGTATAGATTTTCCTGAAATATAAGGTAAATACGTAGGTACGCTAACTAACGGAGGTAACTAAATGCTTCAGAAATTCGCCAATCTCAGATATCGCGTAGTTAATTAGTATAGTAGTTTCAAAGAAAATTAGTTTAAAAATGCTTTGTTAAACTAATTGGCTCGGGCACTTGAAATGGTTGAGTTTTTATATATCGTTCTACAGGATAAATATTCATTTATCATTATGATTGTAAGATTCGTCAAAAGTTATAATAAAAATTATTACCTACAAACTGTTTTCCCACGACTTCGGCGAAATTATAAATAACCTATATCATCCGCGTATGCACTGTCTTAAGTATCTCGCAGATGAAAGAATTTCTGCAATCAGCTTAATCAAAGCAAACAAATAATAAAATCTTTCCTTTTTATAATATTAGTAGTATAAAGATAAATGCTGAGTTTATTTGTTGTATGACAGTGTCATTAATAAACGAGATTTAGCGTTGGAGTAAATTTTTACTGAGACTGCACTTAGTATTCATATTATTAAACAGAGACTTGGCAAAGGTTAACCTAGTACGATGGTCTACGGGAGTAATATTTACAGCATAATCAGAAGAATAAGCATACAGAGATGTATATTATGATTTTGGACTAATACTAAACTTGCAATTTGAGCGTAAATTTACAGTGATGTTAAACCTTGTTTATTAATAGCAGTGTAAGAGTGGTTCCCGTATTTGCAATCAAACGTTTTCGTGTTTGGTTCACCGAACATTGTGCTGTGTTGTCATAACCGCGCTGGACTAATCAATGATTTCCCTATTTGCGATGTTGCAGTTATTAATTTCGAAAATTGTTTTGCTAGAAAATCGAAAACTGTTGATTTATGATTTTCAATTGTTTTTATCCATATAAAGAACCTAAATTACTATAGAACGGTAACTTTTACAAGTAACTATAAATAAAAGTAATAAGTAATAACTGAAGCAAATATATTTTTTAAATGGACAAGAATTTGAATGAAGTAAGTATTTTCAAAAGTTATAATATTATTGTTATTAGCTATTGAAAGTTCTTACTACATTCGAATTTTCGTATATTTGTGCCGACTTCGAAAATTAGGCAAAAGAATAAAAGACTGACTAAGCTTGAGAACTAGAGTAAACAATAAAAACTGTAACAAATAAAAAAGGAATATATAAACAATTTGTATGGTCACCTAAATAATAATATTAAAATAATCAAATAGAACAATTACATAGGTACCCCTTTCCGTCGGCTTTGGTGAGTAATTTAACTTATTTATTATATTCGATTTGATACAGTATACATTTTTCTTGAGTTCAAACTCGTGAGCGTAACGGAAACAGGTAATATAATAAATAGATGTTGACACTTTTTTTTACACCAAATTGCAATTGAATGAAATTAATGTTATGTTTCTAACTCGACGAATTTTCACGAACCGACATTCATAAAGATCATATTGGATTACTCAGAATTTCAAATTATTGAAAGTGAATAATAATAATAAATCAAAGACAAAAAGTTTGCATGCGGATACCCGAGACGAAATAGACGGTACGACGCTTAGATATTGGTTATAAATGTTTGCTAGAATTATTACTTTTACTCATGTAATTATTTGTACTCGACTATACATACGAGTGTTGATATTTGAAAATGTAGGTTGAAATCACGGGTCGATAGGTTTAAGTCAGTCAAAATGCATACGTAGGTACCTTTAATAAAAAGTTAACCAAAAGGCGTACCTCTGTTTAACATTAATCTTTTAAAAATATGTTACAAATTCAAGTTAATGAAATTACTGTGTCGTTCCTACTATTATATAACTCATTCAAATAGTATCTAACTATTCAAATCGAATTCCTTTGACGGAATATAAATTTAACTACTTCCTGGCAGATGACGTACCTAAATAATTGAAAAGTTTACTAGTACAAGTAAGTTTATATTACCCATTGGAAATATCACATACTTGATAAATTATATACATAGGCAATATTCTTCTCGCTTTTGCATTCGGTCGTATATTTTATTTTAAGTTGAGAAAAGCAACAAATAAATATTCGATGAGTTATCAGCAGAGGTCGGAATTAGGTAGAGTTATTTATGTACTTGCATCGAAATGTTGATATTAATGTGGACCTTCCCGGGATTTCTTTATTTCTTTCTTTCATTGATGTAAGATTGGCAACGTCGTGCGTGCAGTAGTTTAAATTGTGTAAAAGTAAATAACTTTTTATTTAAAAAATCACGGGTTTTTTATCGCTCTTTAAAATTAATCTCGGGATTTGAGGCATATCCACTTTATTCTTTCGCTGTATGAAATCAGTGTAAGTACATGAATAACTCTACCTAATTCCAACCACTGGTTATCAGTGATTATATATTTCGAGCCTAGAAGACCCTAAAAGGTCTGTATCCACTGTATCCGCACGTACTAAACGGCCTCACGGTATGAATTTGTATAGAACTATTACATTAATTATATAAATATGCATTCTAAAACATAAAAGGAACCCAAAGAAATTATGGTGAGATGATATCAAAAACCAATTAAATTTTAAAAGGAATATTTTTGTAGACATTGACAAAATATAACGATTCTTATCACTACATGGTATAAAACAAAGTCGATTTATCTGTCCTTATATCCCTATGTATGCGTCAATATTTAAAACTACGCAACGGATTTTGATGCGGTTTTTTTCATAGATAGGTGATTCAAAAGGGAGGTTTTTATGTATAATACAAGCAACGCGGGCGAAGCCGCTGGTGGAAAGCTAGTATTATATATATTATTTAATATATCAAATGCAATTATAAATTGAATTTCGATTATTAATAATTCTTGTATTTAAAAAAAAAACTCGCATGTCGAGTGTCCGGCGAAATTTATGACAAATGAACATCCATTACATGTAACCTATTTGAAGCAACAAATATCTTTATCTTTATAACAAACCAATATGTATATGAAGGACGACTAGTGTATTTTAGTAATGCAATAACCAAAATCCTTCCGCAATAACCAAAATTTCATTAATCTGTAAATATTAACTGATATAAATACAAAACACCTACAGCAAGAAGTATAGTATACATATGACCCCCTTGACAGACGCCCTTGTGATGGATCGACGAAAAGAGATGCGGGTGAGATTAATGGTGTCCCTTCAGGCCTTTTTTACTCGCAAAGTCAACTGATAAAATGATTATATTGCAGATATATCTGCAATTAAACGGTTAAGCGTTCAGAGATACTTCAAATTTTAAATATTGGAATAAATATAAATGACAGACAAAGAAATGTCTTGTTGTTACCTACATATTCACTACACGTAGTGCCATGGACACCACTAGTTTTTATACATTAGCCTGGCACTCCGGATGGGGCTATTATAAACATGATAATATTAAATACAAAACATAATAATTGAATGTATGAAACTGATATGTGCGAGCCGTATTATGAGAGAAAGGGAAAACGGGAATTAAAAATATAAGTTTGATTAGGCAATACAATGCTTTAATATTTATTTTGTGGCAGAGACAATGATAAAATGTCATTTATTTTCTTTTTTGTAAGGAAAAACATCTACGTTTTTAGATTAAATGTTAGATATAGTAAATAATTGATTATTCGCGTCCCATTTTCAGCACGCGTTGCATGACAAACTCGAGAAACTTTGTCTACACCAACCATCATTTTTCTCAGGTCGAGAGTGAGATATCGTATGGGCGAATCCGAGAAAAGTGACATTTGGGTGTAAACAAAACGTCCTCGAGTTCGTCATGCTAAAGTCTAACGAAATAACTTTTATTCCTAATTGTAACAAGAGCGAAAACATTGTGACCCGAGGGACTTCTTCTGTGGGACGAATTCTACGCGCGCAGCATGCATGCGATTGTACCTTACTTTCTGTTGAATGTAGTTCAACCCTAAAAAAAGTTAACAATGATGTTCAATTTAAAGATAGTAAATATAGCGTAGCGACCTATTTTTAGTTAAGGTCCTTAGAATGTCCTACCAATTTAAAAACACGTAAGCCTTTTTTTGTATATGCGGTTGGTGGGTAACTGATAGATCTTTTCCCCTTGGGATGACACATGGCGCGATAAATTGACTTTAGATCCTTTATAGATTTTGTACCTAAGGGCTCGTTTTTCACTTTTGTTGTTATCCAAACGATTTGTGATTTTGTATTGGAATTGTTCGGTGTTTTGTTCAAAAGAATAGATATTTTTATATTATTCTGATTCACATCACCATCAGATTTTTGAGCTATAATTATAGAATCACGTATTGAGGATGGCGTATATCATAATACGTGGCACTATTGTGATATATGTTGATGAGTGCATGTGCGGCCGGGTCAACGTTTTAATGTGCAGCCCGAAGTATGTATGGAGGAGATCGAGTCTTCAAACTCTCTTTTCTTAATGAATGACGGCGTGTCGGGAATCAAATTAATAATAAATAAGCTAATTAATTTGATTCCCATCACCGACCAAATATCCCATTTCAGAGTGCGAAGGCCCAAAGTGGATTTCTTTAAGCATTTTTCATTACGAATATATACAACATTATTTATAATGTCTATTTATAAATGAAATTGTATTATTCAAGAACATGAAATAAATATCAGCTACAAAATAATGAGAAATATCTAAATTGTAGTTTAAAACTTTAAGTCCAAGTGCAAACTTTTTTAACCGACTACAAAAACAGGAGGTTCTCAGTTTGACCTATATGTATGTATGTATGTTTGTGCGCGATTAACTCGCGTTTGCCTAAACCAATTTTGACGCGGTTTACAGAAAAGTATTTTTAGTGATAACTATTATAATAAAAATATACACAATATCACTAAAAACGTGAAATAACAGCTACAAAATAATAGAAATAAACTATAATAAATAATGAATATACAGAAAGAAATATTCTCTGTAGTAGTGAAAAAGTAATAAGTGCTTGAAAAATTCGTCAGTCCTTTTAGGTCTCTGGTAGCTCAGTGTTTAGAGCAGTCGCCCGGATTGCGAAAGGTCATGGGTTTGAATCCCATCTCAGAATGTCAGGAACAAAGTGGATTTATTAAGCATTTTTCATTAAGAATATTTACCTTGTTTCTTTTAATAAACACTTTCATTATGGTCAAATTATGATAAGTAGGTAGTCTGATAAGGGATAGGAAGAAATATGAGTGAATTTCATAACTCTTCGTCATAATTTGGCCGTAATCGGGTAATAAAAAAATGTTAGTTGATTTAAATGTTTGTGCAGCAGCCACATGCTGTTTGGATTATTTAATAGGGAAACTTTTCATCCGGCGAATACGAGCTGCTCTGAATAGGTCTGTGCTCTCTTGAAGGAGTCTTGTAAATAATGAATACATCTGGACCTCCAAGGCTCACCTTAAAACTTTCAAGAGTACGTAGATCGAGTACTCGAATTGACCAAACCGAATAATAAGTTACGTAGCCAGTAATGTTTTTAACTTTTCTTGGTATTTGTTAAGTGATTTTAATTTATATAAAAAACTTATAAACTTGGATCGAGAAATATATAGATAGGTATGTAAATTCATTCTAAGAAATTCCAGATAGCTTCTTATATTTTATATACATTGTGTGTCGAGAGAATATATGATGCTGATTATTACCTCTCCACGCGAGCGAAGTTGCGGGCGGAAAGCTAGTTAAAAATAAATGTAAGTAGTTTTAATACGTAATACACCATCATTTATCTTATCCACAGAACAATATTAAACTTGTCTGTCATTTTTTAGGTTTTTTAAGGTCCATTGATATGTTAAACGTGCTTTATCTTTTTTAAGCATGCTTTTTGGCAGACCTTAGTTATTTACAGCCAACATTCAGGAGTTTTCGTGCTTCTTTATTTCACCGATTTGACGCAAATGGTCCTGTATAGCTCTCATGACGGAACTCATATATATTCAGAAGCGACACAAATTTTCAACTCTTACGGAATATCAAATAGAATAATACCGTGTGAGAAATAATATATCACCTTACTCGTATATACGGATGACTACTTAAGGATTTTTTTAATATTCGTGAGCATTTCTATATAATTTGTTCTTAAGTATCCTTTAAGCCTATTTTGAGATATCGATAAACTTGGAAGCGTGGTTGATTGGTGCTTAGCCTCTCAGTAAGGTATGATCAAAGTTTTCCGCTTGAAGTATTTGACTTTGTCAAATTCTAGGGCTCTTTAAAATATAAGTGGTATTCACAATGAAAGGTTAAGTATGGTATCATGCATGTGAAAAAAAGAGATTTAGCTTTATGATATATGCTAGGTTAGACTAGGTTTCCAAAAAGCTGAATTTCAAATAAGTAGATATAATTACTTACTTACCTTCTTATTTATTACCTTTAATTTTATTTGATATAACCTCCAGTGCTAAGAGGTGACAGCGCTGTGTTCGACGTTGTATTTTTTACATCTGCTGTAATTGAACATCTGAAATATTAATACAAAAAGGTAATATAATATTATCAAATCTTGTCTTATAAAAAGGACTAAAACCCATGTTTTCAGTAAAGAAAAGTAGGTATTATTAAATTTTTCCACTTTTTCGTTGGTTATGCATCACCATAGCTGTAGAAATGTTTCAATATTGGACGTGTATTGTGAGTGATGGATAGTAACGTGGCATTATTAATATAACATAAGGGATGTATCATAATGGAAGTAATATTGTGGCTATATATTTTGTTCTGGATATAAACGCATCTTCTTTTATCATTATTGTGAACTAACTTTATAAATAAACAAATTCCCTTTTTTTCTCATTGCTTCTCTACTCCTATTAGTCATAGCATGATGTTTTAAAGCCTATAAAAATCTAACCATTATTTCCTGAGATTAGCGCGTTTAACAACCAAACAAACTCTTCAGCTTTATAATATTTTGTAAAGATTATGTTTTAATATGCAATTTTGTTAATTATCTTAAAAATACACAAAAAAGAATAAACTTTCAACTATTTTTTGGAAAACTACCGTTGCTTGTAATGAAAGATAACATGTGCCTCATTAAAAGATTCGTTAGTACGGAATTCAGAAAAAAATAATTTTCTATACTAGTATTTAAGAAATTTCTGGAAAAAGCGAAGGCAATTGATATTAATTTACATGAATTGTGACAAAGTTTTTGATTGTTTAGATCACGATGTAAATTCAACGAGCTATAAATCTTGTGTATACCATAGGTAAGCTATCTTTCAAATCGCTCCCAGCGGCGCATAATGGATGTTCATTACTCTTAACTACATTAATATACGTATAGGCCTACCACGGGGGTCTAATTTAGGGCTATTATTTTAAAATAAGTGGCTCGGTGGCGTGGTGGATAAGCGCCGCGGTCCGTAATCGTTGTTGTTAAGCAACTTTTGCAATGGTCTGCGACGGGATGGATGACCAAAAAATTATTATCTCGAGTTACTCCGTGTCTCGGAAAGCACGTTAAGCCGTTGGTCCCGGCTGCATTTGCAGTCGTTAAAACCCTCCTCCCTGGGCTAGTGTGGAGGTTCATGGCCCATTCTCCTTAACCATCCATAAGGAAGGCCTGCGCCCCTACAGTGGGGACGTAAAAGGGGTGATGATGATGGTGATGATTTTATAAATATTCCTAATCTCCTGTAGGTGTGACAGAAAGATGTTTTTGAAATATCATCATCACCATCCTATTAAAGATCCAACTGCTGGGGCACAGGCTATCCCTATGGATGGAATCGAATCAAATTAAATAGGGAGATAGGATCATGTTCCACTACGCGGATTCAGACCGTTTTAATGGGTACTAAAGACTGCAGATACAGCCATACCAACAGCTTAACGTGCCTTCCGAAGCTCGGAGGCCTATCACATTACCGACCCTTGGCAAAGTCGCTTAACTACCGCTTGGCAGACTGAACTCGCTACCACTGCCCCATCGAGCTATTTTTAGTGTACCGTTCTCAAACAATATACCAGATCCTATTACTAAGACTCCCCTGTTCGACCGTCTGACTGTAAGCCTGTCCGTCTGTAAGGCTATAGGGACATTTCATGAACCGTGATAGACAGTTGATGTTTTCACAGATGACGTATGTCCGTTGAATGATATAACAAATATTAAGCAGAATAAAACGAATATTAAGGAGGCTCCCATTCAACAAATGTCATTTTTTTGCGTGCTTCCCTGACTGCGTGAGGCAAATTGTTACTTGGTCGGTTTATAATTTATCATGTAAACAAAAGGGATTTTGAATATCGACAATGCTGCTTGATAGTATAAATATCTGTCGGCGAGAAGGCGCTTCGATTGTGCGAAATGTCATCTGTCACCTGCAGCTGTCATCTGTCAAGATCTATGGTGCTTTGCGAAACGTCAAGTTATGACATTGACGGCTGTAATCGCTTGGGAGTGGTCTATGCTTGTTCGAAGATGGCACTTTACGTTGTGCGGCCATATTGAGCAGACGCAAGCGCAGAACTCTCCGCGTTTCGTATCGCAATCCGTTTGCATCGAGTTATTATTAATGTACTCAGATTAGATAATTAAGTAATTCAACTAAATAACTGATTTGTGATCTATATGCGATCTTATTTCGAAGGAATATCTCGACCACTAGTCAGATTGCGGATGTTGACTAACCTAACTTTCCGCCGGCCCCGCATGACTTTCCGACATATCTATAAAAATTGAGAAATCAGACGAAATTATTTGGTTTTTATATCCACTTGTCCTGCTGTCAGGTCTATTCCCTTTTCTTATTCTAATACTTGTTGAAGTTACCCAAATTTTCGCGACTTAAAGTGACTACTCGACGTATGTCAGAAGTAATTATGAATATGTAAATCTTGAGTTTTCATAGTACTATATATATACATAGGTACAAGTAAAAAGTAGTTTGGAGCAAATTCGAATTATGATTATTTAATTCAATGAAGGTATACATCCCGTAAATTGCTAATGTGCTGGAACCATGTCTAATAACACCCGCTTGATGTCATATTAAAAAAGCAGAAAGCATAAAATGTAAGGGATTAATTAATTATTGAAATATTTTTCAGTAATCCCTAAAATAGCGTTATAAAATTTTATAACTTTTAATTTGTTAACTTATTGAATGAAATTGAAAAAGATCAATTAATATGTAAATATTGAGCTAAATGAAGAAATATGAAACAAAAAAAGATTTACTTTGCAATAAAGCGATAACAAACGGAAAGGACAGTTTTTAAAATATAGCCATAAATAATAATTAAATGAGATTCATTACATATATTTATTATTAGTGAAATTATCTTTACTTATTGTGAAAATCATAATTGCAGTTGTTATTATAGTCAACCATAACAAGTAACAACAAAACTTAACAATTACAATCGAAAACAACTACAACATAGCAAAAATTATGTGTGATCTCAACACAACCAGTGTTTATTGGCGTCGCAAATACGTCATCAAAATGGCGGCCAGGCATTAATGACATTAACTGACAAAAGACATTAACAATTTGCGGGGATTATACCAAGTTAGTCATTATATCTATGGGAGGGGGGGGGCTGATGATGATGGTGATGATATCAAAGTAGGACAACACAGTCAGTTAAAAAAGTTTACTTTGAATTAGATGCACGGACAGTGCTATGGAAGGAAAGCTGGTACTTAAAGCAAAGAATTTTTCTATCTTAAGTACCAGCAGCCACTTATATACAGCTATGGAATGTACTATCATTATGTTAAAAGTTTTTGTATTTTCCTTAACTTGACGTACTGTAACTGTACGAATTATAACTCTTACGAATTAACATGCCCTATTATAGTTATTTGCCCTGGAACGAAAATTTGGCTAATTCCGAATCGTTCTAATAATTTTGTTGATATCCTAACCGTGAAGATTATGTGTGCATCTGAGTCTTAGCGTTTCACCATAATTTATCTAAAATTGCGTTTCTTTAAAGTCGTATTAACATTTTGAAAAACGACAGCGTCTTCGGAGAATTAGAATAGACTCCAGTGAAACATAATTACGCGTTAACGTCTAAATATGTAATCGAACCCTTCCTTGGACGACTCTATAACTACCAATACGTATATACGTTAAACATTTGGTACAGTTTGTCAAGTTTGAATTTCCTGGGTATTTCGAGGTTTCCGTGTAATGGGTTCAGTCTACAAACTGTAACCGCAGGTGCCTTTCGAGAATGTTCCCTAGAGACCGAACCTTGAGCGAGACAAACGACCGGGATAGCGGAAACATTTAAAATACATAATCCTACTAATATTATTGAGGCGATTTTTTTTTCTTGTGGTTTCATATCGTTAATAGAACATATACACAGATATATTTTTTATTAAATAATAATTATATTTATATATATAAACTGTGCTCAAAATAGTGTTGAGTGTGTGAAATATTTTTTTTATATAATAATAAGAATTCAAGAAAAAGGAGTACGACCACAACCTATGGAAAATAGCTATGTAAGTCCACTAATTTTTAAAATTTCAATTATTGGAAATCTTTCAATGATTTTGTTCTTTCGAGCCGGATTATAACTCAAAGGTGACTGACATAGTGATCTATCAACGCTCAGCCCAAACCACTGGACGGATAGGCCTGAAATTTGGCATGCAGGTAGATGTTACGACGTAGGCATCCGCTAAGAAAAAAATTTGATCAATTCTATCCCCAAGGGGATAAAATAGGGGGATGAAAGTTTGTATGAAACTTTGTGTCAATTTTAAACCGATCGCACTGAGACTCCACATGCATAAAACTACTATGACGTAGGCATCTCCTAAGAAAGGATTTTGATAAATTCCATCACTTAGGGGATAAAATAGGGGATGAAACTTTACTTCAGGTATTTTACACGATATAATGAATAATTATTCGTTAGAAATGCTGCTCAAAGTAACTTTACCACGTGGACGAAGTCGCGGGTAAAAGCTAGTATAATATAAATGAGTCCAGCCAATTTAGCCATCAACAATAGTAAGCAAATATATTCATGATAAAATCTCATTATACAATTATCATTTTCAAATAATTGATTAATTAAATTATATTATTATCATTCGCATAATTTCAAAAAAATTAAAATATTATAATAATTTCTGAATAGAACACAAATATGAGATACAAACAAAAATAATTCTAGCTCGTGTATTTTGCCGACCTACGGCATGTGAATTATAAACGCAATTTTCGTGAAACCGTAAATTAAAGCCTATGTTATTCTACCATGATGTAGTTTCATGTAGGTGAAAGATACGTTAAATCGGTCGGTATTAATTTACCTCATTACGAAACTAGTTTCACATGCGCTGAAATTAGTTCCGTGAAACTCGTTTTCATCCTGCATATAGAATATAATAATTTTGTAATATAAATTCAGTATTAACAATTATTATGAATATTTGTAGTTCTTGATAGTTACCGCTAAGGCCGCTTTCGCAATACACATTTAGCCGAGTGGCTCGTACGTGGATTTCAACGATAAGATCTTCAGAGATCGGCTTGTATTGGCATTTCCTGCTAGTTACCACGGCCCAGGCAGGGTGAAACGGAGGGTTTTTACGGGTAGGCCAACTGCACTGGACCGCCGAGCCATGCAGTTGCAGAGCCCCAGACTGGTCGGCCTCTCGTCCAGGTCGATGAAGTTACCAGTTACCTTCGGTTAAAAAAACAAGGGACGCTCTCGCGATCGCAGATGAATGTAAAAGTCAAAACTACTTATAATAAGCCCACTTATGTCTAAGAAGAAAATTTCTAACTCCAAAGTTAGCGTCATACTAATCTTCTGATAACTAACCATATCCCAATTGAATTAATTTATGCATTAAGGCAATGCATGGCAATTAGATAGTTCAAAAGTGATGAGCGAACTTTCGGAGAGCTCGTTAAAACTAAATACATGTATCATTAGCGTCAACATAAGTGCATGATAAAATATACTGGCTTAGACGAGGGAAATTTTCTCATATTAATAACATTAGTAACTTTTTAATTCTGTCTAGCGAAACTTTCTTAAGATAATTATAATCGTACTGTGTAAATTTGATAAACAAATAAATATAAGACAAAACGACATATGTATATTGTTCAACCCAAATTAAGTCCTACTAATATTATAAATGCGATAGTTTCTTTGTTCGGATGTTTGTCTGTCAATCACACCAAAAGTACTGAACGGATTTTGATGAAATTTGGTATACATATAGGGTATAAGCTGACTTAGATAAAAGGATACTTTTTATCCTACTAAATAGTTCCCTAAGGACTATGCGGGCGAAGTCGCTGGCGAAATGCTAGTAGATAATATAATAATACAAATAAAATTGTCATTAGTTTAAAGCGACATTACCAATCCAAATGTTTAAATTTAAATTATTTATAAAAGATTTAAGTCGTCTTTAACCTTAAAGATCGAATTTGCAATTGTGTGTAAAGCACTTGTATCATGGACAAACACAGAAGGTAATAAAACACCCAGATCTGAGAAAGGACAGAAGACTATTTTTTTTTATATTTCTACATCAAACCCGGGACCTCAGTAATGACAACACCTACATGAAACTAAAAAACGAACCACTCTCCACGCAAGTGCCATTACGATAGAGCTGTCTAAGTCTAATAAGTCCATCATTTTTATATTCATATATTTTCACGCCTTAGCCCTTGCTGGCAGAAAGATCGAACGTCAAAACATACAGTTCTTATGTACATCTTTCGCCTTGTCCACTTTCATTATTATTTTCATACAAACACGCCAGTTTTTATGGCTTCTGACATCACCTTCTAATAGCACCCGATTTGATTGTGAAAGGTGTGTTCCTTCCTCAGCTTCTGTATTCTATCACTTTCGCGTTGTATACTTATTAGTTTTGTCACTCTTTCGTGCATCATTCTTTCTACACGTCCGAACCTACGGAGCATGTTTCTGTTGATTTTTATACCGACGCCATCTTTCAAGTCAACTCTATTCCTTATGTCTTCATTCCGAATAAAAATAGTGTGTCCTTACATTAAGTATCTTTCCTAAAAATTTATTCAGGGTGATACAAAAATAACAATAAAACACAGCTTAATGATTTCTAAAATTGTTCTCTCTGTTTGTATTTAACGTATTCTAATATTATTTTTTTGTTATTATAAGCTATTAATCATAGGCATTGTTTAGGCTATAATTAATTTTGGTGGTTGTTCTGTTCATCTGATGTGGATCTTGAAGAGCTTAATCGTCGTTCAGTTTGATGAACATTTACTGCTAACTTTAACGCCGTCAGCTTATAACTTTTTACATATTTCACTTTGCTCCTCTAGGTAGAGTTTTTGCACCTTTTGCTCTATACATTTCAAAGACCAACTTACTTTACCTTTATGAATTGCAATTTTGTCGAAGATGTTCAGAGCATTCTACTTTTCAAACAACTTGCGTAGCTCTTCACCTTCTTAATGATGGCCAACAATAGGACAACACTCTTAAAGAAGCATGTTTAGTCATAGACTTGGTTCCTTACGTCATTTGTTCACAATAATATTGGTATTTTGTGGTCTTGCTAAGTTTAAGGGATTTAAGGGATCTTAAGAATATGGGAAAAGTATAAAAAATCTATCTGAAGACATTTTATAATACTTTGAGGAACAATGTGCAGGATGCAATCACTCCAACCAACGATAGAGTGTTAAATAGTTCCCTTTGTTCTATAAAAGAAACTGTCTTTGCGATTGGTGACAAATATTTTAGTGATAACGGTCTACCTGTATCCAACTAGAACCAAATCAATCGCGAAAATATTGTTGAAATTAATCACTGTTCTACAGAATTAGTCACCGTAGTTAATATTTCAAATATACCGTATTTCAAATTGTACTATTGAACAAAAGGAAATATGTAACAAACTTGCCCACATCGTCTCTAATGATGTAGTAAAGTTGTTTTTCTATATTGTCTCGGGGGGCAATTAACAAACATATATTGCAAGAGCCATCCTGACTGAAGTTAGATTACAGACGGCGATGACGATGGGGTTGGAAGTTCTCTGACGTACTCACCAGACCATACACGTATAGACTTCTATTTTTTCAAAAATTTGGTTAACTGAATAAAACAAGCGATGTTGTGTACAAAGTAACATATGAATTTTTAGTTATCGGTTAATTACTTCACGAAGTCCACGTGCATAAAGTCGCGGGCACCAGCTAGTTTATAATATATCTTTATAACTGTTCAATAAAGCTTTAAATATCATAAATAAACAAGGAACAAATACTCTTCAGACAAAATGCTATACCTTTCCTTTTTCACTTAATCTTGGGTATAAAAGACTGGACAATGAGTGAGTTGAAACGCTTGCTGCGATCTTCAGTATGTGAAAAGGTCGAGAAATAGCCGTTACAATAATGTCGGAGACGTCTTGCTTTCAAACGTTGTGGGAATATTGTTGTAATACTTTTGCGGTAATATTACTAGAGGGCCCGCTCTTGCGGCAAGTATTTGGTCAACTAAAGTTGGAAACTTTCCATTGAAAATTCATGGGGCTACTTGCATTGTGCTATGAATTTTGTAGTTGACTCCCTTTTGTTATTTTATATCACTTTCTTTTATAATAATAATAATAATATAATAATAATTTATTTCAGGTAGTACCCATATTGTTAGTAACAATTCTCTTAAAAATAATGTTAGTAAATACAAAATTATACACTGGACCGCAAAGAAAACGGGTCGGTTAGAAAATCGTCAATATCTTGGAAACTACTTAACTTATTTTTATGAAATAAAAACTAAATTAAAGATTATTTAATTGTAATTTATTGAATATAAAAAAATACAAATTAAAAGTTGTCTATTTTCAATAAATGTCAAACGAATGAAAAAGGTAGTTTTTCTGACATTTTCGTAAATATGAATTGTATAAAGATGTGACGTTTTTACGCATGTTAGTATTTCGTGTTGCCTCCACGAGCTTGCAAAACTGCGGCTATGCGATTCAGCATACCTTCCACAAGGTTTTTAAGGCGATGCTGCGGAATGTTCTGCCATTCCTCGATCAAAGATCCTTTCAATTCACGCAGCGTGATTGGCGGCGGATTCCGTTGACGTACACGTCGTCCCAGTTCGTCCCATGCATGTTCGATGGGGGTTTAAGTCGGGGCTTCGTGCTGGCCACTCCATGCATGTGATACCTACTTCGTGAAAATAGTCGAACACTATCTGAGCTGTATGCGGGCGGGCGTTGTCTTGCATAAAAACAGCATTTTCGCCCATATCTACTAAAAATGGACCAACACAGTCATTAAGAATTTCATTCACATATCGTTCTGCTGTTAAACTGCCATTTTCTATCACTACTAGCTCAGTACGGCTTTCGGAAGAAATCCCAGCCCACACGTGTATAGAGCCACCGCCATATGGTACTTTTTCTTCTATACAAGCTTGGTTATAGCGCTCTCCCGGTCTTCGGTACACTCTTTTCCTCCCATCGTGCTTGTATAAACAGAATCTAGACTCGTCTGAAAACATAACTCTTGACCAGTCATCCAGAGTCCAAGTTTCGTGTTCTCTGCTATAACTCAGCCTTGAGTTTAAGTGGGTGTCTTTCTAATTTTGGGCCATTTGCAGGCCTTAATGGTCTCAAATTTGCTTCAGCCAGACGTCGCCTTACTGTATCTGTATTCAGATAGTTTCCTCCAGCTCGTATATGGTGATTTTTTACCTCAACGGCGGTAAGAAATCGATTTCTCAAAATTATTGACACCATATAGTGATCCTCCCGCGCAGTCGTGCACCTCGTTCGGCCTGTTCCTGGTCTTCTTAGGTTGGATCCAGTTTCATGGAAACGCTGGAGTACCCGCTGAACTGTGGAAAGACTCACACCAACAGTTCTCGCTGTATTGCGCTGACTGCGCCCATCTTCAAGCATTGTCAGGATCCTGGTGCATTCTTCAGGGGTTAACGACACGATATTTATTGTAGTTTTTATGTCAAAACTAAAACAAATGCGAAACAAATGCTTTGATTTTTTTAGAACTAAATTGAAAAACAACCATTATCTTCATTGCCAGTTTTCTTACACAATTATCTAAAGTAAATAAAAAGGTTTTATATACTATGTTAAATAACATTAAATATTCTTTAATTGAGTTTTTATTTCATAAAGCTAGGTGAGGTAGTTTTCAAATTATTGAAGATTTTCTAACCGACCCGTTTTCTTTGCGGTCCAGTGTATTTCTATCACACATTCCAATAAAACCAAATTAAACTATATTACATTAAATTATTAATTATATAATTTCAATTATTTTATTTTTTTATTTCATTTGTGATACTGTAACCACTTCTGTAAGAGAGGCAAATCCCACCGATCAACAAAAACACTGAGAATATCACTAGTACTACCGCGTAAACGAGTCAGTGCAGAGGCGCAACGTTTTCTCATAATAGCGCCGAAACCATCTATACGAGCCTCTGCAAACATACCAGAAGCACTGCATCGCCACGATAGCCCCAGCAACACTCTGAATGCATTATTGTATTGGACTTGCAGATCATCGAAGGCCCGCTGCGTGTAGTTAACCCACAAACTGCACGTATAAAAAGACTGACAATATGTTTTGAAAAGAGTTAGTTTAACGGATCTAGTACATCGCGCAAACCTGCGAGCCAGCATATTACAACGTACAGCCAACGATCTGCGCTCCCTTTCCATGTCCTTCTTGTCCTTCAGATCCTCCGTTACCCAATGACCCAGGTACTTAAAGGTCTGAACTCGTTTTAATGGTTCCCCACATAGTGAGATTTCCGGTACCTTATGGTAATTTATGTTACCTGATTTAAACAGCATCCACTCACTTTTCTGGGTGTTATATTTAAGTCCCTGAGCCACTGAGTAAGACTCACAAATCGACAATAAACTCCTCAAACCACTAACAGATGGGCTCAACAACCTAATGTCATCTGCGTAACTAATATTATTTAAGCTGACATCATCTATGTAGCACCCAACTTTGGCACTGTTAAGCCCCCCTATCAGTTGGTTAATATATAGATTGAATAATCGAGGTGAGCTTAAGCCCCCCTGTCTTACCCCACATTGTAACCCATACATATCAGAAAAACGTCCTGCCCAGATGGGCAGGACGTATTTCTGATACTGTCAGATGACAGTATTCATCTGGTTAGTATACCAGAACTTGAACACAGATATAATCTCCCTAGGTACATTGGTCTCTGAGTAAAGCTTTTGCCACAGTATATTATAATTTACAAGATCAAACGCCCTTGATAGGTCTAAAAAACAAGCAAATAAAGGAGTTTTTCTAGCTGTGTAGTATTGTACAGACTGTTTAATACATAAAATAGCACTATCAGTTGATAAACCTGCTCTAAAACCAAATTGGTTGTCATATAAATCTATATGCTCAGCTAAAATACTATCCAAGAGACTGTCCAATACCTTAGCCATTATCGTAGCCAAGGATATGGGTCTATAATTAGTTATATCAGAAGGATCCCCTGTTTTGTTTTTAAATACAGGTACTACAATAGTTTTAGTGAGTTCTGGTGGCAAGTAACTATGACTAACACATAAGCTATAAAACATTGCAAGCACACGAGGCAAATGAACACCTGCAAACTTCAAATGTTCTATGCTCAAACCTTATATAAAAATTTTAAAAAAACAAAACGATTAAAGTTTATTGTTTTTTTTAAATTCCTTTATGGTCTTAGTTCAATATCAAATATTAGTAATTCCTCCGCAACTTTGCCCATGTAAGTTATAGCCTATGTCACCCGCCTATGACGCAGCCTTCCGGAGGCGAAAGAATTTAAAAAATCAATCCTGTAGTTTCGGAACCTGTTCGATGCAAAGAAACAATCAAATCTTTCCTCTCATAATATTAGTATAGACATTTTAAAGCAAGAAAACACTTATCTAAATTATATAACGATTATAATACAAAAAATGCAACAAATTTTATTTAAAGATCATGCAATTGACAATAATAATTGTTAAGCAAAATAGCTTTCGCTTAAAAAGATTAATTTATAAGACTTTACTTATAGGAAATCAATGCCTTAAATATGCCAATATTTTGAGGCATTATATTTACTGTGTAGTTTTATTTATTTGTTAGTTTGTGCGAATAGTGGTAAATAAACAGAAAACTATAAAAGAATTGTTCTTCTTCACGTTCATCAGCTTATTAATGTACTTAATGCTAAAGCCCAGGCCTTCTCGAAATATGGAGAACGAGGCCTTGGCTTGGTGGGTGTTAACAACTAGAAATGCACCTGGGACTATCGCAATTCAGTGATGATAAATATTGTTCACCTATCATACGACAGAACTTGTAAAAGTAGCTTAACTTCTGCATCGCAGATATATTAGATATTAATAAATTAACAACTGACCCGATACTATATATAACTCAAAATCATATAAGTTTATTTGCATAAAACACATAATATACAATCCTCCCACAACAAAGCGCTAATGAAGATCGATATTAGATTGATATTTACGGTTCAATAATCCCCTGTTTGATAATGAAAGCGGTCCGATACCTATTAAGCTTACCCTTTTGTGTAGAGATTGTCCTTGTACATATAACCTTTACTTTTCAATCTGTATATTATTGTCAGTTTTGTAATTTAAAAGATGACAACGGGAAGCGACTTTGTCTACAAATATTTGTATAAATATTGCCTATTCAATCAACAAGCATTTATGACAGTCAAAAAGATATGCTATCGCAAAACTACGGCGGGAGACCTTAGAATGAAGAATCGGCAAGAACTCAGCACTGCTTTTCTTCCTGTTTCATTTATACAAGATGTTTTCCTGCAACTTCGTTCGTAATGAAATAAATTCAAGATCGGATTTCGGATGTTGTTCCTCTACAAAGAAACAAATAAAACTCGAAACTTTACCTCTTATAATAATAGTATAGATTAGTGGCTCGCCACGGTTTCGTACTCGTGTTTTTGCATATGAATCCTTAACTTTATTGAACATATCATAGGCGATGGAATAATAATTTCTATTTCATCCAGTAGTTTCAGAGCCTGTTCAATAAAAAAAAACAATCAAATCTTTCCTCTTTATGTTATATTGATAGAGAAGTCCCATTGCAAAATTACTTCAATAGCCTATAATGTAACTTTTCATTTAACTAAACATTAATAAAATGCTAATTTAGCCAGTCAAATAAGCACAGCACTCATTCCGGTCAACATAGAATTGTGTTATTTTACCACTTTACTAATATCCGAAATGAAGGCAATTAAATTGTACTGTAAATTATTGAACTTTCTGCTAACTGTTATTTCGTGCAGCAAAACGGTCGCTGCCCGGAAAATTGGATGTTGTCACCGCGGAGCCAACTGCTAGTGTGTTGTAGACAAACTAAAAGAAAGGCTTTTCGAATAATTGACTAACAAGTCACAAAACAAGTTAAAAGTAAAATAGACGGTGAAGTGAAATGATTTTACCTGTGTATTGATATTGCTTTTTTATTTTTTCTAGTATTCATTATAAAGAGATAAAGTTACTAATTCTATTTGTTTCTTGGTCCCTAAAATTTATACAAGGTAACCTTGAACATTTGTTCAGCTACGGAAGCTACATCATATTCGTGGTTGCACTCACAGAAAAACAACTAGGTAGTTCAAAATAAAATGTGTATGATTATGTGAAATAAAATGAAACAAAACAATATTTTCAAGATCATACATACATATATGAGTGATATTCTTTTTAAGGTAGGTTTTCTTGTTACTTTAGAATATGTATAGTAACAGATTTTGTCTGCTACATACGTACACTGTGTATTGGACACATGTGAAGTAAACACCACACTGTGCTGGTTATATTCAGAGGGGGCAGTAACAAATTGACCTGTCCTATCTCGTCTTGTATAAGCAATTTACTTCATGACCGTGATTCAGAAACTCGATTTTACATATAATAGTGAAACAATTTTTGTATACTACTTTATTTTTGATAGATAGATGCCACTTTATTGTAAACACCAAATACAAAACATACAAAGAACAATATAAACTATGTGTCACAGTCGGCGGTCTTATCACTAAACAGCGATCTCTTCCAGACAACTTTAAGGGGTATAATGATCTTATGATTACAATATATATTAAATAAATATACATTAAACAACCATAACTTCATATACTAGGCGTATACATACTACACAAATAATAAAATATATAAACATACATACTATCCAAATAAATATAGTAAACAAAACTATTGTCTGTCACAAAAATAAAAAAAAATAAAGCAGTTAATTTGCAGTAAATAACTAATGTGGTAGGTAAAATTCCCTTACGCGCATTTTAAAAGTGTTTAATGTTTGCGAGAGTTTTATCTTTACTGGGAGAGAGTTCCAGAGACGCACAACCCGAACAGTAAAAGAAGCATCGTAAAAGTTAGTGCTGTGTGGTGGCATTTCAAGTATCAGATTTTCTAATGACCGTAACGAGTATGAATTGGAGTTCTGAAGAAAACTGAAGCGTTCTTTGAGATAACGAGGGTAGGAAGGATTATTATCATTAATAAATACAAATAACCAGTAAAATTAGTTTGACCGGGAATCGGTCATTGAAATTGGTTGCAACTCAGAAGTTTATTAATATAAGCTCCTCCTTTTTTGGCCTCATTTAGTTGATAAACTAATGATAGCAATGATCGACCTGTAGATGCGAAGAGTTTCGACCAACTTTTTATTTCATTTATCACAGTGAGCTTTATTCGTTTATTTTACAGTACAGATATGCCTTTATCAAAATCATTGACACAATCTTAGTACGTGACAGCGAATGTTACACAACAGGAAATCAGAGACCGAATCCGATTAGGTTTATGTAAATCCGGGACAATGCAACCACCTACTATACCAAGATACAACGCTAAATCGAATTGAAGAACTTAGAAGCAAAGTAAATCTTTACATGCATATTAATTAACATATACGAATGAGACGCGGATATAATTCCGTTTTTGGGACATTTCCAGTATTCTATCATATTACCAATGATGTGCATTCTGATTTATTTTGTATTCTATCAAAGTAAACTGTGTCAGCCTGTGTGTAAAGTTTTAAAAAGTATTAAATACACAAGTTACCGTCTATCTTTTAGATTATGTGTTTATTTTTCAAAGATATAAAACACACAGTTTGGTTTCTTAAATATTTAAGTTACGAAAATTTATTTGGTGAGTTTGAACCGCGCAGTTTTTTTATCAAATTAAGTGTAAAAGGAACAAAAATAACTGTATTTATTATTAAATAGCTGTCCGCAGGTGGCTTTGGCCGCGTGATCTTGATTATACATCCTTCCTGTTGAATCATTCTATCTGTTGTTGAAATCCGCATTAAAAATGTATCGTTTAAAAGATCAAGCACAGACAGTGGAAGCGATTTTGTTGTATACTATGTATAGATATTTACATTAGTGCTGCCATCTAGTGACATTTATTTTAATAGTTTCTTTTTTAATATATTTGGGTTAAGATCGGGACTGCGTGTCATGGTAATACTTGAATCCCGACCTCATTAAGGTACTCACTGACAAATTTGACCACTAGATTACCACAAGATTTGACCACTGTGATAACGTGCGTTGTCATGCATTACTCTGAAAATATCACCAATGAACGGAGCGAAAGGTATGACATGGTCTTGAAGAACTTCTTCCACGTATGTTTAAGCATTTACATTTTCTCTATCGAACACAACAAGATTGGTACGAGCCTCATAAAAGATACCATTATGTCATTATGGATATACCATTATGGTCCATCCCTGGTAACCTACTGTTTCAGTTATAGCGCTGACGTCCATCTGGATCTTTTAATGCTATTCTGCTTTCATCTATGAACAGTACGTTCTTACATTCCTCTACAGTCCAGTCAGCATGTTCTCTCGCAAAACCAAGTCTAGCTCTACGGTGTTGTGGGAGCAGTTGTGGAGCACGAGCTGGACGAAAAGCCCTCAAATTACTTTCTGCTAGTCTTCTTCTAATGGTACGTTCACTGACATTGACATTTCGCACCTCAAAAAGACGCGTACGAACTTCAGTAGCTTCAGTAGTAGTTCAAGGTACACAGAGTTTGCGACGCTGGCTATACCCCGTATCAGCTAAAGCCTGCCCTTGCTACATGAGTTGCATCGAGAGGCATTTTTTGCAATAACAAACAATGTGAAACACTATAATTTCAAATTGAATAATATTCGCCCATTATGATAGAAAATAACAGGAAATGTTAACTTGGTAACACAAAAGCAACGGTGTAAAACAAAGACTACATTTCGAAAGAAAATAATGATATAAGTGTTTTATTTATTGCTAAAGTACCCACTTAACAAAAAATAAAACAGTGGATTAGCCATAGCTGATGGAACTAAACAAGGTGATGATACAGGTGGGCGGTTAATTGTACCTGTGAGTGTATTTATTGTAGTTTTTTTTTTATTGTTTAAAGAATTAATACTTATATACAAACATCAGCACCATCTATTGATTAATCGAATGAAACCATAACGTTCCACCTTAACGAATAGTTAGAAATAAAACTTTTGTAATGCCATATTTTCAGTAATACCCCAAAAACTCCGAATGAATAACAGTCGTAATAATACGTGTAACTTTGGTGTTCGCACATCCACTAATGTTAACTTTTCTGTTTTTATTTATGACATAATCAAGCTAGTTCCAAGTTTATGGCCGTAGAAGAACATAAAACGAAAGTGCTATAAAACATGATGTTTGAATACAAACATAGCGGAATAAATTATCAAAGTTCTGTTGGAATCTTAGACAGACTGACGCGACGTGACGACGTATAAAAATATGGCATTAGGGATTTATGGAACACAAGTTTTGCGGGTGATTCTGACACGCGAAATTAACAAAAGAATAAGTTACCTATAGAACAAATCTATAGGATGTTTCTGTATCTATATGTTACTGTAAAAGCTGGAATGATGATAAATCTTAGGTTCTACTAGTAAATATTTGGATTGCCAACGTGTGTTGGTAAAGATAGTTGTCTCCACATGGACCGGCCGCACGACACAACGGATTACGTACGGAGTACGGATTTTCTGACTGCATCCGCATTTTTCATAGATACTTCCATGAAAAATCCGTTTCTCAGTTTTAACATCGGCATGAAAGTATTTACAAAAAAACATTAGTTCCCAAAATTAAACTAAATGTCGCCACGGTACTTTCTTGATCTCTTCATGACAACCCTTCCGGTTTTCTTTCATGTATAAAAGTAAATTAATTTTCATAACTCAATAAACAACTCTTATTCTATTTGTACTTTTTCGCATTTATATTGATACCTAAGTTTCGAACTGTGCAAATTTCAGTTTTTTAATATGTTAGTTAAAAGGAACGGAAATGACTATCTTTGGTCCATCCGTTTGTGTTATGTTATAAAGTTGTGACATAATTCCCTTTTTATCGTGTCGGCCTTGCGGCTGGAACGGATAGTGGACGAGGTGCTATACAAATTCATACAAAGATATAGAAAATTCTTTGCGTGTCGTACGGTCGGTGCGTGCGTGCGGACAATATGAATGTTTACCTAAAATGTTAAGATTTTATAAAAAAGATACAAATTTACGGGCTCAACAATGAGTACACTTATTTATATGTAAATGTTCGTATTGAGAATAAAACAGTGATATTATTTCATATTCTTAATTTCTCAATTTCTTATCACTCAAAACTTTACGTAATTTTAATATAATTATAAGGATCATTTTTAATTGGCATTCGTTTTAATTATTATCAGAATTTATGAGTCAAATTATCAGAATATCATACTATCATCATATCCCTAATCAGCAGCATTAAAAAATACATAGATAAATGCATCTCAGTGTCGTATTTTTAGAGGTAAATCTAAGATTTACCAAGTGCACGATGGCTTACCATTTACAATTCAAATAGAGAAGAAATATGTGACTATTTTATGCATTAACCAAAATCTAGTTTCATTCGGGTATCGCTTTCAAAATATTCAATATATTGCGCGATATTTCTTAATATTAATAAAGGTCAAGAGTAAAGATGGGTCTGACAATTTAATCTGAATCTACATATTTATATGCGTATCTCGACTGCTCGCAGTATCAACTGTGCTTTCCTAATTTAAGTAAGGAATAGAAACTAACGAAAACGTACAAGCTCTTGCCACATCTACAGAAATAGTTTCACCAAGACCAAGTTTAGAAAGAGTATGTTACATTTACAGAAGTTAAGATAAGAATACGAATTGTGAAGAGATTCCTGTAAATAAATAACTATAGTTGTATCTGGATGCTTAAATTTAATAAATCAAATACAGTCAGGTATTAGTTACATTTGAATTAAGCAAAGTTGAATTTATTTTTCAATATGATATGTTGAAAGTAGTATATCTTAGGACGAATTCAAACGACGAAAAGTTCATTCATTTAGTTCCATTTTCGTATACTTTCATTGTGTTCATCTATTTTTGAATAAGTTACAAAAAATACAAAAACCAATTTGAGGTTGAATATTTGGAAATAATTGTATAGTCTAAATGTACATGAAAATTATTAAAATAGAACAAATCAATGTTTGCGGCTACATTCATTTTTAAAAATACATTATTGATATGGGTCGTATTGACGTCCATTCGCGAATCTAAAAATGGCCGATATTTTACTAAAATTCCGTTACAAAAAAAAAAAGGGATCACGTTCATCTAATAATTGAATGTTAATAGGTTATTGTTATTTTATCAAAATTCTTTTATGTCTGATGACGGTTTTTGTAAACGTATACTAAGTTAGTCATAATGAATTAAAACGGAGTAAAGGAAATTTGTCTTTATGGATGTTTACGACTGTTTTCCCGCGACTTCGCATGCGTAAATGATAGCCTATAGATAAATGCATATTATGTAGCTACCCGTGAAAGAATTTTTTAAATCGGTTCGGTAGTTTCGGAGTTTATTTGATGAAAACAAACAAATAACAATCAAATACTTCCTCTTAATTATATCCATCATCATCAGGTCATTAATGATCCCACTGCTGGGGCTCAGGTCTTCCCTATAGATAGAATCGAATAGGGATAATGGACTATGACCAACCACGCGGGTTTAGTACGCAAAGGTGGGTATCAAAGATTGCAGTTGCAGCTAGTACCAGCATGCTTTTCCGAAACAATAAGGAGCTCGTGATAATATTTTTTTTTCCACCCATCCTATAACTGGCCATTGCGAAAGGGCCTAACAACCGTATCGCTGCCTGAGTAGCACTGCGCCGCCGAACTCCTCTGATTATTTATTTGATTTGCCTTTTGAATGCAGCAAATATAGTAAATCACTTTTTCAAATTCTTTAGATAAAGAAGAGCTTCTGTTCGTTTGTTGTAAGTTTCTGAAACAAACATTGGCCTGGAGGCGTATACGGTCTCTAGAGTTTCAACAGAGATGTCTTGAGTTCATTATCTTTGTACGGTTTGCTCGAATAAGTTTATCTTTAAACAAAACACTGGGAAAATTGAGCAGGTTAGCTTTTGTGTCGGCTTCATTAATTGTTTGTTTAAATTGGAAAGCTTACAATCAAAATCACTAACTTTCTACTTGTTTTGTACACACGGATATACGTCAGGTTATATCAAACTCCAGTCAATTTTAAACTCTATCAGTGAAATAAAGAAGTTTAAATCATTTGGAGAAATAAGGAATTTTAAACAATTATTAACCTGACGTGATGTTGACTCTACAAGAAATTAACGTCCAGATAAGCTCTAAATAAAAATAAGGAAACGATATTTTATTTCTGTAGGTTCTGCCACAGCCGAAACGTGAATTATTTCACCTTTTGTGAAATAACACGTTTTGGTGTTCTTGTAGAGTCAACAGCACGTCAGGTTATATAATTATTTAAGATTCTCCAAATGACTTTAAAGTTCTATATTTCATTGATAGAGTTTTTTTATCGTTGAAATTTGAATTTCGCATTAAAATTTCACGATAAAAAGAACATAATCACAAACTTGCCAATCAAATTCTAACTTTTTAGGGTTCCGCACCCAAAGGGATACTTCGCTGTCTGTCTGTCTGTTACCAGGCTGTACCTCATGAACCGTGAAAGTTAGACAGTTGAAATTTGATGATGTTGCCGCTTCAACAACAAACACTAAAAACACTGGTCCATTGCGGATCGGTGTGTATTAAAGACTGAAAATGAAGCCAGGACCACGACCAGTACTTTCCGAAGCACGGAGGAGCTCGATATTGTACTAATAATATTGTATCTCAAGTAGATGGCATTAATATAATGGCATTATGCAATTAGTTGAGATGTAATTATTACGTTAATATTAGCAGCCTTGCTTTAGTACTTCGTGTGGCAAACTTGACGTGTATTAGAACTCATACACCTCTGAAATGCTTTATAGCTCGTTTGTCAGGCAGTAAAACTCATGATATGGGTCTTTTAGGTGAGAATATTACTCAATACCCATCGTCAAATAGTTTTATTACGGTAGAATGTGGAATAATAAAATTTAATATTTATTACACTTACATAAAGACACAATTTGGTTTTAATTAATTTTGTCTCTTCATTTCAATTCATGGTGTAATATTTCCATAATTGCGTAGCTCGGTAACGTAATCGAGAAGCGCCGCGGCCCTTTATCGTTGTTGATAAGCGACATTCGCATCTGTCGGTCACGGGATGGGTGACCGAAAATTATTATCTTCCGTTACTCCGTGGTTCTGATGGAACATTAAGCCGGTTGCTTCCGGCGACGATTGCAGTCATTAATACCCTTCAATCCGCATAGGGCCAGCGTCGAGGGTCATGGCCCATCGTCCTTAAGCATCCATTAGGAAGGCACCTGTGGTAGGGACTTAAAAAGGCTGACTATAATGATGATAATAAATGTTGTAACTGTATTCATAGGAATACTAGCTTTTACCCGCGACTTCGTCCGCGTGGTATAGTTACTTTGGGCAGCATACATTTTCCAAAAACGCTGTTGTTTTTCGAGCTGATGATGAAATTACCTTGATGTTAAAGTTCGAAGATACTACAACAAAAAAACAACAAATATCAATATGTTTTAGCACTTTATCTTTGAAAACTTTAGAGATATTAATTCAATCCAATTCAATTTGAAATACAGATGGAAAAACAGTTCTGAAGCTTACACAAATCTTAATCGAAAAAGAATATTTCATTTATCGAGTCACTTAGTCGCGTAGTGGGTAAGCGCCGCGGCTCGCGGTCGTTGTAGTTAAGCAACTTTCGCAAAGGTCAGTCACGGAATGGGTGACCTAAAAATTAGTATCTCAAGCTACTCCGTGCTTCGGAAGGCACGTAAAGCCCGGCAGGCCATTCGTTTATATCATTTAAGCGTCAACGTTAAATGATATGTCAAACTACGTTTGGTCATATCCTGCCTTTATCATAACCTTTTTTTTTTTTTTTCTTTTTATACCGAGGGGAACTGGCCTTAACATTTCGCCGGTGCCTTGACTACTGGCCCAGCTAATCCCGGGCTCTCCACACTGCCATGGGCGATCCCAGTGCAGTGGGCCTACCTTGCAAAACCCCCCGTACCACCTTCGCGCATAGTCCGGTACCCGGTATCTCAGAGTTAAGTCCCGGGTAGATCCGGACCGTGGGGGATACCCGGTAGTATCCCTCCGTCTCTGCGGGGGGAGGTTTCCCAAGTGGTTACCAAGAAACCTCCCTAGACAACTGGAGGTTGTGCAATGACCATGAGGTAGTCACCCCCATGATCGCCTCCGAAGGGAGACCCGATGCGCTATTGGGCTATCGGGTCCCCCTGTATCGTCTGACTAAGTTCCGACTGATCGCTCAATAAAGCGAAAAGTCGGAGCAATCCCGCTGCCATGGTGTTGACTCCTAGTCGACGTGGCTACCCCCCCCGACGTCGGGCCGGCCGGCCGACCCGTCGCGTGGTGAGTGCCTCGCTGCCGAGCATTCGCCGACTCCATCCCTTCATCGCTGACCATGACAAACAAAAGTCTGCCATAGCCCGCCACACCCTCGCCGCCGCCGGGCCCGCGCGTCGAGTCGTTCCAGAACGAACCCGACGCGCCGGCCCGACGGCGGCGATTGCGCGACCCCGGGGCGGCGACGCTGCCGAAATCCCGAAGGGTTCCGACAGCGCCGCCGCCCCGGTGCGAGAATGGGGAAATCCCCCCCCTCCGTGGAGGGGTGCATCCCGTTTCCGCTCACTCCACATCCCCGCCCCTCATGCCCATTCTCAGACGGAGAATGGTATAGAGGGGACAGCGAGTAGTGGAGCCGCTCCAGGCTACGCCACGCGGGCTAGTGGGCACACTATTGTGTGTCCATTTCGCCCGCGGCGGCGCCGCCCGGTTCCGCACGCGGTTTCCGGGATCCGGGGACCGGCCATCTTCTATTCCTCACAGGTGGTGGGCGGCAGCTCTTACTGCCCATTATATGTGCAGCCTTTACGCCGGCAGCTGTGCAAACCGCACACTGCGGGACCTTCTCACAGGTTGCCGCCCTGTGACCCTCTCTGCCGCACCTATAGCAGGTGCCGGTACGATCTGTGGGGGATGTGCATTGCGCCCGCAGATGTCCCACTCCCATGCATCTATAACAACGCAATGGGAGCGGTGGCAGCGCTCTGATCTTCGCACAACCCCACCCCACCTCTACTTTGCCCTTCTGGCACAGAGTCTTTGCAGCCACGGCTGGGATTTGTAGGAGGGCAACCCCCAGTCCTCCGTACCCTGTCCTTATTGCTCCGACCATGATTTGCTCAATAGAGCAACCACTGACCTCCGCAATCTCTTTTTGCAGTTCCTCCCTGGTGACCGTTTCGTCAATCTCCGTGATCCTCACATCTGTTCGGACCACGGGCCGCGTCACTTTGACTTCGTCGCCCAGAACCGCCTTCAGCTTTTCGGCGAGTTTGTCCGCCTTTTTGTCCCTCTCTTCTTGGTCCCCAGGGATCTCAAACATTCTCGCCCCCGTGGCGGCGATCCTGTTCTGGAGACCTTTCGTAATGCCGATTTCCTGCAGGCTGATTCCCTCCTTCGCCCGACGGTAGACGTCGGCATAGGTCAGCCCGCGTTCTTGGGCCTCAGGGGTTATCTCAATCTTGACCGCTGAGGTCTTCGGCAGCTTTATCCCTTTCTTCTTCTTTTTCTTCCCTCTCTTCTTTTCCTTCTTAGGTTTCCGACTATCGTCTCCACCTTTTCCTTCCTCTTTCTTACTCTTATTGGGGGTCTTTTCCTTTTTCCTCTCTGGTTTTTTATCTTTCCTCTCTGAGTTCTTCCCCTTCTTACCCTTCTTTACGACCTCCGTCCAGGTGCGTGTTTGGGCGGGTTTCTCTTCTTCCTCCTCTACTTCCGCTGGGGGTGTGTCTTCCGTAGCGGGCCTTCTCTTCGTCACCCTGGCGGCTCGTTCTCCTGGCGCAAGTGGCGGGCGATTCTGGATCTTCCAGACAAGATCCTTCAGCCTGGCCACTTCCGCCCTGAGTTCGGTCACCTCTCCTTTTAGCCTGTCTGTGGCTCTTTCACCGGCCTCCTGCTCGGCCCTCAACTTCAAAACTTCGTCCTCAAGCCTAAAATTCTCCGCCCTGTGGGTGCGGTACTTGGTATACAAGTCCTTCATCCACTTGGTGTCGAGCATGTTGGCGAGGTCGACAGCATCCTCCTCGTACTCCTGCAGGACAATGGACAACTCCTCTTTGAAGTCTTTGGGCAGGTCCTTTCTCTTCCTAATCACCTTTCGAGTGTCCTGCAGAACCTCGACCATTTCGCTACGAAGCAAATCTCTGTTCTTGCCGAGCTGGTCGATTTTCTGCAGGTTCTCCTCAATGTCCTTCTCCTCCTTATCCTCGTCTTCCTTTTCCCTTTCCTCTACCACTTCCATTTCATCCTCTTCCTCTCCAGCAGATGAGGAGGATTGGTCTCTATCTCCCTCCGTCATTATTCCTGCCTTCGCCACCTTGGCCAGCAGGCTCACTCCTCTTTCCTGAGATTGACTCTCCGCTCTACCTCTCTCGCTCAGTCGAATCTCCTCTTCTTCTTCACTCTCCAGCTGATGTTCGGCTGTCCTCTTCTCTTCCTTCACAACACCTACGCGGCGTGAGTTCGGCGGATGCTTCCCTCTTCCACTCCGTGCCGTCGGCACCTTAGCATCCGGCGAAATCTTTCGCCCGCCAGTGTTGTCCACCACTTCCAACGGCCTTTTCTTCCGACCGGTCGACGGTCCTAGGCACTCCTCCTTCTTCGCGCTGTTATGTATCGGAGCCAGCGTCTCCTGAGGTCCGTAGTTCCCCTCCACCGAGTGTGGGGAGCCAGCGGGTAAGGGAGGCGATAAATCGCGTCTCATACCCGCTGAGGCGGATTCTCCGGCTTGGTGTCCGGTACCGCCCGGTGGTAGTCTATTTCTACTATCGGACATTTCTTCATTAGGTTTGCCTCTTCCGGGCGAGGTTGCCCACTCCTCCTTCTCCTCCTCACTTCCCCACAAGGGTAATTTTTTAGAGAGGTTTTCTTCCTCGCAGCCCCCACCCGCAGGTGGCGGCCCCCGGCCCGGCACTACGTACCAGGTTACGGTCGTGGCCGACGGTGACCGAAGTCCTGTCAGAGCCGTGCAAGCACGACCGCTGACCCGCCGCCCACTCGTCTACACGACCCCCGAACGTGGCTCCAAGAGGAGCCTTACCACCCCCCTTAACCACGACGCAGGACGCCCCCCCTCTCCTGATCCCCTAAGGGATCACCCCTCACTTCCCCCCCCCTCGGCGGCCGCTACCCGGACTATCCAGGACGCCCGCCGAGCCCCATTCGTCTGACTTCAGCCGTGGCGGCTCAAAGTATCGAAAGACACTTTGAGCGGCCACGTTGCCCGGGGTGCACCACGAGGAGGTAGCCAGACATCGCACCCCCTTTATCATAACCTACGACATATCCATAAAACTATAGAAATAGCCTTTGCTGCTGCAACTTCGCACTGCACTCCTACATTTATCTCACTGAACTGTTTTCCGATGCTTAGTCACTCTACTTTCTTAAATTTTTTGTATAACCAAAAAATTAAAATAAATAATGTAACACAAAAACAATGCGATATCAGCGCCTTTTTCTTAGATTACGTTACTATTTTACGATATGATCAATTACTTTGGCCACATCATGAAGAAGTCATACAAATCATTCATTGATCTGGTCAGGCCACATCATGATGTGGGCAGCAAGATTTGTCCATTTCATGAAATACCTACAAACATTTCATAAAATGGTTGGCCGCATCATGAATTGGTCAATTTTACGATCTGGCCACGACATATATAATTGGAAACCTATACTAAGGTGTTTACATAATATGAATGAACAAATGTAAAAAAATAGGAATTGTGAAAATTATCAACTTGAAAATCTTATCAATGCTTATCTTCAATAAATTAATTACTGATGAAACGAATAATTGCAATTTCTTTAATCTAAAGTTATAGCAACATTTTAATGTTGATTTAAAGCCTGCGCAAAGTTCTTTGATCAAAATAATAGCGCGACTTAAGAATATACATGCCATCAACTGGCTGATAAGTTATTCTAGGTAAATTTTCAAGGCAAAAAAAAATCTGTGATTTAGAATTCATTCGACGCCATCATAGATATATAATATAGAATTTTTTTTTCTTTCGTAAACAAAATTACTTGAATGTGAACATTTTATCCATTAAAAATTCAAAAATATAATATTTACTCAAATACGAATTTTCATCGCTATACAATTAAACAGTTTGTAAATAATATTAGGTAATTTTTTTCCAATGACAAATCAGATTGTAAATAATGGTTGCTATGGTAACATTTTGATTCCCCATAAAATCTTTCACTCCCATTTTTATCCCTTTAACTGTTATCTTTCGGGATAAAGTATAACCTACTACCTTCCTAGGGTCATAAACTTCCCAAATACCAATTTTCATCGACATCGGTCCATAAACAAAGAAGTTTCATACAAACTGTTTCACTCTTTTTGACCCCCTACGGGGTGGAATTTCCAAAAAACCGTTCTTAGTACAACTTTGCGTATTAAGGGGAATGTTCGCTCCATATTTCAAGTTTCTACGACCAGTGGTTTAGGCTGTGCGTTGTCTGTCAGTCAGTCAGGACATCTCCTTTTATATATGTATAGATTAGATTATGCAGACTACAGAACGTCGTACTGCTTTTGACTTTAGGCGAACAATTCTTAAAGTTTACTGATGAGTAATGTGTCAGCGTTATATAGTTATACAGTCTTTTGTATTTTTCTCTCAAACTAAAAGTCACATTGAAAGGACGTGGACGGAGCCTTGTGTAACTACATAAATAACGGATATAGTAAGTGTATATAGGTATCTAAAACAGATTTGATTTACCATCGTTTTAACGTAGATTCATTTTTAAAATATTGTCAAAGATCTATTGTAAGAAAAGTGACTTAAGCTACTTACTATTGTATAAGGAACAAAACATTAGAAACAGGAAGTAATGTTTTCCAATATTTTGGATTGTATTCACTTCAATGGACGTATAACGTTTGGGTCAGAGATTATTTTAAAACGATTGTGTCACGAAAAATATTGTAAAATGTAGCATTTTAAAACTTTTTCCAAGCTTCGATCGAGTAATATTGATATTTCATTTTATGTAGCAAGTTAACTATTTGAATTACGTATTTGCTTATAGACTCTATAATGAAGAGCAAGTCAAAAGCCTCCACAGATGGAGGTAAGTCTCTGAACTCAACAAAATACCTTGTAATGTAATAAAAAAATAAATCGCCAGAAAAGAAAACAAGAAACTCACTATCATTAAAACTATTCAATGGCAATATGGGTGTTGGTTAGTCAATATAATCTACAGCTAGTTCGGTGCTGGTATTTATTTAAGTATATAAGGTGGCCCCGCGTTGGGCGCCAGCTATGAAAACAGGATCTAAAAAATCACAGAACTCAGAATCACGCACAAAAAGGTTTTCTTTTTATAATTACACGTAGAAATAAATTTCTAGTGTATGACACGAGTTTTACATGATAGCAATCATAATTAAATATCATAATTCAAATTGGCGTTGGTTACTGTTTGCTGTGTTGTTGCTTATAGATATATTTCGAAAACGCTTAATTAAAACACCAATGCCAGTTAATTATTAGTTACGATGAATAATTGTAAATTAATTACAGTTGGAGATTTTCAACAGTTTATAATTTATAAAATTAAACGAGATATTTGTCACATCCACATAGTTTGTTGTTGTTTATATTTGTCGATTGATTGAGCTCGGCTAATTAAGACTTATAATGATTACGAATTTAGTTTCAATAGTGTTGTTTGTTCTGATTTCTGATAAATTTCAGCAGTACATTGGTGTTTCGCTATCTTTACTAATTATTTCTAATTATATTACAGTACGACTTAGTAAGGTACGTTATTATTTTCTGTAAACACTTCCATGTCTTACGTTAGTACAAACTCAGCAAGGGCTCCTATTTTTTGGTCGCTATGGTGTTCCACTCCCTATCTCCTAGGGAGGCAGGGTGAGTTTCCCGGCGTCTACACTTGGTTTCCGTGTCTCAACCAGGGGAGAAGTGGTTGCACCGCAGTGAGTTTTAGGTAGGCCGCTTGTAGGCTAGCCCGACATTCGAGCATAATGCATATTACTTGCGAAATAAAAAAAATGCAAAAGTCCCTTAAACAATAAAAATTAAAAAAAAATGCTGATATAATGGCCTTGGATTATGGCATTCCCTATGGTACGCGAACGCCTACGGAAAATTTAACATAAAGTAAAAAATGATAACACATCTAACAAGTAACATAATTAAAAAAAAAATAAAAATGGTTCATGAAACTTCTAACGAAATTGGGTGGTTTGTGTCGGTTCTTAATATTAATAATTTCATAGAATGTGGCGATAAGAATTTAGTATTTAAATTATGCTAACCCGTAGGCGGCTTGTCAGATATGTCTGACAAGACCCTTGATCTAGATAATATCTAACAAAAGCTTGTTTAGCAAAGTAATTTACTTGTAATACAATCAATACTGTCAAACTTTTGTGAAAGTCGGTATAACAATACTCATAAGTATTATTTCATTTATTAGTTAGTAGTAAATTAAAAAGTAGCCTACAACGTTTCTAAAGTTTAATGAAGGAAGCAAAGCTTTTATTACAGGCCTAGTGAGCCGAATGCATCTTGACAGTGAGTGCAGGCATAATTTACTTGTATTCCCATGTAAGAGCGCAACTATAAACGTAGTACCATAAGATCCTACAGACTTATAATACAATTCAATTTCTTAACTGCACTCTAAAATATATAACAAAGATGTTAAAAAGAAGGAAAGTACCCCGTCAGGCACGGCAATTAGGAGAGGAAAAGACATGTTTGAAAAGAAAAATGACGTATTGGAGGGTATTAACGACTGCAAATGCTGCCGGGACCAACGGCTTAACGTGCCTTCCGAAGCACGGCGTAGCTCGAGATAATAATTTTGGTCACCCATCCCGTGACCGACCCTTGCGAAAGTTGCTTAACGACAACGATCGCGGGCCGGGGCGCTTATCGCTTATTAATTATAAACATGTTTTGTGAAGCTTTTTTATTGAGTCATACTTTTCATTGAAATTGATTACTATTCTTACTGACATGACTAGTAGACTAGAGTGCTAGAGCTCCATGCGTGAAGCCGGCGATATGTTACGATCTCGCAGAGTGTATCTGGAAGTTTATTAAAGAACGTATCTCCTGGCCTAATAATGGACCAATATTCAAAAGATGCGGTTCTGTAGAGATACAAAAATCTGGTCAGAAATTAGTTGAAGAATTGAATTTTTTGGGTCTTGAACAACATAATACTCTTCAAAATTATGCTCATAACACTCTGGACTCGACGTTTTGTAACCTACCCCTTAGTATAAATTCATGTTCTTCTCTAGTTAAACTAGATCGTGTACATCCTACATTCACAATTAATATACTCGACCTCTCGGTGTCACCTTTGAATGAAATTTCAACTCCTAGACGTCATTTTAGAAAAGGCAATTACTTGGCGCTGAACACTCACTTTAATGAAATTGATTGGCATACGATATTCTCTGATAAGAATATAGAGGAAGTAACTGCGACTTTCTATGAAGTTGTTAATAATGCCATAGGTAAACATATTCCACTAACAAAGTATAACAAATTCTCATATCCAGTGTGGTTTAGTAAGGCTCTCATTAATATAATTAAGGAAAAATCTAAAGTACATGCTAAATGGAAAAAAAATAGGCAACAAACGCGACTACGATGAGTTTGCATTGTTACGAAAAAGACAGAAGGCTGTACAGATCCATTGTCATAATGCTTGTATTGATAACATATAGAAAGTTATTAAGACTCAACCGAGAGTCTTCTGGTCATACGTAAAAAAGCAACGCGGTGGTTCCAGTTATCCAAAAATGTTATTATATCGTGATGTGGAATACACGTAGGGTAAATCGATTTGTGATGATTTCAATGCTTTCTTTGGGAGTGTCTTTGGAAATCCTACTTTGATTGCACCTCCCACGGAGGGAAAGGGTGGTGATGATATTTTATCGGTATTACAGATCGCTGTATATTGTCGAGAAGTCTCTGGCAGGACTTAATACCAACAAAGGTGCAGGTAGTGATAGAATACCTCTCTTCTTTTGGTCTTCATGTTATGCATCGTTGGCTGTTCCTGTTGCATACATTTTTAATAAATCTTTGACTGATTCCATTTTTCCCTTAATATGGAAGAAGGCCCATATTGTCCCAATACACAAAAAAGGTTCTAAAAAGAATATTGAAACCTATAGAGGAATTTCTTACTTAAACACGGTCGCAAAAATTTTCGAAAAAATAGTTTACAATGACATAGGTATATCCCATAATTATTAAAGGTATCCCTAACCAGCAACATGGTTTTCTTCGAAATAGATCTACCATAACTAATCTAACCTTATTTACTAATTATGTTTAAACAAATATGGATGGTGGTGGACAGGTTGATGTAGTCTACACCGATTTTGAAAAAGCATTCGACCGTGTTAATCAACTTATCCTGTTGAAGAAGTTGCATGAGTTGGGTATTCGTGGTAATCTACTGAGGTGGATTCAATCGTACTTAGCTAACCGCTCGCAAGCTGTTGTGATTGGTGGATATTGCTCGGATTTTACAAAAATACCTACTGGTGTAGCCCAAGGATCGCATTTAGGACCTTTATTTTATAATGCACATCTCTATGATATCTCCGATATTATTAGATACACTAAACTCGTCATGTCATGACAAAAAAGTTTTCATTAAAATAAACTCTGAGTTGGACTGTCATAATTTACAATTGGATTTAGAATATTTAGGTAAAATAAATATCAGTGTAACACCTTCACACGTAAAAGAAATCCTATCCTATATACGAGTACGTATAGCTTCTTGGACACTCCAATTTGTAGAACTGACCTGGTTCAAGATTTAGGATTTGCTCTTGGATAGAAAAATGCTTCTTACTAATCACATTGGCAATATAACTAGTAAAGCATATCAAAATTTAGGATTTGTTATGAGGTCATGTAAACCATTTAAAGACAGTGACGTTATTAAGACCATCTATTATGCATATGTGCGCAGTCTCTTGGAGTATTCAAGCCAGGTTTGGTCACCACACTATGCATGTATCAAGAACGTATTGAGCGTATTCAAAAAAAAAATGTAAGCCACCTTAACCAACGACTGCGGGTACCTTCAATCTCTTATTTGGAAAATTGTAGGCAACATGAATTGCTAACTCTAAAGGAAAGACGCACATTATTAGACATGAGTCTCCTTTATGACATTGTTCGTGGCTATATAGACTGCGAAGAGTTGGTAACGAGTGTAGCGTTGCGCACTCCGTCTCGTCGTACCTGTCACACTCCACTACTAGCGGCACCACGCCGCGCCACTAATTACGCGGCCAATTCTCCATTATCACGCATCGTTCATTACAACTCTGAGTTTGAAGAAGTGGATCTATTTTTTTGTTCCAAATTTGCATACAAAGATTAAATGATACAAATCTTAGAGGAGCGCTGCTCTCACAATTAAAATACTAAATTGAAAAAATAATTATTTATACACAACATACCTACTTTAATTTTAATATTTCAGTCTCATAGAATGTTTGATTGTTGAGCTATTATAACAGGAGTGATATATTACAGTAAATTATTCTTCTACAATGCCATATGCTCTAGTAACTGAGATGTTTTCTTTTATTATTGGTAGAAATTTTCTGAGACATTGCTTTTCTTTTTTTGTCAATCTTGTGTTAAAAAGTCTGGTTGAATAAGAGAAATTCAATAGAAATACCACTTTTACTTTTGTATGATGATGTGAAACCTTTTATTGGTCTTAATGTTGAGCTTGTGATAACCTATACTATTATTTGTAACGCTGTCGGTTTCAATTATAATAAATAAATAAATAACTCTAGATATTTCTTTGCAAATTTACAATTTTCTAAAATGTACCCGGTAAAGATAAAATTTTGAAAACTCAAGTAGATAATAAAAAGTTAGGTAACATTACACGTATTACTCAAATCCCAAAGAAAATCTGATTTAATCCAGATTTATAAGAAATAATACTCTTAATACAAAATGCTTAAAAATCCACATGGTCCCTGACACCCTGAGATGGTATTCGAACCCACGACTTTTCACAATCCGGGCGACTGCTCTAACCGCTGAGCTACCCAGGACCTAACAGGACTGACGAATCTTTTAAGCACTTGTTACTTTTCGCTACTACAGAGCGTATTCTCATCAATGTTCAGGCATACCCAAACAGCTAAAAGAATAAGTAAAAGAAGGAACACGTTAATTCTAATATGCATTTTTTTTTCTTGATCATATTAGGTTTTATATTTGACATGCTATGTTTTCAAATACACAAAAAATAATCAATATTATTAACAAGTTATAATTACATTTAAACAGAGGCTAACCCAAACACCACTGCTTCCGGTCCTTCATGTTAAAATTAATTAATTTTATTATAGAAATTTTTAATTTGTTTATTGACTATAAATGGAATGATTGGAAAATTAAAGAAGCAATTATAATAATTGAAATTAATATTATCCATTTAAATATTGTTTAACTTAGTTGTAGGCATACTAACTCTGTTTCTATTTAGATGTTTCCATTTTCAATGTGTTTCTTGGAAGAGAAATTCGGTTTTCTTGGCGTACAGGCAAGACAAGCGGCGCGTGCCAAATTAGTCCTAGTTGAAAGTTTTTCGAAAGAAGTTTTTATTTAGTCGATATCTAGTCAAAGTATGGCTAATCTTAGAAACGTTTATTAAAATAATTGTCTCTTTAATTCCGCGAAATAATAAAATAAAAAAAAAAAATCTTCTTCTTCTTAATTATTTTTAGACTTTTTGACCAAACATAATTAAATTTTTTATCTGACTGCTGTCCGATCACCTAAGACAGATAAATATGCAAGACAAACACAATACGCTAACACATATGTTACTGGATTGCGATATCTGAATCGCCAATAATATAATAGGTAAATAAAAGCCAGACCCGCACTTCCCTATTAAGAAATAAATCTAAAGCTTATCGCGTATGTGATAAAGCTTCAATTGATTAGTCTAGAATCTCAGTCAATATTATCGGTTCCACAGAGATCATAAGTTCATTCAATTTGGTAGCTTTCCTTCGCAGAAAATTCAATTATAGTTTCAACAAGATGGGTTGTTTGCTTTTACTTATTCTATTGTTTTAACGTATTAAATTTCCTTATGGGAATTGAACATATAATTTCAGCATATTATTCTTCTTGTGTGATCAACAAAAATGATAAAGTCCCTCGCATGCCTCCTCTAGGTTTAATAGTATCCCCCCCCTCAGCCATGTTCAATTCCCGCCAGGATGCTAAACCGGATAATACAGAAAAAAACATTTACTAAATTATTGGCAATAGATTTCTTTAAACTGTTTTGGGTCTGAGTGAATGTCTGGCTTTATTATTTTTGATTTCCTTAACATGAGTGCTTTAGTGGTTTCTTTTTTTTTACGCGCAATACTCATTATAAAACTACTTTAACCGGGTTTTATTTCATGAGTGCTTTAGTTTCTTTAGGATCGGGGTAATGTACGTAGATGATGATAATTTTAATAATTACTTGAAGAATGTGCGACAGAATACATATTTGATATGCGACCAGATCGAAAAGTAACAGCACTGAACGACAAAAAACGGAAATTCGATATTGTCCAGTTGGCCATTGAACGGATTGTATAGTTCTGTGAACTACTTACGCATGACGTGTCAGTCAGGTTATTAAGCTTTTGTTTTGATCACACTTCTGAACGTTTACAGTAGTACATATTACGTAATTTTCGCTGTGGCCACAAGTCGTCCTTGCAGATTTCCTGCGCTTTTCAAAGGGGGAGCTTCGAGAGCTCTGATTAGCGGCTTAAGGTGCATTTCCCGTCCATTATGAAAAAAAGGTGCTCCAATACCTGACCTCTACGGTACTATAACTTTAGTACTTCCACATACACATAAAATAATAAACCGAGTCATAATCTCTATCGTTGATAATTAATATATAAAATATCAGATTATCATCTTTAGCAAAACGTTAATTTAATAATCGAATTTTCAAACAACGTCAAATGTGATTTTTTTATGAGAAGTAATTTTAAGTGACTTGGACGAAATGATTGCATGATTGACGGCGATCACGGTGGATGGTTAGTAATTTTGTAATCAGAGTTGTATTTTTTAATTTGCCCATCATTCACGACCCAATAGTCATTAAATTCTTTTGTGTTTTAGCAAAATTACAGAGTATTAAATAGCTTTTATCTATTAACCCTCCTACTCAAAGGAAAATAATTTACTTTTCCGTGGTATAGCGTCATTTAAATTTGATATGCATCTATAACATATTAAGTTTCTATCGATCGAATTGATCTGGAAATAGAAATCAATCCAATAGTGTAGTGTTTATTGAATAATATATAACAAATCCATCCTTCTAAAAAAATCTGTGCTACTGTAGTGAACCATGTGAATCCTGGCTTTTAATCACCAGTGGAGCGGCTGATAATTAACATTCCACGATCATCCTAGAGGTCTCAATCCGCAGATTGAAAAACGCTGGAATAGAGAATAGTAGCGTTCGGGCGTCACAGTACTTATATATTTACTTATTTTCTAAACTGCCAATGTATTTACGCCATAATTTAGTTTATTATTTACCCGGTAAATTATCGAGGACGAGCTATTCAAAAGGATTTATGAACAATTCTAAACAACACAAGAAGGCTTTAAGTGAAAAAGAATGCTTAATCGTAAATTTTTCACATCGCAAAACTGCTGTTGTAGCAGAATCCAGTACCTACTAAATTATTTCATTCGGCGCTTAGCCTTTTTCGCTAAATCATTCTTAATGGTCTTAATTACCACGGACACTCTCATGTTTCGTATGATTATATTTATGCATTAAAGGATCAAATAATTATTTATAAAAATATATGACTCTCATATAAATTTAACTGACTTTTAGATAATATTTTTAAAATTAGTGAACCATAACCGACGTAGCTATTCGAGATTCATAAGAGCTTGAATTGTCAAGTAACTGTTGTTGTGTTTGAATTTGGAGTGTATGTGTATAGTATTAGATCAGATATTTATTTTTGTTTAAAGCCGATTTATTTATGACTAGGTTTTGCCCCTACTTCGTTTGCGTGGTATTAGTGTCTATTTAAAGTGGTTTATTTTTAAGCAACTTTAAAAAATAACAATAGATTTTCAACTTGACTGTTTTCTTGTTCATATAGCAGTTTTTTTGTTTGAATGAGTCTCGATATAATCGCATTAAAAATTTGACGAAATTATATCAGTAGATTTATATTGAGTAGGTTGTTAGTTAATTTTTTTTATTATGTTTTATAATAAATACTAATGATTGCTTGTATATCAAATTAAGCTATAGGTAAGTTAGTATCTGACACAAAATTTTCGAATAATTTTAAGATCTGACTTTTTATTTATTTTTATTACTTGTATATGTATATGTCGCATCATCTTTACGAAGATCGTTTTATTTAGTTTCTTTTATTTTAATTGCTAGTTACTCGATTACTTAATTACTCGATTGTAAAGAGAGCGTGATCATCGATACCCTTAATTTTATTAGAATGGTGACACTGACTTTGACAGTTCGTTAATAAAAAGCAAGTTGCCGCCATTTTGGCACACATTCTGTCTCCGATCGCCGAAGAGTAAAGACATCCGACGAGATCACGCTCATCTCGTTATATTTTCGTATGAAAAGTGATAAAAAGGAACAAATCCACGTTGGTGTACACGCCTGCAGTGTTATTTTAAAGATAGTCCATCCGATATGGATAATCTATTTGGGCTTCGTAATAGCCCCTTCGGACTACCCCCCGTTATATATGTGAAAAAATGTAATTATTTATCTTTTGAAATTTTATATCGCTATTACGATTAATTAATTGTGTTTATTAATTTTATTTAAATTAGATATAAAATAGAATTCCGACACAATGTTCTCAGTGTTTTTGAACCGAAAATAAATAAAAAATAAAATAGTGCTGAGTTAACCTTTTTATTTAATTTAAAGCTTTTAATTTTTTACAGAAGGTATTAAAATGTTTGAAGACAGCCGATATACCTACCTACTTACTATTACATTTTTTGGGTTTAATAGAATTTCTTTTTTCTTTTAGAGTTCATTGAAAACTGCACTTAAGAAGTCTTAATTATTGTATTAAGATAGTCTTTGTATTGTGACTAAGTGCTGTAAAAAGCACTACTACTTTGCTCAACAAAATCTCTATAGTTAGAAAAGTCTACATGTCAAATATATTTTATACTAAAGAAATATATTTTATACTTTTATGTTCGACGGTGATGTGTTTTTGTGATTACCGATATTTCCGCTAATTATTCGACAGTTTAACGAATCGTCTCAGACCACCTGGTATCATTTAAATTTTATCGAAAACGAATTGGTAGTTTTCTTATTATAATAAAACGTTTCTTGAGATATCTTAAATTGAAATTATATCGCTGCTATATAAACGAGAGGGCCACGAAACTAAATTTTCCATAATCACTTTAATTTAAAAAAAAAAAACATAGAAAACAGTTAACCTCCTACAGTTAGCTTTTGTTCCTTTTTTGGCACTTTTTGTTGTAATGCTTTGATGTTATGTAACATATGAAGAGTATTTTATATAACTCTAAGATAGATAGGAGCAAATAAGTAAGAGCAGAATAAAAAGTTTCGTTATAATGTAGTATCACATTGTCTTATATATATTAATTTAAGAATACCCTGTTTTTGTTGTTAATTTTTTTTTAATTAGTAAAATATTTGTCAGAACAAACAGGCCCCATTTGTTTGGCTTCAAATTGCTTTTTTTGATTATTACGAAGTTTTGCTTAGTTTGTCTATCCTAGTCAAAGTTAAAGTAAAAAAAAATATATTCAAATAAACTTCTTTAATGTTATTTTGAATAGTCCAAGACTTTTGGAATTCAGGAATTAACTTTTGGAATTAACTGAATAGGAATTCAGGGCCCGTTCAGGACGTCTTTTGGCTGATAAGAAGAACAAATAAGAAACTCACCAAATCAACTTTTAATGATAAAATAATAATTTTATAATGCTATTATAACGATAATTTTGAAATATAATGTGTTATACTTAAAACTATTACGAGTACCAAATTATTTTGTTTATAATAAGGTTATATTTCTGTTTAATCAATAATATTTGTTTTCGGGGCTTCTACAAACTACACGACTTTATTTTATAAGATATAACATTATATTTTTTAATTGCATTCGTTTAGACGAGTAGCTCAAGAAAGCCAGGAGCTTAAAAAAGTACCATCGTTCATTTTATAAAAATCTTTCTCTGCAATTTTGAGTTTAATTTAAAAGTTAAGCATAATTTACTTCGACCTATGCCAATAGTTATAGTTTTTATTTACGATATAAAAAACGCCATAATTGACCATTTTACCCAAAAATCACAGTCGAGATGTAATAGGGCCCTTCAAAAACAGCCTATAATTCATCATTGAAAGCCGTGTTGTCACTCCATACAGCTTTAATGAAATAAAACCTTTATTCTCTTGAAGTAGAATCAGTTATTTTCACCTCACTATAGAGATATTCCGCGGATTAAATTATCACGATTATTGCGCGTTATAATGACTGTAATATGGGTAACATACTCATTGTGTGAGTGAGATAACTGATCATGGTACATTGTTATAGAGTGACGTGGCGGTGGCGTAAGTGATCACTGCGTTTGTTATATACCGAGGTGGGTGAAGTGATTCGACAGACCGTATAGCTTACGGCATAAGCCGGGCCGACAATGTAAACGTCCGAACGATCCATTTGACTCCGGTCACAAATCTAACAGAGTGTTAAGGTCAGAACGCATGCAACGTCCGCACAATACGCAACAGATTGTAATTAAAAATGAATATATACCGTGATCAGCATATACCGATGTCAAACCTGATAGTCACATTTTTATTAAAAGCATCTATAAAAAATGCGACTGCTGTGGACGTTGTACATCGAAAATTACGTGCGATGCGTTGCGTGTCGTGCGTACCTTAAAGAGATAGAGAGAAGTATTTTTATTTGCGTCTGTGATCAATGAGTCTACAAACAAGTCTTTATTCATAAGTAATATAATGATGAGTAGACTCAACAAATTCATAAAAAATAAAATTTTGTTTTTATAAAAGGAGAATACAATCATAATGTCGATCTTGATGTTTGCGTGGGGCCACACCAACAAAAACTACTGTTTATAACGGCATATCCCTTTAGTTTGATCTTACTAAAAAGAAAACAAGCATTGGCGTAAAATTCTTAGAATTTTTCTCTAATTACGAATTGAGTTGGTGACTCTGTTTTATTTAATTGTTTTTCCTCGAAAAATTTCTTGAAATTTACAACAAAACTGCACAAATATATATGGTAATGATTTTGTTTGTTTTTTCGACAGGCAGATTGTTGAAAAATATCAAACACGTATTTTTTACTTTGTATGTATCAACTTAAAATGTCACATGACGTCACGTAACGGTACATTTTCTACAAAACTGCCCCTACTCCTCAACTTTAATGCATATTATCTAAGCTATTTATTGTTAAATTGAAGTGAAAAAATACGTTTCTAATATTTTTCTATTATCTGACTGATGGAATTAATAGATTTCAGAGTCATCCCTATTCTTAACCGAAGTATCATTTATGTATTTATTTAGTAACGTAACGTTATGGTAGACTGACATAAAAAAGGCGTTCGCAAGAATCGCTTCTGCAATGATAACCAGTCGTTGACAACACATATAACCTCCAATAGATACCGTATGGTGACTATTTTGTTTAATAAATAAGGATGCCAATCTTAGCGGTGGGGTAGGTGGCGGGCGAGGCGTTTGCGGCGACGCTATTGGCTAGTAATAAGACACGTATTCCGTAGTGATAAGCATAATTTGTTTAAGGCATGTCGATGATTGATCGATATTATGTGTTAGTATTAGATGCCAATAAAATATATTTTAATATTCAATCCCAACTTTACCGATTATTGTATTGGGTCACCAATTTACCGAAATGTTATGTGGTTTATTTATTAGTATATAGGTTGATATTTAACTTATTGATAAGTTTACTATCTGACTCTATTTATACGAAGGATCGGTAAAATAAATAAACGTGTTCACAGTTATGAGTTTACTTTCAGACTATCTGGTGTTGAAGTGCCACTTACAAAATACAAAATATATTACCATACTAAACAATACAAAACACATATACAAAACACATATACAACAACAATACAAAATATCATAGATTACGTTGCCACAGAGTTGTCGACAAAGATTATAAAACAGATGTGCCACACAACCATAACGTGTAACCTAAAACTAACCATTTTTGCATTTCTTGTAGCACCGATATATTTGCTACACTTTCTTATTTATACCTATGATAAAATGCACCGAGACACAAAATATACATAAACATTAGTGTAGCGCTACCGCGCTCATATAAAAATATTAAGTTAAATCTTTAAAAAAGTGGTTAATTTTGACGAAAAATGCAAAAGTTGCACAATTTGGACTTTTAAATAACGAATAAGTATTTAAATAGGATGAAAATTATTAATCAAATCTAAAACTACATATGTTCTGAAATATCTTAAATTAGTTAACGTAGGTACTGTAGGTACATGACAAATATTTTTTATTAACCTCGGAGTATTTTTGCGTACTAATTTGCACACTGAGTACAAATTTTTCCTATATGTAATAGTTACAATACTTATCAGTTTTTACGTATGGAAATATCGATACTTAGAAAAAGCCTGCAGTAGCGATACTACTGTTACATGTATTTTTGTCAGAAATTTCTCGTCAAAGCATATATTCACAGATCAAACACTTGGTCGTAATACTACTATTACTACTACTTTTGTTAAAACGATCATAAATGCTTGGCTACTGTCTTTTATATGGAATCTTTTGGAGGTTATTTGTGGTTGACAAGTATGATATGCAAAAATTATATTAATATTATAAAAAGGAAAGATTAGATTGTTAATTTGCATTGAATGGGCACCGAAATTACTGGACCTATTTGAAAAATACTGGTGTAGACATTAAACGATTATATTTATAATATTGCTTAAACTAGTTATTACATAATATTTTATGCTCGTTGCCACGTGATTGCAAACAGCACGTAACGTCCTTCTTACTCATATTAAAATTATTAGACAATTCAATCTTATGCATAGAATGCTATTCGTTTCAGAGTGCCATGACGTCATAGCGACGCATGACAGAGTAGCGTATTCGCGGGGAATTTTGAAAAAATAATTTATTTTTAGATTTTAAGATATTTTAAGATAATCTAAGATATTCTATGAATTATATTTTTTTGATATATGTCATGTATATCTATCTATAAAATTAAAATATCTAAAAAAAATGGCTGCATACCTATTCTTTCAACTATGGGAAGCTACTTCTTATGCGGGTGACATAGGCTCCACTTTACGTGGTCGTGAGCAGATACTCTAAAAATATATATTCGAATTATATAACTAAATATCTAAGTATAATGAAATATAGTTTGAAATGTTACAAGTACATTTCATGATGATAAAAGAAATATGAGACAGAATAAAGAAAATTACAAAGACGTTTCCTTTATTTCACATATGTTTGTCTTGGATAAATACTATTTATAATACATTCTAAGAAATTCGTGTATTCGTTTTGTTTTAGGGTTTCTCTTGAAATAGATGTGTCTAAAAGGTTAAACGCTGTTGTAAGAACGCCCACCCGCGACGTGATTAATACTAGCCGGTACTTCATAAAACATTCATGAGAGTACGTTCAGCCCAGTATCGGAAAATACATAGTGCGCATACCGAGGGTTGCAGTCTCGAAAGAGTTTGCTATCGTAATCTTACCGAATTCGGCAGCGAACTCATAGCCGTCGTAATTTAACGATTATTGCAAATCTCTACAGTTAAGTATTTGTTAGGTGCGAACCGAGTTCAAATGTCAAATTAGCGATTGGTTTCCTAGCGATCGAGTTTGATAGCTCGGTCAGTGAACTCTGCGATCGCTACATACCGATTGCAAACTTTGTCGAGGCTTCAACAATGTTATTCTGAAATAAAATCAGCGCCAAACTCGACAGCTCGCATACCGCTATCTCAGAATGCCATATTATCGTCACCAGCATATTAATGTCTCCACTGCTGGGGCTCAGGCCTTCCCTGTGGATGGAATCGAATAGGGAGAATGGGCCATGACAGTGCGGATAACGTTTGAAAGTGCAGCCAGGACTAACAGCTTAACGTTCCTTCCGACGCAATACGACGATAATAAAAGTTTTAATTGAAGCGCTAAGATCTATAGTGTGTGCAGTATATGGACTTGTATTCTTATCGATAAACTATTAAAAAACCCCTAGGCTTTGTACAAAAATTACATAATACGTTAGAGAACTTTGATGTATATAATATTATAGTACCTACTAAGTAAAATAATTTGTGTTTACTCACAATTAATGTTTCTAACGAGCTAATTCCTTATTCGGTCAAGTACATAATTTAAAGAGTCACTATTTTGAATGGAAAAGAGACAACCAGGCTCAATATTTTTTTTGTAATGGCATTGCGATAACGATATTTAAGTATATTTTTTATAAAATAAATTTGTATTGCCAAATCATGATAAAAAAGTTGAAATTCTATCGGTTCCAGCATTGTACACAAAGCTATTTGTGCCTCGATTTATGTACTGTTAAACCCTAAATTATCTCTTCCCGGTAGCTTTTGCCAGATAGCGTTGGACATGTATTGTTACGTGTGAGTTCCGTAACACAACCTATTGTTCACGTCTACCTTATTGCGGTGTAATAGTGAGTTGTTCTGTGTTTTAGTGGAAATTTAGCATAAAAAGGTGTTTGGATGTGCAACTTTATAAATAAACATTTCTATACGAGTCTAATACTGTTTAAATTGTGAGACTGTAGTGTTAATTATATATTATATTATAGTCTATTTATAATTTTTAAAACTGTTCCAGTACTTTCGGGGTCTATCCAAAGCAAACAAACAAATAATTAAGTCTTTTCTCTTCTTAATAGTAATATAGATAGAGTTACGCAAAAATTTTCTACATATAGTTGCGTTTACAACAATACAATTTTAATTTAAAGAATTTTAATTTTACAGATGTATTTCAAAATTGTATTAAGTATGTATAATTTTAAATATTTATCTTTTGTAGGTATTAAATAAATTAAACATTACTAGTTTTCCTCTAACGGCTAATATTCAGGCAACAGTCCGTAACCTGTAAAAAACAAACATACTTACATAACAAACAACTCTCGTATTTATAATATTATTAAGATAGTAATAATAATTGAAACTTTATTGTCATATAATAATAATAGTAGGATGTAATATAACGTCATTTACCGTTAAAACACAGCAACAAAACAATCGAGCCTCGAGATTTACTGAAAAATAAACTCACGTTTTTATTAGCTGCACGGCGCGCGACACGCGAAAAATATTGTTTTAATTTTGTCAAATTTATGAAATTTACAATCCCTGTTTAGATAACACGCTCAAAGGAGAACAGTGGCAAAGAGATAGCAGGTGGACGAGACAATTTTAGGATAGCGAATGTACGCAAACATTTTTTTAAGCAAAATACTTTCTTGGGGGACATCTTTTGTGTTGGAAATGTTGTTCCCTAGCGGCGGTTTTTTGAATACGTCATTTGTTAATTTATTTTTCGCGTAATTTAAAGATAAACATCACTTTTATAAAAAGCTAATTTAATGAAATATTTATATGATTCTTACAAATTAATCGACATTCGATACACTTAAGAACAATAGTAGTTCTCGTACACATTAACATGACACCTGGTCTGTTCTATTTCTCCAAAAACGTTTCGTTTATTTTCGAAACGCTGATATCACTTCAAAAGTCACATTTTTTGATAATTTATGATGCAACGGAGGTAGGACTTAGCACCGCCTTGCAATGCTCAGAACATTTTCATGGATATGATCTTAACACCCTTTTCCTTTGCTCTGTGAAAAATTATTAATTGAGACGCTCGATACTAAAGTCTTCTAACGCTTCTTGTAATGCAACGTGGTTTAGTATGTAAGATACAATTTCATGTAGTCAATCGTATTTATAAATAAATATTAAGCAACATCACGTAAATTGCTCAGATTCCAGGTTAAATAGCATTTAGTAGTTATTATAATATCTGTAATAACGAAGGTACCACAACACCCAGACCCGAGAAAATATAGAAAAGTCCTTTTTTACATTGACCTGATCATATCGAACCCAGGACCTCAGAGATGGCGACATCTTGAAATCGACGTGCGAACCACTCGGCTACGCAGGTCGTTAATTATATATGGTTTCCTTTTTACAAGTAATTTAGCAAGGCTACTAAACCCCTGTGTAAAATTTATTATTGCAATTAGGCACATACTGTTAGTCGCAGAAATAAACATTAATGATTTGTAGCTTGGCTCCTCATTTATCTATCAGTATTGCCATCCATTAGAGTTTGGTGTTTCCTGGTCAATCTAATCTATTATTCATTTGGTTTTACCTCAAGATGTTCCCTCCTGAAGATCTTCCGAGTTTCTTTTATTTGTTCCGGTTTGTATTAGCCGAGAAATTGCAAAACTTTGTTATTTATACATTATAGCAATACTTTGAGTTGAACTTTTGTTTAATTGATTAATTAATTATAAAATATTAGAAACGTATTCTTTTGCTACAATTTAAACAAGAAATAGCTTAGATGATAGGCAATAAATTTCTCACTTGTTTGAAAATTTGAAAATGTACATTATGCGGCGTTTCAACTCAATATATCTCAATATAATCTATTGATTAGGAAAAAAAAAACATGTTTAATATTCTTTAATAATAATCTAACTAATGGACAAACAAACTAAAGTAGTCGTAATCCCTATTATAGCCTATGTCATACGCGTATGATATTACTTCCTATAGGTAATAGAATTTTCATAATCAGATAGTAATTTACGAAGTTTACTCCCTACACACAAACAAACAAAGTTAGAAACCTTACCTCTTTACCTTACTATAGATGAAATAGAAAATTTGGCACAAGAAAATTGATGAATACTACACAAATTTGACATATGACGTATGTCAACATCGTTTATTATACGTAGTTCAAATGTACGCGTGGGCGAATATTTTGCATTCCACAGAATTTTAATGGAATACTTATACCTAAATAACGTATTGCTTCGATGTAGAAACAGAAAATAGAGAAATGTATTTTTAAATCAAATATAAGTGAGGTGAGAATTCGACCTGAAAATTGCATTGAAGCACATACTTATGTCATGAGATGTTAAAGGTGCTATATTTATAAGTATGACGCGGAGGTCAAAGAACTTTTGCGACGGAAAGTCAAACGATAGGTGACCAAAAATTTACAATCTCGATCTCGAAGGAACCATGCTTCAAATGACACGTTAAGCCATTGTCCCGGTTGCATTGGTTGTCTTTACGCTCTGGGCCATAGGGAAGGGCTTTCCTCCAGCAGTGGGGGCATTAATTGTCTGTCATCAGCCTATTAATTAATTGTATAACATTCCGATCTTTCTTTAATTGTATGTGTTAAATATTATTTTGATTTATTTTTCCACAACATACTTTTTTAAAGAAAAGTTATTTGCTTAATTCTAAAGATTGAAACATTATCATATTCCAAAACTAAGAAGAAACCAGAAAACATCTTAGGCATACCTAAATATTCAAACCATAGGTTAAAGAGCCTGGAAGTTTAATATAATCGTAAACGTTTCTAAGTATTTAACCTTTGAAATGGCGGTAAACTCCTTGCTGTGGGCAAAAATTCTTGTGGTGAATATTTAGTGACGCATTTTCACTTTAGATAAGAGCCCAAAAGAGCGTATTTTATGAGATTAAGTCACTCCTTGCTGCCGCCTTTGTTTTAATCCATAACGGGTCTCAAGATAAATCTACCATAACTCGAATTCTGGACAACAACGCCTGCAAGAATGGGACAATTAATTGCAAGACTTTCTTATTTTTATTGTAGAGTGACGTAATAAAGTTCCTAATGGTGGCGGCAGATACGGTGGAGTAGTTACAATGTTTGGGTAACGGCTCTCAGATGGATACTTAACGAAAGTCCTAATCTTGAGAAAGTAATGTCGGTCACCCATACAATCGTCAGGGCCTATAAGAACCTCTTTTACGGCCAAAGTCTGGGAACAGCTAATACTAGGTATATTACTTCACAAAGCTGTTCGGTGAGAGGATGCAATGGAATTTGTTTAGCCTTATTGCCTACTTAAATGATAGTAGCACAAATCAGTAATCGTAATAATTATAGTGTTACGACTTAGGGTTCGGGATAAGGCTCAGCTTTAGTATCGGCGACTACGCAGATTGTGTTGATATTTTTTTTATACACACAGACACTAAAGAGGCATAAATTTTCAAAATATCAAAGTGCGGAGTGAGATTGTTTTCGAGATATAATTTTTTGAAAATACGTCTGAAATATTGTTTTGAACGAGGTTTTTATTATGTTTGACAAATGTTTTTGTTTTAAAAATTGACACGATTGAAAAGCAAAGGAATTCATGTGCATACAGCTGATGGTATCGTGATATTTTTTTATGTTTTTTGTGACAAAAAGAAAATATGAAGTAACAACCAATTAAAATTTGAACAGTTTATCGGAAAATTGCATCTTTTTATGATATTTTAAATTCGCACATCGTTTATGCATCTTAAAATGCATACTGAGTATTTGACGACGAAGAATGTTCTGTGAAATGAAACACGATTATACTAAACAAGCAGTCAACCGCCGTTTGTTTATTCAAAGCTTTAATACGCGTTGCGCCGGTATTTCTGTGTTTCGCTCGAGTCTTCTGTGAATGCCATTGCTATTTCTTCATGCATTCGACTGATTGTGGTGATAGTGAATGTGGTGAAGTGATACCGGTGTTGGACTCTATGAAACCGCCGGTTCCTTTGTGTCGTGGTGAAGTGATGCCGGTGTTGGACTCTAATGAGCCGCCGACTCCTTAAGAGAATGGTGAAGTGACGTCGGTGTTGGACTCTAATGAGCCACTGACTCCTTCGGGAAGTGGATTAGCGATATCAGTGTCGGTGGAGGAACCTACTGAATCGCAGGCTTCATCATCAGGGGCAGGTCGTGCACCACAACGATTGTACCTCTTCACTGAGGAATTATTGAAAATGTGGAATATGGAGAGTATAATAGGTATGTTTAAGGTGTTTTATATATTACAATGCTAATATAGAACCGAATTAGTCAACTTCAAATCTCACATAGTACTAGTCTGCCCTACTCTTAGAGTGTTTTTATAAGCCGGAGCCGCTTAAATCCAATTCAGTGGACAAAGTCAAATATTGTTTTATATCTGTAGGTCACGTGATAGGTTAGAAATTTAAGACGATCGCGAAGCGTAGCGTAGCGATCGTCTTTAATTTCGAGGTTATTTTTTTTCAGACCACAGACAGAACATGGCCTATAAAATGATTGATATATGTTATCTTTAATTAAGATTCCACAAGACAAACTATAAACAAAATTTTGAAGATTGGTGAATTGAATATTTATGGCGTTTAGAAATTAAAAAAAACCACGAACTAATTATAGTCATTAAATATGTTTATAAAATTTTATATTTTGTTTTTATTTAACTCCTGTTTTATTTAGTTTATCTTAGGTACTTAATGTATTTTCGAAATTTTAATTTATCTGGATGATGTAACAGCAAAATTTGTTTTTTTCTTTTTTTTCCAAACTATGCTCCTCCGCGCTTTGGCGAGTGATGGGGAGGGAGTTACCCCCCTCCCCCTCCCCTCCCCCCTCCCTTCTGCGTACGTAGGCGTAGTCACCGATTCTAAAGTGCTTCCCGGGATAAAAATTAACGTTGATTATAGTTCACAATCCGAACGTATTTAACACAACCCAAAAGAAATCCAACTACAAAATTCACACTTCAACTTCACTATTTCACGTCACTAATAAATTAATATCACTTCACAACTATATAGGTTTTGAACGATAGTTTAGATACCGAGTAGGTATCGATACTTTTAAAAGCGATACTCGATAATATAGCACGGTAAATACTCGCACGTACTCATAAAAATATCCGATATTGAGTATTGCTTGATACAACTTATTTACAGGTGGTATTTGGCTTCTAGGATTGAATTTTATAAATCTTTCGAAGTATTATTCTGTGGTTTTATAAAATCTTTTTCAGACCTCAATGCAATGTCCTTCAATCGTATACATTAATATAAAATAAAATATATTTATGAAAAAACCCTAGAAATATATAAAAAGTTGAATGAATCAAAAACAATAAAAATATATCAGAAAAATCTGTAAATTACTTTTACATAGTTATTATTTTACGTTTTGGATAGTGTTTTATTCCAGTGTTGCTATTGCTACGGCAATTGCAGTGTCTTATAAAATTGGACATAATTTTGAAGAAACCAAAATCTACAGCAAAGCCATAGTGTTAGCCAGAAAATAAAAAAGCAACTAAAACATGTTTCATTTTTTTGTTACCTATATTCAAGAACTGAGTTATCAATGAAACTACTTAAAGAAAAGTTCTAATCTCAGATTGAGAGCTCGGGGGAGGTTTTAAGTTTAGGTTTAATAATTAAACAATAAAAATTATTAAATTAAAATGAAAAATAAAACATGTTCTATTTAATGTAGTTGTTACGGTAGACAGCCGAATTTAGCTTATACCCATCAAACACGGCAGTAAAAAATATGTTTCTGCCAAAACTGTTTAATTCGTTCTTCCTCGGTCGTCTCCTCATTGCGTCCAAACATAATTTTAGCAAATTTTCAATGCATGAACTTTAAAAAATCCTAGTTAAGGTATGGTTTACGTGTTGTAGGTAAGTACTCGATATTTAATAGTATCGATACTTTGGGAGCGATACTTTTGTGGTACATGAGTATTCGGTATCGATACCAGAAGCTGATACTTCGAACCCTATTTACAACACTATTAGATCGTTCACCGCTCTAGTTTTCGCTTCCGATTGCTCTTGCTTTCAGATCATCATTGTTCATCGATGAATGCCGGGATGAGTAGTCCACAGGCATTGAGGCATTATCAAAAAGTCCTAGAACAGCTACCTGTCCCTTTCTTTTCCAGTGATTGTTCCTTTCTCGCCGACCCGATATATACTTATAAAACACAGCGAACATTTGCGACTCTAGCAAATCTGGTTTCTCTATCTAGTGAGGTGCTTTTATAGTCCTTTCTTTTTTTTATACTTCCTCATTCTTCTACTTCGGATTTTATGTTAAGATAGCAATAAAATTTTGTGATTGGGCAGAAACCTATTAAAATATGCTAAAGTTTGTCGTATACTCTCTGGAATCTATACCTGGGCCGGCAGCTGACCCAACTCCCTTTTTATATTTGTTGATGTTTTTATACCTTATATCACTGGTGACAAGCTTCGTCCTATCGTTGTAGAGTTCCAGAAAGAATCCTACATGTACTTGATCCTAACAACACACGGTGTCGATTTTCTACTGTTATGTATGTATGGACTTTCAATCGCTTCAACTTGAACTAGCAAAACCTGCCATTGCTGCCGTTTCAAATGTTGCGCCCAAAAACTAGAAGGTAAGAAAACGATGCTGATTGTGTTGTGCGTGAGTTATGTATACTCATGTCATGTCTCATTTTAATATTTATTCTTTCGAATTGTGTAGATATTAAGGTTTAGTGCTCTAATGTTATAAATTTTTTTCTTTCTACCTTCAATTAGCATTAAAAATTCTATATGTTTTAATCTTCTTCGAACAGCTAAAGCATTCTAAAATTCTTTTAGGTGTTTATTATTACCCCACATTGCGAATTAACTTCTTTTTTTCCCAGGAAAGCAAACTAGAGCTGCTTTGTCCCTCCTACAATCAGACATTTCAGTACCCTGTCTCCTGAAAAATGGAATGCACAACGTGGGTATATTCATAATTCTATTGAAAACAGAGATCGGGCAAAAGTGTGGAAATTGTCAAAATCTATGGTAAAAATAAGAATCACCAACGTTCAAATTCATTCCGTCGTAAGAGATACGCTGGACAGGAACTAATGGAGACAAAGTTATTCACACTAGATGCAACTCTGATACTGACCAAGATCCTCAGTCATGAGGGACCGACTAAGAGAGATAAAGTTAATTGTATTTAACAGTCGCAGGAAGCGCTTAACAGGATAAGTTCCACAGAGTCTCGAGCATTACCAGAACTACGTATTTTAAAATACTGAAACAACATTATGAAACAACCACATTGTTATTACGAGACCGTTATTTCTCTATGCAAAATGTAATGTATATAGCGTCCAACTTGGAAATTTTGAAAGAAAAATATGTGAACTTAATCCTGAATTCTGTTGTCTAATTAAATTTCTGAAGCGTGATGTGGAAATGAGTAATAACAATCAAATTATAAATGTAAACACTATTTATGTCCGTTTTAATGTGTTGCCATCTCTGACTTTCGGGTTCAATTCCCGGTCTGTTCAATGTACAAAATGACATGCATTGTAACGGCATTATAAAGGTGTTTTAGCTTCTTAAATTGGTATCTGAATAATGTATGTGATGTTTTTCCATATTTATTTCCTTATTTATTAGACTATTTCTAATGATATGTTTTACATTAGACGTTAAGACACTGGAAAATACAATTATGATATTATACAAAGAAGGTATCGCCTAAAATTCCTAAGTATAATATCGCAACTGCATATATATCTTTGTTTGTCTGCGCGACTGTAACTACTGTATCATTAGTGAAATGTTACTATTAAGAACTGTTAAGTTCAGATATTATACGTAGGAGGTTTCATTGATGATCTTGCTTTTAAGTAAGGAGCTCGAAGGCGCAGTGACTAGCGCGCTTGATCAGCGATAAAGTTGTTAAGCAACTTTCACAATGGTCGGTCATAGGATGGGTGACCAAAATATTTATTATATAGATTTCCTCTGTGTTTCGGAAGTCATGTTAAGCTGTTGATGCTGGCTGCATAGCCATCGTTAATACCCACCAATCCGCACTGGCCCCACGTGGTGGGTAATGGCCCATTCTTCATAGTTGATTCGATTTGAATAGATTCCATCCATAGAGAAGGCCTGAGTCCCAGCAGTGGCGACATTATAGGTTGGTGATGATGACTCCTTTTGAATGGTGATCCTTAGCTGAAAGAGTAGAATAATGTAGGTAATGAATGCGCAGGCGGCATTCTATATAGCGTAGCAAGTCATTTAGTTTCGTTTTTAATACGAGAGCGCCAAGCGTGAATATTTCTTCAGAAATAAGACATAACGCCTGAGTATTCTTCATAAATTAACAATCTGAAGTAAATTTCTTCTAATGGTTTCTATTTTCTAGAAGTTTAAAGAGAAATTGCGCACTCGTCACTTTACTCTGGACCAAATTATAACTAGCGGCACACGATGGCTCTGAAATATTCGAGCAATTTTCGCTTAAAAGCTTGTGCGTGTTAGAAGCATTCTAATTTTGCAGGTTAAATGGCGGATTGATCTGGCCTATTTTCCAATTGGATTCTGTACGTACCGATGTGTGTGAATGTGCTATGTTACATTTTGGAAACTATTCGTGACGTCGAATCTTAAAGCTTTTCCTAAATTCAGCGACTTAAATACTTGAAAGTTTTCGGAAAAGTCGTCGAGGACATTCAAAATTAGCTAATAAAACTATGGAATCGGTTTTCTTTGTTTGTAACAATTCTATATTTGACGCTGTGTTCGTCGCTGTAAATTAGGTATTTTTAAATATTTATTATAAACTTTTCTCTATACAAAACATGATTTTAATTTGAATTTATTAATAGATCGATGGATAAACATTCCAAAATGTAAGCGGAATGAGCCGAATGAGAGTCTAAATATATGTTCTACATATATAAAAATCAATTGCTGTCCATGTGTCTCACTAAAACACGAGAACCGTTGGGCCGATTTGGTTGATTTTGTTTGTTTGTAATGTTTGTCGTAAACGGTAAGAGGTGATACGAAGTACACCGGGTCATCTAGTTTATTATATATAGACTCTTCGCTACTAGTAGGTACGTATGTAAAATAGAGAAACACTATCCGGCGAGCTTCGTGAATTAACAGAAATTCAACATTACTTCGAAAGCGTTCTAGTTTCTGCGTTCCAGGCAATTGAACAGTGCCATTTTTCTACCGTGACGCTCGTAACAGCTTTTAGCAATAACGAACTTAAAGACAACGAAAAAAAGAAATACGGTTGCTATCTAGACACAACACAATGGAGCTTTTAAAATAAATAACTGTTTATTGAAATATTTTATCTATTGTTGATGGGGAAAAACATTCAATGTTTTTTTTTTTTTTTTTGTGTAAAATTACTTAACTAATATATTAAACGAACAACAATACAGCTAATGTTTTTCTTTGAATATCTCTGAATAATAGAAATAAATTTACTGAATCCATCTCGATTTAATAATGATGCTCAGTATTTTGATATTTTCAATTGTCATAATAACTTAAAGTTATATACAGATTTACACAAGATATAATTAAAGACCAAACTATAACATTCTTCTTAAATTATACTCCTTTCATTTGTTAAATCGATAATAAAGCGTTTGAATGTAAAAAAACCTCTTTGTTTCAGTTACTTTAGTATGTCATTATGTTAATACGGCAGAACAACATTTAAGAGCGATGTAAACAATTATTGATCAACAAACAGAATTACTTATAAAAATACACCTGTGCTAATATGGTGTTGATTGTCATGTAGGATTTGTGCTTTTTCGAGTTCCGTACCCAAGGGGTAAACAGGGGGGACCCCCAATTAAAAGTCCGTTGTCCGTCCGCCTGTTACCGGATTAGGCGGAATTGTATTATCCGTGACAGCTAGATTTTTAAAGATGACATACCTTTTTCTGTTACCGCTATTTCTTACCAATATGTTAAAAACGAAAGTTTGTAAGGTTGGATGTTTGTTACTTATTTACGCAAAAACTACTGAACGGATTTTGATAAAATTTGGTATAAGAATAATTCTGTGACGGGTTCGGTGCTTGGGTCAATTAATAAGGCTGATTAGCTTGAGTATAGATTTATTAATTGTATAAGGGTAAATAAGAAACCCTTGTCGGGCTTCTAGTTAAACTCTTGGATCGTCCAAAATACAGATTGCAATTTAGTACATATGTTATATAATTTGTATCACAATATCACATTCTTTATCACAATAAATTATTTTAAAATTATATAATAAAATTTATACGATTAATACTGTATATTAATTTTCATGTTGTGCATAGAAGAATTTCTTACGAACTGACATCCATAAAGAGTATAATAGATAAGTCAAAATTTTAAATTACGAAAGACGAATAATAAAATGAAATGATGTTGAATTTCAAAAACAAAAAGTTTGCATACTGAAACCTAGGAAAACAAACGGTGGCATGGCACATCGTTACAATTCTAAGCCTGTATTATCATATAGGCTACTATTTATCCTACTAACCAGTTCCTTAGGGAGCACGCAGGTGAAGTCACCGATGGCAACAACTGGAAGATCTTATATAACATACGTGATATTTTTTTGCATTTGTTTATAGATAAATCATCTGACTTAGTCATTTTTTTCTAAGCTAATATTCTGATTTGTCAAACTATAGTTTGTCCAGTTTATTCAAATGAACTCAAACATAATTTGACTTAGGCCAAGCTTGCTTAAGCCTTTGATAGTAATAAATTCTACGCTAAAACGCTTCCTCATCACGCCCCCGCGCCGTGCACTTTCGCGTGCGCCTTGATTAAATTACTACGATAATACATGCTGGAGTTGTTACGGCTAGTTTCTGATGCAATTATCTATAATTTAACTGATAACCATATAAAAAATACGAACTATCACGCAATCCTCTTTAGATAATGAAAAGTTTGAAACTTAATTCTTCCGTAAAAATCAATAAGATACCTACAATAGATTTTATTGACATTTCCACGCCATCTTATTCTTGATGGAATATTATTTGTTTAAAAATATTGTAGTTTGACTCAATGTTTACTAATATAACCCAATAGTAAGTAATGGGTCTATCGAATCTCTGGGAATTGTATCACCGTTATAAAGCACACGATGGAAACTTATATTATTTCATGGGTTGTCTGGATACCCCAGGTACTTACTGTAGTATGCATTATATAGATTAACTGAAATATAGAGATTACCAGTAACATTACACGTTATTTACTATTATTTTATTAATTATTGTAAAAACATACATATTGTTTTACTAAATAGTTTCACTTTAACAAATATTTACAATCATGCAGTGGCGTCCATGTAGGCAGTATTGAAATACAAAAGCATAAAAAAAATTAAAACTTATTCTATTCTATTTCCCTGTTGATTTGATTATATTGCTCAAATTAAAGCTTTATCAATCGAAAAAAGTATCTTATTTGGCTTTTATTATTAAAAGAAAGCAATTTCTTGTAGTTGTGGTTTATACTTACCATATGTTTTTATTCTACGTTCATAAAGATAACGTTTGCATTTCAGTAACAGATTATTATTATTAAAAACCTCTTCCTTCATTGAGGTATAAGATGAAAGTAGTGATCAAATAAAGAGACAAACAAGAATCAGTTGAATTGAGTGGTACGTCTTTCTTTTTTGAAGTCAGTTAAAATGCTTTTTTTTACCTTTTTATTGCATTTGTATAGGTACTTGAGAATCAAGAGCACAATTATTTACGGATGTTTGGAACAAGCCCAAAACCATTTGAATATACTCGTATAAGGTATAATACTTATTATTATATGCCGGGACTGCGTAAGGTGGATTATTTAAGTACGAGTATTGTATATTGAATAACATTTACACTAAAAAATTAGCAGATGTTACATACAAAATTATTATACCTATAATGTTGACAGTATGTAAATTATTAGTTGTAGTAAAGGTTTTTTAAAGATTTTATTGGACAGAAAGCAAACAAGAGAGTAAGATGACAGTCTTAATATTTTTTTTTTAAATAATATTTTATATGAATAGACAGTGTTCCTGCTACAAAACCATGTAGGTTTAACACCTCCCCGTAACAGGGACACTCTGTACTTAGGTAATCCAAATACCTATAAAGAGAAAGCAATATGACAAATCAAAAGTTACACTGTACATACACTTACTAACTAACATCTACCTAGACATCTTGAATATATAATACACCTTAAAATACAAACCCAAAATAATAATAAAATACTAAACCTAAGTTAAACCTAAAGACTGTACACATTTACAGTGAGAAGGTCTAGCCAAGGGCTTAGTTAATACATCAGCAATCATACTGTTAGTGGGAATGTAATCAATATTTAGTTGGTGTTGTGCGAGTGCGTCACGGATGAAATGATGTCTGATATCGATGTGCTTAGTACGAGCATGAAAAGTGTTATTTCGCGTGAGTTTCAGTGCACTTTGATTGTCTGTGAAAATGGTAATGGAATGGTCGTTATTAAACACTTCTTTAATTAGGGACTTTAAGTAAATCGCTTCTTTACAAGCTTCTCCGAGAGCCATATATTCTGCTTCAGTGGTGGACAGAGCAACAGTACGCTGTTTGCGTGACTCCCACGACACAGCTGCACCACTAAGCTTGAAACTGTAGCCTGTGTAGGAACGTCTGTCTACAATGTTGCTGCCATAGTCAGCGTCAGCATATCCCACAAGCTGAGTTTGGTCCTTAGTGTAGGTAAGAGCAAGTTGTCGCGTGGCTTTTAAGTACCTTAGTACACGTTTGGCGGCTCTCCAGTGTGCCTCCCCGTAATGTGTATTGTATTGGCTTAGATAGGAGACTGTATAAGCTATGTCCGGTCTCGTGCCAACTGCAATATACATTAATGAGCCGACAAGTTCCTGGTAAGGGAGATCTACCCGCTCATCGTCCTGACCGGGAAGTGTGAGTTTAATACCAGGTTCCATTGGTGTCGACACAGGAATAGCATCAGACATGCCAAACTTTTCGATCAGTTTATCTATGTATTGGGTTTGATCGAGATTTATTTTGCCATCGCTTTGGAAAACTCTTATCCCTAGGCAATCTTTTACTGGTCCCAGATCTTTGACGATGAAATTTTTCTTCAGTTCAATTTTGAACTGATTCTTCATATTATCATCGTTGCAAAGGATAAAGAAATCGTCAACGAAAACAGCGACAATAAGAAGTTTATTGTTGTCTCTTCTGAAGTATAAACATTGTTCAGATGATGCCTGCGTGAGAGAGAAATTGACCATAGTCTCACATACTTTTTTATTCCATTGTCGCGGAGCTTGCTTTAAACCATACAAGGATTTTTTAAGTAAGCAAACTTTGCGATGTGGTTCAGTGGCGAAGCCTTCAGGTTGCTCCATATATATCTCTTCATCGAGATCACCATTTAAAAAAGCTGTTTCTACGTCAACATGGTCGATATGTAAGTTCCACTTGACTGCATAGGCAAACAATAATCTAATAGAAGATAGTCGAGCGACCGGAGAAAAAGTTTCTCCATAGTCTACACCGTAGACTTGAGTAAAACCTTTTGCCACTAATCGGGCTTTATACTTCACTATTTCCCCACTAGTGTTCTTTTTTATTTTATAGACCCATTTACACTTGATAGGTTTTCTGTCCACAGGTCTATCAACTAAAATCCAGGTTCCATATTTCATCAGTGCATTGTATTCTGACTGCATGGCGTCAATCCACTCGCTCTTGTGAACATCTTCCTGCACTTTCTTAAAAGATTCAGGTTCGGTGTCAGGAGAAACAAGATAAGCACTTGCATCGTACTTTTCGGGAGGTTTGTGTTCCCGTCGTGGATAACGATGTTGCTGCCCATTTTCACTGTGACTTGGTATTACAGAAATTTGTGGTTCATTCATATCCGGAACTTCTTCAATACTTGATGACTGTGAAATTATGGGTTCTATAAAGGGTTCAGAAGATGAGTCTTGGCTGGCTGTAGAAGAGTGTAATTCATTGGAAGTAGTAGGAGCAGGTGCAGAGACTTCAATTGTAGTAACTGTTGAGTTTTCAACGGCATTAGAAGGTTTAGAGGATGAAGGATCATTGTATCTCTTATCCTCTAAGAAAACTACATCTCGAGCAATAATAACGCTCCTTGGATTATTAGGATCCACGAAACGATAGGCTTTGCTATCGCTTGGGTAGCCTACGAAAATACAACATTTTGTCTTAGATTGTAATTTAGATCGATTTTCTTTAGGTACTAAGACATGAGCCAGACAGCCAAAAACTTTCAAATGTGAAAGATTTACACGTTTACCTGACCAAACTTCTTCGGGTATTCTATTGTTTAAAGCTTGAGTTGGTGAAATATTTTTAAGATAAATAGCTGTATTCACAGCTTCACCCCAATAAGCTTTAGGAAGATTGGCATCTTGAAGCATTGACCTTGCTTTTTCTATGACTGTCCGATTCACTCGTTCTGCTAAGCCATTTTGCTGAGGATTGTATGGAACCGTCAGTTGATGAATGATACCATTTTCCCTGAGAAAGCTAGTCATTTGGTTATTTACAAATTCACGACCATTATCCGATCGGATAGCTTTTATTTTTAAATTTGTTTGATTTTCGACTAAATGTTTAAATTCAACAAACTTTGCAAATACTTCACTTTTTGCTTTTAATAAATAGCCAAAAGTTTTCCTAGAAAAATCATCAGTAAAAGTAAGTAAGTAGAGAGAATTACCCCATGTATGCGTACTCATTGGTCCGCAGAGGTCAGTATGAATTAATTCTAATCTATTATTAGACCTACTTTCAGACTTTTTAAATGGCTTTTTTGACAACTTTCCTTGAAGGCAGGGTTCACAGATTTGACGTTGACAAATCACGTCAGAATAACAGACACCAATGTGTTTGTTTTTTAGAATATTCATGGCTTTGTAGTGAAGATGACCTAGGCGTCTATGCCACAGCGAAGCAGACTCATTCATTACGTATGCTCGGCATGGAATGGATGAGACATTTAGTTTATACATACCTGCACTATTAGAGGCTGTAGCAAGTATGGAGCCAGATATTTTGCACCCATCTTTTTTTATTATGCTTGCGCCTTTAGGTGAAAAAATAACTACAAAACCCTTCAGAACTAACTGCCTAACCGAAAGTAAATTTGTAGAAAGTTGTGGTACATAAAGAACGTCAGAAATGTTTATTATACTATCAGAAATATTTACATGAACAGTGCCTTTACCTTCACTGAAGACAACTTCTTTATTTGCTACAGAAATTGGCTTTCGGAGAGGTTGTAAATCAGTAAACCAATCCTTATTGCAACTCATATGGCTAGTAGCACCAGAGTCAACAAACCAATCCTGTAATAAGGAAGAGGAAGAAGAATTATGGCCTGTGAATGAATGAAAAGATGATAAAAGTGTAATGTCTGATGTATAATTAACTTTAGATGAAACCTTATTTACAACTTTGGAATTACGCTTTCTACACTTCGAAATATGATGCCCTTGTTTTTTACAATATGCACACACAATACACTTCGACACAGTTTTGGACGAGGTTGCAAGAACGGTGTTGTTGGAAGAGGTATTTACGCGCCGTTGCTCTTCTTTTAAAAGTGTTGTAGCGACAAAATCCGACGTTATAGATGCTCCAGAATGTTCGATAGCCATCACCATTGGTAAGTATTCTTCAGTCAATCCAGCAAGCATTACCACAGCAACAAATTCATCTTCCACGGGCTTCCCCATAGCCGACAGTTTTTGTTGAGTGTCCCGAATGTCATTGATGTAAAATTCTATGCTTGTGTATAACTCAAGTTTGCTATTGAACATTTTCTTAAGCAGCGATAGGCGTCTGCTTAGGCTACTATCAGCATATTCTTTTTGTAGAGTTTTCCACGTCTGCTCAGCGGTGTCGCAATTTATCACAATAGGATAAACACTTTCTGAAATATTAAGGCAAATTTTGGACCTCGCTTTTTGATCGCTTCGCTGAAATTCTTGGGATGTAAGTTTCGTACGCATTATTTCAGGTTGTGTTACAATGTCCCAAAGATCTGCATCAATTAGTACCATTTTAATGGCGAAGCACCAGTTGTTGTAATTTTCACGTCCTTTCAATTTTGCGACCGTTGAACTAGAAGACGTTACAATATCGACGATGGTCGAAGATTTGGTGGAAGGAGGGCCCATAACCACTAAATTATTAGTTGTAGTAAAGGTTTTTTAAAGATTTTATTGGACAGAAAGCAAACAAGAGAGTAAGATGACAGTCTTAATATTTTTTTTTTAAATAATATTTTATATGTATAGACAGATGTTCCTGTTACAAAACCATGTTATGAAACAGCTGTGAATTCAGTGGTGCTCCATATTTTAACAAAAATTAAATTAAATTGTCTATATGAATGTAATGAATAAAATTTATCTGGCGGATTTCATTAAGTATCTATATATATCAGTATATTCATTACATATAATTTAACAGGAGTTACAATGTCGATAAAGTTTGCGATCGCAATCTTACCGAATTCGATCGCTATGATCGTAATTTAACGATTACATGTCACTACGGATTATTGTTATTTGTTGGGCACGTACCGAGTGTAACTGTAAAATAAGCGATATTAATAAGTTACCAGGCGATTGGAAGTCAATTGGATAACTAGTGACTGAGCTTTGTCAACTTTTACCTTTTGTAGATGGTTTAACCATTCTATTAAATAATATTTTAATTAGTTAGCTAATAATTGGAATGGATTGGATAATATAAATTGGGTATTAATATAGAAAACTTTTTTATTTTTGATTCAATAACTAATGTTAATAACTGTCAACATATATTTAAATCTTTCAAATGGAATTTTAAATGTAATATTCAAAAAAGGTACTAATATTTGCCTATTGTTTATTGATACCTTCAAAATAGAATACAAAGCGTTTTCAAAGGCTCTTATCTTAAAATGGTAATATAAAATGGTAATGATGCTCAAAATACCCTTTATCAAGGTCGCAAGTTAGGTAATGTCAATAGTGACAGGACCCATGTCATGGCCGGAAAATTAAATTTTCAATTGAGATAGTACAGCCTAGTGCAGGTTTATTTGTGATTTTGAACAGATATAATATAAGATATGGTTCGCTTTTTATATAGCACAATGATAAGGATGATTGGTCAATGACTAAGCAAGGCTTAACTAAGTGTTGTAAAGATCGACTTTTGGATGGGTAAACAAAGTTTAATTCTCGACCCATCATAATCTATACTATAATAAAAACGTAACCGATCGATGTCTGTACATTGAAGATATATGAAAAAAACTGTTATAAGGGACATTTATAAGCGTAATAGAATACAAAACAATGATTTTTAAATTTTTTGTCTGTTTGTCGGTTTGTCTGTTTGTCTGTTTGTCTGTGCGTTTGTGCACGATAATCTCAGAAACGGCTGAACCTATTTAAATGCAGTTTTCACTATTATGTTGCGGCATTCTTCCGTTAACATTTAGTGTAAGATTTATTTCAATCGGTTCACAAATAAAAAAGTTATGTCAATTTGAAGTGACGTGTTCGCCAAAATTGCTATGAAATATTTACTGTTTTATTAAATTTTCGTCTTTAATATATTGATCATCATCATCAACTCTTTCACAGCCAAACTGCAGGGCCTCAGGCCTTTGTTTAATAATTTTTGGTCACCCATCTCGTACACAACTCTTGCGAAAATTGCTTAGCAATAGCGATCGTGCGCAGCGGCGCATATCCGTAGCCACCGAGCTACGAATTAATATTGTCTAAAAAATGAAAATTTCTATGAAGACAAATAAAAAAATAAGATTCCAAAATTTTGACTACTCGAAGTATGTTGACCTCATTTCTATATGGCCAATCATATTAAATAGGGTTCAGCTTATAATAGACGTGTGGTATACGATCACGCGAGTAGGAGAACAAGCGGAAAAAGCCTTCCGATGATGCAGTTAAGCCTCGAGTAGGTTACAGTGAACGCATATTTTAATCAGATTAGGTTCACGTCGTCGTCGGGGCCAGCGGAGGTGGTTGGCAGCCGCCCCCGGATTGCCCGGTTTCGTCTGTCTGGGAAAGGCACTCGATTTACCCAAGCCTCTCGAATTTCATCAGCAATGGGACCAATGGTCCAATACTTGAGTGTCCTGGTGGCTCGGCCATAGCTTGCCGGGTTTCGTCTCCCATGAGAAGGTGTAGCGTACGGATTTTGGTGGGCAGGCCTCTGGGGACCTACTGGGCAGCTTACTTTCGGATTCACGAAGGAGAATCCTACTCACCCCTGTTGCTTGCCAGGTAACAGAGACAATGTCAGAAGTTTTTCCACGACGTTAAAAAAGTTAGATTCAGTCAACCGAAGTTAAGAACGTAAAGACAACTAGATTTTATATATTTTTTTCTCTTATTACTATTTTTTTATGTTAATACTCCTTTTTTTAACATACAAATTGCTGTAGATACGTACTTCAAAGTTGGTATTTTCAGTCTTCGCTGGAAACAATGGTTTATTCATTTGGTCACAACACATATAATATTACGCGAGTCTGAGGATCGGTTCAGAGTAGCTCGGTGGCGCAGTGAATAAACGCCAAGGCTCACGATTGTAGTTGTTAAGCAACATTCGCAAAGGTCTTTAACAGGATGGGTGACCAAAAATATTATCTCAAGCAACTCCTAGCTTTGGAAGGCACGTAAAGTGATTGGTCCCGGTTGAATTTGCAGTCTTTAATATCCTCCAATTTGCATTGGGCCAACATGGAGGGTCGTGGCCCATCCTCCTTAATCCATAAGGCTCCTGCAGTTGGTGACGTAAAAGAGCTGATGATGATGATGAAGGCCGTTCAAATTTGACGGAAGCTCAGTTAAGCACCTCTCGGAAGTATGTGTAAGTAGACGATTTCTTTCGAGTGTAGAATGTCGAAATTAAAATATGTATATATTTTTTTATATCAATAAATAAAACTCCACGTATCTTCATTCAGACATGTACCGACCGACTTTTATTGACAAAGAAAGAGATCGGACGGAAAGCGCTCGGTCTCGGGAGACACCTGAAAAACGTGAAACGTATTTAACTGCCTACCGCCAGGCTCATGCACTATAAAGTTGAATCTGAAGCATTTACTGTCAGGGACAATCTCTTGAGCTCTCGGAGAACTCATACAACAAGCGTTTGATCTCAGAAAACTTCTGAAGATCGCATAGCGCGTCTAACTGCTGATCGTAATATACATGCATGTATGGTATGAGTATGAAACTTCCTTTCATAGAGAAATGTGCTTGGTCTCTGAAAGAGCTCGCAGTTTGCACAATAGAGATCGAGAAAGTAGTTTCGATTATCGCCAACCCGTGTTGCCTTCATACTCCACAGGCGTACCGCAGATAAGTTTTCACAAGGTGTAATGAACTAGCTGTCTTCCCGCGATTTTGCCGCAAAATTATAGCCTATGACATCCGTGATGTAACTTCCCGTAGATAGAATCGCTCTGAAACTATCGGTCCAGTAGTTTTTGGGCAAATGTTTGTTATTATTAGTGTATCTTAGGTATAAGAGGTCCGATGGCGTAGTGGGTTAGCGCATTCAATTTAAATTGCAGTGAAATAAATAAGTAAAATACTGCACAACAAGGACATACATGAATACTTATTTTACGTAACTAAGTACAAACGACAAACTCATCGCTAGCAAGCGATTTCTTCCAGGCAACCTAGCATTACATGGAAAAAAGAACAATAAATAGCCGATTGTGCATACAACTAGACAAATAATAATAATTTAAAAAGATCAAAAACAAAAGAAGGACAGTTTCAAGGTATGAATAAAATTCTCAGACACAAACGACAACCAGAGCGCGAGAACAAGAAAAAAGATAGAAAATTACATTCGTAAGGACAGGATGGGTGACCAAAACATTATTATCCTGAGCACTGTGCACAACACTGGCACAATGTACGTTAAGTCCTGGCTGCATCAGCAACGTTAACACCCACCGATCGGCATTAAGCCCGCATTGTGGGTTATGGCCCATTGATCTTATTCGATTCGACTCCATCCATAGGAATAAAATAATTCTACCAAAATACTTCCCACGCAGACGAAGTTGCGGGCACAGCTAGTGATTTTCTAAAAACGGGATTGCTATCGTGTACCTTATATTTTATGAGTTTCGAAATATTTCCGCTCAACATACTCAAGCCATGCATCTATGCTTTATAAAATCTAGTGCCCCGTTGCTTTATTATTTATCTACTAATAATATTATTTTAATGAAAATAATATAAGTCCATTTGGATTTTTTTTTTAATTTAATAACAATTAAAACAATTATATACAATGTTTTTGTTTAAATGACACTATAACAACCACTAATGCGATGTATAATTCTATTTGTGGTTAGAACACATCATATAATTTAACCCCAAAGTTTGTAAAAATAATTGGTATATATATAATACAATATTTTTAACGTATTTGTCGTTTTAACTGCTACGCAATGGAGCGATAAACATACTCGTAGAATTTTATATAGTCGTAAAAAAATAATTATCGATCGAATTTAATTCCTTTTTAATTACAATGACTATATTTTTAATGACTTTTCAATTTTGTTCTTTATACCTGTTTAATTTGTGTTTATAAATTATATTAATATTTGCAACAACAGATGTCACTATCAAAAAGCTAGAACTCACTAAGGTTTCGATTTGTCAACTTTAATATATATATAGAACAATCTAAAATAAATGTCTACTGCCACAACAATCCGTGTTTTGTTCATGGACCTTTTGCCGCCGGATATTTGAAAAACGAACCAAACTAGCTGTAGACCGGAGAACGACAGTGACGTCAACTAGCTGATATCGGAAAGTAAAGTACAGATAAACAAATAATAAAAGGGCCACAAAACTGTAAGTACTGTCTCAACCATATTATTAGAAACATAGAAGGTTTGAACGTAGCTGTCATAGACTTGTAAAAATTTTAGCTTATTTTGGTTGAGACGGGGAATCTATGCCCGATTTCGTCTAAGTCCATAAATAGCAAAGACTTAGAAAAATTTTGAACATTTGAGACTTAGAAAAATTTCAAGAAAAATACATTGGACTTAGAAAATTTTTTCAACTACGACTTTAAGAAATTTTTTTTCAACTTGAACACAGGATTTTTTAAATACAATATACTACAAAATGAATTCATTAATACGAATTCAAGTAAATATTCACAACAAAATTAACAATGGATTTATTAATTTCAAAAAATCTCCAAAAGAAAAAATAACAGAATGTTACATTGAAACAAAAATGGAAACTTTAGAAAAACAATGGACATCGTTTGAAGAAAATCATGAAAAACTTATTTGCAAATATGATGAAGCTGAATTCATTACTTCTGAATACAATACCAAAAATCTTTATACAACAACTGAAGATTTGTATACTGATTATAAAACTGAAATGAAAGAATGTCTAAAGAAATTAGTAGGTCCGGAAAAACTAACATACCATTCTGGAGAATCTTCCCAAACAGATAATGAACATGTCAATGTGAAGTTGCCTAGAATAGCAATACCTAACTTTTCCGGGAAGTACGCCGAGTGGACAACATTCCGTGATCTTTTTTTGTCTCTGATACACAATAATAAATCTTTACAAAATGTGCAGAAACTTCATTATCTCAAGAGTTACTTAACCGGTGAAGCTGAACAACTCCTGAGACATCTGACAATTTCAAATGAAAATTATACGATATGTTGGGAATTATTGGAGACTAGATTTAATAACAAAAAATTTATATCAAATTGTATTTTGAAGAAATTTTTCAGTCAAAAACATATTGTTAATGAATCTTCTAGTGCTTTGAAAGAGCTATTCGATACAACGAACGAATGTTTGAATGCCTTAAAAAATGTAGGAGTTGTAATTGATAACTGGGATATTATCATTATATATATTTTATCACTAAAATTAGATAATGAGTCTAGAAAACAATGGGAAGCAAATATTTGCAGCTCAATAAATGAGTTACCTAAATTAGATCAATTTATGAAATTTTTAGAACACAGATTCAGGTCACTTGAATTTTTAAATCCTAAACCAGTAAAATATATCCAGTCTAATCAAATTGTAACTAACACTGTTGATGTTAAAACTTCCTTATGCTCTTATTGTTCCGATTGTAGTCATAAACTAGGAAACTGTAAGAAGTTTGCTAATGAATCTACACTTTCCCGTCGTAATTTTGTCCAAATATCTAATTTGTGTTTTAACTGCTTAGGTGCAAATCATTCTGTTATGTCATGTCGTTTTCCTACTAGATGTAAAATTTGCAAAAAGAAGCATCATACTCTTTTGCATTCCAATGTACCCAACGTGTCAACTGATAACCGAAATGACAGTAAACAATCAGTTGGTAACAAAAATGTTGTAGCTATAGCAACAACTTCGAGATTTGAACCTGAAGAGAATAACATTACCACTTGTTTCTCTAACAACAAGAGTCAAGTGTTACTTGCAACTGCTTTAGTGAATGCTGAAAATGAACGAGATGGATCTTATATGACACTTAGGTCTTTGTTAGACCAGGGATCACAGGCTTCTTTTATCACAGAGTCTGCAGTTCAACAACTTGGGCTGAAGAAAATACCGAACATAAGTGTCATATCAGGGGTGGGGAGTGATAACAACATGTCACTCAACTCCAAACATGTAGTTTACATCAAACTACATTCACTACAAAATCCGACTTTCATTATCAAAATTAAAGCTCATGTTCTCAACAAGTTAACTTCATTCCTCCCTGCTAGAAAATTCAACATTCAACTATGGCAAAATTTACCAAAAATGCAGTTAGCAGATCCAAAGTTCAACTTACCTGATAAAATAGATTTATTATTAGGTGCAGAGGTGTATTGTCAGATATTAACAGACGGTTTAATAAGGGGCCCACAAGGAACACCAATAGCACAGAATACGAAATTAGGTTGGATTATATCTGGCAAACTTATAGAAGAAACCAATCTCACCTCAAACTTTAACTCTGTAGTAACTTTACATACTCAAGTAAACAATGAAGAATTTGATTTGAAGAAATTTTGGGAACTTGAGTCTGAAACTATTTTATTTGGAACTAAACGTCACTTCACTCCTGAAGAGCAACTTTGTGAAGATTTTTTCAATCAAACTACCACACGCGATTCTTTAGGTCGATATATAGTTAAACTGCCATTCAAAAACACTGAACCTAAGTGCAGACTTGGAAACTCCCGTGAAATAGCAATTAGAAGATTCCTCATGCTAGAAAAACGTTTACTCAAAACACCGGAACTAAGAGTACAATATGCAGATGTTATATCAGAATATCTGAAGCTCGGACACATGAAGATAGTACCAATGTCTGAAATTAACAAATTTGGCAGTGTTTACTTGCCTCATCATGCGGTAGTGAAGGCTGAGAGAACAACAACAAAGGTAAGGGTTGTTTTTGATGCGTCTTGTAAGGACAATAATGGTATATCTCTCAACAGCGAATTAATGGTTGGTCCAAGATTACAGTCAGACTTACGTCACGCAGTGATGAAATGGAGGCTTCACCCAATATCCTTAGTCGCTGATATAGTAAAAATGTATCGTCAAATTAAGGTAGCCCATGAAGATGCTGACTATCAACGCATCGTGTGGCGAAACTCACCAAATGAAGAAATCAAACATTTCCGGTTGGTGAGAGTTACCTTTGGTACTGCATCTGCTCCGTATTTGGCAGTGCGATCTTTACAACAGGTAGCTCACGATGAAGGTGAACAATATCCTCTTGCATCTGAACGAGTCTTAAAAGATTTTTATGTCGATGATTTACTTACCGGTTGCCAAACTGTGTCTGAAGGAAAACAAATTTTTGAGCAATTAAATAAACTTTTAAGCATGGGTGGATTCGAACTACAAAAATGGTCAAGTAGCAACGAAGATTTAATAAATGAAATAAGCAATCAAAATACAACAACAAAAAGCAATCTAGAACTAAAAACAGATGAAATTATCAAAATCTTAGGACTTACCTGGAACCGTCGAACTGATGATTTCAAATATTCTGTAACGCTGCCCCCGATAGATGAACCTGTAACAAAACGAAAGATTATTAGTGATATAGCAAAGTTATATGACCCTATGGGATGGATAGCACCAACAATTGTGAAAGCAAAAATATTTATACAGCAATTATGGTTAGCAGGAACTAGCTGGGATGAAGAGATACCGTCAAAGCTTATGAAAAATTGGATTACTTATAGAAATGAACTCGTAGAGCTTACCAAATTTCGACTTCCACGGTGGGTTGGTATTAAGAAAAATGATGTCAATTTAGAACTTCATGGATTCTGTGATGCTTCTACTGATGCTTATTCTGCTGTAGTATATGTTCGTGTTTTAGACGAATCTGGAAATATTCATGTTCATCTTGTAACATGCAAAACAAGAGTTGCTCCAATAAAACAAGTTTCCATACCAAGATTAGAGTTGTGTGGCGCTCTTCTTTTGACAAAACTATTACGTGAAGTCTCAGAGGTGATGGAAATTCCCAAAAAAAATGTATATGCCTGGACTGACTCCACAGTTGTATTGGCTTGGCTCAGCAGTCATCCAAGTCGTTGGAAAACTTTTATCGCAAATCGAGTTTCAGAAATATTATCGAATTTGGACAGAGATCAATGGTCTCATGTCATATCTTTTGAAAACCCAGCGGATTGCGCATCTCGAGGAGTCAGCCCTACACAAATGAATGAACTAACATTATGGAAAACTGGTCCATCGTGGTTAAAAAATGTAACAATAAATTATGATAACATGAAGATCGAAGATACAAATCTAGAAGAAAAAGAAAAAAAGGCTTATCATAACATTATTAATGAAGAACAGTTTGATTTATGGACTAAATTTTCAACAATACGAAAACTAGTTAGGGTATTAACTTACTGTAGAAGATTCATATCTAAAGTCAAAAGAACCACTACAGATTACCCTAATTGGCTGACAGCCGCTGAACAAACTGAAGCTCTACATATGTGTATCAAGACCTGTCAAAAGAAGCACTTTTTTCAAGAAATAAAAGATATCAATGAAAAGGGAAATATTAACAAAAAAAGTAAACTTACCACTTTAAATCCTTTTCTTGATCACGAAAATTTATTAAGGGTAGGTGGTCGACTTGATAGAGCAAACATCCACATTGACGAGAAACATCCAATCATCTTACCTCCGAAATCACATTTCACTAATTTAATCATTTTTCAAGCTCACGAAAAAACGTTACACGGGGGTCCTCAGTTAATGATTAATTATCTAAGATCTAAATATTGGATTTTAAATATTAAGAACAGCGTCAAATTTTTTATTCGTCAATGTGTTGTCTGTGTGCGTCATGCAGCACAAACAAGAGACCAACTCATGGGCCAACTTCCTCCAGCACGAGTAACACCAGTACGTCCATTTTATCAAAGTGGGGTGGATTATGCAGGACCTTTTCAAATAAGAACTGCAAAAGGCAGAGGTCATCGCTCATACAAAGGTTACATTTGCTTATTTGTGTGCATGGCAACAAGAGCTGTACATTTAGAAGCCGTATCGGATTTAACGTCGCAAGGGTTTCTTGCTGCTTTTAAACGTTTTGTCTCTAGGCGCGGTCAGTGTGCAGACCTTTATAGTGATAACGGAACTAACTTTGTCGGGGCTGCACGTGAACTCAAAATCTTATATACTCAAGAAAAATCGACCTTAACAAAGGAGATAGCCGAGAGTTTAGCCAATAACGGCGTTACGTGGCATTTCATTCCGCCACACGCTCCACATTTTGGTGGATTGTGGGAGGCCGGAATAAAATCTACAAAACACCACTTGAAACGTGTGATAGGATCAATGACACTCACATATGAAGAAATGTCAACATTGTTGTGTCAAATAGAAGCATGTTTGAATTCTAGACCGATATCATACATCAGTAACCACGCACAAGATCCGATGCCACTCACACCTGCTCATTTTTTAATAGGCGAATCTATTTTATCAGTTCCAGACAAAAATTTCGAAGCATCATCTATTTCTTCACTTAAACGTTGGCAATTATTACAGAAAACATTACAAAACTTTTGGCGCCGATGGTCAACGGAATATTTAGTTCAATTTATGCATCGCTATAAGTGGGCTAACCAAACACTTGAACCAAATATTGGTGATGTTGTTCTCGTTAAGGAGGACAATCTTCCACCAACGAGATGGATTATGGGTATAATTTCTGACAAACACAAGGGTTTGGACAACATTACGAGGGTAGTGTAAAAATCCCAAAAAGTCAAAAATGTAATAAAACACAAGGTTCTATGGCAAAGGTTATTTATTCAAATAAACGTTGAAGTATATAAGTATTTGGTAAAAGAACTTACATATGCGATGTAGAAATATATGTAAACTATCACATATATAGGGCACACAAACGTCATTGCCATCTAGCGATCATAAATATATACAAACTGACAACCACAGACATTATCAAAGGACATTACTTAACATTCCGGCCGCCGTGGACAAGTCCATAAACCGTGAAACACATCTAATGCAAAAATTACACTTACATCAACCAATAGAATTATACGAAAACATCTTTTAGAGTACACGAAATAAAAGATACGTATACAATAAAACAAAAACAAAAATTGACACTGTGGCTTATTAAAAAAAATAATAATAACACAAAATTCAACATGCAATTGATTACAATGTGACACTACAAAAGTGTCTGCTTATTCTACAGGTAATATAACTAATTTAGATACAGGTCGCTTAATTATGTTGCCTTTATAACGTAGTGAAACGACGCGTGTAAGTTTGTCCAAACCAGGATGTTTTTCGACTATGACTCCAAAAAGCCAACGAGAGGGAGGAAGGTCGTCTTCCTTAACTAAAACTACGTTCCCTACTTCAGGTTCTGTAACTTGATCCGACCATTTATACCTATGCTGTAGTTGCGTCAGATATTCATGAGACCATCTACGCCAGAAATCTTGAACCATACGCTGTGTCAAATGCCACCTTTTCAAACGGTTAAGATTTATCTGTTCATAATTGTTATCAGGGACAAGCACTAATGGCTCTCCGACCAAAAAATGGCTAGGTGTCAAGGGAATTGGATCTTCTGGGTTGGTTGACATTTGGCAAATGGGTCTTGAGTTTAGACACGCCTCAATTTGTGATAGGAGTGTTGTCATCTCTTCAAAGGTGAGAGTGCTATTGCCTATGACCCGCTTGAGATGGTGTTTGGTGGATTTAACACCCGCCTCCCACAATCCTCCAAAATTTGGAGAATGTGGTGGGATGAAATGCCAATCTGTGCCATTAGAAGTCATCCAGTCCACTATTTCTGTTGTAAAACTAGACCTTTCTGAACTAAAAAGTTCTTTGAGTTCTTTTGCACTTCCCACAAAGGTAGTCCCATTATCACTCCACAAATGAGCAACATGTCCTCTCCGAGCAACAAAACGTTTAAATGCGGCTAAAAAGCTTTGAGACGTCATATCGCTTACCACTTCAAGGTGAATAGCTTTAGTCGCCATACATATAAACAAACATATGTAGCCCTTTGTGGAATGGTGACCTCGACCCTTTGAGGTTCTAATATTAATCGGACCCGCATAATCCACACCACTACAGTGGAAAGGTCTATTTGCAGTTACCCTAGCCACAGGTAACTGCCCCATAAGTTGTTGTCTTGTTTCAGCTCTTTGACGGACACAAGTAACACATTCGTGTACGAATCGACGAACGAAATCTTTTGCACCTATGATCCAATATTTACTCCTCAAGTAATTTAACATTACTTGAGGACCACCGTGCAGTGTCCTTTGGTGTGCTTCACCTACTATCAATTTGGTAAAGTGTGATTTGTGCGGAAGAATGATAGGGTGCTTTACATTTTCGGCAACTGAAGCATTCTGAATTCTACCGCCTATTCTTAGGATTTGATTTGCATCCAAAAATGGACTCAAAGAGATGAGTTTACTCTTTCTAGGCAATCTCTTCGTTTTTTCCAGGCTATCCATATCATCATTAAAATGTTGTCTCTGACATATCTTTATACAGGTAAGTAAAGTTTGTTCTATTTCTTTAACTGTTAACCATGAACTACATTGATTTGTGTTTTCTTTTTCAGATTTTTTCCATCGTAGGACTCGACGACAGAACGATAAAACCCGGGTAAGTTTCGTCAGAGATGAAAATCGTGATATTATATCTACGATTTCATTATCAATAGTAGCAGTGTGACTTTTTAACTTCAACTTCTTTTCTTCTAGATCTGTATCTTCTAAATCACCATTACTATAATGAATTTCTTTCAGATGCAGCCACTCAGGACCTCGGTACCAAAGAATATTATGAACACAATCAGTAGGTTGTATCCCTCGTGAAGCTGGATCCGCAGGGTTCTCACTAGATACAACATGCGACCATTGATTTCCATCTAGTATGGTAAGGATTTCGGAAACTCTGTTAGCAATAAAAGTCTTCCACCGGCTAGGATGGCTTTTGAGCCAAGCCAAGACTATTTGTGAGTCAGTCCACGCATGAAGTCGTTCTTTTGGAATTTCTAATATTTCCGCTACTTCCCTTAAGAGCTTAGTTAAGAGTACCGCTCCGCATAACTCGAGTCGTGGAATCGATATTTGCTTAACCGGAGCGACTCTGGTTTTGGAAGTGATTAAATGGACGTGAACATTCCCTTTTTTGTCAATTATACGCGCATAAACTACCGCTGCGTAGGCTACATTAGATGCATCCGAAAATCCGTGCAGCTCAAATAGTTCGTCATCTTTATTCGACTGAATCCAACGTGGCATTCTAAATTCTGAAAGCATATGTAAATCGTTCCGAAATTTAATCCAATCTTTCAGCAAGGATGACGGAAGTTCCATGTCCCAATCTATGCCAGCCAACCATGCTCTCTGTATAAAAACCTTAGCTGTAGTGACAGCTGGTGCCAACCAGCCTAAGGGATCAAACAGACGAGAGATGTCAGAAATCATTTTCCGTTTTGTAACAGGACATTGTAAGGGTGGAAGATTGATGGTACAACGAAACTCGTCCGCTTCTTTATTCCAACTTAAACCAAGAATCTTCACAACATCATCCGAATTGAGTTCTAGATTATGATTTAAATCTTTTGATTCTCCTCCTATTTTTTTCAACAGCTCCGCATTACTACTACACCATTTTTGAAGAGGAAACCCTCCACATTTTAATAAAGCTGTCATTTGTTCATAAATTTGTAATCCCTCATCCACAGTGGAGCACCCAGTCAACAAATCGTCCATATAAAATTCATTGAGGACTCTTGGAGCTGCTAATGGATAACAGTGCCCTTCTTCGTAAGCTAATTGCTGAAGACAACGCACAGCCAAATAAGGCGCTGAAGATGTACCGAAAGTTATGCGTAAAAACCGTAGATGTTGTATATCAACATTTGGACTTTCGCGCCAGTAAATACGCTGAAAATCAATATCTTCCTCGGCTATCCTTATCTGTCTATACATTTTTACAATGTCAGCCACTAAACCAATTGGATAACGACGCCACTTCATAAGCAAATGGCGTAATTCTGGTTGAAGAGATGGACCAACCAACAAATCACTATTAAGTGAAGCGCCATTAGAATCACTACAAGATGCATCTACAACCATACGTGTCTTGGTAGTGACTTTATCATTGCGGACTACGGCATGATGAGGCAGATATACCGCTCTCTTACTATGTATAGAATGCGGTTTCACCACTTCCATATGACCTGAGGTAAGATATTCAGCTATAACCTTAGAATAATCAACTTTAAGATCAGGATTTTTTAAAAGTCGTTTTTCTAACATAAAATACCTTTTGAGCGCAATTGTATTTAAATTACCATTCAAACAAGCGGGATCTTGTGTTTTAAAAGGCAATTTGACAATAAATCGACCAGAATCATCACGCCTAGTCGTTCTAGTAAATAAATCCTCACATTTTTTCTCTTCTGGAGTTAGATGTTTGGATTTGTCAAAAGTTGGTTCCGATTCTAATTCCCAGAACCTCTTGAGAAGTTCATTCTCACTGGGTTGAGTTAAATGGAGACTAACTACATTAAAACTAGATTCGTCTCGCGTAACGTCACTGCGCTCAACGTATACTTTGCCAGAGAGTATCCACCCAAGCGTTGTGCGTTGAGCAACAATAGTACCTTGTGGATCCTTGACTAATCCTTCTAATAAAATTTGGCTATATACATCGGCGCCTAAGAGTAGATCTATTTTGTTAGGCGTATCAAAAAATGGATCTGCTAACTCTGTGGACGGAAGTGTTGGCAACACTTGAATAGAGACCTTACTACTTGGAATTAAGGTTGTAAGTTTACTCAAGACATGAGCCTTTACTGTAATAGTAAAGCTAGGATCTAAACGGGACTGAATTTTCAAAAATACTGACGACTTTGAAGACAAAGTCGTTTGATCGCCGCCTAAACCTGATACCAAACTCGTACCTGGTATTTTCTTGAGCCCAATCATTTGCACTGCTGCTTCAGTTATAAATGAAGCTTGAGAACCTTGGTCAAGCAGTGAGCGCAGAACAAAATTAGCATTTGTTCTGTGAGATTTTACATTTACTAGAGCAGTAGCTAATAGCACCTGACCTAGTGTGCTTGTAAAACAAGTAGTGACTACTTGTAGTTGTTGAACCTCGCCTTGAGTTTGTGAGAGTGATGAACTAGAACCTTCTTCGCCCACACTATTCACAGACTGATCAGAATTCACTTCGCTAGCTGATTTAAGACTTCTGGGATGAAGCAGGGTGTGGTGCTTTTTCTTACACAAACGACACCTTGTTGACAATGTACACTGATATACTGAATGGTTAGAACCGAGGCAGTTAAAACATAAATGTTTTGTTTGGACGAAGTTACGGCGCGCGTCAGTGTGTTCTTTCGCAAACTTTTTACAATTAGCCAGTTTATGACTATCAGAACAATATAGACAACTAATTATAGTAGTAGCAACGTGAGTACAATGAGGTTTCTCGGGTTTTTGAACTCTAGTATCTATAGATTCTAATGTTCTAAATCTATTTTGTAAAAACTCTTCAAATTGGTTGAAACTAGGCAAATCTTCAACGGAATCGCTTATCTTTTGTTCCCATTGTTTGCGGGATTCGGTATCTAACTTTTGACTAACAAGATATATCACAATAATATCCCAACTGCTGACATCAACACCTATATTAGTCAATGCAGATAAGCACTCTTTGGTATTATCCAATAATTGTTTAATCGCGCTAGCTGATTCGGAAGTTAAAGGTTTTAGACTTGTCAACTTTTTCAATATATTATTAGCAAGATACCGTTTATTATTATAACGACTCTCCAGTTGAGCCCAACAAATTGAATAATTATCTGCAGTGACTGGTATATATCTTAACAGTTGTTCTGCTTCACCAGTTACAGTACCTTTCAAGTAGTGAAGTTTTTGAACATTGTCAATACTAGAGTTATTATGAATTAAGGACGTGAACAAATCCCGAAAACTTACCCATTCGGAATATTTTCCTGAGAATTTAGGCAGTGAAATTTTTGGCAACCTTACGGCAGCGGTTTGTTCATTGACTTTACCCTTACTTTCATTCGATACATCATCATTTTTAGGCTTTAGTTTTGACAATGCAGACTTTAACAACGACTTATATTCATAATACAATTCTTCAGTTTGCTCATATAAATCAGTAGTTTGATAACTAGAAGCTTTCAAAATTTCCGTATCTAATTCTAAAACAATTTTATTATGATTTTCATTAAACATTAACCAACTTTGTTCTAATGTTTCTAGTCGCGCTTCAACATAAGTAACAGCAATCCTATCTTTAGGACTTTTTTTGAAATTTAATTTAGATTTATTAATTTTGCAAGAAATATCTTCTTGAAGCTTAAAATATTTATCCGCCATAATGCTAGATAAAACGAAATTCTATAATCGTTGAAAATATTGTAAGTCCAAACAGCTTAAAAAATTTTCTAAGTGTTTGACAGTTTATTCAAAAACCGGCATAGGTTCCCCGTCAGTTCACTTTTCTTAAAATTATTCTAAGTCTAAAACACTTTGAAACTTCACATGCACTAAATCTTGATTTTTCTAAGTTCGATACTTCAAGTAAATAAGGTTCAAATTGTACTCACTGATTCTTCATGTAACTCACGTCAACCAAGGCACATCCTCCGCACAGTAGTCAGGAGGTGCTCCTTCCACTGCTGTACTTCGTCTGATGACACCCCCTTAGGGTGCTCCTGCTAGTCCTGGTGCTGCTGCTCGATCAGCCCTCCTCCAGAAGGCGCTCCCCTCGCAGTGACGTATATTTTAAGCACTTGATAACGATCCGCTATCTTATTGGTGCTTATATGGACGTGTACAATAGTCAACTTCGTGCCTTGCAAAACCGGCAAAACGAAGGACCATGTAAAAATCCCAAAAAGTCAAAAATGTAATAAAACACAAGGTTCTATGGCAAAGGTTATTTATTCAAATAAACGTTGAAGTATATAAGTATTTGGTAAAAGAACTTACATATGCGATGTAGAAACATATGTAAACTATCACATATATAGGGCACACAAACGTCATTGCCATCTAGCGATCATAAATATATACAAACTGACAACCACAGACATTATCAAAGGACATTACTTAACAGGTAGTAAGTGTAAAATGTAAGGATGCTGTGATAAAACGGCCTATATCAAAATTATGTATATTACCCGTATGTAAATAATTTAAGAATTATTGGTTTTGTTTATTTTTTTTTTGTCACAAAGGTGAAACGTGAACGAACACGAACGTGAAATTTGTTATGTTTATTAACTATTTGTTTTATTTGAACAACTTATTTTGTTGAAATATAATGTTTAATTTATTGTAGTTTATTTTCTTTTCTACTAACATTAAATGTGTTTGTTATTGTATCGATTTTAACCACTTACTTTGTAGTCAACAGTGAACATGTGTAAATAGTGAATTAAGTTATGAATTATTGATTTGCACAATATGTGATTTAACTCAAATAACAGAAACTTTAGTTAATATTATTTATTGCGAATAAAAAGCAACATGTAATCACATCTAATATTATTTTTGTTTCAATCGCAAGTAACTAATTTTGTTTAATTGTAATAATTTATCAATGGTAGCTTACATTCTATTAACATTATTTGTATTACTCGTTATCATTCTTAACCACCATTATAAATAACTATTAACATTAACTTATTACAGTCCACTTGCTTTTGTATTTTGTATTATGGTGGACGGGAATGATGTACATTCTGTCCATGGTGGGCGGTATGTTTAATTTGTGTTTATAAATTATATTAATATTTGCAACAACAGATGTCACTATCAAAAAGCTAGAACTCACTAAGGTTTCGATTTGTCAACTTTAATATATATATAGAACAATCTAAAATAAATGTCTACTGCCACAACAATCCGTGTTTTGTTCAATACCCTAATATATACTGAAAAAATAAATAAAATTAACTAATGTGAATTAAACCTCCTTGGCCAAGTGACGCACACGTCGGTTTCTAGATACGTCAACCTTTGAAATGGGCCACGGTAGTACAATTATTTTTCTTTACGTAGTGTTGCTGTACTTTCGTTGACTTAAATTGTCCAACTGACTGTAAATAATCGAGTCTAATGAAGTATTTATTTAATTAACATAATAATAAATTTGTTTAATAAACATCAAAGTCGCTGGCGTTGCATGTTTTACTTCTCATTAAGTTGCCGTGCCGAGGAAATGCCCAGGATCTTCAGTGAACAACGAGTAGTCTTCTCATTGAGCTGGTCAGTCTGCGGAAGAGAGTTCCCCACACTCCGGACGTACAGTGACACCAAACTGTTCAAAAATTAGCAACGCTATCAGATATATCCGTATATGTATGTCATTCGGCTGCCAGCTACGATTGTAATTCTCACTTTAATATATATCGTTTAGAATCCGTTTTAGCGATCAATTGTTGATGGTTATCAAGGATAGCTATTGAAATATTGCTGACATTGTTGTTATGAGATACAATAAGTGGCGTAACTATACCGTTTGAGGCCCGTGGCAAATTCATCAGATATTCATATTTTTTTTTACTAAATCCGTAATAATAAATGTCAGGAGTAAGGAGTCTCCTCTAACCGGGGGTCCCTTCTAGCTGGGGGCCCGTGGCCTTTCTGACTAGTTACGCCACTGCATACAATGAAATATAGCTTATTATCTAACTGGAAACCTTTATTGTTAGTTATTAAAAATGTTTCTGTATTTTAATCATATATCTGGTTCAAAATGGTCCTCTTTTATTATTTTCGTCTGAATCAAATAATAGATATTGTCTCCTTAGATATTGTCTTATAAATATTTCCTTTGTAAACTGTTTGGAAGAATGATACAAATAACTTATATAGCAGTACTTATAGGGTTCAGAGAAATATTAATCGGTACAAATATAGAGGATTTGGAAATAGTGATGAATTTTCATAGATGACTGTATGCTGTACATATAATTAATTTAGTCAGCACATTGTTAATGCATACTAATATTATAAGTGCGTAAATAATTATATCTGTGTGACTCTCTGTTACCTTTTCGCGCCTAAACTGCGTAACCAATTTGAATGACATTTGGCACACAAATAGAGTGGACTTGGCAAAGGACAATAAATAGTTTTAAACGCGAAAAACAGGCTGAACGTCACAGTGTCACATAGTAACTTTGTCTTTTTAAACGCTGTCATTGTTTATTAAATGTTTTAAAGCGTCGTGCGCCCATTCTTCTTAGAAGACTGTTAGGAAAAATAAATATATATAAAAGATAGATTGATTTGAATATTGGTATACGTACGTACACGTTTAGTTTTTACGATATGAAGATGATGGCGTCAGAAACAAAATGGATGTTCTTAAAATTTAGACAGTACCTAAATTATGTGTATATTTAACATATACTACATTAATCCCATTAGATACAATTTAAGTTTACATTCTGGAAGATCAAAACGATATGTTTATGAATACATAATAAGGATGCCCATCATGTTTAAGTAAGAGAATAATAAGTGTTTCGTAATTTTCAAATATATTGGTATAGAAAACATTCTACAAAGGATCTTGAACATCTAACTAGACACCAGCAACTGTAATGAGAACTCATTATCAAAACATGTGATGTAGGTGTACCGCATATGAATCAGTACGAGCACTCAAAGGACGCTCGAGTCTTACCTAAATACACAAGTGGAAGCTAAACAAGACTAAAAAAGAAAACATTCAATTTATCTGATGTAATATTTACGTAACAGATTGAATTAGTAGAACGTCTGAGTATTGTTAATTTGTATTTCGTTTCATCATGTTGGAAATGTTCTTCGAATTCGAGTGCAATCTACTGAGACTCCAACGAAGATTATTGAGAAAATAGCGGTTTTTAAATTTTTTCAATATCTTTGTGACGGGTTTGATGCTTGGGCGAACTAATGAAAGGCTGACTTAGCTTGAGAATTTATATATTTTATAGTAAATAAGTAACAAAAAACTGTAACTAATAAAAAATGGATAATACAAACAGTTCGTAAGTTTACCTAAATCTAAAATTACAATTACCAAATAGAATAAATAACATACCCCCTTTGGGTTTAATTTTTCATTTCGTTTAATCATGATAACTTCGTTAATATAATATTTTATATTAAAATTTATACGATTTTCAATAACATGTCTACAGCAGATGAATTTTTGCGAACTGACATTTATAAAGAGCATATTGAATTAGTTATAATTTCAAATTACGAAGGGTGAATAATAAGAAATGATGTTGAATATCGTTATCATATAGTTTGTATACTGAAACCTAGGAAGAAATAAACGGTGGTACGGCACACAGTTACATCTTTTTAGAGCATAGACATTTTCCTATTCTTTTACATAAACTTAAAGTATTGGGAGTACGAGGTGTCCAACTACAGCTTTTTCGAGATTACTTATCTAATCGATACCAGTCAACGATACTTGGGACCTCATTAGCAAGGAAGAACCTGTTTCTTTTGGCATTCCTCAGGGCTCTATATTAGGCCCAACTCTATTTGTCATAGAAATCAACGATCTTTGCAACTTATCATAATTTAATGGAAAGATATAATATCTTATGCCGATGATACTGTTCTGATATTTCTGCAGCTGCGTGGCAAAGGGTTTTTCTCAAGGCACAGAATGGTTTTAATCTGGTGTGCTCCTGGCTGTGCCCGAATATTCTTAAATTAAATGCTGACAAAACTAAATATAATTTTTGTCAAAACTAATTAAATATGTTTTTAATGCAAACACCGTACAAGCAAAAGCCAAACCAGAAAATAATAGCTCATGATTGTTTAACTCGGAACTGAGACTGCATTCATTTTTGATATTCATTTTTAAAATTTTGAGACGCTTCGCCAATAGTAAACTATTATTGAGTGTTTATTTGTTCTTATGTCAATCATTGTTAACATACTGTATAGAAGCTTGGGATGGTACAACTAAGGATTCTTTGATGCAGTTAGAACGGGTCAAAGGGCTGTGTTAAAAGTGAGCACATTCTGCATCTTTTTGTTCCCTACACGTGATCTTTATCAGTTATGTAATGTCCTTTCAGTCCGCCAATTATTCATCCTGCATACGGTCTTAACATACCACTCGAAACTAATTTTCAACGCAAATACAAATATGTCTACGCCTACGCCTATGTCGCCGTTTCACAGGCAACATACCTACATAAGTTTAAGCATTCTTATGTTAATAAACATCAATGTAATTTAGCTCCGTTTCTATACAAAAAGATAAATAAAATGATAAACATTTATCCAATGAGCAGGTCTAGCTGTAGGGCAGCTATTATAGAACTATTGAAAAACTAAAAATTTAAACTATGAGGAAACCGAAGAAAACTAATTCTTAGCAACTGGCTTTGGAATAATTTTATTCTTGTCACCTGCCAATGCTGTTATTGCCGTGGAAGTGAATACTAGTTAACTTTGAATTTTAGTATAAAGAGAAAATGATAAGTCCACTATTCACACACCCTCTCTCACATACTCAATCAGGTCCACTTTTTACACACCGAGAGGTACTCAAACTCAAATTATTTTGATTTTAATTTTTATTATTACTATTTAATAAATATTTATGATTTGATAATTTATATTTATTGAAACTAAAATGGATAAATTATGGATTTAAATATTTATTACTATCAAATGTTGTATACTTATATTAAGACCGTATAATGAGGGAGTGAGCGCTTGGAGCCTGAGATTCAGGTTTAGAATATAAACCTCATTCAGGCACAGAAGCTACTCAATTGTTATATTGACTTTAAATTATACATAGGTTATGTATAATTTTTTTTACGAAAATAAATTTTATTTTTTTTATATTCATGACCAAATTTAACACGCAATATTGTTTTATGATATTTGATTAATTTTGTATTCACATACCGAAAAGTATTATTAGGTAAAGTATTCTTAATGAAAAATGTTTAAAAGCAGTCGTTTGGTTGCGAAAGGTCATGGGTTCGAGTCCCATCTCAGAGTGCCAGGGACAAAGTCAATTTTTTAAGCAACTTTCTTTTTTAAGAATGCAATATTTTTAGGGTACCGTACCAAAAGGATAAAAATGGGACCCTATTACCTACTAAGACTCCACTATTCGTACGACTCTGTCCATCTTTCACTTGGCTGTATCTCATTACCCGTGATAGCTAGATTGTTAAAATTTTCACAGATGATGTATTTCTGTTGCCGTTATATCAGTAAATAATAAAAATAGAATAAATTAAGTATTTTAGGGCGCTCCGCTTATAAATAAAATGGTGCGGACCCATTCAAGCTATAAATATTTATTTATTATAAAATATAGGTTCACAATATAACATATTTTTTGTATGTTAGGTACTTACATATTATTTGTCAATACTTCCTTCTTTGGATGATTTACTTTACGTTTGTGAAGACTTCTAAAATGGTCTAATCATTTCAAGTTAAAAAGTTATTGTAACTCTATTATATTTCAACAGCTTGCTTTAATTATATCTTGTTGAAAGAAATACAAAAATCTGTTAAACAATTTACAATACTTTTTGTAGTGTTAGGTTGTTAATATAAATAAAATACGAATGAAAGTGTGAATCTTCAACAGACTCCGTTGTGAAGGATATAAAACGTGTAATAAAAATGAAAAATTTTAATATTTTTAACTCGTTCAATTCTGTTCAAGAATTATTTTATTTAACTTTAAATCGTATGCGAATAATAAGAAATAATAAGCATTTCAAACAATGCATAAGCTTGATGGTGCAGTGGTTAGCACGCTCCGTCTACGATACTGTTGTTAAGCAACTTTTGCAAGGGCGTGGATGGGTGACCAAAAAATTATTATTTCGATCTTCTCCGTGCTTCGAAAGATACGTTAAGACGTTGGTCCCGACTGCATCTGTAATCGTTTACATCTACAAATCCGCACTGGGCCTGTATGGTAATGGCCCATTCTCCTTATTCGGTTCGATGTTGCCAGAGCCCCAGCAGTGGGGATATTGATAGGCTGCTGTTGATTTTCTAATAGCTGCTAATCCAATTTGTATAGTTTTTGTTTATTCAAATGTATAGTTTACAATTTATTGTAACAATTATCGATAACTTAGTATTTATGTGATGTAGCTCGGTGGCGTAAGTGGCGTACTCGGTGGCGTAACCGCGGCGCTTATCCACTACGCCACCGAGCGGCGTAGTGGATAAGCGCCGCGGTCTGCGATTGTTGTTGTTAAGCAACTTTCGCAAGGGTCGGTCACAGGATGGGTGACCAAAAAATTATTATCTCGAGCTACTTCGTGCTTCGGAATGCACGTTAAGCCGTTGGTTGCATTTGCAGTAGTTAATACCCTCCAATCCGCATTGGGCCAGCGTGGAGGGTCATGGCCCATCCTCCTTAACCATCCATAAGGAAGGCCTGAGCCCCTGCAGTGGGGACGTAAAGGGGCTGATCATGATGATTACATACATCTTTATGCTCATTCAGTTAGATCAGTCCTGCGATGCTGTAAAAATCCTGACCCGATTTCGAATTCACTCATATGTCCTAATTCCCGTCATTTAGTGTAGACATTTCACTCATATGTCCTAATTCCCGTCATTTAGTGTAGAAATTATATTGATTCCATTTTTGTATAAAAATACAAAACAACATTGATAGTATATACATGTCTCACGGTAAGTTGCACAAACGTCCATTAAGGTGTAATGACATCTTTAAGCTCTAATGAATGTCACATTTGTATGGATAATGTCGCTTTTTGAAGTGAATTTCTTAGTGAATTCGGGTTTCGATTTTTACAGTATCACAGCTCAGTGATCATCTGCCCAGATGTTATGACGTAGCCTAGACATTTCAAGCTGTCTACTGTTTTTTTTTAAACTAAAGTCACATGTAATGAAATAAATTGGATTATAGTATATTAAAATAAACATTATCAGTGTTATTACAAAATAGACGTTAAACAGTGTTTTACCATGTGTTTATCACGTTAAACGCCATGTGAAAAATTGAGCATTTCCATATAGGCCATGGGACTCACCGGTGAGCCTTTCCTAGCTGAACCGTTCAAGCCACGGGGGTCACCCGTGAGCCATGTGTTAGGTTCAACGAAAACGTTTCTAATGAGCCAAGTATTGCTGCTTTCAAACAAATCGTATACTAAAGTGAGCCGCGTGGCCCTGTAGCCTAACCGGACGGCGTGGTTTTAAAATCCTTTAGAAATTTGTGGATTTTTTAAAGACTTGTAATGTCGAAACCAGGGTTGCTCTTACCGGTACAATAAACATTATTATTACATTCAATTAAAGCAGAAAATATATTATTTAAAATTAACTTTTTCTTCTATAAACATAAAATATCACTTACATACGAACATTGTAATAAATATTAAAATACTTAATTAATGAAATATAACAATCACATTTTCATGGAACTTCTTTATCACAGTAATCATTTGTAAATTTAATTCAATATTAAATTTACAAATGAATTTTATTAAAACACGGCAAGCAAAGGTAAGGATTTACTTGGACAACTTCCGCAATAAGTAAATACTTTTTTGGTTTTTGTTTTAGCCTGTTGGCTACCCATGATTGGCACATTTTCTGCGTAACATTGGCGACATGTCCTTCTCACTTTTCTAGCCAAACCATCTTTCTTTACCAAGGTGTGTTTTACTGTTTTCGGTCTTTCTGTAGACGCAGCATTGTGTAAGACTGTGCAAAGTTTCATCAATACAGACCTTCGGAAATCAACTACTTGTATATTTTTTTTAGTCACTGATTTATACAAAGTTAAAGCATTTACCATGGCAGTATTTAACAATAGATCTAAAGCCAGCTTCTTATACCACTTTACTGATTTTCTCAATGGGGAGGAATATGCTGCCATCTGATCAGATAAATCGACTGCGCCTTTGGCTGTGTTATAATCCCTTATGATCTGTGGTTTTATTACCACATTGCCCTGACGCTTCCTTATTTTTACAAATCGGTCCGAGTGTTTGATTGACAAAACCAAAACTTCTCTCTTGTCCCTCCATTTCATGACAGTAATTCCATCTTTATTTTCTCGGGCAATGAATTCTCCCTTCTTCAGTTTAGTACATAAAACTCTTTTGGGCAAGTGTCTTCGGTTCTTACGAATTGTTCCCACTAAATGGGTTTCATTATCTAACAGAGCCCTGGCTAATTCTACACTTGTATACCAGTTGTCAGTGTAAAGGGTGTGACCTTTATTTAAAAGGCCACTTAACAAATCCATTACAACGTTATATGGAGTAGTATTTATAGTTTCCTCGTTTTTTCCTGCGTATACGTTTACTTTATAAGTATAGCCAGGAATGCAACAAAGTTTACATTCTTTGATGCCATATTTGTGGCGTTTCTGTTTATTGTATTGACGAAATACAATTCTGCCACGAAACGGGACAATACTTTCGTCTATGCATAAGTCTTCGCTTGGTGTGTAATGCTTTTGAAATTGTTCATTTATTATTTTCAAAAGATAGCGAATACAATGAAGGCGGTCCTTTTTGATTTTTTCATCGTCTTCTGAAAAATAAAGCATTTGCAATAATAATTCGAAGCGATTACGTGGCATTATTGTACGTGGAAAAGGATGACCTACGATCTCATTCGTGGACCAATAATCTGCCAACCTAGGAAGCTTTGTTATGCCCATAAATAGGATTAATCCAAAAAACTTTTTCATTTCCCCAAGATCGGTAGGAACCCATTTGCGAAGCCGTGCGAAACGTGAGGCTTCTTCTGATGTGGCAATTTTGTTAATAGCAAAATGGTTAGTTCGATTAGCAATTTCTTGAAAAAGACTGTCAGGAACCAATAACTGAAAGAAGTCTGCGGGTGATGCGTTCGACATGCTTGAGCGAAGGTTTATGGGCATGCCAGGATGTTCCGTAAAAGGTATCACTTTTCGTTGGTTACCTTTAGGTTTTGACCAGGTCCCCGATGGCGATATATTACCTAAAAATTAAAAATCGTAAATAAAATAATAGTACCTAGTCTATTAAGAAGTATATATGTTATGGATAATGTGGTTACCACGACGCGACAATATATTTACGGTATGGATCCCTAAAAAGTATGTCAACGTTTGGTGGTGTCATCACACCTATTAGAAGTAGCGGTAGACAGAGTAACTGTGTATTATTTTTACACATCAAAAACTCAACTAAGTATAACCTCGTGAAAACAGGATTGTATTTACAATAGGGGTTTGAAAACTACCATTGACCTGTATTGATAAAAGTAATAAGAGCATGATAAAAAAGAAGGCAACTCACCAATATCGGCAATCCTACTTAATATTTCATCCTCGCCATCCTCACTCTCTGACAATATGATTCTCCGGCATCTTCTTGCCGTTGGTTGAATTTCTTCATCCGAATCTATTTGAAAACTACAGTTCAAAAGATTTAGTTCGACGTTTTCTAACTGTGTTAACTCCTCTTGTATGGTTTTTGTTTATCCTTCAAAATCCATTTTCGCAAAAGAAACGTAACATAAAAACTTCACTTGGTAACGCAGTACGCAATATGACCGGGCGAAGTAATGTCGCAGGCGAGTGGCGTACGCGCGGGGAGAGCCGCAGCGTGACACCGCGGCCCCCGTTAACGGAAATTCTATATTCCTTCGTAGGAGGCCGCGCGACCCACCCGTGAGCCTTTTGCTATATCTCTAAAACTAGACGATAAAGTTTGCTTATTTTAATTTTATGTAGAAACTAACTCATTTTATAGACGTAGGGATTAAAATCTCAAGTTGACGAAAATTACAAATGTCATGATTTTACCGTGGCCCCAAAAGAATAGTAGCCTAGGCTCACCGGTGGGCCGCAAAGCGTTCAACGTGTTATCTAAACTGTGTTTAAGAATATAAACTCTGTTTAAAATGATGTCTAATTTTCCCTATTACAAATTCATTTTTAAACATTGTCTAAGTAAAGAAACATTCGTACTACTGGCTTTCATTCATTCATACACGTTAAATTCTATACACGCTGTATACAAACTTATAATAAATTTTAGACGTAAAAAGATATCTTTTAAACACACTAGTTAATATTTTTTGTAAATGAAAATATTTAATCTAAAATTATCATTTTTAATTTAAATTCAAAGACATAATTCTTATCAAAGTCAAAACTATAGTGAAATATTGTGAAAGGTAAGATACTCTAAAAACAACATATCATGTGTCAACATGACATGTGTTTAAATTTTAAATAATGTTTAAGGGTTGTTTTGCCTTAACCAATGCTCAAATAGAACAATTTTTAAACACGTGTTCAACGCGTGTTTATCTTTTTTGTAATAACACTGTATAAGTTTATTTATGTTACCTTCGTTATTATATTTGATCAGTTTTGCATTCATAATGCTGTGTTGGAAAATAGTCTTAATGACAAAGGGTTCGAGTTCCATCTCAGAGTACGAATATTATCTTAGTTAGTTTCACAATATATTTAAATCGCGCTATTGTATATTTCGTAGAATTGTTTCGTGAATTATTCTTAGTCTTGAGTTCTAGATTAAAATATAAAAAAAATGTCATTTCACTTCAAGAATGTAAATTCGAAATTATCTCTCTGTGTGTGCGTACGTCTTTGTTAAGTTTTCACGCCAAAACTTCTTATTACTTATATCTACCAATATAAATTAGTGAACATTTACTGTTCCACATTCAAAATATTGGATAACGATATAATCGAAAAGTAGCAGTAATGGTTGATCATAAATAAGGTTTTAATGCGATATCGAACATGTACGGAACCATTTGTATTGTTTTATTGTACGAACAACGATTAATGCCTTGCAGTATTGTTAACTGTTGCAAATTCTTTTATTCAATTGTTCTATATTATTATTCATTGATTTGTATGCTGACTTAGCATACAAATCAATGAATAATAATATATTGGTGTTTACCAGTGCCGAATCTGGGACTTTTTGGTTTCTATTATTAACTTACTAAGACTCTTCTGTCCGTCCGTCTGTCCATCTGGCATCAGGCTGTATCTCATGAACCGTGATAGTTAGATGAAACTTTTTTAGATAATTTATTTGTGTTGCCGATAAACAACAAATAATAAAACCAGAATAAAATTAAAATCAGTTTACTGACGAGCTCTTCAATGATAAGGTCTTCGAATTAATATCATGGTTCCAATAAGAGTGTGGCAACGAGATTTTATTTATATTTCATCGAAGTCTATCTGTCACTAGGCTCTATTATTTGAATGCTATTAGGTATACCAAACACCTGAAACTCACATAAATTAGGTTCATATCAGTGATTCATGACTATTTTTTTCCTCGTCTATGATAAAGCATTACGGCGGTGAATTATGATTTTGACCGGTATCTATGTGTAAATCATGTACGGTCCATGAAGGCATCATTGCACATCCAAATTGATATTACATCTACATGAATTGAATACACTACAACACAACCAGCACTGAAGACATAACATAATCTATAATCTCATAACTTAGACCACCACCATTTCGTTAAGCGAGAACGAAACCTTTAATGTATTGTGTGCCCACTGCACATATGTTAATTATATGCCTAACCACTTCGGGTCATTTGATAATGTTTATAATAATCTCATTTAAATGTAGATCGTCTAAATATATACTATAATAAAACAGTAAAAATTGAGTTTTAACAAAAGTTGTCCAAAGACCTTTTTCTGATGATTTACAAAAATCTAAGAACTGAAACGTGTGATATGGAACTCTAAGAGACCACTAACACTATAACATATAGAGGATTGAGGTGATAGCATTAGTTGTTTAGCCCGATGAGTATTTTCTGTTGTGCGATTAAAATTCGAAGATTTGGGACATCTGATGTGGATCTCGAATTATAGCATACATCATATACATACACTTATAACATTTAAAAGTTGAAACATTCGAGAATGTTTCAGTCAGCGGTTTTATTTCATGAAGTCCACGCGGAATAAGTCGGGAGCACCAGCTAGTGAGAAATAAATACCCGGTTGTTTTCTTTGATAAAGTCGTGTTGATAATTTAAATAAAGGAGTTGAGAGAGGAGCTCATTTAAAAAAGTATATTTTGTAAACTTATAACGACTAATTAAAAAAAGTAAGTTGAAAATATAAATCATGTTATTTTACTGAATAGCACACAAACCTAAGGGGAAAGTGGACTTTAAAAATATGAATCAAATATAAAATAGTAGAGCACCAAAAATAACTTATCTCGAATAGATATTCACGCGATTTATCAACGTTTGCGTAGACAAGCGAAGGATTAAAAATTGTGGTGTTACGAAATATATCAAGAAAAAATTACATTGTCCTAAAACATTGCTAGTGCTTAGGGTTGCCAACCGTACTATAATAGATACTATTGTGCTATATTTTAGACTTGCTTACTATATACTGTTGGAGAAACATTTGTATGCAACAATACTCTATTTACGACACTGAAATCTGAGAAATAAATTATTCGTTAATGAAGGCGCTTATTACATTAACTTTTGATTAACGCGACGATTTAGATAAATATGTCATGTTATGTAAATATAGTTACTCCTGTAAAGAGCTGGGTTAGTTCTTTTCGGTCGTTATTCTTGTCAGTCTAAAGACTCCTTGATCGGGTAGTAAAAAAAAGTGGTTTTGATAACTTTTCTGAATACAAGATAATTTTATTTCACAGAGTCTATATATTATACTAAAACAATTATCTAAATCTTTGATTCTTGTGAATTTTGATTGACAGATATGTACTATAAACTTTTTGGAGTGTATATTTTAAACGCTTATTTTTTAAATTCCATATTTTGCTGAAGAAACTGGCAACCTTATTGGTGCTATATATAGGAGAATCGCATGCAATATATTCGTCGCTGGCCAACTGCTGTTCTATTGTTGTTCTAACAAAAAAACTTTTTTTTTTGTTTTTGCTCTGCTTATATTGAAAATTCACGGATATTGATATCAGTTATGTTGAAGTAATTTTTAGTGAAGTACTAGAAAATATTTGGATATGGGATGGAAGAGTACTCAGGAAGAGTACTAGTAATTTCATCTCATATCAAAATAGTTACTAGTTTATTTTATACGCGTAAAAATGTTATTATTACATTATTTTCTTTCTAAACCTAAAAAAGAATAATAACAATTTGCAAAGTTTTTTTTTAACGTATTTAAATATTAAAATTGATTTAGTTTTGTTTACTATTTATTGACATGTTCATGTTTATTTTAGTAGTAGCACGGGGTCTCATAGCTAAGTAAAAAATATTTGTTCTTTTTTAATTTTTCTTGGAGTTTAATTTTTTATTGATTGACAATTTAAAACAAAAATAAAAGACATTTAATGGTATAAACTTACATTTAATAGTAGACACAATTAACTGTTATAGTTAGGGTAATTTCGTCGACAGTTTGAATCGATATCTGTGTCATCAATCATCCTAATAGATTGCATATCTGCGGTAAATAGATATTTTAAGGGAAACGATTTCAAAATAAATTACCAATTTAAATAAGCACATTTTGTATAGTTTGCTTAGTAAAATATTGCTATATTTCGGCTTGGACAACTATAGGCCTTAGACATTCTGTGCGAAAAACGCAATTTTAAATAATCTATAACGTTGTCATTCATTAACGGAGTTAACTTTTTTTCAGATTTACTTTAGATTTAACCTATATTTTTATTATATTGTGTTAAATGTAACAATATCAACTTCATGAAACTTCTCAATTTAACTAGTGAGGTCACATCTCCTTTGTCACTATATTATTTTCCCAAATATCTAAAAACGTTATCAAATTAAATATATTTTTCTTAAACAAAAATTTCCTAAAAGGTTCAAGTGGAAGTCAAACCCACAACCTTTTGATATATTGGCAACTTTTGATCTACGTGAGATAAAATCAACCCCGTGAGACTTGACAAGAATGACGATTTTTTCAGCCACTTGATACTTTCGCTATAACGTTCTTTTATGGTGTTCTGCAAATCAATGCCATCTATTGACGTTTATGCGGTAATCCATAGAATATAAACTTTTAAACTTCGCGTTGCATTATATTATTTATATTTGCATTATTGTATAAATCGTGTATTAACGCGATTGATTGCGATAGTTAGGTTTTTCACCTACCTATATTTCCCGACGTGACCACGGCTGGTGTAACCTGGTCGTAACGTCGGGTAATATAGGTAGCTGAAAAACTTTACTATCGAAGTCTATCGCGGTAATATCCGTCTTATACAATCTAATATAATACATAGAATAGCCCAAGTGCAATTCTAAGTGTTGCTTGCGGAATCTACCGCCAGCTCAAGAAAGACAAAATGACCCGAAGAATAGCCATATTTTTAGTGCATCTCTTTCTAATTAACTGTCCTGACATTATAAGTACTACTTTATCCCGACAAGAAAAATAAAATAAACAAGAAACATATCTTTGAATATAGTCGGGGGTTAATATTTGAAGTAACTGTTACAGTCCATTTTCGTTAATGGGATTCTTTTAAAATAGAACTCGGCATTTAAGAATTCCTGTTCCTCAAGTTAAATCTTTTGAATACTTGTGCAAATCTCTAAGATTTAAGCGGAGAAAAAACTTACTTAAATGTTAGATTTAAATAGATTGGAGATCTCTTAGTTTATATAACCTAAAGGAGATCTATTTGAAGGTTTGTTAATAATGTGTAGGAGAGTGTGTAGTCCAGAGATATAATAGAGAAAAACTTTGAGCTTTTTTATATAGTAGGTATTATTGACGATTACGTAATACAAATACAGAAGTAATCACAATAAGATTATGTAATTAAAGCTACTACGATTGATCTTCCAGAATCAATGAGCTTAATGTAGCTTTTCTCATTTATATTGGCGATAATTAGTAATAGCGAAGGCTGTTTAATCCCACATCTCTTTCATGTGTTATATGGACATACTGTTTGTATCGGAACGGATTAACGAACTCCGACGTTTGCTATTAAGTGAGAACTTTCAATCGAACCGAGGATTAATGGTTGAAATTGGCTGCGATTCAACACACTAATTTAACTTTATCGAACACTGTCGACACTGTTATTTCATTTAGGTATTTCTGGATTATCTATATGTCGGAAAGTCATGCGGGGCCGGCGGAAAGTTAGGTTAGTCAACATCCGCAATCTGACTAGTGGTCGAGATATTCCTTCGAAATAAGATCGCATATAGATCACAAATCAGTTATTTAGTTGAATTATTTAATTATCTAATCGGAGTACATTAATAATAACTCGATGCAAACGAATTGCGATACGAAACGCGGAGAGTTCTGCGCTTGCGTCCGCTCAATATGGCCGCACAACGTAAAAGTGCCATCTTCGAACAAGCATAGACCACTCCCAAGCGATGACAGCCGTCAATGTCATAACTTGACGTTTCGCAAAGCACCATAGATCTTGACAGATGACAGCTGCAGGTGACAGATGGCGTTTCGCACAATCGAAGCGCCTTCTCGCCGACACGGCCATCCTGCTGCATCACACGTCCTCGTGTGAGTCTGAAAATGAAAACACTACCAGTAGCTTTTGCCATCACTCGGTCATCTCTGACCAGTAAAAATACCGTCACATAAGCACACCGATCACAAACTATGTTTACTGATTACAACTATGTACAATGATCAAATACTGTAATGCCTTAGTAAATCAACTTCGAAGGATATCTGAAGTTCAAACTTTAAATCAAGTCTTACACTCATCAGTACACAACTGAACACATATCGCGATTCTATACAGTGATAGAACGCACACATCAAGTCACATAACGCCTCCATCGAGCATTATGTTCTCTTCGTGCCTCTAACAACACAAGCAAAACTCCTGCTTCGAGCGTTATGCTACCAGTGTCTCCATCGAGCACATAAACAACCAATGCCTCCATCAAGCATTATTCCCATGAGGAACTCCATTGATCGCTCAAGCAACACCTCCATCGAGTTTTACCCAACTTAATCACGCGATGTGCCATGAACTTCGAACACAAGATCATCACTTTGATCCACGATTCTTCTACAACCAACTGACCTTCAGGCATCCTTCTTAGTCTATCATGAGCATACTTGTACGTCCTCTTAGAATTTAACGCCTTTAACAAATAACGATCACCATCTAACAACTCCATGACCTTAAACGGTCTGTTTGGTCTGATTACGCTCCTCATTTTGTAACAAAACGAAGTCACTTCAGTCAGTCAGTCAAATTAATAATTCTCTCTACTCTGCACATCATCAATTCTATTAATCACAGTCGTCGCATCACCTAATTCGAGCGATGTAACTCATGTCACCTTCAAGTGACGATGTCCTAGAAACAGTCGTCACATCACCTAATACGAGTGATGTAACTCATGCCACCTTCAAGTGACGATACCTCATAAACAGTCGTCACATCACCTAATACGAGTGATGTAACTCATGCCACCTCCAAGTGACGATACCTCACAAACAGTCGTCACAGAACTCGCGAAATTCGCGGCTAGTCAAGCAGCGTCCTTGGTCCGCGATAATACGCATTGGCGCGGCAAATAGGGAGATAGCTAATTTCGAAGCTCGAATGCTGTTCTTAGAGTCAATGTTGGTATGGAGTATGGACAAGCAAGGAAAATTTGGTAAAAGCATCGATCAAAACAAAAGCGTACTCCTTTTTATCATTTTTGCCGCTTAGTTTTCCAGTAGCATCTAGTTGCAAAGTGTGCCACGGAATAGCAAGCTTAGGTATAGGGTAAAGCTCAGCCTGCACTTAACCTATGTGAGTTTTAGAAATTTTGCAAGTGATACAGTTGTCAACGAATTTACGAACATATTTTGTCATGTTTTCAAACCAATAATGACTATAGAGCTTTTCCATAGTTTTCTCCCAGCCCAAATGCATAAGAGACTCATGTGTGCCAAAATGGCGGCAACTTGCTTAACGCTATCTAACTGTCAAAGTCAGTGCTACCATTCTTATAAAATTAAAAGTATCGATGATCATGTCCTCTTTACAATCGAGTAATTAAGTAATCGAGTAAATAAAAATTAAAAAAAAGAAAACTAAACCAAATGATCTTCGTAACGGTGATGGAGATGCTCTGCGAAACGGCTATTCTGATAGCCTCACGCATCCTCGCGTGGTGGTTCAATCTGAAAGGGAAAATATGCAGCGTAGTAGATTCTTTACTACATTTTGTATAAACTAACTCAAAATTGTAAGTCTTCGAACAATAATATTGAAAGTAATGAAATCATGCTACGATCACTAAGCAGTCCAACGAAACTCATCAGACAAATAAGCTTTCTAAATAAAATTGGAAATCGTGGATTACATAGTAAAACAGTGTCGTATGCAATACTCTATAATTTCAGATGCTTCCATCCAGCACCTTGTGACAACCTCCATCCGGTCATCACAAAACAATCACGTGGTTGGGTGACCTCCATCCGGTACCCTTCCACAACACAACACATCCATGGGTGACCTCCATCCGGTACCCATACACAATCGTCGTCTCTATGCGATGAACCAACAGCGATCGATTACATCTCCTAGCCAACGCACGCCACTCACAAACGTGGCCGCAATGCGACGGGAAATCTAGCCCGATTTACGCCTACGACTACGAAGGCCCGGAAGATGTAAACAACCTGAGCAACTTACATACTACTGCTTTACAAATAAAAAAGGAGAGAAAAATAGTTACAAAGAATAAGTTTTGTTGAACTACCAAATAAAAACTAGTTGAAGTTAAAGGAGAACATGAAAAAGAAATTAAAAAAACAATATCGTCAATCTGAACCAAAACTTAAATCTGCATGATACTATAAACATTTCTATCACCAATACCAGTTATTTTAATAGTGTTACTAATTCGATTGCCATGAATTATTCGCGATATTAATTACATTATAAGGGAGCACTCGACTCCAGTATCAAAACAAAATGAAAACGACTCACCAAAATGCTGCAAAATACTAGCAAGGGTAGCAATGGTGCAGACGTCCACACGTCGCTCACTAGTAATACTAGCAGACGAGCCATCAGGCTTGCCACCGTTGCATCTTCTTCGGCTACAGGCATCTTGAAAGTAGTGACCCTCAGTTCCACAATTGAAGCACGTGACAGCAGCGTTCGGGTTACTGTTCTTCACATTAGGAACGCTTGGTTCTCCTTATGAAGGCTTCAAGTGATTCTTCTTGTATTTTGTCAGGATCGAATTCGGGCAGATACACATGTGACTCGACGACGGCCCAGTGATGACATAGATGAGGGCGAGAAAGTTTTGATTTTGTTACTGCAATAAGATTCTCCATATCCATGACATCTGTGTGTCCACTTGGTAGGTTACATCCCACTTCTGATGTCGGAAAGTCATGCGGGGCCGGCGGAAAGTTAGGTTAGTCAACATCCGCAATCTGACTAGTGGTCGAGATATTCCTTCGAAATAAGATCGCATATAGATCACAAATCAGTTATTTAGTTGAATTATTTAATTATCTAATCGGAGTACATTAATAATAACTCGATGCAAACGAATTGCGATACGAAACGCGGAGAGTTCTGCGCTTGCGTCCGCTCAATATGGCCGCACAACGTAAAAGTGCCATCTTCGAACAAGCATAGACCACTCCCAAGCGATGACAGCCGTCAATGTCATAACTTGACGTTTCGCAAAGCACCATAGATCTTGACAGATGACAGCTGCAGGTGACAGATGGCGTTTCGCACAATCGAAGCGCCTTCTCGCCGACATATATATATTTCGAAATGTAAATTATCTTAGATTATCTCTGTTTATATCATGCGTTTATTTTTAATTCCGTCGTCCCCTTTCCACTATCGTACAACCAGGGTTACTGGGAAGCGTCACCGCTTTGTTGGAGATTCCACAAACCCGCACCAAGCGATTCGCCTCTACATTCATCGTGCGAACTGCGAAGCTGTGGAATTCGCTACCCGAGTCGCTGTTTCCGAACAAATACAATCTGGGACTCTTCAAGTCAAGAGTGAATCGGTTCCTTCTAGGCAAGCATGCTCTATCTTAGACCACTGCATTGCTTACCGTCAGGTGACCTGTGGACAAGTGTTTCCTATCTAGAATAAAAAAGATGCTTGTTCGTATATGGGGTAGAATTTAATAAATATAAGATACTGTCGCCTAATAAAGCCTATGTGCTAGACAGCTGAGGTGCTAAAAAGCCAACTTGAGTACTTCTCAATTAGAGTCCCGCGCTGACTGATCAGTATGGTCAGAATAATTTAATTTAAATTTATTTAAATTTTCAGTTGGGATTTGAATATTTCAACGGCCAATAACAGTTGGCCTTATTAGACGATAATACAAAATATGATACTTAGAAATGTTGAACAAATATACATTTGATATAAACAGTTAATTTTTGAGTAAATATATAATTTTAAGAGCTATATCGGTACAATATATGCTCAGTTACATTTTAAAAGACTCTGAAAACACATAAATATTGGTAAAGCCGCGTGCGTATGCGACATTCATTCTTTCCATGATTCACGAAACAAGACAGAAGATAACTTTTTCATTCATAATTCGTAATGCAAACTTTTAATACAATTAAGTAAAATTTTGGGACACAATATTATCGTTTTTAATTTTTTTATTGCACAACAAATAAGGTCATTATTTTTTTAGATGGATTTAAACATAAACGTTGCGTAGTTTCCGATGCAGTTTACCAAGGAGTCTTCATATTTTACTGTATATTCTTACTCAACGTAATGTTATGTAAAAAGTCGCCATTTGAAAATATTAAAATCTAAATTCTTTTTTCTATTGTTTCTTTAAAACTTTTTTTTTGTAATCTAAAGGTAAACAGAATATGTTTTAGATTCTCTCTCACAATAAGCTCTTTCATTTGATACGCCACTCGGCTTGGTTTGAAAAACTTTTACATATTATCTGAAATAGTCCAGCACTCTCCGAGCAAATTATCTATGACAGATCAGGAGGACGCGATGGACCTAGAAACAAGTTGACAGAAACAGACACGTCGCGTGATCATATTATATGGGTTAATTTTTTTCGAAACGACGTTACGAAATAAGAACTAAAGGACCGGAATCCAATGATGAATATAATACCTGTCGTAGATTTTTCTTATATCGTATAAAGTGCTTTAATTTAATATCGTTGAAGAAAAAGACGACACTTGAAGACGTGTACGAATGCGTGATTAGAAATTCCTGATCTTGAGAATATTATTATTTTTTATGTTCAGTAGTTCCATTTTCGGAACAAAATTTGATGTAGAGTGAATAGATACTGCAGATAACAGTCGAAGTTGCTATCCAGTACAATGATAGTAAATACTACTATCACCTTCAATCACTACGATAACTGTCATCATCACTGTCAATATCGGCTTTATCATCACTATCGCCTTCGCTGGCACAGTTTACATCTAATAAAAAAAAAAAAACTATTATTCCTTGGAATCAGATTGTGGTTTAAATAGTCCTTTTTCATACGCTATATTATGTAACTGGTTTTTGCAATATATGATCTCGGGGTAGATATTGCCGTTGCAGATATAGCATATACATTACTCAGAGAGAATAAATGGACAAGAAGACCGGGCGCATTATATATACCAAAGTACGTTATTTCTTTTCTTTGCTATAATACTTTCTCTTCCTTCCTCTCATATCACGGGTGTGATCTTTCTCTAGAAATCAACACTACTTTCAAAGAAGGTATCTAGATCCTTCGCTAGCACTATCTTAAACAAAAATTAAGGTTACGGCTTACAAACCGACATTGAGTAAATTATAATAAAACTTTTATTACATTGTAAGTAGGTTTTATTTGATTGAACCTTTTTATATTTAACATCGAGTTCAACACTGAATAAGACTTCTGGAATAATCCTAATTTATTGAATTCACCACTGAATTATCATACTTAGTTCGATTCTTTACATATTCTGACAATAAATTGAATATAACAGTAATACACGTATCACAAGTGTTTACTTTAAAAACTGTGTATTATTTATTACTTAATTATACAAACAGTTAATAATATGTAATTCTATGAAATATCAAATTATTTTTGATTTACCGACAGCGGTTACGATATACTTATGTCTATTTGGAATATAGTACAGTAGCTTAACACTAAATGCACAATCAGTAACAGGTAAACACCTTATGCGTATAAAACAGACTACGAATTTATGTAACTTAAGTATTATAATTTTCATAAATTATAATAATCATATACATTTGTTGTATGCGCTAACGGAAGTTAATAACTCCAATGGTCCAACATTCAGTTAAAGTATTATAAAGTATTCTTATAACTCAATTTCCGTTTGGAACTTGGTATGGTGTCTCTTGCGGTCTACCATTACGATGGCCGTTTCTGATTATTATATTATACAAGATCCCTTTTTCATCGCAATTGTCATAGCGTATTGTAACTTAAAGACCCCATTACATTTTGATAGTGAGTTTTGTTTAAGATTGTCATGTTTGGCTTTCCAAAAATATATTACAAATTTTTTGCATAGTTCGTAGATTAGCTTCTTTTTTTATGTGCTTTTATGTGTAAATTGTACTTTACTTTTAAATTGAACCTAAAATTGTACAGAAAGATTTTCATGAAATACGCGATGGAACTTTTTTGAGCTAGAGCTACTATTTTAAACAAATGAAAAAAAAATGTTATCTTTTATACAGTCGTATAGTTCGTAGAGGCCTCTAAATTTTAAAGAAATATTCATCAAATGTAAAAAATTCTTATTATTAACCAAAAAACTTCAAAAATTGCTATAAGTCAACTGTAAGTTCTCCGATCTACGATAATATTATTGAGCGAAATTAGCAGAATAATGATTACTTCATAAAAGATAAAGTTTTCATAATTTTTAAGCTCAAATTTTATATCCTATTTCGATAAAATATAACTGCAAAATTACTACAAAAAGCTATGCACCGGTCTTCCGAGTTCAATTTGTATGGCCTCGTAGCTAGTTTGTTTGTATTTGTAAATAGAGATCTTTAATAAATTAAACTTTCCGAGTTACTCATTCTGATGTGATTGATTCTGGTGACATGAAACTAAGCTAGATTATTTTGACGTTCGTCTTAGAGAAAAGTAACCGTGCATAGAATATAATCCCTAATTATAGAGTGTTGAAATTTCTTCTTAAATTATTCCTAATAGTAGAAAAAATTGTGAATCGTCGGGAAGACCAAGAAATTTGCGATTGATTTACGAATTCACTTGGTTTATTTAAAAAGTTTCATTTCTATGAACAATAATTTTTCGGTTTTCTATTTTAGGTGTATTTTTACATATTTGATTACTATCCTCTACTACTATTTATATTCTGAAAGTTAATAGCAACTTTAATCTTCTGAAGAACTATCTGACGGTGGCTTTGATGTTAAACAATCATATGCAACAACTGGGTATATAATTAAGTGAGTTTCAGTCCTTTGCTAGTTTATTTTGATGTTAATTAATCTTCTTGTTTATTTTTGTTGAAGATTTTTGTTATTTACTGCCAATAACTAAATTAAATAATACATTTGGAATACATTTGTTTCATCTTGGAATCTGAACAAAGTATGAACAAAACACCTGCTTAGCCAGCAAATAAATATTCTTCCTTCAAATATTGTGCTGTCGTTTCAATTGAGTCAATATTGGAATTTATTAAGAAATCGCACCAATCTCTATCGGTCTGTCACACGATACATAAAAAGGGCATCCATAAATTACGCTGCAAGAATTTCATGCTATTCACCCCTCGTTTTCGTGAAATAAAAAATTCTGAGCAAAATAACAAAAAAATTACACTTTTTATAGGGCAGTAGACCAGGTTTTAGCCACTGTCCTCTTTTTGGCTATTTCGCACTTCGAGGCGTTCTAACTAACGCGTAGGCAAATATGTTGCATTAGGGCAAAACTAATCCCGTCGATAACTGTGATGTGAAATTTTATCGTAACTCTTAAATGGTCAAAACCATGTCATCTTAAAATTGCCAAAACGGGGTTATCTGCCCTATATCAAAAGCGCACTGTGCCAGTGTAATCAGATAGGATCGATCGGTAACAAATCTGGGTACAATCTATCACAGGCAGCGGTGACTTGGTTAGAAGAGATCTTTTATGTAAGTAAGTAAGTAAGTAAGTATTTTTATTGACCTTCACATTACACTTTACAATTATAAACAAAGTTTATGTGCAACGTCGTCAATCTTGGCCGACGTTTAATTCCGTCCAGGACTCTCTAGGTAACAATGTTGTATTCCACAATGTAGACTGTGAAAAATGTACTCAATATCCAGGTAATAAAATGTGAATAGATTGCAGAATAAACTTTGTAAAGGAAGATGTATGTGACAAATTGGGCTATTGCATCGCTTATTCTAAACATGTAAATCATAATTATGATTATTATCGATAGCTCAATTGAAATAGAGAACCCTGATGAAAGCAGAAGTAAAACGAGGATCAGGTGCAAGACAACTTTACATTTGAACTTCAAATAATAATACAAAATCACCAAAAATATATTTATATCTGTAGCAAACTTTTCGCAATGGTATTTAAGGTGAAACGTTACGGTGTAGAGGCGTTGGAGGTCTGATTTCATTACAGTCTTGTTTCTTGTAGTTGCTTATTATTGGTTATAGTAATAGCTTTATTTGATTCAATTGGTTTAATTTAGTAGATTTTGCTAAAATATACATACTTTGTTATATTACCCAGAAAATTTACATAAATGATATTGTATCGGCTTATTTAAATGCTGGTAACAAAAAGAAACAAAGGAAAGACTACCCTGAATCCGTGACCAAAACAATTAAATTAATAAACAAAAAAGCTTGCGAAGGTCTGAAACTTTAACTTATCTCTTAGGTGTTACTACGGAGCTTACATGTATAAATAATTCGGATCAATTGTTAGGTGCGCTACACTTAATATCGTTAATATTTTGTTATAAAACCAGACTTTAGACATTACAAAGAAATGTGGTAAAAAACTTATTAGTTTTATTTATTGGTATTTATCAACGATCATATAATAAAGGGTTTAGCCGGATACGTATGACGAGTCGGCCCCCAAATGGGAATCGATATTGAAACTTATGTTTTTATATCGACTTGATGTTCAAACACGATTTATGTACTTTTCGCGACCGACTTCCGCTTTGACCTTGAGATAGAGAGCAAAATATCCGTATGCTTGACTATTACTGAATGTGATATATCTCTAAAGCTAATTAAGATAAAGAAGTGAAACTAACGCGAGGTGTTAGGTTACATTACAGAGTATATCACATATATTTTTTTATAATTTTTAGAATAAAAAATTACATTAAAAAAATAAAAAATAAAAAAATCATGTTTTTTTTTCTGAGTTCTCTGTGACTTACAATCACGAAATTAATATATGTTATGTTCCTTTGTGTGCTCTATTACCCATAAAAATTGCGTGAAAAAAAAGTTGGTGCAACACAACGAAAAAAAATTATATGTGATTTCTGTTTTATAGTATACCCCTGTATTATAAGGTTTTCACATTACATCATTGTTTTTTTTTTCGAAATTTCACATCAGCTTGTTTTAAAACATAAGTAACTAGTCTTAAGACATGGGATAATAGTTAAAAAAGAAATGAAAAAAAAAACAGCCAGTGTTCAATACTTATTATTATTACTTTTTCGTGTCTATCAAAATACAAGAAACAAAATATTAATCATCGTCACTGTTGTAATTAATTACAATCGGAACACTTTGAGTCGCAAATAACTTAGTTAGGACCTCAGCAGGACGTACGATTTTGGACAAATACCATCCATATGATAGATAATAAATAATAGCTGCTACATGAGAACAGCATCCCACTGTACGTTCGCCATTGGGGCAACCACAGCAATAACGAAGAGTACTATTGTAGTCATTACCTTCGGAAATATAGTGAATGTAAATTCGATAGACTTTTCTATTTATATGTCTTGATTTTACTTCTGCTTTGATGATATTAGGTGCTGATTTCACATATTGTACTGAGAGATTATTTTGATCGTCCATTATTTCGGCCAAGTTAAATGCTGCACATTTAGAAGTAGAAGCTTTTTTGTTAATATATGGGAAAAGTCGACACTTCTTACAAAAAATATCATTAACTATTACGATTTTATTCAAACAGTCACTAAACACTTTAGCTTCTTCTTCATTCTTTATAATTTTTTTATAACCAGGAATCTTACACAGGTACTTGTTACAATTTTTACACTTTCTCGACATTATTACTTAATAATGATTTGGTTCGATAATAAAAAATTTCAAAATGCTGATACAAAATACCTATGACAGAATTTGAGTCCCAAACTGCTTTCTTGTGTAATACAAATGACTGCTACTTTAACTAAACAAACGATGCAGTAAACAGCTCGATAACAAGTTCGAACTTGTTTGTTTATACACTCACACTACAAGGCGCGAATCACATATAATTTTTTTTCGTTGTGTTGCACCAACTTTTTTTTCACGCAATTTTTATGGGTGATAGAGCACACAAAGGAGCATAACATATATTAATTTCGTGATTGTAAGTCACAGAGAACTCAGAAAAAACACATGTTTTTTTTTATTTATTTTTTTAATGTAATTTTTTATTCTAAAAATTATAAAAAAATATATGTGATATACTCTGTAATGTAACCTAACACCTCGCGTTAGTTTCACTTCTTTATCTTAATTAGCTTCAGAGATATATCACATTCAGTAATAGTCAAGCATACGGATATTTTGCTCTCTATCTCAAGGTCAAAGCGGAAGTCGGTCGCGAAAAGTACATAAATCGTGTTTGAACATCAAGTCTATATTAAAACATAAGTTTCAATATCGATTCCCATTTGGGGGCCGACTCGTCATACGTATCCGGCTAAACCCTTTGATATATTACAAAATACATTGCCGATTTAACCGTTGGACTAATAATATTTATGGTCATATAAAAACCCTGTAATTCGATATTACAGGGATACCAGAATTTAAAAGAATATTAAATTGCCTTCTAATCAGTTTTAAAAGAAGGAACTAGAAGCACGTTTAATGTCATTGTCGTGGCCAGAACGTAGAAAATGAGCACTGCATGATGCGGCCGACCATTTCATAAAATGGTCGTTTTTCATAAAATAGTCATCTATAACTTTGAACGTCATCTTTTAATGATATGGATTGTCCTAACGTTAATGTAGGGTGTCCAAAAATAAATTAATAGTTTACTTCAACACAAAGTTTCTTTATACGTTAGCGTAGCTAAGAAATCTGATCTGTGGTCTGAAAAAAAGAATAACTTCAAAATTTAAGAACGCGTTCATTTAGGAAGTTAAATGTATATCTCACATATTTTAATATCATTTATTCATCCTTCGGATTTAGATCAAAATCCCGCGACATATCAATAAATAAGTTCAAGTAATTAATTATATCACATAACTTGTTACAAATATATCATAATTATATATCTAGTAAGATAGTAATAAAACACTTTCGTATAACCATGTTACGAATCTGATCAGGCTTCATCATTATGTGGCCAGCAAGTTTTGATCGTTTCATAAAATACGACCATTTTATGAAATATCCAGAAACATTAATTCTACGATCTGGCTACGACATCTATATTGGAGTAAACCATTTGCCTAGGCCGTCAACCAATATTGATGATGTTAGTCGTAATTTTGATTAATAAACTATTAAGTATTCGTTTTGTATAATATCAATGAAAAAAGCTAATTCAAAAGTAATTTAATATAATATTTTCTCTATCGTTCGAATAATCGATGTTCTAAAAGAGAAAAGTAAGAGCCTGTCTTAAGAACAGCGAGCGGTATAAAAATAATACACCTAATGCATCCGCGGAAGTGCGGAGTCTACACAAACAATATATGTAGCCATTCCCCGGATAGATGGGAGGTATTCGTTACGAATGAAGACAACTGATTTCCTAGCGGGTACATTTATCACTCAGTAATCTACTTAGACGCATTGAAATCGATCTCAGTGAGGTGATCTCACCAGTGGCGTTCAGATTCAGCATCAGGTCCTATTAGGCATATCACCTATAAATAAATTGTTGAGAGATAGTAGCTCGGTGGCGTAGTGGATAAGCGCCGCGGCCTGCGAAGATCCGTTTCAGAAGGCATCTTAAGCCATTGTTACCGGTTGCATTTGCAGTTGCTAATACCCCCTAATCGGCATTGGGCCAGCGTGGAGGTTCATCGCTTATCCTCCTTAACTATCCAAAAGGAACACCTGAGCCCCTGTAGTGGGGACTTAAAGGAGATGATGATGATTATAAAGGGTATATTAATTGAAAAATAATAATAAATAATTAAATAGTCTAAGACACTATTCTCGTATGTAGGAAGATCTTTTCTTACATCAATTCTTAACTCAGCAAGCTTTCGACTATATTAGATAGTATTTTAAAGATCAGATTTGTTATTATGTTTATGTAAATAAAGTTCATTTCACATAGAATGTATATTTAAAAGTTAAGTGTAATTTACTGTTCCCGATTCCTTGGCAAAATAAACATTTGGCAATTGTTTTTCCAAGTACTAGTAGAATTATTACCCGCCTGAAAGTGACTTATTCTTTTCTATACGATGGAAAATGCATTGCTGCAAACGTCGCTTACTTTGCGCGGGTCCACGACGTTATTTGGGGCTCGTTCCTGCAGACACTTGAGCCCTATTCCCCAGAAAGCACAAGGGTAAGAGTACCCAAAAGGTAAGTGCAAGAGCTTACCAGGCTTACACCCGACGGTCGCAGCGCCTTTCGGTATTCAGCCCGGTCACATGCTTCCACAGCTCAAAGAGGGGACAGGGTGAGCCAGGCGGGTGATATGGGCAACCCCTCCCTTGTCACGCCGAGGTCTCCCCAGTGGAACTTGGCGCTACAAGAAACCCCTCAGTCAGTCAGGTCAGTTTATAAACAGTTTGTAAAATGATACTGGATTCTACAGTACCATAACTTGTGTTTGAGTAACGCAGAGCGGTGTTCCAATGGGCCGATCATTTCTGTCCATCAATGATGACATCACATGCGTACCTCCATTGGTTGCACTGCGTATTTTGTTGCTATCTGGACTATATGTAATGAGGAGAAGGCAGAGAGGTCCAAGTGCCAGGTTCGGTCTAAAAATACGTGAATCGTATTCTGCTTCAAATTAATGGAACAGAAACAAATCAGAAGTATTCACCTACTTCTAAGTTTTGTTTAAACGCAATACAGGTGTTTGTAATAACTGTTAGTTTGCTATTTGAATATTTCCGTTCTGATAAAGAATGGGATATGCGCATCGGTGCACGTTGTCTAAAGAGGAGCCTAGTGCATGCTGCGGTGCAATTAAGTTCCAGAAATGCAATCAGCTGTGTTAGTAGGGATCTTATCTAGGTCGTATTTAACACATTTAAATAATATATATTTGTAATAGTAATTGATTTATGTAAATAAATTCAACAATAGAATGGAAGTACTCACGAGGAAGAGGGATTTTTGATCTCATTTATTTTTAAACTAGTAATGCTTTAAACTTTCAATGGACCCTGCACGCTTTCAGAATATAAATTTGTCCAATATTCCGTACAGTAAATTAATCCGGACAATCAATTTGAAGTTTTTCTTTTAATGTTGTTAAGTTAGGGCCGTAGGGACTTCAAATATACAACTATTATAACATACAACACCTATTATAGAATCATACAGGTTAACGTGAATTAATTATTGAGATAAGTTCTGTTCACATCATTTTAATACTTTGGATGTTATCAATGTGTGTAACTCTACTAATTATTTAAAAAGTAAATAAATAAATTAATATGAAACATCATCACGTAAATTGCTTAGATTCCAATATAAATTAAAGTCTTCGTATTTTAGAGTATTCGAGACAACGAAAGTACCACAAAGCAGATCCCAGACAATATAGAAAAGTCAATTTTCTACATTCATCCGAGCGATGGTCTAATTGTCTAACTTCAGTATCTATAGCAATCTCTTTCAAAGGTTCGGTTGTGACAGAAATTTATGGATTTATGTAACAGTTGAAGTCGCAAGCGCTTTCGGAACGAATGATGATTTTAATGATTAAAGAAACTAATAAAACTTAGTAACTTAAGTTAAAAGCAATATTTGCATCTAACTATTGCCTTAGACAATTCCAATTAACCTTAAGCAAATTTTATATATACACGTTCGTTTTCACACGACGAAATATTGCTGAAACGTGTTATTTTTTTATTATACTAGTTTAAATTATTTTTAATGAAAAATGCTTAAAAATACGCTGTGTCCCTGACATTCTGAGATGAGACTCGAACTCAGAGTGCCAGGGGCAAAGTTAAGAATATTTCTCAGTACACATTGTGAATGCAAAATTGATCAAATATAATATGTAGTTAGAGCAGTGATTCCCTAAGTAGTCCAGGTGGACCCCCAGGGGTCCATGAGAGATTCTACGTACTCACTCGCGACGTCAATTTCCATCGTTACAACTTCACATTTTGGACGAATTTTGGAAATATGGTAAAAATGTAGCAGCAGGGGGTCCACCGAAACCAGTAAATTTTTTTCAATGGTCTACGAGAAAAAATTGTTTGGGAACCTCTGATTTAGAGTGTACGCGTCGTCTTAAGGCCAATAAATTTGTTTCTTCTATTTGAAATAGAATAAGGATAAATGGATACCACTAAGTAGTTTTATATTATGTTTGTACTGTCACAAACTAATGAAATTAATCTTATGTAGCTGCTAAAGCTTTGTTAACCTTCCATGTAATTAATTAAATCAGTAGCCATTACGAGCACTAAGGAAAATTATAATAGGTTTAAGTTTGTGAGGATTGTATGCAGTGTAACGTAAGTTATAGGCATAGTCTGCATGTGATGTGGAGGGGACATCATTCTGTTATGAAATGGCCTAATTTTTTTTTCGTGTGACAGCAAAAGTTTGCTGGGCTAGTCTGGACATGAATGGCCTATTATTTTTTATATCCCAAGCTCTGTTGGAATTTTTTGGCTGTTAAGTTTTTTCGTTAGAGAAATACGTTACGTGTGTAATACATGACATGTGAAGGTCACACTGAAATTTTTTAGAATATTCCAATAAGAAAATGTTTGGGATTAGAAACTGAGTTTATGTAGACGTATTATTTTACCAATATTGGATTTGATTGGATGTTGATCACTTCTTCATGTAAGAATTTGTAAATAGATTTAAATGAAATTTTGATATATACAAAAACCTGCATTAACATAAGGGCTACTATTTACTCTACTAGTTTTTCATGAAAACTATGTTTGCAAATTCGGAAAGTAAGTGTATTAATTTGTCATTTGTTTTACGAAATAGATATGAATAGAGAAAATTTTCGATCAATAAGTTATTAATACTTTTATTTATTAAAAACAAAAATAAAAATCGTTTGTTTTGTGAACTTTGAAAAACCGAAATAGACGCGTAAAAGCTCACAATAAGTGTGGAAATAGAGACAGAGATAGAGGTAATGGTAATAGACGTGTAAAAGCTCCCTAAAAAGTGTGGGCCTATTGTTAGAGTGAATGGTTCGATTTCATGCGACATTGTTTCTTAGCAATGTCACATTAAATTTGTTGATTTCGAATATCAATAAATATATTAAGAACTAGTTGCTTTCTCGCGACTTCGCCCGTAAATTATAACCAATAACAACTGCGTGTGATGAAGCTTCCCATAGGTGAAATAATTTTCATGACCTGATTAGTATTTTTGAAGATTAGACCTTATAAACATACTATTTGGAGAAAAAAGCAGCTCTTGCCGAGTTTCTTGCGGGTTCTAATCGGTACAAGGTCTACCGCCGTAGATTTACGAACCGATGGCGTAGCTCTCGACTTTCACATGTGCTTGTAACAGCCTAGTCTGAATAAATAATTTTGATTTGTTTTTTTTTTCTAACAATATTGGAAACTTTTTTTTGACCTTGTCAACCTCCGTAGTCGAGTTTCAAGGAGTCTATCTCTGAGGTAAAAGTAGGAAGTATGTATAATGTAGATCGGAAAAAAGGCAAAACTCTATCACCCGCAATTGCCTGGCACAGGGCGCCGCATATAACTCATGTTATAATTTTAGACATTGCTTTATGTCGTTTAGTGGTTCTTAGTTATTGGTGAAATGCATCTTCACCTTAGGCAAATCCTAAATATTTAGGCGACTAGTTTGGGCGACTTTTGAGTTTAGATTTAGTTTAGTCCTCTTTCTTTACGATTTTGAAGATGGTTAAAAAAATGTTGCTTCTTTATGAAATTAAAGTAAGTAAGTACGAATAAACCTTGATGATAGCCTGCCTCAAACAATTTATAGCGTTTATCCTTCGCCATTTAAGTGCAAAACTGATTGCAGAAATTAGATTTTTTGTCGGGGTACAGCGTACAACTTATTTTATATTTTCCATTCTTGTAAAAATACATTAATATTCCAGCTGAGACAGTTGATTTTTATTTTTTATTTATTATATTTCATTTGAATAAAATATTTTTTTTTACATTTTTTATTGTTGTAATGCACTTAAAAACAATTGTAACTCAATTGTACTATTTTGTGTCGGATGATTCTAATGTTTCACAATTTACGGTCTTCACGCAAGAAGAGACTTAGTAACAGTTGGTGACGTCATCTCAATTAAGGATTAATTCATCATTTCTCTTTACGCCTGTCATAATCCAAGGAGATTTTGTAAATCGCGACCATCTTGATAAAAAAAGTTGAACGAAGTATCTTTCCCGTTTGCTATTTTCGAAGCTTAATGTAGCTGAAGTTGTATTAATCGTATTTTGAATCTGGAATCATATTATATTATGACTAGTAGATTATGCACCCCTAGTTAAAGTTAAGGTAAGATGTTGACACGTTCTTTTCTTATTAAGTGATAAAAAAAAAAAGAACGATATATAAGAAAGAATATTTATTTGCGATAAGTAAAATCGAGGTCAAGGTCCCTAGGGTCGTGGGTAGGTTTCTTAGAGGTCTGATGGTAGATCACTCGATAGAACTTCCCTGTACTCCTGTGAATTCTACGGTGCGCCGGGCTTCAATTTCTGGTTTCCATAAGGCACTTCTCCAATTCTCAAATATCAATTCCCAGTATAAGTAAAGTTGGCGTGATTTTCTTAATCCGTACGGAGTTCCTGAAGAAGTCACAATAATGCCACATTATTACCCGGAAAGAGAAGTCGGGTACTGCCACTAGCGTTGGTCGTTAAAATTAGCAATTAAATCGTAGAATCTAACAAAGCTAGTTAGTACAGGAGTGAAGAGAGTATTCTTAATTAATCTGGGTCAAAGTGGCAGTTATAAATAAAAAAAAGCAGTAACGGTTACATAAACTGATGGCATTTAAATGAAATAAAAAAAAGAACATGGAACGTAGGTAGCAATATAAAATATATATCAATAATGACTTTTATTATTGATCATGAAATATTACGGTGATTCTTGTTAAACTTAAGTAAATTAATTAAGCAAAAGCTGCATACTTAGAAATGTAAAATAAGTAACTACAATAATTCAAACGTTTCTACTCATTAAATAATTGGTTAAATGCACAACTTACCCAGTACGGGATTATATTTTTTCACTACACTTCTAAGTGTTTCTTATATTTATTTAAACTTTTTTTTTTTTATATATTTATTTAAAATAAGAATCGTCAGTCGAAGACTTAGTAAAAATCGAACAGACTTTATATTTTGAAAAGCATTACACAGCTGTTTTCAAACAAGATTCATTTGTAAGTGTGGCTCGCAACAGGCACGAGCGGCTGGCCGCCGCCGGCCTCCGCGCGGTCGACTTGTTATCGTTTTTTATGCTACCCGCGCCCGCGCCAACATCGCTGTATATATATATTACATCTGCGTGCGATCTGTTTGTTTGTAAATATTTAATTTGTATATAGTTAGGTTTTAAGTATTTTTTTTTTAACGTATAATTATTTATTCTTTAGTAGTTATTAAGTTTTCATTAAAAATTAACATAGTTTTAAGATTATTATTTATTTTAATTTATTTGCAGTTTGTAAATAATGATAAACAATTCATAATTAATACGGAGACACGTAAACATTAATTTACTGTTTTATCATTAAATAGAACAACGTTACAATGTTTAATTTACAAGTAGTTGTTTATTACCTTGTAAGTGCGTATTAATGAAAAAATACAGATTTCCACAGAACTGGCATACAAGTGTATTTGAGGGTATCTGAATAATAAATAAATATACTTCAGTCTCTTATTGCGTAAACGAGTTTTTATAGTCCATCTAAAAAACTGGGTAACGCATGTAAGTTTAAAACAAACGACAGTTTAAATGTAAACCTACGCGACCAATTAGTAAATGGACTGAGCAGCGATTGAATCAGGCAGATAATGATGGAGAAAGATAAAGATTTAACTTTTACGCGCGCTACTTAGCTGGCGCTATCGCTCGAGGCGGTGATACGAGAGGGTGGCGGTGGCGGACCGGCAGCGGCAGCGCAGGCCGAGCCGGTGTACGCGGTGGGCGGCCAGCGCGGCACCGTCCCAGCTCGAGGCCGCTCCAGGGGCTACATCGGCGCTGACGGTGGCAGCGGTGGGCAGCGTTGCTACCTTGGAAATAATTTAAAAAAATATTTTAGTAAATATTCATTACAACCTTGTACTTCAAATTTAAAAATGTATAGTGGACATAAAGTACAATCAAAGGGTAAATTAAATTGTGTCGTAGACATAAATGGATTAGCGATATCCGAATTAAGTTTAACAGTCATAGATAACGAATTTAGTCCCTCTTTATTGGGCCGGGTCTGGATGCGATATTTTCACATTAATTTCCCTGTTTTTTTATTTATTTAAATTAGATACACTTACAGATTACAGTCAACACATGACTTCGACAAATATATTAGATAGTTTAGTCTAGACAATAATCCAAAATTAGTGTACACAACATGATTAACGACAGAGGACGGTCTATACAGTCCTAGCAATAAAAAAGTAACTTATTCTATCTAATGACTTATAAAAAGGGATTATTTCGTAGGTGAAGATATCTGGTCTTTAAAATAATCAGTTATAATCTTTTTATATCTGGAGAATTTATGGTCAAAGATGTCGATTACAACGTCTTTGTTGCAACGGGGAATCTCATTAAATGTGCGACACATTCTAACTAGGGGCCTGTTGTATACTGTAGTATGTAAATATTAAGAATTACGTCATAAACGTGATTTGAATGCAATCCACTAATATGCAAATGATTCACGTTCTATAAATGTGCTTCACTTATCTTATTAGCAGTCTCTTATCACGTATCCTGATATCCTCTTAGATTTAAGTAGTATATAAGACAAATATTGTGTAGTCAAATAGAGATCTATAACCTGGAAGTTAGTATCATTTCTCCCGACTGCGCTGACGCTATTTCAATACCTGCATGGCAAATATACAAAAGTAAGGTTTTGAAACGAGTCGCTAGTATCAAATCACAACTGTCGAACTCGAAAGAGGCTGTAAACGAGTTACAAAAAATTCCACGAGTATTTGCGTCGGGAATAGGTACTTTCAATCAAAGTCAAAGTCAAAGTCAAAAGTCAAAATAATCTTTATTCAAATAGACTTCTTAAAAGTACTTTTGAATCGTCCAACATTTTTTCCCTACCACTCGTTCAGGACGTCTTTTGGCTGATAAGAAGAACGAGCAAGAAACTCACCAGCTCTAATATGAGTAATGACATTTACAAAAACCATGTCATTACCAGATCAATACATTATAAACAGAGATAAAAAAAACTATGGTCTTATAATAATAACATAATCATTTAATAATAATGGAAACAAGATAATGAGTTTAGAAGTAATCACCTATCCAGTTGCTGGATCATCTCAAGTCCAAGCGTTCTTATCTGTTACATAATCGGATACCTTATAATAAGCTTTTTTAATAAGTATTTTTTTAATAGTAGATTTAAACTGCATGATATCTAATTGTTGTATTTTGCTTGGGACCTTATTGTAGAAGCGCACACAAAGACCCTTAAAAGAGTTATTAACTTTTTGCAGTCTAGTGACAGGCACCGTTAATTTATTTTTATTTCTTGTATTAAAATTGTGTACATCACTTTTAATAGAAAACAAACTAATATTTTTACGAACGTACATTAAGTTCTCGTATATGTATTGAGAAGCAACAGTCATAATGTCTATTTCCTTAAATTTCTCCCTTAAAGAGTCCCTAATCCTAAGATTATAAATTGATCGAATTGCTCTTTTCTGAAGCACAAAAATTGTTTGTATGTCGGCAGCATTTCCCCACAATAGGATACCGTATGACATAACACTATGAAAGTAACTGAAGTATACTAATCTGGCAGTATCTATGTCAGTTAACCTACGTATCTTCATTACGGCATATGCTGCAGAGCTAAGTCTACTCGACAATCTATCAATATGTGGGCCCCACTGTAGTTTAGAATCTAATGTTATTCCTAAAAATACTGTGGTATCCACAAGGCCCATGTTCTTATCTTTTACATTAAAATTTATATCTACTTTTTTAACATTAGGTAGTACAAATTTTAAGCATTTTGTTTTTCCTTCATTAAGGAGAAGATTATTTACATTAAACCAATGTACTACTTTAGCGATAGAATTGTTCACATCGTCATTTAGAGGTAACCCTCTTTTAATTTTAAACAAGAGTGAAGTGTCATCCGCAAACAAAACTATTTCGTGATCATCCCTTACGAAATAAGGCAAGTCATTTATGTAAATCAAAAACAAGAAAGGACCAAGTATTGAGCCCTGCGGAACGCCCATCTTAATTTTCGTTCCAGGGGATCTTTTGCCATTGATATCAACCCTCTGTACTCTGTCAGTCAAGTATGAGACAATAAAATCCAATGAGTTATCTCTAAATCCATAAAAATGCAGTTTCCTAATCAATGTTTCATGAAAAACACAATCAAATGCCTTAGATAGGTCACAGAAAACACCTTACGCATCATGTGAATCCTCCCAGGCATTAAAAATTTCTTGTATTAACTCGACACCGGCTTCGGTTGTCGAGCGACCCCTTGTAAAACCAAATTGTTGTCGATTCATAAGCTTATTCTTGTAAAAGTACGTTTGTATTTGATCCAGCATGATTTTTTCAAAAATCTTACTAAACGTAGGTAGCACGGATATAGGTCTAAAGTTAGTAGGGTCAGATGTGCTACCCGATTTATGTAAAGGAATAATTTTACTATATTTCATGAGCTCAGGAAAAATACCACAATCAGTACATTCATTAAATATATAAGCTAAGATTGGAGCTATTGTCTCAATTACCGATTTAGAAACTTCAATGGAATTACCCCATAAATCAGCAGTTTTCGTTTTCTTTAGCTGATTAAAAGATTTTATTATATCTTTAAAATCAATGTGTTGAAACTTAAATTGGCTATTAGAATTATTTAAACTTGCCTTTAAAATAGATTCAGCAACAGTGGAAGAGGAATTCAAAGATTGTGTAATTAAGACTGGAATTTCAGTAAATAAATTTTCAAATACTGTAGCAACTTCAAGATCTGATGTTACTTTTTTATTATCAATGTTTAAATTAAAATTTATATTCCGGGATTTTTCTCTTCCAGTTTCACTATTTATGATATTCCACGTCATTTTAACTTTGTCTTTACTATTTTCAATTTTTGCATTTAAATAATTACATTTGGCTAAACGACACACTTTTTTAAATAATTTAGAGTAATTTCGTACATATTCTTTGAAGTCCTCACTTGTGTTGTAATTACGTTCATCATATAGTTCATAGAGCTTTTTTCTGCTTTTGTAGATTCCTGGTGTAGCCCACACACTAAAAGTTATAGGATTACTAATACTTATTTTTTTTGGGACAAAAATCTTATTGAATTCTGTACAATAAACATCAAAGAAATCTTTGTACAAATCATTGGGATTACTATTATGTTTCAAATGATACAATTTGCTATCTAATTGATTTTTAAAACGTTCCAAGCGACTCATACTTTTTGACACAACTGTAATGTCTCTCCTAGCCACAAACGTACATTTATGCGGAAAGCTAACTAGTTGTCCAAAATGATCTGACGGTAGTTGTTTAATTATCTGTCTTGAAAGTGGTACTAGATCTGTAAAAATGTTGTCAATACATGTGGACGAAGTAGCAGTTACTCTAGTAGGCTCCTTAAACATGTGCGCAAGATTATAGGACATAAATAGATTTACAAGTCTTGTACATGAATTGGAGTTTCCTAATAAATCAACGTTAAAATCACCCCCAATCACTAATCGTTTGCCTTTGCTATATACCTTTTTTAATGCTTCATCCATAACAGTTTCAAAGAGATCATAATGAGAAACTAAACTTGAAGGAGGTCTATATACGCTCAGTACAATCAGCTGGTCCAGCTCTATACAGGCAATCTCTATTATTTCCTCAACCGATAGGCTCACTATATCTCTACGTTCTTTAAATTTAAACTTTTTATTTAATAAAATTAGTGCGCCACCACGCATTGCGTTTTTCCTAATGAACGCGCTACCAACCAGGTGATTATTGAAGTTAAAAATGCAATTATAACTTGTTAACCAATGTTCCGTAATACAGAAAAAATCAACATTGTTACAGTTCATGAATAATTCCACTTCTAACTCTTTACTCAACATTCCTTGAACATTTTGGTGCACTAGGTTGATGACTGAAAAATTCTTGGTTCCATTATTACTTTGACTATTAAATAGCAAGCAAGAGGAATCCTCTGTTGTCTTAGTATCGAATTTAATTCGTTTATATATTTCAATAATTTATGTTTGTTCAAAGTACCTCTATTGCCAATAAAAAACAATAAAGTGGTATTTTCGCTGTAGTTTTGTTTAATTGCTTTTTCCAAAATATCACTAAAAGAGGAATTAGGCATACAGAAGTTTAATGTTGAATGGCCCTTATCGAATAGCAAACGGCCCATGTTTCTGCCAATTTCATCACTGAACATTAAAATATTATTTTTATAATTTTGTGAATTTATTCTGTGACGTTGGGAAAATTGTGATGGGGAGCAGTCATCAGTAACAGATGACTGAACAGGTACCTGAGTAAACAGTTGTGACTGGTGGGCAGATGACTGACAGGGTTTCTGTGTAACTGTATTTATAAATTGTTTCTGAATATTATTATTGTTATTGTTACTAAAGCTGTTATTTGTTTTGTTAATTAATTGTTTATTATTTAACAGTGAATGGTAACGGTCAGCATTGTAATTGCATAGGTTAACCAACTCTGTGGCAGACCTAATATGCTCATCAATCTGAGACTGTGCAACTAAATATTTATTTTGTATTAATTCTATTGATTCATGTAATTTTTTTATTTCAAATTGAAATTTTTTTGTATCCCGGTCATACATCTGCCGACTTTCACATAATTTATCACTATATATTTCCAAAGAATCCATCAGACTACTGCGTTGTTTCCTCAAGGCAATATTTTTATAAAAACAATTATTCTTCTTTATCAATCTCTCAGTTTTCTGGATAACTTTTCCAATTTTAATATATTTCTTAAGTTTCCTAGTACTTAAATTAAAATTGATCTGACTCTTAGAGTGTATATCACAGGCTGTTAGTTGATGCCTCATCGACTGACCTCCAGGTGATGCAACCAGTTCTTCAAAAAGACTTTGGATGTATTCTGCTTCATGTTCTTTTTGTTGTTCGAGCAGTAGTTCTATTTTATTATTGGCCAAGTTGAGCTCCTGTTCCAGTTCTGTGATGCGGTTGAGTACCATCTCATGAGTATTTAATTCTTCTTTGAGAGTACTGAGTGCATCCTTAAAATGGTCCCTTTGATGCATTACTTCTATATGCTCAGTATGCAGTTCACCAAGCTCACTCTTCAGTTGTGAGTTCCGACCAATAATACGTTTGATTTCTTCTTCACTTTCATCTCGTTCCTGTAGTAACTGGTTACATGTGTCCTTTGAATCCTTTAGCTCCTGTAGTGCTTGCCTTAACTGCATTTCTGTATTTTGTGCAGAAGCCTTACGGGTCAACATATTGAATCAAATTTCCTAAAAAAATAGAAACAAAGCAGAATTAATGCGAGAATTGGAAAGTTAATAAGTTTCAAAATATACTATTTTATCCTATTTAAGCACCTAAATAATCAGTAAAGATGAAATATTGATCTTAAATATAATAATATTCAATAGGTGGGTAGAAGAATAATAAAATATCCTAATTATTTTTGTTCAATAAGAGTTTATAAGAAAAGGTATCACTTTATAACCAATCACCAATTATAATGATAATAATAACTAATCAATAATCTTAAATATTTTATTATAATGTGCACCCCCTCCCATACAATTACTTTTTCATTTTTAATTTAAGCTACATTTATTTCTACAATATTAACATCTACAGCAGTGTCTTGTCCATACACTAGAGTCAAAGAGATGTAACATAATATAATCTTAGTTCTTTTATTAATCTGAATCATACACAATAAGTGATTTCTTTATCAATTATTTTTTATTAAAAGTTAATGCAATAATAATATACCTAATGGACATTAAGCTTTATATATGAAACAATTAATGCAGAAAATAAGTTTCTCAGCTGTGTTAATGTTATTGTTTATTTGTACAAGAGTAATGTTTGTAAAGAGTAGCAATAATGAATGTCTGTGGCAACTCGGTCACCATCAACTTTACTTCCACTTTATGTCAAGTAAAGAGAGGTTAACAGTACCAAATTGTTATGTTTTGTGACGTTACTCACTATTCGTGAGTTTTGATAAGAGTAATGATTTGAAAATTAAGGTATCGAGAAACCAAAATGCCACACATAAAACTCATACAAGGAAATATAATGAAGTATCAGCAGTATATTTTTTTACTAAATTATGGAACAAAAGTACTTCCCCGGTTTGTGATGCAGCAGTCCACATTTATATCTTTTCTTGATAGATTTTTGTTTGTTTTTCGTCTTTATCTTCTCCGACAGATAGACGTTACATATTTGTCTGGCACGATTATTTGAATGTAAGCGATTATATTTACATGGTAAGATCAATTATCAACACTTAAGGCTTTGTTTTCACTTTCACAAAACTAATATTAATAAATATCGCGATATATTTAATTTAAATGAAATTTTAAATAAAATTAAATCAGCTGTAACGATTTGACAACCGTACACGCCAGTGTTGCCACACCAAGTCCAAAATAAATGTAAAATCGAGCTAGCGGTGGTGGAGGGCACAATACCGGTGTGGCGGCGCGTGCGGCCCGTACTGGACGCGCTGCGCCCGTCGGTGGAGGCTGAGTTGGCGTGGCTGGAGCGCGAGGTGATTATCTCGCCGGTCGAGTGGAGTGAGTGGGGTAACCCAGTGGTCCACGTTATGAAGAAGAGGGGCCAGGTAAGTTTATGCGGTGATTTTAAAACAACTTTAAATCCAGTATTAGTTGATGACAAATATCTGATACTTAGAATCGAAGATATTTTTACGGCATTACAAGGTGGTGTCATATTTGAAAAAATAGACCTTAGCAATATTTACTTACAGCAATTATTAGATGACAACTCAAAAAAGCTATGAATGATTGTGACACATCAGAGGATGTATTGTTTTAATTGCTTACCGTTCGGCATTAAATGTGCGCATAATAAATTTCAAAGAATAATGGAAAAATTGTTTAAAATACCCTTTATTACCTGTTATTTAGATGACGTCACAAGTGCTAAATTGTGGGAAAGAATTTTGCTCTTTTTAAGACCTTATAGGAATGTGGGTTACGTGCCTTATTAAAATACCCGCCCCTATAAATGTGAAAGAACTGAAGGCTTAATAAATAATTACGGAAAATTTTTAAAGAATCTCAGTGACATATTAAGTCCACTTTATGATCTATTAAAAAGGGTAACAAGTTTGTTTGGAGCGAAAAGTGTGACAAGAGTTTTAAAGAAGTAAAAAAGGCTTTATATCATAGCGTAATACTGATTCATTTTAATTCGTCTTTGTCGATCTGTGAGCGGCCAGTGCAACACGCTTAACGCACTATGGCTGAACAGAATTATGCACAAATATGTAGGGAAGGTAAAGCATTTATTTTTGTAGTAACGAAATTTCATGATTATAGTTATGGTCGAGAGTTTATATTAGTTACTGACTCTAAACCGTTATCATCAATTTTTTGTGAAAAAAAGGCTATTCCATTAATGGCCGCTAGCCGCCTTCAGGGTTGGGCTTGTGATGTTGGGAGCATATAACTACAGAGTAAAATGTATAAATACGAAACACAATTGTCTAGCAGATTGTTTGTCAAGATTACCTACCATTCGAAACACAAGAAAAAGCAGCGTGTAGGCTCATACATAGCTTTTATTGAACAGACAACTCCACTGCATTTTAAAGAATTAGCAATAAATACAGTAAAAGATAGTGTTTTGACAACAGTGACTGAAATTATTAAATCGAATTGGCAGTACTGTAAAAAATGGGAACGAAATGTTATTTTTTAATTAAAAATATCTAAGTATAGATCAGGGTTGTGTTTTATATGTCCACAGATTTATCATCCCAACTAATTTGCGTAAAGCAATATTAGCTCAAATTCATGAAACACATCAAGGGATTGTTAAAAGTAAGAATTTTGCTCGCAACTACGTGTATTGGCCATGAATTGATACAGCCATTGAGCGTGTACGGGTGCACACTGTGCTGTGGCCACAGGAGCCTTGGTATAGACTAGATGTCGATTTTTTTTCTATGTTGGGTAATACTATATATTATTTTGTAATTATAAATGCGCACTCAAAATGGATTGAGGCATTTCAAGTTCCAAACATGTCAGCGAAACATACAATATCTAAACTAATGCACGTATTTTCACAATTTGGTTTGCCATATAAAACTCGTGTCGGAAAATGTGCCACCCTTTAATGGTAAAGAATTCAAAGACTTCTTGTCATCATTAAGTATTTATCCCTTAACGATAACGTCATACAAACCCAGCAGCAATGACTCAGCAAAAAATGCGGAAAAAATAACAAAACGGCTTTGAAAAAGGCATCGTACGTAAAACAGGATTTAGAAAATTCTTTACAGAAATTTTTATTCGTATATAGATTAACTTCACATAGAATTACTTGTAAAACACCAGCACAGTTATTATTAGGTAGACAAGTTCGTACCCAATTTGAGATTGAAGAAAAAAGTCACAGCGATGTTAAGGCAAGAAACATAACAGTGAGCACTTTGAGCGACAAACATTTGAAATATGCAAGAAAGGCTACTACAGTCAAGGAAATGATTGGCAATTTACAAAAGGTTTTCGAAAAAAAGAGTAATTTATCAATTTTATACCAATAGAAAAAACTGCTTATCTTAAAACATGATATCAATGAAGATATGACTGAGAGTAATAAGTTTGACATAATAGGGGAAATAGATGTAACTGGATATGAAATGGATGAAAAGGATAAAGTCTGTAATTTGTTGTTAAGAATACCAGAACCCTATACAAATATCATATCAGCGCTAGAGACGACAAATTTGGAGTTAACATCAGACTATGAGAAAAGCAAACTTTTAGATGCTGCACTAAAGTTAGAAAATTAAATCAATACAAATACAAATGAGTACATTTTCACAGGAAGCAATAAAAATTGTTTTAAATGTGGTGCTCCTAAGCATTATGCAAGAAATTGTCCAAAAATAGTAGAGGATGATATAATAGAATTAGAAGTAGAGGCAAATATAATAGAACAATCTTTAGTAAAGATCAATGTAACACATATAATAAAAATAAGATAAATGTTGCGTATAAATTAGATTCTGGAGGATCATAGCATATGAGAAATTTTAATTTATAAAATTTATGAAAGATATACGGCTAAAGCTACAACAAATATTTCATTATTGATTCGTAGTATATTTTTACGTAAGTGAATTGTCTTCACATATCTTATATACTTATTTAAGCTACATTGAATATTTTTAGACAACTGTATTGGTTGTAGTAAGATCTACAACCCATTCATCGCAAATTAATTTGTATACTGGAATCAATATCTAAACTTAATAACGTAACTTTTTAGATGGCGCTAGGAGCAGGAAGGAGACACATTTTTTTTTCTTTTTGATTTTTCGCCTTGGAATCTTAATTAGCTCCGGAGCACGTGTGCTACTTTTTATGCTATTATCATTCGAGACTATGCAGTTCGTACAATTTAAATAGAACTTCACTCAAGGTAAGTTTGTTTAATTTATAATTATGGTGCAATCCAGCCTAAGTTTAGTTGTCACATAAGCCCCGCTCCTCAACTTTAATGCCTATTATTTAAAACATTTATTAAATTTAGATAAAAAATACGTATCTAATATTTTTGTATCATCCGACCAGTGGTCGGAATTAGGTAGAGTTATTCATGTACTTACACTGATTTCATATCATACAGCGGAAGAATAAAGTAGATATGCCTCAAATCCCGATATTAATTTTTAAGAGCAGAAAAAATCCCGTGATTTTTTAAATAAAAAGTTATTTATTTATTTAATTTCAACTACTGCACGCACGACATTGCCAAACTTACATCAATGACATCGGATGTCCAAAGATGTCCAAGAATGTCCATTAGAAATCCCGGGAAGGTCCACATTAATATCAACATTTCGATGCAAGTACATAAATAACTCTACCTAATTCCGACCTTTGCATCCGACTGACTGACTAAATAGAATTTCTTTTTTTTTTCACCAGACATTATTTATATCGTGCGTCAAATGCATTATGTTGATGTGACACAGAGCCTAAATGAAATAGATATCCATCAAACATGGAACATCTTTTTCAATTCTGAAGTCGGTTTAAACATAATCTATATAAGGGATGGTGGTTTGGTAAGTTTCAAACTTAAACGCTTTAAGAAGGTCAGGTAATTTCCCCCTTCAGACTGTTATTAACGAAACGAGATGCAATATAAGTTAAGAATACAATTAAAGTTAGTAACAGCTAGTGTTTAGGTACTTTGGCAAGAAGTTTTAGAATCATCCACATTTACCTGTGACAGTACACAGGTATTAACTTTGATGTTTAAGTGGAAAATTAAAGCTTCATTTTTTTTGAGTGCTTTTTATTATATTTTTTTTAGTAAGAATTCTAATTTATTTAACTATGATGTATATATTAACCAATAAAATGTGTATTTGGACTGAGTTATGGCAGTAGCGATCACGAAAATAAAAACTCTCAATAAGTAACATACGTTATTAAGTCTTAATAGTACCGATTTAAAAATAACTAAATATAATCACTGTCTTACAAACACAATTTAAAAAAATTGTTTATACACATTTTCTAGTTTTCCAATCTTAAAAATATAATATTGAAGCAAATTCAGAAAATTGAAGGATCAGAAAATATATATCAATATTTATATACCTATATTCACCACAAACATAACATAGACATTTCACATCCACGTAAAGAGTTCATCATCATCATAGAATATTTATAAATACTCTGGCAATTATAAAAAGAGTAACAAAAAGGTATGTATACCTTGTAACAAAAAGGTATGTATACCTTTTTGTTACTAGGTATGTAACTAGGTATGTAATATTTATAAATACTCTGGCAATTATAAAAAGAGTAACAAAAAGGTATGCATACCTTTTTGTTACTAGGTATGTATACCTTTTTGTTTCTCTTTTTATAATTGCCAGAGTATTTATAAATATTCTATGATGATGAACTCTTTACGTGGATGTGAAATGTCTATGTTATGTTTGTGGTGAATATAGGTATATAAATAAATAAATATGCAATGTTGTATGTAGGTATAGTGGGTCCCCCAAAGAGTCGATCACTAATATTTATATAAGACTACTAATTTCTCCGCTTCTAAATTTTTTAAAATCCGTCATAAGAATTTAAGAAAGGTGAATTGTGATTTACTGTACTTTATTACCTTATATGTGTAAATGGGCCGTTGGGCCAAACGGCATTTGACGTAAGTGTATATAACACTAGCCTATTTATCACATTCTACCTATCAGAAAATAAATAACGTCAGGTGGCCTTCCTCTATATAGTTTTTATCTTTTCACATCGACAAGCATTTTTTTAATAGTTACATCAAGACGTAAAAATATAAAATGAGCTTGTTTAAGGAGTATCCATAACTTTACTGGCTTTAGCTATTTAAGTGCAATAAATAAAAATAAAGGCCATTTGAATGAAACGCTTTCGTGAATCAACGATATTTCGCTATATTTAAGAGTTCATTTTGCGTGTAATATATCAGTGTGAGTGTATGTATGATAATGTTATTCATTGCTTATCCGGTAGCTTTGTTATGTTTTTGAATGTTCCCGTTCCCCCGGGGCTGAAATAAGGACCGGCTTTTTTAACAGACACGTTGTTGTTTTGGCAAAGTAATGTTGTGTTACCTATACAATGGAATAACTTTGTAGGTAATAAATATTAAAAGAAGGACTTTTTGCCAGAGGTTGTACTCTTACAATCGACATTCTATGTGTAACGGTGCGTCGTACAATACCATTTATTTTGTACTAGATTCCCGCATCCAAACTTTTTGTCTCTAATCTTTAAGATCATTTCTTTTTTATTATACGCTTTTCGTATTTTCAAATATTTTAGAGACACGTCATATTTATTTTGAATGTGTTAGTTTGTAAAAAAATCTTCCATTAGTAACACGTTTATCATTGCGAATTAAAAATATATATATTTTAAAGTATTTATGTAATAGAAAAAGTTATTTATGAAACTGAGGTCTACCAAAAATTTGAGTTAAATACGAGTATGTTTAATATAAAAGACATCTTTTAAGAGTGAGATCCTAGAAGATATATCTGATGACGTACGATACGATTTTATTTGTCAATTAATATTTTATTTCAATAGATATATTTTCGGCGATTAATTCCTTCACTTGCATTTTTTCAGGTCTTCACAAATAAAATTTGTGAGAATCACAAATGCCCATTTGATCAGTTGAATATTTGTTTGTATATATTGTAGCTATGTGCTTTCTGCATTGTGTATAGTGCTATTGATCTATATGTACTATTTGTTGTTCAAAGTATATTGGATGTATGCGCTTTTTTAATATAATGTAGTGTACACACGCTTTTGGGGTGCAGACTCGCTCTTATCTTTATACATGTTTTTTTATACTTTATTTGATAGTAACCTGTTGTGTGAACCTTTTAATAAATAAATAAATGTCTTTTTGATTTCCATCTCTGTCCACACTCGGTATGTGATCCTCACCCCTGTTTGGTAGATTTATTTTATAAAATGTCAAAACGTAGACGATGTAGGCGTCTTTGATTTGCTTTAAAGTATTCAAAGTCAATATTTACGGTGAAGTTTTTTTTTGTTGAAACAAATTAGACTCTCCAAATTCTATATTGTGCCTCAGTTAATATTTGACGAGCTTTGGCGTTTTAGAAGCGTTGAATATTTGGGTCGGAGCCAGTCAGTTGATCAATGAAAAGTTAATTAACTATGAGTCCAAGATTCTCAGTTTTTTTTATTGAGATCTTAATTTGATGAGATTTAAACAATGTTTCTTGATGAGTTTTGACTTAGTAAAACTTAAATCATTATAATTTTTAATAGGGTTTGACTGCCATATTTTTTACATATTAACCAGTCTACATTAGTAGCATATTCAGCGGTATTACAACACACTTTGTTGGGTTGTACCCGGAAAAAACAAAATATTTAGTTTTACAATACTGGTTATGTTTCTATTGATATTGCTTTTAAATTCATATAGGAATTAAAATGCTTTCTATTTCGAAATAATTTAATATTCCGTTATCGGAGAAACAGAATAGAGCTCCAGCAGCACAACCAAAAAATACTAAACCTTTCGTGTTTAAAAATGATTCGCTTCGCCTCGGTATCGGCTTGTTAGTGAAATTCCTGTAACTAACACTTCAAACATCGTTTAGGTAAACGTTTAGTTGAATTATTAACGCGATATAAATTGCAGTTGCCAGATTTGTGCCTTATAAATCAGTATAAACGGTCGTAACAGTATAATCTGCAATGTTTGTGCGCGGTTTTGTATGCTGACGTTTTACTCTTGTTGCTCCTGATATTATAAATATGAGTGGGATGTTTATTTCTTTCTCATTAAATCAACGGTTAACTTTTGAATTACTTTGGATGTAATTTGATACAACGGCAGGTCTACCATGTAAGCTTCCTTGAAATGAACTTCAGTATAATTTACATGTTCATAGCTATATCTTGGGTAGCTCAATTGGTTAAAGCAGTCGCATGAATGTTGGCTTTGGGTTCCCGTTCAAGGGCACCAGCAGAGCGACCGCCTACCTTATTGCTATAACTCTAGCCAGAGAGATATGACATCATAGCGATGTTATAGAGCTATTTCGTTTCATTTCATGTACTTTAACTACGACGAACGAATGATAAAGAAGGATGAATTTGGATTTGACAGTAGTGTTTCCAACTTATTAATTTATCCCAAATTTATCCACTTAAAGGCATATCAAAGTTATAATATTCGCTAAAATGTCGTATCCAATGAGTTATGGCTAGAGAGTTAGGAGGTCGCTCCCCTGGGACTTGTAAATTTTTTAAAGCCTTTCACTTCAAGTAAATTTTAATCTATACCAGTGATTCCCTAAGTGGTGTACTTAGGGAATCACTGGTATAGGTATAGTAGTGAACTGGTATAGTAGTGGATTCAACGGGGGTCTACGTTGGCGTGAAATAAAAATAGGGCGCCAATTTCAATCGTTAGATCTTCACATTTTGGGAATATGGTAAAAATGTAGCAGCAGGGGGTCCACCGAACCAGTATTTTTTTTAAAATGGTCTACGAGTAAAAATTTTTGGGTTACCCCTGATCTATACTGACAAAAAAGTTAATAATAATAATAAAGTTTGTTTGTCTGACTGAACTCTATAATCTTAGGTATTACTGGTTCGAATTGTTTTTTTTGTGTTTAATAGTCCATTTATCAAGGAAGGCTATATAACATCACGCTATAACTAATAGGAGTGGAGCAGCAATGAAAAATGTTGCAAAAACGGGAGAATATTTTACTTTTACACGCAGAAATCATATATTACGAAATTGATCCTTTTAAACTTTTTAAAAAAGTACGTGACAGCATGTCTATTATTTTATATAACACAAAGGGATGGAAATAAGAGTGGAAGTTCATATAGGGTACCTATTAAAACGTTGCCATGATATAAATATGATATTCTATATAACCATTTCCAAAACGATTTTTAAATTATTTAAACTATTTACACAGGATTAAACTTATTTTTTAATAATCGAAATCGGTAGAATCGTTGTCGCTAATATTAAATGGTCAAGTGATCTACTACTGATCAAGAGATGACTGTACTGTACTTTTAAAACGGGATTTCGACTTTTTTAGCTTTGCAGTCTTTATTTTTTCTATTTTTTTACAGTCTTAAATTTTGTGGCTTTGTAAATAATATAATTTAATGGATAATTATTAACAGGACAACAAATAGAATGTCTCTACACGTGAAGTGAGGGATGAAGCATTTTTTTAGCTTCCTATAGCGTGGGATGTCCTTGAATAGGTCTTTCAGGGTGTAGGATAAGTGTTTTTCGATTTAGTTAACCATTCGTGACTTATTAAGCTTCAAAGTGCCAACTCCATTCTACTGCGTACTAAAATAGATAGAACACCAACTGAACTATTTTATTAAGATATGCGCGTTACCTACAGAAAAATCGATAGATTTCCATAATTGGTTCCATCTATTGGACAGGCCTATGCCCCAGCAGTGGGGACGTTGATAAACTAATGATGATGATAAATGGTGAGTGTCATCCACTGGCAGATTTCTAATTTAGTTTAGCTTAACTTTCCAGTATAGCCGGCCAGTGTGCATAGTACACTCGAACTGAAACAAAAATTAAGACATATTCATAATAGATGTGCAAAACACAAATGCCTTTTACATTTGTTAAAATAATCGCCAGCGGAATAACGAAGTTATGGCATTCAGTAACATTTACCTTCCTTTGAAATCTCAAAAGCGTTGTTTTTGTTTGGAATTAATTTACATGGGAATGCCCTTAAAATTAAAGGTGACTTGGCTGTTATCTGAAGACGAGCAATCACGTTTTCCTGTCTACAATAAAGTATTATCTCTGTTAATGTGTATATATTTTTATTCGAATTTTATAAAGGAAGACTTTTATTTTAAACGTACCGGTTAGGTTGGCTTAGATTATAATAATAAAAACAATAATGTATTTATTCATTAATGTTGTATTTGGTTGTTTTGAAACCACCCCCATAAGTAAATTAAAGTTACTCGTGTTGGGGGTGCCTAGCTCATCCTGTCGTGCAATAATCTAAAAACATTAAAGTTAACATACTTTCTTTCTTTCTCTTTCTATCTTTCCCAACTCTTTCCTTGTATGTATGCAGATGTATGTATGAGAGTATGTGTGTATGAATGTGTGTGAATTTAGTGTGCACATGAACATTTATATCATAATTAGTGTTTGTGTTTTGTTATGTGTATTTGTGTGGGTATGTATAGAAATAAATTAGCAATTATATTTACATAAAAGAGTTTCAGTTTCATCATAGGAGTCTTTAACCATTTTACTATGGAATCTTTACAAGCAGAAGAATTCATTTGGAAAATATTTAATTTTGTATTTAATTCGAGTTGATTGACAAATGTACTGACGTGGTTTTATAGCTACCTCTTTTTGTCTTTTACTTATTTTGACTACTTTGTAAGGTAATGTTTTGTGTATATATAATATTATATTTGTTATATATAATTGTCTGACTGTCAAAAGACCACAAAATTTATATTGACTAGTTGTAGGGTATCTATACGGTTTTGAGTACATGACTTTTAGGAGTGATCTTTATGCCATCTCTATGTCTATGAATTTAGTTATAGTTGTACCTCCCCATATAATACAATACAGGCTACGTAAATTGTGTTTAAATCCAAATTAATTTCCTAATTCTGGTGACGGTTTGATCAATGTGGTAATGCCAACATATCCAAACGCCAAGGTACTTTATGAAATTGACTTTGTTTAGTAAGGGATAGTCGCAGTTGCTATTATTAGAGATAATCATTTCGTGAACTGACAAATGTGTCTATTCTCTCCAAGCATGGCATTAAACCCCGACTCTCGAATTAGCAACGCATACTTTCTTACTTCGGCCATATTATGCGAATAGGAGATGATAGCCTTTAAAAACTGGTCATTGTTGGAAATACAGAAGGAAAAAGAGTACGAGGTCGGTCACCGACACGATTGTCTGACCAGGTGAAAGGAGCTACAACCCTACTCAAGTTCTGCGAGATGGTGAGGGCTGCTTCTGACCGGAATCGATAGAGGAGGATTGTTCGTTTGACGAGTTCCAGTGACCATGATCCTCAGTAATGAGGGACCGACTACAGAGAGAGAGAGAGTGAACTGACAACATTTACAGTACGTTCACATTATCAACTAAGTCGTTTATTGTAAACCTAAAAATTGATAATCATTCTTAAGTTCACTTATGACTTTTCATGCGAAAGTTAGACTTTTTTCATAATCACTACAGAATATTAAACGTTAAAAAACAATCTAATAATAAAAAGGCGATTAGTTTAGAATCTTTCTCTTACTTTTGAACTAATAGAATAAAACGAAAGTATTAAAGGGATTTTATTGAATTTGTTAACAGAATTCCAGTTACATCTCGATTTTTCTATAATTACTACTTGGAAAAGTATTGGTTATTAAAAAACAAATCAAACCAATTAAATAAAGTTTAAGCACTTTTAAGGTTCCGTACCGCGAAAGGAAAAAACGGAACCCTTATAACATCACTTTGTTGTCCGTCCGTCTGACTGTCAAGACCCTTTTTTCTCAGGAACTCGGAGAGGTATCAAGTTGAAATTAATATCAAATGCTCAGGTCTATTGCTCTTTGGACTTGTGAAAAAATCAAACAAATAAGCCAACGCAATCAAAATAATAAAATTATAAATATAACATAGATAATAAAATTTTAGTCACATCATATAGTCAAAATATTTTTACACATTTGTACAAAGTGCGAGTTGGACTCGCACTTAGTTCTTTCGCGCTTTTTTTAAATGAAAATTTGTTTTCCACAGATTTTAATTCTTCGTGTACAGAAATGAAATTTTGCAAAGATATCAATAAAGTTCTATCAAACAGTTTCCCCCAGAGAATAAACCATGTGTGAGAAATATTTCTGACAGGGATTCATCTTATTGGTATCCTAAATATGCATCAATACCATTCGAGAAGCACAGGGGATTTCAGTATGAGAGCTCCGGAAATGTTGTGAACATATTTACATAATATTACTAAGTCTTCATCGTCTATTGAAAATAATACATGTTTTTTGTTGCTTTGTTGAACTTTATTTATTTAGCTAACAGATATTTACGGTCTGGTGAAACACTGATCTTTACTGTCTTCAAAGAAGAAGGTTATAAATTCGATTTTTTTATGTATATAATGAACAACAATCAAAAACAACATAGTGTAACGATAATAGATACAATTATATGAGTTTTAATAGAAGATATTGATGGATCTTGTTTGTTTGATAGGATATATCAAACACATTTAGTAGTAACCTAAAGAAAGAAATAAATGCGGTTAACAAATTCAAAACTTTTTTATCGGGAGGCTAACACATATACAATCAAAATCGATCGCACATTTAAATATCATTTCAATAGAAGTTACTTACATTTATTTAACGTCTTAAAGTTTTTATTTTATAGTATTTGAGCAACAGTGAAATGAAGTATTCACTGTTGCTCAAATGCATGCTATTAAAGACGGCTGGTTTATTTTTTCATTGATATCTTTTATAAATTTTCATACAAAAAGATTTGAGTCTGCTAGATCACAGTTTTATGTGTGCAAGGGAACATCTCGTAGAAAACGTGTTCGAATGTAGTTCGAAATAGGTCGTGACTTTGCTGAATCACAGTACACGCGATACTGGCAGCGATCGAATATATTTTGCAAAAATATATACTGTTATCTGTTACCGCAAATAAAACCTAGTTTCGTAAAATAGTTATATATTCAAGGTTCATGTCATTTTTCTGATGTGTAGAAACTTGCTGTTATTTGCTAATGGGTTTGAATTAAAAAGATTGAATAAGGCCTAGAGGTATATCATTATGTTCAGGCTTAGATGATGATGATGATAGAATGATTCCTTTGATAGATGACAAAATGGCATGCCTGAAAATCAGATAATTGTTCTAAATTACCGGCCGGTAATATTATCGATGACTATGTTGAACATTATGTGTAGCGTAGTCGTCCTGCCACCGATTTTTCAATGTTTCCGTCCAACAGCCATTTCTCTAATTAGAGGAGCAATGAGAGCGAGTAATAGTAATAATAATACTTATGGTTTCAAAGGGTCATCATGATTTTATTTCAATGAACTAATATGACCTCGACAGTGGTTTTATTACGGAATAGTAAAAATAACTAAATTCTTCCATTCCTGTCTGATCTGTAGTCAACGATTTTATTTTAGTATTAATGCTATTTATCGAGCGATTTTATTATAAGTCACATTTTACGAATGCAGGCATTGTTTGTCGTCAATTTTGCCTACCACCGGTGCCCTCTCAGACGTGACTTACAGTTTGATATTTCAAACTCCAGCCAAACACATCACTTGAAACTGATAGATTTCTTTAATTTTTTTTTTTGTGATTTATATATTTACAGGCATATTATTATTGTATTGGAGTTCGATGATGAGTGGTTAGTACGTGCAGTCTGTGTAGGTTGAATTTCGGAAGGACCGCTCAAAGAATTATTATCTAAAGTTCTTCTGTCCTTTGAAAAGCCTATTAATATTATCACGGCTGCATCTATAGTTTCAAAGTACGAAGGAGTTTAAAATATCATCATTTGGTTATCTTGTATCATACATTGAATAAACCTTTCCCTTGAACCACTCTGTATATTGATGAAAACCGTATTAAAATCCGTTTAAACAATTACAGCATACAGACTGCAGGAAGCAGCTTTGTTTAATACTATATATAAGATGCATTTATTGTTAATAAATCATCGTATGTGATGTTTACTAAGCATGAAATAGTTTCTTTAAAATCATATAAATTCTCGACCAGTGACCGTAATATTACAGTTTCGTCGATATGATTGAAAATTTCAGTGCGCGTTTGATATCTACTAAATGTAAGATAAAATAAAACATAGAGGCTTCTGACCAAGCAATAGATTTAATGATTCCAAGCGTTCCGATTTATGGACCATAAAACGTTTCAACAAGCCGTAAGGGTAGCAACGCAGTAACATTTATGGTTAGGTACATATTTCTTTGAGTTACTATTTGTCACTTGTGCTAGAAGGTAATTCGACTTTGAATTGGATTCAGCTAGCTTAGTAGCTAACGTACATGTAAATGCAGTCGCCTTTTACAATACTAAGACCGGTTGCGAGTGTTTAGTTTCTATGATAACAATTTATTTTAGTTGGTTGTCTTTTTTTGTTACGATTCTCATCAAGAAAAGAAACGTTCGTTTTTAAAGTTTGCGGTTTTTCCGAACATAATTTATTGGGGGATCATTATTAAATTTTGCATTTAGCTGACGCTACTGATCACAAGCTATCTAGTTAATTGTTCGTGATGTTTTCAAAATGCTATACAGTTATAAAAAATCCGAAAAAAACAAAAAACGGGACTAATATTGCATAGTTTATTAGTTTTTATGCTAAATAATAACTGTGTTCAAAATTTGGAGCCTGTGGGTCTGTTAGAAGTACCTTAGAATTTTAATGATTTAAGTATAAAATTATGGATTTTTTACTAGCAATTACTCTTTAAATAACTTGTTTAAATTTAATGTTATTTAAAAAAGGGTTTCGTTATTATATCGGGAAACTGGGCAGTACTGCCCTCTTGGTCATTGAAATTTTAAGCTTCTGTTTTACTCCAGAACGAATTTACAGGGGGTCAAAAATGGCCCGAATGGCTACGAGAAAAGGATGGTACGGTCGTGCCCTGCCCTGCGATTCTGTAAAAATCACGACCCGAATTCGAATTCACTCATGTGTCCGAATTAACGTAATTTAGTGTAGAAATTAAATTAACAGAGAGAGAGAAAGAAAATAAACAGATGTCAATAAGTAATAAATTAGCAATTACTCGATACATTCATAATCCTGTGATGGAATGGGTTCAGATCTACAGTGGACACTTATTTTTCTAATAAATATTCGGATAAAAAATATGTCGAATTATTCGGATCGCCTCTTACCCAATAGGCCCCGGTTGCCTCTTAGGCGAGTTCCTAAGAGCTTTTAATAATAATTTGATATATTTTTACCGAGTGCCCTGGCAGAGATTCTAAAAACCACCGATCTTTCGAATAAATTAGAAATCTACAAAAAGAATAAGCCTCCAGGACAGCTTAAGAATTGTGTGGCAGTAAATATAATAAATGCAAAATATAAAAAAAGCGACAATTGAAGTATTTAATATAAGCTAATTGTGTACAGAAAACATTATTATTATCATGAATTTGTATTAGAATATTTTTTAAGTATGAATTCTGATACGCGTTGTGTTTTGAAATAAAACGATACACCCATTACGTTGTATCTAAATGTAAATTTACTTTTATCAATCGATAATTTAATTGAGCCATTTGAACTAATAAGTTTAGACTCACAGAAAAATATTTTAAAAATAAACAAATTTTAGCTTATAATATAAATTTATAATAAAGGTATTAATATTTTTACACAATAGCGTTATTTCGTATATTTACACAACAGCGAAATTATCAGTGACATCTTCTGTACCCGTTTTTTGTGGTGATCACTGAGATTAGAAAAACTATTGTTCCTACAGGGAACTGATTCTTTCGCAAGGAAAATGCTTACAGAGGGTCTGAAACGTAGTTATTGCTTGATCTTGTAACGGTGCGTCGTACCGCTTATTTTATCCTAGGTTCCCGCATCCAATCTTTTTGTCACTGACCTTTAATATCATTTCTTTTTATTATTTGCTTTCAGTAATTTTCTTTTATTAAGAAACACGACATGCTTATTCTGAATGTCAGTTCGCAAAAAATTCTACCGGCAAGAACACGATTACACACGAATGTAACATTTTTAAAGTAATATGTAAAGTGCTGTGATATAATTTACGCAAAACCCAAAGTGTTTTTTATTCACGTGTAACCTTATTTTCGTAAAATTCATAACGAATCCGAACTGTTTTAATATTATTTTATTCTGTTGTTACAGTTTCTTTTTACCGAAATTATATTTGTCAAGCCCACTCAGCCTTTTCATTTGACTACCATTCATTAAGCTACCCCGGACCCTTAATTGGTGCCCTGGTGTACCTTGTCAGAAGAATTCCTAACTAATTTTGCAGATAACAGTTTCAGTAAAGGGCGCACCTTTGCAATAATTATCCGATAAGTTTAAGAGTTGTATTATCAGCGGCACATACTTGAACGTTTGATGATATAAATGTGAATCTGTCTCTGAACAAGGCTACTGCTAGCAAGCTTTTCCTTTTATATGGAGCATTTTTCAGTACATTCTTCTTTGACACACTGATGGTAATCGGTAAGTAAACATAATTTTCATCTCTAAAATTATGACATCAGTGGGAAGAAATATTAGCGTAGATTGTATTTCTTTCATTTAGCAATACAATTACTTTTACGGTAAAGAATGAAAAGAACTATTTTTCATTAGTTTTCTCAAGTGGAGTGGCTGTAAAGTGTTGGATGCAAGTTACTTTTTCTATAACTGTTCATAAGAAATCTCACTAGGCCCCGGTCTTCAGTTTCTTGGTTCTTACTTAATGTAAAGTTATTTATGATCATTGCACTTCTTTGTCTGATTCAGGCAAAAAAAGATGCATTAGGTTTATCATCACTAGTACAGCAGTCACTCGGTTCGATTCAAGAATACATAAGTATTTTTAATATTTTTTAATTTTAGTTGACCAAATATATCAATTACAATCAAAGCAGCAAAATAACTAGTATTACCTTACGGAAATTAAAGCTGCATTTGTGACACACTTGTTGCATTTGTTTGCACACATTCGTGTAAAAACACGTATTTGCACGTCCTATTTTAAAATCTCCAAACAGATCTCTGTTACAGTATACTTTTGTAAAAGAATGTAGTCGTTTGCGTACGAGGCAGCTTGAGCGTGAAAAATATTTTCAGCGAGAGGACTTGCACATATTCTTAAGTTTACAAATATAACATCATAGCGATAGAGTGCAAAATGCTTTGGTAAAATTTCACCAATCGATTCGTTTGCAAGTGGTTCGGTCGCATCGTGTATCGAGGGTGATATGAAGTTTTCCATTTGTGTTGTAACTTTAAATTTATCTCTATTTTGTTGTAAGTGGTTGTCTTGACATATTGGGATGTGTTGTTAAATAAAATATTATATAATAAAGTAGGTAAAATAATTATATTTGTTTATTTAGAAAGGAATATATTTGCTACGAAGGTATCGTGTAACATAGATTAAAAAATTGCCTTAAATGTGGCTAGAAATCCTAGCTATAAAGTTTAAAGTATAGAGGAAGTGGCTAAAAACATAGTGTCATGATAATTTGCTATAAGAATTTTTATGTAAATCTTTATGTCCGGTTATTTGCGGGGTAGAGAGTGCCACTAATTCAAATTAATTTTCCAGTTCAAATCACAAGAAGAACGTCTTTAAATACGTTTTGTTCAACTTCTGAAATATGCTCACCCATTTTGATAGCTATAGCTATGCCATTTTGTTAAAATATAGTCTTAAAATTAACATATATCTTCATAATAAAAGTTCTATTTGATTGAACCTCCAATGCTGTGACAACGCTGTATTTTTTCAGTATACCAAAGCATACATCATCTTCCGACATCACCTCGTCAATTTATATCCTGATAGATTTCCCCTGAACCTTTGATTTATTTTAATACTGTTATATTATAAAAACGTGTTATTTTTTACTTATGTATCGGTAAATCAGTATTGTCAGTTGATACAATTCCCTTAAACTATTAAGTAAATTTATGTTTGTGGGTGAACCCGATCCTTTAGCCCAACACCACGGAACCGTCCGATCGAACTCGTATCGTGTCGATAAATCTGTTCAGGGCTTAAATTGTCTCGGCCATAAGTAAGTAATCAATGGATAAAATATTGCTATTTTCATTATTAAGGAACGTAGGTTTCTTTAGGATGTGTTGTGTAATCATGACAAGGTTTAAGTAAATTTGCTTTGAAATATACTGTACGTAAAGATAAATCGTACTAAGCCGATATAATTACTACTGCACCAGCAAAATATATTAAGTCTTACTTTTTGCAATAAGTAATTGTAGTTGGGCATTCAACAGTTAATATTTTCGCGTTCCAAAATATTTTTTCTTGTTTAGATTTATTTTATCAAATCGAATACTTATCTGATCAAGTATTTGGTGAATAAAAAAAGTTGAATTTTAATAATTGACTCGATCAATAAGAATGAGATGTTGACTTGCGTTTAAAAGGGTTTTACAATTCTGCTTAATTACGTGTGTGACAAGGTATTTCTGCTTAGTTACGTGTGTGACGTATTTTGCATTCATAATGCTATACTGAAAAATGCTTAAAAAAATCACTTTTCATTAAGAATATTTTTAGTATAGCATTGTAAATGCAAAATTGATCAGATATAATGATTAGAATAAATTTTCATATTTATCGTAAGTTTCAATTTTTGTAAAAATATTGTTTGGGTGGATTGCCTTAGCATTGGTGTTTGAAAAATTCGACAGTTAGGTCTTAGCCCAATGTATATAAAGAAATTAAAGAAGACAAAGAAAATATTGAAAATTTAAAACAATTACTAATTAACAAAAGCTATTATAATATATCGAAATATTTAAAAGGCAAAAATATATAAAATGTAAATTTTAATAAATATGACACATATTTTATAGAGAAGTAATTAATATACATTTACAATGAATGAAATAATGGATGATTAACAACAATATGTAATAATACTAAATTTAAAAATATAATATATTCATGTTTAAATTATAACATTAGCGAAATTGAAAATTTCTAATTATGTATTATATACTTTTTATAAATTACAATCATTAAAACTAATGCTCCTACTTTTCTATTATTGTTGTGCCCGACAGGGTGCATAGTGAGACTAACTTAATTATGTAACATTATTTTTAATTACCTATGGAAACAATAAACTTATTGAGTATTGAGTCCTGGGTAGCTCAGGGGTTAGAGCAGTCGCTCGGATTTCGAAAGGTCATGGATACGAGGTTTTTAAGAATTTTTCATTAAGAATACCTTTTGTTTTGTTTTTATATATAACTATATTTTTCATATTGTATATACATATATAACACTAATTCAAATTTGCTTTTTTTGAACAATGTTATGCTAGTATATTAAATTACTTCTTGTTACTTTATTTCTTATTAATTATGTTATACTTGTTTTAGAAGTTTATTTTTCAGTTTTCATCACAATTTTTTTTATGTAGTGCTATGAATTATTTGCGTAGAATTCTTTTTACTCTTCTTGCTTAAAATATCTGTTTTTATAGTATACCAAAGCGTGCCTAAAATATCACATCTTGTTTAGTTTTATACCTGTGATGTCCGGTGAGCCTGATAAAAGTTTTATTCATAAAATTAAATATTCATGAATGCCTAAAAAACTACGAGCCTATATCTATAATATATAAAGCTCAATTTCTATAATATATAAAGCTCAATTACCACTGACTGACTCACTCACTCACTCCATGCTTTTTTCGGGTAGAAAGAGGGGGAAAATGACATTTTCATGTATGGAGAGTGACAATATATTTTTTTAATGAGTTGAAATGGTATTGCTGTGCAGCCAAAAAACAAAATGGCGGCGAGATAATTTTTTTAGTTTCTACATTATTCACTCTACGGTTACGATATTCAAAATGGTCGTAGATTTGGCTAAAAAAATGACACTGGAAAAAGGTTTGATTAAAAAAACAAAATGGCGGCCGAGATATTTAACCTGGAAATTTGGCATTTTTCGACCTCTGTTCGGGCAATCGTCAATTGTTTTTCTGTGGGTTTGGAGGGGGGATTTTTACCCCGGCGACTCGGAATTATAGTCGATTTTCACGTACGGGGAGTTTTCATTTGCGCGTCAACATGGCGGCGGCGGGGGCGGCCATTTTGTTTCGGCAATGAAAAATCGCCATTTTCCAGTGAGATTTTCTCCAAGATGGCGGCGTCGGACGGGTTCGCGTCGTATGGGGCGGTCGTGGGGCTCGCTGCTAACTTTTTAAGTTGGTAATAATTTCTACCATTTTCGTGGTAGTTTAGGAGATTTTGGGAGAAAATTGAAATTTCGAAATACGCACTTTTCGCGGAAAACAGACTCGATGCGTTGTGGCGCCGGGGGAGCCCTATGATTTTCGGTAGTTTTCGTTACCGCGAGCTGACAACCCTGGGCTCCACGGTAGAAAACGTATTTTTCGACATGCCCTCATAACCCGAATTGTTTGGGAACCTGGGTGGCAAGCGGAGAAAATCTATGAATGAGGTCCCTTGCCTGAAATAGTCGTGACTATGGGAAAATTATGAAACTCGGGAAAATCAATATGGCGGCGCCGGCAGCGGCCATTTTGTGATTTTTTCACTTTTCCGAAAAATTCAAACGCACTTTTAGCTCACATGGCAACATCGGAGCTCTTTGCCTTGTATGGACCGGTCATTAGTCTCCGCCGGTTCTTTCTTATGAGGTGAAAATTTTCCCCGATTTTAGGGTAATTTCGGAGATTTACCCCAAAAAGGTGAAAAGTAGAAGGAGCCGTTTTGGGATTTCGAAAATGCATTTCCTCGACGAGGGGCACTCCCCGAAATGACATTTGACCATTTTTATCGTCGACACCTGGCAACCCTGGTGTATGGGGCGATTTGAAAAATTTTGCCCATTTTTTACTTTGTCGACTCTAGCGCAATCGGGTTTGCCACTAGGATAATGGCATAAACTGCATCGGATGCGCTATCGAGTTGGCCACACCGGTACGGAGCCGGATTTTCAAAATTCAAGATGGCGGCCAAACCAGCGGCCATTTTATCCGAAAAATTGGGTATCGTCGCCACGTCGAGCCGATTTTGACGCACTTGGCGACATTTGTCAGAGTACTTCCGGGGAAACATTTTTTAGGCAAGTAACTAAAGTGTTGCCTGGTGAAAAAAAATCTCGAAAATTTTTGATACTTTATGAGATTTTTGAGGAAACACTTTTTGTCGAATTTTGAATTTTTTTCAATGCAAATATTTTAATTTTAACTTTTCAAGATACCTGATGGAAAAAATAGAATGATCGACTGGCAACACTGAGAGCAAACAACCTTTGAAATTCAACCTCGATTTTTACCGACTTGGCAACCCCGCAGGTATTTGGAATGTATAGAGCGATTGTGTATCTCTATAGACTCTTTCAAATGGTGGGAAAAAATTACCCGATTTTAGGGAAGTTTCTGAGATTTACCCCAAAAACTGTAAATGTCAAAGAAATAATTTTAGAACTTGTAAATTGGTATCCTTCGATGGAGGGCACACCTCGAAATCATATTTGACTATTTTCGTTGCCTACACCTGGCAACCCTGGCACCTACGGTGGTTTGAAGATTTAATGCCCACTATTCACGTTTTAGACTCTAGCGCAGTCATTATCGCCGCTAGGAAAATAATAGAAACTGCATTGGATGTGCCAATAGGTGGGCTTCATAGGTTCGAGGTTGAAATTTCAAAATTCAAGATGGCGGCTTAAACAGCGACCATTTTATCTAGAAAATTGATCATTTTTCATGACTTTCACTTTATAGAGCTGATTTTGGCGTTTTTGGTAATATTTTTAAGAATACTTCTAACAAAAAATATGTATTCAGCTGAAGTGTTGCCAGATGAAAAAAAAACGGTAAAATTTTAGATACCGAGATTTTTGAGAAATTTTCATGTATGTCATTGATGAAAAATATTAAAATATTTTTTTACAATGATTTTACTGTTTAATAAAATTTTTACTGTTGCATTTATAACATAATTGATGGAATAATTTGAGTTCTAGCAACACTGATAGTAGTCACCATATTAATTTCAAAATGATTCTGACTGAGTTGGTGACTCGGAAGCTTTGCATATATAAACCGTTTCTGTATCTTTACTCAATCTTTACGTGGTGAGAAAAAAAAAATCCAATATTTTCACCAGAAAAATAAAGTGAGCGAGAAATTGTCATTCGGTTAGATTAAAACTGCGACTAAAACAAAAAGCGAGCGAAGCGAGCCATAAAAAGTGACCAATTAGAGAGATTTGATTAATTGGTAAGGTAAGAATCGTGACTAAAATAAAATGCGAGCGAAGCGAGCCATAAAGAACACCACCAATAGAAATCTGATCAATCGGTTATGTTAGCACTGTGACTCAAACAAAAAGCGAGCGAAGCGAGCCATAAAGGTTAACTATTAAGAGAGATTTGGTTAATTGGCAAGGTTAAAACTGTGACTAAAATAAAATGCGAGCGAAGCGAGCCATAAAGAACACCATCAATAGAGGCCTGGTCAATCAGTTAGATTAGAACTGTCAATAAAACAAAAAGCGAGCGAAGCGAGCCATAAAAAATGGAGACCTGGTCAATTGCTTAAAGTGCTGTGACCAAAATAAAGAGCGAGCGAAGCGAGCCATAATGCTAGACCATTAAGAGAGACCATCGATTATGTTAGCAACGTGTCTAAAACAAAAAGCGAGCGAAGCGAGCCATAAGGAGTAATATGGTTAGTTGGTAGGGTTAGAACTATGACTAAAATAAAATGCGAGCGAAGCGAGCCATAAAGGACACCATCAATAGAGACCTGGTCAATCGGTTAGATTAGATCTGCGAAAAAAACAAAAAGAAAAAGCGAGCGAAGCGAGCCATAATAAATGGAGACCTGGTCAATCGGTTAAGGAACTGTGACCAAATGTGCTTATAAGTGTGCTAGAAAATGTATCACGGTTATTTTTCACGGTTTTTACTTTATAGAGCAGATTTTGGCGTTATTGATAACATTTTTCAGATCACTTACAGAAAAAAAATGTATTCAGTTGAAGTATTGCCGGATGATAAAAACAGTTTTTTTTTTTGATATTGTGATTTTTAGGAAATTTTCTATTGAATAAGAATAAAAGACTACAAGGCGATGTATACAACCTTTACTTTAAGTTTTCTTACGTTTTTCAACTGAATATTTCTTTTTATGTTGCGTGTAAATTGGAAATCTTTTTTTTTATGTATGATGTTTTGCGTAATTAAAGATCTTTTATTTGAAGATAGAACTTACTAACTTTTTCTAGGCAATTTTATACTGTAAACCCAACATAACAAGAGGCGGTCTTAAAACTCCAATGTCTGCATTCACTAAATATTAACTTACTTTTGAATAAGAATAAGAGAATAAATGACTACAAGCCGATCTATTTCAAATTTTATTTTAGTTTTGCTTGCGTTTTTAAACTGAATGTTTCTTTTTCTATTTAGTGTAAACTGGCAACCCTTTTTCTTTGACGTATGGAGCTTTGTGTAATTAAACATAATTCATTTGAAGATAGAACTCACTAACTTTTTCTAGGCAATTTCAAACTGTAACCATAACAATTCCACAAGTGACTCGTTTACGCTCAAGAACTTTACAATAAGTAAAGCAACAAAAACTTGTATAGGTTTATTATGACATATGGGTTAGGTTAGGTTAGTGTATGAAAAACAACGCACGAGCCGAGCGAGCGTAGCGAGCGTGCCGCGGTAGCGGCCGGCGAAGTGCCAGAAACGAATCGCTTTTGTTGATGGTAACATTTGGTTTATAAGGTTTAAAAGATGGTCGTGACCATTTTAATTTCAATTTTGATTTCGATGGACTTGATAATTCGGAATCTTTATAGCGTGTATATATGGACCATTTGACACACTTTCATATAAGTAAGTATGGAGAAAAGAAAATCCAATTTTTGACACGATATTTAATACTTAAAATATATTTTTCTATACTTTTAGATTATTGAGAAAACATGTTCTTTTGATATTCAAAATGAAAGTGTTCTACGTAGGTATGAGTTTAAAATTTGACATTTATTTATTTGGTGTATTATTTAAGGTAACACTGGGGGAAATATCTACTCGATCCTTTTTCACACTAAATGTAAACTTACTATTGAATAAGAATAAGAGACTATAATTTATTTAGAGTTTTGCTTGCGTTTTTCGACTGATTATTCTTTTTCTGTTCAGCGTAAACTGGCAACCCTTTTTCTTTGATGTATGGTGCTTAAATACCTTTCGTTTGAAGACAGAACTTACTAACTTTTTGTAGGCGATTTCAATCTATAAAACAAACATAACAAAAAAATCGAAATACTCAAATTCTGCAACGGAGGCGGACTTAAAACCCCACCGCTCCGATTCTACTAGCTACTCGTGACCTCCCCGGGCTGCTCGCAGCCCGGGGCAACCAAGCGAAAGCTTCCATTCTGAAACGAAGACGGACTTAAAACCCCATCGCGTCGTGAATTGATCTATTCTAATATCTGGTCACGACATCGGTTCCCTTTTCATATAACAAATAAATCTTACATAAATAATGTAATGTAATAATGCAAATACAATAAATACTATTTCTTGATATTTAAATGATAGTAACACTGATGGAAATATATGTTCGATTGTTTTTTAATATTATACAGTAATTTACTAATAAATAAGAATAAGAGAATAAAAGACAAAACTTATTTTAAGTATCTATACAAAATTTATTTTAAATTTTGCTTGCGTTTTTCGACTGAATATTTCTTTTTCTATTAAGTGTCAACTGGCAACACTTTTTCTTTGGTGTATGGTGCTTTGTGTCCTTTAACACCTTTTATTTGAAGATAGAACTTACTGACCTTTTCTACGCAATTTCAAACTGTAAACCCGACATAACAATAGGCGGACTTGAAACCCCACCGCCCCGATTCCACTAGCTACTCGTTACCTCCCCGGGCTGCTCGCAGCCCGGGGCAACCAAGCGAAAGCTAGTCTATAATATATAAAGCTCAATTACCACTGACTGACTGACTCACTGACTCACTCCATGCTTTTTTCGGGTAGAAAGAGTGAGAAAATGACATTTTCATGTATGGAGACTGACTATATTTTTTTAAAATGAGTTGAAGTACCATATCTGTACAGCCAAAAAACAAAATGGCGGCGAAATAATTTTTTTAGTTTCTACATTATTCACTCTACGGTTACGATATTCAAAATGTTCGTAGATTTGGCTAAAAAAATGAGACTGAAAAGAGGATTGTTAAAAAAAACAAAATGGCGGCCGAGATATTTTACCTCGAAAATTGTCATTTTTCGACCTCTGTTCGGGCGGTCGTCATTTCTTTTTTTGTGGGTTCGGGGAGGGGATTTTTGCTCCTTCAGCTCGGAAGTATAGTCGATTTTCACGTACGGGGAGTTTTCGCTTGCACTTCAACATGGCGGCGGCAGGGGCGGCCATTTTGTTTCGGCAATGAAAAATCGCCATTTACCAGTGAGATTTTCTCCAAGATGGCGGCGTCGGACGGGTTCACGTTGTATGGGCCGGTCGTGGGGCTCGGTAGGATCTTTCCATATTAGTACTAATTTCTACCATTTTCGTGGTAGTTTTGGAGATTTTGGAAGAAAAGTGAAATTTCGAAATACGCACTTTTCGCGGATAACAGACTCGATGCGGTGTGGCGCCGGGGGAGCCCTATGACTTTTGGTAGTTTTCGTTTTTGCTAGCTGACAACCCTGGGCTCCACGGTAGAAAACATTTTTTTCGACATGCCCTCATAACCCGAATTGTTTGGGAACCTGGGTGGCCAGCGGAGAAAATCTGTGAATGAGGTGCCGCCAGATATAGTCGTGACTATGGGAAAATTATGAAACTCGGGAAAATCAATATGGCGGCGCCGGCAGCGGCCATTTTGTGATTTTTTCACTTTTTCGAAAAATTCAAACGCACTTTTAGCCTACATGGCAACATTGTAGCTCTTCGCCTGGTATGGACTGGTCGTGAGTCTCCGCTGGCTCTTTTGAATGACGTGAAATTTTTCCCCAATTTTAGGGTAATTTCGGAGATTTACCCCAAAAAGGTGAAAAGTAGAAGGAGCCGTTTGGGAATTTCAAAAATGAATTTCCTCGACGGAGGGCACTCCCCAAAATGACATTTGGACATTTTCATCGTCGTCACCTGGCAACCCTGGTAAGAGCGGCGATTTGAAAAATTTTACCCATTTTTTACTTTGTCGACTCTAGCGCGGTCAGTATTGCCACTAGGAAAATGGTTAAAACTGCATCAGATGCGCTATCGAGTTGGCCACACCGGTACGGAGCCGGATTTTCAAAATTCAAGATGGCGGCCAAACCAGCATCCATTTTATCCGAAAAATTGGGTATCGTCACCACGTCGAGCCGATTTTGACGCACTTGGCGACATTTGTCAGACTACTTCCGGGGAAACAATTTTTAGGCAAGTAGCTGAGGTATTGCCAGGTGAAAAAAAATCTTGAAAATTTTTGATACTTTATGAGATTTTTGGGGAAACACTTTTTGTCGAATTTTGAATTTTTTTCGATGCAAATATTTTAATTTTAACTTTTCAAGTTACCCGATGGAAAAAATAGAACGATCGACTGGCAACACTGAGAGCAAACAACGTTTGAAATTCAACCTTGATTTTGACCAACTTGGCAACCCCGCAGGTGTTTGGCATGTATGGAGCGATTGTGTATCTCTATAGACTCTTTCATATGGTGGAAAAAAATTACCCGATTTTAGGGTAGTTTTTGAGATTTACCCCAAAAACTGTAACTGTCAAAGGAACAATTTTAGAACTTGAAAATTGGTATCCGTCGATGGAGGGCGCATCCCGAAATCACATTTGACTGTTTTCATCGCCTATACCTAGCAACCCCGGCAGCTACAGCGGGTTGAAGATTTAATGCCCACTATTCACGTTTTGGACTCTAGCGCAGTCATTATAGCCGCTAGGAAAATAATAAAAACTGTCTAGGATGCGCCAATAGATGGGCTACATATTTCTGAGGTTGAAATTTCAAAATTCAAGATGGCGGCTTAAACAGCGGTCGTTTTATCTAGAAAATTGTTCATTTTTCACGACTTTTACTTTATAGAGCTGATTTTAGCGTTTTTGGTAACATTTTTCCGAATACTTTTAACAAAAAATATGTATTCAGCTGAAGTGTTGCCAGATGAAAAAATCTGTAAATTTTTTTATACCGGGATTTTTGAGAAACTTTCATGTATGTCTTTATGAAAAATATTTAAATACCTTTTTACAGTGATTTCACTGTTTAACAAAATTTTTACTGTTGCATTTATAACATAATTGATGGAATAATTTGAGTGATCGACTAGCAATACTGATAGTAGTCACCATATTAATTTCAGAATGATTTTGACCGAGCTGGCGACTCGGAAGCTTTGCATATATAGACCGTTTGTGTATCTTTACTCACTCTTTACGTGGTGAGAAAAAAATTCCAATATTTTCACCAGAAAAATAAAGCGAGCGAGACATTGTCATTCGGTTAGATTAGAACTGTGACTTAAACAAAAAGCGAGCGTAGCGAGCCATAAAGAATTACCGATTAGAGAGATTTGATTAAATGGTAAGGTAAGAACTGTGACTAAAATAAAATGCGAGCGAAGCGAGCCATAAAGAACACCACCTATAGAAATCTGATCAATCAGTTACATTAGAACTGTGAATAAAACAAAAAGCGAGCGAAGCGAGCCATAATAAATGGAGACCTGGTCAATCGTTTAAGGGACTGTGACCAAATTTAAGAGCGAGCGAAGCGAGTCATAATGCGAGACCATTAAAAGAGACCTGATCAATCGGTTATGTTAGCACTGTGACTCAAACAAAAAGCGAGCGAAGCGAGCCATAAAGAGTTACTATTAAGAGATATTTGGTTAATTGGCAAGGTTAGAACTGTGACCAAAATAAAGAGCGAGCGAAGCGAGCCATAATGCTAAACAATTAAGAGAGACCTGATCAATAGCGAGCCATAAGGAGTAACTGTTAAGAGAGATTTGGTTAATTGGTAGGGTTAGAACTATGACTAAAATTTAATGCGAGCGAAGCGAGCCATAAAGGACACCATTAATAGAGACCTGGTAAATCGGTTAGATTAGAACTGCGAAAAAAACAAAAAGAAAGAGCGAGCGAAGCGAGCCATAATAAATGGAGACCTGGTCAATCGGTTAAGGAACTGTGACCAAATGTGCTTATAAGTGTGCTAGAAAATGTATCATTTTTCACGTTTTTACTTTATAGAGCTGATTTTGGCGTTATTGATAACATTTTTTAGATTACTTACAGAAAAAAAAATGTATTCAGTTGAAGTGTTGCCGGATGATCAAAAACCAGTTTTTTTTTGATACTGTGATTTTTAGGAAATTTTCTATTGAATAAGAATAAAAGACTAAAAGGCGACGTATACAATATTTATTTTAAGTTTTCTTACGTTTTTCAACTAAATATTTCTTTTTATATTGCGTGTAAACTGGCAATCTTTTTTTTATGTATGATGTTTTGCGTAATTAAAGATCTTTTATTTGAAGATAGAACTTACTAACTTTTTCTAGGCAATTTTATACTGTAAACCCAACATAACAAGAGGCGGTCTTAAAACTCCAATATCTGTATTAACTAAATATTAACTCACTTTTGAATAATAATAAGAGAATAAATGACTACAAGCCGATCTATTCCAAATTTTATTTTAGTTTTGCTTGCGTTTTTCAACTGAATATTTATTTTTCTATTGGGTGTAAACCGGCAACCCTTTTTTTGACGTATGATGCTTTGTGTACTTAAACACAATTCATTTGAAGATTGAACTCACTAACTTCTTCTAGGCAATTTCAAACTGTAAACATAACAAGAGGCCGACTTAAAACCCCACCGCTCCAATTCCACAAGCGATTCGTTTATGCTCAAGAACATTACATAGGTAAAGCAACAAGAACTTGTTTAGGTTTATTACGACATATAGGTTAGGTTAGGTTAGTGTATGATAATATATTTTTTTATACTTTTAGAGCGATTCGTTTATGCTCAAGAACATTACATAGGTAAAGCAACAAGAACTTGTTTAGGTTTATTACGACATATAGGTTAGGTTAGGTTAGTGTATGATAATATATTTTTTTATACTTTTAGATTATTGAGAAAACATGTTCTTTTGATATTCAAAATGCTAGACCATTAAGAGAGACCTGATCAATCGATTATGTTAGCAACGTGTCTAAAACAAAAAGCGAGCAAAGCGAGCCATAAGGAGCAACTGTTAAGAGAGATTTGGTTAATTGGTAGGGTTAGAACCATGACTAAAATAAAATACGAGCGAAGAGAGCAATAAAAGACACCATCAATAGAGACCTGGTCGATCGGTTAGATTAGAACTGCGAAAAAAACAAAAAAAAAAGCAAGCGAAGCGAGCCATAATAAATGGAGACCTGGTCAATCGGTTAAGGAACTGTGACCAAATGTTACTCTGAATCTCTGAAACAAATGTGCTTATAAGTGTGCTAGAAAATGTATAATTTTTTACGGTTTTCACTTTATAGAACTTTATGAGCAGTTTTTATTTTGATACTGTGATTTTTTGGAAATTTTCTATTGAATAAGAATAAAAGACTACAAGGCGATCTATACAACATTTATTTTAAGTTTTCATACGTTTTTCAACTGAATATTTCTTTTTATATTGCGTATAAACTGGCAATCTTTTTTTTATGTATGATGTATTGCGTAATTTAGGAGCTTTTATTTGAAGATAGAACTTACTAACTTTTTCTAGGCAATTTTATACTGTAAACCCAAAATAACAAGAGGCGGTCTTAAAACTCAAATATCTGTATTAACTAAATAATAACTTACTTTTGAATAAGAATAAGAGAATAAATGACTACAAGCCGATCTATTCCAAATTTTATTTTAGTATTGCTTGCGTTTTTCAACTGAATGTTTCTTTTTCTATTTAGTGTAAACCGGCAACCTTTTTTCTTTGACGTATGGTGCGTTGTGTACTTAAACATAATTCATTTGAAGATAGAACTCACTAACTTTTTCTAGGCAATTTCAAAATGTAAACATAACAAGAGGCGGACCTAATATCCCACCGCTCCGATTCCACAAGCGACTCGTTTATGCTCAAGAATTTTACAATAAGTACTTAAAGCAACAAAAACTTGTATAGGTTTGTTATAACATATGGGTTAGGTTAGGTTAGTGTATGAAAAACAAAGCCAGAAAAGAATCGCTTTTGTTGATGGTAACATTTGGTTTATAATATTTAAAAGATAATCGTGTAAGGCTGACTTTGAGCAATCCAGCCATGCTATGACCATTTTTATTTCAATTTTGATTTCGATGGACTTGACAATTCAGGATCTTTATAGCGTGTATATATGGACCATTTGTGTAGGTATGTACTTTCACATAGGTAAGTATGGAGAAAAGAGAATTCAATTTTTGACACGATATTTAATACTTAAAATATATTTTTCTATACTTTTAGATTATTGAGAAAACATGTTCTTTTGATATTCAATATGAAAATGTTCTACGTAGGTATGAGTTTGAAATTTGACATTTATTTATTTGGTGTATTAGTTAAGGTAACACTTGGGGAAATATCTACTCTATCCTTTATCATATACTAAATATAAACTTGTTATTGAATAAGAATAAGAGACTATAATTTATTTAGAGTTTTGCTTGCGTTTTTCGACTGAATATTTCTTTTTCTCTTAGACGTATACTGGCAACCCTTTTTCTTTGATGTATGGTGCTTAAACACCTTTCATTTGAAGACAGAACTCACTAACGTTTTGTAGGCGATTTCAAACTATAAAACAAACATAACAAAAAAAATCGAAAAACTCAAATTCTGAAACGAAGGCGGACTTAAAACCCCATCGCGTCGTGAATTGATCTATTCTAATATCTGGCCACGACATCGGTTCCCTTTTCATCTAATAAATAATTCTTACATATATAATGTAATGTAATAATGCAATTGACATTTAATTGATTAATTAATGATAGTAACACTGATGGAAATATATGTTTGATTGTTTTTTAATATTATACAGTAATTTACTAATAAATAAGAATAAGAGAATAAAAGACAAAACTTATTTTAAGTATCTATATAAAATTTATTTTAAGTTTTGCTTGCGTTTTTCGACTGAATATTCCTTTTTCTATTAAGTGTCAACTGGCAACACTTTTTCTTTGATGTATGATGCTTTGTGTCCTTTAACACCTTTTATTTGAAGATAGAACTTACTGACCTTTTCTGCGCATTTTCAAACTGTAAACCCGACATAACAATAGGCGGACTTGAAACCCCACCGCCCCGATTCCACCAGCTACTCGTTACCTCCCCGGGCTGCTCGCAGCCCGGGGCAACCAAGCGAAAGCTAGTCTATAATATATAAAGCTTAATTACCACTGACTGACTGACTGACTCACTCCATGCTTTTTTCGGGTAGAAGGAGGGGGAAATATATATTTTCATGTATGGAGACTCACAATATATTTTTTTAATGAGTTGAAATGGTATTCCTATGCAGCCAAAAAACAAAATGGCGGCGAGATATTTTTTTTAATTTCTACATTATTCACTCTACGGTTACGATATTCAAAATGGTCATAGATTTGGCTAAAAAAATGAGACTGCAAAAAGGTTTGATTAAAAAAACAAAATGGCGGCCGAGATATTTCACCTGGAAAATTGACATTTTTCGACCTCTGTTCGCGCAATCGTCAATTGTTTTTTTGTGAGTGCGGAGGGGGGATTTTTGCTCCTTCAGCTCGGAAGTATAGTCGATTTTCACGTAGGGGGAGTTTTCATTTGCGCTTCAACATGGCGGCGGCGGGGACGGCCATTTTGTTTCGGCATTGAAAAATCGCCATTTTCCAGTGAGATTTTCTCCAAGATGGCGGCGGTGGACGGGTTTGCGTTCTATTGGAAGGTCGTGGGGCTCGGTGGGTTCTTTCCATATTAGTACTAATTTCTACCATTTTCGTGGTAGTTTAGGAGATTATGGGAGAAAAGTGAAATTTCGAAATACGCACTTTTCGCGGAAAACAGACTCGGTGCGGTGTGGTGCCGGGGGAGCCCTATGACTTTTGGTAGTTTTCGTTTCCGCGAGCTGACAACCCTGGGCTCCACGATAGAAAACGTGTTTTTCGACATGCCCTCATAACCCGAATTGTTTGGGAACCTGGGTGGCCAGCGGAGAAAATCTGTGAATGAGGTCCCTTGCCTGATATAGTCGTGACTATGGGAAAATTATGAAACTCGGGAAAGTCAATATGGCGGCGCCGGCAGCGGCCATTTTGTGATTTTTTCACTTTTTCGAAAAATTGAAACGCACTTTTAGCACACATGGCAACATCGGAGCTCTTCGCCTGGTATGGACCGGTCGTGAGTCTCCGCTGGATCTTTCGAATGACGTGAAAATTTTCCCCGATTTTAGGGTAATTTCGGAGATTTATCCCAAAAAGGTGAAAAGTAGAAGGAGCCGTTTGGGAATTTCAAAAATGCTTTTCTTCGACGGAGGGCACTCCCCGAAATGACATTTGACCATTTTCATCGTCGTCACCTGGCAACCCTGGTAGGAGCGGCGATTTAAAATATTTTGCCTATTTTTTACTTTGTCGACTCTAGCGCAGTCGGTGTTGCCACTAGGAAAATGGTAAAAAGTGCATCGGATACGCTATCGAGTTGGCCACACCGGTACGGAGCCGGATTTTCAAAATTCAAGATGGCGGCCAAACCAGCGGCCATTTTATCCAAAAAATTGGGTATCTTCACCACGTCGAGCCGATTTTGACGCACTTGGCGACATTTGTCAGACTACTTCCGGGGAAACAATTTTTAGGCAAGTAGCTGAGGTGTTGCCAGGTGAAAAAAAATCTTGAAAATTTTTGATACTTTATGAGATTTTTGGGGAAACATTTTTTGTCGAATTTTGAATATTTTTCGATGCAATTATTTTAATTTTAACTTTTCAAGATACCCGATGGAAAAAATAGAACGATCGACTGGCAACACTGAGAGCAAACAACGTTTGAAATTCAACCTCGATTTTGACCGACTTGGCAACCCCGCAGATATTCGGCATGTATGGAGCGATTATGTATCTCTATAGACTTTTTCGTATCATGGAAAAATTTTACCCGATTTTAGGGTATTTTTTGAGATTTACCCCAAAAACTGTAACTGTCAAAGGAACAATTTTAGAACTTTAAAATTGATATTCGACGATGGAGGGCGCATCCCGAAATCACATTTGACTATTTTTTTCACCTTCACCTGGCAACCCCGCCTGCTACGGCAGTTTGAAAATTTAACGCCCACTATTCACGTTTTGGACTCTAGCGCAGTCATTATAGCCGCTAGGAAAATAATAAAAACTGCGTTGGATGCGCCAATAGATGGGCTACATAGGTCTTAGGTTGAAATTTCAAAATTCAAGATGGCGGCTTAAACAGCGACCATTTTATCTAGAAAATTGATCATTTTTCACGACTTTCACTTTATAGAGCTGATTTTGGCGTTTTCGGTAACATTTTTCGGAATACTTTTAACAAAAATATGTATTCAGCTGAAGTGTTGCCAGATGAAAAAAAAACGGTAAAATTTTTGATACCGAGATTTTTGAGAAATTTTCATGTATGTCATTGATGAAAAATATTAAAATATTTTTTTACAATGATTTTACTGTTTAATAAAATTTTTACTGTTGCATTTATAACATAATTGATGGAATAATTTGAGTTCTAGCAACACTGATAGTAGTCACCATATTAATTTCAAAATGATTCTGACTGAGTTGGTGACTCGGAAGCTTTGCATATATAAACCGTTTCTGTATCTTTACTCAATCTTTACGTGGTGAGAAAAAAAAATCCAATATTTTCACCAGAAAAATAAAGTGAGCGAGAAATTGTCATTCGGTTAGATTAGAACTGCGACTAAAACAAAAAGCGAGCGAAGCGAGCCATAAAAAGTGACCAATTAGAGAGATTTGATTAATTGGTAAGATAAGAATTGTGACTAAAATAAAATGCGAGCGAAGCGAGCCATAAAGAACACCACCAATAGAAATCTGATCAATCGGTTATGTTAGCACTGTGACTCAAACAAAAAGCGAGCGAAGCGAGCCATAAAAAATGGAGACCTGGTCAATTGCTTAAAGTTCTGTGACCAAAATAAAGAGCGAGCGAAGCGAGCCATAATGCTAGACCATTAAGAGAGACCTGATCAATCGATTATGTTAGCAACGTGTCTAAAACAAAAAGCGAGCGAAGCGAGCCATCAACAATGGAGACCTGGTCAATTGCTTAAAGTGCTGTGACCAAAATAAAGAGCGAGCGAAGCGAGCCATAATGCTAGACCATTAAGAGAGACCATCGATTATGTTAGCAACGTGTCTTAAACAAAAAGCGAGCGAAGCGAGCCATCAACAATGGAGACCTGGTCAATTGCTTAAAGTGCTGTGACCAAAATAAAGAGCGAGCGAAGCGAGCCATAATGCTAGACCATTAAGAGAGACCATCGATTATGTTAGCAACGTGTCTAAAACAAAAAGCGAGCAAAGCGAGCCATAAGGTGTAACTGTTAAGAGAGATATTTTGCGTAATTAAAGATCTTTTATTTGAAGATAAAACTTACTAACTTTTTCTAGGCAATTTTATACTGTAAACCCAACATAACAAGAGGTGGTCTTAAAACTCAAATATCTGTATTAACTAAATATTAACTTACTTTTGAATAAGAATAAGACAATAAATGACTACAAGTCGATCTATTCCAAATTTTATCTTACTTTTGCTTGCGTTTTTCAACTGAATGTTTCTTTTTCTATTTTATGTAAACCGGCAACCCTTTTTCTTTGACGTATGGTGCTTTGTGTACTTAAACATAATTCATTTGAAGATAGAACTCACTAACTTTTTCTAGGCAATTTCAAACTGTAAACATAACAAGAGGCGGACCTAAAATTCCACCGCTCCGATTCCACAAGCGACTCGTTTATGCTCAAGAACTTTACAATAAGTAAAGCAACAAAAACTTGTATAGGTTTATTATGACATATAGGTTAGGTTAGGTTAGTGTATGAAAAACAACGAATCGCTTTTGTTGATGGTAACATTTGGTTTATAATGTTTAAAAGATGATCGAAACCATTTTAATTTCAATTTTGATTTCGATGGACTTGACAATTCGGGATCTTTATAGCGTGTATATATGGACCATTTGTGTAGGTATCTTTACCCACACTTTCACATAGGTAAGTATGGAGAAAAGAAAATCCAATTTTAGTCACGATGTTTAATACTTAAAATATATTTTTCTATACTTTTAGATTTTTGAGAAAACATGTTCTTTTGATATTCAAAATGAAAGTGTTCTACGTAGGTATGAGTTTGAAATTTGACATTTATTTATTTGGTGTATTATTTAAGGTAACACTGGGGGAAATATCTACTCGATCCTTTTTCACACTAAATGTAAACTTACTATTGAATAAGAATAAGAGACTATAATTCATTTAGAGTTTTGCTTGCGTTTTTCGACTGAATATTTATTTTTCTATTGCGTGTTAACTATCAACCCTTTTTCTTGGATGTATGGTGCTTTGTGTACTTAAACACCTTTCATTTGAAAACAGAACTTACTAACTTTTTGTAGGTGTTTTCAAACTATAAACCAAACTTAACAAATAAAAGTCGAAAAACACATATTCCACAACGAAGGCGGACTTAAAACCCCACCGCCCCGATTCCACTGGCTACTCGTGACCTCCCCGGGCTGCGAGCATCCCGGAACAACCAAGCGAAAGCTTCTATTCTGAAACGAAGGCGGACTTAAAACCCCATCGCGTCGTGAATTGATCTATTCTAATATCTGGCTACGACATCGGTTCCCTTTTCGTATAATAAATAAATCTTATATAAATAATCTAATATAATAATGCAAATACAATAAATACTATTTCTTGACATTTAATTGATTAATTAATGATAGTAACACTGATGGAAATATATGTTCGATTGTTTTTTAATATTATACATTAATTTACTAATAAATTAGAATAAGAGAATAAAAGAGAAAACTTATTTTAAGTATCTATACAAAATTTATTTAAAGTTTTGCTTGCGTTTTTCGACTGAATATTTCCTTTTCTATTAAGTGTCAACTGGCAACACTTTTTCTTTGATGTATGGTGCTTTGTGTCCTTTAACACCTTTTATTTGAAGATAGAACTTACTGACCTTTTCTAGGCAATATCAAACTGTAAACCCGACATAACAATAGGCGGACTTGAAACCCCACCACCCCGATTCCACTAGCTACTCGTGACCTCCCCGGGCTGCTCGCAGCCCGGGGCAACCAAGCGAAAGCTAGTTTAATATTATAAAGAGAAAAGATTTGGTTGTTTGCATCAAAAAGGCTCTAAAAATACTAGATCGATTTTTAAAATTCTTTCACCTACAGTTTGACATAAGTTTATAAATAACACGTCCCGTATAAGAGCTAGTTGTTTTATAAAAAAGAAAAACGTCTGTTTTTGAAAATGGAACTAATATTTGAAAATGGATCTTAGCCATTCGCCAGAATGGGAAATTTTAAATTACTCATTCTTTTGGCACTCATTAGTTTTAGATTGTGAGAGGGAGTATGTTATCACTTAGTGAGAATAGAAACCTTTATTATCGGGTTACAGAGAAAAGAAAATAAATTATTTTCAATCTGTCCTCATCAAGGTCATAAAACAATTGCTAATTAAGTATCAACGTGTCGGCATAAAAACTTATTATAATTCGGTTTTTATACCTCTATTTAAACTACGCCCATAAGTCTAGCTAGCCTCTTCTGCAATAATCTACGATATAAATTCAAGGAAACTGATTCATTTTTAAATACTACATTCATATATACAGAGAAAGAAATCCAATTCTTCTTCCGAATCGCTTACTATCACACTGATTTAATGCCTTCGGTACTGATTTAAAGCCAATTCAACTTAGTTGCCGAGTAGCAATTTTTAATGGAACTTGCATCTGGATTCGAGAAGCTTCACTAATAAAAAAGTCTTAGTTTTACTTTGAATACATATAAATGAAAATACACAATATTTTGATACTATTCACATAACTGTAACTTCCGATTATAGAATTGATGAATGGGTAAAAAAAACGAACCACGCCCACCGGTCAGATAATAGAAAAATATTAAACTCGCATTTTTTGTTTTAATTTGACAAGAAAAGGCATTAAAGTTTTGGAGTGGCTAGCCGCGTCTATGTAGAAAGTGTACAACGGTGTTATGTCATGCGAAATTTTAACTCAATGTATTATTGTAATTTTTTGATTACGCAATATATAAAAAAATACATTTTCAATATTCTTCAAACATCTACCCGACGAACAGACAAACAAAAATCAGTCATCATCCCAATTCTATATAAGGGTACTTCTTGAAAAAGCAATTTTTGAGTGTCACAGAGACATATCTCCTATAAAACTAAATTATTATGATAAAAACTAATATTACATCGTTTCTTCATTTCATTAAGCATCGTGTCATATAGATTTCACGGATAAAAAACGACGTAGATCGGAGTAACTTACCCTCAACACCTCAAATCCGGTCAATTTTGCACGATTTTACCGTGTCACACGCGCGCCGACTTTTGAGCAATCGCAAATATTTTTGAAATTACCCACGTTTATCATCATTTTATTACACAAATTTAAAAAAGACAAATCGGTTTACATATTGATCAAATTTCAAATTAATCGGAAAGAAACTTTTGATTTTATGGTCAGAAGTATACGTGTCACACGCTTAGCAAAATTTTCGCGGCGCGGCTTGCGCGAGATACTGCTCTGAGCTGGCGAGGCGTAGGCGAACCCCGATTGGTGTTTGCGAATCGTCATTTACGCCACAGCTAGCAAGTGAGGTGGCCACGTCGCTGTTGCCCGCGCTTTCGTTGCGAGAATAAGTTCTTCAATTTCTTAAATTTTGGTTCTCAGTTATCCGGCTTTGCCATGTCACATTTTTTCAATGTAATTGTACTTCTTCTAGAAAATGGGTTTTAAGGTGAAATACCTAGCTCTATAATGTAGATAAACAGTAAAAAACTAGCCGGTTACATCTTTTCAATGCAGAGTAATTTCAAAATGTATGTTTTTTGGTAATTTCCATGGTGTAATTACCATGGAAATTACGTATCACCCATGGAAATTACCTTGTTTCTTTTTGGTTGCAAAAAAACAAACGGTATGTTCAATGTTTGTTTTCAATGAAATGCAAGCCATCGCTAAATACAGACTTAAATGTTGAATGTTGGTTATTTTTTTAAATTAAATCGTCTTAAATATCATTTAAAACTTTGATCATCATCTTCAAATTCTCAAATCGTGATTAAACAAATTCAAGTTTAAAACATCTGTCTTTCGCTGTCGTCTGTTTGAAGTTAACAGGGTCACAAGGACATTTTTTACACCGGATTAAGTTAACATATTATGTAATTTATTTATTTATTGTAAAATTTACTTTGATTAAACACTAAATTGGTACCTGTAGGGCCAATGGTTTTCTCAAAAACGATAGATAGCAAAAGGGGTTATCTTGACTGAAATAACCTCCTGATATCTACTTATGACCGGTGTTCGCTATCTATCGTTTTTGAGAAAACCACTGGCCCCTTCAGGTACCAATTTGGTGTTAAATGAAAGCCAATTAAATTTACAATAAATTAATTTTGATATTTGACGTAGGATGCGTATTTTATAAGATAATTGACAAAATAAATAACCGTTTCGAAAAAGGGTTATCTATGTCACTTCGAAACACGTTTCTTCAATAATTGATACATCGACAACTATACGAGTACGTCGAAGCATTCATTGTTCGAAGTTTCAATACATCGCATATCTTACTTCGACGCCCGACTTTTGTTGGTCCGATGTAACGTTACTTCGAAAAATTTGCCAGATGCTGAAATTTCAATGTTGGTCTCATAGTGAAAGTTGTTCAGTTTCATGGGCTGAGTTACCACCTGAGAGGTTTTGCGCTATTTCCATAACACGTTGTATATATTTTGTTTTTTGAGAACATGAACGTGTTTACGTTTCGTTCCAATTTTGAGTAAGTACTATCGTATATCGTTTCAGTATAATGTAGGTAGATCTTAATACTACCCTAACTAATATGACAGCTTAATTTCATATATGACATGGTGTTTAGCAAAATTTTATCTGCTGTGTAATTTCCATTGCCTTTATTGTAATTTCCATGGTCCGCCAATTTTCTACATTTTTTTTTAGCAAAAGTATAAATCTCAGTCGTGGCCAATTTTAATATGTTGTTTAAATTTGCAGAAGTTTTCAAAATATTTATATAATTCACCATAATTTTGCGATTTCAAAAATGCCCTGGAAATTACACGGAGAACACATTTCCCAAGAATCACCCATAAAGGCATATCTAGAACTATACATAGTAAACGTTAGAATTTGCCCTTAATTCAACAAAGTTAGGTTGTATTATCAGCAAACGTAATCCAAGCTGCATTATCAGACATCACTTTAACTCACTATTTTATTATAACCAGCGTTAGATGGCGCTAACTTACATAACTATTTTTAACGTTTCAAAACTCTATCGTAAACCTATTTTGGTGATCATTTAATCGTTTAAAGTAGTAGTGTTCGAGAAAATATAGAATACTGTAGTTATTTTTTTATATATCATAAAAATTGTGATTTCCAAAGCTATTTTGTTTAAACTACCAATTATAAAAGCTTAGCACATACTTGAATATTTGTAAGAGTAATTATGTTAATAACAGGGTGCTATTTTATAACGATTAGTTATTTGTAGAATCGAATAACACATTAAAAGGAAACGCCTGAAATTTTTATTTTTTTGCACGACGCAACCACGAAGAAATCGGTGAACATACCGACTTGCACAAAATATTATACGAGTATGTAATATCGATAGTTCAATAAAAATACGACGACAGCTGAAGTTATTATAGGCCTACCAGAATCTCATGGCAAATAGGGAAATTAAAATTTGATTTACGCCACACCATGGAAATTGGAGTAAATGATCTTGATGCTTATAATATTATTAATTATTTAAATTGTAATAGGAACATGGAACTTATTGATTTTGTATTTACATACACTAGCTTTAACCGATTTGGAGTTGGTACCTAAACTTCGATTGATTCACACTTTTCATTGGTGAAAATTGTAGAATAATCTGTACAGTTTTTGAGTTTATCTATTAAAAACTACCAAATAAAAAAACAAATCTACTCTCTTTATATCATAAATATAAATAATATATGTTCATAATAATAATACAAATATACATATAATTTTCGAGAATTTTATAAAGGGGGATGATTAAAAAAATCTTGTAAGGTTATTTATTCGGATCTAGAAAACGACTCTAAAAAATAATTTCCATTTCTCGTTCTTCGTCAGATGAAGAAGATGATGAAGATAAGGAGGTATTTATAATAAACCTTTCCTCTAGATCTTCAATAATCCAATTCTTTTTCTATGAACTCGTTTTCGATTCTTTGCACATATTGACAACACTTTCGCCATTCCTCCACACCGATTTGCGAAAAAACTTCCTCAGTTAGTGATTTGATATCACTTGTAGGCCTATTTATATTTTTTTCAGGAACTTTTAGCAGCATTATTCCCCAAATCATTTCTATATGATTAAGTGTGCAATGATAAGGTGGGAGCCGTAAAACTTCATGACCTTTTAACATTTGATCAATTTCGTATACAGGATCAGACTTGTTTTTCTGGATAGCTTCAATTAGTTTGCATTTACGTTTGTTTGCAGTAAGCCATTATTTTATTACGCGACACGATTGGCTAGTGTGGGTGGTTTGTTAAGCTGAACGGAATAATAACTTGCGTTATCCATCACAATAATTGATGGTATTGCCAAATTTGGAATAAGCTTATCGGTCAGCCACTTCGTGAAATTTTCTTTATTCATGTAGTGATGAGTCAGCAGACATACTTTTTGATTTATATACTAGGCAACAATGTAGTACAAAGCTATTATCTCCACCGGCGTTAACAATAATCGACCTTGCTCCCAGTGATAAAGATTTAGATGGACCTGCAACATCTTTGCTTTGCCAGCACTTGTTCACGGAACATGAACCATGAATGTATGTTTCATCTAAATATATAATATCTAATTTGTTATGTTATTCAGCCTCTCTGTTTTTCTTCAAGCGTTCTAAATATTTATATCTTTGTAATTTTATGTTATTTCGCTCCATCGAAATTACTCTTTAAAAAAATAAATAAAAATAAAACAATGTATTTTAACTTTGATTATGCTCGCTACATATTTATGTACTTATGTATAATTCATATTTATGTAAAAAATGTATAAGCGTATATGTGGTGCCGGATGAGTAGAATAACACCACCCCATAACTTTCCGTGGGCATCGTAAGAGGCGATAAAGGGATTATACTGGTGGTGGGCAGCAGCGTCTCCCATACTGAAAACACAGTCCGAAATGATATATCAACCCGCCAGCCCAGCGTGGTGACTAGGGGCAAAACCCCTCAAATGGGCATGCCCTGGGGAGGCCTACGTCCAATAGTGGACTACAATAGGCTGATGACGATATTTATGTATATATTATTCAGACAATACATTAATTATTATACAATATACATATGTAGTTTGTATTTTACACATATTGTGTCTCACCTTAATGATGCTCTCCCTCCTTGGAAGTTAATATCATTACGAAGAATTTCTAAAATTTTCATTACTGTTGGAATTTCTTTTCGTATTGTATAGAATTCTTTAACTTTGTTCCTAATCATATCTTAATCAAAACTATCTAAATTTATTATTTTCTTTCCCCCTCTTCTCTTTTTACCGGGCGTAGAAAACACACTATCGTACAGTGGTACTGGAAACACCTAAAAATGCGTCAAAATATATTTTATACATAATCATTTAGTTTTCTTTAAAAAACATCTTTGATATAAGTTAATGTTATAAAAAATATAAAATGTATCAATACTACTCAGTTCAACTTACCGAAGATTGTGTTTAATTTTCACCTTCCTCTTCGCGAATTTTATTGTAGACATTGAAAATAATATTCCTCGCTTGAGATTTAAGAGGCTTTTTTCGACATTTTCTCATTAAATAACGAAATATTTACGACACCAACAAAATTTTAGCAACGGATGACAACCAAGTGACTTAATGATTGACGGGTGACATGAGTGTTGCAATATGAAATTCAGATTTTTTTTTTTTTTTAATGCCATGAGATTCTGGTAGACCTATACCTTAGAGGATGATCGATTGCAAGATAACTAAAAAGAGTTAAGTATAAAAGACACTTTACTGACTATAGAACTAATATATGTATACTTTTACTCTTTGCTATAGAACTTCAAAACCATAGATTTTTTCTGAATTCAAAACATAATAAAACATCTACAAAGAGTATATATGTAAATAAAGTATATTTGGTCTACCAGAATCTCATGGCATTAAAAAAAAATTAAAACCTAACTATGTTGATGTCATGTTTATATGAGTGTAAAAACAAAAGTAGTATATATATATATGTATATATAATCTATGTACAAAAAGGACATTGTTTTTAATATTCGTTTTGAACATAGAAATCTTTTGTTTTTACACTGATATATACATGACATCAACATATTTAGGTATCCCTGAGGAAAGACATATTTTGTTTTGTTATAAAAACAAAACTGCTGATTCGATAAAATTGAAATGGGAGCTCTTTGGCCCATTAAGCTGTCGAATAAAGAATTTTGAAAATAGATTCATAATTGACCGAGTAATCGCGTAACAATCACACAAAAAAACATATAGTCGAATCGAGAACCTCCTCCATTTTTGAAGTCGATTAAAAAGTAGTTATTTATATATAAAATTGGGTGAGGTAAAATCGATCCATGGCGGTGTTAAAAAAAAATTAAATTGACAAATCAGTGTTATCCGCGATTTATACATAAGTAGGTTGTTTAAATGCATGTGATACTTCTGTACCAAATGGTGTTCTTAATTTGATCCCCTATATTTTAAGTTGCGCTGTTGTTTGGATGCAAGCCAAGTTTATCGCCCCTTATATTGGCTGAGCAAAAATTTATATACTTAGCTTTTTATTTTGCAAGGCGGAGGCGTAACTTATTTTTCTATTTTTAAAGCAACACATACTTTGTGTGATGTAGAAGTAATATATTCTTGAATTTGGCATGTTTCCAATACTATTGTTCATGAAAGCTGTATTTATGTTTAAATATTTTTATTTTGCTACCTACTTATTTCAATGTAGACTGAAGGTGCTGAAGATGCGATGTGTATTAGCTAACCTCACGCGGGGCTCATTCGTAAATGTGGTGAATTAAAATTTAAGAAAAACAAGAAGTAACTCTAATACACAATCAAGAGTACTTACAGAACTGTGACCATCATGAGGACGTGAACCAGCTGCAATTTCGAAAAAAAAAGTCCCGAGATGGAATTCTAACATGTAACCATTCTAAAACCAGTTGAGTTTGTGATCTTTCAGTTAGTTAGGGTGTTCATATGATTTACCAATGGAAGGAAAGGAGAACTCTCATTTCGGGCACATGAAACTGCTGAATTTCAAATAATTTTCAAAAAGAACAGCTACAGATACTTGTTTCAAGACTGTTCAAGTGTGTAATTCTATTGGAAGCACCGCCTCACTTTGCTAAGGCATACTAGTCTTGTTAGTGAAACGGAGCGGATATTTTGTTACTTTGTATCTATTTATATCTTAGAAAGTTCTACAGCTGACAAACAAAGATGATAATGAAATTGACAAGCAGACAGCCAATTACAAGTTCGTAAAAATATGAGATCATACAAATAGTTAAACATTACTTCTGGTTTTCACCTCAAAATGTTATTATTATAATAACATTTAATAATAACTATAATAATAGCATTGATAAAGTGATTAATAAATCAAAATTAATAGTGTTACTAGTAAAAGTCTACTAGTAAAAGATATAAAAATCATAGGAACATTCAAAGAAAATTGCCTTATTAGTTCAGAACAATCTATTGAGCTATATGCAATTTACAAGAAATACATGACATTGTTAAATTCGAAGCTTAAAATAAGCAATGAAAGATGGTGTTCTCTACATAGTTCGGTATAGCGACAAGAACTGTAATAGTCTCTGGTACGATAGCATAGAAACTGGATAAACATTGTTTATATGTTTTTTATTTTATTTTGCGAGATACAAATATCATATCTAGAACTCCAGATTTGATTTTTATACTCAAGAAAATATATTTTTTAGTTTTTACTTTGGTGAAATCTTTAGCTTTTCTTCATTTGGTACTATAATAGTATTACTAGTTCTTATATTTCGATTCGTAACAAAATCTCATTTCAAAGATTAGGACAAAAGATACTCAAATTTACACCGTTCGGAGTTGAGCTTCGAAGTATGCCGAGAAGTCCAACCGCAAAATATTTCAGGAACCTATCTCCCACTTCACTTTACGTAAGTGAAGTATTCCGAAGTGTTTGAATAACTTGAAAGTGATAATAAATAGGTAAAGTTTGGCGATGCGCTCGTAAGGACAGTGAAATTTTCCAAGAAATTGAGAACAGAATGCTTCATTCATGAATGATTTTTACATTTATATCGATACTAAAATTGTTTTTGCTTTTGAGTTAATAGTTTTTATGTGATGGAGAAGAATGTAAATTAATCGAATGTACCTGTAAGTAAATTTCTATCATAATTATGCGAGGTCTTTCGTTCTCGAGATTAGCTTTATTTTTAATTGAAATTAACATAGGTAATTTTAAAAATAAATAAAATAACATTATATTATTGAATTTTATTTTCAAAATAATTACTTACTACTAACATAAATATTATAAAGGTATGTTATTCATATCAATTATGCTGCTTACGAAATTATGTTTATTTGAATTGGTTACAATTTCCCTATTATAAAACCTAGCGAAGTTTGTAGATGTACCTAACCATCTACTGGTTTGTGTTATGAGATGACGGTTTATCCCCTGCTAATAAGCCCGAGAAGTAACATTTCTGGCACTATGTACAGAAAAATTGTCAGAGAGAAAAGCAAAAAAGATATAATTTCATGCGTAAGTACTATACTTACTCCTCTTTTATATTTTAATAAAAATAAAAACGTCATAGAACGCGGCCATTTTTTCGTGCATCGTGTACGACTAGGGGATATTGTAGTTGAGACGAAAAGCTAAACAATATATTTATCTCGTTTTAACAAGGTATGCTGGTTGATTCTAAAATTGTGGTAACTATTTTTTATTTCTTCGCGCCCTCTGGGGTTTTATTATAATGTAACGCCACCACAATAAAGTTTTAAAACGCAATAATATACGAATATGACGTGTCTAATAATATAATGTCATTGGTTCCTTAGAACAATTTAATACTAGAGGCTTTGACTGTTTAGTCGGTTTAGCCAGTTAATACATCAACTGCTGGTTACACATAGAGGAATTACACTATAATAATGAGTGGAAATGACTTTAGATAGTGCCGGAGTCAACGGTTCATATTTAAAGAAACATTAAAGTTTTTCGATATCCACTGAGATTTTTATAGAAAACGAATGAAAAATTAACGCAATTTATTGAAAGGTAATTGATTTAAAAAAATCTCCGAGAAGAATATTTTATCACAGTCTAAAAGTATTTCTTCGTTTAATTAGATTGTCTTAATTTTTTTTTCATAAATTCAATCCTCAGGTGCCAAAATTAATAAATTGCTTACTGGGACAAATTAAAAAGTTTCAAGGCACCGTTCTCAAAATTATACGATAACTTAATTATAAAATGATTTAATTTACATTAAAAAAAGGCTATGGAATTCTCTACTTGAAGCCAAAGGAAAAACCACGTTCAAAACTAACGAAAAAGCGAATTTTCTATCGGGTGAGTATAATCCTTCTTTTTGAAACTGGCTGATATTAACTATTTCTTTCTTCTTTTCTGTAGGTATATAATGTAAGTGAAAGGTAATGTAATTGTTTCGTAAACGTATTTATGATTGTTGTTTTCCTTATTTCTTATTATTTGTAAGCTTTTATCTCTTGAAAATAGGTTTACGCATCACTGTTTAGCCTACTGTAGAACATAAATTACATTGTTTTGTATTTTTGTTTTTGACCAACAACCAAGTTAACATGTTGTGTAATATTGTCAATTTTTTTATGGATTCCGAATTGTTTACTTTTATTAAGGAAATTGAATCGACATGGTGTATTATCTTGACTAAATCGAAGAGGCAGATACATATGGAGTGAAATAAAGCAGTAACACAACGGCTTACGTACAATCGCGTTTGATTAAATCTACGTCGATTTGTTAACTGAATGTCTGTCAGTGCGAATCCTTCTGCATTTGTGATTCAAAGAGCTTTTGTACAAATGAATTTTTCGAAAAGAAAACAATATATTAAGGCGACATCGTTTTTGTTGGCCGAAGAAAGGGAAAAATAGCTTTTACTTGTATGAAAGGAAAGCTGTTAAGGTTGCCACATAAATCTTTGTTATGAAGTTTGTTATAGTTGAAAGCCTTCATACCATTTACTATTAGTGTTGTTTCAAATTAGTTTCAGATGTTGCTGTACTTATGTTATAGAAGATATTTTTTGTTGTCACACATTTAATAAAATCGGTTAATATCATGATTAAGAATTTAAGGAGAGAAAATATCCTATTATATTATCGCTTAAAAGGGAAACTTGAGGATCAGATACAAGACGACTTTACTAACACAATTTAAACATGGAATGTCAATAATAATATAAAAAGATCAAAGAGTATATTTACAAAAAGATCATATAAAAAGTATAAACTATGTACAAAGAGGGTCTACAGATCCATAATAAAGATGTTCCAGAATGTTCGAATTTTCTATGTTTTTATGTAAACAAAGGTTGGTTGTGCGTAAAGACAAAATACTATCTCATTACGTCCGGCAATCAGATAAATAGGGCATAAAAACTATTTTTAATTAATGACTCGCAAACCATTACGTGTAAAAGCATAGCTTAAAATCCTCGGCTAAAAAGCAATCACGTTATTTATCTGTGTGATTGTCTAAGCGCTTTGTGAGCGTTTTCGCCATCACATGAATTTCGCGTTGTTGCTGTTTTATCATGACCACAACGCATTGTGAGGCATTTTTTCGCTCAATGAGCGGTTTCGGTCTTTGAGGGTAACAGATACCTATAGAAGTAAGATTGAAGACAATTAACAGTTTTAAATTGCTCTAGTCAATTTAGTTCTACATAGCCATTAAACGCTACTTTTGCATGAAGGGTGCTCATTCACTGTCATAGCACGCACGCATCAGCCGCACAACACGCAACGCGTTGCATGCAATCGTCGATGTCATGCGTCCACTGCAGTCGTATTTTTTCATAGATGCTTGTATGAAAAATGTGACTAATATTTTTGACGTCAGAATTAAGCTGATAATGTTATAGGAATTTGTGATATAATCCATTATGGCATTTTTTTTTTTGGAAATTATTGTATTAAAATAATATCAATTTACATTACCATATCAGTTATTTCTGATTGCACATCAAATACAACGAATGAAATCATATAGCTATTTTGCCGAGCATCAGTAATGTTAAATGGTCATTCAGTGTTCTAAATAATGTGTAAATAATAGTATATAACCCAATTGAAAGTTTTTAAGAGAATGACGAATGAAATAAATCACAATGTACAAAACATACACACACGTGATACAAATATCACAAATGTAACGCAGTAGGTACACAGTATACGATTTAATAAGAGTCATTGTGACGGGTTCAGACAGCTGTGTATTTCTAAGGATTTTTCATGATTTGACACCCAAAGCTTTCGCCGTTCAATTTTCGTCGTCGCATCGCGTCGTCTCGCCGGGGTTACGTCCAATAACTTGCTTATAAGCGCGTTTTAATTCTTGAGCTGTCTCCTAATGAAATTCCTTATGCATAATGTTAAAAGAAGTAAAAAGAAAATTTAATATTGTTTTATTATTTAGTATGTTTTCGTGAATATTTATGTTTGGAGAAGATAATACAATCATCATCATTAGCCTGTTCATATCCCTGCAACTGGTACTCAGATCTTCCCTATGCGTGCTACCGAATAAGGAAAAAGAGTTATAACCCATACATGGGCCCAATGGGGATTGCTGAGTATTAACAACTGCAATTACAGCCAGAAATACAGCTCGAGATAATTAATTTTGGTAACCTAACCCAATCCTAAAGGATGATCATCATTAGCCTATTGATATCCCTGCAACTGGGACTCAGACCTCCCCTATGGGTGCTACCGAATAAGGAAAACGAGTTTTAACCCATACATGGGCCCAATGCGGATTGCTGAGTATTAACAACTGCAATTACAGCCAGAAATACAGCTCGAGATAATTAATTTTGGTAACCTAACCCAATCCTAAAGGATGAAGGTTCTTGTGAATATTGTGAACCTATAGATTGCAGACCGATTGTGCTTACCACTGTACTCTCGAGCTACTCAATATCATAATATTACTACTGGTAATAATAGCAATGAGCAAAACAAAGGAGCTAAACATATAATTTAAAACAATCTTCAAAATGATAATCATCAAAAATTGCTTTATTTTTTATTATGGAAATCTGAGATAACGAAGAAGTTGAGAAAATATTACGTTCGTTCTTTTACGTATGTTCGTTTAAGTATGTTTATCAAAGAAAACGATTCTTAGTTATCAAAAACCTCAATTATAACATCAAAAGCTCTTATTAACGTCACAAATATAACGTATCAAATGTAAATAGACCAGGTAATATTTTTCTTAGATCTCTTCTAAATCAATCATTTTTAGCCCCAAGCATAACTTCTTTCGTTTCATTTACTCTTACATACGTTATTTCAGTGTAATGAATATTTACGATTTACGATGTGAGGCTTGACTTGAAGAATAAAGTATAATCAACTGTTTGAGCGATCCATGTATAACATATACAGTGACTGCATTTGCTTGACAAGAGGTACAGCTAAATCTAAATACAGAAATTTGTGATAAATAATAATTATCTCAAAACTAACTTATTCAAGAAAATAATGCTATTTAAGTTGGGCGGAGGTTTTCGTAAGTTTATTAATTAAATGTAACAAAACCAACCTCAAACTTTCTAAAGTTCGAAATCAGTTCTATTTTTAAGTTTTTATTTCATGCTTTTTAGTAATATTGATATTTATTATGTAATACTAAAATATTAAATATCCATATTAATAAAAATATTCGACATAGTGAAAGTCTTAGAAAAGAATATTTTGTTTATTTGCTCGACATTTTTTTTACAATAATTCTATACTCATATTATAAGAAGGGAAGAATCGATTGCTTGTTTATTTGCATTGGATAGGCTCCGAAACTATTGGAACGATTTATAAAAGCTTTTCATCTACGGGAAGCTGCATAAAACACGTCGGATATATGTTATAATTTAGGCAGGCGAATTCGCGGGGAAACAGCTAGTTTGATAGAAATTCACAATTCAAGATCAAATCGTTTAACATACCTACTTATATAAAAAAATAAATAAAATCCTTAACATAGCAAATCCTCCTTCGGATTTCGAATGAATTCAATATACACAATGTTTTTTAGCTGAAATAAACCAAATCATCTAAATAAAAAAGTGATATTTGGTGAAATATGTGATTTGTTTTGTTACTGATTCGATTTCGATAAAATTTAAATAGGACCAATTCGGTCTAATAACATTTAATAACTGGCAAAATATCGGTAAAAACACATCGTCGTCAAACATATAACCTCCTCCTTTTTGATTTTTAAGTCGGTTTAAAATAATTCGGTAAATACATGTTTTGTTGAACTAATTACTTAGAATCGCTATTACGAATGTTTACCTCTTACTAGGTTAATTATGAAATCCAATTCCATATTAATTTTTTTCTCAAGGAATGAAATGACGTTTTCTTAAAAAGCAACATACTTCCAACATATCGAATATTTAAAAATTTAAAAAGTTTATTAATACCTTTTATAATCCGTGATCATGACGCTTACAACAGCTCCGAAAAAGCGGGAACTCAATAAAAACGAGGTAGCAATCCCGTAAAAAACTATTATTCTAATGATACCCTTTACATTCATTTCTATTAAGTCCTATTCTAGTTCTAGTGGAATAAAGAAACTCAAATACATATATACATTCATCATCATCGTCATCATCAGCCCTTTCACATACCCACTGCAGGGTACAGGCCTTCTTTATGGATGATTAAGGAGGATGGGCCATGACCCTCCACGCTGGCCCAATGTGGTTCGGAGGGTATTAACGACTGCAAATGCAGCCGGGACCAACGGCTTAACGTGCCTTCCGAATCACGGACTGTAAAAATAAGAATTTACTTCCCCATCTAAATTTATAAGCCATGATGACGACAGTTCTGTCAATCTTGTTATCTATTCTTTTTAAATTCGAAGTTTTTTGAAAATTGTTATTTCCTATAATTTGTCTATATATCTATTGTTATCTGTCTTGCTGTTATTGGGTGTTTGTAAATATTTAAAAAATTTAAGTCTCGCCATAAATACTCTTAGATTGTTCATTGTCTTTTCTTATTTTCGCGCCAATACATTATAGAATATTTTGTGATATTAAAGTGGAGTATTACAAAGAGAACCGCCTCGCTGTGATTGCATTACATAAAGTTAATATGGAGCCAAACACAATTTTTAAAACCCTCCATACGTATGGCATTAGTCAAATGTTTATATATCGGTATATTGATAAAATTCGATGAAATCCTGTCCAAATGCAAAAGATTTAATCTCGAGGGATGAAGATAGCACCGAATGGGGTACTAGCTCTAAAGGAGTGACTAAGCCATATTTTTGTGAAACAGGCAAAACATCGGCACAAGTGTATTAAGACATCATTCACGAGAAGGTAGTTAAGTCCCTTAACAACGCTACCTTCAATAACTATGAATGGTCCTTTCAGCAAAACTCGGCGTCAGGTCATAAAGCTCGATCCAACCAATCTTGGTTAGAGACGAACGTTCCGGATTTCATATGCACTCAATACTGGCCGTCATGTAGTCCAGATCTTAATCCGCTGGATTATAATTTAATGTCAGTTCCTTATGGCTGGTTCTAAATGTCATGATCATTTGGAGTCCTTTAAACAATCCATACGATTTCCAGTTGACAAAAAATCTGAAATTCTATGTTACAATGTTTATTGGAAGACTATAATGTAATATTATTGCGTAAATTATTATCTTTTTTATTTAACCACACAGTCTACACTCGAACTTTCAATAACAAGCAGAATATTATTCGATAATTCATAAAACCTGTGATAATTTTCTTTGTTGTTTTCAGACTGATAAATATAGAGAGTATACAAAGTAGGAAACCCTTTGTTGACGGAAAGCGCTGTGATGCGAAGGTAAATTCAGTTCATATTAAATTCCTTAATTTTATTGTTCTGATAATACGCATTGAAATTCATAATCAAAGAGGTATTCAATTAATTACGAAGCGTGAATAACTGAGTACGAACTTGTTTATTGAGAAAGTAATTTTGATTTAGAGTTTGAATTATAACGTATAAGGCGTGTTTTACATTGAATAGATACTCTTTGTGTCTTGTGTTTGATGGTTGCACTAAAGATTGTCGACTTGTTTCCAGTGATTTTCCTGCTTTCAGAGAATTCTCTTACATGGTATATAAAAAATAACGATAAATAGGAATGGGACATTAATTAATTGTTTTTAATTTTCCGAAAATATAGAATCTTCTTCTGGTTGGCATACCGAACAAGATTTAAATTGTTTGTTCCTATATTGTGTCGTTCTAATTTATCAAAACACAGTTCCATTTATTTTGTTAGAATGTCAAAAGAATAGTGTTTTAATTGGATGATTTGATGATTGGACGCGTGGTTTTTCATATATTTCTACAACACGTAAGACAGGATGTAACCGATCCGAGTGGCCACATGTTGCCACTAGGATCGGTTACATCCCGGATGAAATGGACTAGATATAAGTGAAGCTTTATGAGTGTATAATACTGTGAATTTATTTTAAGTAATTCATAATTATCGACAGTTAAGTATTAAATTATCTCATTAATAGTCACCCATATATTATTTCGATGAATAATTCTACAATAAAATATATTATTTAAAAAAATGGGCATGCCTATTAACGGTGGATTGACCTGTTTCTTTGCGCTTTATTATGGATAATGGTTTATCCATAAAAAGACGCAAAAGAGATCGTACGTAACGCTCGTAAATTTCTAAAGCCAACTTAAATATAATAGTTCTCCTATTACATTCGTTTTATACACTACTGCCATAGCGTTGAGTTTCTAACAACAACCGTTTAGTTGGTAGGGGAGAGGACATTGGATTATAACGAAAATTGGCACTTTGAAGCTTAGATAAGTCACGGACGATTAATGAAATCGAAAAACGGTCTCCTCACACCCTCACAAATAATTTTTGAAAGACCTATCCAACGATACCCCACGCAATGGGAAGATAAAAAATGTCATCCTCAACTTTACATGTAGGGGACGAGGTGAAAAATTTTTTCAAGATTTTATTTTACTACTTTGTCGGCGTGATTAAAGCTAAATCATGAATTAAAAATATTAGCAAATATTTTCTCTAACACTAATTAACTTAAAAAGCTATAGCGTGAAAAAATATACATATGTTCCTCGTCTTTGATTTCATCAGCGCTACAAGCTTTCCAAGGCTTAATTACTGTTAGAAAAAATATTTGCATAAAGTTGTTATTTACGTTTTCGTTAGTTAGTTTTTTTTATTATATTTTTATCAATATATGTTGTTGTTCTTATAAAGATGGATCTAAAGAGCCCCAACACGATGCGGTCTATTTCATTGCTAAGTTTCTATTACTACCTTCCAGTTCCATCATCACCAGACCTTGGTCTGGAAAGCATCTAGTATCAAATTCTATTCTAATACCAAATAAATTTTTAGTCACCCATCCTATTACGAAAGCTGCTTAAGAACCGTATCGCAAACCAAGCACGTTAACCTCTGTACCGTCTAGCTCATATCAGAGGATATTGAATGTAGAAGAGCGAAATACAAGTCATGTTAAAAAGTACATAGTACTATGTAATCACGTTTCTAGTGCCGTTGGATTAGGAGTATAACCTAGGAACATAAGAATTTGTATTTTTCAGTGTACACAGGATGAGTCTGGAATCTGATTAACAATTACCCATTAAATTATGTTATTGGAAAAATCGCAAATTTAAAAACGAAACTATTTACGGAACTAGTTGTAAAAAAAAAAGATTAAAAACATAACAAAAATCAAAATCCCGTTTTAAAAGCAGAAGTACAGTAACGTAATCAGGTAATCAGTAGATGAGTTAAATGTAACATTTTCGTGTACTTAACAAACATCATATATGCATTTAATATTAGCGACAACGATATTACCGATTTGAATTAATAAAAATATTATTAAATTCTGCATAAAGAGCTTAAATCACCATTTACACACCGTGCGCAGAAAAGAAATATGTTTTTGTAACATTTTTCATTGCTGCTCCACTCCTATAAACCATAGCGTGATATAATATTTGCCTGTAGACTTTCTCGATAAATGGATGCAAAACAAAAAAAAAAAAAAAATTCGTTCCAGTATCAAATAAACATAAAAACTCTTCAGCTTTATTATTAATATAGATAAAGATGATATTTATCAGTTCATTGTGAATGCCAAATTATTCAAAAATCGTATCTTAAATTTATTATATATTAAATTACTGTATTAACGACAAAGCGAATATCTTAACTATATAAATTATTTGTAATATAATTATAAAGTATGTATAATGACATACGGCACTAATGTAAAAATTTAGTTTTTGTGGGACATGATGTCCGAGTTGAAAAACTATGAAAATGAAAGTATAAATAAGATATTGAATATTCAGTGCGTAAATTATGTGTGCTAAGACGTTGAGAAAATACATCCTTATGAGACCTCTATACCTCCAAACAAGTAGCATTTAACTTCAAATGATCCGAACAAACTCTGCATAACTTGGAATTGGCCCTAAGTAGTATGAATTAATCAGCTACCAAGTTGTTCTATCTAATAAACTCTTCCTCAGGGACGTGACTCGAATGAGAATCTTCTCGAATTACTTTGTATTTGCCGCTAATCGATACGTAATTGTACATGGTCTCTTGTTTCATCGCCAATTACTTTGACATTGTAATACTTCTCTAGTATCGAAATTTTTCTATTGGAATGATTAATTTTTTGTCGTCTATTGAACAACAGTTGTTTTAATTTGAAATGGGAATGTTTCATTTGTGTTTTAAAAGCACTTTTTACCAGTAAAACTAAATGATTTTACTTGTTATTATAATAATGACTGTACTTGCCATTTCAAAAATTAATATTTACTTTTTTGCTACGAGTTCTAATTTCAAATTCATTACATATGAAGTAAATTTCCTTTTTCAAAATCAGTCATTTGTTAAATGATTATATTTGTTTGTTGGATTCTGGTTTCAGTACTTTAAGAATGTAGCGAAAACTTGCCACCAAAAGTGATGGTAACTGTTTGATGGTCGAAATCTGGTGTAATTCGTCATCTATTACTTGGGTGATTATTTTGATTATTAGAAATAAATAATATTTCTTGATAAACGGCAATATTGGGTAAATATATTATGCATCATATGGATCAAATCGTCACTAACAATAAAACAAAACATTATTTTATTGAAACTCAACTACTAAAGGATCACTCATGTCAGACACATGATCTGTCCGCCCGTCTGTCATATTTGATATGGAGCGAACTACTGGAGCGTTTAAGTAGAAATTTGGTACACCAGTGTAAGCTGGAGACCTAGAACCGGTATACTTTAATACTTAACCGACGGGCGTTAATTACGTTTGTAAAAAATATACTAAACTGCCGATAATTATGCATTATGAATGACTAAAAAAAAATTATTTAGCTACTAATAGTAGGAAATAGTTTTATCTAAAATAGCAACTAAAATTCAAAGTGTTAAAAATAAATAAAATATTGTGAAAAAATACTGAGTAGACGAAATTATATACGTTGGATACTTCCAAATTGAAGAGTTGACAGAATATCCGTTGGCAAAATTTCACGCACGTCACGCACTAAAATCTCTAAAAATGCTGAATTGAGAAAGCAAGAACATCGCTACTCTACTCCTATTAGTCACAGATGTTATTCAATAAATGGTCTATTCAACACAAAAATATGTTTTTCGATTCAAACTACTTTTGGGTTAATATCAGGTTAATTCAAACCTCATAATCAAAGTCGTATTATGCCATTTTTGCTCCTTTATGTGCCAAGTTCCGTAGTAACTGGGCGGTGAAGGCTAGTTAACTAAGACTAGTCAGACAAATTGGTCGTTTCTAACTCTCTTTAGTCTTATGTATATTAACTTGCTCAGTTAATTACGGTTTAGTTAGGAATTAATGGTTGGGTGTTCTTTGAGAATTGTCCTGGTTACAGATTGTTGGAACCCTTTTCTTTCAGAAGCATAAAATCAAAATTCCAATTATTACGTACTTTTAGTTTAGATTTGTACTGGATCTGTTGACGACATCTTTGCCAGCCTCTTAAGACAAGTTTTTTTTTTACTCTTGGCACTTTTTATTATTATTCTTTGGCTTTTCTTGTATGGTTTGTGTTATTGTTTTCTATTTATCGTTTTGGTTTAATTACTATAGGCCACGCAAACTTTTCGATAACAGAGCCATTTGAGCTCTATGTATAATCTACTATTATTTACTTCAGAACTCTAATTTATTTTTTATTATTTGTGTTTTTCAATTATCTTGTTCATTTGTTGTTGTGAAAAATTTCAATCCTCTAATTGCATAAGAGATATAAAATACCCGGTAATATTACTTACAGGTGAAATGCTATCCAGCTCATTGATACAATTATCGTAAAAACATTGAGAAATTGATTTTCACTGATTGTTATCAGTGAAAATCAATTTCTCAATGTTTTTACGAAAAGTGTAAAAAGCAACATTGTAATTAGGTGCCGATGAATAAACAAATGTTATACTTCTTGTAGTCTTGCAGTCGCAATATAAATAATCTGATTAAATGTCTTCTTGATATGGATATCTTTTGTATTGTTTTAACTACGTTTGTAACATAAAGGGGCTTCTAAGCGAACAATATTTTACGGCAATTAGTGGCTGCACAATCGGCAACTTATTGTCTAGCCATTGCATAAGTTTTTTTTTTTCGTGCGGCAACCTTTCATATCCATATTGGCCATATCCAAAATGTTTAGGTATATGGTCAGGATATAAATACTATATTGCATAATCAGACTGACCACTGTATTGCAGCCAATATTTCCTTTTTAAATTTGCGAGATTGAAGCAAGATAGTTCATTCAGTAACATTTTAATATTGCGTTCCTGTTATTCTTATTAAATTCAACTCTCTTTGCCTTTCATATTTAAATTTAATATCTAAAATATGCCTACTATTTAAATATAGACTGTGGTGATAAATCTTGATTTGCCAGAAAGGCATGGATTTTATTTATTAAATATACAAGCTTTATTGAAATCAGTTTTCAAAGTCGAAAAAGCCGCCATTTTGATTTAGAACACTCATTGCATCGTATAACTTCTTCTATCTCGGTTCTGATCCGATCAGGTTTACACAGTTTTCATGGCTACCTACCAAATCCATCATCAGAATAGCTCTATTTCATATTAATATGTCATCTAACTTATAATATTATGTATTCAAAATTTTAGCTAAATCTAACACCGGAAAATGAGCCTTTAATTTACAAGATTAGATTGCACACTAAGTAAAATTAAATACAGCTTGCGAAATATGGAGCATCTGAATCGATTTATTGGTTTAAACATATTTTTAAGATAAATATAAATATAGTACTCTGAATGTTAATAAATCAAATATAAAAAAGGAAAATCAAATCTGGCTTTACTTTGGTAGCGATGAATTTGGTAGGTTCCCTTGGGAGGTTATAAAACACCCTCAAAAGTTTGTAAAATTTTATAAGGAGGTGCGGAGAATTTCGGGAGATTTGCTACTTTAAATAAATTATATTATTTTTATTTCTCTACAGTCCAAAGTACTAATGCGAAGCTGAAAGTGCATTTCATCCTCTAGGGAAAACATGTTTTTTTTTTATTACTTTATGTCAGCGATCAAGGAAACAAAAAAATTGTCACAAACACTTACAGGTAAACACGACATGCACTAGAACATAGAGTAAGTAGAAACTAACATTTTATATCAGTAATATTATTTATACTAGCTGTAACCCTCGGCTTCGCCCACGTGGTCCGAAGTTACTGTGTGCACACTGGCTTGTTATACTGAAGTCTTAAGCTAAATCTAATTAAAAATCTGCAAGTAAGCACAACCTTTAGGTCATCACCTTTAGTTTATCAACGTCCCCACTACAGAGGCACAGGCCTGACAATTAGATGGAACCAACTATCCAGTTTTTCTTCTTTCCATTTTAGTGCGCAGTAGAATTTATACGCCTTGTAAAAAATACAAACAAATATTTTATTTGAATAATAGACCTTATCTTGAAGTCTTATTTTACGCCTGATCCTCATAGCAACTTGATGGTCAGCATTTTCGCATTTTTAGAGATATTAGTGCCTGACACGCGCGAAATCTTGCTAACGGATATTCTGCCATCTCTTCAATTAGGAGGTATCTGTGTTCTGTGTATTTAACGTTATATACGTTTCGTCTACTCAGTATTTTTTATCACTCAATTTTCTTTGAATCGTAGTTGTTATTTATGATAAAACTGTTTCTTATCATTAGTAGCTCATTTCATTTTTTAAAATTTTTAGTAATTATACATAATTCATAATTATCGACAATTTAGTACATTTTTCACAAACGTAATTAATGCTCGTCAGTTAAGTATTATAGTATCTCGTTATAGTCACAAATATATTATTTTGTCCTCCACTAAAATGTATTATTAAAAAACTGGACAAGCGTATTAACATTGAATTAACCTAATTTAAATATAATATCAATGATAAATTGAATTGTAAAAAATGGTAAAGATTTAAAGCACTATACAAACCACCTATTTTCATTCCTTTTTGTGCTTTTTTTGGGATTCGATATAAAATAGACATATACTGCCGCAGACATTGTTTTAGAACTTTTAAAGGGGATCAATTTCGTTATACATGATTTTTGCGTAACTTTCACCGTTTACGCAGCGCAACCATGGAAAGCTTTAAGAAAGTAAAATATTCTCCCGTTTTTGCAACATTTTTCATTGATGCTCCACTCCTATAAGCCCTAGCGTTATAAAGCCTATAGCCTTTCTCGATAAATGGACTATACAACACAAAAAAATTCCTGAGATAATAGATTTAAATAAATCAAACAAACAAATTCTCTCTCTGTTAGCTCGCGCTATTTGCTTTAGATACCCACTAAATGGAAGACTAAGTGAAGTAATTTGGATCTTAATCTTTGTAACAAGGGTTTCAGGTTGTGGTGTGTAGCTACCGAAAGATAATATAGCATTGGTGCGAAACTGAGATTTTTTCTCTAATTAAGAATTAAATTAGCGATTATAATTTATTTTTCGCATTCGAATTGAAACTGGAGTATAACACATGGTGCTAATAACTCACTACTATTGGGTTCCTCTTGATTCCCTCGCTAAAGTTTGGATGTAAAATTATTTCGTAATAATGACTCATTTAAGCGAGTATAATAGTTAAGGTAAAAATTATGGCGTCTTATACATATATGGCTTATAGTTAAAGTGTATTATTTTAATAAGCCAATTTGCCATAAAAATCATTGCACAATAGCCATTTCCAAAAGTTACATAGAAACCTATAAAGACTGTAGTCTTTAGAACTCAATTATCGAGAATGTATTGATTTTAGAACTCAATTATCGAGAATGTATTGATGTTGGTTGTTGTTACACAATAAAAGGCAAGATACTATCAACTTTAACCGAAGTCTCAAAACTGATATCCTCATGAGAACGCCTAACCCTATATCGAAATAGTTATCAGCTCTATCGTGAGAGTTACGATTATTTGTGTGCGTATAGCGATAATAAATTGTCGAGCACAGCGCATCACGTTACTGCGAATTGCCGAATTTCTGCAATCAATTTTGAACTTAAATTTCAACATGTTAAGGCTTCAAATATACTAGAGAAACTTGGTCCTTTGTCGACGTACTATCGTACATAGACTTGTAATGATCCTTACTGATATTTAAAAAAAAAAATGAAAGTTTGTTTGTTATCGTAAAGGAACGTCGTTATGACAAGATTTTTCTTGTGGCGATACTTGGGAGGCTAGTCTCAAATTTTAAGCCTGATGTTCATTATAACGTGGACTGTTTCGTCGTCTATCTTGCTCTAACTCACGCATTTTTAATGTCACAGAATAGGACGTAGCCTGATGAAGTTGACTATATATCTTTCGAAATACAACAGTTATATAAATCAGAGTCACTAATAATATCCTTTGCAGCTAGTTGCACTTATGTCCATTAAAAATGACATTAGTTTAAAGCGACATTATCAATACAAATTTGATATTCATTAGAGCTTGAAGACGTCATTAAACCTTAATGGACGTAAGTGCAACTGAAACTTATTCAATTAAATAAAAGTGAAATAGAACTTTTGAATACTTACTTTTTACATTTTTACGCAGGCAAAGCATCGGGAAACAAATGGTTTAACGATCGTACTTACTACGAGATAATACGTTCGCGTAGTTGTCAGCGTTGTAAGTAAAGCATACGTCTCGCTACCCATAGATTTCCGTATCGTTTCCACAGATATTATCTATGGCTTGCGAACTCGTTTTCTTTCGATACTCACATAATATCTGTGTCAATGTCCGTATTTTCGCTGCTCCTAGGAATGGCTATGATATTTTCTTAAAAACAAGCCTCGATGTTTGCAGATTATAGTTACTTCCCTATGAACTCACGAGGAAAGTCATGGAAAACAAGTTGTAGTTTAATAATACATTCATCAAACGGATATGATCGACTGGCAAATATCGGTGGCATTTGGGAACGAGACATAAATTGAGGGGCTCCCACGCGAGTTATAATTAATGTTAGATTTTGACACAACGTTACCGTTTATAATCAGACTTTCATTAAATGAATAATACGATAACATACCGTGTAAATTTTTGTTTGTTAGACTTTATTCAGAGCAAACATGAGTTTATATTATGAATTACTCAATCATTCTCGGAACGGGATTTCGCTTAATCTGAGAAGCGTTTAATAATATAACTTAATTATTATGAATCAAATTTCATTATCCTTATGATTATATTTTCTCAAAATTGGCAGTTATGTAAATGCTAAGTAAATTTAATAAAATCGCACTTAAAAATGTTGAAGCTGCTAATCTGCGATTGAAGATTAGTCTTGGATGATCATCAGTTATCCAGTAATGGTTTGATACCAAAGATTAAATGACCAAATAGGTCTTAACACATCTAGAACTTATTGTTATCAATTTGATTTTATTCGCCCATAATAGAATAAAGTTAAAAACGATCCTTTGTTGTGAAGGTGATTTTATGTCGCTGACTGTACTTGTCGTTAAGTTTCGAGAAGAGTTGGTGTGGTTCGCTAAATTAGTAAAGAGCTCAGTTGATCGTGTCGATTATAAATTAGGACTAAGTGCTATGAAAAAAGACATTTATTTTCCACTTTAAAGTTTTATAGTGAATAATTTGATTTCTACCAAATAAATTCAATCATAAACAAATCTCTTTGATATATGGAATCGCTCATAGATCATGTGGCTTACCTAAGTATAAGATGTATACTTACTTTGCCTTATATTCGTTTGCAAAGTCTTGAATAATTACAATCATATTTTATTTCATAAAAAAAACTACTTTTACATGGATTGACGGTATTTCTTACGGTTATTTATTTGAAGGAATTTATTATTTATTTGGAGTTATTTGATGGAATGACGATTGACCAAGTTCTATTGATTTTTATTATATTTGATCAATGTAGCAATCATAATACTATATTGGATTTTTTTTTAATGCAAAATGCTAAAAAAAATCACTTTGTCTCTGGTACTCTGAGATGAGTCTCATCAATGCAAAACTGATCAAATTTATTAATTAGAACAAATTTTCATCTATAGCCAAAGATTAAAATATTTGTAAAAATATTTCTTTCGGCTATTTGCGTGGATTGCCTAAACATCGATGATAATATGTTCGTATCCTATCTCAGAGTACCACGGACAGAGTGAATCTTTAATTAATTTTTCATTAAGAATATTTGAATTTGTTTAACTTTAATGTTATTATGTTGTCACATAAAATCAAAGATATATAATTAGATAACTAATCCTCATTCTATTAAAATCGATACTCGAAATATCGTAAATTATTTCGTCGTTTCACAGCTAACTTACGTATAAAGAAGGTCGAAGCAATTTCGATATTCAATTTGACGATATTATCTAAAATTGGTTTATTATTAGATATTCGGAGAGTTGAGAATACAAAGTGACAGGATTAAAATTAAAAATAGATTTTCTACAAAGACAAATGCTTTTATTGAATGAGTAATTTGCACAAGAATATAACAAAACATGTTGTTTAATATCATATCGCAATCAAGCACACTGTCCATATACATTTGATAGAAAGGTGTGTAGGTTATTCAAATAATAATAGATTGATTTCAACAAACTATTTCAGTAATACAAATGTAATACTTTTAGTGCAAAGAGCACGTATGAAACATATAATTTAACCTTATTTAGTGCCATTATTAATAGACTTCCAGATAGCTACGTAATTAATTCACGTCTCACGCAATTCTGATACATGAACTAGAGAATCTTATCTAGAAACTATTAATGTTTTAATGGTTTAAATACTAAGTAATATATTAACCTGACATTTAAAATAGGTTGGATAATATAGGTATTATAACAATGTGGTCAAAAGTTTCTAAGATATTGAACATTACTTAAAATGAGCAATATCCTTACTTCTCTTCCACTTAAGTATTTGTAATGTAAAAGAGCAAAGTAATAATTCATTTTTCTTAACCTTCTTTACTCGGCATAATAAGAAATCAAAATCCTCGAGGATGATTTAGAATCAATCGTTCGAAATTATTCGTATTGTTTGAGTTTTTCATAAATTATCTACAAAATTATCATTTTTTTAATTATATTAATTTCGAATAGGGATGACGACTGGAGAAAAAAAAAGAAATTCTAATATGAGATAAGTAATTTTTTTTTGCTTCAATTTAACGAAAAATGCCTATGGCATTACAAGAGGAGTGGGCACTCGCTACGTCAAAACACAATCATGTAGAAAATGTACAAAGGTATGTGTAAACTCAATATATTGCTGTATTTTACTGGTAACGCAAATAAAATACGTATTTAATATTCATCAATAATCTACCTGACGGTCAAACAAAAATAAAATATCATTCAATAAGGTAAAAGAATATTAAACTTATTTATTACGACGACTATGACGGCTTTAAGCTCTAATGAATGTTATAAATTTGTAAATTTCTATCGGTAATGTTGCTACTTAAATTTATGACAATTTTAATGGACGTTTGTGCAACGGGCAGGTATTCCTAAAGAAGGATAATAAAAAAAAAACAAACCCTGGCCTAGTGATTTTTTCAATAATTTTTCTTTAAGATTAATTAATCTTACATACTAAACTCATTTAGTTTTATGCAAAGAAATATCCCGATTTACCTACTCTAGTACCTATTAAACGTTACAGTTGTTCTTACTGTGAAATTTTTAAACAATATATGCCTCTACAGCTTGTTGTATAACTTGGCCGCTGTGACCATGTTTAACTTAAACATTCTAAAGTTTAACTTAAATTGGCTTTAATTTATTCCGATTTTCTAAGTTAGGCAAGGGTTGGCCCATGCATGTAATTTTGTATCCGACCCCAATTCAGGTACAGTACTTAGAGGCATGTTTGATGTATGGTGTAAATTTGATGTTATTATGGTATTAAACAGTCTTCTAACTTTTGAAACTATTTAGAAAGGCCTCATCGTGAAAATATTTCTCAGTATCAATAGCTGAAATTGGTATTATAATCGATATTTATATAAATAAAACGCCTTTAATAAAATTCGAAACAAATTCGGCTTCTAAATTTAAACTAACAGAGATAAAAATATAAAACCTTAACTTATAAGTACATCTTAGAAATTATTACCATTTTTGTTGCTTACCCTTAACAAATACGTGTAGTAAAAAGTTACAATAAAGTAAAAATAATGATTGTTTGTGTCCTAAAATTTGACTTAATTTAAAGTTTTTATTGCGAATTATCAATGAAAACGTTATCTTCGGCTTTGTTTCGTAAATCATGGAAAGAATAAATGTCGCGTAAGCTCTCGGTTTGCCGTTTAATTAATTTGCGGCGTTACGAACTTATAATTATTTTTATTTATTTTTTATTATGGGATAGGGGGCAGACGAGCAGACGGATCACCTGATGGTAAGTGATTACCGTCGCCCATGGACACCTGCAACACCAGAGGGGCTACAAGCGCGCTGCCGGCCTTGGAGGGAAGGGTTGAGGGGTAGAGGGAAGGGAATAGGGAGGGGTTGGGCCTCCGGTACCCTCACTCACACGACGAAACACAGCGCAAGCGTTGCTTCACGTCGGTTTTCTGTGAGGCCGTGGTATCACTCCGGTCGAGCCGGCCCATTCGTGCCGAAGCGTGGCTGTCCCACGGTTAATTTATGCGGCTATGTCAGTTTTAAAATGTAACTGCAGATATCTATCTATACTATAATAAAAACGTAACCGATCGATGTCTGTACATTGAAGATATATGAAAAAAACCGTTATGAGGGACATTTATAAGCGTAATAGAACACAAAACAATGATTTTTAAATTTTTTGTCTGTTTGTCTGTTTGTCGGTTTGTCTGTTTGTCTGTGCGTTTGTGCACGATAATCTCAGAAACGGCTGAACCGATTGAAATGCAGTTTTCACTATTATATTGCGGTATTCTTCCGTTAACATTTAGTGTGAGATTTATTTCAATCGGTTCACAAATAAAAAAGTTATGTCAATTTGAAGTGACGTGGTCGCCAAAATTGCTATGAAATATTAACTGTTTTATTAAATTTTCGTCTTTGATATATTGATCATCATCATTAACTCTTTGACAGTCAAACCGCAGGGCCTCAGGCCTTTGTTTAATAATTTTTGGTCACCCATCCCGTGAACAACTCTTGCGAAAATTGCTTAGCAATATCGATCGTGCGCAGTGGCGCTTATCCGTAGCGCCACAAAGCTACGAATTAATATTGTCTATAAAATGATTATTTGTATGATGAAAGATAAAAATAAAAAATCCAAAATTTTGACAACTCCAAAGTAACTTGACCTCATTTATAAATGGCCAATGATATTAAATAGGGTTCAGGTTATAATGGACGTGTGGTATACGATCACGCGAGTAGGAGAACAAGCCAAAAGAGCCTTCCGATGATGCAATTAAGCATCGAGTAATTTACAGTGAACGCATATTTTTATCACATTAGGTTCATGTCGTCGTCGGGGCTAGCGGAGGTGGTTGGTAGCCCCCGCATTGCACGATTTAGTCTGTCTGAGAGAGGCACTCGATTTACCCGAGCCTATCCAATATTCCATCTGCAAGGGGACCAATGTCAAGTCCAATACTTGAGTGTTCTGGTGACGCGGCCATAGCTTGCCGGGTTTCATCTCCCATGAGACGGTGTCATCATCATCATCATCAGCCCTTTTACGTTCCCACTGCAGGGCCTCAGGCCTTCCTTATGGATGGTTAAGGAGGATGGGCCATGACCCTCCACGCTGGCCCAATGCGGATAGGAGGGTATTAACGACTGCAAATGCAGCCGGGACCAACGGCTTAACGTGCCTTCCGAAGCACGGAGTAGCTCGAGATAATAATTTTTTAGTCACCCATCCCGGCCCGTGACCGGCCCTTGCGAAAGTTGCTTAACGACAACGATCGCGGGCCACGGCGCTTATCCACTACGCCACCGAGGGCAGTTCACTATCGGGTTCACGGAGAAGAATCCTACTCACCCCCTGTTGCTTGCCACGTAGCAGAGACAATGTAAGAAGCTTTTCCACGACGTTAAAAAAGTAAGATTCACGTCAACTGAAGTTAAGAAGGTAAAGACAACTCGATTGATATATATTATTTTTGTCTTATTACAATTTTTTATGTAATAATAATACTACTTTGTTTTTTTTTAACATACAAATTTGCTGTAGATACGTACTTCGAAGTTAGTATTTTCAGTCTTCGCCGGAAACAATGGTTTATTAATTTGTCACAACACATATAATATCACGCGAGTCTGAGGATCGGTTCAGAGTAGCTTGGTGGTGTAGTAAATAAACGCCATGGCTCGCGATTGTAGTTGTTAAGCAACTTTCACAAAGGTCGGTCACAGGATGGGTGACCAAAAAATATTATCTCAAGCAACTCCAAGCTTTGTAAGGCACGTAAAGCGATTGGTCCTGGTTGTATTTGCAGTCGTTGATATCCTCCAATTCGCATTGGGCCCTCATGGAAGGTCGTGGCCCATCCTCCTTAATCCAAAAGGCTCCTGCAGTTGGTGACGTAAAAGGGCTGATGACGATGATGGGGGCCGTTCAAATCTGACGGAAGCTCAGTTAAGTACCTCTCGGAAGTACGTGTCAGTAGACGATTGTGGAAAGTCGAAATTAAAATATGTATATATTTTTTTATATCATTAATAAATAATACTCCACATATCTTCCGTCAGACGTGTACCGACCGACTTTTATTGACAAAGAAAGAGATTGGACGGAATGCGTTCGGTCTAGGGAAACACCTGAATAACGCGAAGCGTATTTAACTACCCATCGCGAGGCTCATGCTCTGTAAAGTTGAATCATAAGCATTTACCGTCAGGGACAATCTCTTGAGCTCTGGGAGAACTCATACAACAAGCATTTGATCTCAGGAAACTTCTGAAGATCGCATAGCGTGCCTAACTGTTAACCGTAACATAGATGCAGTATGGTATGAGTATGAAACTTCCTTTGATAGAGAAATGCGCTTGGTCTCTGAAAGAGCTCGCAGTTTGTGCAAGAGAGATCGAGAAAGTAGTTTCGATTATCGCCAACCCGTGTTGCCTTCATACTACACAGTCGTACCGCAGATAAGTTTTCAATACATTTCATTTCAATTCAACACAAGGTATAATGAACTAGCTGTTTTCCCGCAACTTTGCCGCAAAATTATAGCCTATGACATCCGTGATGTAGCTTCCCGTAGGTAGAATCTCTCTGAAACTATCGGTCCAGTAGTTTTGGGGCAAATTCAATGCAAACAAACAAACGACCAAATCTTTCCCCTTTATAATATAAGTATATCTTAGGTATAAGAGGTCCGATGGCGTAGTGGGTTAGCGCATTCGGTTTAAATTGCAGTGAAATAAACAAGGACATACTTGAATACTTATTTTACATAACTAAGTACAAACGATAAACTCATCGCTAGCAAGCGATTTCTTCCAGGCGACCTAGCATTACATGGAAAATAGAACAATAAATAGTTGATTGTGCATTCAACTAGATAAATAATAATAATTTTAAAATATCAAAAACAAAAGAAGGACAGTTTCAAGGTACGAATAAAATTCTCAGACACAGGCGACAACCAGAGCGTGAGAAACGAGAAAAAAGATAGAAAAATTGCATTCATAAGGACAGGATGGGTGACCAAAACATTATTATCTTGAGCACTGTGCAAGGCACTGGCACAATGCACGTTAAACTGTTAGTCCTGGCTGCATCAGCAACGTGAACACCCACCGATCCGCATTAAGCACAGTGGGTTATGGCCCATTGATCTTATTTGATTCGACTCCATTCATAGGAATAAAAGAATTCTACCAAAATACTTCCCACGCAGACGAAGTTGCGGGCACAGCTAGTATAATATATAAATTGTTCTGACAAACCTCTTCAAATTTTAGAATTTATTTGAGCTGTGTTTTAGATGTATTTAAAAATTAACCGTGTATAATGAACCAAAACATATAGTGTTTGAAGTAATATAGATGTTGTGAAACATTAGATTTGCCAATAAATCATTTTAAAAGTCGTATTAAAAATTGTCTACAAAGTAAAGGATATTTTACCGTTAAGGTTACCAGTGAAATACAGCAATTATTCTAAATGACAAAAAGGCATGGTCTTAGATATTTTAACTTTATTGTATTTAACTTTCTAATATTGTAATGGAAAGTGACTTCATATTCTAATGAAGTCACTTTTAAATAAGACTTCTCTGTGTGAAATAAAACAGGGTAAAAAACAGCTCTTGCTGAGTAGACAAGGTCTCCCGCCGTAGTTTTGCGACACAATGGCGTAGTTTTCGACTTTCACAAGTGCTCTGTAAAAGCCTAAACTGAATAAACAATTTTGATTTTGATTGTATTTAAGACTAGCTGTGCCCGCGACTTCGTCTGCGTGGGAAGTATTTTGGTAGAATTCTTATTTTCCTATGAGTGGAATCGAATAAAAACAAAAGGGCCATAACCCACTATGCGGGCTTAATGCGGATCGCTGGGTGTTAACGTTGCTAATGCAGCCAGGAATAACGGCTTAAAGTGCATTGTGCTAGTGTTGTGCACAGTGCTCGAGATAATAATGTTTTGTTCACCCGTCCTGTGAACGGTCCTTGCGAATGTTATTTTTCTATCTTTTTTCTCGTTTCTCGCGCTCTGGTTGTCGCTTGTGTCTGAGCATTTTATTCGTACCTTTAAACTGTCCTTCTTTTGCTATTGATATTTTTAAATTATTATTATTTGTCTACTTGTATGCACAATCGGCTATCGGCTATTGTTCTATTTTCTATGTAATGCTATGCCAGAAGTTTGCCTGGAAGAAATCGTACTCATCGCTAGAGTTTGTTGTTTGTACTTAATGATGTAAAATAAGTATTCATGTAAGTCCTTGTTGTGCAGTATTTACTTACTTATTCAACTGCAATTTAAACCGAATGCGCTAACCCACTACGCCATTAGACCTCTTATACTTAAGCTATACTAATATTATAAAGAGGTAAGATTTGGTTGTTTGTCTGTTTGCACCGAATTTGCTCCAAAACTACTGAACCGATAATTTCAGAGCGATTCCGACCTACGGGAAGCTACATCAGACGCGGATGTCATTGGCTATAATTTTGCAGCAAAGTCGCGGGAAAACAGCTAGTTCATTATACCCTGTGAAAACTTATCTGCGGTACGCCTGTGGAGTATGAAGGCAAGACGGGTTGGCGATAATCGAAACTACTTTCTTGATCTCTATTGTGCAAACTGCGAGCTCTTTCAGAGACCAAGCGCATTTCTCTATCAAAGGAAGTTTCATACTCATACCATACTGCATCTATGTTACGGTTAACAGTTAGGCACGCTATGCGATCTTCAGAAGTTTCCTGAGATCAAACGTTTGTTGTATGAGTTCTCCGAGAGCTCAAAAGATTGGTAAATGCTTCAGATTCAACTTTATAGTGCATGAGCCTCGCGATGGGCAGTTAAATACGCTTCGTGTTTTTCAGGTGTCTCCCGAGACCGAGCGCTTTCCGTCCGATCTCTTTCTTTGTCAATAAAAGTCGATCGGTACATGTCTGACGGAAGATACGTGGAGTTTTATTTATTGATATAAAAAAATATTCGACTTTCCACACTCGAAGGAAATCTTCTACTAACACATACTCCCGAGAAGTGTTTAACTGAGTTGCCGTCAGATTTGAACGGCCCTCATCATCATCATCATCAGCATTTTTACGTCACCAACTGCAGGAGCTTAGACCTTCCTCATGGATGGTTACGGAGGATGGACCACGACCCTCCATGCTGGCTCAATGCGGATTGGAGGATATTAACGACTGCAAATACAACCGCGACCAATCGCTTTACGTGCCTTCCGAAGCTTGGAGTTGCTTGAGATAGTATTTTTTTGGTCAACCATCCTGTGACCGATCTTTGCGAAAGTTGCTTAACAACTACAATCGCAAGCCATGACGCTTATTCACTAAGCCATCATGCTACTCTGAACCGACCCTCAACCTCGCGTAATATTATATGAGTGTTGTGACCAATGACTAAACCATTGTTTCCAGCGAAGACTGAAAATACCAACTTTGCAGTAGGTATCTACAGCAACTTGTATGTTATAAAAAAAATAGTATTAACATAAAAAATAGTAATAAGAGAAAAAAATATATATAACTCGAGTTGTCTTTACGTTCTTAACTTCAGTTGACGTGAATCTAACTTTTTAACGTTGCGAAAAATCTTCTGACATTGTCTCTGTTACCTGGCAAGCAATAGGGGATCTCCTCCGTGAACCCGACAGTGAGCTGCTCAGTTGGTCCCCAGAGGCCTACCCACCAAAACCCGTACGCTACATCCTTTCATGGGAGATGAAACCCGGCAAGCTATGGCCGAGTCACCAGGACACTCAAGTATTGTACCATTGGTCCCCTTGCAGATGGAAAATTGGAGAGGCTCGGGTAAATCGAGTGCCTCTCCCAGACAGACGAAACCGTGCAATGCGGGGGCTGCCAACCACCTCCGCTGGCCCTGACGACGTAAACCTCATCTGATAAAAATATGCGTTCACTGTAAAGTACTCGATGCTTAAATGCATCATCGGAAGGCTCTTTTTGCTTGTTCTCTTACTTGCGCGATCGTATACCACGTGACCATTATAAGCTAAACCCTATTTAATATAATTGGCGATATATCGTATAAACGAGGTCAACTTACTTTGGAGTAGTCAAAATTTTTTAAACTTATTTTTTATTTGTCATCATACATATTATCATTTTATAGACAATATTAATTCGTAGCTCGGTGGCGTTACGGATAAGCGCCGCTGCGCACGATCGCTATTGCTAAGCAATTTTCGCAAGAGTTGTTCACGGGATGGGTGACCAAAAATTATTAAAAAAAGGTCTGAGGCCTTGCAGTTTGACTGTGAAAGAGTTAATGATGATGATCAATATATCAAAGACGAAAATTAAATAAAACAGTTAATATTTCATAGCAATTTTAGCGACCACGTCACTTCAAATTGACATAACTTTTTTATTTGTGAACCGATTGAAATAAATCTAACACTAAACGGAAGAATACCGCAATATAATAGTGAAAACTGCATTTAAATCGGTTCAGCCGTTTCTGAGATTATCGCGCACAAACGCATAGACAAACAGACAAAAAAATTGAAAATCATTGTTTTGTGTTCTATTACGCTTATAAATGTCCCTCATAACAGTTTTTTTCATATATCTTCAATGTATAGATATCGTATAGATATCGATCAGTTACGTTTTTATTATAGTATAGAAGATGTGAAATCTGATTAGGAAGTACCTATGTATATTCTTTATCGTATATATTATTGTCTATCTCAAAAAAAAAAAAAGTTTTATTAATAGAACAAATGAAAATTGAAGTTTAATTGATACTAGGGACCCAGCTTGAGTTTGTCCCGGTATCATAGGATCAATGAGAAAAAACAACCAACTTACGGCATGTGTGTGCTCATTGATATTTTCACATTTTCTTTGTGACGAATTCTTGTTAGGTACGTAATTTCTTTGATTTTCATTAGCGTTGTTTGAATGGTTATATTAGAGAAGGAAAATTGTATTCTAAACATACTAATGAATGAATACATTTTCCTTGTTGCGTAATAGAATTATTTGTGTTAATTATAATTGTCTTAAAGTCAATATTGTATAATAATTATATTAACCATAATCTAATAATTTAATGTGAAGTGTTTTTTTCATTCAAATATTTGGAAATACCTAACTTAATATGTAATAACAGTTATTTCTATAGAACTTTATTTATAGGATTTAGACTTTATTTATAGGATTATTTTAGAATGACGACTAGTTAGTAAGTTAGTTTATACTTGATTTAAATCGTTGGCCACCTAAATCAAATTGAAACTATTCTTAAAAAATCCACCAGACCCAAATACACTGAGATGAGACATGAAGCCACGACCTTTCGCAATTCGGGCGATTACTCTAACCACTGAGCTACCCAGGACCATTTTTTAACCTAGGAGAAATGCAATGGACATGCTTAAGCTAGGCCGGCCTACTTGGTAAAGGTTTTCATAGATCACCATCACCAGCCCTTTTACGTCCCCACTGCAGGGGCTCAGGCCTTCCTTATGGATGGTTAAGGAGGATGGGCCTTGACCCTCCACGCTGGCCCAATGCGGATTGGAGGGTATTAACGACTGCAAATACATCCGGGACCAACGGCTTAACGTGCCTTCCGAAGCACGGAGTAGCTCGAGATAATAATTTTTTGGTCACCCATCCCGTGACCGACCCTAGCGAAAGTTGCTTAACGACTACGATCGCGGGCCGCGGCGCTTATCCACTACGCCAGCGAGCTACTTTTCATAGATAGGATGATTCAAAAGGAAGGTTTTTATGTATAATACAAGACCACGCGGGTGAAACCGCTGGCGGAAAGCTAGTTTTATAATAAGTCGGCAAAAACTTCAGCGTAATAATCTTATAATTCAATACTTCGTAATCTATCCCTTACTTGAAACTGCATAAATATGATATACCTACCTTTGTATGTACATTCAAGTTGAAGTGCCTTCGAGTAACTTTCCCTAACTTTGATTAGGGTTCAAAATTAATTCTCCCATGAGGCCGCCTAATCTTGTTTTGTGCGCTCTTGTCAAGTGTAACATAACAGTGTAGAAATTTCTGCTTGCATATTTGATGTCACAATTGATGTATCTATTATTAAATATTTTGTTTTTTTATTATTAATTTTTAGATGTTGAATGTGTGAAGATTTATTATCTTTTCATATGAAAATTATCGGATTTTGAATATGTTTGGTACAAAGACAGTTCACTATAATAGTTGTAGCACACGAAGTTTTACATAATATGAGTCTATTACTATTTATACTCTATAACTGTCGCCATCTCTAAAGTCGCGCGTTCGATTTCGTTCAGGTCAATTTGGGATCAATGAACTGGTCTTTATTGTCTCAGGTCTAGGTGTTGTGATACCTTCGTTGTCTCAGATATTTCCTATTACGGTGCAATGTATGTGATGTTGCTTAATATTTATTTGTTCTATAACTATTGCACTATAATTTTGCAATAGTTATAGAATGAATGGAAATGAACATAATAATAATATGATTATATTGGTTTTCAAAAGTTAATGTAATCATTTATGAATTTTCCAAGAATCGGTCGGTGCAATATTTCCTCAATATCAGTAATTTAAATCTTGAAACTTCCACCCTAACTTAAACGTTTGGAATAAATCAGATTTTGCACAGGGAATTATTTAAGCCAAGTGATCGATCACTTTACGTGTTTTCAGGAACCATATTTGTAAATGAAGTTATTAATAAAAATACTACTGGTTAGGTAATAATAACGACAAAAAAGGACATTAATGAGTTTTTTTTAATAACCAATAATAAATTATTTGTAAGTTCAAAATTCACATAAAAATAATTTAACAACCATATTTCCTACAAATTAGCGATACTAATAATTATGTTATAAGCGAGTAGCGAACTTTTAAAAAACCTTATTATTTTTACGACGATGTTTTAAAGTATTGAAAATAAGATAGGCACGTTGATTAAGTTTATAAAAATTAAGAGATTGCTCAGTTTGATACCAAACGTTTTATCGGCCGCTGACTGTAAAATAATAGGTTTTAAGTATTAACAGTTCAGTAGTTCTTACTATTTCTATAAAACAAAAAAATTTAATGGTAGCTTATAAATAAGTAACATTTCGATTTTCATGGTAACCATAAAACATACTTATAAATGATCATCATTCTGGACTCATTTGAAGGTACTGAAAATATGGTGAAAATTGATAAGGATTTTTCCAATACATGCTGCATACCCTATCCCAAATTTCTGTGCACGCCCCTGATTTTAACTATTGACGGTAAGGCAGAAGCTTCAAGTTATCTCACATAGTCACAAGATGGCGTTGCGATATCTGCATCGCGTTTATTAAATTACAACGGTTGGACCACGGTTATGAGTTACTGAAACTAGTAACCCATCTTGGAGGGAAACTATTTTTCTTTACTCGTCCTTACCAATTGCTACCACCAAATAGGAGCGAGTAGCTCGGTGGCGTAGTGGATAAGCGCCGCGGACCGCGATCGTAGTCGTTAAGCAACTTTCGCTAGGGTCGGTCACGGGATGGGTGACCAAAAATTATTATCTCGAGCTACTCTGTGCTTTGGAAGACACGTTAAGCCATTGGTCCCGGCTGCATTTGCAGTCGTTAATACCCTCCAATCCGCATTGGGCCAGCGTGGAGGGTCATGGCCCATCCTCCTTAACCATCCATAAGGAAGGCCTGAGCCCCTGCAGTGGGGACGTAAAAGGGCTGGTGATGATGAATAAGAGCGTAACCATCTTCCTCTTAAAAAATATTAAGCCTTTATTCACGCATGTCTGTCTATTTCTCCGTCGGTATTCACAGTCACTTTTTTGAAGATTAAATAATCAAACCATAAAAAAATAATTTGATAATGTCTGTATAAAAAATCAAACTGCAAACCAGTAACAAGACAAATAATGTCCATTCCGCTAAAATTGTAGAGCGCAAATGAATGCCGAGATAACAATCTGATGTAACCATTGCTAAATTACATGAAAAACGCTTTATTCCTATTTAGTTGCTCTTAGTGATACGTTGTATATCTATATAAACGAAAAGTTATTTTCAGTATTTTAAAAATAGTTCTTATTACATTGTGTCAATTCAAATTCACAGACGGTCGCTACACTACAATTTTAAATGAGTTCATAGAATGTAAGAATCCTGTGCTTCGTCCCATTCTTGAAGAATGATAATAATACATTCGATATTTGGTTTATATAATATCAGTGACAAATTATACATCAAAGTGAATGTTTAATTAATTAATATAGGTAAATTATGAATGAAAGTAAAATGTTATGTATTGGCTACTTGACATTAAAAATAATAAATTGTGTAAAATACATTGTAAACATATTTTTCGCCGTTCAATTTAGGTATGCGGTGATGATTTTTCGTTTTGGATTGCCGCTTTGAATAATGATGTTTAGTTGTGGTTTAAGGTTTATGGTCAGATAGTGTTATTGGTTTGTTTTTATAACTTAAACAATAACTTAATGTCAAGATTCTTTCTAGATTTTTGAGTTTGACGAAAGAAGATTTCAGCAGGGTATAATCTAATTTGGACTCCTAGAAAATGTTGTACGGGCTGTTGTGACTTGTAAGATCGTATAAGAATCGCATATGAGATACTGCTACTGCAAACAAGGCAATATCATTGGACTTCGAATACAATTTACAAAGAAAAATTCTGTTGACATTTCATGTTTAAAGGAATAGTATTCGGTCTGGGATTTATAACGAATTGCAGGATATTTATAGAATGATAATTACAAGAGAAGGTAGTATTTTTATGATACACGAAATCTTTCAATTATTACCTATTAATCACCTTCTGCGCTGTTATGAACTTATTTTATTGGTTTTTAAAAGGAAAAATTAACCTACTTCCTTATAATTTTAAGTAATATAAACAAAAAAGGCCGCATACTCTGTAAATAATACTTGGTCTATAAACATTCATTATTGTGTAATAGGTATTATTGTATAATATTTGAATTAAAGTAAGAGAGCGAAGAAATTCTGTAGATTTACATAGATTAAGAAATACTTATTTAATAATTATTACTTTCTTTTACTACTATCGTTACATAAAATACATAAATTTCAGTTGGAATAATGCTGTTACATGAAAATATCGATTGAGATATGCGCTAAGAAATAATAGACATTTAGAATTATCATATTTTGTAACTTTATTATACATAAGAGTTTTAAAAATATCTATACATAAGATTTAAAGTAAAGTGTGTTTTTATTATATTACATAAGAAATAACCTACTAAAGAAAAAATATTATTTATTTAATCTCCTCTATTCGAATATACTACGAATTTTTTGGTATTGCTCTCGAGATTATAAATTTTCGGTCAATCATCCTATGACCGGCCATTGTGAAAGTTGTTTAACAAACGTATCGCAGACCGAGCGCTCTAGCCACTGCTATATCGAGATCCTCAATATATGTATAGCTTTTGTAATACTTTTCCCAAAACTGTCAAAGAGTCAATTAACAAAACTCACACAACGAATGTTGTTGGCTATTTAGTCCTTTGAAGTAGCTTACAAATAACCCTGTATATCATAGATGGACTAGATGGATAAAAAATTTAAAGACGATCTCGCGGAAGTATGCAATAGTATTCGACGGACCTTCCTTTGCGTTTTCAAGTTCAAATGTCATATAATATGTCAGTTCTAACGTTCTGTGACCGATGACATGCGACGCATCTTCCGTCATATATGAACCGAACCTAAATCATCGGTAGGGTAAAAGCCGGATAGTTGCCTCGGAAGGATACTTGCCTCAGTTTCGAATACACTACGTTAGGCTTGTTGATCGTGTTTGGACTTGATTATAAACGGAAGTACCCCCCCCCACGTAGATCTCGTAAGCCGTTGAAATAGACGCGCGTGGTTTGTCTCTGTGAACAAAATACTTCGGCGGCGATGCTTTGATGACTATTAGAATTATATTAGTAAGTAATTTAAGTAATTTCTGTTAAATATTTTTATTACTGAATACGATTTCAGCAATTTTGTTGTGTCTTTGCATACATTTTTAAATTGCACTGTTTATTACTTTTTATTAATAAATATCTTTTATTTATTTCTTAAATAAATAGGGCGAGCACCCGTATCAAAAAGGATAGTAGCCCTATTTACTTTTGCGGATACTTGCCTTAGGGCAAAAAACTGTAACTATAAATTTTTTTACGAGCAGACACAAATTTTTTTTCTTGGTGTTTTTGCATTTATTTTTACTAATAAAAGAAATACTTATTTAACTGAAAAATGCCTCGTAAGTATAAACGAAAGCCGGGCGTGGTGCCGCGCCAGAACTGCTCAGCTGGACAGAACACACACAGTTTAGCACTTGCGTTCGAAGAACTAGATAAAAACCCTGGTTTATGATGAAAATAAATGCTAATGTCAAAATAGATTATAATATTTCTTTATCTTTAAGATTAATACTTACCAATCAATACTTTAATATTTTAATTAGTACCGAAGAAAGGATCTCAGTAAATAATAAAGACTGAATACTTAACTTAATCGATGATAATGTCAAAGTTAATTGTCGTATTCATCATCATCAGCCGGAAGACGTCCACTGCTGAACATAGGCCTCCCCCTTTGAACTCCACGACGGACGACATTGCGCCAGCTGCATCCAGCGGCCGCCCGCGACTCGGACGATGTCGTCCGTCCATCTAGTCGGGGGTCGACCCACGCTGCGTCTTCCGGTTCGTGGTCTCCACTCGAGAACCTTTCGTCCCCATCGGTTATCGGTTCGTCGAGCGATGTGGCCTGCCCACTGCCACTTCAGCTTACAAACTTTGCGAGCTATGTCGGTCACTCTAGTTCTTTGGCGAATGTCCACGTTTCGGATCCTATCGCGCAAAGAAACCCCTAACATAGCTCTCTCCATGCCTCGCTGAGCGACTCTGAGCTTCTCTAAGAGGCCAGCAGTTAAGGACCACGTTTCAGTGCCATAGGTCATCACTGGCAACACACACTGGTTATACACCTTCGTCTTTAGGCACTGTGGTAATTTGGACGTGAAGATATCGCGTAGCTTCCCGAACGCTGCCCAGCCGAGTTGGATTCTTCGAGCGACCTCTTTGTCGAAATTGGATCTACCTAACTGGATTGTCTGTCCAAGGTACACGTAGTGATCGACAACTTCGAGAGTATCAGTTCCAATGACCACCGGTACGGGTGCAACATGGACATTCGACATGATTTTCGTCTTGTTCATGTTCATTTTAAGACCCACCTGTTTGGAAACGATACTCAGGTCGCTGAGCATTGTACTGATGTGCTCCATCGATCTTGCCAAGATGACTATATCATCGGCGAAACGAAGGTGAGTGATGTATTCGCCATTGATGTTGATGCCGTATTCGCCCCATTCCAAGAGCTTGAAGACGTCCTCCAATGCATTCGTGAACAGTTTCGGAGAAATGACATCTCCCTGTCTCACGCCTCTGCGCAATTGGATTGGTTTCGTGCTCTCTTCCTGGTAGCGAATCGACATTGTGGCGTTGCTATACAAACGCTTCAACACTTCGACGTACCTGTAGTCGATTTGGCATCGTTGGAGGGACTGCAGTACTGCCCAGGTTTCGATTGAATCGAAGGCTTTCTCATAGTCCACAAACGCTAAGCAAAGTGGCAAATTATACTCCTCGGTCTTCTGTATAATCTGCCGCAGCGTATGTATGTGGTCTATGGTGCTAAAGCCTTTTCGGAAACCGGCTTGTTCGGGAGGCTGGAAGTCATCAAACCGGCGTTCGAGACGATTCGTAATGACCCTCGAAAACAGCTTATAAACGTGGCTCAGAAGCGAGATTGGTCTATAATTCTTCAACAAGGTCTTGTCACCTTTTTTGAAGAAGAGCACAACCACGCTTCTGTGCCACGCTTCTGGCGTCGTACCCTCGAGAATGACGGAATTGAACAATTTCTGGAGGACTAAGAGTACCGGTTTTCCACCCGCTCGCAAAAGTTCAGTAGTGATTCCGTCATCCCCCGGTGCCTTGTTGTTCTTCAGCTGTTTGAGTGCCATTCTAATCTCGTACAGGCTGATGTCTGGGATATCCTCGGTGTGATGTCGGGTCAGCTTTGCTCTGGTGTCCTGAGCATTGCTTTCAACGGGTTGTTGTGATGATGTGTACAACTGTCCATAAAACCTCTCAAGCTCAATCAGAATCTCCGGTTTTGAAGATACGATCCTGCCGTCGTCGATCTTCAGCTTCGTCATCTGACTCGACCCAGCAGACAAATTTCGTGCAAACACTTTGGAGCCTTGGTTCCGCTCTATTGCCTCCCTAATACGTGTAGTATTATAGGAGCGCAGATCGCGTCGCATCGATTTGGAAATTCGTCTGTTAAGTCGACCATATTCCGACATATCGGTTGAAGATTGCAGTCTCATATCCCTCCGGTCCGCCATCAACTTGAGCGTTTCGTCTGAGAGCTTTTGAGATTTAATACGGCGCGGGGCCTTATAGAACTTAGACCCCACAGCTTGGACTGTTTCTACAAACCCGTTGTTTATTTCGTCCACAGACTCGCATTCAGCTAGACACTGAAAGCGATTGTGCAGTTGGAGTTGGAAGGCTTCGGGGTCCATGATATGAGCAGCACTAGGACGGAGCGTAGACTTCATCAGACGTGACCTTTCGAGCTTAACATTGATATTCAATGTGCCTCTAACGATTCGGTGATCGCTACCGGTTTTCACCCTGCTGATCACGGAGACATCATTGAATATGTGCTTTCTGGTTGTCATGATGAAGTCGATCTCATTTTTTGTCGAACCATCAGGGCTCATCCAGGTCCACTTCCTGGAGGGTCTCTTCTGGAAGAAGGAGTTCATCGCAAAGAGTCCCTCCTTCTCCATGAAATCGACCAGCTTCTGGCCCCGGTGGTTGCGCCGCCCATACCCAAATCGACCCACCCTCAACTCATCGCCGTTCGAAGCGCCCAGCTTCGCGTTAAAGTCCCCCATTACAACGGTGAAGTAGGTATTAGTCGTATGTATGGCTTCAGAAATCTCCTCATACATAGCCTCTACCTCATCGTCGGAGTGTGCAGAGGTCGGGGCGTAAACCTGTATGACCTTCAGCGAATACCTTTCGGTAATTCTGAGTATAAGGTACGCCACTCTGCTCGACACACTATCGATCTTCACCACGTTGTTCACGAGGGACTTGTGAACGAGAAACCCAACACCACCTTGAGATTTTTGATCTCCTTCCCGGAAGAAGAGCATGTTACCGGACTCAAGGATTACCGTATCCTGGCCCTCTCTTCGGATTTCGGATAATCCCACTATGTCCCATCGCAACTTGCTCAATTCTTCCTCCAGCTCTAATAGCTTCACGTCAGTCCTCAGTGTGCGGACATTGTATGTTGCCAGGGCCAGAGTCCGTTTGTGTTGGTAGCGCCTAATCTGCCGGAGATTCTTAGCACCCCCTGCCCCTCCGTTACCTGTCCCGCTACCAGAGACAGGAATAGAGGGGCTGCCGGGGACTGGGGGCCGTACATAATTGTCGTCCATCATGAGGGGGGGGGTTGCCATAATCCCCACGCTTGGCAGGCGACTTGGGGATCGCAGTAGGTGGTGGTAGATGATACCGGGAGGCGCTGCTGCCCGCCTTCCGTATAATCCCTCTGTCGGCTCCTACGACACCCACGGGAGGATATGGGGGGGTGCTACTCTTAGGCCGGCACCCCACGGCCACGGCAATTGTCGTATTGTTCTATCTTTAAAATAAGTAATTATATTTCATTAATATTTTGGATATCTAAATACCATTTTGGAGTCTATTTTTGTTGTAATTTTATAATTATAGTATAACTTTAATTATTAAAAAAATAATAAATAACAAAAGCTGATAACTTTAATCAATATAATTTATTTTTTATTTGAAAAATACATAGACAGACATCTATTTTCACATAAGGCAAGTATCCCCCGAAATATTTTTTACGCTAGGCTACTCCGACATACCAGGCAACTATCAACTTTTTTTTAGAGGTCAATTAAAACAGTATTTACTCAAAACTAATAATATCTATATTTAAAAAAATTGGCTAACGATGTTCAAGAATACACTTTGAATAAAGAATTAACTAGTATACATTTTTAATAAAAGAGTTTTTTTTTTAAAAGTGTGGCAACTATCCGTCTTTTACCCTATAGAGAGTGTTTGTTATTGATATACTGTGTTCTAATAAAGAACTTTGTGCTCTTAGTTACTATTATTCTGGAATAATAGTTTCCTACAGGATTGCTACTATGTACCTTTTTTTTAACGAGTTCCCGACATTACGGCGCTCTTGCAAGCGCCATAATCACAGATTAACTAAAGTCTTGCCGGCGGCCGAAAACTATCATTCTAATGTAAATTATTCTAGTTTGTATTAAGGAAGTTCAGATTTGAAAACATTGAAAATGTATTTTAAATTCTCAAATTAACTTATAGTTTATGATTTATAAATGAAAATAAGACAGCAATGCTATTAAATAACAATACGATTAAGTTTTAATGAAATTAAAATTATATATCAGATTTATTACAGATTTTTTATACTATCAAAAATTTATCTACGGATAACGTTAACAAGATCTATGGGGAGAGCTATCCAATTACTTGACAGTACTACGAGGCTTATCTTCTCAAGGTTAAAAATTAAATTAAATCGTGATCCCCCGAAAGAAAAATAAATATCCTGAAAAAATTAAACCTCAAAGCGAAATATCGCGATCAGAAATCACTTGAGTACGGCTTATTAGATTTTCGTTGGTAAAGGAAGATGAGCCACTTGAAAAGCTTTAGTGGTATGATCAAACAAAACTTTTCCATTACATAAACATAATATTGGGCTAGCAGTAACTGATGATTACTTTGAAAAAAAAAAATTAAGATTATATTTGATCAATTATGCATTCACAATGCGATACTGAAAAACATTCTAAATGAGAAATGCAGAAAAAAAAAACATTTTGTCCCTGGCACATAAGAAAAAAAAGCTATTTTAAAAAGCTTTATACCTATTATTTACTACTTTTCTCCATGGCGTAGGCAAAGTGTGATTCTTTTTAAATAAAATCTCTTGTATTTTCATTTAATGAATTTTTTGATGTAACTTAAGATAGCCTCAATATTATCGAAAACACGCTGGTGGTTAGAATCTTCACGCTATATGTCTGGCAAGGTAGGGAGAGAGAACTCAATGCCATTATATACGGTCCTTACGTACATCTTTCGCCTTATCCACTTTCATTACTCTTTTAATTGCACTAATAATATAAAGAAGGTAGTTATGTTACCAGATTATAACCAAATTATCAGTACCTCAGTACCCTGCCAAGCCAAAATACTGTATTTTTTTTTTAAATCACTATATAAACGGTAAACATATAGATCTTTTTTCATGTTTATATCTTATTTGAAATCTAATAAAGTGATTTTTTGCCTACAAAAAACCTTTGAAACGAAAGAATTGTTAAGGGGAATCTATAAGACGATTTACATTATTTTAGATTGGCATCGGCACTCTATTAAATATAATGTAAGACGAACTTCAGAGGGGGAGCTAGTGTTAAATATGGGGAATATAAAGGATAAAGAAGGATTGTCCACCTGAATACCAGTATTTTGTAATTTGGTTAGATAACCCTGTTAGAGCGCCATCTTGCATTTAAGTTAACTTGTATCCTGTAGTAGGCGTTGTTTAGCTCTTTATGATTCCTCCAATTCTTCGAATAAAACAACTCAATAAAGACATTAAAAATCATTTTCAAATGTCTTATAAATAAAACAAATAAATATATATTATTATAGAGCTATGTTACAATAATAAAACGAAGGCTTGCTACATTAAAAGGTGAATTGATCTATCAGTTTATCCATCTAATAAAAATCAGAGTACAAGTTGAATGTTAATATTATGAGGAATAAAATATACTATAAATGAACTGTTTTTAATTAAGCATATCATTCTTAGATTTATTGCGATTAAAACCTTTAAATTGACTTAATAAGTCTCACGGGGCTTAACATAAAGAGGGATATTATAGTAAATTACTAACGAAGTCCAAATAAACTGTAATTTATAATGAGAAAATTACGTTATATTTCTCACTTAAGATACTGGGATAAATTTGAATTTATAAAATTTTCTCTTCAAAATATTACAAACAATCTACATCTAATACTCAACAACATTTCATTTCATTACGTATTATTCTTTTGATTGTGGCTTAGGCCTGACACGGCTGATTTTATATTAAGTAAATATTTTCGACCACTTAATAAAAAAAATGCTTCTTGTTTTCGCTCAATATTTTCCTTATTTTAATAAATAAGGTAAACGCAGGTATTACCGAGGTAAAAACAAGGCTTTAAGGTTCAAATCTTCGAAATAGGAATTTCCGTTCGTAAAAACAGTTACTAGTATATATTTTCTGATACGTAGAGGTTTAAACATTTGGAATCTATAAATATGTCGATAGTTTTTGAGGAAATATGTAAAAAAAATAATATTAAACATAAAAATCTGGATGAAGCTATAACCGAGGTATGCTTAAGCGATTGCAGCTAATACCGTGATTCGTGATTCTATTACCGAGGGTAGAAAAATAATAGGCATGTTGGTTCCGTACAAAACCTTTAGTAAAACACTAATTATTGGCTATTCTAAGTTTCAATCAACAATTTTTTACTCTGATAAAGTTTTTTATCAAAATCACTACATTACAGACTTATTACCTACTACTATTATTATAATTGCACTTATTAATGGCACTATCACTTTTCATAGTCTTGATAATCTTAATAAATAATTATAATAAATACCTATTTAATAGAAATTATTTTTTTTTCTATAATCAACATATTATTTTGAACGAAATTGTTACGTAAAAATTAAATCCTGAATTAGAAAAATAGGTAGGTATAGGTTAAAGTAGGGTTTTGAATTCCACACTAGGTACTTATTTGTTTCTAGAGATCCCTAAACTCAAGAATAAGTGCTATTATCAATCGGTATTAGAATTCTATAGTGAAGTTAATACCGAGTAATAACACTCGGTGATAGCTTCGTGAACAACGTATTACCGATTGATAGCTTGTTTTCACCATCGGTGATAGCTTCATCCGCGATAGAGTGAATAATGTAATTCCAAGGGAATAAAATTGATTAAGTTTTAACAATACAAAAGTTTAAACGATGACTGATAAAGTTATCTATATATAAACAAGATTTTTGAATTAAGTACTTAGGTTTAAAATACAGACTGGGTTATAGTTTCATGTCTTATTAATTTAGTGCTCCCATACAAAGTTAATTTTTCATGGTTTAATTTAGGACAACAAAATAAGTGTTCTAATGCAATTTTCATACTACGGAAATTGTTTTTTATGATAATTACCTACTTATCTGAACGAATTACCAAACAATCTGTATTGCTTTTATATAGAATTTTGTTAAAAAAATAATAAAACTATTAGTAATCATTTATGCTATTACCGGGTATACTGCGGTCAATAAATTCAAGAAGATAATTGTGTAGCTATCACCACGGTATTTTATTTTTATTTATTGTCCAAAAATAATGCAAAATAAAGGAAAATAAATATTACAATAATGGCTGAAACTATAATTCACCTTGTGACCTAGTTTAAATCTGTAAATGTGGTTTCTTTTACGACTCTTCAATCCTAAGCAAATATTTTGTGCACTTACGTATGGTGACTTGCGTTTATACGGACCTCATGCTCTGGCACCGGCTGGACTCAAACTAATCGTTTTTTTATTTTTCCGATTTGTTGTGCATAGTGTGCCACATGTCCATTTAAACGAATATAAACTGATCTTTCATAAAAGTTTAACTTTTTGAGTAAAATATGCCTGCAATTGCCTAAAACTACAATTATATCATATACCTCGATGATACCTGCAGATTTTCGACTACCGCGGTAATACCTGCGCTTGCCTTATTTATTTATGGTCTGCGATTATTTAAGGCCACCGGTAAACATATTGTCAAATTGCAAATTGACACTTAAGCGGCTTAGTAGTTTTCGAGCAGAATACTCTGTGACAGACGGACAGACTGACATACAAATAACTATAAAACGGTTCCGTTTTTCCTTTTAAGATACATTGGAGGTTGTTGACTTTTTTCAATCAATGTTGTCATGCATCAATTTTATTTGAAATGGTACAGTTATTATTCAGATGAACGCATAATAATTGAAATATTAACCCTATTTATGTATTTTAAAAATAAAGTCATTAAAAAATATCATTGAAAATTTAAAAAATATTGTCTCCATCTCAACCATCAGTAAGCCTCCAAATTGGATTCGGTTTTGTTAACCGAAATGTTGAATAATTACACATAATTCATAATTGTTAGAAAATAAATTAGGTTAGATAAGGAGTTATAGAAAAGAAACAATTTCAATTCGATATAAAAATATATTTCTCAAATACTTTCAAAAAACAGGTACATACGTTGGATTGTGTACTAAATGTTTACAATGGTAAAAACGATAATAAAGGCATTAATTTGCATTATAAATGATAATTTAATAACATCTAAGAGGATTGTTCGGTTTTTTGTACACTTTCTTCTTGTACTATAACTACTTGTTTATTAGCTCGTCGCCTTGCGTGTGGACCCAGCCGACGAACAGGTTGAACGGTACCATCTTCAGACACCTGTGTTGTAGTATAAGGTGAGAGACAAAATAGGGTTAAGACATACACTTCGAAACAAAATTGCTATATTTGAATCACTTCGGCGTCACTACCTCATTAATAAGGTCTAAAATTTTGCTTAAGAGTAGCTCATTGGTGTGGTGGATGAGCGCTGCGGCTTGCGATCGTTGTTGTTAAGCAACTATCACAAGAGTACCGACTCTTGGGATTCACGGGATGGGTGACCAAAAAATTACTAAGGCAGTTTAAACCGATGGTCGCGGTTGCATTTGCTGTCGTTACCACCCTCCAGTTAGGTAAATTGAACGATGAACATCATTTCTCAGTAGACCCTCACAGCTCAAATGATTTAATATCTGTCAGTATGATAACAAAATAATGATTGTCTTTATAATATTTTTGAAAATATATTCGTCTCTTAATTTCTACTTTTTTTTTTAACGTAATGAGATGGTTATATTTTCCATTATTTGGAATCCTCTTAAGATTCTCTCATTAGAGAACTTACCCTGTTTAAAAAAGTAAAGACTTTTCAGTCTTAATAGCATCTCAGACATCTTAAATTATTTTGAAATCAAAAGAGGATATAAGAAGGGTTTTGAAACAAAGGCGACTTGATTCCTGTTACTTATTTGAGTACTGAATCTTTGAAGCATGCTTAGCGCTGCGAACTGTAGTCAATGGACTAGACTATAGCACGGTTGACGAAGAAAGAGAATTTTGTAAGTTGACCTTTGTGCTTACTACTTGATATCGTGAATGTTTTGGTTCACTATAGTTCCACAAAATTGGCTAGATGCATCTATGCGAGCTCAATAGCAGTATGTTCGCACATGAGTGAAATAGATGGGTTGTTCCGTATTGATCCTATGACGTCTCATCCTATGCATTATTTTTTCCTTACTCATCCTATTTTTGTTCGTCACTTAACCCACAACAATTTATTTTTATTTTGAATTCCTTGCTCATCCTATCAGTGTTGTTAGCTCATCCTAATTTCAAATCACTTAAAAAATGTAAGATTTTTGTAATGCCCGGATCATTGCATGTTCTTTTTTCGGCTTCCATACTATAGCGATAAGCACCAAATGGTAATAACAAGTTGCCTATGTTTCAAAGTCTTCCTTATTAAAAAACTTTTCATTTTAACAAGTTTTTTTAAGTGTATATGTGCAAGTGCCAGTTGCACACATAAGTGCCATGACAAATATGTATAAAGTGGTAAAAGGCGGTGTCCAATTGTTATTTGGTGCCATTTATTATTTCCAACCTACCCCTTTTTAAAGACACAATATTTAATGGATTCAAGCAATTTGGTTGTCTTACCGCGCTGGGTCTACTAGTCTTTGTTTTCATGTTTCTATTAATAATAATTTAATGATTATGGATTTATTGATGAATGAATAACACAAATTGCACTTAATTCTTAACTTCAGATAATTTCAATCTCTACCTAATTTCAAATTTTCATTTGGCAAGAGGAGTCTCTTATTTATCTGAAAACCAGATATTTTTAATAACCAAAAATATAAAAAGTAGAAAATACCTGAACAGATTTTCGCGCAGGAACATTGTTTTCTAAGAATTTGTTTACGGCTCCGAGAGTGTTAATCGGAATCTAAAAGAAGAAATAAATATTTCAATATGTAAGCCATTTTTTGGAGCTAAAGCAGAATGATTGGAATATTCTAAATTAAAATCAATAAATCAAAAGTACGTATCAATAATAATGGACGCTGATATAAATATTTGTATATTTCATACGATCATACTAGTGTTAAAGTTTTTATTTAATGTATATTTATATTTAATTATTTTCTAGATAGCAAAGATATACTAAGAACCAACTTTGTCTTTAAATGAGTTAAATTTTTAGTTTAATAAGAAATGCTTAAACGAATTTTCTGCAGATAGAAAATAAAGGGGAAATTAAAATATACAGTTACAATTATTTGTAGATCACTTACCCATATGCTGATTATAAAAAAAATACTTATATAAAGCAAAACAACAACAACACACGCACACACAAAACCTTTCCCAACTCAATTTTTAAAGCGAACCTTGTATTTACAAAATCTTTACCAGATTAGATAAGACACGCAACTGATCATAATGTATGTAAAGGGAAACGAGTGTAAACGTTTGTTCGGAAGAAATTAGGAATAGCTCAGTAAGCAGAACACTAGCACGGAAAGCGAGCTATCGTCGTTTTGAGTTCTGATTGGTATATGAGACAATTTATTCATTAGATATTATGATAATATTATAAACGTGAAACTAAGATATCTAGCAACTTCCATTCCCAGTCACCATCGATCAAAAAAGCACACAAATTCACATTTGTGTGCTATTTTTTACATTTGTGTGCGGGCGGAACACTGCCGGTCTTGCGTAGAGACCATAGTTTCTTAGATATCATAGTTTCACGGTTGTAGCAATGGACTTCCGCAAAATAAAACCCGATTCTATTAAACAAGATAATATTGTTAACGCAGAATTCCTAGTTATAAAAATGACTTAGTCGATTATTTAGTTTAAAATAAAACCTTGGTTATTATTTTTTTATATTGTAATAAAATAATGTTTATATTTATTTTGTTATTCGATAGGCTCTACTCATTTCCTTATGATCCATTTGTGGGTATAATAATTAAACGTAAAACTTAAAATTAAATTATTACAATACTATCACCTAAATGTTAAAGCACGCATAATGAATAGGTAAGCTATGATCAGTTAAATATGCCAAAATTAGCTGCTTCACCCGAAATATAACTTTAAAAGCAAGCGTACCTTCTCTCGTTAAGCATAATAAAATGCATGCCAAAATGAATGAAAGGAGTATTATCAAATGATTATGAACTTACAGCCAAAATATCGTCAATGACTTTTGAAACATCTGGAGTTTTAACAGAAAGATGAGTTTCTGAAGATGAAACAGATGATGCATCAGCATGCTTTGGTGAAGTCAAATCTGAGTCTGCAGCAGAGTTAAATAATGATTAGATATATTGCAGTATGATGTCAAAGAGAAAAATGATTGACAAATGACGAACAAAAGAATTATAACGAAAGGAATGCTAAGATTAATATAATTTATAAATATGAAGAATTTATAGAGGTCTTTGCGTTAAATGAATACTAGCAAAAAACGTAATAAAAGCTTCACATAAAAGTATCATTGGGGTTACGACGGATGCCAAGGGGAAGATTATGTTTCACAGTTTCCTCCAGCAGAGCTAACATGCCTTATCAGAGCTATAAAACTGCGGTAAATGTAAATAAGGATGGATACTGTTAAGACACTAACAAACTCATGTTTATATATAAAATACTGTTTATTATCATGAATAAGGGGTACTCAAAAAAAAAATCAGTACAAAATTTTATAATTAGTTATTTCAAAAATTAAAATCCATAACCACCTGCTTGAACCGATCCTGATTTCTGGACAGAAACGCTTGTGCTTCCAGCTGTGTTGCCAAGAAAATTGCCTACCGCTTTCAGTGTTGAAATGGGGATCTGGAAAATACACGTTACATGAAAAAAATTAATGTCATTCATTATTTTGTTTATTACATTATTAACGCCAAATATATTTTATTGTGAATAATAATGAAACAAAATCAAATCATATAATTAGCAACATTATTTTACACCATGTAACAGGTAGTCTATTTATTGTTTGATTGGCATTTTCTGTACTTTTATTTAACTTACATTAAAAATGTCGGCAAAGAAATTGGGATTTCTCTGGAAGGTAACTTTTTTCGTGTAAGCATTATTCCCGCTTCCCCCGATGCTAGTTTCGGCTGCTGCTCCTGCATTGACACTTGCATCAACACCAACATCGATCCTCTTTTGAATAGCTGGCGCAGATCCTGATACTTCAGTATTTTCATCAACAAAACCGAACCGATTGTGGAAAAGTTGGTGAGGTTTGTTGTGCTTGTGTACAATATGTTTTTCTACTACTTGCGGAGGTGACTGTACATATACCTAAAATAGATTTTAAATAAATAATAAATATTTTATTTTATTTATGGTTTTAGTATAGTAGAGTATAGTTTTTAAACACACACATTTATTGCGAGTCTTGAATCAGTGTCCTGTTCAAGTCTAAATGGGTATGATCGTGCTTTAAAAAAGTGACAAATAAAGTGTATATGTAGAAAATTATCTGGCTGTCCTGTGGCCAAAATATGGTGCACTTTTGTTTAATATTGTGATCAAGGACCAACCTGAGATTTTTTAAAGTTATTAGAGAAATGCGGAACCCATCGCGTTCTACTCCTGTAGTTTACTGGGTATGCTCTGAATCGGAAACTCAAATAATTGTTATTAGGAAAATTACTTCTATAGAATTTAGGTACACGTGTACTTACTTCCTTAACATCAGTTTTGACTGCAACATCTTTTTGCAAACCAATGTCAGACGCTAAAGGAACGAAATTAACTTCATTGGCGGCATCAAAATTAAATTCTTTATGAACCTTTTTGTGTTCCGTTTGAATTGGTTTTATATCCACGACGGAGGAATCCACTTGTCCTTTGTTTATTCCAAAAGATTTAGTCCCAGAAAAAGTGAATCCAGATGCTCCTGAACTTGATGTATCACCTCCCTGTAGAAAAACAACGTTTTGAAATTTGCTAAAGGAATTTTATTTTAAGAAGAAAGGCTAGTGAAAGAAAGCAATTAATAATATGCGTATGTGATGTGATTTATAATAGATATATGTGATTTATAATGATATGTGCTATAATAATTAAGTAAAATCATTTATTTACCTTTTGAATGCCAAACTGTACGTGACAGTTCGTTATTAGTTGCTAATTATAAAAAACATTCTTGAGGATAGTGTAATACAATATTCTTAAATATTACCGACACACATTTATTATATACAAAATTATGAGTATTAGTACATACAGAAATTTAGTACTATTAGTATAAAATACACTTATATCTAAGTCACGCCTCCACCAGTTAGTTGGTCAACGCTTCTAATCTTTTCTTTTGATCAGAACGTCTTCGTTTTACATCCTTTCTTCTTTTTCTTGTTGCTTTATCACCTACCATTCCTGACGCCGCGTAGTGGTTTCCAGCTTGTGCTGCCGCGAAGCCAGCTCCAGCTGATTTTTCTCCAAGTACTCCTCCAGCTAGACCGGTAGCAGCTTTCACATTTCCTCCTGCAGTGGCACTAGCGTACAATCCACCTATAATGCAATTAGTCTATTTTATTATATTTGATTAATTTTGCATTTAAAAACATTATTCTTAATATTTTTAATTTAATCTACTTTGTCCTGACACTGAAAGGTGGGACTCGAACACTCGACCTTTCTTAATCTGGGCGAATGTTCTAACCACTGAGGCACCCAGGACCTAATAGGACTATCGAAGTTTTCAAGCACTTGTTTTTTTTTCGCTACTACAGAGCGTATTTTCATAAATGTTCAAGAAATCCACCCAACCAGAAGAAATATATATTTTACAAATAATTAAACTTTCAATAAAGGTGAAAATTTGTTCTAATTATTATATTTGAGTCTGTCTTATCTCATGTTTTACGAATGAAAAAAATTTACTTATATTCAAACTTCAATTTTGATTCAAACTCCTCCTTAACCATTCATAAGGAAGGCTTGAGGCAGTACAGTGGGGACTAAAAAGGCTGACGAAGACGAGACAACAAACAATTATTATTAAAGACACTAGGGCTAGTGTATAAGGGAGTTATCCAATTTATGAAATCTTATAATCCAAATATACCCGCAGACTGGCCATTATCAACGGCGCCACCTAATCCTGCTTTGGCAGATTGTCCATGCGGCGTTCCAGCTTCTGCGAATAAACCACCACCTGCGCCTCCATTTTGTCCTGAAATCAGTGATTATATTACACTTTGATTTCAAAATTTATTGTATCATTGTAGGATTATTCTTGTAATATAAATTTATATTACCTACCATATATTTAAAGAATATGATAAGTAATCGATAATGGCAATAGATACAGTAGGCTAAAATGATCCATCGTTACAAGGCACATAGTTAATCTAAAACGATTGATATTAGGTGTGTGTGCTATATTTTAGTAGTATATTATAGTAGCTCGGTGGCGTAGTGTATAAGCGCCGCAGCCCGCGATCGTAGTCGTTAAGCAACTTTCGCAAAGGTCGGTCACGGGATGGGTGACCAAAAAATTATTATCTCGTTACTCCGTGCTTCGGAAGGCACGTTAAGCCGTTGGTCCCGGCTGCATTTGCAGTCGTTAATACCCTCCAATCCGCATTGGGCCAGCGTGGAGGGTCATGGCCCATCCTCTTTAACCATCCATAAGGAAGGCCTGAGCCCCTGCAGTGGGGACGTAAAAGGGCTGGTGGTGTGCTATATTTTACTTTAACTTTAATTGCGAAAAACATATTTATGATCACCAATTCAATCCTATTAAAATGTGATTAGAGAAAAGTCTAAAGATTTCGTGCCATTATTTTACTTTAATTAGCCATTCACGCCACAATCTGAACGACCTTTATTGCCAAGACCTAAACGTCCGCTTGTCGATGGTGACTGTAGATTCATTAAAATAAAATTGATTTTACTGGATAATCAAAAATATTTAAGAAATCACAAAATTCCTACTAAGTGTTGACGCTATACTCAATAGTACTCTTGGTGATATGAAAATTTAAAAAATTTCACCACTAAAAACCAAATACATTAAACTCTGTTTTAATTATAGAGCGAGTGTAGTAGGAAAAATTTTTTCCACCTTTATTTTTAGTATGACTACTATATTACCTAACAGTCCTCCGAGACCAACAGCAGCATGATATCCACCGAAGTTGACTCCTAATTTACCGTTGTCAAAAGTGATGAATTGTGGTGCCTGTAACAATAATATATATTTTTTAATAATATTATTCTGTAGATTAGGTTGCTCTTAGATTATTTCATTTCTCCTTTTGATAAACAGCAAGCGTTTTGTGACATTTAATTTTTTAATTATATTACTAACGAAAGTTGTCGAAGTCTGCTTTTTCAATGCTGCATTAATGTCATATCAATACCTCTAGATAAAAAAAAATGTGTTCAGGTAATATGTTGGGATATCTTTTATTTACTTCATATTATAGTTATAAATTTATACAACAATTTTACGGTAAGCACATTCAGTCGTATCTGCACAGAATAGTATCTACATATTGTTAATATTGCACGAAATTACTTTTCGTACTCATCGGTGTATCAATGTGAGCTATCAACCGTTTGGAAATACTATTGCGAATTGCGAAGTTTGATTGAAAAATGTTTTGTTCCTGTTCTTTTAGACAACTCTCAGAAACACAGTCAACGAAATTGTTCGTCATATTGATTTTCCATTTTTTAACTGTATTTCTAAGAGTTGTCTATAAGAACATGAACAAAACATTGTTCAATTAATAGATGGCCTGGAGTGTTTTAGTTCGGAATGGGTACAGTGAATGCAGTTCTAACGTTGAGGTAGAATTTTTCAAATTGCACTGTACCAGTTTTGGCTGTTCAATATTTTCGATATTTCACCAAAAAGGATATACTTGGAATTTGAATATTATTTTATCTACATTCAAGTTCTTATAAACAGACCTAGGGGGCTAGGGCTACATATTGAAATAACGTTGTGTATTATATAAGTCAATACAATGCGAAGAAATGTCAGCAGATACATTTATAGATAATTTAATAAGGAATGACGTATTTCTTGTGCATATTGGGTTAAATCAAATGTAATTATGCGTGCGTGTATTCGAGTACAATTTCAGCTAACAAAATGTAATACTCGTAAATATAAGTGATTCCGGATAATTGGGATAAGACGTATCTGAAATTTAACTCTATAATATAGATAATAAAAAACGAGAAGCTATATTAAAATTAGAAAGAGAAAACATATGTTTGTTTGCATTGAATGTGGTCCTGAACTACTAGACTGAGTTTAACAATTTTTTCATCAACGGGATGTATAGGTCAAATAAGCTGCAATTTACGAGAGTAAATCTAATAAATCTCTACAAATAAGTAAGTGGTTAAAAGAGAAAAATAAAAGGTCAGGCCAAACAGTTGCATAACTATTTTCAGTTTTTGGATCAAGTAGCTGAGTCACTTGCTCTAGTTCATATATGTACAATCCAGTAGATCAATTCTGCTAATGTTTGTTTTTGTAACTTCAGAAATTGAATCGAACCCGCGACATGAATGCGACTTGAATTTGTCCGGTTTTTTGGTTTCTACATTAACAACATTTTTACCCATGGTTTTTTCGGACTGTGTACTCGAAACAGAATTAGCTAAAATTTCCATTTTTTATAAACATCAAAGGGCTTATGAAATCATTTATTGATGAAAGCCGTTCGGATGAAACAGATCATCGAATATTCTATCCCTTGGCCTAATTTAAAATGTTGTAAATAAATTATAAAATTTAATTTTCAAACATAAGTTTGTGAACTTATTGGAGTGTAAAATATGGAACGTCAGATAGCTGTAATCTCTGCCATTTTGAGTTCCGGAAGAAGGAAATTTTATCGGCGTAAACGTGCAATGGCTTCATTGCTTGAATAAGGATGAATATTTCTATAACAATAGTTTTAGTATTATTAAAAGGAATTTGAATACAAAATGTTTTGAAGTCCATATACAAAGGGTAAAACGTATTACTAAGACTCCATTACCGGTCCGTCTGTCCGTCCGACTATCACCAGGATGTATCTTGTGAAACGAGATAAACAGTTTAAATTTCCACAGATGATATAGTGCGCGAATATAGTGCGCGACTCCTTACATGTCCGATTTTTTCATATACTGTGGTTACAATACTAATTTCATACGAGAGACAGTTTTTCCAAAACAAAAACATATACTCGTATCTATTAACGTCACTGATTCACATAAAGAAATCTTTTGGGTGGTATTCCAAACACGAAGATTGTTTGGTTATTACACATTCTGTTCAGTCATTCAAAGACAAAGGTTAGCAGATCAGACATATACCTACAAGACGTTAGTATGCGACTCAGTACGTGGGTCAAATAGGGCTCAGTTTAGATATGTCACAAACATATTTCGGCTGAACCTATATTATTTCTCATGATATACTCGTATATTAAATATCCATCTTAAGATATTTAATATTATCAGAAAGTAGCTCGGTGGTGTAGTGGATAAGCGCTGCTGTACGCGATCGCTGTCGTTAAGCAACTTTCGCAAGGGTCGGTCACGGGATGGGTGACCAAAAAATTATTATCTTGAGCTACTCCGTGCTTCGGAAGGCACGTTAAATCATTGGTCCCGGTTATTAGTTAAGACCTTAATACAAATAGTGAATTAACACCGTTAATATCACTTCATTACTTATGCGTACATCATACATAGAAGGTACGAAACTATTCATACATTTTTAGATTGTTAGCCTTATAGTTTTAATCATTATCATCAGCCTTTTTACGTCCCCACTGCAGGGGCTCAGGCCGTCCTTATGGATCGTTAAGGAGTATGGATCCATGACCCTCCTTAACTGCAAATGCAGCCGAGGCCAACGGCTTAACGTGCTTTCTGAAGCACGGAATAGCTCGGGATAATATTTTTTTTTGGTCACCCATCCCGTGACCTAACGAAAGTTGCTTAACAACAACGATCACGAGCCGAGGTGTGTATTCATTACGCCACCTAGCTATCCAATAAATGGTTTTAGTCACAGAATAGAAAATGTTTTAGTTTCGGCATTTTTTGTGTAAAAAAGAAATAGTTTGGAAAAAATATCTTTCATTCATAATCTTAATCATTATTATGATTTCTCGATTTTATAACTTCTTCAGCATTTAAATATACTACGTTGAAATTACTATATTTAAACTACAACAATGACAGGCTTCATATTTGTTTATTTTTATTTATAAATTCTAGCCTTTGTCACCCGCGTATGATGTAGCTACCTGTAGGTGAAAGAATTGATCAAATCCGTCCGGTAGTTCCGGTGCCAATTCGATGCAAACAATCAATGAATTATAAATCAATATAGAAATAATATGAATATTGAAATTATTTTCAAATACAAGCTTTTATTGTATTGTTTATGCTAAACTATAGGCTGCCTCGGAAAGTGTAAATTGTAAGCAAAAGACATACTTTAAAAACATATTTCGTTCTGAAAATCGTTGCGTCATGTGAGTACATCAAAGAGGGACGGGGAAAGGAAATAAAGTAGGGCTACATTACTTTCCTCCCTTGGTGGTTGGTACCGGATGATCTAACATCTAAGGGTGCTTCGTGGAAACATTAAACACGTGTAGGCATTTTGTGGGTGGTTCCAGATTTAGTAAAAAAAAAAAATCGTCAAATTTTTGATAATATAATGCGGATATTCAAATTCATTTATTAAGACATCGTGTAGGTGATAAGGTATAGTTATTGTTCCTTACAGGCTAACGCAGACGTAGTTTCCAATATCTAAGAAATTAATATTCTCTCAATTTATAACTTTTCGTCCAAATATTAACTAATTAATATCGCCTTTCCGGTGTTCAGACCGTCTTCACTCGACTCTCCAACTTGTTGCCGTGAAATTGTCTGGAAGATCTTCTTACAATTGGCATTATCTGATTAGTCAGTAGAAATAACGTTAAATGCTCTTTCAAAAAGTACATATAAGCAATACCAGAGTGGCCATAGATGTTAGATAAGGTTCTGTGGAAACCACCGTTACGACAAAGCCTCTGTACCAATATTGATAGAATTTTCATAGACCAATGATATTAAAAAAAATCTAAGGTAACGCTTGGAGACAACATGTAAGCTTAAATGGCTTAGAATAAAGCTGCTCATATGCTTTAGATCGAACTTCCAATAAAGCTAAGTTCGTTTGATCCACAAATATTCATTACCATCAGCAATAGTCACCACCATTATGCAAACGAGCAAATATTCTTATATATTATAAAACATCAGTTTTAGGAAATATAATGTATACAAAATATAGAGTGAAGTTAAATAGAAAATTCGACACATTTTGCTTATTGTGAATTTAGTTACTGGAAACCCTAAAATGTCGCATTCATTTATATTTAAGAACATGTCTCATGTTCATGTTATATACTAGTCGAAATTCGATTTAAACGTATAATTATCAATATTGTACTTCTTTATCTTCGTTGGCACGAGTTAGCTTGTTCGGTCTACGTTGCGGAAGTTAAGCAAGTTTCGCAAGGTTATAGGAAGGATGACCAAAAATGTATCATCTCGAGTGTCTTAGTGCTTCAAAAGGCACTGATAGTATTAGGTCCCGGTTGCATATGCAGTCGTTGACTGCCGCCTATATACACTGGGCCTGCGTGATGTATCATGGCTCTTTTTCCCCATTCGATATAATTCAATACACAGGGAAGATCTAGTTGGTATCTCGGTGGTTTAATGGATAAAATCTTGGTAACTGTTTGTTTACCCACATAAATAGAAAAAAAAAGCGTCACGGCATGTAAACGTTGTTGTTAAGCGATTCAGTCATGGGATGGGTGACCAAAAGAAAACTATAATCTCAAGCTTCTTCGTACTTCGGAAGGCACGTGAAGCCGTTGGTTCCGGCTACATTTGAAGTCGTCAATACCCTCAAATTCTCTTTGGGCCAGGGTTAAGGACGTAACGGGATGATGATGATTCTATATTCATATATGCCTAATTTTATACTTTTCCGTCTGTGCTATTTTCGAAAATCCATACTTTTTGCTTCAGGAAATTAATATTGAATATTTTAGTAATAAGAATTAACAATCAGCAAAGCGACATTTAAATCTTTAAAATGAACTCAAATAAGCTGACGTTGGCGCCTACTGAAAGTCAAAAAGAGCCGTGAAAGCGTTCGAATGCAAAATAAAAGGGACGATTTGCCATTTTACGATACTATAAAAAACTCATCAGCGACTTCTCAGCGTTGTATAATTTATTAGGCTTTTTATGTCGTGATTAATGTTTCCTGTCGATCAGAAGCCCTAACATATTTCGGATATTACCAATCAAAATAATTCCCGACGTCAATATAAAATTTATCGATACGGTTTTCATAACGTCATAATTTACGTTCTTTGTACAAGTAATAAAATACAAAAATTTAACCCAAAGTCGTTTAACATAAAAAAACATACAAATTACTTAAATTATAGTTTAATAAATAAATTATAGATTATAAATTTTTATCACCAAATATTGTCCCATGAATGGAATCACATAGTGAGAACTATTTCATATGCTTACACTTTTTAAATCGTCATTTGATGTACAATGGACTGCTTCGTCATCCATCCTATTAATAGTATGGTATTAATAGTATGGCCGCAATGTAGTACGAGTATGACTTTCGAAGCGGGAAGACATTCGAAATAATGCAATATGTCTCTTTCTTCTAGTGAATATCTCCCCGTTTCTTTAATATTAGTATCATTTATATATTGAGCAGATCCATGAGCGCTTGGATATTTTAAATGCAAATTTCAGCATCTAGGTGCTTCACAGCCGCGACCTTCGCTCAGACACCAAAGAAACTCTCGCTACTCCTTTTCACCGCACAGACTTCATTTAAAACTCATTCTCGCTTCAGGCTACACTACTCTGGAACGCACTCCCTCCCCATATGCAAGGTCTAATAAAATAACTTTCAAACGATTGTTACTTGAAAAGCTTCTGAATTCTCCTACCGCTCGTAATTGACATATTTATATTTATGTGTGCATGTATTATATAATTATTTACGATGTGTAATATGTTTGTTATGTATATTCTATTGCAATTCAAGTTTAATTATTAATACTTTATACTAAATTGCGGAATGCAATAAATAAATAAGACAATACATTGTTTCCATTCTAAGGCAGACAAAATAATACTATAACGGAAACACAATTATCTACAATAAAGTCTTAAGTCAATCATAGTATATGACTGTGAATTGCAGTTGAAACCTTAAATATGATTGGGAAACTACTATGGAATCTACTCAATTGTGTAATGTAAGCTCGCATACATGACTCATTATTATAGCCTGAAATTAACAGTTATAATGAAGTTCACAGATTTTCTTATTATGCTCACAAAATTGGTATGCAATGATCTTATTAATACATTAAAAAAATCGCATCTTAATACTACATTTAATCTTACACACTGTAAGCACAACATGCATAAGCATGTTAATTCTTACAGAAATGCATTAATTATTATTTAATAGTTAACAAAGTAATTAAATATTTTGTAACAGTTAAGATTTTTTTATGTACATATATACATCGCTTACGGACTAATTGTATTATCGTAAAGTAATGTCACCTGCATAATTATGATGTTGCTTTCCGTAGATTAAATTTTTGTAATTGGACTGGTTCACGAAGGGTATCTTATCGTACCATTATCCATAAAAAGCAAAAAAAAAACACGTTTGTTATATGCGGACACCTTAAATATTTATTTTATTCTGTTTATACTATTTGTCGTTAATGCGCAACTGAAATATATCAACTGCTTAGTTATTACGGTTCATGAGATGCAGCTTGGTGACACTGATAGACGGACAGCGGATTCTTGTCTTTTTTCTTTCTTTGGTATGGAACCCTAAAAATCTACTCTGAATCTCCAAATCAGGAGAGTCACTTAACAGCATGTGCAATTGTGCATATCGAGTGCCCGTTCTTCACACTGAGTTAATGACTCTGTATTTCATTAAAATATAAATTACCTAATATGAAAGTGAAAACAAATATATTTCATTAGTAGTTCACGGGATTTCGCCCGCGTAAATTATAGCTTATAGTACCGCGTATGGCACTGAGACAAGACACTTATTTTCATAAAAAAATATTTTGCCTATAAGATGTAGATGTAGGGTAGTCAATCAATGAGAGGACGAAAATATTTTTATATTTAAAAACAACATAACAAACATAATAACAATAAAAATAAGAAATTATAATAAAAGAGGTTGATCCAGCTGCTGGTGTACAAAGAATAATTTTCATTTGTTTGTAAACTGTTCAATCAGTCCTATAAATAAATTCATTATTTTTTGTATGACTGGATTGTTTGAATGTCATAGAGCGGTTTATTTAAAGTTAAAGATAATTTATTCAAATAGTTTTGAGTCTAATCTACATGTCATTTAAGCATTGTGCATTTTTAGTCTGTCTGTTATTATTACTTATTCATTGTTTTAGACGTAAACGAGAATAGGATTTAATTAATGAATGATTTAAATGCCTTTTCAAAACTTTAACTGTTAAAAAAGTCTACAGTGAAATATGTAAGTCAATGACCTTCACTACGTATTTGCTTTATATTGTGGCCTTTATGTCGTTTGATAAATAATTCATTTAAACGCCATCTTATTGTAAAACAGTTTGACGTCATAAGATTTCTTGGTTTCTTGTCACACATCGGATAGTTAATAGTTGAATCATGGAAGGTTCCACAATAACCGGTGTTACTTACGCCAATAAGGAAGACTCATTGTTTTTATACGAGCGTATTATAATAATTACTGTTGCTCTTGCAGTTGTTCTGGTTAGTTTAAGAATTCATTGTTGTACACAATAAATATAAAACTTAATTTCTATTTCCGTAAACTACATCAGATAATCAAATACAATGAACTTCAGTTGATTATAATATTTAAATATTTTAGTCTAAAGTTCAAAACTGATAAATATGTTACTCGCTTTGTAGCGGTGGGCTTTATGCAACACTCACTAATAATCGTAATGGATTGTAGGAAACATCCTGTATCTGTTTCATTGCGCTTAAATTTGTCTTAACCAGCCTTAATAACATTTGCATTACAATAATATTGCCAAATCTATATTTATTAAAATAATAAAAACCAAGAAAATCCTTCATTTGACGAACCATAGAAATATTTGTAAAATAAAAACGAGTAGTTTTTTATGGGATTAAAATATCATTATGGTCTCAGTTTTTCATATTTTTATTTACATTCGAGCGACCAGAGACACTGAGAGATTTGTTACAAAGTACTATCTATAATGGTTGGTAAAAATCTATTCAAATTATGTATCCATTTTAGTTCTGCGCTTACTTAGGAGTAACGACAGAAAAATGTAGGTAATTTAAAAAAGGTTAGGTTTAATCTTTTTTAGTTAGTCTTTTGTACTCTCGCAGCCATATTATATATATAAGCAACAGTCACCTTATTCCTAATATGCATAAGATAATTTAGTCTTCCAAATTATAATTTTGACTGCTCATTTGTCAACCCACAATAAGTTTCACTTTTACGGATTCTAATCCGGATGAATTTCGAGAGAGGCTGTTGCCAACTGATATCTTAGTTCTGTGGTCTGTGATGCTGGAAATTTTAGGGGTTCCTAATCCAGTTTTGGGATGATATCTTAGCAGTGACTGAGTGCAGATAAATGTCGGGATATAAATATTATCATTATTTTGGGTAAATTTTAAGGGAAAAAAATATTTAAAACTAATCATCAAAAATTTATAAATAAAAATTATTGAAAAGAATTTTTCTACTAATGACTTATTACAAATTTTAATAGTACGACTGAATGTTATTCTTAACTTAAATAATTTTAATGTGAACAGGGTATTTAAAAAAATATTGCGATTTTAAATATTATGCTAAAATTAAATTTTTCATATGAAGGCAACCCATCACCAATTAGTTTTAATACTAATTAAACTAATTACAATAAAATATTGTTGTTAACGTAATAATACAATAATAAAGGGGATTGTCATGAATTCATTATTCCTCTTTGTTTGTGACTTGTTTTGATTCGATATTAACTTATACTTTCAGGAAAATACAACTTAATTTAATCTCTAATTTATACTTCAATAATATTTTCTAAGTTATACAAAACTAATATACTGTTAGAGGAATAAGTAATTGTGTTTTCTTATTTCTCTAGAAAACTGGATTATAGTAACAAGCAAAAAGAAAATATACATCGAACCTACAAATAAACACTCACAGTGTGTTCGATGAAAATTCCGTTGCAAATGTTATTATTTTGCCAACGTCAAAGTGAAGTGGTCTATCTTGTATTAGTTTTGTTATAGGCTTATATTGTTGTCTATTTCTATAACTCAATTGGAGTATCCTACGGGCCTACGTAGTTTATCTAAGTGTTGACTACGAAATCGGATAAGGCTTTGTAATTATACTGAAAAAGTTGTCGTGTTAATGTTATTTCATAACATTTAGGATAAACATAAACAGTGCTACTTATAAACAAGGTTTAGTGTTGGATTAAATTTACGCTGAGACTGCTCTTCGTATTAGTCAAAATTCATATTATTAAACAGAGACTTAACAAAGGTTAACCTAGTGCGAGATTCTACGGGAGTAATATTTGCTCCTAGAAGATAGTATATTTGCTTATTCCCTGTGTAATATGAATATGGATTAATACTAAAATTGCAATTTTAGCGTGAATTTACTCTGACGCTAAACCTTGTTTATAAGTAGCACTGAAAGGCTTTATGGATAATTGGATTTAAAAAATAAAACAGTCCTTAAGACTGAATGTACTTAATACTGAAGTCCAGAAGTAATACGGCATAGGTTATTTAAATATTATTCACCTGAATTCAAATCAAATCAAAATTATTTATTCAGTCTAGGCTGTATAAGCACTTGTGTCAGTCGAAACTCTATACCTGGATATATTTGCCGATAATTTTAATTATTTATATAATCAATTTCGGAAATTCCTAAATGAAAATTTTACTGAATTCTGATAAATCTATTTTTGTACATTTAAAATGGATACATTTTTTTTTTTGTTATTTTTGATTATTTGTATCTGTAGAAATTCAATTATTAGTTTGTAGATTGACAATGACACTTAATTTTTCATATTTTTGTATTGCTGTTAATAACATTTGATCATCATAATTTAAGTGTTATTTTGTCTTATTGTATGTTTTTTATTTTTTTTTTTATAATCTAATCTTGTAAGCGTTTAGGATGGAAACATCTGTTAGCTTTTAGGACTCGTTTGTAATAATAAATAAATACCGTCATCGGTTCGTATTGATAGAAGTACGTCAGTCTTTTGTTTTTATTACGTTTTTAATGGCTCTTTTTCAAAATCACTTCAATTTTCAAAACTACTGAACCTATTTCCCTAAGTCGGACGTTAACTAACGAAAGAATAACTATGACATCTGATGTTTAATTTTAATAATGCTATGCCGATGAAAGTTACATATAGGTCAAATTGATCCTTTTCATTGTTATTACCCTGTAAGAGATATGGTGTGAAGATATATAAATGGTTTACTTAGTTATGTGTCTAAAAGGCATGTATAAAATTAATCTACAAGGTAGTTTTTAAAGAGAACTGAACACTGTTTCATAATCCCTCGATAATTGTCAGTTAGATCCATGAGAAGCGGTAGGTTGATTATTAATCGAAGCAGTCTTTTTTGAGAAAGTACAGTCCACAGGGTAGTTCGGTAGCGTAGTGAATAAGCGCCGTGGTCAGCGGTCTTATTGTTAAGCAACTTTTACAAGATTCGCTCACAGGATGGGTAACCAAAAAATTATCATCTTAATCTACTCCATATTATGGAAAGCACGTTAAGCCACTGGTTCCGGCTGCATTTGCAATCGTTAATACCCTCCAATCCGCATCGGGTCAGCGTAGAAGGCCAAGACCCTTCCTCCTTAACCATCCTTAAGGAAGGCCTGAGTCTCTACCGTGGGGACGCAAAAGGGCTGATGATGAAAATATCAATTAACAGCAATATAGTAGTACCCGACCTAAAGCGCTTGTATGATTCAAAACAATAGAGATCCAGTGAATATTATTGCTACATACTTTTATGAATCGTTGAAGGTTACCAGACATTACACAACGACATACATTTAGATTTATTACTAAGATTTAGTAAAGTATACACTTTTATTTATAACATACACGATTACTTATTCAACAAATAAAAAGAAAATAAATACTAGACTTGTAACGCGTGGCGAGCAAAATGAATGGAAACTAGCACCTACTCGATCGTGGCGACACGTGGTGCGACGCGGGTACAAGATAGAACTGACTCTTAAGGGTTTAGATAAATCCGTCAACAAGATAAGTGAACGACATAATGAGATGTTGAGATCACATTAGTCCGATAATGAGTAAACAGAACATATATTAATTATCATTGAAGGCTTGTGGTTAGAGGGTTATTTTATGTCCGAAATAGGATTAGTGAGAGACTGTCATAGAGATAATTATTTTTGTGTCTGTTCATGTACAAAAGTAATTATAGTAAACTAGCTTTCCGCCCTCGTGGTCCCTAGGAAAATAATTACTTGGATATCGATTCTTATCATGATATAATTACAATGACAAATTGAATAATAATAATAATGGTTACCGTGACTTTTAATTCCGTATACAAATTTTGCACTCCAATTTTCATCCCTTTATTTGCTGTTTTTCGGAATAGAATGATACCCTTTGTTCACCGCATATAATGTAGGTTCCCGTAGATGAAAGAATTTTTTAAATCGGTCCAGTATATTTCGGAGTCGTTGAAAACAAACAAAAACAAACTCAAACCTTTCCTCTTTATAATATTAGTATACATAAAGTTAGTCATACATGAAATTCTAATCTCATATTTTGGTGATTAAATGCTGTAATAACGTGATAAAATCCAAATAGGATTAATTATGGTACAAAGTCTAATGTCACATCCGCCAATTCAGTTACTGTTAATATTTTTTAGTAATGTTCAGAGGTAAATATTTTTGGTCCTGTATGTTTTATCAGTGTCAAAGACTTAAGAGATTGATTTTTTTAGAGGAAAATTTGGTTGTTTTTGTTTCGTCAATGATTAAAATAACAAATAGATGTTTTATTCGGAGAAATTTTCAAAAAGGATGGAGTATTATTATTTTTAGTAAATTACTAGTAAATCGTTGAGATTATTCTAAAATATTTCCTTATAAAGTAAAAGTGTAATGAACAACAATAAACGTTTAAGAGTAAAAAATCTGAATTTCTAATAAGGTTTTTTTAAATTCACGTTTTGATTGAGACTAAATCCATAGAAATAGGATGCATGCCTATAGCTTAATTGGACGTTTTTTGAGGCTTGACAATGCCAACGGTTGTATTTTGATTGATAGTAATATTTTTTGCTTAGAGTTTCGAAATAAGGTCACGATTTCAAAACTTTTAAATTTAATACACGATTAGCCCCCATTATCAGTTGAAGGGCAACGTCCGCTTTGATAGCAACGATTACAATATACGAGTGTTCATTACTGGTTACGACGTACTTGAAAAAAAATTATGACATATAATTAAATAGATGAAGGTAGAGAAAATACACAAAGGAAACTACAACTCTTTATAATTTTTGTAGTATTTTTGATAATTAATTAAAATTTTGGAGTGAATTCGAAAGTAAATGACCATCAAATAAAGTTAAATCGTAGCCTCAATGTATACACATAACTACAAATAATATGGAGACACGGAAGTGTCGCCACCAAGTCGAGCAAAAGAGCACAAGGTAACTTATTCAAAAATCCTTTCTAGTTTAAACAGGATACTTTTTAAACTACGCTTTTATTTGTTGTTTTAATGATTCCAAAGAAATAATTTATGCATTTACAATGTCGTATTGACATTTGGGATCAGAAAAATTGTTGCCATTATAATTAACTATGACATAGAAGTTTTTAAGATTCCGCATATAAGGACGACAAGAAATTTTCTACATAATTTTTTGATGCTGAATTCTTTCGACATTTTCGTTTCTCTTTACGATCACAGACGATGTATCCCCACAAGGTATGTGTTTGGCATTCACAAGGTATGTAGATAAAATGGCAACTGTACGATGAGCTATCATTCGAAACATGTTCGTAGTAAAATGGAAAGGAGTGAGAAAAATCTAAAATATTGTATAGAAAATGTTTATTTTTTCTTCTTTCTAGATTCATTATTCAGTGTGAACAAAGAATACGACTGAAATCACTAGATGAAGACACTTATAAACATTAATCTTTGAAGAAATTATAAAAAATATATCTACTATAAAATAAATCTTTGAATCATTTCTAAGATTCTGTACCCAAGGGGTACATAGGGGACCCTATTATTCTGCCTTCTGTCTGCCAAAATGCTGTATCTAAATCAGCAATCAGATTTGTTTCCGTTGCAGCTAAATCAGCAAATATTAAAAACCATAATGACTGGTCGCTGACGGCTTCATAGGATTTTTTTGCGTGTTGACTTATGGTCGAACTTTAGACTGCACTACTTATCTTTAACAAGTGTCATTCATAAATGAGGTTGTTTCGATATAAAAATGCTTATACGCATATAACATGATGGCATTCACACGATAAAAATATAGACTGTTTTTTTCTAAAACACTAGAAAGTTTACTGATTTTTGTTAAATATCGACTGACATAACATTTTAAGATAAAAAAGAAAAATTAAATATATTCTTAACATCCAACAAAGTAGAGTTATATAAAATTTGTTGTAACAGCTCTATCAGCGCGCGCGGTATTGCTAAATTATGAATGATTCGTGCATTTTGATATTAGGTAAAATGGCCTCGAATAAGTTGGTGTAAAATTATTATTAAATGGAATAACTTTCAAATCGTGTACGTTTATATGTAAATGCAATTTTTTTATTTATGAAATCATCATCAATCAAATTTTATGAAATCACTAGATGAAGACACTTATAAACATTAATCTTTGAAGAAATTATAAAAAATATATCTACTATAAAATAAATCTTTGAATCATTTCTAAGATTCTGTACCCAAGGGGTACATAGGGGACCCTATTATTCTGCCTTCTGTCTGCCAAAATGCTGTATCTAAATCAGCAATCAGATTTGTTTCCGTTGCAGCTAAATCAGCAAATATTAAAAACCATAATGACTGGTCGCTGACGGCTTCATAGGATTTTTTTGCGTGTTGACTTATGGTCGAACTTTAGACTGCACTACTTATCTTTAACAAGTGTCATTCATAAATGAGGTTGTTTCGATATAAAAATGCTTATACGCATATAACATGATGGCATTCACACGATAAAAATATAGACTGTTTTTTTCTAAAACACTAGAAAGTTTACTGATTTTTGTTAAATATCGACTGACATAACATTTTAAGATAAAAAAGAAAAATTAAATATATTCTTAACATCCAACAAAGTAGAGTTATATAAAATTTGTTGTAACAGCTCTATCAGCGCGCGCGGTATTGCTAAATTATGAATGATTCGTTCATTTTGATATTAGGTAAAATGGCCTCGAATAAGTTGGTGTAAAATTATTATTAAATGGAATAACTTTCAAATCGTGTACGTTTATATGTAAATGCAATTTTTTTATTTAAAAAAATACATAATGTATAAGGAAAATTGGCCAGTTGTATCTGATAGAAAATTCAAAAATCTCGTTTGTTGTATGCTCTTTGAATATTAATTTTATTCTGTTTTTATAGCGGCAATAGAAATACATCTCTTTCAACTAACTTAAATCAGAAAATTTCAACAATCTATATATCACGATTTATAAGATACAGCCTGATGACAGACATATGGACAGCGAATCCTTATTAATAATGTCCCGTTTCTATCCTTTAAGTATCATACTCTAAAAGGAATACTTAATAAAATATATACATATATTGTTATGATTTAAGAAATATAATAGGTAAACTTCATTAAGTGTTTAATAATAATAACACGTTATTGTCAACACATTCTCTTCATCATTCATTCATTTATCTTCACAGATTTTACAAACTAAACAATACATCAAAGTGTAACAAATGGCGGTCTTATCGCTGAAAGCGATTTCTGCCAGACAACCATTGGCTGGATAGGAATGTTAATTATAACGAAACGGGTGTGTAAACTTATTCATTGTGTTTATGACATTTTAAAAATAAAACAGATATTAAAGACGATTGTAAGAAAATTCTGCAGCTCATTCGTTATTATAACACTAATGGCAAATAAAAAAGCAGATATTATAGACCGTTGAAAAAAACTGCCTATATACTATATAGTTATTAAAAAAAACTAGAAGCAAACAATTTTGTGTTGTGTATAATAAGAGCCATCAAATTGCACAGACTACGTAATTGGCCATTGTGTCATTCCCACAGCATAAATACTATTGTTATCGACGTTGAGTTTGATTTTTTATAAACATTACTTAATAGACGAATATAGTTATAAAATACTTACGGTGTAAGCCTGCGATATTAATACTGCTACAAACGTTAGCCTCATTAGATGTCCCATTTTATCTGCAAAAAAATGTGATTTTAAATATATAATTAGGTACTTAAAATGTTACTATATTTGACCTTGCCTTATCACCAACCGTTTTCCTGATATTTTAGGCTAATGCGTGTAACATTTATATAGAAAAAAATAAGAGAAAAAACTATTTTTTGTATTTCTTTCTCTTAAAATATTTCGTAAAATATTTAAATACATAATAGAAATGTTGTGCATTTTTAATTTTTTTTATTTGCTTATTTTCCTTTTTAATTGTCACTTCTCGGACATGATACACTTCAAAACGTTGTTTATTAGATTACACTTTTCAGTTATTGTTTGGAGTTCTCAGATTTATATTATATTAAATCACATTTTGTTTTTTTTTTAGTTTTTCGAATGAAAGGAAAAGTTTCTTGTTTGGCTTTACTTACGGTTTCTTTTATATTATATGAGAAAATAGTAACATATAACACAAAAGATATCACCTATAATTTGTTACTGCACTGACACGGCAAAGATTTGAACTTATAATACCTTTGTATAGGTAGTAAAGAAAACACTCAACTTTATACTTTGCGATAATTACTTGTAATTGGTTCACGTTAACTATGCTATATTAAAGTGATCCTATGAATATTTAACGAAATTAAAGTTTTCTATTAATTAATACAGTTAATGCTATTTTAATTTGATTAATTTGGTAATGGTATCATGACTCATAAGCCACTGTCATTTAAACTAGTTTTTAATTTCTGTTTTTGTTTCCATGAAACAATTAACATAATAGCTATTTGAATATTTGTATCGGAAATACCATGTATTAGGTACAGGCATTCACGTCATGCTTCATTCATAGCATAGATGAAATAATTGTGACGTGAATATTAAATTGGTGATAATTTGACCTCAATAAAAATGCTTTGAGGAAAATGTTATTTTATATATAAACTCTTTAATGATTGCCGAACTATTCTCAATGAGACAAAAACTTAAGGAAGCGGAAAAGAAAACTAATCAATGTGAAGTTGATAACAAACTTATCATATCTATAAGAAAAATGAAAAAGAAAAAAAAATGAAATTCTTACTCTTACGGGAAGCTACATCATTCAGAGGCTACTAACGGTCGGTTTCTGAATTGAGAAAAGTAGAAAATCTCAACTGAAACTGAGAACTGAGAACAATTCTCAATAACTTATTATTTTTTTATTTTCACAAGGCAAAAAGTCCTTTTTTATCGAACCGCTATCAACCGATTATTAGCAAAAATTAAAATCAGAAATAAAAACCTCTTTAAGTGACGTTTGAAATGGCTTACGTACGGTTTGATACGCGCATAACTTTAAATTCTCAATTAAGAAACCGGGTGATAGACTATAGTTCACGCGCATAACATCGCGGGAGAACGGCTAGTTAAAAATATTTTTGTATCTTATTTGCACAATACACAATCGGCTATCTGTATTTTTGATACGCTTTGTTCATTTTCTATTCAGCGTTACGCACTTCATTGAAATTTTTAGAAATCGTTATTGTAAATATTGTTACGTATCGTCGTATTTTGTCTGCATTTTGAAACAATGCCGCTATATTTGACCGACAATGGACGTTACAAACGCTTCCGCTCATTGAAGCAATATCCTAATGGCTTTTAATATTCTATAATGTAAAATAGAAGGTGTGTACTTTAGCAATTTCGTAAAAACGATAGATTATAATAATAGATGTTCAGTCAGCATTGCGTCTATACAAAAAGATTGTAAACCTTCAGACATTGATGTTAGTGTAGAAAATCAAGCGTGAGTTTTTATAACCTGATGTCGTGCTATGTATTGAAAGATTTTCGTAAAAAACATTTCTTTCGCTTATGTAAACTGGGTAAAAGTCGATTAGAAATATGCTCATTAAGAAACTGTCTCGACTGATTAATTGCAAAAGCACTTATTTCGCTAGCTAACGGTTACGGGTTCGAGTCCAGAATTGTATTCTATATCATTCTTGGAAGCATTTTAATTAAATATATTTATTATTATAATGGGATTACTGTGTCATTGGCAGCATCGCTCGGTTTGTCTGTCTTCATATATAGATTTATAGAATGAATTTATCGCATTTTATGTTTATAATACAAAATATTGTGTTCATTTTAATAGAAACTAATTAAATATTCATTTAATGAATTCTTTGTAAATTCCAGAAATTAGTTAACAATTAACGTTTCCGGGAATATTCGGTCTAAAGATCCGTTTCGATATAATAAATTACGTCAGTGTTTCTGATGGCTGGTGTCATAATAACTCTATACTACTCGCACTTTCACTAAACGCTTACGTCATTTGATATTTCTTATACAATTTCATATAATTTGTTTTATAAATCAGAGAAACCTAAATAAATTTTATAAATCAGAGAAGTGGGTTAACTAATTGAACTTCATATTAATTTGAATTTAAAGTCACATTGTACATGAAAAAGATTTCTTTTTATCATATATGATTAACTTTGCATTGTCAGTGCTATATTTACATTTAGTTTAAAGAAAATGCCTCAGTTTCAGGTGCCCGAGATGAGGTTCGTACTAGGTACCTTAAGCAATCCGGGCGGCTACTCTAACCATTGTGCTTTCTGAGACTGACGAATTTCTTAAACACTTATTACAAAAAGTGAGCGTCTTCTCAGATAATTCATCTAAACAGCAGAAAGAAATATATTTACAAACATTTTTATACTATGTAATCTTTGCATATAAAATACTATAATTATGGACGGCTAGATACTCGGTACTATTATTTATTAAGACGAGCTTCCAACCTCCAAATTGATCCTGACTTAATTTGTATTCGTATAGAAATTGAACTTCATGTCGATACATAATATCACAATTTGTTTATTTGTTTCATATCATATAATATTGTGATAAACTGGCAAACTATCACCTTAACCTAAAAAAGGTATTCGTCTATTTATTGTCACTAAATAAAGAAAAAATAAATTAACACAATTTCCATAATAAAATGCATTTTGGTCATAGAAACATAGATTTAGGCAGATAAGATGTGTTTCATTTTCAAGTACAATACGAAATACTAATAAAAAAAATATGACAAAATAAAAAGAAAAAAGGCATTCATCACACTTATTCAGTTAAGTAAATAACATTAACTGTCTCGTAGTTTATTCAGTTTTTTAAAATAATAATCCTGATTTCAAATTATTTAACGAAAGCATCCTAGTGCACGAGTATAATTTTTATTCATAATATGCAAAAAAAGTTTTATCAAGTCCCCTATTGTAGTGAATCACGTTGAGAACTGTGACTAGAATGTAAGATTAATTTACGCGTCTAAAGACAATGGGCCCCTTTAACTCTATTGTCATGGTATATTCTGAATGAATTCTTCGTTTGGCATTCCTGTGGACCTATATGAACATTTCCATGAAGTTACCTTAATATTACCTAAATATAAAAATATACTGAAGAGAGATCACTCGTGAATCCAATAATAAACTTTGTATTTACTTTTAAACTAGACTCGACCACGACGAACTCGAGAGCGTTTAGTCTACACCCAAATGTAGCTTGTCCCGAGTGCGCTCAATCGATATCTCACTCTCTACCCGAAAGTGACATTCGGGAGTAGACAAAGCGTTTCTCGAGTTTCTCATAGACGTACTGGTGACAAAAAAATATTTTACTGTAGATATAAATAGGTATATTAAATATCCAAAAATAGGACTTCGCACTTTATTTGATAATTCTGATGCAAAAATATTATTGTCATCGTGTGACTTGCATATTTAAGCAATTTACTAAAACACGCAAGTCACTCGACGGTGGATTATAAATTATATATTAGTCTGTAAAATTTAATGATTATTGAATTTAACATAAAAAAGGTAAAGCACTAAATATATCAAATTGTATCTCTATAATAAAAACCTAGAGTCCGTCTTTAGTACAGGTATATAAAGCAAATTCAGGCTTAAATCAGGTTATATAAAAGTATTACTTGACGATACAAGAAAGATGAACGAATATTTTTAATCATAATTGAATAAATAACTTCCTTAACACATTTTATGAGTTGCTTGATAGCGCAGTATATAAGCGACACGACCCGCGATCGTTGTTCCGAAGGAACTCTCGCGAGGATCGGTCACGGGATGGATGGCAAAAAAAATTGTATGTTATACTACTTTGTACTTTGGAAGGCACGTTAAGCCGTTGGTCCCGGCTGATTTGAAGTCAGTAAAAGCCATATTGGACCAGCGTGGAGGGTTATGACCCATCCTCCTTAACCATTTGTACAGACGGCCTGACTTCCTGCAATGTGGACGTTAAAGATACTAGAACATTATTTATCACAATTAGCTAAGTTGTAGTATCTTTTATCACTAAGAACGAAATGAATTCGTATAAAGTCGTACAAGGGTAAGAAGTATATTGCTAATATAAGTGTCCTAGTAGTCCTAAGTGGAGCGATACAAAACAGTGTATTACTAAAAAGCGATAAGAAGGACATTTTCACATATATTGTCACGTTTTTGTCGCTAATATACATCTATATTCAGTGTGGTTTTGTTAGCTGGGAATATGAATCTAATTTATAAGATTTGAAGTGATTTCTGCAATTATTTTCGAAAAAAAAATATTTGACTAATACTGTAAAACGGTTTTCCACTTCAAATATTGGGTTTCATTGCTTCTCGAAAATCTTAAAACAATCTTTTATTGAATCCATTTGATCTAAATAAAAACAAAACTTGATGGTTACGTTAATTTGTAATGTTTTGTTTTAATTGATTGTAGATTCGATTGTATCGAATCGAAAAAAATCTATAGATCACTTTAAATATGTAAGTTCATATAAAAGTCTCAGTAAATTATTAGAATTTTCTTTATACAGGTATAAATAGCTCATTATGAATCAATGGTAAATCTAAATAATTAAATACTGGTAATTTCCGTAATGCGTATAATGCAATTATCTGTTCGTCTTTACTCTTTTAACGCAATTATCCTTAACGAGTTTTAATTTTACATTCTTATTATTTTTATTTCATTAGCGTATCCGGCTTTCGAAAAACATTAATGAGTTATGTTTGAATATAATTTATTAGATGAATTATTTTGTACGTAAAATTGCATAGTTATTCTCACGGAAAAGAGAAAAAAATATAGAATCCACAGGCCTGTCAATGACACAGAAAGAGATAGAGGATGGCGTATTGCCCGAATAAGAGTGATATCAATTTGTTTTGGTTCACATGATCTACATGGGATATAATCCCCTGATATTTCGGTAATATGATGACTACTCTACCAAATTATCTACCATAGATATCAAAATAGCATTATGATGTAAAATTGGTCAAATATAATAGTGAAGTTAACTATTTTAATAAGAATTAGTTACTTTCACTGCTTTTTAGCATATTTCTAATAATGCTTCAATTATCTACCTGAACGGCGGAAATAAATATTTTTGCACATACGTTATGTATCGATTAAGTAGAATATGGGTCCCAATTAGGTTTTTTTTATATTTACGTTAATAAGTTTATTGTTTAGTATTATTCGATAAAAAAACACCAACATATTTTTGTAAATGCAAATTTTATCAAAAATCGGTTGTCTATTTTTAACTAAAAACATATAATACGAAGAAGTTATAGAGTCTCTTGTGGAAGTGATTTCAATTAAAATTTTAATCTACTAAGCGGAAACCTCATAACACATGGAATATTACTTAATGTTCTCTCTCGGTTAAGTTACAATTAAGTTCAGCTAACCTTGTTACGTCTTTAAGTTACCACAGTTGCGTGCGATTTCATAATTAAAGTGGCAATGATTCTATTGTCCGCTTGTTAATTTGAAACTATGTTAAAGTAATATGTTACTTAAATAATTTAAATAAAGTTTTTGTTATTAAAAATATATATATAATGAATCAGTGGATTGCTATACTTTTAGTTAAATAATACATTTGATTACCAAAAACGTTCTCTTAAAAAATGTTATAATTTTTAATGAAAAATACTTAAAAACCCATCCAAGATGGGACTCGATTATTAGTTAATATTTTTGTCGCTACAAACAATTAAAAAAATTTGGCGTTTAATTTACTTTTTAAGATAAATAAAAAAATACTTACCGGTTTATTCAATTCCTTTTGTAAAAAAACCAAAACTAAACCTAAAATTTTTGTTATATAACTTTGTACTCAAAGTTACTTATAGAGTTACACTAAACAATATATTAAGCCAACTAACTAATAGAAATTTCGGCGAACAACTGACGCGTAGAGTCGCGTGCGCAACCAAAGGCTTTGCGTTTAAAACTAGCTGTGCTCTTGTAGCAAAGCTTATGCCATTCCCTTCCAATTACTAACCGGCGTCAATCAGACCGGTTGCAAAACCTCAGTTACACCGCATTTTAAAACTGCATATGAGTTCTTAAAATAACACCTTGTACTATTAATAAAACCCTCATAAAACTACGTGCATATTTTAAAACATAAAATAGAGAACGGTGATAAAGGCTCAAACAAAATATGTTTAAATAGCGTTCGAGTAAAACCTTTTTATTTTTAACCGGCTTCAAAATCAAAAAGGAGTTTATATATTCGATGGCGATGTTTGTTTTTTATGCATGTTCACTATGGCCGCCAACTGTTGACTGATTTTCAAAATTCTTTTTTTATTCGATAGCTTAATGAGCAGAGGCAGTCCCATTTAAATTTTATCGTAATCGAATCAGTAGGTTTCCTTTAACGCTTTTCATCAGATATCACCCAAATATTTAGATGATATTTTTATTCATAATGAGAAATGCATAAAAATCCACTTTGTCCCTGGCACTCTGAGATGGCATTCGAAATCATGACCTTTCGCAATTCGTAGGTTTGAGTGTGTAGCTGAGGCTGAGTGGATTTTTTAAGCATTTTTCATTAAGAATATTTTCCAGTATAACAATGTGAATGCAAAATTAGTTAAATATAATCAAGTTATTCACGGTTAGATTATATTAATTAAAATATCACGCATTATTAAGCTTGCGTTGGCATAATAAAGGATTATGATATGTAATTTTAAAGTGTTATCAATATTTGTGGAATCGGGCTTACTGTTGAATAACGTTCAGTTCTATCATCGACTGCATCATTATTCTATTTGCATATTCCATTAGACTTATTAGTGAGAAAAAACCCTTTCATCGACTATTACATCAGTCAATTAAGTGGTCTTTCATTATTCTTTCAAATATAGAAGGTCTGAGTCCTTGCTGTGGGAACGTAAAATGTCTGACGACGATGAATTAATCTTATTGCCTTACTATATATATTTCTAATTGCATTTGTCATAGGTATAATAAAATAATGTCAAGCACGATTGATTTGTTTAAAATTTTAAATTTATACGTTAACGTCCGTGGTTGCTCATTCACACATATTTTACTCTCATATAAACCTAGCGGTAGGTTCAAGATTCATAATTATTGTCAAAACTTAAAAGTGTATAAAAAGTCAAGGATTTTCAAAATGTATTTATTTTCAGCATTGCTTTGCTCATATTTTTGCCAGCATCGAATGTGTACTTCATTCTCATTTCAAGTTCCCTCGCTTCAAATAAAATTGCTTTAATACCTACTACACCCGAGCTTCTGTAGAAGTGAATGCCAATATTTTCCACTCTTGAAGCCTTAAGTAGTCGTTAGCGCAGCATTGATTGCTTTATATTTGATTTTCCTATCGTCATTTTTAAAAATATTTATTATATTTATAAATGTAAATTTAATTCATTCATCGCATAATATACGTAGACTTCACGAAGTAGAAAGTGCAAGTGAAATAAATCAACCTCGAAACCGACTTTGAGCACAGTGATATCGCAGCATAGATTAGCAATGAAATAAAACCATCGTTAAGGGAAAGTAATCGAATCGATTTTTTTTGAAGTAGGTAGGTTTTATTTAATTAAACCTCTATGCTGTGACAGTTCGAACTTCGAGTTCAACGCTAATTTTAAAGTAAAGCACAATTAAAGTAATGTTAGTGATTGCAGGCATTTGTCACATTATATTAGAGGGCAGATATGTAACTTAATCTTCGCGGAGATTAAATAAAAATGAAAACTTTTCAATTTTGCAGAGTATAAAGGGCCATTAAAATATTGCAATAATATACCATTTGCTTACATGTTAAGATTAGCTTAAGACTCCAGTAAAGCAGTAAATACCGAGAGATTAGATAAAAATGAAAACTCTTAAATTTTGCAGAGTATAAAGGGCCATTAAAATATTGCAATAATATACCATTTACTTACAAATGTTAAGATTAGTTTAAGACTCCAGTATAGCAGCCCAAAAGTGCACACAGTAGCGTAAGAACACGTGGACGACGCCAGGGGTTATAGCTAATTTGTTCACATACGTATATATTTTATAAGATAATATTGTTTGGCAGAATTTGGTTCATAACTGAATTGCGTTAAGATTTCAAGACTTGGTCCTAATACAATTAATTGACATGACTTGAAAGTTGCAAGTAACAAACCTCTCTACTAGATTATTTATATTTATATCCAGCAGAATCTTGAAAGCGTCATTCAGGATGGTTTTTAAATAATGCTTCCCCGTTTTTCCTTTTTTACGACTGAAGTAATTTTTTTCTTCCGATAATACAAAAGAGTGTCATAATTCACAAGTCATTCCAAGTATTTTTATCGTCTTCAAAGGGAACCTTATAAACGTGTCATATTTAACTGTAATATAATTAAACTGGCAAACGGTCGTGGAATATAATCTGATTTTCCTATTTGACGGTTATGAGACACGGAATGTTACTAAGACATATTTTCATATTTTTCTATTTGATATTTATATTTAAAAAAGATTCCTAAGAAAGGATATTAAGCTGAGTTCATATTTGAGATTATATGTGCCATGCGTAATTCAATGTAGCTAGCAAAGTGTGAAGTGTGTTAAAATATGTTTCAGAGGGCATGCTAAGATAACTAAATAAGCGACTTACCAAAAAACAATAAATTCCTCTACGCTTACATTTCTGCTATTAGTTGTAAAAAATAGACGTTAAAAAATATAGTCAAGTTGTTCGTATTTAAATAAAAAATTGATTTTCTTTATACTACAGGACAACTTTATAGCTCTGTAAACTACCTTGGAAGAATTAGTATCAACTTCTCTTACAAAACTTTTATGGACTTTTTTATCGGGAAAATTCTCTCAAGTACTTAATAGAGCAAAAATAATTTGCTTAAAAGAAATAAAAATATTCCATTTCTCCGTAGAGCTATTTTAAGAAAAAAATAAGGAAATGATAAATATCATTGAATTAATAACAGAATGTATTAAATCTACAACAATACTCTTGTCTACATGAATGATAAATTAAGAACATGAATAACAATAGCTACGGTGAAAAAGATATTACGTTTTTAGAAAAAAAAGTCCGTAATATTGACAGCGGATGTATTAAGAAGTCGTATTCTAAAATACGAAATGAAATTTTTCTTTTTAAAAACATGTTTTACATCTACATCATTACCTACTAAAACAAATGCCAACTAAAACCAACAACTTAACATGTCTTCCAAAGTACAGAGTAGCTAATAATTTTTGGTCACCCGTCCCATGACAGACCCATGCGATAGTTGCTTGACAACAACGATCGCGGGGCGCGGTGCTTGTCCACTACGCCACCGAGCTATTTGCATACTACGGCTGCTGCTAGCTTAATTAATTAAAATAAATGAACGAAGATTACGAATAAATTATTTATCTGTCTTCACGTTGAGATCTTTCAAACCACACAATAGATTTTAATGTAGTTTTCATCTGTATAGCGTGATTCAAGGAAGGTTTCTATGTATAACTAGCTGTAATCCACGGCTTCGCCCACGTGGTCCAAGGGTACTGTTTGTGTACACACTGGACTGCTATACTGAAGTCTTAAGGCAATCTTAATTAAAAATCTGCCAGTGAGCATCTTCATTTATAACATCATCATTAGCTTATCAACATCCCTCACTGCGGTGGCATAGGCCCAATAGATGGAACCAATTATGGAAAATCTGCCGGTCAAAATAAATTATTTCAACAGATATACGTCCACCCAGTATTTTTACGTCAAATTAATAAATTAACTCATATATTTTGAATTTTAGTTGCTGTTTTAGATAAAACTTATTCCTATCATTAGTAGATAATTTCAAGTATTTTATTATTTTTAGTATTCTTTGTTTAAGTCATAATGATCGGCAGTTAAGTATACTTTTCGCAAACATAATTTAATGCCCCCGGTTAAGTATTAATATCTCGTTACTAGTTATTAAAAATCCAATTATTATTTAGTCGTCTGGTGAATAATTCTTCATTAAAATATGTTATAAAAATAACTGGGCAAGCGAAAGTCGAACTCATGCTAAACGGTCCCGTATCATTATAAAAAACGTTAAAAAAGCGTGTTTGTTGTTTTCAAAGTTGTTCGAAATTTTCGAGTTATATCCATTTGGCCCACTATTACTCGCAAACTTGTAAAGCTAACTTATTTGTGATAGTTGTCCTATTAAATTTGTTATATATAAATACTACTGACGTAACGTTTGAGTTTCTAACAACAACCGTTTAGTTGGTAGAGGGAGAGGAACATTTGAATAACGAAAATTGGCACTTTGAAGCTTAATAAGTCACGAACGGTTAACTAAATAGAACAACTGTCTTCCCTCACACCGAATATTTTTGAAGCACCTATAAAACGATACTTCACGCTATGGGAAATTAAAATTTTTAATGTTCGTAGCCCATTTTACACGTAGGAGGTAACCGATTTTTTAAAGATTTAATTTTACTACTTTTTCGGCGTGATTAAAGCGTATATTCATGCTAAATTACGCCTTTTTAACACCAATCGTATTCGAGCTTGACGAACAGACAGAAAAAACGATAAGATTTCTAATTGGCCACGGAACCCTAAAAACCGCAAAAGTGTAAATGAAAGCGAAATCGTTTGATAAAAATCGGAAAAAATAAAGGCTACGAACATAACAAAAAATTAAATCCCGTTTTAAAAGTAGAAAAGGGTCAGTAGCGTTAGCAAAATATATTATTTTCGTATTATTAACCGACATAATATATGCATTTGATATTAGCGACAACGATTGAACCGATTTGAATTATTCAAAACATTATTTCATCCTGCGTAAACAGCTTAAATCATTTAATAATATGCATTTGGAAAAGGATGACATGGATTATTATTACAATGACAAATTGAATTATAAACAATGGTTGCTATGATAACGATTTAATGCCCTATACAAACTTCTGCTTCCATTTTCATCCCTTTATGTGCTTGTTTTCGGGATAAGATATAAATAGACATATGCTGTCGTGGACTTTCTTTTAGAACATATAAAGGAGGTGAATTTCGTAATACATGCTTTTTATGTCACTTTCAAACGAACGCAAGGAAAGGTCTCAAAAAATTCTTACAACATTTTTCATTGCTGCTCCACTCCTATTAATCATAGCGTGCTGTTATATAGCATATACCTCAATAAACGAACTATTCAATGCAAAAAAATAAGGCAATTGTTACCAGTAGTTCCTGATATTAGAGAGTTTAACCAAACAAACATTTAGAACATATAAAGGAGATCAATTTCGTAATACATGCTTTTTATGTCATTTTCGAATGAACGCAAGGAAAGGTCTCAAAAAGTTTTTGCAACATTTTTCATTGCTGTTCCACTCCTATTAATCATAGCGTGCTGTTATATAGCATATAGCCCTCCTCGATAAACGAACTATTCAACGCAAAAAAATAAGTCAATTCTTACCAGTAGTTCCTGACATTAGAGAGTTTAACCAAACAAACATACACTTCAGCTTTATTATTAGTATAGATTTAGGACCGTGTGGGCGAAGCTGCTGGTATAAAGCTAGATTTATATTTACTTCAATGATAGAAGTATATTACAAAAAATACATATATACTTATTTAAGTTTTATAAATCGGGCACTTAACAAATTCTTGTTATTTCTGAACGCAAGTAATGTAAGACTGAAAATAAAGGTTCTAAGAAGTCTTAAAATCGTTTGACTCTGACATTTTCGTGTCTGTGTCTGTATTACCACATTCAGTTGAAAATAAAAAACCATTCTATATAAAGTCAGAGGTCGTCTTTTACCTTTTTAACCGACTTCAAAAAAGGAGATTATCAATTCAAGGTGTATGTATGTAATTTCGTTGGAATGACGTAACATTCATATATGTTGGTCAGTATAGGCTTCTGAACACATATGGAATATTTTATAGACGTATGTTTGTTTGTATATACGGATATCTCGCAAACTAGACGTGCGAGTGCAATGATTCATTTTTGTTTGATTGCATAGCTTTCACCTTAGGGTATACTATGAGTTTTATCAAAATCGGTTCAGTAGTTTTAAAGATATAACCTATTAAAATTTAAGCTACTCATAAAAGGGGTAAAAATTATCTGTCTTGCAAAGGAGTGAAAATAAATGGCGTTATTTTCAACTAACTTCAGAAAAAAGGAGGCTGTCCACCTGAGTTTATCCGAGTATGTAAGTCATTAATAGACTTAACAAAAGAGGTCATCAATTTGACCTGTATAATTTATAATTTATAAATTCTTTTTAAGCACCGACCTCCAAAAATATTGTTGGTGTATCCACTTTTTGTGTTTCAATCTTATAGAAAATAAAAATTTGTAGTATTATTTCTCCCTTTTTAGTGTTTTCTCTTTATAACGATTTTCTTGAAGTCGGTTTAATTTTGTTTTTTGTGTTCGTGTACTTTTCATTTTTATTCTAATACGAAATTATTTTATAGAGAAGGACTTAAAAGATTATTAAAAGATTTCTACGAATTGGAATTGAAGTTCTCTATGTTTATTCGTAGAATATTTAATAATTCATTAATAAGTGAAAAAATATTGTCAAGTAAATATTGATAAATAACTAGTTTAATAAACTGTAAACAATTTATAGTAGATACAACTAGTTGTTATTGGCCACGCTATCTGCATATAATGCAGCTTCCCATAGATAAAATAATTTTTGAAATCAGTACCATAGTTTCAGAGCCTTTTCAATGCAAACAAATAATTTTATCCTCATTATAAGTAGCATAGATAAGCTTTAGATATTACTAAATATTTCTAGAGGCTTATCTATAAAAGAGGTTTAATTATTGTAAACTAGCTGTGCCCGCGACTTCGTCTGCGTGGGAAGTATTTTGGTAGAATTCTTTTTTTCCTATGAATGCAGACGAATCGAATAAGATCAATGGGCCATAACCCACTACGCGGGCTTAATGCGGATCGGTGGGTGTTAACGTTGCTGATGCAGTCAGGACTAACGGCTTAACGTGCATTGTGCCAGTGTTGTGCACTGTGCTCAAGATAATAATGTTTTGGTCACCAATCCTGTAAACGGTCCTTACGAATGTTATTTTTCTATTTTTTTCTCGTTTTTCGCGCTCTGGTTGTCGCTTGAGTCTGAGCATTTTATTCGTACCTTTAAATGGTCCTTCTTTTGTTTTTGATCTTTTTAAATTATTATTATTTGTCTAGTTGTATGCACAATCGACTATTTATTGTTCTATTCTTCATGTAATGCTAGTTTGACTGGAAGAAATCGCTGGCAGACATGAGTTTGTTGTTTGTACTTATTTATGTAAAATAAGTATTCATGTTTGTCCTTGTTGTGCAGTATTTACTTACTTATTGAACTGCAATTTAAACCGAATGCGCTAACCCACTACGCCATCGGACCCCTTATACCTAAGCTATACTAATATTATAAAGAGGAAAGATTTGGTTGTTTGTTTGTTTGCAACGAATTTGCTCCAATACAACTGGACCGATAGTTGCAGAGCGATTCCGACCTACGGGAAGCTACATCAGACGCGCATGTCATAGGCTATATTTTGCGGCAAAGTCGTGGGAAAATAGCTAGTTCATTATACCCTGTGAAAACTTATCTGCGGTACGCCTGTGTAGTATGAAGTCAAAACGGGTTGGCGATAATCGAAACTACTTTCTCGATCTCTCTAAAAGAAGTTTCATACTCATACCATATTGCATGTATGTAAATGCTTCAGATTCAACTTTATAGTGCATGGGCCTCGCGATGGGCAGTTAAATACGCTTCGTGTTGTTCAGGTGTCTCCCGAGACCGAGCGCTTTCTGTCTCTCTTTCTTTGTCTATAAAAGTCGGTCAGTACATGTCTGACGGAAGATACGTGGAGTTTTATTTATTGATATAAAAAAATATAAACATATTTTAATTTCGACTTTGAACACTCGAAGGAAATCGTCTACTAACATACTTCCGTGAGGTGCTTAACTGAGCTTCTGTCAGATTTGAACGGCCCTCATCATCATCATCATCATTATCAGCCCTTTTACGTCACCAACTGCAGGAGCTCAGGCCTTTCTTATGGATGGTTAAAGAGGATGGGCTACGACCCTCCATGCTGGCCTAATGTGTATTGGAGGATATTAACGACTGCAAATACAACCGGGACCAATCGCTTTACGTGCTTTCAGAAGCTTGGAGTTGCTTGAGATAATATTTTTAGGTCATCCATCCTGTGCCCGACCTTTGCGAAAGTTGCTTAACAACTACAATCGCGGGCCATGGTGCTTATTCACTACGCCACTGAGCTACTCTTAACCGACCCTCAGACTCGCGTAATTATATGAGTGTTGTGACCAATAAATAAAGCATTGTTTCCAGTGAAGACTAAAAATAACAACTTTGAAGTACGTATCTACGGCAATTTGTATGTTAAAAAAAACAAAAAGAGTATTAACATAAAAAAATAGCAATAAGAGAACAAAATGTATATAACTCGAGTTGTCTTTACGTTCTTAACTTCAGTTGACGTGAATCTAAGTTTTTTAACGTCGTGGAAAAACTTCTGTATTTGTCTCTGTTACCTGGCAAGCAACAGGGGTGAGTAGGATTCTTCTCCGTGAACCCGACAGTGAGTTGCCCGGTGGGTTCCCAGAAGCCTATACTCTCCAAAACCCGTACTCTACACTCTCTCATAGGAGATGAAACCCGGCAAGCTATGGCCGAGTCACCAGGACACTCAAGTATTGGACCATTGGTCCCCTTGCAGATGGAAAATTGAAGACGCTCGGGTAAATCGAGTGCCTCTCCCAGACAGACGAAACCGTGCAATGTGGGAGCGGCTGCCAATCACCTCCGTGGCCCCGACGACGACGTGAACCTAATCTGATAAAAATATGCGTTCACTGTAAACTACTCGAGGTTTAATTGCAGCATCGGAAGGCTCTTTCCGCTTGTTCTCCTACTCGCGTGATCGTATACCACATGTCCATTATAAGCTGAACCCTATTTAATATGATTGGCCATATATAAATGAGGTCAACTTACTTCGGAGTTGTCAAAATTTTGGAATCTTATTTTTTTATTTGTCATCATACAAATTATCATTTTATAGACAATATTAATTCGTAGCTCGGTGGCGCTACGGATATGCGCCGCTGCGCACGATCGCTATTGCTAAGCAATTTTCGCAAGAGTAGTTCACGGGATGGGTGACCAAAAATTATTAAGCAAAGGCCTGAGGCCCTGCAGTTTGGCTGTGAAAGAATTAATGATGATGATCAATATATCAAAGACGAAAATTTAATAAAACAGTAAATATTTCATAGCAATTTTGACGACCACGTCACTTCAAATTGACATAACTTTTTTATTTGTGAACCGATTGAAATAAATATTACACTAAATGTTAACGGAAGAATGCCGCAATATAATAGTGAAAACTGCATGTAAATCGGTTCAGCCGTTTCTGAGATTATCGTGCACAAACGCACAGACAAACAGACAAACCGACAAACAGACAAACAGACAAAAAATTTAAAAACCATTGTTTTGTGTTCTATTACTCTTATAAATGTTCCTCATAACAGTTTTTTTCATATATCTTCAATGTACAGACATCGATCGGTTACGTTTTTATTATAGTATAGATTATACGAACTTACTATAAGTGATTAGGTATATTTCAATTGTACGAACTTATTAGACGCTTAGATAATCGAAAAAGTAGTACAATACATATTCCGACAGTCCTCGGCCATTAATTTTAGAACCAAAATTAGCGATATTCCAAGGCTATGAAATCAAAAAAGACAAAAAATGTCATCTTAATGGGATTCATTACTGTTATTATGCGAATAGGAAATATTAATGTAATCGATATTTATATAGGCACCTACTGTGTAAATAATTCCATATGATAATTATAGAATATTTACAGCCAAACAAAAAATCGTATTTGGTTTTCCCTTCTTTATAATTTAAGTGCAAAGATCACTTAAGTTGGGTTCAATAAAAAAACCACAAATAAGCAGTATTAATATTTACTACATTTGAAGACTATTTGAAATGTTAATGTGTGTGTATTTACTTAACTATTTCTTAAAGTTTAATATGATATCATTGATTGGTGTATAAATAATCTCTCATTTTATATGTTAAAATATTAAAGTTACAATCATGAGCCTCGATTATTTATTTATAGTAATATTATAGAGAGAAAGGATTGCATTGTTTATTCGAGCAACTTTAAAATTTTTATCATGTACCGGAAACCAAAACATTGCATATATTTTGGTTTCCGGTACATGTCACATTCCGGTGACATAGGATATAATTTACGCTTAAGCTACTTGCCTTGGAATTTTAGAAATGTATGTGATGTTATCCAATGTATATATTATGATGTTATCCAATGTATTATTATTATCCAATGTATGTATACATTTTGAATTAGCTATTATCAAAAATAATCTTATTGTATTAGAACTATATTGTTGAAATAGAAACTCAAAACTTTTGGAACTATATAATTAATGACGTTTTCGACGCTTCAATGTGTTTCTGTATTCAATTTCATCACAATCGGTCTAGCGGTTTGGCTGTTAAAGCGTTATTATAAACAAAATACTTGTGCATGTTGAAAAGTAACATTGATTTTCAATCTTTATGTAAATTGTATTATTGAATAAATTATGAATAAAACCTTGGAAAGTTTTAAACGGAATAAAATTGGCATTGCCTTCAATATACTATAAGTAGGTACGTATGTTCACTCACAGTCATTTAGTATTATTTTAATAGAGAACCGGAATAATTTAAATTATTTTAACGTAATCATTGTCAATTAATAAGCTTATTATGATTCATTATATTATAATGTTAAAAGTATATTGTTTTTAGGGTATGGTTGAATTATGTACATTATTAGTGGGTTTTGTTATTTCAACATAACTTTTGAATAACTTAATGGATATAAATGTATCATAAGAAACGCTAGATAATCCCAAGTAAGATTGGCTATATATTTTTTTAATATTCTATATGGCGAATAGATGACGCCAATTAAAAGAAATATCTTCAATTAAAGTTGTTTCATCTGGGTATCAAAATTAATTTCTTGATGAGTATATCCCAAAAATATGTAACTTCTTTATACGATTAAATGCTCACTAAAGGAATAAAATAAAAATAATATTCTCACTTTGTCCCTAGCACTCTGAGATGGAACTCGAAAGCATGACCTTTCGCAATCCAGGCGACTGCTCTAACCACTAAGCTACCCAGGACCTATTATTATTTGCTGTAAGGGGCTATGCAGTTCCCTGAGGAACTGTAGTCAAGGTCTATTGTGACTTGCCGCCAGAGTTATAGAAACTACTTTAGCTCGGTAGACTTCAAAAAGTCTATAATATTCCTGGCTTTGCGAAATTTTATATCTTCTGGGCTGATTATATGTCGTCCCAGATGTATAGTTCGTTTGTGGATCAGTGGTCCACATTCACACAGGAGATGTTTTGGTGTTTCACGTTCCTGTTCGCAATATCTGCAAATGTCAGTGTAGTTTCATGTTAAATAGGTGTCTGTTTAATTTGCAGTGTCCATATAAGGTTCGTACAATTGTACTTATATTTGTTCAAGAGCTTTTATACCCAGGTACCCAGGACCTTTTTTTTTTGACGCTGAGAAATGCGTTACGCATTCTCGCTACACCCAGCGCGGGCTTCACGGGTTATGTGGGACTTTTCCTGCGGCCGCACCCCCTAAAGGGCTAGACAAGAAGCAGGAGTTTACCCACTAAAACTCAGCGATGTCCCTCGCATGGAAGGCGATGCACGGGATCGGCCCGAAGGCCATACACCGAGCGGTTCGCCTCCATTTCGGCCCGCCCTGAAAAGGGCAGGTCCCTCGCGGGTTAGGAGTACGCCTCAGAGACTTTCGAGATGCACCTTATACCCAGGACCTAACAGGTCCGATGAATTTTTCAAGCATTTGTTGCTTTTTCGCTACTAAAGAGCGTATTCTCATCAATGTTCAGGCAATTCATCTAAACAACCGAAAGAAAAAATTACACAAATATATAAACATTCAATAAGATGAAAATTTATTCTAATTATTACATTTGATTAGTTTTGCATTCACAATGCTATACTGAAAAATATTCTTAATGAAAAAAAAATTAAAAGTAGATTTTTCATTGTGGATGAAAAATTGATCTACTAAAATAAAAATAAATATAAATAATTTAAAAAGTCATAAACGCACAAACAATAAAGCAAATTTTTGCAATATATTAACTTAATAAGGATTATGACTAATTTTGACTGTTTGTCCGTCAGGTAGATTATTGGAGAATATACTAAACAAGTATTTTTATTTTTTGCGTTATCAATAAATTACGGCGGTACGTTGCGTTGAAAATCGCATGACGTCACGACTTTGTACATTTTCTAAATAGATATGATGTAGCGAGCCCATCAATATCTGTACCTCGAAAAGGATCACTTTGTTTTCCATCTGTCCGTTTGTCAATCCTTTTTATTAGGAACAATTTACAAATTAGGGATAATAATTGATTTTATCAAGCTGAAATCAATTATTATCCCTAATTTGTAAATTGTCCAGGAAATTTCGAAATAAATTTACAGATTCGTTAGACTTATTACCAAGTAGGTATATTTAAATTTTTCTTATAATTAAAATATATTTATTAGCTTACACCTAAAACGCTAGAGTGTAATTTCTCAATTAAAATCCTTTTCCTGTAGAAGTATCTTTTTTATCAACCGAAACATTATGATAAACGTTTAGACTAACAAATTATACGAACCATTAAACCGATTCAGAGTCTAAATAATCATGCTTTCAAAACAATTTGCGAAACCTTCAATCTATTATTCATGTTCCATCCAGTTTGTTTCTCTTTATAATATCGTATTCTTTGGTTAAATTATAGAAAGGCGTATCGTTTTGGTTGTGACAAAGAAAAGCTCGGAAAGAGGCGCTCGAAGAAACGCTGTATCATTAATTTTGTATTAGCAAAAAATGCGCCGCAAATTATTCGTGATGCGGAGTTGGGCACCATTTGCAGATGATAAACTCTTACTTTTTCTTTTATTTTTATCAGAATTGATAGGAGAATAAATGTATTTATAATGCCATAAATTGGCCTTTTGTAACTCAGTCGAATAATGCGCCCGGATGGGTGTCAATTGAGTTCGATTCGGAATAATGTTTATATTTTGTTTTCATGTAGTATTCAAAGGGAAAGAACGATTAGTATATCTATACTAATATAACCATCTGGTTATTAATTATAAAATTAAGAAAAAAGCTAAACTAGTCGTGTGACATCACATATAATACTAATATTACAAAAAGGGAATTTTTGATTTCTTGTTGGTTTGCATTGAATAAAGCCCAAAACCATTGGATGGATTTTAAAAATTCTTTCAGCCAGGAAGCTCTTGCATTCGTGAGTGACATGGATCATAATTTATACAGGAAAAGTCGCGGCAAATCAGTTAGTATCAAATAAAAAGTTTTATTGTGAGCTCTGTTATGTTATTTTTTTATAATTGAAACTAATTTAAAACTAATGGGCCTTAAATTTTGGAAAAAATATAGTAAATGGCTTTAAACCCTTCGCGACTTGCTCTTGGCCTGTTTATTATTATATTTCTGCGGTCACTTAACTTTTAATAAAACAACTTTGGAATGTTGTTAAAGCTTGTGTAGATGGAAGATTTAGTGAATACTTATGTTAAAGCAATGGATCATTCGTCGAGTGAATGTTGATTGTAATTTTTTAAGTTGAGCAGTCATCACTCGGTATTTTTAACAGTAAACTACTGTAATGTTGTGTAACTCACACATTTTTATTTTTCCTCTTGAGATACTCGAGAGGTACCACTCATTTGAGGCGAGGTTAAGAGAATGAAATAAATGCAAAGATTGAATATGTAGCGAGGCGCAAGGCAAGTGAAGGAGGGAGTTGGACGCTTTGCACGCGCCACTACTCGCCGGACGAGCCGAAAGAAACATTTGTGATAAATGATCGAATATTGAAAGCTTTATTATAATTAAATATTGTTGTAAAAGTTATTGTAAGAATATTTTCTTATGCAGAATGAATTTTGGTTAATAACTTTTTTCGTCACTCAATAGGCACTTCTTTAATGTTATTTTTATATAATATTTTTTATTTTATTTTTATTCGTTTCGTTTTACTTCAAGCGATTAATATTATTCTAATAGGATAAGTTACCAATATATCAATTGAAAACATATATTTATTAAAGAAAATCCACAAACATATCTTCGTATTTATCATAGTATTACACCAATAATGTTTCCTCTAATAGTGACTCTTATTTTAGATATACAAAAATCACTTGACACAGCAATACCAGAAGAGATCTTACCGCTAGCTCGTCCGAAGACAAAGTGTCCTTTCAACAAAGCGTTTTGTTTTACATTACCACAGAGCATACAGACACGAATGTGCCACAGACTATTTATCGATAGAGTAAAGAAAACACGAGGTGGTGCCAGTAGTATGAAAATAGGAATCGATGACAACATCCGGCCGGCAGCAGCTGAGAACACACAAATATATAGGTATATAGCATTTATAGAATCAAATTCCTGCTTTTGTTTTTCATTATTGCATTAATTTTTATGTTATCGCTTACCGTTTCTCGAAGTGACGTCACATCAATATTTTTTTTGTTATCTGAGTATATAAACTTATCTGAGTTAGTAAAAAGTCTGTATCCAAAGAAAATTAAAAGAAGTCAGTATAATAAAATTGAAGGCTGAAATTTGGACCCATGTTTTTGTTATACCTCTTTCATTCTGATATGCACAGCCTATCCATACTTTTTTTAATTACTTTAGAGTTTCTGACACTTTGCAGTTGCTTCATTTATTACAAGAGATTACAGGTCTGACCCAACAAGAACGTGGATTATTATTAAAGTGCCTTTTCAAGTTTGTGTCTGTTTACGCGGCCATATTTGTTATTTCAGGAGTAAAATTAGTAAATAAAATAAAAAGTGACAGAGAAGTATTTATAATTTCAAATATCAGTAATGTTTCAGTAATACGAGTAGGACTCGGTACAATTCGATTCGCGCTCGATATTTTTTCAAAATAGAACATTATATTTTTCTAACAGTATAACAGTATAATATGTGCTTATCGAGATAATTCTATCTTGTGGTTATTTTGTTTGTGATTGTGCACCTTACCACGTATTCTAAAATTCCTCGGACATTAATTCCGCCTATGTAAGTACGTGTGTGCATGAAGAATAAATAAATAAATGAAATAGTAGTCTTTAAGATAGGTATATTTAAAGCCCTTTGCGTAATAAATTCGATATTTTTCTAGTTTATTCAATGATTTTCAACGCTATTCACTAGTTGGACCCCTGATTCGAATTAATATAATCGCGAGTTACTCGCGTGATTTGATGTATGCATATTTTAACGTAACACTCACATAAACTCACTAAGGTTATTATTTATATGTGTTTGTGAGAAAACTCTCACTCATAGCCATATTTTATGATACCACGAAGTTAACACGTTTTTCTTACACATGCATAATCTTAATAAAAGGTATATCATTTCTATAAACTTTCTTTGGTCTTACTAATTTAACGATAAAGAAATTTCGTAACGTCCCCTGGAAATTTCCACAGTTATAGTAAATTAAATTATAAGAAGAATCACAAGCTCAATGGCTAAATCCTCTACATTTTCATGTAATTCATAGTGAGAGAACGTTACAATGCAAATAAATCACACAATGAAGCCCTCGATATGGGAATGCGTTGCCAATTCTCCTCCCAGTGATTTTAATCTACTTATGCTTTAAGTTAGTGCGTGAACATGCCTTACAATACATTGCCGAGCTCTCAGCTTCTTTTTCTTTATAGTTTTATCATTTGTACATGTCTTTCATTGCGCATAATGTATCTTTTTCTCTTTCTTCATCTTACCTTCTTCGAGCGACCATGATCATCGCATCTGTTACTAATCCTTTTCTAATTTTATATTCTCTTATCTTTTACTACTACTTACTACTTTTAGGGGAAGGATGTGGGATCCAGCTGAGACTGTCCCACACCTAGCCCTTAGGGGGCCACCACCCGCCCTTGCAAAAGTTGTTTAACTCACGAAACTAGACCGAAACCACTGCGCCAACGAGATTTTCTCGTACGATTATTCTTAATAAAATAAATAAAGCCTTTCTATAAATGGAAAAGTCTTTATTTCTTTGTCCTTACACGTCAAAAAAAAGGGCGTCATTATCGTATGTTTTTTATGAAAAGATAATTGGGACGTTAGACCAGCTGATCTCGATTGGCGGTTCGCGGTCTCTAAGACTCCGTAAAAGGGTCACAGGGGCTCCGCATTCAGTCCGAGACTTAAATGAAACATTCGTAACTACGTTTCATTTTGACTCCGTGTGCTATTATCGAAAGAGATATTTTTATTTGTAAATACTATTAACTATTTGTAAAAATATCTATTTCGACTGTTTGACTGGACTTCCTGAAAATAGATGAAAATACGCTCTGTAGTAGCGAAAAGTGATAATTGCTTAAAAAATCCGTCAGTTCTGTTAGGTCTTAGGCTTAGTGGTTGGAGCAGCACCCCAGATTGCAATAGGTCGTGGGTTTGAGTCCCATCTCAGAGTGCCAGGGACATAGTGGTTTTTTAAGTATTTTTCATTAATAATATTTTCCAGTATAATATTATGAATGTAAAATTGATCAAATATAATATTCAGAACACATTTAATAATTCTTATTTGTTTCACGTTTCATCATCATCATCATCAGCCCTTTTACGTTCCCACTGCAGGGGTTTAGGCCTTCCTTATGGATGGTTAAGGAGTATGGGCCATTACCCTCCACGCTGGCCCAATGCGGACTGGAAGGTATTAACGACTGCAAATGCAGCCGGGACCAACGGCTTAACGTGCCTTCCGAAGCACGGAGTAGCTCGAGATAATATGTTTTTGGTCACCCATCCCGTGACCGACCCCTGCGAAAGTTGCTTAACGACAACGATCGCGGGCCGCGACGCTTATCCACTACGCCACCGAGCTACTCGTTTAAATATTGTTATTGATTAACAAACACAAACGTCTTTGATTGCGCCTTTGATCTTATGATTTCGTTGATCCTGAAATAAAAAATAAAGAAATAATCATTAAAAAAGGTACATAAAATCAAAATGAAATGAGACAAAAATGGCACAATGGTGCTATAGTGTCAATTATAATTTATTCCTTCTTTTTTAGTCTCACGAGCAAGATATTTAAACTACAATATATGTATATATTTTTTCAAAATAAAGCTCCTGGTATAGGGTAAAAGCCGGATAGTTGCCTCGGAAGGATACTTGCCTCAGTTTCGAATACACTATGTTAGGCTCGTTGATCGTGTTTGGACTTGATTATAAACGAAAGTGGCCTCCACGTAGGTCTCTATGTCACATAAGCCGTTGAAATAGACGCGCGTGGTTTGTCTGTGTGAACAAAAAACTTCGCCGGCGATGCTTTAACGAGCGTCAGAATTATTTTAGTAAATAATCTCTGTTAAATATTTTTATTACTGATTACGATATCAGCAATTTTTTTGTGTCTTTGCATACATTTGGGTTTAAATTGCACTGTATATTACTTTTTATTAATAAATATCTTTTATTTATTTCTTAAATAAATAGGGCAAGTACCCGTATCAAAAAGGATAGTAGCCTTATTGACTTTTGCGGATAGTTGCCTTAGGGCAAAAAACTGTAACTATAAATTTTTTAACGAGCAGACACAGATTTTTTTTCTTGGTGTTTTTGCATTTAGTTTTACTAATAAAAGGAATACCTACTTAACTGCAAAATGCCTCGTAAGTATATACGAAAGCTGGGCGTGGTTAGGGTTACCAGGGGTTTAAATCGAAAAGCCGGTCGTATGCAAGTGTTTGTGCAAAAAATCCTGATTTCTGTAAAAAGATCGTCTAGACCGGATTTATCCGGTCAGATGGTAACCCTAGGCGTGGTGCCGTGCCACATCAGCTGGACAGAGTACACATAGTTTAGCACTTGCGTTCGAAGAACTAGATAAAAAACCCTGGCTTCTGATGATAATAAAAGCTATTGTCAAAATAGATTAATATTTATTTGTTTAACACTTTATTGCACACATCATAACAACAATTTACAGAGAATTTATGGTTTTAAGTGGGCAAAGGCGGTCTTATCGCTAAAAGCGATCTCTTCCAGATAACCCCATCTATCGGAATATGTACCGAATAAAGGATCTCAGTAAATAATAAAGACTGAATACTTAACTTAATCGATGATCTTTGTTTAAAATAAGTAATTATATTTCATTAACATTTTGGATATCTAAATATTGTACTATTTTGGAGTCTATTTTTGTTGTAATTTTATAAATACAGTTTAACTTTAATTATTAATTAATAAAGATTGTAGTAAATAATAAAAACTGATTACTTTAATTAATATAAGTTAATTTTTATTTGAAAAATACATAGTCAAGCAGATGCCTGTCTATGTATTAATAGTGAAGATTATCTTCATATAATGCAAGTATGCCCCGAAACATTTTTAAAGCTAGGCTACTATCCGCCTTAGTTGGCAACTATCCCCTTTTTTAGAGGTCAAATAAAACAGGATTTACTCAAACCTAATAATATTTATATTTGAAAAAATTGGTTACGATAGTAGATTAATAAACGATATTCAAGAATACATTTTGAATATAGAATTAACTAGTGTACATTTTTAATAAAAGAGCCTTTTTAAAAAGTGTGGCAACTATCCGGCTTTTACTCTATAGCATATGGTGCTTTTTACATATAACACAAGTCTTAATTCATTTTGGAATCAGGCAAAATATTTTTGTATATAAATACTATATACAAAAATAAAGAACTTTTTCATCAACTGCAGTTTTATTTTGTTCAGATAACGTTCAGGATAATATAGTAAGTAGTCTGGAATAAGATTAGCAAGTAACAGCGGTAAGCCTATTAACGCTGGATTTAAAAGCGATTTTTCTCTTTTTGCATTACCAACAGCTCCACTCTCCAGATAATTTCATCGAAGTTTTATTATAAAACGTTTGCGTTTTTCATTGCTTATAACTGGTCTCATTTTAAACCGCTTATTAATAGTTCTTTATGACGTACATTGCGTATTATACACACATACATGGAATTTTTATTTTATTTTGAAGGTGGTTAAACAAAACACCTTCAAAATAAATATAAAATAAGTCAAAAAGTCAATAAATAAATCTGCAATTGTGTTAACTTTGAAACTTTATAGGTAATTGTTATTACATTAAATAGCGTTTACAAATATCAATACATATGTGAATTAACACTAATTAAACTTAAACTTCGCTAATAATATTGGTGATATATAAATGACATAAAAGGGTAATAGTATTTTAATAGAATAACAAAATAAATATTAAGAAATCGATAATTCAGGAGATTACGATAATTCATGATTTATGTTATATTTTGCAACGTAATGTAATAAAAAAAATTGCCGCTATGTTGGGGGTTAATTATAATGTAATATCGGTTACAAAAGGGGTTTTTTTTTGATTGACGTATGATGTTGTTCATAGCAGCCTTTAGAGATTTCATAAATAATTCAAGATATAACTGACGATCCATTTAAGTTTAGTTCAGGGAACGTGAAAAATCCCATAAAATAATTAAACTCTTTACGCAGTAGAGTATTATCGTTGTATTCACGTAAAAATGTTAATAAACTCATTTTCGTTATAATAAATGTAATTTCCCACGTGCTAAAGATTACTGGGTGTAGAAAAAATACTTTTCTGAGATATAATTGATTTTCTGGGTCCAAAGTTTTCGATTCATTAAGATACATTTTAATCTTTATTACGTTGCACTACCAAACCAATTTTAAGCTTTAATGGTGGAGCTGAAAATCTTTTTTTTTTCTTTAATTCGTTTCTTTGCTGTGTATATATTCAGTGAATAATAAATATCCGACGTCACGGCACTTATTTTAAATTTATTTATAGTTAATTCTGAATTAACATAGACTTTAGTGGTATTTGTTGAATATATTTTTTGTTTCATATGTTTTGACATTTTAAAGCAATACAAGGTGACATGATTTATTGGAAAATTGCCCCTCAAGTTGAAAAATCTCACTGCTTCATTCTGTTACGATAGAGTAACAATGATGCTAGTATGCTAATGAATATTGTAAATTTTGTGTATAAAGTGTAATAATATTGATTTACACTTATTTACTTCGTTTCATTACACATAAATGCTTTATACGATATTATATAATACGAGTATCTAATAACTTTCCTTTCAACAAAAAAACATTTTTTTTCTTTCTTTCTTTCTTCTTTCTATAAGATTGGTGGAAATATTATATCAAGTATAGACTACGTCTCGGGATTTGGATTATCGTTCATGATTTGTAATTTATGCTATCGGAAATCGCGTTTATAATATTGTGACTGATATAAACGTTCTAGGGCATTCGGATTTATATCGTGTCACCCCAAAAATTTTGTTATATAAATACTCCGAAAATAGTATTCTAGGATGTATACAGCTTTGTAATCTAATACCTATAAAATGTGGATTGTATCGTACGTAAGATGAATAAATTTTAAAAGACTTCAATATCAAAATAAATCTACAGTGTTTAATAATTTTAATGAAAATGCTCAAAAAATCCACACGTACGTACCTTGAGATGGCACTTTATAGGGTAGAGCAGTCGCTCGGATTGCGAAAGATTGGGTTTCGAGTTCCATGTCGGGGTACTTTCGACTGGTGGATTTTTTAATCATTATGAATAGTAAATTAAAATAATAAGTGACATTTTAAATAATTGTTATTAAGTATTTTTTCATAATTAATATCATGAATTCAAGTTTTTTTTTTATATAAAAAATATTAACAATAAATTTTCTTTTAAATGGGGTATACTGTTTAAATGGAATTATAATTTAATTATAGCCTACTAAGCCATTAATTCGCATATTTTCAAATAAAATAGAATGTTATAGTCAATAAAAATAGAATAGTACATAATTTCAGATATAAAAAAGTCATAAATTGGAATACATTACGCAATTGATGCTACAAAAGTTTATACCAATTTTTTCACTTTAAAAGAAAAAATTTAATATTTATAGATAAAGTTAATTAAATGAATCCGTGTTTTAAATTAATAACGTCCCATAGTCCTATATATACTAGCTTATTTATAAATATGTCAAGTCCAACCGTCGTTGACTCTGTATAAAGTATTTGTATCAGAATTTTTCATCTTAGCAAGTGCTCTCCAAGTACACAGGACTGTTTATGACACAATATTAACTTTTCTTGCTTTTAAAATATAAAACCTTAAATATTAAAACAACGTTCCCCTTCAGAGACCTCAGTGAATAGCTCACATACCGGTTTCAAAGCGTCACCATCTCTGAGGTCCCGAGTTCAATTTCCGGTCATTAAATATCTTTCTTGTTTCAGATTTTAATGGTAAAGCTTTAGTGATTTCATTTGGGTTTTGAGGAATATATTTATATTTATTTTATAAATATTTAAAATGTTAAAATTAGACAGTTGTACAACTGTTAATATAAACGGGCACCGAGCAGGAACTTTTGAATCGTTCGACTACCGCTCGTTAGCGAGTAATTTATATTCGACAAGAAATTTACTACGTTTTACCATACTTCTAAAGGTTTCTCATAGTAATTATTTATCAATTTATATTTCTATATATTTTTTACTAATTAAAATTCCACATTTCCCATTATGCTGGCAGTACGGAGAAGAACTATTGAAATGTAAATAGAAAACCACTTCCGTGCAAATAAAAAAATGTTGGTAAAAATAATATTTTAAAAGAGTGAATCAAAAATAAAGCTCCAGACATACATTGCCAAGAAGTGTATAGTATAATTCTACCACTGTAAACAAGAATGCGTGTATGGTAGTATAATATTTGAATTTTATACTCATTATATTTTTCAGAGAGTACACTGACTTTTTTGTGTTGTAGGAAGAATGCATTATGAACTATCCCTGCATATTGTTAGGTGACAGGCATGTGTATGTCTCTACAAATGTACGGGTTCGCTCGAAGGCTAGTCCAAACGCAGATAGCATACCCACTGGACCCACTCCCTCACCTTTAGGGGAGAGGTAGGGAGAGCAGCGACCGTATAAAAGTTTACGAAATAAACTGTTTATCTTTATGCATATTTTATGAATTCGTTCCATTTTTTTACTTTTGTTTAAAATTATTAAAAAACTACACCTGGCCCCGAAATAATAAAATTGTTCTTTTAGGTTCGATTGACTAACAGTATACTTGGCAAGAAATCCTTATTTTGATCCACAGAAAATGTGTTACACACTATACCTGCCCCTTGAAAAGATGGCAGCGAGCGTGTGGACCACCCTTAACGGACCCACATTGTGTTGGCACCTTGTAAAGACCCTGGGTATACTCTTGGTTAGGTTGGCACAGTCATTGGCCATGCTAATAAGAGTTAGAAAGTTATGGAATTATCCAAGGGCAAATATTATAAGGAGAATTTAAAATTTGTCCTTTTCTTCTATTCATTTAAAAATATACCTAGCTTATTATTAAACAAGAAAGTTTAAAGAAAAATAAACAAAAAGAAAAGTATCAAACAATTGTTTGACAATTTACAAAGCTTCGATAAATCTAGTTTCGAAATTTGCATCAGTGGTTTATTTACTGATATTCAAAGAAATATCTTTAAAAATATTACTATGCCAATCCACCCAAATCTTTATTTTGATTTGAATCTCCTAGAAGTCCATTAGGACAGTTTAAGATTGATATAACAATCGTCGTCAGGTTTTTTATAATAAAATAACCTACGAATGGGACAAAGGCTGTTATTATGTATGGAACCCATTATGAAGAATGGACTCATTAACTATCAGAAATCTAGTGGATAAGTGGGTGTTAACGAATGCTGATATAGTCAGTACAAACGGCTTAACGTGCCTTTTCACGATAAAAACTGTTTGATCACCCTTCCTATGACCAACACATCTTAAGTAGCTACCAAAAAGTAGCTTAAGTAGCTTTCAAACCAACTCTCCTTCTTTCTAAACCGGGCTTGGGACCGGCTACGTTGAAGTTATTTTATGTTAATATGAAAATGAGTAACAAAAAAATTAAGTATATTTTAGTTTTTATGCCGAATTTACATTACAAAACAAGCTACATGAATCTAAAAAATGTTTAGAAAAATTATTTCGACACATGTGAAACTACTTTTGAATAAAACACGGGGGAGGGTACTTTGTCTATACACATTTACATCGACTCTGTATAAAAAGTGAAATTAAAAATATAATAAATGTAATATATTAAACAAGAAGTGAAGAAAAATGTGAATCTAAACATCAATTTTACGAAGTGTATGAAAGACACAGTGAAACATTGCTGAAGAGAAAAATATGCTAAATAACAATAAGAACGGTGAATTAGTGAAAAGTGATTGAAGCAAAACTGCAAAGATTTCTTAGTGCCACTTATCTAAACAAATATCTGAAGATATATTATTGATATAATAGTGCCAAAGTGATAAATTTCAAAAATAAATAACCTCAAAAACGCTGACGATCGTCAAAAAATCAATAAGAGTCTGATTACTAACGCCATCTATTAATATCTTTATCAACTATCCACTTGTGCTGAATGGAACCTACGACTTATAAGCAAAGAATTTCCTAAGAACAGAGGTTATCTAACATTACACTTAATAACAACCAGAGGGCGCTATTGAGTTAACTATAAAGTACTTTTATTCTAACAAACGTCTTAAAAACACATATTACAAAAAATTTATAAACATGGCACCTATGTGCGCTGGATGCAGACAAAAAGTTCAAAATAATATATTCTTAACATGTGCAGTATGTCAAAATATATACGATTTACTGTGTGCAAATATTTCTATTGATCGCTTCAATAAATCAATGACGATAGATAGCAAGAGATCGTGGAAATGTCCAGACTGTCGTTGCAGATTGCCAAAGTTGGATAATTCAAAGACACCTATTCGCACACAAGATCATGAATTAGTGCATGAGACACAATCACCAATGGACACAAACAATGTCACTATCAGGAAAAGAATGACACATACTTTAAATGACACAACACTCTCTGAAAATTTAAGTATTTTGGGCGACACGCAGGAAGAAAACGCACAATCAATTAAGCAAACAAATTTACAGGACGAAATGACATTACAAAATCTAAATGAATTAATTAAAAGAAGTCTAAAAGAAAATAATAAATTAATATTGACGGAGCTAAAGATTGTTATACAAGAAGAAATAAAAAATACAATCGCTGAATTAAGAAACGAAGTAATAAAAAAGTGTGACTTTTTTTCCAGTGAAATTGAACAACAAAAAGAGAAAATTACACAAATAACCTTGGAAATAAACACCTTAAAACTAGAAAACGAATTACTAAAAAAGGAAATCCAAGATATTACCAATAAAGTGTCGCCATCTGAAATGTATACACGAAAACTAATCACGAATACTAACAGAGTGGTGCTTTATGGTTTCACTGAATATACAAAGGAGCGGGAAAATGACTTATATTGCAGGCTCACTAAACTTTTTCAAGATACCATGCATATAGACATAATGGGCTATGTAGAAGATATATACAGAGTAGGAAGAAACACTGGCAAAAATAGACCGCTTGTAATAGAGTTACTAAGTAAAAGGATGACTCGATATATTTTAAAAAACAGCCAGTGCCTTAAAGGAACATAATTATTTCTTTCAGAATTTTTAGATAAGAACACACGTAGGGAGAGACAACTGTTACGAGAAGAAATGATCAAAGCACGCAAAAATGGTAGTTATGCGTTAATACGGAACAATAAGTTATACATAGATGGTAAGAGATTCGACATGGGTGACGTGGTTGTCAGCAGTCAAGACAATACTAAAATCCACAATACGCCACAGGTCAAGACCGCAAATAACAATGAATATAGAGCCAACCAAGAAGACGATATAAAGGAGAAAATACTAAATCATTCCTTTCGAAAGCAAAGACCAACAATTTAATATAATTTTTCAGAACATGCAAAGTCTATGTAATAAATTACATATTTTAGAAGCGTTTATTTCGCAAAAGCCAGCATATACGGCTATATGTGTTTCTGAATCCTGGCTAAACTCTGAAAAAATAAACGCTATTCGAGTAACCGGCTATGAAATCGTCTCTTCTTTTTCCCGAGCAAATCGACTAGGAGGCGGCGTGTGCATCTTGCTTCAGGATCATATACAACACACGGATATCAGTGAGATCTCGGCTATGTCAATTGAATTTGTTGTCGAATTTTGTGCATGCCAATTACTTAAAGAAAATATATTGTTAGTAGTTGTCTATTGGAATAGTAAAGAGGAGGATTTATTCTTAAATCAAATAAAACTTGTTATGAAATACATAAATAATAAGCATTCTAAATGTAATGTAATAGTTGGTGGAGATTTTAACTTAAATATTCTAAACGATAACTTAAAGACTAACCGATTCTTGCAACTCATGTTGGAGTTCGGATTTGTTCAGCATATTAAAGAACCAACTCGTGTAACACCTATTAGCTCCACGAGCATAGACTTAATATTTACAAATTTTGATGACTATAAATTAAAAACAACTGTAGAAGAATTAGGTTTCTCTGATCATAGCGGAGTAACCATACATTTGGAAATTCCGCAACAAACTAAACCGATTATCTGGAAAACTAATAAAAGAATATATAATGAAGTAAACATGTAAAAATTCAAATCTAAATTAAACACTCTTAAATGGAATGACATATTGTCGCCAAATAAAAACATAAATGAAAATTATAACGCTTTTAGCAATACCTTAACAACTATCCTAAATGAATGCATACCAATCCGTCAAATAATATTAAAAACACAACAAAAAAACCACTGGTTAACGGCGGGCATCAAAGTCTCATGCAAGAATAAAAGATTATTAAAGATACTCACACACAAATCAAAAAATCCATTCCTAACTCAACATTATAAGGCATACGAAAAAATATTAAAAAAGACTGTATCAATATCAAAAAAATTATATTATAAAAATAAAATAAAAAATTCTCGTAATAAAGTGAAAACTATGTGGAACATCATTAATGAAACTACGAATAAGAAAAGGATAAAAGAAAAATGTAACATTAAATTACATATAAATAATAAATATTTAACTGAACCTTTTCAGATAGTTAATTACTTTAACAATTATTTTGCATCTATCGGGAAAAATAATGATGTAGTAGAGCCAACTGGGACTCCCATTCTTCACCAAACTGAAAATACAATGTTTCTAACTCCAGTTGACCCCTACGAGATAAACAAAATTTTAAAAAATCTTAAAAATAAAAAAAGTCATGGAATCGATGATATTCCTCCTATTCTATATAGACACTGTTCTGAGGCACTAACTCTACCTTTCTATAAATTAATAAATCAATCGTTTGAAGAAGGCGTTGTCCCCGACCTATTAAAGCACGCGTTGGTAAAACCGATTCATAAAAAAAACTCTAAAACTGACCCTAGCAATTACAGACCCATAGCCCTCCTACCAACTTCATCAAAGGTTTTTGAAAAGGCCATGACTGATCGTATATACTCCTTTTGCGAAAAATACAAGATATTTGACGAAAGCCAAAATGGCTTTCGCAAAAATAAATCAACTATACTAGCAGTTTACAAATACATTCAGGAAGCACTTAATATAATAAACAATAAACAATATGCAATAGGCATATTATTGGATATGTCCAAAGCCTACGACAAAGTGCAATTTAAGATATTGTTGGATAAGTTGCACGGAATAGGCATACGAGGAAAAGCTCATGAATGGCTCACATCATACTTAACAAACAGGCGTCAAGTAGTAGAAATCGAATTTTTCAATAACAATTCAAGAAAAATAGAAAATATTCGCTCAGAATATAAAGAAATAAATGCCTCAATTCCTCAGGGTAGTGTTATAGGATGTTTATTATTTCTAATTTATATTAATGATTTACCTAAAATTATAAAGGACCCGTGTGTCTTGTTCGCTGATGATATCTCATTGCTTGTGGCGAGTAACAACAATCAAAATCTAAATGAAAAATTAACTTCTACTCTTACGAAAACAATTAATTGGTTGAATTTACACAACCTTGATATAAATATCACAAAAACTAAATTAATATCTTTTTATCCTCATCAAAAAACGCCAATAAGCATAAATTTTAGTTTAGAGAATATACAAGTAGAGGTTGTGAACGAGGTTACCTTGCTCGGTTTAACAATAGATACCCATATAAATTGGAAACCCCATATTAAGAAATTACGTGATAAGTTATCGCGATTCTCGTATGCCCTTCGAGAAATCAAAAAGACGACAGACTTGTCCACAGCTGTAGTGACTTATTACGCTTATGCATACTCTTGGCTGAGTTATGGTATAACATTGTGGGGAAACAGCACTGAAGCACCTTCTGCTTTTATTTTACAAAAAAAATTAATTAGAATCATAGCAAATATTGATGAAACTATCTCTTGTAGGCCTTATTTCCAAAAATTTGAAATTTTAACCTTACCGTGCATATACATATATGAAGTCTGCAAATTCGTTCGCAAATATCCTGAATTTTATACTACACGTAGAATATATTCCAAATATGATCTTAGACATAAAAACAGATTAAACTTACCATGTTCCCGCCTAAACATGCACTCGACTGGTCCATTGGTCATGTCCATTAAAATATATAACAAACTACCAGATTCAATAAAGAATGAACTGTCCCATAACTCTTTTATTAATAAATTAAAACGATTTCTAATTTGCAAAAGCTATTACAGTCAAAATGAATATCTAGACGACAATATTAAAAACATTACTACATAAAATGAGTACATATTATTACTGTTACGGACGCACGTCTCGTCGAGTTGTATATATTAGATGATCTTAAGTAAATTATATATAATAAGTAAGTTTAGTTAAATGAATGTGGTTAAAGCTTAGAATTAAATGATACAACCTATGGGTGTATTTATTCCCCTAGTATTAAGATAATTTAAGTTATAGCAAATTAAATTATTGTGAGGGGTTGGATTTTATTTGATATGGTTTTCTATAAGGTATTGCCTCGCTAAGGAGGCTTAGGTAGCTCTCTGTATGGTATTGCTTCACTCAAGGAGGCTTATGTGGGTTTTCTATATGGTATTGCCCGAGTCAAGGGAGCTTATGTGGGTTTCTATACGGTATTACCTCGATACAGGGGTGTTTAAAATGTAAAATGTTCGACTACCTTCATGTTAACAATAAAAATGTATCGGAGCGAGACGGCGCTGGTTTACGCAGGATCTTCCGTCTCGCTCTGACCACATAAATACGTCGGGCAAGAGCGCGGCGCGCCTTAGAATGATTATGAGCTTCGACGGCGCGGTCTTGCCCGACACGATACGAGTTATGTAACAATAATATGATGATGTTTTAACGTGATTTATGATGTAAATGTAGAAACAGTAAAACGTAGTAATTAACAATAATGTGATACATAGATGTTAAGGGTGGGGGATGGCTTCGCAAAGTAGGGGTTAGATATGTAATAGGCTAACCAACTGATAATATACGGAGCTAAGTGCGAGCCACCCCAACAAATGTAAGACGGGTCGATTTGAGCGAAATTTGTAAGCTCTCCGGCCCTCAAGATTTAAGAATAAAGAAGAAGTGAAAACCATCGAAGGAAGTTTCAATTATACAGTCCAAGCATCGGCTAGCTACGTGTAAATCTGTTCAAGATCCAGGAAGATCCGCAACAGAAGTTTGGTCCATCGCTCGCCGGATATATGAAGTCAGAAGACTGAAAAACGTTCCAGACCTACGGACATAGCCGAAGAAAACACTCGTGTTCTGTCACGAGTATACGCGGGTGGACCGCGGGCTCATTGCGTACACCACCTAACGGTGCCAAACGGTGTGCGTAGTGAGTTAACGCCGTTCAAGGCGGACGAGGTGGTCAGTTCGTTTCCGAACTACACGTCGTACTACGCAAGGCATTGTAACCATACGGACGAAGTGGTCAGTTCGTTTCCGAACTACACGTCGTATTTCGCGGGGCTGTAAACATACGGATTAGATTGATAGTTCGTTTCCGAACTACGTCTTACTACGCCAGTAAGGTTTGGCGTGGAGCGGGGGTCCTTTCTGTAGGCACTGCCAATGCTATCGGACATTCCAGCCGATACGCGAGCGCCCCGTTGTCCGCGACCGACTCTCTGCTGGGTAGTTCCTACCTTCCTATCCTGCACGATATCCATCCTCAAGCGGGCTCCCCAGTTAGCGTACCCGTTTGAGATTGATAGGAGTAGGGGCTGCAAGTAAGAAGAGGACATGCCAACGACGAGTGTTCGACAGGCCACCTGCGTCACCCTCGTGCCTTGCCTCATCCGTGATGCCGTCGGAAGCGCCACAAGAAACCGTAGAAGGTACCGCCGCACAGAGAATTGAACATCGCGACGATATGCCTAGATCGAGGCCACCAACGGTATGTTCGAATTCGAGCGTTGCTGCGCGCGTTAAGCAGGCGCAACTCACAGCGGAAGAGCGACTCGCGGAAATACGACGCCGCGAGTTGCATATTGAATCGGAGCTAGTAAAAAAGAGATTAGCATACGAAATAGCTACTATACAGGAGGAAACCGATCCGGAGAGCTTACCCGCCGTCGATAATGTCCAACGAGTGGACGACTGGTTCCAGAATCTACGGCGTCAGAACGTGTTAGAGCCCATGTCGGAAAGGGACGGCGATACGGCCGCGCAACAGAAAAGGAAGGATGCGCGAGCCGTAGAGGTAGATAAACACCGCCACATTACGGACTCTCCCTTCAAGGAACAGAGTGATGATAAACTAATCGATGAGACAGCAAACCGAGATCGGCAAACGATTAAGGAAGACTCGGGGATGGATAAGCTCGCTCATACGTTAGAAAGAATGATGAATAGGCGTCCGGTGCCGCGTCAGGCTCAAGAATTACCAATTTTTAGCGGCGCACCGGCCGAATGGCTGCCGTTTAAAGCAGCAATGCGCGACACCACAGAACAGTGGCACTTCACTAAATCTGAAAATATAGCCAGATTAAGGAGTTGTTTGAAAGGCGAAGCGAAAGAAGCGGTATCAGCGCTTTTGTATACCGTCGCCGATCCGGAGATAATCATGAAGTCTTTGGAACAATGTTTCGGTCGACCCGAAGTGATTATTTATCGAGCGCTAGAAGACATAAAGAATTTACCGCGACCGGGTACGACGGCAAGCGAACTCAACACGTTCGCAATTAAGCTTCAAAATATAGTATGCATATTGGATAATGTCGACGACCGAGGGTATTTGAGAAATCCATTACTAGTGAGAGAAGTGGTGGAAAAGCTTAGCCCCCACCTCCGATCGCGTTGGTGCGACTATGCATATGAATCCGGAAGCTACGCAGAGCCAGAGATCGTAACATTGTCTCGTTTTTTGATGCGCGAAGCAAATAGATCACTGCAATTCGCATATGTGACTAACAACAACACCGCTGCTATGAAAAAGAATATCGCCGAGACAAAGGGACAAATGAAACCGCGATACGATAGAAAGAGAAGCACTGCGGTGTACGCGACCAACGATGACGTCACCTCCAAAGTATGTCTATGTTGCGGGGGACGTCATGAAGTACCACAATGTGAACGGTTTAAAGCTATGAAGATACCTGAAAGATGGAAATGGGTTAAGAAATCCCAAATTTGTTTTCGATGTGTAAACAGAAAACATCGTCGGATACACTGTGACAGCCCGTTATGTGGTGTAGATGGCTGCCGCCACCCACATCATGCGATGTTACACGAGAACCGTGCCCAAACGAGCGAAGCGAGACCCACAAAGGAAGCCGAGATGGTTGCATCAGCTACTCACTCAACAGAAAGATCCAAAGTATTGTTGAAAGTGTGTCCCGTCACCATAAAAGGACCGAAAGGCTCGGTCAACACTTACGCCTTACTCGACGAAGGGTCAACTATAACAGTGATAGATGAAGATCTCGCCAATTACGTGGGTGCCGACGGGCCGACAAATAACTTAAGCATACGAAGCATTAACACGCAGAATGTATACGAAACGAAACAAGTAAATCTTCAATTGATCGCGGGGAATAAGAAGCGATTCAATATTAAAGCTAAAACTATGAAAAATCTTACGTTGAACCGACAAAAGATAAATAAAGAAACGTTAAACTATAAGCATATGCGCCACTTACGTAGCAAAGATCTATGTTATGGGTATGCCGAACCGCGCATACTGATCGGAGCGGACAACTGGCATCTTATAGTAACTCGAAGACTGCTCGAGGGTAAGCGTGACGAACCGATCGCTTCCCTCACGATGCTTGGATGGGTCATCCATGGGTCAGCGCCGCGATCGGGGATGCTGAAAGAGAGCGACTCGGTGTTATACGTAGACACACCGCGATGCGCGACGGTCTCGCGCCCTCTCGACCGGGATGATGCGCTTCACGAAAAAGTAAAGGAGCACTTCGAAATCGATTCCATAGGAATAAATAGAAAGGAGCGAGTCAGTCCGAACGACGCTCGCGCAATGGAATTGTTTAATACAACGACAAAACGAATTAACGGACGATATGAGGTGCGACTGCCGTGGAAACGCAATGATGTGAAGATGCCACCGAGTTACGAGTCCGCCGTGAAGAGATTGAAAACCATTGAAAAGAAGATGGATAAGTCAAGCTCTTTCAGAGACACATATAAAGCGCAGATAAAGAATCTGATCGATAAAAAGTACGCGGAGGAATGCAATGGGGAGGAACTACAGAGCCAACGATTATGGTATCTGCCCCACTTCGCGGTGTCGAACCCGAATAAGCCAGGAAAGTTACGAGTAGTGTTTGATGCGGCTGCCGTAACGAATGGAGTATGTCTCAATGACGAACTATTGGAGGGTCCCGACTTGCTTATAGATCTAGCGGGCCTCCTTTTACGGTTTAGAGAACGAGCGTTCGCCGTCACGGCCGATATCAAGGAGATGTTTCTTCAGATAAAGATTCACAAGGAGGATCAGCCGGCGCAGTTGTTCCTGTGGAGAGGCGACGAGCGAACCACGCCGCCGAAAAGATACAAGATGACGTCTATGATATTCGGAGCTAAGAGTTCTCCTTTCCTGGCTCACAGTGTACGGAACGCGAATGCCTACGCGCATGCTACAGAGTATCCACGCGCATATGAAGCAATCACTAAGAGTCACTACATGGATGACTATGTCGACTGCTACGACACAGAACAAGAGGCGATGGATGCGCTAAAGGAAGTAGCCACTGTGCACGCGCAGGCGGGATTCACGCTAACCGGTTATAACTCAAACGGACCGGAAGTGTTGCGAGATCTGCCAGTAGAGAGCCGTGCCACATCGCCTACGCAACTCGCCATAAGCGAGGACCGATGGGGTAGGACACTAGGATTGCTGTGGGATGCGTCTACGGACGAACTGGCATTTAACACAGATATGGTGCGCGTGAATACGGACATAAAAGAAATGAAACGAGCCCCTACAAAAAGGGAGGCATTAAGCGCAGTAATGTCTATATTTGATCCGCTCGGATTATTAAGTTATTACACGATACGGGCGAAGATTATATTACAAAACATATGGCGATTGAAAATAGACTGGGACGAGGCCTTACCTGATGAGGAAGCCGGCGAATTTCACGAATGGCTTAATGGAATGAGTACCATTAGTAGGCTGCGTCTACCCCGGCGTCTCTATACGGGGGGAGTGACGGGAAAGCAGCTACATGTGTTTTGTGACGCGAGCGAGGTCGCTTATAGCGTCGCAGTCTATTGGAGAATCGAGAATGACGGGGCGGTGCAAGTGACGCTGGCCGCCGCAAAGGCCAGAGTGGCACCGATAAAAAGACAAAGTATTCCTAGAATGGAATTGCAGGCAGCGTTAATCGCTACGCGGTTGGCGAATACCGTAGCGAGAGAACAAAGATGGCATGCAGAGCGCGTCGTGTATTGGACCGATTCAAAAACCGTCCTGCAGTGGATAAACAATGATACAGCGCGTTTTACACCGTATGTGGCTCATCGTGTAACCGAAATAACTGAAACCACGACGGCGTCACAGTGGAGATGGGTGCCTACTGCACATAACGTCGCAGATGACGCAACGCGAGGCGAAGCTTACGTAAAATCGAATACGGATAGGTGGTTCACTGGACCGACCTTTTTATACGCTAGCGAATTAGAGTGGCCTACCTGTGACGTCACGAACAATACGGATGAAAATGAATGTTACGCGATAGCACAACTGCCGCAGGAAAACTATAGCATTCCCGATGTGAATCGCTTTTCCTCTTACGAACGATACGTGAGAACGATGGCAAGAGTTTTAATGTTCGTCGATAGATGTCGCCACCGTGGTACTGATTTAACCGCGGAACACATAAACAAAGCAGAGGAGTTACTCTTGAAAAACGCACAGAAAGAAAGCTTCACAAATGATATTAACCGTCTTATAGCTGGCCAAAAGTTGTCTAACAGCAGTCGATTACGAAAACTGGATCCATTCATAGACGAGAACGGCGTATTACGAGCGAGCGGGAGAATAAGGGCAGCGGGTGTGTCTGCCCCCGCTACTACGCCAGTAATAATGGACGGCAGCCACCCGTATGCGCGGCTGTTGCTTCAACGCGAACACCGTCGCGCCCATCACGCGAACAATGAACGCGTCGTGAATGATGTTAGACAACGATATTGGATATTACGATTAAGACCAGCGGTGCGTGCAGTGGCTTATAAATGTGCTTTCTGTCGCGTGAGAAAAGCGATACCTACGAAACCAGTACACGGTGATCTACCTCAAGTAAGATTGGAAGCCTTTATCAGACCATTCAGTAATTGTGGCGTCGATTATTTTGGCCCTATGACGGTGACAATAGGAAGACGACATGAGAAAAGGTGGGGGGCGCTATTCACATGCCTTTCAACCCGCGCCGTGCACATCGAAGTGGTGGGGAGCCTGTCTACCGACTCCGCGATTATGGCACTACGACGAATGGCGGCGAGGAGGGGGTGGCCTAAGACAATGTATAGTGACAATGCGACGAATTTTAGAGGTGCCGACCGTGAGCTACGGGACGCATACAATGAATGGGAGCCGGCACTACGAGACTATGCGCTTACACAACGAGTCGACTGGCGTTACATATCACCAGGCGCGCCACACCAAGGAGGCGCATGGGAACGTCTCGTTAGAAGTGTCAAGAATGCATTACGAGTGACGCTACATGAAAAATCGCCGCGAGAGGAAGTCTTAGTCACACTACTGACCGAGGTCGAATACACTTTAAACGCTCGACCTCTGACACACGTACCAGTCAATATTGAAGATCCAGAAGCACTCACACCCAATCACTTTTTATTGGGTAGTTCGAACGGCCTGCCCTTTACCGGGCCGTGCGAGCGCGCCGACAAGCGAACCTGGAGGGCAGCACAAGCGCTGGCCGATGAATATTGGCGTCGATGGCTACGAGAGTACCTTCCCATGCTCATACCACGTGGAGGTGCCCGCGACGCGGGACGTCGTGCGATACAAGAGGGTGACTTGGTTATAGTTGTGGATCATACACTACCCCGCAACGTATGGCCAAGGGGCGTCGTCACCAAAGTATATCCTGGACCAGACAACGAGATACGCAATGTGGAGGTGAAGACGAAGGGCGGCACGTTCCGGCGACCGGCGACGAGACTGGCGGTCCTGACGATGGAGTGATGGGGCTACGCGGATGCTGCGCCGGGGGGAGCTCTGTTACGGACGCACGTCTCGTCGAGTTGTATATATTAGATGATCTTAAGTAAATTATATATAATAAGTAAGTTTAGTTAAATGAATGTGGTTAAAGCTTAGAATTAAATGATACAACCTATGGGTGTATTTATTCCCCTAGTATTAAGATAATTTAAGTTATAGCAAATTAAATTATTGTGAGGGGTTGGATTTTATTTGATATGGTTTTCTATAAGGTATTGCCTCGCTAAGGAGGCTTAGGTAGCTCTCTGTATGGTATTGCTTCACTCAAGGAGGCTTATGTGGGTTTTCTATATGGTATTGCCCGAGTCAAGGGAGTTTATGTGGGTTTCTATACGGTATTGCCTCGATACAGGGGTGTTTAAAATGTAAAATGTTCGACTACCTTCATGTTAACAATAAAAATGTATCGGAGCGAGACGGCGCTGGTTTACGCGGGATCTTCCGTCTCGCTCTGACCACATAAATACATCGGGCAAGAGCGCGGCGCGCCTTAGAATGATTATGAGCTTCGACGGCGCGGTCTTGCCCGACACGATACGAGTTATGTAACAATAATATGATGATGTTTTAACGTGATTTATGATGTAAATGTAGAAACAGTAAAACGTAGTAATTAACAATAATGTGATACATAGATGTTAAGGGTGGGGGATGGCTTCGCAAAGTAGGGGTTAGATGTGTAATAGGCTAACCAACTGATAATATACGGAGCTAAGTGCGAGCCACCCCAACAAATGTAAGACGGGTCGATTTGAGCGAAATTTGTAAGCTCTCCGGCCCTCAAGATTTAAGAATAAAGAAGAAGTGAAAACCATCGAAGGAAGTTTCAATTATACAGTCCAAGCATCGGCTAGCTACGTGTAAATCTGTTCAAGATCCAGGAAGATCCGCAACAATTACGTTTGCAAATTAATATAATGAAAATAATCGGACAATTCAATAAAAAACTTTAATGGAGTTAAAATTTTAATAGCAATAAATAATATAGTTTTAAATTAATGATTGGAATAATGGAAGTAATAAAGCAATTACAGGAAAATAAAAATGTACAATAAATGAAATCTTGAATTAAAAATGCCTCAATAGATCAATTTTAGGTAATAATAATAATAATAATAATAATAATAATAATGCCAAATGACATAAATTAGCAAATTTTAAAGAAACAAATTATATTTTAAATTATAACAACAATATTAAATTAATTACACGTGAATCAATCAATTTTATACAAATAATATGAAATTGGCTAGTTTTGATTTGTATTTCTGAAAACATTATCTGACTATTATTTATAATTATTAAACTTACCATTTTATTTTATTTTTTGACGATGTAGTAGTAATATGATTATTAAATTACATTTTATTTTATCAACAATATTAAATTAATTATTTACAAATAAATTTCATACAAGTGATAATATTACAGAATAATATCAAAGGGTTTAGCCGGATACGTATGACGAGTCGGCCCCCAAATGGGAATCGATATTGAAACTTATGTTTTAATATCGACTTGATGTTCAAACACGATTTATGTACTTTTCGCGACCGACTTCCGCTTTGACCTTGAGATAGAGAGCAAAATATCCGTATGCTTGACTATTACTGAATGTGATATATCTCTGAAGCTAATTAAGATAAAGAAGTGAAACTAACGCGAGGTGTTAGGTTACATTACAGAGTATATCACATATATTTTTTTATAATTTTTAGAATAAAAAAATACATAAAAAAAATAAAAAATAAAAAAATCATGTTTTTTTTTCTGAGTTCTCTGTGACTTACAATCACGAAATTAATATATGTTATGCTCCTTTGTGTGCTCTATTACCCATAAAAATTGCGTGAAAAAAAAGTTGGTGCAACACAACGGAAAAAAATTATATGTGATTCGCGCCTTGTAGTGTGAGTGTATAAACAAACAAGTTCGAACTTGTTATCGAGCTGTTTACTGCATCGTTTGTTTAGCTAAAGTAGCAGTCATTTGTATTACACAAGAAGGCAGTTTGGGACTCAAATTCTGTCATAGGTATTTTGTATCAGCATTTTGAAATTATTAACTATCGAACCAAATCATTATTAAGTAATAATGTCGAGAAAGTGTAAAAATTGTAACAAGTACCTGTGTAAGATTCCAGGAGACCAGGATAACCAAGATAACCAGGAGGTTATAAAAAAATTATAAAGAATGAAGAAGAAGCTAAAGTGTTTAGTGACTGTTTGAATAAAATCGTTATAGTTAATGATATTTTTTGTAAGAAGTGTCGACTTATCCCATATATTAACAAAAAAGCTTCTACTTCTAAATGTGTAGCATTTAACTTGGCCGAAATAATGGACGATCAAAATAATCTCTCAGTACAATATGTGAAATCAGCACCTAATATCATCAAAGCAGAAGTAAAATCAAGACATATAAATAGAAAAGTCTATCGAATTTACATTCACTATATTTCCGAAGGTAATGACTACAATAGTATTCTTCGTTATTGCTGTGATTGCCCCAATGGCAAACGTACAGTGGGATGCTGTTCTCATGTCGCAGCTATTATTTATTATCTATCATATCGATGATATTTGTCCAAAATCGTACGTCCTGCTGAGGTCCTAACTAAGTTATTTGCGACTCAAAGTGTTCCGATTGTAATTAATTACAACAGTGACGATGATTAATATTTTGTTTCTTGTATTTTGATAGACACGAAAAAGTAATAATAATGAGTATTGAACACTGGCTGTTTTTTTTTCATTTCATTTTAACTATTATCCCATCTCTTAAGACTAGTTACTTATGTTTTAAAACAAGCTGAAGTGAAATTTCGAAAAAAAAAACAATGATGTAATGTGAAAACCTTATAATACAGGGGTATACCATAAGACAGAAATCACATATAATTTTTTTTCGTTGTGTTGCACCAACTTTTTTTTCACGCAATTTTTATGGGTAATAGAGCACACAAAGGAGCATAACATATATTAATTTCGTGATTGTAAGTCACAGAGAACTCAGAAAAAAAAACATGATTTTTTTATTTTTTATTTTTTTTATGTATTTTTTTATTCTAAAAATTATAAAAAAATATATGTGATATACTCTGTAATGTAACCTAACACCTCGCGTTAGTTTCACTTCTTTATCTTAATTAGCTTCAGAGATATATCACATTCAGTAATAGTCAAGCATACGGATATTTTGCTCTCTATCTCAAGGTCAAAGCGGAAGTCGGTCGCGAAAAGTACATAAATCGTGTTTGAACATCAAGTCGATATTAAAACATAAGTTTCAATATCGATTCCCATTTGGGGGCCGACTCGTCATACGTATCCGGCTAAACCCTTTATAAATTTGTCTTATTTTATTTATATGTATATTATATTGTTGATGAATTTGAATGACTGTTAGTGATAATTGATTAACTTTATGATTATTATTAAATTGCCAGACCACTTATTTTATTTTTGATATGTATCCTCTCTATAAAGTATTGCTGTGCCCGACAGGGTCCATAGTTTGATACTAATATTATTTTTGTAACATCAATGTAACACTATGGTTTTGCAATAAACATTTGAGTATTGAGTATTGAGTATAGCAATCACCAGCATCTCTGAGACACTGGCTCCGTCTACATCGAAGTTACAGTAGGTTCGCCACGTTAATCGAGGTACAATTAATTGCGTGAAACTAGTTTCATCAAAAATACGCGCATCCCACGAAACTACTTTAGTGGCGGGAAACTAACGCTTGCATTACGAAAGCGGTTGGATGTGTAACTGTTAGTTAAATTAATGTAATGAAACTAGTTTCAGGCAACACAGACGTAATGCAAATTAGACTTAAGAAGTTCAGTATAACTACCTATATGCAACCTCTTTTAAATTTCATATCACAAACATACAAATAATAAAGTAATATATGTCGTTTCCCGTAATTATTGTGGAGCTGTGAAAAGAGTAGGTTCATATTTTATTTTATTCTAGAGCCAGTAACACTACTTTGTATATTTAACCCAATTAAGTCTGCAGTTTTTCGCTTAATAACATTACCAGCGGTTTCGTTAAGCACTGTAAGTGCTTTGAGGGAAATAAATAGCGCCAAGATTAAAAGTATGGATTAAGAGATCAATTAAATCCTAAATGGCTTCATAAAATTGCTTTTATAAAATGCATATTTTTGCCATTTTTATTTATTTTATGATAATAACTGATAATTTCAAGGTTTCTTATAATAATTTTATTTTACCAAAAGTTGTCAGCGCCGAGAATGAACGAAAAACAGACTTTGCTCGCGTAAATTATAGTTAGTGCAATCTTTCTTTTGTAAATCAAATTATAGCTATGAATATTTTTTAATTAAAAGATTTTTAAAAATAAGTTTTATTATGTATAGTTTTGAACATTAAAAAAAGGTACATTTGTCATCTTTGCTAAACTACACAACAGTTTGTTGATGAAGATTAGCACTCATTATCTTGTACACGTATGCAAAGATAGAAAACAACAATTAGGGACTTAAAATAACATTACATTTACTATACTGTTAACTTATTATTCAGTGAGATATCTTTTAATTTTTTTTTAATACATAACTATTTATCTTCTCTTAATAACCTTATTTTATTACATAATTCCGGAACTACACACTTTGAACATCTTTTACTATAGTAATTAATTATTAACGGTTAAACAAACTTATATTCCGTAGTCATTTTTGTATTATATCTATTTTTAACTTTAATACTTTCAACTAACTCTACTTAATGAAAGCATTCATAATTATGACTACCATCATTATATCTAAACACATATTTTTCCTAGCTACCACTATGAAATTAGCTTTCCGCCCGCTTCATTCGCAAGCAAATACATATGAGCACAAAACATATATTTTCGAGTAGCTCAGTAGCGTAGTGGATGAAGGCCGCGGCCCACGATTCTTGTTGCTAAGCAACTTTCGTAAGGATGGTCACAGAATGGGTGACCAAAAAATATTATCTCGAGTTATTCCGTGCTTTGATAGGAATGCTATGTCGTTGCTATGAATTGGGAAAGCGTGGAAGCTTATGGCCCAACCTTCTTAACCATCCAAAAGGAAGGCCTGAGCGGAAAAGTTATCGGATGAATATATATGAACTCAAATTGACAATCGCTTAGGATTTAAAAAGAAAACACGAATGAATTTGCGATTTCTTACTAAAGATTTTCCAGTAATTTATTGTACATACGGCTGCACGTCAAGTTTTCACAATATGTCAAATTCCTCTCTGTTATCTGGCGTGTTATTGAACGTATGTAGAATCTGGTTTACTCGAAACGAATAATTAAATTTCAGGTAATTCATCTGTACACAACAGTCACATATTAATTTAACGTAGGCCGCCGGGCTTAAATATGAAACCTCCTCTAACAATTCGATTCCAATAAGTATTAATTCATAAATGCTGGCAAAAGTAAATTCAATTGAATAGGATCATTTTTTAATTTTTAATTAAGTGTATGATAAAAGCTATCACAGGCGTGTTGGACTAATCAACTTGAGTATTCCTAGAACTGCGAGAGAGAATTAGCAACTTCCATATTTATTTGAATGAATAATTTGTTATAAAATATAGAAATTTCAATGTTTACCTTTTCTAAATCACACTGAAACTGATCAGAAACAGATTTGATTTTATTGTGAAAAGAAATTGAGACTTCTACTTTTAGTTATTTTGGGTAGTTTAGGTAGAGTCAACCCGTAGAGTTGATGTGTGCTGTATGTAAAGAGATTAGTACACTTATAAGTAGGTAATATCAGACTAAACAAAAAAATATATTGCAACAATGCATTTTATACAAATTTAATAGACAAATTTCATAATAATGAGCGAGAAGGAGGATAGGCAATCCTTTATAAAATACGCCAAAATAATAATAGTCACAACATTCATTATTCAAATAAAATAAAATAATAAATAACGTATGATTATTATTAGACCGAAGATTCTCCTCTACAAACAAACAAAATACAAAGTTAGAAACAAACAAAGTTAGATCCGAGAAATATGGAAAGTTTCGAAATATGGATGGACGAATAAGTAAAAAAGCTTTCCAAACGAAGCTGACGTTATTACATATGAAAGCGTCAGTTTTGTTAATTATATCGAATAGCTTTATTGTTGATCAAGTTATGTATTGTTCACTTACTTAAATACTTTTTAATACCTATGAAAGCATACTTGATCAATTTTACAAATGCTAAAAAAATCCACTTTGTCCCTGGCATTCTGAAATGGGACTGGAACCCATGATCTTTCGCAACTACTGCTGTAACCACTGATCTACCCAAGAGCTAACAGGACTGACGAATTTTTCAAGCACTTGTTGTTTTTCGCTACTACAGACCGTATTTTTCATTAATGTTCAAGCAATCCACCCATACAGCGGAAACAAATATTTAAACTTTCGATGAAGATGAAAATTTGTTGAATTATAATTATCAATTTTACATTCACAATACTATACTGAAAAATATTATTAACATTGATTTTTAATTTTTTTTTATAAAGATTATTTTTCAGTAATGTAATTCAATAGTATTAGTAATTGACTTCATATTAATAACAACAAGAAACTATCCAGAATCAAGCGTATTACGAAAGTCTATCGAGGATAGATTAATGTATAAATATTAGTTTTTTACATTGATTTAGTCGAAAATCTTACCTCCGTAGGATCCAATTAAATACAGTATTCGTCTATTTTAGCAAGTAACATTAAATTGGGATAATTGAATTAGCCAACATTTCAGAAGTTTACATAATCTTGAAAAGTTACTAATTCTCTAAGAGTAATTAAGATATCCAACTGTTAACATATTTATTTTATTGATTTTCATAATCCTATGTAAAAAGCATTTCTGTCGTCTCCATGGTTTGTCCGTTGTTTTAAGAAATACGTTTTTCTTATGTTTTTTCGCAGACTAAATTTTTCGCGGACAATTGTGACGAATAAGGAGTGCCAAGAGAGACGTTTCCATTTCACACATCAAGTAACAGAGATTGTATTATCTCGTACCTACTCACGTATCTTTGTGTTAAAATTTCACCAAGGATCTGACGTCGTAAATTCTGTAATAAATTCGATTGAATTGAATATGTCTGAATTGTCTATCGTAAAAAATCTATATAAGAATGAATTATCGTTTCAATCAAAACATTCTTATCGAAAATATTAAAAATATTCTGCCGATATATTTTGCATATGATAAGTTAGTTGTCTTAATGAACTTGTCATAGACAGAATCCATAATCCTGACTTTTTTAGTCTCGACAGCTGAGCTAAATATTGGTTACTATAATATTTTTTATACGTATAAAAGAAATACCAATCAATAAGCAATTTTGTCTTCAATAAAGAACTACATAAAGATGAAAGGACACCTGAGTACCAAAAAATTTAATAAGAAAAGATACACAAATACCCTTTCGAATATTATTGTGCTATGAACATTTCAAACATTGTCAGAACACAACCTTTTAGGAATAAAGAATGTCATGTTTTATAAAATATTGTAAAGGGCAACAGTTGTAACCACGACCTTGCTCAAACTTAGCCACCATATAAGAATAATTAATGGTGGTAACCCTAAATAAATTACGTGCGGTTTTTGTCTTTCCGGATTTGTTTAGGAATAACTTAAAACAGAGATTGTGGAATTACCATTTTTTTTAGATTGAATATAAAATACTCGTGTAATAGACATAAAATATTCGTATAATTAATAAGTTTTTCGTCCATGTTGATTAAACGATTTGAAGTCATTTGATCCCATCAAGGGTTGAAATTATTTAAAATCCTTTTAGTGAAAATCTACGTTATAATATTAAATTAGTCTACAAAACAACCGTTTGACTTGTGCGTCGAGAGATCATATGATTGACCTTTGCCTTTTATAAATATTAATAGTATAGAAATACAAAACGTATAGACGATACAAAAGTATGTTACTTTTAATACACATGCTTTGATGTAATACCTTGAGTAATTTTATATTATTTATTCAAATGGGGAGCTCGATGACGTAGTGATTAGCGTCTTCGATCTGCTATACGAAAATTAAGCAACTGATGTAATGTTCGAATGTGCGACAGTAGCTATTCGGTTAAATTTGTGACGATGTTCGATGCTTGGGTGAATAATCAAAAAGCTGACTAAGCTTTTGAATTGATTTTATATTATGGTAATAAAGTAAGGGTAAAGAAAAAGCTCTTTTTGAGTTTCCTGTAATATAAAAACTTGGACGATATTTCAAGATATACTTTTGGATTAACAATTTCTATTTTAATTATATTAACTTCATTATTTTAAATTTTTAAATTCAAATTTATACGATTACAATAACATGTTCACACATGATGGATTTTTTACGAACTGACATTCATAAAGAGCATATTGGATTAGTCAAAATTTCAAATTACAAAAGGTGAATATTAAAAAGAAATGACGTTGAAGATCAAAGACAAAAAGTTTGCATGCTGAAACCTAGGACAAAATAAACTGTGGTACGGCACACCGTTACAAATTTACGTGCTATGAAATATACTATAATGTATTTTGTCAATAGGATATTGTTATAATTTTAATCACTACAAATATAAAAGCTAGCATTAAATGCCGGATTTTAAAAGCACAGGGTTTCAAAGTCGTTTGACTTTAAAAGAACAAAATTATGAGGTATAATATCAGTTGATTATATAACGTACATTTTGACGCTTTTTACTTTGATTATTGACAAGGCTTATTAGTTGTAAGTGCAAAATATAACATAATATTTTGATTGTTAAATTAGAAACCATTTCGAAATTAATGAAGTCGAAAGTAAAAAAAATAAACGTTAATTCTATTCTAGTCCTGCTCAGATTTATGTAGTTTTTTAATATCATGAGTTTTAGTTTTAGTTAGAAAGCACGACGAATCTAGCCAATCGATATATCGAAAATTGGTTTTCAGAGTATGAGAGTTGTAAGAAAAAATAATAACACAAGCACAACACATAACAGTAAGAATAGTTTAAAATAATTTTAATGGGAAAATGTTTATTTAAACAATGCAAATTAAAGGTGCTTTCTATACAAAATATTCTTGGGATTAGTCATTTCACGAACGAACAGGAAATCAAAAACTCAACTCATTATAATAACAATTTTAAAATCTCCATGAACGAACGGTGGAGCGAAAAAATTTTTAGGCGTTGGAATACTTGGTAAATTCTTGATTCGGAGGAATCTCTGAACAATGTTTATGTTAATCGAGCATATGATGATGCGTAAGTAGGAAGTAAAATGAGAAAGACGACTGTATTTTACATATCGGATGTTTAGCCTTTCTTTTTTGTATTGTCAATTGGGTATAAAATTACAATGACATTATTCATGTCAATAGAAGAAGAGAAGGTTGTTAAGAAACAGAAAAACTGTATGACAACAAAAATTTATAGAAGGAAATAAAATCTATACTCGTGATATGCAAATAATTTATAAAACTTTACCTCGAAGACGTTAAGTAGGCGTAAGTAGACAGTGAAGTTCGGTTACGAAGCTTCGAAGTAGATGCTTGTAGATGGAGCCACTCCACTGTCTTCGCGTTGCCCCGACGTCAGAGACTGTAGCACGTTTCTGAGTGGTGACATCGGGTTTGATACAGGTGGAAGGTGACAAAGTGGTGAGTCGAAAGTCAGCCTCCAGCTTGAACTGAGCGAACTCGGACCATTCACAATCTTCATAGCAATCCGGTGAAATAAGTTTGTAGCAGAGTTTAAAGGAATACGTACCTAGCATGGACGTGGATGTAGAGATTTTGATTTACAATTACTTTAGTATAATATAATCAAAACGTTATCACCAAGATTTCGAGGCTTAAACGAATTTCCGGGGCAATGAGCCTCAGGAAATAGACCTTTTTTAATTTAAAAAGCTCAGGGCAAGCTCAACGCTAACGTTAGCAACCGTTGCCATAGAAGTGAAAACGAGAACTTATTTAACGGGGATTTACATATCCGAAAACAAGTTTTAGGAAGCAAAATAATTGTTTTTATCTATAGTAACCGAATAACATAGATATTTATTATAATGATCCGACTATGCGTCTTACTATAAACTAAGAATTTTCACAAATACGTGTGCATAGTTTCTCTTAAAAAGTAAAGCCTGGAAATCTAGTGAACGACACTAGTCTATAGGGTTCTTCACTAATGATTAAAAATTAATATATTACATGAGTATACAATAATCAAGATAACTTATACTTTATAATTTTATGTAGGTATTTTATGACTTAGTTGTAAAGAAAATAATTGCTTTTTTATAATTGTAGTTATTAGGTACCACACGTTGTTATTAATGTTTGTTGACAGTTAGTGATTTCTGTCCCGTCAGTTACGTTAATGACTAGATGTAAATTATGATTATGATAAAGGATGTGGCCGTATTTTTTGTTAATATCTGATATTAACTCGACACGTTTTTTAATTACTATTTAATGATTCTATTTTATTAGTGTAAACCATAAAACCATTTAACCATATATGATAAAGATTTTTGATCGAATGGTTTTATTTTTATCTTGGAATAGGTCCTCTTTTCACAAGCGTACTTTAATACACCTATATAAAAAATAACATTTAGTCAGTTTGCCTTGGTTTTCTCTTTATACATATTATTTATGTAGATGTTAATTACATATTTATTCATCTTTGCGCTGTAAAATAAACATTTAATGTAATATGGCGTCATTTTATGAAAGTAAATAATAATGTAATGATAATAATAATTTATTTCAATTCCTTATATATTCCAAAATACAAAAAAAAAATAACAACTTATAACTTAATTTTACACAGTATCACTTTGACAGCTGTAGAAGTATGAACTGTGATACAAGCCAGCGTCTTCCACCCCAAATAAAAAACTTATACAAGTTGTCTACAAAAATTATACCTTATGATTGTGGATAAGTGTTGTGTTAGTATGTGTGTTTCTTATTTGTTGTGATATATAATTTTTTATATTTTATATATATTTACTTATTTATTTATATATATTTAACTTATATATATTTTTATGTTTTAGTATTATTTTCTATCTATAAGATAATATTTTCAGTTTCTCTGTAATTCAGACCAACTGACGAATTCTTTGCTTACATTTGTACATGGTTAGATGAAGTATATTATTTGCCTTATATACCCCATTATAAATCCTAGAGATAAAATTAATCCCAGACATAAAATTGACGTTTAGCCATAGACGTCTTGTGGGGTGCACATTTCTTACACTCCTCTGGTAACCCTGTATCGACCACTGAGTGGATATTATATAGTCTATCAAGCCTTCCACAACTAGAGAGTCTCTTCAACAATTAATGTACATCGCCCCCCTGTCCACTTGACGGTATTGATCACCGAGTAGATATTTATTTAAGGTTTACCAACGTTTGTGTTCAACATTACATACATTCTAGTTACAATAAATTTAATGTTAAATAACTAATTGTCACAAACACTTATAGGTAAACACAACATGCACTAGAACATAGAGTAAGTAAGAAACTACACTTTTACACTAGACTATGAGAAAAGAAGTTACATTATTAATTATTTAAAAAAGAAAAACAAGATCAGACTATTATACGTATCTTAAAAAAAATTAACTCCACCGTTCTAAAAAAGTCTTACGGATCTTTGAAAGTGAGTCGTGATAAATATCTATTGGGTTACTTTATTTATTCACCAATTTGCATATCCTACATATTGGTGAATTAGAACTGAGTACAGTTCTACGCAGTGGAACGCTTAGTGGAGTGACTTTGTTGCGAGGATATCTGAAGGGTACTCGCAGTCTAATTTTCTCAAGCAGTTGAGGGCAATCTATTTCATGAGATATTATTTTGGAAATAAAAAATGAATCAATTAGATCTCTACGGTTTTCCAAGGAAGTTACATTGAAATGTGATAGGCGGCTCTGGTATGAGGGCAGTTTCTTTTTAGATATACCAGAACAATGTAAGAGATGCCATAAAAATCTTTTTTGAATTCTTTATAAACGCAAAGAATGTATTGCATAGTGTGGTCTCCAGATAACACTCCCATACTCCACAATACTTCTCACTAGATTATTGAAGAGTAATGTCTTAGTTTTATATTTTCGAAAAACTATATTATAAGATTTCGATATCATAAGTTATTACCACCCAGCCTGCGTTTTATTGCGTTTTATATGGTAACAACTCTTGTAAATGCACCATGGACGGGCGAAGCACATGTAGATAAGTGTTTACAAGGTTTGTTGCCGCTTATTCATATGCGGATGACCTGGTGATTGAGTATAATTGGCGGAATACAATAAATCTTGAAAATACTGGCTGGATGTGCTGCAGTTTAACAGTTTTAACTCTCAGATAATTTGACCATATGGGCAAAGTCACAAGTAGCAGCTAGTCAATATATGTCTTTAAAAATCATTGCACAATCGAGCGCCTGTTATGTAACATCATATTGCTGACATTATAGAAAAAAGTTATTAAACTAAATTTTATATAACTCCTTGTGAGATATTTCATTATTTCATAAGAAGCAGCATGACCCTCGAACGCATTAAATCTTTATTACTGGTTTTTCCCATAAATGCTCTTTTATGACGCAAGGCGCTATACAGTACTGACTTGATTCTTAGGCAAAAAATCCTCGTAGAAAACATCAATAGCAGTCAGAGGATTATTTATAAGATATAATTAGTATATATAAAATGCGCTCCATTATTTTTTAAATTCATTTCCGTTTTGAGTGCGTTTGAGTCAACCCAAAGTATTTTTTCAAAGATATAAATCTTATTTATTGTAATAACAGAAATAGTAAATTTTTTTTTTGTCATTAAATCCAACAAGAAATAAAATAAAATATATTCGATTAAATCCATCCTGATAAAGATAATATTGAAATTTAAATTTCATAAAAAGTAAGCTAAGACAAGTTCTTAAGTTGTTGCTAAGATAAGGTGCAGAATCTTCCAAATTAAGTTTTCAAGAAATGTTTGTAGCGAAAATTTCGCTTTTCGTTAATGAGCATTAAAACACTTCAGATTCGATAAATCCTTTTTAAACGAAATAATTCTGGGAAACTTTCTTGAAAACAAATTAATGTGAAATCTGATGCTGGCTTAAACACAAAATAACAATTACCAAATCTATATTCCTTTAACAGCAGTTAAGCTTATATCGGATAGTGAAAGAGAAATAGAAAAGACGTAGATATAATTAATAACTTATTTTCTGTTGTACATATATCAGTTTAATAAAGAATTTAATGGTATTCTTCATAGACGATAAAAGACACGAAAGTGATACTAACCGATATAAATACCGTTGCAGAGCTCAGTCTGTTCTAATTCTTGTGGATTCAGCCTGGTATACAGACAATTGGAAACAAAAACAATAACTACATTAAACTTACATTACTTTTGTGTTTTTTATTAATTTAAAGGACACGTCTTTAGAACAAGTTTTCTAAATACATCAGTGAAATGCGTAATACATACATTTATGATTTTGACCACATCTATACTAATATTATAAAGAGCTTTGTTTGTTTTTATGCATTGAATAGATTCCGAAACTACTGGATCGATTGTGAAAAATCTTTCACATACTGGAAACTTTATTTATGCAAGTGACAAAGGCTATATTAACGCGGTCTAAGTTGCGACAAAAAGCTAGTGTATAAATATTGATGCAACAGTACAAACGGTTGTACGCCAGGTTACGACAATATGTGAAATTTCTACAATGGAATTTTACTACTTACCCTCAATAAATTAAGTTTTTAAATCGAGTGGAAAAATTTTACTGTTTTGTATAGTCTGATATGCAAACAATCACCATCACCAGCTTACTAACGTCCTCACTGCTGGGACTCAGACTTTCCTTATATGTGAAATCAAATAGGGAGAATGGGCTATAACTCATCACGCTGCTGGTCCATTGCGGGTTAATGGGTGTGTGCAGTTGACTAAAAAAAAGGATCGATTTTCCAACACTCTTTTTTGAAGTCAATTAGTAGTAATCATCTCCTTTACGAGTTCATCATAATCGCATCTATTATAACTGAATTGTCTATCGGCACAGAATAAAATACCCTCGAGTGAGGCCTACAAACAAACATGAGGCCTCTCGAATGAAGTGCTTCTGTTGCTAAAAGGTTCTCAAGGAGGTAAGCATACGAACACAACAAAAGCGATTTGAGTGCGTGTTAAAACGGGAAGTGATCACAATATTATTTGGATGAAAAGCTAAAAAGCGGTGACGTTTCGCAACCATCTAAATATAGAAACTGCTTATGATCGATGTGTATGATTATGATATCATTACGCAATCTACGTACACTCACGATTTCCTTCAATGGAAGAGAAAGTAATAAGATATTTTTAGACTTATTTATAAGTATTATGTAATGTATCTACAAAAAATATTTGTGTATTGAATTGTAATATATTAAAGGTATATATTTTTATGATATTTGTAGGAGCTTGATGAAGAATTGGTTAGTGAGTTCGGTCTACGATGCGGAAGTTAAATGCACAAAGTGGATGTGATCAAGGGCATTAATTATTTGACTTGCGCAGTTGCATATACGCCTTCGAAGAGCATATTTATTTATAGAATCACTTATATTTATAAAGGTCAAGGCCGGCTTTTATACATTTATGTAGGTATATGGGAACGATAATTTCTAGATCTGTGGCATTTAGTTGAATGTTTTTTTTTATAGCGCCCATTTAGAACTCTATTTTACCATCCCAGAGCGTTATTCGTGCTACGCGGGAAAACTCGTAGAGAATCTTCTACTAGTTAATTAACATTGCTATTAAATGTTTATACATTTTTTTTATTCTAAATACTAATAAACATAAAAAGAAATTAATTAAGAAAATTTGCAAGTATATAATGATACTATCAGTTAAAACTCACTAGCAGACTAATTCATTCTAGAAACAAAGCTGAATTTTAATTTACCCGTTACCTTTATAGCTTTTAATGTTACACTGCACAAAACCTAGAAATCCCTCGTGAATTAAACTTTCATTAACACCGAGAAACTTAACGAAAACCGAGTTCAATGGATTGTAACATAAGCTGTGGATATTACAACGTCACTGCAAATAGCACCTGCTACAGAGCGTGGTTAATATCAAACGAGGTCGTAAGATTTAGCAGTGTTATAATTGTGCCTGGCTTCCAAAATGTTGCACGAATGCTATATTAATTTAACTCTGCCCATCTTTAGTCCAGGGATATTTGAAATTCAACGCCCGTTAGTGATGAGAGAGAGAATGTTGTCTCTGAAATTGAAACTAGTCTAGTCTAGTATAACATGTAAATTAGTTGCAAAATTCAGTCTAAGATTTTGAACATTAACGAAACATTGGAATACTTTAACAAAATATCAACACAGTATATATTATTGATTTTCAATCACCAACATTTTGTGAACTATGAAATTGTTTTTATAATTTATAGTTATATATATAATGCAGTATGCATGTACAAAAATTTTATAAAAGCAAGTAGTCAAGAGCGAACTCGTCTCCATAAGGTATAAATATTTTGTATTTTCAGAACATTAAGAAAGGTTGACTGTTTTATCTCGTTTAATTATCACTCGCAATGATAAATTTTATGTACCTATGTTAAAATTGATTTTTGTCTAAGTTAGTTTCTGGTGCATGATGTCATACGGTTTTGTCTCTATCTGCATGACGGTATTAAGAATTTTGCCAATTAGTGTGTGGGGTATCTTTTTAGGGCGTTATAGCATAGTTTATATTTGGACTGATTGAGCATCGATCATCGCAATATTTATAAATGTCAGATTAAAATACGAATGTTTTTCTTTCCAATGAATTTCAAAAAAGTGTAATATAATTAGGTTTTTTCTACGTGTATTGCTGTATATGTATCGTAAATCGTATCCCTCAATACATAGTTAAATAAATACAGAATATTTGCAAACATTACACATAAAAACTTTTATAGCTTTACATTTCTGTAATAAAAATGCCTAGAAACGGTTTTCTTCCGACTCTAATTATTCAGACGCTTAAGATAGCCGTACAGATGCTTCTAAAGTTTCGCAATAAATGAAGCTGGAAATGTTAAATAAAACGAGAATATTAAAATCCTAACATAAATCACTTGTAAGTTGTTTTGTTGGTTTTATCATATTGTGTGAAATTTGTATATACAATTTTAGTAAAGATATTGTAATATTTTTATGCGTAAAAAGAAAGACAAACATGACTTCAAATGTAACCTCTTCTAAAAAAATTATAACAACGTTTATATAGTAATTCCCATCGGTAATTTATCTACCCATACATAAAACAAAGTGGCTTCCTGCTGTCTATATGCTGAGATTTTTCAATGTATTCGACGGATTTTAAGGCAGTCTTCAACAACAGATATAATGATTTAAGAAGAAGGTTTATATTTATACTACAGGACAGCAAGAGCAAACCCAGTGGCGGAAAGCTATTCTGAACATTACAAAAAAATACAATATGTTTTATTTCTTGAATTTTGTTTAATCGAGAATGTGCTCCGTTTTCAAGAACTAAGACTAGAAGGCAATTTTATTACAATTTAACTTAAACCATTTCTCCCTCTGAGTGATTATGGATTCGATTCATCATGTTGGCTTTATGGTTTGTTAAATAAATTTCTTTAAAATACTTTTGAATCGTTCTATCGTCATTGTTTTTTATATTTGCTAAACTTTTTACGTTAAGCGTCATCAATTCTTTGTGCACAATCTAAACTGCAAATTTATGAACATAAAATTCATACACAATTAATTGTATGAAGTTGAATTTGTTACAACTTAACCAGCAGCTACTGAAAAAAATATAATTATCTCACATCATCTAAAGCCTTAATCTTGGATGGCAGTTACAAGATTAAATCTTCAGATTTCCACTAAATGAGATGAATTTGAGCGGAGGCTGTTATATGTCCGCTTAAGTCCGCTTGGGTGAATTCTTTTTCAGCCACCTCTAAACGGTGTATGGTCTGTCAAGCACCTGGATATTGAATGATGTTGATCCGTTTACGTATTTTTGCTTCATGAAATGTGAAGATTTCTTTAATCTCTTTAGGTTCGCTTCGGTTGAATGACGTTAATAGGCATCAGTGTGAAATGTTTTACTGTACGTAGAACATTCAATAATAACAAGACATCGATTAACAATATTATATATTTTTTACTTTAATGGTATGCATATTTGAACGGTTTATTTTATTATAATGAAATGTTATTATAATAGGGAATAGGTATGAACATTTTTGGAAAATGTTTTTATATGATAATTTACATCGATATATAACTGTAAAAAAATACCCGGCATCGAAAAATTAAAATTTTGTAACATTAATCATTGATGAAAATAAGTAATAGCTACTGTTTGGCGCGCTCGTCGTGACGTCAAAGTTCACGACACTTTAAATCAATATGGATTTTGAGTGATTGATTATTATTCAATACTTCAAATCGATTAACAACTAATCGATTTTTTAAAGTATAATAGAATTTTTTAATAAATTATATAATTTACCAAATTGGTGAAATAAAAATAAAAGCCTAAAACATCATTTAAATTGTAATCTATTGTTTATTTTCCGACTTAATACTTTTATTGCATCGATGTTAACTGTTTGTAACAAAGACATCCTTATACGTGTACATTTTCGTCACATCCGCTCTGACAAGTAGCATGGCGTTTAAATATTTTGAAGTTACCGCATTTATTTTGCACTTTTTAATAATTATTTTCAAGACGAAAACGAACTAATGTAAAAAAATATTTAGATAGACTTTATTCTAAAGCAATAACGATTGTATTAAAATATATTTAACCCTTTTTTGAATCAGACGCATATTCCCTTTAATAGGAAAAAAAGGGAGAAGCGCGATCTTATCGCGCGGGTCCAGTTAATGAGTGTTAATGATTGTAGATGCAGCGGAGCCAAAAACGTGGAAGTGATCGAAAAAAGTTTTAAGCCGCCCAAAAGATTTAAATACGACCTTCATTAATATAGATAATAGATAGTGAAAAGATATTAATATAGATAGTGAAAAGGGTTTTTATGTATAATACAGGAGCACGTGGGTGATGTAAATAAATTAACCTTTAAATGAACCTTTTCTGCGAGGTAAATAATTAAAAAGTAAAAGAAACAATGACAGGGTATTGAGAAAACTAATTTTGTAGCTAAAGCCTTGGAATCTGAGCAAAATATGTGATGTTGTTTCGTATTAATATGAATAAGTTCCTTTTATAAAATTAGTTTTTTCAACATCTAGACCCGAGACAATATAGAAAAGTTTACTTTCTACATTGACCCGACCGGGAATCGAATTTGGGCCCTCGGAGATGGCAACACCTTGAAACCGGTGTGCGAACCACTCGGCTACGGAGCTCGTTCTTATTATTAAATGAATATGCAATAAATTGAACTACTAGTTTTTGTACAATGGCATCAAAATGTTGATATAAAAACAGTCAATATTGCTCTTCCTATACATTACAGGAAAATCTAATAAATGTCTTGAAATGGAAGAAATTGCTCTTGGCAGGTTTTATTTGAATTTGACAGAAATTGACGACGTTACTCATGGCAGGTTTTATTGAACTTGCTTTTTAGATATATCAATACTTTTTTTTGTAATCGGTAGTAACTAGCCTTCAAGCAAAACTAATTCTAGACACACATTCTCACACGGTAACTATAACATTAAACGCAAGTAACATTAAATTCTAATTCAACGATCGTTCTATGAACTTCAAATTAGTTATACAGATAATGTGTTCAAAGCCGTTTAACAGTTAATAACGCTGAAATTTCTACAGAATTGTTGTTTTCTATAAATAAAGCTCCGCCCTGAAGTTCCTACTAATTAACATAAGTTAGATTAGCTACGTTTGCATAATCATTGTGTATCCAACCAGTGAGAGTTTTAACGAGAGACGGTATTATTCAACACATGAGGAGCACGTCGCAATGAATATGAATAAGAGAACCGAGTAAGAAGCGTGGGCAAATTTTACGAAAATGTCAGTTTGCAGATCTTCTTTTAACCTTTATTCAAATTAAGGTAAAGGTAAATTTATTACTACTTAGAAATAAAAAAATAATGATTCTTAATTTTTGATTTGGTGACACTGAAGGTATCAATGTCACTTACTTTTATATATTTTAAATAAATGTGATATCTTACAATTTGTCATTTGTTACTGTAAGGAAATGTCAAAGTGGACCAAACAGTTTCAATGTGTAAAAGTTCTAATTTTTAGTGCGGGTTTTTTAAATTTTTACAACTTTGTTCAACGAAAATTATGTAAAGTGATTTTGCGATTCAAATTTATAAACTATAGCATTTTTCTAATCTCCGTGATCCGTGATTAATTTATTTATATAATTTTCATACTTTAAATTAGTGGTAAATAGTTTACCACTATCCAATCCCTCTTTGACAAGAATCAGATTATATCGTATATATAAAAATATAGTTATATGAATAAAGCTAATTGAAAGATGTTAAATGCGATCAAAATATTACCTGAATCGTGGATCTGTTGTTAGGGTCAGACTCAAGAGACAAAGATTTAAAGAGGAAGTCGCATAGATATTTACGCTCAAAGTCGCGGGAAAACAAAAAGTTTTGTATTTTTATGTAAAAGTTTAATTATTTCAAAAGATAATTATTGTTTTCATGAAGTAGAAAAAGTTGTTTAAATCAGAATAATAATATTCTTTACAAAAGTAATATTACTTTTGAATCGACTAATATTTTAACTTAATTTATAATAAAATAGTTTTAAAACTTTTTTCAGTTTATATATAGCACTTTATATTTTAATATATCATTTTTTTTAATGTTCTTAAAATAAACAGTATTAAAACACTAAGTTACGAATGAATTGTAAGAAACTTCAACAGAAAGGTTAAATGGGACTGCTCGTAATAAAACGTAGAATGATTCATTAGTTCTAAAGAAAGTCCCTTTTTGCTTGCCTCGTTACGACGAAGGGAGTGTTAAAGAAGTATATCAAAAACAAGCTTTTAATGTACTGGACGTTCTTTCGGAAAACGCGTTGAAAAAATAAAATATTAATTAATCACAATTTTAAACATTGACTTTTTGTTAACGGTTTTGGATTTCATTCTACTTTGGTAAGTGAGTAAATATTGTGTGAGCATATAGTTAGATTAACAAAGATTATTCATAAGCTGATTCAATTGCTTTCTACTTGTTAATGTATTCAAAAATACCAACAAAAAGACTATCACGTAAACTGTTACCAAGACGAGACCATATGACTCGCACTGTCAAAAAGTTATCAGATCTCGTTCGAACTCTATACGCCTTAACTCTATAACCCTAACTAAGTAGAAATATTAAAAGGACAACATAAATAAATTAAGGTAAAACTAACCGATGTAAACAAAATCATGAAAGGGAAAGAAAAATGTATTAGTTATATATATTATAAGAAAAGACAAGGGCAAAAAGAATAATGCCCACTGACTAGGTGTCCTAAACACCGGGAAAAGAAAACAAATAAAAAAAAAGAAGAAGAAAGATACAATGACATAAAAACGACCTGATACAAATCAGGGGTCAGTATGAAAAAAAATCTTTATAACCCTAAATTCACAGACTACACCTTATTCAAAACAAGTGGCTCGTCCTAGATTTGGATAACATTCTGTAGTATTAGTTGGGTGGAACTTTCGCGCAAAAACTACTGAACGGATTTTGATGAAATTTGGTACACGGATAATTCTAAACCTGAATTAAAATATATGCTACTTTTTATTCCATTAAACGGTTCTATAGGCATAAATAATGTTCCTAAAGGCGAAAAGCTAGTATTAATTTATTTATTTCTTAACAAAGAACTTATCTTTTTGGTGTATATTTATTTGTACACGCTCTTTAAGGCATCTACGATGTTTAACGAAAAATCGCATACAAACAATTTCTGCTTTAATAACGTCTGAGTTTAAATACTCATTGATTACAAAAGAACATGAAATTGCGCCTTCTTTTTAAAAGTATCTTTATTGTCTTTGAGATGCTGCAATAAAATCTTAAGCGAGCAAAAGTCGAATGTGTTTCTTTAAGATAATTAACAACATTCGTGTAGCGTAATGGTTAACGCAGAGGCTTGGATTGCGAAAGGTTATGGGTTCAAATTCTATGACGACCACCTGAAACTGGTGAATTTTTCTTTAAAATATTCAAATGTGAATAAAATACTTTATGTAAAAAAGTAATCAAGTGTATATAATTTGTCAATAATTTTACAACATGGAGATAATGCTTGATAAAAAATAAAGAAATTTTATTTAGTCTTTCAATCAGACAATAGAAAAATATTAGATTATTATATTATAACCTTAGTGAAAAATGTTTAAAAAATCCGCTTTGTCCCTGGCACTCTGAGATGGGACTCGAACCCATGACTTTTTACAAAGGGCGACTGCTATATATAGTATAGGTATTGTTAATGCAAAATTTATCAAATATAATTATAGCCATTGAAATTGAGGAGGGGAGGGGGCATATTACGTCACAACTACAAAATCTGCATGAGTGTGGCATACTTACTCAATGTATTGATTACGCAAAAAAATGACATGGTCCCTTTTCTAACGGTTCATTTTATTTATAGAATAAGATCCCAGAGCGATCTGTCATAACTCATTTTTAAAAGCATAGAAATTTCGATTCTAAGTAGTCTCTACATGTACTTTTAATACCTGCGTACTTGTAGAGTTCGCTCGGTGATACCTGGGTAGGTACCAGGTCGCATGGGTCAAAACTTTTGTCAGATGCTTTAAAGCTTTGTAAAAAATAAATTGACTTTACTTTTTTTTTTTTATATAAAATGGAGGGCAAATGACTGCGCTCCACCTGATGGTAAGCGGAGGCGCAGTCCAAACGCGAGGACAGCTAGTGAAAACAGTACGTAGGTACTGCACTAGCCAACCTCACCTTGCCGACCTGCAAGGTGCTTCTTCACGCCCCGCTTGAAGGACCCCATGTCATAGGAAGGAGGGAGGAATACATGGGCCGGGAGACAATTCCATTTTTTGGAGGTTCGACAAAGAAATGAGTCGCCAAATTTCTTTGTACGCGAAGGAATCGTTGCCACAGTTAGTTGGTGGCAACGCAAACCAGCACGTGTGGTCCTGAGGAGGAAGGGAGATGGGGGGATAAGAGAAAAGAGTTCTTCAGAGCATTCACCATGGTAGAGACGGTAGAAGACGCTGAGCGAAGCAACGTCTCGGCGCAGTTGCAGGCTTTCTAGGTTCTTGGTGACTTCGCCATTGCCAATAATGCGTACTGCGCGGCGCTGCAATCTATCCAAAGCATCGAGTAAGTACCTAGCGGAGCCATCCCAAAGGTGCGAGCAATACTCCACGCATGACCGGACCCGCGTTTTGTATAGCAGGCACAGTTGTTCGGGCGTGAAAAAACGCCGCACCTTGTTCAGGACACCGAGTTTACGTGATGCTGTTTTAATAACAGACTCGATGTGGTTTTTTGGATTCAGATCACAGCGCACTTCCATCCCGAGCATGTTGATGCTGCTCTGTAGAGGCAAGGTTGTGCCCTGAAGAGAGGGAAGGGAAGGGAATGGAGGGGTCTTGGCGGTAAATACGCAAACCTGAGTTTTCTTGGCATTGAACTCAACCAGATTTTCAGCACCCCATTTCGATATGAGATCCAGAACGTGATTGAGCTCAATGACAAGATTCTCTCTTTTTTCCAGGATTTTCGCCCGTCTGACCGTAGGAGCTCCGTGATACCCCACATGCACTGTGCTATCGTCTGCATAGCAATGGATATTTCCAAGTGGAAGCATGTCATTGATATGCAGCAGAAAAAGTGTAGGGGATAGAACGGAGCCCTGAGGCACACCGGAATTGACTGTCATAAGCTGTGAAGAGCATCCGTCAGAAAGAACACGGATTTTACGCTCACGCAGGAAGTCGGCTATCCAGGCGCAGAGTTGAACGGGCAGACAGTAGGCCGGAAGCTTGGAGAGAAGTCCCTTGTGCCAAACCCTGTCAAATGCCTTAGCAATGTCAAGACTGACAGTCAAGGACTCGCCGCGCTTATCTATAGCTTCACCCCAGAGGTGCATGACGTGCGCTAGAAGATCACCCGTTGATCGTTTTGGTCTAAAGCCATACTGACGATCATTTACAAGGGAGTGGTCTTCTAGGTATCGGATCAGTTGGGAGTTAATAATCCTTTCCAGAACTTTACACAGCACAGAGGTGATAGCTATAAGGCGGTAGTTTGCAGGGTCTGACCGATCTCCCTTTTTGGGCACTGGCTGCACAATGGCCTCTCTCCAAGCCTCAGGTACACGACCCGAAGAAAGAGATAGCTGATATAGGCGCGTAAGTACGGGAGTCAACTCCGCTGCACACATTTTTACAACAACCGTAGGTATGCCATCAGGACCACTAGCTTTCCGGACATCGAGTGACTGTAGTTCCGCACGCACATCACGCTGCCTGATATGAATATCAGGCTTTCAGTTTTTAAATGTCTGGTTTTTAAATATGTTATTAAGATAACTATTACAAAACCATATTTAATCAGTCAGGCAAATTTTAATGACCAAACATCCCCTAAACAATAAAATTATGCACTCATTAGCACGAGAGAACTATTGCATGAGCAGATGCTCATGATAGCTAGATAGCTAGAATTGAAGCTCTATGCTTTTAAAAATATGTTATGTCTGATCGCTCTGGGATCTTGGACTATTAAGACAATGCCATTATTTTCACTTTAATTCTTGGTACACATACATATATTGGGTGACCCAAAAAGGACGTGCAAAATAATAAATGAAATTTTAAGCAAGGAGGCCGCTGTTTTGGGGTTAAATGGGTTATCCATTTACCTTCAAAGTAAATATTGCTTTTTAGCTATAACGCCGCCGATTGTACTGTCGATACGTTTATCGCTATTAATTGTTATGTTGTTTTTTTTTTTCAAGTACAATAAAGTGTTCATTCATTAATTTATTCATACTATAAAGGCTATAATGTATAAAAGTAATTTTTAATCAGGAATAAACTAATGTAACTAAGTTGGTAGTTACACACCAAATAGATGAGCTTGCTACATGAATCCTTTTATTTTTTAAACATCATACATCTTTTTGAATTGAACACTTTTTTGGATTAATGACCCCATTACTTTCATTTCTAAAATTGAAAACAAAATGTTAATATAGGAGCCAACAGTCTTTTATAGATTACTGAATAACCATAACCCAAGCGAGCAGTTTCCATAACACGGAAATTTTTCACATTTACATTCTTGGCTTTTTTGTAAATTATATAACTTAATTCGTAAAAAACTAATAGCCAATTGCACAAACGTCCATTACAATTTAAACACATTAGTTTACATATTAGTTTAAAGCTACATTACCCATACAAATTAGGCATTTATTAGAGTTTATAAGTGTCATTCGTGGAATTGACCGAAAGAGTGTTAACCATAAGCTTTGAAAGTGTAAAATATTAATTGAATAAAAGATATTTTTTTATAGTTTCGTTTTATGAAACCGCATGGTATTTAAGTTACAATAAATTTGGATTTTATTCACAACTAGCTTCTCCAAGTGGCTTCGCCCACGCCCTGTGTTTTAATTAAAAACCTTATTAATCACTCTGTATATTGATGAAAATGGCATTAAAAATCCTTGGTGTAGTTTAAAGGAACACAGCGTACAAACAGCGGGAAGCGACTTTGTTTTATACCAAGTTTAAATTAATTCGAAAAGAAAGATATATAATAACGTATACAGATCTAGAGTTGCTCAGTGGAACAAATTTTTCGTGAAACTCATAATGTTGTGTCTCACTCTTCATTATTAAAAATACGTAAATTAGAGCAGGATAAACGGTTATATCGAATACAAATTTTAAGTGTACTACAAGTACCGAACATTTTTATACTTTTTGTAACCGATACAAATTGCTAGCGTTTTATTTTTGCTGTTCGAAAACAAAACCAAGCCCTTAAAACCAGATTTAAATGTCTTGCTCTTTAAAAGTGGTAAAAACCCAATCAACGCATACGTCGAGAAAGCAACAAATAATCTATAAATAAATTTCTGCTTCCGTATGTTTACACGATGTTGAACTTTTGAGGAGCTCGATTACGTAGTGACTAGCGGGTTCGGTCATAAGTTAAGCGACTTTCGCTAGAGCTTGTCATAGGATGGATGACCAATTAATTATGCCCAGCTCCTCTGTGCTTGACAAGGTACGTTAGTCCCGGTTGCATCTGCAGTAGTAACTCCCACCAATTCGCATTGGGCCCGCGTATTGGGTAAGCCCATACTCCCTATTCGATTTGATTCCATCAGTGGGCGAGTTTTGCGATTCACCATTGGGGACATTAATAAGCCTTTGATGATAATTATTTGGAATTTTTAATTAATTTTCATGATCGGATTAATATTTCCGAAGATTACCCCTAACAAACAAACAAATTAGAAACTTTACGATTACATTCCGATCATCATTTTCGAAATAGCTGAAATAACTTTCAAGATCTTCTTTCTTTTTTTTCTTGATAAAAAAAAATTAACTCTATGTAATATAAGTATAATATCTAAATTCAACTTTATTTGGACCTCATTGTTATTCTCACCCACGACCTATCTTTACCGCTGAGTTAGATCCGTGACACTACAACAAAAATGAAAATGAATTTCTTACATAAAGCAACAAAGTAGAAAGATAATGGATACAGAAAACTTTAATAATTTAGTTGTGGAGGCATATGGGTTCTGTTTATCTCATTTCAAAAAAATTATAGTGGTAACTTTAAAAAAAGTTTTAAAAATCAAAACTTTTTTCCGTGTACTATTCGTGTAACTTGACCATCTTTTAAAATTACCCATTATTTGAAGATGCTCGATAGAACATTCACTACCGTATTCAGTCTGTGATATAGAAGTTAAACAAATTTCGTAAAGGTCTGTCATAGAATAGGTGACCAAATATTTATTTTATTTAGCTTCTCCGTGTTACAAATAGACATTAAGCCGTTGATCTCGGGAGCATCTGCAGTCGTTAACAACACCTCCCAATCCTCACTGGACTCAGCGTGATGGGTCATGATCTATTCATATAAATAGAAAGGTTTGATTAAAGACAAGTGGTTGCGAGTCATTGCTATCAGGTCATTAGATAACCAATGTTGGTTATTTACATTGGTGGATAGGTTCCAAATGTGGAGTATAAATCTGTGGCACAGTTATATTTGTCCGTCACTATTTTGTCGACCAATAAAATGAACCCAGAGGATTCGATATGGTGCATGTGAGTTGATAGGGACGAATCCTCTGGGCTTATTTTATTGGTCCGTTTATTCCTCCGTATGATTATTCTTTACTAAAGTTATTAATTCTTACTACATTTTAAATTGAAGATATTGCTGCATAGCAATAAGGCCGCCTTTTGTATACTGTCTGATCTTTTTTCTATCTTTGTAATGTGTCCTATATTTGTGCAATAAAGAATATTATTATTATTATTATTTAAATGACCAAACTCTTAATTTATTAATTTTAATATAATTTCTACATCTTTTTTAATATTTTTTTTTACATTTTAAAATCTTTAAAAGGTGCATGAAATTTATAATATAACAAATTTCCTCGATATTGAATTGCACGTACGTACTCATGGCCTGAGATATCGCATTAAATGTATGAGTAAAGTCGAATGCTCGATCTGATTTTGCCATATATGAAAAATATGACAATATCCCTCAAGTGAAAAGCTCGATGGTGTAGTGTTTAACGCGATTGATCTGCGATTACGGTGGTTAAGCGGCGATCCCAAAGGCCAGTAATTGGATAGGTGGTCAAATTTATTGGGCGGAGCGATTTAGGACACTACTACCAGGATTACTGGATAGAATACATGTGCTTTAGCACCACCAATCCTCATTGGGACCGACATGTGGGCCCAGTTAGAAATGGTGTGTGGATTGGTTTCATCCATAATAATATCTGTGCTTTGAACCACCAATCCTCATTGGGACCTTCACGGGATTGGTACGATGGTGAAGTAGTTAACGCGTTTGTTATGCAACTGCGGAGGTTAAGCGACGTTTGTAAAGTGGCTAAGTTTTTTTACACACTCCGCTCAGTAAAATAAAAAAGATCACCCATCCGATTACCGGCCCTTGCGAACGTCGCTTAATTTTCATAATCGCATATACGTGCACCGTAAAAACACACTTTACACTTTATAAATAAAAATATATTGTACTTAGAAAAAGTTGTCTAGTATACGGATCTCCAATAAATCGATCGAATGTACATACATATCAATCGCGTTCCATTGACAGGTAGGTACATGCAATTCAAATCGACTATCGATTCGATATTGGTTGAATTGCATCGAGCCATGTGTAAAGAGCCTAAGATAGCCTCGCCATTAGATAAAAGAAAAAAGCTAGGTACTAGGTATATATAAAATCTTATATAATATTAAAGTACTACAAATACTTTAAGAACTATAATTTCTAAGCATAATGTAATTTCGACAGGCTATCTTTAGCATTATATAACAATTTTCAAAAAGGTATCCTAAAATGATATCACCAAAACCGAGGATAATTAATTGCAAATATATCTTACTTCTTTGCAAGAACTGGAATGAATAAAGCTTGATACACACTGAGCCAATGCGATCCAACGCTCTCTGGTCACAAGAGCGCGATTTCGAGCGCGCACAATCCGCTGTAGCGTGCGAATCATTTGTTCTTGCTTGGAGCGTATGATCAAATTTTATAAACCAAAATTTTATTATCTCGAGCACGTTAAGTCGTTGGCCCCAGCTGAATTCGCAGTCATTGATATTCACCAATCTGCACTGGGATCGCGTGGCATACTGTCTTTATTCCATTCGTTTCGATTTTTTGCATAGGGAAAGCCTGAGCTCCAATATTGGGGACATTGAAAGGCTGGTGATAATAATGATGATATCAAACGATCTACGATGCGTGATCCATGTTTTCTACTACTGGATCGTTTGATCGTGCGATCCAAGTTTAATCACACCGTGTGGATGCGGCTTATAAATAATAGCGATTACACGGTTCACGTTTGTAACAACGATAATTTTGAGATCTTTGCAAAAATTATACGTCGCCCCGTCTAGTTGGTTCAAGCTGTCTCCGGCGCCATCCATCATACGTATAATTTAGCTGACGCAGCATGATTCGCACGATGAGCGTACCTTTAATTTAATAGCTACCTTCTAACCCGCCCTTTGTTTGGTCTTTCTATAAAAATAATATTTTAAGTAATAATAATAATTATGTGTTTTTCACGCTTTTCTTATTTCTTGTTTTAACTATTTTGCGTAATGTAAAAAGTAACGTTTTCTTAAAAAAATATATTTAGTTTTTTTTTGTTTATTAAATATTATATTTCAAGTGGCTGCATTTATTGTTAAACAAAATTTGCTTATACAGTACCTTACGAGAATATCACGTCAACTCTGAACAATATTGTTTGCGGTTAGTATGAAAAATTTAACAGGCTAGGTCTAGAATGATAATTTAATAATTTTCCATATATAGGGAAAAACAAGCGAGTAAGAAAAAACGCCTAAAGCTCGAGTTAGGGTTAATTAGAATCGTTTCGAGTTGAATTTAGTAATTAATATGTATTCATCGCTTACCCACCCATGTTCCAATAGCTGGGGCACAGACCTTCCCTATGGATGGGCGATTACCTAACATGCGGCCCCAGTAAGGATTTGTTGCTGTTTTCGACTACAAATGCAACGGAAGCCAACGGTAATGTTTGCTTGAAAGTACATTTTTGGTTATTCATAAAGATTTTTCATAGAAACAACTAAGTGTGTCTATTTTAAATTTTATATTCTTCGCTTCTTTATAAGTACAAAGGAACACTTGAGTATACTATGCAAAAATCTGAAGCGGCACACGAACAATCTCCGGAATTTTTGCGGGGGCCCTGAATTAATTCCAAAGATAAACCTTAAAAGAAAAACGTCTACCAAACCCCTAAGGCGTTCGTCTGAATATTTTTAATCAAAGTTATTTTTCACCGAAATCGTTTCATGAGCAGTAGATTGTTAAAAAAGACATTTTTAACAGTTTAAAATAGACAACTTGGGGTATGTTGTTTACAAAAACATTAAATTAAAAAATGCACGAAATTTAAATCCTTAGTTTATAAAAAGAACAAAGTTTCAAATGTTTTGAGAACAATCTAAATATATTAATTTAATAATATTTATAAAGAAACCACATATATTTCTCAGATTCTAAGATAGCTGAAGCTCTAACACATCAGAAACATCAAAGGTTTGCCCAGGGAATCTAACCCGGGACTAGTATTATAAAGAGGAAAGATTTGACTGTTTGTTTGCATTGAATAGGCTCCGAAACTACTGGACTGATTTTAAAAATCCCCTTACCTACGGGAAATTAAATCATACGCGATGTTAGTGACATATGTTATAATTTAAATCAAAGGTTTTATTTTATTAAATTAATTAGTATATAAAAAGTTTTTATTCGCTATCACGAATAATAATAATATGAATTCAAATCAAATCAAATCAAATCCAATAAATTATTATATATTTATCAATTCTTCAATGAGGTAACATTATCACTAAAAACGACTATTAATAATTATTCATATTGTTATAGAACTCTGTTTACGGTTTTAGTATATAAATTAAAGGATATTCCTATTTTTTCATGAAACTATATGTTGGAATTACCAACATTTAACTTTAATTTTAGTAATTTTTAAGTTTATCCTGTGACAACATTGTATTAAAGGTTTAGTGTTGACAACACTGATTCCCCCCCTGTTCTGTACCAACCAATGTGGAGAATGAACGTACGTTGTACAAACGCGATTTTTTTATTATATATTCCAGCGCCAATATAGTTTACTTCTTTATTGGGTATTGCATACACTATATTTAAGAAATACTTAAAGCATTATTGTTACTACATCGTAACTACGCTGTCGACGTTTTGGTCTACTTATTTCAATAAGTAGGTATTTTCTTACACTACGTGTCAAAGCGTTGCAGAATTGCAATAAGTCATTAATGGAGAATAAGGCCCCAGATCCCAATACTCATTAATACAAGTGACTAGCGGATTGAGCTTGCATTAATGTCGGCCTGACAACGTTCGTCCCTTGTGGAATTATTCGCACATATTGCGCCATAAAGTGCTGTTTTTAAACTGTGATATGATCAGTATATCATTAAATCTGTACATCAACAAATAACACGTCTAACACGTCTTATTATTTTCTACGTGAAGTACGCAGTCGCTGACATAACTACGCGTAATAGTTGATTAATAGATTTAATTACTGGTTGAACTTTTAACATATTAATTAATATAGAAAGCATTAATCACACATCATGTTATTTTTATTAATAGAGATTCATTGCACACGAAAATGTTTTATTTACTCATTTAATTAATATATATTTTTTGAAATAAACATAGCAATTATTTATTTACTAATAATACAAATAGATTATTATTGGTGGCGTTAGCATGCGTGCGAAATAGCTCGGGAAAATGGGATAGAAGATCGGGAATAGGTAGTTCATTAGAATTTCCTGTTTACTTATTTTTTGTATAATAATTGATACGTGTCGTAACGTAATATGTCTCGTTGGAAACGTTTAGATGTTTAACTTTGAGGTTAGAACGATGATTGCATTACATTTCAATGCTTTAGTATTGACTAAAGCATTGAAAAACCATATATAACAAAAACAAAAAAATACAATATTGTAGAAGCTACTGCGTGTGGTGATTCGCTTGTGTAAGAAATGAATACTAATATTATAAATGTGAAAGTCTGTGTCTGTTACGTTTTCACACCTAAAGCGCTGAACCAATTTCAGTGAACGGTATACAGATAAAGTGGACCTTGGGAAAGGACATATGTTAATAGATTTAAACGATTTCCACACGAGCGAAGCCGCTAACGGAAAGCTAGTAAGAAATATTTCAAACTAATTATATAAGTATTAATGTTTACGAAAATCTCTAGTATTGAATTTAAATACAAATGTTACGAGTAGGTACAGTAAACTTTATTTAGTTAAATAAGCTTTTTTGTATAGGAAATAAGTGAAAAAATAGGCGAGTGTTGTTCGCCTATTTATTTAGTCAAATGGCACAATAACAGAATATCAGACAAAAAAAAACATCACATTTAAAAATAAACTTAAATCTAAGGGAATGTCTGCGCCCAATTATAATTGTGCTCTACATTTGCACTGTTGACAACAATGTAAATATGCAAAATTCTCATAGAATGAATCTCATCGAGATAAAATGAAAATAATAAATAAAAATCATGTACATCACAAAATTATAATGTTAAGTACACATATTTATTTATTAAGTAACAATAACGACAGTAAATTATTTTTAAAAGAAAGGTGGCAATTGAAAATATCATAATCCGAATAAATATCATTGTAATAGGACACATTCTAAGTAAAGGATTATTTTTCGATATATTATTAGTGGTAGAGGACAAATAGAATAATTGAGGCTTACGCACAGACCAAGTCGGTACCTTGAACTGCAATGACTCCAACATACCACCATCACAAGATCCGTTGGCAGTCTGATGAAGGGTACGCAGATCCCTGATCTACCTACGTTTTTCCAGGGTAATCATATTAAAATAACAAAGGCGATTTGAATAATCCGGTATTTTTTAACAACTTTACGCTGGACAACCTCTACCCTATCGGTGTGAATGTTATAAATTGGGGACCATACTGAAGAGCAATACTCAAACATGCTTCTAACCAAGGCGCTATAGAGAATCAGCTATGACTTAACTTTCTTAAATTGTCTACCAGTTCAAAGCACAAAACCAAGCATTCGATTCGCTTTATTCCAAATATAATCATAATGTATTCGAAATTAAAGCGACGAGTCAACATATACCCCCAAATCATGGACTGTACTGACAAGCACAAGATTAACGTTCTTTATGTTATACTGGTAATATTTTTCTTTATCGGATTTTTTTTTGTAAAAGAAATAACCTGGCATTTATTAACATTCAGTGACACTTAATTTAGGTGACACCATTTTGACGCCACGTTAAGGCTCCCCTGCAACACTTCGTAATCATGGGTATGATGATTCGTTTAAAAATTTTAATAACTCCACCAAAAGCAAAATAGTCTACCTCAATGTTATCAAGAAGGTCGTTAATGAATATTAAAAAGTGTAGTAGTCCCAGGTTTGATCCCTGCGGTACTCCTGAATCTGACATGAATGGCAGAGACTCATAATCACCCGACGCTACCGACAGAGAACAATTCGCGACGTATGATTCCAGCTAGCGCAATAAACATCTACGAATAGCCATGTGAAATACCTTAGTTAAAAGTATCGAGTGGCGGTCAAAGGTCTTTGCAAAGTCTATATATATAGTGTTTACTTGTGATTCACACAAAAAAGGATAGCTTAGTAAATTTGATTCGGTTGATCTGCCTTCGATAAAACCATGCTGTTTATGACTAAGGATAGGCTTGATGTGGTTATAAAATGTTTGATAAATAATAATTGATTAAAAATTGTTTACTAACCAATTTAATATAATAATAGGGCGATAATCGTCTCGTTTCTTTTATCTCCCGATTTGCTAACCGGTGTATTTTAGCATTCTTCCATAAATATGGAAATACACCTTCGCTTAATATTTATGCACAGGCACACAGAGGAAGCACAGAGAGGAATAAATAAGGGTGCAATACCATCGAGTCCTACCCCCTTTGATATTTCAACATTTCTCAACTTAGCCAAAACCGTATCCCTTGGCATATGAACATGACCTAAACTAAAACTGTTAGTGGACGATGGCAGACTAAGGTTATGCAGTTCTATCTTTTACATAAACTGATGAGAATAATTCCGCAAATAGGTTAACAGTTTCATTCCCTATAGTTGTGGTATGGTCACATGGTCATTGTATGGTCCTGCAAATACACAGATTTTGGTATGGTATTGGTAACTCTTTTGCTTTTTGGATATCTCCAAAACGACTTAATATTTATGTTTAAACTTTTTCTATATTATAGATGTAAGTTTTGAAGCAATTATCTGACAATATTTTAACGCGTGATCTTAGCATTGAAAAGGCGTCAAGGTCCCTAGGATTTCTATAACTTTTATATAATTTATGATATTTGGCTTTAAGTCGTAAATCCTCATTAAGCCCACGGAGAACCAAACGTGATAGAATGTCAGACTTTCCTTTTTGTAATATGTTAATTAATACCATAAAAAAATGAACCAAATCATTACAATCAAGTGTGTTTGTATAATATTCCCAATCTATTTCCTCAAGTTCCCTTATTTCTAAGTCTGTTTTATGAATAAAGCCTCTCAATATGGTTATTCTGACGTACCGAAGACATTCGTCTGATGAATTCAAGCTCAAACGAAGGATGATGCGGGTCAAGACGACTTATAGGAACCGTTGGTTATAACAAATACCTCTCAGAATTATTAGTAATGACTATGTCTAATATTTAATTATTAAGGTTGGCTATGTAATTCAATTGAGATAAATTATTGGAATGAAATAGATCTCAGATAGCCTTAGTAGTCTTGGTAAAGGCGCCATTTTAAAATTTTTACTCTCAGAGAAAATTACAACACTGGACAGAACGATGACGCTTCTAACTTGCTTTATCTATGGCAGGTGATGGTCTAATGACTGAGCGCAGGGTATGCACGCCATAATAATCTTTGCGTCCGCGCAACCGTGTAAGTTGCATACATGTACTACAAAGGCCCTGTAAGTTCACAATAACTGATTGTTTACGTACTGTTGTTTATGTAATTATAAATCAAAATTCTTGATGTTATGTGTTCAAATTATGAGGATATAAATAAATCATATGATTTTATGCACCACACAAGCAAATTATATTTTTAATCACTGTTTATGTAGGAGTAATGGTTACTTAGATGTTTATTGTCTGGCGTCAAAGATATGAAAGTTATTAATAAGGATATTGCATAAAATTCAAATGCCTTTGATAGTTTTACCCCAATTCCCTCCAAAAGGTCTTTCCATTCGAACGGTAAAACAAACTTTACTACGGGCACATAATGCCCCACGGCTGTGTTAGATTAGCCTTATTGAGACTCAGTTACAAACAAATTCTAATGTTGTCTATAAATTAGAATATTTTATAATATTTCCAATTCGAGTAGATTGTTGGCGTAGTGGATAAGCGCTCGCGGCTTGCAAGCAACAACTTTCGTAAAGGTCAGTCACAGGATCGGTGACCAAAAAAATATTATTTCGTGTTACTCTCCGTGCTTCTAAAGGCTCGTTAAGCCCTTAGTCCCTGCTGCATTTGCGATCGTTAATACGTTCCAATGCGCATTGGGCTCGCTTGGCCGGAGCCCCTGCAGTGGGGACGTAAAAAGGCTGATGATGATAATATGATAATATTATCATATTCATCTTCCTGAAATTGTATTCTGTTTTGTATTATTTTAAATATATTAGTAATTGTATTTACATATATGAATTTTCTCATTTATCTTTATTTAATCCTACACTAGTCTGCAGTCTCTTTACACAATCGGTATAGCTTCTTTTAGTCAAGGGTAGCCTGGTAGAGATTTCTACCTTAGCAATAAGGCCGCCATTTGCATCTATGTTTCTAATTATATTTGCTTTCATGTTTATGTTTTACTGGGCTATAAAGTATATATTCATTCATTCATTATTATTAACTGCTGTATACGGATACATATCTGTTTCTTGGTCTTCTTTGTTATTTTTGTCATGTGAATGTCTAGCGAGTTGGAAATAAAGTTTTTGTCTATATATCTATTATATACCTAGAGTAATTATTATATTATTTTAAATGGTCAAAGGTGTTTTATATCGGTCAAAAGTCTTATATTGATTGTTATAGTACAAATCCGCCAGTTAAATATTATTTTAAACAAGTTCGTAAAAAATATCATGTCACGTCTTAGAGCTTCAATGAAATAAAACCTTTATAGTTTTAAAAAGGTTTTATTTGATTTAACCTCTATACTCTATAGTATAATAGCGACGCTCAACGACAAATTCTATGCTGTTTATATAACACCCGAGTTATCTTGTACTATACATATGAACCTTCCTCTCGAATCACTCTGTATATTGATGAAGATCGCATTAAAATTCGTTGTGTAGTTTATAATATACCAGCGTACAGACAGTGGGAAGTGGCTTCGTTTTATACTTTGTATAGATATAGATAGTAAGTTTGATATAATTATCAGGTAAAGTTGAAACATTACCTTATAAAGATGCCATAATTTTTTAATCATTGATCAAACTTTCGTCTGTAGAATCGAGAGAAGCAATCAGAAAATATCATATCTTAAGACAAGGTTTTATGAAATGACCACTTTTTAAAACAATTTTATTCCAAGGTATACTAATAGTTGCCAAATAAAAACCAGTTTATGAAAATTAGACGTATGGTCGCGATTATTAAAAAGAAAAACAGGAACATAAATATTAATAAATAGCTAGATTGAAAAAAATCGCAGAGATGAGTCTAAATAGGTTTTTTGGATCGATTATACGAGTGATATAATAAATATTTACAAAAATAGGTTTTGATATTATAACATAAAATTATAAAAAGATTTTTTTTAGAACTGCATTTTTGTTTTTTTCTGTCATAAAAAATGTATTAAATAAGGCGGGTCTTTCGCTGCGTATTTGTGATGGAACGTAAGTGGTGGTATGTAAAAAGTATTTTTAAACAATAGCCGAGAATTTCAATGGAGTAAGAACTTTTAATAACCAATAATAATATTATTCTAACTACTAATAGTTCTTATTTCATTCAAATCCTTTGTAATTTAGTAAAAATACCTGTTTCAGTTATGACATATTCTCAAGTAAATACAGCTCTCGACTATAGATACGAGTGTTAGCGTGTTCCAATCGAACTCCTCATGGGAATACTAATATTACATTTGGGCGAATGTATTCGTTCAACTGTCCAAATTCAATTATCCGAAGATTAGTAGATAGTGTAATAATTTAATCCGCCTTGTGGCGGTGACAGCAGTGGAGGTAGTATTTAATTCAATATGAACTAACGTACTTTAGGGTAATTCTGCTAATATTAGCATAATTACGGAGACAATGACACAGTTCTTGTTGTTATAAAAAAAAATACGACTGCCAAAATCGTATTAAAAATAAAATATTTATTTAAATCACAAACTATCTCTACAAACAAAGAATGTTTCTTTTTTCTTTATAATATTACCTAATATTACCTTTATAAATACTCGTTTGACAAGTATTTACTGTTATACAGTACTGTTACTGTCATCAATACTACGAATAAATAAAATTGGAGTGTCTGTTTGTAATATTAATAACACCGCTTTTTACTAAACGCATTTTTAAAATGTTTGTCTGTCTATCTGTTGGTTCCAGCTAATCTCTGGAACAACTCTCCGTTTTTGACTGAATTTTCACAGGCATATATGTAGGTGATGTAATTAACAGGAACACAGGATACTTTCATTTAGAATCTATTCCATACAACTAAAATAAATTGGGCGTCTGTTTGTAATATTAAAATAACCGCTTTTTACTGAACACTTATATCGTGGGCCAATTGAGATCAACCCGGGCATACAACGATTTGCCGCCATTTTTTTCATTTTATTTGCCAAAACCAGGTTGTTGTTCATCTCTGCTTACTACTTTGGTTACCTTACAAATTTCATAAACATGTGTATAGGTGGGGAAATCGTCAAACGATTAAAACGGAAAATTAAGCATTGAACGATATGGCGGATGATAAATGGCGGCATATCGTGATATGCCCGGGCAGATCGAGATCGGTCCAATCTTAACGATTGACCCACGACATATATATAGTACATATACCAAAATAATATTACTTACCATTTAATTTTTGTGTTTGTCTGTAGTGTAAGCCTATTATTAATATAGTTATACTTATTACTTTGATTAATAGATAAATACTTGTAAAATAACGATGACTGTAATTAATAAGCGTAGTATTGACTTGAGAATATAAATGTACGAAATATTACAAGGTATTAAAACACGTAATTTCCATGATTGCACATATTCATTTACTTGTATTCGTAAACAGTACAGATTATTATTACTTATTGTATTTTATTAATATTATTACAAATAAAGGATTAATATTGATCACTGCGTATTAAAAGTAGGATATTAATTTAAGTATACAATGTTATAAAAGGGTACTAATTATAAAAAGTAACTTCTAATGTCGTTCAACTATATGTTTATGTATTTCAAAAAGGTAATTATGATTAAACAAACTCAATTTAATAACTTACAAACCTAAATGTAAGAAACTCGAAAATTAGAACATTGATTGTATTGAAAACGACATCTTGCGAAAAAACTATGACAGTATTGTTTTTTTTATTGTTGGCAATAGAATAAAAGATGGCAGAAATGTAACACCGATGAATGGCGAGTCAGTGTGAAATAAAGTATTTATCAAGTAATATTGGTTTAAATCAATGCATCGTCCCAAGTTTTGATATCGGTCAATAGCTTCAGAAGCGGGATCAACGAAAATATAATAATTTTCGATCTACGCCTACAAAGTAAAACGTGAGTAATAAATAAATTTATGATTTTTCTAAAGTAATATGAAGTTTCAAGTACTGCACTAGTCGAGTTTATTTAAATATTACGAAAGTAGAGAGTTTAATAGTTTCTATTATAAGGAATGTTTAAAAAGAAACACTTAACATAATGCTTTAATTGAGATCTTGAGTAGTTTGTTATTGTGTTTTATTGTAACATCATGTTAATTTTTTTTATTCCTTTTGTTATAATGAATCAAGTTAAAGACAATAATGTATTTAAAAGTTTAGATGGGTTATCTGCGTATAACATTGGCGAAAAAAAAAGCAAGGCAATCGCCTGAGTTTCACTTTAGTCTCGTTTCAGCAAGTGTTATGGCTAATGTCATTTTCATTCGTAATTTCCTGTAAATAGGTAAAAGAAAAAAAACGAATATAATAACAATGCTGAAATAAAATTACACCAGTGACTTCTAAAGATGGCCCTAATATTTCTCGAAATTGAATTAGTATATTGCTTATACCATGGATGAATTCAATTCAAATTCATAAATGTGCGTCCATTGCTCAAAGTATTATCGTGATAATAGCTGTCACGATTAACGAATATGACTCGTTTATTTTTTTCATTATCCCTTTTCACATAAATATCTTCTATGTTAATAGCAATTAAACATGCACTTAGTTTTATTGGAACAATATATAGGGTAAACTGACCTAATTTTGACACCCCACTAATTATTGGCAACTCTCTGATTTAAACGTTATTATAAGAAAATATCTAGTTTCTCAGTGTTACAACTTATTTAAATAGAGTAAACGATTGCTAAGCAGATTCAGTTCTATCTTTCTACATAAATAAATGTGATTACCTATTTTTAATTTATTCTTGTTCTGTAGTTATTGCACAATCTGAAATGACAGTAAATGGGTCTAGCCCCGTGTAGATTATTGGCCAAAGTATGCCAATAATTGGGAAAATCTTATTTTTGAAAAGATAGCATATAAAAACATTTTTAATAGGTATCTACCACACGTTTCATTTATTAATTTATTTATTATATACGATAATTAACTACTACTGTCACCTTGATAAATTATTAAAATAAAATAACTTATTAAATTTATTTATCACAATTTCATTGGCTAGTGATCCTTAAAGTGCCAATAATTGGGTAACTTACCCTATGTATAGAGGAATTAATTCTAAATAAATAAAAGAAAGAAAGAAATTAAATATATCCCCAAACTTATAAAATAAATCAGATCTTTTTGATTAGATTTCATAAATTGGAATTACTTTTTCTAATATTCATACTTACAATATATTACCAACTTAAATGTTGGTTGAAATAAGTTAACAATGTATCTATCTGATGAGTAATATTTTTGTGTACTTCTAATATCAGATTGGAAAGTAAATTATATTATTTTAACCCTACAACATTGAATATTTTGGTTGTATTTCTTTTTTTTTTAAATTTATTTAATTATGTATGTTGTATGTATCTACAATAAAATATAAAATGGCACAGTGACATATTTATTGAATTCAATAATGTTTTACTAAACTGTGATTTGTCAATTTCAGCTATCATGACAGATAGAATGTCATGAATATTATGGAACATTAGTCACAGACCTATGTGTACCCAGGGTAGAGGGTCAAGGTCAGGAAGTGACAGATGTGTGGTAATATAATATATTCTGGTGACGTGGCCAGGAGGACCTATGTGTACCCAGGGTTGAGGGTCAAGGTCAGGAAGTGACAGATGTGTGGTAATATAATATATTCTGGCGACGTGGCCAGGAGGACCTATGTGTACCCAGGGTAGAGGGTCAAGGTCAGGAAGTAACAGATGTGTGGTAATATAATATATTCTGGCGACGTGGCCAGGAGGACCTATGTGTACCCAGGTTTGAGGGTCAAGGTCAGGAAGTGACAGATGTGTGGTAATATAATATATTCTGGTGACGTGGCCAGGAGGACCTATGTGTACCCAGGTTTGAGGGTCAAGGTCAGGAAGTGACAGATGTGTGGCAATTTATTATAGGTATTCATGCAATGTAACCAGGAGGACTTATGTGTGAGGGTCAGGCCGGAGCAAGGAGACTGGTCAGAACAACCAGGGATGTCACGGTTGTGTGGCATTGAGGTTACTAATCAGGGAGTCTAGTAAGTAAAAGAGTTCCTATTAGTTAATGGAATTTATTGAGGAAGTGAAATAGCATCAGTCCAAGTGTGAAATACTATATGAGATAGGTGAGTATTTTGTGATCAGTTAATGGTTCATAAATCTAGGATAACTTTCAATGCTGATATTGTTCCAGAATCCTAACTCGGTTAAAAGAATGAAAGCAATGCTTACATAGTTAATAAAGAATGTACTAAAATTTGTGATTGTGAAGACAGGGATATAATTTATAATACACTTCCTAAGTTAACTTATGTAGAGCTGTCTTGATATAAGGTTTAATGTTAATATAATGATAAGAAAAAGAATTTGGCAAATATATGAAAGATTTTGTAGATAGGGGCTATTAGAATAATTGCTCAAGAGGCAATTAAATGAGTCAGGGCTTATTAAAATTAACTTTTATTGTCAACTCTAGTGATTTGATAAAATATATTACAGGTAACAATTTTAACAACCTCTGGGGTTGAGTGGTTTCGATGCCTTTTTCAGGGTGGCGCCACATCTGAGCTCCCGCAGTTGATTCAATTGGGTCAATGTAGAGAATTACCTTTTCTATAGTGTTTCAATCTTGGTATTGTATTATTTTGGTGCACCTTAGTACTTCCGTGATACAATTAAGGAATTGCATAATGTACCTATATGTATGTTGTCTAATGACTACCTGAGTTTCAGGTCTTCAGTAAAATGCATGAATTGAGAGAAAGTCACCTGCCTGTTCAGTGCTGCATACAAACCGGCCAGGTGCTGGTTGGATTCGCACACCAATAATTCCATATAAACTTGTAGGTATTTATTGAAAATATTTTATTAACATGATTCTTGTTAAAAAAAAATATAATAATAACCGGACTTCGTAATTTTTCTTTAGTGTGATATAAGACGTTGCTTTATACTAAAGATTCTGAGTTTACAGGAAGTACCCTGTAGGTTTTAATTCCCTTGCGAGTTTTGAAAGTTTACGGAAAATCTACATAAACGGCTGTATGTTTCGATTGTGTTGGCTTAGAATTTTGATTTTTTTCATAGCCCTAACAGTTACTCTGTGTTATCTTATAAAACTAATTAAGTTCCAACTTAGATGTGGTAACGTCAGAAAAATGTACTACTCTTAGAGTCAGTTTCACAAACGCCCATTTAAAGCTTAATTACGCTTTTAAGCTCTATTGAATGTCAAATTTGTATGGGTAATGTCGCTTTAAATAGATTTTTTTTAATGGACAATTTTAAGGATAAAATTTTAATGGACGACTGTGTAACTGACCGTTAGTTACTCAATATGACAATTCTGTTAATTCTGGCGTAATAATATTGGACTTCAGGAAGTAAACACAATGGCAAAATGTAAGTAGTTGAGACTACATTGAGATGCGATTATAATGTAAATATTAGCAGAATAGGCTTGCGTGACGATTACTTCTATTAAAGTCGAGCAGGCCTGTTCACTTACTAAACTGAAAACCTAAATTAGTAACCAACAAAAAAAAAAAAAAAAAAAAATGAGTACCTTCAACGTGACAAAATTACCTATTTGTATTTTCTATCGACCTCTACTGAACCCCAATTTGAGACTTAATATTGAGCATCTAAGGAGACGATAAATTGATACGTAGTGGAAGAATGTCCCATTAATCAATCTGTTCTTTAAGGGCATTTATTGAAAACCCATATATCGTTATTGCAAAGATCACTGTTACCGGTCCGTTATTATAAGGGAAAAGAAAAATGCAGTTTTATGAGACATCATGTGAATCGGATTGAGATTGCATCGAGCACCTTACGCGCAGATTGAAGTATAGGGTCTTGACAGTGAACATATATGTAAATAGTTCTGTCGGAGGTCCGGTAAGGAATGAATACTATTTATGGATTCGAATGGGACTACAAAATTATGAATGGAAATAGTATGGTCATTGATTTATAAACTCGTCTCTTTGACACGATACGTTGCAGTAATGTAGAAAGATTCGGAACAAGGTATAATTTTTTGCAAAGTACGTTTTACACAACAAACTTAAAAATTATTTTTATGTTAAGAGGCTTAGACCAGTTATATATAAAAAAAGGGTGTTATGGTGATTAGTCAAGACTATGCTTTTAGTTAAATATACGACATACTCAAATTTTTCAGTCTATTAACTCTTAGTAGTATTGTAAAATCTAGATGAAACGGAATTATTGTAGTATCAGTAGTGAAAGGCAAGCACGAATTTCCACAAAGATTGAGATTAGACTTTATCGTGTACCTCTAGAAACAATCAGCCATGGTCAATGCTTTGATTAAATTAAGGATCAAGAATATCTGCTATGGTGCGACGAAGTACCGGCAGAAACATTCCTGCTCAAAGCTGCTTAGTCGTAAACAGCTACCTATTTAGCGAACGAATGCGTACATAGCGCTGTTCGAACTTCAATTATTTATTTTGTAGCAATGTCGTTAGATTGTATTCGCTTGTCTTGTTGACATCTCGCATTACAATGTATATCGTATACTTGAAATCATTATTATTAAACTCCGAAACTGGTTTTAACTAAACTTCATGCATATCCATTTGAAATAACTTTGAAAAGATAGTTCTTATTATTCCAAACAGCCTTGATCTGCTAGCATTTTGATATCCAACAATATACCTACTCAACGTATTTAACTCGTCTTGTTGGTGTACAGTCAACAACACGTGGGGTATTGATAAAGTTAGCATTTTTCGATAAACTGACGTACACCCATGCGTAGGTTTAGATACTGATTAGATTTTAAGATTGTAATGTGTTGCGGTCGACGATAGTTATATGAGATGTGATGGTGGGTACAACTGCAAGAATGTGACTACATAAATCCTAACGCATATCGATGTATTAAAATAATTATTATCAATGTGGACAGAATTTGGATTGCTATAGTGAGATAGGCAGTCAGGGAGATAAAGAAGATAAAAAATATTCTATCTGATCCCCATTCGGAATAGCTAATGAGTATTCATTTGCATTTAAAAAATAACTATGTTTATTAAATTATTTAAGGTGAAATAAAGTAACTGATGAGGAGTATGTTGGTAGATTCTAAGAGGTGAGGTAGAAATGAATTATACTCTAATAATAATACAAGTATCCGCTTTCATACAAGTAAATGCTGCCCATTTATTTTGTTTATAAAAATCAAAAAGGGCAAGTGTTATTTGTTAATTTCGGTTGACTGCTTTGTAATGTAATCATCGATCAATCGATCATATGGTGATGATCAATATATACATTGTAGTTTGCAATAAAGAGGTCGCAATAATGAGGTTATATGACAAATGGTTTATTATTCTTATTAAGGATAACTTTATTTGGAATGAGGTACTAAATGATTACCTAGATAATTATTATTGCTATTATTCAAATAGAAAACTAGAAGAATAAATATGTGGTTACTTTTATATACTTTAATTTGAATCGTCTGATATTAGATTAGTGATGATATTTTAATAATAATAGTTATTTCGAAAATAATTACGCTTTTGTACTCAACTTCACAATAGAGTGGTATCTGTGCCTGAAATTGATTTACATAATAATTTTCAATCTTTCAAGTCATAGTGCTCCGCCCTATTTGTATGATATTAGTTCAGTACCTACAATATCCAGTATTATTAGTTTAATCAAATGTTATAATTTCATTTTTCTTTATTATTAAATAAATAATTAAATATTACTTAATTATTGATAAACGGAATTACTGGACAAGTACAGTCAACAGCACGAATTATGCGGGTTCGTCTGATTTCTCCACTTGATTTTGAGCTTTGAAGCATTGAAGATGGAGTTTGCGACCAACTGGGGAGGTTTGAAGTATTGTGCCTGATCTGTAGCCGTGTGTACCTACTTCATGAGCGAGAGGACTCGCTACCAACAGGAAGGCCGAGCTGTAAGCCTATTATTAATATAGTTATACTTATTACTTTGATTAATAGATAAATACTTGTAAAATAACGATGACTGTAATTAATAAGCGTAGTATTGACTTGAGAATATAAATGTACGAAATATTACAAGGTATTAAAACACGTAATTTCCATGATTGCACATATTCATTTACTTGTTTTCGTAAACAGTACAGATTATTATTACTTATTGTATTTTATTAATATTATTACAAATAAAGGATTAATATTGATCACTGCGTATTAAAAGTAGGATATTAATTTAAGTATACAATGTTATAAAAGGGTACTAATTATAAAAAGTAACTTCTAATGTCGTTCAACTATATGTTTATGTATTTCAAAAAGGTAATTATGATTAAACAAACTCAATTTAATAATTTACAAACCTAAATGTAAGAAACTCGAAAATTACAACATTGATTGTATTGAAAACGACATCTTGCGAAAAAACTATGACAGTATTGTTTTTTATTGTTGGCAATAGAATAAAAGATGGCAGAAATGTAACACCGATGAATGGCGAGTCAGTGTGAAATAAAGTATTTATCAAGTAATATTGGTTTAAATCAATGCATCGTCCCAAGTTTTGATATCGGTCAATAGTAGTTATTTTTAAATTAAGTTTTTCTGAAAATCTATAGTTACATATGCTTCTTGTCGCTAGATGACGCTATTGTATTTTTAAAACGTGATTTTGGTTTTTGTAATGTTTGTAGTCTTTATTGTTTTTCAGACTTTTATCAGAAAATTTCGTTTTTAATTATGTGTTTTTTTATATAATGTGTACAACTTGATGGGGATCTATTAATCGTTAACACCTACATGTCTTGACGCATGTCCCTTTCCCTCATTCATTCATTCATAGGAATAGAATAGGAAAGCGCTGGGTCATTAATAGACTGGTGATAATGACGACGACGTTAGCTTCTTGATTTTTTGGGTACCGTACCTCGAATGGAAAAAACGGAATCCTCATAGGATCGAATATATACTCGTATCCTATAGGATTTGTTGTCCGGCCGTCTATAAATACCCTTTTTCTCAAAAAGCGTGGAGGTATCAAGCTGAAATCTATATCAAATACTCAGAATCGAGAAAAATCAAACTTCTAAGCCGGGGAATCAAAACCTATAGGGTATTTCCAGTAGCCTTGAAATTTGAAATTTGGTTCGAAGCAATGTTTTGTAGCACGGAAAAATTCAGAATACATTAAATTTTTATTTATATCACAATATACCTATAGGTTTGTGCGGAACCCTCACTCGGGAGCACTTGCTCAGTTTTTCATAATTCACACAATCCAATAAATCAATTAACAATAGGTACAATTAGTTTAAGCTTATTTAAATATGTCATTGTGTCGTAAATTGGCTTATTCAATTCAATATAACAAACTACATATAATAATATAATGCTCCCGGCGTGGCATTGTCGTTAATAATTTTAGAGCGTATTATATTTTTGTTGTTGTTAATTTTATCATAAAATGAGTAACTACATGCAAAATTGATTACATTAAACATGAAATCGATTATCTACACTTCAATTTTAATATACTGAAAGTAAGTTTTACGGTACTGAAAGTAATTTAAATTCATTTATATTATAAATTAAAGTAAAACATCGTAGGTCCCTATCATAACAATAACCGTTTTATGATGTATATCAAGTGCGAAGTGAGAGATGTTTATCAATTATTATAGTCCATGTTCACTTAAAGTTTTATTATTCTAATTATTAAAAACAACACTTCAGTTTTAATATCTAAAAGGGAGCTCGATAGTAATAATTAGCGCGCTCAGTCAGCGATATGGTTATTAAAAAACTTTCGCAATGGGTGACAAAAAAGTATATTATCTCGAGCTCCTCCGTGCTTCGGAAGAGACGTTAAACCGTCGGTCTTGGCTGCACCTTCAGTTGTTACCACCCACACTGGGTCCGCGTGGTGGGTAATTGCTCATCCTCCCTATTCGATTTGATAGGATTCCATCCATAGGGAAGGCCTGGGCCCCAATAACAGGAGCATTAACAGGCTGGTGATGATGATCTAAATAATAGCATAAACCTATTAATATATTTGATTAATTTCACATTCACAATGATATACTGAAAATGATTCTTAATACAAAATGCTCAAAAATTCACTTGATCCCTGGTACCCTGATGTGGGAAATAAAATATGTTGGAGGTTGGGTGGATGCCTGAAAATTGATGAGAATACGCTCTGTACTAGCGAAAAGTGCTTGAAAGATTCGTCAGTCCTGTTAGGTCCCGGGTAGCTCAGTGGTTAGAGCAGGCGTCCGGATTGCGAAAGGTCGTGGTTGGGTCGAATCCCATCTCAGGGTGTCAGGGACCAAGTGGATTTTTTAAGCATTTTATATTAAGAATAATAAACCTTTTATTGTTTCGACTGCTGAGACATGACTTCTCCATGGGAACAAAAGAGAAAAGAATTGGTCATAATTCACCACGCTGTTTAAGAGTAGATTGGTGGGTGGTTAATAATAGCAACTTAAATAGCTGACATAAGAGGGCATGTACACCAAAATAACTAAATTGAGTTTTGAAGCAAGAATTAAGCTAAAACTACAATGATTAAATTTCAGAAAGTAAGAGTCGTATAACAGTCAAAAACTGGAAGCCAGACCAAAGAGTAAGGTAACATCGATATAAAAAACGTTTGAGCTATTCTCAGTTGATATTCTTTGGTTATACTTTAAACGAATCCAAAAAAAGAGGAGGTTTTCAATTCGATACAGTCGAATAGATTTTTTTTGTTTGTTTGCTACGCGTTTACTCCGCTAATTATGGATGGATATTCAACATTATATATTTATTCGACAGCTTAATAGGTCGAGGTGATCTCGAATAATTTTATGTATATCGAATCAATAGTTTTCGTTTTATAACAAATCAATATATGCTTTTTATCAGATATCACCTTAATATTTTGATGATATTTTTATATTAGCCAAAAAACAAAAGAGAGCGTTCTTTGCATTCATTCTAAATCCGAAAGGAGGAATTTCTGTGTGTAGGCAGCCATTTTCTTCATGGTTACGACGTGCAAATAAATATTTCAGAACTTTCGTTATGTAAATATAATTTCTTCTATTTAGATATTTTAGTGATATACAAATTATTTATATATATGTAGCACGTATATAAATATCAATAAAAATAATGAAATAAAAATGTTTTTCAATATATAGAACCGCCTTAAATTTAAAAAAATCTAAAACAGTAATATTTATCATTTTTCAAGAAACAATGAAGTTGGACCGAGGTTTACCGTAGCTTATTAAATGATAACTGCCCGAATTCAATGTTTATTGAAACAAATAATCGCTTTTAAGATAAGTATTATTTTCACTTTCTGAAAGTTGAAAGTCGGTTTTATTTTGCAAGAAATGTTTTTATAATTTTTTTTACGTATCTCTCAGTGCTCGCACTATTTACATTAAAATCTAATATTTTTCAAAATTCATATTATTATTTTTTCTTTTTATTGCCACTACTATTTTTTTAACATCCAAAAGGGATCTTTTTGCTCCATAAATCAATAGAATAAAAATAATTCCAAGGCTCCCTTTTACCTCAGCTAACGTTCTCATACAAACGGGAACAAATACGCACCGAGAGTAAAGTGTTAAAAAAATTGTGTACTTCAAAATATATAAAAACCTATTTTTATGTAGTTAAAATGACATATGTTAATCGTAAAATCGATCCTAAAAACCTATTTCATTTCATCTTTGCGATATTTTTCTGTCGAGCCATTTATTGAAATTTATATTCCTGTTTTTAGCAAATCATCAATCATATGTTCATAAAATGATTTTAATTTCGCAAAAAATGGCATAGTCTTAGAATAAACTTTATCTAAAAAGAGGTTATTTCGTAAAATCTCGCCTTGAATTTTCAGAGTGAAAAAAAAAACCTAAAAATATCATCAGCTTGAAATTGTTTTAAATTGAAAAAAACCTATACAATATATATTTTAGAAGCTAAATAACAGTCGAATAAATTACGGAATGTATTATGCTTATTGCTTGCGAACAAAGAGTTAGTTTTTAATTTCTTTGTTCATTTTCGAACGTAAAGTATAATATGCTCCACGTGTTTCTATTTATACATATTCCTTTATAAGAGTTGCGAATAAAGCTTGGAAGTGAGCAAATGTTGCAACAAAGGAAAATTTCCTAAATTTTTTCCTATTTTTGTACTCCAATCAAATAAAATCTATTAATAGGTACTGAACATTTTATAAATTATTCATTATGATAAGATATTCTCTCTGGAATTTTCGGGATAAAAAGGGTAGGTATTTAATTAAATGACTATTCATCAGTATTCTATTTGCTAAATATAATACGTTAAGATGTATAAGCCAAGAAATGAAAGATTTCGTTCGACTTTGACCCTTCCGTGCTCATCGAGGTTATATAATTTTAAGATTTTACACATGTTGACGACCGACGGCACGGTGGCAACATACCCGGCTTCAAATTAAAAGAGTAAATTCTTTTTCTAATACTCTCTCCAGTTCTTTTGAAGTAAGCAACGGTGGCTGCAATTTTCTATTGATTAATTTTTCTGAATGTGTTTTATTTTCTTTACCTGTATAAATAAATGTTTCACAACAGCTGTACCTAAGATGGAACCTGTTATTTTTGTACAACGTTTTTTATAATTTGACATTACAATATTTTGCCATAATTGGTTTTTTGTCATACATTATTATTTTGTCATAATTACTGATATAACTCGTAAAGTTAATTTATGTCCGGTATTAACTCGTATTTTTATTTGACAGTGTGCACTTTGAAGATGGTTTCATAAAAACTAATACTTGTTGCATAGAAATGAAATTGAAATAGGTTCAATGATTTTGTTTTTATATTTTATTAACTGTAAGAAACGCTATTTTTAATGGCGAATTGTGAATGTCCCCTTACATTGAATTAATAGCCATTATATTAATCACAAAAAGTATAAAAAGAAAATTGTAACGAGAAATGTTAGTTGAACGCCAACAACTGGAAAGACTAAAAATCAACTTTAAAAAAGTTCATTAAGCACAAAATAACCTAGAAATAGTACTTATTGATAATATTAAAATTATCAATAAGTACTATTGTACCTCCTTGAAATGAAGGGGAAAATGATGGAATGAAAATTAATAAGAATAATTTGAATTTTGACTAATACTAAGTGCAGTCTCAGCAAAAAGGAGAATGTTTGTTTTTGGTAATTTATTCCGAAAAAATCTAACCACTATAAAGAAAATTATTATAGCATCTAGACTCAATACTTTATCTTTCATTCCAGTTTCAGGTCTGAAAGTTCCCCCGTTTTAGAGAATGTAGTTAAAAAAATGGTATAGTTCGTGTAGAAACACTAGTATGCACAGCCATAGAACTCATTTAAAAAAAATAAAGTGCAGAAAATTAAAACAAACGAAAAGGGATCTTTGTCCACAGCCTAGCTTTCAGTAGGGCACTTAGGGGTAATTACGAAAGAAGGGAAATTCCAATAATGAAATTAAACAAAAAGCAATATGTTTGTTGTAATTAAAAGTTTTTATCCAGTAAAATCCTGTTTGATAGTCAACTTTACCGACACAAAATTCTTGATTTGTTGTAAATTAGTCACTTTCAGGCATCCTGAATTTACCTGTTTTGGGTATTATCCCAAGCACCTTATCATAACTTAGCGTCCCTAGTAGACGAACCATATATTAATATTGTGAAAATCGAATTCATAATTTGTTTACTATGTTTTTATTATAATAAGCCACGCACTGATTAGACTCAAACCGGGCGTAATCAACGTTGACGAGCTTCGATTCATTTAAAATGTCTCTGTATTTGAGATTTAGAGGTCTGATATAACAATAATTAATAGCAAATGAAAATATTAAATCCACATTGTCCAAATAGATTGATTCACAGCATGAATTGGAACGTAACTTAGAGATGTCATATTTTTCTTAATGCACTTATGTGTTGCTACATAAATTATAATATATCCACCAAATGATGTTCAAATCAGAAAATAAACTTTTTTGTGGCGCCTAAAAATAAAATAAGATGATTATGAGTAAGGTTTATTTACCATCTATCGATTAATATATACTCTATGCTTGGTTAGATAGAATTTGAATAAAGTACCAGCCTCCATACAAAAAAAGATCTCCTTTACTCCAACGCTAAATCTTTTTTATTAATAACACTACTAATGTATTAGGTACATTTAAAAAAACGTTTCTTTAGAGAAGAAATAAAAATAGTTTTGCTTTGTCATTGTCTTGGACGTAGATAGTAAAGAAGGGTAAAGCTTCGTGATCTGAGTTTAAGATAACCTGTAAGAGAACACGTGTAACCGGACGTAACCTTTCAGGAAACGATTGAGGAAAAGGAAAGGATATTACATAATGATAATGAGTGTTTTTATATGAAAAATATACATAACATATGTAATAAGTCATACATTATAATATGTGAAGTTCATCAATAAAAAATGCTACTTGCTTAATGTATATTATATTAACCCACAAATGGTGTCGCCTTGTTTTGTAATTTTATAGAATTTCATTTCGCAAAACACAATTCAATCAATTTTGTAATTATTTCTATATTTCACAAACAGTTGAATTCTTTTTAACATAAAATATAATAAAAATATTGTTTACTCAGTGTTATTTTATTTCAAAGAAAATTAAAAAAAGATCAGGAACGAGAATTATATGCGCACGCCACGGGGTAATAGAAAAACCCTTGATCTAATTTGAAAACGATGGTTTCCATAATTACGATATATACCAATATTGAAAAAAATGAGTTTTTTTGTTTGATGAAAGTAATTTTTAAATTTGTACAGACGAATTTCAGTTTTAGAAGAAATATCAAATACATTTACCGCATCAATTAAAGGCAAATTTGCATAAATCCAGTGTCAAATGTAAAAATCAATGTTGACATCTGTACAAATGAGGTACAAAATATACATAAAACTAATCAAACACTCTAAGTGAAATGGCTTGTCTTTTATCAACATATATGTGAAAGATAAATATCCGGGCAATATGTTTTCGGGGCATCCGGAATACCCCGAAGTGTGCTAGTGCAATCTGTTTTTCTAGGCCGGGTCTTGACGGGTGCGTGAATGCGTCGCGGCTAGCTTGAAAAGTGAGGGTAGAATGGTATGAGTTCTCAAATAGTTCCCTCCATATTGGGCTGCTATCTATAACAATTTGTTTTGTGAACAAAAAAAACGATATCTTGGCATTTCAAATTTAAGATCCATTTGTGTCTTTGTCAAACCAAAAGCAAAATATTGTTTATTAAAATAAATTTATTGAAAGCACTTTTGAATTATCTAAATATCAATAAGACATAAAAGACTAAGTCTGGCTTACAGCATAAGAGCAATAAAAGTTAAGATTTATGTCTAATCTTACCATCCTCTTTCTTAACCTAATAAAATAATAATTTCAGCTAGCGAAAATTGGGTGGTTAAATTTATGACGTCATCTCACCACTGCCAAATGACGTATTTCATTATTTTCTTAATTCATACATTAAGTAATTTGTTGCAACCAGACCTAAGCAAGATGTTATTTATGCCTTTACGTTGCTAATTACTATAAAGCACGTTACTAGCATTTATTACATAGTAATATGGCATTATTTCTTGAAGATTGGTTAACATAAACATTTGCGTCATAAGTTGAACTCTTGAAATAAAAGAGAATTATAAAACGAAACTGTTGTAAAAATAAGTTTACCAGCCTGTCACGAGCACTGAGAATCCGCTGTCGGCTTACAGAATTATTTTTTAGAAAAACAGACCTGCCAAAACCCAGCAACTAACTTAGAAAAGTGTGTAATTTTCTTCTTCCTTAATATAAAGTCCATCATGCTTATTATCAAATGTTACATATTGAAAATGATCTCTGAATAAGATAAATAGTAAAATATTTATTTATTTATATAGTACTGCCACATAACATTTAGTTATAACTTATTCTAAATAAAAAAATAAAAAAAAACTAACACCATGATAATAGGCTGGAAGTAAAAAAGTGGCCGACTATGAGTTAAACTCTCCCATCTTCAGCGGCAGCAACTATAGGTTAACAAAAAAGTTTAAATTTCATTGTTTTTGTTATACAACAATGAAATTTAGAGAAAGTTATATATGCACTTTTGGAAACGTGTTTGATTCTCAATAACCGCAGATTATTCTTGTTCAAAATAGTTTTCGTTGAATGTTCATTGAGAGCTACAGTATATTTTTTTTTTCTTACATGTCACTCTTTTTATTTTTAAAGCAACACCGGAGTACATTTTACCTGTTTCGAAGTATCTGTTTTTCAAATGACTAAACTGTCTTCGGGACCTCAATGTCATTTTTCTAGACAAGTAACGTATCTGCAGATTTGATGATTTTTTAGTTTTAATTCCAAGTTTGGATATCCATCTTATTTTTTGTAAGGCATATTTTTTATAAGTGGTTCGTTGAAGGAATCAACCAATTTATCTACCAAGTTTCATCTGCGTTGTCCTTATTGTTCCGGAATAAAGTGACACTATAAGGGTTACGATTTTTTCCCTTCGGCTATGGAACCAGTGTAACCAACCTTATTGTATTTACAGTAGATTTGCTGTTTTTACATAGATGCCCCCTGTTTTCTATTTCATTATTATTTTTTACCGTTTTTCAATTAGCGTTAGCGTGAAAAAATCATCCGAATTAACTACTGCTTCTCATTTGAAGTCACAGAAAAGCACATGAAGAAATTCAACAAAACAATGCATGATTTTAAACAGGAAAGTGATTCAGAAAATGTCTCGATTGAGGACGAAAGTGTGAAATAGGTAATTTAGTTTTTTATTTTGTTTCATTAGAATATAAAAATGAATGTAAATCCTGATTACTAATAAAATTGTATGATTGGTTTAATTAGTACAGTATGAAATATGCCTTTTTACTTAACCTACTGTTTGATAATGTTAATTTTTTTATTCGTGAGCTGTAGTTTTCTACTTTCTTGGTTTTGGAAGCACTGTATGGCGACGCAGGTATGAATACGAATGCCTCATTAAGCTAGATTTTCAAAAAATAAATAGTTACATTTTTAACTGAATTTCACTATGAAAATTATCCGATTGTTAAAATGCTATTCTATTGTTTTAAGTACGTAATAAACATTTTTTTTTTAAAGCGAAAATTGTGAGTCTGTAGTCACGAAAATGTATCTGAAAATAGAATAACGAGTTTTCCTTTACCTGTGGAATGAGTAGACAAATTTTATGTTCCCAACTCAATGGGTGGTTCCTAATAACTTTCGATTTACTTGAGAAGTGTTAAAAGGGTTAAATGGCTGTATCTTTTGATTGCGTTGACTCAGGAGCTCAACTTTTTACAGCTTTTAACTTTTTAACTTTGATGTTAATTTAAACTTCATGACTCCCGATTTTTTTAATGTACTTTACATGCAAATAATACTTCCTTTTTTCCTTTATATTGACCTGAATCAAATGAATCAAGAACCGTGTTTTAATGTAGGTAGTTTGTTAATCCCTGATATTCTGGATACCTAAAAGTTACTATCCTTAATTCAAATCCATTCAAATATTTTCTTCGGCAATCGAGAGGTACAAATCTTGAAGCTTATGGTTGGCGTTCCCTGACGTATGTTACGACCCTCACCTGGACTTCCAGCACTTTGACCCCTTTATTACAACTCATTGTCTTATTTATAGTTCCCATTAAATCGGGATCTCTACCAAAAATACGAACGTAAATTCTGGTTAAACAAATAAATTATACTGAAACTGAAATTAGGGCAGCCACTTGATTGTAGTTAGCTAGAAAATTTTACTAACGACTTCGCTAGTATTTTAGTAACGTGGAAGTGATAATAGAAACATTGGAAGTAAAAGCGTTTCGCAGCTTTTGAACTTGTATAGTTTTGCTTACTATTTGAGTTTACCGTTCACTTACTAAAACTGTGTAAACTATGATCAGTAAAGTTTAAAACAAATAGTTAATTATCAAGTACTTTTAATATCATCTTTTTGTAATATAAATAAACAAAATAAGTATTATTTATCTATACTAATACATATTATAAAAAGGAAATGTTTGATTGTTTGTTTGTTTACATTGAATAGACTCCAAAATTACTGTACCGATATTAAAAATCGGAAAAAATATAATTTCGGACGAAATCGCAAAAAGTTAAATTCTATTTTGTATTAGAATAGCCAGTCCCCTATATTTATAATGTCTTTTATATAAATATTTATTAGAGGTACGATTTAACAGGTTGCATAACCGTACTATGCCATAGTCTACATCACAAACTCAATAATGGATGTTAAATAACAATAGCACGACAAATTGTATATACGTACATATTCTCAACGTGTGATTTCCAAAAAATTAGGTCGACATGCCAATTAAATTGAATGAATATGTTATGTTGACTGCAAGTATGAGTAAATTGCCCTTACTTTGTTATGAAATACATTGTTTATGGAAGCACTATATCTTTTTGTTTTTTTTTCTAAAGTTGCTTTATATATATTCCTATAATCAGAACGATAGAACCAAACTCTGATATCAATACAGACAATAATTTAAGCCTCTGCAGTGAAATTACTCTCTACGTAGTTTTAAATCCGTAGCCAGATGAAAACTTTAATCTGCCCAGTACTAATCAGACCCATAAGTTACATTAGAAATGTAATATACTCCAAATAATCCTCTCGAGCTGTGATCCCCAGCTCGGGATATCACTTAAATGAAGAGAAACGTGTCGAAGCAGCTTTAACTGAAACAAAAGTCCCGATGAGGATTTCCACAGGATCTTATAAGTTGGGGATAAGTTTGCTATAAATAAAACATTCTTTAACGCGTTCTTGGGGGTACATAAGCCTTTTGGATATGTGATGACTTGATTTAGAGTATACCTTAATGATGTGTTGAGAAGCGTATTGGTTAGTGTATCTATGAAGCGGAAGTTAAGCAACTTTCGCTAAAGTCAATTATAGGATGGGTGACCAAAAAATTATCTCAAGCTCCTGCATGCTTCGGAAACACGAGCCATTAGTCCCGGCTGCATCTGCAGTCGTCAATACCCAGCAATCCACAATGACGAGTCGTTGTTCATAGCCTGTGCTCGAACAATGGGGATATTAATATGCTGGGGTTGTTAATAGCATAAAGCTCGCTAATAAATTTAATTGAACCAATGATTTTTAGATACCAAAATTGATATAAATCGTTTTCGCTTAGCATGAGTGATTTATGATAGGCTTAAGAAATAGCCTAGATGAAACATAGTGGATTAATTAATTTCGGGCTGTCAATAGATTGAGTGAATGTACGAATATTCTTTATTACACTATAAACAGTTTCATTGAATCAAATAGCAGTAGTAACATGAACATTAACTGTGACTTTATTGCTAAGCCACTATAGTAAAAGCTAATCTTTTGCTTAACTGTACCAACTTTCGAAAGGAAAGTGATTCCAAGTTGATTAGGTTTTCTTGTGAACGAACATATTAAATTTGACTTATATGTTTTGCTTACACATTCTCATGAATTTTATTCATTTTTGTTATAAATACTTTAATTAGTATAAATTAATCGTACATATTTTATTTAGACTTATAAGAGTAACCAGAAGGTTAAATAAAATAAAGTAACTACCATCATTATAATATAATTCTAATTATTAATACGTGTTCCCTCTATAATCATTTGTTGCGATAAAAAGTATGTAGCTTATATATTAAGGCTTAAAATCATCTGTATAACAAATTTGAACCAAATGCGTTCAGTATTTCTTGCGTGATAGTGTAACAAATATACATTCTTACAAACTTTCGCATTTACAATATTACTAGAATAGGATGGGATTTGAGTTTCTGACATTTTATTCAAACTCACAAAGCATGTCTTTCACATTAAAAGGACTTTTCTTTTTGGAAAAAAAAAATGACAACAACACATTAATCACCGGCTTAGATTCGCACATCGAGTGACAGTTAGGTGTCACGATGTAATCCATCGATTATTGAATCGATTACCTACCCTACCAAGAGATTACCGAGATAGGGCGTCACGAAAATCTCAACAGATTGTGCGAGTAGATTGTTTCCAGGAAATGTTTAATTGTCTACAAAATAGCAGGGACACTATGGCTTTGTGGACATAGGATTACGATTACTCATAATAACTGAGTGTGCGTAGGAAAGGAAAATATTTAATTACTTTATTAAGAGGATTTCTAAATAAACGCACTAATATTAATTTAATATATATAGTATATTAAACGAAGTCGCTTCCCGCTGTCTGTACGCTGATATCTTTTAAATTACACAATGGATGGATGGATTTTAATGAGATTTTTATCAATATAAAGAGTGATTCAGGATGAAGGTTTATAATTGTTATACGGAGCCACGTAGATGAAACCGCTGGCCTCTATTACACTGGGATTAAAAATATAAAATATAATTAACCGAGTGTCATTATCATCAGCCCTTTTTACGTCCTCAATGCAGAGGCTTAGGCCTTCCTTATGGATGATTAAGGAGGATGGGCCATGACCCTCCACGCTGGCTCAATGCGGATTGGAGGGTATTAACGACTGCAAAAGCAGCCGGAACCAATGGCTTAACGTATCTTCCGAAGCACGGAGTAGCTCGAGATGTTATTTTTTTGGTCACAGATCCCGTGACCGATCCTTGCGAAAGTTGCTTAACAATAACGATCGCGGGGCGCGGCGCTTATCCTCTACGCTACCGAGCTACTTCCGAGTGTAATAAACGTACAATTTTTTAAAGCAATTAATGATTTCATTAATCCATACATTATCATACATCAAGCATTCAAATACCTACCGAAGATTTAAGGTTAAATAATAATGTTTGATTTGAGAAAATAATATATTACCCGATAGAACCCAACATATTTGCTAAATTCTGCTATATCATCTAACCGATACTTAAGTATTTATTTACCACAGAAATAGGTTGTATTCAGCTGCTCTCATTGCTGTGATATAGGTTCAATATCCGTGAATTATTTCACTAATGGATATTTAAAGCTTACAATGTTGTAAATACTATAACACCATTTTCTATGCAAGTACCTAATAAATTAAGCGCCGTATTTTCAAATTCCACTTGAAAGACTTGTTTCTTTGAATTGATTTTTTCAATATAACTATTACAATTGAGATTCCAGCACTATTCATATTAGCAGAATAACGATCACAAATTGAAAACGTAAAGACGAGAATTGAAGATAGAGTCAACTACATGACCGTGTAAATATTAACAGGAACAAGCGATATTTATTTTTACATGGTATTCGAAGAAAAACCATTGAGCATATTGAAAAAAAACATGGGTAAACAAATACCTATGCGATTTTATTTTATATTGTGCAGTCTTTTAAAAAGGACATCGAACACCAAAGAAGCAAAATATGTATTTTAAAATCGTATACTATGGTCTCTGTCTAAACCACTGGGATCCCGCGTGAAAATATAGGGAAAGCTATATATTACAGTTTTCAATAATATCGTTTGGCTAAATCATTTTACCGATTAATTTGAGACAATACACAATTTAATAATTATAGGTATTAATCTAGAAAGCGTTTTGTAATTCTAAGACGTTATTAATATGTTCAAGAATTAATTCTCAATCATTTCTCTAAAACGATGTTGTGTGATCATCCAATTAAAATATCAACCTATATTGTAACAGATTGGCAGAAATAGAAGTTAAATTTCTTTGAATTATACTTATAATTGGCTTACTTTTGATCTCAATCCAGACCGGAGGGCATGAATGAGATCTTCAGTGGGATGAGCTTCCCGGAAGGAGCATGTTTACTCTTGCTTTAAATAGGTTTGGGTTATAGCACTAAACCAGAGAATACACAATAAACGGGATACTTTGTTGACTTTAAATTACATTTAATTTCATCTCTATTTAGCTACGAAAAATATACAGTATAAAATCTTAGCAGTAAATCGCACAAAATGAAATAGAGAAAACGAACAATAAAGTTTCCACAATTTACATAAGCAGGTAGGTAATATCGTAAAAACGATAAGGTATCATGACATATATATATTTGCTATGCATTATAATCTAGAATTTGCTGAATCACAACCATTCTGATTTAACCATTTGTTTTTCAGGAAAGGTCTGTGTCCAGGAAAGGCCTATACCCAACAATGACTAGAGTAACACGAAAAATTATTTTCTTTATAGTCTCTGATATCAGGCTATCCAATTCTGTTAATGTCTCAATGTGTAATAAATATAAGTACAAATTACAATAGCATCTCGCTTATCTTTCTGCTATTGTGTTAAACACACAAAACGTTCCCTTTGAATGAAGTTACTCCTAATATCATGTGATGTGTCAATGCGTCAAGGTTATGGGATCAACATAATAAATTTTCCTTATAAAAGCTGGTTAGTTATATTGGAAAAATATACTCATATTACGGAAAATCAAACATATATCAAACCTATCATCAACTAATGAATGCCCCATCGTTGAGACACAGGTTTTTCACATAAATAGAATCGCAGGGAAAACTGGACCTCACGCAAACTGCAGATGCATTCAGGACCAAACGGCTGTGCCTTTCAAAGTCGGACGAATTTACGCGATAACCGACTTTTTTCACTTTTATTCAACTTGCAATATATGTGTGTTCGTTAAATCTTGCAACTAAATTTACTTTAAATGATAATTTATACTTCTTTGACATTACACTCTTTACATAGTGGTAACTTTTTAATTACACATCGGCTTTTAATACTAATTTCATAAATATATAGTGATCCAAAAGGAAGCCATGTATGTATATATACCTATATAATACAGGATCTCGCTCGTAGCAGCTGTCGGAAAGTTAGATAATACATTAAAATGCGTATAATATTACATTATATAGTACAATAGTACATTAGTCCAACTTCAAACGAAGTTTTATCAATTTGGATGGTCTTTAGTTAATACATAATATTAGCTTTTTATATAAAATAAACTTCCTTTCACTACCGACAAAATTTCGTCATAGGAACGCTGGCGCCTATGCTACCAGTCCTGGAGCAAAGATATAATAAATAAAAATCTTTCCTAAAACTTGTGAGAAAAATGGTAAAAATTGTGGTGGAAGAATATAGGCTGAATAACAGGTAAAAAAATTGGAACATGCGTACGGTCCTTGATTTATCACCATTTTATTTCCACTTGCACAAGCACACTTTGCACAGGATTAAAAAAAAATATTAAGCGATCGTAAACAAAAAAAACGTATTGAAATCTCATCGTCTGGCGCGGAGGTCTTGTCATGAATAGGTGCGCTTGTAGCTCGTCACACATACCAAATATTATATACTAAATCCAACAGACAGATTAAAATAAATTTAACAATAAAAGTTTTAAATAATACATATTTAGGATTCAATTAATGCAATTTAAATAATAAATGAATATTAAAAAAGAAATATAAAGGTTTAGTAACATCAACCTTAAATCATATCAATATCACATAGAATATAGAAGGGACTTATATTATATTGATTAAATAGCAAACAGTGTAAGACAAAATGTAGACTAATAACAGTAAACATCTGACCAATTTATTGTTATCATCCGGTAATGGTCGATCGTCTGTGAAATCTGATGTGGCTGTTTTGTGCCACAATTTACTTACCGGACACAATCCAAAAAGGCTAAGTAAATTTATTAGTTTTTTTGTTGAAATAAACAACGAAGGGGCTTTCATTACTTTTATCTTTGTATGCTTTGCCTGTAGAGTTGATCTTACTCTGTTCCATACTACTTAAATACTGACAGTGTTATTACAAAAAAGATAAACACGCGTTGAACACGTGTTTAAAAATTGTTCTATTTGAGCATTGGTTAAGGTAAAACAACCCTTAAACATTGTTTAAAATTTAAACACATGTCACGTTGACACATGATATGTTGTTTATGGAGTATCTTACCTTTCACAATATTTCACTATAGTTTTGACTTTGATAAGAAATATGTCTTTGAATTTAAATTAAAAATGATAATTTTAGATTAAATATTTTCATTTACAAAAATTATTAACTAGTGTGTTTAAAAGATATCTTTTTACGTCTAAAATTTATTATAAGTTTGTGTACAGCGTGCATAGAATTGAACGTGTATGAATGAATGAAAGCCAGTAGTACAAATGTTTCTTTACTTAGACAATGTTTAAAAATGAATTTGTAATAGGGAAAATTAGACATCATTTTAAACAGGGTTTATATTCTTAAACACAGTTTAGATAAACACATGGTAAAATACTGTTTAACGTCTCTTTTGTAATAACACTGTGTTATTCTAATCTACCTATCTACTTACCAAGATTCATTAATCAAAGTCATATCGTATGAGAGTTAGATAGTGTAAGACAAGAAATTTCACGTTACATTTTTAATAATAATAACTATTTTCAGAAGTGTATTTACCCTAAGATCAAAATGGCCATGATCCGATCATGACACGAAGGACTTAAGATCTATTTAATTAAAGCAAACTGGCTATTTTATTTACATTAAACTTGAAGCAATCTGTCCCTAAATTCTTAGTTATCTTAATTAAACTAAATATAAACCTTCCGAACTCGATAGCTAGTTCACTAACAATGTTCCAACCACAAATTGTTGCCCACGACAATTTCAAGACCATAACATTCTTGTTAATCCTTGTGTGTTATGTGGATGTGTCTTAACGCTATTTAGAAATAAACGAGCGTAAATAACACTTTGGCTATGTTGATTCACTCCTATAAGTGGCTTATAAATGTTAAATTTGGAGATACACTCGACATCAAATAGACACCAAGTAAACTATGACGTTCTGCAACTTTGTTCTGTACTATTATAATCTCTAATGATGAATTTTAAATTGCATTAATGCGCCTTTTCAAGTTATCGATCGACCGCAGTTCAGTTTGTAAATATTACATTAATAGAGAACCTTACATTATTTAGAAATATATTAGATAGGGTAGTGTTTATCCTGCGGTCTCGATTACGGTTTCTCTTGTTCATTCTTCTCATTCCCCAATAGAGGGCGCATCGTAGGGGTTTTGGTGGTGGTGGAGAATACTCTCACAGCCCCTTTGTTTCTTACTCGGGGCCAGGGATTATGCTTAAAGAGATTATTGTAAGTACATAGGTACTTAGATCGTATGGCTATCTGCTGGTTTGGCTCGGTGGCCAATTGACAGCAGGTAATGTAATGATTTAAAGAAAATCACTATTCTCATTTCTTAAATATGGCTGATTCTTAAGGTGAGAATATTGTTTTTTAAAATAAACCATCAGTAGGTACTCCCAGATACTTGCCCTCGGTGATAACTGATGGCGAAAAATGTTACATATTCATAATTTTGAAGGATTCAAAAAATAGACGACAATATACCATTACTCCCTACGCCGTCATCGAAATGATTTGATATCCCTCCACAGATTAATTAATTTTTAGTTGCAGGTTCCCTACTTTTGTAATACAGAAATAAAATACATATAAAAATAAAGTAAGTTTATTTTTTCATAATTTCATCAATTGTGTGCGTTAAACATATATCCAGATATTTCCAGTTTATCAGGTGCAACATTTAACCTCTCTTAGTTTAACGATATAAATGTTGCGACCGATTAAAATCATTAATTATTTATATTTATGTTTTAATATTACAAGTTATTTTTTTTCTTTACGGCACACATATCATTGACTAAATAACTTTAATAACCCATTGAATATGTACTTCATTATAAGCTATAAGACTCTCTTTGAAGAATAATGGAAAGATCGAATACCGCCAGAAGCGTTATTTTCAGTGCTGTTGTTTATTACTTGTTTTTTTTTTTAATATTAGCATAAATGACTTGAAATTAACAATATTGGCAAGGTTATTTGCTATAGAATTTAATGAAGTCATTTTCCAATATCACTTCTTCATAAGAAATAAACAGAAACCCTTAATAAGTTTCTTGCCGAATTTTCTCAATACAAAGTCTCCCGATCTAGGTTTATGAACAGAAGACAAACCATTCGAATTTCATAAGCACTAGACTGAATAAATAATATTGAAATAGTTGACGCTTTGTTTCATCTGAACATCAAATTCCATAAAAGTTGATATAAAAATTGTAGTTATAAATATCATCATCATCATCATCATTTCAGCCGAGAGACGCCCACTGCTGGGCATAGGCCTCCCCCAAAGATCTCCAAAACGATCGGTCCTGCGCTTCCCGCATCCAGCGGCTTCCCGCGACCTTCACCAGATCGTCGGTCCACCTTGTGGGGGGCCTGCCAACACTGCGTTACTAATTAGTCAGAGCTAAAGTTAAAATATTAAATTCTATTTGATCACACAAAATATTTTTTATAATATTTCAGAATATTGGATAAAAAAAGTAAATTAACATTAACTTCACAATCACAGTTTGGACTGATTCAAGACTGAGTTGGGTTGACAGACTAAAATTCGAGTGTTGGTAAAAATATTTTCATTTCAGATCTTATCCACCCTTAGCACGAAATTTCATGTGTTGATCGTATTTCTAACGAGCTCATCTAATTTTAGTATTGGATTTAGTTCGCTTTGTAGAGGTGGGTAGCACTATCAACCTATTTCTAATGCTTCAAAATAAAGTAACCACAGAATTTTGAAGATGCAAACATAAAAATATTGGCCACTCGACTAAATACGGCCTGTATTAAGACTTAAGTAATCGTCGCATAAATTTTTAATTTGCTGATTTAGCTTATTCATCACATCATCACCAGCCCTTTCACGTCCCCACTGCAGGGGCTCAGGCCTTCCTTATGGATGGTTAAGGAGGATGGGCCATGACCCTCCACGCTGGCCCAATGTGGATTGGAGGGTATTGACGACTGCAAATGCAGCCGGGACCAACGGCTTAACGTGCCTTCCGAAGCACGGAGTAGCTCGAGATAATCATTTTTTGGTCACCCATCCCGTGACCGACCCTTGCGAAAGTTACTTAACGACTACGATCGCGGGCCACGGCGCTTATCCACTACGCCACCGAGCTACTCTTTAGCTTATTGATTTAACTAAACTAAATTGATATAACATAAACAACAGGCTATGCGCCAACTTACCTCGTGGTTATTTTTTATAAAAAAGAATCTAGGTCGCTTATTACATCCTGACTTGTTTATCATAACGTCAGCAATAAAACAGAGACGGTTGATATTTTTCTGCTGGGGATATCCTTTAGCAGCGGAGAATTATTCGGAGGCGTTTGGATAAATAGACACCCAATATGAATAATATTGTTATTCAATGTGACATGAGTATTATTTCGCAATATTAATATATTCATTAGCAGCCCATCGATGTCCCCACTTCTGGGGCACGTCTTCCCTACCAATATCGATATCGATAATCGAATCGAATACGCCATAACTCTACGGTATTAACGAGTGTAAATGTAGCCGGAACTAATGGCTTAACGTACCTTCTAAAGCACGGACGAGCTCGAGATAATTAACTGTTGGTCGCCCATCCTACAATCGGTCATTGCGAAAGGTGCTTAACAACCATATTGTAGACCAAGAGCGCTAACCAATATAATACAATAACGCAAAATAATTCGCGTTAAATCTCTATTTTTTGTATAAGTCGACAAAGGTCAAGATACTAATACAACCTTCGCGGTTTAGGTAATATTTCTTGCTAATGATAATGATTTATCGCTACTCTTCCTTATCAAAGTTATTCACTTGACAGTGAGTGATATCCTTTCTTTGATTTAGGAAATGGTAAGATTAGTTAATAAACATCGGACAGTGTAGGTAATATATTGTAATGTACCAGAATATATAACTATAGTTTCAATCGGAATCAAAACAGTGACCTTTTAGGATTGCAATAAAACTCAAATCTAACTGCGTCTGTTATTAATTGTTGTCTTTTACTTATACGTAATATATTTTTTTCTTATGTTGCTTAAAAATATATTTACATGATTAGATATACAATGTGGAAAAGAGAATTCGGCAACAACCATGGCACTATAAAACACGAGAATATACATAATTTTATGTACCATATTGACCTAAGCGGGAATAAAACCCAATACCTCAGAGATGGCGACACCTTGAAACCGGCGAACGAGCCTTTCGGTCACGTAGGTCCGAAAGCAATATGTATACATTCTGTAATTATTTCAAAATGTCGTCTTATTTCATTGTACCCATTGAGATTACGGCATTTTGAGAAACAGATTTTGAGAACATTACAAAGAACAATAAAAAGATTTTTTTTATTATTTTTATTTTATGGGATAGGGGGTAGACGAACAGCCGGATCACCTGATGGTAAGTGATTACCGTCGCCCATGAACACCTGCAACACCAAAGGGGCTACAAGTGCGCTGCCGCCTTTTGAGGGACGAATATGCTCTACGCTTGAAAGTTTGAAGGTCGTATCGGTCCGGAAATACCGCTGGCGACAAACTGTTCCAGAGTTTGACTATGCGAGGCAGGAAACTTCTAGAAAAACGCACAGTTGAGGACTTCCAACCATCTAAATGATGGGCGTGGATTTCTTGTCGCATGGAACGATGGCGGAAGGTAGCGGCAGATATGAGACCGAACAATTCCTCGGAGTATTCCCCGTAATAGATGCGATAGAATATGCACAGTTAAAGAAACACCGAAAAATCGCTAGCTATTTTAAGGCTACAAAAATGTGAGAAGTATTCGCCGTGGTAAATTTGCCAGCATTTTAAACGTTTCTTTTTTAGCTCTACTTTACTACTCTAAGACAGTTTTTCTCACACCTCTGACCCCCAGGTTTCTACGTCTCATTAAGCAGCTATTTATCTTTACATTAAAATCCGTAAGTTATGTACTTTATACTTTTCCATTTAAGACCAGCTGGATTTTTCAATTCTCTGTTACTTTTTGATTGTTTTGTGATTCTAGGTAAAGAAATTTTTATTAGTAACAAAAAAAGTAAAAGTATTATTTTTTAGATATCAAAACCTTGTTCAGTTATTGTGTGGTCGTATTTAAAAAAAAAAGTAATAATAATTCGGAGTTTGAAATTCGAAACATTGTTTGTGAACAAGTAATTTATATAAAAAAAATTTTTACGAATTCTGTCCGAATACTGAGAGTTGTTTTAGAATGGTGATTGGCGTAGGCTATTTTGGGTTTTGTGGATCTCCTTGTTTTGTATATATCGTACCAAACATAAAAAACCAAATAGGTTTATTAATAACGTAGAACTTAATTTCGATGTTCTATTGTTCTTTGATTTTTTATTGTTTCTTATAATTATCGCCTTTAGATAGTAAGGATTTTCTGTAGAAAGTTTACTTCCTAGTTTTTTCCAAACAAGTTATTAAGCCTCTAATGATTTATACTTAATCTGGCTTTTCGCCGATATCGATATCGAGATACCGATTTATATCACGATACGGATATAATTAAAATGACAAATTGAATAGTAAACAATGGCTACTATGATAACGTTTTAATTCGTTCTACAAACTTCCACTCCTGTTATCATCCCCTTATTTGCTGTTTTCGGGATAAAGTATACTTTATCCTATAGCTCCCCGGAGGTGAAAGAATTTTTAAAATCGGTCCATAAGTTTTTGAGCTTATTCGATGTAAACAAACTAAAAATAATATCTTTCTTCTTTATATCAGGACCTTACATATAAAATTGGCATTTTGTCGTACTGGCCACTTTAATCACAAATTTCTTCTCCTTGATTGGGAATTCCAAATTCAAATTTATACGCCCATTTACACATGTATTTGTTTTTTCTTCTGTTTGTCGTATTTACGTCACTAGTATAATCTTGAAATATCGTGTTATTTACGAGTACGAGTTCTTCCGTGGTACCAGTGCTGCGGAAACGGCTCGAAGGGTTAACGATGTGTATGGCGGTTGTGTCGCAAAAGAAAACACAGTTTGTTTTTGGTTTCAACGTTTTCGTTCTGGAAATTTCGACCTGCAGAACAAGCCCCGTGGACGGCCGGAGACCCTAGGTAATAATGAAGAATTGAAGGCTATTGTGGAAGCGGATCCATCGCAAACCATGTCCGAGTTAGCTGCAGGCTGCGTTGTTAGTGTTTTTAAATCGGATTTCACCGTTTTGAAAAGTAAATTCTCTACGATAATCGGAAGCGCTCATCGCAATATTTGGACCCTGGCATGCCAGCCAAATCCTGCCCCAAGCGAAAATTGATCCCAAAAAATTTACTTGTAAACGTTTGGTGATTAGTGCCGCTGTCATTCATTACAGTTTTCTCAAATTACGGCAGACGTCAATTGTCAGCAATTGCAAACCATGTTGGAAAAACTAGCTGTTAAACAACCGAGGCTGATCAATCCCTCTACGCCACTGCCACTTCACGACAACGCTAGATCACACACTGCACAACAGACGGCTACCAAATTAGAAGAGCGTCAATTGGAATGTCTAAAACATCCACCTTACTCCCCAGAGCTTGTTCCAACAGATCACCAGTTTTTTCGAAATTTAGATAACTTGCAAGGGCAAAAATTCAAGTCCGATGGGGCAGCGCAAATCGCCTCCAAAGATTTTATTGATTCCCGTCCGAATGGTTTTTTAGTAAGTTGATCAATAAATATATTACTCTTAAGTTTCTCTCGACAATCAAAAAGTAAATCAAAAGATTTATGGTACTACTACGAGCTAATAAATAATTTTAGTAAAGGGTTTTTATATTTATTTAATTTAACGTGGCTCTTTTATATATTTTCTGTAATATCAGCTGAGATAGGAAAGTTCTATCTACCTCGTGTTAGGGTTGTTTTATAAGGTTACTGGATTTTGTGTCTAGAATTCTTGAAGTAGTCGCTATTGAGTATTTCTTGATTACACTAGCTAAGGGTCCCTCAGGATCATCTCAAAGTCGTCTTAAAGACTGTATCGCTAGTGTTAGACGAAATTTACTAGGAATAGTATCTATTTATAAAGATAGAAGTCCCAAGTAATAGATGCTCGACGGCTTGGTCATTGTTCTTGATTCCAAAAATAACGAAGAATAAAAACAAATTACGAATTATTAATATAAAAAATAAATAAATTAGAGACTATAGATATTCTGAAATTTATAAATAGAATCATTTTCTTAATTTTCTTCAGAATTATAAACGTAGTAGTTACAATTAGCAAATTTTCTTAAATAACTTCCCTTTCATTTGATATATTACATATATTTTATTAAATCTTATATTTAATTTACCCCTCAAAAGAGGTTAGCATGTTTACAATTTACTCAAGGCCATATATGGCTGTCTATCGGTCATCGTGTACCAAATTTCAGTTTAATCTGTCCAATAATTTTGAAGAAAATTGGTTGTGTCAGATATACAAACAACATTCATATTACAACGATGCCGTTTCTTCCTTTTCTGGTACGGATCTTTGGAAGTGTTTAAAACATAGTTTTCCAAGTACGTACTAGTTCAAGAGAAAGTTCAAAGAACGTATGCGACCACAAAGTTTTTTTTTTTGAAAAGATATTTGTGGTTGTTGGTCTCAGAGAGCTCAGTCGCTTTCTTGTTTTGTTTTTGTTCTTTTTGTGAAGTAGGTAAGTATTACATTATTAATATTATAATAACATTCTTTTCAGTAAAGCATTATGAATCAAAAATTGATCAAATATAATGTATGACCAACGACATATTATGGATGCAGTAAATAGTTATATTTGGTTAGTAGCTCGGTGGCGTAGTGGATAAGCGCCGCGGCCCGCGATCGTAGTCGTTAAGCAACTTTCGCAAGGGTTGGTCACGGGATGGGTGACCAAATAATTATTATTTCGAGCTACTCCGTGCTTCGGAAGGCACCTTAAGCCGTTGGTCCCGGCTGCATTTGCAGTCGTTAATACCCTCCAATCCGCATTGGGCCAGCGTGGAGGGTCATGGCCCATCCTCCTTAACCATCCATAAGGAAGGCCTGAGCCCCTGCAGTGGGGACGTAAAAGGGCTGGTGATGTGATAATGTGAAATAGTTATATTAACAACAGATCAGAGGAGAAGTATAAATTTATCTACTAAACATTTGACCGATTGAGACTGAGAATGAGAGAGAGAGAAAGATCTACGATTTTTTGTAAAATATGAATAAAACTAGGTTTTGCCTTCAACTTCTTTTGCGTGGTATTAATATCTATTTACAGGAGTTTATTTTTTAACAACTTCAAAAAGTAAGAATAGGAAAGAATCTCGAAATAATCCATTAAAATTTGACGAAATTATAACAGTAGTTTTGTTTTAGTTAAAAAAAAAAAAAGAATTATCGTAACTTTCCTTGCGTTTCTAAATAATTTTCCATAGTGTCACAAAAATAGTTTTACTTGTCATTGCATTGTTTTTGCTTACAGTCTGGTTTTATAGACGTCACCATGTCGAATGAAGTGTCCATACATTCTCCATAATCTGTTTTATATGGTTTCCAGCAGGCCTAGCACGTTACAAAATTGGCTTCGATTTGATTGATATTGTGGTTAATCAAAATGCACTCAACGTTAATTTAACTCGAATTGGGTTTAACTCGATATATTGATTATATTATCATAAGTGATCTAACAATAGATATTGAACATTCAGTGGGAACTAATGTCAATCAAATCAAAGCCACTGTTGTTACGCGGTAGCCCTAAAAGCCGTCTCTTTTCGTTGATGATTCCCAATACATATTCAGTCGATTGTATTACCGTCCAGATAATCTTTTTCATTATTTTCCAACACTTCAAAAGCCTTATACTACTCAAGATAATCGTCTTAGGTAAACTAGCAATCTCACCTCGAATAGGTGTTCCTTGTTACTAAATGCTTTCCAAGCCATCTTTGCTTTCACTACTTTTATTAGAAACAACAAAATCAGGACTACGGTCCCTATAAATATAAAACTTATCGAATACTTGTAAAAAACTGATAAGTCATAATAGGTACGTTAACGTCCGTGCGCATTACTATAGGTAGGGTTTACTCTTCGGACGGTTTATGGTCAAGTGCTGGCCGTTAATATTTCAAATTATTACTTTTTCATATTCGAATTCGCGTGTTCGTGTTTTGCTGGTTGTCAATCTTCCCTTTCTGATCGAGACCAGCTTAGAGTGAGCATCATAATATTTGGTTGTAAGTGATTTAATGTAATACTAATTGAAAATATATCAAGACTGAGGAGTTCTACCAGTTTTTTCATTGCGCCACCCACCTCCACCATTAGACTAAGTTGCCATAATACATACACAAACATAAACTTAAAACACTTTTTAAACAACTTAGCATGAAATAGAATTTAGAAATGTATGAGGCATGAGGCACACCATATCTTTGTTAAGTGTATAATGAAAGTATGTATCATTTTTATAAATCTGATATATAAGTATAGATGAAAACAGTACTGACACAAACCTTCGTGGTGTACAAATGCTGTAAAAACTCAAATAATGTAACTACATTTAATCCTGTAATGTAAATGAAAAAAAAATAATCATGTAATAATATTTAGACAATCGGCAGGATATATTTTTTCTTTTCTAAAAAACATCGTAGTAAAATTTAAACTACTCATCCAATTGATTTGGTGTATACTGAATGAATAGTTTCCCTAAATAGATGCTGTTACTAATTGGTGGGTGATAACGATATCACGATATCAATAATTCTTTTTAATACATTTCATCCCTATCTACTTAATTATGTAGAAAGAGTGCTTACTTTAAAAGTAATATAATTTCGCTTTAATATAACGTTGAAACGTAATTTAATTTATGGAAAAATTAAAGTCAGCATAATTATTATTATCGGACCTCCACCGTAATAACCGAAGGGTCCGCACAAAGGATCCCTGAAATCACCCGAAACTAATGGTGTAGCCATTAACACTCCTCATAGGAGTCAGGGAATTAATTCAACTAGGATATATTAGAGAATTTGCTTTTTGCCTACATGGGTTAGTCATATATTGGATAAAAGGTAATATACAAGTTAAATGCTTTTAGTATTCTATGGTATCACGTCTTACTTTGCATTAACTGTTTTAGTATTTTTAAATAGGAAATTGTGGTTTTGTCGCTTTTTTTCAAGTCATAATGAAACCTCGTTGTATATTATGTATTTTTTTTCAGTAGAAATAGTTAGTAGACTTGAGTAGAAACAAAATAAGCAAATATGGAATAGTCTTCCGAGTATTCCTAAAGAAGGACAAAAATAACGTAAAAAAAATATGGTAAAAGTTTAAGACTTTTTAGAGCATGAATTAGCTGTAGTTGGATTTTAGTGATTGAAATTATTATTTTATTCAGTTTATTTTCAGGTACATGTAACCGAAATCAAAAGCTATCAATATATATATTTAAAATTCATTTGATGTACTACATGGAATGATTGAATTATATATATTTTTTAGTCTTTTACTCCAGAGGGCGCTGTCACCAATTTAATGTAACGTCACAGCCTATTATAGCAAGCGGACAGTTTCAGATGAACATTCTTACATACATACCGGCTAAAATCATAACCCTTCTTTTCGCGTTGCCGTGGTCGGGTAAAAAATATAGCAACTTTCATTTGAAAGCTCTGCTTTATTACGGATTATATAAGTTCCAGTATTGTTTCACGTTTAAATTTTATCAGTTTTTCTGATTGGAAGGGGAATGATGAAGAAGAAGAAACATTTATTGACCTCACAAAAGCACAAACAAGATAGTACATTATTATATTTGATAAATTTTGCATTCACAATGCTTTATTAGTATTTATCATAAAGAAAAATCAAACAAAGAGTCACCAGTTCCAGGTGCCCGACTAAATTATGGTACTTTATAAACATGTAGCCATAGAAAGACGTCTATATTTTTTCTGTCTAGATAATATTATAAATGCGAAAGTTCAGGACGGATATTTGTTTCCCTTTCATGTAAACATATCTATATGGATTTTGATGAAATTTAATATACGGATAATAGTGAATTAATATATTATACCGGCTATTTTTTATCCCACTAAACGACTCCCTGGTGATATTTTTATATCATTTCATTTGATAAAGACTTTTGTTTGTCTGTCCTTCGGGTAGACTATCAAACAATATTAAACACGCATTTTTTCCGTCATTAAAATATTATAGCAATGCATAGAGTTGAAATTGCGTATGACATCACACCTTTGTTTATTTTTTACATAGTTGTGATGTAGCGTGCCCTCACTCCTCAACTTTAATGCGTATTATCTAAACCATTTCTCATTAAATTAAAGCAAAATGATACGTATTTTAATTCTAATATGTAACTGACGGACTTAAGTTAACAGAACTTCTCTTTTTTACCAAGATGTCATCTCTATTTTGACAATAGGGATAATGACTGGGAGAAACATAGACATTGATATGAAAAGTAAATACGATAAAAATACGATATTACCAAAATTTGGTGTAACATATTCTTTTTTACAATTTTCCATAACATATTCTTCTATTCTGACCCAATTATCGTGTTCAAAATACCGTCGTTCTGTGTACGAGAACACAAGAAATTAAATCTTTAAATCCACCTAATACTTCTTAAAAAGCGTATTCTGTAACGGCATAAGTTAAAACGTATTAAAAGCATTTCTCGTGCGGGTTACACTCATTGTTCAACTGAGTTCATATCGCGAGCACTTTGAAATATCATAAGTACCTTTGTCAAACAAAATTTCGAGAATAATTCCGTGGAATTTTTGTATTTTAAACGTTGCGTTTTATTATGTTTTTATGATAACCGTAATATCAAAGAGCGTAATAAACACTTTAGTTAATAAGCGCCCATATAAGCTGTCTCCAAATTAAAAGATAAACATATCTCACAAAATATATTTTTATATGAATATAATACCAACAAATAAATAATAATCTTCCTAGAAGTGAGAATAAATATGTCGACCAGGTAGACAGTTGGACTCGATAGCAACAAGGGGAAGAAAGGAGGGAATTATGTAGGAATTATCCACAATTCCTAGAAGTAATATATAGTTTGCGATATGACAACACGAATAAGTTGAATTCACGAGTAAATTGTCCAAAAAAATATATGTTTAGCTGAAAAGAAATATGTGTTTTACTTCAATAAAAACTTTCCAAATCTTACTAAGTTCAAGACCTCTTTAAGGTTAAAATCTAATTTACGTAATTTAGATCAAATATCTGTATGAAAAGAGATAAAGAGTGATAAGTGTGTAAGATGAAAAGAAAAAAATAGCTAATGTAAGAATAGTTGGTTCTGTGAAAGATGTAAGAGAGACGCAATATAAATGCTTCAAAAATATAAAATAATTGAGCCTACCATACGGGCGAAAATAGTCAAAATACCTAAACTCTTTCGAATCACAATGAAAATCCCATTTTCTGTCAGACTAGTCTTTTTCTCACTACTCACTTTGACGATTATACCTGTAATTTAAGCGTTTTTTGCTCAATAGATCACTTGAGCTGGTGCGTCATTATATTGTTTTTCATTACATTCACGATTCCACGTGAGTTTTTGCGTAGAATGAAACGTATGTATTTTTAAATTTATTCGAGGGTCATAAATTTTTCAATATTTTTTGTGCCTATCCAATTCCTATCCCTAAAACCGTAGACCCATTGACATTCCATTACTTCGTTATCAACTCTCACGCTGTGAACTGAGAATCAGCAGACACGGTTCCACGTAGTCTCATAAACATCAACCAAAAAATTGTTAAACGTAGGTCATACTCGTGTCGCGCTCGTCGTTCTCATCTGAAATTGTTGAAGAAGACGAGATACAACCGCCTGGCTGTTTTTTAAAGCTCGTTACAACATCGTCAACCAGCGCCGTACAGGTCAGTCAGTCATATTAAGCGTCACTGCCTATCGTATCAAATATAGCTAAAATAAAAAATATCGTATAAAATAAATTATTTGAAAGTGACTTTAATATATTACGATTTATATAATACATATGGTCAATACTGTTTATCGTTTGTCGTCGTCTTAAATGAAAAAAAGATAGAGTCTATTTCTAAAGGATTTTTTTAAATTTTTTTCAGTGCAAAAAAATAAACTAATATTGAAATCTTTACAAGACATGGTTTCTACTCATACTAATATTACAGCAGTATAACATAAGAAACCTTTTCTATCCTGCTCTGCTCTCCATCCATCTTGCTCTTACGTACGTCTTTTTTAGGAATTAGAAGTTTTTTTTAATGTAATATGTACATTAGAAATACATTTTTTCAAATTGTAAATATTTCTTAACTTATATTGGTATTCATTTATCATCTTCATATCGCATAAGCACGATAACCTTGACCGAATGCAAGGTTATCAGAATGGCGTAAATTTTTGTTGATTATGTTTAATTATCTGATCACAAATCCCAAAATACTAGACTTTGTTATGACGTTTCTAAACTAATACCCAGATTTGTGAGTTTGAACATATTCATTTATAACCAATAAATAAATGAAGAAACATCAATGTTGAATTATAAAATAAAGCCCTTATAAAAGTCATCATTGATTCCCGTAATAATTCCGAGAAACTCTCGTTACAAGTATCGAAACATTTAAAGCTAAATTATAAACAGTTGGCCGATGAAGTTAATACATCTTTTGTAGAAAGAGCCGCTTGTTTTTACGAATGATGAAAACTCAAATAAAACTTTAAATAGAATAAACAATTTATTATTAACAATTAAAACAGAAATTTACGTGTTACGAGAAAAACTTAGATTTTGACAAACAATGACATAACAAATAAAAATGCACAAAAAACTTAAAATAATACAGCCTCTTTTGACATATTTTCTATATATCATAAACCATCATTACAATTCTGTCAGAGGCATTAGACTGGTATTTCATACAATTTTCTTCGTTTTCTTTCTAAACAATAGAAGTGTTCGCTTTGAAATATCTTTAAAAGCGTAGGAGTTCCATTATTTCTAAGCTTACACATTCGTTGTAGTAAGCTCACACATTCTCAACTCAAAGTTTGTAAGCAAGAAGTGTATTTTAGATTTTGCGTTTCCTTTTAGAATAGCTAGGTTAATTATGTTCCTTTGGGCGAGTTACAAATCAGCCATTATATTCATATTGAGTGACATTCATTAGGCGTTTAATTTTTGTGACACTCTAATATGTGGGGATTTTTCAGTAGGGATATGTGGAATAGGGGTATTCAATAATTCTGAATGTTAAAATTATAGTATTTTTGATTCCCAAAGTTCCAACTAATTATATCAAACAAATGTGTGACATGCACATTCAAAAAGCAAAATTAAATAGAGAGGTAGTTCCTAGTTATAATAGGTAAATCGTTGAATTTAAGTAGAAGACAAGATGATAATATGCGATGAAACTTTCTCTGAGTAAACAATAATTTATTTTGCAATTATGTTATGGTAGATACGGAATCTTTATGTGCAGCGTGTCATTCACATGTTCCTTCAAAAAAAAAAAACTTTTCTTTCGGTTACAATTATTATATATTTATACAGATTGATCTAATATAAAACCCAAAAAAATTATATAGGACATCTATCTCTTAGAAATTTTCACCCATATTCCGTTTTTGGCACTCACAACAACTGCTTTTGGATCCAGAATCAATTCGGATTTGGTCTTCGAGGATGGTTCTACTTTGAATTTTTTCAGGAACGCAGCCGTCCCTAACAAAGTTTGTACTTTAGCAAATCGCATACCTGTGGACAAAAATATAAATCAATTTAGATTAAAAAAAGATACCATGAAAGTAGCCAGTGCATTCGGTATGCAATATGGAGATTAGGCTTTAGGATTATTTTTTGCAGGAGGCGGCCATAGGATAGGTGACTAAAATGTATTGTCTCGACCTCTTCTTTGTTTTAAAAGGCACATAAAGCCATTGGTTAGGGGTTGCCTCTGCAGCCGGTAACACCACCAACCTGCGTGGTTGTTAATGGCTGATAGCTATTGGGAATGAGGACTACTGGGAATGAATAAACGATATACACTATATAATAATAAATAATAGATCACAGCAAAATAATAATATAGGAACCGACAATTGACAATAAGGAAAGTAACTAAGAGTAAAAGCAGAAATATAAAAATACGACAAGTAAACTGATCAAAAACGATGGTGTATTTCCAGATAGTCGCCAGCAATAGTTCATTCTCCCTATTTGCTTCCATACATAGCGAAGGCGCTGTGATGGGGACGACAAAAGACGATAATCAGATACATAAGTACAGTGATGCACCTAATATATTGAGTTAGGTAACATATTTATTCTAACATTTTAATGCCTATTCATTATTGTAATCAATTACTTATCAGTCTGGTGGAGATCTACAAATATTATCTGTATTTGCAAAATCCTTCTGACAACAGTAGATCATTACAAATAAAGATTATTTGTGTGATTAACGATTAATTTTACATTTTAACAATTATTTTGTTTATATTTAATCTTATATTTTTATAAAATTACAAAGGCAGCCTTGCAATATTATCTAAATTGATGCAGTTAGTATTCATCTATTCTAATATTATAAAGTTTGTTTGCTCGCACTCAATAGGCTCCGAAAATACTAGACCGATTTAAAAAATCTTTCACCTATTGGAAGCTACTATGATTTGATTTTCAGTGTGGGTGACATAGCTAATAATTTAAAGTTGCGGTAAAACAGTTAATAAACTAACTGGAAATATTTATGACTTTAATGAAACTTAGAATTTCTGGGTATACCTATATCCTCACAAACGAAAATGTGTCATCAGAATTGGTTCTAAATTGAGGAACATAGGTACAATAACAATTATTAATAAGTATGATTATTACAAAATCTCAATTTTCCGCAGTTGAGTTTGACTTTAGCCCCAATGTATTACGGTTTAAAATCAAATAGATAAATTAGACAGATTTTTATAACTTGCTGTGTATACAAAAACAGTTCAATTAAGTACTTTTCCTGTTTAAAATAATAAATTACTTAATCTTACCTATACAGATGCGAGGGCCTTCACCAAAAGGCAAAAATGCACATTGTGGTATACTACTAATTAATTTTCCAGGTGCAAATCTTTCTGGGTCAAATTTATCAGGATTGGGAAAGTACTTAGGATCCTTATGCAATCCACTAGCTGGTATCATAATAGAAGTTCCTTTCGGAATTGTCACATTAGTTCCAGGGAATGTGTATGTTGAAGTAGATCTACGTAGGAATACAGTTGCAATAGAATGCTTCCTCGACGTTTCGTTCATCACCATTTCTAAATATTTCATATTTTTGATAGCATCATAATTAATATCTCCGTTGTGTTTATCTACTACTTCACAAATTTCCTTATAAACTCGATCTTGGATGTCCAAGTTTAATGCCATTTCATGAATCAAAAAAGACATTGTGGCTGCAGATGTCTCAAAACCAGCAGAATAAAACACGAGTGCCTGTGCCGCTATCATATAATCGTCAATTTCTATTTCAGCAATACCGTCCTCTAACTTCCTGCTAGCCTTTCCTTGTTCTTTTAACTCAATCATTAGATCCATGAAGTCTTTATGTTTAAGAGGTTTTCCTTCCCTTTCTTTTTGGATTTCACGAACGAGGTTGACAAAAAACTCTTGTCTTTCAGTGCTTGACACAAAATTCCTCCTTATGCCAGGAAATATCAAATCAATTAAGTTCAAAATTTTTAACTTAGTACTTGGATTAAAAATTTTCTTTGCCATTTTACTAAATTCGTTTTCTTCTTCTGTAAAAGTATGCAGATCCAATCCAAAAGCACACGATCCTATAACTTCTAAAGTGTATTTACCCGCTAATGCTCTTATTTCATAATCAATGTTTTTATCGACTAAATTTTCTACGTACAGTAAGAAATCTTTAACGCAATTTTGTATAGTCGGTATCATTTCTCTAAGTTTCTTTGTCGTAAACACGGGTGTTAATTTTTGTCTCATTATTCTCCATTTTTCGCCGTCCGCACTAAATAAATTAATACTAAGTCGACTCTTACTTGAACTAAATCCTCTTTCATTGAAAACATCAAAGTCTTTTATTAGAACGCATTTTACTAATTCAGGATCTTTAACCAATAATGTTGGCTTATATCCGGCGTAAATGCCAACAAGTTTTTCTGCTCTAAATTTTGAATAGATTCTTCGTATACACATATCAAGGGATTCCTTTTGCAAAATTATATTTCCAAAATTACCAACAACAGGCCATGGCGTTGGACCTTTCACACCTTTATTACTCCAATAGCTGTATTTTTTCTTGTAATATAAAAAGAATATACTAATTAATATAACTAAAAGCGTTAGACTTGCAAACAGCGCCATGATAGCGTCGATACTAAGAATTTGTAAAAAAATATTCTTATTTATAGCAAGTTCTTATCTTCGGCCTCATATAATACTGTTACAGTCATTTGGTAAATAAATAAATACATATATAATTTTGTGTTCCTAATATCATGATATGATTATAATTAACACTTCTTGAATTGTGTAACAATAATTAATTTATTTTGAAATTAAATTCAGTATCCCAATGTAATTATTAATGTAATTATAAAAAAATATATGAATGTTATTATTAATTACATTAGGAAAGTAACCGAAAATAGAATATAATGCCTATTATGGAATATGGAAATTCCTTCTTTAATTATTCTTACTATGGGAAAATTCCTAAATCATAGAGTTTTGTTATACTAAGTAAATTTGATACTAGGTGTACCTATTCCTAGTATTATATAATACTTGATCCAAATATCTTATCTTTCTGTTATTTATTAGTTATTGTAGTTACCTAACTGTTAAAACTTTACTTCGTTGTGTTAAAGTCGAATATTATGATATGGAGAAACATACTAGATAGGATAAATACTAAAATACTAAATATAATAGATGGGAATGACAGGTAAATACAAATATGGTCTCTAATATTTTAACGAACGGCGGAAAAACGTGTGATTTTCAAAAATAATAGGTAGATATATTATTTTGCCTAGTATTGTGATATACTTAGCACGTGAATCAGTTCTAGTAAATACGCCTCACTTCACATAGTATGGACTAGATACTGGCGAACGTATAAGCATACATGCCAATATAATTTCTAATGTTTTAGGGCAGGGTAGAAAATCGTGCGATTTAAAGAAATACTTCGTGGATTAAATATTTTGCCTAGTAATATATGTACTTAATACGTGAATCTGTTCTAGTAAATATGCCTCAACTCACCTAGTATTAGTAGTATCACGTAATTAGTGGTAAATTTAAATGAGTAAATTTATAACTAGTAAATATATTATAGACATAAACATAGTTTTTGTAAACTTGCACCTAACTGATTATGAAATCTGACATTGGTTAAAAATAAAGTCGAAAATTGTGAAATGAAGAAAAAAAATAGGTAAGCATGACACGTGCATGCAATTATGGCCTATAAGCCTTTAAATTAATGTCTAAAATCGTGTAACTTATATAAACACTAGGTGTGTGCAGGACAGCACACTTCTTGTATATCTTTTACTTTTTTATTGTACTTTTTCTTTATGGTTTTTGACGTATTTTGTTTTTTATGGAAAATATATTGAGTCTGAACCGAACCAGCGTATCCTTTACAGTCGAATCTTTTCATAGTAGTCCTTTCTGCAAAAAAAAATGGTTCAAACTCGAAGTAAAAAGAACGAAGAGGTTCCCACCTCGTCTTTCGTTGAAGATAGTGGAGAACCTGCGGTGAGTGGCCCCTCAGATACGTTACGTATGCCATCACTGCCGCATTTCTCCATTTCAGAAGAATCAGTGGTAGGAGGCCATACAGGTGTAAATGAAAGACTGAGATCCGGCCATAATGATCTTTATTATCCGTCCCTCTTACTCCTAGGGTACATATTTAACATCTCGCTCTCACACAACCAAACATTCTGCTATTATCTTTTTACTCTTTTACTCTTACGCACTTAACATTCATCATCTCTTTCATAAAAGTTACGTTCAGAATTACATAAATTAGATTTTAACCTTACATGCCCTTTGAAATTAACAATTTTTTAATTTTTAACAAATTTTAATTTCACACTCATTCTATAACCTTACATGCCTTTATACTTTTTAATTCACATTATTTTTATACTATTTTACTACTACTGTTTACATTACATGATGTTGTTCTTGTACTTATTGTTTTATTGAATAATAAAAGTTTTGAATTTACAATTTTTGGTTTCATTTTTATCTATTCTTTTTAATATTATAATTTTGTAGCATTATAGTTATGTATACAATATTTTAACATGTAATATTTTAAACTACTAACTTATAACTTTTATATACTTATCTATCATTTTAATTAACAATCAAAAAGATCTCAACAAAAGAAATTTAATTGTTACAAGGACTTATTGTAAACAATTAATCTTAAGCTTAATAACTTATTGATTTACTTTAATTACCTAGCACTTTTTCTTTTTTTGTTTTACAACAATGTTTACTATCTTATAATAATTATTTACTTCTATGTAACTTATACATTTAATTTTTTTTTTTGTGACATTTTATGTTCTTTAAATAACAAGGTATAACTGAAATATATATATGAATTTACTGTTTAACAAATATATTATTATCATGCATATATACTACTTTAAGTTCATTAAAAAAAAAAACTTATTATAAACCTATTTTCCTATAATATTTACTTGTTTACATACATTGTATAGGTAATGCTGTAACACCTCTTAAATTTCTTATCCTTGATTGTTGTCATCATTTTGGCTTTGCTCATGATTCTGGCTTATATTGTCATCAAAAGGTGTATTATTTTGTGTATCTGTAAAAGAATTTAAATTAGGGGAAGGGGACATGGGTTTAAGGAACTGAACATGTACTATCTTCTTGACTGATGGCTTCCATACATCTTGTATTTCATAGCAAACTGAACCAACCTTTCTCTTGATTATAAACGGTCCTTTATATCTTGGAGTTAACTTGTTGTCAGATGGTTTGATCCATTCATATAAAACATATTCGCCTTCTTTGAAATTATGGTCTAATCTTCTTAAATCAAATCTATTTTTATTATATTCATGTACATTATTTATGTTCAGTAATGATTGTTCTCTAGCTTGAAATAATAAATCCAATTGATGTGTTCTATTTATGTCTTCAAATATTGTTCCAAAATGTATCTCTTTCGGTGGAATTCTTGGTTCAAATCCAAACATTAAGTAAAATGGCGAATATCTTGTAGTTTTTTGTTTACAAATGTTAATGGCTAATATAGCTTTTGGTAATAATAAATCCCAATCTTTAGCATTTTCCATAGAAAATTTTGTTAATGTTGACATTATTGTGGCATTTGCCCTTTCTACTAATCCATTACTTTGAGCTGTATATGGAGTTGTTGGTATATGTTCTATTCCAAATTTATTAAAAAACTTCTGTGTTGCTTGACTAGTGAAACATGGTGCGCTATCAGATATATAGGTCTGTGGTGGTCCATATACATAAATTATATCATTTTCAATAGTGTCTATTACACTTTGTGCTGATAATGAATAGCATGGTTTGGCAAAAATATATCTCGTGGCATGGTCTATATGAACAAATATATATGTATTACCTGATTCTGTCTGTGGTAATGAAACAATGTGATCTGAGGATATAACTTGCATTGGTGTTTGTGGTATTGGCCTTTTACCTAATTTTCCATAAGCAAACTTTGTACGCCTGTTGATTTGTGCACAAATTATACATGCTGATACATATGATTTGATATCTTTTCTCATCGATCTCCACCAATATTTCGTTTTAATTTTTGCTAGAGTAGTGCTGAAATCTAAATGGCCATTATCATCATGTGCAATTTTTATTATATTTTCTCTTAAACTCTGCGGTACTACAATTTTCTGATTATCAAATAACTCTTGTATATTTAAATGTAGTAAAATTCCCTCTGATAATCTAAATGTACTATGTATTTGTTTTAAATGATGCGATGTGGGTTCCTTCATTAATTTCTTACATATTTGTTGAATAAATTGATCTTTACTTTGTGCTAACTTTAATTTTTCTATATTACTGCTGATAACTGACATACAAATCTCATTCAATGGATATCTGGATAAGTGATCTGCAATTACATTTTGTTTTCCTGGTCTATGCACTGGTGTAAAATCAAATGGTGCTAAATCAATTACATATCTTGCAAATTTTCTATTTATTTTAGCTCTGTCTATTATGTATGCTGTTGAGTAACTGTCTGTGACTAATTGAAATTTAATTCCTAATAAATATATACGAAATTTACTTACAATTGCCCAATGTACGGCAGTAACTTCTAATTCATTTATGTGATATCTTGTTTCTGCATCTTTTAGACATCTGCTGGCATATTCAATAACCTTCTTTTCACCATTATGTATTTGTAACAAACATGCACCTAATCCTTGATAACTGCTATCCGTCTCCACAATTGTTTCTGCTTCTTGCTGAAAATTTGCTAATATTGGTGCTGAAATTAATAAATTCTTTAACATTTCAAATGACTTTTGTTGTTGCTCTGATAAAATAATATTTTTCTTATACTGTTGTTTTACTTTATCTTCTACTTGATTTTTCTTTAATGTATTTTGTAATGGTCTTGCTATATGTGCATAATTTCTTATATATTTTCTGAAAGCTCCTGTAAATCCTAGAAATGAACGAATTTCTCTAAGCGTGGATAATGTCTTATATTGTTCTATTGCTGCAATTCTTTTTGGGTCTGTTCTTTCTTCTTTATAACCAACTAACTTTCCAAACAATGGTATTTCATTTGCTAAAAATATACATTTTTCTTTATTTAATTTTAAATTTTTCTGTCTGGTTGCTTCAAATACTTTTTTCAACAATTTTATAAAGTCTTCAATTGAATTTTGTCCTCCTGTAATATCGTCAAAGTAAGCTCTCACGCCTTTATCATATAAATTACCGTATGTTGACTTTACTACCTTTGACATAATTGATGGGCCTCCGACCAACCCAAACATTACTCTCATAAATTCAATATGATAGTCTTGTGTTATAACAGCTGTTTTATAAATGTCTTCTTCTTTGATACATATATTATGATAAGCATGGTAAATATCTAATTTAAATTTATATATATATTGTGAAACTGTGTTTATAATGTCTTCCATTCTTTCTATAGGTTGAGTATCTAAAATTGTTATGGGATTAATGGTTTTTGAATAATCTACCACTGGTCTATATTTTGTTGTTTCATGAAATAATTGTTGTACTACAAACATAGGTGCCGCATAAGGTGAATTTGAAAATCTGCAAATTTTTTGTTCTATCCATTTTTCTACAGTTTCTTTCAAAAATTTTCTTTCTGGTTCTGGTAATCTAAAAGGTTTGCAAGTTATTGGTTTATCATGTTTCAATTTAATCTCTAATTCAAAATCTGTGAACTTTCCTATGTTATTTGAATCTGTTTTAAAAATATCATCGTATTCTGAAACTAACTGCATTACTTTTTGTTCATTTTCTGATGTAATTTTTTTATATTCAATACAACATGCTATTGGTTCATTATCTTTACAATTTGATGAAAAATATTCTGTGTGTGTCTGAGTTATTATACAAATGTTACCATCTGGTTCATGAATAATACGAGCATACACTGCCAATTGCCAATCTTTTCCTAATATCATGGGTACGGGTAAGTCTTCACAAACTGCTATCTGAGGCATAGTGTAATCTATTTTTCCAATTTGTAATCTAGCTGATAACCATCCTATAGGAGTAAATGTACTTCCTGCAACTTTATAAGAACCTTTCTGCCATTGAAATATTTCTGTGTCCTCAGGTAAATATCTTTTATCAATTATTGTCAAAACTGAACCTGAATCTGGTAATGCTTGTAATATTACTGATTTATTTAATGTTACTGGTATCAATGTTATATTTGGAATGTTATCTTGGATGCAACTTATTTGTTTCAAATTCTTTTTATAATTAGTAACATTAATATTACTTGAAGATGCTTTTGATTCTATGTTTTTACTGATATCATTTATTTTATTATCATTCTGTATGTTTATTTTATTTTGATTAGGTTGAAATGAGCAATTATATGAAATATGACCTTTATTTTTACAACGAAAACATGTTTGTTCTTCTAATTTATCTGTTTGGGGATTAAATTTTTGAATGTATTTATTGCTTCTATGAAATTCCTTGCTGTTAGAGAATGTTGTACTTACATTTTTAGCTTCTTTTTGTTTTAAAAAATAATCTTCCTTAGGTAAAGTCTTCCTTATGTTATCTAATGCTGAAGCATGTTCAAGCAGCTCTTCTACATTTTTGCAACACTGTGTAGCCAACGGAACTGACCATCGTTGATCTGTAATACCTTCCAAAATTAATGAGACTTTATCACATTCTGAAATCATAGTAGGAGAACGTTCAAACATAGCATTTTTATTATAAATGTATTCTGTTAAAGTTTCTGTAACACGCAATATTCTTTTAGCTTGATATGCTATAAATTCTGCAAATGACATTTTTGTACTAAATCTTTGTAATAATTTAACTTTCCATTCGTTCCATAATAATAATTTTTTGCCATACGCTTTGTGCCAATCACTAGCTGCACCTCGAAGCCTCATTGCTGCATTTATTAAAGTTAAATTTTCAGACCAATTTGCCAAACTTGCCACTCTTTCCACTTGTTTTAACCAATCAAACACATTTTCTATCTTATTACCACCAAAAATAGGAATTGCCTGACTTGTGTCTGACGTAGAAAACACTTGAATACCTTGTGTTGGAGTAATTATCATTCTTTTTAACAATTCTGACTGAGTTTGTAAAATTTGTACTATCATCGGGTCATGTTGTAATTTTTCTGTGGACAAATTTTCATTTTTCGAATGTTCCAGATCTAGATCAATACTACCTTGTTTCAACATTTGGAGTTCCATTTTCAAATTTTTCAATTCAGTTTGTTCCGATAGTCTTCTATTTTTTTCTTCTTGATAGCTTTCTAAAATGCCATTTTCATTTTTCATTACGTTGTCTTGTAACAATCGATCAAGTAACTCACTTTTTGTGCCCTTAGTCGGTAAAAATCTTAGTTTTAATTCTTCTTTTAACTGATTAACATTATATTTCTCCAATTCATTTCGATCGGTCGATTCCATGATATATATATATATTTTTTTTTTGATTATGCCGGCCTCTTGACAATGTGCTGAAAATGAATCTACACTAATCTTATTAACTTTTATATTTGTTGACGTACAAATATAATCACTTTGATACACTTATTTGGTGTGAAACGTACACCTCTTTATTATTGCGAAATTGAACGTATTTGCAACAATATTTTAAATTTTTATCCGCAGCGCCATGTAAATGAAAGACTGAGATCCGGCCATAATGATCTTTATTATCCGTCCCTCTTACTCCTAGGGTACATATTTAACATCTCGCTCTCACACAACCAAACATTCTGCTATTATCTTTTTACTCTTTTACTCTTACGCACTTAACATTCATCATCTCTTTCATAAAAGTTACGTTCAGAATTACATAAATTAGATTTTAACCTTACACAGGTATGTCGCATACGCCTAAGATACCACAGACATCGAGCTGACGTTCAAGAAAATCGTCTGCGACGGTAAGAGCGCAAATTCTCACTAAGCTTGAACAGAAAGTGCTCGAGCGTGTACATAAAGAGGTACGTATTAGTAGTTGGCTCGACGAAGTGCACCCTGCGGCTCCGCCTTCCGTCTGACCGCGACGGCGGGCGGAACACACCATCAGCGGTCTGTTGGCGTGAACAAATGAACAAACACAAGACGATAACAATGGCATCACTAGACTAGTTTCTGCATTAGAAAATATAATTATTACTTCTAATAAACGTAGTAGTAACCAATCGTTTAATCTACCATTTTTGATGGTCTACAGAAGTCACCAGTTGAATATTTAGGTTTCAAGCGCGCCTTCTTGGACACATCTCACTCGTACTCGGACACGGAAAATTTGGCACGTCTCAATTATTCATTGCGTTGTTCAGCGCGTGACGTGGTGAGCGCCTTACTTGTATCTGCTCGCGTACCGGAGGACGTATTGAGCGTGCTAGATTTGAAATACGCTCGCGTCGAACTCATCGTCATGCAAGAAGTTGCTACAATGCGTTAATTGCAACGATTTAGCCCCGACGGTAAGGATTTAGTTCATTTTGCCTGTCGTGTTCGTAACTGCGTAGAGGTTATTAGGTTGCTAGACAATAGGGCCTATTTACATTCACCGAAACTATTTTCTACCATGCTGTCAAAACTTCCGACGCTGTTACGATCACGATGGCAAGATTATGCTGAAGCTTATGAAGACAGTGAAGATGAACGTCTAGTCAAATTTGCAAATTTTTTAGCACGCAAAGTGAATCTTTATGTTAAGCATGGCATAATCGAACCCGGAACCTCAGGGCAAGTTTTTGATAACAATAGGAGATTCAGGGATAAAATAAATACAGTGACTGAAAATTTACAGCATATAGGTACATCACAATCAACCAATTCTTCATTGGTAAAATTCAATTCTAAAATTGTTTATTTGTATTGTGCCAAAAATTATGAATAGTTTTATTTTTTGAAGTTTCAGACATTATCTCTTACTGACAGATGGCAGTTCGTGAAAAATAATAAAATTTGTCATCGTTGTTTAAATAAAGGTTTACACAGAATACGGTTTTGTAAGGCGAAAGAAGTATGTAGTCAAGAAGGTTGTGGTTATCGACATCATAAGTTATTGCATGATAGTATACAACGAAATATGACTGCTCATGTGAACGTGGTTAGTGATGTCGAAGATGTTACGGGCTTTGAGGAGTGTGTGGTTAATCCGAATAACACGCAGGATACAATTGCTCATGCTTCAATGATAATTGATTCAAAACAGCCTGCGCGTTGTTCAACTCTCCTAAAGGTAGTAGCAGTTACGGTGTCAGGGCCTTTAGGGAGCGTTGACACGTATGCATTACTGGACGACGGAGCTACTTCAACTTTAAAGAATCTGATATATGTTCTCAGATTGGTGTAAGTGGACCAACAGCTGAAATTCGTCTCGATTGTGTTGGCGGTCTATCCACGGACACCACGGTGCAATATGTGGATTTCAACATCAAAGGTCGACATGAGGCGAGTGTTCATCGTGTTCATAAAGCATGTTCTATTAATCATTTGGTAATCAAAACTCAATCAGTTGGTAAAGATCATATTTATTAATTTACTTACTTGATTTAGTTGACGTTTTATTTTATAAGAATGCGAAGCCAACAATTATTTTAGGAAACGATAATTGGCATCTAACCATAGCGCGAGATATTAGAAAAGGTACAATATCACAACCGGTTGCGATAAATACTATTTTAGGTTGGGTATTATTCGGATTTTCATCTAGCAGAACCCGTAAGGTTTATGTTGTTCATCATACTTCTGATATGGGAGTTGAATCTTCTGATAGTTCGTTAGAGACTCTTATTAAAGAACAGTACAAATTAGAGGCAATAGGAATAACAAAGCGGGAGATTCATAGTGCTAACGACGCCATAAAAGTCCTCGAAAATACTACTCGTAGATTGAATCGGGTCGTTTTGAGGTAGGACTTTTGTGGCGTCCAGACGTTCCAATAGTTCCTAATTAGTTACTTACTAGCATTGTCCCGTTTCTTGAGTCTTGAAAGGAAATGAATAGAGATAGTTCTTATGTCGAGTCATACCGTCGAAATATACATGCTATGTTTGATAAAGATTATGCCGAATTGTGTCCAGGGCAAGACACTACGGAGCAGTCAGTGACTTGGTATCTGCCTCACTTTGGTGTCACGCATTCTCAAAAGTCAGGCAAACTTCGTCTCGTTCACGATGCAGCAGCAAAGTGCCAAGGCATATGCTTAAATTCTATGCTAGTACCGGGACCAGATCTTTTGCAACCTCTTTTAGGGATTTTGTTTAGATTTAGAAAAAAAAAATGCTTTAAACGCAGACATACGGGAAATGTTTCCACAAGTTAAAATTAGACTGGAAAATCGTGATGCACAACGATTTCTGTGGCGCGATAGCCCGAATGAGCCTATTAAGATATATCGTATGTCATCAATGGTGTTTGGCGCTGCATCGAGTCCTTGTTCTGATCTTTTTGTAAAGAATAAAAATGCAAATGGATTTAGAGATCAATATCCAAGAGTGGCAGATGCCATTATAAACGACCATTACATGGACGATTATATTGGCAGTGTCGACTCTATCGAAGAAGCACAGCGCCTTGCTGTCGACATTGTAGCAGTTCATAAGCACGCAAGTTTCGAAATGAGAGGTTGGGTATCTAATAATCCAGCAGCTTTGTCTCTTTTACCTAAGGAGTTACTTTTTACTCCTTCGGTGGAAGAAATAAACCTAGGTGACTTCCCAACTTTGGTGCGAATATTAGGCTTGACTTGGCAACTTGTTGGAGATTTTATAACTTTTAATGAGTTAAATATTCATATGAGGCTTGAAAACTTGACAAATGCATAGTGCTATCATACATCGTGAGAGTTTACGACCCACTTGGGATCCTTGCGCCGGTCATAGGTCCTGGACGTATCATGTTTCAGCGTGTATGGCGTAAAGGATACGATTGGGACGAGAAACTTCCAGAAGCTGAACAGAAAGCTTGGAAGTCGTGGTTTGATATTTTAACCACGGTTTCTAACTTTAGAGTTCCTTGAATTTATTATTTCGGTATTAGTGAATTTGTTAAGTGCGAGCTTCACTTATTTGCAGACGCTAGTGAATCAGCTTATGTTGCAGTTGCATATTGGCGTTTTTTATATGACAACGGAAAAGTGAAGCTGTCACTTATTTGCAGCAAAGCGAGAGTAGCACCCTTGAAGCCAATTTCTATTCCGCGCTTAGAGCTTCAAGGTGCGTTACTGGCTGCTCGTCTCGCCTCATCTATCACTGAAAGTCATAGTTACATACCATCAAGACGGTACTTCTGGAGCGACTCGCTTAACGTTCTGGGTTGGTTACGCAGCGATGCACGATCATATAAACCTTTCGTGGCTCATTGAGTAGGGGAAATTTTAGATTTAACGAATGTTGAGGAGTGGCGGTGGGAACCCCCACTGATTTGAACGTCGCGGACGATGCCACACGACTAAAGTGTAATGTGTTATCGGTAGATTCTCGGTGGATAACTGGACCATATTTTCTTCTCACCAATGACTGGCCAGCTGAACCAGCCGCCAGAACGTCTCTCCAGGAGGAACTAAAATCATCCACTAGTTCATCTAGGACCCGTGGTACCATCGTAGCAGTAATAACAGACCATGTCTCATCTCATGACCCATCAACGTCACTATCGCTTCAAAACATTGAGTCTCAACGGTTGCGTTTGCCACTGTGTGCTGATCTAACACGCATTAGCTCGTGGCTCACATTGGCACGTGCGACGGCAAAGGCTCACAAATTTATTGTTTCAATTAGATCGGGTGCTTTACTCAAAAAAGGGGTATCAGAGGACACTCTTAAGTCGTCCATTGGATTGCTAATGTTTTTTTAATACAAGAATAGAATCTGGGGCGGTATGTCGAATTTTGACGGCCGAAGACGTACGTCGTGCAGAGGTACATATATTTCGTCAAAGTCAGTTAGACAGCTTCGAGAGGGAAATTGTCTGTCTTCAGAACAAAAAACCACTGCCACCGCAGCGTCCTGAAATATTAATAAATACCTGAATAAATTTGTCATATTCCTGGATCATGATGTTTTAATAAAATTGTCTGACCGCACAGCCACGAGACGACCAATAGTCATGGATAACAAACACGCAGCCTGCAGACTTTTATTGAATATTATCACGTTATAGCGGCCCATGGAAATAATGAGATGATTGTGAGTCGGTTACGTCAAAATTTCTGGATTTTTGGAATTCGAAATGCTCTACGATCTATTGTCCGCAATTGTACGATATGCAAGCAGATGCGAGCCAAGCCACTTAGGCCTCCAACTGGCGATCTACCTCCTGAACGATTGGCTCACCATCAACGGCCATTTTTTATGTGGGCTTAGATTACTTCGGACCCCTGATAGTTGCTGTAGGTCGTAGACGAGAGAAGCGTTATGTAGCCGTATTGACCTGCCTAGTAAGTAACAAGGGCTATTCGTTTAGAGGTAGTACACACCTTATCCACAGATGGAGCTCTTATGTGTCTACGCCGTTTTATAGCACTGAGTATTATTTCTGATAATGGCACTGCTTTCTTTGGCGCTAACAGGGAGCTTAGATCTTTATATGGACCTGCTATTGAAGATTTGGTCGCAAACAAGAAGATTCTTTGGAAATTTATACCACCGTCAGCTCCTTTCATGGGCGGAGCTTGGGAGCGAAAGGTTAAATGTGCCAAGACGACGCTTCAAGTAACTCTCAAGCAGCGAACGCCATCAGATAAGGTTCTAGCTACCCTACTCTCTGAAGCTGAAGCTCTAGTGAACTCCCGTCCACTCACACACATCCCCTGTGAACCAGGTGCTGAAGAGCCATTATCACCTTTCCTGCTCATTTAGAAGACCGAGATTTAGTCAGCCGCTCTAGTTAGAAGAAGGCTCTACGGTTGGCTGATCACTTCTGGAGAAGGTGGATACAGGAGTACATGCCAATATTAGCATCCCGAAAGAATGAGAGAGCGGTCCCAACAAAAAATGTGGCAGTCGGCGATTTAGTCTTGGTGGTGGATGGAAATTTACCAAGAGGGACATGGCCAAGAGGAAGAGTGTCGGCCACATATCCAGGCCACGACGGAATTGTCAGAGTCGCGGATGTATGTACCTCTGCCGGAATCCTATGACGACCTGTCAAGAAGTTAGTTATACTATGAAAAAAAAAAATGGGAGCAATGTGCAGGACAGCATATAATAAACTTCTTGTATATCTTTTACTTTTTTATTGTACTTTTTCTTTATAGTTTTTGACGTATTTTGTATTGTATGAAAAATATATTGAGTCTGAACCGAACCAGCGTATCCTTTACAGTTGAATCTTTACAAGGTGGTGGAGTATTTAGCAAATAATAACAGGTGCGCCCTAGTATTATGAAACACCTAGTAGATGGATCCGTTCTAAATAAATACGCCTCACCTCTAGTAAATTCTCAAAAAGTCCAAGAAACTCACAATCAATTCACGGATATGCTTGGATTTTTAAAAGATTGTAATAATATCAAAATTAGAAAGTTACAAAAACAGTAACAATTACAAAATAAAGTAATAAATTACTTTCTAAATTAGAGAATTATTTAGAAAATAATTGTTACTTTCCCCTATTTTCTCTATTCTATTTTATATACCACTGAAGTATTTAAAATAACTACGTTATTCAAATCTAAAAACTTATTTTACAGTAAATATCATCTTAATGATTATAAAAACTAATAGATACATATATTAAGTCTTTTAATTACTACACTGAACAATAGAGTTACACTGTTACATGTAAGTAACCTAACAGCTAGAATTTTTTATATTTTCAAGAATAACATTTTTTCTATTACATATTAGTACTCGAACTTCATTTTTACAATAATATGTTGAATATATTTCAGCTAGAATTCGAAGTTTTTCCAGTTGAGTTTAGTTCCTTTTTTTAGTCACTGTTTATGCGTTTGCTAGTCAACATTCGCACACTGATTTATTTTGAAGTCTAACAATGGCTTTGCATTTGTAATGTCGCAGCAACCCCTGAGTTAGTTAATTAGTGGTCCATTCCCTAAGGACTAAACGCTGAGAGTATTTGCTGAATTATTGATGTATTGTCGACATAGAAGACCGTTGGAGCAACCGAACTTTAAAATTCAAATTCCTCTGGCATTCTCTGCTTTTTGACGCTGTGATTTTTTTGAGCAAGCACTATCGGGAACTTTTAATTTTATTAGCATGACCGCTTTGCGAAATTGTTTAGTTGTGTACAGATAAATATTTAACGTATGAAGTTTATTTAAAACCAATATTATTCAAATTTGTGTAATTAAAAAATATAATCAAATGTTCCGCGATGGCTGATTTTTGCGTGTTGTTTGACTCGTTCGACTGAACGCCACTACGTACTAATAATTGTCATGGAAGCGATTGAAATTACAAAGCACAAGAATTTCAAAAATTGTGAGGACAGGTTTAAATTATCGAGTGTCTGGAATCCAGATGTACGAATTATTCAAAACCAGAAGATAAATAAAAAAACTGTCGTTTCGCGACCAAATGCAATAAGTGTTATGATATATCTGCCTATGACACTCACCCACAAAAACTTCAGTTTTACACCCACCCACAAAAACTTCAGCGCCAAGTGATATTGGCGCTTGAAATAGCATCGAAATATCAGAACTCAGTCAAAACAAGGTACATGGTAGCAATGCCATTAAAACTATTATTTCATTGTAAATGACTAGGAAAGCTTAAAACGACTTATTGGCATTATCTTATAAAGACAAGAGTAAATATCTCGTCGAAGTAGACGAAATGCGATTTTAATAAATTAAAGAGTTGAAATGCAATTTTTTCACATATGATAATCATTTAGTTTGCAATGCAAATTTTATTTCGCCTCCGTAGGTGTAACTGGTAGTTTTCATTTGCATTTAAACTACAGACGGTACTATTTACTCGCCAAATTGCAGTCAAACAGAAGTTATCTTTATGAGTATAATACGAACTCGATAAGTAGATAAGTTGCCTCTTTACGAGTAGATAAACATATGATAAGTATTTTACGTACGACTTGCATTAAAATCTTTTTCAAGCCGTTTCAGTCGCTTAAAAGAGTAGATAGCTCCTCCCAAAGAAAGATAGGTTCTGATTCAATCGACTTGGTTTACGTTGATTTCATATCTTTTACGGCAGAAGAATTGTGTTTTGAGACTTGTGCATTTTTGTACATGTCATGTTTTTGATGAGACGTTGTTTACTGTGATCCATAAGATCAAATCGAAATATGAAATTATTCTGTGAAAAATTGATTTTAAGAAATTTATATTCTCCGTACTCCAACGAATTAAAAACTTTCAATGCTAATCTATGTTAACTATTAAGGAACCTTTAGAAGTGAGTTCGAATTAAAAAAAAAACTTTTCCAGTTTTTTGATATTTCCACAGATATACATAAATATACGTACGGTGATGATAAATAAACATTTTTATACTGACTTATTTAAAAATCTTTCCAAAATGTTATTTTACATTCTTATCGTTTTCCTACCAAACATATTATATGTATTAAAAAGCTAATTAATTTATTTAATCTAATCAAGCTGATTACTTTTATGGAATATTTTAAAGATTTTGAAAATGATTCAAGTCCAATCTTTATTTGCTGTCGAAACGAGAATGCAGTGCAAACTTTTGGTGTAAGTCAAATTTCAAACTACAGACAATTTCATTACTACATACACAGGAAAAATTTGTTATCAGTACATAAATTATAAATTATGGTCATCCTCCTCTATGTTCAGTTGGTATATTATAAGTAATGACGTGTTTAGAGGCATATTTTTTTACTAGCTTTTCGTCAGTGGTTTTGTTCGCCTGATTTACATTATGACGGAACAATAATTTTCTCCCTAAAACTATTAGTGTAATAGAAAGTAGCCCATATATTAATCAAGGCTGAGAATTATCCGTATACCAAATTTCATTAAAATTCATTCTCTAGTTTTTGCGTGAACAAGTAACAAATATCCAAGCCTGTTACATTTCTCCTTTATATTTTTTATCTTCGATGTTAGCAAATTAGAATCATTATCATCTTCTTGACCTGTTTATATGGAGACGGCTCCAGTGTATTCTCTTCTTTCACTCTTTTCTGTGATCTCATTATGTAAGCAGACTAAAATAAGAGCAAAAACGTGAATTACTTCACCGTGATCAACACAATATTTAATTTTATACACTGACTACAATTTTTTCCTGCATTATTCTTCCTCATTCTAAATATACTTATATTACTGGCACTCGAAGCTATCACAGATAATTGATAATTTCAAACGACAAACAAAAATAATCTTATGTCATATCGATACACAGAAATACTCGTATTTTAAATCGAAATGGATTTCTTTACACAAAATATTTCACTACTAATTAATATAGCAATTGATTCCAAATTGTTAATTACTTTAACTACAATCACCATTCATCATGTGGATCTTGATGGCCCAGTGTATAGCGCGTTCCGTTGCGATGCGTAGTTAAGCAACTTTCGTAAGGGCCGGCTATAAGATGGGTGACCAAAAATTGGTGTTTCGAGTTCACCCGGGCTTTGGACGATACGCTAAACCGTTGATTCCCGCTGAATTCGCAATTGTAAACACTGGCATTGGGCCTGTGTGGTGGGTCATGGTCCGTTCTGATTATTTTACACCATCCATAGGGAAAACCTATGTTCCAGCAGTGGAGACATTACTAATTTCACAAAAAATAGTATTCGTTGCTTCTTGTTTTGTACTTTGTATGTTCAATAGACAAACAAAGTACAAATAACTAATACGATCAAAGATATATATTTTTTATAAAAATTGAAGGAATATTGTGTTCAATCTAAAGCGGACCGCTCGATTTCTATTCTAATAATTCCTATAAAAACTGCGTTGACTTTTTCATATTTAAATGATGTACGTGTAGATTTGAGTATGTGTGAATACTCAACACGAGTTGTTGAAAATGACAATTTCCCTAATTGCATTATATGGAGAACGAATTTGAATCACGCCGAGAATACTCTTAACAAATTAACGCCATACGCACTCAGGTACAATGACGCCCGTTCTTTTATCATCTGTGAGAACGCTATCCTTAAATAGCGTTAAAGGATCTAATTATTTTCTATGTAATTGAATATATTTTCATATCTTCAGAGATACATTTAGTAATACTTTCTAACTAAATGTGATATTGGATATGATAATAACTATAATATGGGTAATGAATGAATCACATCATCTTTTACTAAGGGTCCAACAATTTGACAGATATGAAATTATATTTGTCGCAAAATATTTCCATCATCTTTACAAAAATCGTTTGATTTAGTTTCTTTTTTTCTTATCATTAGTTATTCGATTACTTAATTTCTCGATTGTACAGATGGCGTGATCGTCGATACGTTTAATTTTATTAGAATGGTAGCACTGACTTTGACAGTTCGTTAATATAAAGATTTTTCTCTTTGATGTAAAGCAAGTTGCCTCCATTCTGGCATGCATTCTGTTTCCGATCGCCGAGGAGTAAAGACATCCGACGACATCACGCTCATCTCGTTATATTTTCGTACAAAAAGTGATAAAATGCAATAAATCCACATTAGTATACACGCCTGCAGTGTTATTTTAAAGATAGTTCTCCGATATGGATGATCTATTTGGGCTTCGTAATAGCCTCTTCTGACTACCCGCCGTCATATTTATATGTGATATTAATGATGCTTCGGAAAGCACGTTAAGCCGTTTGCTACTGTTACAACCGCAGTTAACACCCACCAATGGGTACTGGGCCCGCGTGGTGGGTCATAACCCATTCGCCCTATTCGATGTGATTCCATTCCATCCTGGGCCCCATTGTGGACATTAATAGGACGGTTTCAGTACGTAGAGCTATGCATAAATATATCTTAGTAGTAAAATCTTGTCACTAGTCTCAATTTCCATTTCCTTTCTACTTTCTAGAGGTTTTAACATATTACGTTGTGAAGGGTTCGATGCTTGGGCCAATTAATGAAAGGCTGACTAGCTTGAGAATGGATTTATTTATGAAACGAAAAATGAATATAAAAACAGTTCATATGTTAAACTAAATATATAATTACCAAATAAATCTAATACATGCCCGTTTTTTGGGTTTCTTGATAAAAACTTGAAGTCCAAGTAACAGAATACACTTTTATTAAATTATATAATTCCTATTTGAATTATCCATTATTATTAACAATTATTAATAAAATTTTATGTTTACATTTATAATATACGTGATTTACATGTTACAACCATAAAACAGACTGTGGTTACAACAGATATTTTTTTACGAACTGACATCCATAAAGAGTATATTTGATTAGTCAAAATTTTAAATTACGAAAGGTCAATAATTAAAAGAAATGATGTTGAATATCAAAGACAAAAAGTTTGCATGGAAACCTAGTTTTACCTAGGAAAAATAAATGGTGGTATGGCACACCGTTACAACGTATATCTATCCTATTAATATTATAAAGGCGAAAGTTTGTAAGTATGGATGTATGGATGTTTGTTACTCTTTCACGAAAAAACTACTGGACGGATTTGGATAAAACTTTACAGCAATATAGGTTATACATCAGAATAACACATAGGGTACTTTTTACTGGGAAAACTTCTCACTCCCACGGGATACCGACTTCCACGCGGACGAAGTCGCGGGCGTCCACTAGTATGATATAAACAGTTCAGTGGAATTTCATTATTAAAAATAGGGCAGCATGACTGACTATGTTTATTGGATCCAAACGTCGGAAGAGGAGTTCACTAGTGAGAAGTTGTTGTAGTCAATCTCAGTGTTAACCAATCTCACGTCAATCTTCCAGAAAAGCAAGCTTAGGCCCAATAGGGCACAAAAAATCTATAAACTTCTTAAAGGTTTTCCTGAAATATATTTTGTTTATGTCCAAACCGTCCTTGAATCATTTTTGTAAGTTATTTGTTCCACTTGTTTCGGAACAAATTAGCTGTGACTGATGGATGGACACATTAACAGACGAACAAGTCAGTAACCCATCAGTATTTTAAATTTGGCATTACCGAATTATACCGGGAGTAACTTTGACAATTTTATTCTAAATTCAAACATAAACTGTTACAAAATCTACTGTATTATGAATAGGTATAAACATATTAGCCAAATCAGGCGCCAAATTCCATAAAAATATAAATGTGTCAAAGGTTTATATTGAAAAGTTACCGTGGCAATAAAAAACTTAACAATATACACTTTTTATTATATTACGATCAATGTTACATTCACGATACTTAAATTTTTTTGATAATCATTGGTTCTTCTTACTTACTACAAAATGTCACTGTGACAACTTAAGAAACTGAAAGACATCGATTTATATATGAACCGAAATGTATGTAACTGCATAACTTCCGAACAACTGCACCAAATTGAATGAATTATTTTTTATGTGTTCCTTATTGTCAGGACAAGGTTTGTATATAAGAAAATTTGTTAAAAAAAATATACCAGATCGCGACTGGAGAAAGAAAACATGACAGTACGAAGTTCAACCGGTCAGTTTGTTTATGATATTATTCTTATTTACATTGAAAAACAAAAAATTGTCTAGTAGTTCTTGAATTTCACATGAATATATTGTTATAATAATAACAAAACAGATACAAAAAAAAATAAACATCATGAAAATTTTATTTATATTGATCTATATTTTTATATACAAGGTAGAAAAAAATATTATGGAAACATCGTTAAGTAAATTGGAAAGACACCCCGGAATCTTTAGTAAAGGCTATGAACTTAATACTAGCCGCTAAGGAACGACCGCTTTATAACCTTATTAAAAGTTACCATCTCATCATAAACTTACCTTTGACGTATAACACTTACAGTTAAGTTGATACCAAATATACGTTTCGAAAGGTATTAGTGGTTCAACTTACCTAATTTATTAATGTTGGCAGTTCATATTTTCTGACACGAAGCACGGTATTCATGAAGTTGAGCATTTAGTGAGAACATAAAATATTAAGTGACGTCGTAAAATTTTCAGTTACACACCTCGAAGTAAAATTTTCAATAACCAGTAGTAAATAGTTTAATTACTTTATTATGGCACCTTCATATTTTTAGCTCAGCCACATTGAAAAACACAATCAGATAAATTGTAGATATTTTTTTTCTTTTATTAGAAAATTAATAACGAATGCAAAGAGTATATATATTTTGTTTTATAACCGGTTGAACTACTAAGACATAGTAAAATGTTTTTCTAGCTATGCTGAAAATAAGTTTTACCTTTTACTGATTACACAAATAAGTAATTTTAATTTATAAATCACACGGCGTTGTTCTAACGCTATCGATTTAGTGCTATATGTCTAAGAGTTAGTGAGCATGGTAACCTGAAGTACAGCCATTTGAAATGCTTGGCTTAAGCAGTAGTCTCTAATAAAGATATTTGTGGTACAAAAACTTTGTTAACCTATATTCTACTTGTGTGTATTTCGTAGAAAAAATAAACCAAAATATTACGAGTAATATACTTGACTAGTAGTTTACTATAATTTATTTTTGAACTATCCAATAAAATCTGTTGATTACGAAGTTTTTAAGTATAGTCCACTTTTAAAGAAACAAAGTATCGCAGCTAAATCTTTAGAATTTTTTTTTAATCATATCTAATTGGTGACCGTATTTATCTTAATAATGTGTAATTTTAACCCTTTATAATCCATTATTTATTCGGGTTTTTTAAACATTATCCCTTAGTCGTATGAAGTCAAAGTAAAGTAATTATAATCCTACATAATAAGTTTGCATCTGTAATATTAGTTATTTACAATAATTTATAGAATTTAAACTAAATTTAATCGAGTTGTTGTTATTAAAAATAAATTCGATTTAGTGCGCCTTAATTTAATTTAAAGTTGGCTCGCTAAGTCACAGTTTCATAGAATGTGTACAAAAGTGTGTCGTCACATTTCAAGATAATACATCGCCGTAATGTATTGCTTACGTAAAAAATAAAAAATTAGATACGTGTTTAATATATTATATATACCTTATGGACAAACAAACAAACAAAAGTTAGTTATCATCCGTAAATCACCGTATATTTACTAAAGGCGATTAAGGTTAAATTAATATTTGTATATTTAATACAAATATTAATTTAACCTTAATCGCCTTATCATTATAAAGAGGTGTTGAGTACGAGTATACCATTATATGGAGTCAAACTAAAAATTCACTGGAAAGGATAAATAATACTTAAATGTAACGTAGAATTAATATACAATACAAATTGATATCTATTCATTAATTATCAATAATTCGTTATAATAATAATAATAATCGAATTGTCGAGGGGTCGGGAAGAGTAAATATGTATATAAACATAATAATAATCATAAACATAATAATCATCATTTGTTACAAGCATTGACCCTCGTATTCACAATCAAATTAGTTTATACAAATAATAAAATTGAAAATTAAAAATGCAATAAATTAAAACAAAACATAATCAAAATCATGGTTGAAACATAAATTTATTACAAAATACTCATAAATTAATCATACGACGTATCATTAAAGTTATACCATTATTAATGAATTCTTGTTCTTTATGTTTCCCTTCTTGATATTTTGGTCCATATTCCTTCATTCGAAACCAAAATCATACCTTTAGGATTGAATGTCAAATCTCTTTTAGTGTTCGCTGTTGGTTCCACTTTGAATTTCTTTATAAATGCAGCCATACATAACAACGTGATGACCTTCGCAAACCGTCTACCTGTAGACGATAAAGGGGCATTATCTCTTGACTGATAACTAACATTATTACTATAATGCAGAGGTCAATGAACTGCTGATAGAATGTTTACTATCGAAAAATTTCGACACTGTTGCTAGGATCTAACAATGTACGATTACTTATTTGATTGTGTAGCTTGTGTGCGAATTCATTGATTAGATCTAAGCTATTTCTATATGTGGAAACCTATAATTGGCTTAATATTTTTTATGCTGAAATCTATCATGTTTGTTTAGCTGTTGGTTTTCCAAGAATAATAAATAAATAAATGTTTATAGTAAAAAAGATGTTGCTGTTAGATCATGATGTCGAACTTATCCATTATAATACAATAAATAAATAAAAAAATACAACATTTTATGTGTAGCTCATATCCCAAATGAAGAAGCTAAAACACTTGTATTATGATAATCTTAAACAGCTAAAGTAACACAACATTTAGACACACCGGCAAACGTGAGTATATTATAATAATATATAAGTTTTCTTGAAGTAAGTAGTGTCATTAAAAATAAAATCTATTACACACGATTGATCACACTACGTTAATTAACTTGGTTAAGATGCTAAGTATGATATATAATAAGTGTCCTCTATGTATCTTTGTTTATCATCTAACGTTAATATCGCACTCACGTTTATATCACTTATCTTTATTTTAATCACTTTCTTCGTATATTTTATATACATATATTTTCTAGTCACATGCATTTATACTGGCTTTATTTAACACTAAGTATACGTATCTTATTTTTATCTTTCAACTGATATCTCACAAATAACTGATAGCAACTTACTGTAAATAAACAACATGATTATATGTACAGAATTATCATCCATGTTATGGCGTAATGATTTGTGCCTTTGGTCGACGATTGTGGAGATTAAACAACTTTCGAAATCGCATTGGATGGGTGATCTAAATTTAATATCTTGAGCTTATCCATACTTCAGAAGTCACGTTGTGTGATAGAATTAATTCTAACTGTTATGTCCGTGACTATATAATTAATAAAACACGCGTCTTTACTCTCGAACATATATTTAGCGACAAAGAAACAGGTAGACAAAAGGAGCAACGTTTATGCCTGAAAAATAGTTCTACCTACTTATAAAATTGCTAATGATAAGTACCCGCTGATACTTATCTATTATACATCACACCTCCCAACTTAATCAATAACAATAGCTTATGTATATACACATATTGACATCAGTTATCTATGCCGTAACGCAGTACGGCCTTACGTTCTCGTTTGGGGCGATTCGCGGGTATACACGGTGAGTCGGGTACATTTGATTCACCTGGGGTAGTATTTGGTGAACGCTGTCGAGACACATACCGGTCTCCTGATGGAGTGTTACTTGCCTCCACGTCTATGCTCACCTCTGATCGCTCAACGCCCTCCTCACTCCCATTTTGACGTTCTATACTTTCATTTATTACATTAGGAGGACAAGGAACGTCGGACATTCTCGATCTACGCTTAATTTGGTCAATATGTCTATGTATCAGTCGTTCGCTACCGTTGTCTACTAAATAGCGGCGAGAGCCCTCGACGGCTACCACTGTGCCTTTCTGCCACTTGTCAGAACCAGTGAAAACTTTCGTCCAAACAGTTTCTCCGGGAGAGAACACGCGCGCCGCCCCCGCCCCTTCCGCGTACTGTTGCTGGTGAGCCTGCGCGCGCGCCACACTCTGCCCGCGTGCGTCCTCACTACGCAATAAATCGAGTCGCGAGCGCAGAGGCCGTCGCTGTAGCAACATAGCAGGCGTATCACCAGTACTGCTATGAATACTGTTCCTATAACTTAATAAAAACGTCTGTAAGGCGGCATCAACGTCTAATGATTCCCTAATGGCCTTTCTAATAGTACGCTTACAGAGTTTAACGGCGTTTTCTGCAGCACCATTCGATGAGGGATGATAAGCAGGTGAAAAAGATTGTCGAATGCCATTATTCCTCAAAAAGGATTGAAATTCGCAACTCGTGAACGGTGGCCCCTGATCTGACACAACTTCTGTTGGCAGCCCGAAACGCGCAAATGTAGTTCGCAGGGCCTTAATGACAGATAATGCATTCGTTCTAGACATTTCAAAAACTTCGATCCATTTTGAACTTGTATCGACCAGTATTAAGTAAGTTTTGCCATTTAATGGACCTAAAAAATCTATATGAATCCTACTCCACGGTTGAATGTAATACGGCCATGGTTGGGGCGGCGCTCGTGGCGGTGCCTGTGCCTCCGCTGCGCATGTTTCGCACTGCCTGCAGACAGTTTCTAAATCCGCATCTATATTGGGCCACCACACATAACTACGAGCCAAAGACTTTGTCTTTACAATACCCATATGGCTTATATGTAATTGTTTTAACACAGCTCCCCTTAAACTTTTAGGTATAACTAATCTATAACCCCACATAAGGCATCCTCGATCAATATACAACTCATTTCGCTTGTTATAATAATGTTTTATTCCTTCATCATCGCATTTATTTCCCCAGCCCGATTGAACGTACAACAAAACTCGACTCAGTTCGGAATCTCTAGAAGTGGCAGCCCTGACATTCTGGTTTGTTATTGGTAAAAATTGCTCGACAAAATTAATATAAGTTACATCTTCGGATACGCTATGGCTTTGACTACTTAAAGGTAACCGCGAAAGTGCATCGGCACAATTTTTATTCGACGTGACGTATTCTATGTCATAACTATATCCCGATAATAGGATGGCCCACCTTTGTAATCGGGATGCCGCCATAACTGGTACGCCCACTTTGCTCCCAAATATATATGTCAAGGGTTTATGGTCGGTTCTAAGTGTAAATTTACGGCCATATAAATATTGGTGAAATTTCCTTATTCCATACACAATAGCCAAAGCCTCCCTATCTATCTGTGCATATGATCGTTCAGCGTCAGTAAGCGATCGTGAAGCGTATGCTATTGGTCGTTCTCCGTCCGGCGTTTGGTGTGAGATAACTGCCCCTACACCAACACTACTGGCATCCGCGGTCAAAATCAATGGCAGTTCCAATGAATAGTGAACCAACACTTCACTCGAACATAATCGCCGTTTAATTAAAGTGAACGCCGTTTCACACTCATTATTCCACACAAACTTGACATTCGTACGCAACAAATTGTACAAGGGTGCCATTATAGTACTTACATTTTTTATAAACTTTGAATAATACATTACCATACCTATAAAAGCGCGCAATTGCGTAACATTGATTGGGGCCGAGGTATTAGCAATAGCCCTAACTTTGTCCTCACAAGTCCTCACTCCATATTTATCAATTACATGACCTAAATATGTGATACTTTCCTCGAAAAATGAGCACTTTTCTCTTTTAACACGGAGACCGTGTGATTGTAATCTATCAAAGACTTTATGTAAATTGTTTATATGTTCCCGAGTTCCGGACCCTGAAATAATAATATCGTCCAAAAATACTCCTACGTAAGGAATATCTGCAAACATTTGTTCCAAATGTTTTTGAAAAATTCCAGGACTCGACGACAGACCGAAAACTAAACGATTATACATGAATAACCCCTTATGTGTATTTATTACAGTATATTTTTTTGATTCGTCTAATTCAAATTGAGCGTAAGCTTGAGACAAATCAATCTTACTAAATTTTTCGCCGCCGTGCAAACGTGCTAACAAATCTTCCACCTTAGGCAACGGGTAGCGATCGACTTCAATTACTTTATTTAATGTTAATTTGTAATCCGCACAAATCCTAATGTTACCGTCCTTCTTGACAACAGGCACGATGGGCGTGGCCCAGTCTGAGCGATTGACGGGAGTGAGAATGCCGTCGCGCACCATTTGCTCGAGTGCGCTCTCGACGCCCGCACGCAGCGCGTATGCTACGGGACGCGCACGCATAAATACGGGTCGAACCCCTTCGCGAACGTGTATGCTCACTTTACCGCCCGTAAATCGCCCCAATCCGTCCGCAAAGACTTTACAGTATCTGGAACTAAAATCATCTAAGTTAAAAGAATTACCAACAGTCGATACATTATTTATATTCTCAAATTTAGGCAGCTGTATTTTCAATTCTATTAACCACTGTCTACCTAGTAATGAGGTTTTAGCATCTTCTACCACATAAAGACTTAAATATTTATTGACACCATTGAAACTAACTAAGGGTTTTATAACTCCCACGGGTCGAATTAACTCCCCCGTGTAGTACCTCAATTTTAATTTAGATTCTTTAATATCTAAGTGTTTAAATAATTTATAATATAAATTCGTACTTATACAAGAAACTGCACTGCCAGTATCAATTTCCATATTAATATTTTTATTGTCTATAATAAGGGGTATAATTATCGGACTACACTGTGAAATGGATACTTGATTTACTGTTGTAATCATTACCTCATCGCTGTCTCCACTGTCTACGTCAACCTTCTGTGTCGGAATCGTCACATTGACATTATGATGATCTGTTAAATAAGGGCAGACTCGACGCAAGTGTCCTTGTTTATTGCACACTCTGCACACATAGCGTGAAAACTGACACCGAGATTCATCGTGGCTTTCACCACATGCGCGGCATTGTGTCCTGGTAAAAGCGAGGGTACCTCGCGCATGCCGCGCTGCCGCTTGCTGCCCGCGTCCCATATATCGCCCGCGCGGTGAAAATCGAGCCCTGCTGCTGCCACCGCCACTTCGCGCCGCTTTGCTCTCGCTACCACGCCATGTAGTTGCCACGGCCTGGCATGACACGACGTCGGCGCTCGATGTGGATGCTCGGCCCTCGACCGCCGCAGCATCCTTTTCTGCCGCTTCCATGTTAACTGCCAACGCGTACGCCTTCCCGAAATCTATCTTTCCTTCCGTAAATAGGCGCTGTCTTATCGTTTCGCTACTGATTCCACAGACTAGCTGATCACGTAAACTTTCTTCTAGCCAATTTCCGAATTCACAAGTCTTCGACATTTTTTTTAATACCGCCACATATTCTGATATAGTCTCATTACTATTCTGTTTCCGATGACGAAACTTGTACCTCTCTGATAAAATACTAGGTTTTGGTTGTAAATATTGTTGTAAAATATCCGTTAATTGTTTAAACGACTTGCTTGTTGGCTTCGCAGGGGTACACAAATTTACTAGTAGTTCATAACACTCCGCTCCCATAACTGTGATAAGTGTAGGCACCTGTTTTGTCTCCGGTATTTCATTCACTACAAAATATTGTTCCAGACGTTCCACGTACATATTCCAATTGTCCGAACGTACATCGAATTCACATATTCGGCCTATCGACATTATTTTAATCCTCGTCGCCACTGTTATGTCCGTGACTATATAATTAATAAAACACGCGTCTTTACTCTCGAACATATATTTAGCGACAAAGAAACAGGTAGACAAAAGGAGCAACGTTTATGCCTGAAAAATAGTTCTACCTACTTATAAAATTGCTAATGATAAGTACCCGCTGATACTTATCTATTATACATCACACTAACCTTAAGAAAGGAATTTGTCCAAACTGTAGAAATATTAATATGCTGATAATAATAATGTTTAATTATACTTACCGATACAATTACGCGGTCCATCACCAAAAGGCAAATAAACACACTGTGACAATTTATTGAGATTCTGCGACAAAAAGTTATCAGGTTCAAATTTATTAGGTTCAGGAAAATACTCATGATCTGCTGTTAATCCACTAACCGAAATCAGTACGGGAGTATTTTTTTCTATCATTACATTTGTACCCTGAAACGTATAATTTGACGAAGACTTCCTAAATAGTACACCCGCTACAGTGTATTTACGCAGTGTTTCATCAAAGATCATTTCTAAGTATTTCATCTGGCTAATGGAGTCGTAATTAATGTCGCCGTTGTATTTATCTGTCACAAAACAAATTTCTTCATAAACGCGGTCCTGGATTTGTGGATTTAATGCGAGCTCATGAATCATAAAAGACATTGTAGCTGATGATGTCTCATAACCAGCGGAATAAAATACAAAGGCTTGAGCTGCTAACATGTAATCATCAATTTCTATTTCAGCCACACCATTTGTAATATTCCTACTGATTCTTCCTTGTTCTTTTAATTCGATCATGAAATCCATGAAATCTTTACGTTCCGATGGCTTACCTTCTCTTTCTTTCACTACTTCACGAACGAGACCAACAAAGTAATTCTGTATATCTGTACTTGTAACAAAAGCTTTTTTTATGCCAGGAATTATCATGTCCACAACTGTTAACAATCGATTTGACCAACTTTGTTGAAAAATTTTCTTAGCCATCTCTGTGAATTCGTTTTTTTCATTACTATATGTATCAATTTCCAGACCAAAAGCACATTTTACTACAATTTTCATAGTGTATTTTGCTGTCATCTCCCTTATTTCATAATCGACATTTTTATCAACTAATCTATCTACAAGTAACAAAAAATTTTCAATACATTCTTGAATAATTGGCATCATATCCCTAAGTTTTCGTGTTGTAAAAACTGGTGTCAGTTTTTGTCTCATTAATTTCCATTTTTCTCCTTCGGCACTAAACAAATTGTCACTTAACCGACTGCTACTTGTACTCATTCCTCTGTTTGGGAAATAATGAAAGTCTTTTATTAATACATGTTTTATTAATTCTGGATCTCTCACTAGTACCATTGGCTGGAAGCCACGGTAGAGTCCTACAAGTTTCTCCCCTTTATATTTCAAATGTATGTCTTTTAAACACTGATTTACTGACTTTTTTTGTAACATAACGTTACCAAAATTACCAACTACTGGCCACGGTGTAGGGCCTTTCACATTTTTATCACTCCAATAGTTAAATTTTCTCTTACAAAATAAGCAAAGAATACTTAACAGTATGATAGCAAGACTCAAACATGCGTACACAGTCATGTTAGTAGCAATACTACTCGTAACTGTTCTCGAGAGATCTATTATTAATTTAAACCTGTTTATATCACGTTATCGTTATAAATATAAGTACTCAAATGTAAATGATACTTATCCGTGTAACGTATGTTTGATATGATGAATAATTATGCGTTATTACTCGTAATAATTACTTCAACAGCTTAACGTTTTAAGATATGTTTTTTGCATTTCAAATATAAACGTAAAATAAATTGCCTTAAATAAATAATTTCGTCCGTTATATTTTTACAAGACAACAAAAACACCAATATAGACTTCTAGACCGCTATTTTATAAATTGGATAAGCGTCTGATAAATTGACCAACTGATATTTGAAGATGTTCTTCTGTGTATCAAAATAGGTGCCTACCTATGCTATTGGATAAAAAATATTCCGAACAGAAGATGAAGATTATTCAATTTCATTAACTTTACAGACTCTTATATGTATGTTTGTATGTTTTTATTTAACATTCTTAAATTCAAAAGGATTTTAGCTTAACGTAAGTAGCTTTAAAAGGCAAAATGCCTCGCAAAAAATTAATATCACAACGTGAATCTAACATAAATTCGTTATATTAAAGAAAAAAACAAATATTATAGAGTGATGAAAATATATCTTATTATGAAGATCAGTTTTGTTGGCATGCAAAAAGTATCAAGTCAACAATCACTTGCCAAATGGTCATATATAGTAACGTTGAAAATGATGTTGGCTATTTTTTGAGGTACCTATCATAGCATATTTCGCATTCCAGAAGTAAAACCCATTTGGATATTACGCACACAGAGTTCATATGAAAAATCACTGTAGTTAAGGGGATACGTCCTCTATATATCATTTTCCAGAGACTTGCCTTGAGGCTAGGGAAGGTTTTATCTCACACCCTTGCTATGTGGAACAAAAATAACTCTTTCCGGTGAACCATTCTATAGAGTGTAGTTTTAAACTTCATAAATCTTATATAAGTGTGTGAATGTGGTCAGTAGGCCTACTCTGTAAACGAACGAAAATTCGACAAATATCGGATCGTTCTTATAATTTTGTTGATACAATATCCGTGAAGATTGTCTTTGCATCAGAGGCAGTGTTAGGTTCTACCTCTTTTTCATCATACATGATCGAAAAATTGGTTTTGTTAGAGTTATATTAGTGTTTCGAAAATGGACGAAATTTCGTTTTTCGTGAAACAGAGTAGGCCTACAGACGCTTAATTTTAAGAGGGCCTAATGATTTTTAACAAAGATATTAAGTTCAAATAAGCTGTTATAATTGTGATAAAACGACGTTTATATATTAAAGAAAACTATTAATTCATATTACAGTTTATCAAAACTCCTTGATAGAAAGAAAATAAATTTGCCAATTCAACACTCGGCTACAAAGCGTCGCATAAATCTTTATTTATAAAATACCTCTTCCGAATGATTTATCATCGCCTGCATGAAAATACAAAACATTTAACATTTTTAAATCATGTTTACTTACATTTAACTGAAGGATATTGGTACCATTTTGATCCATAACTTATTGCCATCTTGTAAGTAGGGACATGATCCCATCGCTTTTTGGGGCTTCTGATCAAAAAACCGCGATAAACCGCGACGAATTGCCTTTTCAGAATTCTATCTGAAGAAACCGAAACAGGTGAAAATCTGAAGATGCAAGGTCAAGACTATACGGGGGATGTATTAATACCTCCCAGTTTAAGTCTCTTACTTTTTGCTCAGTGGCAAAAGATATGTGAGGTCTAGCGTTATCATGATAAAAAACCAAAGCCCTTCTATTGATTAATTTTGGCCGCTTTCTCTCAACTTTTTGCTTCTATCTCATCACTTGTTCGAATTATTGATCAGAATCGATGGTTAGGCCTGGCGGTGACAGCTCTGAATGAAGAATGCCCTTAAAATCCCACCATACACACACCATCACCTTGTTGCGAGTTCACCCGGGTTTCGCTACACTTTGTGAAGCCTGACCGACCTTTGACCATAACCTTTTTCGCCCATTTTTGTCATAGGTGATCCACTTATCATCACCATTTATCGGCTTCTTCAAAAATGGTTCGGTTTCATTACGCCGTAATGACAAATGAGTACACGGCTCATTAGTTTTCTTTCATGAGGTACACAAACAACTTTTTTTGTGCCCAGCGTTTAGTAGTCAATGTCCATTTCTTCAGCTGTGTCGTAACTACAGATATGCGGATCTTGCTCCATTTTATCCGCAGCAAGGTACCCGCAACGGAGCGACGTGCATCTTTGACATCAAAATTTCCGGACTGAAAACGCTTAAACCAAATTTGTGCTACTCTTACAAAAACTGCACTACTGTGTTTAAATGTAACAAATTTTTTTCGCGGTTTTTATGCATTTTCACATTTTTTGTTATAAAATTTATTTTGTATCAAATTTCTTCATTAGATTCATTTATTATGACAGTAAAACAAACAAATGAAAACTACATATTTTCCTCCTTTGAATTCGGAGTTATATTTTTTAAAATTCAAACTTTTTAATGATACTGAAACCAGCCAGATACAAGAGGATAGCCAGTAAGATTTTATTAGAAGTTTATGGATACTACCTCTATATGCGAAAACACTTTTACCAACCTAATAAGTTTTGTTACCGGCTAGTGAAATTATTATCATATCTATACTTTAGTGTGATTTCGCCACTATTTCACATTAGTGGGTTCAAGGGGTAATTTATTTTAATAGTACATTCTAAGCTCTGGTTTTGAGGGGATATTGCGCTTTTATTCATTTTGATTGTCAATAGATTTCGTTAGTTTTGTTATTTGATGATTATTTTTGTTAATGATTCAAGAACAAAACTAAAATTTGATTTATATTCGTTTTCGAACACTTTGTTACTTAATTTTTTTCGAAGTTGGAACCGGTTATGTAAAAAATGGTGACATCTTGAAACCAATATGCAAACTCGGTTACAGTGGGAGTAAAAACTTTGTCTTTTTTAAGGGTTTCTAATAGGTCGGTTAAACAAATGTTGCGTTTTCAGGTCTAAATAATGAAAAGTATTTCACCAACGATATTAAACAATAAACAATAGTATGAAAGCTCTGCAAATTTCGAGAATATTATTAGGAAATTCAAAGGAATATAAACAGAAGGCAGAAAGTTTATGAACAATGTAAAGGTTTTACGTGTATTAATCCCTTTGTAAACTCTTACACTTAAAAGTAAATACGCCCTTAACCGTAATCATAAATTTCCCTGCGCACTCCATACAAGTTTTTACAGCCCAATAAGTTTTCTTTCACATTAAAAATTGTAGATTCCTAAAATTATGAAATGAAAATTCTATCATTTTCGCCTTATTTACGAAAACTGCTATATTAGGAACTACTAAAACTCAAAAGATTATACTGGGAGGAACAAAATGACACAGCCGAAAGTTTCATGTTAGGTTACATGCAAACGTTCATTTTATTTGACAAATATTTAAAAATAGAGGAGGTGTAAAAATGGAGTAAAAATTTTAAATTTCTAAGTGTTGACAGCCCTATAACACGCATGCGCAATATCGATTGTGTGCAGATTACAACGAACCGCGAAATACATTAAATTTAATTTAATTATTTACCGATATCTTAATGATAGTCGATGCTGAAAATGTCCACTTCCTCCCTGAAGACTGAGCTAAGCACGCTCTTTTCAATGCCGCGCATGCACGCGCAAAACACATCACATTTCACACAAAACTAAATACAATCTTCACTAAACTAAACTTAACACTCAAGACGAACACTCTAGTATCTTATTAACAAAAATTCAATTAAAAATGCACTAGAACAAAACAAAAATCGACAAAAAAGACGCTTCGCAGCGGTGCGTTGGCGGCGATGCGCAACAACACTCCAGCGCAAAAGGTCGGCGGGCGGGACTGAGCGGCCGGAAAATACCGACAGAATAAATGAAGCCACCTGGCGGCTGGCTGGCGGGTGGGGCTTTGATATCGAGGGACGAACTCGGTTCACAATTTTTTTATTCGTCTTTTGATATCACGCATTTTTTAATGTTCTTTTTAAATGCTATTTTAATAACAAATTCCTCTATGTTTTTAAAACAAAGTTCATTTGTGTTAATGATGAATCGCTGGAAGATTTGTGAGTTTATCGAGTTTAATTAACGATCCCGTTGTTAAAGGAGTATTACCCCATTCAAACAATTTTTTTGGAGAACTGCTACTTTTAAAATAACGTAGGTTAATGTTAGACTGATCTCTCTACAATAATTTAGGAAATTTTAGAAAGTTTCTTAATTGAGAATTTAAAGTTAAACGTCTCAAACTAACATCACTTAGTTTTCGTTTCCGATTTTAGTTTTTTGATGATCAGTTGATAGCAGTTTGATAAAACTAGGACTATTTGACTTGTGAAATTAAAAAAAAACTTAGGTTATTGAGAATAAGCAGTAGAAATTTTCTACTTTTTTCAAATCAGAAACCGGCTGTTAGTCTGTAAATCGATTTAAGCATTTTGACTGCCTTGTTTATTGATTGTCTGGTAGAATTTGCATGAAAGCAGTCTTATAAATCACAAACTAGTTTATTTCGTTTTTAGAAATGAAGAAGTCAATGACCGATTAAAAACTTTTCCTTAGTACGTCCCAAAAACAGCTGACTCAGGGTTGAAAACACTCATTCTTTTTCAAAAACTTTGTGATTTAATATCTCCGAAACTATTTGACCTAGACTTATATTTTTTTTTACATCATATTAAAGACAGATAGTACTCTCCAGGAACCTCGGGAGTGTCGGTCGTTCTGTTCCACCGAGTATAGAAACAAGGGGTAATTGCCAAATTTCAAATCTATCGCAACACTTTTCGAAGGTATAGCGATTGTGATAGTGATGTATGGAAGTAACATTTAAAGTTGTTGTAATGAAACGACGATTGAGCAGAGAGAATGAATAAATATATATCTTTTTTTTGTTTTAACACTGAACCATAGATATTGTTGTAACCACAGAACACAGGTTTTGATACTAGATAGTACAATATTAAATATTTATTTTGTTACATTAGTAAGACTTATTATTTAATTCAACACTCCCACTTAACAAAATAAAATTTTATATAACTTTTGTGCTCTATTTAATTTATACCTAACATTTTTATGAACTTATAATGCTTAACTCTATTTAAACCTTTGGTAAACAAATCAGCTGGCATTTCTGAAGTTGGTAAATATTCTTAACAAATAATATTATTATTTTAGTGTTCTCTGAAAAAATGAAAGCGAATATCAATATGTTTTGATCTCTTATGTAACAATTATCATTTGCCAACTTCTGTGCTGACTGATTGTCATTATAAATAGTTATAACATATGACTCATTAGTTATTTCATATTATAAGTTTCTTAAGTATAGTGCTTCTTTACAACAATCAGCTATGCTCGTGTATTCTGCCTGTTTTTGTTGTATTTAAATATTTTAAGATTCTTTTAGCATAAGTCCAGTGTTCCTCATTATAACAATTATTAAACTGGCTTAAGTAATTGACAGCAAACACAATGTCTGGCCTAGTAAGTACTGCCAAATACATCATACAACCAATCAACTGCTAGTAAGGTAAATGAGTATTACATTGTTCACTTTTATTTAAATTCAACTTAGTTTCAATAGGTGTATGTACAGCTTTGCAATTTTGAATATTAAATTTTTGTGACAACTTTTCAATATACTGTTGTTGATCTAAAGTTATAATACCATTTCCTTTGTCTGTATGAACTCTCATGCCTAAACATTCTTTAACTCTACCTAAATCTTTTATTTTAAATATAGATGACAAGCCATTCTTTATTTTATTAGTCTCTAATACACTGTTTGAAAAAATAAAGAAATCATCCACATAAAGGGCAATAAATATTTTAGCTGAACTATTTATTTTAGTATAAAGACACGGTTCAACGTTGGATCTTTTAAAACCAACTGACTTAAAAAAATTGTCAACTCTTTGGTACCAGGCTCTTGAAGATTGCTTCAAACCATAAATGGCCCTTTTTAGTTTAAGTACTTTATTATTATCATTACATTTAAAATTTTCTGGCATTTTCATGTAAACTGTTTCCTTTAAAAAACCATTTAAGAAAGCAGTCTTCACATCTAGATGAGTTATATCTAGATTCATCTGAGCTGCCAAACCAAAAAATAATCTTAATGATGAATGTCTTAACACAGGGGAAAAGGTTTCATTAAAGTCAATACCTGGTCTTTGAAGAAATCCTTTTGCAACTAGTCTTGCACGATATGTTACATTATTATCACAGTCTATCTTACTTTTATACATCCATTTGCATGGCACAACCTTACTATTTATAGGTAAGTCTACAACTTCCCAGGCTTCATTTTCTTCAAATGATCTTAGTTCATCATTCATAGCTTGGATCCACTGAGCACTTTCTGGTCCATTTATAGCATTTTCAAAAGTTATTTCATCACATTCAAGTTCACTAACCACATTTACACTAGCAATACCGTAACGCTCTGGCTTTTTACACAAACGACGCTCCATAGCCACTATACCTGGAACTTCTGGTGTTACCTGTTGCTCCTGCTGTTCGGCCAATGGAAGTGTAGTAAGAGACTGAGATTCTGCCGCATCGAGAAACTCATCTTGCTCAAAGTTAATCATGCTTGAAGTCTCACTGACTGCATTCTTAACTGCTCTGGAACGTGATTCTGGTTTCTCATCTTTCTCTGGCACTCTATTGGTCTCTCCCACTGAGTCTGGTATTTCTGTCTTTATGACAAGATCTTGCTGTGATTCCATTATGGACACTGGCATCTCTGTAACTGTGCAAGAATTCCCCTCCTCAATCACTACTATATCTCGACTCGTTGAAATAGAGTTATTGTTGGGATTGTATACTCTATAACCCTTCACATTATCTGGATAGCCAACCAAGATACATTGGGTTGCTTTTTTACCCACTTGAGTCTCCTTTCTTTTGGTATGTGTACCATTACTTTACTACCAAATATGCGTAAGTGACTGACATCTGGCTTATCTCCAGTCCATACTTCAAATGGTGTTTTGTTGCTTAGACCTGATGCAACTAATCTGTTTCTTAAATACACTGCAGTGTTCACTGCTTCTGCCCAGAATCTTTTGCTTAGTCCTGCATCAAACAACAGACACTTGGCTTTTTCTACCACTGTACGGTTAAGCCGCTCACACATTCCATTTTGCTGAGGGGTATATGGGTTTGTTTTCTGATGCAATATTCCTGCTTCTTCTAAATATTTGTCAAACTGCTTATTGCAAAACTCCAGACCGTTGTCAGTCCTTAAATTCTTTATTTGTTTTCCCGTTTGGTTCTCTACCATGTTCTTGAATATTTTGAATTTATGCAGCGCTTCATCCTTCGTTTTTAAAAAATAAACAAAGACCATTTTACTTTTATCATCCACAAACAATAGAAAGTATTTTGATCCTCCAACTGAAGTGTTTTCCATGGGACCACAAATATCTGCATGCACTGTCTGAAGCAACTCTTCACTTCTGTTACCAATGTGATTAAAGGGTAACCGTGATCGCTTCCCTTCGCAACATACCACACAGTTTGTTTTATTTACCTGGGACTTATCTGTATATGACATGCCTCTTACTGCACCATATCTCATTTTGTCAAGATCAGTGCTATTCAAGTGTGCAAATCTACGATGCCATACACGCCCCGACACTGGTGTAAACAAACAGTCTACTTGTTTTACATTTAACTTATAAACACCATCCACACAATCTGCTGTTGCAATTAGTTCATTTCTTCGGTTATATATCAGGCAATTACTGTTATTAAAGGTTACTTTATTTCCTTTCTTAATAAGTTGGCTCACTGAAAGTAAATTTGTAGCAATATTTGGCACATACAACACTTCTGTGACAGGTATATCGTATTCTGTGCTGTTTACTATTGTTGTTATCTGTGTATCACCACAACAATCCACAGAAACCATTGATTTGTCACTTTAATTATTTTAAATATTTCCTCATTATGTAAGATTGTCACTATCTTACATAATGAGGAAATTTTTAAAATAGGAAAGCACTAAAAAAGCACCTTACTAGATGGCGACTCTAGCAAAAGTTAATTTTTGCAAGACACGAATGGACCAAATATAGTAATTTCCGATCCTTTTAAGTAACATATAAAAAAACTGAAATTTGCAAAGTTTGAAACCTACATATCAATACAAATACGAAAGCGTACAATACAATGTGAGTTGTAATTGAGTTTTCAAAATTAATTTACTTTTATACATGAAAGAAAACCAGTAAAGTTGTCACGGAGAAATCAAGAAGTACCGTAGCGACATCTAGTTTGATTTGGGAAAGTTATGTTTTTTTAAATACTTCCTCATTACATTTAAAGTCAAACCAACGATATCTTTTATTCAATATGTTTCAAAACTGTCATGATCGCAATTGCTATCACATGTCAAACATTTGTCGCGTGAAGTTCGTGCATACCTTTCCAATGTCAAATTAAAAGAGAGTGCAATAGCTTTAATTAAGCCCATCTCTTCAACAGATTTGGAAGCATTTATTTTATTATTTTAGCTCAGATTCCAAGACGTGTAACTAAAGCCCTTATTATGCACTATCTGAGATAAGATGGTACCACGACACCCAGACCCGAGACAATTTAGAAAAGTCCTTTTATACATTGACCCCATCAGGCATCGAACCCGGAACCTCAAAGATGGCAAAATCTTGAAATCGCGGTTATATTAATATAAGATCTGGCTGTCTATGTTATATTTAGTAAACGTGTTGAAGGTGGGGGGGGACACGTAAAACAGAATTAAGTCTCCAGCTAATAATTTCCAGAAGGTTCGTATAAATAAGTTATTTTATTAGGTTACCAAGACATAAGGTCTTTATAAATGTCATTTTTTTTATATATCGTTCATTAGCTCATTTAATTAGGTAGGGATGAACACTTCCCTCTAAAGTCGCCTTAATCCGGCTTAAAGGACCAATTTACACTATCCGAAAAACCTTTATGGAACAGAAAAAAAAATTCAGGTTTCTTACCAAAAAATAGTACATGAATGTGCGCGAAACAAATGCCGAATAATTAAATTTGTTTATTTACCAACTTCAAAATCGAAAAGAAGGAGGTCATCTGTTCGACGGCGATGTGTGTTTTTATGTATGTGCGATATTTTCTCCAATTATAGACCGATTCCAAATTTATATGTTACTAGCTTAATGGACCAAGTTTTTATTTTATAAAAAAACAAAATATATTTTACATTTTAGATGATATGTTTATTTCAGCAAAAAAAAAACAAAATATTTTCTATGTCCAAGGAGTATATAATTTTTTATGAGAGAAGTAAATTCATCGATTTCTTCTTGAATTGTGAACCGATTTCTATCGAGCTAGCTGTTTTCCCGTGACTTTGCCTGCCAAAATTATAATTTATGTACCACAAGTATTTTATAGCATCCTTTAGATAAAAAAAATCTCCTTTTCTAAGACTTTCACAATGTTAAATATCTATATAAATAAAAATATTTTTGTGTTACTATTTGTATAAAACATATCAATATCACTTAAAAGCATGAAATAAAAACTTATAAAAAATAGAACCGACTTCAAACTTTAAAAAAGTTATAAATAATACTTATCTCAAAGCGACTTATTCAAGAAATTGCTATTGAAGTCCGGCGGAGCTCTTCTGTAGGTTTATTAAGTAAATGATAAGTTTTTTTTTTATAATTAAAGATTCTTCTTGAAGCCTGTTAGGAAGTCTCTCTATAATAGACTCACAGACAACAATGAAATGTCTCAGTCTTGGATGTCTGACTGGGTAATATTGTTCTACCTATACTACTCTACTGCCGCAGTTTTCAGCTCAGTCATAGTGATAGAAGCTGGATTTTCATTTGAATTAGTCTTTTTATGTTGTCCCTGACTTTTTCAATATAGTTAAGGTTTGGATTGTGGGCTGACCAAGGTAGAACTGCAATACAGACCTTATTAATTCCAGCGAGGTCACTTCTTGTTTCTCGAGCATTACCATAAAGTTTTTTCCAATAAATTGGCCATATGGCATAACATGTTCTTGTATGAACACTTCCACGTATCGGGACGTATTTACGCTTGTCGTATCATAGTCGTTTAAGGCCTGCTTTTATGTAATATTTTTCTCTGCAAAACGAAATTATCTTTAATTTGTACTTTATTGTGTGCTATAAAGTATATTATTATAATTTTTTCACCATATTTATTAAATTTTTTATTTCGTGAAAAACAAAATATTTTTAACTAGATTTCTGCTCACACCCGCATTCGCGTGGAATTCGGTTATTGCACTGTTTTTAAACTATCCGCCGCTCTATCTGTGTACCAAATTCATAAAAAGGCAACCGAACCCATTAAAACGTGGCGTGAAAACATAAGAGATGCACATAGAGAAATACTTTCTCATTTATTAATTTTAGTTTGAATTGGATAAAGACTGCAAAAATATTACTCACTAGGTATGTTATAACTCGAAATACTTCTACGTCTTTAGTATATTTACATATTTAAGTATAAATTATAGTTATGTTGCTATCTCGTCATATTCTCGAAATAACATCGAACGACAGATTTTCTTAAATTTATAATATAACTTATACAATATTAAACTATGTCTCTAATAATATACGATAGAGCTTATCGAAATATAATTGAATACAAGAGCAAATAAATATGAAATATGTACCTATTAATAAAATACTCCATGAGCTTAGATATGTCTTGGTAAGTAAATAACGAATCTCTAAACGGTAATTATTCTGAGAATAATTTTATGGAGGTATGTCAGACATTAAGTACATATATGTATAAGTAATAATATTTAAAATAATAATATTTTATTTATTTTCCTTCACAAACTTAATCTACGAACATACATTAACAATAAACCAAATTGTTCAGTTTGTGAGAGGCTGATGCCTAACAGAGGTTTTGATAAACCTGACCTATAGGTCACCAGGTCTCATCCCAAGGATATGTATAATACAGAAAATGCATGGTTATCCGAGTTCTGTAATGATGGAATGATTAGCAATAATCGCACTTTTTGATCAAGTTAGAGCAAGGAATAAAGCATGCTAGTATAGAAAAATAGTATGTCGCATTATGTTAAGGACTAGTGAGCAAAATAACAAGTGTAATTATTAATGTATGTGTCTGAGAAGTAAATGTTTTTGTGTTACTACTTAATTCAGTTATTTGTGGTGTGTGAGTAGTCTTTCAGTTTCTTCATAATCTAGTGTCAGTAACCATTTTTTTATTGTGAACCTAGATTTTGACTTTGACAATGGGTAAATGGAAAGAAACGAGTTAATTTTGTTATACAGATAGGGTCCAAGATAGTAGTAGTGATTTTGACTTGTAGTAGTTCTACAGAGGGGTACACTGCAGACTTTGTTTTTCCTTCTTTTATAATTTTTAAATAAGATAGGGTCAAATGTCAAAGTGATCTGTTGAATGTACAATTTTCTGACTGTCAAAACTTCCCACGTCTTATACAGTTCAGTTGTAGGAAAATGATATGGTAGGAAGGCAGCCACTTTAAGTATGGCACGTTGTGCCTTCTCTACCTCAATGATATGAGTCTTCGCTGCACCACCCCAAGAAGTAATGCAGTAGCCAATGACAGATTGACAAAGAGCGAAATAAAAAGATTTTAAAGTTTTACGATCGGCTATGAATCCAAGGGTTCTAAATATAAAGATTAACTTTCGTAATCTAGTCACTTGAGTATCAATGTGGGGTTTAAAGTTTAGAAGGCAGTCGATGTGGACACCAAGGTATTTAATTACTTCTGTTTTTTCAAGAAGTGGACAGTGGCATTGGCAGTTTTTAGATATGTCACAGCAATGGGCAATAATAGATCCCATTGTTGGCAAGAAGTTCTTAGTTAATGAAAATACCATGTATTTGGTATTGGTTACATTTAAAGTCAGGGAATTATGCTGTAGTCACTCATATACCTTGTTAAAACCCATTTGTGCAAGATTGAAAACTTCATAAGTATAACTACATACTACAACAGTAGACAAATATCTATATTCATGCCAAGCAAGAAGAACAAGTTTACACCCCCGTTTTTGTTTCTGTTTCCATTCCTGTCCAGTAGAAATCGCTCTCAGCGATAAACCTGCAATTTGTTACACTTTAATGTGATATTTAATGTGATAATTTTTTGTAGGTAGATCTATAGCGAAAATAGTATTAATAGGTCTTCAATTATGATAAAAACTCTACTTTTTGATGAAAATCTTACTACCCTGGTCGCAATTTAATTAATTGCGATGGATTATCTTCACACTCACAAACACACATACAACCATAAAGAGTCCTTATTTTTTCTACTCTTTTTTATTAGATTTTTATATCATTTTATATATACATCTTCCATTTCAACATTCATGCTACGGTTAAATACATGCCTCTGCTTTACAATACAACTTAATCTAATCTAACCTTCCACATGCGATATACGGTAATGTATTGAGAAAAAGCCCTATTTTGCCACAAAACCACCAATATACAAAACATCCTATATAAGAATATCTATTAATCAAAATGTATTGTCTATTCGTGTAATTCTCTGTGACATCTCATTTCTTCATAACAGTAATAAAATTACCATATTGTAACAAAATCATCTTTGCTATGGCATATTACACCTAAAATCGCCTCCTTTGTGTTTGAGATATGGCTACCCGATTATGATCTCCATTCACACGCGTAGATGTTATGCGATTTATGGGCCAATATAGAAATACCGTAAGCGATCGGAAATGCTTACTCTCGAAGCGATATAAGCCAATTCTTCTGCTTCCTTTAAGTGGCGATGTTTTACTTTTTATAAATTATATCAGATTCTAATAATGGACAATCGCCCAACAAATAGTAATCTGAAGCTAAAAATCCGACTGAAAAAGGTTTTAAATACATTCTTCAGTCCTTGTAGAACAGCCGATCTGCAACTGTATACAGACGTGTTCTTTTTTGTTTGGTCTTACCAATAATTGAAAGTCAAATCGAAACTAAAAAGTTTAAAATTAATCGTATAATATTAAAAAGTTATCTAACATAAAAAACTTTTTTATAAACTCAACAATGATGGTTTCGTTTTACATATTAAATTTAGTTAGAAATGCGGAACCCATAAAGCTAGAAATTGATAATTTTATTGGACGTTTCTAGTTGGCTTTTTGGCTAGCCAAACAAAAACACTGGACCTTTTGTAAAAAACACTGGACCTTTTAAGACACTAAACTTAAAAACTTTTTAATAAGTTATTTACAATCGTTAAATATTAATTATATAAAGCACTGTATTTTATTTAAATGCGTCTCTCCACTTTAAGTAAACGTGTGTAAAGTGCCTTATAATAATCGACGATGTTCGTGTTCCTTTTTGGTGATTATCTATTACTCGAAGGACAAAATTTCGTCTATTTTCGTAATTGTAATACGACTCTAAAAAAACGCACTTTTCGATTATTTTTTGTATATAAAGGACCTGACACTGCCTCTGAAAATTTCAATTTTTTTTCTTTTTCAAATTTCAAAGACAAAATATAATAAGCCTTGAAATGTCATGTTAATTCATATGAGTTAAATTCGTACTATATACCCGTCCAATATAGAACCTCATTAATGAAGTATTTTTTGAATTACCATTATAAAAAAATGATTGATTAAAAAAATGCTAATGTTAAATACATTAGCATTTTTTTAATCAAGCAAAATAATAAAAACCAAGCCAGTTTACAAAACGTAGTTGGAATGGGAGCGTTACCTAAAATTCGCGGACTAACTCTGGCAGAGTGCATCTCTAATGAAGAGGTAAGGAAAAATGTTGTACTTAATAGTGTTGATATAAAATGGTTCTAAAATATGGACCGAATTATGAAATTGACATATAATCAAAGTGATTGTAAGTGGAAATGTAACGCAGTGAAAAAAGGGGGTTAGAATAAGGTAACCCATCCGTTTCTATTTACTCGCGATTACATAGTAAAATACAGTATGACCATCAAAGAATAGAATTAAATAAATTAAATGTCACACGCTAAGATACAATGTTACAGACTCGACTTGTTTTTTTCTCAAGCTTAGTAGAATAGAAATATCTTGCGATTTTTATACGCACTCTTCAGGTAAGTATAAAATGTCTCATTTGCGTTCATATCTCTATTATAAGCGTAGAGGCTAATGACTTTGAATGTTTCTTGAATATTATGCATAATCGTTCTAATAACATCATTATTGTATAGTATTAGGGTACATATTTCATACTTTGATTGATGATGGTTATAATTCACCTGGCATGGAAGTTACGTTCAGTTTCTGTCAATCGAATTAAATTTTGATATAATTAATTAAGACTAATTGGTTTTCGGCAATGGTTCTATGGGTACACGTAATTTAGTAATATGCGTAGGTAGTAATCAATATCACTATAAGGCAACTATACCTCTAAATCATATTTGAACCATTTTTAACCAACTTAAAAATGAAAAAGGAGGATTTTCTATGTTCAAGGAATATGTATATTTTTTATGAAAGTAGGTATATCAATCGATTTTCTCTTAAATAATGAACCGATTTCTAACAAACGAGCACTTTCCCCGCAACTTTGCTTGCGTGAACTTTTATAAATCAGTCCAATAGGTTCAGAGCCTATCCAATGCAAACAAAAAAGCACTCAAATCTTTCTTCTTTATAATATGATTATAGAATTATTGGAAAAAATGATATCGACAAATAAAAAAAATCTTCTTTTCTAAGACTAATATTACAAAGAAGATACAAAGAGGAAAGATTTTATTACTGAAACTACTGAACTAATTTAAAAAATTCTTTCGCCTACGGGAAGCTACATCATATGCGGGGGACATAGGCTATATTTTATCCCGAAAAACAACAAATAAAGGAATGAAAATAGAAATAGAAGTTTGTATAAGGAATGAAGACGTTATCATAGAAACAATTACTTACTATTCAATTCGTCATTGTAATTATACCCGTTTCATCGTGTCATGATATGATACGATATCCAAATAAATAGTTCTCTAAGGACCACGCGGTGAAGTCACTGGCGGAAAGCTTATATATAATATTTTAGTATTACCTTATATAAAAAATATCAATATCACTTAAAAGCGTGAAATAAAAACCTTAAAAAATAAAACCTTTAAAAAAGTGTCAAAATTCTGAGTTGACCTACCATTCAGAAAGATGCTTAGAGATCTTTACAATCGTATTTTGCCTCGTGTACTTTGGGTAAAATAGATAATTATGATTTATTTATCACATTATTATTTATATACAGAGTCGTTCCCGCTGCCTGTACACCGAGATCTTTTAGCCTACTCAACGGATTTGAATGCAGATTTCATAAATATACAGTGTGATACAAGAAGAAAGTTTGTGTGTTATAAAGTTTATTATTTATAATCTCCGATTACTGGCTTTTATGATTATATACAAGCATAAGAAGATCGATAAATATTGACACGCGTAGTCACATCACTACGTTACACAAAGCTCTTTGGTGCATATGGCGCAGTTAACAAAACCGCGCGCATGTCGTTAACGACTGAAATAATTCACTTGAACTTTAATAAAAATGCCGAATTTTTCCAACCGCACAAAATCGTCTATGTTTTCCGACCGAGTGCCGTTTTATCGGCCTTCAAACGCATATAGTATTATCAGATTTTTTTAATAATATTGCCGAAATAGTTATTGGTCGAACAAAAGGGAAATATCCTTTGAGCGTGGAACGATTTTTACAGTTGAGAAGAGTTTTGATCGGTTTAATAATAAGATATAAAAATAATAATATAAAACTTGTTGTTAAAGTGATAATTTTAAAAATTATTTGAAATAAAAAAGAAAGATTTTACTAAACATAGCTTTTCAGTTTGTTCTTAAAAGTTTTTCTCGTGTCTTTGAATATTAGGAATTTTAGAGTTCCAATTCCTAAAATATTTTTAAAAGGGATAAAAACATATATTTCAATCTAGGAATACTCTTTTACTGTACAAAATTTTTATTCTTTGGGGTCCAGTTTTTGAGGTTTACAGACAAATCATTATTGATGCTCATGGATTAGAAAAAGACAGGCCCTAGTATTGGTAATTACTTCATATTTGTGGAAAGTTTTTTAGTTAGTTTATTTATAATAAGTATACTAATATCATAAATAGAAAGCTACTACTAGCACTAGTATTACATATTTCAATAAGCAATGCTATAAGCTCCTCTAACTAAGCTAAGTTAAATAATTCTTTATTGCAACTATGACTTGAAAAAATATAGCTCCAATTTATTGAAAAAAGCAACATTTGAAGAATTATGAATACGAAGTTTCTTATGTTCCCTTGATTTGAATAAACACCGGCACATAATTACATTTTTATTTTCATTTGAATATAATGAGCTTACGTTTAAGCCATGAAACAACTACGCGACACGGAATATTTGATTGCAGCGTAATGACGCCGCCTATTATTTTTTTGCCATGGAGAAAAGGAAATAACATAAATATTTATATTTATAACGAAAAGCTAGTCGGTTCAAAGTACAGCATAAAAGGCGAGAGCAACACTTCTTCCGTGTTTATTCCTTTTTTGACAACTCCTGTGTCCGTGTCTCTTGTACGCTGTTTTTCTATATTATATTTCATCTTATCATTTCTAAGATCCCATGTTCAATTTCCGGTTGGTCGACAACAAAAGATAAACATGGGAAAATGTAAGTTACAACAATAAAAAAGTGGAAGATTTCTTTAAAGTGTTTAATTTTGTATCTATAGAATATATTTATATGAATTATTTAATAATTTCAGGTTTTTTGCTTAACGTTAAAGCGTAATTTTGTAAATTATGCTGTACTACAAAATTGAAGAAAAGTTTGATTTTAATTTGGACCTGTTTTAACGTTATTCCGTATTTACACATAATCAACATAACTTTTCCGCCCTATCCTGCGATTCTGAAAGAACCCAGGCTCAAATTCGAATTAGAGTCATTTAGTGTAGAAATTCTATTGATTCCATTTTATATATAAATTACAAAACGATATTGATTAAATATATGTGTCTCAGATATTCTATTCCTATATCATTTCGAAACTCACTTCACTTATGACACGAATCATTATTACCAATTCGAGGTTGAGCGGATGCCGCTTTTTCAATGGAATTTGGGCAGCTGAGTATATTTTTATTGGGTTCTAGATTTTACAGAATTGCAGGGCTGTGGGAACAGCCCCGCAATTCTGTAGACTGGGAAGTCTATGTGGAGTCTGCGTAGTATCACCTCTTCTTCTACTCTTCTCTGTCAGCTGCCATCTCTTCACTCACTTCCTTAAATTACATATTATGCCTCACCCATCTTTTCTGTGGTTGTTCACAGGAAAGACACAGTCTAGTGAGATATGATATGAAATGAGCATATCAATATATAGATAGCTGATGAATGAGCATTCATTCATTCATTTCATCCCTCCTCATAATATTTCCGTACCAGGCCAGATGCTTTCCTTTCAGTTTTTCTGTCATTGGTACCACTTTCAAACACTCGCTTGCATACTTATTTCTAATTTGATCAATTCTCGTCACTCCACTGCATGTAATTTTCGTTCATTCATCTTTCTCATGGCCCAACATTCCGATCCATAAATTATGACAGTTCCTATCATGGATCCATAAATCTTGCCCTTTAACCTGATAATATGTTTACTTCAGCTGTGTTAGATCATATATTTAGTAAACAAACCTAATCTAATACCTTCAACGAGCAATTGTTAAAACAATCTTGATAGGTTTCATTTCCAAAAAGAAACATACAAAGCTCGTTTATTCAGGTAACAAGTGAAACTGTCAATTCCAAAATATCATTTATATTTTTTCCATTTTGAAACATAAAAAAGTGACCTGACTGCACAGCGTGTTTTTTTTTGTGCATTTGACCTAATTGCTTTCAAAATACATTAAATTGCATTCAACTGTTACAAAAATGACTGACCAAGTGGTAAAAACGTTTGCGGTCTGTCTGACCATGAATTCGACTACTCATTTTGATAGAGCATAAATTACCGTTTAGTCGTTTACCCACTGCACCAGGAATCCATATTGTTGATCCGTTTCGTTGGACAATTCAGTTGGTCGGAATGGAATAATTTTTCCCAAAATATAATATGCGATCAACCAGTTGGTCAGATTGGAATAACACCGTTCATCAGATTTTTATGCTAACTAATAATATAACAACTCCCGATTTATTGATTCTATTTTATTTTCGCAAGTTACTAGTCAGAATTATATGTTATAATTTATAAAAAAACAGTAAGTAATTATGAGTCTTATTTTAGTAAACTAGTATTTTAAACAAGTAGTAGGTATATTTACACTTTCCTATTATCAACGATAAATGGTACTCTCATAGACTTACTGTGAGAGTCGAATATTTCAAATCTAAAATATCTGAGAGCATTTTTAAAATGAATCTATGTCTGTTACAAAAACAATGGTCCCTTGAGACCCTTCGCAGTTCCAAGCTTGTCGGCGGAATACGCCCTTTAACACGTTCTCGTTGCGTCAGCGGCGAATTCTGAAGTACCTACCGGTCGCTGGACAATGTTCTTTTATGGCTTATGGAGCCGAAACGAAGTGAGGGGAAAATGAGGTAGTTTAATGGAGTATAAGTTTAAATTGTCACTTTGATTTACCAATTTTAAATAAATATCATCATCATTCACAGCCTATACAATACCTCACTGCTGGGGTGACTTCTCTATAGATGGAATCGATTCAATAGAAAGAATGATCCATAGGTAAAGTTCCCGTTTCTAGGTAATATCCCGCTAAGAATGTCCCATTTTCGAAAAGGTGAGGAAATTTTGTCGGACGCACACTTTGGTTACCTAAGAAGTGTTAGTCTATGGGTATTCATTTGTTTTCGAATTAGTTTAGGGTAATTTTAAATCTGACATACCAAAATGTGTGTTTGTTTAATTATACGTGCCGGACTTATCGTACTATGTCAGAAAGGGGCTATCTTTAAATGAAGTGACAAGAAAAAAATAGTTACGTTAGCCATGACCCACCACATGGGCCTATTGTAGATTAGTGGGTTTTAATAGCAGCAAAATGTAGACAAAATGCCTTCCGAAGCACGGAGGAGCTGGAGATAGTAAACTTTTGATCACCAATCTTTAAATCCTTGCCACAGTTGCTTAACTTCTAAATGGCAGACCGAATTCACTTACTAATGTGCATGCGCATTATAGAGCTATATTATTAGGAACTAATGGAATGGTAGGAAGAGGATAGGAATCGCATTTTAACGCATTCATCCCCTCTGTCTAGTCTAGCCGCGTTTAGTGTCGTTAAGTCTATTCGGCACAGCCTGGCGCCCTCGTTTTCTTTTACAAGTTGCACGCGACCGACGACACACTGCAGTATGAAAGGGGTCCTAGTCAACAATGAAAACACAATACACGTAATTTGAGTATTTATTTATTTATTTCTCTAAAATACAAAAGTAAAATTAAAATATACAAATTAAACCCAATTATACAAATAAAAAACAAAACTATTCTCCATTGAGACATTATGTCCATTTTCAGGAATAAACATAAGAAAATGTAAGTACCTACTTTTAAAAAAGTGAAGTATTTTCGATGAACCTTCTATAAATTATACTTTTATTTTAACATGAAAAGAACATGATGCAAGAACAAAGAAAAGAAGGAACCTAAGTTAAGAAATCAATAGAATTGTAACTAACAGTGATTGTTATGGCGAACAACACCAGCACTTCTACTTTTGTTTTTATATTATTATTTCATTGCTAAATATCTATTTATTGTATATGTCATCGATACTTTTAATTTTATTAGAATAGTGACACTGACTTTGACAGTTCGTTAACAAAAACCAAATTGCCGCCATTTTCGCACACATTCTGTTTCCGATCGCCGAGGAGTAAAGACATCCGACGCCATCACGCTCATCTCGTTATATTTTCGTATGAAAAGTGATAAGATGGAACAAATCCACGTTGGTATACACGCCTGCAGTGTTATTTTAAAGGTAGTCCTCCGATATGGACGATCTATTTGGGCTTCCTAAAAGCTCCTTCTGACTACCCGCCGACATATATGTATAGACATAAAAAACTCAATTTTTCTTGCTTTTGGGTTGGCAAAGATTTTAATTAAATCATTTAAATTTATATCAATTTTGGATTCTATACTTATATTAGCTAAGTTTGTCAGTCTGTCTTGGGTCGTGGTTGACCGAAGAATATTTTAATTTTGAAAATGATCGTTCACTATCAGGTACTGTAACTGTATTAAATATATACATAGAGATGTTGAGATATTAGGAAATGAGTAGATTAAATTATTAGAAGCTTAACATATCAGCGGGAATACTTATTGATGAATTCGGTAAAATTGGCAACAATTCTAATTCATTATATAAATCCTCCCCGCCAATATCAAATCTATATTTAAATGTTAGTTTTCCTTTGAGCCGAGAATATTGAGATTTTTTTTTCATGGATCTCTAATTTACTCCAGCATTCAATGTTTTGGAAGAGCCAAAAAAACTGAATTGTGTTCCGTTAGCAAATACAATCTCTCATTTGATTTCGAGATTGTAGTGTCTAGAAGAAAAAAATAAAAAATACTTTAAATTTGTTGGTTTGGTCTAAAATGGGTTCATATGCAATTCTGTTTCACATTTTAATTCTTCAGCAGTCATTATTTTTGCATCATTTGTTCAAACGCGCTATCAATTCAAATTATTTTTTTCCCAGATTAATCGTTTTGGAAGCCTCTGAAAATTACGTAAAATATTGTACCATATAACTACTAAACATTTGAATCTATAAGATTTTAATTGGGCTATTAATGGACTCGCTGTTTTTTGTGTTGCTATCATACTTGTTATTTGTAAAAATAGAGTAAAATCATCGTAAATTTTATCCATAATAAAACATAATGCTCTATGAGCATCAAATCTACTTTCCCAACGCGTATTTGAAAGAGGTTTTCATGCCAAAGTAGGTATCTGTTTCATAATTTCATCCCAGCTTGTTGTGGATGCTGAAAATGCATAGATTTCTTGGACAATACAGAAAATGTTTGTAATTTCCAATGAGCTTTTAGCGGCGTCATTTACTACTAAATTGAGGGAGTGAGCAGCACACGGTACGTAAAAGCACGATGATCCATGTCCAATATAGTATATTAATTTAAGGAGGCCTATATTTCCCCCCCTCATATTAGTTGATCCATTATCATATCCTTGGCCTTGCAAATCGTCTAATTTAATATTGCACGATTTTAAGAAATCTAACAAATAAGTCGCCAGCCCTTGTTCAGTAATATCATTTACAGGTAAAAAACCTAAAAAATCTCATACGTAGCTTGTTTCGTCGATGGGTTGAAATAAATAAACCTCACGATAACGGAAAGATGTTCTTGGTGTGAAATACCAGCTGTGCAATCGAATATCACAGAGTAGTATTTAATTTTTTTCAAAAGACTACTAGGCTTGTTTTAATTTTTTCTGCAATTGCACTAATCAGTTCATTTTGAGTGTTATAATCAAGATAATTGCTGAGCTCTTTGAATTTGAGCAATGTGTTCTGATTGTGTACTATCAAAATTAGATATACTCTCCACCAACTTTAAAAAATTGCCATTATTTGGGTCATACAACTTCTCAGTTGTGCCCCTAAATGCTATATTTTGACCTGCCAAAAATTTTATAAAGTCGATTATCCTTTACAAAACCGCCGTCCACCTCTTTTTCACGCGGTCTATTTCAGTTTGATTTACCGAGTTCGCAAACAGCGAACCTTTCAATAAGTCATTTTATAGATCTAAATATTTTTTTAAAAGAACATATGTGCCCTGAACTTTTCTCATGTCGTTCTTTATTTCTCGACAAATGCCCCCAGTCTTTATAACCAGTGGGGTCATTAAATGCAGTGACATTAATATAAAAAAGCTTACAATGAAAACAAAATACAGAATCAGTAGATGTGGAATATACAAGACAAACTCGATGAACAATTTCGTTGTTTTGTAACTTTTTACTGTAATACGAATCTGAAAATGACCTCATGTTACTATCTGAAGGAAAGTTGTTTCTTTTTAATCTGAATTAGTCTAGATTCCATTAAAAATAATCTTAAATTATCGGGTATTACTTGCGGCCAGACAGCAGGATCATTCGCGACATTTTCACAAAATCGTACATCTGGGTCTGTTGCTGGTTGGTTAACTATTGGTTCACTTGGAGTAGGTGTGTGTACGTGTAGTGTGAGCTGAAACTTGTGAAATACTCGTAGAAGTTCTCTTTTTCAAGTTGACTGTATCTTCTAACTGTGGGGCTGATGTTGACGAAGATGTAACCTAAAAAAACATGAGATAGATAAACAATTTGTGTAACCAAGTATGGTAACGTAATAATATTTGCACTGGCCAGGAATCGAACGCGAGATCTTCGGTACGATAGTCAGTATTACTAACCATTGCACCTTCCAGTGCAAAATCCGCAAAATAACAATTAATTAGTTATTGTCATTAGGTATACAGTAACAGGTAACTTATACAAAAAATAAGAAGTGTAATAATATAATAAGTAGGTAGGAACTTAGCCAGGTATCGAACCCAGGCAGAATACACCAGTGACTTTTGTCTCTGATTTACGTCACTTCAGATGTACTCGTATTATATAAGTTAGTACCTGACTGATCGTAAGAAAGAGTCAATAGGAGAAGTCAGCTTTTTGATATTTTCTTCTTTCTCCAGTTTCCTTTTTGTTTTCAGTACGATCCAAGTGGTCGTTTGTTATCTGGTAGTTATATCAGAAGATATAAAAAAAGGTTTTCAAATATTATAGCTATCAAGATTCATGAACCGTCTCATGAGATACAGCCTGGTGATAAACAGGACAGCGGAATCTTAGCAATAGTGTCTAATTTTTTACCCTTTAGGTACGGAACCCTTGAAAACGACGAGCATGGTATGAAAAGAATTATAGATAGATATTTAGTGACACTGTTCCATCCCCCTACACATCTAGGATGATATATGACATGGTATAGAAGACCTAGTATCAAGCCTACAAGGAAATCTTTTTGCGAAACGTTTATACAAAGATTTTATGTATATTTGTGGACCTGAATCCTTTAAGAAACATGACAGGGGTCTGAAGATCTGCGCAACCTAAAAGTTATAATAAAGTAAAAATAAATTTCAAACTTTCTGACCAATTTTACTAATACGTATATTTATTTATTTATTTATTTATTTAATCTTAATTGCCTAGTGAAATAGACAAATGGCGGACTTAATGCCAAAGAGGCATTCTCTACCAGTCAACCAGTAAATTTAGTACATTAATTAAAGCGGCGATTGGCGACAATACGCTATTGATATCTCTGCATAAGAACTATATCTAAATATACATAAAATACATACAATAATAAACATACATATACATACATAAATAAATGCATACATATAGCTATAACACATCGTACGAAAAAGGTGTCAGATCAAGAAAACTTGTTTGAAGCATAATAGAAGTTGCGAGCTGCTGTCTTGAATGCAAATTTGTTAGGAGCACTCCGGACGTTCAAAGGCAGTGCATTCCAAAGACGGATGGCGGTTAGAGTGAAGGAATGAGATACAAAACAGGAATGATGAGAAGGGGTTTGGAGTACCAGTCTACTACTAGAACGAAGATTTTTCAGGTGAGAGGCACCGAGGATTTCAAACCGCGATTTCAAATACTCAGGTGCTCGTGGATCGTAAAGTATCTGGAAAAGTGTGCAAACAATCCTTAAGCACCTACGCTCCCGAATAGGAAGCCACTCAAGATGTTGACGAAAATTGGAGATGTGGTCATATTTGCGCAGACCGAAAACAAAACGAATAGTATTGTTCAGAAGACGATCCAATCTATTAAGAAAGGTTTGATTGATATCAGAAGTACAAACATCAGCATAGTCGAAAAGGGGATGTACAAGAGCTTGGACGAGAGCAGACTTAGTACGGGGAGGGAGAAAGTTCTTAAGTCGATAAAGCGAGCCGAGGGTGCGATGGATTTTACTGCAGACGTTGTCCATCTGATCATCCCAGTGCAAAGTACTGTCAAGAACAAGCCCAAGATTTTTTACCTTAGCAGCATAAGGAATCACCGAGCCAGCATAGGTAACAGCTGGAATAGTGTCGAGGTTAGTTTGCGATATTTGTCGGGAGCTACCGATAATAATGGCCTGACATTTGTTGGGATTGACATAAATACCGAAGTTATTTGACCATTCAAATATCCGCGCAAGATTTTGGTTCAGTGTACATATGGCTCTATTAAGGTTGTGAATGTCATCCTGAGCATATATCTGCAGGTCATCGGCGTACAGGTGATAAGAGGTTGTAAGAACAGAGGTGAGGGAGTTTATAAAAATAGAAAATAGAAGAGGAGAGAGCACACCGCCTTGAGGGACACCAGCAAACAAGTTACACCAGTTAGAAACTGAATTACCCACTCGTACTGCCTGCTGGCGTCCATGAAGATAAGAGGAGAACCAAGCGAGCACGGATGAAGAACAGCCAAGCTGAGAGAGAAGAGCAAGGAGGATATCGTAATCAACTGTGTTAAAAGCGTTAGAAAAATCAAGTAATACTAACACAGTTAAACGAGAGTTCTCCATACCGTCACGAATGTCGTCAACGATTTTAATAAGGGCAGTGGAAGTGCTATGACCCGGGCGGAATCCTGATTGGAAAGGGGAAAGGAGCTGATAACGAAAAACAAAGGATGAAAGTTGTTTATGGACAGCGGCTTCGAGAACCTTGGAGAGGAAAGGCAAAATTGAAATTGGTCTATAATGATTCATGGAGTCAGGGTAGGAAATTTTAGGAAGAGGAATAGTGTAAGCCCTGTGCCAGGCGTCAGGGAAGGAACCAGATGATAAAGAGTGGTTAAGTATTGAGGTTAGTGTCGGGAGAATAGCATCAAGTATGAGATTCACCATATTCCTGCTAATGTTGTCGGGTCCCATAGCCTTGGACTTTATAGAGGCAATCAACTTACGAGTGTCATCTTCGGTGAGAGGGGTAAAAGAGAAGAGATAACTAGGGGATATAGTCGTAGAAAAAAGTTTGGATAAACTGAGGAACTTAACATTGACAGGTAAAGTAGTAACAGGAGAGAAATGACGGTTGAGATCGTCTAAAGCGAAAGGGCAAGAAGGCTGAACGCGAGACTTTCCTAGGCCCAGAGAATTCAGGAACCTCCACATTTCCACTGGGGAGGAGCTAATAATATTTTTGTGAATGTAATGGCGTTTGGCTCTTCTTATCACCTGGTTACACCTGTTTCTGGCATGTCTAAATACCTCCCAGTTTGTATCAGTACGACATCTTTTATAGATACGGAACGCCTTGTTACGTCTACGCATCATAATGCGCACAAAAGGAGTAATCCATGGTGCAGGAGGTCGTTTCAACCTAACAGTCTTGACTGGAGCATGATCGTCAAAAAGCTTGAGGATTACGTTATTAAATCTGGTAACCATTTCATTTACTGTGGCGCCATTGCATACAGAACACCAATCAATTACAGATGCATCCCTCATAAGCGCCCCAACATCCAATCGCGCGAAATTCCTCATGCGAACCATCCTCGGCTTAACCTTGGGAGGCTTAACTTTGTAGACGACAAAGATAAGGTCATGTCTGGAGAAGCCAGGTGCAGGCACCTGACCATGTTTAACAACACGATCAAGTGAAGATATGATAATATGGTCGATCCAAGAGTCATCAGTCGCGAGATTATGATGTGTCGGACTGAGAGGTAAAATAGAGAAGTTCGCGGACTCGATGATCGATCGAAACCTTTTAGAGGAGGGGGTATCCTTTATAAGATCCGTATTAAAGTCGCCCATGATGATGTGATGTTCGTAACCAGTTATGTAAGAGTCAATGAGAGATTCAAAATCGGTAAGAAAAGGAATAGAAGGGGGGCAATAAACAACGCCCAAAAGCACTTTGGTGCCTTTGACATCAATCTCGAGTAAGAGGTATTCCATACAACCGTAATTAGAAGACGAGGAAGCAATTAATTTAAAGGGAATACTATGCGCTAAATAGATGGCTACTCCGCCGCCACCCTTGCCAGCACGATCGTTGCGAATCAGTGTGAAGTTAGGAAGATCATAAGAAATAGAATTTAGACAAGGTTTCAGCCAACTTACCGAAACAAGAATAGCTTGAACTGGGCTGCTGTAGAAGGTGTTAAGAAGATCTGTATAATGGCATGGAACACTCTGAGCATTAATATGACAAACTTTTAAGCATTCAGGAAATAAACCAAGTTCGAGTGCAATCCGTGCACTCAAATCGTCACCATCCAAAGAAGAATTATCGATTGAATTAAATGAGGAGTTTACATCACTAGCAGAGCAATATATACTTGAATCCGACATTACAATGAGGTTTAATTATTATAACAATATATATATATATAAATATATATATATATATATATCTCTCTCTATTATATCAATACAAACAAATAAAATATATTATAAACACAAATAATTTAATAACAATGACCTGCACTATTCTCTGGTTGAAAGGTTACAATCATTGTGTAAAGATTAAGTTACATAATAAAAGCTAAAATATCGCTACAAAGGAAGCATTACAAACGCGATAATAATAGTTAAAATTAAATTTAAAATAATTGATGTTGGTCACCTAAACGTTGTTCAAAACAAAAGCAAAGAAACTACTATAATATTAAAAAGAAATCAAAATAACATATTACATATATATAATTTAACTAAAACCGCATATATTTATGGAAATATCTAGCTTCCTCTGCAAACGAACGACTTACAAAAAAAAAAAGCTACTTTTAAGACGGCACATTTTAACACTGACAATAGGCTGTATGAGCTATCCCTTCGCCACAACAACAATGACAGATTGGAGTTACAGGTGACACATGTCATGATATTCAAGATTGATAGCGGTATGTTATTGTAACAATGTCAAACAAATAAATAAAAGAAAATGTGTGTAGTATTGAAACATAAAGCAATACTGCCCCAAGCTTAAGCATAATAAGAATAAACTAAACAAATAAAAAGTGGGTATCTACAGCAAGCAATGATTGTGTACATAAATAAATTATAAGTGATAAAACTAAACTAAATAACAAGCAGCAACATAGGAGCTATAAACAAAGTTATTGGCAAAGCTAAGAGAAATTGTTGCCAGGAGAAACTGAAAAAAGTACCTTAGTTTTAAAATATGCATGTTACTTGACACCCTTAACAATGCGCTTAGATCTTGACTGCATTGACCGAGATGAAGATGCAGATGGCACACCCGTAGACAATTCACCACCGACAGGCAGCACTGCCGAAGCCTTGCTTACTGATGCTGAATTGGGGAACTGGTTCATAACGTTAGTCAATTCATCGCTGCAGGCAACCCTTAGACGTCCACCATCTGGAGTTTTTATTATAACATTCCCATCGGCTGTCCAAACATTAGAAATACCAAAGTGACTCCGTGCTGTATGGAATACTGCTTGACGTGCCTTAGTAAGGAACTCACGCAGCACCAAAGAGGATCCCTTGAGTTTAGTCTTATTCCTCCAAGTGCTGGCACGCAAACTATATGCAGAGAACCGGAAAACAACAGGACGAGAACGGCCCTCAGCAAGGGCACCCAGCCGGTAACATGACTTAAAAGATGAGGGATCCAAGTCTCTGATGCCTAGGTGTTTCTGCAGCAGAGTTATAACGGTAGCTTTTAAGTTCTCATCAGGTTTCTCGGGGACTCCACAGAGAAGAAGATGCTTGCTCCGATGCCTCGCTTCCTGCCCATCCAGTACCTTCGAGATCTCACCAATCTGCTGTCTTAGGAGGGATAGTATACTCCAGACAATCTTCTTAAAGGACTCAAACTCATCCCGCACTTGTGGTACCTTGTCCTTGTCTGAAGGGGATGATTTAAGAAGAGCTTCAAACTCCTTCATCCTGAGCATCACAGCAGACTCAAGTGACTTCTGTGTCTCAATAACAGCTTCAACGCTGGCCATAGTGAAGTTGAAATGTGCAGTAGATATTAAGTAAACAAAACTGTAACTGTAACTTGGAGTAGCAGGTGAGTGCAGGTCACTTCCTTAAATATGCATTAGATTGTTCTACTAACAATATATGCAATGAAATGAACTATAAATAATGGTTTAAGCTAGTTGTTGTAAGTATTATAGTAATTATTTTAATTTTAAAATAAAATTACCTCAGACAGTTGATGTTGCTTAATTCACGCCTACCGCCGAAAAAAATTTATTATAATTTATTATAATAATATATATAATTTATTTTCTCATTGAATTATGGGTAATGATTGATTAATAATAAAAATTTGTGATCTCTAAAGAAAAACCGAGTATAAACTTTTATCGATAAAAAAAAAATTATCCCAGTACTAGCGTTGCCGCAATATAGAAGCCATATCAAAATGTTTCGGCAAAATTCACAAATTAAATTGATTGCGTTATTGTTTGTAGTATTTCTATTTATTGTATTTGTTCTTGCCGGTTTTCTCAATACAAGGTCTCCCAGTGTAGATTTGCGAATCACTGGCATAGTTTTAACTTTTACAATTGCTTGTAAGTACCTGACTGTATTTGAATTACAATTCAATCTAAATCTACAAGGCAATCTAAATATTTAAATATTTATTAGGAATGCTGAAACTCTATAAATGATCAGCTAATTATTTTAAAAACAGTAGTCATCAGAAAATCAAATTAAATAGCATTGTTAAAAACATTTTAAGAAACTTTTTGTTTCCATTTAGAGAATTTAACAACTTTCTGCTAACTGAAAAGTTGTCTGTCCAATTACAAGTATTAAGATACAAATATAGTATAATATTTGATTTATCAACGTGGCCAGTTAGAAGATAACGATAAAGTGCTTGAGTATCAAATCAATAAGGTTTAACTATATCATTTGGGCTGGCATGAATGATAAAGTTCAGAAGCCAATAAAAAATGAAAGTAAAAAATATGTCATTTAAGGAATTGGATAGATAGAGATGTACTATTTAATTATCTAATTAAATACTTATTAAGGAATAAGTAAAGTTATTCGAAGGAAAGGCAGTTTTATATCATCATCATCATCATCATCACCAGCCCTTTTACGTCCCACTGCAAGGGCTCAGGCCTTCCTTATGGATGGTTAAGGAGGATAGGCCATAACCCTCCACGCTGGCCCAATGTGGATTGGAGGGTATTAACGACTGCAAATGCAGCCGGGACCAACGGCTTAACGTGCCTTCGGAAGCACGGAGTAGCTCGAGATAATAATTTTTTGGTCACCCATCCCATGACCGACCCTTACGAAAGTTGCTTAACGACAACGATAGCGGACCGCGGCGTTTATCCACTACGCCACCGAGCTACTTACGCCACCGAGCTACTTATGTGTTTGTAATAAGGTTTTTTCCGGAGTTTATATTATAACATTCCTGCATGTAACGGTAAGCTATTAATCAACCAGACACATATATGCAATATTGTTACCAAAATCTACAAGCACAAGAAATAGTAGCATGACTTTCATAGTTTTGTTGTTAATGAACTAAGCGTTTGATGAATATGCAGTCTATTAATTTGATTGACAATGACACATAATTAATAATCATACTAAGATATAAATGCCGTTTATGAAAAATCATGCCTACGATAATGACAAAAATTCCTCTATTCAAGGAATAGTACAAAATACAATTAAATCAAATCTAAAACATTTATTCAGTTTAGGTTGTTACAAGCGCTCGTAAAAGTCAAAATTCTATGCCATCGGTGCGTAAATCAACGACGGGAAACCTTGTACCGAGAAGAACCGGCAAGAAACTCAGCAAGGACTTCTTTTTCAAAGCGTCGGAGTCAAAGAAGCTCAACGATTAATTATTAATTTAATATACATAAGCATATTAACGCCGAACGTTGGGCAAACGCATTTTGGAGTGGAGACGTTTGAGAAAATAAGTATTGGTAGACCACCTGCTCGATGGTCCGACGATATAAAAGTGACTGCGGGATTATTCTGGAAGAGAGAAGCAGAAAATAGAGATGTATGGAGAGATATTGGAGAGGGGTTTGCTTGATAGTCGACTACACGGCGAAGAAGAAGAAGAAACAAAATAAATAAAATTGACAAAACATGTAATTTAGAATAGATTCATCTCCACTAGCAACACTCGTTCACGAGCATGACACATGATCCAGCCATGGTTTCACTCAACCATATTTTAGGAACAATATCTCATGACAGACCTCCATCCAACTATATCAAATATTCTGCCTATTTATCGCTGTTAAGAAGACGCAGAAGAAATTTATGATGTTAAACGTTTCAATGTGTTTGTATAATTTTAAGCTTTTAAGCCAGATTTTTTCTGAAGAATACCAAACTGTTACAGAGAAAGTGGATATTGGTTGATATATTAGCCTTACAAACTTATTTATTATTTTACAGACTGAAAGAATAGAATTCGTGTTCATGTTAGTGACAGGTTGGCACGTTATCATTTGGAAGCATATTGAAAAATAACGAGTGCATTATTTCATACGTATTTCATAAATTCATGATAACTTTAATCACCAGCCCTTCTTACGACCCCACTGCAGGGGCTCAGGTCTGTACCTCTAAGGATGGTTAAGGTGGATGGACCATAATCCTCCACGCTGGCCCAATGCGGACCGGAGGATATTAACGACTGCAAACGCAGCCGGGACCAACGACCTAACGTGCCTTCCGAAGCACGGAGTTGCTCGAGATAACAATTTTTTTTGGTCACCCATCCCGTGAGCGATCCTAGCGAAAGTTGCTCAACGCCATACGATCGCGGGCCGCGGCGCTGATGCACTACGCCACCGAGCTTTAATATATTCTTAAAACTCTGCTCAAGCTGTACCTCCGGTTTTATTTTTGTATTTAGTAAAATTATTTCTTTGTGATAATCATCATCGTCATCAGCTATATCCCCACTGCAAGGGCTCAGGTCTTCCCTATGAGTTTAACAACTATGAGTGGAATTAAATCCAATAAACGGCAGAATGGGCCATGACCCACCACGCCCAGTGTGGAATAGTGGGTATTAACTACTACATTTGCAGCCGCGACTAACGGCCTAACGTGCCTACCGAAGCACGGAGGATTTCGACATAATAAATTTTGGCCACCCCTCCTATGACCAACCATTGCGAAAGTTACTTAACAACTGTATCGCAGACCGAGCGCGCGAGCCATTGAGCTCCTCATTATTTGTACCATTATATAAAGAAACCTTACAAGAAAACATGTCAGAAAAATTGTCTATTCAGCACTGGCTAATTAATTAACTAATTAATAAATTATTTTTTTAACTATTTAATTCTTTTATATCCCCAGAATAATATCGTTCTCCTGAATTAATTTTTAATGCCGTTAATGGAAAAAAATGCCCTAAATCGATATTGTTTTATTTACTCGTTTATCTATACCTGTGTCAGTATTCGTATTATTCATTCTCACTCGCCCTTATGGCACAACTGAGATGATTTATTGAACAGATTCTCTCATCTATCATCGACTGAGAGCATCCAGATAATCAGGAAGTACTCTGCCTTCGTCGCTGCTCAAGACGGTAGCTGGCATATCCAATTTTATTGAAGGATAAGCATCTGATCTTACTACAATACATGTGAAAAGGGCATTTAAAGGCAAAAATTGTTTTTTTTTTTGCTTAGCTTTGTAAGCTATTTTGATCGAAGGCAACAACACAGAATTTCAACAGTTTGAAATAGCCGCTCTACGTTTCAGACAGCAAACGGCGATAGAATGTATTATTTTTCATGATTTCGTGAAAGGCAATATTTCTAATAACAGTTATATAAAACATCATTTTAATGACTCTTAATCAGATTTAATTTTTTTAAGGTTTACCAACGTTCGTGTTCGACATTACATACATTAAACTTATGTTAAATAACTATTTGTCACAAACACTTACAGGTAGACACAACATGCACTAGAAGAAGTAAGAAACTACCGTTTTTTCGCAAGAATATGAGAAAAGGAGTTACATATTCATTTTTACCTATTAATTGTTTAAATAAAAAAGAAAAACATGATCAGACTATTTCAATTATTTTAATTATTTAATTCTACAGTTCCAAAAAAGTCATACGGATCTTTAAAGGCGAGTCGTGATATGTATTTATAGTGTCACTATATTTATTTACTAATTTGCATATTCTATACAATGGTGAATTAGAACCAAGCACGACTGTGTTTTACTCTGCGCAATGTTTCGCTTAGTGGAATGACTCTGTTTCTAGGATATTTGGAGGGTACTCGCAGTTTAACTTTCTCAAGCAGCTATGAGCAATCTATTTACTATTTCAAATTACTAATTTACTTGCATAATAACGAAGTGAATGACTGAAAACGATTGTGTCATAACATAATAAGGTAATAAGTAATATAAAAAGGTAAAAAACTTTTATAAACGACAATGTTGCTTCGTCTCAAACTTTAAATACTTATCTCCCACGTGTTTTAACGGTCCATAAACCAGCACTCCAATTTAACTCTTGGGACAGTCATAAGAAAAAAAACATCGAAGCTATATTTTATGTTTATTCATTCATTTATGATAGACTACATTTTTTTATGAAATTATTTACATGAATTTCAGAAATCTTATTCCAGGGGGATCTTTTGAAGGATGTAATCAATTTAACATAAAAATGGAAGATTCCGTAACGTAGTTTAAGGGGATAAATGAAACAACATATCGATTAACTGTATAAACATTTATAGTTTTGATTTTTTATATTATCATGCGCACTATCCATAAATGAAATAACTCTTCTTTAACTCTTAATTAAAAAAACAATCAACACCTTAGTCTTACGTGAACACGGAACCTGTAAAGGTTGCGAAATGTCAATTAAACTAAACACAAACGCAATGAAACCGTTTAAAAGTTTTTCATTTATCTAACGTTTCACACATAACAGACATTGGTGAAAAGAGGCTTTAACAAAATAATTATTATTAACTTTTTCATTCGCAATTTTTGGAGAAACTAATCCTATAACCTTTTTTATTAAAGAAATAAGTTTCAAACTTTCAACAGAAAACGATTTTTTTTTATTTCTTATAGATTAGAGATTATGGTACGAAAACTTAATTACATTTTTTATATGAGAGTCTAGTGATCATAAATGATTTAGACAAAATCTGATATTGTCTAGTAAAACAGTAATATTACACTTATTGAGTAGTAAAACAGTAAAAAGATAGAAGATTTATTTATATAGGCACACACTACAGGTAATAATCACAATAATGTACTCATAATAAAAAGTAATCGAGCCCTAGCCTGTAGCCCAAAAATGTGAATACAGAGCATTACAAGCACAAGATTAAATAAAAAAATCTACGTATTCTCGTTGATCTATTGAATGATTAAATATCACTACAAGTAGAAGGCATAAACCCAAATGTAATAGTATGTAAGTAAAAAGAAAGAATGTAAAATAAAAGGTAGACACAGAAAAGTATTAGAAATAAGTATAAACAAATAGAAAAGAAATGTATAAAACAAAATAGAAATAGAATAATATACCAACAGAAATAAAAATGCAAACCTAAATAATCCTCATCCTCATCCCTACGCTATAGAAATAAGATAAATAAATAAAAAGTAGGTAGACTATATAGTAGAATAGGCGGGTGATCCCCCCGTTATTGTATGAAAGAAGAAGAAAAGTTGTGAAGTATGCAGTATGAAAGTGATAGAAACAAATGCGAGAACTAGTATGTATGAGTAATATAGAAGGATAAGGGCCTGCTAGAAAGAGGGGGAAACGTAGGCGCTCGGCCACATATTGTAAGGCCGGGCATTATAAAAAAAAAAAACACTACTACAATACGTAGATTTTGTTGTCCACCTTTGCCTCAAATGACACAGTTTTAGGAGAATAATATTAACTTTAGCCCTAGTAATGTGTTATGTAACATATACAATTTTACGTGGGCATCGAACGCAGATGTTCCGCTAGAGTTATGATGACCTAAACTGCCGGTTATCCAAAATCGAAACTTATGCCACCAATTTGTTCTGTCAAGGTTACGTATATTGGTTTCATATCAAGGAGAACACGTATGAGTAAAATTTTATCACCACTGTATATTGAAAGAAAATAAAGGTCAAAGGAACAAACTTTCAATTATCTGAGGTATTTAAAAAATATCTGTAAAGTTGAAAATTTTTGCTAATTCTCAATTTCTTTACTTGCTTTGTTGATTTAAGAATAAAATGATTTTTTACTTGAAATACCCATTAATCTCATAAAAGAACTCTCAAATTATATGTGAATTCCATATTCAGCATTAACATTTATATACTATATCATTCATTAATATAACATTCCTGAGCAAAAGATATGTGATCTCTAAGAAAATCTACTAATTAGTGAGAAAAATACAACTTCAGCGATTATCTCCTTATTAGGTTTGTTGGTCAAACACTTTATTAAGTAATGCCTTCATCAAAATATCTTTAATCACTTTTCTGTAAGTAATCTTCAGTAAGATGATTTACTAACATAATATAAAGGTAGTGGAAACAGTGGTCTATTTTCGGGTGATTGATGAGAATAAAATTTGTCTAATCAAATTTATTACAAATTTTGTTTTGATTAATGACTGTATTAGATACGAACAATTTTGTTTCTTAGACTACGAGTTTGATTTGTTTAAAAAAAGCATGAAAAATTATATCTACGTTAAAAAACTTGATAATATTTCGGATCTACATACACTATCTTAGGACTATTGATTGTTGGACTCTGATATTGTTGCAACATTAATATAAGAAGAGGAATAGCATTTATTGGCTACCGATATAAAAATTAAATAAGTTTCTTTTAATATTAGATAAAGTAAGAACATAAAAGTTGTATAACTTCAATGAGATTTGAAATCAAATACCATGATTATAATCTAAAACTAGCGGTGCCCGCAACTTCGTCTGCGTAGGAAAGTATATCAGGAGAATTGTTTCTTTCCTGTGGTTGGGATCGAATCAACGGTCCATAACACAATACGCCGGCCCAATGCGAATTGGTGGATGTTAACGACTACTGATGTAGCCGGGATCAAAGGCTTAACTTAACTAAAGCACGGAGGAGCTCAGGATAATAATTTTTTGGTCATCCACCCTATGAACGGCCCTTACGATAGTTATTTTTCTATATTTTTTGTCACTTCTCTCTCTGCTCTTGTGTCTGACCCTTTTTATGGTACATTAGGTACACTCGTATTAGTGATGCGCTGTTTCAACTGTTCTTCTTTTGATTTGATCTTTTTAAAATATTATTTGTTTATCTGTTTAGTTATATGCGCAGCATATTATTTTTGGATTTTTTTTTCATCCAATGCTAGTTTGCCTGAAAGAAGTCAATGGCTAGCGCTAAGGTTGTCTTTAGTATATAGTTATAAATGTAATGTATGAAAAATATATATGAATGTTCGTGTCATTTTCTTGTTGTGCAATAAACTTTACTTACTTACTTAACCGCATCTTAAACCAAATGCGCTAACCTCTAAACTTAAAAAGAGGAAAAATTTCATTATTTTTTTGCATCGAATTGGTTCCGAAACCACAAAACCGATTTTAAAAATTCTTTCACATACGTGAAGCAACGTCTTACTCAGGTGACACTGATTATAATTTACGCGGCTAGTTAACAGTTAATGAAATAGGTATTACTTTCAAATTTATATAACTTTTTTATTTATTAATCGATTGAAATAAAACTTACCCTAAATGTTAACGGAAGGTTACCATAATCCAATAGTGGAAATTGCATTAAAATCGGTTAAGCCGTTTCTGAGATTAACTTGCACAAACGCACAGACGAACCGAAAAAGCGAGAAAAAGAAATGTAAAAATCGTTGTTTTGTGTTCTGTTACATTTATAAATGCCTTTCATAACAGTTTTCATACCACAACCCACCTATGATGCAGCTTTTCGTCGCTGAAATAATTTTTGAAATATGTCTAGTAGCTTCAGAGCCCCTTCAAAGCAAATAACCAAACAAACGAATCCGACGTCTTTATAACATTTAAATGTCTTACAAGATATTAGTAATGTCCTGAGATTAACTCTTTTTTTGGCATTGGGTATTATTTGGTACGTTAACTTCCAAAATTTTGTATGACTCTGTAAAAGTAATTTCTACGTTTATTTACACTTATATTTGGTAGAAAACACTTTTCAAAATAATTAAAAATATTATTGTGGTTATGGAACTACTTAATCTTTGTGAGTTCGTATTTTTACGAACCGTTCACCTGCGCCTATACACCGCAAGATAATAAAAATTCGATAAAACAATATATTGATGAAATTAATAACAAATACTGTTAGTATCTAAAACGATATTATATTTGCTTTGAGTGAGTCCTATTTTTGTGCTGTTAAATGCAGCGCAAAGTTATGAAATCACTCGTTATTTATGAATAGGACGCTACCAGATGGCCGATATTATAAATATTAATATGTATCAAAAATGAGACATTGCCTCATCTGTTCAGCTTATGTGTTTTTTTAATTGTATCTCTAAAGTATATATTAACTGACATTTATCTTATAATAATATATTTTATATTTTTATAGACGACGACCCAGCATATATTAAACGCATCTCGATAACTTTTGGCACTTTAATATCAAAATATGTCTGGATATAATTGTTGAATCAAAATAAGTTATTTTGTATTAATAATAATATTGATTTGAAATTTTAGAGTAATTTGATTACTCTCAATTATAAAATTATAGTAGCATCTGTGCCTGAATAAACCTGAATATCAGGCTTCGCCTGTTCAAATCATTAAATGGCAACAGTCTGCGTACAAGTGTCCAATAAATTATATCTCGGAAAAGTTTTTAGTAGGGATTGTAGGCACAATTTTGATATAGAAAGATAAAAGAATGGTGCAACACCATAAATAGAGTATCGGGGAAAGACATTGGTAGAAATACCATGAGCCAGAAAGTGCAAATCGAGAATGAAGATACACAACGCAAAAATAGAAGGATATAGAAGACACAAAAATACGCCTTTCAGGATCATATTATTTACATGACATCGAAAGATAATGTCAGAAGTCATAAAAACTGACGACCTAGTGAGTGAAAAGAGCTGTATGCTAAAGAAACAAAAGACGTTTGTAAGGACCGTCCTTTATGAGGCTCGATTCTCTTTGCTTACTCAGTAGGATCTCCGAGTATAAAAAATATAAATATTGAATTAAAAAATAGTCTCTTCAATCAATTTAAGAGTTTATAACGAATTTTGATATTTAATCAAATCGGGCGTTGTCATGTGAAAGTCCATTGCAGTGACTGTCATATTACAATATTTAGCTAAGATCTCCTTGATCTTATTGGTTGTTAGGGTACAGTCAAAGTTCTTCTGAAGAAACTGATTATGAGTGAAAAAATTGGTGGTGGTTGCGAATCACCATAAAAATTGTTTCCACTTAGGAATCTTATGAATGTGAATTTATTTGCGAATGGGCGGGTGGTGTATCTATTCACCCGTAAATCTTAATTAACCCGTAAAATATGCTATTTTTGTTACAATTAGATTAAAATTAATATCTGGAAGTCTGGCAATATGTCAAATATGATACATACATTTGATAATGTTGATTTCCATAGACTTAGCAATGTCCCGTGTATGGTACGTTTAATAAATACTAAAGTATGGATTATTATTCTGTTTTAGTTACCAAATCCGCTTCTATTTATGTCTAGAACCACATTCCAAGGGCAAATAATAATAATTTCAAAAAAATGTCTTGCCAAGTATAGGGTAACGATCTTTTTGTATAACGTAACTTTAGCGACTTGAATAATGTGTCCAACTGAACTGCTCGCACGAGCACAGATGTTTGCAAACGACTTGTGATGACCGAAAATACTGCACAACTTACCATGAATCTTGGATCTACCATTTGTCTTGGAACTCAACTTTAACGATGTGCAAAGAATAATTATTTCTGTCTTTGAATAAAAAGAATGCAGTTGAGACCAAAGGTTTAAAGTTCCTTCTAAAGCAAGGAAAAGATCGAATTAATAAATGTTGGCTACCAATCCTATGTAAAAGTGAGTCCTTGTAAAAGTTGCTTAATCTCTGCAGTCGCAGATCGTACATAACGCTTTCGATCTGAAAACTACTCAATGATAGATTATTATTAATATCACTCGGGTTCACTTATGTCATAACATATTTTTTACCCGACTGCGCAACGCAAAAGGAAGATAATGTGTTCATGAGTCTATGTATGTACCTATTCTAGCTATCTGTTACTGGCTGTTTACATACATTGAAAAAAAAAACATTAATTTGAATTTCGAACATTAGCTTCTACGATAAAAAAATATACTTCTTTCCCACCATTATTGTATGTTTTTTTATTTAGAAATTATTTATTTTGAAAATGGAGTGGGGCACTAAAGAGAATAGGATTGCAGTAATTGCACTGTACAAAGTAGGTAAGGATTACCCGAATGTTTGTGTATTGTACTATCCAAACATACACTGACACCATGTCTGTTGATGACTGTGAGAGATCCGGTCGACCACGGTCTATTCGATCAAGCCAGGCCGTTAATGCAGACAAGGCTAGAATTCGTCGAAATCCCATAAGGAAGCTGAAAATCCTTTCCAGATAAATTAGAATCCCACCGAGGACATTTTCTCGGATTAGCAAACAAGACTTAGGTCTGGGGCTTGCCGGAGATACACAGGAAATACCTTAAATCAGGCACTAAAACAAAAGAGAGTCGAAAGATCAAAACAGCTGGTTTTACGATAAGCGGACGAAAAACACAAAAAAAAATATCTTTACCAATGAAACAATTTTTACAATCGAGGAGCACTATAACAAACAAAATGATCGAGTGTATGCACACAGTTCTAAAGAAGCTTCCGAGATAGTGGCCAAAGTTCACGAACGCTATCATCCAGCATACGTCATGGTTTGTCTCCTATCAAGGGGTTACAAAACTACATTTTTGCGAAAACGGAGTGAAAGCTTCAGCCAAAGTGTATCAAGATACCGTATTAGAAGCGGTAGATAAACCTTTCAAAAACACCTTATTCAAAAACAGGATTCAGCCCCGGGTCATAAGATGCACACTACCCAAATTTGGCTTGAGCAAAATGTTCCAGACTTTATAATTGCTGATGATTGACTTTCGGATAGTCCGGACTTAACCCTTTGGATTATAAATTGTGGTTTGCTAGAGTACATGGCCTGCTCTAAGCGTCACACAAATATTGAGTCGCTCAAGAAATATTTTGAGACAGCAGTGACCAAGTTTCCTTTCCATTGGAAACTTGGTCACCGTTCGTAAATCCATCGACGAATGGCCCGACCGTTTAAAAGCGTGCGTTAAAGCTAAGGGTGGACACTTTGAAGAACTAGTTTAGTATCTCAACATATTTTTTTTTACTCTACATAATCACATATAAAACCTTAAAATAGAATTTGTTTTTTTTTAGAAATTATAGCATTAAGTTTTAACAGAACTTATGGCTAGACTAGGTATGTTTGTTTCTTTAAGGCATTGTAAAGAATATATAAGGTTTGGCCAATTTTGATGATTTATACGTCAATCGATTTGTTTTAAGGTTTCTAATGTCACTAAATACATAACAGTAATTATAATTCTTTTTTAGGTTACCTCCCCTACATGTAAGGTGGGGATGATTTTTTATTTTTTCGATTATTAGAAGTATGCGAAGACCGTTTTTAAATATAGTAAGCCTTTCTCAAATTATGAGGCTTTTAAGTGCCAAAACTTTAGTGAGGTTTCTAGAGAGACTCATAATCAATAATTTAGACCACCGAAAGGAGCTTAATAATCCTCACGATATAAACTCCCTCAACGAAATGACAAGGTTGCGAAATTTAACGAAGTCAATGAGAACTAACTACAAAAGTGTAAAAAAAAAAAATATATGAAAATCAAAAAAGTCCGACTGCGTGAAAAGGAAGACGTGAAAAAAATTTATAATTACTTTCACTAAAAAGAAAAAAAACAAGCCCAGTAGTATGGAATGTTATTAAGTAAAGGAATGGGTCCTGACTGTTGATCCTTCTATTCTGCTTTTGAATTTATGATATGTGTATAGATTTTAAAACTATTTCAATGCAGCAGTTATTCAGTAGTACTTAATAAAATTTCCAACTACTGGGCTTGTTTTTTTTTTTCTTTCTTTTTCACTTCTTTCTTTTGTTTTCACGCAGTCGGGTTTTTTGTTATTTTTATTTCGTTTATCATGTATTAAGTGTCAAATTTAAAATATCGTAATATAAATACGCTCATTTCAACCTTAATTCGTTGAAAATAGTAGAAAGCTCATCCATCCAATTGAATTATTAGCTCAATGCAATGTTTGGCTAACTGCCAGCTGAGTTGACTACACAGAATTATTTAATATTTTGTGTGTAGTAATTGAATATGTAAAATATATCATCATCATATCAGCCGGTAGATGTCCACTGTTGGGCATATGTCTTCCTCGTGGGTCTCCGAGATAATTCGCCCTGCTCTTTCCGCGATCTTTATTAGATGGTTGGGGGCCTACCCACTGAGCGTCGTCCGGTCGCCATTAGAGATTTTTCCGCCCTAACAGCTATCAGTTCTTTTAGTTATGTGTCCTGCCCACTGCCACTTCAGCTGAGCAATACTCCAAGTAATGTTGGCTACGTTAGTTTTACTACGGATATCATCGTTTTTTATTCAATCACGTAGGTAAACACTAAGCGTTGCTCTCTCCATTGCCCGATAAATGACCTTGAGCTTTCTCATAATACCCACAGTAATGGACCACGTTCACTTTTTTTTTTTTAATATAAGAAACTGAATAGTTGAAATTATTTTTATAGATAGAGACTTTATTGCTCACAAATTATTATTTATATTTAGTTACCTATTATGGTTAACTAAATACAAATAATAATGTATGTGTAAAGCTAGCTATTTATTTATATTGAGAAAAACAACATTTTGACGTTTCTGCATTAATAGAGATTAGCTGATATACATATATAGATACTCAAACTAGTGAGCTTTTCGACATCGATCACTTTAAAACCTTTAGTGATATCAAAAAGGTCCCTTTTCATTCACAAAATCTGCCTTTGAATAGAGCTTTATGAATAACCGATAGGCTTAAATTAAGTGGCCATTAAATAAAGGGTGGCTGAAGATCTAAACGTCGATAAACGGCTTGAGGTCGTGGCGGCAAATCTCGGGCCGATAATATCATATTGCTAGACTGAAGGCTGAGAAAGGCCCTATACATCTATGTGCCAAAGGTATCGTCTACCTTTGAAATATGAGAAGTATCAAATATCATTGAAGAAATAGATGTGAAATATTGTTTTATTTTCAAAATAATCATATCAGATCCCATAAAATTCCGTTCAATCGTTAAAGAACAATTGAATGAAATAAATAAAAATTTATTATGACATTCTAATAACATAGTTTATACTTACCTCAAGAGCCACTATATAAGCACCGTCGAAATGGAATATCTGTAGAAGGCCTCCAAGGTAAATTAAACGGAACGTAGTAAATAGTTATATTTTGGATTTTATTGATATCTGAAAAAACTCAATGCTTGTAATAAATAGGCTTAAAAACTACTGGGCCGATTTTAAAAATCCTTTCACCATTCGAAAGCTACATTATCCACGAGTACTGTTAATTTAGATAATATTTGATCTTTGAATGAATAATATTAGACGTTTAGTTTTAAAGTTATGGCGAAATCAAATGTTACGATTTCTGCTGCACGGCCCGTTGCGAAGTGGACGTCACCAAGGCGGGGGTGCGCGTGTGGGAGGGGAGTTAAGATCTACGAGTAAGGTACCAGCGGACCAGGCGGGTGAAGCCGCTTTTTAATAAAAATGATTTTCTAGAATGGTTATTGCATGTTTCTTTTTTAATTTAATTTTATTTTTATAAAATTAAATTAAAAAAGATTTTACATTATAAAATATATCTAAAAACTTTACAAACAAATAAAATCAATGATTTTAATTTTTTACTAATCCTATATATTAAAAATGCATCCTAATGATCTAACTTTAGCAGATGAAATCGACTCTTCCCTTAATCCTAACTGTACAAAAATAAATTATTTTGATAATAAAAATATGGCTTTGCTACAAAACAATAAATCCAAATCTTTATCTATTATAACTGTTAATATACGAAGTGTAAACTGTAATTTGGACTCATTTCTGGTCTATTTAACAAAATTGAACCTCGATTGTGATGTTATTGTACTGACTGAATGCTGGCTAAATGAATTCTCATCCATACCATCTCTAACAAATTATAATACATTTAATACAAAGCAATACATCAATCAAAATGATGGTGTGATAGCATACGTAAGAAACAATTTACAAGTCGTCAGTTGCGAACCAGTTTGCAGTGAAGGTAACTTTTTAATCTTATCACTTATGAACGACTATTATCAAATAATATGTTCATATAGACCCCCCTGTTTTCATAATACTGAAAAGTATTTGGATACCATAGATATCATCTTAACTAGTTGCAAAGCGCCTAATATAATTTTCACTGGTGACATCAATATAGATATACTACCAAGTCATGAGACAGCGTACTCAACGGAGTATGTCAACTTATTTGCGACACATGGATTTCGACAATGTGTAGATCTACCGACAAGGTATAATACTTGTTTGGATCATTTTATGGTGAAGAGTACAAATTTAGCAAAAACCTATGTACTAGATCAGTTTACCGACCACTGTCCAGTAGTCTTACAGATGAGTTGTGACAGAATCAATAACAAAAATAAAAATAAGTGCATCCAAAAAAGCATAGTAGACTATGACAAAATAATAAAACGCATTAAACAAGATAGTTGGACAGCATTATTTAATTTTAAAGATATCAATTTAGCAACAAGTTATTTTATTGAAAAGCTTCATGATGCAATAAAAAATAATAGTAAAACTATAAAAATATCAAATAGAAATAGACCACTGAAACCGTGGATTACACCCGGTGTTATAAAAGCTATTAGAAAAAGGGATTAACTTCATAAAAACCTTAAAAAATCATTAAACGACTCACAGTTAAAAATAGAATATACAAAATATAGAAATACATGCAACAATATTATTAAAGCGCTAAGAAAACAGTACTATCAAGAAAAGTTAAAACTCAACCATGGTACGCAAAAAATACTTGGAAACTAATAAAAGAAGTGTGTCACATAAACCAAAGTCAAACAACTGCTGCCGAGTTACTAAATATATCTGATACCCCTAAAAATCATTGAATGCTGTGAATGATTACTTTACAACAGTGGGAAGCAAGTTAGCGGAAACCATATTAAACAGGATTAATAAATCAGACTCAGACTTAGCGAAATTAGCACGAACAAAAGGCCCGTGTTACTCGATGTCTTTTTTGCCAACTGATTCAGATGAGGTTAGGCGAGTGATTGACGGTTTTCGACCAGACTGTGCTTCCGGGGGTGACCTTATTTCAACATATTCTGTCAAAAGATTAAAGGACGTTATATCTGAACCAATAGCCTTTTTATGTAATCTTAGTTTGGATACAGGAGTATTTCCAGAATATTTAAATCAGGCTATCGTTAGTCCCATACATAAGTCAGGTGATAAATCTGTTCCCTCTAACTACAGACCAATTTCACTTCTCTCTTCTATATCTAAGATCGTTGAAAACATTGTGAACAAGCGCTTGATAAAATATTTAGAGAACAACAAACTTCTAGCTTCAAATCAATATGGTTTTCGTGCTAAAAGATCTACTAGCGATGCAGTACTGGATCTAACTAACAAGATCTGCTCTTATCTAGACAGTGGATCTAAATGCATAGGAGTATTTTTAGACCTGCAAAAAGCATTTGATACCGTTAGTATACCGGTACTTCTTGCACGACTTGAAAGTTTGGGGATCAGAGGTATACAACTTAAATGGTTTGAAAGTTATCTTTCAGGAAGAAATCAAAGAGTTCGTGTAGATAACAACGTCAGTGATACTGCTTATTGCTCGTATGGAGTCCCGCAAGGGAGTACACTTAGCCCCACCCTATTTCTGGCCTATATTAATAATCTCTGCACAATGAAATTTGGTGATATGGAGCTCTTTATGTTTGCAGATGATACTGTCATACTTTTTAAAGCTACAAATTGGGAAAACTTAAAGACTAAGACAGAAGCAGGTTTGAGCAGAATTACTTCCTGGCTAGAAAGCAGTCTACTGACCTTCAATACGGAAAAAACAAAATACATGTGTTTTACTAAAACAAATGTATTCAGACCAGTTACAAATTATAACATTGCACTTCACATATTTCCCTGTAATAAACAAACTGACTTTAAATTACAATGTAGCTGCCCCTTTCTGAAACAAGTTGATAATATTAAGTATCTTGGGGTGATAGTCGACGAACATTTGAGATGGAATGCACATATAACTTACGTGTCAAAGAAAATCAGAAAACTTATTTTTATTTTTATTAATCTGAGGAATGTTGCTAATAAAGTTCTACTAATACAAACCTATAAAGCTCTCTGTCAGTGTCTTATAGAATATTGCATATGTTCTTGGGGTGGCGCAGCCAAAAACCATTTAATTGAACTAGAAAGAGCACAAAGAGCCGTCATAAAGGTGATGTTGTCACTTCCTTATCGTTATCCTACAAAAATGGTGTATGAGCACGCCGATGTACTATCGGTTCGTAAAATGTTCATATACAATTGCTTACGTTTATATCATAGATCGGTTGCTCCGAAAATTAATCTTGCACCAAGAGGTCATAGACGAAAGATCAAATTCCCTATTCAAACGGTTAAAAGTTCATTTGCTAAAAGAAACTTTAACAGTCTTGCACCACGTTTTTATAATGCAATAATCAATAATATGCCAAATATAGTCACAACGTCCAACTATAAAATAAAAACAATGTTAAAAGAAAGGTTAAACATGATGGATTATGATATGTGTGAGAAACTTATTTTAAATTTGTTGTAGCAATGAAATAATTGAATGATGAGGAAGAATATAAACTAAATAATACTATTATATTTTATTATTTTTTTTCTGTTTTTTTGGCTCGTAGGTGTTTGATATGTATATGACACTTGTTTCAAATAATTCTTGGTTTTGGTAAAACATTTTGGCTAACTTATGTTAATAATAACCTTCTGTATTTATTATTCTGGTAGACCACCTCCAATATTGAATTGTAACAGTAATTAGGAAGGCACTGGCTCCCATTATACAGTTCAAACTAGTATGGGAGACAGGGCTCAAAGAATATTGTCATGTTATTGGAAATAAAGTTATTATTATTATTATTATTATTTAATTTTAATCTAAAAGATGTATTTTATTTTGATAACAATATCCGAACTAAAAACATAAAATATATATCTGGTTCCTGAGACAGACGTTTTGATTATTTTTTGACACATTAAATAGGTCTCTCTTTCTTGGAAATCCGTTTTCATTAATCTTTGTATTTACTTTCTTTGTACACTGAGCTCAGTCTCCCCTGTGGCGTCATCTGGTTTATTTAATATTGCTAGATTATTATAAAAAAAATTGTTTTATCTAGTCCTTTCGGGAGATTAACAGTTGGATAATATCTAACGGACGGTCGCGGAACATCAGAATTAACAAATATATGATATGACATTCAGCTTTGCACAATCGACGGATGATCCGTCGCGAACTAACGGATACTCTCGTGAGACCGTTAATAAGAGATCGTGACAAAAATGTGCAACACTTTAAAAAAAAATATCTGTACTACCCGAGAAATATGCCTTTTTTTAGAAAGAGAGAAATATTCAGATCCGTATACTAGATACCGCTGATGAGGTACAGACTTTATAACTACATGAATAGATATTTCTTATTTTATAGTTTTTATTTTCGCGACGATAATAATTGATGCTTTGTAATAGCAATTAATTTCGTATCTCAATTACGTTTAGGCTATTTGTCTACTCTTTGTTACTACACTAAACAATATTTCAATTAACAAGTTGTTTCTAATAACATTAATTTATTTCAAAGATTACTTGGTACTGTCCAATTGGTATAAGATATTTTAAGATGTAATGATAGTTTCGAAAACCAAGGATGAGCATAATTTCAATTATTTTAAACATAAGCATGTATGGCAATACAGTTTTTTAGAACTTTTAAAACTGGAACCTTTATAGTTTAATGTTTGTCCGTTTGTCACAGCTACTCTATGTCATGGAAATTTGATAGATATATAATCTGTTAATTGCTTTAAGATTTTTATCCGAAACTATGAAATTATTTATTGTTTTAGTGGGGTTTTTAAAAATAATAAACGTGCTAATTTTTCCACTAGGGCTTTTATTATTTATTTATCATAATAGGAAAACAAGAACCGAACTAAAAAAACACATACTTATAAGATAAAAAAATAGACGTCAAAAATAAATTGTTTCATTAATAGATTTCTAAACGGAATAAATTTTGGGATATCATTTTAAAGTGACTGGTTCCCATTGCGAGCACGATTGCCGTACCTATTGAAAAGGGTATCGAACGTAATCCCCGTTGACAATGGAGCCCATAAATTGGTATGAGGGTCTGATAAGTAAATCAAATTTCCTAGGCAGCATAAAGAACACGTGTGTGGGCTATGATACACAAGATCATAAACGGCAAATGTGACGATAAACCGAGCAGCTAGAATGCAGACCCTTTTTGAGGTATAAATATTCAGAGAATATATCCTTAGGAACGCGAAAGAAACAGGGTCGCTATTACGTTTGATGGGTGAGTCATAAGGCTTACGTTAATTGATGGAGTGGCAGGAAGCACTTATAGTGGAAGATTGATGTATGTAATCGTAGCAGAACCTGATCAAGTGTGTCATCAGAAAATATAGGGCAATTTAAGTGATTGCTTTAAGGAACGTTTACTGTATATGTATTGAGAATTAAAATGAGGTGTTATGTTGAATAAATTATTATAGTATCTAGAATAAAGAACTATCGTAAATTATCTATGAAGAAATATTGCTATATGGACAGAAATTAATAGCAATTACGTTGCACGAAACCAAATTTAGGATGATACAGTCAAACTGCGTTTGTACGGTTTATCGACATACATTTAATTTGTATAAAGTCATCATTTTTATTACATTCAAATTAGTCCACATTTAAGTCACTATTCATCAAATAGTATTTAAATTACAGTTCATTACGCAGTAAAAGTTATTTTTATATTATGAAGTTTGATCATTTAATATAATTTATCGTCCCCATACAGCGGTTTTGATTGTGAAAAATTTTAATCTGAAGGAAAATACTTAGGTAACGTATTTTTCTGTTTTAAAAATTTATTCCAATATAAATCAAAAATACTAAATACGAAAGTGAAATTTAAATGGAATTCTGAATAATTTTAAATTTACCTGATAAATCTACTGTTTACTTGATATAATAACTAGAAAACACGGCGTATTTTAATTACATCGAATGAAAAATGAAGTATTATTTTAAAAAAGCAGTTTTATGATAAACTACGTTAGGTTATATATTAGCATTTTCTTGAATAAGTCGCTTCTCAGATAAGTATCTTTTTCACTTTTTTTAAGTTTTTGCTAACATATTGTGATCGATTCGAAAGTACATCGATAATTGGTATTGATAATATAATTTGATATATATTTTTATATATTGTTTAGTCTTGTGTCATTCGCGAACGAACTGACCTTCACAGACGAACTACGTGATCTAGGTCGCATATTTCCCGTTTCGTAGTTCGTTAGTTCGTGACAGAATAAGTAAAGGAGAATACGACCGAACTAATGTCGTTTCTATTTTATTAAACATATACAGTTATTTTTAAAACATTTAATATAAAATTTGTTGTCTGAAGATTGACAAACCAATAAATTATTTTTAGATAAACGGCGACGGGCTTGAAAGCTTGTCCTGCTCGAAGGTATTATTCTCCGCTTCGCAGGCGCAATCCAGTTTTATGAAAGGTACAAAACGCGTGGACGCGCTCCTTGTGATACATTTCAGTGTTTCAACCGAAGGCAGCGTAACATCAATATGTAGTCCGTTATTCCATCTGTTCCTGCTTCTTACCTTGCACCGCCTGAAGACCAGTGATGTCGCAGCCAACCTGATGGCCGTGACATTTCTTTTTTATTTCATTTAGGGTTCCTTCCCGCCCCTGAGAAGCTCCATGATCACATAACCTGTGGGTGCTGAAGCGCTGGCTTCCGACCCATCGTCTGGCCCTAACTTCCAGGCCACTGGACTTCTTCGGCCGTACATCTCGCCGGAGCACTACCAGGACAGTGGATGACCAAGACCTAGCTATTGCGATCGGTTGATTAGGGCCATATAAAATTGTACCTATCTATATACTTACCCTCAGATCTCATGTCTCCCTACTTTTTGGGTAGTAAACGTTTAGTATAAAAATTTATTTGTTTTATTACCCATCATCTGTTAACGCTCTTACGGGTCCTAAACCCACTAATAACTAAATAACCTTCTTTTTTTTCTAAGCTTTACACGTTCAAATTAAATATTTTTCACTCCCTAAACAAAACTGGTTAGTTATTTAAAATATATTTATGATTTTTTAGTTCATATGTTTATTTATTTTATTTTTGTGTCCAAAAATTTGATGTAAATGTATAATGTTCAATAATCATGTCACAACAGTAGGAGCTGCATCAAATCGAGCGAACGAACTGCCTTAAATTAATTCAATATAAGGTAGATCATTCGCGCGTTTTAAAACTGCTCCTGCCGGAAAGATCATAGATCTAGAAATCTAATCGAACTAACGAACTACAAGAGCGAACTAGGTCGCGAACTAACTCGTTCGATCTCAGTTGCGAACTTTTACGCCCAAGACTAATATTGTTAATGTCCACGCATTAATTGTTGAAATAAAAAATTATATAAAATCATAATAATATTATAAATATACCTATGTTGGGTTTAATTTAATGTCCATTAAAATTACCTTAATTTTAAATAAGAATAATCTTTTTGTCTGTCCATACTTTTAATAGAAATTATGGATTAGAGTGGCAACACTGAACGAACAAAGACCAGTATAATTTGAAAAAGGGGGTTTCGTTATCCAGCTTGCAATGGGGTAGGACGGAAAAAGTGTTGTTGGTGGATGGTAGAGGTGTTTCTTCGATCGAAGAAGCAATAAAGGTGTAATTGCAAGGTAACTACAAAACGTTTTTATTATAATAACAATCTTAATATAGCTTAATGAAGCTTACACATACATAAATCACTTTTATGTACATCATTAAAGATGGCGACGAAATTAACATTAGCGAGAGCTAGTCAGCATTATCAGCTGCAGCACACACGTGAAGAGTTTTAGTGATAAGTTCACATACTGTTACTATTTTTTAGTTATATATATATATATATATATATAACAATAGATACTTCTGGTATTAACGGTTAGTGCATAATCTGATAGAAAATCGCGTATCGTCGGTGACGTAATAAATGGAGAGCTCGTTACAAAAGTGTGCAAGAACTTTTTAAAACTTGATATTTCAGTATGTTGAAGTAATGAGGGGATCAGCAAATGGAATACCCGATGGTGGGGGCGTGAAACAATTTTATAAGATTCGATGTGTTTTATTAAACGAAGGTCTAAATATTTATGCACTAACTACCGATAATTTAGTAATAAATAAACTTTCGACTATTATAAAACTCTTTTCTCTCTTTTTATATCAGAGAATAAGTTTATCGCTAATTTTCGTTCTTTTATATTGCCCCACTGGCTGCCATCAGGTGTTCCAGTGCCTGACTTCTGCACTGGGTACTGAGTAATAATCCCTTAGTACTTCAGAATACTGAAATATCAAGCACACGGCGTTGTAGGAACACGCGGCTGTTTATATGTATTGGGTTGGCACAAAAGTAATGAGACACACTAGAAAAATCTATAACATTTCCTTTTTAAAATCAATTTTTTCGATAATATTCTAGAATGTTTAGAACATTCTAGGTACTTCTAGTGTAGGGTATATAAAGCCGCGCTCGCGATTTGTTTAGTCAGTTTGAAGAAAAATGGACGAGCGACAAGTTCGAACACTATACTTATACGAGTACTTGTTAGGCCACAGTGCGCGGGCTGCGGCTGACAATATCAACAATGCATTAGGCGCTGGAAGTACAAGCCATGCGATGATGTCCCGATGGTTTGACCGTTTTAAATCAGGAGACAGGAGCCTTGAAAGTCAGCCACGCTCAGGGCGACCATCCGCAGTGAACGATGACGATTTGCGCCGCGAACTGCAGTTGAATCCGGATGCTACCACTCGTGAAATAGCGGAAGCGCTTAAATGCAGTCATCACGCCGTGGAACACCATCTGCATGAGCTTGGTTATCGAAAAGTTTTGGCTCGGTGTGTACCGCACATCCTTACAGACGCCAGTAGTGCAGTCCGTGTCGCTATCTGTCAGTCACTTTTGCTGCGACCCCGACAAGAGTTTTTGTCAGATCTGGTTACTGGAGATGAATCATGGAATTATTACAAGAACGATACACGTCGTGCTTTTTGGCTGCCTCGAGAAGAAACGCCACCAACTCAACCGAAGCCGAGTCAAAAGAACCGCCGAAAAATTCTGCTTTGCTGTTTCTGGAATGCGCAAGGCATACTGTTTTATGAGCTTTTACACAATGAAACTATAAACGCTGACAAATATTCAACCCAGCTTACCAAATTATCTGCCGCTATCAAGAAAAAACGACGAAGGCGAGTCAATGTAGTTTTACTGCACGATAACGCTCGACGTCACGTCGCATCTGTGGTTCGCCGGCAATTGGAGAACTTGGGCTGGGAGACGATACCCCAACCACCTTATTCCCTAGACCTCGCCCCATCAGACTATCATTTGTTTAGAGCCCTGAAACAGCATTTGCGGGGTAAACAATTTAATGATTTCTCTGACGTAGAGGCGGAGTTGAACAACTTTTTCGAGGCACAGCCATCAGAGTTCTGGGCAAAAGGCATCCAAACTTTGCCGGATCGTTGGCAAGAAGTCTTAGATACTAATGGTCATTACATCATTGACTAAACTTTTTTTATTATAATAATAATAAAAAAGTAAAAACTTAAACCAAGTGTCTCATTACTTTTGTGCCAACCCGATATTTATAACCTCGCTTCCTCCGCGCAGACGCTGTTGAGCGCATGCTATCTTGCTCCATCCATTACCATCTGTTTTATATAGAGCTAAGTGCGGTATATGAATTTTGCATGTAAAGATGGTTATTTGTAAATAAAAATCGAGACCTCAAGTTTGATTTATCTCCGAAGAAAATCTGCGTTTAGCGAAGCCTCCACACTCAACAAGCTCTTAGGCCATCATTTCAGAATGTCAAATATATCATTCAACCTTACACACTCATATGATGGTCTGTCAGTGCCTCAATCTTGATACGCTCGGACGGATCTTGTATGCGCCACATAAATAGGTATATCCACTAACATTTTTTCTTATAATAATCCAAAAAATATACTCGCTTCTTATCCATAAAAATAGTTCAATAGAGGTTTTACAGCGCTTCAAAAAAGAAAAAAAAAAGAGAAAAGAAATGACGCTCATAAAAACCCGCTTCCTGAGTTATATCCGACCCACTTTGTGTAAACTTTGTTCGGTTTTCAAAGCTAATATACTCCCGTGGGTCCTGTATAGATCCATCATTCTTAAATCGAAATTTAATCACTTACATTTTTTGGCTTTCCGCGGTCACAGGTCATCATGCCCGTCGCATAAATCTTCGTCAAGTGAACCGCTAACTTTATACAGATACAGATATAATGCTAAATATAAAAAGTTGTCGATCCATTTCAGTTCATTCAAGTTTAAAAGGTGAGAATATTTAGAATTTTATAGCATAGCAATATCGTAGGTAAATTATTATCTAAAAAAAAAATGTTAAAGTAACGGTTGAGTAAATAATAAGTAGTTATCATTTGGCAATGATAAGATGACATAACCGCCGAAATTTCGCTAGTTAAAGTTATTAATTATTATTTAAAGTTATTAGCACATAAAATCAATTTACACTTTATTAACAAAGTTCCAGTGTCCAATTTTCTACTCAGAAAGTGTATGTTTAATAAAAAAAAAAAATTGGTACCCGAGATTTTATTTTATAGTTCAAAAACATTATAAAGACTGGAATAAATAAATACAATTGTAAACGTATCAAAGGCAAACTATAGCGCGATCTAACAGATAACGCCGCCATTGGTGCCTGATGCAAAATAAAAATAAAACTTTTTTCTCTGCATGCAAAGCAGCTTTATTACGGTATAACGACCGATTTTTTGAACAAGAGTAGAGAAAATTCTGAATAAGTATTAAATAGTGAGATAAGGTAATAGAATCATATGTCTAAGCGACGACACTGACATAAACAAGTGATAAAAAATTGTATTCACAATGACACTTTTAAATTATTATCACCAAAATATAATGATATTCTTCTCTCGTGACTATATTCTTTTTTCTAGAGTGATTTTCTTTTATAAAATTATGTCACGATAACCAAAAACTGATACGAAGAATTTCAAAATATCCGAATTTTTTGTGTATGATTACATATTTTTTATTCGAACAAGAACACATGGCTGCATATCAGATTACCTTAATATGTCTTTATGCAAGGAATTTTAACCTCTACCCTCAATGTTGAATGATTGAGGCTTAAAATAGATTGGGGAAATTTGACAGTTTTGTAGTCTGACATGCTTTCAACTGTAGAAAAAATACAGTGGGTACTACTTAACCTTAATACTTAACCTAATTAGTTGACGACCCAAAATATACATATACATATATGAAGTCCGAGAAACTAATTTATTCCCGTACATTTTATCATAAAAACGTGATACGAGAGATCTAAAATAGAAAATATAATAGTTTTTGAGTACCTGATCCAAAGATGCTAATAGCATCCATAATAATCTCAATAACACTGGTTTTGGGGTGGGAGCACTTTGTTGTCCGTCCGTCCATCCGTCTGTCAAGACTTTTTTCTCGAAAGCGCGTGGAGGTATATCAAGCTGAAATTTATATCAAATACTCAGATCTACTGTCTCTTGGAGCTGTGAAAAAATCAAACTTCTAAGCCAACGCAATCAAAAGATACAGCCGTTTATGCCGCAAATTTTCGAAACTCGCAAGGGAATCTAAAATTACAGGATACTGCCAGTGAACTCAGATTCTTGAAATTTGATACGAATTAACGTTAAAACAGATAAAAGCAAAATTGCAAGAAACCGTAAATTTTGAATTACATCTCAAAAAAAAAACCTACTGGTTTGTAGGGAACTCTACTAAATTACTATTATAAAAACTAAATCAGAATCTAAAATTCAATTAAAAACTTCTTTCTTGTAAAACAAAAAACACTGAGATTTTTCTAAGTCGCAAATCCGTTTAAAATTTCATTAGTTTATCTTCAACTTTTCAGACAGGCAAGAAAGAGTTGTACATAAGTAAAAAAAGTATTTTTGACAAAGCTCGCAGTAACACCACGGTATTAAAACAAAAGCTAGAAAGGTTATATAAGTAGGAATACTCTTTTATTTTCAGCAAAGCATTTTTATAGACTTAAAGAAACAAAAATAAATAAATATACAAATTTAAAAATGTGGATACGGTAATCGAACTAAAAAAAATTAGGTTGTATTATGGCTTGGCTAATCAAAATTATCATTGCAGTCGGGGGAACTCTTCCGGCAACTTTCTGTATTGAGAAAAACACAAAATTTTAACTGATAATTACTTTTTAAGTGGCAAAAATTTATAGTTTTCTCAAACTGCTATCAACTTATCATTAAAAAAGTTTTAATCAGAAACGAAAACATATTTAAGTGACGTTTAAGATGGTTTAACTACGGTTTGAGACGTACTTAAATTTAAATTCTCAATTCCGAAACCAGGTATTAAAGTGCAAATGATCCACAGAACGGTCGCTCGACTGCATCTTGTTTCTTTCTTATTAGTTCGCATTTGGTAGTAGTGTTTTTAGGGGTCCATCCAAAGGGTAAAACGGGAAACCTATTACTAAGTCTGTCTGTCTGTCATCAGGCTATATATCATGAACCATGATTGTTAGAGAGTTGAGATTTTCATAGATGATGTAATAAAATAAATATTTAAGGGGATCCCATACTACAAAAGTGTTTGTTTGTTTGTACAAGACCCTTATCGGATGAGTCTGACTCGCACTTGGCTGGTTTTGAATATTTTTTCTTTTATTTTATTGCTTTTAGTGTCCAGTACACAAATTTTGATAGGAATGTGCCTATCAAAAAATTTAATTTGATACCCATATTGTTACAATCGATGAAATATTATTTTTCAAATGAGGTCCCACATCCGCCAAATCAAAAAAAAAAAAATTACAGTTATTGTTATGGTGGAATAAAGATAAGCACATACACTTTTACATGAGTACTTTAACTCTAAACACAATACACTCCTTTTTTTGGGCAGTTGTTTAATAGTAAGGAATACGTTAAGGTGGAATTAAGAAAAATATTCATAGATTGAGTTAGTAATACTAGTTAGGGATGAGTAAAGAAATGGGATGAGACGTCATAGGATTAATGCGGAACAACCCAATAAAACACCATATTTTATAATTACGTAAATATTTAGATGAAATTAAATTTCTAATACTTTTTTTAATGTTTAAAGTTAAAGTGATCATACAGTTTCAAAGATGCAAATAATAAATACAGGCCACTCGACTTAAGAGGTCGTCACAAGATTTTATTTAATTGCTAAGACACGTTTAATGATTTAGAATAAAATAAAAAAGGCCATGCGCCAGCTTGCCTCTTGTATTTTTTTATAAAAAATAATGTAGGTCGCTTATTACATCCTGGCTTGTTTGTTATAACGTCTGTAATAAAGCAGAGACGGTTGGTATTTTTCTGCTGGGGATTTCCTTTAACAGGGGAGAATTATTCGGAGGCGTTCGGATAAATCTACTCTCAATATGAATAACATTGTAATTCAATGTGACATGATTTTTAATACGGTGTTTTTAAGATATTATTTATTAGTTCGCAGTATTATTTCGCAATATCAATTTATTCTATAGGATGGCCTATTGGTGTCACTTCTGAGTTTAAGTCTTCTCTATGAAGGAAATCGAATCGAATAGGGAAAATGGGCCATGATCCACCACGTGGTACTGCAGATTCTGCCGAGACCAACGTCTTAACGTGCCTTCCGAAGCACGGAGGAGGTTGAGTGAATAAACTTATGGTCACCCATCCTACGACCGACCCGCGCGAAAATCGCTTAACAACCATATCGCAGATCGATCGCGCTAATCACTGCGCCATCGAGTTCCTATATTTTTTGAACAATTAAATTTATCGAATAATTGGAACTTCGTATTTTAAGTTGGTTTTTAATAGTTTAATCTGTTTTAATTTGAAAAATATTAAATATTAACATTAACATGATAATGTTAAGCGGATTAAGCATAAATAAAAAAATAAGATTACCACAACAGTTGTGTAAAAATTTCTGTAAATTCATACAATAATCATATTTCAAATGAAATGTTACTCTTTTATCCACCTGTGGTTATATGGACCGAATAATTTTCATATTGGGTATCGAAATAAAAATTCAGTTTTAGGTCCAAGACATAATATTAGAGAACAATGTTATTCTTTTATAGTGAAATAGAGATGTGTATTAAATCCAAATCCAGCACATATTTTTACATGATCTGGGAGGTTACCTTCATCTCTTCAAGCAATGTTTAATACGTGCAGCGAACCGGATAGCGCTATATGGAACAATAACCGTGTCCCGCTGCAAGGATTAAGCATTGCTATAAGAGCTCATGGTTGCCCCCCTGACCTGATGACCTGCGGGTTGTTCGCGGTACGCCAATCAGTTCCAAGGTGTCACCGTGTCTAAAGTCCCGAGTTAGATTTCCAGTTGACTTTTATGTCACTTAATTTGATACCAGCAGTGCTATTCTGTGAAATCAGCTACTAACATAACATAAAGGTTCGAATCAAATATACGTAAATCCGATATTAAAAGGTGTTGAGACTGATTTTATTATAGAATAGCGTAGCTGACCAATGGAGGAACTAGAGCAGTGGTTAGTGCACTCGGTCTGCAATTCGGTTGTTAAACAACTTTCGTAATGGCCGCTCATAAGGTGGATAAACAAAAATTTACTATCTCGAGCTCCTGCGTTCTTCAGAAGGCACGTCAAGCCATTGCTCCCGGTTGCATCTGCAGTCGTTTATACCTATTAATCCGCACTAGGACCGCGTGGAGGGTCATGGCCCATTCTCTCTATTCGATTTTTTTTTTGCTTTCATCTTGCTATAAACTTTGTATGGAAAATATCCCATGGCCGACCCTTGCCAAAGTAACTTAACAATAACGATCGTGCGTCACGGCGCTTATTCAATATGGCGAGAAATTACGTAATACGCCACCGAGCTACTAAATAAATATTTAATATTATTATATTCATATATAATAATATCAAATAATATTATTTTTATATGAATGTCGTAGAATATCTCCATCATCGTTACAAAGATCGTTTGATTTAAGTTTCTTTTTTTTAATTATTAGTTAATCGATTACTTAATTACTCAATTGTACAGATGGTGTGATCATCGATACTTTTAATTCAATTAGAATGGTACCGCCTACCCGCTGTCATGTATAATTATATTAAATATTAATATAAGACTTCTTTAAATAAATGTGACGTCAAATTCACAGTTACCTGTTCAGTGTGACACCGCAATAAAGGAAAGCTCCAGGATGAGACCGAGCTAGCCCCACGTACGACCTATTTATTGCTCGAGACTCGGAATGGGGGGCAAACATGCGGATATCTGTGTGACTCTACTGGAATTTAAAACGACATAATTTCAGTCGGCCATCGCAGTCGAGACCTCGACTCAGTAAGAATAAATGTAGCACATTATGATTAACCTCCCTCTGAATTATTTATCTTTACTTAGATATTTTTGCTTTTTCACTATTGAATACATTTAAGATTAAACTCTGATATACGTCTTTATTTATGATGAAATACTGATAGCTATATACACTGTAAACTGAAACATAATAAACTATATGACAATTACAGGTTACCCCCTTAGAATTATAAATGATACATTGATAGAAATGTTGATATCTGAACGAGACTAAAATAAACTCTACTTCTGTGAAACAGCGCATTCCAATCTTAATATTACAAACAAACAGAAATAAATTTTATTTATTTTATGTATAACTACGGAATAACGTTATAATAAACTAAAATTAGTATTTGGTATTATCTAGTTCCATTAAGTTTTGAGAGTGGTACAGTCAACAGTGCGGTAGGTAATACAAAACTATCAAACTTCTCTCGTTAGATTATACTTGGTTATACAAAAACTTTAATATATTGTTGGTATACTTCAAAATCAAATGCGAAGGTATGACATGTTGTGGTAACCCGAAGTAATGCTGTGGATATAACAGAATTCGCTAAAACCACCGTATTTAAAATGATAGATAATATTAAACCTATGTTAAACTAAACTAATATAAAGAGGAAAGATTAGATAGTTTGTTTGCATCGAATAGATTCCAAAAGTACTGGAACCATAATAAAAATTAGTTCACTTACTGGTAGCTACATCATACGGGATGACATAGGCTATAATTTACCCTTATATTGTTACATTATTATAATTTAGGCTAATAATTTAGTAGCGGGAAAACAGCTAGTATTCTATGGAGGTAAGATTTGATTATTTATTAATTTGTTTTTTTTTTACGTTGATTAAACTCCATAAGTACTGGACCGATTTCAAAAATTCTTTCATTTGCCGAAAGCTACATCATACGCGGGTGACATAGATTATAATTGACCCAATCTAAGTAGAGGGCAAAACAAAACTGTAGGTTTAATTTTGCTTAAAATTAAATCATGTGGCATAATGAATTTTACAAGGTTGTATAGTAAGAGATAACCTGAAGAACTTTACAGTAAAATAATATAACATTTAAATATTTACCGCCTGTTTGCTTAATCTTATCCAAATGCTGTTTTGCTTTTATAATGTACTAGCTGTTTTTTATACCCTAGTAGCTACCCATAGGTGTAATAATTTTTAAATCGGTTCTGTAGTTTCGGAACCTTTTCTATACAAACAACAAACAAACAGTCAGATCTTTCTTCTTTATAATCTATATATATAAAGGATAGTTGTATTAGTTTCACTATTTATAACTAGAGGACGATTGGACCGATTTATATGATATTAGTGTTTTTTAATTAGCCTTTGTCGGGATTAGCATAATGAATATTGAAATATTATATCTTATCAATAATAATTATTATTATAAAAGACTCACAAAATAGTTCATATTAGTGATTTTTCATGATATAACGCAACTGACAGTTCACGTAATGTTTTCTGTCTATGGTTTATTTTTAACTATCGTTAAATCCTAAATTTGCTAATTTTTTGACTGCTAGGCACCAAGAAGTTTATATATTTTTACATTAAAATTTTCTGGGCAGAACAAAGTACGCCGTCGCTTGTATTAATTTAGACAACTATCAGGTATATCTAATATTACCCCGGTATTAGGGGAGCATGTATGTTCTAACATAACCTAACCAGACGATGTTTACTGTGTTTTATACAATAAAATCCAGAAATATCTTAATCATAATAATCAGATTAGATTATTTAAAACCCTTTTCTTACAGAAAAACGAAACAACGTATCTATTACCGTATCGACACTATTAATACGTCATCGTTATCGCAACAATACTGAAAAAGGTGTAAAATTTATAGACGTCACCCGATGTACACACAAATCAACTTATATTCATTTGAAAATCCGAACATACAAATCCAGTGTTTCAGCGCCATTCCGTTTTCGAAGCTCCATTTCGAAATTAATGTTGACTCTTCGTGATATGTCCGTAACAGTGTGAACGATGTCATAGTAGACAGGTCTGCGTAAAATTGCGTCCATAAATTACGATGTGGGGCTTTACATTATTTGGAACATGAAACGAACCGAACGAACCGTGTCGAGCTTGGAGTGTATAGTTCATTTAGCTTGTTTAATTTCGCTTTAGATTCTTCAGTGATTCCAAACATTTTAGCTGACAAAGATAGTGTACTTGAGGACTAATGTTTTATCAGTCATAGTATCAACATTTGCGCAGTGGTTTGCGCTTTTGGCCTGCGATATAGAAGGTGTAGAAGTTAAGCAGCTTTCGCAAAGTCAGGTCAAAGAATGTGTGATCAACAAAATTGTTATATCAAGCTGCGCTTCCGAAGGAACATTGAGACTTTGATCCAGGCATTATCTCCTATCGTTTACACGCACCAAAAATTCTAAGTAGTATTCTCATCATTAGCAGTTCTGTAATGTACTAACATGTTATAATAAAAAACTATATTTAACATAAATATCAATGTAGCATTATGATTGATAAATTAATGAAATGTAATAAAAAAGAGCAAATTAATTTTGCTTGTACCAGGAGCCGGCTCATAATTTATTATGTTGTGCGAGACGTAAATATAGACTGAAAATCCATTTCTATTAAAGCAATAGCAAATACTGAATCAATAGACTATACTCCATTTAAATATTACGATTTTTAACCAAACGATTTAATACTATAAGTGAATTTTTAAATTCAAAAATATAATTAAATGATATTTACGAATGATACAATAAACCGCGAGGATCAAGTTAACGTATTTGATTACAAAATTACGTAAATATTGGTTTTCTATTTTCATACCAACATGTTAGGGTTTGTTGTTAACCTTTCCAACAATTTTCGACCTCAATTATATGGTGGTAAGATCTTTATTTCCTCGATAGCTAAAATTGCGTTAGCAAGGTTAACCACACTTGCTTACAGTCGTTAGGAGACTACGTCGCGTCAGATAGTACTAGTGGGGACAATATCACTTTACGTTATAGCGCCTAAATAAAATACGTAACCACTGCTGGTACTAGTTTCATATAAATGGTATACATTCCTTACCAACGATAATATACTCACAAGATATTTTATTAAACATTAATAGTAAGCTTTTCATATAAAATCATTTTTCTTATCAAACCATCTTATTCGAAAAAAATAACCCAAAAACTATAACCCGACTATAGCTACATCACCCTGTAAAAAGCTTGAAACAAGAAGTTAATATTATAGCAATAGCTATGTTATAATAGCAATGACCAAAGGACACCGTAGTCGTATGCCACAACAGTTTGTTTTGATATGATCAGTAGGTCGGGTTTTAGGGACAGTCCGCATTGCGATTTTATTTCGCGCGAATTTATTATCGCAATTCTGTGACACATTCAATCACATGAGAATATCCGCACTTGCAGAAAAAAAATCGCGTAGAAAAAAGTCGTGTTTACTAAACTACAGATGGACTATAAGGATGGACGATACTAGCGGTGGAAAGATGTTACGCCGTTCGTCTCCTGTCCACTCCGCGGCCGCCTAATTAGACGAAATTGATATTGAAATGTTTGTAATGCCGATTCAAAATAGATCTCCCCTATGGGACAAGATTCAGGCAAACTACCATAATAGGCAATTGGAAACGAGATTGTGGGAAGAAATATACATTGAATTGAATCAAACAAAGTAACAAATTGAAATTTTTCACTTCGTATTGGTTGAGTAACAAGGCCACAGTTTTGGACATTACCCCATTAGTTTTAAAATGAGGTAACTCAGCTCCGTGACCACCAAACGCTATTAGTTTTTGCATGCATATCTCATTTCTTACTATTTCGAAAACTTTAAAGATTTCCTGAAAACGTAAAATGGAAAAGCACCATGTGAGTCAGTGAAATTATAGTATCTGAACATTTAAAGAGGAAATTCATAAATTACAAGAAACGTTACTTTGAAAGAATAGCTTCTCATCCAAATCCATTGGCTAGAGAGTTGTTGAATTAAATATCACGGGATTAGTGTCGTGAACCTTTCTCAGGTCAAAAATTACATAATATTGTCGTTGCCAGCATAATAAACTCGAGAAACATTTAATAATCTTGATGCAATGTCAAGAGTAGATAAGTCTTTTGAGGTGGTGTTCGGAGGCAACCAACTATTAAACTGTGCTCGGCATTTCGACATAGCTTGAATATGCGAGCTAACTTGATATTCTCCTGCTTTGAGTTGTAGTCATACGCATGCTGGAATAATATAATCTAGAAGAGAAGCAGTGACAACTTCTTGACCTGCCTCTCTTCTTCCCTTTCAAAAAACATAGTAGCAATACAAATATATAAACAAAAACAAATGGAAGAAAGTTATATATTACGTGAAACTTATATATTACGTAAGTCTTATAATTCGACAAAACAACCCATTCGTTTGCTTATATTGACATGATGCTGTCACGGATGCCAAGCAGTTGTGATTGCAAAGTATCACGAAGTTGAAATAAACTTGGATTTCGATCGAAAATAATAAAAATAAAAAGTCTGCAATAATAAAAAGACCTTATATCAAACTAGGCTAATAAATATTAAAATAAAAAAGAACTTATATCAAACTAGTCTAATAAATAATTCATCTTATTATTATTTCAATCAATTTTCCATTCATAACGCTATATTAACATTTTATCTTAAAAAAAATCACCAGACCAATGTAAATACAGCTGCGCAATGAGGAGCTCGAGATGATAAACTTTTGGTTACCCATATTACGATCGGCACTTACGAAAGCCCATTCACTCAACACAAGCCAAGTTCGCCAGCGACTGCGCCATCGAGTTTATCTCTGTCTGTTTTTTTTTTTGTATATCCAATATCAATACTTATTTATATACAATGTTGCAAAGAACGAAATCTCGATTAGCGATGTTTAATTAGATTGGCAATTTCGTTTCCGACCCGCTTCTAACGTAAATTTGCATACACTTTACAAACTAGCATTGCATCTAATCTGGTTCGAATTATATCAAGGGAGGACTTGAAGCCAATAGACTGACCCCATCTATTTCATTAATGGAGTTATATATAAACGGAGTATGAAAAATTGCGCCTACAGAACTGTTTCAATAAAAACTCTCAAATTATTACGATAATTGTAAAATATTTATGTCAGTTTGGAGACAAAAGAATCATGCATTCTTTTGTCTCCAAACTGACATAAATATTTTATTAACTTTTCCTATTCCAAAAAAAGTATAATTATATCAAGAAATGGAAAAAATGATAATTTTTAAGTTAATTTTGATAATTTATCTAGAAAATTATATTAATTTAAGATTTGATAGTGAGATGGTCCTTAAAATGAAATGAGGTATTCTCGTTTTGAATTAACGAAAGCTTATTTGGACGTTACTTATCTGTACAAAACCAGCTGAAAGTTGGTGATTTTGGGTGTACGCGCCTTCTTAACTAAATGGTATTCAATTACAAATATAGAATTGAAGCTCGTAATGAAGCTATTGGAGTATCGTTAGTCTAGATGAAAACAGGTAAACAGGTAAAGCGCTTGAAATTACACTTCATACAGACAATTTATGGAATTTTGTAACTAATTATCGAAACTAATTATGATTAGAGACAAGAAACATAAAAGAATTTATTAACTTAAAGATATATTTTCGTCTAAAACTTGCCATAGACAATAAACGTCAAATTTAAAATATCATTCATTCAATATCTAAAAAAAATGCGACGGCAATCGCTATCACAGACCAAATAGTTGTAGCATGAAGTTCGGGAATAACTTTTAAATGTCATATTGAAATAGATTGCGATAGATTTTTAAATTAGACCTTTTTTAAATTAATTAGAATTGAAAAAAGTAGAGTCCTAATACTCTACTTTTTTCAAATTGTCTTGTTATTTAAATACGAGTACAAATAGATAGTTTTTATTCCCTTTTTTTTAATTTATGATTTGAGATATTCTCCTGTAAGGTTAGTTCTAAAAATGTAGCTTAATATATTTGGTCTTTACACCATATAAATTTTTAGATCCATCTTTATTCCGTTGTAAATGCATCATAACTAAAATATTCTCAGAAAATGTGTCCCATTCCCTAAACTGAGTAAAATAATTGTTTTACATTTGTTTATATTTAATACTCAAATGTTTATTGCAAACCATAGTTTTACATAGATGTTAAAACATAATAATATCAGAATCAAACTATGATCCCTGTCGGGCACAGCAACACTTTAGAGAGAGAACTTCATATCAAAGGCAAAATAAAATAATTATAAAACTTTAAGTTTAATAATTATTATTAACAGTCATATAATTTCATCAATAATATAATATACATATAATTAAAATAAGACAACTTTATAAATATTATATTATTATACAATAATATAATTAGTATAAATTTATTGATTGCTTTGTATTTAAATTGATATTGTTATTAAAATATATGTAATGTAATTATAATCATCTTAATTCTACATTGTCAAAGTCAAAATAAAAAATCGGTTTGTTTATAATTTTTATTAATAGTCAAAAATATAACAAACATTTAAATAAAGCGAGCAAATTTTATAAATTGTATATTATTTTGAAATAATATTATTTGAATAAAATTTATTAATTGATTTGTATTTAATTTAAAATTGTTCTTAAAATGTAATTTGTTTCTTTTGAATTAGCTAATTTATTTAATTTGACATTATTTTATTTACTTAAGTGGCTTTTTTACTTAAAGTTTTCATTTATATTTTATTTCCTTGAAATTGCTTTATTAGTTTCATTATTTTAGTTATTAATATAGAATTATATTATTAATTGCAATTAAAATTTTTACTCATTTAAAGTTTTTTATTTCGATTATTTTTATTTTATTAATTGGCAAATGTCATATGTACTCATATTTATGTGGTAACTTTTTAAATATTGTCGTCAAGATATTCATTCTGACTATTTCATTGTGTATTATCATTGTGACTGTAATAGATTATGTGACACTTCTTTTTTTTATCGCATCTGGTAGTTTCTTATATATTTTAATGAAAATTACCAATGGACCAGACGTGTGCATTTTTAGGTGGGAACATGGTAAGTTTAATCAGTTTTGTGTTCATCAATATTTGTTATGACTCTTTTTTTTTTAATTTGTGATGGTTTACATAGTTTTTTATCTGTTATTAATGTGCTTCTTTCAGTGAGTTCACCAGTATGCTATCTCAATAACAATCTATTTATTAAAAATAATGAAATAAAGCGATTTTGAGGTGGCATTATAATAGTAGAAGTAGTAACTCGCGATCGTTGTTGTCACGTAACTTTCGTAAGGGTCACAGGTTGGGTGACCGAAAAATTATTATCTCGAGCTACTCCGCGCTTCGGAAAGTACGTTAAGCCGTTGAACCCGGCTACGTCTGCAGTCATTAGACCCTCCAATCTGCATTGGGCCCGCGTGGAGATTCATGGCTCATCGTCCTTAACCATCCATAAGGAAGGCCTGAGTTCCCGCAGTGGGTACGTAACAAGGCCGATGATGATGGTTATAATAATAGGTTTATAATTTTCATTTAACATCAATTTAATAATGTAATTTTTCGTAATTGTTTATTTCGCCTTTTAAGATTTCATCATCAAATTCAGACAGAATAAAAATTTGCCTTCATTTCTTTTTCCTAATCCTCAATTTGTTAATTACTTCCAAACTGACCCTTTTAATAAACATTTCTTGTGTTTGCGTGAAAAATTGCTTACATAAAGGTAATATTTTATCTTTTTTAGAGTGGAGAAGCAGAGATTAAATTTTATAATACTTACACTTGGGTTAATGGACAACGTAATAAGGTACTAGCGTACACGTGTGTACAAATAACTACCTTTGCGCCAGCAGCTTCGCCAGCTTGATTCTGTATAATACATATAAACCTTGTCATACGTGAGCCACTTTTCTTCATTAGTTATCAGCTTCTTCAAAAATTGTTCGGTTTCATTACGCCATAATAAAGTTTTACAAATGAATACACGGTTCATAAGATTTCTTTCAGTGAGCTCGTGAGGTACCTAAAATTCCAGCTTTTTTGTCTATCCAGGTTTTTTCAAAAGCTCCAAAACTGTCTTGTGGTCTATTCCCAGTTCTTGTTTATGGATACTATATGCGAAAATACTTTTTCCCAGACCTAATGTGTAATCAGTCAACTTGTTGCAATTTTTATTTTGTTTGGACCTCTTTTTGGGAAGTTTATTATTCATATGGAGCAAATATGGCTAGTGAGGTGGGTGACGAACTCATGCAGCTGATTAGTCGTTAGGCAAAGAAAATAAATCTAAAAACTTATAGAACTGTTGCGCTGCATTATTAAATACTTATAATGCCGGGTATTAGAAGCGATTTTACACTGACCTGGGCCGACGTTTCGGCCGGATTACACCGGCCGTGGTCACAACGAGACTTGAGCAGCAAGTCTACGCCTCTGCATCCGACTATGAATCTTCTTCCACTCTCAGATTTTTCATTCAACTACCGTCACAAACAACACTGACTATATCTCTATTCCGTACATAATAACTAAATAGGGAATACGAATGAAAAAGTTGATTGTTTCCAGGTTGCACGCGATATCATATTTAGTGAACTATGAGCACTATTGAAAACGCACCAGATGCTTATTTATTCGCATGACTAATGCAATTTAGCCATAAGAGAGCATTCTCTTAATACAAATTATCGCAAATTAATGCAATTTAGCTATAAGAGATCATTCTCTTATGGCTAAAATTGCACGAGTCGATTTGGCCCACCGGCTAGATAAAGCTAATTTTTGTGCCTCGTCTTCATTGATCAGCTATTCTGTCATTTCTTTATTGACCGATGAAATAAGTCTACGCTTCTATATACTAGCTGAAAACCACATGCAGGCCTTGGTTGGTTTTTATAGTATTTTTATTTGCCATTAAATTAAAAGAATGGAAAGGAAGTAAGAAAAAATATATCTATGCGGATTCCCCGTAAACTTCAATTTAGGATAGAAGAAGAAGTATTTATTCCGCTTGTTAAGTCAGTAGTTTATCTACTACGAAAAATGTTATGAAACGGAAAGTTATACTGCCACATGCATTGCGGTTTTTGTCTAAAAGCTTTTCGACTGAACAAAGCAACAGAGCTTTAGTGAGCACAAAAGCACGCTATTCGGGTGTGGCTCGCTACCCACGTTCTCTGATTCGGAATCGAGTCTTGATATCGCTCTATTGTGCGAGTTCTATTTGAAATACGTAATCGATTTAAGACAATCTGATAAGAGTTCACGGTTCTGTATACTTTGTTTCATACAAATATTAATATTATTAAGAAGTTAAATTTGCAACTAAGTTTGTTTGTGGGGGTAATCTTTACAAGTAATGATCTGGGAACTAATTGTCTAACTTTAAAATCTATCGCTATCGCTTCGGTTTGAAAGATGTTGTATAACCATTGCTTGTTTCTGAAGACAGTTGAAAAAAAGTATTTGTATTATGCAGCAATGGTTGTGCAACATCTTTCAAACTGAAAGCAATTGCAATATATTTAAAATTAGACAATCAGGGGGCAGGTCACGAAAACTTTCAACTAAACTACATTCTACGCGCGTGACAAAGGCTAAACTTTACGCGAGCAAAGTAGCAGAAAAACAACTAGTTTATAAACCTCAGTTGGAATCACAGATGAATATTATATTTGATCAATTTTGCATCAACAATGCTATACTGAAAAATATTCTAAATGAAAAATGCTAAAAAAATCCACTAGCACTCTGCGATGGGACTCGAACCCATGACGTTTTGCAATCCGGGCGACTGATGCTGCTGCGTGCCAGGGACAAAATATTTTTTAAAGATTTTTCCATAAAGAATATATCACAGATAAATATACTAATACTATACATTTCTGTTCTTGAAACTTGACTTCTGTAATCAATTTCTATAAATATGGCTTGTGTCAGCTGACATAAATCATAGTACAGAATTTTCTTAATATGACTTACAAGGTCTTATTAAGAAAATTGCGTAGTATGAATCATTAATTTTATTATTAGGCATAGTCTGTTCCTAACAAATTACACTCAAACGACGTGTCCTATTTATTACACAGTAACTCTTTTTTTTTTAACTAGTAAAAGTTTAACTTGTCTTACTGATACTTTATGGTAACACACGTGTATAATCTATACTAATAGTATATTATATAGAGCAAACATTATTTGCTTACATCCCAAATTACAGCACTGATTTTATAAATTCTTCACTTACTGTAAGGTACTCGTACATTATAGACGTGGAAAAATAGTTAATGTTTTGTAAAATTGTTGATAATAGATAAATATAAATACATGACAAGACACTATTAATCAGGCACGATTTAAGTATTATACCAATTATCAAGCCACCATAATTCACCAGCTTACCAAAAAATAAAAGAATCTTTAAAGGTGAATTTTGCTTACAAATCCATAGAATAGGCAACAAGATATACGTTTACCTTACAGCGCTATTCACTTTGCATTTACTGGTTTCTTATTCCCCCATTCACGTCTACCTTTTCACACCTGTGGTGGGAAAATAAAATTTAATGAATACTCACTTCTAAATTTTGTTCACAAAATGGCATAGGAACGTATAAAAATAAAAAGATTCTTTGGTTATTTAGACGCTTTTTATAATATCTTAATTTGGAAAGTTGTTCTAGTGACAATTTTCAACGCCATTATTTAGAGATCTAAGAGCTCAATTACACAGTTGTGAAAGTTGATGGGTAATCGATAATTTACTATCTTATCACGTTGAGCCTGGTACCGAATTTACTGTCTTTTCCGTTCAGCCGGCAACCGGCGAGATATACAATGTTGTATGCTATCGCCAAGAGATTATTTTAGTACTAATAAGATAAAGAATTCTTTGTCGCGCTATTTGGAAATTTTTAGGTGTATGTGTGATGTATGTGTGATTCTTTTCCATATTTTAAGACAGTAACAAATATTACCAAAAAAGTTGTTACGTATTGTAATATGTGTAAAGATAAACCGCGTTTTTGTTTAGAATGTTTCAATAATTTTCATTAAAATTATATTTGATCACATTTTATAGAGACAATTTTTTTTTACTTTAAATCATAGTTACTGTCGACGCCAGCCATACGAAAATTCTAGTGCCGGTCCCCAGGGACCGACGCTGGCCACACGGAAAGTTCGCTGCCGGTCCCTAGGGACCTGCGCCGCGCCCAACGTGTTAAATTACTCAGAGTTTTGTCCTTCAGTCGTTGCTTCCAGCTTCACACGCAATCGTTAACACCCACTGATTCGCAGCGGGCCCGCGGCCATTGCTGATTCTCCCTATTCGACTCTATCTGACTCCATCCATAGGGCTGGCATGTACCTATAATGGTCTTAGTGGGGATATTAATAGGCTGGTAATAATTAATGAATCGTTTGTCATGTGTTTACTCGGCTAAACTGGAAAGTAATTAGACTTTTGGAAAGTAATTACATATGAAAACTGGAGATCTTAGCCTAGTCCTAAGTTATAAAGAGAAAGGAAATTTCAAGTTGTTATAAAATACTCTATGTTGTTAGAAATACATTTCAGGTGAACTAACCATTTAACTTGGCACCTATTTAGATTTCACTTCTTTTGTCGTTGAATTAAACAACAACCAAGGCATATTACATAATATTGAACACAAATGGTATCCCAACAAAAAGTAATTACTTTTGCCTGATCTGTACTAAACAATATTTACTTTTTGTACAGAAATTATGAGCGGGTACGAATAGTTTCATAATATAATTAATTCCAAATGTTAGTATGTCTCATTTCCTTTCCTATGCTTATATTATCCTTTTTTTTTGCTAATTTCTATCTTTCGTTGAATCTTTAAAATGTTTTCATGAATTGCCCATTTAATATCTCAAACTTTTTTTAAGCGTTTTTTGTTTAAACTTCAAATTCGGAGAGGTATAACGTGCGCAGGCGGTCTTACTCTGCAATAGAGCTCTCTTGTGCCTTGATGTGACTTGGATCTAAATTGATAGGATGTGAGCCGTTTATGGTTTTTGCTATGGAGAGTACAACTTATGCCTGCCTTTTACTGAATATAGAGGTCATATGTCGAGAAGAGCACTGTGAAGACTTGGGGTTTGTGGATAGTAATAGCAATAGCATATGGGAGCAAATAGGGAATTGTTCCCTATGAACAAACACTTTATTTAAAATCTGAAACTTGGTCTTGACTCGTTCTAGCTCGTAATTTAAATTATCTACTTTTTTAATGGAGCCCTTTATCAGTCCATTAGTAATTCGCAACATTACACGTGAACCTATTTTTATAGTTATGACATTTTCTAAACGGCGAATAATCCTCGTTCTTTTTGAGTACTTAATTTGCTCGATTTTTTAAATAGCGTAGACAGCTCGTCTATCGAATTCAATTTAATTTCTGCTTACCCCATTCTTGCCAACAATGCAGTATTAAACTGGTTACATATTTTTTAATGGGAAATAAACATACTGTATCATCGGACAAGTCCAAAATGAGATATGATTTCTTTAAGCCGGTCGTATTATTTTAGCGGTTAATAGCTATGAAGACTAATTTATGTTTTTATTTTCATCTGATATATTATGAAAGACTATTAAACAGGTTATTTTTTATTATCTTGCTTAATCAATAAATTACGGCGATACATTGAGTTGAAATTTTTCGGACGCTACGAATTTTTCGGATGCGTCTGTCGCAGGTACATTTGCGAAAGCTCCGCTCCACTTCAACTCCGCATCGCATTGATATGATTGTATAAGAAATATATATTTTAACGTCCCCCATGGACATACACGTCACACTGAACGAGGACTTAGTACATATTCGACATAGTTGTGACGTGGCGACCCCCCACTACTCAACTTGAACGTTTTTTGTTGTTAACTTTATTGTTTTTCTTTTTAGGTAAGCACTCTTAAATGTCGCACGCGAGCGAAGCTCAGTCGTCCAGATATTAACTTTTATAGTACTTTCAAAACCGATATCCATTAATATCATAATAAATTCATACGAAAGTTACTATACTTACGTTGTATATTCAAGTGAAGACCTTGAAATTTTCATGATGACCGACTGTCTCAGGACATAAATGAGTGTCGCTTTCAGCTCAAAATAGGTTTATTTTGTTAAAAATACGTAACGCTAGTGAATAAGCTAGTCAACAAACGAAATAACGCCTAAGATTTCAATAAGAGTAATACTAAATGTTCCTCATAGTTTCGGATTTTTTTCCTTTATATTCACCCAATTACCTAACTGGATGCCAAATATCTGGAACTGGGTTAGAATTTTAATCTATAGGTCAGTCGATACGTGATAAAAATGACGATTTTTGGATGTCCAAATGACCGTTTGAGGTATATTTATGAATTTTAAAGGACGGATGTATTTTGAGGATTTCAATATACAAGCCAAACTTGACAGGTTTATGTGGAATAGTTTTTTAGTAATGAAAATGTGGTCAAAAGTGGCTTGAAATGGTTTGTGTAATATTATACACAGTACTCGCTAGTACTTACTTGACTTGACGCCCGGCCGCTCGTCGAAATAATTTATACGTATGTTGTGTCTTGGACCACTTGGTTTAGTATGATTTTACTGCAAGAAATTTTTGTCTCCAACTCAAACAAACTTATTGTATTTGTCTATGGCATATTTTCCTAAAATATAGTATCGTAAGTAAGTAAGTATTTTGTAAGTATTTTGATAGTGTTGTAGTTTAAAAGTTGTCACAATTGAAATTATTTTTAGCTATATTTGCTCGAGATAAAAGCACAGTTTCAAAGAGAGCTGAATATTTTGAAAACAACTGATTGGATGACTAAAACTTTTTTCCTATTAGTGAAAGTAAACTTTTATATTTTCTGATATATAACTACTTCATATTCAAATATTTACATATATTCTTCTAATATGACTATTATAGTCAATAAAGAATAGTTTGGTAAAATAATGATAATTATTAAATGTTGACTTGGATAATGTCATAACAAAAACACAATTTGGAAATATATCATCACGTTTAATTTTGTTGTATATACAATTCAATATTTACAATCCCTTCTGGCGTATTAATACAATCCCTGTACAAAATGACAAACGTGTACTAACATATATATCTATATACCAATACTTAATATATTTAATTTTATAGTTAAAACTAATAATACAGTTCTAATATTAAATAACGAAATTATATCACTTAATGACAACCCAAATTATGAAGTGCAGTATCCAATTGTAGTAGTTATAATTATGAAAGCTTATAGTGATGAGCTTTGTGGTGAGAGAGGCGTGTGATCTAGGCGCACGCTCGTCAGCCATGACGCTTGACGCAACCACGACTCGACGACCTGATCCACCATCATTCCGTGATTCGTCTGGTGCAGATACACTGCTTACTTCAGGTGGGACGCAACTGGGAGGTTTTACCTATGAAAAAGTAAGAATCTTTGAAATGATAATACCAATTAAGTAATTTATTTTTTAAAAATCTACCGTTAAATAAATTGCAAATATAAGGTGATGAGAAACAAGTGATAGTGATTATTTAAACAGTTTCGATAATAAAGATACAGTAAAACAAAATGCAGACGAGGAAAGTAATAAATGAACCCTTATTAATCATCTTAAAACAATTCGTCTATTACAGCATAATCAAATTTGACACTTACAGGGGTCTGTGTAAGGTTGACTTTGTCTTGACACCGTCTTGATTGGTGCGCAAGACAAGCGGCGTACGCAATGGCGTGAGGAATGTAGCTCTGTTCGACGACTCCGGCAAATAGAATCGTTGCCATCGGTCCTAAGAAGAAATAAATTGTTTAATTGCTTGTGAAATTTTGCATCAAAGCTTTGTCTCTATATCTTTAAATATTATGATGAAATAATATAAAAATATTAAATTGCAAAAATTACTATCATCTATATATTAAAAACAGCAGCCAGAAATTGAAACATTTTATCATGCAATAATGAATTGCTAAAACGGCACGCTTGATCTAAAGTTGATTCTTCATTTGATAGGTTATGGAATACTTCATCATCAGACCTTTCACTTTTCCACAGCAGGAGCTCAGGCCTTCTATATGGGTGGTTAATGTAGATGAGCCTTCCAGGTTGGTTCAATGCGGATTGAAAACGATCACAAATGCAACTATTCCAACACCGACCCTTGCGAAATTTGCTTAACAGCAACGATCACGGGCAATGGCGTTTATCCACTACGCCACCAAGTAACTCAACATGAATTATGTTATTCTCATCATTAACTATGGATTACTTAACATAAATCAATTTTATTTTACCTAACGCATAAATAGGCACATCTTCGCCGCCATGAGTCGCCCATTGCCTTGGAACAGCTGCCGCGTGTACTGCATCAACGTTAACCGGTGTCGATGCAGAAGTATTAAGTGGTAAAGCTCTCGGTTCAGAGTGACCAGGCCCAGTCCCGTAAAGCAAAGTTGTGTAGCGAAGTCCATCAATATCCGAGACCACTGTATCCGCACCTTCAATAATATTTTTATTTTAGATTAGCTTTCGATACAGCAAAATTTGACCATATATTCAATAAAAAATCAATACTTTGCAAAAAATAATATGCGTTTGTAATCAGTATGTATAGAATAAATTTTATTAAGTAAATAATACGAAACCGTGCTCTTATTAGCTATTTAAAAAACAAGAACATTCAAATATCAACATAATTATTTTGCTTTGCAAACATTCTTAAGTTAATAAAAAAATTTACTCTAGAGAGTAGGATGTTTCCTTTGTGCCTCTGTCTGGTCTCAGTAATAGGAGTTGTGTAAATTGACGACGATTGACGACGAAAATAGATTAATCTTTTTCTTTCTCAGCTTGATTCAGCTAAATTGGGCGCAAATGATTAAATATCGACTTTGTTAATTTTACAATTACTTTATATAAGATGTGTTTTTTGATGTGTTTTTCAGAGTGGCTCGAATGTTTGAAGCACTTTCAGTGTTAACATAGATGATTCCTTTATACACATTTAAGAGTATTTTGGTATCATGGGGATTTATTATTTTCAGCAATTTAGCTTCACTGGTAATAAAATATTTTTGCTTATAAACCATCATATGAGTAATACAAGTTATGAAACCTATCTTTTCATATAAGTAATACTTGATTCATTTTGAGGTAATCATCATTAATTTCAATGAAAATTTATTTATTAAACTCTTGTTATGAATCTAAATCTCTATTTAGGCATTCTATTACTTGTAGTATACTATGTTATCAGGACCGGAATATTATTTTTTTTCAATTTTTAAATGCTATGCTTTTCTTGTATCTAAAAGGATGATAAACGTTACCTAGAACTGGATGACCTCTAGGCGTGGCTTGACCGCCGAACGTCATTACATGTCCATGGTCTGCAGTAACGACAATCAAGGTCTCAGTAGGGTTGACCCTCTCCAAAGCAGCCAACAGAGCTGTTTCTAGCTCCAAAGTCTCGTCCAGTGCACGATAAGGGTTATTGTAATGGTGTGCGTGGTCTATTCTTCCTCCTGTGCAACCATATTATAAATATAAACAAACAATTATATAACTTTTCTATGTTATCTCAGATCTCGGCTAACATCACTACGGATCTCGTACTGTTGTAGATAAAGTAACTGGATAAATAAATGGTAGTTTTTGAAACTCTTAAAGGTAAACATAAGAAACTTTATTGTAATAATAACATTGTAAAAAAAGTTTCTTATATTTTGGTAAGATATTAAAATAAATAAGCATGAAGATAAGACACCAAAAATATGCGGAATACAAAATGGTCAATAAACGGATACCTTCCATGAATATTACATGAGAAAATAATAACATGCGTGATTTCATTACCTTCATAGCTTTCAAAAGTACAAATAAAAGACAAAATATTGAGCAAATATATGACAGACAGCTGATACGATATACTGTATTCAATTTTTAATATGTGGCGGAAAAGAAAAGCATATTTACATTTCCGTCGCTTATTATCGAACAACATTTTCTCCGAAACAACATTTACAAAACCATGCATTATTTTTGATAATGTTATATTTCAAACAATGATAATATTAAGCTAATTCTATTGCCTTTCAGATATAAATAGAACCGTTAGTATATTTATTATATAGTATCACAATTATAATATATAATCACAATCACTATTGAAGACACAAGTACTCTAAAACATTGAGATGTAAACAAGTCTTAACGAGTTAAGACTTGTTTCCACTTCAATTTCAACTATCATATTTATAGTACTAAAGAAAGTACTGATACAATATTATAGTTAGATGCTTTTGTAAGGCCTTAGAGATAACAACATTACGAATTTTTATTTTAACGATTACTTAAGTTAAATATTGAGTTAGTATATTTTCTTGTCTAACACAGACTTTTCTTATTTGATTGCGAATAAGACTTTTTGTCTTATCATTTTAAACAATAAGGCACTTTTCTACATAAAAAAAAATAAAAATATGTAAATTTGATATATAATTTACATATTTTTATTTTTTTTATGTAGAAAAGAGATATAATTTGATAAACAAGAAAGAAAAAACGGCTAGGTGTTCGTTGTATGCGAGACCCTTAAATATTTATTTGATTCTGGTTTTTAGTATTTTTGTTGACGCGGCAACAGAAATACATCAACTGTGACAATTTCAACTGTCTAACTTTCACGGTTCATGATGACAGCATGGTGACAGACAGTGAAGTCTTTGTAATAGGGTTCCGTTCTTACCCTTTGGGTACGGAACCCTGAAAAGAAGACTTTCCATATGTTACAAGAATATATTCTGATCATCAAAGAACAAACTGTTTAAGGCAAATTGTTGTTCTGGGCAAGCTCGTCCCATCGTAAATATTATGTCAAATAAAAAAAAATCCTTCACCGAAAAAAGAAGAATGGTGAAATATAACAAACCTTCAATAAGCAAAAAGAATCCCTTATCATTCTTCATCAATATAGAAAGTGCAGCACGTGTCATATCAGCTAATGATGGATCATCAGCTTTTACTGTAGTTCCTGCTGTGCCGCCGTCTTCGGCATCTACTGCTGCTCCACGCTCGGCATTGAAGTCCATATGTGAATATTCAAATAAACCTGTCAAAATGATGATTTAATGAGCCAGAGATTATTTTGACTGGTATTTTATATTATTTTTAAGCAATGTATTGCATTTTAATTAATTGTAAAGTTTTTTTAAATGATAATGATTACGATTGTAAAAAAAGCTTATAATATAAATAAGAAAATTATATTAAACCATATTTTATTTATTTCAGAAGCATAATGGAAATATCAAATATGTGAGCTGATTATTATCACGTAAGTCTTAAAAGTAAATAATAATGGGTATAATGTTTCCTTTACAAAGACGACAGGTTGGTAAGCAACATATTTACACCGGTGACGTGAATAGGTGTGCTACATGTTATTAATGGTATAAAAGGACGAATGAATGTTCACTCAAACGTGTGGCCAATGTTTTTGATCAATAACATGTAACAAGATAAACCTACTGCCTACTTCAGAAGAATAAATATTAAAACTCGATTTTTCTTATAGTACCTATATGAATACGTGAAAGTGACAGACGATAACTGTCTGTGAAAGTGTCTTTTTACCAGGATAAAGTAAGTTCAGTGAAAAAAGGTATATGATGGAAATGTAGCTTTTTTGTTATTTACCTTACCTACCAAACCCATCTGATGTAAATAAATGTTATATTTGATTAATTTGTATTCACAATGCTATAGGGTAAACAGACAGTCATTGGACACTGAATAGTTATTGGATAGTCGCTTTTTATTTGCTAAAAATAAGATAACAACAAACAAAGAGCAACATCTGTAGCTGTTGATAAAATCTATTAGTACTTAATATTGTTATATCTCATAGGTTTTATAACAGATGGCAATAACAAAGTGTAAAAAAAATACTTCACGGCGACTATCACGGAAGCGGACAATCGTCTTGAAAAATATATTTTTTATAAGGTTGAGTCTAGTGTTTAATTACGATTTTGGCACAGTAGTAAATGTTATTGCTTGGGCAGTTTGAAGATTGGTAGAATATCATACAATTTTAATGATATAGTGACTTTTAACTCATAAATGTTATATTTTGAGATTATTTTCACCTGTCCAGTGTTTGTATGCTACAATTTAATAAAAAACTATTATTGGAAGGTGTCCAATTACTATCTTTTTTCAGAGTATTGAGTTACTATGGTGTTATTTGTGTTTATTTTAAGTGTTTAAATTTCTTATGACTGTACTTTCAATTTCAAGTATCACGGACTATTCTGAGAATTATTGAACACTGTCCAATAATTGTCACTTATTGCGTCCAATAATTACTCTTATCACCCATTGAACAATAATGGTGATTTGGATGAGATAAGCTTGGAAGAACATTCTAACGATGAAGCTAATAATACAGTCGAAGACTTAGAGGAAAAATGCTATTCGTTATGTACCAAAAAGAGAAAATCTGAAATTGTAATGTGTTTCTAGCAATTTTGCTACATATTTTTAATTTCTTTTGTGACCAAAAAGTTCCAAATAATAGTTTTAAGTTGTTACTCTCCTGAAGGTTTTCACTAACTTTATTTTTCAGATTTTATTTCTTTAAATTTTTATGATCTCTAACGTTCAAGACTGATAAGAGTTTAATAATGAATAATTTGCATATTACCTATAGTTATAGTTTTTAGAGGTGTTTATGATATTTTATTATTTAGAAAAGCAATTTTTGTACTCATAATAATAAACAAAATGTTCTTATGGTGTATTATTACGTGTTTTACTATTATATCGCTATATTTATCGACTGTCCAATAATTTTAATTTTTACAATAATTGTGTTTTTTGCTCATTTTATGTAATATAATAATATTTTTCAACTGTTCACAAGAAGTAAGATTTTTAAATAATTCTTATAATAGCTCAAAATTGTCCAATGACTGTCTGTTTACCCTACTGAAAAATATTTATAATGGAAAATACATAAAAAATCCACCATCCCCTGCTACTCTGATATGGGACAGAGCAGTCGCCCGAAATGCGAAATGTCATATACGTTCGCGTCCCATCTCAGAGTACAGATCTGATGGATTTTTAAACATTTTTCATAAAGAGTTTTTTAATCAGTTGTATAGTTCATTTTTTATTCTAACTGAATATTCTCTAGCAAATATTTCATTGAAATAATCATAATTTCTTTTGTTAGCATGTTTTATCAAAAGTATATAATATACAGTTTGTTTTATGACTGAAGCTCCATTTTATAATCTCGCTTAAATCCTTTTTAATCTGTACCAGCTTATGGTATTTGCATTGTTGATTATAAGGATTCTCAGTTGCTTACATTCAAAATTGTTTCATAATTTTGTGCTTATTGGAGGCCAAGATATTTTAATTCTACAGAAACAATTTTGTTCAACAAATTATATTGTTTTGAAATTAGCATTTACAATCTCTACCTGAAACTTATATCTGGTAAGAGGTTCGTAAGTAGGAAAGAGGTAGAAATATAAGTTATTTATCTTTGATTTTTGCAATATCAAGGGAAATTAAATATGAGCAGTATAATAAATTTGTAGCCAGATAGCATTTATCTGTATCGTAACTTATATACCTACTCGTCTTTTCAGATTTAGTGAAAGAATTTTCTTCGAAATCGTGTCGCTGCCTTTGTAAGAAAATTTATAACTTTAATACTTTAATACACTAATATACAACTGAACTAATACCAAATTAATACGATTTAATAATGGTTAATAAACCGCTAGAGATGACATTCTTACCTAACAAATAATCGACCGTTCTTGGATCCAACTTAGCTAATTGTTCTCTAGAGTGTATATATTGAGCTCTTAGCCGCCGGCGCTTTTTCTCTCTTGCCCAATCTTCTGCTAAATTCCTTCCATCTAACCTTCTTCCATCTCGATTGGGATGTTCCGGATCTGGTGTGACTGTTGGGAGGAAATGTCGTCTTCCTCCCCCCATTATTACCTGTTCCAATTATTAATGATAAACGGTATGCAGACAATTGAATCGACACGCTTCTTTTTGTAGCAAGCAAAATTAATTATAATTCAAGCAAAATTATGATTGGTAAGATTTCATTCATTATTTGATTTTTAATCATATTTAGAATACTACCAGTTTTCAAAATTATAATAACGATTACGATAACGTGATTTTACAATTGATATTCAATTTATAACTATTCATATTAAGGTTCATAAAATTTTACCTAAATCAGTATTTTCGAACATTATTCGACATTTAAATTAACATATTTTCTCACCGCGTCTGCAAAATACAATTTCTACATGTTCGGTAATAAAATTCATGCTTCCGTTCGAATATCATGATTTTCTATTTCAATATTTTATACAGATATAATTCATCGATATCACATTTGCATGTAAAGCTCATAATATAATATTAAGGATTCTCAAATTGATGCAGCTCGGTGTCCCAGTAATTCAAATAGAATATTCATGTTCTATATTACCACTTCTAATTCATTAAATGGTTTTCGTGATTTCTTAATAGTATCCTATTTATGAGATCCTCTTGCAAAAGTCTTTAAAATTGTAAACATTTAATCAGCAGATTATTAATTCTTCTGTTTTCCACAAAGTTTACCACAAATGGTAATATCACAGGAAATAGGCCCCGAGGTACTTTGAGGTGGTTCTCAAACCCGCGACCTTAGAAATTCGAGCGACTGCTCTAACCACTGAGCTACCTAGGACCATACAGGATTGACGAATCTTTCAAGCACTTTCTTCTTTTTTGCTACTAACGAGCGTATTCTCATCAATGTTCAGGCAATCCACTCAAACAGCCGAAATAAATATTTTAAGCTTTCGATCAAGACGATAATTTGGTCTATTAATTATATCTGATCAATTATGCATTCACAATGTTATATTGGAGAATATTCTTAATGAAAAACGTTTAAAAAATCCACTTTGCCCCGATGTATTCTGAGATGGGACTCTAACCCACGAACTTTCACAATTTGGGTATCTGCTCTAGCCTGAGTTACTCGGGATCCTTTAAATTGATCAAATATAATATCACAGAAAGTTGAGCTATAGGAATATATTTTGGTGAATATATTATGTAAACATTCTAAATACGACAAATATGATTGAAGATGACAAACTTTATTCTAATAATACTAACATTTATACTTCGGCCTGGTTCATTCTCGACTAGCTGAAGAGCTATGTCCTTACAATCTTTCCTAACTGTTGGTGGCACACGGCTATCGTCTTCCCAGTAACGAGACGGTGCGTGTGCATATAACGCAGCAGGTGTAGCGTGAGTTATTCTTGCTGTTGTCACTATACCACTGGATTTTCCTACATAAGAAAGAAAAGAATATATTATAGTCGATTAATTTGTATCATACTTAATGAACATTTTCCACTAAGTTATCAGTGTACAGAGTTTGTACTACAAAATGGAAATCACGATATTCGGACGTCTTTCCACTGCGTTCTGAATTGCTTGTTTAAAAATAAAGTTTACATAAAGATTTTGAACGATGGTATCTAGCTAAAGCAATTCCATTTTGCAGTATATAATTGATGAATAATTGAATAAAAATAGCTTTAAGATCTAATATATCTACAAATTCTGTAAAATTAAAATTTATTATCTGCCATTTTTACTGATTTCCTATTCAATAATAAATCGGCCGCCATTTGTAACGTAATTTAAGTTAGTCTACTAGAAGTTTGTATTTGTAATGTTAATGAAAAAACTATCTCTCTATAAGCACTTACCAGCATCATGCACCCAGTCAATTAGGGATGTCACTTTAGAATTGATGGTTGTTGCACAGCTATTGAATCTTGCATTAGCGTCAAGGCCTAAAGTCTCATAGCGGGCCTTTACACCACATAGTAATGCCGTAGCACAAGCAGAAGATTCGCCAGTTTGCGCATCAATATTGTAAGTCTGTTGGCAAGATTAAAGACGACATTTTATATTAGAACCGTCAAGTCAAAAACAATTGTAGGATTTTAGTTGAAAGTAGTTCTAAAAAAAATTTATTGTCTATGTTTACTGACTCACTAGGCAAATACAGGCAATTTTTGAAAAAAAAATGAATGCATTATTAATTGGCATCTCTGACTAAGGAAGTCAGATAACAATACAATACTTTTACAAAAATAACCAGAAAAAGTTTGCCATACGAAATGTTGCCAAATCTCAAACGGCGGTGCCTTTTCCTTATCTTAATCTTGCAAATAAGGTTCCCCGGGGACTCCGGTACGTGAAGGAAACATGAATAAATCAGCGTAAAAATCTAGTATCGAAATATAATGTACACGAGATCTATCCGACCATCTTGAGTAACGGGCGCTTTCAGCAAATAATGTTCTATTGAAGCTTTTGCTTCTAAAATACAGCCTACTTCCCTATTCTTCTGTAGTTCGGCATTTTTATTGCTCTATCTTGTATTCGCTATTCGATATGGGTTTGTATAAATCCTTTTTACTCTTTTATCATTATCAACATCAATATACCTTTCTTGTTGGGATTCGAATTCAACGTTATATGTTAGGGTTATATCATCGTTCTTTCAACATTATACCTTTTTAACCGAAAACAGGTTATCAGTTTTATCTAAGTTTATGTAATATGAAACAATATTTAATGATTATCTTTTGAAAATTATTAATTACAGTAAAATTGTTAATAAAATATTCCATAATTATGATTTTTAAATTTATAACTTACGTATTTTTACAGGACTGCCCAAAAAAGGAGTGTATTATCTTTAGGATTTTTGTATGTATGTGAGTTTCTATATTCCACAATGATTTTTGAAATACTTAACGGATATGATTGTATAAAGTATCATTAGAAACGATACATCGTCCCGAATTATAATTTAAAATTAATTATTTTTTTAGATTCGTTTATATTTCAATACTTTAGGTATACTATAGCTTGCATTTTCTCAATAACTTTCAATAAGTTTTACGTTCACAGAGTTATTATAAACAAATATTTATCTTAGAAATTCACAACAAAAACGACTAACTAACAGTGCTAAATACAGAGTCAAACACAGACCAGTGGCACAATTAGAGGTACAATCAAATAAAACCTACTTATCAGGGTAATAAAGGGTTTTTGTTTGAAACTATAATTTTGTGACAGTGCTTTATTCAACGCTACGTTCCACGCTATATATGTTACAAAATAATAAAGCTGGTACATGTTATTTTTTATTGACGTACAAAAAAGTGATGGACTGAAAACATTGCTGTGAAATTAGTATTCAATTCAAAGATATACTTGGAACTAATAAAATAGAAATAATTTTATTCAAAACTTCTCCAATTCACATTGTTTGGGTCAGTCGCAGATTATATTACGGATTTATTACATTCCATAATTATGAAGAAAATGTTTTCAACATTAATTATCTGTCATGAATAAAAAGCGGATCTAATTAAAGTGCTATTTGATTTATCTTAACCTAGAATAAAAAAAATGAAACTTCGGCTTTAGGTTATTTAAACTGACATTAATTCGACTGCTTATCAAATTTAAATTTGTGGTCCAACCTTTTTTTTTTTGTCATGAAAACGTTGAATTCGTTTGTTTGTCATGACCCTGCATTACTTATTCGTCCCTTAGCTTGGTCGAATCGTGTTAAATAATGAATAATTTATACTCAAGTATGTACAAATATACCCAAATTAAATTTGTTCTATTGAATTTTCGATAAATAGTATATACTTTTATTTACTAGTGAGCTGACGACAAAGGATTATTCAAGCCCATCAAACATGAAGGGAATTGAACACGGAAGTTTAACTCGTTAGACAAAATGGCCGTCGTTATCACTCTAGCGGCGGGCATGTAGTTGAACATTTGGATGATATTCGATAAGAACATCCATTGATGTTCTATTCTAAATTACGAAAGTCGAGAAATTGATTGTAAGTGATATGAGCTGAAATAATATGCTACATATATATAGATAGGATGCTTTAAATTTAAAGAGATTTATCAAAACATTATACTATCAATACTAGACTGTTTTTTGATATTTTCTTACACATGTGAGCGGAGAAATGAAGGGTTTCGTACTCAAAATAACATCGCTTCATATAGTACTGTCTATTGGAGTGGAAGAGAGTCGAGACGTGGAAATAATTGAATTGTATTTGGTCAATAAAAACGGAGTTCCGGTTCATTGGAGTTGCACCTTTTTTACTGTAAACACCCTAAAAAGGTAAATCTTAGGATTCAGTCTTAAAATTATCGTAAGGTTATTAAACTCCACGGCGATCAGTATACGTTTATTTTTTTTGTTCTGACCTCAAAAGAAGAAAGGAAGACTTATAGGATCAGTTCGTTGTCTAGCTGTCAAGACCCTTTTTCCCAAGAGCGCGTGGACGTATCAATTTGGAATACCAGCTTTAATGTTTTAGGATAAGATTTCTGCCGAGGTATTTGTCGGACATCTAGATTGTAACTTTATTTTTGTTTTTTTTCAGATTTCAGTTATATGTATGAGTGTATTTTTAACATGTGTTTGAGTAAAAAGACAGATAAGTTTTTTCTTGTAAATAATGCATGTAATTGTAGTACTCTTAATATTACTATTTGAATACGAACAGAATAACAAATGTTGTTAAAAGGGACATATTTCTTTAACTTTTTATTTTTCTGAAGTTACTGAGTAAAATTAACTTAACTACAAAAGTATTTTTATACGTTTTCATAACTGGAGTACGTAATTGAAAGATATAACTTTTGTTCTGTTAGCTTTAAACAATTATATATATGATCTAAATCTCTGAAACGGCTCCGAGGACTTATTATGAAATTTTTTATGCATTTTATATGAAATTTTATATTCGGGGGAGGAAAAGCGTTCTAGATTGGTTTAATTTTTAAAAATGTCATATGTCATAACAGCTGACAGAGTAGCTCGGTGGCGTTGTGGATAAGCGCCGCGGCCCGCGATCTTTGTCGTGACCAAAAAAATATTATCTCGAGCTACTCTGTGCTTCGGAAGGCACGTTAAGCCATTGGTCCCAGCTGCATTTGCAGTCGTTAATACCCTCCAATCCGCATTGGGCCAGCGTGGAGGGTCATGGCCCATTCTCCTTAACCATCCATAAGGAAGGCCTGAGCCCCTGCAGTGGGGACGTAAAAGTGATGATAAACAGCTACGATATTTACGACGATGAAATATCCAGAACAAAGCAAAGCCGTTAAATTTTTACAAAAGTATTTCAACGACAACCTATTAATATCCCATTATTGGCTTTACTTGCTTTCTGCTTCTGAAATATGAAATATTACAACTGATCATTTTTTGGCCAAGTTGCTTCTGATTTGTGCAATTATACAGTCAACAAATCTTCTAGTCATACGGAACTGTTAATTTTCCCACTAGATTTGAAACCTTAAAATATTGAGTATAGAGGAGAAAATCTGTTGGGAAAATTTGACAAATTGTGGACTTGAAGCCGTGTGTACAATTACTATTTATTGGATGCCAATATTACCTTAGCCAACGCCACTGCTGGGAATGTGTCCCAAGCCAAATCTGTGTCTTCTCCAGTCTGCCCTCGCCTTTGACCTCTCAGAATTCTAGCTGCTGTTGCTGTTGTCAAACTCATGCCGTCACCAACCACCAGAATGATGTTCCTATAGAATAAAATTTAAAACTCACTTAACCCAAAAAAGCAGCATAGCATGCGATTTTATGTCTTTATGTCTAAAAGGTTAAACTGATTACGTAACAAAATCATTTTGTCACTAATAGTTGAATATAGAAATATATCAATTATTATCAACGTCAAAGAGCTTATCATAAATATAAATATTATTTTAAAGGACTTATTATTATAGTTATTATGGAAATAATAATCTTTTAATACTAACAGACATGTTAAAAAGTTTTTAATAAAATAATATTGCAGCGCTACTGAAATGTTTGCTGAAAATAATGTTCATTGCCTAAACGACTTAATCAGAAATCTAAAATATTCATTTCATGAAAGAATATCTTCCTCTAAAAATAATGTTGTAATGACTGTATATCGGATAATTTATATATCTCAGAAATGTTTTTTTGAATGATGAGAAATGTCAGTAAAATTTTATAATTATTATAGTATTACATATAATATAATATAATTAGTGACTAATTAATTAATTAATATTAATTCATTGAAATTATATTTGCATTAATTTTTAAATATTATTTGACAAGTTATACACGACGTAATGTTTTGTATGGGATATCCTGAAATAAACTGTTATTATTATTATTATGTATAAAGTTTATTCTTCCCGACCCCTCAACGATTCGAGGGGGTGGAGGATTCTATTAATTATTATTATTATTAATGTATGTAAATATAGTCTGCCGCATAGTGACGGCAATTTTTGTCAAGTCGCAGTAACGCATAATTATGAATCTTAGGTTTATAAATTAAGCATCAGAGTTACAGATTTAAAGATAGTTTTATTTCTTTAATCATGTATGTTATAACTGTGAAATAACCGACTTTAGTCACGAGTAGATACTGAGCCTAATGCCACGAAACGTGTTTAAAATTAGATTTTCAGCGCTAATTTTCCAATGAGTTTATGTCAGTTAGGTATATGGAAAGCAATACCATCAAATTTAAACAGATGATTATGACCCAGTTACCGTTCGGTGGCACGTGTATGTAATGGTAATTCTAAAAATTGACTAAATCTCTTATCATTGTCATGTACAGTTACAGTAGTATCAACAACAGTCACAGTATTTTTGATACAGATAAAGACACAATTTATTTTCGTAATCATACTATAGTAGTTTATGCAGCTGTCATATAAGAAGGGATATTAAAACACGAGAGTCTATAGGTTAATCGAGAGTAGATAATAGGTTGACTCAAGTGTATTAATACCTAAGTTATATGCAGTTTCATACACTACTTTATCTTCACTAGTAGGAAAAATTGAAATTAAACAAAGTAGGTAGGTTACAAGGAAGTAATTTATTGGAATCCCGAATACAAAAACACGATCGGCAAAAAATAAAATATGGGAAGCGCGGGAAATTAAGTTCACAATCGAGTTCACGCATGCGTGCGCCATTTTTTTCACATTCAGCCTTAAACCATAGACTAATTTCATGAATAAAAAAGATAGCGGTACTATAATGAGTTTTATGATACAGTTGGCGGTACTATGATGAGTTTTATACCTTGCATTTTCGAGTTTTGCCCGAACCGAAATCTAATATAACTTTATAGAAACACAAAACAAAAGATCACATTTCCAAGACTGAAATAATCTAAGCTGTACCTAATAAAACTGAAATAGAATATCAGTAAATATGATCCGGGAAATAAAAACTTAATACATAGATAAGATTTATGACAGTTTCAGTGTTCAATTTTCTGTAACATGGTTCTTAGATATTCCAACATGGTTTGTGCTACATTCCTGAGTGATACTATTTATTTATGACTAGTAATGATCCGGTGTCCATTGCGTACTTCAACAATAATAATAAATCATTACTTAAAATTTATAGTTTTAAGCGCGGACATACAAATATTATACAAACCTATGAAAGGTATCGCTATCATAAACAGAATTTTAGTGACGAATTATCTCAATATCAATAACATTTTCACCAAATGAAAATTCGATTAAATTTCGGTGTTTTAACTCGCAATAATCTAACTAGCACCTGTGTTTATAATTGGCGTTAAAATGCACTGGATGAACACAATCAGATAATTCTGTTTGAAGCTTCTCATTTGCGACATGCAAACGTGTATGATACTGTTTAAACAACCTTTGGAAAGGTAAAAATTGGATATTAAGATTTGTACAATATTAAATGTTTGTGTTTTATTTCCATAATATTTCGCCTAAAAAGTCTTAAGTGATGGTCATTATTCCAAGAGCACGATGTCGCATGCGCAGCTAGTGAAATATATTTCTTCTTAATGACGTAAAAAGTTCATTTCAAAAGTTTTCATCTCGTATTCAGCGAAATCAATATTACGGACTTTTTTGATATGAGCGCCATACTTGTAATGGCAATGGCATCGATTTTTAGTGTTACAATAATTTCGTGAAGTATATTTAAGAAACATTTAATAGGAAATTATTTAAACAGTAATATACTTGAAGTAATAACGTTCGTGTTACAATATCCGGAAGTACTTTGATTGCCAATTTATAGATATAGGCTATAGGTATCAATTAATTTCGTATCTATTAATTTCATTATCATTTGACTTTGTTAACATGTCCAATGATTATTCATCGGACACGTGACGGACTCAAATTTGTATAAAACAAAAAATATCAAATAATGGGAGTAATTTGTTTTTGAAAACTCAATAAGTAGTTACAAACATTTTATTTATATTACCTTACCTTAAAATTATTTCGGAGTGTCTACTTTAAAAAACTGATATGTTTTTCGGTTTATATGCAAGGCAAACGATCGCTATAATAAAATGTTTGTTAAACAATTTTCCATGAAATTCGGAACAGGTACCATTATGTACCAGAAAGGGTTATGCCCTATGGGGTGTTTGTCAATTAAGAGCTTCGTGAAAGTCATGTTAACATTTACACACCCCTGAAAATTGAGCTCCGAGTGTAGATATATGAAAGGCAATAAATTGTCTGCCTAAAGATTATGTTCACATTGATTAATAATTATGTGCAATTGTGTTTTGAAAACAGAGTATATTCATTTGAGATAAAATGAACACAAAAAAATGTCTATTCCATTTGAAAATCCATCGAATGGAATGTAAAAATTTAATAATGTGGCCGGAATTTTTCAATTAACCCTATAACTATATATTAATACGTGAAGCAAAAACTTTGAACCCCTTTTTACGAAAATTGCGAGGACGTAGGAGTATGAAATTTGGCACACTTATAGTTTATATGTAGGAGAAATGCAAACGGCAAATATTTTAAATAATAATGCTTATAAAGTACATTAAATCCATAAATAAAACATTACACACACTACTTTGCATTTGACACACACAAACAAGTATTTGCTACACGCATACATGTACTCTGTGGTCAAATTGTTTCTTTGACCATGTCTATTGGCTTCGCAAGGTTTGTTCATTTAGCCAGTGTCAAGTTTTATATTTTTGCCGTAGACATCTATTTATATGTTTGTGATGTTTACTGTGGTCTTACTGAATGTCAAGATTTTCGATTTCAGTAATTTCATATACTTCATATACTATATACTTCATTTTGAGTGATAAGTACAATGCAATGCAATATACGAATGTGCTATCATTCTTATATATTATGTAGCAGTAATCTGAATGAAAAATTTCAACATACAGCAAAAAAATATATAAATCTGTTATTGCTGGTTCAAAGATCTTTTTTGTTTTTAATGTGGAGGCTAAACAAATATTTTTCTCTTTTTGATTTCAATAATTTCATGATAGAATTTTCATTATGCCTAGACGTAGAACAATATCAGGTCGGAATATATTAATAAATTATGTTAAATAACTTCTAATTTAAATTTATTATGGACGAATTTCGACCACTGGGCGACGACTAGTATGTATGATTTAGGACCGGGATATGGTGCCGTGAAATTGAAATAATCTCTTTATTGCTCACACACACAAAAAAATGTTTTCATGTATATAATTAAGTCTATGGCGGTCAAGGACAGTTTTGCAGCTGAAAGTCTTCTCTTGCAAACTGCCCTTTTGGCCAAGAATACTTGGAGGACCTCCTCCGGGTACCTAAACTAAATAATTAAATTAGATGAAGGTAATTAAATTACTTGCATCTATCAAACCAAAATTTTATAAGAATTTCGATAAATATATACCGCTCTAGAAAATATTAATTAATCAGCATCACTAGCCTGTTAAAGTTCCCAAGTACCTTTCTTAATGGATGGAATCGAATCAAATTGAATAGGGAGACTGGGCCATGACCCAACTCTCGGGCTCATAGTAGATTGATGGGTATTAAAGACTGCAGGTGCAGTCAGGACCATATAATATTAAATTTTTGGTCACCCAGCCTATTACCAGCCATTGCGAAAGTTGCTTAATAATCGTATCGCAGAACGAGCATGCTAACCACTGTGTCATTGAGCTTCTGCTCACGGTAGACTGTGACACGTTCTTCTCGCCGAGTAAATATCACAGATTCACGAGACATAGCATTATAATCGCGGTCGGTTGTGATCTTCCTTCACGTTGAGTGTCTGAGACTATGATTTTGGGAATTTAGCTAGTATTTCATTGTTACTGCCTTCATCACATGGAGGTACCTTCCCACATATATTATTAATGTTTTATTATGACACTTTTATATTGTTTGTCAATACCGCGAGAAGAACAATAGAAAAAAATATGTTTCCCACTTTACGAATAGAGGTTAACTAAAAAAAACACAATCGTCATCAGAAAGTGCTCATCATCCTGAACAACTATTTATAAGGCGTTATATTTATAACTCTTAAGATTTAGTTGAGCTGCTAGGGTTAACAGCAGTTGTTCCAATCTTTAATTTTTATACGTCAATAAGAAATGCTCGTCACGTTGAATAATTCTCCCTAAGGCGTTACGTTTGTATCTCTTAAGGTTTAGTTGGGCTTCTAGGGTTTACAGCAGTTTTTCCAGATCTTCGATTTTTCTACGTCAATAGAAAATGTTCATCATATTAAATAAATTTCCCCAAGACGTTGTAATCATTTGTCTTATGGATTAGCTGGATTGCAAAGGTTCTTCATCAGATATTCCGATCTTCATAATAATTTATAGCCTATATGATCATCAAAATCAGTCCAGTAATTTTTTAATGAAAGGCGAACCACAGAATGACAAAATTTTCAAAAGTCATATTTTGGCTTCTGTAACTTGTATTAAGACTCCTTGAAATATTTTTATTTACGTTCAGCGTAAATAAAAAATATTTCAAGTCTATACACACTCCCTGCACTTTTATTATATGTGTGGATATAAAGATTTAGTTATCTATATCTCCACGCCATATGATTGCTACAAAACGAACCTTGAAAGCTACATTCCGTGAAATGATCAAAATTTCCTTGTTACGCGGTCATTCAGCTCTACACAAATACACATAAAGTATAACAAACAAGCTGGAATCTTACATTGCATTAGTATTCTTCTACCGTCTTAGATAGCAACTCAGTTTAAAATTGTATAATTTAAGATAAAACGTGCCCTCCAAGCTGCATAGCAAGTTCCATTTTATTATTTCAATCCTCGTGTTAAAGATAATTTGGGATTTCTTGAACCGATTACGTTCTTGAAATTCAAAGTCATTCATGAATTCTTCCTCTTGTCATGTGAATATTACACTCGTTTACCTCATAATGTTCTTTTGATACTAGACTAAGCATGACACGTTGTGTTATATGTATATCGGTAGTTCTGCCAAGCAACGTTAAGTTTCCAAAAACCAGAAATGAACGCATATGCTTAATAATTAAATTAGTGTTGTAGTACAACAGAATGCCATATTATCATTTGGTATGACAACTTCTAAATATACATAGAAACGAGCAGATATACTTCATCCAAGCTGTAAACATTTTATGGGCATTTGTATTGTGTAATCTATACTAATAATAAAGCCGAAGAGATTGTTTGTTTAAACCCTAAAATCTCAGGAACTCAAATTCAATTCAAATTCATTTATTTGTCAAATTTTTGTGTATACAAAGGTATACCCAAAAATTTGATATGCAAAGGTGTTATAGCCAAATCAAGTCCCAACAAAAATCTGCCTAGTTGGCGTACAAATATTATATAAAAATGTCAAATTATATTAAATTATGTCATAGATTCATAATAAATGTCAATAATTAAATATAACAATGTAAAATGAAATCAAGTGAGAAAAAATACAATTATACATATGAATTAATTTTCAATTAATATTATAATGTTATGTCTTTTAGATAATCTTTTACAGAGGAATAACATTTGTCAAGTAAAAAAAGAAACAAATTAGTTTTGAATGAGCGGAGAGTCTCAATTTTCAATACATCTGGTAATTTATTATAGATACAAATGGCCATGCAGTCGATACTTTAAATTTATTTCGGCAAGTTCTTTTTACAACGTCACAATTTCTTTTAAACAAATCTGGATTTTTCTGTATAAAAATGCAAATTTCATAAAAATACAAACAAGGTAGCGGTATTATATTCAATCTTTTCAATAAAGGCACACAGCTATCATGATACCCCGCACCACACATAGATCTAATGCACTTTATTGCACGAGAAAAGCTCTCTCTGCATCCACCGAGAATCCCCACAGGACAATACCATATCTAAGGCATGAGTAGACGTATCCATGATATGCTGTTAAGGTCGCCTGCATTGTTGTTGTTTGTCTGAGACGATATAACACGTATGCGAATCTATCTAGTTTTGAGCACAATTTATTTACATGCGATTTCCAATTATTATAATTATCAAATGTTATGCCCAGAAATACAGTTTCTTCTACTCTAACAAAAGCTTTATTTTCATATTGTAAATTTATAATGTTCGGTTTACTATTATAGGTTCGAAACTCGACGAAATTAGTTTTGTTTAAGATTAGTTTCTTTCAAGCCAACTAATTATATCTCGAAGAGCATTATTTGCCTCTTCCTCAAGTGTAGTTTTGTTAGTGCCATTAATTAAAATTGTGGTGTCATCTGCAAATAATAGATACTTATGTTTCGTTGCATCAGGTAAATCATTAATATAAAGAAGAAAGAGTAATGGTCCAAGGATACTCCCCTGAGGAACTCTGAATGTGTTAAGAAGATATTGAGAGCGAAAGGTACTTTTTGATGAGCCTATCATTTTATTTATTTCTACGCATTGATACCTATTTTTAAGTAACTTCTTATCCAATCAAATGTTTTATCTCTAATTCCATAACTTTCCAACTTCTGGAGTAGAATTTCATAGGAAACACAATCAAAGGCTTTGCTCATATCTAGAAATAATGCAATTATAGGCATTCTGTTATCTAAACATTCCATAATATTATTTTACAATATACAAGTGCAAAACAGGCGTGAACAGTTGAGCTGTTTTTCCTAAATCCAAATTGTTCTGGTTTTAGTACTTTATTGGTATTAAGAAAGTCAATCATTTTGGAGAGCATTATTTTTTCATGGATTTTTGAAAGGATTGGAATCAACGTAATGGGTCTATAATTATTCATATCGTTTTTATAACCCTTTTTGAATATTGGCTTGACTACAGAATATTTGAGACGATCAGGGAATGTGCCCTTTAAAATTGAAAAAGGGTTATAAAACGAATATGAATAATTGCGCATACGTTAATGGGGTACAAAAATCCAAAGCACATAATTTTAACAATGTAGTATTTATATTGTCATATCCAGTTGAATTGGATTGTTTAAGAGATTTTATCACATCAAATACGTCTTTAGAACTTACTGGAGATAGATATATTGTTTTATATAGTGGTGTCAAATGATGTTGGGACTTAGTGATATTATTATTATTATTAAAATTTATAAAGTAATCGTTAAAAACGTCAGAGATTTCTTGAGGATGGGTATATTTTTTTCCATCCTTTTCTATTTCGTTTATTTCAGAATAGACGTCTGTATTTTTAAAATTATTTATTCTCCATGCAGCTTTGCAACTATTTGTTGACTTGTTTATGTAATTAGTGCTATTTATTTTTTGGGAGGTTAGAATACATTTTTTTTATGTTTGGGAGTATTTTGAATATGTCTTATGATTCAATTTCTTGTTAGCTGCCGATTGGACATATTTGAGGTAGTAAATCCGTTTTTGTACACAGCATTTTCTTAGACCTTTTGTTATCCATTGATTTTTAATGGGTTTTTTAGTTGTTGTTACTTTATATATCGGAAAACAAAGATTGAAAAAGAGCGTGATAATGTCATGAAATTCGTTGAAGGCCTTGTATCATTATCCTCTTCCAATGTCTCAGAGAATAAAAGAGAACCTATATACTTTTTGAATTTATCTATATTTTCAGAGCTAAAGTCACGTTTATACTCAGACCATCTTTGTGGTTTCTCTTGATGTTGCTTTTTGACAATATTAAAAGTAATAGTCTGTGCCGTTTCATGGTCAGACAGTCCCAAATAGTGAGTTTTACTTATTATATTTCGTAAATTACTTGATATAAAATCAATACAAGATTGCCTCCGTGTTGGAACCAAAATATGGTTCACTAGATTAAAATTTGATAAAATTGAATTAAGCTCCTGTGAGGTTTTATTATTTTTCAACATATCTATATTCCAATCGCCACAGATTATGACCGTTTTATTATTATTTACTTTGAGTTTCTTTGCATAATAGTGTTTTATGCAAAGAATCAAAAGATATTTTAACATCGGAATCAGGGGTCCTGTAGATGCATACAACAATAACATTAAATAAAACTAGCTACCGGTGCAAGTTGAATTAATGTTTTTGTGTTGAATAGTCCACTTATATAGGCTATTTAACATCACGCTATGACTTATAGGAGTGGAGCAGTAATGTAAAATGTTATAAAAACGGGAGAATATTTTACTTTTTTAAAGCTTTCCGTGCTTGTGCTGCGCAAACGGTAAAGTTACGCAAAAATCATGTATTACAAAATTGATCCACTTTAAAAGTTCTGAAAAAAGAAAAAAAATGGGAGTAGAAGTTCGTATAGGGCAATAAATCGTTACCATTGTAACCGTTGTTTACAATTTATTTGTCATTTTAATTATATTCCATGTGTTTTTTTAATCCATTATTAAATGATTTAAGCTGTTTACGCAGGATTAAATAATGTTTTGTTTATTAAATAATAATTTTAATCGGTACTATCTTTGTTACTAATATTAAATGCATATGTTTCATTTTCTAATGATCAAACAAAGTAGCTTTCGCTTTCATTTTTGCGATTTTTTTCCAATAACATAATTTAATGGGGAATTATTAATAGCGAGAAAAAATAAAATGTTACATTTGGCTGTCTCTACTGAACATTAGATAACGCTAATGTACTTTTAAAACGGTACTTTGATTTCTGTTATGTTTGTAGTCTTTATTTTTCCCGATTTTTATCAAACAACGTAGCTTTCGTTTTCAATTTTGCGATTTTTCCAATAACATATTTAATGGGGAATTGTTGATCGAGCGAAATAATAAAATGCTACCATTAGCTGGTTTCGCTAGATGACGCAAGTGGTGTTTTTTTTTGTAAGATATTTGTAACTTTAACACAAGATTTCCTAATAAATTACATTTGTCATTTATTAGAACCGACTATTTTAAGAGAAACTCATATGTGATGTCAATAAAGCTTAAATCATTGAATAATGGACTTGGAAAAGGATGTCATGGAATAGGTATAATTAAATTGACAAATTGAATGATAAACAACGGTTTCATGGTAACGATTTAATGCCCAATACAAACTTCCACTCCCATTTTCAGCCCTATATGTGCTTTTTTGGGATAAGATCGACGGCAGCAAATAACAAACGGACAACTACATTTTTGGTCAAATTCACTTTTTTGCGTAAAACGTTTTAGAATACTCTATTCTATCACGTAATTTTTTTTTCATGTCTGAAATATTATTATTTTTTGGGATTAGTTTGCGTACAAAAAGATAACTGAACACCAATTTCACAAAGCAGCGATGTATATACGGAAAATTGTAGTAGTCCGCGTCTACTTCGGTGAAATAAAAGTTGACAGTCATATTTCTACTTTGACAAGGAGACTTTTGTTAGGTAAAGACCTAGCAAAAACTTTGTGAATGTTTCAAATGAAAGATCATGACATAGATACGAAGGTATCAGCAGCAAGTTTCGATTTTCAAACAATCCTATATGCTCACTACTCCTCATGTTTAAATAAGCTCTTTCTACTTTACATGCTAGTTATAAGCACTGAATGCAGTTTATTTGTATGTGAGATGAAACTTTTGTCATACGAGGGTCTAACGAGGTCGCCAGCTGCTTGTACTGCTTTATATTACAAGATGCTGAAAAATGAATGAAAAATATATGTTTATGGTCCGATAATTTTGGTGGATTAAAACTTAGATATTTCTGAAAGCTGCTCAAAATCTTAAAGTTTATGTTTGGCATCAATTTTTAGTTAAAGGTCACAACAACTTAACAGAACAAAATGCGTTATAACTCATGAATGGTACACTTGTGTAAGATGGTTTAAATTGACAACTGGACAAGCTTATGAAATAATAGAAATTTGTACAGAAGGTGTTTCTGACTTCAAATTTTATTTTACACAATATTTGTGACTCAAGAATTCAAACAACGAAAAGGTTAGATGGAATATAATCCAAGAGATCTAGAAACTACATCTAAGTGATCCCTTTGAATTTTATTACAGATATGATTTAAATGAAGTGAAGTCAATGTCTATAGAATTTTTTCGACCAGCTAATACCTACTAGGATCTATAACACACACTCACAGCCTCTAAATTCATCAAGTTAGATACTAGCAAAAATTGATTCCTAAAAGATACAAATATAATAAACATTAAAACACACATCTATAGAAGTGGCAATTACCGATGAGGCAGAATATTTTTTTTGTTCTATTGTAAGATTTTCTTAGAAGAATATTACGATGATTAAACCAAATATGTTTTTATTGCAATAAACTATTTGATTTGGCGTTTGTTAATTGTATTGCTTAAAATCTCTTCCCGAAAAGTAATTAATATTTGCCTTTTTGAATCGCGATTATTGAATTAATTATATTTTAATTTTATTATCTCTTTTATTTTTAAATCTTCTTTTTAAATTTTTTATAATACATAACAATTTATCAGTATTCATAAAAACAAAATTATATTTATATAAGAGTATATAAATATAATTTATACAGTAAAAAATGTCAACAATAATTGATTTTATAACTTAAGTAATTTAAACGTTAAGAAGCACGGCGTATACAAAGATATGTGGCAGTTGACTCATTTAGTGTAGTTTTTTTTTTCTCCCAGATTCTCAAAAGGTTCACAACAAAAAATATCTGCGATAACCACTTGGTGGATAATTTTTTGTTTAGTAAGTATAGTTCCAAATTTGGAAAAAAATACTTTTTATTTTAAAAGTTATTACACTTCAAACCTTTAAAACGCTGTCCTGTGAAACAATATTTTTGTAGATATACGTATGTTCTTTGCGGCCGTCTAGATTTAAGATAGACATATGCTGCCACGGACTTTTTTCGTTATACGTAGCGCACGCATGGAAAGCATAAAAAAGTAAAATAATCTACCTTTTTCGTTACATTTTTCATTGCTGCTCCACTCCTATAAGGCATAGCTTGATGTTATATAGCCTTTTCTCGATAAGTCGATTTTGAATACAAAAGCAATAATTCTATTCGTTCCAGTAGTTCCTGAGATTTTAGGGTTCAATCAAGCAAACTCTTCAGTTTTATTATTGGTACAGATTTATGAACTGCAATTAATAATTTAAAAATAAAACCTAAGCAAACGATTTTGTTTACACTTACGAAATTTCACATAAATACTAATCTCAAATAGACTGACTTATTATTTATGCAATTTCACTAAAATTAAATTCTAAAAGTCTATTACAAAGAAGATATCTTCTTATTCTTCTAGAATGTAATTTTGTTGAAACTTTATAAATAATATTTCAGTCTATTTGAGATTAGTATTTATGTGAAATTTTGCATGTGTATGTATTTTAGAAGTTTATTATTAAGAAGCTAAACACATAAGCATTACACGCAAATTTCTTTTCTGTCTACAAAAAGTTTTTTCTTTCTTCCGTGACTTTTTATATAAAACATTTTTATGAAGAAAATACATTTCTTTGTATTGTGTAACTTTGGAACAGAACTAACAAAAAGTTTACCCAGGAAACTCTTGTAAATTTGAGGCTTACTTATAATATATTATACAATATTACTTACTTCGCCACTGGGTTTTTGTCTGCAGCGTACTGGAGTCTCTTCTGCAAAGTTTGTTGTGCTTGAGCATACCAATAGTGGCGATCTGCATAAATAAAAAACATTAAACTATTTTCGTTATTGTATAGCTTAGTGGTATAGTTGATAAACGCCGTGGCCCGTGTTCGTTTTTGTTAAGTAACTTTCACAGGGGTCGGTCACGGGATGGGTGACCAATAAATTAGCTCGAGCTATTCCATACACCACCGTTCGGAAAGCATCTCCAGCCGCTGGCCCCGGCTGCATTTGCAGCTGTTAATATCCTCTAATCATGGCCAATACTCCTTCACCATTCATAAGGAAGATTTAGACCCCTGCCTGTGTCAGGGCTGACGATGAAACTATTTTCTGGTAGGCTAAAGAGTTACTGTAAGGTCTAATAAGAAGGAAAACCTAAAAATCATATGTATAACGTTTTCAAAGAATTTATAATATTTTATTAATTTTTGATTCATAATACTATAGGCTCTATGGGCTCGCTCGGACCCATTACCTTCCTCAATGCTCTAAACACTAAGTTACCCAGGATCTAAGAGGACTAACGAATCTTTCAAGTACTTGTTACTTTTCACTACTACAGAGCGTATTTTCATCAATGTTCAGGCCATCTACCAAACAGCCGAAAGAAATATTTTTACAAAGTCCTTAAGCATTTATCTTTAAAAATATTTCGCACTTCATTCATGCATTATGTTGAAACGCCGCGTTCACTCCATTATCATTATTAAAAAGTCATAAGTATTTTTTTAATAGTAATAAAGACTTTTACGGAGTCGCTGATCACACACAGACACAATTTTTTTTTTAATATAGAGCTCCCCTAGGGCTGGAAATGCTAATTCGCTTTGGTGCGATGTAATGACAGACTTTTTGACCAAGAGAAATGAAAAAGTATTTTATGCTTTTACTCGCTAACAAAGTGAAGAATTAATGAACAACGGCATTATAATGTTGGTATTCTTATTGATCAAAACTTTAGTGATCCAAGAAAAGTATAACTAATATCTTTTACATCATGCAATTGTTCGAAACTGCAGTTAGTACCCGCAGTAGTTAATCAAAGTTCTACTAAGGCTGTGATACGGCAACTTTTCAATCAACTAGAAACTAGTTCAGTTCTTGTTATGTTATACGGGTAGTCTAATTAATGCTTTTGCACAACGGAACTGTTACTGATATTTCCGTATATTTTGAAAATTATTATTATCGTCATCATCAGTAGCTTATTAATCAAATCTATTAGTGAGAACGGGCTACGACCCACCACGCGGGCACAAATTGGTGGATTGTATTACCGATTGAAGATGTCGGGACCAACGGTTTAACGTGCCTTCCGAAGCACGGTGGAGCTCGAAAAATATTTTTTTGGTCACCCACCCTATGACCGCAATTGCGAGAGTTGCGATCGAGCTCCTCGAATATGAATAATACAAATACTCATACGTCATAAAATTATATCTTAATTTCATTTGAAATGACAACGTTGTCCAGTGGAATGTATCAAAATTTTTTAACTTTTCATCTGGAAATATTTAAAATTTTATTTCCTTGAAATTGTTTAGTTGACGTATTTTTTTATGAATTCACCACTCTTCATTGTCTATGTTTTACGAAAGTTCATCATTAACATTATCGTAAGCATAGTAATGTCCTGTGCGGGATAGTGGCTATTAAATACTGCAAATGCATCCAAAACATGCGAATGAAGTACCTACCAAAACCATGGTTATGTATTTTTATAACTTCCTCTTAAAATTAACGTATTTTAAACTTATTAGCATAACAACAGTTACCGTCATGAGTCACATGATATACCTTTCCGAAAACAAGACCGTAGGTTAGTGTTATATACATGCAAATCTTACTAGATGCGCAGCTCGGAGTAGCTCGGTGGTGAAGTGGATAAGCGCCGCGATCGTTGTTGTTAAACAACTTTCGCTAGGGTCGGTCACGGGATTGGTGAACAAAATATTTATTATCTCGAGCTACTAAGTGCTTCGGAAGGCACCTTATACAGTTGGTCCCGGCTGCATTTGCAGTCGTTAGTACCCTCCAAGGCACATTGGGCCAGCTTGAAGGGACCACCCATGACCACCCGCAATGATGGCCTGAACTCCTGCAGTGGAGATGTAAAAGTGCTGACGATGACACGCGAATCTTAAATCAGGTCTTACCGTAAGTCTCCTTGATTTCAGTCTTCTGAGGCGCCGGTGACATCACCCCCGTACTGATAGTAGTCACCATAATCATAAGGCAGTACCAGCCAACCATGGCTCAACCTCATGTCCTAAGCTACAAATTTATCACCACAAGGATATGCTTACTTTACAATCACCAACACACATATTATTTTTCACCCAAATACTTCATTTACTAAGCCCTTCTTAGTGGAACAAAGGTATAAGGTTTAAAATTTCTACATTTGAAAAGAGTCTTGTCCATTCTGGTTAATATATACTTTGAAATTCGTAGTCCTATTGATATTGTAGCATAGACATTACCTGAAACAAAAAAAAATGTTTAAATCGACTACATTACAGTTATAATAATATGTTGGAAATAGTAACTCATACATAAACAATAACTATGTAGTATTTTTTGTTTTTGATAATATACTAGCTTATGCTCGCGACATCGTCCGCCTGATATAGTTACTTTGAGCAGCTATTCTAAAAACGCTAACGCACATTCTATATTTGACAATGATGAACTTCCATACAAACTTTAAATCCATATTGCAACTTTAAGACTATAAAAGCAACCTATGTGCTATCTCAAGTCAACTATTTTTTCGTGAGAGCTTAACAGACATATACACAAACCTACTTTCGTTATTTTATATTAGTATGGATTAATTATATAAAATAACATTGATGTTCAACTTCGAAGACACTAAAACAAAGAGCTTTATTTATTTATTTAAGTAACAGCAACAGCTACACATGTAATTAACATACTAATGTCCAATTTCTTTCAGGTCTGAGGTTTCAGTACTAAAGTACAAAGATAAATCTCTGAATATCATAAAAGTATTTATCCAATTTGAAGTAGGATATGCGATTGCAAACAGTACTCGTGTTTATTGGAATCTGACGTCACAGCTCTAAATATCACGTTACTGGTTGTTTTGAAGACAATTTAAATGAAATAAGTATTTGTTTTTGCTTTATTTAATAATACTTTTAGGAGAAAGTAGGTCTTATAGCAGTTTAATATTAAAGCTTAAAAATTACTTTTCACAAAACAACCTATAGGAGCGATGATCATACCGCTACACACGTGTTTTGTTTCTAGTTAGGCAACACCATATACACATCAATAACGATATGAAGGAGACACGTATCGCGTTGTATAATAAAACTTAATTGTTATTTACCTCAATTAATTAGTAGCTAAGTGCGAACCTCGTTTGTACGATGTAAGTAGCACGATATTCTATTCCACTAGAAGTAACAGGCATTTAAATAAATAAGAATCTTTTAAGAAGAAACCTAGAAAAATACAGTCGATAAATAATAGAGATTGAATAATATTAAAATTATTGAGTTTAAACGATAGTGACTTCCGTGCCTGATTGACTCGCACTATTGTTGAAGATGTCGCCATTACTGAAGTCCCGGCTTCAATTCCCAGTTAAGTGAATGTAGAAAACTGACATATATTTTCTCGGGTCTGAGTATTGCATACGTATGAACATACGTTGAACGTTGGAATATTAATTTCATTATTCAAAAACATTTGATAGACCCAATTCATACATATTATGATTGTTTTAGCTACTTCACTTGGAATCTGAGTAATAAATATCCTGTACGATGTTGTCTAATTTTTATTTATTTCATGATAGTTCTTACTCGTACAGCAACTCTAATATTTCTAAGAATAAATTTAACTCTTATCACTTTTAACTGTATAGTGTTGCCCAAATGCAAGAACAAGACGAGACTTGGCCAGATTTGGTCTTGGTCTTGCGCCAATACACCTGGTCTTGGTCTTGGTCTTGCGCTCCCAGTCTTGGTCTTGGTCTTGGTCTTGCAGCAAGAGTCTTGCAAGTCTTGCGATTACCTATTAGACTATTGCTATTTATTAAAGTTTACTTTAGATCTTAGGAATTAACATAGCCGTAGTAAAGAACAATCAGATTAATAAATGTCTGAAGATTTGATAAAAAATTCGATTACTGCCACATGGTTATCAACTGAGCTATACGCCGTTTTCTGGGATGGGAGTTTCTTAATAAACATTTACGCTTTATAAGCTTACATGTGCTAAAACATGTAAAAAACAAATTATTTATAATAAATTGACTGTATTTTAAAGAATCTCTCTAGAAAGAGATTGAACCCTCAACTTATATGAAATTTAATTAAAGAGTTTTACGATTTATCATTTATTTCAATAAAAAATAAAATACAACACAAATCAAATAACACAATAGTACACAACAGCTTTGTCATTAGGTTCTGTTACTTTATATCAATTCTTTTGACCAAGAATTAATACAAAGTAACCATCTGGCTGACTCATCACTTAACCTATTTTTATGTTTTAGAAAATAATCTCTCAGCAGGTACTGAAGTTGCAGATATTAAGAGAAAATCACGGGCCATCTTCGATAAAGTCGGATGCTCTGTCTCCATGCGTCGTCCACCAATCTAAAATGTCTTCCGAGCTGGCAGCTCTTGGTTTTCTCAGGTACTCCTCCAACTCGTCTATCACTAAGCCTTGAAGACAAGATCCAGATGACGTCGAGGGACTTTCATACAGTTTATCAAAATCTATTACGTCTTCATCTTCATCACATACCTTATTTTCTTTTCTTGGTAATTCCAGAGATTTGTTCAGTGAGTGTAGACTGTAGTATTCTTCATAAAGTTCATTGAGCTTGCGCAGGCTTTCTGTTTTAAGTTGCTTCCCCCATATTGTCAGGTCAAAAGTCTGAGCCTTAGCCTTGGGTCTAAAATTAAAGAAGTACAATAAATCCAGTTGCTCTTCTTATAATGTTTAAGCATTTTGTCTCGAGCTGCTTGAAAAGCCAGAATGAGCCTTTCATCCACTTCAGATCGATTAGGTTTCTCATCTAACTGTTTTAACATGGATTCAATTTTATCGAGCAAGAGATTGAATGATACAATGACTAGCGGTAATGTAACATATTTTTCTCCACCAAGTTTTGTATATTAAAAGTTTAAAGTTTATTAGAAACTTATGTATTTTTTCGAGTATTTGCCATTCACTAGCTGTGATTTGAAAATCATTCAATTCGGCGACAGAACTGCACAATATGTTAATGCCCGCTCTCACTTTTAAACCAAATCCAATCATATCATGTGTGGAATTCCATCTCGTCAAGAATGGGATTCAGATTTGATGGCACGCCAGCTGCTTCACAAGCAGACTGAAACTTCTTCTTCACTATTTCACTTCTTTTTATTTTGCTGGAAATACTGCGTAACTTTGTTACAGATGTACGCGAGTGAGCAATATTTGGTGCATATTCTTCATCTTCCTCAGTTTCGTCTGCATAGTCTTCATACTGCTGATCTTGCGCGTTAGTGTCAGTCTCACAGTGTAATGCTTAGGTCTTTAATAAATCATGTACACTAAGGTTTAAAATGTGAGCAAAGCACCGGAAATGTTGATTGTCTGAATCAAAGTGTGGTGGCAGCTGTTTGCCTAGTTCATACATAAATTTAGTATTTGCAGTTGCGTTGTCGACCGTGATACCTTGTATTTTATCAATTATGTCATATTCCAATAAGCATTCGTGGAAAATCTTTGCATTATCTTGCCCAGTATGTCAACCGCATGATGGTATAAAATCAAGAACTACAGATCGATACTTCCATTCGTTGTCTATATAATGCATAGTAACCCCGTGGTAACTCCTACCAGCAATTGACGTCCACCCATCAATGGTAAACGACATTTTAGATGATAATTGTTGAAGTCGTTCCTTGAGATTCAATTGGAGCTCTTCAAATCGCTCTTTGACTTTCCTTCTAAGTGTGGACCTTGTCACTACTGTTTTCTGACTTAAATAAAACAATAAATCTTGTGTTATTATTTAAAACATACTAGGTTTGAGCATTTAGGAGGAGGAGGTGTGTTGTTGTTAAATCTAAAGTTGTACTGTAATTTACCAAAATAAAGTACTTAGTTGTTACAGGCCGATTATGAAAACAAATGAAAATATGGGTGCTTTATAAAAAATATTTAACACGATAATTACATACTTAATATGTGTTATGTAATTGTGAGATAAGTAAATTTATTCCTACCTGTCCACTTCTTCCAGCAGTTACGAAAAAGCTTGCGATATCTCCGCTTAATTTTGGTTTAACAGGAAGAAATATTTGTGATTCCTTTTTATGGAAAGATATTAGATGTTTCCTTAAGCTTGAAGTGTTATTATACACCGAACTGTTATTCCTAACTACTCCGTGACAATGCGCTAAGTCCTAGCTGCAAGACGCAAGTCTTGCGGGATTAGTCTTGTTCTTGCTCAAGTCTTGCATGGTCAGTCTTGGTCTTGGTCTTGCTAAAAATACGCGGTCTTGTTCTTGTTCTTGACCAAGACCAAGACTGCAAGACCAAGACTGAATTTGGGCAACACTAACTGTAATTCCAGATAATTTAGCGAGAGGTAATTTATCAAATAATTCTATTAATATACTCTTAGAAAATATTCTAAAGCGCTAACCAAAATCCAAATAAACATCTAAAGGGCTACACCCTTACTTACCTAAAGTAGAAATACAATAACTTTCAGTCAGGTGTTCATATAATGTTAGAAGATAATCGTAAATAATAGTTAGGTCAAAGTTTCCCCAACGAACATAGGCGTCATGAATTTATGCGTTCCAATATTAGTTTCAAAACAATGTCGTTCTGTCCCTTTGTTTCGATAATAAGCGGGCGGCAGAAGTCAGGATTACTTTCACTGCTATAAATCTATCTGCAAGAAATCAAAACGCTCTCTGTAACGGATGCCTTGATCTATGATCCTTGGTAATAATAGAAAGGGTGATGCAAAACAGCGTGGAACCCTTTTCGAGGACGAACGTATACGGTAACACTATCTTTATATGATATTCGAAACAAACGAAGAGAAATAGATTGCTTTGATGTTACAATTCAAATCTTCGGGTGTATATTTTTCGGTAGACTCTTTGACGTTTCAACATAACATTTACCTTGTTGGATCGATCATTGTTTACTTAAAAATAGTCTTTGACCTTATTTCTGTTTTGATAGAAATCTTTAATATCAAGTGATCACAATCATAGAAATAAATTGATTAATGATAAGGGTTATATATAAAAATTTAAGGGTTGATAAATTCTTATTCCATACAATAGAATTCGATAGTTAGGTTTTTCACCTCTTATACAATCTAATATAATGCAACGCGAAAGTTTAAAAGTTTATATAATATGAAGTTTGATCTATCATCACCATCATCACCTTTAAATTTACGTTCCCATTGCAGGGGCTCAGGCCTGCTTTATGGATGGTTAAGGAAGATGGGCCATGACGCCCCACGCTCTATCAATCATTATTACAGTATTTAATCAAGAAGGATGATGGCTTAGTTTTCTTTAAGCCCATTATCTAAGCCATTTCTTATTAAACTGAACAAAAGTTATCTGACTGATGGAGTAAATAAAATTTCTTTTTTCTTTTTACTCAGTCGTCGTTCTTATTCAGTCGTAATAATAATTTACATTTTGTGTATAATTGTAAGTAAGAACCTTACAATGAAATTCAACCTTCTCAATTATATGATTGTAAAACAAAGGATTCATGACAATCTCGTCTCTCTCTTTAATATCGATCGCAATCAAAAGTGATGATACTTCTGGTCGTAACCAGATAAATAACACCAAAGGAAAACTTTATTAAACTTCACCGATAGCCGAAAAGATTTATTCGTTATTCTGATGTTCTAAAGTTCTTTTACCCGATGGAAATGTCTTTCAAATTAATTTTATACCTTGAGCTTGGGTTTAACCGTGCTAAGACTAAATGAAAATTCAACACAATCACCAGATAGTGTTTCTATCTGGAACAGATTAATATATTTTAATATCTTAAACTGACAACTAAAACGTTGTAAAGATTGTCCTTTGTTGAATCGCAATATTAAATTTCAACTATACATTGAACAAAATAATATTAAAAAGAAATATGAAGATAATCATTAATTAAAAACTTTATATCGAATTTCATTGAATATCTTAAAGTACTTTTTTTACGTTCAATATCATAGAATACAATATAATTTAAAAGTAAAGACTTGAGTTTATGTATATTACAATGGCATATCAATAACCTTTTATATGTATAGTATAAAACTTATGTTTATTAATTATATATTTAATATGTATATATTTATGATGCTATTTAACCATTACTGTATATGAAACTTGTTTAGATCTATAAATTAATTTAAAAAAAAAGTTATTTCATACATAATAATTGTGAAATTGTGTAAAATTAAATTTCCTATACCTTACGACAAAAATATGTATCTTACAACTTTATAAATAACGACTTCCTGCGTTTAGAAATAAGAAATATAAACACAAGTAAACAATGAATAATAAAAGGCAATTAAAAGTATAATTGAGTTTTATTTTTGGTCTAAATGTTTTCTTTGTATTGATTTACAATGAAAGTAAAACATTTACAAAATATTAATAAGTATTAGATAGTAATACAATATTTCAATTGACCTTTAATTTGTATATTCAAAGAAAGACGGAGAAGTTGATTCAAAATTGGAGGTTAATCCGCCATGTTACATTTCTATTTAGTAAAACTATCAACCATAAAGAAAAATGTGAATTAGTTTTTAAATTATAAGAATAATACGCCAAAACACTCATTCTGGAATATTTTGTCTCTAAATTCTATTAATCGGGAAAATCCGGGGGGCTTGATCAATTAGGAGACATGACCCTATGACATTAGTTAAGAAGAGATTATTAAAAGACCAGCAATCACGAAACTGGATAAATTTGGAAAAGGAGATTATTCTTTGAGCCGAATGTGAAACGAAATTAATTAGTTATGTCGAAGAAGATGAAAACAGAAATATTGGATGTGAACTCAGGCTAAAATTCGCGCGGTTGGATCTTCTGTCTGATTGTTATGTGCTGTTTTGTTTTCTCAAAAAAGACCTCTGAAAAGAACAGAACAGAAATAGGTTACAGATATTAAACACCAATATATGTATCAATTATGAATATATTTATTACAGAAAAATCACAATCATATAGCTACGTAATCATTTCATATTATTACACCATTTTTTTTTTATGGGATAGGGAGCAGACGAGCAGACGGATCACCTGATGGTAAGTGATTACCGTCGCCCATGGACACCTGGAACACAAGAGAGGCTACAAGCGCGCTGCCGGCCTTAGAGGGAAGGGTTGAGGGGTAGAGGGAAGGGAATAGGGAGGGGTTGGGCCTCCGGTACTCTCACTCACACGACGAAACACAACGCAAGCGTTGCTTCACGTCGGTTTTCTGTGAGGCCGTGGTATCACTCCGGTCGAGCCGGCTCATTCATGCCGAAGCGTGGCTCTCCCACGGTTAAAAATCATTCACCAATCATGCTTCTATTAATTATAATTCTTGTTTTTATATAATAAGTAACTATAATCTATGTTATTACCAAACTAATATCACACGACATATCAATACCAGAAGAGATTTTACCGCTAGCTCGTCCGAACAAAAAGTGCCCTCTCAACAGAGCATTTTCTTTTACATTAACCATAACCAAACACGAATGTACCTCACCAAACCTAAAAAGCACGATTTTTTAACAGATTATGTGTAATGGAGCATGTCTCATCTCCTGTCTTCGCTGATTTCCCCGTTTTTAGAGTTCCGTAGTAATCTATAAGGGTAGTTTCGTTATGTTCGTCTGTCCGTCCGTCGTGCGGCAGTTTAGTTCAAAGACTATTTTTATGAGACACCCGTCACATAAATTATATCAACCCAATGTATCGAGTATACACGTTAATTACGCCAGCAACGTGAAAAAAAATTACCCGCCAAGTTTGGCGGGTAATTTAAGTATTAAAATGATGAAATGTGTTTTACGAAAGGAAATTAATACATCGAGCTTGTTCACAATTTCATTAAATAAGTACAAAGATGTCTGTCTTTTACTTTGGAACTAACTCTTAGTCTCCCTCTATCTCACTCTCAGAACATAGTTTTAGGAACCTCAAACTTTGTGCAAAGGAATTGCTCATTTTACTTACCCCATCCGAGAATTCTAAACTTGTGTCCCAGTCAAGAACTCCTGTCCCGGATTGACAGGTATCTAAGTAGTACACAGGTTTAATTAGATTTTATAAAAAGTTTCATAAAATTTCAAGTCACGTCAAAACTTAATTGGTTTTTCTTGATTGTATTATATTTTTCCTTGATTACACAAGTATATAATCAAAGTATATTTTTATTACTCCACGATATTAATATGAATTGAAAAAGTAACTAGCGAAAAATTTTATTACAACCATTTCTGCGCGCAAAACGGTTTTGAAATAGAGGGCTGAGAGCACAATGGAACTTGAATTTATATATTTTCTTATAGGTAATTATATAATTAATTGTATGTTGTTAAAATGTTATGTGTAAATGGAAAATAGAAAAACGAATATTTATGAAATATCTATTTTCACACACCTATATTGTAATATTAAAGTCACGGCAGGCTACCACAATATGTCATATTTCCTCCGTTCATTTTGAACTCCACCTGGAACGCATTAACATTTAGAATCAAGTGCATAAATTTGATGGTTATGTATAGCCTGATGTGCTTTTGATTGTACATAATGCTCTCTTAAACTTGAGATGAAGGCTAAAGACTGCAATTACATAGCTAATTGAGTTAGATAGAAACAGAGGGCGGAATCTATCTATATACCTTTACGCCCTATCGTTAAGCAGAGAGGACCGAACTCCGAAAGGGTGGCATTATGCGTCAAAAAAGGTTTTCCATTAATTATTCTCAAACTACTACTATTGTTGTACAACTGGTGTCAAGAGACCTAGGCTTCAAACTTATTCGCATGTATATATTTTTTTCCTTTTATACTATAAGAATATAATTACAACAAGAAATGTAAACATAATGAAAATTACGTTTGGAGACTTCAAAAATAGCTTCTTATTTTTTTTTTTAATTTAAATTACAGCTTATTTAGACATTATTTCTATGTACAAACTCTTGAAACTTGTGATTTTGGTTTAAGTGCCCTCCTAAGAAAAATTACGTTTTTATTAAAACTCCAAGTCCGAATGCGAGTTCGATGAAAGCAATGAAATTATTTCAATATTCTAATATAAACAGTGGCGAATTTAAGGGGGGGCTGAAGGGGCTACAGTCCAGGGCGGCAAATTTAAGGGGGCGGCGAATTTTACCTTTTTGACGTGATAACATCAAGTCAATCGATAAACACTGGCAGCACATACGAAGAAGTGTAACGTCCACGCGTGGCGGTGACTTCGTTAACAATTATGTCCATTGCTGTTTTTGCGTGCATCTTTTAATAAATTTACGATGAAAAGAAGCAATGAACAGAAAACACGGTATTGATTACAATTTTTTCGTACAGTACGATTTGTACTAGCGTGGTCAATGTTTTTTTATTCAGTTTTCAGTCTCGACTGGGCGAGCGCAGAGGATTTTTGAGGCTTGTTGAGGCTATTTTTGACCATCCCAGCTACTAATTGTTCAGCAGAAAGGTCATTCTCTGTTCTGAAACGGACGCAAGATTATTCCCGCTCTACAATGCGTGAAACACGTCTTCAAAATGTAGCAGTCTTAAGCATTGAACATGTGATAACTAAGAGTGTGGACTTTGAAGACGTTATTGAGACGCTTTTTCAAATACCAAATCCCGAAGATTTCGAAGAAAACAATTGTAATTTTCTTTACCAGATTCTTTATTCTTTACCAGAAGTATGATTTTATGTTTATTAGTTTCAATCTTTTTCAATCGTTTCTAAAGTAAGTTTACATTTTTGTTATTTGGATCAACAAAATATTAGATTTATATCTTATTAAATTTTTACTCAAATGTTACTATACCTACATACAAATAAATATCGTTCTTTGTGTATTGACATGTTGGGAGTTTTACTCTCTCCTGTAATTTATGACTAAAAAATAATTGAATCATACTATACTTAGTATTATTATTAAATGAGAAATAGCTAAAGTAAATAACAATGAAGAGTGCGCGTGTGACCTTTTTTGCTAAGAATATATTAAAATAGAGTAAACAAAGAAGAACATTTAAGACACGAATAACCTATTATCAACCGGCGCTATACTGGTGGACGTGGACCGCGGGAGTGGCTGGGGCTGGGCTGGCGGGGCGGCAATACGCTATCAGTCCCTAGGCGGCAAATATCTAAATCCGCCTCTGAATATAAATCGTATAAAGAGGAAATATTTGATCGTTTTTTGGTATCGATCATGGTTATAAAATGCAAGACCGATATTATTATTTTTTTATACGCGGGTGACATATGTTATGAGTTAGTTATAAATTAAAAATCACGTTGGGTGAATGATCACTTATATCATTAACTGATCGATCTTCTTATTTCCATGAAGTTCAAAAAGGTTTATATAGCAATAATCGTAACAAATTTATAAATGTAATGAACCGGCTACTTTAAAGATAACAGCTAAAAAGCAGCTATCATTATCCTTTGGGAGTCAGCATTTTGAGTTAACAAAATTATCTTAATTACGTTTAATAAATGAGAACCTTTTAGGAAGCTTAATTTATATGAACACTTTTTACTGGAACAAATTTTGTTTATTTTCTAATTCTCTTTAATTTTATAGTAGCAATAATTTTTTAAATATTTAGGACCTGTATATTTCTCATTAAAATTTACAAGAAATAAATAATTTCCTTTTATAAAACTTGAATTTCTGTATCTGAATAAAAAAATTGTTAACGTCATTTAACGAAAGAAACAATCCATATCCATGTTAATAATAATAAATAGCTATATGTGTTACAGATCTCAAAACTTTAGAATGCCTGGATAAATTCAGCGAACAATTTCTTTTTTTAATTCGTTTAAATCCGACGAAGGTTCCTGAAAGGTAAAAATAAATTATTGAGAAGAATGTACAAAGGTAAAATTACTCTTTTTTAGTCGCTGGCGCTGACCGAGTTAGTAATTTATGAAATTTTGCATTTTTATATAGAATTCATTTAAGGTGAACGTCCAATCTAACACGCATGCAATGTAAGTACGAGCAGCTTTTTCTACGACTTGGTATGAATCTTCTATTATCCGTAGCATCTACACCGACGATTCGCATTATGTGAACAAAGATGATATGCGATGTATGTCGATGGCGTCATACGGATTACTTCCATTGAGATACTAGCATTACTTCGCAGCGTTATGTCAAAACTGACACAAACAACAAATCATTTAATTATTGCAATAAAATATGGTTCACAAAAAAGGAATGTCAAGGAATATAAGTATATCATACTTTATTGTTAAGCATCATACAATAACTTAAACTATTTGTAGTTACTTAATTATTAACTATAGTGTTTCGAATAATAAATTTTATTTTAAAACTTATTTACTGAATAAAAACATTTATCATCTAACCATGTTTACAAACGTGATTTAAATAATTTATGTGGCAACAATTTCAGTTCATCCGGTATGTTATTCAAATATCTTTATTGACATCACATATGAGTTTCTATTAAATATTCAGATGCAGATGCAGTGAAGATTTGATCGCCTTAATTATGCCTTTATTTTGATCGACTTTTCAGTCAAAAACAAACCAAATATATAAATTCTGTACTTCTTAGTTATATTCATTGCTTCTCAACAATCTGTTACGTATGACTTAGGAACTTATGAACTTTACTTTGCTGAGACACTTAAGAGCATGCACATAAACTTAACACATAATACTAAAAGCTTTACACTTACTTGATCACAGCGCGAACGGGACATCTAGCAACCGAGTAGTTTTAAGTAAAATATAGAACCATAGATTATTATTATTAGAAAAATATTATTTATTAAATAATACGTATTTATTATAATTGATTAATTAATTCATTTTTTTTTCAAAGACAAGCTTTAGCTTTATATTATTTGGATCAGAGATCTTGTATAGTTAAGTCAAACGAGGGTGAATTCGACAGAGTTAGATTATTTATGACCTTCCAGTTTCATCATCAGAAGAATATCCAGAGGGATATTATATCAGCCTAAAATCTTTAAGACCAAAGTAAGAACTAACTTTGATGGGTTTGCTTAGTTTAATTACAAAGGTCCAATGGCCACCTTCCAACTCCATCATCGGATCAGCTATTGCATTCTCATCTAATTTATGCAAAATTTCAGCTCGATCGCAAAGCGGGAACTGCGTTTAAATTTGCTAGTAAGATTCGACATTAGCACGGCAAAATTATTAAACTTCTACAAAATACGTAGAGGTTAGCGCTTTTAATCTGAGATGTGCTAGTTAAGCAACTTTTGCAAGAGCTGGTTATGGGATAGGCAACCTATAATTTATGATCTCGAACTCTTCCGGACGACACGTGAAGGCTAAATCTGCGGTCGCTAACACATACCAATCCTCACTGAGCAACGAGGTGGGTCATGGTCCATTCTCCATAATCGATTCTATTCCATCCAATGGGAGAGACATGTGTCTCAGTAGTGTGTACATTATGAGGCTGGTGAACATGATAACGACTGAATATGTCTTTAGAATGTCTAAATGACGACCAGATTTTTTGCATAATGCGGAAACTTGTACTAAATTATATTTGTTATAGATATTTTATTTGTTATTTGTTATAATCATATTGTGAATGACGCTGTAAGCTCCAATGAATATTTAAAATTATTGTTATTGAAACAAGATAAAGCTGTAAAAGCTGCAAGTTATAAAAAAATCTAACAAGGTCGTTGACTGAAACATCTATATTTTCACTTTGGCTTAAATCAAAACGCTGAAATATTCGTAGAACCACTAATGAGTTAGTTTAATACTTACCAACATTAAATTTTTAGGGCTCGTAGTTTTATACAAAGTACTTGTTTATCAACTTTTTAACACGAAATTCACATTGACATTTCCGCTTAAAAATAAACATCCGAGAGTAAATTAGAGTTCCATACGAACATAAAATATAAAAGACAGATTTTCCTCAAATTTCGTAATTGTTTTTTTTTATTTTAGCGAAGTTGTTCAGAAATAAAGAAGCGAGGGATTGTTTAAAGATTTTCGCGATAACATCGTCCTTGTAACATATCCTGATTGGTAAAGATTGTATGTTTATAGATAAGTGCTACGCTTTCTTCATCTATACATATCTAAGTCGCTTTCCGCTGTCTGTACGCTGAGATCTATTAAAATACACAACAGATTTTAATACGATTTATTAATATACCTGGTGATTTAAGAGGAAGTTTCTTGTGTATAATACAGGACAACGCGAGCGAAGCCGCTGGCAGAAAATCTAGTGTATAATAACGTGTTTATTCATCGCACGAACAAAGAAATAATCAAGTAATTTAGTACCTTTTTAACCCTAAAAATTAGAATTTTTGCTCGTGAAGCAAATTTTACCATTATTATAACACGTGAGTGAAACATAAACTTTTGAACAATTTTTATAAGAATAGCACCAACAAAGGCGTATGAAATTTGCTACATGAATTTTTTATAATTACCTATAATAGAAAATAAGAGTAAAATGCTTATATTTTGATAATTGTTTACTGTATATTAATAAATCACAAAGATGTTTATTATAGTCCTTGATAATAAAACCCAAATAATATTTAAGCTTTATGATTGAATTTTGATATTTGCGCGACCATTATCGCTCTTCAAAACTTTATCAAAGCAATTTAAAGCCACAGACAAAAGTCAAATAAATAAATACTAAAAAGTTTTGTGTCATTTTCAAAGTATTATAATTATCTTGTAGGTGTGATATTACATTCTCTGAGAAACAATTAGCGAGCTAGTCAGCCTCAAGATTAATTAATGAATTTAGCAAAACGATATCTGTAGCTTTAATTTCGTCGCTAAATTAATGAAAATGTAAATATTCAACTTGGTTCTAAAACTCAGTTTTTAGAGGTTTAGTAATTTATTTGCATATCATTTTATCGAAAATTAAGGAATTCCTAAGACCTCCAAAATAAGGAAAATCCTGATAAACTTCATTGAATTTGCGTCTCCATAAAATTAATTGCAGATTATATATTCATATTTAAACTACTTAACTGTTTTGCGCGACATTGATCGAGTAAAATCACAAGTTGGATGTAATTATGTGCGACTAACCTAGTCAGTGTAATTATACGACCATATATTAAAATATTATTATTTATCATGGTAGGCTTATCCATTTATCTTTATATGTTTAGTGCACACGAAATAACAGAAATAATTAATACTTTTTAGAAGTTTTTACTTATCGGAATTTATTATAGAAAGATCTCCAAATATAAAGTAGGTAGTTTATATTGCCATTTCACACGCAACGTGGCAGTAATAAAAGTATTTTTATGGTTAAAAAAGCTACGGTATTAGTCGAAATGATCAATCACGTGTGCCTCATTAAGATTGTATGTTTTTTTTTATTTAGATATACTATAATATATTAAGAGATTTCATTCTGGAGCCAATTCCATTCTATAAACACTCTGAATAAACTAAACAAAGAAATAAATGGGTTCATTCTTATATAATTACGTAGTCTCATGTAATCAATGAAATATTTTTACTTCTGTATACAATATGCAGTTTGCAGAGATAAAATGCGGTATGAAAATAGAATTGATACTATTACCTGATTAGATATTTGTATTCATAATATATTATCAATTTTGAATTCACAATGATATACTGAAAAATATTTTTAATCTAAAATGCTTAAAAAATTCACTTTATCCCTGGCGCTCTGTAATTATTTTCCATTATTGTAATCTAGTTCATTCAGGTAAAAATAGGGTTGTGGTTACGCCTACACAATTTTTAAATATGAGTAAGTTACTAATTTTGTCTTTGGATTCCGTTTCTACTCTAATTTCATATCATTAACGTTTAAAATTAGAACTTGACTGAATTTTAAAATGTATACCTACGTAACAAGAAGTGGTACTCTTACAAGTGAACTCATTAAAGTTCTTTCAGATTCCATTTTCTTTACTAACAATAAGTTTCAATTTTCCCGCTTCTTCGTAGTACCTACGTTTATTTTATAAGTTAGTCGACTTTATTTACTTAATAATTTTAGATCATATTTTCCTTAATGATTTCCTTATAATTCCACGAAATTTAGAACCAATCGTTAAACAGCAGGAGTAAGTTCCTTTATGTGAAAATAAATTTAACTTTAATATTTTTAAACTCACACGATTTGTATACATTATAATTATATGCAATCGGGTCTTGTTCGTGCATTTTTTAAAACAATTAATTTACCTCGACGTTTCGGCTACGTTACAGCAGCCGTTTAGATGGCAGCTATCTTCTATCAGCTATCTTCTATATCGCGGCAAACATTACCTTCAAATTGATGGTGTCGCCATGGGTAGCCCCGTAGCGCCACTTTTGGCCAATATATGGATGGAACATGTCGAGTCATTGATAGATTACCAGTCACATGGGATCCGTATGTGGAAACGGTATGTAGACGATGTGTTCTGTATCCTGAAGGGCGACAAACCGGAGATTGAGCAGTTCCTTACACACGTCAATAATATCCATCCGAATCTCAAGTTCACCTATGAGTTAGAGAGTGACAAAACCTTACCCTTTCTGGACGTTAAAGTCATGGCGCAAGCTGATGGGTCCCTGAAACACACTGTCTACAGGAAACCAACACACACAGACAAGTACCTCCACGCTTCATCTCATCATCATCCTCAACACCTACGTTCTGTGGAGACAACTCTTATTAACAGGGCTAACGCATTATGTAATACTGACTTCTTAGCAGATGAGTTGTCCCATGTACAGGACGTGCTAAGGAAAAATGGATACAGCGCAAGGAGGTCATACCCTATCCGAAGGTGTAAGGAAAGACTACCTAAGGTTCCCAGGCAACGGGCATTTTTAGGCTATGTTAAGGGAGTAACGGACAAAATCGGTTCCATTTTGAGGAAAAATTTTTCTATAGACACCATTTTTACTCCTTTATCAAAAATGTCACACCAATTGCGATCACCAAAGGATAGTATTCCTTACCAAAAACCTGGCGTTTATAAAATTGACTGCAGCTGCGGTAGTTCATATATCGGACAAACGAAGCGGACTATCGCCGAACGTGTAAGAGAACACATAGCAGCGGTCAAAAATCGTCAAGTGGAGAAGTCCGCGATTGCAGAGCACTTATTATCATCTGGATCAAACCACTGGATCGAGTTACATACACCTCATGTCCTTTCCACTGAACGACATTACTATCCAAGGATTGTTCGTGAAGCGGTTGAAATCAAAAAACACAACAATTTCAACCGGGAAAGTGGATATAAACTCTCACCAACGTGGAATCCGGTTATAAAAATGTATAAGTGTCGCGATCGCAAACAACCACGAACAATATTCTCGGATACCGTAAGTGCAGTGTGTCGCCACCTTTACGTATAATAAAATCAAGTGGAGGGTACATCTGAAAATCAGTTAAAAACATTATTACCGGATTACCCTCAACTAAAATCAGAAGACGACACCCGCCAGTTCTCCAGTCTCCTCGTGACCACGGCTGCTGTAACGTAGCCGAAACGTCGAGGTAAATTAATTGTTTTAAAAAATGCACGAACAAGACCCGATTGCATATAATTATAATGTATACAAATCGTGTGAGTTTAAAAATATTATTAGCAAACCGATACGGGCCGGAAATTGCAAACAAAGTGCGCCATCTAGAATCGTTACGGAAGAAAAAAGTGAGGTTAGAGACTTCATCAATTTTTCTAACAAAATGTCGTGATAACGGTTTGATACCTACGTGCGTTCGTATTAAGCCGCGTGTACACATAGCACATTCCAGTGACATTCTACGGAGCGCGAGTGTTCGTCTTCTTAAACAACTGATACGTAACGGTCATCGTGAGTTGGACAGTGTACAGCGTGCCCTTTATAAAGTGCATAGTGAGTGTGTGTCCGAGCTATCGTACAGTGATTTTGAGTTATGTGATCGCGTAACGTATCAGCAAGCAAGCAGAATTTTCGAGTTATCCACGCAAAAGCATGACCGTAAATTCGAAAAATTGCTGTTTCGTAGTGGAAGATCAAGGATCACTGGGGAGTCAGTTGATGACGTCATCAACTTATCTGATACTACACTTGACGGTGCCACTCGCAGTGTTTTAGCAAAGGGACTGAATTTTGCTACTACCCCGAAGAGGATACCGTATGAACATATCATCAGCAGTATAGAGGAGACAATAGTTCGTAATAAGGTACCAACTGATGATGCCGACGCTTTGAGGCAAGATGTCGCTATCGTGTTACGTAAATCCAAAGTACCTAAGAGCAACGTCACGAGCGAAGAGCGTAGAGCTCTTAAGAACTTGAGAACTAATAAGGACCTTCTCGTTCTCAAGGCCGACAAAGGCAACGCTACCGTCGTGATAAATACTAGCGATTACGACTCCAAAATACTTGCTCTGTTGCAAGATGATAACATATATAAGCCGGTATCGTACGATCCAACTGCGAGAGTTACAAGGAGAATACGTGCTGTTATCAGGGATTATAAACACCTTTTCACCGAGGACATCTTTGAGAACCTATACAAACCGAAGATAGTACAACCACCAAAATTATACGGATTGCCGAAAGTGCATAAGGCCAGCGTTCCACTGAGACCGATTGTGAGTCAGATTGACTCACCTACTTATTATTTGGCAAAACACGTTGCTTCCGTACTGCAACCCCTTGTGGGCACTACAACATCCTTTGTGAAGGACTCGCGTCATTTTGTACAGATCCTTGATGATACAAAACTGGATCCGGATGACGTAATGGTGAGTTTTGATGTTGAGTCGCTGTTCACCAAAGTTCCAGTTAAGGACTGTCTAGAGGTTGTTAGGATGAAACTTAGACAAAACGATATACCGGAAGGGTACATGGTTCTATTACGGAACTGTTTAGATGGCAGCTATCTTCTATATCGCGGCAAACATTACCTTCAAATTGATGGTGTCGCCATGGGTAGCCCCGTAGCGCCACTTTTGGCCAATATATGGATGGAACATGTCGAGTCATTGATAGATTACCAGTCACATGGGATCCGTATGTGGAAACGGTATGTAGACGATGTGTTCTGTATCCTGAAGGGCGACAAACCGGAGATTGAGCAGTTCCTTACACACGTCAATAATATCCATCCGAATCTCAAGTTCACCTATGAGTTAGAGAGTGACAAAACCTTACCCTTTCTGGACGTTAAAGTCATGGCGCAAGCTGATGGGTCCCTGAAACACACTGTCTACAGGAAACCAACACACACAGACAAGTACCTCCACGCTTCATCTCATCATCATCCTCAACACCTACGTTCTGTGGAGACAACTCTTATTAACAGGGCTAACGCATTATGTAATACTGACTTCTTAGCAGATGAGTTGTCCCATGTACAGGACGTGCTAAGGAAAAATGGATACAGCGCAAGGAGGTCATACCCTATCCGAAGGTGTAAGGAAAGACTACCTAAGGTTCCCAGGCAACGGGCATTTTTAGGCTATGTTAAGGGAGTAACGGACAAAATCGGTTCCATTTTGAGGAAAAATTTTTCTATAGACACCATTTTTACTCCTTTATCAAAAATGTCACACCAATTGCGATCACCAAAGGATAGTATTCCTTACCAAAAACCTGGCGTTTATAAAATTGACTGCAGCTGCGGTAGTTCATATATCGGACAAACGAAGCGGACTATCGCCGAACGTGTAAGAGAACACATAGCAGCGGTCAAAAATCGTCAAGTGGAGAAGTCCGCGATTGCAGAGCACTTATTATCATCTGGATCAAACCACTGGATCGAGTTACATACACCTCATGTCCTTTCCACTGAACGACATTACTATCCAAGGATTGTTCGTGAAGCGGTTGAAATCAAAAAACACAACAATTTCAACCGGGAAAGTGGATATAAACTCTCACCAACGTGGAATCCGGTTATAAAAATGTATAAGTGTCGCGATCGCAAACAACCACGAACAATATTCTCGGATACCGTAAGTGCAGTGTGTCGCCACCTTTACGTATAATAAAATCAAGTGGAGGGTACATCTGAAAATCAGTTAAAAACATTATTACCGGATTACCCTCAACTAAAATCAGAAGACGACACCCGCCAGTTCTCCAGTCTCCTCGTGACCACGGCTGCTGTAACGTAGCCGAAACGTCGAGGTAAATTAATTGTTTTAAAAAATGCACGAACAAGACCCGATTGCATATAATTATAATAAATTTAACTTTAACAAAAAAAAGTTTTTGAAGCTTAGTATTTTGCTTTTGGGTCCTTGATAATGGCTCTAATGTTTAGACATTAGCTGTACAGTTTTACCAATAAAACGGTCAACATATTTCAGATTTCATAGTAATCTAATTAAAAAAAATTCACCAACTAAAACTTTCCTGAAAACATTGTAAATCGCAAACCAACTAAAGGCATTGATCTTAAAATAATAATTATTACTTTATACTTCACGAAACCGTGGGCGGTTATAAAATTATTTGTTGTTGAGGCAAAACAGAAGTTCATAATTAATTTGTGTTTCTCAACAATTAATTAAAACAGCTATTCAATGACAGTCATATCTAATTTATCATTCAACGCCAAAACCTACAATGGCTATTCATCAAATATACTTAACTTTTTTAATTAAATTTTTGTATTACCGTCGAGAAAACACTTCCCGAATCTTTTAGAGTAATTAATTTATTTTATTTTCCAGTTCAGTTGATTCGGATATGTAGAAAGAATCGCGGACTAGAGCAATATTATTTTAAGCAAAGTTGCTGTCTATCACATCTGCCTAGGGACCGTTTAAATTTCGTGATAATCCTAAAAGTACTTTTCATTCCATTTGAATCGATCGGCTTACCTTACATTCACGTCAAATTATTATTTTAATCCTTTATTTCCTTACATTAAGAGACTTTATTATTATTTTTATCATGTTTATATGTATGAAGATTGTGATAAAGTGTTTTGCAATTTAATTAAGATCTCAAAATATTTTTGTTCGATTTCTTTTTTTATTTATTTATTTTATCTGAATCTTCTAATCAAACCCTTTCATCTGATACCAACATGCATTATGATAGTTTTTAAAGGTAACTAATTAGCCCACCATCTTGGATGGTTCATTATATAGGATAGATTGAAATAATCTTATTATTTTCTTGTCTTATAAAATCTGTTGCTAGATTTAGCGAATATATATTAATAAAAACTACTAATAACCCTAGAAACAATTTTGTTAGTCTTCACTTGGTATTAGCATGATATTGCTTAAACAAAATTTGAGGAAGTAAAAAGGAAGAAGTGGTGTATTTATAAATAAATGAAATATAAATGGTATTGAAATAAGTATTATTTTCCTATGAGGGATTTAAAAATACTTTAAGCTATTAATCAACCTAAGCATATTTGGTTAACGTCAATGTGGTATAGTAACAGAACAGATTTTAGACACATTAGCGCTATCTAAGCTTCCCCAACTGCTTCAAATAGTATCGGTTATATTCGCCTTAAGACTATTATGCATACAGTAGTAACAATTCAGTTATCTGGCGAATTATGTGGTTCGGTTATTCTGCTAATTAAAATGCAAACTGGCTTTGTTGCGGAAATATTTTTATCATTTTATGTGATTCGAATTAGGTTCAATTGTATTTATAGTTTATTATCTAATTCATGAAGATTTTTATAAAATACTTTTAGTTCTTTTTTCTTTGTTCTGTGTGTTTGTATATTAAAGTTTATTTTAATAGTGATCAGTTTTACTGATAAGATTAATCTCGATGTGCTTATTTTACACATCGAGATTTTGTGATCGTCATTAAGTCCTCTTCATAAAAAGGTTGTTTGGTAGATATTGCTTTGAGCGATAAGACCGCTTACTCTTACACTGTAATGTAATGATCCGAATATAAAATTTAATTTAATTTATCCGTATATTAATGTGTCTGTGTTATTGACAATAATTTTACCTAATATTTTAATTGAGAAGAGAAAAACTAGATAGCGCTATGCTTAGTATGTCTGCGATACGAAAGTTAAGGATATTTTGCAAGGGCGGTTATGGGATGGGTGACCAAAAGTTTATTGTCTCGGGTTCCTGCGTACTTTGGAAAGCACATTAAGCTGTTGGTGCAGCTGTATTGGCACTGGCCCGCGTGGTGGGTCATGGTCCATTCTCCTTAATCGATTCTATTCTATCCATAGAGAAGGCCTGTTACCTTCAAGCAGTAGGATAATAGGCTGGTGTGGATCAGTTCAGTAGGAAAGGATATTTCTTTAATGACATCTTTCAATAAAATTAAACGAAACCAAAAGAATATATTATTAATAAATAAAAATTGATCAAATATAATAAATTCAAAAGAATATATTGATCAAAAGCTTCTATATTAATTGATGGAATTTATTCAAGGATTTATTTCACCAGTTCATTACAGAATTAATCTGTGAAGAACTCGCGAAATAAAATAAGACAAGAAAGTGATAGATACTTCTTACAATAAATGAAACCATAAATAACTTATTATATACTGTTCAAATAAAAACCTGAAATATGAGTAGAAACTGTCAAACGAAGCCACAAAAGTTTCATAGAAACGGTAAAAAAGTATGTTCAAATTCAAAAATAAACCTTTGTAAGAGTTTATAATTAAATGACCAAACATTTTCTCGAGATCCCAATACGTTTTCCTCAATAGGAAAGGGTTATGAAAATGTTTGGAAACTAGAACTGTTTGTTATAATTGAATCAATGGACAGAATGGCGGGAGGCCGCTTGAGTCCGTAATCACATTTCTCTTGGGTTAGGCAAGAAAGAGCCGATTTGTTCGTGAAAAAAAGAATATTGAAACCAATTCCGATTTCCTTCAATAATAAAAGTTAAGAATTATACCGACGAACTGTTTATACGAGCGAGAAATACTCTTAATCTTTACTTATTTATTCATTGTTTATGATAATATAATTGGATAGTTTTTCTTTCCTGTTTCGGTACATAATATACATAATAACCGTTTGTTCTATGAAAAATGTATATATATATATCGAGGACTCACGGCAAATTGAGTTAAGTGAAAATATTTTGGTGATACTCATATTAAATTGTATACTTGTTGATTCCCAATATAACTCAATATCGCCAAATACGCAGGTTAAATTATTCTATTCATCCTTTTTTCAACGCTGAGAAATGCATTACGCATACCCGCTACCCCAGTGCGTCGGGTTATATGGGACTCATCCTGCGGCTCCACCCCGAAGAAGCTATACAAGAAGCAGGAGTTTACCTAATAAAACTCAGCCATGTCGTACGGGTATAGCCCGAAGGCCATACACCGCGCAGGCGGACGCCGCCGTCCGACGCGCGGCGCGCGTCCATTCGCGTCCCGTATACTTAACTCACTCCTCTATGGTCATAGAGGAGTGAGTTAAGTATACGGGATATACGCTTGGCAGGGTCGTCATCTGATATTCAGAGCATGGTCAGATAAATAATAATACATTTGTGCAAAATAAGAGATGTTTATTGATTGCACGTATCAATACACCACATTCTCTACCCTCGACATAAAATATTACTTGAATGTTGGAAAATATACAACGCTATAAACAATAGCATAAAGCAATGTTTCAACTAATATGTTCGTTAATCAAGATATTGGCAGAATGTTCAGAGATTAATGATTTTATAGACTAAATAAACAAAATAGTTTTTATGTAATAGATATCTTGATTGCTTTGTAGGGCACAAGAACCGGTTTTTCGTCAATAACCATATTTTTAAACATTCCTACTTATTCATAGGCAAACCCATCAAATATTTAGAAGGCCTTGAAGAAACGTTTATTATGACCGGCATACAGGCGTTGGAAACCTGATGGAAGAAGTCCATAGAGTTAAGTGGAGATTACGTGGAAAAATAAAATTACTTTTGCTTATATTTTATATTGTTTTCTTGCTGAGGCCGCGAACTTTTCAATCCACCCTCGTATTAAAATGGCCAAAACTAGTTCATAGCTTTAAAATGGCCAGAACCGGTTCTTCTGCCCTAGTAAAGGAAAATTTGCTGCAAAACTTTATCATGAAGCTAGTGTAAAATACTAATCCTACTTAATATTTCGCCGAGCCGTATACCTCGCTTGCGTGTGTGAATAATACAAAAGGGTGGCTAAAAGGCCTCATTATCAAAGGACTCTTTACTTAGGTAGAAAGCGTTAAGCGTAACCGGCAAAAGTTAATCCTGGCACAAACTAAATTTGTTAGTTATCGGACCACTCTGTGCTCAACCTCAAATTGACTTTTAGTGGTATTGAAAAAGCTTTAGGTTGACCAACATATTGTGGCTGCAAGCAATTTTGAACTTTAGGAATTTGGATGTTGATTAGTTATTTTTAACATTTGTATCTGATATGATATCAGTGAAAATTATTTCATAATCGTAAAACAAGTTTTATAGATTACGCAATCGAGCTCTTAACATTAGTTTAGACGCTCGATTGCCCTTAGCAAATTTCATAATGCGTAAGCTATTTAGATAAGTGTAAAGGTGGTGTTTACTTCTCTCAGCTTCAAAATGACTCGTATGTTTATCAATTTTTCCTATAAAAAAAGTTAAACGGGAAAAACAGTAACTTTGTGTATTATTCTTGTATCGAGAACATTTATATATTCGTTTTTAGCTGTGACAGAATTTATAGAAACATAATTTAGTTTTCTCATTTTTAACTTGGAAGTTATTTCTGTGTATAAGACCAGTAGAAAGTTAATAATTTTGGGTGTATGCGCTAGACAGACATATTTTATTTATTTGTTAAACTTTAGGAAAATTGATAAACGCGATGGCGTCACATAGTAAAATTATGTTTGACGTCAACATGATAATAAAACTAACTGATATTAATACATTTAAAACTAAGTAAAGTACAAATGTATAGATGTTATACAAATGTATATAGAGCCAACGTAACTTTATGTATGAATAAATACACATATTGATGATGAATTTCATACACTTTATATAAAGCAAGGTGTGAATTTTACGTTTAAAAATACATTTACCAGGAGATCTTCTGATGGAGTCAGGGAGGCTATTTCGCAGACAAACAGGCTTGAATTACTCTTCAAGCTTTCCATTCCATGCAAAACCAGTGAAGTACAAAACTTGTTAACGTAATAATCGTTCAAGTTATGTCGACCAAACATATTAGGCCTCCCCAATCATTTGCCTACATTTCCACTAGAAATTCGAGAGGAAAAAGTTTGAATAGAATTTCCGTGCCCTGATTGGACGTGGGTTATATATGATTTTACTGCTTCATATCACGAAAGCATAAAATAGGGTTGCGTCCAATTTTTGAGTATACGTGAGAGAATACATTAAGATTCATTTGGATTTTTTCTTGATTAAAATATTTAGTGTTTGATTTATTAATAACAATATAAAAGTTTTTTTTTCATATCCTATCATCGAATAAGTTTTATTTGTGTGATATTTAAACACATCATCATCATCAATTCAGGGAGGTGCAGGACCGATCGCTTTGGAGATCTTTGGAGGAGGCCTATGCCCAGCAGTGGCAGTCTCTTGGCTGAGTTGATATAAATATACCTTTTTTTTTCTTGTATTTATAATATTGTCTTCACCAACCTACCCTAGGTATAACCTTAGGTATAACGAGTAGCATCAAAAATTGCTTGTTTTTATGACAAAAAAATTCAAATGAATTTATAATACAAATTAATCTGTGATACATAATAAAACTACGATAATTGTTAATAACCAACTTATATTGTAAATAATGATATATTAGTATACCAAATAACCAATGATAAAGAAATAAAAATATTTTCTCTCAAGAGATACTACAGACTGAAAATACTTGCGAAATAAACAAGTACGTACTCAAACAAAACGATTTGAAATGTTTGAATGACAACCCTGTAACAATGGCAAAAATCCTATTCCACGGCTTATTAGTACATTATATTCGTAAAACAGGTTTCTTTTAAATCATTATACTACATATTTCTCGTAAAATGTAAATACAAAAGAAAGACACCGTGTCAGTGTTAATTAAACATTGTCAATTAAAATATACTCGAAAATAAATCACGTAATTTATTCTCTTGAATTATTCAACTAATTAGTATGGATAACAGGACTTTCATCCTAATCACTCCTTTCTGTTTTTAGTATTCCCTTTGTCGTGGAACTTTCTGGCTTTTATTTTCCGATGTTAATAATTATTCTCAGAGACCAATATACTATAAACTTTGAGTAATAAACAAATTTTTGACGAATAAATTACGGGGACAAATCAAATGGACTTTCGGAATTTGCCAAAAACTATTTTATTTTTTTCAGTAAAATAATTTTTGTTTATTCAATTAGGCTGTTGTTAAATTTTTACTAAAGTCGTATAACTATAAAATCGGACCAGCAAGAAACTCAGCAGGGGCTACTTTTAAAGCTTTAATTTACATAGTTTGACTTCGTGTGTAATGAAATCTTTCAAGTTATTTACCCTGGTCGTCATGGAACCATTGTAATTAAACAATGCTTTGATCATTGTGCCCAACAAATTTATTAAGTTCGTATGATTTGTCATAATAGGAACTTTGGTCCGAAGTGATAATAGAGTATGATGATGAAACTCAAAGATGGTCGTGTGAAATTTGTAATTAGATAATACAAGCTCGTGAAATTCTGACTATTCTAATATAGGCAAACTTGTATGGACAGATGTATAGATAAACAAGCACCCTTGTCCAACATAATATCCACGGAGCTCACAGTAGGTCAATGACCATTTAATCTAATTTTATTTTTACTATAATTATACAAGAAAAGATAAATATACTCAACATTACCTAATTTGCCATCATACTAAAAACGACTTCTAAAATATGAAAATTTGCATGACATAAAAATGTAATTAGTTGACTGAAATGTCAGAATACCAAGAACGTATGTAAAACAATATGCCTGACGTATTTGACGGGATGACTAACCTGATCCCTGTTAAAATCACTCCACAAATAGACATGTTGTTGACATCCACAGCATCTTTTAGAGCTAAGTGAAATTATAATCTCCTTCGAGGATTTGTTCAAACAACGAAATCGGATTATTTATAATGCTGTATTTATATTTATATCTTGGAAAATACACTTGTGAAACTCAATCATCTCAAGTGGCTCAAGACGGATCTCAGATCCGAGACCTTTCTCTGTTCGGGCGTCTGCTTTTCCGGCTGAGGTATCCGGTAACTCTTAATGGGGCTGTCGAATTTTCCAAGCACTTTTTATTACTTTCGTCTGCAAACAAGCATATTTCCGAGCATATTGTGCCTGCTTCAATTGATAAGTACATATTTATTTGAAGTGTATTTATCATTTGTTGCGTTAATAATTAAATTTTCCAGCAATATAAATATCAGTGCCAGAATTAATTTGGAGACATTTTTAAATACTTTCTATCCCTAAAATTTCGTGCAACTTTAAATTCATAACTTTAGTGATTAGTTACGTATACCGTCATCTCTTTGCTTTAGCTTTACGTATTAATTAATGGATTCTGATAATAAATGGAAAGAAATATAACAAAAAAATTGGTTTATAAATTATAGGCTGATAATTTTAGCTACTGCTCCCACTTTGGCAAATGAGCCTTCAATGCATTCTAATTAACGTATGTGTAAATGTATTATATTACCGTTAAGGGTTATTAAAATGCTGCATTATGGCAAAATCAATAACGTTAACAACTATAACTTGTAAAATAGCCAAAACCGGCTCTGGCTCTGTCTCGTATATACTTTAAGTGTCCGAATATAAGTTTTGCGTATAAAATATAACAACTAGTACCATGCGAGCTACTTTTGGGGAAATTGGATTGGGAAAGAGGCGAACATTGACATTGTTTTAATAGGCCATTCGGGAGGGTACAGTGCTCACGTCTATTTATTTTTACGAGATCTTCCAATTAACTTTCTCGTAGTCGTCGTGGATATGTTGGGGAGTAATAGAATGTTACAACGGAACCGAGACAATCCGATAAACAGCGTAAAACTTGACAGTGATATTATAATGGACGGTTGACAATGTCTGATTGTCAAAAAAAAAACAACTGGGTACTTATAGTATTTTTTATTTCATTTAGCTTTAATGAAAACTTTAAGTATAGGTTAGTTCTACTGTTATTATTTATTAATTCATTAAGGTGTATAAAAATTGGTTTAGTATAAAAAGGTACCTAAATGTTAATGTTGTGATAATAATGATTTGACGTTACCGTATTAAAATAAAAAAAAAACATAATTTATGGATAAGCACATTTAATTAGGCAAGGTTTATTATCTTACTCCTATTCTCGTGATACACATTCCAACCGCGAAATTTCTTGTAAACCAAATAAACTATATTCTTATTTTTTTTATATATGATAGCTTACTAATTTCCTGTTAAATATCACCAGATTGTTGGTTCACGCGTCGGTTAACGAGGGTTGTAACAAAATAAAGCGGTGGTTACACATACTTCGCCCTTGGCGATCTAAGGTTGGATATATGGGAGCGATTAAAGTAGTAGTAGTAAGTAGTGTAAGAGTGATTAAATTAGCCATATTTCGCGTGTCGATGATATATAATATATGAAAGTTAGTAGGTAGTTTGTTAATGTGGTTTTAAGTTATTTTATTTTAATGATAAAGTTACTTTAAATGCGCTATCTAGCTATATAGATTTTGAATACATTTACCGGCATTTTAGCACAGGTTGTCTAGTTGTATTACATTTGTATACAGAAGTCTTTGATAGTCTCAGATGTGGGTGGTTTTTGAATCATTGTTTCCAATCCTCACTTTGTGTGATTGGCAGGCATTTATTAGATGCTGAATCGAAAGCGGCGATCTATTGAATGCATTCACAATCTTTTTGTTACAGACAAGTCAAAACCATTTTTCTAAAAAAAAATGTTAGATCTTATATAACAACAATGAAAATTTAAAGCAGGAACATAACTCTGTTGTCCTTTATTACATACTGACTGAAACGGTCTGAGTATGTGTGAAAATTTTTCGCTTCGCGTTTTTTTTTTCGAACTAACTGAAACCAACTTTCGATTAAAGTTTACAGGCGACCGATTCTTATTTCACATTTAGCTACAAAGTTGATAAAACGTGAACAAATAACAGGCGGAACGGACGGTTTCATTTTTAATTAACATTTCCAGTGGGCTGATTCAAATTTTGATATTTCGAATGTTTGTTATTAGAAATTTTGATAACTTTGACAATAATGGTATTATTCCAAATTTGAATGAAATTGAATTAATTAATTTCACTGTTTCCTTTTTGTTTTAAGTGTTACCTTTATTTGCAAATAAATGTGATTTAAAATCTAATCACCAAGTATTTTTAAAGCCTGATGTTTTTTTTTTCAAATTTGACTACACAATGAGTTACGGACTAAATGATAAGAAAGTCTTTATTTTTCTTATGTTGGTTGGTTGATTTTTTTTTATACTAACGAAAATGTTTCTATTAATATTTAAACACTATAATAAAGTATTTCGTGAAAGTGCAAAAATAATATATACGTATCTTCATCTACATTACGGGCAGCCGAATGTCTTATGGTGAGTTATGACCTATTCACCATACAACAAACATATGTTAACGTCGCGACGAGCGTTGGGGAAAAGGCATTTTACAGTGGAGACTCCGATTGAGGATTTGGATGATCACGTGCCTGCTTGCTTTATGGAGTAATAGATAAGCTCCGCGGTTCGCGATCGTTGTTATTAAGAAACTTTCGCAAGGGTTGGTCACGAGATGGTTGACCAGAAATTAAAACGTGCCTGCAAATTATTATCCCGAGCTATTCCGTGCTTCGGAAGGCACGTTAAGCCGTCTATGGTTGGTACCGACCTGACCCGATTAATGACTGCATTTGCAGTAGTTAATACCCTCAATCCGTATTGGGCCAGCCTGGAGGACCATAGCCCATCCTCTTAACCTATCCACAAAGAAGGCCTGAGGCGTTGCCGTGGGGAAACATAAGGGTAGTTGATGATGATAATGAACCTGATCGATGGTCCGATGATCTAAAAGTAGCAAGTCATTCTGGAAATAGAGCAGTGTGGAGAGAGATTTGAGAGACGTATGCCCAACTCTGGGCGGTTACACGCTGAAAAGAAGAATCATACAAAAATAGTGACATCGGTGGTTGGCATTGCAAGGTGTAACAACGCCTGAGGTTGCTCTGTGGAGAGGCAAAACGCGTAGAGTAGTAAGTTTTGCGGGATTTCTTACCATCTATAAATATGAATATGTTAATGGGAATTGTAGTACATACAGAAGGTCTTGTAGATACTGACTAGGCGCGGAAGTTGCTAGATATCATAGTTTCATAGTTGTAGTAACGTCATTGTAATAGTTCGGTCTAATTAGTATCACTGAAATGCTAATTGAAACCTGTGTCTCTTAAATTAAACTAAAAAAGTGGATAGATTCTGATCAATCATTACTTTAGAATATATTTCAGAAATTCGATAATATAATTTTCTTATATTGAGAGATTTTTTGTTTTCTTATTATGTTCGGAGAATCCGTAAAAAGGTTTCGCCGACGTTGGTAACACCGGCCACAGTCTCATATTGTTTCAAAGTTTTTCTTGTCATCCTTGTAACTATATATGAGAAATTTCATCCAACTGATGAAAAAAAAAATTATTTCTTTAATAAATTTTGACGTCAGTTTTTGGAAATGATTCGTTATGATGCGTACTGAGCATAACTGTTTTATTTTACAATAGCGATTCGCTTCTGGCACTTCGCTACGGCACACTCGCTTTGCTCGCCCGTCTCGTGCGTTGTTTGTCTTACTCTAACCTAACCTAATCAGATATAGTTATATACGCTTCAGCATGACAGCCACAATACGGATTTAACTATGTGGTTAATCTATAAATGCCACAACGCGTCGTAAGCGTTTCTATAAAAGCCATAACACAATTTTCGCTATGTGGATGTTTTACTGTGACCACAACGCTGTGATCAATGGGCGATTTTGATCTTTGAGCGTATCATATGTATTATTATACACTTTATAGAAAAAAGAAAAAAAACAAAAGAGACAAACTGAGTGTCAAGACCAGACCATACATTGAATACAGGCGGAATGTGTTTGTAAAAAAAGCATAAGGAGTGGTTACCACTCGTTGCAGTGGAGGACAACAAAAAAAAATGAATTTGTGACAACGAATAAAATTTGCGAATAAAAATAAGTAATACTTTGATAAACATTCGATATGCGATGAAAGATATCAAAATAGAGCTCTTGGTTTTTAAATTAAATGTAAAAGTATTTTAGCTATTATCTCGATCTTGAAATGTATATAAAATAAACATTTTAAATTGATATATCCCAGTTTGATATAAAAGCATAGTATAGAAGCATAAAACAGGCAAAACTCAACGGAAACAAATAACGACTGTGCGGTTAGTTCACACAAGTCCAAAATCCTGAATGAAAGGGCATTTCACAATCTGTCCAATATAAAATCGACCTGTGTCAATGTAACCGAATTCTCGTTAAACTACGCAGGTCGCATCGGTCTAGCTTACGCTTTGATAGTGTTTATTTGATTCGTCAACAAGCTATGCAAAGGAGTATATAAACACATTTCGCAGTTGCTTTTATGATTTCACCTCCATTTGAGAGTATATTGCAATAACGTCAGGCAATATCAAAGATTCGGCCACGTATATTGAAAAGAGCATTAATTTCACACACCAAATCAATTCAGTTTCTAGTTAAACTTATTTCATCTATCACTTTATTGGAAGTAGTAAGCAAATATATTCAATTTAATATTATATAGTACTTTTATAACATTCCCGTTATGGCTAAGTTACAATGGTGAGTGACACCCGCGAGCGGCGTGTAGGCGCTTTTTATACATCGCTTTCATTGCTCGTTCATTGTTTTATAGACCAAAGAAACCAATGAAAGTTTAACTATCAGTGATCATTCAGTTAAAATGATTTAATTTGAAATATTTCAGTAAGTATGTACTGTAATACAAGTATACGAGGTTGTATTACATGTAGATTTATATGTACCTATTATCGTAGGCTAACCCTCGAAACCAGAACCAATGTAAAGTTGAAATCGATCTTGTTGCTACACTTCATTTCGCATCAATAGGGCGTCAGTTTCCAAACGCAAGCAAGTTGCGACCACGTTGTAAGCATTACTCTTTCGCAACTTACTTGTAACAAAATATCGAGAGCTATGACAAGGTTTCGTCGAATAAGTGTTAAAAATTTTCCATATAGCCGATATTAATAGTTTAACGTATCTGTCAAATCAAGAGTTCAATTAAGTATAATATATTTTTGGTCAATCATCCGATTGTCGGTCTTTATGTTACCAAACGTAAACAATAGTAGTACAATACATTCGTACTTTTACAGGACAATACAAGGATTTATAAATCAAGCTATTGTTATGAAATTGAAGTGTGTAAATCGTATTTGTTGTGAAAAACAGCTTTGTCAAGGAAAAGGAGTTAGAGATTTGTTAAAAGAAAAAAAAAACCAAACAGATTGTGGTACACGTGATACAATAAGAAGTACGTGTCCACAATTCTAAAAGGTTGTCCTTTATTTGTGAACAGTATCATTAGCGACGATATGTGGAAACCCGACGCGAAAATATGGCGGTCTTTGCCTTTATTGCTGCTCGTGATAAATGAAGGTGCTCTGAGCGACGGAAAAACTATGCAGTGTATTGTGTTCATCTAAAGTTTAAGAAATCGGATTGTGATCGGTGCTATCTCTTAGAAAGAGACACTCGTTTTCACTAACTTAGATCTAGTCGTAGCTTCTTAATGAAAAATGCTTAAAAAAATAATTTTGTCCCTGGTACTCTGAAATGGGAATTTGAGATGGAATTAAGAATATTTTTTTGGTATAGCACTATGCAAAATGTAAAATATAAAATAATGTTAAGTCATAGCTTAACTAGGAAATGCCTAAGTGGTTACCATTTTAACTAGGAATCGCCTAATCTTACGAAACGCCTAAACAGATTAGTTGAATTTCAAATAAACATTTTTTTTTATCTCTTGTCATATTTGTATTTATTATATTACCGCAATACATTAGGCGACAGATTTGAGTGATTCCTAAGATTAGTGAAAATGAACATGAGTGAGTGAGGGTATCGCTATGATATGAAGTTTACTTGATATTTTTGATCATAGATGGCATTATGTTATGTTTTTGTTTTATAGTATAAGTATATGACTGTAATCAATCTAATAAAATCAATCTAATAATGGCGTAGAGGATAAGCGCCGCGGCCCGCGATTGTTGTTGTTAAGCAACTTTCGCAAGGGTCGGTCACGGGATGGGTGACCAAAAAATTATTATCTCGAGCTACTTCGTGCTTCGGAAGGCACGTTAAGCCGTTAGTCCCGTTAGTCGTTAATACCCTCCAATCCGCATTGGGCCAGCGTGGAATGTCATGGCCCATCCTCCTTAACCATCCATAAGGAAGGCCTGAGCCCCTGCAGTGGGGACGTAAAAAGGGCTGATGATGATGATAGTATAAAACAAAGTAGTTTCCACCGTGAGATCTTTTGAACTAAAGAACAGATTTTAATGCGGGTTGCATCAATATACAGAGTGATTTAAAGGAAGGTTTACAAACAGAAACATGGGGCGAAGCCGCTGGAAGCTAATTCATTATACACCGTAAGACTATCCTTGTTCACTTTTTTTACTAAAGTCTATATTATATACTTTCATTCTTCATTTACTGCTGTTTAGCGTTATATATACTTTCTTTCTTGGTTCTATGAATCATATAAAAAGTAAACGTTTCCCTTATAAATGATTAGATCAAAGCGCCTCCAAGTAATGTGCCTCCATGTTGATTGCGTCACCAACATTGAACCGTTGTAATTCACTAATTGCCGCGCAGCAAAGCTCCTGGTTACAAGAGGACTAATCAATTACGGTAAACATGAAAGCAGGCTCAGAATACTGAAATGTCATTCAAATAAACCTTATAAAATCAGCACCGTCAGCATTAAATACACAGAAGCAGTATAATATTCTGGTGTGGATCGCTAATTTATATGTAGTCTAACTACATAAAAAATATTATACATAATAATTATTTTATTTTGTAACGATTTGAGTATTTTTTTTTTGCCTCGAATAGATCCCAAAACTACGGAACAGGTTTTAAATATTCTTATACTTAAATTATTTTATATATTTTTCGCGATGTAGCGTGAAGACGGCTATATGAATATAAAAAGCAAAAATAACTGACTATACAAATGCAAAGCTGAAGTTAAATAATGAAATTTGGTACACTAATATTTTGACCCAAAAAAGGGTCGCTAAGTCAGTATATTTGAAAACTTAAAGAAAAATTAGGTTTGAAAATCATGTAATCCGCAAAACTATGGGAGAATAATTATATAATACATATAAATTGGTCAAAATATCTAGTCATTATCCTCATCAGCCTTTTTACGTCTCCATTGCAAGAAATTGGGCCTTCTTTATGGATGGTTGAGGAGTATGGGCTGTGACCTTCAACGCTTGCCCAATACGGATTGAAGGGTATTAAAGACTGTAATTACAGCTTGGATCAACGGCTTAATGTACTTTCCGAAACACGCAGCAGTTCGGGATGATAATGTTTTGGTCACCCATCCCGTGACCGACTCTTGCGAAAGTTGCCTAACAAGTGACCGACTCTTGCGAAAGTTGCCTAACAACAGCGATTGCGGGGGGCGGTGCTTATCCACTACGCCATCGAGCTACTAGTACCAGTAGTCAATCGGCGCATAATTACAATTTCTAGTGTACCACGAATGTGTTTTAGCATGTGTATAAATTTATATCGGCACACATAATATGAATGTGACATAGTTCGGTCTCAAAATCAGCAGAACCAAAACCGAACATCTGTTCTGCGATTTTGGTGGAACCTCCGGTTTCCAAAACATTGCCTTAAATGGTGTAACCTTACCAATCTGCTCCGACTTCAGGTACCTTGGGTCATTAATACAAAACGAGGGCGATATTGACCGTGACGTGAGGAATAGAATAAATGCGGGATGGATGAAATGGCGAGAGGTCTCAGGAACGATATGCGATCCACGAATGCCCCTTAAACTTAAGGGGAAAATCTATAAAACGATCGTAAGACCTGTCGTACTGTATGGTTCTGAATGTTGGGCTACAAAAGGGACGGATGAAAGGCGAGTACATGTGGCAGAGATGCGAATGTTGAGATGGATGTGTGGAGTGACGCGAATGGACAAGATTAAGAATGAGTACGTAAGAGGAAGCCTAAAAGTTGCACCTGTGACGGAGAAAATGAGGAGTAATCGACTAGCGTGGTATGGGCATGTTATGAGAAGGGACGAAAGTCATGTTACGAAAAGAGTGATGGGTATGCATGTGGATGGATATGTGAGTAGAGGCAGACCGAAGAAAAGATGGATCGACTGTGTGAAAGAGGATATGAATAAGAAAGGTGTGGATGTGAGGCTGACGTCTGACAGAGAAGAATGGAAGAAGAAAACATGTTGTGCCGACCCCACGTAACGTGGGATAATGGGCAGGAGGATGATGACACATAATATGAATGTGACATTCTGACATTTTTTAGATGCGTGCTTACAAGACCTTCTCTTTAACGAAACACTCGTGTGAATTGGATTCTTGACCGATGAAATCCTGAAACTTTGTCTACGTGAACTACAAGATGGTTTCTGAGGGACAAACACTAAAGGTGTTTGCTTAGAGTGTACCATTGAAGGTCGTGGCACGTTATACCGACTTGGCATTGATTCCACTCCAATTCAACACACAATATATCATTGAAATGTTCACTTTGTATCATCATAGTGAATTTAATTTGCAATATAATTGTTTGGTAAACAAATGAGAAATTCCTTAAACAAAACACTAAAATTCCTTACAAAATTTTACGATGACAAATTTATTGCGAAGAGCTGAATTCTACTAATGTCAACGTTATTATGCCATATCAATGTTGTTTCAACAGCGGCTTTTTTGAAACAGCTCTTTTTATTATATTACAAAGTAACAAAATAACCTGCCATCACTGATTCATCAAAACGTCATTGTAATGATAAATATTATTTAGCATCAGGTAATTAATGCAGAGGGAAACATGCAATTGATTGAAAAGATATTAAAGTACCATTAGTAGAATCGACGATCAGTCCTCTTGTCATGCATTCATAGAATATTAAATAATTGATACTTCAAATCCACTTATTCCCAATTCGAGGATTTCGTAATCAATGCTGAACAGGCTTGTTTTTTAGACTACTATTTTTTATTTAATAAATAAATAGTCAGTTAATACCTGAGAAATAATTTAAAAGTAACTGCATGTCTGCGATTACTGTTTCGGACATATGGTGCTATGTTTGTTGAACTGCTACTCGTCGGCCGAAAACGCTCCCGACATTTTAACGCTACGAAATCTGGGAAATATTTGAATATCTTCTTTATTTTTGCGTTTAAGTTGTTAATGTATTTTATTGCCATATGTATTTTAAATGTTTATAATCTACTTTGCCTACTTTTTATAAGTTTTCCAAGCGTAACAATTTCCAAATGGATGTAACAAAATTATTTTCGTTGAATATTTATACGTTAAAATGGTTTATAATTTCAGAAAATGTAACAGAAACTTATATTTTCAATTATAGGACACAATAGTTTGATAATGCCTTAGACAAGTTTTAAATATCTAACCTCGGATGTTGCTTATCATTACAAACATTAAATGAATTAGGTGTTAGAAAATTATTGTTTGTGTAATTGGTACTTATTTGATTTAACGTGCGGAGTATTACACATTATATGTTTACACAAATTGCATTCAAATCATTGTGCTATTAAAATTATGATATTAACACAGTTTTCAAACAGGGACAGTCGGCTTATTGGCATGTAAGCGAATAACAGTTTAATGGTATTAATGCAGTGAATTTCCAAAACGATATTTGTGATAAAGTTTCCGTTATTGAAGTTCAAATCAAATTTACTGTTATTTCCCTATAAAGACTTTTTGACTACTACGTTCTAGTCATAATTAAATTAAATTTACTATGACGGTACAAAGTATAAATTTCAATGATATATTGTGTGGTGAATTGGAGTGGAATCAATGCCAAGTCGATATAATGTGCCAAGATCTTCAATGGTACACTCTACCTATAGTGTTTGTCCCTCAGAAACCATCTAGTAGTTAACGTAGACGAGGTTTCGGGTTTTCATCTGTCAAGAATCCATTTCACATGAGTGTTTCGTAAAAGAGACGGCCTTGTTAGCGCGCGTCTACAAAATAAAAGAAAAACGCCGCGCAGAATGTCACATTCATATATTTACCTCTATGTGTGTTGATATGTTAGGTTTTCTTTTACTGTGCTATATGTTTCTTTCAACTTTATTCCGATTTTTAAAAGAATTTGAAATTTCTCCAGAATAAGCACTGTTGGTCACGATTTCGTTGTCGTGAACTAATCAATTTTCGGCAGCAAGGAACGTATTTTTAAAATAAAAGTATCCCCCGCCTACCTATATATTAATTCAAAATATAATTTTCTCGATTTATTAGCATAGAATATTGTAAAGTCAAATTCTTGTATTAAACACACAGTTCGAACAGCTTCTAAAATGGATTGATAAAATGAAAAGCAAATATCGATTCACCGTCCGCAAAACTACAAAAAGCTTTGAGGCTTCAGTTAACCGAAAGTCAAAACTGATATTCCGAAATGAAACCGCGAAACCTCATATTAAGCGACATTACACGACAAACAATTTTAGTTTAGATTCACTACGATTAAACGGCGATTTTGGCAACTAGTTTGTGTGCGCATAAATAGTTATTTCACGATAAATTTAAGTAACAGAAACATCTATTTTTATTTTTATTATGTTATATAAGTTAAATCTAACCCCACGATGATCACAGATAAATGTATATAAATATACAAAATAAAGCCAAAGACGTCAATAGTAAATTTAAAAATACCTAGACTTGATTTCATGAATTTTGTTTTGCTGGATTAAACTCTGAATTAATATTTCAGTAGATCAGTAGGCATAGTGTTAAGCAATTTCCGCAAGGCTCGGTCACGGGATGGGTGACCAAAAAATAGTATCTCGAGCTACTTCGTATTTCAAAAGGCATGTCAAGCTAGGTTCTGGCCTCATTTGCTGTTGTAATACACTCCAATCCACTCTAAGTCAGCGCGGAGGGTAAAGGCCCATTTTCCTTCACCAAAACGCTGATGACGATATAACTCTAATCAAAATAATAGTTGTTAAAAAGTAATATTTTCATAATAAAGAAAAAGTTTTGTAAAATTAATTTAGCTCAAGAAAGTACAAATACAAGAATAATAGAATACATGATAAAATTTCCTTAAAACCATTTCTCGTTTCCGCATTCAGCAGGCACGGAAATACACCCAAAGATACGCCCTAACAAACCCTCCAAAACGTAACAGAAATAGGACTTGTTTCCTTTCAAATAGATTTAGACATGTCCTTTAACAAAACTACACACAATTCCTTTACCAAAATCATTTCTTTAACGCTATAAGAGACCGGGTTGGTATATTTGATTATAGAGGTAGTAATCCCAAAAACTCGTCACTAGTAAAAGTATTGCGTCATTTCATTCCACAGCAGTTTATCAACACAGATCACGAAAATATATACTTCAAACAACTGAGCACACGATGCGTTGATGCTTAAACGATGCGGGGTAATGCCGTCCAGGTTCGTGCAGTCAAGGTAGTTGCAATACAATGCATTTACAATTATTACAATTTACTATTACTCTAAATGCAAAGAATGCATATGTAGAGTGTCAACACCTTAACTTATGTAATTATACACCCAATGTTCCGATCTCTGATTATGACAAAGAGTAAAAAAAAGGAATAACGGGTGAAGTGATTCACGTATCAAAATAAAGATATCTAATCTTCTTATACATATTTATCAACTTTTTTAAAAAGAAGGTTATAATTAAGTGATGAAATTGAATAAATGGTGAATCTTCTAAGAATCTTTTACATTTAGAAAATTTAATAATTCCACCTTTTGACCTGATTAGAACGCTTATTTTTAAATAACTACAGTTTCGTTTTGTTCGCAATTAATTAAATATTTGTGATTTTTAGCCTAGAACTCTCTCTCTCTTTAACAATGATTTATAAACAAATAACAGTTATTAAACAATTCATAACAAGACGCCATAATTTGTGAAAGTGAAACCAGTCTCGTATTAAATATAAATTTATTATTCTGTGCCTCAAAAATAAAGGAACACTTATCTTTTTATTAAAATTGATTCAAAGTACTTTATACATTGAAAAATATTTAGTAGGTAGTATATTTCAAAATCGTATATCACTAAAAATTAACAATTGGTACCAAAGTGTTTTAAAACACTATCTTGGACTTTAGTCTATTTACTATATTATTACTTGTGTTTGAGAAGAATCCTTAACCACTAAGCACACGAACATTGGTACACAATTTCAGTGACAGTGTATCTCAAATACTGGCCAAATGTCAATTTGAGTTACCTACAGCTTCAGTTAAGGTGCAGATGAACGATTATCGTAAATTTCCATTGAAATAGCCTTAGCCAGTCATGTTGACGTTTGTGTACTTCAAAGTTTTTATTTATACACTATTTAACGTCAACTTCATTAATAGGAAACACTAATTAACTTTACACTGTACTCGTATTGACGGGCTCAATGGCGCGGTGGTAGCGTTTCTACTATTGCGCCGAGACGAGAGTCATGGGTTCGATCCCCACCTAGGACAAACATTTTTGTGATTAACAATTATGTCTGTTCTGTGTCTGGGTGTTTTCTATTTATATTATGTATATATTTGTATTCCCCACGTTGTTTCCGATATCCGTAACAAAAGTGCCTAAGCTACTTCGGAATCAGATCAATGTGTGTGATGTTGTTCGATATTTATTATTATTTATTTATATATTTAAAAAAAAAAATAAAAGATATTGTTATGTTCAAACCGTACACAGAAATCTTAATTTTTAGGTAATATTAAAAAGGATGATCTAGGAATACTAATGGGATGAATAAATAATTTAATGAATTGTGCGGGTTAAGTAAGGAACATAAATAGGCTGAAAAAAGAAAGAGTAAAGAATAGGATGAGACGTCATAGGATGAATACGGGACAACCCAATCTTATACGTGTGAAATTTAAATTTCATATCGATAGCGATACCATAAATCAAATCAATTTATTTATTGCATGTCACATTAAAATTATCAGATGGTAATTATTTTGTTGTTCGTGTACGTGTGACGCCCTGTAAGGGAATAGCAATGTTACAATACAATTACGGAAGATTGCAAAAATACAAATACCTAAAATTAAATAATATTAGAAATTACATGTCAAGAAACTTATAACAAAGAATATTAACAATAATTAAATTAAATATAAATTAGGCATTTCCAATATTACAATGTTTCTGCAATAACAATTTTTTATTATTTAATATTAATAGGGATGATGACTGGGTAAAAAAAATGCAATTCTATTTAATCCGTCAATCAGATAATAGAAAAATATTAGATACGTATTTTTTTCACTTCAACTTAACAAGAAATAGCTTAGATAACAGGCATTAAAATTGAGGAGTGGGGGCTCTCTACGTCACAGTTGAGTAGAAAACGTACTCTAACGTGACGTCATGCAAAATTTCAACTCCATGTAACGCCGTAATTTTATGATTACGAAAAAATAAAAAAATACGTGTTTAATATTTTTTAACACTCTATCTGACAGACAAACAAACGAAAATTAATCATCATCCCTATTATAATATAATATTTATGTCAGTTTTTCATTAAAAAAATCTTCTATATTGTAATATGCTTTATTTAGTAAGAATAATTTTAATTGATTATTAAATGACATTTCTGTTTCCAGAGTTTTAATATAGTTTGGTATATTATTATAGATTTTTATTGACATAGCATGTGGGCCAAACGAGACTATTTCTAATTTATAGGTACTTATTTGCAGAGTTTGGATTTAGATCGAAAGCTAGTATCAAAATATAATATCCAGGATTCCGAGATTATTCGCACAAAATCCCGAAGTCGCATGATAAGAACAAGAGCCAAGGTCGAAAAGAGGATTCGATTATTGATTAAGTAAAAAATAGCTATTTTAACCTACTTAAGTGTTCCGCTAGAATTATTTCAATAATTTATTCCCAACAGATAAAATCAAGAGCAGAATCAAATATATTATTACGTCACGACTAAAGTGTAGTTATTAAAGTTTGCGGTAGTAATTTATTGGGCACTGACAGCTTTGACGTTAGTAGTTCCCGAGATAACGTCTTCGTTCATAAAGATATCGACAGAATGGTACAAGATGTTGTTATTTCAATGAATATGTACTTATGTTTTACAGTATTGTCCTCCTTATGACTTTATGATAATGATTAAATTGGTATGTATAAATTTGTACGAGTTTAAAAGTTTTCGAATAATTCGACAGCACACTTCCGACTCTTTGTTGAGTTTTATCGAATTAGATAAAGTGGTAAACGTGTCTGTAAGAAGTTTGGATCATTAAGCTAGCAAAATATGGACTGAGACTTTTGGTTGTCAGTTCTGTTTCCCTAATCAGCAAGAGTTTTCCTGGGTATTTTAGGTAACTATTTTTACTAAAAAGTTTTTGAGAAAATGGACGTAAGTTAACAATTGATTTTAAAATTAAAAGACATACAGAAATAAAATCCAGAAAATTGTTATCAGTGCTTAAATTAATCTATACAAATGTTTACGAAGAAAAAATGATTTCGTTATTTCAAATTTAAATATCGAAACTGATAATTAAATTTTTATTTAAAAATTTATTGCCGCTTTCATTTTTAATTATTAAAGTGTTTATAGTCATTTTTTTATTCTTATTTTTATGGAGTTTTTAACTTTACCGTTCATACCAGCCCAACCGTTAAAAATTAATTGTAAATAAACATGTTTTACATACATATATCTATGGAAACATAACTTTGTATTCATCTTATCTGACACAATATTTTAGTTATCTTTTTTTTAATTTTTTATCTCCATGCAAGTTATAAAAGGGTCTCGTGGAGCTCGCGCAGGGTGAAGCGAGTATGCGTAACGCATTTCTCAGCGTCAAAAGTAAAATAAAAAAAGGTTAGAAAAGGGTAGAAAAATATGATTCAATGTAACGTATACTTTACAGAATATAAAGTTTTGTAGACAACAAATTCTTCCTTTATATAATTTCATATACTTAACACCGATCGTATAAATAAATCTTACAAATAACGGAACTTAAATACATAGAACAAATAATAAATAATAAGAAAATCCCTTACAGGTTCGTAAATCACTTTAACTTGAAAATAAATCATTTACCTGTCGGTACGAAACAAGCCAAAGCTCTTATTAATCAGAGCTTGAGGAATAAATTATTAGGAAAATATTTAGAAATGAAATGCTTTCATGTCGAGATAAGAATTATGTTTGTAGATATTTCGGATATTTATGGTTACATAAAAATTTGAAGAAATAAATTTAAATTATTAGTTTATTGACATGAGACATTTTCAAAACTCTGATGTGCTTGATCTTAGTTTTTCTTTTTGGTAAACAATTTGGTGTGAATAAAGTCAAATATAAAGTTTGCGATATGAAGAGCTTTGGCAGACACGTTAAGCCGTTGTTCCCGGATGCAACTGCCGTCGAACATCCGCCAATTCACACTGGACCAGCGTGGCTCATGGCACATTCTCCCGATACCATTTGACCCTATTCCTGCCACAGCACTTTTGACATTGATAAGCCGGTTATATAATAATTACCTGTCATACAACTTTAATTCTGTATATTCGATATATTTTGGACTGTATCATCATCTGACCTCCTTGGATATTTACTAAATTGCCTTTAAAAGTACAATCTTTCAACCTCCTTTTAAATCAAATTAAAGAAATTTAACTTTAATTAATCTTTTGTGTAATGAAACGAGTTCTAGTTTCTTTTTTGGTAAACGGTTTTCTATTCATTCGAGTTTCTCATTGTAATTGACTTTCATAATGAAATCCAATGACTATCGGTATGTTTGACCTTTTAGGATATCGTTCTTAAATATCACTTAATCACAGAACATACTCTTCCCAATTATGATATCTATCCCTTTACAGGCCTTTAATATATTGCTTAAACTGATATCAAATCCCTGCATCTTGTTTATTAATAATATCTTATTATTTGAAAAGTTTTGTTATGTAACCTTTAATGTAACTAGCTATATTCCCACGACTTTACTTTAGTCTTTGTCACCCACATATGATATAACTTACTAATTTAGATATTGTCTAAATCTCTTAACCCCAATGGGATAAAATATATTTATGTACATAGAACCAACTAATGTCTTTGCAAACAAAATGTCTGCCAGCAAATAAACATACCACTTCTCACCTTAATCAAAATAAATGGAAGCGCTCTAGTGTACAGTGAATAACCGCCATTAATATAGCCAAGCGGAGGCATTCTATGAATTGTATTTGCTTGCTACCCTCGCATGTTTATTGACGTAAAACGGAAACACAATAGGTACAATTTATTTAACCTTAAAACCGTATTTTACGTCGTATTCAAGAGGATATATTCTGTACCTATTATAGGTTTCTCTTCTATCTCATTTGATTTATCACAACAAAGAAATTATCACAGCTAACAATAAGATTAGGGAACTTTTAAATATACAAAAAAAAGTAGGAATGCTAGATTTTTTATTCTACCACAGGAAAAGATATTAACATACAAAAACTCATGCATAAATATGGATGATTCGTGCCAAGTCGGCACTAATAAAAAGTCCCCTAGCAGCTATAAGCACTCGTGAGAATATATTTGAAGAATGTCCTCAAACAAGTGACAGAAAGAAGAAATTTGTTGAGTATTTAAATTAACATAAATGGAATACAATAATGGAGCTAGCACCTCGCCTTGAGGGACACCGGTAGTCGTGGAAGACCACCCAGATACTGAATTTTTAGGACGTTTACCGGCAACATTTGAAAGACCAATCCAGCTAATAAATAACTAAGAAACAAGTCTAACACCAGATGCGGTAAGGGAACGAAGAAAGTTAACCTTAGGATGGTAACAGGGGTGCCCCATCACCCCACGCGAGCAATCATGCGCCGATATCTCGTTAAATATTTTCTGTCTCGCTCTAGCATTTCACGTATTCTTTTGTCTTTCCGTGACCCGTCAGTGTCCGTTGCGCAGTGGGAGCGGCAACACGGCGATTTCGTTCTGCAGGTATGTGTGGGGTGTTGCGTCACCCCTGTTACTATTGACGTTGGTATTTTATTTTGTTCGTATATTTTTATATTATGTTATTTTTAGCTTATTATGGCGTTTCGTAATGATGAAGAGCTTGAGCGATACCTAAATAATATGGCTGAGGATACTGAGAGTGAAACGGACGTATTAGAGGCGGAGGAAGATTCCGAAAATGAAGATAACCTTTCCGTGCATTCTGAAAAAGATGACATTCTTTCCGGCTCAGATGATGATGATGACGTGCCTTTATCACAGCTTCGAGGGAGTGTCTTGAGGGGTAAGAATGGACATATTTGGTCCGTTACTGCGCCATCATCAAGCAAAACACCTCAGCGTAATATAGTAAACATCCAAAGATCTTCGCAAGTCCATTCTAATATTGAAACAGAAAAAGATGCTTTTATGATTTTGTTTTCTAAACCTCTGGACCTAGTACTTACATACACGAACCAAGAAATTGACAGACGTGCTCCCAAATATAAAGAACAACGTTTTACTCATAAAGCAGACAAAACAGAGATAGAGGCACTAATAGGTCTACTATTTTATGCTGCGGTGAACAAAGATAGCAGAAAAAATGCAACTGAAATGTGGGAACCCACGAGTACCCCTGTGTACAAGTCAATAATGTCAGAGAGTCGATTTCATTTTTTGCTCCTATGCCTCAGATTTGATAATAAGGACAGCCGTGATAAAGAGGATAAATTTGCACCTATACGGGAGGCGTGGAAGATTTTTATAAACAGTTGCACAACAGCGTACCGACCACGTTGTTACGTTACGATCGATGAACAGTTGTTGGGATTTCGAGGAAAGTGTCCCTTTCGTGTTTATATATCATCGAAACCTGATAAATATGGCTTGAAAATTGTAGCCATATGTGATGCTAAGACATATTATATGTTTGACGCCATTCCTTACATAGGCAAAGGAACCGAGGCCAAAACGGCTGCAGATTACGTCACAAAGTTAGCGGAGAGCATCAAAGGTTCCGGACGAAACATAACCTTTGATAATTGGTTTACCTCGGTGCCACTTGCAGAACAATTACTGAAAGACTATCGACTGACTTGTATTGGAACTTTACGTAAAAACAAACGTGAGATACCACCAGCTTTCTTACCTCATAAATCAAAATCTGCTTTATCTTCTCAGTTTGCATTTGATCGTGAAAAAACGTTAGTCTCCTTTACTCCAAAGGTCAACAAATCGGTAGTATTGCTGTCTACTATGCACAATAAGGTAGAAATCAATCCTGTAACGCGTAAGCCTGTAATAATTGATGACTACAATGCAACAAAGGGAGGGGTTGATACCTTTGACAAAATGATGCACAATTACACAACTGCGAGGGGTACTCGGCGCTGGCCACTCAGGTTTTTCTTTGGCATGTTAGATCAAGCAGGGATAAATTCTATGATTCTATTTCTAGAAGCTAAGCATCCGAACATGCCAGCTAACAAATTTAGAAGTAATTTTCTAAAAAAACTAGCACTGCAGCTAGCCGAGCCCCAAATGAAACGACGTCTGGATTCAAATTTACCTTAGCAACTAAGGTGTAACATAAGGGCCATTCTAAATGTCCCTGAAGAAGTTCCAGCAAGTGAACCCCCTGCCAAATTGAAAAAACAAGCTCGATGTGCATTGTGTCCTCGAAAGAATGACAAAAAAGTTAAGATTTTTTGTTCAAAATGCAAAAAACCTGCGTGTCCTGAACATCGTGTAGAAAATTGTCTCAATTGTATTTAAATTGCCAAAAACATTATTTTTTAAAGTATAACATAATTTCGTTCCTAATTGATCTCAAGAAGAGTGTTCCTTTAGTTTGTATCAAAATTAAAAAGTGTTATTTTTCTTATAATAAAAGTCTTTTTATTTAATTTATTATTACGGGGTGACGCGGCACCCCTGTTACCATGCGTGTTCATTTAAATTATGTTACCATCGTAAGGTTAACTTGATATCAAAATGAAAAGCGCCAAAAGCGTTGTTTTAATCCACCAATAATATGTTTTACCTCTGCTTGTCTATGTCATTCCAAATATCCCAGTAATTTTAACTAGCCTTAGTTGCAATTAGCGTCGCTTATAAGTTAAAGAGCGCTATTACTGCCTAGAAAATTAATGTATATGCCCGAAAAAGAATATATAAATTAAAAATTCATGTCCAATCGCATCACACAATTATATAACATACCAGACAAAAAGAACAAGGTCTAGGCTCGGTGTTAAATCATATAAGAAAGAAGATAACAGTCACATTTTATTTGAATGATACCTATTTATTAATGATACAAGAAGGTTACTGTGTAAAATTTTCTTTTTCTTTTTTTTCTTCGACGAGAAAAATTGCTTTAGTGAATAATGTTTCATTCAGCACTCGTGAGCGTGCGATGAGTTGAGTTCATGGTAGCTTATACTAGCAAAATAAACACAAGGGAATAGTATATCCTTGAGTATTATTGATCGTTATTGTTAAGCAACTTTTGCAAGGGTCGGTCACGGGATGGGTGACCAAAAAAAGCGTTGGTCCCGGCTGCATTTGCAGTCATTAATACCCTCCAATCCGCATTAGGCCAGCGTAGCGAGAGTCGTGGCCCATCCTCCTTAACCATGCATAAAGATGGCCTGAGCCCCTGCAGGGGGGATCGTAAAAGGGCTGATGATGATATTAAAAGTGTATCAAGTGACTATTTATAAATTACTGTTTTGAAGTCGTTACCCGACTTAATTTGTGATATTAAAAAGAATATACAACGTTTCTATGAAATATCTTGAAACTCATATTAAAATTGAAGTGAGTGCCTTATTATTGTTACTAAAGCAATATTCTAGAACAATGTTTCGTCCACACTGTCAAGCCTCGCTGCATGCCAAAAAACTTTGCCATCAACAACAGGAAGCATGTTATGGTAAGAAACAGCAAGTAACAAAGATCGTCTTTTACCATATACTGTATCAGACTCGTTAATCGACTCACTGAAAAATAACTTCATATATAATATTTCGGGTTGTGCCGTATTCATCCTATGACGTCTCATCCTATTTCTTCACTCATCTCAAACTCTGTATTCCTAACACAACCTATGAATATTTTTCTTAAGTCATCCTAAACGCGTATTCCTTACTCATCCTGAAGCAAATATTACTAAAAAATATGGATAGCAAAACAACGTTTAATATTTTTACGGAAAATTATTATGTTTACGATAAATATCCTTATCTAGTACATATTAGAAATAAAAACTATTATTTATAAAATATGTACTTACTCCATCATCGTCAGCACAGCCACGTGCCGAAAAATGTACAGATCGAACGACCAATCACAGCGCCTACATTTGCGGAATTCTCAGGGAGCCCATTGGCTGCGTATGCGCCGTCCGCACGGTGGGGGCGATTCCCCCACACGGCGCGCGGGCGCAAAACGCGCTGTGATTGGTCGGCCGCCGCGCGTCACTAGTAGCTAAGTTAGATGTTAAGTGTAGAATAAGGGTAGGGCCAAATTTGTAAATATTTGTAGTCAAGTCAAGTCAGTCAAGCAGTATAGTCAAGCAGTAATAAGTAGCCAGTAAGAAGAAAATACAATAAATCGCCTATAGAAGAAATTCGTCTTTGTTTTTCACCATCATCCACGGTTATACAGCATCGTCTACAGTTTGGTCCATAGAGCCGGATCAGCACCCTCAACAGTTTGGTCCTTCGAGAAGCCGGATCTAAACACGCATAGAACCTTCGAGATCCAGCAACAGCAATTCAAGATGGTGCTTACAAGAAGCCAAGACGAAGAAAACCAACGTCGTGTCTTCGACCAGCCGCCGAGATCGCCCTCAAGTACACCGACCGTACGAGGATGCCTCGAGACGGGTAACGCCGGGGAGAGCCTACGCACCGCACCGCAAGTCTCGCAACTAGCGCCTAACGCGAACCGCGCTGGGGCAGACGTTGCCGGAGCACGCGTCGCCTTGGCAGTGACTACGCAGCCGCCGAGCGGAGCGGACGAACGCGCAGCACACCCAACGGACACAGCGGCGACTACTGGAATAGCGACATCTGCGATGACGTCATCGGTGCAACCGGCGAAGAGAGTGCACGTCGCGCGTTCGACCCGCTCGGCAGCGAGCAACGCGGCACGCCGGAAGCTACGCATCGAAGCAGAAGAACGACTGGCTGCCATAAGACGCCGAGAACTCGAAATTGAAGCGGACCTCATAAAAAAGACGCTCAATATCGAGTTAGAAACGCTAGACGGAGCAGAGAGCGAACCCGAAGCTGAAGAACCGGCAAATAAATTACAAGATCGAGTGTTCGAGTGGCTCGACGACGCGAACGTCGACCAACAACGGGGGGAGCTCTCAAGGACCGCCGTGGCTGAACCGCCACCTGAACGCGACACGCGACGCCCAGATAGGGAAGAACGAAGACGGTCGTCATCGCGAGGCAGAGGCATCGATCAACTCGCCTCTGTCCTCGAAACCCTCGTGAAGTCACGACCGCCGCCGCGTCAAGCATCGGATCTACCGATATTCTCTGGTTCACCGCTGGAATGGCTACAGTTCGCGACTGCGATGCGAGAAACAACGCGGCTGTACGAGTTCACACCTACAGAGAATATGGCAAGACTAAGAAACTGCCTACGTGGAGAAGCTCGGGAAAACGTCGCATCATTGTTGAGCACCGCGACGCACCCCGACGAGATCATGCGAACACTGGAGCAATGCTACGGAAGGCCAGAAAGACTAGTGGACATGGCTTTCGCCGATCTACGGAAGCTGCCGAAGATTGGACCTACCGCGAACGATCTTAACATGTTTGCGGTGAAGCTACAGAACATCGTGGCCGTCCTGAGGAACGTGCAGCCAGAGTACCTGCTTAACCCACTGCTGACCCGGGAAGTCTTAGACAAGATGCCAAGCTACCTTGTATCGAGTTGGTGCAACTTCGCCGAGTCACAGCCGGGCCCGAACGCCGATCTACTCAAACTTTCATCGTTCCTGATGAAAGAAGCTGACCGCTGCATGCGATACAACTATGTATCGAACCTCACCGCACCCTCCACATCGCAACGAACACGAGAAACGCCTCGCCCCGCCCCCAGACCGGAGGCTAAGAAGAAGACGGTGTACGTCGCCACCGAAGAAGCACCGCAGCGCAGATGCCTTTCATGCCAGGAAGCCCACACACTACCTAGCTGCCCAAAGTTCAAGCAGCTAACGTATGATGACCGATGGGAGCTGGTGAAGAAGGAGGGCCTTTGCTTCAAATGCATCGTGGGCCGACACCGTCGATTGAACTGCCGACAGAAGCTCTGCGGAATCAACGGATGCAAGCGACCGCATCACCGACTGTTGCACGCAGATGAGCGTGGAACGACGAACGACGTGGCTACGAGCGCGACCGACTCAAACGCGGCCGCAACGGAACCAGCCACCACCGAAACGACGACGGCTGCCACGACGACAAGCCGCGCCGTCAAATTGAAGATTTGCCCCGTGACAATCACGGGCAAACGTGGGAGCTGCGACACCTACGCGCTCTTCGACGAAGGCTCGACGGTCACCTTATTAGACGACGACCTGGCGCGACAGATCGGCGCCGACGGACCGACCGCACAGCTCAACGTCCGAGGAATAAACAAGAAGCAAAGTCACGTGCAGAGCCGTCGAGTGAAGATTGGAATAAAAGGAGCGCGCAGTGACCAGATCTTCAAAATCAACGCTCGCACCATGGTGGGCCTGGACCTCACGCCGCAATCGATACCGGCGGAGGCGATGAAGCTACGCCACCTAAGAGATCTCGACGAGCGAGAAGTCGTATACAAGAATGCGAAGCCTCGCATTTTGATCGGGACGGACAACTGGGAGCTCATAGTGACCCGCGAACTACGGTCAGGAAAAACCAAGGAACCAGCTGCCTCCAAAACCGAACTCGGATGGGTAATCCACGGGACGGCGCCATCGAGATCGCTTCGCCGCACCGAGGATATCCTACATGTCGTCACGACCGAAGCATCAGACGACCGACTAGAAGAACTCGTGTCGAGACACTTCCGGATCGACTCACTCGGAGTGTCGCTCGACGCATCACACGTCCGCGAAGAGGACAAGCGTGCCGTCTCCACGTTCGAACGCACCGTGAAGCACAAGGACGGCAGATACGAAGTGGGCCTGCCTTGGCGAAACGACGACGCCAAACTGCCACGGAGTTACGACTCAGCACTCCGCCGGCTCACCAATCTAGAGAACAAGCTGAAGAAAGATCCACGCGACATGGAAGAATACCAGCGGAGGATCGACAACCTCGTGAAAAAGGGATACGCCGAACCCTGCGACGGCTCCGAGGACGCAAGCCCCGTCGCATGGTACCTGCCGCATTTCGCCGTCAAGAATCCCAATAAGCCCGGGAAGCTGCGACTGGTTTTCGACGCAGCAGCAAGAATTCGAGGTGTCAGCCTGAACGATCACCTACTCGAAGGGCCGGATCTGCTACGATCGCTGCAGACCATTTTATTCCGGTTCCGAGAGGGCGCATACGCGGTGACAGCTGACATCGAGGAAATGTTCCTGCGAATCAAGATACGCCGCGAGGACCAACCCGCACAGATGTTCCTGTGGCGCGACTGCAGGCAGAATGAACCACCGCGCAAGCTGAAGATGACATCGATGATCTTCGGCGCATCGAGCTCACCGTTCCTCGCACACAGCGTGAGGGACCACAACGCGAGACAGCATGCTGAGACGCACCCTGCAGCACTGCGCGCAATCACCGAAGCGCACTACATGGATGACTTCGTCGACAGCTTCAATGATCCGAGAGAGGCCCACGAAGTCATCACCCAAGTCGACGCAGTGCACCAGAAGGCTGGATTCCACCTGAGGGGGTGGAACAGTAACAACAGGAAGCTTCTACAAGCCGTGAGCCCGGATAGTAGAGCCAAAAGCGGGACTACGACGTTTGGAGACGCAGAGAAGACATTGGGCCTGCTTTGGGATGCAAATACCGATCGGCTGGGCTTCAACACCGCCCTGCCTAGAGTCCCACTGCCAGTGAAGTCTCGACAACGCCCGCCGACGAAAAGAGAAGCATTATCGACGGTGATGAGCATATACGATCCGCTCGGACTGCTCAGCTGCTTCACAATCACAGCGAAGATAACTCTTCAAAAACTATGGCGCCTCAAGACCGGCTGGGACGACCCTCTACCATCCGACTTGAGCGAGGACTTCGATGCATGGTTGACAAGCCTGCCAGCAATCGACCAACTACGGCTACCCCGTAGTTACAACGGGGGGAGAGAAGTGCGTCGCCGTGAACTTCATATATTCTGCGACGCCAGCGAAGAAGCCTACGCTACGGCGGCGTATTGGAGGTTGCACTACGGACCCGGCCATGTCATCGAGACAGTTCTGATAGCGGCTAGAGCTAAGGTCGCGCCCTTGAAGACCCAAACCGTACCGCGCCTGGAACTTCAAGCGGCCCTCATCGGAACGCGACTAGCGAAAGTAATCAAAGAAGAACACCGTGTCAACGTCGACGACACCGTGTACTGGAGCGACTCTCAGACGGTGCTTCATTGGCTGCGGAATGGAAGCAAGCGCTACACTCCATTCGTCGCACACCGTCTGGGAGAAATAACCGAGTTATCCAGACCGCAAGACTGGCGATGGATACCGACGCATCTGAACGTAGCCGACGTCGCCACACGCGCCGGATATACGCCAGCCAACGAAAACGACCTGTGGTTCACGGGACCATCCTTCTTGAAATTACCAAGATCGGAATGGCCGAAGCAACCAACGGATCGAGAAGATGACGAAACGACGGAAATAACACACGTCATCGCGCACACAACAGAGAGAAACGCGGCGTTACCGGAGATAGAACGATTCTCGACGTTCGAGCGACTGATCGGCGCAACAGCGCAAGCGCTACTTTTCGTGGAAAGATGTCGCGACAGAACGAAGACACTCAGCCGCGAACATTTCAACCGAGCGACAAATTTATGGCTGCAGCAGGCGCAACAAGACTCCTTCAGCCAAGAAATCGAGTGCCTGAAGAAAGGAGTCCCCGTAGCACGAACGAGCCCTCTGCACCGTTACGACCTCACTTGGGAGGACGGGCTTGTGAAACTAAACGGACGCATCAACAAGGCGGACGTACCGGAAACAGCAAAGAAGCCGGTATTATTGGACGGACGCCACGAACTCGCGAAGAAAATCATTGATCGAGAGCACAGACGAGCGGGACACTGCAACAACGAGCGAGTGGTCAACGACGTCAGGCAGCAGTACTGGATCCTGCGGCTGCGACCAACAGTTAAGAAAGTCGCAGCAGGCTGCCTTATGTGTCGACTACGAAGATCGAAGCCAAGGAGCCCGCCGACGGGGGATCTGCCCGCAGAACGTTTACAGCCCTTCAGACGTCCCTTTAGTCATTGTGGGATAGATTACTTCGGGCCAGTCACCATCAAAATTGGAAGACGAAGAGAGAAAAGATGGGTGGCGTTATTCACCTGTCTGACGATACGCGCCGTGCACCTGGAGCTGGTGGCATCACTCACCACCGACTCCGCAATCATGGCGCTACGAAGAATGGCAGCACGACGAGGATGGCCCGCCGTAATATATAGTGACAACGGCACTAACTTCCGAGGGGCTGACACCGAGCTCAAGAAGGCGTACACCGAGTGGCTTCCCGAGCTGAAGAGAGAGGCGATGAACTACGATGCCACATGGAAATTCATCGCGCCGGGAGCACCTAACCAAGGCGGAGCCTGGGAACGCATGGTTCGCTCCGTGAAAACCGCGCTCAACGCCACATTAAACGAACGAGCACCGAAAGAGGAGGTCCTGCACACTCTACTGGCCGAGGCGGAACATGCTGTCAATTCACGACCACTGACGCATGTCTCCGTAGACCCAAGCGATCCGGAGGCGCTAACCCCAAACCACTTCTTGTTGGGGTCATCGACCGGCCTTCCATACACCGGGCCATGTGAAGAGGGCGACCGCAGGACTTGGAGGGCGACGCAAGCACTAGCCGACGCCTTCTGGAAACGCTGGCTACGAGAGTACCTACCGACCCTCGTACCACGCCGCGACCCACAACGTCCACGAAGCAGCGAAGTACGGACCGGAGACGTGGTTATCATAGCCGACCACGCTCTGCCTCGAAACACGTGGCCACGCGGCATCGTAGCCAATACCTACCCTGGACCTGACGGCGTGATTCGGAACGTGGAGATAACGACAAGAGGAGGAACATTTCGGCGGCCGACATCGAAGCTGATCGTCGTCGAACCTGCACTCTCCACGGAACGATGAGAGAGGACGCGCTGCGCGACGGGCACGGGGCTGCCAACCGGAGGAGGCTGCGGAGATCCTTCGCCGGGGGGAGACTGTTGACGACAGCCACGTGCCGAAAAATGTACAGATCGAACGACCAATCACAGCGCCTACATTTGCGGAATTCTCAGGGAGCCCATTGGCTGCGTATGCGCCGTCCGCACGGTGGGGGCGATTCCCCCACCCGGCGCGCGGGCGCAAAACGCGCTGTGATTGGTCGGCCGCCGCGCGTCACTAGTAGCTAAGTTAGATGTTAAGTGTAGAATAAGGGTAGGGCCAAATTTGTAAATATTTGTAGTCAAGTCAAGTCAGTCAAGCAGTATAGTCAAGCAGTAATAAGTAGCCAGTAAGAAGAAAATACAATAAATCGCCTATAGAAGAAATTCGTCTTTGTTTTTCACCATCATCCACGGTTATACAGCATCGTCTACAGTTTGGTCCATAGAGCCGGATCAGCACCCTCTTTTAATGTCCCCACAACTAAGACACAGATGGATAGAAAAGAATCAATGAATAAGGATTATATAGTGATGAATATTCATCACTATATAGTTAAATACTATATAGTAATTCAAAATTTTGTTAGCAGTACCCTCTGTAGATAGATCTCTAACTACATAAAATTAGTAGGGGTTAACAATGCTTCGTCATACGACAGCAATTTCGCGCCTTTGGTACTTTTATGAGACAGACTGTAAACACATTACCACAGCGTAAACAGTCTTATGCACGTGAGTTTTTTGGCTCTCCTTAGTGAGTCACCGACCAAGTACTGATAAAAATACTTACTTCACAAGTAGTACTTTGATAATCGGTTCTAGAGTATCGATACCAAAATAACTTGGTATCGAAAGAAACATATCGAAGAAGTATTTGTATTTATTCGTATCGTTTCATCCCTAACAATCGCAATGCGAAAAAGAAGATCATTTGCATTTTTTTGTAGTGCCGTTTGTCGTGAGTCTGTATTTATTGTTTTATAACTATTATTCACAAGAGCTATAGATAAAAATGTATCAGTCTTTGTATTCACTGACCATTTGCCCCTCTTCTTTACCTTTAAACCAGTTTAATTTAAATTGTTAAATTGTAATCTGCGATTTTATAAAAAAAATATTTAATTGTAGTTAATTCTTTATTTTTATTAATAGTTTATAATTGTGTTGTTAATTGTATCAAAATTTTATATAGTTTTTATTTCTATGTTAAGAAAATTCTAAACCATTTTATAATCCAAATCTTTGGCGAGGCGATGTATTACTAGTCTAACTAGTTAATAGTTCTTTAATCTGTGATTTTTATAGATGATTTTTAAAATGCAGTTGATTTTGACTAGTCAGTTATAGAAACGACTATTATGATTGATTTTGTTTTGCCTATTACTCTTTGTTCTTGCTATTAAACATATGGGTTCCTTAATTTTAAGTGAATTCTTAACAATTTTATATAATTTGTATTCTTTTCCATTAAAACTTACGATTTTTTAAAGACATTATTTGAAAGAAAATTTTTAATAAAGCATTGTGAATGCAAAATTTATCTCTTATTATATATCGAGTTGGCACAAAAGTAATGAGACACTTGGTTTAAGTTTTTACTTTTTTATTATTATTACAATAAAAAAAGTTTAGTCAATGATGTAATTACCATTAGTATCTAAGACTTCTTGCCAACGATCCGGCAAAGTTTGGATGCCTTTTGCCCAGAACTCTGATGGCTGTGCCTCGAAAAAGTTGTTCAACTCCGCCTCTACGTCAGAGAAATCATTAAATTGTTTACCCCGCAAATGCTGTTTCAGGGCTCTAAACAAATGATAGTCTGATGGGGCGAGGTCTGGGGAATAAGGTGGGTGGGGTATCGTCTCCCAGCCCAAGTTCTCCAACTGCCGGCGAACCACAGATGCGACGTGAGGTCGAGCGTTATCGTGCAGTAAAACTACATTGACTCGTCTTCGTCGTTTTTTCTTGATAGCGGCAGATTATTTGGTAAGCTGGGTTGAATATTTGTCAGCGTTTATAGTTTCATTGTGTAATAGCTCATAAAACAGTATGCCTTGCGCATCCCAGAAACAGCAAAGCAGAATTTTTCGGCGGTTCTTTTGACTCGGCTTCGGTTGAGTTGGTGGCGTTTCTTCTCGAGGCAGCCAAAAAGCACGACGTGTATCGTTCTCGTAATAAATCCATGATTCATCTCCAGTAACCAGATCTGACAAAAACTCTTTACGTCGGGGGTCGCAGCAAAAGTGACTGACAGATAGCGACACGGACTGCACGACTGGCGTCTGTAAGGATGTGCGGTACACACTGAGCCAAAAATTTCGATAACCAAGCTCATGCAGATGGTGTTCCACGGCGTGGTGACTGCATTTAAGTGCTTCCGCTAATTCACGAGTGGTAGCATCCGGATTCAACTGCAGTTCGCGGCGCAAATCGTCATCATTCACTACGGGTGGTCGCCCTGAGCGTGGCTGACTTTCAAGGCTCCTGTCTCCTGATTTAAAACGGTCAAACCATCGGGACACCGTCGCATGGCTTGTACTTCCAGCGCCTAATGCATTGTTGATATTGTCAGCCACAGCCCGCGCACTGTGGCCTAACAAGTACTCGTATAAGTATAGTGTTCGAACTTGTCGCTCGTCGATTTTTCTTCAAACTGACTAAACAAATCGCGAGCGCGGCTTTATATACCCTACACCAGAAGTACCTAGAATGTTCTACAACATTCTAGAATATTATCGAAAAAATTGATTTTAAAAAGGAAATGTTATAGATTTTTCTAGTGTGTCTCATTACTTTTGTGCCAACCCAATATTTCAGAATTCCTGCTGTTTTATTTTATATAGAGCACCAATTAACTCAGATTATATTAAAAGATAATATTTTTGTTCAGACCGTACACAAAATTCTTAAATTTTTTGCGTGATTTTAAATTGGGATGAGCTAAGAACACCGATAGGATGAGTTAGGAATTAAAATTAAAATTAATTAAAATAAATTGTTGTGGGTTGAGTGAAGAACAAAAATAAGATGAGTAAGGAAAAATAATGCATAGGATGAGACGTCATAGGATGAATACGGAACAACCCAATATTTCGTCACAATAATCAATTATAGTAAGAAGAAATAAATTTAGTGTCTAATTATACTTTTTCAAATCTACTTTATCTATATTCGAGTTGTCGAAAGAAGTAATTACTTGCGTAAAAGTAATAACTTAAGCAAATATTTTCGAGTCGAGAAGTTAAATGAAGTAAGAACTGTCAATAGCAAATAATTATAATATTCTAACTTTTAAATTCCTCCTCTATCTTATTTTTTTCCCTATTTTTTTTAAGTCATTACTTTTATTCAAACATTTTTACTTCTATTACTTCTACTTGACTAATAAAGTAGTAGTAACGAGTAGGTACGAGTAATAAAGTATTTGTTTATGTGCTTTACAAAAGATTTCCTATTGTATTCAATATGCTATTTGAATTTACAACTAAAGGTATACGCATACTGGTAAGAAGTGGTAACGGATCGGATAAACTATTTCCAATTCAAATCTACTAGTTACCATAAAATATGTTACACAAAAAGTTCCATTGATTGCATCGGTGAAATTTTAGTAATACTCGTAGGACCTATAACATTATCGTTCTGCCGTACTGCCAATATCAAATTTAAAAATTTTTTTTGGCTGATAATTCTATTTTCAAATTTATTTTATTTTACAAACATGGAATTCTTCTTTCTAACTTCGTCATTTGTTTAATAGTTAGTGTATTCGGACATTTTTCACCGTCATGGATAAGTTAAAAATTCGAGTTATTATGGAGTATGAGTACCGTCGTAGCAGCAAAGCGGCACAAGTGGTACGCAACATCAATGACGTTTACGGAACGTACATTACAAACGAACGCACCACCCGTTATTGGTTTGCCCGCTTCCGTTCTGAAAATTTTGTCCCAAAAAATGAACCCCATGGTAGTCCGAAAACTTTGGTCGACAATGACGAATTAAAGGCGATTGTGGAAGCTGATGAAACTCAGTCTACGGCTGAATTAGCAAAAGCTTTCGACATTTGCATCGAAACAATATTACACCATTTGCTTCAAATTAGCAAGGTAAAAAAGCTTGACAAATGGGTGCCCCACGAACACGCATCGAGACGTGCAAGGGTCATGATCCGCCGTACTCACCAGACCTTGCGCCTACAGCCTTCTACTTTTTCCAGAATTTGTATAACTTCTTTGCGGGAAAAAAATACAATACCTGAGAGGCAGTACAAATGGCTTTGAAGAATTTGTTGCCTCCCTTTGTTGCATTAATAAGCTACCAATGCGTTGGCAAATATTGATTGATGATTACTTTGATTAATAGAAATAAAAAATATAGGACAAAAAACACGCTTTATTTATATCATGAAAAACGGCAATTTCATAGGTAAAGCCGAAAGTATTCGAAGATTTTTATGTATTCTAATATTACCTCACATACTTAATATTTTACTAAAAAGCTTTGAGACACATGAACGAAATAAGTATGGTAAAACATGTTTTCAACGTAAAACAAATCAATAACTTATTTCACGCCATTTTCTTAAAATGTAATCTGGAATATTATGGGTAGTAATATTATTGCCTATCAGCGGCTATTTATTAACACATAATATTGTACGAACCTAATTGATGTAGCTAATAAAACTCTTTTGTTGTTGAAATTTGAAACAATTTAGCTATCACGGCTCATGAGACAGCTCGGTGACAGACAAATGGGAGCGGAGTATTGGGTCCCATTTTTCACCTCCGGATCCGGAGTCTTTAACAAGCTTTTCATAAAAATTGTTAATAATAATTGCAATAATCGTTAATAAATTTCAATCTCAATAAATTGAAAATTAATTTGCAAGTCAAACTTTGATTTTTTTGTTTGCAACATTGTCTTTGCGACTAACAAAAAATAAGATCTGATTTCAAAATTCAAAGAATTTTCAATGTTAAGTTCAAAGAAAATGTGTCTTATAATAAATCCTAAAAGTCCTTTGAAGTTAAAACATTTTCATATTATTTGTTATATGTAAGCCTCGCCACATCTTCAGTGTTTTGAAGGGAACCATTAAACTTAATAATGATGTTCATTAATCGTATATAAAAAAATCATTCAAAGTAAATATTTTTCTGTAAAGATAAAATCAATATATGAAAAATATGTCATGAGTAATAATTAGGGCGTTAAGGGACTCATTGCTCCAATCAGTGAGTCTGAAGAACCCGTTTAACAATAAATATATAAAAAAATATTATAAACTAAACGTTGAGACACAGCTGCGATAGGGTATTTGTGGGTTCGAAATAGGAATACAGTTGAAATAAGCTTAACATTTTCATTTTAACAGGTTATGATAAAAAAGGTTTTGTTTTTTACATATGCACAAATTTGACGATCGACGACGACTACAATAGCTCGGTGGTGTAGTGAATAATCACTGCGGCCCGCGATCGTTATTGTTAAGCAACTTTCGCAGGAGTCGGTCACGGGGTTAGGTGACCAAAAAATTAATATCTTGAGCTGCATTCTACACATTAAGCCGTCAGCCCCTGCTGCAATTTCAGTCGTCTATACCCTCCAATCCGCATTGGGCCAGCTCCTTGAAACATCCATAAGGAAGGCCTGAGCCCCATCAGTGTGGACGTAAAAGGGCTGATGATGAGACGATCGGCATAAACTTTTCATATAAATACACTTCTAAAATCTAATGAAAAATGAAAATCACCAGCTTCAAGTACCCCGAGATGGAACTCAACCCCACAACCTTTCGCAATCCGGTCGGCTACTCAAATCATTGGGCTACCCGAGACCAAACAGGAATGACAAATTAGTAGCCGAAAGAAATATACATATTCATAAATATTTAAAGCTTTCGATTAAGAGTCTCCTATCGGGTTACCTGAAGCTCTTGATTGTTTTATTTTTTTATGCCTAATATTGAAAGTATAAAAATTAAAATTTAACAAATCGTAAAATCCTTGTGATGCAAATTTGACAACATAAAGAAGAACGCAAAAACAATGCCAAGAGAAAATTAACGCCGGTGAATTCTGAAGAAGTACTACAATGTACTAGAGGGAAACTGGAACTGGTGATAAGTAGATTGATCTATCTGAAATCATTATTGCAGAAAATATCATACCAGTACCAACACTAAAGTCTAGATTTTCTTTTAATTAAATTAGAAATTTTAAGGCCGAGACGTGCTATTAATACAAGTATTAAAAAGAATTTTACTTTAATATTTTTATAGACTTGATAAATACCAAAAGTTTGAATATTACAGAAACAATCTCTTTGAAATTTCATAGACTATATTGGCTTCAGAACTTTAATAAGAAAAGTTTAAATTACTATTCGACTTAAGAACTAATAGTAAAAAACTGTGTTAAATTAAATAAAAACGGCGCAGCGGTTATCTTCATTAGACATGAATTGTAAAGATTAAACAACTTTCGCAAAATAGTCCATAGACTGTGTGACCTAAATATTTACTTACTTCTTCGACATGTTAATACATTGGTGTCAGCTGCATCTATAGGCGTAAATACAGTTTGAGACGTTCTTAACTTTAAATTCTCAATTAAGAAACCGGGTGTAAGTGCCATAGCTGGTGAGCCCTACGTAATATTTAAACCACTTCAAAAATAAAACCGTACTATGGATAAAACCGTGTTTATGGTGAACCGGTTCACTTTCCAAGCATAACTCCAGCTTAAATAAATTTAAAATGTAACAAAATAATGGGGTTACTACCACATAATGGCACAAAACTTCCAGGCGTAGAGTTAAGTTAAACTATATTAGTACAATTAGAATTGTATAATCTACTACATTCAGAAATTGTAGCATTACTACGCAAAATTATATGATTATTCCCTTTGGAAATAGATGAAAACATTATTATTACGATTATCTAACATGTAACTAAGCTCCAGGACTGTTATTGAAACAGCCAACAGCTTGTTCGAGATCAATAATCTTCTTGGCACAACTGTTGGGTAATGGGGCGAAAAAAATTCAATCATTGTCCAGCTACAGACCGGCCGGCAATATGGGATCTACGCCAATTTTATGTATTGTTAGTTCTCCCATGGTCGTTAACAATATTTCACGGTGCCTATTCATGTCATGTACAAGTATTACATCTACACAGAACACATCAACCCGTCAATGCCACGGAACCAGATTATAAGCAGATTATAGATGCGCTATGGCATTTTTTATATTTAATCTGGCCACTTGCTCCTTTCGTTTGGAGACTGTTTTTTGTTTACTTTATTCTTATATTGAAATATGTATTTGTACATAACAACGTTTAAAATTGTATGTGTTTACCCTTTTATTTTTTCTTCTAATACGTGGTTATTTCATAGATTGTGTTATTATTATACAGAAAATCAACTGTTTAGATGCCTTGCCAGAATACCAGCACCGGCCATTGCGGACGTTTCCAAATTGTCCTTCGTGTACTTACTTGCCTTCATTGTTTTTTCCTATATTCACATCTACTTTGTAACTATTGTAAATGAAATCGCATAGTTACTTACTTACTATCTTAGAAATGCATTTTTTATTTTATCTATTTGTTTAACATTAAAATTTTGAGAGCATTCAATAATAACTTGGAATTCTTCACATATAAAAAAAATATATAAGAGAAAGAATACGACAGGTTTGAGCTTTTGGTACTTGTTTGCGATTTTGACATATACAAGATTTTCCTCAAATGCAGTGGTCTAATTGTCATGTCATTCTCTTGAACAGGAATGCTTTTTGTGGTAGTTAAATGATATCGTAATTTAATAAGAGCATCTGATTTAACACTTTCACCAAACGTATAGACTATTCAGTCCATTTCGCGCATTATTCGCAATCCGAAAAGCTATATACCTAAAAAAAGTCATGATAAAATATTATTACCTCTATGCTGTTTATATAATTTTGTGGGTAGTTGAAACCATTGAACTACTATTTACATAGAATCGGCGTATCGAACAAATAATTTGCGCACTGAGTTGATGCCGGCCGGCATCAACGCAATCAGTCATTGTTTTCACTTCTCACTGACTGGTCGTGTCCCGAAGTCGCGAAAACAATACTTAAAAATGCCTTCCTGTGTGTTAAAAACATGCAAAAATGATTCCACTGCAAATAAAAAAGATAGTGGTGTGACTTATCATCGGTAAGTAAACAAATTATTAATTAAATCCAACCAAAACTATTTACAATATTTTTTACATTGTCCACATTGAATTGTCCACCATTTTATGCAATAATCATAGATTATGAAAGTGTAAGGTGTACAGATAGGACGCGTAAGTACAATTGGTTAATGAATCATATTATGAGACTGTGTCAAGCCGATTTCGAGAATTATTTACAGGATATACTTTCAGATTGGTCTAATTCCTAGGAAATAAATGAAGCATTTACATTAGGATATTTTTTAATTAGTGTTTGGATTTCTAAAAAAATATATTTTGTGAGTAACGTGGAGTAACGATCATTGGTTTTTTTTTACTTTACTAATAATAATAATAATACTACGTAATATTTTTTTTTATATGCGACTAATTCGAATAGTTGTGTAGGTAACACCAAAGTTATGTGGGTGTCACTTCTGCGTGTTAATCCATAGGAGCAGCATAAGCTTACAACAATTTGAACAAAACGCGTAACCGCCATGAAATTCACGGCGTTTACGACATTTTGGTCGCAAGAAAAATGTAATCTCTAAGCAGTATTGCGCTGTACGTTTTTAAGTTTTTCTAAACGATATACGCTAGATTAAGCGCTGCAGCGCGACAAATGTCCGCTGTCATCAAGATGTGACATCTTTTTTCTTGGATATAGCATCTCTATACGTAGTAGTATTAGCTCAATGGTTGAAACGTTCAATGACGCACCTTTTTAATTCATTGTAACCAGGCAAAAAGGTAGACGCTTTATCAGAAGAATATGAAGCTCAATTATCGATATCGAGATTTGTTTATTTATATTGAATAGCTTCCGAAACTACAGCACCGATCTTAAAATTCCTACGGGATGGTGATCAACGTGCACGCATGGTGTGCAAATGGGCATAGGCTATAATTTACTTGGGCAGATTCACGGGATAAAAGCTAGTTTATTTAAATATTGTTAATTACTGGCAAACCGTCATGAAAAGGTGTAGCATCAAAGCCTTCGACTAAAAACAATGAGACACATTATGGTAGTTTCGGTAGTGTAACATAAGTTACAAAATCGCATAAAGACTAAAAGATACATCGTAAAAAATATAGAGATTCTGATTTTGAGTCTTAAAATCGCACAATTATCTTATTATTTTAAAATTAAAAGACGTGGTTTTTTGTCTGTGTGTCACGTGACTTGAAACATGACCCGCCATTGTGTGACACCGCTATGGCGACAACTGTCAGATTAGTTATAAATCGAATTCCTAGATGTCGCTGTTCTTAGCTTATTTTTTTTCGAAATCCATCGGTATGTGGCATTGTTCATGTTTTATTGACATCTTTTAATCCATTCTAAATGAAAAATGCTTAAAATGCTTGAACATTTATGAGAATACGCTCTTTGGTAGCGAAAAAGTAACAAGTGCTTGAAAGATTCGTCAGTCCTGTTAGGTTCTGGGTAGCTCAGTGGTTAGAGCAAAAAAGTTCAAATTTTGTTTTAATTTTAAAGCAATAAAACGTATTTATATAAATTATTAATATAAACAGTTAAAATTACTATTTCAAACAGAGTGGAACACCCTATTATAATATTGACCAGTGCGTTCATAAGCTAATAGAAAAGACTTTCTAATATAACACAGCACATCAGGTTATTGTAATGCGCAATGCGATTTTGATATTAACCGTCATCGGATTAAAGATTAAAGCCGATTGGACAAATTAGGCTGAAGACAACTGATTAGGCATCGGTATCATAGACGTATTAATGTGGGTTGTTCCGCATGTCTCCATTGGCGAGACTTAGGCTATCCCTATGAATAGGATTTAATCGAATAGATTCGAATAAGATAAACAAGCAACGATTCACCACTCGGGTCCAATGCGAATTCGTGAATCACGAAGTAACTCGTGATAGCAATTTTTTGTCCCCCATTCTGTGAGCGGCCCTTGAGAAAGTTAATACACTCAGTTTTACAGGTTAAATGAAATTTTACCTTATTTGTGCAGCAGAATTGCTTCCAATAATACATTTGGTATTTAATTGAATCTCTCATCAACGGATAACCCGTATGATATTTACAAAAAATATATATATACACTAAGTAAACAATTACATGAAATATACTTATTTCCAAATGATTATTATGAAGTGTAATAAGGACAAGACAAAATTTATCTCAAAGCGTAACGAGTGAATGAAATTACTTCAGCTGTAAAGTGAAATTTCGTTTAGCTCTTAGAGTCGTTAAGACGGGATCCTTGATTTGGTAAAAGAGGGAAGAAGCAAAAAGGCTTTTTCTTCCGGGTGATATACGTGACGATGAATGGAAAAGCCAAGAGCACAAAAAGCATTTTAGAAAATTAGATTTTTCGGATGTTTGACACTCAACATTTACTCAATTCATATGACAACAAAGCTAAAAGCAATATATTTTAATTTAATTTACATTGTATTGTATTAATTAATAAATATTCATTCAAATTACATGCGTTTCACCAATTACATACGTCCTACAAAACTAGATAATAGCTTGACCGTGGGAAAGATTTGTACAGGCTTTAGTTTTTTTAACTTAAACACTTCAATGTAGGATCGCTTTAAGCGATAAGGCCGCCAATTGTTACACAATAGTATTAATTTACTATAAAATTTTGTAATTCATTGTGCAATGTGAACAATAAAGAGTTTTGTATTGTATTGTATTTTTCTTTACAAAAGTTAATTTTAATCTTAGTCATTATTTTTCTCAAGTAATAACAATGTTAAATATATTTTTAAAAAGACTTGAATACATATCAATTGTTTCTACAAATATTTTCGTAATTTATTTAACTAATCATAGGCTTCCATTTAAGTAACTTTTCGGGACTTTCAAACGCGAAAAGTAATTTAAAAGTTATTATATAATAAACTTCTATATTAACGCTAAATATAATAAATACACACTTTTTCTTAGGCAATCATGTAAATACAAAACTTATTATTTAATATTTTAAAGAACTTGTGAATTTTTTTAACAGTTTTCTTTGAGATATTTATCACTATAGCAATGTGAATACAAAATTATTCAAATGTAATAAAAGTTATTGTTCACGACTAACTGTGCTCTAATATGTAAATAGCTTTTGATACCAGGTTTATTATACTCTTTGATTTTATATAACTATACTTTTTGGAATACCATATATTTGTACATACTAAAATAGATTATAAAATAAAATGATTAAATGTCAGTGTGCTAAAGACAAGCGGTCGTATCATTTACAGCTATATAATACGTTATTAATCTCTGTCTCCTTTTTACAAGAATTATATACTTAAAGTGTCATAGAATTCCACATTTATTTTGAGACTCCATTCATTTACTGTTCATTACAGGTTCCATTAAACAAACACTACCACTAACTAATCCAACCAAATTCCAATGTTGTTTAAATATTCGAACAAAAGTTTTAACTCAATTACATTAGCAAACTGAACGTTTCAAATTGTAAAACAAAATACAAACTGCTAACTAAAGCGGCGATCTCACCACTACGGTGAATCAAGTCGAAATGCCAAGACTTTCTGTTAATTAAGCCAGTTAGTCCTCACGCGTAGACAAAGTCGCTTTTCCTCCATTCAAATGTCAACCCTTGTCTACATTGAACGCATGACTGTTACGTTACTTTAGATCCGTATATTATTTATAGTCCAGTTATTAAGTTATCATCAACTGAAAAAATCTTTGTGCGCTAAATTTTGATACAGACCTTTAATATAATGTTTAAAGAATAATGTGAAAAATTGTGGTCAATAAGGTGTCGGCTATGAAAAGGTCAAAGGTTATAAGTTTAGTGACCTTTGACCTTGAGTACGAATATCACACGTTCTATAAGAAGCTCAAGTAATTATCTAAGAAAATGCCCTTTGCATTTTTCTGTACACAAATGATTGATCATTTTTAAAGTAAGACATAAAACTCAACTCATTAGCAATTTCACCACAGATCGGCGTTCAAAAAATATATAATTACTTTCCTTTTGCTTCTTAATACAATCTGAAGTCATCGTCTATAATATTTTCTTATACGTAAGTTATTTTTAATATTACCAAAGACAAAGGTAATTAATAACACATTTCCTCTCAGATGGTGCGTACGTGTTGTTAATACCGGGATAATCGTAAAACTGTGATTTATTGGAATCTCTTATCCCGTTGAATTAGTAAATACGGAATATCCCCATATTTATAGATATCTGATGTGTGTGTATGAAGAATACGAAGAATATAGGTATATGAACTTATGAGAATAAAATAATGAATAAGGACATAAAGACATTCAAGAGTAACACCAATAAAATTGATAGTTAAACCGACTCATAGTATTAACAAGACTAAAATATAATAAATACTATCAGCATCAGCATCAGCCCTTTTACGTCCCCACTGCAGGGGCTCAGGCCTTCCTTATGGATGGTTTAAGGAGGATAGGCAATGACCCTCCACGCTGGCCCAATGCGTATTGGAGGGTATTAACGACTGCAAATGCAGCCGGGACCAACGGCTTAACGTGCCTTCCGAAGCACGGAGTAGCTCGAGAAGATTTTTTTTTTTGGTCACCCATCCCGTGACCGACCCTTGCGAAAGTTGCTTAACGACAACGATCGCGGGCCGCGGCGCTTCTACACTACACCACCGAGCTACTAATAAATACTATATTTAATATAAAAGTTGTAATCATGAATTTCATTTGAATAAACGAAAAACAAAATATGTGGAAGACAAGTCGTATTACCCGCTGAACGAGAAAAAGAAGAAGGAGTCCTGTTACTCCAACTACAATTATAATTAAAGAATAGAAACATGTGACGTGATTTAATGCTAAAATAAGACATAAAAGTCATTTATGAAATAGTAAATAAAAAAATAGCCTAGCTTATAAGGAAATTATAATTACCATAGTTTTATCTTCTCGAAATATACGTGTCTGTGTTTTTGTGGTAGTCAAGTATAGACTGGCCTTTAATACCTTTGAATAAACCGTGTGACCTTAAGTATTTACATCTTATTAATAAATAAAGTTTACGTAACAGTACATAATAGAAAATTCGGAAACATAACAATATCGTACTGAAAAAACTCACTAAAGGAAATATTCGGAAGGTATGCAGTTATAATAATATGCTCTCCAGTTATCTTGTACGTGATTTGGAAACATGATAGAATGTTCGATGGTAAACATTACCAAGTGGAGGTTTTATTTTTATTTTGGACACGTCGGGAATTGCGAGATACGCTTCAGTAGTTACATAAAAAGTTGTAAAGAAAAGTATTTAATGTTAGATGAGTTAGGTAATTTCGTTGGAATATTAATGAGAAAATAGTGTTGGTTAACAAAGTTTTTTTTTATGTCAGTACTTTTCTAGTTAGTAAACTTTATTAATGTGAGAGAAAAAGAAAGCGCGGTATTTATAAGGTGATAAATATGTCTAGGTTAAAGCGACGGTTTGAAATATTCCATATATTATAAGATAATTTTCCATTAAGAATATTTTTCAGTATAGCATTCCAAATGCAAAATTAATGAAATTAATAATAACAAGGTGATGTATCACTAGAGAATACAACTCTTCCACAGGTACCAGGTTCTCCATAGACCCTCGTGTATTTGATGTTAACGGATGCATTTATTTTTTCCAGTGGTGCATTTAGTTTAGGATTTATTTGTTCACGAGGCAAAACGCAACTTTTGCCGCGAAACTCGACTTTTCAACTGATATGGGAGCTTTGTATACTTTTGCTAACTGATTCCGCCCGTTTACGAACTCTACAGGGTTGCGTTATTTAATTGCAAAATCTCTATGGCCACCTTCTACTACCACCATCAGATAGGATCTTGAACCAAAATCCTTATCAAGACAAACCAAACGAGCCCAAATTCTATAGGACGCTTCGTTTAAATACAGTTCCCATGACTACCTTCTGACTCTATAATTAAATTAGCTCCATTGCATAGATCTTGTCTAGACGAAATCAAACGGCCTAAACACCACGGCGTTGCTTCGTTTGATTTTATAGGTCACGTTTCGGCTTCACTGGCAACATTGCAATGTCATTACCATCCTCACAAGCCAATTAATTTCCTCTAGGGACTGCAGGTTTTTGATAGAATCTAATTAAATTGACTAGAGAGAATTGATTGACCACGATTGGTGAGTATTAACTAATTCAAATACAGCCTTAACACGGCTTCCGATGCCCGGAAGGGCTCGAGATATTTGTTAATTGTTGGTCACCCATTCTATGACCTACCATTGCGAAAGTTGCTTAACAACCGTATCGCAAACCGAACGCGCAAACCACTGCACCATCGAGATTTATATTTAATTGGGTCTATTTTAAACAATCATTAATCTTATTAAGAGCTTTCACCTTTGAAATTAGTTACTAACTATTAGTCAAAGAAAAAATACGTAAACGTGTAACCTTGGTATGTCACAGCTGTACATTAAACATCACGCAATTAATTATGAGCTGTGTTTGTCGCTTTGGTCGCTAAACGAGTATCGCAAAAACAAATTAAATAATATTGACCTAGAAGGCAGACCAGAAGCAGAATTAAATATATCTAAAGGTAAGACTTTAATGTTATAAGATTTTTTTTTTTAAATTATATCGACAATTATTACCTATATTTGATCAATTTTGCATTAACAAGGCTATACTGAAAATATTTTTAGTGAAAAATAATATATATGTATGTCGGCGAGAAGGCGCTTCGATTGTGCGAAACGCCATCTGTCACCTGCAGCTGTCATCTGTCAAGATCTATGGTGCTTTGCGAAACGTCAAGTTATGACATTGACTACTGTCATCGCTTGGGAGTGGTCTATGCTTGTTCGAAGATAGCACTTTACGTTGTGCGGCCATATTGAGCGGACGCAAGCGCAGAACTCTCCGCGTTTCGTATCGCAATCCGTTTGCATCGCGTTATTATTAATGTACTCCGATTAGATAACTAATTAATTCAATTAAATAACTGATTTGTGATTTATCTGCGATCTTATTTCGAAGGAATATCTCGAACACTAGTCAGATGGCAAATGTTGATCAACCTAACTTTCCGCCGGTCCCGCATGACTTTCCGACATATACAACGTGTCCCAAAATTCAACGATAAGCGGGCGCCAAGAGGTAAACCTGCTCATGTTTACCTCTTGGCGCCCGCAAAAATTATATCTTATTAATCTTTTTTATTTTTTATTTTTTTTTACAAAATTCCAAATGTTATTAGTTGTCGGACCTGAATGAGTCTGCTTTAAATCCCCCTTATGAGGGGGGATTATACCAACTCCCTTTAAAAATGGGAGAGGCGCTGATGATGAGGCGAGGATGAGCGGAGGGGGTGGGAATTCACCCGGGAGCTTCTCGATGTTCCAATTTAGCCCCCTCCTAAGGGGTAGAGAGAAAGAAAAGGGGATAGAGGGTGATGAGAAAGTGGAAACAGGGGTCGAAGAATGGTGAAGGAAGAAAAGCGAGGGTGAGGTGAGGATAGAACCCCTGTTCCCAAATAGGAATGGATGATTGAAATGGTTGACGAGGGTGTGATGGAGCGTGAACGATGAATGATGATGCGAAAGTAGGGTGTCCAGGATGATGAGGGCCCCGCCGCCCCGCGGCCGCCTCCACCGATGGCGGTGGTTGCGGCCGCGAGGCGCCGCGGCGATCATGGACCCCTGTGTGTTGCGACTCTCGGGCGTGACGGAAGGGTGTATGTTATATTGATGCTGTTCGAGTTGAGATGATCGCCGAGAGTCGTCTCCTCCTTTGCAGGATCTGGGGGAGAGTAGAAAGAGAAGAGATCGCGAGCCGATGCAGCCCCTGCCGTGCTGGTAAAGTTTTCTTGCTTTGAAGCGCCCGCACCCCTCACGGGGGGGCGCCTCTTCCATCCCGAGGTGAGGACGGGGGGCTCCTGTGATGATGTCAGGCCGATTCCCGTCCCATCCCCACAACCAGGCAAGCTGCAGGGGAAGAAATAGGAAGAAAGAAACGGGAGCTGCACAGTTGATCTTCTGGTCCGAAGTTGTTCGAGCGGAAACCCGGCGCCTGCAGCCGGGCCGATAGCCCCAAGGCCCCACCATCCACGCCACTGGCCCCGGGGCTACCGGCCCCGGCCGCACCCACGAGTCGCCTTCTCCTTCATTGTGTCTGGGGGAGAAACGGGAGAGAAGAGAGAGGGGAGAGAGAAGAGGTCGTAAGCCGCTACAGCCCCTGAAATGCTGGTAAGGTTTTCTTGCTTTGAGGCGCCCGCACCCCTATCGAGGGGGCGCCATTTCCATTCCAAGATGAGGACAGGGAGGCCCTGCAAAGATGTCAGGCCGATCTCCCGTCCCGCTCCTGCAGTTGAGCTAGCTACAGGGGGAGGAATAAGAAGAAGAAACAAGAGACAGGAGCTGCGCTGCCGAAATTCGGGTTCCGGAGAGCATTACAGATTTCAGCGGATTTGCCTTAGCGCTCTAGTTGTTCAGACGGGAACCCGGTACAGCAGTCGGGCCGATGGCCCCAGGGCCCCGCCCTCCACACCACTGGCCCTGGGGCTACCGGCCCCGGCGGCAATAACGAGAATGGCATAAGGCCTTTTTTTTTTTTTTTTTTTTTTTTTTTTTTTTTTTTTTTTTTTTTTTTGTTTCCTTCATGAGATAGTGGTAGTAAAATACAGTTTACAGTAACTAAGAACTTGTGAGGTATACTTAAGTTAGTAGGATTACAATTGTTTCCTTTCCTAGCCTGGATGAGTCTATTGCTGAGTGAGTTAGTTGGTTGGTTGCTAGGATCGCCCCGAGTCGTGTCTGGTCCAGCGGAATCTAAAAAAAAGAAGAGGGAAGAGGAAGATGGTAAACTGCGGCGGCGGCCCCTCACAAGATGGTAAAGTTGCCTGACTTGAAGAGCCTGCACTCATGTCAAGGGGTGCTCCTGTTTTCCTGAAGTAAGGAAGGAGCCGCCCGACAACGGTGCCAGGCCGGTCCCCTATACTTGCAGTTGAGCTAGCTATAGGGGGAGGAAAGAAAGGCAGGAGCCGCGCTGTGGGTCATCATGAGCCGGGCCTTGGAGAGCGCTCCAGACTCCAGCAGAAACACCTTGGTGCGTTGACCTAAAACCGCGTAGTCGAGCAGTAGACCGGTACGGCCTTCGGGCCAATCGCCCCAGGGCCCCGCCACCATGCTACTGGTCCTGGGGCGACCGGCCCCTGCTGCATTTCCTAATGTTGCTTAAACCTCTTCCTTTCAGTATAAGCTGGAGGTATAACCCGGTCTATGGGAAAAAATTTACTTATTGCTTAATGAAACTGATGTGAAATTAAGCTCGGATGATTAAGGTAGAAAATGATTCCCTTCCTAACCTAGGTGAATCTGAAATAAAAGTTACACTATTGGATTATGAGTTATTGTTACAGTGGAGTGAAACAGGCTAGTTATTGTGAATTTACATTGGATGGTTATGTTTAATGGATATATTATTACATAATGGCTAGTTTGGTTGATTGACTGCTAATTAACTGATTATCGTATAATCATATGATATTGATACATTGGTGAAATAATCATACATCTGATTTGATAGGTTACATATCGTAAATTATAAGAATAATAATTAGATACTTGTTACATGATCATGACCTATATTGAGCTTTGAACTTTAATCAACTTTGATTAACTTATAAGGATAACTTAATTAAATAGTAAAGGCCTTTGATAACCTAACTAGAATGTTTCTATAATGGTAAATTTGATTCACTAATCATAACATAATACTTGTATAATTTTTTTTTTTTTTTTTTTTTTTTTTTTTTTTTTTTTTTTTTATAATCAACTTTGGTTAACGCAGAATAAAAGGAATTGTTTTACAGTGCTTGAGATAATGGGATAATTTATGTAACATAACTGTACTGATATTAACTTATCAAATTTGAACATGAACTTAACATATTTATGGGACAACTTGAACTGGATCCTAACGTAATTGAACAGGTATGATCGAACACAATTGTGTGGATATTAACATAATCTTGACATATTTATGGAACAACTTGAACATGATCTTAGCGTAATTGAACAACTTTGATCTGTACCTATTTGTGCGGATATTAACATGACCTTTGGAACAATTTGAACATAATTGAACAGGTTTAGTCTGAACGCACCTGTACGGATATTAACATAATTGAACAGGTTTAATCTGAACGCAATTGTACGGATATTAACATAATTGAACAGGTTTAATCTGAACGCACCTGTACGGATATTAACATAATTGAACAGGTTTAATCTGAACGCAATTGTACGGATATTAACATAATTGAACAGGTTTAATCTGAACGCACTTGTATGGATATTAACATGACAATTTGAACATAATTGAACCAATCTGAACCGGTTTCATAGTCGTTAATGATTTCACCAATCCTACAATTTTTAGCAAGCCGGGACCAATATTAATGTTATTTATGGAACAACTTGAACTTGAACTTAACATAATTGAACAGGTTTGATCTGAACATAATTGTACGGATATTAACATAACTTTTTGAATATGATCCTAGTATTTCATAAATTACAAAATCACAAAAATCACAAATTTAAAACAAAATAATCAAAAGTAAAAATAAAAATAAAATTAAAAAAAATAAAAAATAATAAATCCTAAGTAGTTGATCAATTGGTAATAATTATGACAATCATCATTGAATCTAATTATGAATTAATAGTTGCACTTGAGAAGAACACTGATCATAATTGTGTTTTGAATTAATTATTACATCAATTGAGAAATAGTACTAGTGATGATCAGTTGAGTTTCAGGCGGCCGCAGCTGGTTCGGTGCGGTGTCCGGTTCGGCGTGAGCGGCCCAGTTCGGTGGTACTGGTGGCAGAAGTGTTGGCCCGTTTTGTAGAGGAGAATTTAATGCATGTTCCTACCTTGAGTTGGAGTATGGTTACGGGTAAGCAGTCGCCGCCGCGCGGCGGCCGGAGCCGGCAGCCGCTCGGCGCGGGGGCAGCCCGTCCCGCGACGCCACGGAACAAAAGCCGCGCTCGGCGGCAAGCTTGCGTTCTTGAAGATGTTGAAACTTCTGCCCGACTCAGCCGGACATGCGGATGCCGGCCCTGCTCAGCAAGGTGTTCAGATGCGGGCCCGGCTCTGTATTGTGTTGGTGTTGGGATGTACCGATTCAATTCAGTTGTTGTTCGGATTGTTCAGATGCCGGCCCTGCTCAGCAAGGTGTTCAGTTCAGTTCAGTTCGATGATTTTGATGTTCAGATGCCGTTCCGCTCAGCGAGGCGCCCGGATACAAGCCCAGACAGCATGAAATTGGGGTGCCTGTCCGAAATTGGAGCATGGTTGCGGGTCAGCAGTCGTCGTCGCGTGACGGCCGACACCGGCAGCCATTTGGTTCGGGGATGATTCGTCTTGTTGCGCCGTGGGGTAGGAGCAGTGTTCGGTGGTGAGATTGCGTCCTCGATTATGTTGTAACCCCTGTCTGACTCGGCCGGATGTGCGGTTGCCGGTCCTGCTCAGCAGGGTGTTCAAATGCCGCCCCGCTCAGTAAGGTGGTCAGATGCGGGCCCGGCTCGGCTTGACTAGCGTAGAGATGTTGGTCCAAGGTTGGAGTGCGGCTCATGCCCGGCTCAGCTAAGTGTGCTAATGCCGGCCCTGCTCAGCAAGGTGTTCAGATGCGGGCCCGGCTCTATATTGTGTTGGTGTTGGAATGTACCGATTCAATTCAGTTGTTGTTCGGATTGTTCAGATGCCGGCCCTGCTCAGCAAGGTGTTCAGTTCCGTTCAGTTCAATGATTTTGATGTTTAGATGCCGCTCCACTCAGCGAGGCGCCCGGATGCAAGCTCGGACAGTATGATGTTGGGGTGCCGGTCTGAAGTTGGAGCATGGTTGGAACATGGTTGCGGGTCAGCAGTCGCCGTCGCGTGACGGCCGACACCGGCAGCCATTCGGTTCGGGGATGATTCGTCCTGTCACGCCGTGGGGTAGGAGCAGTATTCGGTGGTGAGATTGCGTCCTCGAAGATGTTGTAGCCCCTGTCTGACTCAGCCGGATGTGCGGTTGCCGGTCCTGCTCAGCAAGGTGTTCAGATGCCGCCCCGCGCGGTAAGGTGATCAGATGCGGGCCCGGCTCGGCTTGGCTTAGTGTTGAGATGTTGGTCCGAGGTTGGAGTGCGGCTCATGCCCGGCTCAGCCAAATGTGCCAGTGCCGACCCTGCTCAGCAAGGTGTACTGTTGTTGAACTGAACGACCTTAACTTACTTGATCTTAACCGAACTGAACACTGGACACTTTTCACTAAGTTTTCAGGTTATCTTCTATAGGAACCGATTTGTTTATGTTCACTCCGGGTACTCACTTATGTAGGTGTCTAGTTTTCCTCCAGGAGGCACTTTCTTGATGGTTTTCGCGCGATATTTAGAGTCTCATTCGGTTTCACCTTAACCAAACGGAACACTTTGATCAGTTTTTCACTAAATTTGATTTTTAATTGTCTTTAATTAATTATAATCACTTGATTTAGATGGAACTGGGTTAATTGTACTTGTGTAAATTAATACTTTGTTCTGCCTGACTCTGCCGAATGTGCGGTTGCTGGTCCTGCTCAGCAAGGTGTTCAGATGCCGCCCCGCGCGGTAAGGTGATCAGATGCGGGCCCAGCTCGGCTTGGCTTAGTGTTGAGATGTTGGTCCGAGGTTGGAGTGCGGCTCATGCCCGGCTCAGCCAAATGTGCCAGTGCCGACCCTGCTCAGCAAGGTGTACTGTTGTTGAACTGAACGACCTTAACTTACTTGATCTTAACAGAACTGAACACTGGACACTTTTCACTAAGTTTCCAGGTTATCTTCGATAGGAACCGATTTGTTTATGTTCACTCCGGGTACTCACTTATGTAGGTGTCTAGTTTTCCTCCAGGAGGCACTTTTCTGATGGTTTTCGCGCGATATTTAACGTCTAATTCGGTTTCACCTTAACCGATCGGAACACTTTGAATAGTTTTTTCACTGAATTTGATTTAATTGTCTATTAACTCGATTATTTACACTTGATTTAGAAGAAATTAGGTTAATTATACTTGAGTAAACTATTTGAGATGATTTTGGAGTAGAGTTGTATTGATTAGTTTAGTATGACGCCAGCGAAGAACCGGTTTTCGCGTATAACTTTTTCAGAAATTATCGGAATCACATAAACGATACTTCCCCGTGTAGGTCTTGTGATTAGGCGTCTATTGATATATAATTCAATGGGGGTTCACGCGAAAAACCCACTCTTTTGAATTTATTTCCCCGGAGCGCGCCCGAAACGATGCACCCTGTCCGAGGTGCGGACCTGAACAATCTTTTTTATTATAAAATAAAATTCGAAAATTTTCGAAAGAGTTGTAGCGAATAGTAGTGTTACTTAGGTATCCGATACCAAAAAAAGATTGAACATAATTGAGAAGTTGTGGTCGTGGTAGTTGAAAATATCATAAAAGGTGTAAATTTTCGAAGATTTTCGAATTTAAATTTATAGTAAAAAAGATAAGATATAATTTTTTTCTTATTTTTCCATAAGTACAAAAAATACTGTTTGTTTTAAGTAAGCGTGTTACATATATAAAATGAAAAAGATTGCTAAGGAAAATACGAAAATAAAAAATAATAGTATTTGACGAACTACCCAAAACGGTCGACCAGTTAGTTATCTTTTAGTATTAAAACTATAAAATCTGATTATTGTTCTAAAATTTATATAAAAAGTTATGTTTTCGTCTCATGTAAGCAATGGATTAAATTTCTCGGTATTCTACCTCTTCCTTACTTTGCCTCTCTATAGTGGTGTTATTTGAAGGTGATAAAGCCCAGTCTAAGCGCTTTAAGCGATAAGGCCGCCAATTGTTTGCATATTAATTAAGTTTAATTTATCTTTGTTACTATAAATAGTGTATTGTCAACAATAAAGAGTTATCTATCTATCTATATATATTTGAAGCAGCGAAATTTGCCAAACGATACCCTGATTATTACAAAATAGCTCATGAAGTGTATCCCAGGAACACTAGAAATAAAAATAGGCTATTTCTTGACATAGTCCCAAAATGCGCACGATTTAAAAATAACTGCTAGTGTATGTGTCAAACGATATTTAATAATATTCCTGAATCTACAAAGAATACACTTTTTAATGCCTGAATAGGCGATAATTGTTTTACTTTTTTATATCACTTTTATATACGCTATTGAAACGCAAATAAATTATTATTTTTATTATTCATCCTTAACCATCTATAAGGATGGCCTGAGCCCCTGTATTGGTGATGTAAAAGGACTAATGATGATGATAATTTATATTTTTATAATTATATGAATGCTTTCGACACTGATCGGTAAAAAAGTAATATCATTCAGCTCGCATCATTCAAAGCGGTAAATATGGATCTGATATGAGACTTTTACGTCTCGGGCGCTCTCTCAAACGTACTTGCCGCCAAGGTTTAACAGAAAAATAATAATATTGATTTCTTCTTGGTAAATATAATACTGATAACGAAAATAATCTAACCACATTATGTAACATTAAATATATTTACTAATCATCCATTTCATATAACAGTTTTATTAATAATTTAAAATGAGAATGAAATCCGATTTCTCACATCAGATTTTGTCACATTTAGGAAGATAATTCAATATCTCTATAGAAAAAAATCACAAATTTAGACCTAAAATAAGCAATTACTTCTCATTTGAATATAAAAGTCACTTTGCCGTCGAGAGAATTCTTCTATCCTTATCTATCTTGAATAAATCTAGGCGTAATAAGATAAACAGGGATAATCTCTCACGCTCCCTTTTTGACTGATATATATCGCTATATATATATGTTATTCCTGACTTTAAAAGCAGTTTTTTGAATTAATTTAAAAGATATATATTAAGTCCCACATAATACCATCGAAAGGACTAACAGTGAATCGGAATTTGGTAGCCGTCACGGCTTCAGGCACACATTTGCTGACGGAAACGTGATTGGAAAGTAAAGTTGGAGTACGGCACACGTCGAAAATCTACCCGTGAATTTATCTGGATTTTTTATTCGTTTTATACAAACGTAACATGAGAGAAGGAATTAATTGTGTTTTAGGGTTGGTGCAAATCTGATGATACGTCGGGCGGGGCAATGGAAGTATGCGTTTAGAACTCTCCAAGTATTGACTGATCAACCGTCGAGTGAGCAAGGTTGAACGTCAGATATGGACTAATGATTATAGAAGTTAATGTTACTTGGGAACCTACCGATCCTTAAACATTTATAACTTTAGGTCCTTGTAAAAATATGTTAATAGGCTTTTTAGCGGGCAAGATAATGATGGCTGCCAGGAGTAGATTTGATATCTGACACCTATATGAGTATTAATGGACTAAAGTAGCACTTTTCATCAGGCGTACTGCACTTACTTTGTTGTGCTACAATAAAAAAATACTTTTAAGAATTTTTACAGATTATTACAAGTTATATAAGTCGTGAATGCTTATAGTACTTTTGAACAAATATATGAAAAATTGTACGAGCCTTAACCAGACACTGCGAATTAAACAGACACGTATTTCTCATGAAATTAAGTGACATTGATATTGTATATATTGTTAATAGAAACGTCAAAACATTTCCTGGATGAATGTACACCACTGATCATCAAACCAAGCATATATCTGGAATGAGACGACATAAAATCAGCTCATAAAATAAAAAAGCTTTAAAAGCTTATAAATACTATAGATTTTGGAGGCTGAAGCTACTATAATTTTAGAGGCGATTCACCATAGACCTTTTATGTCGTAGAGATCACAGTTAAAAATGCATAAACACTTAAAATTATTATGAATGATAGTTAAATAAATAACCTTAAAATTTATTAACCCAAAGACAATATTAATAATAAAATATATACCTATTTTTGTGATGTACACATATTTGAAATTTAGTTTATTTATAGGCAACAGGTATAATACTTTTAAAGATATCTAAATCGCGTCATTAAATTACTCTAGGGTTGAACATTATGTGACATATATTTTTCTACTTTAACATTGGAAGGAATTTACATATAAGTGCCAAATTTAAATATCGTCTAATATCAGAAGCTTGAGACCAGAGTTATAATTTAGACATTATACAATTTTTGTTTCTATTACAGTTTAATTGTGTTTCATCGGTTTCATTCTCAATGAAATTAATAATAAAAATAAATAGTCTTCATTGCACAAAAAAGAAAATTACATAGACTCACATAAATATTTACATAAAAATCTACAATAGGCGGCCTTATTCATAGCCGGCGATTTTTTCTAGGCAACCTTGCATTGGATAGAAAAAAAAAAAACAAAACATTAAATAGCAGATTCACTTGACATTGGCAGAATTGTGCGAAATGCGCAGATAAGTCATAAATATAACAAGAAGAAGAGAAAAGAAAATGGATAAGCAGACTAAACTTTTGTCAGGAAATGGGTGTTTAATTGTGATTTTAAAAAGTTGGTTTATTAATGTTAGTGATTTGCTTTGGACATCCACTTTGGTATCATCATCGAGTACGGGAGTAATATTTACTCCTAGGATGTAGTTTGTTTATTCTCTGTATAATTTGATTTGGAATAATACTAAAAACTGAAATTTTATTGTAAATTTACAGTATGGGAGTAATATTTACTTTTAGAATGTAGTTTGTTATTCTTTGTATAATATGAATTTGAACTAATACCAAAAATTGCAATTTTAGCGTAAATTTACTCTGACGCTGAACCTTGCTTATCAATAGCACTGCATAAGTCTAAATGAGTCTTATCTATCCTAATATTATAAAGCGGTAAGATTTCATTGTTTTTATCTTTATTTATTTCATCAAATAGGTAACACTGGACCGATTTTAAAAACTCTCACCTGCGGATAGCTACATCATACGGGGTTGACATAGGATAAAATTAATGCTAGTTGAATAACAGCTAGTAAGCAATATAACGTGATTTATTTAAAAAAATAATTGATAGATTTAAAAACTCCAGCTTGCACTGAATACCAATTGCTAATGGGAATCAAATCCTGTTTTAATTGCTAGGACGCCCGTCCTATTAGAGCGAAAAGACAAAGGATGGAACCGTGATCTATTTTTATTCCATTCCTCTTATTTTGCTGGGATTATTTTGCGCAATTAGACAAATTAATTAACATCAAATGTTAAACAACTACCTACTTCATATTTGTATATAAGAATTTTACAGTATAAAATATAAGAAAGTGGCTATTTGAAAGTTCTGATAGCCTGTTCTGATAACCTGCGTGTGGTGTTACTTTACGTAGGTTATTTTATTTTAATCGCTCCAGTAATTTTAGAGTTTGTTCAATGTAAACCAACGATCTTTCCTCTTTGTAATATTACCATAGACAATTACATTATGAGATAATAAAAATAAGACTCACAAGAGCATTCGGAGAATTAAAATAAAGCAATTCCCTTTGTGATTTGAAAAGATGTTTTTTTAAAACGATTTAATTATTTTGATTCGGAGGATAATATTATAGATTTTTTTTGGCGTTTTACAATTGTTGCCATGAAAGATAGCATTGAAAGGAGGGCTTATTTCAAGTAACTAATGTACTTGGAGGCCGAAAGTTCAACGTTAATAAGCAGGATCTTATGAGGTTCTAATTTTAATAAAAGTACAAACAAGATAGGTTACAAGATAAATTATCTTTAAAAAAAATATCGTTCACCAGTTCCTTGTACTCGAGCTTGGGTTCGAACCTACAACCTTTCACTATAGGAGCATCTGCTCTAACAATTACTCTACCCGAAACCCAGCAGAACTGACCGAAGCTTTCCAGCACTTTTTATTATCGCTACTAGTGAGTAGTTTCTATCAATGTACAGGCAATCTGTCCAAACAGTATAAGAGTAAAGGTAAGCTGCACCAACTCACTCTAATTAACACGTTATATAATCGAACTTTTTTACTGTGACAAACGATGGTGTTGAGCTTTATGTTAAGTTCGAGGACCTCAAAATTGCTAGTTTTACGAATACTGTACATAATTGATAAATACATGCCATAATTCCTATATGAAATAACATGCTTTCTTTTTCCCGGTTATGACGCGTGTTGACTGGGATATTGTCACATTTTCATTTACATAACCCAATTAAAGCTTGTTTATTTTAGAAACAGAAGCTTAAAGAGATTATACAGTCTTTGATGTAGCTGATAGATCATTTATCTTGAGATTCAACTCTCTCTTAAATATCTAGACTCACAGTTCTAGTAATAGGCAGCTTTACAATATGTAAATATGGTTTTATGTGAGCCTATAACAGAAAAGCGTATTGTGTTCTACGAGTATAATTTATAATGCTAAATAATCTGGTATTATATACTGAATAAACTTCGTAATTAGGTTTCATTGACATGGAAAATAATGTCATTATATTACACATTTCGTTTATCTTTTTTTACAGCTATATATAATACAAGGTCATAATTTTCGTAAGCTTCTGTAAAATGACACATTCATAAAGGTTATTAATTTCAAATATTTGATGAAGTGTAAGATTAAAAATCATGTCATTATCACCAGCCTATTGATATCAAAACCTACGGCCAAAACCGACTGGAATTTATGAATATTACTAAAAAAGTATCTATTTAATACTATTATAATGGAAGCAGTTTTCAATAAACGATAAATTAGTCGATAAGGTAAAGGTAACGCTTAAACGCGCAAAGCTGTTAATTATAAGTTGTGAATTATTATTCCATAATAAATTTAAAAAAAAAGAATAACTAAAATGCAAGTGATCCCTGCATGTGATGTTTGTTTCTATTGTATGTATTACAAATAAGTATGAGCCCTAACAAAAAGTGAACATGGTGTCGATGTTCCGATGAAAATAAGATTTACAACAAAAACTTAATAGTGGAATACCAAATGCGCAAGAATAGGTAGGTACCAATTTTTGAAGATTTACAATTTATATAGCAAAAACATTACTACTTAAAATTATCTCATTATATTGAAACATATATCTCGACGCTATTCTTCGGTAGAATTCTAAAAACCTCTTACGAAGTAGAGCTTTTCCTTAACAAAATTAAATTCATTCGCAACCTTGTCAGTGATAATGTTTCACGTCATTCTAAAACACATTGGATGTGTCTCTAACTTTTATTCATAATAAGCTACTTCAGTTAGAAAACATCCAAAATAACAGAATAATACGTAATTGTACAACGAAAATATGAACTCCCGAACAGGGCAATCGAAAGAAAATAAGGAAATGCCAGCCTTCTAACCTCATTTGTCGCAGAAACCGATAATCGTAAGTGGTGATCCCCTACAGCAAAACGTATCGTGACATGACCCTATGATAGATTGACGAACGAACAAAAAATGAACGAACTGGGAAAACGGACTGCAAGAAATTGGTAATCCAATAATCAGCAGAAAAAGCATCGATATTCAATCAACGAAATGAAACTTGCTGCTCAGCTGTGTAAATATTACTAACATAATATTTTGACAGCAATCGAACCTAAAAATTGCACGAAATATTACTAAATATATACGAAATAGAAGTATTTTAATGCTCATTGAATACTGATTAAAATAATATAATCCATTCTATGCTTGGTGACTTTGATATATATATGTTATCATTTCCGACTTCATAATTTAATTAAATAATAGCTAATAAAATTTTCCAACATTTTAGGGTAATCATTTTACATTGTTATTACTCTTGTCACTAACACAAATAAAACGCGGCAATCAATACACACTCTGCGAAATTTGCTCATGCACACACGGATCTCATACGGCTACACTTCTGTTGCGCTTTGTATGGTACACAAAATCTGGATTAATCCAGTGGATTAAAGTGTCTTTCTAAACAAAGAGAAACTAAGCTTTGAATGGGTGCCCAAAAAGTATTAAATTTCTAGCTTCTCTTTACTTAGAACAACACTTATATCCACTGGTCTAGATATGCATGTCTAACTGTCCTTGTCCAATATAACTGTTCACTTAATAGTTTACGAGATTACTGAGCTACAAATACCTTGTAAACATATATAAATTTTATATTTTAAATTTATGGTAAATAGTGGATTGGGCAACTATCAAAAACCTGTTTTAACTTAATCAATATGGATGCTTATGCATGCAAAAACATTAATTATCAGTCTTTTTACGTTCCCATTGCAGGGGCTCAGGCCTTCCTTATAGATGGTTAAGGAAGACGGGCCATGACACTCCACGCTAGCCCAATGCGGATTGGAGGGTGTTAACGACTGCAAATGCAGCCGGTACCAACGGCTTAACCTGCCCTCCGAAGCACGGAGTAGCTCGAGGTAGTAAATTTTGATCACCCATCCCGTGACCGACCCTTGCGAAAGTTGCTTAATAACAATGATCGCGGGCCGCGGTGCTTATCCACAACGCCACCGGGCTACTCATTATTTTATTTACAAAAACAATGTTTTATATAAAGAAGCCTTAATATGTACCGAAAACTGTGTTTAATTTAACTAACAGGAAAGGTATTATCAAGGAAAGAAAAATATAATTTTCATATTTGTTAATGAAACAACGTACCAAATGATCTATTCGATTGGTTAAATAAGTCGATTTTACAAACAATCGTCAATTTTAGAATCGATATTCGATATCTATATGGCAACACAAATTTACTTTTTGTCATCACAACAATGATGTTTGTTTTTGAGTGAAAATATTGATTAATACCCATCAATTAATTTATGGGTTATTTAAATCGATTGCAGTTGTTATTTATATTGTATAACTAGAAGTGTAGTTGATACGAAATAGACATTACCAGAGAAGAAAATTCTTAATCCTTTGCTATTATGTTACTTTCGACTATTATACTTTTTCTGTAAACCCGAATTGATTTTATAATGGATGAATCTTATAATATTTTTCGGAATGAAGACCAAGCTATACCAAAATGTAGACACCGAACCAAGTACAAGGAGAGAACATCGACAGCAAAACAACATAATGTGAATTGTGGAAAATCTATATATCTAGTATATCAAATGTATTTTTCTAAATAAAATAAATTTCAATCGTAATAGAATTTTAGTTTGTTACGTCTCACTAAACCAATTCGACTGGATAAAATACAACCCTAATGGATCTAGGCTTTTACTAGTAAACTAAGTAGAAACTATTTATTTTTATTTAGCGTGGATACAAAATAATTTTTATAATGGTGGTCGTAGAATTTAATGTGATATGAAAAAAGATTTAAGGTATTGTCATTAGCATCATTTTGTTAATGTCCCAGGCGTTCCCTGTGAAAAGAATTAAATAATGTGAACAGGCAATAACCACGCGGTTCTAGAAGATGTTAGCTACCCATGCACGCGTATATGTGTCTGGCAGATCTGCCGGAAATCTGGCGGGTAAATCTGTGTGTCTAGGACGAAAAAAAGGCACGGATTTGTCTAGTCCTAGTCTACTAGTCGTCTGACCGCTGCCCGTGCTCAAAGCAAACAGCGTGTGTGTGTCCGCACATGAGATATGCCCGTACATTAATTTATTCTTCAAAAAATTAAACAAATCAAGGTAGAAAAGGTAGATAAATCCACAACATATTAAGCCTATACTTAGCTGCTGACGCCCGCTTTTAACAAAATCATGATTACTACTGGCGCCTGATACCAGGAGAAGACCATCGGTCAGTTGCACAAACGTCCATTAAGGTTATTATCGATCAGTTGCATAACGTCTATTAATTTATGTCAAATTTGTATGGGTAATGTCCCTTTTCACATACATATGACAATTTTAATGGACGTTTGTACGTCTGGCTACGTGTGTGACGAACTGGCTGGCTGTGCGTGTATAACTGCTGATAAAGCCGGGACCTATAGAATAAGATGGCGGGTACAAAGACTGTCTTTCTATTAGTTTTGTAACAAAAAATAACGCCCTAATATGTTGCAAATTAACTGTTGAATATCATATTTCTATGGCCTTTCATCAGCCCTCAGCTCATGCCTTATTTAAATCATTCTGATGTTAATGACCATGTTAAATTTAAATTAACATGGTCATTAACATCAGAATGATAGTTAAAAACGGGATTGGTACCATGTAACATGTTTTTTGAGTGTTATTCCGTGAACATGGCGTTTGCAACAACGCCAAAATTTATATCGGGAACTCAATAAAAACAAAATACATGGTCCCGCTTTAAGCAATCATTCTGATGATAATCCAATAAATTTTCTCGATGATCCTAATAGCAGGGAAGTTTACAAGTAAAGAATTAAAGCAGAAAATTTATATATGAGCTATTTTAGAAATCTATCAAGTTAAAATAGTTTTTACCCAATCACTTATATGTAGCGGTATAAGTAGCTTAGTAGACATTTCAATTGCTTGTCAAAGAGACTTCAAAGCGAATAATTACATGCCATTCACATATGACAGAAACTAGATCTTACCAATATGAACAGCACCGCCGCATCAAAGAGATTCGTTCAATTATTTCAACAATAGTATCCAAAAGTTATTCTATCATGGTTTCCAAGCTCTACTACGATGTCTTTGATAAGCGAGAATTTTAATGCCTAAAATTTATTGATAAACATTGACAGTTTGACTCGATTTCAACTAGAAAAACGTTTTATAATAAATATAATTGTAATTTGCCTTTTGGTGGATAACGAATTTAGTGACGCTACTTTCAAATCCATAATCATCATTCTCAATCATTCGCTCATCTTTGATAAATTTCATGATAAAGTTGTAAAATGAAACGATATATCGACATAACATCGCTAAGCTGTCATATCCTATGGCTAGATACTTCGGCGGTCGGTTATTTATATAAATAGAATATAAATTAGTGGTCCAATTATAATTAAAATCATTTTATTTCTAATTATAATAAAAATCATTTTAATTCCAAAGCTTTCGCGTTAATGATATGATTTGATCACCTAATCTGAACAAACTGAAACAGTCGAAATAATATTATTATGTAAAAACATCCACATTATTCATAGAACATAATTTCGCATTGATTTCATACTGTGAATAGTAAATCTTTGATAGCATTCTACCGAGTTCAGTGATGCATGAGAAACTTCTTGATAAGGCTTATGGATGGGGATGAATGAGACTCGAATATTTTAGTTGTGTCAGAAAATTCAATAGGCTACTGCCGGCTAATATTTTTAATTTAAATGACATAAAATTAAAAAAAAAATAAACCGCGCTTTGTTTATTTGAAACCGCATTAGCAGTTTTGTTTTTATATGAAAATAATTGGAAAAATTCTATCTTATAACGAAAATAAAAAAAGCATTAGTAATCACTTCTACCTAGGAAGTCGTTGAAAAATTAGCGAGATTTCACGGTATTGATATTCATAAACTCGCGAGATATCGCCAGAGCCCCAATCACGCGAGATTGCATTCCATAATAGTAATAGATACATGCACACAAAATAGTGCTTAGAAGTATGTTATTTTTTTATTTCAAAACATCGTTGTAAAATCTAAATGATAAGTATAATTATTTGGATAAGAATTCAAATATAAATAGTATCACTTACTCAAATAAACGTCTAAAGACTGACATAAAATAAATACACTTTTACGAAGTTTTTATACGAGTATTATTATGTTAAAATCTTAGCACATAGATATATGCCAAGCATTCATATATCTCTTGTCGTTAAGGCAGAATTCACAAAAATCCTTGAAGGTACTTCTATGCCTAGGAAACCTTTTAGTGGGATCTAAAGTACCCTATATGTTAATCTAGACAAAGAATTGCCTATATACCAAATTTTATCAAAATCCGTTCAGTAGTTTTTGCGTGAAAGTTTTTTTAAATGTTCTTATAAATCTTATTTATGCAAACGTGAAAAAAATATTTGGGAATGAATATGAATTAATTGATTTATTAATTTTACTATATGCAAGAAACTCTGCAAAGTTTGCTGTCCTATCCTCATGTTTTATTTCATGAAAATTTACGTTTTTGTTAATTATGGTGTTTCATAACATACGTTTTTGTCCACAAGCAGCACCTTGAAGATTATAAAAAGATCCTTTTCAGATGACAATATACTTAAGAAGTTTCAATAACAAGAATGATCAAGGTAGGCAGCGATGACCACGACCGCTCTGGCAAGCGTGTAGCGACATAGAAGGAATTTCAAAAAGACAGAAGAAGAAGCATTCATACGTCCCCACTGCGGGGGCTCAGACCTTCCTTATGGATGGTTAAGGAAGATGGGTCATGACCTTCCACGCTTGCCCAATGGGGTTCTTCCGTAGCACGGATTAGCTCGCGTAAATAATATTTTGGGCACCCATCCTGTAACCGACAAGTTGCTTTACAAAGATCGCAGGCTGCGGCGCTTATCCACTGCGTACTGCCGAGCTACTCGAATTATCAAAATATGTATAAATCTAAATCGGAAATATTTTATAACGTATCGCTTTATTCAGTTTATCGAAGTCATCCAGCCCTTAAAGGTTAAGAATTACAAAGGGCTTTAAATTACGCCTTAAGTAGTACTTGATATCGCTGAATATTAAAGATTAGATCAAAGTGTAAGACGTTTGATATTAAAATGAATACACGTTCTGATTGTAGTACCTTTCTCAGTAATATGCATATATAATTAAGTGGATGAATACATCCAAAAATTTTCAACTGATTTTCTAAAAAGAAATAACGAATTCTGTCATAACCAAAATGTGAATTGTCATAGTTTATTACGTCTTTACACATGAAATTGGCGTTTTGTCGTACTGACCACTAATCACAAAAATCTCCTCCTTGGTTGGGAATTCTACACATGTATTTATGTTTATACCATTTACGTCACCCAGTATAAAAAATGGAAAACTTGAAATATCGTGTTATTTACGAGTACGAGTTCCACCGTGGTACCAGAGCTGTGGAAACGGCTCGAAGGGTTAATGACGTCTATGGCGGTTGTGTCGCAAAAGAAAACCCAGTGCGTTATTGGTTCCAACGTTTTTGTTCTGGAAATTTTGACCTGCAGAACAAGCCCCGTTTACGGCTGGACACCCATGACAACGCTAGACCACACACTGCACAACAGACGGCTACCAAATTAGGAGAGCTTCAATTGGTATGTCTAAGACATCCAACGTACTCCCCGGTCCTTGCTCCAGCAGATTACCATTTTTTTTTCAAATTTCGGTTAACTTCTTGCAAGGGAAAAAATTCAACTTCGTTGGGGCAGTGCAAATCGATTTCAAAGATTTTATTGATTCCCATCCGAATGGTTTTATAGTAAGCGGATCAATGAACTACCTATGAGATGGCAAAAGTGCATAGATAACAATGGTTAATCAAAGTATAATGATTATAAATATATAATATTAAAAAATATTCGATTTTTTGTTCCTCCCATACCAAAAACCAATTTCATATGTAAGGACCGAATATAATTCAACCATTTTTTATAGAAAATTAGCTGAACAAACGTTATTTTATCATATAAATTTGGGATGGACTGCGTATCGCTTATGGCTCTGTGATACGGGAATTATATAAACCTATTAGATTGATAAATACGCAAGCTATTATGTAGCCGATCTTATTTTAACGCGCAATTCAATTCTTTTTGTTCTTTCCTATCTCATAAACCAAATAAGCAATTATTGTTTCATACAAACGATTTGTTCTATTTAAGAAAAAGTCTATTTTGTACAAAAAAATACACATTGCAGTTTTGTTTGTTGTTTACTGAAAAATGTAAACAGTGATCGAAAATTTTTGTCTTTAAAAAACTACCTTCTACGAAAACAGCAGCTCCTGCTGAGTTTTTTACCGGTTCCTTTCGGTACTAGCCTCCCACCATAGATTATAGAAAATAGAACCGGTGGCATAGTTTCGCCTTTCACAAGTGATCGTAACAGCCTAGACAGAATACATCATTTTGATATGTTCTATCCAAAAATTATAAACGTCGAACACTGTTTTAACGGTGCGATAAACACGAACGAGAAACAAATTTAACTTTACACTTGTAAGGTGTAAAGTATACTAACTACAAGATAGTTTACGTATATTTGTGCTACAATTAATAAGATTTGAATCGCAAAATTCATGCTTGCTGGTATAAACAGATCTTTACTTAAATTATGAAAAAGTAGATTGCCTAAATTTTTTTTGTCGGTTAAGGGTTCGAAGTTGAATATCATATATTAGCAGTACTGATGTTCTGCTACCGGTGAGACGTGACACATCTTCCGTCAAATATGAACCGACCTTTATAGACACATAAAAATACGTAAATACAATTTTTGTTCAGTTCAACTTGAGAAAAGGCCAAAAAAGTGTCATTTGCATCGTAAATGTTCAGGAAATATTTTATGTCTAATGAATTGCACTTTAATTTTCTTTACAACAATTAAAATAAGATGTATCTGCTTATTTACTGTTACGAGAGCCTTTAGCAGCAATTAGTTTTAAAGTAAAAATCAATAAAAAATATATGTCACAGACAGGTTAATTACTAACCTAAACAGATCTTCTGACCTTTAATGCAAGTTTTTCGAATATTTTTTTTTTATTCTTTACTTTTTATTTAAATTTTTGTACAATTTTTGAAGACGGTTAATATTTATTAATTTATTTCTTCAAACCACCAAACACAGTTTAATGAAACTTATGCTAATCCCTAATTACTCCAAAAACAGAAGAATTATTACTATTCAATTTCCAACTATCGAGAAATTTGTTGATAATCATACATAAATTCACACACTAATAAAATTAAGCATAAATGTTAGTACAGGTCAAATGTAAAACCTCTTTTTTAAGCCGATTAAAAATGTATATAACGAGATGTAACGTAGCGGAATAACCACTACTAATATAAGCGTTACCCACATAATCCCTACTCCCGAAACACACTCAAATATTGTTCCAACATTTATAAACAGACGTTACTGAAATTAAATTCCAGCAAGATAAATACAGGCCTTTCTACTTTCATTGCTTTAATTTTAAATGGAATTGCCGCTTCAAGAATTTCGTTGATACTATCATGGTATTAAGAGTATAAATACAAGCTATGGTATGTTAATTTAGGTATTTTCAGTGCATTTACATACAGAACGACTTAAACCTATCTATCAGAACAGTTACTTACGGGATCATTATTATGTTTCTCATTTTTATCGAATTCCCGATTTTGCGGGGCTATCACAAGCGCCTTGACGTAGTAACGCGATAAAAAATAAGAGACATTGTAGATGGTAGCATTCCCAAAAAAAACTATTAGTTTAATGTTGTGGACCATAAAGTTTGAAACAACATTCTAACAGCCTGTTGCACAAACGTCCATTAAAATTGTCATTAATATAAAGCGACATTACCCAACCAAATTTCATTAGAACTTAAAGTCATTAAACCTTAATGGACGTTCGTGAAACTGACCGTATGTCCATCAGTTAAACCTCTTAATTTTTCCTTTTTTTTTCAAATTTGATACAAATATTTTTTGTTTTTTTTTTTATGCACCTTACCCATACAAACATTAATTAAAATCTTATTTAAAACATAAACAACCTTTTTTATTATGATTTATTTACATATTTTTCGAGTATCATTTTTCACAAGCTTTTGCCCGCGACATCATCCGCGTGGTAAAGTTACTTGAGCAGCATTTCTAACAAATATTTATTCATCAAATCGTGTAAAATACCTGAAATAAAGTTTCATCCCCTATTTTTAAAAACCTTTCTTTGGGGATGCCTACGTCATAGTAGTATCGATCGGTTTAAAATTGACAAAATTTCATACAAACTTTCATCCCCTATTTTATCCCCTTCGGGGCAGAATTGATCAAAATCCTTTCTTAGCGGATGCCAACGTCATAACATCTAACTGCATGCCAAATTTCAGCCCGACCCGTCCAGTTATTTGGGCTGTGCGTTGATAGATCACTATGTCAGTCAGTCATCTTTGAGTTACATATATTTATATATATTTCTACGCACAGTTTATTTATTAATGATATAGTACAATCTTTCTTCTTTGTAATATTATTATACATTCCTAGCTGCTTTCCCGTAAACGATAGCCTGGTTAAGATGTGGCTTCCCGTACGTCAAAAAGGTATCGGTCCGGTAGTTTCTAGTCGGCTTCTAGCCGTATCGTGTTATATAGATGCAATTAAACACGCAATCTAAGTTTTACTCTTAATATTATTAATATAGACTAGCTTTTTTCCCGAGACTTCAACCGCATAAATTTTAGTCAATGTCACCCGCGAAGGATGTAGCTTCCAGTAGACGAAAGAAGTTTTATAATCGGATCAGTATTTCTGAAAATTACTTCCTATAAATAAAAAATGGGAAGTTAGAAACTTCACTTATATAATACTAGCACCTAGTATAGTTTATAAGCGGCAATTTAAATTAAATATTTGATGTTAGTTGTTAAACCATGCAGTTTATTATAATGTTATATCCACATCTGGCACAGTTAGATTTTTTTTTTCTAGTTGATATTCGCGTCATAATTAAGACTTTTTCAATTAAAACTTTAGAAGTAATGATAACGCACGGCCAATTAACGCCTGAATAGAAATATTGATTTTAAACTTATTAGATGTTAGGTAATTTATATGAATTTTATATAATGTCAACTTTTAGATTAAATTATCTTAAGATTTTTTGTATATATGTACTTATTATTTATATAATAAAGCTCATGATGACTTCTGTGATCTATGATTTCAAGTTGTATCCATCCCCGAGATCTTGAATTTCATTACGAGAACGAGTAGCATTACAAACTTTAGAGATTCGAGAAGACAAATGACGATGAATGAAAAAAACTCGAACCCATGACGCTTCGCAATCCGGGCGACTGCTCTAACCACTGAGCTACCCAGGTTCTAACAGGACTGACGCCCGCATTAGTATTGTCGGTGCTGCTTCCGCTGGAACTTATGATCCAAGAATCATCCCGGCTTTATGAGCTAAGCGCGGGAAATCCTAGGTAATACTAAGACGTAGGAAAGTAGAGGAGAGGGTATCCCTATTAGAATCGAATCACCCCGACAGCATCGGTATGATAGAATTTGATTGTAAATGAAAATACCTTTATTCAAGTAAGCTTATTACAAGCACTTTTAAATTGTCCAAAATTTTATTTTTCCCTACCACTTGTTCAGGACGTCTTTTAGCTGACAAGAAAAATAAGCAAAAGAAACTTACCAGCTCTTTATCATAATTAATGATATTTACATAAATCATGTTACCAATATGTATTATCACAATAATAAATACAACTTTCAAAGTCTGTAGGTCATAGGTTGTACATATAATTAGTCGTTATAGAACAAAGCGAAGGCTATTATCAACTTTACTCATATGTATGTTCTTTACATGAATTTAAAATTTATTTATGGTTAGGTTAATTACATTTTGCAAGTGCCTGGAAGATGCGAAAGAGGATGGTAAACTGGCAGAAGGTCTTGAGAAGATTTATACAGATGGTTACTGTTAGAACGGGGCTATTGAGATCGCTTCCTGAAAGTTTAAGCTGGAACCAGTTTTCCAAGCCGAGCTGTATGCCATCCTCCAAGCAACTGGATAATGTTATGAGTAAAGAATGGGAGGAGGTCGCGATACTTAGTGACTCGAGATCCCATCTACAATCGCTGGAAGATCCAGACTCATCGCACCCAATCACGCAGGCGATTCAATACAACTTAGGGATTGCGGCCAAAAGGTCTCCCTATTTTGGATCAAGGCCCACGTCGTCGTGATTGGGAATGAAAGAGCGGATGAGCTGGCGAAGGGCGCTCGGGTTGAAGTGCAAATCGCACTTTGACCGCTGCCCCATCTCTTATGTTAAATTGCATTTACGCGAGTTAACAAAAGAGGAATGGGTCAACCGTTATAGAAGCAAGAACAGATCGACCACGCCCAAGGTCTTCTTTCCATGCGGGGAGAAGGCCTTTGGCGTCGTAAGAAAGATAAAAATTGACAGGTGGGCTGCACAACTGCTAAAAGGGCATGGGAGTTTTCGATCTTACCTCCATGAATACAAGTATAGGGATACCCCAGCTTGTAAGTGCAACTCCCAAGAGAAAAAGAATGTCTTTCATATCCTGCTGGAATGCCCCATCCTCAATAGTGATAGGCACTCTACAAATGTACCTTAACACAAACTTCAGCAAAGAGAATTTAGCAAAAATAGTAGAATGTAAAGACCAAAGAAAACAATTCATCAAATATGTATGGTTCAAAAAATTCTAAACAGAAACAAGGACTCAAATGTAATAATGATTAAAATGTAATATGATGTACACAACAAGCGATACTTGTGATGTTCACATAGAACCTAAAATGTAAACATATGTAGAATTAAGAAAAAAATGTAAATTAGAAAAACATTAAAACTGAAATAGCATAAATATAATAAGACAAGAAAAAGTAAAAAATTGTATAGTATATAAGAGAATTTAAAAAAGGAAGACGAGGGAAAAAGAAATATCCCGTAAAGTCAAAGGTACAAATAATACCCAAAACAAAAAAGAATAAAAAAGCAGAAAACATAGCCCGCTACAAAGTGGCGAAACCAATTAAAAAAAGGGACTGGTGAATTTTCATCTTTATCGAAACCTCCATCATAACAGTGTGACATAGGCTGTAATTTACCCGAGGGAAGTCGTAATATCGTACAGAGGAAAGATTAGATTTCTTTTGGTTTGTTTGCTTTGAATAAACTCCGAAACTAGTAGAACGATTTTCGAAGCTTTTTTACCTACGGAAAGCTACATCATATGACATAGGCTATAATTTTACGACATAGAAACGTCACTAGTACTATATATTTGTAATTTACAGCGTTACCCGATGGATATACTGTTTAATTTCTATCGACCTTTATAGTAAAGAAGAAATAAAGCTTCCAACTAAATATCAACCTCATGGTCTTATGTTTTCCCAAACATGACTGTTAAAGAATGCTAGTAAGATTAAGTTCACTTTTTGTACCATTTATTGGCTGAACAAGTTTGATAAATGGTAGAATAGATTTCTAAAAAATTCAGAGAAAAGTGTCATTTCGTGCAATTCAAAAACAGATTTACGTAAACTTGAAGCGCAAAGAACAATTCATTGATAATGATATATTTGGTATGCCTCTATTTAAAAAAGAGCCTTAAAGATAATAACATAAAAATAATGAACAATGTTATCCATCTTAACATAAAAAACTCAAAAATATAGAAGGCATATCTAAATCATTCAATAGTATGAATATAGCTCATCAGTATTAAGGACTTAATATGAAAACCCCGAAGAATATTCCATTGTTCGTATTACAAAACCAACGAAGCAAAAAATTAAAAATAAGTTATTAGTTACCGTAACTAATATTCCATAAGATTCCAGAAATCGTTATTTATAATTAAACGAAGACTTTATAATTAATTGAAGTTGATAATTAAATAGAAATTCTTAAACGAATTTTACTCGAAGTTTAATTTTCATAACTTTTAGGTTTGTTTCCGATTACTTTCATTGTAAATACCGTAAAATAGCAAAAAGTTTGTTGTAATTTATTTTCTTTTAAGTTTGTTGTTGTTTTGCATTATCTCAACATTACTTCTTTATTATTCCCAAATAAAGTAAAACAGTTCAAAAAGTTTAAATATGACGTAGGATTTATTACAAGTGAAAAGCCTAGGGATTTCATAGTAAATACCATAAAATGGCAAAAAAAATATTTTGCATATCTCAAAATCACTTCTTTATTAATCCCAAATAAAGTAAAACAGCTGAAAACTTTTAAATATGACGTAGGATTTATAACAAGTGAAAGGCTAAGAGATTTAGGTACACATATATAAAATAAATTAGCCGCAATAAAAAAAAAACTTACCATATAACACGAAATGGTTTCCCGTAAACACTTTCACTACTATCGCACGCACTTAATCTAAAATTTAGTTTTGATATGATCATAAGCCAAAAAGAATAATTTTCACGTTGTCAAATTGTTCTCACTAAACAAAAAATATTTTTATAATATCACCGTAATTGTTCAATTAAAATTTTTAAGTTTAACGATTTCGTATTATCGTAAATATTCGATAAAAATCTGGTGAATTTTATACCAGTGCTACCAGCCACCGAATCTCTGGGAAACTGAAGTTATAACAGTGCTGGCAAAGGCGTCAGAGCGCATGCGTCTTCGTCAAATGACGGCTCAAAAGGATACAGCTACATAAAGTTCCGCCACTACAAAATATATTCAAAAGTTATGGTTTGTTTAATCGTGCTAACTATAATGTAGTTTAGGTTGTAAATAGAGGAATCCAAATATCTTACCTTTGGATCATGCATATCTATATGTTGCTGTTCACAAAGATGAAAAGGAGTTCTGATTGAATTTAAATACTAAAACAATTTAAAGTGTTTTTACATATTTTTTATCCCATGAAAGTGTCTGCGGAATCTATACTAATATTATAAATCTGAAGAGTTTGTTTATTTGTTTAAACTCGCTATTCTCAGAAACTATTGGTTCGAATTGAAAAAATATTTTTGTGTTGAATAGACCATTTATCGAGGAAGGCTATATAACATGCAACTATTAGGAGCGAAGAAATAATGGAAAACGCGGCAGCCACTAGTTTATCATAACGACGGTATTTAACTCTTGTGTAACAGATTGTCAAATATATTAAACTTTTGATTAAGTATAGTATGTTTTTTTCAATGGCAATAGAGGCAATAGCGGGAGATTGGAAAATGACATAGTATTATTTTGTATAATTTTTTTCTTACAAATAAGCGGGAGGGATAGCTGTAGTTCGGGTACTATCAAAATCACTAACTTTCCTTTGGTTTTGTACAAAGAAATGATCTCCAAATAATCTGTTTAGAAATTATAAAACTGCATCATATTTTAAGAGAAAAACGTGAATTCTCAATCACAAAGTAATACATGTGTATCATGTTCATGTATATATAAAAAATGTTTTCTACAATATTTTATTTTAATATAATTTTTAAACTCTTTTATAGAAAACATTGAAATTATGTGTCTAACACTTTATAACCAAAGCGATTAAGCAGCGTATTTTACAATAAAAGTGTTGAAAAAGAGTTATTAATTAAAAGCTGTTGATGCGCTATTTGCCATTACCGTCCTTATCTTATTGGTTGGTACAATGAGAGACAGAGAGTCTTTTGGATTTACGCCTCCTTTTAAGAGAAAGTAAAATTTTATTGACTCTAAAGAAAAGCTCATGAAAATTTAATGTTATTTTCAGCTCATCTGTAGTTAAAAGGTAACGTTAAAGCAACAAGAACACATGAAAAGCTTTATCATTCAACGGCTATCCTTGTACTTACAAATTAATTAATTACATGTATAAAAAAGTAATGCATTTAAAAACCTCATCCCTAAAATTTAAATAAAAAAGAAGTTGAATAAAAAGAGGCCTTTTAAAATACGTGTACGTTTTAAACTAAGCAAAATTGATTTATGTTTCTTAATTGATTGATCTTAACCCATCCGGGGTCAATCCCAAAACGTGATACATACTCTAACACATATCGGTTCCTTTTTTGCAAAGAATTTTATTCAATGTTAAGTGCTTTTGGAAATATAAGGGATCAAGCCCTTCGGCTATGATACAGTGCTAGATTTACAAGTATCATGGACCCCGGGAGGACAAGGGTGTTGTGAAAGGTACAACCCTAAAATATTTACAGTGCCCCCTCTATGTTGTGTATGTCGTAGTGAAATGCAACTCAACTAATGATATGGCATGTCTCGACTTCTTTGAGAACTGGAAGGTATGACGACTAATTTTTGTGTCTGTCCATCGGATACTTAAAACGTATTTTTTTGGATAATCGATAGATTTTTTTTTCCAAAAATATTGACATCTATAATGTTAACAAACTTACACCCGATTTCTGATTTGGGTATTTAAAGATAAGCAAGCAAGTCTTAAACTGCAAGAGATATACGAATGCTTTCTAAAGAAAAGTTGGAGAGCTTTAAATTATCTATAAAAAAAAGTCCGACTTCAAATCAAGGAATATGTAAAAGTAAGAATTTACTTCTTTTTCATTAAAAAAAAAAAAAAATTTTGGTTTTAAAATTCCTTTTTGGCCATCACATCGTTCAGATATTTTAGACGATGTATTTCTCCCGGTGTCTTATGTTAAAACAAAATTTCTGATTTAATTTCCACAAAGTTTTAATGGGATTGTTTCAAGAATATACATTTTAAAACAAAAATCGTGCAAGTAGGATACAAGAAAGCAATCAAAAACATTTAAAAACCTTTTCTTTTTTTTAAGTGATTAAAAATAAACTACCGTAATATAATACTAATACCACCCAAACAAAGTTGCGGATAAACTCTTGTGTTATATATTAATATATTATAATCGTTGAAAGTGTAATTTAGTTTTATTACCAGTGAATGTTGGTGATTTCATTTTATTCTTTTGATGGTGATTGATTGATAAATGTAAATCTTATAATTTCAGTAGCCGCTTGATTGTAACCCCTATCGCTGTCGGTTATCGTTTAGTAACAGGTAGTAATTAATATATGTGAGTGTTTGTTGCGGCTTCGCCAACTAATATTATTATTGTTTGAAATTATTAGTAGATTAAAATAAGAAACAAAGACTTTAAACGGACTGTAATTAAAGAAAATCTCAATGTATTAATATGTCGCGTCTAGTAGTCCGAATGTGTATGCGTGCTTCGTCTAAGTGGTCGAGGCGCCGCGACGCATCCGGCATCGATGGCAGCCGGGTCCGGCATAGTGATGTGCGCCCCCTCCTCGCTAGTGATGTAGGTGTAGGCGCAGACAATTATAAATGCGAAAGTTTGTTACTCTTTCACTAAAAACTACCGTAAGAATTTTGATGATATTCGGACACTTCTGAGTGTGGATTAACATATAGGCTACTTCTAATCTTACTCAAAAGTTTCCTAGGGACCACGCGGACGAAACCACTGGCGAAAGCTAGTACTTTTGTATATTTGATAGAAAGTAAAACATACAGTAAACATTGTATAACAATAATAAAAAGATATTTATTTATTGAATTACGACACATAACTCTTGATATTTAAATTATGTATTTGTATTATAATTTTTTGAAAGTAAAATTATTTATGCTTAATATAATAAAATATATAAATATTATATTACAGAATATCCTAAGTATTAGGTATAAGTGTCTGTATTTATTTGTATGTGTGTTACCACACTGTTTAGTATTTTTTATGTATACATAAACTCAATCGATTTGCAAAGTTTTTTTTTTACTTAATTTTTATTCTTGTTTTTTTTTTTATCATGTGAAGTCAGTAATTATGCATCTACAATTTTTTCTTTTACTTTGTGTAGCTGCTGACTTTATAACTCCTTTTGTTAGTCATTTTGAAAATATATTAGATACCAACTATTCAAAAATACACCCTAACATAAGTACGGGAATCATTACTTTGCCGTAACACAGTTTCAAACTTATACGGAAAGTAAAGGATTTTTGTTTTTTATGTACCATCAATAAAAAGATGTAAATTTTATAGGAATTGCACAAGTGGATTAATTCCTTTGTGATTAATTAAATCAAAATTAAATGAATGGCATTGGTTCATTTTCGTTAATTATCGAACATGATTCGTGTGATATATTCATTCAGTGTAAAAATCGTGTCTACAAGTGGTGTTTCTGTGAAATTTTTAGTACGGATTGTGCTAGTACATAAGCATCTACCATTTGGTGCATATTTTATCAGATCTGTTGTAAGTAGTCTAAAAATTTATATAAATGTAAGTATTTTAATCCTTAAAGGTCAATAGATCAGAATTGAAAGTTAAAACTTAATATATCTTGTACTTATAACTATCAGGTCATGTATTAGTTTACATAAAACAACAACAACATGTTAAAGGACAACATTGTTAAGATTAATCGAAAGTTAAAACTTAATATATCTTGTACTTATAACTATCAGGTCATGTATTAGTTTACATAAAACAACAACAACATGTTAAAGGACAACATTGTTAAGATTAATCGTGACTAATAATGAGTATCATCTTAGTATCGTGTTTATATTGATTCCATATTTACAATGTAACAAGTAGACAGTAAATTATTATTAAAATAACATATTACAATATTCCATTACTTTACAGATCATAATCTAACAACATGTGCCTTTTATTATAAGTAAAGTGTTATTTTACTTTAGAATTCACCAAAATTAAGAATTCGATATATAGTTAAATTGTATTTTGAATTATAATTACAATTGACAAATTGTATGAAAAAAATTAATGGAGTAGATTGTCTGAATATTGATGAAAATACGCTCTGTAGTGGCGACAAATTAACAAGTGCTTGAAAAATTCATCAGCCCCGTTTTTTTTAATGCCCAGCCAATATATCTGGCTGAGCCCTACTCTGCCCCCCACTTTTTAGCAGGCCTTTGTAATTCTAAATACTATTTCATTCTAGTTCCCTCGTCTACTCTTATATGCTGCATACCTTTTCTTTCTTACGTTTTTTTCCCTTTCATTCCTCCAGCGACTGGGGTCGCCTCTATCTCTACATCAGCCCTGTTAGGTCCTGATAGCTCAGTGGTTAGATTAGTCGCTCGGATTGCGAAAGGTCATGGGTTCAAGTCCCATCTCAGAGTGCCGGGACAAAGTGGATTTTGAAAGCATTTTCATTAAAAATTAATAATTATATTATGATACAAATTTTTTAATTTTATTAATAAGCTTATATTGCAATTTAATATATAAATGTCAGTTAAGTTTAAATTATAAAACACTTCTCTTAACAGGCTAGCAAAAGCTGTCGTCAACCTGTTTTATTTCATAAGCAAGATCAAATTGCATTAAGTACTGTATTAATTTTGTGGTTTGTCCTTCCGAGTATTTTCCTAACTACAATTCCTAATAATTGTCTGTATACATTTAATTGAAATTACGCTGAAAATTCTAGCATTGATATATTCTCATCTAGGATTTCAAGATTTGGTAATAAAAACACTCGTCTAAAAGTAAATATAAAAAAAATCGAAGGTTAGGATATTTGCTATGGAATGAGTTTATGCAAAGAGCTGATCATAGATTGGTTGGCCAAAAATGTAGTATCTCGAGCTTATCAGCACTTTGAAAGGTACGTTAAGCTGCTAATCCCCGATTCATTTGCAGTCCCTCCACACACCAACCGACACTGACCACAATAATAATAAAAAAAAAAATTAAGTATAAGACAAGGTCACATTGCTGTGATCCCAAATTAAGTAACTAAAGCACTTATACTATGGAGTTCTGAAACAACTAAGGTAGCACAACACCCAGACCAGAAACAATATCTAAAAGATCGAATCAAAATTGGGAACTCATAGCTAATGATACCATGAAACTGGCGTATCCAATCAAGGCTTGAGAAATCACAAAATTTTGCAAGAGCACAACAAGTAACTCCTAGAATGATAGCATAACCCTTAAAAATTGACATTGTATTGTGTCCTCAATCTAATTTTACATATTTCAACTTTCATATATCAATACTATTCGTTATTATCAGTTTTTATTCAATCTAATCGTTTAATGAATTAATCGCGTTAAAAACAGCATTTAATTTATCGTTTTTTTACTGTGTTTATTTCCACATAACAGCGGTTGGCACGAAAGATACCAGTCATGGCGCTTATTATTCATAAATAAGACTCACTTTGTGAAGATTCTTTTATTCTTTTGAATACTCCGATCGTTACAATCCGCTTCTGTTAGGCCAAAATGAATAAGCATTTTTAGTCAATTAGGGAATTTGTATGTAGCTACTTAGGGCACACCTTGACTTCTGAAACAGTTAATGACATTACGATTCCTAATACGAAGTCATTGTTTATTCAGTTTTAAAAAAATCTAAATAATGACGCAATAAGTGGTCGATTGAACGTTTATTTTGAAAGATTATCTGTAAAATGAATGAATGGATTACTTTTATCTTCACGTAGTATATAACAAAGTAATTCCCGTGGTCTATACGCTGAGATCCCACACTACACAACGGATTTTGATTCAGTTATCATCAATATACAGAGTGATCCGCTGGCAGAAATATCGTTTTTATTTATACGCTAATTCTTAAATTGCTATCAAAATATACAAATATTTGTAACTGCAAAGTGTGTCCCGGTTTGAGGATAGGGCGGGTAGTCTATAAGTACTAATATTATAAAGAGAAAAGATTTCATTGTTTGTTTGTTTGCAACAAATAGGCTCCGAAACTACTGGTCTGATTTTAAAAATTATATCACTAACGGGAAGCTACATCATATGCGGTGAACACAGGCTACATTTTATCCCGAAAAACGGCTAATAAAGGGTTCAAAATGGGAGTAGAAATTTGTATAGGGAATTAAAACGGTGTCATAATAACCATTGTTTATGATATAATTTGTCATTTTAATTATATCAGTGTCAAAGAGTAAAGTATATCTGTGTCATGATATGAAACCTTATACAAATGATGTATCAAATTAAATTCTAAGCTTTATTTTGGGCTAATTTTTATCCCATTAAACAATTACCTAGGAATCACGCGGGTGAAGCCGCTGACGAAAAGCTAGCTAACTATAAAATGAAGTCTTTTATACATCGGTTTGACCGTTAAGAGTTAAATGCTTCTAAATTATCTGATTTGTTTTTATACTCTACTGAAAGATGTGGATTTTTTACATAATTACTATTTATCTGATTTACAAAATATAACTTATTTTCACATCTTAAGCAACCATTTTGGAATGGATATAGGTTTAATAATGTGTCTTTGCAAAAGCATTAATTTATAGATACTTTTCTCTTGTATAAAATCAATAATAATTGTAATGTATAGATTGCTGTGATAATAAACATCATTCTGTCACCTGTCTTTAAATAAGCCAGAGATGAACATCACCGATTGTCATGTTCAAAAGGACCGTGATAAATGTTGAGTTCCACAATAAAGTCCCTTCTAAGGTGGGCGTGTTCTCATGTATCAGGGTTATTAATAGCCTAGTTGTCAGCCGAAAAGCCTCCATCCACTCTTTCCCGATGATAGTGCACTTTAGTTTTTATTTGAATTATTAAGTTCAGCTATTCAGTGTTTTGGAAATAAATGGTATTAAGACCAAAAAAGTCTTGATTAAAATAGAAAACATATCAGTAACTATAAAAAAAGAATGCACTTAATGATTAAGGTATATACAATTTAAGTTCAAATATTGGAACTCTGTTAGAAACTATGAAACAAATATAAAGCTAACTTTAATCTGAAATTCCCCTATATAAACATTTATTGCAAAATAATTCCCACACATGTCCCGACACTCTGAGTGTGTTGGAATTACTTTCAAATCCCGATTTTTTTCAAGTGACTTTGTTCGACACGATGTTCGTAACTAAATGAATTTCGTGAAACTGTTATTGAAACAAATAAATAGTGAGTTCTAGTCAGCCGTGTAAAAAAAAAATTGAACCGCTTTAAAAGCCATGAATATTTTTATTAAACTACGAGGATGTTTAAAAATTCATAAAACTAAGGATCTACTGGTCATGTTTTTAACTGTCCAACTTCAAATTAATTAATTGTGATTTCATTTATTCTTACTGTAAAACTTTTTTGTGAATAAACTAATAAGTCTTTGTAGGTCTGTTTGTTTATTATTCAATAAGAATATTAAAAAATAAGTTTCTTATCTTTTTTTACTTTTCTTTGTAATTTAAAAGAGTGATTTACGAAGATATCACGGAACATACGTACAAAAAAACAATAACTCCATTAAAGATTCATTTCAAAATCAGATACAATATCACAATCAATCTGAAGTTCTTAACGTGGAAGTAATGTGGTAAATTCGCAGATTATCTTTATCATCAGCCCTTTTACGTCCTCAATGCATGGGAGTCCGGTCTTTCGTATGGATGGTTTAGGACGATGGACCATAATCTTCCACGCTGGCCCAATGTGGATTGGTGGCTATTATTGACTGCAAACGTAGCTGCAAAGGCTTAACGTGCCTTCCGAAGCATGGAGTAGTTCGAGATAATAATTATTTGGTCACCAAAGTTGCTTAGCAACAAAAATGGCGAGCCACTGCGCTTATCCACTACTCAACCGAGCTACTTTCTAATCTAGCTAGCTAAATTAGAAGATAACCATTAATAATTCATCAGCAATCTAGTTTTACCTATAATAGAATCAGAGAAAATAGTCCATAGCCCACAATGCTGGACCAGTGCAGATTGGTTACTATAAATCTAACTTTTACGTTACTTGTGTCTCAACTTCAACCTTAGCATACGATGCCCGGATTATCTCGAGTAAATTTAAAGAAATTTTTTGTAAATAATACTCTTTAATGGTTACTATGAAATATCCAATATCAACCAAAAGCGTTGATTGCTAACTAAAATCTTTATCTGGTTAAGGTGAGTTTTTATTATTTCTTGACTCAAATCATCATTCGTTTCAAAAACGATTGTATCCCTAAACGTAACAGAATTCCATTAATCTAACATTGTGTTAAACGCTAAATCTTTGAAAAGCATTGCGACAGATTTTGAAATTCGACAATAGCCCATAATACGTCATGTAAATTTAATACGGTTAAATATCAAAATTGAATTATCATGACTAAATCACTAAAATAGTCGACATTACAAAGGACGCAAAAACATAATATTATATATGATAATTTAATAAAAAACAGTGAATTATGTATAAATCTGGCTGTTGTAAACAAATGTCACGCGGAGGATATAAATTGAAATGTGCGACACAACGGCCTGATTTAATTGTTGCGAATATACGACATATGTAGTAGGTATAAAACTCCTTGATAGTGAATGAACAAAGTTCATTTATTAATAAAGTCACGCTCAGAGTATAATTTAATATGGTTGTTGTCGACAGTCTATAGGAGCGCTGTCTGTAGAATTGTTCAAATAAAAGACAATAGACAGTGAGAGAATCAGCACTTAAAATTAAAAAAGTCATGAAAGTTCAAATTTAAAATAAATAAAAACAAGGCATATCATATCTTAAACTTCGCTTAAAGCCGTTAGGTAGTTCCTAGTTATTGGTGAAATGTATTTTGATGATTTTTGAGTATTCAGACGACAGATTTTTGTGACTCTTAAGTTTAGTGAAGATAGACAAGAGCCAACAATACACTATAGTAAAACACGTATATATAGATAGAAATCTTATTTATTAATTACCTTTATTACCAACATGCATAGGAAATTATAAATAGATACATATATAAACACGCTAAAGCTAAAACTCAAGTATGAGATAACATCATATATGTTGCTCAAATACCAACATAACGAAGGTACATACGATTACATCCATACCCGAGACCATATAGCAAATTTTTTTTTTTCGTCGACCCAATTGTGAACCGAACCCGGAACGTCAGAGATGGCGACACCTTGAAGCCGGCATCTAAGCATTCTGAAATATAATAATAATTATATACACATGACATATTGAAAGAATGCGTCTAAAGATACTTTCAAAACGTTACCATTATTGCAAAAGTTCAGAATCGTAATTCTCGACTCAGATTTGTACACAAACTCTCTCGATTACAAAATTATTTACATGTCTACAAATATATTAATATATCAGATAACTTTTTGGTAACAAGTTAAGACTAAGAAAGCTATTACGAGGGTCAAACTGAAAGTTCTTAGAACTGGCCACTTATAAACAATATAATAAAAAAATAATTCTAAAATTTGAAAATATAACTTTTTGCCAATATTACTGAGTATATATTTCATTCATTTGTCATTTGTTTTACGATTTGGCGGCAAATTGAAAATTGTCTGTGTCACGTCATCATGAATTTAACACGAGAAAATTTTCGTGCAATGATTTTTTATGACTTTCGATGTCATTTAAGTCAACAAGAAAGTTATGATAGACTACGATTGGCCTTTCACGATGAAGCCCCATCTCGTGCGACTGTTTACAACTGGTTTAATGAGTTTAAACGTGGTCGCACTAATCTCACTGATGATTTACGTGAGGGACGGCCTTCTACGGCGACGACTGAAGATAACATCTGTGTTGTGCGGCGTATGATAGAGACTGACAAAAGAGTGACCTATCAACAGATTCGGACAAGCTTAGGCATCGGTATGAGTCAAGTGCACAAAATCCTCCACGAACATTTAGCGGTCAGGAAGCTTTGCGCCCGGTGGATACCTCATAATTTGACTGAGGCTCAAAAACTCCATCGTGTGGATTGGTGTCGTAAAATGATTGAAAGATTTAACGGAGGTGACTCAAATGCTGTGTTCGACATACTAACAGGTGACGAAAGCTGGATTTACTGTTATGATCCTAAAACCAAAAGACAATCTGCTCAGTGGGTGTTTCCTTTCGAGGAGTTGCCAACTAAAGTGAAGAGAGATCGAAGTGCGGGAAAAAAAATGGTGGCCTCGTTCTTTGGAAGGATAGGTCATTTTGCAACAATTGTGTTAGAGGATCAAAAAACAGTTTCTGCAGAATGGTACACTACCAATTGTTTGCCACTTGTCTTGGAAAAAGTTCGAGAGAAACGACCTCGCAGTAGGATCCTCCTTCACCACGACAACGCCTCGTCGCACACCGCCAAGCGAACGATCGACTATTTGGCGACATCAAACGTTGAATTACTGGGTCACCCGCCGTATAGCCCCGACGTCGCGCCTTGTGATTTTTATTTATTTCCAAAAATTAAAGAAAAACTTAAAGGAAAGCGGTTTATGAATGCTGAAGAAGCGGTGGCTGCGTATCGCGATGCCATTGAAGAGACCCCTAAGGACGAGTGGGCAAAGTGCTTTTCCCAGTGGTTCCATCGCATGCAGCGGTGTATTGACGTGAATGGACAATATTTTGAAAAGATATAATAAAACTAATAACTGGCTAATGTCATCAGTTTTTGATTTTCTAAGAACTTTCAGTTTGACCCTCGTATTATAGCTGATATTAGCCAAATATACCATTGGATACATTTATGTATCATGGTAATTTAATTGGAAAGCCAATAACTACAACTAAACACAATATCATAGGTAAAATAAAAAAATATGTCTACTATTGTAAAGCAATAGGTTTTCTATTTATCTTTCTTCTAAAAAATTGAAGTTATTATTGGTGCCAAAAACATATCACACTTGGGTTGTTCCTCCTTAAAGTAAACCCTCCATGATCGCACTTTGTTGAAGCAACATTTTCTTTATAAAATTGTCCATTGCAAAATTTGGTCATTTATTTCAGCTTTCTCTCCAAGCATTCTTCAGAAATGTTTGTATCATTTACAAAGTTATTTCATATTCTTAGAGAGCAAATAAAAGTTTCACTGCACAATTATGCTACATATATTACAGCAAGTTCTGATAGTGTTACAAATATGTATTCAACATGATAGGTTTCTTTAAAACTTTAGTTTTGTGACGCCGCATCTTTTTTTTCTAACCAAGGAGAATTCGTTGCGCTCTGCCGTCTGATGGCAGAGGGTGGGAAGATACTCAGTAGAAAGCCAATGAACAGGTGAGCAAAGGGTGAAGACTTATTCGCCAAAGTTCTTTATGTGGGATATTTGGTCCTTATGGGAAAGACTCAGGGTATGATTGAGCCTTACCCCAATCGTATAAAGAAGCTGTGCAATGTGCGAGAGCTTGTCAGTTACCAACGCCGGCTCCAGCAGCACCATAGTAGACGTCAGCACCAAATATACATTATTTACGCCCTACTATTAATAAAGTTTAAAAGTAGAGCAGGACTGTCATTACAACTATTATTAAATAAATAAATATTGCACAAAATCACATCCGATTATTATTATTAAAGATCAAGGACTGGCCAATTCTGCTTAGGTTTCGCAGCATAGAGTCTAATATTATTATAAATCCGGCACTATTGATTTATGAGGAATACGTAGTATTAATAATATTGGACTTCAGGTAGACAGGACAATGGCAAAATGAAAGTAGTTAAGATTCTATTGAGATGCGATTATTATGGAAACATTTTACTATTATATGTTTTGAAGTAAATTATAAAAGCTATCTACCTATGAAATCTGAAAAATATGAAGAAGACGAAGAAACATTTATTAATATCAATATGTATTTTAGAGAATTAAAAAATAAAACACCGAATATTGTAGATTTGTAAAATTTCGACTTCAACATTGACAACATCTTAAAACAGGGCTTCGTCGAAGATTTTTATTCGAGCGCAAAAGCCAAAGTTTTATAAAAGTGAGGGATAAAGTTATACACTTATTTTACAAGGAAAACTTGAAATAAATTCAAATTTAATTAGCGGCAACTCAAACAGAGATGTAAGGAGATTGATATACCTACTTCCTATCGAGTTATATTTATAACCTTGACATAGATTGCGGTGCTTACCTATGGCGCTTTTTGCTTACAAACTTTTTTATGGGCGAACAAAATATCATCATCATCATCAACCATATTACGTCCCCGCTTCAGGGGAATACTCAATACATTTTATTATAATAAAAGTTTTCATACACTTTGGCATTACACATAGTCGTAGGCTGTCAGCAGAACAGTGGGCAAATTGTATAAATTCTATCGCAATCCCTTTTGAAGGTATAAGGAATAGCTTTTTGAACAAATTATGATTTCAATAATCAAGTAACATAATATTAAATACTAAAATTACTAATACTATTAGTATAGACTAAAAATCGTATAATCGGGTTCCAATAAATTATTTTTATATTAAAAGAACATCATACATGACTTGGATATTTAAAATAAATTGTAGAATAGCCATCGAGTTTACCTGAAAATTCTTTGTTATACTCACACCAGTTGGCTTTTTTTGTAATTACGTTTTTAGCTTTATTTGAATAATTTGTTAAAAGTGCTTAGAGTTTTATAATCAAATTATCACTTGTTACATAACACTATTGTAATTACTGTAATTAGATATTGTTCTTATCATAACTAATTTGTTAATCACTTTACATTATTTTGTATCAATAACTAAACATTATTCTTATCATAATAATTTGTCAATCACTTTCCAGTGTTTAGTACCAATAATTTAATCTTTAACTTTCTCAATAGAAATGTGTTTGTGTAAGAAATCGCCGCGCCCTATCATTAATGTAGTATCTACAAATATGCAACTTTACAGGAGAGCGGTTTAAAGATGAAAAGTTGAATAAAAACGATATTTTAAGGGCTAGGATTACGAAATTAGGCATGGGTGTTTTTTATTCTACGATACATTAAACAAATATAATAGATTAATTTATTTTACTTTATATATGTTACAATGTCACGTGAAGCTATTTTACACGGACATATTTTACTATCTTACGGAGGAAGTGGTAGATCCAATTTTTTTGTTGTATAAAATTCTATACTACGTGTTGGATGTGGCACATTTAACATTTTTGACTAGATTAAATTCTGTACAATAAGTCAGATATGGTAGGTATGAAGTTTTTGATCGGAAAACTAAGTATATTTTGTAAATTTTCCTAGATACGTTGTTTCTTATACCAAAAAAATGGAAATAATTTGCTATACAAAATATAAATTTGAAATCTATTTTATTCATAAAATATGAGTGGCAAGTCTTTATATAAAGTTAATAACTTTGTAATATTACCTGTATCATTACATGCACCATTTTCAACAACTACGTTTTTTGGTAAAATAAGGCTTAAAATCATTGAGTATCTGCTTCTTTGCGGTCGACCGACATTATATCTTTTGAAATCAGCGTGTATGTAATGTTTCACAACAATTTGGCGCTCCAAAGAACCTACGTGCATTTTTCCCGACATTAACTTGTATGTAACTGGCAGATCGACGAAAGATCGACACATCCACACGTCGGTTATGTCCGATCAAAATTGACTGTAAGTGAGTACCTTCATTTTTGTACGTACACAAGCGACACTACCGAAATTAATAACGTAATTATCTTCGTAATTATAATAAAATCAACAATTATTTGTTTGTGATATTATTCCTTACATCCTTTTATTAGGTTTTATACAAAAAAACAAAAATCGTTAAAATGCAGATCCCACATTAAAGATAGGGCGTGGCGAAATGTGTTTCTCATAAGTGGATTTTTTTGTAAGTCATAACCTAATCGAATCCCCGCCACTTGAGTATTAAATACTCCTGTTTCTTTAGTTGTAAGTTAGTATAACTCTGATTTTCACACTGTATATTTCCATTATAATCTTGTGTATATTAAATTCAGTTTTTTTAAAAAGACTCGTTTGCTTTCACCACGTAACACACTGCCCAGACTTTAAGAAAAAAAAGAAAGTGATGCTATTGTAATGTCCCATTCACAAATGTTACACGAGTGGCTGTGTCGTTATTTAATAAAATAAAACCGGTTTAAAATTTTTGTGATTCGAAAAGTGTTATTCTTTTTAAGCAAAAAAAAACTATGCATTCGTGCCTGTGTCCAGTCTTTCTAAACAAAAGTTCTCATCACTCATATTCAAATTCGGAACGTCGAATATGAAAAAAAATACTATAATTCTATATGAACGAAGTTCTATTCAACTGGAAAGTGTGCGTTTCATAACAACGTTCCCCGTGGACTATGCTGTGGTTAGTTATTGGAAAAGCAACTTCAATGACAAAGAGTAAGCAATTATGCACTGATTGCGAATCAACATTTACACACACACTAAATTTGAAGTAAACATAAATAATTAAGTAAACAATAATAACTAAAAAATTTACTTTTACTAAATTTTATAAAAGAGTGATTTATTTAATAGCAGCCAATTCCAAATGAAACTCAAAAGCAAAGTTTTCTCTTACCATTAATCGGGTAAACTCTACGACGTCAATCTAAAAGAAATGGTAATTGTGCTTAGTCTATGACATTTCTACAACGTAACAACTGTATTATTCAGATTTCTAACACGATAACTATAATTATTAAAAAGGTCAACCTTTGCGGTAATAAAAAAAGTTGCGTATAACTTATATTTCAATATAGGCACCAGTGCCAACAGATCTTGATAAAGCCAATCGGCTGAATGCACGACAATGAGTAATTTAAATCCCATTCTGAAGAGAATTTAGATGACCATTTACTGATCAGCCAACCTAAACTTTATTCGAAGTAAATAAGAGACAATTTTATTTGTCAACAGGCCACGTTCCACTGTTAGCAAATATGCTTCCTTACAATAAGCGCACAGGAAATTAAAATGTAATCAAGATATTCATAAAGATAATTATTGTTTGCACGAGCTCAGACAAAAGAATAATTTGCATCGATAATGTTGAAAAATATTGGAATCGAATGACAGTTTCATTTCAACTTGTAAAATTGAAATTTATTCGAATTTTGGTCCGACAGTGGTAGTATAACGGATGTCTTATTTGCATTTATATTCAATACTTTGCTTTGACCGCTGGCTAACTTATAATTTAAACTGTAACCATAAGACTAACACATAGTATTAAAATAATCAAATGTAAACTTATTATTGTACGCAGTAAAACCAAACGGGTCACGTTAATTAGTGAAATTTAATAATTACAATGATGTAAATTATGACTATAATAAATAAGGAAATTAATTTGTAACTTTTATTAACCAACGTCGACCAAACAAAGTGTTTGAAGTTCATCTATAAGTAACAAACAAAATACCTCAAGATAATTACTATATCTGTAGAAAATTGAAAACTTTTTATTCGTATAAAAATAATATACTCTATAATGTTTCAGTTTTCTATTTGTTTTCTATTTTTGTCTGAACTGATATCTGAAAGGTTTTCATTGGTGTTCATACAAACAACGTATATTTTATAAGCCGAACAAAAGAATTAGTGTAACGCGTCGTCGTAATTGACTACTATCATATTTGATCAGTTTGCATTCACAATGCTACATTGATGAAAATACGCTCTGTAGTAGCGAAAAAGTCACAAGTGCTTGAAACATTCGACAGTCCTGTTAGATCCTGGGTAGCTCAGTGGTTAGAGCAGTCACCCGGATCGCGAAAGGTTCGAGTGCCATCTCAGAGTGGTAACAACAAATTTAAATTTAAAAGAGGATTTTTTAAGCATTTTTAATTAACAATATTTTTCAATATAGCATCGTAAATGCAAAAATAATCAAATATAATATCTGCATTTACTGTATCTGTCTAGTTATCGTGTGAAATAAAGAAAAACAATAATATTTATTTCCACAGCAATCACCTATTTATTCAGAATACTTTACTGCATAGGATGCAGTCCCGCGTCATACTTCCGATTTCTTCTCCTATTCCTTTTCTATACATGCTGTGCGTTTATGGAATTCTCTCCCGGAGGATGTCAGACACACTCGCTCACTATATTCTTTCGGCGATCGAGTTCAAAGCTATTTCCTTCCTCTATGCTAATGCTATTTACTTATACACTCTTATTTAATATGCAAAGATATATCTTATCATATCCTTTTGACCTTGCACCCAATAACCCATATTTTCATGGAAGGAATTGCTGTTTAAAAATAAGGCCGCCTTTTGTGTACTCTGTATTGTTTTACCGTGTAATTTCGTTCTGTTTTCCTATCTGCATGTGTGCAATAAAGATTATAATATTATTATTAAATTATAGTCATTAAATAGTAAGGAAAAAGAAAATGTCAGTTTAGTTTACTCATAAGAAGATTCAAATAAATAGGTCGAATTTGTAAACGACGGCATAAAATAATTATAGGTACTTCGATTTAATTAAAACAATTAAAGACCGATTCGAAATGGCAATACGTTGGCAAAAAGAATTAGAGGTCTATCTATACCCAGATCCACGAAAGGGTTAAATGTAATATAAGTCTACGTTTGGGTACCGAAATAATTCGTTGTCGGTAATAAAATTCGCGTTCGCCGTGTCGAGAGCTAACGTACGTGACCACGCTTTAAGTGGGCCGAATTACAAATCTAATTACGAAGTAAATATCACATTTTCGGTAAAGGAAAACTAGGAATTTTCTCTACGGTAATTAAGGAAAATTTCCACTACGACTGAAGCAATGACTTTGTTTTCATAGTCATTAGCCTATTAATATCCCCACTGTTGGCGTACAGGCTTTACCTGTGGATGGAATCGAATCGAATAAGCCATGACCATGGAGAAGACTATTTTCGAAGCGCTTGCCCCCGCATGTTCACTCCAGTCTACTCCATGGCCATAGTGCGGATTGGTGGTTGTTAACGTTAGATGCAGCCGGGACTAACATGCCTTCAGAAGCTCGGTGAAGTTCGAGTTTATAAATTGTTGGTCACTCATCCTATGATCGGCTCTTGCGAAAAAACAGTATCGTAGACAGAAAGAGCTAACCACTGTCATCGAGCTCCATGGAGGTTGATTTAATTTTTTTCCATAAACCTGTTCTTTTAACTAATTTCTATTTATGGCAAAACATAGATGTCGTCTTTGTTTTAGTTGAAATGATTTGTCGATTAGTTATTCAGCACATTTTCTCATACATTATATGTAAGTCTATGTTATATTTTGTAGCTACGTTTGATGAAAACTAACTAATGGTTGTTTTATTTTAAGTAAATTCAAACAATTTTGATGTAAATTACGGTGCCGATTTAATATCCATAATATTTCCCATACAATTACCAGATAACAATAATTTTAGCAGTATTAAAGATTTAGAATAGCTATTTGTTATTTTTTTTTTTAATCAGCTGTTAAAAACTAAAAACACACACGGGGAGTATTTTACAATATTCTCATATTTGTCTCATATGCTTACAATATACACACATTAATTACTGCGGTTATTCTTTTGGTTTTGTTACAGTTGAATTCTATTCAATTCTATTATTTCTAAACTGCACCCTCAACATGAAGAAGTGATTTATCAACGTGAACAACTACAAAACACCCTCAGTAGTTGCAGCAAGGAATTTGACACATATGAGAGGGCTCTGCAACGCATAGATGACCTAGAACAAGAACTTCAAGTAGCGAACTGTCAAATCAATCAATATGCTGAAAATCATGATTATTTTATTGAAGTCAATTTATTTCCATAATAATAATAATATTCCTCTTAAAGTAGTTGCAATTATTTTATTGATGATTTTTTTATTTTTATTGTTTAATGTATTTTTAGATTAGTTAAGCCAATATTATGTATTCAAATGATATAATATTTGGCTGTTTAGATTACATAATGCCAACCGTTACTTTTGTTTCAGACACATTTTACTGGGTTATAGTCTGTCTTATTTTAATAATATAATTTATTGAATTCATGTATATGATTGTAACCTGTTATGTGTTGTAATAAAGGAAAAGAAATTAAAAAATCAACAACTTCGGGAGACTCAACATACTCAAAATTGTTCGAGGAGCTCATGGCATCATCTGGAACACCTTTGACCCCACAATGTTAAATTTCTAACAATAGAAAAATAAGTCACTAAGTATAAAAAAAAGTAAAAAAAGTATGTACGAATTAGTTGATTTATTAAAAGAACAGAAAAAATAATTAAAAGAAACCAAGGCTATTATAGAAATATTACTCTTAAAAAAGAAAAAATAATTTAATAGACTTACTAGAAATTTCAAGTTATAAATTGAATGAGAGTAAGCAAATGCATGACCGGGACACTAAACATCTACATCTACAAATTCAAAACTTGCATACTTTTTTAGAAAATATGGAGAAAAAATACCTAAGTGTACAAAAACAAATAAGTGAACATATAATGTCAGCTAGTGAGTTAGTCAATTTTTGCAATTATAATGCTGAAACATATGACTCTTTATAAAAAAATCAATTAATCAGTTCTAGAAATGAGCCTTCTATACCGGCATTATCTAATAACACACCGAGTGTGATGGAACAAGATATCAGTCATTCATCTGCTTTTACACAATCCATAAATACAACTTACAATACAAATCCTGTCAGACCAGAAGTGTCAAATAATTTAAATAAGAGTAAAACAATTATATTTTCTGACAAACTAGGACAGGCAATGGGGTTAACAATTAAAAGTGAGTATGATCAAAACTTTATAAAAATATTGTATATGTACTCCAGGCCAATCGCTAAATAACATTGTTAATAAAATTAAACCACAAGAATTGGATAGTTTCACTAGCATTATTATTTTATGTGGTGACAGCACCTTAACTTCAACACAGGAAATATTAATAAATATTAAAAAATTGTTAAAAATTAAATCGAAGACAAATTGTAAAATGATAATTAGTGCTTATCCTTATGTGCATAACTACACTAAAGAACAAAGTGAACACATATATTAAATTAAAATTAAATTTAAATATCTTTAATTTGATATCTCATCATAGTGATAATATTTTATATTTTGATATTAACAAATATATCAGTAAATTTAAGTTGACAATAGATACTATGTACCTAGCAAAGTTATAGGACTCGGATAGCTACTTTGTTAGCTTTCAATTTACAAAATTCTGTTACAGTTGATATAACAAACTCTAACTACTGTGTTAATAATTCTACTAACGTAAATGTACTATACCCATTTCCAACTCAGTTTTAAACTAAAGCGTAAGACAACAGTCAAATCTATTATTTGTAATATTATTCATTAAAATATTCAGGGTTTGACTGGTAAAGATTTAGAATTAGAATTATTTGCAAAACTTGTTGTTGATGTCATATTATTTAACAAATCATTGGCTGAGACCTTGTGCAAAGTCATTTCATTTAAAAATTTTCAAATGCTCAGTTCATATACACGTTGGAGAACTCGGCAAGGAGGATCATTAATATTTGTAAATAATAATTTCAAGTTTAAGGAGCGTAAAGATATAGTGAATCTCTCAGTGGAACGTCATATTGAGCTATCCTGTGTGGAGCTAAATAGTATGATTATAGTATGTATATACCGACCCCCTGATAGTGACTATGGAAATTTTGAATCTGTATTGGAAGATGTACTTAGGAAATCACAGACTAAAAACAAATATTTGGTGGTATGTGATTATTTTAATGTAGATTTTGATGCTCTTTATAGTAATCTGTTCTGCCTTATAAAAATGAATTCGAAAAGGCTTTTCCGTGTAAGATCGTAAAAGTTACAGTTGTGTGACTGGGCTACAACAATTATTTATAAAAGTAGAAACAAAATGTATGAATTATATGATTTAAGAAAATATAACCACAATAAAAAATTTCATTGATTACGTGAAGAATTATTCGAAAGTATTCAAAAGGGTGTGTTCTGCGGCAAAGTCAAATTTTATTAAAGAGAAAATAAAGAATTTCTATAATAAAGTTTAAACAACTTGGAATATAATAAACCGTGAAACTGGTAAGGAGCAAATACGTGAAGATATTCTGACACTTAACTTTAATAATCTCATGATAAAATTGATAATATATTTGATGAGTATTTTACAAACATACCAATTGAAACAACATCTGGTTTAAATTTTTCACCAACTGCCGCAAAGGCTATTTTATAAAAATACGTGCCTAAGGTAGAGAGCCAGCTTAAATTTAAATATATTAGTTTCTTACTTATTATTATTTTGGTGTTAAATATGGCTCAATTTTCATGTACTCGTATATTAAATTGTTTATCGGTGAGCTTCTTTGACTACACATGTGATTCGATTGACGAAAATAGTGTTTTACTCTTATATTCTCATATTGTAATGGGAAGTGACAGTGTTTAAAATAAAACAGGGAGAAAAAAGCGGCCCTTGCCGAGTTGCTTGTAGATTTACAAACTGATGGCATAGCTCTCAACTTTCACAAGTGCTTGTAACAGCCTAAACTGAATAAATAATTTTGATTTTGATTTCGAGAGTAAAATATATATGTGTCGTGATATGTAAAACCTTATTCAAAAGATTTATTAAATTAAATTCTAAGCTTGGATTGAGTTTATGTTGGGCGACTTTTATCCCACTAAACAGTTGTCTAGGGACAACGTGCGCGTGGTTAGTCGTAAATATACAAAGAATATTTAATTTTGATGGTTAATATTTAGTTTGTCAACATTTGTTTTTAAACTGCATGCATACAACGTTTGTCATATACTAAAATAATATATGTATGTATGTATTAATTTCTGTTTCCGATGAGTGATCATGAGTTGATAAAATCTATGTAGCTGTAAATTAGTGTTGCCCAAATGCAAGAACAAGACGAGACTTGGCCAGTCTTGATCTTGGTTTTGCGCCAATACACCTGGTCTTGGTGTTGATCTTGGTCTTGCGCTCCCAGTCTTGGTCTTGGTCTTGCAGCAAGAGTCTTGCAAGTCTTGCAATTACCTATTAGACTATTGCTTTTTATTAAAGTTTACTTTAGATCTTAGGAATTAACATAGCTATAGTAAAGAACAATCAGATTAATAAATTTCTGAAGATTTGATAAAAAATTCGATAATTGCCACATGGTTATCAACTGAGCTATATGCCGTATTCCATGGGATTAACTGTTTCTTAATAAACATTTATGCTTTATAAGCTTACATGTGCTCAAACATGTAAAAACAAATTATTTACAATAAATTGACTGTATTTTAAAGAATCTCTCTAGAAAGAGTTTGAACCCTCAACTTATATGAAATTTAATTAAAGAGTTTTACGATTTATCATTTATTTCAATAAAAAATAAAATACAACACAAATCAAATAACATAACAGCTTTGTCATTAGGTTCTGTGACTTTATATCAATTCTTTTGACCAAAAATTAATACAAAGTAACCATCTGGCTGACTCACCACTTAACCTATTTCTATGTTTTCTAATTACTAATGATGTTTTTCGAAAATAATCTCTCAGTAGGTACTGAAGTTGCAGGTATTGAGAGAAAATCACGGGCCATCTTCGATAAAGTCGGATACTCTGTCTCGTGCGTCCTCCACCAATCTAAAATGTCTTCGGAGCTGGCAGCTCTTGGTTTTCTCAGGTACTCCTCCAACTCGTCTATCACTAAGCCTTGAAGACAAGATCCAGATTCATACAGTTACAGATATTCATACAGTTTATCAAAGTCTATTACGTCTTCATCTTCATCACATACCTTATTTTCTTTTCTTGGTAATTCCAGAGATTTGTTCAGTGAGTGTAGACTGTAGTATTCTTCATAAAGTTCATTGAGCTTGCGCAGGCTTTCTGTTTTAAGTTGCTTCCCCCATATTGTCAGGTCAAAAGTCTGAGCCTTATGCCTTGGGTCTAAAATAAAAGAAGTACAATAAATCCAGTTGCTCTTCTTATAATGTTTAAGCATTTTGTCACGAGCTGCTTGGAAAGCCGGAATGAGCCTTTCGTCCACTTCAGATCGATTAGGTTTCTCATTTAAGTGTTTTACCATGGATTCAATTTTATCGAGCAAGAGATTGAGTGATACAATGAGTAGCGGTAATGTAACATATTTTTTCCACTATGTTTTGTACTTAAAAGTTTAAAGTTTATTAGAAACTTATGTATTTTTTCGAGTATTTGCCATTCACTAGCTGTGATTTGAAAATCATTCAATTCGGTGATAGAACTGCACAATATGTTAATGCCCGCTCTCACTTTTAAACCAAATCCAATCATATCATATGTGGAATTCCATCTCGTTGGACAGTTAAGAATGGGATTTAGATTTGATGGCACGCCAGCAGACTGAAACTTTTTCTTCACTATTTCACTTCTTTTTATTTTACTGGAAATACTGCGTAACTTTGTTACAGATGTACGCGAGTCAGCAATATTTGGTGCATATTCTTCATGTTCTTCATCTTCCTCAGTTTCGTCTGCATAGTCTTCATGCTGCTGATCTTGCTCGTTAGTATCAGTGTCACAGTGTAATATCAAGATCTTTAATAACTCTTGTACACCAAGGTTTAAAATGTGAGCAAAGCACTGGAAATGTTGATTGTCTGCATCAAAGTGTGGTGGCAGCTGTTTGCCTAGTTCATACATAAATTTGGTATTTGCAGTTGCGTTGTCGACCGTGATACCTTGTATTTTATCAATTATGTCATATTCCAATAAACATTCGTGGAAAATCGTTGCAATATCTTCCCCAGTATGTCGACCGCGTGATGGTATAAAATCAAGAACTACAGATCGATACTTCCATTCGTTGTCTATATAATGTATAGTAACCCCGTAGTAACTCCTACCAGCAATTGACGTCCACCCATTAATGGTAAACGACATTTTAGATGATAATTGTTGAAGTCTTTCCTTGAGATTCAATTGGAGCTCTTCAAATCGCTCTTTGACTTTCCTTCTAAGTGTGGAAAATATACTTGTGAAGCTTCGTCATCGAAAAATGAAAAGGAAAGATATTTTTTCACTACCCAATCAAGTGTAGCTATCGTGATGTTGTTACTACTGTTTTCCGACTGAAATAAAACAATAAATCTTGTGTTATTATTTAAAACATACTAGGTTTGAGCGTTTAGGAGGAGGAGGTTTGTTGTTGTTAAATCGAGAAAATCGTTAAATTGAGGTTTGTTATATTAAGGTCGCACTGTTCTGTAATTTACCAAAATCAAGTACTTAGTTGTTACAGGCCGATTATGAAAGTAAGATAGAATGATCTGTTTTTTTTTCATAAAACTAAGATGCAAATTCTAAACAACAATAAAAAAATCGGCAACGCAGAAGTCAAGGTCGTAAAACAATACATTAAAAGTGACGTTATTCTTAATTAAAAGTAAAATCTCAGTCTAAACAACTCAGAAATAAAGTGGATAAATTTCAAAGGAACATTTGCATTTAAAGAGAGCAATTTAACATTTACTCGTCTCAAACTCTTGATACACAAGATTGTTTTGCTTGTTTGACTATTTCATAAAGTCTTCGTTGTGTATTAATTAAATTTTATGTTTACTTACTATAGCGAAACTTGTTTATAAAACAGTGATTTCAATTGGTACAATTACATTACATATCTGATGGAAGATTTGTCGCGTAACATCGGTGGCGTAACTGATAAAATCTCTTACCAAACATTTTCAAAGCAAGCGATTTTTATATATTATTAGACTCTTATATTTATTGCTTGCATATAAAGAACTTACGAACGTATTGTCACTACATTGATTAAATATATAAGATAACATTATCTTCACACTCAACCAATTATACATATAAATAAAGCTCTATGGATTCATCCATCCATACAATAGATCAGTGGTTTTTAGGGTTTCGTACCCAAAGGGTAAATTGATACTAATAGTAAGACTAATATTAAGTAATCTAAGTATTTAAGTTGATTTTTTTCTCGTTTTCGCTGCGGAATCCTCTCGTCAAAGTTATCTCTAGAGCCAGCCGATGATATTATCTTTCTACTTTCGATTAGTACGTCTTAAGCAATGAGTATATCTAGTTACTATTGTTTGGGTGGGTTACCGGGTTGTGATAACCTAAAATATTTTTAACAGATACTTATTTCTATTTAGTCAAACTTAACATAATTAGAAAAATAACAAAAATTAAAACCATTATCATAGACAATATCAGTTAAACGTTTTTATGAGGAGATTAAACGTTTTAGATGATAGAGCCGTAGCTAGAGCATTAAGGACATATCACATTTAAATAGCTCAACTGCAGCAGCATTCGGGGCTTGTAACCGGTTTGGAGTAAACCGTTTTAATTAAAGTAAAGCCTGTTCTCTTGTAATGTTCTGTTTCGGATCGGACAATGCGATGTGAAAATCGGATGGAATAAAAATCGGTTAATTTGCTTGGTTCGTAAAGAGCAATGTTCTTACGCTGCGACGACATTTATTATACCTATGTACAGATGTTATGGATATGAGTAAACGTACTTCAATATCGTGCCGAAGTTTGTGAGATCATTGCCTAGAGTCATATTTCGACGGTTCCTACGTAAAGTCCCAGATATGGCAGTTGGGTGATTTTCACTTTTTTATTCCTTTGTCTTCCCCTAACACAGCCCTATCGGCTAATGAAACAATAAAATAAATAAGTGCAATAGTTATTTAAATAATGAAGTACGACAAACATCATATCTGCAATATATAATAATTTTACCGTCGTAATACTTCTTTACTGTCACTAACTGAAGAATACGTCGGAACGTCACTACGTAGGTCGCCTTGTGTAGCCCTCAAGTGGCAGTTGCACGCGCAAGCTTCACCGGTGTAGCCGCATCAAGATTCAAATAAATAAAAGTGACGAAAATGAGCCAAAGGTGTAAAAAAATTTTCAAAACATTAAATTTACCAGTTCCTGCTAAAGATAAAAGTGATTGTTTGGACAAAAAAAGTACAAAAGAAATGAGAGCTTCATCGGGTAAGTTTTATTTTGATAATATAAACAAATAATACACTATATTTTATAAGTAACTAAATTTAAGTCATTTTTTATATTTGTGGTCTTGAAAAAAAGCATTTGTTTTTATAATTAAACGTAATATCAGAGTAAATCACATAATTAAGTAAATATCCCATGACAATATTCCTAAATGGCAGTTACTTATTTATACGACGGCTTCCTAAATGTTTCTGAAATGGTATCTGGCAGTTACTTAATTGTACTACGGAAAGCTGGAAGTTGTTAAAATACTATGTGACAGTTATTTGATTGTAAGATGGGCAATTAGTTTTCGTCAAATACTAAGTGGTACTTACGTGATTGTAAGCGGGAATTAAAATATTATTTTTGAGAGAAAAGTGTAGTTACTAATTTATACGTCTGTGATATACAATTTATAGAGTTTAATTTTGATAAAAATATTTATGGGATAAGCGTTAAATTGTTAGTTGGTTTTATTATAGGTACTAGGTATTGATATAATAATATTTTATTACAGAATCACCATTACCGGCAGACTATTGTGAAGAAGAAATGGACAAATTACGAAAAATTTTGACCGAAAATAAATCTGAAGGTATCATTATTTGTTTTTTGTAACAAATCATTACTAATAATGTATTGAGAAAGAATAATAATATTAATAAAACTTGTTTTACAGATCCATTCAATAATACCATTTTGAGCAATGAAATGAACGACCCCGATGATTTAATTTTTGATACAGAAGTTATTCCTTTTCAACAAGAAAGTCTTAATATATTGTTGCCTTCTCCGGCAACTTCAACTATTATCAACAACATGGATTCCACAACGTTATCAGTGAATTTGCTTTCTGTATCTACAGCGGTGGTTAACTCACCATTATCCCCATTATTTGAAGACTTTAAGACGGATAATATAGACGCAAATCTCAAAAAACAAATAAATACAAGCACTCCGATAATTTCTCCTTCTTCTTCGATAGATTTAACAATAACAGACTTGAATGTGCCCTCAGTATCTACAATAAATACCGTAAATTCCCCATTGCCTCCTATACCTGAAGAATCAATAAATAGTACTTATTATGCAGATTCAGAATCAAGCAATTCTGAAACAGTCGTATTAAAAAAATGTAAAAAAAGGAAGTGTACGAAAAGGAAGGACATAGGCAAGACTCGAAAAGTTCATAAAAGCTCTTGGGAAGATAATAAAAGAAAATCATTAAAAAATTTAGGACTTGGATACAAAAGTCGAAACGGTAAAATGAACTCTCCAAAAAAGCTCTTGCCTGCTTGTAACCAAAAATGTAGGCTTCGCTGTACAAAAAAAAAATAGCGAAACCGTAAGAAAAGAAATATTTAAAAAATTTTGGGGTCTTGGTGATCGTTTGCGACAATGGGAGCTATTAACACGTTTCTGTGATCAAATTCATAAAAGACGTATGACTACTGAAGGTCACTCAAATAGAAAGTTCACGCTAAGGTATTCTTTACCAGAAAACTTACAAAGTGATAATAAAATTAAAGTTTGTCGTACAATGTTTTTAAGTACGTTTTCTGTTGGTGAAGGTGTGCTACGATCAGCTCTAAATAAACTTAGAGATGGAGATGGGATTCTCATCAAAGGAGATGACAGAGGACGTCATCACAATCATCGTGTAATAATTGATGAAGAAATGAAAAGAAGTGTTTGCGATCATGTAAAATCTTTTGCACCCATTGAATCCCATTATACTCGCAAAGATTCGTCAAAATTATATTTAGATAGCACACTTACTTACACTAAAATGTTTAAATTATACAATGATTGGATTGTACTTACTAATGCATATTCTAATAAAGCAATGACCGTCAGACAATATACAGACATTGTAAATGACCATTTTAACATCGAATTTCACCGCCCTAAAAAGGATCAATGTGACGAATGTATGGCATACAAAAACTGCCTAAAACCAGTTGAAGAAACAACTCTTTTAAAATATGATAATCATATAAAAAACAAAGACATAGCTAGGAGATTAAAAAATGAAGACAAATTACGTGCCATTAATTCACCTAATGATACCATTACAGCTGCTTTTGATTTTCAAAAGGTTTTATCAACACCTCACGCTGAAACTAGTGTACTATATTATAAACGCAAGCTTTCTGTTTTTAATTTTACTGTATTTAATATGGGCAAAAAGAATGGTAAATGTTATATGTGGCACGAAGGCATCGCAAAAAAAGGAGCCAACGAAGTGGCTAGCTGTTTATACGATTATATCAGAGATAACTCAGAAAAAGGCATCAAATCTTTTTATTTTTATTCTGACAACTGTAGTGGACAAAATAGAAATAGAGTTGTGTTTGCTTTTTATTTGTTTGCCGCCAAAAAATTTAATGTCAATATAGTCCATCGATTTTTGGAAAAAGGACATACCCAGAATGAAAATGATAGCATTCATGCCTTAATAGAGCGTTGTGCCAAAAATAAAACTATATATACGCCTGAGCAATGGTTTACTTTAGTCAGGTGGTCCAAAGAAAGTGGATCTCCTTATGATGTTAGAGAAATAATAAGAAATGACGTACTTAATTTCAAAAGACTTCTGGATGGTAAGAACTGGACCAAAAACGAAAATAATAATAAAATCTACTGGTCCAAAATAAGGGAAGTACAAGTAAATCCTTCAGAGCCTGAAGTGCTGAACTATAAAATTAATTTAGAAGAAACTTCTTACACACGCATGATAGTTAGTAGAAGTCAAAATAGGAGACGGCAAAATACAAACAATATGGAAATCATACTTGAACCGGCATATGCTGGACCTATCCCGATACCTATTCAAAAATATAACGATTTAAAATATCTATGTGAAAATTCCATAATTCCAAGTCAATATCATAGTTACTTTTATTCATTGCAGCCAGGTGACCAAGACAGCAGTGAAGAAGATTAAATCCTAATTTTGATGTCATTTTTAATAATTTTGGTTCTTTTTTATTTCAATATAACGATTTATAATGAGTGTTATAATTGGTATCTATTTAAAAAATAACCAATAACGCTTATAATTTTTATAATTATATTATAGAGGCTTTGTGAAATTATTTGTTATTTTATATTTTTTTTGTCACACTAATAAACGTTGATTAACCTTATGCATACTTAATTACCAAAATCCCTATCTGAAAAATATGAACAAATTTTCCATAAACAAAATTAGTAACTACCAATTACAACTTTTGAATTTCGGCAGATTCCCACGTAAATCACAAAAAGTCCCACTTGCTTAGTTAAGTGCATAACATGTTTTAATATAAAAACGAGTAACTGACAAAAGTCTTAATTACAATAATAAAAAATGTTATTTAATGAATTCCATGTATTTTTAAAATCATTCACTATATACATGCCAAATTTAAACATCACACTATGTATAGTTTCAAAGTTATAAAAGCTTAAACTTTCAAACCGTTATCCTGTAAAATATGCAATTTTCAGATATGGGATTATACGTAGGGACCGTCGATTTTCAACTGGTTTAAAAACTGGTTCAAAGAAGCGTAACCTTTTCTGTAAAATTCCGCATGTGCCTATGTCGAACCGGTTCGAAAAATAAACCGGTTTCCAAACATGGCTCAAAATTGATTACCATTAGCTAACCATGCGTCGCCTGCAAAATGTGACTGTAGTGGACGTACATATGTTATCATCAAATCCAAACAAACTTGGTATATAGGCAATTCTTGGTCTGAATTAACATATCCATCTATTTATCACGCTAAAAGTTCCCTAGGATAGAAATACTTCCAAGGGCGCCTATTTTTGTAAACGCGAGATATACGAAATCTTTGCAAAGGAAAGTTGGAGAGCTCTAAAAATCTATATATTATAAAGTCCGCTATGGCGTATATATACTTTCAGTTAGTACGTCTTAAGCAATGAGTATATCTAGTTACTATTGGTTGGGTGGGTTACCGGGTTGTGATAACCTAAAATATTAAATATATATATATATATATATATATATATATATATATATATATATATATATATATATATATATATATAATATATATATTAAATATGAAATATATATGTGCTAAGATTAAAAAAAATAATAAACTTTGTACTTAATTTTTTTTGTTCGTCTTTAGACATTTATTTAAATAGGTGATATAGAATCCTTATCAAAATTATTATGTTCATTGTCAAAGAAATTAAATGCAAATAAAAATTATATTTTATACCAAATCAATTGGATGAGTAGTTTGGATTTAACTACAATATTTTGAGAAAAGAAAAAACACACCCAGTTTAAATATAAATAAACTGAAGACGTTAATTGAAGAAGATTCTAGACGCAGCATACGTGATTAAGCTGTAGAGCTGGTTTGCTCTCTTTTAAAACGAGATTTTGATTTTGATTATCATTTTTGTTTTATTTATTATTATCATAAACATATCACTTTTATTATGTTCTTAGACAAAGTAACTTTCGTTTTAAATTTTGCGGTTTTTCCAATAACATAATTTAATGGGGAATTTTTAATCTGACCTAATAATAAAATGCTACAACTAGCTATTTTCGCTGGATGATGCTACTTACTGTGTTTATAAAACTGGTGTGTTTGTTTGTTTAACTTATAACTTTAGGAAAAAACGTGATTTTAACACAAGATTTCCTAATAAATACTTATTAGAACCGACTATTTTAAGAGCAATTCATATATGGTGTCAATAAATAACATCCGGATGAACTAAAATGTGCCACAAAAATTATATAAATGTTTATATTCAGTAAATGAGGTTTTAAATAAAAGATATTATTTGATTTGAAACACATTAATTTAATGACATGTTATAGTAAGTTATTGCATTTTGTTTAACAGTAGAATGTGAAATATATTGTTTTCTTTAATTTAGTAGTAGGTTAGAGTACCTATATTTCCATAATCTTTGCGTTATTTTTAAAAAAATTTTTTTCGCTTTCCAAGCTAATTTAAATTTTTGTGCTCACGTTCACAAGTCAAATAATTGTAAAAACTACAGAGGTTTTGATAATTTGAGTCAAGTAAAGTAGTTGAACATTAATTTATTTATTTGTTCTTAAATAACATGAAATACTGTAAATTGCTTTTTTAATGAATAAATGTGTTTTATTTGTAAAATAATTAGCTTAAAAAACCGGCCAATTCGAATCAACTCGTGCACGAAGGGTTCCATACCGAAAACAACCAAAAAAATTACGTTTGTTGTATGCGAGCCCCCTTAAAGATTTATTTTATTTTATGTGTTTTTAGTATTTTTTGTTATATCATCAACAGAACTGCATCATCTGTGAAAATCTCAACTGAAATACAGCCGTATGGTGGTAATATCAAAAAAATCACGTTCGTTCTACGGGAGACCCCTTAAATATTTATTTTATTCTATTGTTGTTGAAACGGTAACAAGGAACATCATCTGTGAAAAATCAACTGTCTAATTTTCACGGTTTATGTGATACGGCCTGGTGACAGACAGACAGATAGCGGAGTTAGTAATAGGGTTGTCGTTTTACTCTTTGGGTACTGAACCCCAAAAATTAAAGATGCTGCCGAAAGTCACTATTCCACGTGCGGACACAGCTAGTCCTATTCATATTATAAATGTGAAAGTTTCTTTGTTTGGATGTTTGTCAGTCAATCACACCGAAACGAATGAACGGATTTTAATGAAATTTGGTATATAGAAAGGGATACATGAATTAGATAATAGGATATTTATCCCACTAAAAGGTTCCCTAAGGATAGAAGTACCTCCAACGGTGCCTGTTTTTCTGAACCCTGCCTAAACGGTATGAGATATACGAATACTTTCTAAAGAAAACTTGGAGAGCCTTAAATTATCTATAAAAAAAAGTCAGCGAAGTCATATTATATGCAAATATTTTGCCACAAAAATAAAAAGAACTTCGTATAAGTGTATTTAAATTTTTCGTCCGTCGTTAAACGTTTATTTGAGTAGTTATGTGATATTAAATCCTTATCGAAATAAATACGTTTATCGTCGAAGAAATTTAATATACATACAAATTCACTTTTACACCATATAGATTGGATGAGTAGTTTAGGTTTTACTACGATGTTTTTGAGTAAGAACGTATATTGCCGATTTTCTAAATACTATTTTGTGCACATGTTTGTATTAAGATAAAACAGCATTTCCAATATAATCGGTAATATTAAGCCCAATAGATGGTATTGCTTGTATTCTACATTGCGATATTGAAATGCCGCAACTACTTGGATATGATATAGATGACTTTGACTCTGGATTCAGAAATCTCTTCGTTGTAAGTTATTTCCCGGGTCTCTTTCTTCATTTTGTTTCATTATTTCTATATATAAGCGCAAATCTAATCTATACATATATAATAGGAGATGTCCTGAATTACTGACTGACAGACAACGCACATCTTTAACCGCTGGTCGTAGAAACTTGAAATTTGAAGAGAACATTCCTCTTAATATATAGAGGTGTACTAAGAACGGATTTTTGGAAATTCCATCCCGAAGGGGGTCAAGAAGGCTGAAAAGTTTGTATGAAACTTCTTTTTTATGGACCTAAGACAGGATTGTGACCTAGCTCCAGAGGCTGATTAAAATACCTATATTGGAGAATATTAATGTTTTTGAGATATGAACTGAACTTAAGTTCCTAAATGATTCACTACTTTAGGTTTCCTGATAGGTTGACCGAAAAGGGGGCGAATGGTGTATGGCCTCCGGGCATCGCCTTCCATGCGAGGGACATCGCTGAGTTTTAATGGGTAAACTCCTGCTTCTTGTCTAGCCCCTTCGGGGGTGGGGCCGCAGGAGGAGTCCCACATAACCCGTGAAGCCCGCGCTGGGTGTAGCGGGTATGAGTAACGCATTTCTCAGCATCAAAAAAAAATAAAAATGAAAAAAAAAGTCACGTTATAGGTAGTAGAAATTAAGTTAAGTAGAAACTTAAGACAATCACGAAGCGTCGCGTGGCGATCGTATTAAATTACGAGGTTGTTGTTTTTAGACCACAAAATCATAACTCTAACGAATAAACAAGGTATTTCAGCAAATAATTAGATTTAATTTATTGGACACCCTACATTAATGATATGACCAAACGTGGATTGACATATCATTTAACGTTGCACTTGTAAGATATTTTACTAGATCAATTTCGTATTCACGGTGCTATACTGAACCCAAGTGGATTTTTTAATCATTTTGTATTAAGTATAGCTTAAATGATATGATCAAATGGCCTGCCGGATCATAAAATTGTCAATTCTACGATATGACCACGACATATATATATGTAATCTTATAAGTCGTTTATTGAAAAAAATATATATGTTGCACTGTAGATAGAAATATTATTTCATCATCAGCCCTTTGAACTCCCTTCTGCAAGCGCATTCGCTATGGTAAGGAGGATAGGCCATGACCTTCCACGCTGGCCCAATGCAGATTGGAGGGTATACGGGCTTTATGTGCCTTCCAAAGCCCGTGACTGACCTTTGCGAAAGTTGCTTAACTACAACGACCGCTGGCCGCGGTGCTCATCCACTACACGACTAAGTTACTCGGAAAATGAAATATTTTTTATTGGAATCAAAATGTGTATTTATTTATTTAATTAAATTTTATGAGATAATTCCAGAGATAATTTTCTATTCATTAATTTTTAGAATGAACTTAAGTGTAAAGTGCTGCCAACATAGATAATATTTTAGCACATCAGGCTATACAAAACTGTTGAATTTCTCCATTTCATATTAAATCTTAAAGTATAGATAGTAAAGTAGTGAGTCATAAAATAATATGAAGTAAGAAATTTAAGTTTTGCTATACTAGATGTCGTTTATGCTAAAGTAATCTGCGCTAACGTTTCTATCAAAGAATTTTGCGTAGACTACGTCTTCGATTAAGTTTTGTGTAAACTTCAGAACTATTTTTCCATCTGTATTTCAAATTGGATTAATATATCTGAAGTTTTCAAAGATAAAGTGCTGAAGAATATTGGATATTCATTGTTTTTTTTTTGTAGTAGTATCTTCTACCTTAAATATCAAGTTAATTTCATCATCAGCTCGAGAAACAACAGCTTTTATGGAAAATATACACTGCCCAGAGTAATTATACCACGCGGACGAAGTCGCGGGCAAAAGCTAGTAATCGATAGAAGTAGGTAATATGTTTTATACAACTGTTGACAACAAAGTCTACCCCGCTACACATACATTCAAATGGGAGCTATTAATAGAAATCCTTTAGTCAAATAAACAACGAGAGAGATTATCAAACACTAACATGTTATTAATCCAGTGAAATTAATTTTGATATTATGTTTGTACGAATAGATTATTTCATATTTGTTCTCGAGTCAAAGTTGGCTGTAATTATAATATGTGTACCTAGTTGCTATTTAACTCCGGTTCATTATTAATTTAAATAGCAGAAATTTTATGACTTCGAAATCTTTAGTGAGGTCAGAATGATTGATTGGTCAGAAAAACGGGATTACTACTCTGATGTTAGAACTGAAATTACTCAGGGTGGGAGAATAAATCCTTGGTGACATTCTTCAAACATTAGAGTTTATTGCCAAATAATATAGATCAAATAACTTATAATATTTTTTCTAAGACACCATTGGCATCAGAAAGAAAGATTATCAATTAGCAAAATAAGACCCCGCGAATTCAAACGCGAAAAAAATTGATAATTCAAAATATACCATAAGTCGACAGGAGAGTAAAGCTACCTATGGTAATGTGCACGTTATACTAACTTTTATTTCACTAGATCCCGAGATTTTTCAGAGCTGTTGGAAACGCCATCATCATGGAATAACTAAAGTTAACTTAAGTAACTCCGTTATTTTTATTAAAAATTTTCACGAAATATCGCAAACACTCGTGAAATATAAGATACATGTTATCAATTTCATTTTCAGCGATCATTTTATGTTAATGAACAAGAAAGTTTAAAACAAAAATCCTTTGTGACGTTACTGCATTACCTTTATATTAACGGTTTAGTAAAGATTTAGTAGATGATATTGTCTGCCACTTAGTATAGCAGACAGGACATCAACATGATATAAAAGATAACTTTTGAAATGCATTGATTATCTGCTCTAGAATCCAGAATGAAAATATATGATTAAAAAATCATAAAAAAACTGAAAACTCGTAGGTAATTTTGTCCTCAATTTATTAAAATGTTGTCTGAGCAAATTATAATTCTACCCGGTTTTAGATCGTTATTACATTTGACATACACATGTAACTAGATGATAATGCATGCAAACACATTAATGCGAAATGGAGCTGATCTGATAATGGAACCAAAACAATAATAATCGGAAATTTCTGTAAACGAATCAATTTCAAAAAAATATGAGAATGGGTTAGTGTTGTCCTAGCCAAGAATTTCAGTCTACGATAATATTGAGGGTCCAATGATGGAACTGGAACAAGGCCTTGAAAGTCCTGTAATTAAATAACGCAACACTGTAGATTTTGAGTAGGTACGTTTGTTATTTATAGAAATAAAAATATTTACTTCTACACACACAATATGGGATATCCTAGCTCCTTGGAGCCCTAATAATGTACCTATAGTTCGTTGTATATAGATAGATAAAGTCATTTATTAGCATCACAAACACACGCATGTAAGGGTTATTACAACAAATACAAATATCTTTATTTTGCTCTTAAACATGGTATAAGTTCGTATATAAAAATAAAAATAAATTATAAAAACAAATTTAACGATAACACAAGCACCGTTATCATATATGTCAATTTTATTGTAAGCGTTGCAGCGACGCAAATAGGCAAAAATTTTAAAATATACCCATTTTCATTTAACTTTTTTCTACAGTACCTTTAGATACGTTTGATAAATGCCAACCACACATGGTGGCTGTAAAATAATCACCTGGAAATCACAAAATGGTGACATTTACGTTAGTGTTATTGTTGCCTTTCAGATTTTCCAATCTTTGTATATTATGCGTGACATTGTTTATTTCTCTACTAGCCGTTAAAGTTTTTCACGTGACTAATAGAATTGGAAATCTGTCAAAAAGTTTTTTTTTTGTTTTAAAAATGAATGGTAAATATACATTTATAGTAAATATTTGTTGTAGTATACAGAGACGATAAAAATAAATAAATAAGCCAATTTTAAGTCGGACTCGCGTCGGACAAAGCGTCCCGAAGCATTATCATTGAAAAACGCAAAAAACACGTTTACAAACAGGTATTGGCGACAAAAATATGTCATATGTAAAAATCTTCTCCATCTTCTATGTCTTTCCACTTTTCGCATTGTATATCACTTTCATTTTTCTTTTATCGTGAGTCCTTTTTAATGTGCCCAAACCTCACACCCAAACCTCTGTTAACTTCTACACATCGGCCATGATACGGTAATCCTATCTTTCAGGGTCTGCAGTCTCGACCAAGTTTGCGCCGAGCTATCAAACCAATTTGTCAGTTGAATTCGATTCGCGCCTAACAAATAACGATATACTTACTTGCAATAATAGTTAAATAACGATCGCTATGAGTTAGGGATCGAATTCGGTAAGATTGCGATCGCAAACTCTGTGGAGAATACAGCCCTATGTCTCATTGTACTAAATGGCTGTATTTATTTTTAACTTTTACATAATTCTTAAAATAAGTTCAACTATTTCAGGACTCAGACAAGAGTGAATAGCTCACAAGTATCAGAGATACGCCTACGGTGAAGACATAAAAATCTCTTTTGTTGGAAGACAGTCTTTCTAATAGCACAAGATCACCATTTCGAAACACCTACGGATATACTTGAGACAGTAAAATCTTATAACTGAGCAAATATTCAAATCGATCAAGTAAAATAAAGTGTTCTGAAAATAAGTCAATAACTCTAAATCTAAAAATCGTAGTAGCAATATTAATTGCCAATATAAAAGATTCCATAATGCCAAACCAAACAAATTCCAGTTGAAAATATCTTCTGCTACAAGTGACTCAATACACACAAATCAAGAAAACATTAAACTAAACGTTTACCCCATTAATCTCCTGCAGCCGAAGGTCTGAATATGTCGTTATTAGTCCTGGAACTTAGCCAAGGCCATTACCGCTAAATCTAGGGCCAATCTTCAGTTAATAGTATTTTGTATTGGAACTATTAATTCCTGTAAATTTCAGGCTCTTCGATTTGTGTCTAGGACTAGCCTAGGTATCTTAAATAACAAAAGTTCAATTTTCTTTTTTAAATTACTGGATCCTATCTATTAATAACAGACAAACCTTGCTGACTTGTATATTAACGCACAACCAAAACTACTGTACCTAGAAAATTGAAATTTGGTACAGATGTTTGTTTCATGATATAAATGAGCACTAAGAAAGGATTCTTATGAATTTAATCTGTAAGGGGGTCAAATGGGTGAAGTTTACATGGATTTTTTCATTTCTGGACATAGAAGGCGAAGGCACCTACCACGTACCACGTAGTACCTACCACGCAGGCGAAGGCACCCTTGACAAAAAGCTAATACTCTATATTTCATATAAAGATAATTTAAAAATGTAATTATTCACCTTTTTAATTACACTTTAGAAGTCTGTAAAAGGCACATTCAAAAGTATGTAAAAACATTTATCAGAAGAGGCTGACAAAGTTTTCATTAAAAGTACCTATATTAGATAAGTATAACATCTACTCACGTTCTATATTTCAACTATTAAATAATTTCTTTCAACTTTCTAATAGGATTTACAATTTTCAAGACGCAACACATCGTAATTAAAAATAAAAAACCGGTCCGGTGCGACTATGACTCGTCCGCGAAGGGTTCCGTGACATTATCTACTTACAAAAAAAAGGCAGACTCATTTTTGAAGCCCCTAAAATAGTTATTTTATTCTAGAATTCAATTTTTTACACATGATGTATATCATGTAAAAAGTTTAATCGTCTACCTGGTAACAGACCGACAGATGGCGTAATCCTACCATTATGGAGCACTTTTACTATAATCGTAATAGTATGCACTCGTATACTATTAATTGCTCAATTAAGTACAAACAAATTTTCGAAGCATAATTTGCCATCCTTTATCCTCAATACAATAACAAACAGTCAGTCTTTTGGCTTTACCCCTCCGAATAATAAAAAAAAAAAACAAATTACTTCACAAACCAGCCAGACATTCTATCAGCATATATCGATAATAGGGGAGGAATAGGAGAACAAACTCGAAAAACAAGAAAGTCAAATAGTTAATCTTGCACAGTTAAACTTTTAAATATGCCCTTATTAGGCCTAGGAGAGGGGCAAAGCCTATTATTATGCTCAGAACCAATACCAACTTTTGTAGCCAAACCTTATCAATTATTAAATTATTTTCTTTTAAACAACTTCTTTTCAATATTCACCGAAATACAAGTGAAACAACTTATTCCAAAGTAATTATTTCTGAAACATTAAATAATGATTTTGTACATGGACTTTACAAGTTTATAATTACATTTCTATAAAATTATACTTAATTTAATATTGATTGAGTAATTATGTCGTATATAATGAAGAAATATGAGACATACTAAGATTAAGTTTTACATATTGTGACCAATAAATAATGGCGATAAAAGTGATCAAAAAAATATTTACAATCGCAAAACATTTATTCGTTGTTGGTTAAGAGAGTGCGTACACCAAAGAATTTTCAATTGGCTGTGTACGAAAAAATTAAGTCCATATAAGTTGTAATAAAAATGCGAAACACACAACATTTTTAAGGATTTTGTCATGATCAAAATTTAAATAGCTTCCTTAAAAAAAAATTAAAGATTTGCTCTCGTAGTTATACATTTTTTTAAAAACCTCGCTCCAAAACATAGCATTTGAGGTTCATTTCAATTTAATTTCTTAGTTATACGTTTTTTAACTTCGCTCGAAAAGAGGGTAATTATCCTGTATATACACGGCTCATTTGATTGCCATTGGCTATATAGCAATTAAGTAGGTCGGCTGAACACTGTACAATTCTAATTTATCTCCAAACATGGGTGGGCTATGGGAAGATGTATAAATCTTTCCAAATTCAATGGTTTCTCGAAAGACCATTCGTGGTTAACTAAGTTTCACTTAGTCACTGTAAACTGTGTAAGCTTGTACGCTAGAATTAACTGGCAGCTGAGGTGAGAGGGTCACCGCTGAAGAACTGTTTCACTATCATAAATTCAACGCTTCTTGTGGTAGCATGCAGTTAAGCTAATTTGCTTTTAACTAAACGGAAAATATTGTTCTCCTTATTGTAATATTTGAAGCATCAGTTTTCAAATCTTGGCATCTGCATTTTACCGAGTAACTTGAAATTTCTTCTTCAATTAGAGAATATGTTAAGAGGTAGATCAAATTTAGCTTTCAAGATTTGACCCACATTTTACGTTCTTCTTCTTCTGAATGGCTTATCTGCGCATTTTGCACAATTCTGTAAATGCCAAGTGAATAAATAAATTTCTACGTGTAAAATCTGAAAAGTTTTACGTTAAAATCGCCATGCTAAACTAATAAAATATTATGAATGTTTTGGACGGCATTACAAATTACTTTTTTATCGGTAAAAGCCAATCATAATCAAAATTAATTCTAAAGAAAACAAATAATATAAATAACGGGAGTTAAATGATTTAACGATTTTTATATTTAATGAATTTTGCATTCATAATGCTATACTAAAAAATGTCCGAAAAAGCGAAAAGCAAAAATTGATTGAAAAATTCGTCAGTTCTGATAGGTTCTAGGTAGCTCAGTGGTTAGAGCAGTCGCCCGGATTGCGAAAGGTCATGGGTTCGAATCCCATCTCAGAGTTACAGGGACAAGTGGATTTTTTAAGCATTTTTATTAAGAATGATTAAACCATGTTTCTAAGCGGCGTTCTTTGGGACAAGAGCACCTGCTTGAAAAATTATTTTACAATTATTATTATAAAAAAGTATTGAATAGAACCAGTGCAACTTTGCTGCAGTTCATTGCAATAATTGTAAAATCATGATACCTAACAACTTACATACAAAGTGCACCACTAAACAAACTCGTGCGCAAGCGACAAAAATATTTCTATCATAATTTCACTGTTAATCGAAAGGTTAATTATTGAGAATACATATAAGAATACTTCTTATCATGGCGACGTAGACAAACCCACTAACAAAGCTAGTAAATCATAGTATTAACAGTTGCAAGTCTACAAAACCACATTGAACCCGCATAGTTATTTATACTCCACTCCATAGGGAACGGTTGTGCCCTTATTCGAGTAACTAGAAATGCCATTCCTGGCTTTGGTATTGCTGGGTGTCAAGAACTCAGCTTCATTAACAGCGGTTTACTGTGTAAAGTCAATTCAGACTTACATTATTTGTATTTGATTAGATTACAAATATCACTTACTTTACTTAGATGTACTTCAAAGATGTAATAATGATTTAGATATGTAGAGAAATTATGCTACTGTTAGCGTAATTATGGAAAGGCAAGAGTGCTTCAACTATAATCACAAAACAATAAATGTATTTGTCACCGCTGATTTGTGAAGGAAGATATTAAATAATATATTGGACTTCGAGTAGATAATACAATGGAAAAAATTAGAAAGATGAGACTTCATTGAGATATAATTCTGACATAAACCTTAGTAGAATTGAGATTCTATATATTGACGTGATATTTCTGTAAATAAAAAAATATATATTATATATATATAATTAATAACTTCTGTTATGAAAATGTTCAAGGTATTAAGACATTTTCTCGTAAGATATTAAAATTAACAATTTAACGCTCAGTAAAAAATTCATATTTATAGATTACAATTTTGCTTACAGCGGAAAATATTATATATTCTCAACTTTCACGCAATTTTTGGGGCATAATGTGATCACAAAAGTAAGATGTTAAAGTTAGAATTACAGTCACCGAATTAGCATCTAAATCAGGTTACGCCATGCTTAGTTGCCAGTTTTTAATAGCGCCTGAATGCCCGAGACATTAGTGCTCCCCGAACCATAAATCGTGGGTTACTGGGCAACGGAAAATACGCTTCAGATTGTATTTCGAGGGAAGCCGCTTGATGCGTATCTTTCTATGGATACACATTAATATATTTTTTTAGTTAAATAAAAGAATAACTGTATGTTGTTTTTTTTTGTGATAAAATAGAACATCATCACAGGTTTTATTTCTTTTTATTATTAATAAAAACAGTGATCATTTGTTTAACTACTCGCTATGGATATCACTGACACTCGAATATGTGCTAGTTGAAACCTCCTTGGTTAGATTGTATTATTCTGAAATAAATTTAGCATATGAATATTTTTTTCTTGTCAACAATTGCCGGCAAATATATATTCGTGGCAAGACCTCCAAAAAAAAATGAAACTAAAGACGATCGTAATATTTTTTATTTCCAACATAGCATTATGTTGAGATCTAGGAGAGACATACGACCTCACATAATTGCGCTATTACACTTGGTCGTTAGCCCGTATTCCGATGCTCGAATTACTTTTCTCGTATTCGGACACACGATATATTTATAGCACGTCATGGAAATAAATCCGATTAAGTGAGATTAATTAAAATGAAGTTGGTGTGAATCGTTGAATTTATTATTATCTAATATCACAACGGTATTCCATTTCAGAATATGATTTATAAGTTAAGTCCCTAAATGTAAATAACGAGCCATCATTCAAACTAATCAGATAGAATCTTTCCTTGTCTGATTTAATTACAATCACAATATTTTTCTTCTAAGGAATAGCAAAACTTTCAATTTACTACGCATATCGGAAGGAGTTGACGTTTCTGATTACATAGACTTACAGCATGAAACAAGCTTAATATAATAAAAAAAAAAATATGAGACCTAGGAGTAAAAATTAAGCATACCTATAGTCAACAACACGTCAGGTTATATAAAACAAAATTTTGACTTTACTTGATTTTAGGTATTATGTTGTAGGTAGAGTAAAAAATCACTTAACCATTACCAATTATAAATTCAATATAAGTATCTAAACCATGAGTAGCTCGGTGGCGTAGTGGTTAAGCGCCGCGGTCCGCGATCGTTGTCGTTAAGCAACTTTCGCAGGGGTCGGTCACGGGATGGTTGACCAAAAAATTATTATCTCGAGATACACTCCGTACTTCGGAAGGCACGTTAAGCCGTTGGTCCCGGCTGCATTTGCAGTCGTTAATATCCTCCAATTCGCATTGGGCCCGCGTGGAGGGTCATGGCCCATCCTCCTTAACCATCCATAAGGAAGGCCTGAGCCCCTGCAGTGGGGACGTAAAAGGGCTGATGATATGTAGACCATGTTTAGTCCACATAAATTGGGTTTATAAGTTTGTGAATGTTCGTTTGCATACATATATGCATATAGGATCCACAATACAAGTAAAAAAACGGTCTATTAAGTTTTGCTAGCTGACATCTCTAACAATTACTCGGAGTTGGTTTATTTTATTAAACTTCATTGGTTGGTTTGTTTTATTATATTTGGTTCGTGAAAGTGTTTGGACAAATAAAGACACTGTGAATTCACAGCAGGAACGTATATAGCATCTATTTTATGTACATTTCTCCAAGTCAGTTAAGTTCTATAGGTTAGTTCTTAAAAATTGTAAAGAAGCATTAAAATGTCAAATACAGATGCTGGTTGAATAGTGTACCCACGGAAACTCTTTTACGATTCTTTACGAAAATTTATATGTGAATATTGAAATAAAAGGATAATTGTAAATACTATCTATATTTGTTTGACTGATACCGACGAGTTTGTTTAAAACAATATTCTCAGTATAATCAGTTTTGGAGATTTTAAATAAATATTAGGGGTTAAAGTATGAAATTGCCGTTTTATTGTAATAGGTTCCTTGAATTGACATAAAATCTTCATTGTTAGAGGTTTTCGAAAGAAACTTTTTCACATGGTTTCTATGATGTTCTTCTTTTAAAAAAATTCGAAACATTTGAATATCAAATTTCAATTGTTGAATGCGGTAGAAACAGCCCGCAATATCAAAGTTGCGTTTTGAGAGGGGTCTGCTAGATCCTCAGAGTTCTATCGCAAAGACATAAATGATTTTCCTATTAGATGGCAGCAATGAATAGATAATAGTGGTAACTATTTTGATTAAATAAATTTGTTAAAAATTTATAAATATACTATTTTGATTTTCAGTACAAATCGGCAATTTCATACTTTAACCCCTATTAATATTTTTATTACTTTATTAGAGGACTTTGAGTAATTCGTTGAAATATTTACTTAATTTTTTCATCTTATTTTATGATAAGCCAGTTTATTTGGGCATCGGTATGTCTATCTTAGCTTAATTATATTAAATTAACGCTTCGTTCTTGGAAAAGTATTTAAGTATACCATTATTTCAAAGTTTGCCCAAAATATAAATTAAGTACCTACGCACAATCGCCATAGCGACATCGAGCTTAAAAAAATAAAAATGATTTAGAATTAAGAACACTGCGTACTATGATTTTAATATGGTCAAGAAAAGGAATATTTAGGATTTAATTTCCATCTGCCATTTTGTCCGATCACCTATTACTGCACCCACCCACAACGCGAGCCCAATACAATCAATCAATCAATCATTTATTGCATAAAATATGGTGTAACAGATGTCATAAAATAAGCGTATCACATATTTACTGTTTGATAGTGTGCAATAGTTTTAGTAGTTATATAAATTTACATTTTAATCTATTCATGCATTAACTATGACATTATTTTATTCGCACATCATTAATTTAAAAACATTTCATTCAGTTCCTATTACATATTATTTCAGTCTTATAGTTTAAAATTAAGTAATAGTAATAATGTCAAAATTCGAATCAATTTATATGTTACAAAAATAATAAGTCAAGTAAGCTTAATACGATACATAAATCCATGTCAATTACAAAATAATTTTATCATACACATTATAAAATATGTCATTGTATATAATTTATTTATAGTGTCGTTGTATATAATAATTTATTTATTTATAAGCGATTTTTACTCTACTAAAATTGCTTGCATTCCAAATATTCCTGTATCGAGTAAAATGATTTGTTCAGAAGCCACTCCGTCAAAGCTTTTTTGAAAATGTTTCTGTTAATCGGTAAGTCTACTAGTTTCGATGGAAGCTTGTTGAATATATTTATAGCCATATAATATACATTTTGTTTGAATAATGTCAAATTACATTTCGGAATAACAATTTTATTTTGTCTTGAACTTCGTGGGTCTTTTTTTATCTCTCTGACTTTAGTAAAATATTATGGTTTTTTTTTTTACAAATAAACACAGTTCACAAATATAAATGCAAGGCAAAGGTAATATTTTTAATTTTTTAAACAAAGGCTTACAGGAGTTACGTCTTTTTAGATCACATATTGCTCGTATGCATTTTTTTTGAGCTATAAATAGTCTTTTCATATCCACGCTATTACCCCATATTATTACAGCATAACGTAGCAAGGACGACACGTATCCATGATATGCTTGTAAGGCTATATTTTTAGAAACGACTATTCTGACTCTATAAAGTGCAAAAACGAATTTATCTATTTTTGTAGCTAAACTATCAATGTGATTTTTCCAGTGTAAATGTTCATCCAGAGTTATGCCTAAAAACCGCGCTGTACTTACTACGTCAATATTGGAATTTTTATAATGTATATTTAGATTTATTATTTTAGATTTAGCTGTATGAAATTGTATTATGTTAGTTTTTGCTATGTTAATTTTTAAATTGTTTTTGTTTAGCCATTCTATTACATCGGAAATTGTGTTATTAATTTTGTTTTCTAGTTGGTCAATATTTTTATTTTGAAACCGTAGTGTACAGTCATCAGCAAATAAGAAACAGTCATTTGTGGTTATATCAGGGAGGTCATTGATGTATAGTAAGAAGAGTAAAGGTCCTAAGATGCTGCCCTGTGGTACACCATTTTTTATATTTCGATAATTTGAACGAATGGTTTCTTTGATATTACTTTCCATTCTTATTATTTCTGTACACTGTTGTCTATTCCTCAAATAACTTATGGTTTTAATTAAATATTTTGTTGGTTTTCTATTTATATTATTATTTATAATTTTCCATGATGCCATACATTTATTTTTAGCATTTATAATGAATTTTGAATTTGTTATGTTATTTGTTATGCCGAATTGAGGCATTTATTTAGTATCTTATTATATTTCTTATAATATGTTTTGTTTTTCTCCTTATCTTTTTTACTCGAATGCATATACAATATTTATAATAGTATTTACGCTTTTCTCGACAGCTCTTTCTTAATCCTTTTGTAATCCACTTAACTTGTTTTGTATTATTACTTAATCTTATTCTTGTTATGGGGAAATATTGGTCATAAAACATGGTAAAAGTATCATGAAACATATAGGCTTCATTCGTATCTTTTATTTCTAATACATTTTGAAAAGTCAAAGAATTAATATATTTTATGAGTTTCTCTTTATTTTCAATGTCAAAGTTTCTTTTCATTTCATACCAATGAAAATTTCTAATATAGTTGTCAAATGGAATTGATAGTATCTGGCACGTATCATGGTCTGATAGAAGCATATCATCTGTATAACCTTTTGCTCCGTAGATATTACTCACTATTAGATCTAGGCAGGCTTTTTTCCTTGTTGGAGTTGTAATATGGAATGTTAGATTGTAATTATATAAAATGCTTGTTAATATTTTTGTATTTTAGCTATTTTGCAAAATATTAATGTTCCAGTCACCACATAATATTATATTATTTGATTGTTTATTTAAAGAATCTAATAGTTTCTGCAATTTTTCAAAAAATATTGATATATTTGATGTAGTGGTCCTATATATGCATATTATAATTAAATTAAATTTTTCTATAAATATTCCGCAGCACTGAAAGTTATGTTTTTCCGAAATTGTATCTGTTATTTGAATCCTTTTATGATCACTATTTTTATGGAGTAGAATACACGTACCTCCTCTTTTTTCATATTGCCGGCACCATGATGCTCCCATTTTATAATTGTTCAGTGTCAAATTTTGTTCATGTCCCCTTTTAATAAATGTCTCTGAGAGACAAACGACATCAATATTTTTGTTTTCTTTTTTATAATTTGATAGTGTAATTTCTAATTGATCTTTTTTCCTAAAAATACTACAAATATTTTGATGTAACAAATTAAAGTTATAGCTTTGTGGCATGTCGAAATAAACACTTTTCCAAATTACTACCTATATCATTCTTTTTGTTAAAATAATAAGGAATTGTACCCTTTTGTGGTTTTATTTGGTGATACTCTGTACTCTTATTATTCTGTTTATTGTTTTTTTATTTAGTTCATTTGGATTTTTTAAGAAATAGTAGGGGATTGTACCCTTTGTCCGTCTTAAGATGTCAAATTTATCAATGTTTGACATATTGTTATTACTCTTGTGATAAAATTTATTTTTTCTATAGAAAGTTTATAGTAGCTTATAGCTTCCATTTCCAATTTTATTCTAGAATAAATATCATGTAAGTAATTAGCGTTAAAGCGACTATTTTCCGATAATCCTATATATTTACAGTTTTTATATATTTTACTAATTAACTTTAATTGATTATTAAGCATATTTATATTGAGATATGGATTTATCATTGTCTGAATAAGAAATATGTGTGTGTTAGGCGATTGAGCCAAAAACACAGACAATGCACAAATTATATTTGTGCTTTGTCTGTGTTTTTGACTCAATCGCCTAACAGTCGGGACCAAAGGCTTAACGTGCCTTCCGAAGTACGGAGGAATTTGAGATAATCAATATTCGGTCACCCATCCTATGACCGCCCATCGTGAAAGTTGATTAACAACCGTATCAGAAACCGAGCCTACTAGCCACTGTACCATCGAGCTCCATTACACAAAATATAAATTTGACAGCGCGTGGATTTGATGTAATATTTAACTCGTATTACACCCTTGGTGTGTGATTCATCACCATCGTCAGACCTTTTACGTCTTTACTGAAGAAGCTTAGGCCTCCCGTATGGATGGTTAAGGAGGATGGGCCATTACCCTCCAACCCGCGTTGGGCCAGCGTGAAATGTCAGTGTGAAATTGGAAAAGTAAATAGCGACCGGTATAATTTTGTATAAATAAAATATTGGCCGATGAGCAGCTTTTTTAGTCACCCATCTCTGACCAACCCTTGTGAAAGTTGCCCAACAACAACGATCGTGGGCCGCGGCGCTTATCTACTACGCCACCGAGCTAATCGTGATAATAAAATATTTTATTAACAGCTATTTTCTTTGTAATATTAATTTACAGCTGAACTCATTATTATACCTAATAAAATGATTTAGCATTTCGTGGAACAGCCATTAATCACTATAACCATTGTCTTCTGAACAGTAATTTGTTCCAATTCCAGATTGACAATATAATTGAACAACTAGAAACAGTTATCTTATATTTTCACTATGTTATTGATTGAGATATCTACTCTGACGCTAGGTGGAGACTTTCTTGGTTTTTTCTCATGAATTTGTTAAAGAGACCTTCATTCATTTTTCACTTTACAATTGTAGTATCCAGACCTAGAAAACTCAGAAAACGTACCTATTTATCATAGTAAGAATTTAAGAAAACACAATGTGTCAACGCGAAAAACACCCTTTCACTGAACTACTTTTGGGGATATAGAGCTTATTTTAAGAGGATTTAAGGCGTGAATGAGGTATTTTCTGACTCTGAGAGAAATTTTCCTTTAAAACGCTTACCATGCATAAAACAGTATTCGGCGACGCATTTTATTCATACCACATGCATTCATTTCGTACGCGGTTTGTATGTACTACAGATCTCGTAAATGTTTATAAAATTTCAGCGTACGATTTGTGTTCTTTCGCATAACGATGTGTAATAATAAATAATAACATTCGAAAATAATTTAATCGTTATAAAAGTTAATTGACTTCTACGTGAATAGTACATGATATTTATTGATATCATGTACTATTCACGTAGAAGTCAATTAACTTTAATATAATAATAATAATGAACTCACGCCACAATTAATCTTTATTATTTTTATTTTAGGTCTTTACTACTCCTTCTTAAACTACGAGTATATTACACTTGACAAGAAAAATCCGTCTGAGTCATGTAACAGATAGAAAAAAAATATTTGTTTTGCTTTAAATTAACAAGAAATGTCCTAGATAATATACATTAAAATTAAGGAGTGAGGACTCTCTCCGTTACAAATATATACAAACTTGTGACGTCATACGACATTTCAACTCATTTTTTATGCAAAAAATAAAAACACGTATGTAATATTCTTCGATAATCTACCTGACGGACAAACAAATAAAATTTTCTCATTATCCCTATTCTATATAAATTAAATATGTACACAGATTTTTTTACGATTAATAACACAGCTCTATTCTTCTGTCTGTTTATTAAAATATTATTATTATTGAAGATTATTTTTTTAAAGAAAAGTATAGTCAATTTAAACTAAACCGTAAAATAAGCTCAATTAAAAGCACTACCACCAATCTAATGCGTGTTGCCTATGACAAATGTTGTGAAGCATAAATCCCAAGGCATCCAACCGTTACTCAGCTCGCCTCCATATAACCCACGGAACAAAGCAATTGGCCGAAGCAAAGAAAAATATCACATATGATTAAACGAATAAGGTTTATTGTAGACCCATTTCTCATTTCGTAGTTTTTAAAGTGCAGTTTCATAAATCTCCTCAGCCCGATCGCGTGTGAACATCACAATGTATATAGAACCTTGCATAAATTACTATCCGATAATTGACGTTAAAAGTTCTGAGGTTGACATATCGCACTGAGTTCGTACATGGAAAAAGAGGATTAAATTGGCTCTCTGCCTGCATGCTAATAGAATGGCCACATCAATCACAAAATGAGGTGATTCTAGTACCATTTCTTGGAATATACGCGATGATGTCTCGCGTCGTGAGTCAGCTTTACTTACCGTCATAAATGGAGATTTGTAATAATATTGAAGTATTTAAGAATATCGTTTTTGCTCAAGCAAATAAAACAAGTAATAAGCCTTTTTTTCCTTATTTTTGTAATTGGAAGTCTACAATAGGGATGAAGACTGGATAAAAAAAAGAAATGCTATTTAGTCCTTCAGTGCGGTAATAGAAAAATATACAAATATACTCGTAGATATGTATTTTTTTTTTCAATTTAAACAAGAAATGGCTTAGATAATAGGCATTAAAGTTGTAGAATTAAAGAAATAGAAGTGGCATAAAATAGGGCTCGATACGTCACAGTTTTGTATAAAATATACAAAAGCGTGACGTCATGCGACATTCTAATACGTATTGTATCCACCTGACGGATAAACAAACAAAAATAAGTCACCATCCCTATTTCGATCGACTTCCAAAGCCAATCGCCAGTTTGTATCATGTGTGGGTAAGGAATATATTAAAATGATAAAATATTTGCATGAATAATCCGCGGTACGTAATGGCTATTATCAATTGTGTATAAAAAATGATGGTTTTGCAAATCCTTTTAATATGAACAATGTTTGGTGGCCTAGCAGTAATCCTTTATAATGTTGAGCATTTATATTCGTATTGAAAACCATTGAGCAGCGGATTCTCGTTCAGCTAATAGCCGTAAAACATGGGAAGGATGAGTGAAAAATATCGTCAAGAGCTCCGGTTCTGTGAGGCGTAATATCAGCCGATGATATACGACATGACATCATACATATGTAAATGCTAAAAATAAAAAAAATAGAATACAAAGACCCGGCAAAATAAACCAAGTATTTTTAAACATTATTTTAAACGTCCGACAACATATACTGAATGAGATTTTCAGACAAAATAAAAAGGTTGTGTTAACATACGTAATTCTAATTTGCATATATCAACAGTTCGTATTCTGTTAGCGTTCCTATATTGTTTATTTGGGATTTCGGCTATTGTGAATTACATCGTAAATAACACAAAGGCATTATGAAAGTTAAAGTTATTGTTATTATAGTAAACGTTATTTTCCATTCACAAATACACTTGAATAAAATTGTATATCTGAATTTAAAAGACAATTGTATTTTTTTATCCCACTGTATTGTTATTCATATTGAATTTTCAGTGTGGCAACACAAAATTCGGTCCTATGTCGGATTTTACTACTTACGCAGAACGAGGTAGCAACTCCATCATCTTATTTTGCTTTCCAGTCAGCTAGTATATTTATGACAATCCTAATAACAAGCACTCTTTTTCTGAGAGATTTATATTGAACGGGAAAACATCTTAATCAAGTATTATCACAATCACGAAAATAATATTTCTTCAGAGAATTAATCTAGGTATGTTATCAAGACTTCCCATATTCCCTTTAGTGTAAATAATAAACTCATATCAACATGTTAATTTACACGAATAAAAATAAAGGCCAGGGATAATATAACCTATTTTGTAACTCAGAGACAATGCAACGCTCTCCAACCTTTTTAAGTTCTAAAAAACCTAGGATTAATATATAATGTCATCCAGGACCACTTAGTGTTAAACACTTTGTTATTTATCAATTGTCTGATTCGAATTTGTTAAGATCAATCTGTGTCGATGTTCCGATGCGGGTTGTTTCTATTACATTGAAAGCATTTGTATTGTCAATAATAAATGATGTTGCTTTTTCTTTAAATCACAAAGTCTTACTTTGTATGAGGAGCAATGATCATTAGGTTATATATTTATTTATTTTTTCTTGGAATTCACATTTATTCTCATAAGAACACATGTGCTTAGTAATCATAGGTAGTTTTCCATGTAATATTATTTTCGAGTTTTAAAATAAGTATTAGTTTTTGAGAGATAGAGTAATAGTTCTACCCATTTTGAATCCTATTTTCAAATAGTGTACATATAATAAATAATACATATAGATGCGACCAAATTTATGACAAATTTTGACAAACCGATGTTGAACTAAATAATAATAATTTTATAATAATAATAATAAACAGATCTGAGGAATAAAGATTCCATTGATAAACATACTAGAAGGCATGTACACACGTAACCACAAAGGCAATAGGTGCCATCGAATCGAGCCATCGATGAATCGTTAATTTATAAATCCAAATTCTTCCTCATAAATACCTAGTCAAAATAACCATACGAAACATTATAATCCATATTTAAAACTCAATTTATCAACCCTCTTGTCTGTTGCTTGATATTGTCAACATGCCAATATGCAACCGACAGCATCTGTGAGAGCTAAATTACGTTATCATAGAAGCACTATTTATCATACCCGTCGAGAAATCCCGTGTTAACCTAGCCGAAATTCATTTTGTTTTATATAACAAGATGAGCGGGAATAATAAAGTAAGTAATATTTGATAATATAATAAGACATAAACGATTGTAAGGCTAATTGATCAAGCGTGTTCTTTTATATTATATTTACAACTAAAGTTTTTAATTACCCTAAACAATTTAATGACAAATCAAGAATATAGAAAATGACGCTTAGTCAATAATTATTATATATATATTATGAGTATTTTATCCTAAAACATTTAACTCCACTATTTTTGATGCTTCAATGAGTAAAATTAAGTGCATGGAAATATAATTTTCTTTTGTAATTTTAAACCAAGCTGCTGTGGAATATAATTTTGGACCAGAAATCATTTATAGATAAATCAAACGAGCGCAAACTCCTCAAGGGGTGGGTTATTAAACGTTCCCATAGAAACCCTGGATATTATCTCGGACCAAACTCTTAATCGAGACAATTAAGAGCCCAAATTCGATGAGTTTGCTTCTTTGAATTACAGGCTACCTTCCAACTCTAATACTAAAACAGATCATGTATGCATGTAAAGTTACAGCATCTAAAGTAATACTTATTTACCTTTCAGTCAATAAGGAACATTTAAGTTTTTATCTTACCATGGACCACCCACTTGATTTAATATGCAGTACCTAAAAGTAGACAAATGAAGTATCATATATCCATAAACAAAACCTTGGTTCCATGGACCACTTGGTATGCTTGCATGGTCCGCGGACCACCAATTAAGAACCGGTTATCTAAAGTTTGAAAGATTGGACTAACACCAACATACTTAGCAATCAAATTAACACTACACCATTTTTCTGGAGATCCTTATTAATAGTGAAAATCCTTGTTAGGCAGAGTCTACGCTGTAGACTGTAGTTCGGTTGGCTACATTAGCATCGATAGTACAGGTTACAACTTCAAACACTTTTTAGCCATGTGGTCACTAGATCGTCGCTTAAATGACCATAACAACGTAAACGGGACTTGGTCAGCTTCTCATTCAGAGGTTTACTATTAAGCTTCGTCTTATGTACTTGGGACCTTATCTAGTAGTATGACTCCTGACGCCCATCTTAGCATTCTCGTTTCAGAAACGCAGAGCTGGTCTGTTAGCTTTTTCGTGATAGGCCAGCACTCAGCGCTATATGTAAGAGAGGGTTTTAGTCTTTTATATTTTTCGTTTGATGCGTGTTGGCATTCCGACGTCACACATTACTCCAGTTAGTTCTCTTCACTCTACTCAGCCCACATTGGTTCGGTTGGCTACATTAGCATCGATACTACCATCCTCCAAGAGCGAACTACCGAGATATTTAAAAAATTTGACAGATAACAGCACATTGCGTTGTAGGTCTGTTGTATATTTTATTACAACTCAGTGAGAAATTGCAGTGCACATATTCCATTTCTTGCATACTGGTCTTCAGCTCAGCATTTTCCAGGGGTTCACTCCAGGTATTTAAAGTAAACTCCAGATTTTATTGGTGTTCATAAATAAGTACGATATCGTCCACATATAGAATATTCCAGGCTTTAGGTTGATTTATATCAGCTGTTAAGCAGTTCATCACTATATTGAATAACAAGGGGCTAAGATCTGAGCCTTGAGGAACTCCTACGTTCACTTATACTCATCGCTAATCACCGTACTTTTGTAGTGATTACATGTTCACTTTGAATTTAGAAACGAATTTCATCATATACGATCTGTTTATCCCATTAGAAGTTTATACACAATTGCCTTAAGACGTAACGGCAAAGCAATTACTGCCGAAATGAAAAATCTAATGAAAAGAAAACTATTTATCTTCGGGAAGGCATCAATGTAACAGTTGCCAAAGTTCATTCAGTTTTCGGATCAGATAGACTGCAGACACTGACAAATGACCACACCGATTGGTCCGGCCGAAGAAGGCATTCGCGCGAGTACTGTTCCCTCGCTGTAAATCTACTTCGAAAAACTCAAATTAATCTTAGTGAAAAAGACATTTAGCTACGAGACACCGAATCCTATAGACGGGTGTTGACATTATTAAACGACAGTATAGAATATGACTCTTATAGTGTTGGTTTTACAGGATTTATAACGATTCTAATGAACAGTATTGATGGCACAAATGAAATGCTTAATGATACAAATAAATTACTAATGCTTGCTCTTATTTTCAAGTATGTTATTTTGGCTTTAGTGGTACTAATGGAAGTAAGTTAAGGTGTAACATTGTATCCCATTAATATTATAAATGTGAGTTTCTTTGATTGGATGTTTAGATGTTTGTACGTCAATCACGCCGAAACTACTGAACGGATTTTGATGAAATTTGGTATACAGAGTTGTATTGGATAGGGTGTTAGCTGATTTAGACAATAGGATACTTTTTATCCCACTAAACATTTCCCTAGGGTCCACGCGGGCGAAGCCGCTGGTAGTAAATAAATCAAAATTAATTAAATTTGTTATTGGGGCATAGTCTTTCTTTATAGATAGAATCAAATAGAGACAGTAGGCCATGCCCCACATGGGCCCAGTGTGGATTTGGACCCATCCGGGGCCAAAGACTTATTGTGCATTTGATTAGTACAGAGTAGCTCGAGATAAATTTTGGCCACCCATTCTGAACGGCCTCTATGAAAGTTGCTTAACTACCACATCTCAAAAGAAAACGATTTAACGCAATTTTTGCTTTCTTTAAACGTAGTTACAAAAGAGCATATCTTCATTTACTTTCAAATAGTTTTAGTTTCGAAAACTTTAGTTATATTTTCCAATACACAACAAACAATGGATTTATATTAAAAGTTCATGGCGCATATCGCATTTTCATGAAAGTTATGACGTAACGTAGCTTTAATTTAGAGTATGCTCATGCTCACTTCAGTCGCAGGCTCGTTATAAGTTTTGCCGAGTTGTAAAAGTAAATTATGTGTAATTACTTACATCGTAGCCCCTTAAGGTGTGGCAAATGTTACATTAAGTTACGGCGAACGGCAAAGTCCTTCATGTTCAAAACGTGCAACATTTTCTAAACATTCTACAGGTTCACTTGAATTCAATCAGTATTTTAAATAATAAAAATTAATTTATATATATTTTTTAACAAACTTATATTGGATTGTAGTCTGTGTACTGGATTGCAATTATCTATACTAATATTCTAAAGCTGAAAAATTTGTTTGTTTGAACACGCATATCTCAGAAACAACCGGTACGAATCAAAAAACTTTTTATTTTCATTGAGTAGTTCATTTATTAAGGTAAGCTTATAGGTTATATAACGTCACGCTACATGAATGAATGAATAAAAGACTATTGTACACACCATAAGTCAATTAAAAAAACATAATAATGTAACAGATAATATAATTGACGACCTTATTGCTAAAAAGCAATTTCGTCCAGTGCAACCTTAGCGATAATTAATAAGAGTGGGGAGGACAAGCGACGAACAGTATCTGAATCGGGAAAATGGATAACGGGGAAGACGGGTAATAGTATAGACAAATCATACCAGCTTATAGGAGCTCGATGGCACAGTGGTAAGCGCGTTAAGTCTGCGATACGGTTATTTAGCAACATTCGCAGTGGACGATCTTAGGATGGATGACCAAATATTATGTATCTCGAACTCCTTCGTGCTTCGAAAGGCACGTTAAGCCGTTTGTCCTGGCCGCATTTGAAGTTATTAATACCCACCAATCTGCCCTGTGCTGGGTCATGATCCATTCTCCCTATTCGATTCAATTCCATCAATAGGGAAGGCCTGAGCCCCAGCAGTGGAGATGTTAATAGACTGGTGATGATGATGACGATGATGATGAAAAGAGACCAAGTGTCGTATAAGGGTCGATATGTACCGTGCTGTAGTGGCATGTCCTCGTCTATCCTTGAACCAGCGTCCCGCGTCTTCACAGCCGAAGAAGGCAACATATATAGTTTACTAGCTTTCGCCAGCGGCTTCGCCCGCGTGGACCCTAGTTAGTGGGATAAAAAGTATCCTATTATCTAAGTCAGCTAATACCCTATCTGTATACCAAATTGAATCAAAATCCGTTCAGTAGTGTCAGCGTGATTGACCGACAAACATCCAAACAAAGAAACTTTCACATTTACAATATTAATAATAGGATAAATTTTCTTACCCAATGAATAAGAAAAGAACCCTATTAAGACTCCACTGGTTCTCGTGTGTCCTTTTGTCATGAGACTATATTAACTATGATAGCTACAGATGAAATTTTCATAGATGTATTCGTGCTATCGCTATAACAAACAAATACTTGAAAACAATATAAAATAAATTTGATTTGTTTGCACGCGCACAAAGTGAACAAACATGATTTTGTTCCCTTTGTGCGCGAGATCGATTCATACATGGTCAGTTTTTATTTTTAGAATGTTTTGGACTTTGTATAGAGATTTTGCAATTGTTACAAAAAAGCTAGAATCTCCTTTATACTGTCACATTTATGATTTTACATTACATTACTTTTCAACGATGCTGTCGACTAATATTGCTGTTACAAAAGAAGTATAATAAAATAATTAATCAACTTTTATTTATTAGACATCACAGACACTTTTATTTCAATTTAATATCGTTATAGTTCCAAAGGTCAGAACTACGAATCTGTTTACTCCGATTTGTGATTTCATGATTGAGCTATTCGACTTTCTCAATATTAACATTATTAAAACGTTTCCAATCTATTGTTAATTTCATTTATATAAAAGTCACAAATTGAAACTACTGAATACCATGGGGTAAAACAGAAATATTTATTTATTTATGAGACTGTTTCATTTTATCCAGCCAATCTCAAAGATAACTATTTACAATCTTACGTTAATAGGAATAGAACCTCAAGAAGGCACTTACTACCAAAATCACTAACATTTAATTAATGTTGTGTACAAAAAAAGAACTTGTGTGTACTCTTTTTTATATAAACCTTGACCATTATATGATATAGAGAGAATTATAAAACATTTTGTTTATAGCAAGGGATAATCATTTTGATAGGTATTGATAGACTGTATCAACAATACTTTCGCTGCTAGTGAACTTGATGACATGACGTGATGGTATCGGTTTTTATACTTTTATACAGTTATACCTTTATTTATAGAGCTTAAGGCTAATTTTATTATGAACTGGCATAACTGAACTCTGAAAAAATATATTTTGATGGAGTGAATTTGCATTTCGATAGCATTCGAATACATTTTTAGAGAAACTGCACTCAGTTTCGCTGAAAATAAGGAAGATGTGGCCTCAAGTTTTTTTTATAAAATTATATATAGAATATGTTTGCTGCAGTATCCTACGCATTCTCAAAGAGAACTAATGCCTTGACTAGACTGACAATAAAGTGATTGAACAACCACAGAAGTAAACCCACTTAGAATCTCCGAAATATAGCCTTTGTCGACAAAGGAAGCACCTTGATATATAACTTTGAGCTAGACCCAAGATCTAAGGTAACTGCCATCCATTCATCGTCTTTAGTCTCAGAAAAGAAGATAAGATCGCACATATCAACCTTAATAAAGTTTATGGACTTGTCTATTAATAATAAAATATTCTTATAATATTTTGCTTGCTATGCCACCTTATGTATTTTTCTTCACTTTATACATGGGATAAAAAGGATATAAATATTTGAAAAATACTTGGAAACTAGTATGTTTTTGCAATGAATTTAAAATTAAGTTGTTGATACCGTTAAATGATACCGTTTTTTTGTTCACTTCGTATATGTTAACTCTACAATATAAATTTTAAAAGATATATTGACCAAGCAATTCACCTCATTCTTCAAGAAATCTTGAAGAATCAAAATTTCTTCAAGTGATTCTTGTGTACTTCTGTAGTTGTTCAATCAAGTCAAGATTCCTTGATGAATAAAGTAACGATAAAAGCATTGCACTAAAAGTCTAAGCGACCACGAATGTGTCCCACTTTTGAAAAAGCTTCCAAATTTTTTGATAATGGTCCGAGGGTAAACAGAGAAAGGCCTATGTTGAGAGTAACTCTATAAATAGTATAAAATTAAGTCACTTCCCAGTTTCTGTACGCTGAGGCTTATAACTTTTAATTACATAAAATAATTTAAATGCGGTTTACATTAGTATAAAAAATGATTTAAGAGGAAAATCTATATGTTAAGTGAAAAGCTAGCTTTCATACATACCATATCTCTATTAGTAAAACATCGACATGTCATGTTAATAACTTAATAAATAGAGAGTTTTAACTACCAATAAAACTTACCTATTATTTTTCCTAAAGATATCCGGAATCCATCTTGAGTCAAGCATCATCCTTTTTGTGACGTTTCCGGTCCAAAACACTACCTCCCCTCTTACTTCCGGCGCCTATGCTGCCATCTAGTTTGCGGGTAGCGAACCAATGACTTTTAGGCACGAACGCTTACCGTCATTATACCTACTCTAGATGCACCAGGTAGAACTTACCTGGATTCCGGATATCTTTAGGAAAAATAATAGGTAAATTTTATTGGTAGTTAAAACTCTCTATTATTTGTTCCGTTCGATATCCGGCATCCATCTTGAGTGAAGTGTTTGTTATCTCCTGGTGAGTGCCATTGGTGACGCTATAATGTGTTGCAGGTATAAAAGTCAAATATAGTCTGATGAGAAAAAATAATGCATATTATAAGTAAATTATGCTATTACATACATAGTACATATATTATGTTGTTACATAACAATGCAATTATAATAATTATTCCAGTATTTCGGTAATCTAAGCTAAATAAATGTTGGCTTATCTGTTATCGGTCAATATCATTAATGAATTGAATGGAATAATAAAAATGTAAATACATAGATAGCGGAATTTTCTTGATTGTCCGATTTATCAGTTTTCGATAGGACTTCCTAAAATTATGTTCTTGGCGCCAGTTAACAGTTTCAGTAATTAATCAATCGGAAACAGTTCCAGTCAATTTAGAGATGGAACTGCAGATGTAATAGACCCTGAAGAATCTTCTACATTATGTGCTTCTATTTAGCATTTTTGAGAACAGAGTAGTTAACTCGTGAAAATTATTTCTTTTTGGGGCTCTTTCAATACAAAAATTGATCGCGTGTCCAATACATGCAATCGAATGATTTGTGTCAGTTAATCATTTCTATCCAGGCTGTCATAATTACACTATTATCTGTTTTTAATACAAAATGGGGCCATAAGACAAAAAATCATATTCGTCCCGATACTTCAAAGGTTAAAAGGGTTAAATAATGGATTCTGCGACCTTGAAGGTTGTGAAATTATGCCAAATTTCCAGCAACTTAAATAGAGGCAATTCTGCCAATTTCTACGTAAAATTTCCATTGTACTATATACCTTCTATCTTTAATTTTTTACCGAGGTGCAATGTCTTCCTAACAATTCAATATTGACAGATATATTTATTATTTTATGATCTAGTAACAAGAATGTGTCATAAAGGGTTATAGTGGAAGCGCTAATGACCCTCCATCATTACGCTGACATTAGCAGAATTTCCCTACCGGGCACTTGTTATTTGCAGAATTAATACTGTAGATATTTATTTTATTCTGCCCGACTTTTAAATAATTTTTCTGAATTTCGGGGGATGAACACCTGTTGCCATACCTATTGCAGTATTCGCGGAAACAAATCGTCAGCCAAGACATTTTGTCCCATTTTGGAACAATCATAATGTACTTACTTGCCTTGACGCTTACTGGAGTCGAGAAAGTATTTGCGGAATCATGTTTGAATAAGGCCAGCTTGCATTTGCACTGATGACGTCATGCGTTATGACCTATTAGCTTGCTCGTCCGTCACATCCATTGTCATGTACCTGGGAATGACGTGTGCTTTTGTCGATGGAATAAGTTCACATCTGGTGTACATTGGGCTGCTAGATTTAGTATTCAGGCTATGCATAATCTGCCTTGTTCGTGTCATAATTACAATAATTTCCTAGATTTGGTCCCTCATCTTTGTTTATGTACGGGAATCAGTACAGTTCTCTTAGCATTTACTTCTAGGCATTCCGCGAAATGAAGACTCGCGTGAGTAATTGCCTCGAGTTGAGCACTCGAACAGATTTCCTATGCACCTGTCCTCGGATGTTGAGCGATTTGCGTTGCATTTATTGGAAGGTATCATGCAACAGTTACTTACCATTTTAAGTCATTCAGTACTGGGTCTGGTAATCCGAATTGGTAGTAATAGTATTAAGCTGTCGAAGTTAGTATTGCAGTGTGCGACAGTGTTATCACACTTTTCGAATCACAAACGAGGCAAAGTCGAGTTTGCCCTATTAGGAACTGGGCCTGTCTGAGGGCCTAACCGCCTTGTACAATCTGATGCTGAAGTGCCATGCGCAGCGTGAAGCGTTCGGTTCAAACAGGGACTTCACTAAATGTTTAGTACTGAGTCTGGTAGTTTGATTCTGTGGTAATGGTGATCTTTGGGAAACTGTCGATGGTAGTATTGCAGTGTGCGACAGTGTGGTCACCCTCTTCGAATCACAAACGAGGCAAAGTCGAGTCTCCTCATTAAGAACTGGGCCTGTCTGAGGGACTAACCGCCTTGTACAATTTGATGCTGAAATGCCATGCGTGGCGTGAAGCGTTCGGTCCAAACAGTGACTTCGCTGAATGTTCTGTACTGAATATGGTAGTTTGATTCGGTGGTAATGGTGATCTTTGGGCAACTGTCGATGGTAGTATTGTAGTGTGCGACAGTGTAATCACCCTCTTCGAATCACAAACGAGGCAAAGTTGAGTCTCCCCATTAGGAACTGGGCCTGTCTGAGGGACTAACCGCCACGTGTAGTCGCCTCGTGCTGAAGTGCCATGCGTAGCGTAAGGCACTTCGGTTCCGACAGGGACTTACCCCTGACCTCCCCGGCACTTCCCGGCACATTGTGACCGTGTTGGTCACGATGCACCAGGCAACGCCGAGGAAGCTCAGAACCAGCACACTGCTCGAAGTTGAGAGACCACACTAAGCGCTGCTATTGTGGTAGCGCAGTTGTTGTGTTGGTCTAGGTAGCAAAGTTTTTGAGTACCGATGGCAGTCCAAAGAGTCACGTCAGTTGCATTAGGTAGGTTGTTGTATGCCAGTCTCAAGAACCTGTGAACCAGATGTTGTTCGGCGATACTCAAATGAAAATACTATTGGCTCGGATATATTTTCGTAAACCATTCGTTTTGTTTGAGAATGTTCGGAATACGAAAATTATTGATCAGTCGAAAAGGTTTTATTTTGACAAATCAGTGTCGTTTTAAATGAAATTGTCGGGCTTTAACATAAGAAAAAGAAATGATACAAAACAGGGTGTTTTTTGTAATCTCTAGTATATTAATTTGAGCATTGCAAACGATATTTGAAGATGGCTTAAAATCCCACGCATAAAAATATATTTTTTATACCATGACATACCTACATAGTTTAGATACCAAATGATATAGTTAAACACTTGTATTATGGAAATCTGAAACAACGAAGGTGACAACACCCAGACCAGAGCAATATAGAAAAGCTCATTTTCCACATTAACATGACCGAGAGTGGAATGCGGGAGCTCAGAAATGGTGACACCTTGGAACTGGTGAGCCACTCGCCCAAGATCTCGACATATGCAATCTGGAACATCCCGATTGTTCCATAAACTTACAGATCGTATTAGATAGCCTCCTCCAATGTGTCATGTCATGAATTGTATTTTTATTTCTAAAGTTTAATGAACTGGTCTCATTACCATTTAAATATTGGTGTGTACTTCTGGTAATCTACCTTGAATCAACTTGCAGTTGCAACCATTTTATGCACCCCCTTGTTTTTTGGGTGCAATATACTATTATCAAAGAAGAACTTGTTCGTTCTTCCTATCAGCCAAAAGACGTCCTGAACGAGTGGTGGGGAAAAATGTTGGACGATTCAAAAGAGAAGTCTATTTTAATAAAGATTATTTTGACTTTGACTTTGAACTCTGAATTTGGCGAAAATCTCCGTAAAGGCACCTCAGAAAACTTCTCCACAGCTCTGAACACATCAGTGCGCCTGCCATTTAATATTTGAAAAATATAATCCTTGTTGAATGTTGGTTAGATTTTTATCAAAAAGCTCCTTAGCATTAAGGTCTTTAGCAATAGATCAATCTACAATTTGTTGTAAACTAGTTCTAAACTAAATTGATTCATACTTTAATTCTGTTAAGGTATTTGTTAATGCTGTAGATTGTACCATTTCTATAAAATATAACTATAATGACTTCTATTCTCGCAAATAAAGATCTTATCTTAAATCATCAATTGTTGTAGCAGAAACAAATCGCCTCAACTTATAATTAATTTGAGCATGTTTCATCTAATTTGGTTTCACCATAGACTGGGTCTTTAACGTTATTAAGAAAAAAAAATCCTATTTGAATTTGTGTTGATTGTTTTACTATAGTAGGTACATAAAGAAAATTATCACCAGTCGTAACCGCTGCAAGTAGGAACTGTTCAGGACCGTGGGGTCGTAGGGAACGTGATGGTGGCTGTGGTTGCCATAATTGCGGTCCTGGTATGGATACTATGTGCTATTTTGTTATGGAAAAATGCACAGGTGGATTTAGTTTTCCAGTTTTTATCATGCATTATCAAAAAATGTCACTGGTTGGGGTAACAAATCGAATGCAAATCACTTACAGTTTTTCTCGCCTCTGTACCTTACTTGCTCTCTCCGAGCTGGAATCCGACGACACTGTTCGACGAGCTCGAAGACAATAAACACGCCTGCTTCAATGCTGTTTTCTTTGTTTATTTCGCTGTCCCGTTGCTCCATCGCGAAGGGAGGTTAATTTTATATTCATTTCATTTTAATTTTAACACTAAACTATATAATAATAAGTATAATTTGTGCACATTTTATGTAGGACCGATGTTTTCGCCACGAAAAACGACGCTATAATGACGGTAAGCGTTCGTGCCTAAAAGTCATTGGTTCGCTACCCGCAAACTAGATGGCAGCACAGGCGCCGGAAGTAAGAGGGGAGGTAGTGTTTTGGACCGGAAACGTCACAAAAAGGATGATGCTTGACTCAAGATGGATTCCGGATATCGAACGGAACAAATAATATATCGATATCGACATTTTCGAAAGAAATGTTGAATAATGATTACATCATAATATTTATTTCTAGTTGAATTTTCAACCAGCCACCATTTTCGGCGAGTGTGCATCGGAATTACATGACTTAATTCCGCCGGCCGCTTTCCACTATCGTACAACCAGGGGTACTGGGAAGCGTCACCGCTTAACTGTGGAGATTCCACAAACTCGCACCATGCGATTCGCCTCTACATTCATCGTGCGAACTGCGAAGCTGTGGAATTCGCTACCGGACTCGCTGTTTCCGCACAAATACAATCTGGGACTCTTTAAGTCAAGAGTGAATCGGTTCCTTCTAGGCAAGCACGCTCCATCTTAGACCACTGCATTACTTACCATCAGGTTATCTGTGGTCAAGTGCTTGCCTATCTAGCATAAAAAAAAACCAAATGCATGAATAGAACAGTAGAAATATTTGTCTGAGTATTGCCCCTAAAATATACATCACTGGCAACTGAGGGCTAACCAAAAAATTCGAATTATGAAAATAATAATTGAATAATATTACGTAATTGAATTATTTTTTATTCTTAACCAATTTTATAAAACCTATGTCCACGGGGTTTTCGGTAATAAAAACTGATTTGACGTGATTTAGACAGTAATTAAATTACGATGGAGGGTAACCTGCTTTCGTTCATAAAAAAGGATTTTCTTTTTCGAATAAAAGGAAATCGTTTCTTTTTAAGATGACATTAGGCCTATGAGCCTACACTAATACCTCCGCCTTATTGTAACAAATTATACTTAACAGCATCTTACCAATTTGCCACGAGATCTCTGTCCTCGTTAGCAGATAAGCCTAAAAGACGGCATAGCTTCAGATGACAGATTTTATTGCTTCCCCGTTTCGGTTTATGACACCATAATTTATTGCGTGAACGGAACGCTCTTTTTTATAGCAGGACTCCTAATTCAAACCTTTCGTCGTAGAGCCCAGAAAAGCATCTATCTCAGATACGTGTACCAATAAATACCGGTTTACGATTGATAACAAATGATGATTTGTGATAGATTATGTACAATACCTACGCTACCAAATGAAAAATAATATTGTTGCTGTTTTAATAATTAGAAAGTAAAAAGTGCTTGAAAAATTCGACAGTCCTGTTAGTTCCTGGGTAAGTCAGTGGTTAAAGCAGTAGCCCGAATTACGACAGGTCATGGGTTCCAACCCATCATAGAGTGCCAGGGACAAAGTGGATTGTTAAAGCATTTTTCATTAAGAATATTTTTCAGTATAGCATTGTGAATGCAAAAAAAATTGTTCAATTATAATAAGAAAATTAATTTTAACTTCTGACGCCATAATATTATGAATTACGAGCTTTACGCTAGCGACTTCGCTCGCGTTTGCGGTTTGTTTTAAACTAGCCTATTCTATGTATGTATATTCAGAACAGATAGTCAGATCTATATTCAGAAACAGATCTAGTTTAGATAGACTTAATAGAACTTCAATGCAAAATTTGAGACTCCTAGCACTTATGTAACAAGATTTCATGCAAACGAATAATTCTAAAAACAACCCCGTGGCGGTAAAAAAGGGAGGCAAAATTTCGTCTCAACCTATGAGTGATGAATGAGTGAGTGACTTTTCGCTTTTATATTTATAGATTTAAAACCTTATTGATTCTATAAAAATACAGTGTCATACACAACCCTCTGTCACAGCGTTAGAGTTTATAATCTTTTGAAGTTGGTTTTATTTGATTGAACTTGTAATGGTGTGTTCGACGTTGTATTTAATGGAAAGCATTCTTTTTACAAAGAAATAAGAAACGTGCTTTCGACGGCCAGTGTCACCTCAGCGGATAGTCCGCTAAAGGAGGTTGCATACATCCAAAACATAAACTACTCACAGCGATAATCTCATTAAAAAAAATATTTATTTAATATTTTCGATCTTCTCTTGACTTTTTAAAAACGCTTTGAATAGTTCATGTTTTGGATGGATTTTTAAAGTATGGTTTCGCTCACCTTTCGTTTCACTTCATTTTTTTTCAAATTTATTCGCAAACTATCTCAACAAAAGACTATCCGAATTGTGGAGGTGCCAGCTTCCAAAAGTTCGCATCCAGATTACTCTTAGCTCGGTAAGTTCTCCCGATTGCATGTCAGAGTTCTATTGCGTATGCTCTAGAGGTAAACTGCTTTTTTCATTCGCTTTTCTCACTTATATTTACGAATTTACGATAAAACCACAACATGGAGTCAGCATTTACACGCTCGCTTCACTACAATCAGTGGAATATAAGCTGCCTCTTTTTTAATCGTTTAATAAGAGTCAAACGAGTACCGTTATCATGCATTTAAAATACTCGTATATCTATGCATGTATTAAAAATACATCTATATACCTTGTATAAAACAAAGTCACTTCCTACTGTCTGTACGCTGAAATATTTGAAGCAGCACAACGGACTTTAATGCGTTTTCCATCCATGTTTAGAATGATTCAAGAGAAAGGTTTAAATGTGATGAATACATGTCGAAAAACTAGTATTTTATGGAATACGACCCTTTTGCGTCCTTTAGAAATAGGATTGTATTACTCTTATTTACTTATATTGAATAATTATTCACTAACGTAAACACTGTCTTTTTTCGTTTCTGGATCTTTTGTAAGCTTCATAAAGGCAGTATAGTGTGGAAATAGAATGTGTTAATAAATAAAAATCTTTACATATTTTGTTAATATTTTAGAAATGTAAGCGTATTTATAAAAATGGTAAAATGCTTTGAAACAATATAGCCTAATTTTGCACTTTTTAAGCCTGCGCCAAAGTTAAAATTAAATACAACTTAGAATAACTTGATTGCCCACTTTGCCTACCGATTACGTGAAGAGTTCTTTAACAATAAATATTGTTAAAAAGATCTATGGCTTTCAACAAAAAAAAAAAAAAAAACAATTATTTAATTAACTTCTTTCGTTTTAATTTGTTTAGTGTTGAAATTAAAGAAGCTCCATAATAATTGTTTATAGTTTTATTAATTAATGATAATTCACAAAATGCACACGACAAAGACCGAACAATCATCACAGACTATATATTAGTGTTACCACACAACACCTCCCCTTTTAGGTTACTAAACACTTGCTCACAAGCTTACCTATACCTGGCTGGTAATTTAATTTCCCTTCCTGACCTAGTAAAGATATGCCCTGTCTGACTTGACTCCATTGAGTCTGTAACATTTTGTACATTTGGTCCCTCGAGTCCACTATCGGTTTGATGACTATCATGCTGTAACTGTGTCTCACAATCATATAAAGAGTTATCAATTGACAAATTAGAGCTTCTTACAGGTTCATGACTATCATTGTTATGTCTATCATGTCTGTGCAACAGATAAAACTCATTCCTTAAATACTCTCTCCCCGTCCCACCCACAATTACAAATGTTCTAGGTGTATTTCCTCTTTGCGTTATAACACCCGGCTCCCATGCCAAGTGTGGTAATTTTTTAAACATTATCTTATCACCAATATTAAATTTACAAACCCTGCTTGAACCTTGATTATAATAAAATTGTGATTTATGTCTCAAATTAATCATTTTTTTTCTATCATTATGAAATGTAATTCTAGGTTTAAGATAATCAAAAGTACAAGGAATATTTGTTCTTAAGTTTCTACTCATCAACACTGATGCTGGAAAACTAATATTACCTCTACAGGTACTTCTGAAATTTAACAAAGCTAAGTACACATCTTCCTTAGCATCTAATGATTTTTTCAATGTCAATTTAACTGTCTTGACAGCACTTTCAGCAAGTCCATTGGACCTGGGGTAGTGTGGACTAGATTTTATATGCTGAAAGTGCCACTCATTCACAAATTTATTAAACAATTCGGATGTAAAGTACAAAGCCCCATCTGTATATAATATTTGAGGGATGCCATGTCTTGCGAAAACGCTTTTGATTTTATTAATTATAGTTTCACTTCTGAGATTAACCAAAGAACACACTTCAATAAAGTTACTTAAAGCATCAACTAATACAATATAATATTTTCCATACAATTCAAAAACATCACAAGCTACTTCTATCCATGGTAACCTTGGAAGAGGTTTACTTAATAGAGGCGCTTTAGAATTATTCTTTTGATATTTTTGGCATACACAACAAGATTGAACATATTTTTTGATATCTTGATTAATTCCCACCCAAAAAACACTAGAATCAGCTTTAGTAATCATTTTGTTAATCCCTGGATGGGCACTGTGAAGTTCTTTTAACATTTTATTTTTTAGGCTACTTGGAACTATCAACCAGCCTTTGAACAACAAGCTATTTATCAACAATAATTCATTTTTAAACTGAAAATACACTTTACCCTCTTCACAAACATCTTTATAATACTTAGGCCACCCTTTCTCTACATAATTTTTCACCATTTGTAATATGGAATCATTTTCATAATGTTCAACAAATAATGCAAAATCTTTCTGATTAATAGGCAACTGCTTAACTAATAATGCCACCTGTAGCTCTAGATCATCATCAAAATCGTGTTTTTCCCAGTCACAGCTTTTGACATTAAAGTCTCGAGATAAGCTATCTGCTACGTACATATATTTCCCCGGTGTGTATACAAGACTAAAACTGAATGGTTGCAATCTCAGAAGCATTCTCTGTAACCTTACTGGTATTTTAAACAATGGCTTATTAATCAACCCTAGCAATGGTTTATGATCAGCTTCAATTGTTAAATTCTTTTGGCCAAATGTATATAGCTTAAATTTCTCAAGGCCGAAACAGACTGCTAACAACTCCTTCTCTATTTGTGAGTAGAGAAGGAGTTGTTTACTCAGACAACCAAACGTGACTCTGACGGTAGGTTTTCTGTACGTATACCATTGAAAGAGATGCCTGAATCGTTAGGGGATTCTTATCATTTAGCAAAAAATAGGTTTCTCTCATTGGAACGTAAATTCGAACGCTCACCGGGGTATAAACGTATGTATTGTGACTTTATGAAAGAATATGAATCTTTAGGTCACATGAGTCGTATAAAAAATATCAATAAACCTAATTTCTTCTTGCCTCACCACGGTGTGTTTAAAGAAAGTAGCACAACTACCAAATTGCGAGTAGTCTTCAACGCTAGTGCAACCTCTACTTCGGGCAAGTCTTTAAATGATATTCAATTGCCGGGCCCAGCTCTTCAAAACGACATTTTTTCTATTCTTTTGCGTTTCCGGCAACATAAATTCGTAGCTTGTGCCGACGTGGAAAAGATGTTTCGTCAAGTGTTGATTCAGCCAGACCAAAGAGCTTTGCAACTTATATTTTGGCGCGAAACTCCTGATATGCCTCTGGATATTTATCAACTTAATACAGTGACGTATGGTACCGCATCAGCTCCTTATTTAAGTATGCGCTGTATACTTCAGCTCGCAGTAGACTGTAAGGATGAGGTTATATCGCGACTAATATTAGAAGACTTTTTCGTTGACGACTTAATAATTAGTAATGATAATCAAAATCAGTTATTGGTGATTTGTGAGAAAATATCGAAAGCAAGTGAGTACACGCAAAATAAAACTTTAGGCATAGGTTGGCATAATGATAGCGATGAACTGTACTACACAACTAGGGTTGATGATTATTGTAATATATCAAAATTAACTAAACGAGTAATGCTATCTATCATTTCACAAATATACGATCCATTAGGTTTGCTCTCTCCTGTAGTGATTTTATCAAAAATTTTATTGCAAAAATTGTGGCTTAGTAAACTCGAATGGGATGATCCAGTGCCATCTGAAATTGCATCGGTATGGTATAACTTTGTGAAGACCTTAAAGAGTTTAAGCGTATTAAAAATTCCACGTAACGTAGTGAGTGATTTTGTACAAAACATAAAAATTCATATCTTTTGTGATGCGTCACAGAATGCATATGGGGCATGTACTTATATACGTTCATATAATGACAATTCGGAAGTGGTCATGAAACTTTTATGTGCAAAAACCAAAGTTTCACCTATAAAGACATTAAGTATACCACGTTTGGAACTATGTGGTGCACTTATGGGTGCAAGACTTTATAATAAAATAATAAATTCATCTAGGTTGAAGTTCACTAGTGCCCATTTCTGGACTGACTCAACCATTGTTATTGGATTGTTGGGTATGTCACTTCTTCTGTTAGAGCTCTGGAAGCATATGCCAGCGGTTTGCCTCCCTGTAACAATGCTGCCCCCAAGCCGGTTGAACTTGCATCTACACTTAGCGTCAATGGCTTAGTGCTATCATACAACTGAAGGACAGGTTTATTAGTAACAATTAATTTCAATGTTTCAAATGCTTTATCATGCTCTATGTTCCATAAGAATTCAACATCATCTCTCAACAACTCTCTTAAAGGAAGTGTAATTTCACTATAGTTTGGGATAAATTGTGACAAATAGTTAAACATACCTAATATTCTTTGCAGTGTTTTTCTATTATTTGGTTTATTAAGTTCTCTAATAGCTTTTACTTTTTCTTATGTTATTGTCATACTGTTACCATCAAACAAGTGACCCAAGAATTCTACTTTGCTTGTATTAAAGATGCACTTATTTGGATTAAATTGTATACCCCTTTTACTGGCCGTGTTCCTTAACTCACCTGGTGTATCAGCCCACAGTAAAATATCATTTTGATAACTCATTAATCAACGTTATTAATGCCTTCAAAGGTCTCTGATATGATTCTGTGACATATTTCTGGTGCACAATTCAATCCAAAAGGTAATCTTTGAAATGAGTACCTACCCCAAAGTGTCTGAAAGGTACATAGCTTACTACTGTGTTCGTCTAAAGGTAGCATCCAAAAGCTTGACTGAGCATCTAATTTACAGAAATATTTTGCATTTTTAAATCTAACTGACATTTCTTCAAGTTTAGGAAACGGGTAATGTTCACGCTTAATAGCTTTGTTCAATGGTCGAGGGTCTAAACATATTCTCAGTGACTTATTCTTTTTCATAACTACCATTATCTGACTGACCCAGTCAGTAGGTTCTGTAATTCTTTTTATGATACCTCTACTCTCCATTAAATCTAGTTCTTTTTTAACTTGATCTCTTATAGCATAGGGAAGCCTACGGGCTGGGGCAATCACTGGCTTAACACTTTTATCAATGTGAATTTTCACTGGTTGTGAGATGAGTCCTATACTACCATCAAATAGTTTAAAGTAGTGTTCTGGTACATATTGATTGTATAAGCAGTTTTCTTTATTTATAAAATTAATAAATTTAACTATGTTCAATGCTTCTGCAGACTTTAGTCCTAATATGCTTTGTAAATTACATTTTGATACAAAAAATTCTATGTTATAATTTTTATCCTTATACTTACATGACAGATAACACCTTCCGACTATCTCTACAATATTATTTGTGAATGAGCTGACAATTGCATTGTTTTTTAACAACTGATGCCTTTTAAGCCCTAACGACTCGTATACCTGCAGTGATATTACATTACAAGCTGCCCCAGTGTCCACCTTAAAATTTATAAATTGATCATTAACACTTATCCTTGCACTATACCACTCTTGTTTTAAAGACATTAAACTGTTACCTGATTCTTCTACTTCCATTGATTTTCCATCCTTCATAATAGCATTAATTTGCTTGCAAACACTAGCAAAATGATTTCTTTTCTTACATTTATTGCAAAACTTTCCATAAGCCGGACATTTTCCATAAATATGTGAATAGTCACAGTATTTACACTTCTTTTTCTTTATACTATCAATGTCAATTTCCTTCTTTATAACCACTTCTTCCTTGCCTCCCATCTCTTCCACTTTCTCACCAATCAAAGCCGATGTTCTACATATGTTTAAGGCCTATTCTAACGTTAACTTTTCTTGCATTAATAACTTTTGTTGCAGACTGCGGTTTCTAATTCCACTTACAAATATATCTTTTGTCAAATCATCTCTCAAGACACCTAATTCGCATGTCTCAGCCAAATTTTTTAACGCTACCACAAATTGCTCAAACGTTTCATTCTCTGCCTGTTTTCTGTTTAAAAATTTAAAACGCTCACACGTAATATTTACTTTCGGAAGAAAGTGTTGGTCAAACTTTTTCAGTACATCACACAATGTGACATCAGCATTCAATTTAAATGATGTATAGATGGCATTTAGTTCTTCTCCCCCTGCATGCAGTAGCATTGCTATCTTTTTATGGTCTTTCACGTCCTCATAATACGCCGTCACAAAGTTCAAAAATCTATTTTTAAAACGTTTCCATTCCAAACCCGTTTCTGCTAGGTTTACCACCGAAAATGGTTCTAGAACATTGGTCGCCATTGTGTATGATCGATAAAACAATACTAGGTACGTAGTCTTCAAATTTCCATTCACAATCCAGTTTTCATTTGTTTTACCGCTGTCACCATGTTTGGTGTTGAAATTAAAGAAGCTCCATAATAATTGTTTATAGTTTTATTAATTAATGATAATTCACAAAATGCACACGACAAAGACCGAACAATCATCACAGACTATATATTAGTGTTACCACACAACATAATTAAATTCCTTAGAATTTGATTAATGTGATAATGATGATATTCCTTTTAAAAGTTATTGGTTACCTAACGATTGTATCTATATTTTTTCTTACTGAAACCTAAAATATTTCTTTGACAATAAGACAATAAATTATTTATTAAATGAAACTAAGGATCTTTACATCAAATCCTTTCCTGGATAGGCAAAGAAGTACGCGCCATAAATTCAGGCTTTAGCATTTTTTTGTTGGTCCGTCAGGTAGATTGTAGAAAAATATTAAACACGTATTTTTTATTTTCTGCATTATCATTAAATAACGGCACTATATTGAGTTAAAATGTCTAATGACGTCATGTTTCGGTAATGACGTAGCGAGCCCCCACTCCCCCTTTTTAACGTCTATTATCTTAGCCATTTCTTGTTTAAATTGAAGCAAAGAAAAACACGTATCTAATATTTTTATATTATCTGACTGACGTATTAAATAGAATTTCTTTTTTTATCCTTATCGTTATCTTTATTTACACAGAAAAAATGAGAGCTTCTTGTCAACATATTTTATATGAAAACCTTTGGTACTTGTGGATATATTACGGACTATTAATATTAGTACCTGAATGACCGAGCTTTTAGCTTTGTAAATTATATAGTACTGATGAAATATGGATAATATTTGTCAATGTTACTGACAAAAATACATGAACTGGTTATTATTTAAATATAATTTACGAAAAACGCGATTTACCAAAAAAAAAAAAAGATGAGCAAAGCTCGGTCATTATGGTAATTAAACCCACCAAATCGAAAACGAAAGCGATTTTGTTCCATAAAAATCGGAATAACAAAAAATATATATAAAAAACCTAATTCTTTTTCTAAAATACAGTAGCCTCGTCTAGCGAAAAATTATAATATTAATAAAATATGATATTATTAATAAAAGATGATAAAATTGAAAACGAAAGCAACTTTGATTAGAAGTCGGAAAAACAATAAAAATTACAAACATTACATACAATCGAAATCCTGTTTTAAAATATATGTAGTAGCGTCTTCTGGCGACTTGAGCTAAATGTAAAGTTTTCGTTTATATTACTTAAAAATTATATTTATGTCTGCGTAATCAGCTTAAATAATTTAATTACTAATTCGGATAAGCATTTATATCATGATGATAATTACAATGACAAATTGAATAGTAAACAATGGTGATAATGGTAACGTGATGGTAACCTTTTAATTCCCTATACAAAAGTCAACATTCATTTTTATCCCTTTACGTGCTGTTTTTTCTGGATAAAATGTCACCCACACATAATGTTGCGAAACAACTTTTTCTTAAATTTTGTCTGTCTGATTGTTTGCACCAGTTAATCTCTGGAACAGCTGAACTGGTTTTAAGTGGACTTTCACTGGCATATAGCTAATGTAATTAAGAGTAACTTAGGCTACTTTCATTTAGAATATATCCCATACAAATAAATTAAATTCGGCGTCTGTTTGTAATATACCATAATAATGTTTTTTACCATTATTGTCTATCTGTTTGTCGGTAGTTATTTTTGAATTAAGTTTTTCTGAAATTCTATAGGTAGTAATTTATTTCCTGTGGTTAGATGACGATACTAAATTTTTAATACGGGATTTTGTTTTTTTGTGATGTTTGTATATTCTTTAATTGTATCTTAACCCAATATAACTTTCAATACTTTATTTTGGATATGTCGAGGATTTTAATTTGGAAGATCGAATTTCAACGCAGCTGATCGCGTAACTCTAGAAAATCCATGCATAAATGGACTGGACTTTGTGCGAATGAAACAACAACAGGATATCAGTATACGTGTGAATGAAATAGGTGTATGTTTAAGTCTACCCCACCCGATTCTAATGTTTGTAGTCCTTGGGGTTTGTAGACAGTCCTGGCAAATGCAGATCTAACGGGAAATTGTTGCTTGATTATTTTGCCTTGATTAATTGTGATTGCAGAGACTTGTTACAATGAGTCTTACACCGCTGCATAGTCCTTCTGATATGTATTAATTACGCAACAACTTTTTTGAGTCCATTTATTTTTCAGTTTTAATTCGTATAGATAAGTTGATCCCAATAATATTCAAATTCTATTATTGGGATCAACTATTCAAATATTCTGAATTCTCTACTAATTATTTACATTTTTTTTTTGTGTCTCCTTTGTTTGTGATCTCACGATATCCCATTTAAGTTATTTCAACCCTGTAGACAGTGCCGAAATTTACCTTCGCATTATTTTGATGTTTTAGTAATTTATCAAAAAAGAGGAAGTAAAAGAATTCCGTCCAAAGTTTTCTAGGAATACTTTAGTATTACTACTAGAGTCATATTATTGAATTACTCAATTAAGTTACCCGGATTTCAGAGTCGTAATAGCTAGGTAATCTCTGACGCGGAATAAAAAATATCCTTTATTTTAACCTGGTAAAAGTTTTCTCCCATTTTATCCCACAGACAATAATATTATTCTTAGTTTTACTCACAAACCTATTCCATTCTGTTACCACTTTTTAGTGTTAATAATTCATTAATATGACTACTTTCTACGAATTATATTAAATAACTTAGAAATTGAGGTCGCAAGGAAAACTTATTTCTATTAATGCGACGATTTTGCCATATTACTTAGTTCATGAGTAGGTACTAATAAAAGTACAATCAGTTTAGTTGTACAATCGATCGATAGCACGTTTGCTTTCAAGAACATATCAAATTTCTCCAATCGACTTAATCCTTAATGTGTTGAACATTAAATTCAAAATTGATTGTAGGAAGGCTGATGAAATGATGTAACAGAGGAAATTTTAGGATCTAAGAATTCCCAAAATGTTCAAATTTCAGGTCTGTTCTACGGGATATTGAAAAACGTATAAGAAAAGGGGATATTTTATCTCCGATGCGCATGCGCAGATAATTCGTGACAGTGATCAATGATTGTAATTTATGGTTGTGTTCATAATACGTAGGAAAAATCCCTGTAATAAGGAGAATAGTTAGAAGCACAAAAATATTATAATAGGGATGACCAAAGGACAGTGTAGTCGTATGCCACTGATCATAATAAAAAAAGGTGGCATAATATAGCTACTGCTATAAAATTAATTTCTTGTTTTAAACTTTTTAGAGCGTGAGCTCTGTAGTCGGGTTTTACTTTTTGAATTTATTTTTTATAATTAAAAGATTCGATTGTTCGTTTGCTTTTTTGCATAGAATTGAATTGGCTCCAAAACTACTGTATTCATACACTTTGTTACGCGATCGAAGTCGTGAGAAAAGATCTATGTACTATATAATAGAATCTAAATTCTATTCCTACGTTAAAATACAGCTCACGTAAGAGGTTTATTCTGGTGACATTTCCTTCACTAGATAAATTTGATTTAAAAGATAAAGCTAGTTTTTATTTACGTATGGTGCGATTGCTCCGCAAAAGTGAACAGACCCTGAATAATAGGATGGAGGGATGGAAAAACAAAAGATGTTCCAACCCACCATTTTACCCGGTAGCCGGAACACACCCGCCCGTTTTCACATATATTTATTCTTATTGAATCCTGTGCAACAAAAAGGATTTTTTTTTTATTCAAACTTGTACTTACTATTCTTTTGATAATTGTTCCGCAGAAAAAATAAAATTAGCTTCTATCATCTGAAGAATACATAGCATAGATAATCTGCGAAATTCGCTTTTGTTAGGTAGCTAGGTAATTATTGATGACAAGTGGCTATGATTTTGGATAACTCATATAAATATGAGTAGTTTAGAAAGAAAGTATAAATTCCCAAATACCAAAACACAAGAAATCAAATTACGTCTTTGTTAAAAAATAATTATTTAGATTGAAAATTCAAGTATTCAAATAAAAACAGTTCCAAATTCGATCTGTTCTTGACGCAACTCATAAAAAATTTATAGGAAAATATTATATATATATATATGTCAACACGCAACATTTATGTTTCATGTTAAAACAATTCTTATATTTGATATACTGAAAAATATTCTTGACGGACAATGCTTAAGAAATCCACTTTGTCCCTGGCTGGGACTCAAAGCCACGACCTGTCACAATCCGGGTGATTGCTCTAACCACTGCGCTACCCAGCACCTACCAACTGTCGAATTTTTCAAGCATTTGTTACTTTTTCGCTTATACAGAGTGTATTTTCATCAATGTTCAAGCAATACACCCAAACAGCCTAAAAAAATATTATTAACAAATATTTAAACTTGCGATAAAGACGAAATTATTCTAATCAATTTTGCATTCATAATGCGATAGTGAAAAAGCTTAAAAAATTTGACAGTCCTGTTAGTTCCTGGGTAGCTCAGTGGTAGAGCAGATTCGTATTATGTATCATCTTTTGTCTCTGTTTATCGCATTGATATGTCTCCCGTTGCCTATATGTCTAACGGTTCTGTCAAATCTAAAACGTAAATTTATTAAATTTTGGCTTGCCCCTAAAATTCCTTCATTTTTTTTTCTATTTCTTGTCGTTATCAGACTAAGTTTTAATAGCAAATATGTGAATTACTTTATATATCATATATAGCCGAGATCGGTTCATTGATCTCGGCTATATATAATATATAAAGCATTTACATTTATTCACAATGGTTTGCAAGTAATTTCTTAAAAATAGTATTCGGTTTGCTATACGTCAAACTCTGTTATTGAGAGTTCATATCGTCATCATCATCAACCGTTTTTACATCCACACTGGGGTGACATAGGCCTTCCTTATAGAGGGTTAAGGAGGATAGGCCACAACCCGTTACGCTGGCCTAAAGCGAATAGGAGAGCATTAATGACCGCATATGCAGCCGGGACCAATGTTTTAACGTGCCCTCTGAAGCATGGAGAAGCTCGAGACAATAATATTTCATCGCGTCATCATGTTTATATCACCGCTTTGTAAATTATTTATCACTTGGAAGTATTAAATATGAATATAAACAAAGTTTCATAATTTGAGGCTTACCCTTAACTTGCTAACACTTGAGTTTAGCTACGAGGCCGTAATAAATATCAAGTCTTGGCTAGATCTACCACAGCACTAATTTAATTAACTATTACAACATACTGGATATGATCCAACAATCCACTGTAAATTTCGAGGCACAATTACGTGTGACTTTTCTCAAAGTCGTTTATAATAAACCAACTTTAGAATGAATTTAATATTTCATGCTTTCATTTAATCTGCTGTCAGTTATTGTGCATCTAATGAAAGCTTTAGACACATTTTCCAATTGTTAATTTAGCTGACAATTTGCACGACATGCCATATAATTTGGATGAAAATTCAACATTAATATGAAATGGAACTAATCTGATGATCAGAAGAAATCGCACTTCTATATTGATGCGAAGTTTAGATTCAGTAGTTTTTTCTCGACAACAGCTCCGGTCGAAGATAATATCAAATAATAGCTTTTTTTATCTATTCTTATATTATAAAGAGATAAGTACCTATATTTCTTACTTTCTAGGGGGTAATTTTAGGAAATAGTAGTCCGATCAAGAAAACTCTTTCACCTATGGGAATCTACATCAGACGCAAGTAACATAGGCTATAATTTACGAAGACAAAAATTCGAGGGAAAACAATTACTTACATTTATTTTATTTTAGGTTTGGTTATGCGTTTACTATGACCTTGTATTTACTTGTAAAGATCTAACAATAATGACCCTTATATCAATATTTAGGTGTTCAAAAAACCGGCAGACTATTGTTTAAAAGCACTCGCAATTACAACTTCAATCGTGTTTCATTATTAGCTTTTTATTATATTGTAAAATAACATAAGAATCAGTCAGTGATTCACCAATATGCTATTGCACTAATAATATTTGGTGTTATTAGAATAATGCAGAGAGAAAATGTAATGAGGAAGTATTAAAAAAAAATTAGTTCCCCAAATCTAACGACATGTCGCTACGGTACGTTCTTGATTTCTCCATGACAACCCTTCCGGAGTATTGAAAACTAATTTACTTTAAAAGTAAAGTACTAGTATTAAAGTACTTTAAAAGTAAATTAGTTTTCAATACTCAATAAACTGCTCATATTCTATTTGTACTTTTTCGTATTTGTATTGATATGTAAGTTTCGAACTTTTCAAATTTCAGTTTTTTAGTATGTTAGTTAAAAGGAACAGAAATGACTGTCTTTGGTCCATTCGTTTCCTGTAAAAATCTACTTTTGCTAGAGTCGCCATCTAGTGGAGGTGCTTTTTTAGTGCTTTCGATTTTTTTAATTTCTTCCTCATTATCGAATGATCATTGAAGTGCTATTATTTCGTTAAAATTAGCAAAATTGAGTTCCAGGTCTCCCGTTTAGGATTTATATTTTTACTTTTAAATAACGCAATCCTAAAACACACTATCATTAAATTTATGTTGAGGCAATTTTTATTAAAATGATATATTTCAATATAATATCATAAATATTTTGTATATCATTACCGTCAGTATATTAATGTTGACGCTACCTTTCCATGAATAGAATCGATCGATAGATACGACAATTTTGATTAAAATAATACGATTTATCGTTAGTTACAGCTTTCATTTAACAAAGAAATCTATAGAGACATAACATGTCTACTAATATTATAGAGGATAGATTTGATTGTTTGTTTGTTTGTATTTTTGCATCGAATAGGCTACGAAACTACTGGACCGGTTTTAAATTCTTTCTTTTTTCATCTACAAATTCTTTCACCAACTGGAAGCTACTGATATGGTTGATATTGGGAAAACAGCTAGTGAATAATAAAATAAATATCAGCTTAAGCACATGTTAGGAAATGATGAAAACTCCCAATTCAAGATACCGAGAACCATTCGATAATATGATACAACTTCATGAAAACATAAAGCCGAGGAATATATAACTGATTCATATCATTTTTGCTAGTAACAATGATCACATACAAAATGTATTGATTATTGTGTTGCTGATATCAACTGATATGTAATATACCGTTTAAATACGCTAATTAATAAAGAAATAGAACAAATATTTAAATATATAACTAAAAATGTCTGGAAAAATATAATATCGTATACTATTCGAAGTCCAAGTGCAAAGTGCAAAACTCTAGAATAGTTAGGCGGTAATATGGAGAAAAATACGTGGTCAGGTGCACAATTACAAGCAAAATAACCACAAAAATAGACTAAACTAGATAAGTATATTAATATACATACTTTAAAATACATACATACATACATAAATATTAATACATACATAAATATTAATACAATATATTAAATACAAACATACACGCAATTATCGATTCAAGTCATCATTTGAGAGCTATCTAACAATAGCGCCTTTTCTCCCTCTTTTAATGATAAAAAAATTATTAAATTTACCCTCTCTATCTAAGTAAAAAGGGGTGAATTGAAGTTATTTACCATATTTTTTCAAATAATCGTTCTTGTGCATTTTTCTATAACATAATTTAGATCTTTAGATTTTGCATATAACATAATTTTAAACCTTTATTGCTTTATCTAACCTTTCAAATCTACATTTGCAAATTATATAACTAAAATTTGTAGTATCCTAACTTATTTCTACCAAAGAACTAATTTCGGAATCAAGTCAATTAATTCCTGAAAACAAAAGTCTATATTACACTATTCTTCACACAAAACTTTGTATCACGAAATTCCTGAATATATCCACGATGTAACCATCCGTGTACCCGCGACAAGATATGATCTTATCTCAGAAAGACATCTCTTCAATATCCGGTACACCAGCCCCAAAAACGACTACCGAATAAATCGCAACCATCAAATAAATACGGAACAAATATGGAAGTAATAAAGTTGATTACGTTTCTAGAAAAAAATGGTTTCTTTATGAGACGTGATTGCGTAATATTTCTCAGGGTCTAATGCTCAAGAAACGTATTCCGTAAACTCTGACAGATGACATTGAATTACCTTGGCTCGAGGTTGAATGCTTGGGACCTGGTAACGGAATACACAAAACATCCACGTTTAGAATTACGCCCGTGATTTACGAATAAAATTACGAAAATCCGAATTACTTTTAGAAGAGTCTTTTGTTATTGATATCTGACGTTTGAGCACTTAAAGTTGTTCGAAAGATTCATTTTTCTTCAATTTTAAATTTACATAAATCAGCATACAAAAGGTCGTCTATCCCGTAGGGAGTCATAAAGTAGACTGAGACAAATAGTTTTCTTTAATAAATAGGTACCTATCTTTTTACTGTTTGAGACGATGAGTAACAAGAATATCATTCTTTGATATATTTATCTAATAGGATTAAAACATTGTGTATACTCCACGTCAAATAATTGAGCACCGGCCAACTTTTTATTGAATTACTTTTAATTGAAATACTTGAATATAATTCAATTAAAAGCAATAAAAACATCAAAATACCAATCGTATTAAAATTTATGAAAACACTATTGTACCAAATGCTTTTACTTGTTTTTACACAACAAAGTTTGAATGATTATTAAAAACCTTTTTTACCACTTAACTGGGCCCGAGAATATGACGGTGACTGTACAACTAAAATCTTTTTAACTATTTCATATGTAGCGAAGACGGCTATAAAATTCTTATCGTACATCCGTCATCTTCCTTCTTGTTTCAAAATGGCAGGTTATAAATAATCTGTTCAATGCAGAATGAACACAGTAGCAAAAAATAGGATTAAAAATAAAATAATGTGTACAATATGTTGTAACAGTAGATACTAATAAAACCTTTGTTGCTCAAAAAAAAAGGTATTGCCACGCCATCTTCCTTCTTGTTTCAAAATGGCAGGTTATAAATAATCTGTTCAATGCAGAATGAACACAAATTTCTTTGCGTAGCAAAAAATAGGATTAAAAATAAAATAATGTGTACAATATGTTGTAACAGTAGATACTAATAAAACCTTTGTTGCTCAAAAAAAAGGTATTAGGGCAATATGTGGTGCTGTACCTGATGAACCCGTCAAATCACTCTTTAAATCTTTAAAAATATTAACCTTGTTTATACATTTTTAAAATTGCTTATTTCATAAAACAAAAAATGTGTTACTTTAAACAGGCCAACGATGTATATATACGCAATACCAGAAATTAAATTTCTGATTACTCTAATTAGCGCTATTAAAATAACTGTTATTGGGATTTGTATTGTGCTTTTTAATAAAATCCCTCTAAACATTAAGAATCTACCAAATATAGCTTCAAAAAAGTACTATTTATATGTTACAGAATATTTATATCATAAAAGTATGTAATGAATGCATGTGCTGCGAATCATGTAATGTCTTCAAATGTGTGACTTCTCCTTTCCTTTAAATTATCTACTTTTCTATTTTTAATGACTTTATGATTTTAATTTATTTGGTATTTTGCAAATGGTAATCATAATTTTATTCAATAATATTTTTGCGTGACAATGACATTTATAATTTCATAATTTTGAAATTGAATATATGTCATTGTACTTTATCATCAATAGTTTCATGCTATTGCTAAAGGTTAAGTTGAATTAACTGAAATTGTATTTCAATCTACAGTGTAATTTATTAAAAAGCAAATAAATTATTATGATATATTATTATGTTGGTCAGATCATGGATATTCTCTCGGATAAAAGATTATTTCATTGTTTAACTCTATGGAAATGTATCGTTTTTTCAGAGGTCTCATCCATACCTTCCACTTCCATAATCAGATCATATTTACACAAATTTACTTATGCAAATTTTTATTTATTTGAAAACCAGGAAGTCAATCATATTTGCAAGCTTTGGCCCGCACCGACTATCTATCTAACATCTTATACAAAAAATTATAAAAATATTACTAGCCAGTAAATCAGTCAGAGCCCTTTTTAAAATATTATACCCCTTTTATTATGTTGAAAGAGACTTTTATTAGCATTATATAAGTAATTACGAAAATATGGTAATGTTCCTAAAATATACTTTCATGTAAACTATATCAAACTCTCTTGATCGTAGTAATAGCTTACTTTTGCTTAATGGACTCGTTAAGTCGCAACTAAAATGTTACTAGAAAATTGGATCTTTAGCGGTGGAGTGTTGATATTAGGAATTGACTCACCGTTCTGAATGCTGACTCAGTTCGTAAGTAAGTGCTTGATGCAGATATTGCAACGCCAGACAGTTAAAGTCATGTTGCCAATGATATATTCTATTCAAGAAATAACGAATCTTTAACTTATTTATAGTCGAGTAAAAGAAATTACTTGTGTCAAAGTAATAGGAATGATGAATTACGATAAAAAAATATACATATATTTATTCCGTCAGTCAAAAAACGGAAAAATATTAGATACTTTTATGCTTCAATTTAACAAGAAATGGATTAGATAATAGTCTTTGAGGGAGCTCGCTACGTCACGACTACGTAGAAAATGTACAAAGGGGTGACGTCATGCCACATTTAAAATACTATATACGTATTTAACAAACGAGAATTTGAATGAAGTAAGAACTGTTAATAGTAATAATATTATTATTAGCTATGAACAGTATTGGTTAAAAATATTTGCTAAAGTTACTCCATTTTTCAAGTGATTACTTCTCTCGACTGTACAAATATTATATTTCCTGAATTGAACGCCATAAAAATTCATGAGAAACCATTATAATAACTTAGTAATTAGATAAATAAAAGAAGATATTGGTATGTTATCAAGTCCTCATCAGCCTATGAATTCTCTCTCATGGGGCTAAATTGCATAAAACCGGGAGAATATAAAATAGGGAGAATGGGCCATAACCCACCACGTTGCCAAAGTGTGGATTGACGAGTATTAACTGCAAATAGAGCCGGGAAAAACGGCTTAACGTACCTCCCGAAGCACGGGGAGTTCGAGATAATAAATTGGTCACTCATCCCGTGACTGGTCTTGCAAAAATTGCTTCATAACTGTATCGTAGATCGTGAGCGCTAACCACTGTGTTATCGAATCAATCACTGTTGGAGACTGTTTGAGACTGACACAGAAGATCGTTTCAATCGATTAAAGGCATAGTGCCGTTGCTTCTTCGTTGCTTCTTATCTATGTAATGTCAAGCAGGTAATTTATAATATTTTGGTTAAAATTAATATGGAATAGTAAAAGATTTTTTTGACATTCACAAATAAAATGATATGACATAAAATAAAACAAGTACGTAACATGAAATACTGCGTGAATAAAAGAATTATGTTCCCGTCCAGTGTTGGCAAATATACAGATTTCTCCGTATTTATACAGATTTTCGGTTACACTTTAGCGTTGAGGTTGTTTTATAGACGCTACGATAATAGTCTTATGCTAGGTACTTAGCTGTATGAAGGCGGTTAAATAAGAAGTCCAACACTTGACAGTCACAGCACATTTACTTAGCACAGACACAGATAGAAGGAGTACAGAGAACAGCAGATAGATATACAAGCACAGAAGAAGAATAAGCACAGAAAAACATATGATAACAGCAATAGGTAAAAGCGCGTCGGAAACTAGCGAACGAACGTGCGGACGGCGTCAAGCATAGATTCTGACTAGTGACCGCGGCGGCACGCAGACTGCGCGTGCGCCGACCGGTTTCGAAACACAAGGCTCGCTCGGTGTGTGCGCGACTCCACTATTAACGGACGGCAATCAGCTGGTATGAAATGATGCCGTACGTGTTTTTAGTATTTGATATGAACTTGTGTGTAAGTATAATTTACTGTAAATATATAAGTGTAAATATGATTTAATAATTATGTAAATATAATTAAGTGTTTCAGTGCTAAGTTTTGTATATAGAATACATAAATATAAGATATTGTAATAATGAAGTTTATATTGTTAACTAAAACCTCACTTTCAATCATCAAACTATTTATTCACTAATTTGCATACATCACACATAGCTATCAATAATCACAACACTTTATTTTATAATTTACACTAGTTGTCACAGCGCGAGCGGAACTAAGACTGCCATGCTTAGGTCGGTTGCTTGCTTATATAGTCGCCATCTTGCACGTGAACGTCATTGTGCGCCGCAAGATGGCGTCACCGGCGTCAACTTCCGGTCGATTAATGTTGATTTCATTAAGTTGCCAACACGGCCATTCTGCAAGGCGTTTGCCCCAGACGCCACAATTTTATGGAATATACTGAAACTGATAATATGAAATTAAATATGAAATAATGTAAATGTCACACGTATAATGTTCAGTCTTCTTAACATGTTCACATACTGATCGCAAACAGAATATTTTGAAACTGAAGACCACTTGCACTTAAAGGGAATTTACCACACTTAAGAGACCAAGTTCGTCTTTGTTTCCGTGACGACTAAACTGAAGACCACTTGCACTTAAAGGGAATTTACCACACTTAAGGGACCAAGTTAGTCTTAGTTTTTGCAACCACTCGCACTCAAAGGGCAATAACCTCACTTAAGCATACCGAGTTGGTTCAACACGTCCTACCTCACTTATATACGAGTCAGTATGTTTACACGCATGAACTATATTTAGGTAACTTATTTATTTACCTTGGAATACCGACGGTTTTAGGTATTTTTAATTTCTATTTATTAAAATAACAAGTCAGTTACAGGAAATATTTAAAAGTTATATGTTATTATTAGTAGTTTAACATATACTTAATAAAGGTGTAAGGTAATGCGGTCATATTGTTACTAATATCACACATAAGTAACTGTTTCCACATTTGTTTGTCTGTTAGAAAACTACTTGCACTTAAAGGGACTCTGCCGCACTTAAGAGACCAAGTTAGTCTTCCACCCTGCACAATAGAGCCACTTGCACTCAAAGGGATATACCCACTTGAGCGTACCAAGTTCACTCACAATTATGCCTATGTACCTTTCAATATGTTTACAACAATTATTAATGTGTGACATAAATATAAGTTAAAGCATTTTATCTTGACTCGCAAACCTTACGTGTATACTCGTATTACTTTATAAACCAAATTGTTATGCCTGATGTAATATTTTACTTGTATACATAATTTTTTTTTTTATGTGTTCTATTTTTAATAAACTATGAATTAGGTAAGATACCAAAAACAGTATATTAAGGTGTTTACCTTGCCAACACGAATATCTATTATATACATAATATAATCACGTAATTATTCAGATTCATTCCAGTTGTCTATTTTAATCCACGGCTTCATATTTTCAGCCGCTATCACGCCAGTATACTTTTTAAAGGATCTTTCACTTCCTTTAAGATCCGTTACCTCATATCTGTCATTTCCCACAAGTTTTTTGACTTTGAATGGACCCAAGTGGTCTAAATGAAGTGTATGAAAAGGTTGAGCATATTTTGGCATTGGAAATAATTCGCCTTCCTTGGCACCCCCTTTGTTTTTGAAGTATATACAATTTAAACAATTTTTTATGTACTTTTTTATAATACGACGCATGTGGGGAAACCAGTAAAACTTTGATATTCTTTCTACAGTTTTGTCTACAGAAAAATGTCCAATGTCATCATGGTTGTATTTAATTATTTGCCAAATACATTTTTTTGGTACCGACCATCGACGACCCTTTGCTGTTCTTCTGTAAACTTTTGACCCAAGCAATTCGTATTTGTCAAAAACATCTCTATTTTGGTCGGCCTCTCCCGATTCTAAAATTGATTTTAATTGTTGAATTTTAGAGTCTTGTGTTTGCACTAACAGCAACCGATCTGCTTCAGTAATGGACATAATGATTTCAACTTCAGACTTTTCCCCCCGAAACTACAGGATTTCGACTTAATGCATCAACATGCAGCATACGTGTACCTGCTCTATGGACAATCTATCTATATATATATATAAAAATGAATCGCAAAATGTGTTGGTAAGCGCATAACTCAACAACGCCTCGACCAATTTGGCCAAATCTTTTTTTAAAATGTTCGTTGAAGTTCAAGGATGGTTTTTACGGCGAGAAAAATTAGAATTATTGCTGGAAAAACCCTAAAAATAGCCCTTTTCTTTTTCCCATACAAATGATTTGTAACTAAAACGTAGTCAATTTGAGCTTTATTGCTATGGTATAAAGTTCATATTAAATTACAAGCACTCACTGTTGTCTAAGCAATGTAGGTGAGTTCCTAACGTCAAAGATCATATCTATCAAAACAATGTGCGTGTGTGCGTTGGAGCACAGAATACATAGTTGGAGGAGTTTAATGTCGCGTTCCGAAACTCGCGTTTCTTTTGTATTAGTTTCGGCACGCAGAATTTTTTTAAATACGTAGGCAAAAAAAACTGCCACATTACAAATCTTTTTGACAGGACGAAGTCTGTCGGGTCAGCTAGTTTCAAATAAAAATTCTTGTGTAGCTAATACCCATCGAGCTATGCGTGGGACAATATTTTTTTTTTTTAGTGAGCGCATATCGTACAGCACTGCAGTCAGTTATGATTTTAAAATTTGAACCTAACAGATATAGGCGGAATTTTTGGAGCGAACAAATAATTGCCAACAGTTCTAATTCAAATGAATGGTATAATTTTTCATTTTCGGTAGTTTGCCTACTATAATAATGGACTGGTTTTTCTCCCTCATTTGTAATTTGCATAAGTATTCCTGCAATACCCTCTCGACTAGCATCAGTGTATAAAACACTATCTCTATTGGGATCAAAAATAGACAGGAAATTATCTGATGTTAATTTATTTTTTAACGATTGAAATGTCTCTTCTTGTTTGTCTTCCCAAGCCCAGGTAGTATCCTTCTTTAACAGTTTTGTCAAAGGCACCAAAATCATTGCGCAATTTTTAATAAATTTCCGAAAATAGCTTATTAGACCAATGAACTGTCGAAGTTGGTGTACTGTTTTGGGTCTTGGAAACTGCCTAACCGATTCTAATTTCGCTTCATTTGGCATAATTTTCCCAGACTTTACTCGATAACCTAAGAACTCTATTTCACTTTTGAAGAAATGACACTTTTTTTAGATTCAGAGTCAAACCATTCATCCTAAAAATTTGCAATATCTGTTCTAATAACTTCAAATTTTCTTCCACCGTATTTGTTACAAGATAAATATCATCTAAATAACTATTACATTGTTAAACCTTAAATTACCTAAAACTTTATTCATCATATATTGAAAACAAGATGGTGCATTAACTAAACCAAAGAGGAGTCTGAGAAACTCATAATGGCCATCTTCCGTGATGAATGCAGTTTTGGGTATTGAATTCTCGTTCATTAATATTATAACCACTTTTGAAATCAAGACTTGAAAAACATTTGTGACCAGAAAGTCTATTAATAAGGTCATCAATACGTGGCATAGGGTACTTATCCTTAATAGTTATTTTGTTTAATAACCGATAGTCTATACAAAGTCTTTTTTCTCCATTTTTTTTTTTTGTTACAAGAAGTGCGGGGCTCGCATAAGACGATCTACTTTCGCGTATGATGTTATTTTCTAAAAGTTCATTTACTATATCACGTATTATTTTTCTATCGTTATTAGAAGTCCTAAAAGGTCTGCACTGAATCGGTTGTATATTGTTAACGTTAATTTCCATTTCGTGATGATTAACTTTCCCTAACTCTTTAGTATTGAGTGCTACACAATCTCTATATATACTGAAAATACATTTTAACTCGTTATGATGAGAGTCGGTGTCTAAATCTAGTTCATTGATACTTTTACAGGATTCGCTGTACCCTATTGCATAATGAAACCTAAAGGTATTTCCTACACGTATGTACATCAAATCTGATCGCTCAGTTACATTCCTACCTATCAAAATATCATAATCCATCAAATCATCAAGCACATAAATGTCAATTTGCGTTAAAGCTATAGAGTCCATTTCTAAATCAACGGTTATCTTATGACTCACAAATTTTGAGGATTGTTTAGAAAATCCTTGCAATAAAATCGGAGAGGATAAAGGACTAATTTCAAAGCAATTATTCTTTGCGAATGACTCTGACACTAACGAACAACTACTTCCAGTATCTATAAAAGCTTCACACTTCACGTGATTTAGTATTATATTTTTAACGAATTTGTTACGAGGGTTGGGGGTAGAAATAAATTTAGTTTCGTGCGTTTCGGTTTTCGTCAGTTTTTTGTGAAAGCATACAGCTTCTAAATGTCCCCTTTTCCCACAGAAGTCGCATTTATTTTTATCACATTGATTTCGTTTATGATTCCCACCACAAATGAAGCATTTTAACGATTTACGTTGTATGTTCTGCATGGTCGCTAGTGAACCAGATGGAACAGTTTGATCTATTATGGTTATACTACCTCCATTTGTGGAGGAAGTAGTTGGTTGTGCGACGGTTTGTCGTGGTTGGTTTTCACAAGGAACATTTGAAGATTTAGGAAATTTGGATTTGTATATTCGACCATGCAAAAAACTTGCTAGATTATCACATGTTGTAAACTGATTAGCGTCTATTGATGCTAATAAATTTGCCTCTCCTATGTTCCCTAAAATAATAGATATAATATCTTGTTGTGTAAAGTTTAGTGACAAACGATCGATTTTACATTTTTGATCAAAGTAAAAATCGTATAAAGATTGATTTTCTATGGGTTTTTTATCGAGTATTTCTTTTAGAAGATCAAAAATATTTCTCCTACTTTGAAAACAAGCCGATAGCTTTATTCGCCAATCTTTCCATTTCCAAGATGGCCACTGATATTCAGTATGTAATAAGGAGTCGTACCATGTTTTAGCGGAACCTTTCAATTTGTTCAAAGCTTGATAGCGAATCACTTCATCCGACCAGGCAAACGTTTGAGAGTAAGATTCGATAATATTAAGCCATGCATTTACGTCGTCTATTAACGGGTCAAATTCTGGTATGATATTGCACAATATTAAGCTGTTGTTTGTACTTACAGTCGCGGTGTCAGTTTTGTGTGCTACCTTTTTCCTTTGTCTCGGTGAGGGCGACGGTGTTCGAGCGCTACTCGAGCTACTCGACGTCGAACTCGAGCGTCTTTCGCGACGTTTAGAGCGCTTCCTGCGAGAGCCCATTGGCGCCTAATATCCCACTTCTGATGTTAACTAAAACCTCACTTTCAATCATCAAACTATTTATTCACTAATTTGCATACATCACACATAGCTATCAATAATCACAACACTTTATTTTATAATTTACACTAGTTGTCACAGCGCGAGCGGAACTAAGACTGCCATGCTTAGGTCGGTTGCTTGCTTATATAGTCGCCATCTTGCACGTGAACGTCATTGTGCGCCGCAAGATGGCGTCACCGGCGTCAACTTCCGGTCGATTAATGTTGATTTCATTAAGTTGCCAACAATATTATATAATATTTTAAAGTAATAAAATATTTATATAATATAAGTAATTATTGTGGGTGTATGCCCACATCACTCCCCCCCAGAGACCTGGTTAGGGTCGATAATAGTCCGGGAACCTGACGCGTCTCCCGTAACGAGTGGTTTTGGAAGGTTGAGGTGATGTAGGTGGAAGTGTGTCAGTGTGTGTCTGAGTGGTGTTTGGTGATATAAAAGTGTGAGTGCTCGGTGGTATGTATGTGTGAGTGTTCGGTGGTATGTATGCGTGAGTGTTGTGTAGGTCCTTCTCGTCAGCTAGGATAAAAGCGGGCTTTAGGCGGTCGATGCTAACTGTGACAGGCTTACCCTTGACAAGTAGTTTGAAAACTTTATCATTCCTCTCTAATACCTTGTATGGGCCAGAATAACACGGCTGAAAGGTCACACGCGGAGCGTCCTCGCGGAGGAAGACATATTCGGTGGTGGCTAATTCTTTGTATACGAACACTCTGTTTTTGCTGTGGCGAGAGGCTGGGACTGGCTTGAGGGTCTCGGCAAACGTGCGTAAGCGCGCTGTGAAATCTGACAAGTCAGAAGTGCAGGGTGTGCACGGTTCAAAGAATTCCCCGGGAAGCCTTAAAGGCTCGCCATACAGCAATTCAGCTGAGGACGACTGAAGGTCGTCTTTGTAGGCACTGCGTATACCAAGCAACACAAAAGGTAACACCTCAATCCAGTTTTGCTGAGCGTGGCAGGTGATGGAGGCCTTGAGCTGTCGATGAAAACGCTCAACGAGGCCGTTGCACGCTGGATGGTATGCTGTAGTGCGTTTGTGCCTAAAGCCGATGGTCTTTGCCAGATATTGGAACAGTGCGGACTCAAACTGAGCGCCGCGGTCTGTTACAATATCGGTAGGACAACCAAAACGTGAAATCCATCCAGCGATTAGTGCCTTTGCCACTGTTTCAGCGCGAATATCGGGCAACGGCATGACCTCGGGCCACCGTGAAAAGCGGTCAACGGCTGTCAGGCAGTACTTGTAGCCCTGGCAGACCGGTAAGGGGCCTATAAGGTCGATGTGCACGTGGTGGAATCGTGCACGAGGTAAGTCGAAAGTACCCAAAGGCGCGGATACGTGTCGACTGACCTTCGCACGTTGGCACGATAAGCATGATCGAGCCCACTCGCGGCAGTCTTTCCGCACTCCAGGCCAGACGAACCTTTCTGCGACGAGTTGTGCAGAGGCTGCGGCACCGGGGTGGCTAAGTGAATGCAGACTTTGGAATACTTGCCTGCGAAAGTTTGTTGTGACAAACGGTCTGGGAGTCGGTGTGCTGACGTCGCAGTACAAGGGTGTCCGACATCCAGGGAAATTTACCTTCTCCAGACGGAGAGATGACCCGTCAGTGAGATACTGGGCCAATTCAGCATCCGTTTCCTGGGATTGGGCGAGGCTAGCGAGGCAGATTGGAGCGCCCAGTTCATCGACGCGAGATAAGGTGTCGGCGACAACATTGTCTTTGCCAGAAATGTGCCTTATATCGGTCGTGAACTGGGAAATATAGTCTAAATGCCGGAACTGTCTTGGCGAACAGTTTTGCTTCTGTTCCCGGAAGGCAAAACAGATCGGCTTGTGGTCCGTATAGATCGTGAAGTGCCTCGCCTCAAGCATGTGCCGGAAGTATTTTATGGCCTCGTAGATGGCAAGAAGCTCACGATCGTACGGCGAGTACTTTTGTTGAGACGGGCTGAGTTTTCGGGAGTAGAAAGCTAATGGTTCCCACACGTCGTCCTTTAGCTGCTGGAGGACGGCACCAATAGCCAAGTCCGATGCGTCTGTAACCAACGCTAGCTTAGCTCGGCAATCTGGGTGTGCCAGAAGAGCGGCGTTAGAGAGGCTTTCTTTGGTCTCTGAGAAAGCCTTCAGAGCATCATCGGCTAGGGTGATGGGTGTGGATCCCTTCACTGCCCCTATGAGCAAAGCGTTTAACGGCGCTTGTATTAGGGCGGCATTGGGTAAAAATCGCCTATAAAAATTGGCCATACCCAAAAATCGCCTGAGCGACCTGACGTCCTTGGGTGGGGGGAAGTCGCGTATGGCTTGTACCTTTTCGTCCAGTGGTTTGGTTCCGCTCTCCGAAATGCGATAACCTAAGAAAGTTACCTCGGGAGCCCCGAAAACACACTTGGACACGTTGACAACCAAGCCGTAGTGTCGCAGTTGAGTGAATAACTGCCTGAGGTGGTCTTCGTGCTGCTGGTGATCGCGGCTAAAGATGAGAATGTCATCCATATATGGGTAGACGAAGTCAAGGCCACGCGTCACCTCATCTATAAAACGTTGAAACGTTTGGCCTGCATTACGCAGACCAAACGTCATATATGGAAATTCGAACATACCGAAGGGAGTGGTGATGGCAGTCTTCGGTATGTCCTCTGCGCAGACAGGGATCTGGTTATAGGCCTTTTCAAGGTCAACGGTGCTAAAGACTTTACAACCAGAGATGCTATGTGCAAAATCGTGTATGTGACGAATGGGGTACCTGTCTGGCACGGTACGTGCGTTAAGCTGCCTATAGTCGCCGCAGGGACGCCAGCCGTTGTCCTTCTTCGGCGCTAGGTGGAGCGGAGAAGACCACGAGCTCTCGGAAGGCCTAGCTGTGCCATTAGCAAGCATGGCATCGAACTCAGCCTTCGCGATCTTCAGCTTGTCCGGAGCTAAGCGCCTGGGTGCTGATGAGACTGGAGGACCCGGTGTAGTGCGGATGTGATGAAGTGTGTTATGTGGTACAGTGCGTTGAGTGCCAGCTGGTCGCGTAATTTCTAAAAATTCACGCGTCAGTATTAGGTGATAACGCGATTCACCAGTCAGAACCTTCACCGAAAGAACATCCTTACATTTTAAAGCCAGTGAAGCTGGAACAGACATGGTAGTAATATTGTCAATAAGCTTCCTATCCTTACAGTCTACAATTAAATTATAGGTGCACAAAAAATCTACGCCTATGATGGGTTTAGTAACGTCCGCTACCACAAAACGCCAGGGAAAGGTACGGCGTAAACCAAAGTCAAGGTTAAAATGCGCGAAACCGTAGGTGGGGATCGTAGATCCATTGGCTGCAGTAAGCTGGTAGCTCGTTGGTGCGCGGCGCTCTCGAAGCTGGCTACGTGGGAAGACACAGAGGTCGCTGCCAGTGTCGACCAAAAACTGCGTCTTCGTAACGCGGTCGGTAACGAAGAGGCGACCTGGTGAAGTGAGGCAGTCCTCTGTCGCCATTACCGACTGCCTGTGCCGTTTCCCGACGACGACCTTCCAAAATCGCACGGCTTCATGCATTTCTTCGCATCAGAGCCGAACTTGGAATGGTACCAGCAGAGGGGGTACCGGCGGTAGCTCGAAGAAGTCCTGGTCCCTGGGCGCGAAGAACTACGACGTCGGTGAGATCTGGAGCGATTAGAGCTGCGCGATGAATGCGTCTGCTGGTCGAGTTTCGCTTCCAAACGCTTTACCATCTGGCGAAGCTCGTTGATCTCGCCCAGGAGGTTGCTGCTGCTGCTGGATGCTATGGCACGGGATGACGTCTCCGCAATCTGTCCAGGTGCGGTGATCTCCTGGATGCGATCCGCTAAGTCGGCAAGCTGCTGCAGAGAGTGTGAGGGCTGGGACGCTAGCACGGTCTGTATGCTCTGTGGAAGTCGGCTGGTCCAAATCGATTGGATGAATTCCTTTGGTACGTTTGGGCCGGCTAAGTCCTGTAGGTGCCGAAGAAATTGCGATGCCTTCCGATCTCCAAGCTCCTCATGAGTCAGCAATTGCCTCACCTTCTTCTCGTGGGAAGCAGTCAGTCGCTTGATCAATTCAGTTTTAATTGTAAAGTACCGGTTACGAGGTGGAGGATCCACGATAACATCCTTGACGGCTTTTGCATGAATCATATCCAGGTTGGTGATGACGCTGGTAAATTTGACAGCATCGTCTCTAATGCCGTAAGCCTCAAATTGGCCTTCCAATAGTGCGAACCAAATTTCTGGGTCGTCCGGTGAAAATGTCGGAACCTTCAGATTGTACGGCTTAAAGCCGGATGGTTCGGGCGTGGAAACGCGCTCCGGTTTTTTTGTGCGGCGGGTGACGTTGCCTTTCTCGCCTTTTTGCGAAGTCGCTGTGTCACTGCTGTCACTCATTATTGCAATTAAATGTTTTAATCACGTCGGGGTCACCACTTTAGCGTTGAGGTTGTTTTATAGACGCTACGATAATAGTCTTATGCTAGGTACTTAGCTGTATGAAGGCGGTTAAATAAGAAGTCCAACACTTGACAGTCACAGCACATTTACTTAGCACAGACACAGATAGAAGGAGTACAGAGAACAGCAGATAGATATACAAGCACAGAAGAAGAATAAGCACAGAAAAACATATGATAACAGCAATAGGTAAAAGCGCGTCGGAAACTAGCGAACGAACGTGCGGACGGCGTCAAGCATAGATTCTGACTAGTGACCGCGGCGGCACGCAGACTGCGCGTGCGCCGACCGGTTTCGAAACACAAGGCTCGCTCGGTGTGTGCGCGACTCCACTATTAACGGACGGCAATCAGCTGGTATGAAATGATGCCGTACGTGTTTTTAGTATTTGATATGAACTTGTGTGTAAGTATAATTTACTGTAAATATATAAGTGTAAATATGATTTAATAATTATGTAAATATAATTAAGTGTTTCAGTGCTAAGTTTTGTATATAGAATACATAAATATAAGATATTGTAATAATGAAGTTTATATTATATAATATTTTAAAGTAATAAAATATTTATATAATATAAGTAATTATTGTGGGTGTATGCCCACAACACAACGGTTCGGTTCAGTTACATACAGATTAGCACTGGATACAGATTTTTATTTAGAGCTTTGCTTGACGAGATGAATAGGGATGATGACTGGGTAAAAAAAATGCAATTCTATTTAGTCCGTCAGTCAGATAATAGAAAAATATTAGATACGTATTTTTTTTTTACTTCAATTTAACAAGTAATAGCTTCGATAACAGGCATTAAAGTTGCTCGCTACGTCACAGTTGAGTAGAAAACGAACTCTAACGTGACGTCATGCGAAATTTCAACTCAATGTAACGCCGTAATTTTATGACTACGAAAAAATAAAAAAATACCTGTTTAATATTTTTTAACACTCTACCTGACGGACAAACAAACAAAAATTAGTCATCATCCCTATTACCTGAATATACACTAGTGTAGCAGCGAAAGCTACCTAACAACTGCTTGGAAAATTCGTCAGCCCTGTTAGGTCCTGGGTGGTTAGAGTAATCATCCGGATTGCGAAATGATGTGGGTACGATAAATATATCACAATCGATATTGATAAAATTGAATGACTTTTCTTATGAAGGGTTATTATGAAGGAACTTTTCCAAATCTTATGAAGCTTAGTAAACTTTCACCTCTTTTCAAATCTATTAATAGGGAAGACCCTAGAAATTATAGATCTATATCAATATTACCAATGTTAAGTAAAATCTTTGATAATTTTTCTTCAACAGTTATTGTTATATTAAAATGATTTGCCATTTTCGTCGAAAATTTATGCGACATAATATTGTTAGCAGATGATACTTATTTAATTATGTATTGTTAAATTTTTTACGAGTCTTAATATTTATACGAAAATTCAAACATAAACTTCAACACACATATATGCGAAACATATATGCACACATATATGCATGTCACCCGAGGTGTAAAGAAAATTCATATAATTCGTCTCCTTTTAGATGAAATGAGAATTGTATTAATCTTAACAAAGATTAATAAACGAAAATAGCGTATCGATGATGATCATCATATCAGCCGTTTGACGCCCACAGCTGGGCATAGGCCCCTTCACGCCGATCGGTCCTAAGCTGCCCGCATCCAGCGACTTCCCGCGTCCTTTATTAGATCGTCAGTCACCTGGCTGGGGGCCTTACCCACTGAGCGTCGTCTGGTTCGTAGTGTTATACTATAAAAAACGTAGTACTACTCTCATTTATAATTATATATTTACATTTGCACGCGTTATCACACTAAACATTTGTATATATAAGATATTATATCTACGTAAGAGCAGTAAAGCTGTTTTGTTATTCAAATTGTCACTTATATGGCTGTAAATAAAAACAGGATCATGTAAAGTTACATCTTAACAGAAATGGTTCTTCTTAAGAACTGTAATAAATAACTCAATTATATTAGGATGAAAATTTTGATTGTTTATTTGCTTACAGTACGCTACGAAACTACTAGACTGTTTTTTTTTTATTTTTCACTTACGGGAAGCCATATTAACGCGGGTGACATAGACTACAATTTACTCGGGATATTAATAAAACCTCGCCCTAAAAAAATAATATGATATGCTTTTCGAACAAATAGTATGATTTTTCTAACTATGGAATATTTTTCACGTATATTTGTTACACTAATGATAATAATTTATATCAACAAAAGCAAATTCACCAACAACAATCAAGTAAAATCACAGAATAATTCCTATCGCTAAAAGTACTTAAAAAATATTTAGAAGATGTCTTCCCTGTAATGTGTCTTCTTAATAATACTTCAATATTGTGTTTGAGAAAACCACAAATTTTAATTTTTAAATTATTCTCCAACTATGGAAAATACGTACGTTTCTTCAACTATGGAATACGTAGAATTAAACATAAACCAACGTGATGGTACGTACTACATTGCGGAATCCTAAATTTCATTTCTGGAATTCGGAAAGGATCACCAAAACATCTCTGTGTACACGAAACATATGTTTACACATTCCTGGTACAAAATGACGACGCAGTAGGTATCACAATCCATTTCTTTTTTTACAACGAGATGAATAGCCTTCCGCCATGATGCTCACAGCTTGAGGGCCGTTACAGTTTTATAGATGCCTCTATTTACGATTTCACTTTAAAAGGGGAAATATCTTGGAGGCAAACATCTTTTCTCCTAGTAATACGTCTTCATATCGCACGATGTCGTAATAAAAGATGCGTTTGTCACTGTAGTAAATATTGTGAGAACGTCAGGGTGAATTATTTGTTTGGCACTATCAAAAAGAATGCTTAAAAGAGCACTTATATTCTACTTTTATTGGTTTATTGATAGATTATTAGATACCAATACTTGTAAAATTTTCTATGCTAATATTAATTTGATTGTTTTTTTGTTTGCATTAAATAGGCTCTGAAGCTAGTGGACCGAAAAAATATTTCACGTACGGGAAGCTTCATCATACACGGGTGATATGGGCTTTAGTTGATGCGGTCGAATTAGAGGAAAAAGGCTCATTATATCTCATCAAGAAACATAAATGTAATAAGAGAGCCGAGTTCAATATTATGATATCTGCCTTGGTTGTTGACTTCAACGACAAAGAAGCGAGATCTAAACGAGTGCCGAGTTCTTGAAAATTTTGAACAATACAAAATATTTTGTAACAACTTAAAATTTCCTTTCCTATTACAACTTCGAACAATTGAAGTCAAAGATCAGACTTGGCTGGTTTTCAAATTAATTTACGAAGGCTTCGATGGACATGAGTGCGTTCTGAGAGCGTGTTAGAATAAGAGAGCCGACCGAGAATGAATATAATAATATGCACTATCGGTAGAATTAAAATAATAATATTCATTCTCGGTGAACATAGATGCTCCAAATATTAAAGATGGTGCCGCTAGCCAGTTGTGCACTTGGCTTGACGAGCTGCCTAGCATATGAAAAATTTGTTAAACAGAACTATAGAAGTTTATTTAGGTATTACTTTTACACATCTTATAATAGTATTTTGGCAAATCAAAGATTGTTACTGCAAATCGAATAGATTCTAATCGAACTAGGAATAATTATCTTCGCTTCTATCGATTAGCCCCTCAAAACATAATGTAGTTTCCGGGTCGTTTGTGCCCGCAAACAAAGCAAACTGGTTCCATTAAGTGTCAAGTCGGGAACAACTACAAACTTGTGAAGATAATTTACTTTTCAAAGTGTCGTTTATGCACAATAGTTTTCAAAGGCAACTGTTATTATATTAAGCAGGTGATTTAAAGGGTTGCCTATAACCTACAATAATGTTCTGAACCGTAACATAATTTATAAATATTTAATTCGTCAGTGTATCATCCTTACATCTTTTATTTAAGTGATTTATAACTAGACGAACACAGATGATTATACTATATCTACTTTTGTTACTAAAATTTTATACACTTACTTTAAAAGTAGGTCATTATTTTTCTATAAATATGGGCAGAAGTTAATGTTTATTACCTGTTTTCGTTAAATAATATTGCTTAAAAATCCCGGATCTATTTTTTCCTAAAATTCACATTATGTGCGTGCGTTTCAAAAAACATAACGAACCGAATTTCTTATTGCCTTAGTATAAAGTATTATAATTATGTTCCTCGTTGATTGTTTTACTCGTATAGTTTGAAATGTACACATTCTCTATGCCGTATCAGTAAAATAAATTACTATTAATAGTTAATATATTGAACTTTTTAGCAAAAAAATTTTGTATTGACATATAATTTCATTTTCACATAATAATTTTAGTGTTGTCACAAAATAAGACAGAGTACGTAAAAACCTTTTTTTATATCTTGTACATTTCGTATGTGAAAAAGAGAAATGAATTCTTTTCTAGAGAAAAGAAATAAAAGCTGCTATGTAAGGGATCCACCTACCTCAATACGCTTACATTAGTAACGTACCACCGATTTTGTTATTCCATATAGTTTGTTGATTAAAATTTTGTATTTGGAATTTATGTATTCAGTGATAGATATATATACGACATCCCTAAAAGTCGTGCGATGGAAACTTGGATGGTAGGCGTAATTGAAAATGTTTGTGAAGTTCTGTATACTTATCTAACCTTATTTGTTATTTGAAAACTTGCATCTAATAAATATTATGAGTAATGCTTCAGCGGTTCCATAGCGCAATAGTTAGCGTTTTTTTATTCATCGTTTTATGTCGACTGCTGAACTGAACTGCTGAATCATTACTCATGATATTTATTAGATGCAAGTTTTCAAATAACATATAGAATGAGTGACCAAAATTGTTTTTTTTATCTTTAGATCTGCCGTTCTAAGAAAAATCACGTTAAATGATTAGTCTCAGTACATTTGCAGTCATCAGCACTCACTACTCCATACTGGTTCTGTGTGTTAGGTTGTGACCGGTTCCTAGTGAATATCTATGTCCCAGTAGTGGGAATTTATCAACCAATTGTTGAATAGACTGAAAATGATGATAAAAATAAACAAATATTATTACAATATCATGTACATTACTCAGATCACAAGATGAGTAGCTGTAGACCCCATATTATGAAGTAGGTACCTATATGAGACAACGAAGGTACCATAACACCCAGACCCGAGTCCGACCAAGAATCGAACCCAGGAGCTTAGAGATGGCGATACCTTGATATCGGCGCGAAATGCGGCTATGATGATGATAATTACATATTTTACGCGGATATATATTGTTATAAGACAAGTCCTGCTTAATTCCGGGTGTAAAAAAAACACGTTTTACTGACTTTAAACACATTTAGTCACATAATTTCAGCATTCAGATAACTAAAATGAACATTATTCATAAACTATAAACGAAAAAACTATCATTAAAATATAACACGGTAGTTCAATAATAATATATTTAAATATTGGCGTCATCTCCTTACAAAACAGATAAAACTGTGATGTTCCAAAGGGAAAATAAGCAGTGATAATTTTGTGTAGGCAGTGTAGACTTGTATCGAGTTAGAAGCGATAAGTAAGCTGCTGAACTCAGACCAAAATTCAGACGATAGGAACTTTTATGCCACACAATCATTAATCAACTTTCTTTCATTCTAATACACAACAACTTATTTGACACACTTTCAAATAACACGAAAGCTATAAACTTTTTAAAGGGACCGTTATAATCGTTCTAAATCGATATCGGAGTATATAAAGGACTCACTTTTCGCCAGCGGCTTCGCCAGCGTGGTATATATTATATATTATACCTGGTGAGGCGGCGTGTAAATAGCCAAAATCTCACGTGGGATCTTAATTGTATTGCGGCTATAAGAAAGAAGATTGTCCCTAGAGTACACCCTATAGAACTCTAATATAAAATAAAGAGTTCTTACTGAGCTAATGTACGTCAGATGGACACGAACAGCCACTGCTGCATCGTCCACAATTAGTCTGGTCTTCGGTAAGTAGATGTTATTTATGGTTGCAGAAGTTTCTATTCGAATATATTATAATTGTATACGGCTGATTACATCATTTTTAGGCGATTTATATATGTATGATATATATGATAGGCGATGCAGCGAAAAAACAAGAAAAGTTTGAAAATAAAGCGTAGTCTGTCGATGGAGTATGACGAAATGGTATGAGTAACTTCTCAGTTAAAACATCATGTACTTGTCGTATTTACACATACATTATATATAAGTACACAGTGTTATAGGCACAGACACATGTATTGACATACACAGAAAATAACAGTTAAATAATTATAATAGAATGTGTACTTTACCATTACTTGGTGGACAAAGACAATTATAAGGTTGCAACACAGACATCGTATATAAATCGATAAGTCTTAACATCGTCATTCAGAAAAAAGGTTAAACGCCATCTATCGGATTTTAAGTTAAACACATTTTTTTATGTGTAGTTGCTGTTGGTCGCAGATGACCTTAACAGCGTAACAGGGCGTTTGTGATCGGCGAGATCCTTAAAGTAATTAGTCTTGTGAATTTCATGAACGATGTACTGTTAGGACTTATAGTTCACTAGAATCTATAATAGGTTAATGGACTATTCGGTCACTTTTCGTTATATAAGGCACTGAGCCAGATGTTAAAGCAACAAAACTCATTTTATATGTTTAGATTCATATTGTTCACTGAAATGTCGGTCAGTAACATTAGTAATTGTATCGTTAAAGACAAAGGGCACTTTTAGCCCATACAGCCAATTTTTTCGTGTAATTATGAGTTTACTTTTTACACTTAAATGTTGGTCTTTTGGACTTTCTAATACTTCCTTGAAGTTTTCAGTCAATCGAAAGTCGTATAAATGCAGAGAAATTCACATAAAAGTGGTGACCCGTTCACTTGCACGCGCTATATTCACGGAACGCGTGCAATAATATTTCATTGAATTATGTAAGCCATATTTCAAGAAAAACACACACAATCACACATTTTTAGCTATCTTTGTAAGTGCAACGAAAAAATCGTGTCATTGAAGGCATAATTTATTGCTTTGTCACCTGACCGATTAGAACTAATAGAACTATTAGACCGAATTAGCTTTTAGATGACCGAGCAGGCACAAGACTAAAAGTAACACATTTTTTTGTGTGTAATTACTGTCGGTTGCAGATGACCTTTACAGTGTAACCGGGCTTTTGTGGCTCCTTCATTAGAATCCTTCATTGGACCACGCAGCCAGACTCCTACTCACCTTATGTCAGACTCCTACTGACTTAACACCGTCTTAGACAATTGTTGCGTGCCTTGAAGGGGTAACGAACCTTCGACCGGAACGGGATTTGGTGAGGTTGCGAACGAAATGCAACCTCCTTTAAAGTTCGCATCGTCCGCGGCGGTGACACAGAACAGCAGATCCCCGAAAGTACACTGGTTATACCTTTAGTGGTGCACTCATATAAAATATAAAAAAGACTAAAGTAAGAAAACGAAAGAAATAAAGCTGCTTTAATAATATCCTTTCCCATGAATCAACCTGAATATTGATGAAAACCACATTAAAATCCGTTGTGAAGTTTAAAAGATCTCAGAATACAGAAACGACTTTATGTTATACTGTGAATAGAGAAATGGGGGCTGTAATTAACAGAGGTAAATATCAACAAGTATACAAACCACTTATCAAAAAAAGTAGTTTAATTTATCCAATTAAATTACACTGCTTACCACAGGAATGGTCAGTTGGGCTCAGCGCTTCGTGCTGACACTGTGAGCCGGGTGACATTGGCACATAGTTAACAAACATTTAAAAAAATTATGCTCGCGATTTTTTAATTTCTTATCAATATATTTTATTCTAATAAACTTACTTAGTTATTAACGAAAAATATATTATGGTTTTTGATACTTAAAATACAAATTTTTAGGATTAGCATCTCAGTATGTGGAGACGCATCTAAGCCTGAAAATTGGTCGGTATATAAATTACCTACGTGTTTTTTTTATACTACGGTGAGGATGTACAAATGAATTACACGGAAAATTACACGGAACACCATATCCCTAGGATATACGGGTAAGCTTCTCTAGAATTCAATGAAAAGAACAGAAATTGGATATAAAGATCTAAAACAGCAGTAGAGAGCGAGACGAGGCGAGCGAGTAACAAACTAATACATTTCAAATTACAAAGCGGTTTAGTATTTTTCTGCAAAAATAGAAGTGTCACAAAGTACTTCAAACATTTTGGTGTCGCGTACCATGGTTAAGTTATCAAAAATTGTTTAAATGTTTTAATAGTTTACGTGTAGTTGTCAATTTTGTTAGCAACCTCGGCACTCATACTCACCATGGCCCGAATCCTATCTTTCTTTAATTTCAGATATCTATGAATTGCAAATATAAAAATATGTATCGAAATTGACCTCTGAAGAGTTTGATTCACAATAAAAAAAAGAACTATCATCAAAAATAATAAATAAAAAAAATGCAACTATCAGAAACGAACTAAATAAAAAGAAGTTATATTGTGATGTAACGAGTTTTAAATTTTCCTTGCTAATCCTGCATCAATAGCAAGTGATGGTTGGTCGTCAATTGTTGTATTGTTGTACTCTATAAAAATATGAATTTAAGAAGAACAAAAAGATGAGACTGACTTGTTGATAACCCCCTAACTCCCTAAATGAAATATGAAAAAATCAATCCCCCCACTGAAATGAAATTTTTAAACCTAATATAACATAAGAAACTTGTTTTTTACTTCTTAGTTCGTCTTTGGCAGTCAGGTTTCTTTAAATTTATTCAATTTGTTCATTTCAAAGAACTTTGATACTAATCATTTATATTAATATCTATTTATCTATTTGATATCTATTTCAGAAAGACATTTCAGAAAAACATATTTTTATGTATCGTACATTTGTGCTTGAATTAGATTTATAGAATAAATCTGAATCTCAAGCCCCAGTGCTCCTCCCTTTTTACACGATGATGTTGTAGTACAATTCCATTATAATAAGTTAAAATAATGTAATAAGTGATAAATTATAATAATCAAAATACCTATAAGAAGGTTTATTGAAACTTGATACAAAGCAAATTCAATGGACTATCACTTAATATAAGATCACTTGGTTGAATAACGCCAAAATTATTTCAACACCAAGGACTTTTGCAACATTATTAAAAATTTAAGCATCCTGATAAACCGGTAAGAGTAGGATTAAGGATTAAAGTAGGTACTCGTATGTTTTAAAAAATGCATAGTTTCACTACCCTAATGGAGAGTTAATGCCCGTGCATACAGCATTTACTTCATATCATTCTTTTAATATCATTTTCTTGCATTTTTTATTAACGTTAGCACGTTTTTAGAAGGGCATAAAAAGAGATCCTTAATGTTTTAACATCTTTTTAATGGCAAATTAATAACATAACGTAATAATAGGGATTATGACTGATTTTGTCTGCTCGTTAGGTAGGCCATTGAAGAATATTAAACACCTATTTTTTTTTATCAACAATTTACAGTCATACATTGAGTTGAAATGTCGAATGACATTTCTCCGTAGTTATTACATAGCGGGCCCCCACTCCTCAACTTTAATGCCGGTTATCTAAGCTATTTCTTGTTAAATTGAAGTAAAAAAAACACGTATCTAATATTTTTCTATTATCTAACTGGCAGACTAAATAGAATTATGTTTTGTTTACCCTGTCATCATCTCTATTGAGACCTTATAATAATTTCTAACATTCTTAATTTTGTACATCGAAGAGAACGTATTAAATAAAAAATAAAATTGCCTGTAACCAAAATTATCATTAAATTTTTTTTTTTTATAAACAACTTCAAGTAAACACTGAACGAATTATATTTAAGCTTATGTTCTTAGATATGTTAGGAAAAATACCCTCATTAAAAAAATACTTTAAGTTACCATTATTTTATGGTGTTGGTGTAATTTTTCTGAGCATACAGACAGCTTGTAGCGACTGTATACATAGTATAAATACTATGTATACAAGATTTTGCACTATAACAAGATTAAACGTTTCTGGAGTTTTATATGTAGAATTCGTGAAAATCTAATTATAAGTATACTTACACGAGTTAAACCTTTTGATCTCTTCCAGGTTATTTGATAAAGAATATAGGAAAAAAATATATTTTCTTCTAACAGAGTTTTGTTCACTAATACGTTAAAGGTATTATCATCTTTTAATAACTTAATAGATATTGTGGTCAAAATACATCAATCATTCGTGTCGGTTTCTAAAAATATATTATTTACTAGTTGTGCCCGCGACTTCGTTTACGTGAGAAAGTATATAAGGAAAATTCTTTCTTTCCTATATATAGAATCGAATCGATATAATTAATGGTCCATAACACAATGCCATTTGGTGGGTAATATTTTAAATATTATTTCATCTACTGGAAACTACATCATACTCGGGTTTCACAGGTTATAATTTAGTCACTAGATAACAGCTTATTCATTATATAGTATGATATGATAATTTATTTGCGGAATGCCTGTGAGATGCAGGTAAAGGTGATAATCGAAACTACATTCTCGTTCTCTTCTACACTTAACGTCAGATCTCTTTAAGAGCTCGAGCGCATTTCTTTATCAAAGGAAGTTTCAGACCAAGCAGTTAGACGTGTTAAGCTGCCTTCAGAGAGAGAGTATCTTCCTGAGATCAAACGCTTGCTGTATGATTTCTATGAGTGCTTAAGATATTTCCAAGTAAATGCTTCAGTTTCAACGAGATAGGCATGAGCCTCGCGATCGGCAGTTAAATATGCTTCTCGACCTACAAGGGTTTCCTATGATCGAGCGATTTCTGTCCGAACTCTCTGAGAGCTCAAGCGAGTTTCTTTGTCATCGGATAATATTCTCATAACCTAAACCCGTGTCTCCAGTGAAGAATGAAAATACCAACAACAAAGTACAGCGATTTCTTTTTTTTTTTGAGGAGAAAGAAAGTGATATACCTTGCGTTGCCTTCATTGTAAACCGAGTTTCTGTTACTGTGTAAACTGAGCTTTCTATAACACATAAGCTGGCCTGAAATTTCTCGTATCTTCTTATACATCTCATCCTATAAGCAGTTTTGCAGTCAGAGTGGTTTGACCTTTTTTCGAGGTATTCTTACATTTGAATTTAAGTACGTGAACCTAACTTTAACGTCGAGAAAATGCTTCTGGCACTGCTTTGTTACCTGGCAAACGCTTGATCTGCTACTCCCGTGATAGTATACGAATGTCCATTATAAGCTGAACCCTATTTAATATGATTGGTCATATATAATTGAGGTCAACTTACATTGGAGTTTCCAAAATCTTCCAAACTTATTTTTTACTATTTATCATCTTTCAACCTATCATTTTACAGACAGTATCAATACGTAGCTCGGTAGCAACCACCTCCACTAGCCTCGAGAACGTGAACCTAACTAACCTAATAAAAACTTACTATTGAAAACCTTATACGTGCTTTCACTGTAAACTGCTCGATGCTTTGCAGCAGCGCAACGCTCTGTTCGATTGATCTCCTACTCGCGTGATCTTATACCAAATATCCATTATGATCTGAACCCTATTTAATATGATTGGTCATATGAAATCGAAGTCTACTTACATTTTAGTTCCTAAAATCTTGTAAACCTATTTTTTTTATTTATTATCTTATAAATTATAATATCGTATATACGAAGATCGGTAGCGCAATGGATAAGCGCTGCCCGCGATTGTTGTTGTTAAGCAATTATCACAAGGGTTATTCACGGGACAGGTGACCGAAAAAATATTAAATAAAGGCCTGAGCCCTTACAATAGGGATGTAAAAGAGCTGATGATGATGATCAATACATTAAAGACTAAAAATCAATAAAGCAGTTAATTTTATAGCAATTTTGGCGAACACAATACTTCAAATTGTTTTTTTATTTTTTTATTTATGAACCGATTAAAATAAAACATACACTAATCTTCCATTCCTTCATATTACCACAATGCAATAGTAAAAACTAAATTTCAATCGATTCAGCTGTTTTTGAGATTAACGTGCACAAATGCTATAACACTAATAATATATAATAACTATAGCACTAATTCTATCACGTTTATAAATATCCCTCGCAATAGCTTTTTCATATGTTTTCAGTGTACAGACATCGATCAGTTAACGTTTTTACTATAGTATAGCGTGCCATATTTTTTTTTACTCAACCACCATCTAGGAGAAGTTCTAGGATCTAGTAGCGGTGCCATAATGGTAAGCACATTCGGTCGGCGATGCATAAGTTAAGCTATTTTCGCAAGGCGGCCTTAGGATCGGTGGCCAAAAATTTACAGTCGTTGACACCCAGCAATACGTATTGGGCCCACATGTTGTGTCATGACATAGTCCCCTGATGTATTCGATTAGATTTCATCTATACATTGCAAGCCCTAGCAGCTGATGCTAATGATCTACCAACTCTTCTAAACACAGCAAATGATAAAATTAGCAACATTATATTGACAAAATTCAATTATCCAAGATCGGCAAGATAAGTGATTGAATTAAACATTATCTTGGTGCATTAATGATAATGCCGAGAGCCAAGCTTCGATTCTATAATAAGCTTTCCTTAGTTAAGGCGCTTGGTGGCTTTTTAGGGAACCCCGCTTAATCCAATTATTAATAAATAATGTAGGTTATCACGATCAGTTGTGACACTTTCAGAAATATTTGCCGAAGCCACTGATTGAAGTAAAAAAGGTACGCTGTGAGTTTATTAGCTACTTAGTTTAAGTTAAATGCCAAAATTTGGAACTTTTTAACACTCAGTAAATCCTCCGTATAATATTTTTAATTATTATATTCAACTTTTAACGACATGCCAGAGTATTCAAATAGTAGACAACGAAAAATAGATATTTTGTATGAAATACCAGCATCACTATATAGTATAAAACAAAGCTGCTTTCTCTGTCCCTGTATCTTTTTGGATTTTGATGCGGTTTTTTTTCATAGCATAATTCAAAAGGAAGGTTTTTATATATAATATAACATCACGCGGGCGAAGCTGCTGCCGTAAAGCTAATATTTATTATAAAAAAGCCACAACAATTTACCAGATATATAGAGATATGATAATTCCTATATTTACTCTAAAAAATTTACGTTCTAAATGAAAATTTATTTCCAACAAGCTTTTATCTAACTTGTCGTGATAGTTAATTAGTATAGGTTTTCGATTGAAATAAAAATTTGAATGATATTTATTAACGTACAATAAAAAAAAATACAAACGTCGGACTTAATGCCATAAGACATTCTCTACCAGTTAACCGGAGATTTATAGAAAAAGAACATATAAGAGTGGTGCAACAAACAGAAAATAGCAAATTATGTTCATAAATGAAGGATGTCTACACTGATACAGTAATACATCACATAGCAGATGTAAATATCATACATACGCACCTACACATACCACACGTATATAAACTTACACGTACATACATATAAAAACATGAATAATATAATATAGATGCCGGAGCCGACTTAATGATGAAGCTCGAAAATAACCATTCGTACTCTATAATAAAATAAAATAATAAGGACTTTGGTCCAACATGAAATTCGGAGCAATGGAAACGTGACCATGGAAAGTCCGCAATGTACAAGTGATAACGTAATCATTTGTCTGCTGCTTAAAGAGAAATGAATTGTTTGTTAAATTTCAAACTGCTATACAAAAAGCAAATAGTTTTCAGGTATTTATAAAGCTTCTCTGCTAAAAAAATACATATAAGTAGGATTTCAAACTTTTTGAGGTTAGAAGATGGAAAGGGTCTTTTAATTACTGTAACGTATGAAACGAGTAAGTAAACTACGTACGATCAGTTTCAATGAATATTGAAGATTGAATCGGAAACCGCCCGCAAAATTCAAGACTTGCAGCTTTGGATGAGGAGAATAGTTTTGCGCTGGGCCGGGTTCCTCAGAACCACATTCAAACTTCATGATGACGAGTGGCTATATAATAATATGCTTGTCAGAAATGATCGCCTGCGCTCAAAACCTCAAAAACAGGAAGGGTTTCCGGTAAGTGAAATAGTTAAATATATTAATACTTCTTGTAGCCATAAATTTGACTCAGTGAGTTATTTTTTTATTTCCAAGAACAGTTCATAGATATGGTCTTTGGTAAATGTCGGCTTTTGAGGAAACGATAAAAAAGAAATCTGTTGTTTACCAATGGTTAATTACATTCTCTGGTCCCAATTTTGGATTCAATCAGCACTATTAGTTCTCCTTCACTTTTCAATCAGCTGCAATTACATAGTTCACTCTTTGCGTAGCCATGTTAATAAGAGCAACATTACAAAATTAAACAATGCCCTTTTACAGTGTTGCCCATTCCGTCCTAATGATATTCTGTACAAAATATGACTATTACCGGATATTAAGATAATCTCCAGAACGGTTACACTTCCTTTAATATCCTGAAGGTCGGAATACAAATCGTAACAATAAGTTTTGTTTATGTTATTGTTGTTGTTGCAATAACATTACTGAACAAACCCCATCTGATTTAATTTCGGATTTAGTATAAGATATAGAGTGGCTTTGGATTTGTGAACAGTTACGTCGATAATCCGTCCCAAGGAATTAATCGGATATTATTTTTTTCCATTCAAACTTTTAGCAGGACCCTTCGTCGTGGAGATCTATGGAGGAAGTCTACGCACAGCAGTAGGCATCTTACGGCTGTCGATAATTCAAACTTTTCTAGCTATCGATTTTATTTCTACCAGTTTATTAATGTCCTTCCCTAACAGGCTTTTCATATAAATGGTATTGACTCCCATAGAGAGAATAGCCCATAACCTATCATGCGGTACCATTGTCGATTATTAAGTGTGTGACGCGCCTTCCGAAGCACGGAGAAGCTCGAGACAATATTTTTATCACCCATGACAGGATCTTGAAAAGTTACTTATAAACGTAGCCATAAATATTTTTTTAAATCTTTAAAGTATTTTTTTTAATTAGTCTAGTATATACGGAACCTACTTGATGCAAAACCAAATCGTTCCACTTTATACCTAAGATAAATTTTTCGTTATACCAATAATAAAAAGTTTGGCAAAAGTAATATCAAGTAATATCCAAGAAAATTCAAATAATATTTTTTGAACTGAGATTGATTCGTGTTGTAATAATGTCGAGATTATTTTAAACTCGGTGGCACATAAACGTGACCATCGGTTTCTCACTTTAATATAAAAAGTTTCTAATAGCTAAGCACTCCCGAAATGTTAGAAAGGGACTGTAGCCGGGTTTTGAGGGATTAAAATGAAATTCCGTAAAATTCTGCAAGCACCAGCTGTTTCTACGACACGAGTCCTAACAGATCAGAGGAAATAAATCAATCCCTTAATCCTAACTGAGATTGCATGTTTTTTGCCTTTTTCGCGCCTTCGCGGTATACACCTGACAGATAAAGCCACAATCTGCAAGGGTTCCTTATAAATATATGCAGGTCACATCCCTCGAAGGCAACTTAGGGTCTGATTACTAAATCAAATTTATTCGGAAGAACAATCTCCAGCCAACATGTTTTATAACTCACTTCTGGAGTAACTTAACAAGTTTTAATAAGATAAGATTAATATGACGAAGAAGAGACATGAAGATTTGAGCGCGAGATTAAAATATGCTTAGAAATGAGCAAAGCAGTAAAAACATGGCTTTGAAGATTTAAAGTTAACCCAACAAATAAACTTAAAGTTAAATCAATGTAGAAATGTTTTTATAGAGTTTAAAATGTTATGTAGGCTCATAAACGGTGCCTTATCTCAAAATGAAGTCGATGGTTCAGTCCGAGATATCTTCCTATTTAAGGTCTGGATAATCGTTCATCAGAGCCATTAATCATAGCAAACATATGGTCAGTTGCACAAACGTCCATTAAGGTTTAATGACTACTTTAAGCTATAATGAATGTCATATTTGTATAGGTAATGTCACTTTAAACTTTTAAAAAAATTAATGGACGTTTGTGCAACTGGCCATATGTTTGCTATGATTAATGGCTCTGATGAACGATTATCCAGACCTTAAATAGGAAGATATCTCGGACTGTAATATCACTTTACAGAATAACACGCATTGCTAGCAATGTTATCGATACAATGCGTACCGGGAATGAAAGTCGGTGATTTGGCTACCTCTACCTCATTCCTCAGCTGAGGGTATACTGAGGAATATCCGCAAGATCTACACGGAGATGAGTCCCACATAACCTTATTGCAATGTGTAATACAATTCTCTACATTACAAAGGTTCAATGTTTACTACTAAGAAACTAATTTTGCGATTATAATAACGTTAAAAAATTAATCTATAGGCCAATAGCGCTGTGTTATTCAAAATTGTGTGTGATGATTTGGATCGAAGCCACGCGACTATCGTTTACACTGTAGGTATAATGGTGAAAACGATGCTTGAAGTCGATATTTAAAAAACTACCAAAGTTGATGCTTATTTTTGACTAAATAGATTTCTTAATGAAAATATCGGACTCATTTGGAGTGAAGAGTAATCTCGTGCCAATGTCGCTGTTTTATTTCAATCAAACCCAAATCATTTTAAAATTCATTAACATAAATAACTTAATCTGAAATATTTAAAAAAATAATCATGAATAAAAACATAAGCACCATCGAAAAAAGATTCAAAGGCCGAAAAACAAAAATTAATAACTATCGGTTGAGGCTTCATACCTACTTGTTATATTTTTAAAACTTTACGTAACGTACTAAAAACTACCTACATTAAATAAGTTTATTTGAATAAAGATATTTTTGCGTTGACTTTAATCAAATAAATTGCTATTTTATTTTGATTAATACTTACGCTTAGGCTTTGGCTTTTCATTTTTATGGAGAGACTTACACCCGGTTTCTGAATTGAGAATTTAAAGTTAAAAACGTCTCAAACTCTACTTAAGTGTTACTATAACAGTTTCCCATTTGAGATTTTTCAATGCATTATCAATATTTAAGTACCTATTTGAATTTTAAAGTCTTTGCATAGGTAATTACCTCAGTAATAAAAATAATTACTTAATAATTATCGTGTGACCCATTTTTATAGCTCTTTATATTAATGAGTGTTCTTGATTAGGTTTTAATAATTTATGCATATTAGTGTGTAACGATGCGTCGTACCACACCGTTTATTTTGTCCTAGGTATCCGCATCCAAACTTTTTATCTTTTATATTTACAATATTTCATTTTTATTATTCATTTTTCATAATTTGAAATTTTGAGTATCACGATATGCTGTTTCTATATGTCTATATGTATTAGCGAAAACATGTTATGTAATTAAACCATATAAATCAATAAAGAAAAATGTAAACGTATATCTACGAAGTATTTACTAAGTTCTATCTATTATAAAATCTAGGAAAGGGTTTATTTTTATGTAGACTGTAAATATACCAACTTAACAAGCCTCAATCAACAACTAGCAACGAACCCGCCACAACGTAATCAATCGGTATTATAAATGGTAATGGTTGTTAAAATCCTACCTATGAAAATTCGACGGTCTGCCGAACTTTCCACTTGAGTTCACGTTAAGAGTTTGGTAAATCCGTTAAATGTTCAGTAACATTCCTTTTTTAGGCGATCCTTCGAAAATGTTTCAAAGAAATATAAAAGAGAATACTAAAGTTCATTCGATTACAAACAAGAAATTACAAAACTCAATTATGCTCAACACATTGTTTGCTAAATAATTTTAGCAGGCATCAAGTCAAATGCGTATGTTTACGATGGCCTGATAAGAAGTCGAAACAACGTATAACTTTGATATGATTATAACGGAAACGACCCAACAGCATTTTATGATAATGCTCTTCCTAGAAACTTTCCATATGTAGCAGACAATATTGCTCCGTTCTTTGTCTCAATAACATATCTACTTTTAATTTTGTTCTATTTTATAGGTACATTTATATGTTATTGCAATTAACTTTTTCAGATCCATGACCTTCGATGACAAGGTATGTCGTATTGTTAACCTCTTTTGTAGTTTTTATGAATTATTTCTTGATGTCTGCTTTAGTTTATAAAACATTTAAGTATATTCCAGCAGTATATATACCTACGTACGTTTAGTAACAGCGACATCGGTCGTAAGATACTCATTATAAAGTAGGCACCTATTTATTTATTTTGAAGCTTACTAACTATGACTAACGTGACCAGACGTCTGGTTCGGAAAGAGAGCGTCCCATTTTTCGCTTGTCCGTCCCGATGTCCTCGAAGATGGTTATCTTAATCGGCACGCAAAAATGTCTACTTTTAGAAATAGCGTGAATAATTTTTTGAGCCCCACACAAGTTTTGCCTAGCAAATTGAGAAAGAAAGGTCAGAGCAATATTGCATTAGGGCAAGTCACTATGAATAATCTATTTATTTGTTTTCCAATATCTTTGGAATTAGGCAAAATCGTTTATTTGCATCACAAAGACACATGCACGTAAGGGAAATTATAACATAAAAGTATATTAGACTACCACATAAGCACAATTGTCATGGAAATTTAATTGTGTGATACAGCAACGCAAATTGGAAAAAGCCTCAGCAATACTTTTACACAGAGTGAACACTGATTTCAGGTTTTTAGCAGCAGCTAGGATTTGCGCACAGTAAGTTTTTTTAAAAGCTATTTTAAAATCTTAATATAATTATATCGAAACGCAAGTGTTGTTACATTCTTAGGATAATTAACCTAAATAATAAAATACTCTTTTCCTTGTAATTACAAACAAGATGCCTATTCATCCAGCAAATATCCTCATAGAAGTCTAAGTAGAAATTCTGTTCCCGTTTTGAGAGACTGAAAAAATAGTAATGTTAACCTATGACCGATACAGAAATCTGGGGGACGTTTTTTCAGTTATTATAAGAGTCCATGTAAGCGGATCTTTTTTACATAACAGGTATTTTGTATATTGTTCGTGAAATATAAAGCAGTATTTTCACCCCCTCCTGTTTTTAGGTGTTCTATTAACGAAACTCTACGGTACGTTAAGTTCTTCGCATATCAAAAGAAATATAAACAAGAATGCCGATAATATTGTTTTGTCGAGCATTTATATTAATTTAAATGATATAACGAAAATATTTACTTTAGGTATGTAAGAAATATTTTAAGACAGAAATTAGGTATTGATAGCCAGTGTATTGCTACATAGTAGTTATTTGTTACGATATTCATTTGACCTGACTTGGGTAAAAGTTTTCCAATTATCGTGTCACTCGGAAAATGTGTCTACTCAGCACTTTTCAGTATACAATTTCATATATACATTTCATTTTCATGATACAAAGGCTGTTAATATAATTAATTCCTTTTTATTTCATAACATCTTGATACATAAATAATATTCTGAAGCTTTGATTTGGGATGGAGGAAAGATTGCGCGCTTGGTCTGCGAAACTGTTGTTAAGCAACATGAATGAATGAATGAATAAATTCTTTATTGTACACCATAAAATATAGAGGAATTACAATTGATACAGTTTAGTTGTACAATCGGCGGCCTTATCGCTAAAGAGCAATTTCTGCCAGGCAACCGTAGGTTAGACTGGACTGTTACTAAATAGACGGGTAGTAGATGGTGTCTTACATTGCGAGAGAAACATATATACATACAAATAACATATAATTTTGAAGTCTCTCAAGTTTATTCAGTTGCTCCTCAGTTAAGTCTAGATAGCTGACATCGGAGTAATTCAGTATTGGAAGACGAAGGGATTGTGCGAGCGCAATTTTAGTGGCCACTGGTAAGAAGTTATGTAGCCACTTCAAGGAACCAGCTGCAGCAAACATTTTCCGACTCGTCTGCTCGATCTGTGGTCCCCATGTCAAGTTTTTATCTATAACTATCCCCAGATTTCATACGCTATCACTAGGGACTAAAGCAGCACCATGGAACAAAATTGAAGGTAAACATGAGCGGTTGTTTTGATTTGTCATTGCGGGTCTGCCAACAATAATGACTTGGGTTTTCAGTGAATTTACTTTTATGCCATAGGACTTGCTCCAGTCACAAATTATTTGTAAGTCACGGTTCATCGCATTAATCGCTAGAGACAGTAAACATTTGCAAGGGCCGGTGACAGAATGGGTAACTAAGAATTTATTATCTCGAATTCCTCAGTAACGCCTCTCTACAAGTTAATTTGGCAATGTACTTGGAGAAAACCAAGATAATGACAAATGAAAGTAGTAACACCATTACCAGTATAGGCTTATGTGGGCCATAAGGCTTCTGGGGCAGCCTACTTGAAAATGTCTGCTTTCAAAATGAAAATTTCTGCAGAACAAAAAGCCAGGATATACAACCAGTGCATCTTACAAGTACTCACTCATGGCTGACACAACCTGGGTCTTCACCAAAGACACCCAGAGGGCAATAGAAAGAAAGCGGGTAGGAGTGACACTATTGGACCGCAAAACAAATAAATGGCTGCGAGAGCAAAACAAAGTCGCAGATGTTACAAAGCAGGTGGCACACCTTAAGTGGAAGTGGGCAGGACATGTGGCCAGTAACGTAAACTCTTGGTGCAAGAGGCTCCTGGAATGGAGGCTCTGGGGAAATAAGCGTCCGCGAGATAGACCACAAATGCGATGGAAAGACGACATTAACAGGGTTGCAGGTTTCAAACGATTGTAAAGAGCTCAATGACGAGATGAATGGAAAATGTTGAAAGAGGCCTACACTGATACAGTAGAGACAGGCTAAAGAAGAAGGAGAAGAAAGACTACACAAAAACGTCAAATGCACAGTTAGTTTGGATTATTTTACTAATGCAATTTATTTTTAAGCTTAATTTAAAAATATAATTGCATTCCTTTGCCTATCAATCAATGATTGGATGATAAATAAAAAAATAAACTGATTATATTCAGGCTTTCTTCTTGATATAAATCCCACAACTGTGTCAAATGTCATATTCATAAAAAGTGATCCAAACTTTTTATTTCAATATAATGATGATAAATACATAATACAACCTTACGGGGAACCAAAATCAAAACTATAGTTGATGTTTTTTTTTTTCAAGTAAAACCAGGTAAACGTATGCTTTCTTTGAATTAATTTTCAAAACAATATAATCTCATTGTTAATTTGTATACTTCATCTCATACCTTCTTGAACCATTTTGGTGTCTCTTTGAATCTCTTTCAAAGTTTCGTTTGGGCCGTTTGTATCCAATTTTGTCCCGTCTCCTCAGTTGTCATCTTACCATATCATCTAAGGTTTATCAATAATCTTCAGTTTATTTTACTAGATTTAGCTAGCTTTTCGACGGCGTATTCATCCGCGTTTTTTCTTCGCAATAATAGCCATCCTAGGTCTCTCTATCTGTGTACCAAAATCATTAAAATTTGTTCAGTGGGATAGGCATAAAATTATAAAAGACACTAATAGACTTATTTTCCCATTTATAATATTTATAACTATACAATAATAAAACAACACAGCTCAATGATTTTTATTATTTTGTCTGTCTGTTTGTATGTACAAGCTTATCTCTGAAACTATAGAACGGATTTTAATAATTCTTTTTTTTATTATGAAGCTATTCATCCTGGGCATAGCTTCATAATAATCCTGGCAGAACAATCACCAAAAATAATTATAACCTAAACAAGTTATAATTATTTTTGGTGATTGTTCTACATCATATGGAACCGGCGAAACAGTAAGAGTATATCTGTATATAGTGCTATATCAAAAAAAATTGATGAGTATATTTTGCTGATTAAATTTTGATTAAAATAGATTAAAATTTGTAGATTTAAAACATCTCGTGTGGAACTCTAAGAGTCCGCTACACTATTACATATATAGAAGCAATGTCTTAACAGAAGTTGTTGAAAGTAATGAGTATTTTCTGTCGACTTATAAAAATCGAAGATGTGCAACTTAAATAAACCACTATACAGTCCTGAGGTCTTGGCATAAGTCGCATGAGTAATTTTTGTTGCGTGATTGAACTTTGAAGATTTGGAACATTTGATGAAGATCTCTAACAACTCATTAAAACACTAGGACAATACTCTTAAATAAGCGTGGTTAGTTTTCGTGCCTTAATTTAATTGTTAAAATTGTTGCTTCAGAGGAAAAACTAATCCAGTCAGTATTCGGAGACCTGAATTCTAATAAAAAAGGAAATATTTGGTTAAATTAACGTCCAAGTAGCCGAAATTAATGAAATAATTATGCGGATGAAATGGTTTACACTTCTAATAATAATGTCATTGTCCAGGATGATGTTACAAATTACTTGGCTGAATTTTTAAATACACTTACAGCAAACGGTTTTCTATCCACTAACAAAATCAAGTTCAAAATCGATGTACCCATAATGCTAATAACCTTGCTCCACCGAAGTTATGAAATGGAACCCAGCTTAAGAATATGGCTTTACAGAGGAATATTATCGAAGCAGAATTTTTTGCCAGCTATGTTACATTGTGCTAATACCACGTATACCACTTATAAATAAATAATAATAACTTTATTTCGCACCACAAACAACATTACAAAAGGATGTACATTTTATTGTTATTTAGTAACACGTTATTTGTGGGAGACTGGTGCCTGTATAGGTTCAACCCCGTATTACAGGTCACCAGGTTACCCCCATTGTTTATTTATAATGTTTATTTTCACAAACCATATGTTTGAATCATCACATTAATGTTAACTTAACAAACGTTATTATTATATTACTTTACAATATACTATATTCTTAACATGCATCTTGTCAGAAATAACAAAAGACTTACTGTAAGATATATTTGTTTTATATAATTTTCTGTTTCTATTGTATTATTTTAAACATTACAAATTTTCTCAGAATATTAATTAACACAGGCAAAGGTGGTTAACATTTATGTAAGCAATATCATGTTTTCCCCTTACCCTTATCAAAAAATAATAACAAGTCATTGCATTATTTTTAATAAATTTTCGGTATCCGAGTATGATTGTGTCATTTAAGTGTTTTTTGACATGACCATTTATTTAAAGAATGGAGGAAAAGTTTATTGTGGAGTTTATTGTATAGAATCAGACCCAAAAACTCGAAGAATATCGCCACAATGGCTGTTCTACAACCCAGTGCTTGTACAATGTGATAATGTCGATTTCGACGAGGATGTTTATGATGATAAACTGTTCCGAAATACCACGATGTCTAATAGTATGATGGATAAAAATCCCGTAACTATTTCCGTTTGAATCCAAACGCACCCAGCTGCCTGTGGCTACTTGCTTAGCCATGACGATTAATAAGTCATATGGTCAGACATTCAAAGTGCTGGTATGGATTTAAGGACTAGTTCTTCCCACGGATAACTGTAGGTAGATATTTTCCACGAGTCAGTAGTGCTGCGGTTTTGTTTATATTGGCATCTGAGGAAAAAAGTTTGCAACTAGTTAAAAATTGTCTTTATACACCATATAATTTGCCATCCCCTTTCCCTAGCGTTTACGCCTGGTAAAGACAATCAAGAATAGCATTTGTCTTTATGCCTTCTATAAAGAAAGACTGTAGAGAATACAAAACTAAATCATAATGTAGAGAGCTGATACCTTTCGTGCAAGCTTAGATAAATGAAAGGGGCGCAAACAATTATTTTAATTACTAGATGCAATTTAATACCGTTAGACTTAAGATGTAGCTTTTATGTCAAGAAAATTTTATTTTACTAACGTTGTCACTCAGTGTCTTTACTTAATAATATATTATATGTATTTAGTTTTCTAATATAAAATCAGAGTTTATTTAAATTTAATTAGTTTTACCCCGATCAATTTGATATTAGTAATTTGTTTTATGTGCCCTATTCAATACGTATAACTATATACATAATTGACAGCCCTTTGGTTTTAACAGACTTCAAAATCCAAAGAGAGGAGGTTATATATTCGACGGCGAATTATTTTTTTTTTTTTTATCGCGTCTATCACTTAGTTAATAACCTACAGAAAATCTCCGCCCGACTTCAATAGCGTTTTCTTGAATACATTGCTTTTGAGATAAGGTTGGTTAGTTTTTTTCGTGCATATTTCACGTCCAGCGTGAAAATCTAAACTTATCCATTAAATATCTACATTATTTATAACGGAAATCAAAGTTATAAAGTTAAGTTTGCATAAATTACGCCACTTTGATCAGTAAATGTTATTATCAAAAAGAATCATAGTTTTTTATATCATAAATATTTAACGTGTTTTTTCTGATTATCATCAGTTCGAGACATCTTAATTAATACTCTGTGTATCAACTTTAATACTGCTACACCACCACCAAGCCCCGCGTACATCACTCAGTCGGCCGGCAAACGTTGTAGAAGGCGTACACTTGTTCATAGTAAAAAAATATTTTTGTTAAAAATTGCGAGGGAGGTGAATATTCTGGAATTGTTCTCTTTGTTATCGTCCGTATTACTAAGTGTGTTTTTATAATTTTGATAATCATATTGCAAATTATCATTTCTTTGGATAACAAAGGTAATCTACAGTTTGGAATATACACGTAATAAAGTCGTAATTTTGATATCCAATAAAAAATCTTGAATTAAGTATTCAAAACTCATTGCCATCTTCCTCATTGCCTTATTTACCATCGTTTTTAGAGCCACGGTAATGAGGTCAATACAAAGGTAATTAGAATTCATTTCGAACAACAAATTTCTTAATCCGTGTATATTATTTACATTTTGTGTTTTCATTATTAAAATAACTAAATTTAATAGAGTTTAAATTTAACCGTTTAAAATATGAATGAAAGTTCTATTTATTTTCACAGAAGACCAAGAATAAAAAATTCCGAAGAAAACCAAACAAACAATAAAAAGCAGAAACGAAAGCGTGATTGACTAAAAAAAGCAAAAGAAATATGCAGAAATTAAGGAAGATCCTGAGATTTATGTAGAACTAGAAGAAGATGAAACAGCTAGATATAAAGTCCATAAAAAATTAAAGACGTGCAAGATATAACAACGAGATAATTAAGAGCTCAGAGAAAAAAATGGTGAGTTAATTTGAAACATAATTGTAAAAGAAAAAGGAATTTAAAGCTATACAACAACTATTACTTGAAAATTCCCCACCAAATAGTGACACTGATGTACTTCCAGCTTCTGATTAAGATCCTTTCGATAGACCTGCTCTAAATATTTCTAGACCATTCCATGATAGTAAGGATCTTGGTTCTTGATAACAACATCAAAAAAAATCTTCTTTCTAAAAAGTTTTGCTACCAACATAAAAAAAATAGAATTTGAAACTAGAACTAGAAAAAACAAAGAAACAAAAAGATACCCTTAGAAAAACGTTTTCCAGGATAATAAAGGATAAGACAAAGTGAAAATATATCTACTGAAGAAAAAATAGAACATTTGATAGAAATTGAGAACACAGAAAAACGTGAGGAACTTAAAAAGAAATAAGTATTTGGTGAAATTCTGTCAAGAAGTATCGGGGAAGGATATAAGTCCTTGAAAAAGACAAGAAAGAAGCGTTAAATATCGTCAAGTGCGAAAAATAAAATTAAAAAGAAACATAAGCTCTTAACAAGGACGAAAATATTCGCGGTAAGAGATAGAAAAGAAAATAAAATTTTTTGACGATGACTCAGTGACTACAAATAAGAATGCAAAAAGATACTTGTCATCTATCATCTACGATATGTAAATTTAAAAATTTAAATTACGCTGAATTCGGGAATGATAAAAAGGTTAAATATCAGCAGTGGTGTACTTATTTTGAGAAATATTACATAAAAGAAACTGAAAAAACAAAATTTGTAACAAAAAAGAAATATCTTGTTTTCCCAAGAAACAAAAATCAAATTAGAAAACTGTCTCGGGGGCTACATGAAGCACTGCACTAATATTTTAACAGTTGTGTTAACCCCCAAGCCGAATGGCTGTTATTTTTTTTGACCGATTTTGAATTTGGAATGTTAACTTCTAGTTTATTTATATCGCAAATTAATTTATGTGCAACTGTTATTTTGCTATTTTAAGAGGGAAAAAAACCGATGCAAATTTTCCGCGAGCTGAAAAGTTTTCCTGTAAGCCGTAACTCCAACATCACAATAAAGCGGTACAAAGCGACAAGTTCTCTCCAGGATCGTCAAAGGAGTGGTCGGCCACACTCTGTGGGGATGTCTGCGAACATCAAAATCATCAGAGAGCGACTTTGCCGAAATCCATGTCGCACTTAGAAGAAACTGTTTCATTGATCAGAATACTGAAATATGATCTTAAGGTAAAAGCCTATAGCCGTAGAAAAGTTCACTCTTTAAACGATCGTTTTTATAAGTTACGACGCGAACGTTGTCCATTGCTGCTGAGGAGACATGATGCCAGGAAGATACTCTTCATCAACGAGAAAATATTTATTGTTGAAGAAAAGTTCAACCGACAAGAAAATAAAGTGTACACCAAAAGTAGCAACGATGTCCCAGCTTTTGCATGAAATGTCTCGCGCACTCATTATCCGGCTAGTGTGATGGTATGGTGGGGAGTTTTGTATGAAGTTGTCACTCCGCTCCATTTCTGCCGATAAGGTGTCAAGGTGAAAGCCAAGAATTATCAGAGTGACATTTTAGAGCCCGTGCTTGGACTCCTGTCTGGTACCTTATTTCACAATAAAGATTGGGTTTTTTAGCAAGATTTGGCGCCATCCCATAAGGCAAAAAGCACCCAAGCTTGGTTGAGGGAGAATGTGCCAGCCTTCATTGCGGCGGAAGAGTGGCCTTTCTCCAGCCCCGACTTCAATACGCTGGATTATTCATTATGGACTGAATTAAAAGATAACAGAATTTTTCTCATTCCCTTCTATTTATATTCATTACCTTCATACTCCTATTTCCCTCGCAAAATCATTACCATCATTGACGTTCTCATTACCATTTTATTGTCATCATTTAAATAATTATGGGCAATTCTTTGAAAATGCGCATTTGCCTCACGTTAGGAGATTGTATAAAAGTTGTGACAAAATGCATTCTTTAAGCGCATTATACATTGCTGTAAACATACCCTTAAAGAAATTATACAAGGGAATAATGCAAGTCTTTTAATTTTTAACTGACAGACATTTAAATTTTTGAGTGAATGGTAATGATATTTACAGTAAATGGTAATTAGACAATGTTGAAGGTAATGAGAAATGGTAATTATAAATCAAATATCAAGAAGACAAAAGTATAAACATTTATTTAAAAATACAGCAGCACAGAAAATTACTAAATCAATGACATGCTTCTACTTGGAAATATCCATTGCTATGCAGACGATAGCACAGGGATGGGATATCACGGGGCTCCTACGGTCGGACGGGCGGAAATCCTGGAGAAAAGAGAAAATCTTGTCATTGAGCTCAATCACGTTCTGGATCTCATATCGAAATGGGGTGCTGAAAATCTGGTTGAGTTCAATGCCAAGAAAACTCAGGTTTGCGTATTTACCGCCAAGACCCCTCCATTCCCTTCCCTTCCCTCTCTTTAGGGCACAACCTTGCCTCTACAGAGCAGCATCAACATGCTCGGGATGAAAGTGCGCTGTGATCTGAATCCCAAAAACCACATCGAGTCTGTTATTAAAACAGCATCGCGTAAACTCGGTGTCCTGAACAAGGTTCGGCGTTTTTTCACGCCCGAACAACTGTGCCTGCTATACAAAACGCAGGTCCGGTCATGCGTGGAGTATTGCTCGCACCTTTGGGATAGCTCCGCTAGGTACTTACTCGATGCTTTGGATAGATTGCAGTGCCGCGCAGTACGCATTATTGGCAATGGTGAAGTCACCAAGAACCTAGAAAGCCTGCAACTGCGCCAAGACGTTGCATCGCTCAGCGTCTTCTACCGTCTCTACCATGGTGAATGCTCTGAAGAACTCTTTTCCCTTATTCCCCCATCTCCCTTCCTCCTCAGGACCACACGTGCTGGTTTGCGTTGCCACCAACTAACTGTGGCAACGATTCCTTCGCGTACAAAGAAATTTGGCGACTCATTTCTTTGTCGTACTTCCAAAAATGGAATTGTCTCCCGGCCCATGTATTCCCTCCTTCCTATGACATGGGGTCCTTCAAGCGGGGCGTGAAGAAGCACCTTGCAGGTCGGCAAGGTGAGGTTGGCTAGTGCAGTACATACGTACTGTTTTCACTAGCTGTCCTCGCGTTTAGACTACGCCTCCGCTTACCATCAGGTGGAGCGCAGTCATTTGCCCTCCTTTTTATAAAAAAAAAATCACCGAAAAAACAAAATAATCAGAATAGAAAAACATGGTCTAAATAAAAACATATTTTCTTTCTCTTTTAATCAGTTTTGAACATAAATTCTAACTTATTAGGTATTAAAAAATGTAATAAACTTTGAAAAGCAAAACTTAATGAACTTCTTGGTGAGGATTTGGAAGCAAGCTGTAAAAACAAACTGAAAATACACTTAAATAATAATCTTAAGATTTTGTTTTAAGCAAAGGCTAATTCTGCAAAAAAAACAGTTTTTATCTTGTTATCCATTGATAAAATTAATAAAAATCAATTTTAAAGAAACAAACAACCAAAAAGTCTTGAGTAGCAATTGGAAATAAGCATTCAATTCAAAATTAAAGACTTATTAAAAAACAACTACTTAATTAAAAATAGATTCATAGGACTAGCATGATTTTTTAATGAAAAACTTACAAGAAATGCTCCTAACTGATTGATTAGTTTTGCAAATTAATCTTAGGATTTTTTTTGTCGGAAATATATGTTATTTTCATCAAATATATGTTAAATATATGATTATGTCGGGAAAATTCCCGACAAATAAAACGGTGTTTTAAATGATTAATTATGAACACTATTGTTAATTAACAATTAACAAAAACGTTCATAATTTACTAAAAACACCGTTCTTTTTCCATCATAAAAATAATATTATTAAAGTATTCGACAATTAATTTGGATTATGTTAATGTCAGGGAATTTGCACGAACTACACGAAATACCCATAACAATTATTTATCACTCTTTTAAAGTTTGAAGTTGTTTTTTTCTTTAAATTTTTAAAACTTCGATTAGAACGCTTTGAAGGCCCATTGTTTTCGTTTCACATGGGAAAACGGCTATGCGAAAAAACGCAACTTTTCACAAGTTAATCTTTGTAATATAACATAATTACGCCATAGGTTCACACTGACGTAGACGTTTGATATAGTTAAGATTCTATTGAATTCGAACACTGTGTAAGATATTAATAAATTAAATATGTAGTATTTTTGCAAGACAAGTTTTTATAATAAAAAAAATGTTATATTAGTTACTGCAAATTGAAGTTCAAAAATACGTTTTGATTTAAAGTTTTTACGAACCTAGGGCAAGGAAAATCTAGCAAATGACATAACAAAGAGCCAATCTATAAAGATAATTAATATAAATGTACTCAGATAATTTATGACCTATGCTACCATTTGTCCATTTACATATTCCTTTTATCAGAATATTTAATTAAAGTGTTTACAGAGATATGAAGTATTTATAAGTCATATAAATCTGATTAGACTGTAAATCAAAAGTGCTTTTGTCGTTTAGGATTCATCAAACATGGGTGTGCTTGTAAAATTACTAGTGATTTTTCTTTGCATCAAATGTGTTTTCTCTAATGAAGGTTTGAGTTGTTTTTTTGTTTGAGATTATCCTTTATTTAAGCGTTTTTTTACTTTGTTGTTATGTATATGTGGTAAATCGTAAATTTTTACTAATCAAATCTTCAGTTTATTTTTATATCAAAATTAACTGAATATATTCTTCAAAATAACAAATCATAAGACATTTCATTAGATATTAAATCAATCGTTAGACGACATAAAAATATCGTCTAATATATTGAAATCGGTTAATATTAACAACTCGCACGTCTTTAAAATACTTAGATAATTTACTATTTTTCACATTATTTAAGTCAGTATAACATTCTTAAATAAATGTTAATTTCACCTCGTAATCCTACACTTTATTAATGGGAAAATGTATTTGCGAGTCAAATTTTAGCCTAGAGCTATACGGAGTGCTTTTACAATAATAATAATAAAAGTTTGCGAATAATTAATATGACTTATTCCTAGTATAACCTTTGTGATTTTTTTGTAACAAATCTGATAATTATTTAATATATATTGTTTTTTTTTTTTAATTTATTATTACATTTAATATTTATTGTTTATTCAATATTAAATAAAGCAAAAAAAAATGATTTAGAAAAACACTGTCATTGGCGTTCCATCATTACTATCTATCTCATTGGCGTTCTTGTTTTTCTTTTGTGCTTACGTCAAGTATTAGTGGTGGTACACCATGATTTCATTATTAAACTTTCAATAGATTATGAGAGTTCTAAATTTCTATTAATATACATATATTCATATTTTTTTTTCTATACAAAAGTCTCACTCACAAAACGGTATCAGTTTGACCGAGGGTATGGTGTATCATACAGTTATAATTCCTATGAAGGTTTATGAAATTACATGATAGATAACATAATACTATATATTTACATTTTACACAAATGTTTTAATTATAAGTAGTTATAGGCTAACCATTTAATATTTCTTAAGTAAATTGGTTAATAGTTTTAAGCTATTTTTATCATGTCTTATCTTTTGAGATAATAGAAAGCTGTTCTAATTGTCTAATTTTAAAATCTATCGCAATCTCTGAAAGTATAGCTATGGTGATAGCGATTTTTTAAAATTAAGTAACGTTATTTGAATTATCAAGAGAAATAATAGACTTAAACTTAGAGTATTATTTACATCTAACTAACTGAAATTGTGAAAGGTAAGCACCTTTCACAATTTCAATTAACGTTAAATTGAAGATATCTTCAATTATTCAAAAAAATATCAAGATCAATCGCTCTCGTATATCAAATATTTGTAGCATGAGATTCGTAAATATCTTTGCCCTACTACTTGTTAAAAATGCATAAGCTAGAGAAAGGTACCTAACAAATTGTACACAGTATATCAAATGTCGCAAGCACTGGTTATTTTCTCGTCATTCACAATCAACTGAGTAAGCAACACAATTCAATAACCAGATAAATATACCAGTACTGGAGCATGTTTTATTGTCAAGGAAATCCAATAACCTCTGATATTGATTTTTAGTTGTTTTTCGAAAGTTAACAGCGCTTCAATTACAAAGCTTTTTGACACAGTTCATGTTATTAGATTACAAAAAAAGAAACATATATGTAACCAATAATTTGTGGAGACGACAATAGATTAATAATATTTGACTTCAGGTAGACGGTACAATTGCAACATGCAAATAATTGTTGATATGCTATTATTATATTAACATAACCAAAATTGAAACCCTGATCCGCGAGGGCAGACCGTCGACTGAATGTAGCAGCCATCATTATAGTATTATTATAAGCCTACATAGTAGTGTATTACTATTTTAATAATTAGGGTTATTTGAACCAACTTACTCTAAAAATAACAAACATGTTAAATTACCGGTTAAACAAATAATAATTAGTTATTATTTGACAATTGTTATATGGCTTCATAAATATAACCGCCTAAGTTTCGCCGGTTAAAGTTATTGTTTTACTATGCCAAGAAAGACTTGGATTTTAGAAACGATTCTTTCATAGGTGGCAGAGTTAATTTTTTGGAAACAGTCAAGTCCAAAGTAATTTCTGCTTCTTGGTTGGATGGGAAATAACATTATAATATTAGAATTCAATATCGATTCAAATTTTATCTGTATCTGTGCATATTTGTATAACATCTATAGAGATTTATAATTGAATGTCTTTGATGACATAATTGGTTGTGTTGTGTAAGTCTTGTTATGTCTTAGGCTGTCATTTTTGTTGTGGGAAACTTTTTAGCCGGATAACTATAATATTATAACGTCTTTTGTTTTTTTTTATGTTGGAATGGATGTAAATAAAATAAGAATAAAAATACATTTCAAGTAAGAATTACTCTTTGCTGCATGCCGAATGCATTAAGGATGTTCTGAAATTTGACATTAACTCTAAATTTTACTACAATTATGGTGCAATCCAACCTTAGGTTATTCAATTCAAAATTCAAGTTTAAGTAAATAAACGAGACAAAATTAACAGACACAGTGTCAATGAGACAGGAACAGATGATGGTGTACCGATGGAAATAGAATATAAAAACTTGTTAACACAACTTTAACTTGTTAATTGTAAACATCGTAAGCAACCTGACGCCCACATATTCACTCATATATCAATTTTCCCTTTAAAAAGAGGACGGTTACGAAAAGCAATTGAATAACTATTTATTCAATTGCTTTTCGTAACCGTCCTCTATCTAGTATATACTATTATATACTTATGTGTTAGTAGAACTTATTTATTTATAATAAAAATTTGTTCACAAAACAAAAACTATTTGAAATATAAATTCAATGCGCAACAGCTAACCGCCATTTTGAAATCATCTACTTTCTTACAGCTCTACTAGATCCGTGTAATCATGATGATATAGAATGTCTAAATAAGGCGATGGAGTCATTTTTTAGCAAAACTAGTGCCGGAATGCCAGAATACGGCATAAAGCAACTAGAACCTGTGGAACTAAAACACGTGGAATACGCTGATCCAGATTCCGACATCGTGATGCACTTTAAGAACATCAAGGTGAAAGGAATGAAAAATCAACAAATCAGCGACTTCAAGTGAGTAGTTATCTTTTAAAGTTTAAAAATTGGAGATTCTGTTTTGTGTGTAATAATTGTAATAAGTGCACAAATTTTAATATTATGTTCTTTACTAGAAAACCTAATTATGTTCTTTCTCTTTTATTATAACTTTCTAGCTTTCCGCATGCAGCTTATCCCACGTAGTTTCTAGGTAACTATATTCATAAAACAGATATAATTACGATAACAAATTGAATAATAACAATGGTTACTAACGTTTTAATTCCCTATACAGAGTTCCACTCCCATTTTCAACCTTTTATCAACTTTTTTCGGTATAAAATATAGCCTATGTTCATCGCATATTATGTAGTTTACCGTAGGTGAAAGACTTTAAATCGGTCCATTAGTTTCGGAGCCTATTCGTTGCAAACAAACAATGAAATCTTTCCTCTTTATAATATTAGCATAAACTAACATAGGAGATAATGAAGAGAAAAATATCTATAAGAGACGTTGCTACTGATGAAATAAATTCTGTACCCAGCGATTAGGTAATGCCTTTTGTCGATATACTTACCTGTTCTGTTTGTTCACTGCTATTAAAATAAACATGAAACGACTTTGCCCGCGTGAGCAATAGGAAACAAAAAAGATTATAATAAATTGTAAATACACGATACATTCTAAGTGCAAATATGTTTTCTTTGTAGTAGGCTGCTTTGTTACCGATCCAATGTGTGAAATATACCGTCAACAAAACTGCGTTTGTTTATAAGAAAATACACTGGACCTCTTTGTATTTTTTTTTCTTTGAAATCATATATTTGGCTCTTAAGGTTTCTTAATGTATTCTCACAACCAAACAGTTCCACAGCGCGTTTAAAAAGCCCACAGAACTTTAACTCCATGTCCATGCTCAACAAAAGCTTTTTTCAAGGGCATCAGCTTTTCAAGTGAATTTCCTTGGAATTGTCTCCTCTTTCTTTTTATGGCTTCCATTTTATTCGCAGGCTAATTATGTTGTTTGTTTGCAATATGTTTTTTCACTGTTTTGCAATATAAATCCTGAGATAAATGAATATAATTTTTAGTTCGCTTACGTGTGAGTTTTACTTAAATCATTTCGATCAAAAAGATATTATCAATTTAGAAAGTAAAAACTATTTGATATCGTAACAAAATTTACTAACAGTGCAGATTTTTCTTACTTATGTTCTGTCAATTATGATTAAAATTTGTTTATGTTGTGGATTAATTTTGTAAAAATTTATGAAAAATCATATAAAAATATAAAATCAAAGACACATACGTTCATCTTATAAACTATAAGGCATGGCTGTGAATTCAAAAGTATTGTACTTATTGGAGAATTTCTTTGTGGTGGATGACGAGGAGAAAAACAAAGTATGGAAGTATAAACTTTTGTATCGTCAATGTAAACTGTTACCTGACTGACAAATATTCTTCATACCCATTAACATCCGAAACCGTGAAAAAATCCTTAAACACATTCTTAATGAACAATACTTAAAAATCCACTAGCAATCTGAGATGGGACTCCAACCCATGACGTTCCACAATCTAGGCGACTGTTCTAACCACAAAGCTACCCAGGATCTACCCAACAGAGCTGACGAATTTTGGAGCGAAAAGTAACAAGCACCTGTTACTATTCGCTACTATAGAGCGTATTTTCATCAATGTTCAGACAAACTACCCAAACAGTTAAAAGAAAGATTATTACAAATATAATGAAAAAAAATGCTATTCTAAAAAAAATCTTAACGTAAAATGTCACGGGTCACGGCTGGTGTAAAACCTGGTCGAAACGTCGAGAAATATAGGTATATATAACTATAACTATCGAAATCTATCGCGTAAAATCGTATACGTAAATACATATACACTCTAATATAATACAACGCGAAAGTTTAAAGGTTTACTTAACGAAAAATGCTTAAAAAAACCACTTTGTCCCTTAGTATAGTATTGAGAATGCATAATCGAACAAATATAATAATCTGCAAATATACTTTTTATTTTTATTAATTTTAAACATGTCCACACAGGTCAGTACGCAGGTCGATAAATATATTGTAGATCTGATTCTTCTTTTAATTATAATAATTAATTCATTGATAATGGCGGGCACTGTCACGGTCATATTGATACACATAAAGCGGACAAAGACCTTTCGCAAATGTCTAAGTTGAGAAAGATAAGTATTATACTTCCAGAAGGATCTTAGAATATTCTATAGGAACTCGGCAAATTTAAATTGCATCTCGACTGCGTTTATTTAACTTGCATGCTCTCTCTGCCTATACCTATACCCAGCCTTCGTATGCAATATTAGCTTCGGAATCTGTATCGTATTGTGAAAGTAAAGCTACGCTTTCCGGCTTAAATGTATTGACATTATGTATTGTCAAAGACACATTTCTATAAATAATAAAACTAAAGGAAATAATAGTCAAAAGTTTATTATGACAAACTTGCTATTTATATATCATTTTCTAGAATTAAGTATAGATCCCGAAACAATTTTATTTTGTTTAAAATGTTATTTACTATTTAAAAATTCTTCGAAATAAAATTATGATTGTAAAGTTTTTTGTTTCATAAATATCATAATAATCCATATAATATTCATTGGTAAAACTTTTATTTGACCCATACAACCAATTTCGGGACAAGTGAGCAAGGGGACCTTAACGATATTATTTATTCATTCTTCAATTAATTTTGTTAATTATTTTTCGGCATTCTTTTAAATAAAATCAGATAGCAACTTCTGAAATGAGTACTAAAGTGTAGATCGAAAAAGTCTTGGAAAAATCTAGTCCTTACTAAGAAAATATACATAAGTACTCACTTGTTTCTTATTGAGTGTATTTTTAAAAAAATATTTCATTTTTAATTGTCTCGTGTTCACTTGACCAATATTGGGCGTCTTTTAATAATTTACACGAATTATTATTACAAAATATTTAATTAATTACTGATTTCTTATACTTTCACGAGCTCACGATTTTAATGAGTATTAAATGAAACTATTTTGTATTGTTGCAAAGGTTCCGAAACGTCATGAAATCTTTTACGCATTATACCCGACATTTATTTAATTTATTTTTATTTACCTCTGTCTTGTATAAACTACCAACAATTCTAAATTTTGGAGTTCTGCTTGAGAAGAACTGACGAAACAATTTGAAACAAGAAAGTGATAGCTCCCTTTAATTTAAATTTTCCCTGATCAAAGGGAGTTTTCTTATAACTTGGACTGGTGGCAGTGGCTTATAAAAATAAAATTATAATTGTATTTTATATTTTTTAAAGAATATCGGTAACATACACCAGCTAAGATATTTTTTAACTCGAAATTCCTATGGGAAAAATTCAAAATGCTTCAAGAAAGCATGGTTGGGTTCACTCTTTTATAGTATAAAAATACATCTTCTTTAAGTTTATACTAGAACAATGGAAAGGAATTTAGGAACTGACGCAACTTTTACACAATATTGCGCTATTACTTAAAAGTATAATTCCATACGAATAGTTGTTATGAATAGTTGTCTTTAGTATTGTCATAATGAAAATAAAAATATGGAATTACGGTTTAAAAGCAGGCCGTTCTTCCACAGTCATATCACATGAAGCCGTTTTCACGTTTCAGTTCTGCATACTTAATCTAAATCAAGTATTTCGATTAAGTACACTCAATAATATTATTTTACTCAAAATAGAACCAAAGGAACACGCACATATCTAGTATCACATCATAGACAAAGTAAACAAATTATTCTCGAAATAATATCATAATATAACTCGTCCTGGATTTTCATTACCTACATAAGAAATCTAGTAGAACCACTCTCATCACAGCAATAATTACTCACCAAAATATAGCTACATCTATTTTTCTAAATAGCTAAACGAGATGCAATCTTGTTTATATGTCTTCAGTTTCAGTTTCAATTTCAGCTCGGTATCGAATGTTTGCTGCCGATACCATATGACGGATGACATTTGTACGAATTACTTTGATGTTTTTCCTTATTTACACAAGCATGAGAGTTAACATGAAGAAAAGTCAATATTCTGTGAATTAATATGATTAATAATTCTAAGGAATTGAGTACCTTCATTTCTATTACAGTAGATAAGATATTTATACGTAGGTTCCCGCATCCAAACTTTAACTTTTTATCTATGATCTTAAATATTATTTCTTTTAATGCTCGTGAAAATTCATCCAGTGAAAACGTAGTATCAGTTTCTGAAACAAAAAAAGTGTTAAGATTTATCAAAATACAATTATTATTAGTAGTTCTCTTATTTTCAAGTATTATAAATCAGTAAAAGAAAATGTAACAATCCGAGGAAGGGTTTTTTATTTACACTATAAATTATATCAAGTTATCGAGTTAAGTCAGCCTTTCATTTACCTAAGCACCGAACCCGTCACAAAGTTCAAGACATCCTGTGCTCTTAGAAGTATGTGTTTGTTTCTTTTATTGATTTCTTTATTCGCTTTTTTTTGTATAATATTAAGTGATTACGTTTTGATGTAACATTGTAAGCATATTAGGTCCATACTATGCTCAGTTGTTTAAAAGTTACGGTATGGTTTATTTCTTAATTGTGTACATTTATTGAAATTATGTTACTCTAAACTGTTTTGTGAGCCAAATAAATACATAAATTTGTAAGGGAGCATAAATGTATACTGGTACAAATAGATAGCGTGCGATACGGTATGTGTATACTTTCCTGGATCTTTTAATAAGTCTCTTTTCTATCGGTTTCTACCATTAGAAGGGGTTACATTGCTCTAATCAGTGCGGTCGATGGAGTATGTTAAAGATCTGCTTTTTATAAAAATATTAGCTTTCTGTCAGCGGTTTCGCACGTTAAATTTAATAATAAATAATGGTTGCTATGGTAACTTATTTATATAATATATAAAGGATTATATATAAGCCTACGTTTGCCACTTATGATGTAGCTTCCTGCAGGTGAAAGAATTTTTTAAAACTCTAGTATTTAAGGTCCAGTATTTTCGGAGCCTATTCGTTGTATGATAACTGCGAAGCTTGGCTTTGCTTTTGCTAGACTTTTTGGAACTACTGATTTTGATGCATTATTTTCGAAATAATCTATATTTCTATAGATACCTATATATTAGTTCTCGTTCCAAAAGAATGTGTATTAAAATTTTTCAACATCATATTTTAACATATACCTATCTGCTAATTGAAATCTTGTCTCTTATAATTGGTACGAATGGCGCTAATAAAATGTGTTTATTGGGTCCCCAAGATTTTAGATTTTGTAGACGTTTTTTTCCTAGGCAAATCAAACATTATAAACTATAGGTCATCATATAATTTAACTTAAAACAGCATATTTATAAGCAACATTCATCATTTCGTGACAGTATCATTTAAATAAAAACAGAATGAATTTCTACTTTTTTTTGTGCCATTATATTAATTTCACGGAAACTTATAAAAAAAACTCTTTGTTCAATTCTGATATATTGAATTTAACTTTTTCATTTTTTTTCTTCAGGATGGATATAGATGCGAAATCCGTAGTTCTACAGACAAGAATCGAAGCTGATATAGCGGCGGATTTGACAATTGAATTTAAAGATGTTGCCAAGTTCCTATCCGGAACTTACAAAGGAAAAGCAAGTGAGTTTCAAAATATTTTACGACACACTAAACATAAATATTAAACAGAGAAATTTATTCATTTTGGAGTGTGTATACAAAATGAATAGATTCTGATCGCTTTTATCTTGGTCACGTAACGTAATCGTTACGCAATCAATAACCAGTGGACCTTCTTAGTGGATCACAGACCAAGTAAAAAAAAAAACTTACTTCACACCCAAGTTTGAGCGTTCCTTAAACAGGATATGGCTTATGAATAATAGTGTACTATGTATGGCAAATTGAATTTACAATAAGATACCTCATGCGATAAAAAATCAATAGTTTAAGTACATTTCGCACCAAATTAAAATGTTTGTTGTTGTATAAAGCTTATTATAGTGCTGACGAATTCTTAAATGAAAAATTTAAATAATAAATTTTGTTGTATTTTTTTAATTATTTTATATATTTCAATTGACATATGAACATTATATGTTTCAATTGACATATTTTTAATGGTTTGTTGTAATTGTCATTTTTTTATTATAATTTAAATGACAATTTTGCATGCCAGGTGGCGACATATGGAATAAGTATGATATTAATTGTGTATCATCTCTATGTATTACCTATATTTGCAAATAAATGATTTGATTTAATTTAATCCAATTGGGAGTGGCACATGGTAACGTAATCGTTACGTAAACAAAACCATATTTCTTGCATGTAAAATTACACATTTGAGTCCACAATTCAACACGTGAACCCAATAGTTGATGTTAAATAATTTTTTGGTCCAGTAAAAATACTTTACGTATTACCATGCCTCCTTACTGGCAAGGGTATGTGGAACTCTCCCTCACTACTCAATGAAGGTCAAAAGGAAGACTTACACCCAAAAAACACTGGGCATGCCCTCGATTGATATTAGCATTCTGAGCCTAACGTAATCGCCGGGAAAGCCACTTATTTCTTTATGGGAGGAGACCTTTTAGGTTCCTTTCTCGTGGGTGGAAAAGGTCCTTTCCCCAATCGGGTCAATTTTAATGACTACAGATGCAGCCAGAATCGGCATTGATCGATGAAGGAAAATCACATGTCGAAACTTGCTTAATATATGCAATCATAAATCGAACCTATTATATTAACCGTCGCTTCGAGATCAAAAACACCGACTTGCTTGTGAAAGTTCCACTATATTGCCGGCAAACGTAATGTTGGTTTCAATTCGATAGCAATATTACGTTTATGTACAAAAAATATTTACGAGATAAAACTTGAAACATCAACTAGACTGCCTATACAACATTCAGTAATCATATACGACCAAAGTTTTGTAATAACGCGTTTATATTGGACCTACTTGGTTGATTTAGGGTAGATTTCAGTAAGACATTCGTGTTTGTATTACAACCTCATTGTACATGAAGGCAGAGTGTACACAACGTCACCAGATATTAGTTTCACTGACGTTTGACAATAAATAAATTACAACAACCATTTTACAAAACATCAAATCATTTGCCAAACATATTAAAACGAAAACGTATTACTTTATATACAACAATTTAAAAAACGTGATTTCGAAAATGTATATTTTAATTAATTAACTATAATTCCAATAAAAAATAATTTGACGCAGTAGTTCCTGTGTCTATTTACAAAATAACGGTAGATAAATTAGTTATTTTATAAAAAATCTTTGAGCAGAAAATAATCAAATACATCCTGTATTCAAACATCCATATTAATTCTTTTATCGAATATTTGCAAACGTGAAACTGTTTTTATTGTTTTCATCTAGAACCAATTTATTTATAGAAAAGTACTAATTTGGTAAAAATACTGACTGAATTTAATTTAAATACATTTAAAAAATATACTTCTAATAGGTGAAATTAGGTTGTGGCGTAATTCTGACCTAATCTAAATTTTAGGGACTGAAACTTTTTCAAATGTGTTATTTAGAAGAAAAATAATATAAAAATTGTAAATAGGTATTACTACCTTTCTCTGGCGACTTCGCCGGCGTGGTTCTATTATATATATTAACCTCCTTCTGTATTTGTTCTATATATCGATGAAAACCGTTTCAAAATCCGTTTCGTAGTTTAAAAGATCTCAGAGAACAAACAGCAAGGAGCGACTTTTTTACTATGTTATGAATAGCAAGTGAAATTCACTTAATTATGTTTACAAAATGAAAATTTTCGATTAGTTTTTTGCTAAACAATAAGATACACAATATTTCATATCTTCCAACAATCGATTTTAATCGGCTGGTAGTTGCACCTACAGACAAAATCTATAAAAAAAAATAACTTCAGACCTAGTTCTAATAACGTTTATGTGCAATCAAGGAATCATGGCATGTTATTATTAGGTCCTTACATATGAAATTGGCGTTTTGTCGTACTGGCCACTTTAATCACAAATTTCTCTTCCTTGGTTGGGAATTCCAAAATCCAATTTACACAGTCATGACTGTATAAGGCGTCATTCATTTTGTTTTTTTTCTTCTGTTTGTCCTTTTTACGTCACCCAGTATAAAAAATGGAAAACTTGAAATATCGTGTTATTAACGAGTACGAGTTCCACCGTGGACCGAAGGGTTAATGATGTGTATGGCGGTTGTGTCGCAAAAGAAAACACGGTGCGTATTTGGTTCCAACGGTTCCAAACCACGTCCGAGTTAGCTGCAGGCTGCGGTGTTAGTGATAAAACTGTTTTAATTCACTTAACGCAAATTGGAAAGATTAAAAAGCTTGAATGGTGGGTACCTCACGGATTGAGTGAAGCAAACCGGCAAACGCGCTTCGACTGCTGCGTTACATTACTTAACTGGCACAATAATGAAGGGTTTTTAAATCAAATCATTACCTGTGATGAAAAGTGGATTCTCTACGATAATAGGAAGCGCTCATCGCAATGGTTGGACTCTGGCATGGCAGCCAAATCCTGACCCAAGCGAAAGTTGACCCCAAAAAAGTTACTTGTAAGCGTTTAGTGGACTAGTGCCTGTGTCGTTCATTACAGTTTTTTCAAATCTGACCAGATGATTACGGCTGGCGTCTATTATCAGCAATTGCAAACCATGCCTGAAAAACTAGCTGTTAACCTTTAACTATGGACGTGCGGTCTCACAGACCTCTTGCAGTTTGTGATTCTCGTGCCCCCCTTCTTCTGCGTATCCCACGCGTGTGCCGGGCTCAGTAGCTTCGGTTTTTGTGGCGAAACGACTGTTGAGCGTGGAAATTTCGTTTTATATTTTGAGTGCGGTCTGTGAGACCGCGCGTCCACATTTATGCTATATATTACAGGCGATGGTGATTTTGTTTCTTTTAGATTTTGTAAACTAAAATATTGCAAAACGGTCATCCTGACTTCAGGCAAACAAACATCGAGTTCGTTGACTCAGAGAGCCAGTAAAATATTGCGTTTGGATGAGCCTTCTTTTGAAAACGAGTTTCAACGATTAATTTTAGAATCGGATCAGTGCGACAGCGATAGGGATGTTTATAATTGTTTGTTTTATGTAGCTTACATTGAAGCAAGTCATTCGAGTGAATCAGAGGTTGAAGAAAGTGGTAGTAGTACCACATTTGACGACGATGTAAGAAGATCGGATAGTGAAAGTTTAGATAACGACAATATACCTATGCATAGAATGCCAATAAATATGACCAAGTTGGGCCCTTGTTGAAATTTTATGTTTAGTGTTGAGAAGATTGTGTTTAGTTTTTTATGTTCTTAGTTTTTTATATTTAATTCTAAAAGAAGTTAAACTAACGAACAATGTCATTTTCTTGTGATAATTTACCTACAAAATGATCTCAAGCTCATAAGTCTGAAAAGTGCCTTTGATTGTTCTATTGTTAGATTAAGTTTAAAATAAATTAATTTTTCATTAAAATTGCATCTTTTATTTACACGTTATAACTCCTCTAAGGGTAAAAACAAAAAACTATACAATAATTACACTCAATAAGATAGAAATCAGCCCATAAAGATAGCGGTCTGTGAGGCCGCACGTCCATAGTAGTGTAACAAAAATGTAACGTCCATAGTTAAAGGTTAAACAATCGGGGTTGGTCAATCGCTCTACGCCACTGCTACTTCACGACAATGCTAGACCACACACTGCACAACAAACGGCTACCAAATAAGAAGAGCTTCAATTGGAATGTTTAATACATCCACCGTACTCCCCGGCCCTTTGCTTCAGCAGATTACCATTTTTTTTTCGAAATTTTGGATAACTTCTTGCAAGGGAAAAAAATCTACTCTGATGAGGCAGTGCAAATCGCCTTCAAAATTTTATTGATTCCCGTCCGAATGGTTTTTTTAGTAAGGTGATCAATGAACTACCTATGAGATGGCAAAAGTGCAAAGATAACAATGGTTTATACTTTAATTAAATCAATATATTATATTAAAAAATATTCGACTTTTTGTTCCTCCCTTACCAAAGACCAATTTCATATGTAAGGACCTAATATTATTTAATTATCATGTATTTTGTACGTGCACTTATTATTCTGATAATTAATTATACCGACAACACATAAATTATAAAAATCAAGGTAATAACATTATTGAACTGTGGGTAGATAATAATTGCTGTTCGTTGGAATAATGCAATAAATTAAAAACGCCATCGAAATACCATTATTAAGCTATTATTAGAGGCTAGTAGCAATTTAAGCGAAGCCACAATTAGATATTAAACCATTCATTGAATGAATAATGGGTAAATTGCTATTAAGGTGTATCAATCACAGAAGTATAACCTGCATATCATATCATCAGAATAATATGATATGCTGGTTATCAGACTGTGTAATCGAAGACGTTTCACACAATATAAGCAATACTTTTTTTAATGAATAATTATAGCCCTAAAAGCGAAAATAAAACTTACTTGGGAAATAAGTGGAAAAACTAAAATAACTTTAGTATTTCTGTGGAATTTAACAGAGCAATGTTTGTAGTGTCATGTTACTAATTTTACTATGCTTTTACAGCCACTCTTGCTACTACGATGTACTCATACGATTTGAAACCTAACAAAGAAGGAGTTGAATATTACGAAGTCGGTCCCGACACTATCAGTTGCGAAATCACAGGGACTCCTGAAGTCAGTATTGATTCGCAGTTTGCTGATATAATTGCAAAAGGTGAGTATAGAATGTTTAAAATTACAGAAGTGAAAACTCCTTCGTCTTCTCGCATTAAAAAAACACTTTAAACGATATTCTATTACTATTAACGTAATATTTACTATGACTCAACGTACTTATGTATGTATTTGGTAGACAATTTAGGCACGAGTAAATATTCTAAGAAAATAAAAATCCCGATTTATTTATTTAGAAGTGACTGATATAGATTTTCAAACTCTTTCATTAGGTTAACCCAGCTAGCAAAACGACTCTAAAAACAGACGTGACAATGACCACTTTATCAATTTTAAGTGATAAAATGTCTTTATTGTAGCTCATTTTAAGACTTGGATATAAGGAATATCCTAATACAGATTTTACGCGATTCAGTAATTAGATTTAAATCACTTATTTACATCTGACTTTCATGAAAAATTTACATTTTACTTAAAAAAAGGGAGTACAGTATATAAAAGAAAATATATTACGCTTGAATAACTCTACAGTACAAACTTGTATATATTGCAATTTTTTTAAAATATTGAGTCTACATTTGGTAACTAATTAAACAATCTTGCCTCAAACAGTATTTATTGTCTCTGTCTTGTAATTAGTTATAGGGGTAGTCAAATTAATTTTCTACCTAATCTGAAGATAATGAGTAAATAATCATATATCACATTTGAATGAGTTAATCGATTTTTTTTTTTGTAATATTACCATATATAGATATTTATCAGAAGGGCAAGCAAAAACAATTAATCACAATATATCTTGGTTTTGACACGCCTCTCAGGTAGTGCTAGTTACTATAATTGTCAATATTCGACCATAATTCTGAATAATATCATTTTTGAGTCGTTTAAACAAAATTGAATAAAATTCATATTAGCAAGCTGCAATTGTCATCTTTTAAATTCAATTCTGTTATTTAACGGTCCACAGTTAATAAAAAAAAACATAGTAGTAGAATATTGCTAATTATTAGAGAATCTGCAATGTTGGACATAGAAGGTATTTTACAAAGTACTAATACAGACAGAACTTAGAATAATAAAAATTAACGATTGTTTGTAATTGGATCCTTTAGGTTATAATCTAAGGCATCGGATTTTAAACTAATTATGCTTACAATTTTATGTTATAATTTAATACTAAATAACGTTTGACATATTATCGATTCTAGTTTTAATTTTACAGTAATTTTGTGTAATTTACATGTGTGTTGGACTTAAAATATGCCTGTAAGTATATAAATTATAGCCGATGTTACCTGCGTATGAAAACTTCTCGTAGGTGAAAGAATTATCAAAATCGGCCCAGTAGTTTTGGAGCCTATGCGATGTAAGCAAACAGTCAAATCTTTCCTCCCTATAATATTAGTTCTCTACAATAATTTTCAATCAATGGGTCGCTACCCCTATGAGGGTCCTGGGGGCTTACTAAGGGGGTCATCGACAAAAGGAAAAACTCAACATTTTACTACAGTAGAATATAATAATTGTGAAAAGTCGATTTTAAAATAAAATACCAAATCGTGGTGCTATTTTTGAAATAAGTAGTTATAAATTTAGTCTTATAAATAAGTCATTATAAAGGAGTTGTGTATTCAAAAAGTATTTAAAACACTGGTATAGACAAATGGAATCATAAATAAACAAAAGAATTTCAATTACAGCTTATATTTACTGGCAAAATACGCACAAAGATATCCAGAACAGAGTATATGCTTTACCATAAATTTGAATTTCAAAAATTTCTATTTAAATTCTTTAGCTAAAGCTCATTGTGTTTACGACACATAACATGAAGATTTAAAAGTGAACCCCTGAAATGGTTTAGGCATGAAAGAAAAATAGTCTTTTGTTGCGGTATATTTTTTGTTTAATCCATGACTAATTTAAAATTACAAGATAATTTATCTTTTATCCATGAAATTGTAATTTAAATTAAACCGGTGACGAATTTCAGAAATCATCAGCCTTTTTATATCCCTACTTCTGGGGACAGTGATAGGCTGGTAATTTCTGAAATTCTTCCTTTCCCAATGGATGGAATCGTATCTAATAGGGATAATAGGCCATGATCCATCACGCTAGCCCAGTGCAGATTGCTCGGTATTAACGACTGTATATGAAGCCGGGAGCAACGGCTAAAACGTGCGGAAGTATGGGAAGCTCAAGATAATAAATTTTTGATGACCCATCCTATGACCGGCCATTGCGAAAGTTATCGCATTCAAACACTGCACCATCGAACTTCTCAATAACAAAAATTTCAGAAATATAACTTTTTTAAATTACAGATCCAGACGCAGTAGCGCGAAAAGCTGATTATGAAAAGAGAGCCACGGAAGTAAGAAAGAGAGCTATGTGCACGATCATTGCAGAAGCTTACAAAATCGTTATATCAAACCTACGAGCTGCTGCTAGAATACTACCTAAAACAGCATTCTTCAAAGATCTTTTATAAATTATGATTATAATTATAGAATTTAATAATTTTCAGTGCTTTTTTAATCTATAATGAATATGTTAACTGATCGATGTCTGTACATTGAATATGTATGAAAAACTATTATGAAGGGCTAGTATAAAGTAGAACACAAAACAATTATTTAAAAATTTTTGTTTGTTATCTGTGCGTTTGTGCACGCTCATCTCAGAAACGGCTGAACCGATTTAAATGCAGTTTCCGCTGTATTGTGGTTGTCTTCCGTTAACATTAAGGTGTGGCGACTGATACATAGCGACATCTAACTCATCGCACTAACATCGCCACAACAATCGATAGCGAGAAGACTAGCATTGTCACAGCCATCGACAGCAAGACGAACTGCAATAAGTTTCAACAGCAAGTAACGAGATGGCGCTGTACCGATACAAACAGCATAAATTAATAACTACAAGGCATTTAGAACAAACAAACCTACATCGCCCACAATATCTTTCATTACCAATTAGCATAAATAGAACGTCCAACCTACATCGGTTGGACCGCGGTCCCCGGGCTAACAACACCTAGCTCGGAGGGAGACAATTATCCTTTAGTCTCCCTGGCCAGTTATCTCCATCACCACAGTAGGGAAAACTGAAATTGGTCTGAAATTAATAATAATAATAATTCTTTATTTTCACAAAGAGAAAAGAATACATTTTTAAAGTTACTGTAGCACGTAACCTGTCCTGAAATAGTATAGATTAAAAAATATATATTTTCTGAGATTTATGACATCCTGTTATTTTCAATTGCTATTATTCATATTCGTATATGTAATAATACAAAAATATATATACTCTAAAGCAAGTCATACGTGTCACATATATAGCAATGAGTAATCTCATATGTTGGAGAACTATAAACCCACGACACAATAAAGAACAACTAAATTGGTCTGGGACTTTCCTGACGACATAGCGACGTCGGTTTGCGGATCTTGGTGGAGCCACCCAATAATGAAAACATGAAGCAGTTTTATATTATTTAACAACTTTTGAAAAACACACTACTAAAGAATTTAACTTTTATTTTTAGTGTCAATTAATATGATTAAAGTTCATTACTGATACAGATGTAATTGACTTTACATTCTTATGAAATTTAGTATCTAATAAAGGTATCAAGAAAGATCTCTAATGCATAAAGGGCAGTGTCTTTTTATTATTTTTAAAAAGAAAGACATCATGTTTTATAATTCAGGCTTAGAATTGATCATATACCGGATATCATCAAAGTCCTTTCTCTAGTTATTGCGTGAAATAGTAACAACATGCTTACTTCCATACACCCTCACATACATTATATTGTAACCAGCTAATAATCAAACATATGTAATGCACTTTGCCCACTTTTTATAGCAGCTTGTTTAGGAGTTGTGTGTTTGTTCAAACCAATCAAGTTGGTTGACCTATAGCTTACGCGCCCTCTTAACTGCATTTCTTTATTGGTCTGTAATTTTTTTTTATGTTTATTTTTGAACTTTATGTCGTCAATTGCAATTACCGCTGAGAGGTGGGGACCTGGTGTCCTGTGCAAACAGAAAATAATAAAACGTGTAATGGGTTAATTCACTTTTTACTTTAGACTTAAAGGATATTTAAATGGGCACCTGAGCCCTATAGGGCCACTATCTGTCATAATTTAAGAGTGAGTGAGACCTACATGCGTATCGAGTATGATCATCGACATAATAATTACCTACATTATAATGAATATCTCATTTTTTTAAATATCCTAATTTCGTTCATTTTAAATAGAGCCTATTTTGTACGTATAAGATGACATAAAGTTGAGTAGACTTAAGTTGAAGAAGGAAAGTTGCACCATCTTCCACGTAACGGAAATTGTAAAATAAGCATGGCGACAATTTTTTTTTGTCTATCCATCAGATAAATAATATTAAACATTATTAATGAAAAATTCATAATTAAATCCAACAGCTCCAGGTTTTCCATTATTTTTGATCAAATAAAATTAATATTAAACATTTTTTTTTGTCATCATTATCAGCCCTTTATTTCGTCCCCACTACAGGAGCTCCAGGCCTTCCTTATGGATGGGTTACGAGCACAGGCCAAGAACCTCCACGCTGGCCCAATGCGGATTGGCGGGTACTAACAACTACAAATGCAGCCGGTACCAACGGCTTAACGTTCCTTCCGAAGCACGGAGTAGTTCGATATAATAATTTTTTGGTCACCCATCCCGTGACCAACCTTGAGAAAGTTGCTAAACGACGACCGCGACAACGATCGCGTGCCACGGCGCTTATCCACTATACCACGGAGCTACACTTTTTTTGTGTTATCAATAAATTACAAAGATTCGTCGAGTTAAAACACCATTGTAAATTTTCAACATAGTTGTGACGACGCGAGCCCCCTCCTCTGCTCCTCCTCCTGCATATTATCCAAGCTGTCTCTTCTAAAATGAAGAAATAAATACGTATCTAATATTTTCTATTATCTGATGGACGGACTAAATAAATACTACATAAGTTTCATTTTTTTACCAGGAGTAATAAAAAAAAATCCCTCTTAGTAACCATGTGAAAGCTAACGTTAAAATTACTAACATAAATCAATATTGTGCTGTTAGTGTAAGCACACTCATGAATTAGAGTCATCTAAAGGTAATACAGAAACCCTTTCCGTCGTTAAACAAACATTCAAGAAACTCTAAGCGATCGGTAAAATAACTTTAAAAAGCCGTTGTATCCTAAACCAACAGACCTTTATATATCTTTACGGTGTTGTTACTCTATAAATAAAGTTTTATCATGACCGGTATCCATTTGAAATGATATACGAGTCAAGTGATATAAATAAAAATAAAAAAATAGGCTAAAATTTTTGAGTATTGTATTGTAGTCAGTATAAGACCTTTTATTTATAGTATGGAATATAATTTAAATCACATTATCGAATTCAAATAAGATTATGGTTTTCGAACTGGTCGAACTAACATTTCATAATATTTGATCAACTTTGCGTTCATAATCTTTTATTGTAGGTGTTTTACTATCACATAGGTTAGTGTTTATATTTTTGTAACTGATTACAAAACTCCTCAAATATTGAAACAATATTCATATATATTATATTGATTTTAATATATGATTTCTTTGCTGACGATACTCTGAAGTCTCTGACAAGCCGTAGATCCTTTAACAACGCAGGTACCACAACACCCGTGGTATATTGAATCCGGAGCCTTCAATGTAGGATTGGCCTGAAGGTGCATTTCCTCAGCATTAACAAAAAAGGTACCACACCACCCAGACCCAAGATGGCATAGAAAAGTATTTTTTAAGGAAAACGCAAATCATCATGGAACGTGCCGAAGGAGGCTAAAGAAAGGAATTTTATTATTCTTTGTTTAAAAACTTATGATAAAGCCCACATTTATGCGCCCAGTCGTCACAATTCTAATGTTAATTTGCAAGATGAATAGAAAATTCGAATCTTTATTTAAAAATTCGTTTCGTCCGTCTCCTTCGACTCTGTTACATATGAGAAGCCCTTAAATATTGCCTCGACTGAGACCCTAGCATTGATATTTACTCGATTACGGAGGTCACTGTACTTCACCTTTTATATCAGAAAAAAAAGCTATAATCTAAATCATACAATAAAATCGTGACTCAATAATAACTGTAGTAAAAATTAAAAAGAGATATTTCGCAAAGGCTGTTCGAACTGGTTAACTCGCCAATATCAGTAAAAAAAAGAAAGAAATCTTCCTATATAAGACAGATGCGAAGAACCGGTTCGTCTGATCGGGAATCATAGCGAGATGCTTCGCCTGTGCGTGTGTTATGTGCTGTGTTTTTTATTACTACAGACTAATAATTGTGATGGACAATTTGCAAGGTTCCTTAAACCAAAAGAAAGAAACGAAAGTAAGTATATAGTAAAGTAGTAAGACTATATTAACGCATTAAACAATTGTTGCCATTATACCCTTATTATAAAAGAATTTGATAAATTTGTAAGTTACTTAGTAGCGAAGGGAATTATGCTGCACTTTTACGATAATCCTAAGAATTTGAGGGTAATAAATTAAAAGATTTTTTACCGCGCAATTCTTCCTCATCTGTCCTTGTCTAACTCATTACCGGACTAATTAAATAGACAAGGACTTCCGCTTTACGCCTGTTATCAACACTGCTTCGTGTGATTTTATAGATTGAGGTGTTTTCTCGTTAAAAGTAATCTAACCGAACAAAAAGCTAAATCATAACTTTTCTCTATTGTAATGTAAAAGGCATTTACTTTCGATGTAAATTCTGACACCTGGATGAATCCGAATTCGTGTTCCGAATTTACGGAATCGCTCTGCTGAACACAGAACCTATACCTAATACCTGAAACGACTGAAAAGGGCAATAATGTTTTTATAAAATACACGCCATGAAAACTTTTAAAAGTAGTTTTTATTTAATGAGCACACACACGAAAATACAATTATTATATTTGAAACAATTATTTAAACAATTATTTCACAATTTCGCATTCACAGTGCTATACTGAAAAATTTTCTTAATGAAACAAATTAATTTGCATGTTAAAATTAATTACTCATGATTTAAATCCTTTAAACTCTTTACTCGAATTATTGAAATAAGATAATAAATTTGGGTTTATTAATTGTGATATCTTTATTATTTATGAAGTAATAGTTATTAATTATAATGGTACAAATTTTGTCCAATAGTATTATCAAAGTTTGTAGGAGTACGCAGGAAAAATTTACAGTAAAAATATAACTATACATTTTTTTTTAATAGATGATATATCACGAGGCCGTTATAGTATTCTTCTCTATTCAATAAGTTAAAATTAATAATATATTTTTGATTCCGAGAAAATTATCATATTACGCAAACACGAGAGTCGAATAATTGGGCCTTTAATTACATAATTTGATATTATTTTCAGTAAGCTTAATAATGAAATTCAGTAAGACGCTAAACATAATTAGAAGAATTAGATAGGAAAGCATAACTTTTGATTAACGATTTCAAATTAAATTACGATCAAATATTCTTCAATGTGACATACTTGCAGAGTTGAGATTAGCAAGATTATAAAAATTTATATAGACGGAAATCTTGTGACAAAAGTGTGTAACGACTCCAGTATGTCGAAGTACTAACAGCATATAGAATTTCATTACGTGTTCATCATCCAGTGCTGAGATCAGACGCTAGAACACTGGTGACAAACTTCTAACGATTGCTGAATACGTCTGTTCTATTATATGAAGGTCTGAGTAATTACGAAAATTTTAAACATTACGAAACTCTCTTTCGGAGTTCATTTTCACTTCTAACATCTATTGAGTTGCCGCCATTCATGATTGTGCAATTCGATCAGTTTAATATAAAGTTCTAATTTATTTATTTATACAGGTACACAAAACAGATTACAGTCATAAAAAGTAAATACATATTTGACAATATAATTAGGTCTGGACTACAATCTAGAACTATGCGTACACAACATGGTAATAATAGTTGTCTCATAAATTAATTAAAAATGTTTATATATATATATTTTTTTTTAATTATAGAAAAGGAAAGAAAATTAGTTTTAACATCGATAAGTCCCTATTTTATTTATTGTTTTATTCTTTCTTTAGGTGCATAGCTCTCTTACGTTTCTTTTAAATTTCACATCTGAACAAGTGGATTGTAATAAGATGAATTATTTGTGTATACCCTCTAATCTTCAACATACTGAAAAATCAAGCTTTAGAAAGCTTTTGCACATTTTTGTCACGAGCTCTTAGAGTAATAAGGGTCTGGGACATATCTAAATTTTACTATCGTAAGGAGAGAATGCCAATTTCAGTGAGTTTGTATGAGAAATTAGAATCTCCAGTAGTACGTCTGTTTTCCTGATTCCAGATGAACTGCCATTTTATATCCGGGTAACAGTTGTGAAGTTGCGGACAAAAGTTGGTATCTAATAAAAGTCTCCGGCGAGTTCTACAGAACGGATAAATTTTTGTTTTAGATTACCTTTGGAAATATGAGAGAAAAATATAATAGTTTCTAGTAATAAAAAAGGTAATCGTGAGAAAACCATAGTTTCATAACGTAAAAAAATAATCTGATTACTTTATTCGTTATTACAAACCATCCAATAGAATAATAGCGTATTTTCAATTTTCCGGGTAAAGCTTTCAACGTTAAAATACTTATGAAAATAGAATAGAAAAATTAAATTTCTATTAAAAGTTAATATCGTGCTTTTGCGGTACGATATATATTTTATCAAGCGGCTATAGTAATCTAAAATATTGGAGTAGAAACTGAAAAAAAAATCTTCTCCAAAAAAAAATCTAATCAGCTCATTTTTGTAGTTTATTTATTGGGTGCAGCTGTTATATATGTCATGAAGTAATAAAGTTTTTAGGGTTCAGTAGACGAATGACCAAAAAGTCAGTCAAATTATTCCGAAGCTTAGGACTACACATTGAAATTTGGTAAGTAAATATACTTTGTGAACCACTTTTTATTTTTATACAAAACTAGCTTACTGCAAGCGACTTCATTTCGGTCCATATAAACTTAATCCCTGTTTCACCCCCTTAGTGGTGGAATTTCAAAAAAAACATTGTTAGTGCTCACTTACATTCATGAAATGAATCATCAAAAACTATGAAAATACAGCCTATTTTTTGCCATTTCGCAACATTATTTTATTTACTCCATCTAGCATAACTCAAATATATAAAATGTTGTTTCTTTCGTAAAATGACTTTTACTTGAATATTTTCAAAAAAAAAATATATTAAAAAAGTAATGTTTGCTATTCATTACGTGCTCAAACAATTTTCATCACTAAAGGAAATCTTTATAAATATAAAAAATAGATTTATTACAATGACAAATCAAATAGTAAACAATGGTTGCTATGGTAACATTTGATTCCCCATAAAAATTACCATTCCCATTTTTAACCCCTTAAATGCTGGTTTTCAGAATAAAATATAACCTATTATCTATCCAGGGTCATATACTACTCAAATACCAATTTTCATCGATATAGGTTCAAAAACAAATAAGTTTCATACAAACGTTTTCACCATTTTGACCTCCTTCGGGGCTGAATTTCCAAAAGACGAATGTACCCTAAAAAATTGAAGTCTCTTCGACCAGAGACTTAAGTCAGTCAGTAAGTCAGGACTCCTCCTTTTATATATATATATATGTATATATAAGTAACTGTTAATCTGTAGCCTTTGATTTTATACTTATCGCCTATGTTGTAGCTTACCTTGAGAGACAATCTTTTGGAAAACAGATTTTACCAAAATGGTAAAATATACAATTAATGGTTACACAACAGATACAGTTAGCAATTTATAATATTAGCATATTTTCTAAAAACACAAATACAATTTTGACATTTTATTTTTTGCATCATGGACTAATCCACATGGTATTTGGCAACTTTCTATTATTTTATTTATTGCTTTTATATAATTTTATTATTATTATGTGTGGAAACTGCACTTGATTGGCAATTTTAAATATTATGCTAAAACATGTATCAATGAATAAATCATATCCGTTGTCAATCATGTGTGATTTATTAAATTATTTTAATAGATATTTCGACACTACTCATAAAATATTCAATTTTTTTATTTTATAGTGTGGCTTTTTATATAACTTAAAATGTGTAACGTACGTGTAAAATAAATTACTTTGAAAAATCTATCTTCATGATACATCAATCGATATTTAAAACAAAAAGGAAGAATTTTATATTCTCTAATAAATCATAATAACTTTAATCTCAGGTGTGCTAGCTATTTTCAAGTAACTCCTGATTAGTTAAGTTTTGACAGGGAAATGAATCATACATATTATCTGACACTTAGACAATTACTGTGAAATATTGTCCCATGTCGCATGAATTTGTACATAAAAGTTTCCAAACGGTAAAACTGGGAACCTATTACTAAAACCGCTATCCGTGATATCGAGACAATTGATTTTTTCAGATATGCAAATACATCACCCGCCTCTTTAAAAACACATACCTACAAAATACTTCCATACAACAAACGTGATATTTGCGTTTCTCCCGGTAGCAAAATCTTGTCTTAGATTATGTCAATATCAGTTATCTTGACCATACTGAAGGGCAGTTACACAAACTTCTTCAACTTCAGCTAAACAAACAAACAAAGTTTACTTTGAAATTTCTGTATCAAATTTTTTATTTAATTTACGCAAATATACGTAATCACGTACCTGATTTCCGTATTATGTTTTATAGGGGTCAATCTATTTCTAACTAATTTAATTTCCTCCATAATACACAGTTATGTTTTAAGTACCTACGTAAACTAACTATAATGTACTAGATTTCCTGTATTATACATAAACATAAAATTTATATTCCCTTTGAATTACCCTATCCATTCAAAAACCCGCGGCAAAATCTAAGATCTTAACATACACAGGGACAGAACAGGCGGAAAGCGACTTTGTTTTGTACTATATAGTGATAGTGTATGCGTACAATAATGAATATTCATTCATTCGTAAATTTTTTTACGTTTTACAAAACAATACATACTCGTACATAAGTCTTAAAAAACAAGCACATTCGCATACAATAAAAGGTCGACGATATTGACTGTTAACTTTCAAGTCAAGTCGTTATCCTGCCTTCGGGGAGAGCCCGCATTCTTTACAGTATATTAACCAACTTTTAAACCAATGAAAATAAGCCAGTCTTTCTCTACAGCTGCGATCATCAATAGCATTACAAAGACAATTTCTAAACCAACATTTTCTACACATTTGAAACTTGTCAGACATACTTTCATCTATACTTCAAAAAAATTAAGAAATTTAATAGATATGTTACGCTCAAAGATAGAAATCAGTCATTGAGCGAACAAAATAGTTCACAACTGGTCACAGTAAAATATCCACATAGTGAAATTCGTGTTATGGCTCTTATGGAAACCCTCACAACACGTTGTGGCATTCACAGAATAACCTCATCGCGAAATCCGTGGTTATCATGCTATTCGACCACAACGCGTTGTGGCAATGAAGAGAAACCACAAATCATATTGATCCATATTTTATTAGGTTAGGTATATTTTATTAGGTTAGAGTATAAGACACAACGCACGAGCCGAGCGAGCAAAGTGAGCGTGCCGCGGCAGCGGACGGCGAAGTGCCAGAAGCAAATCACTATTGTAAAATGAAAACACGCCCACGTGGTCCGAGGGTGCTGTGTGCACACTGGCCTGCTATACTGGAGCTTTGAGCTTATTTTAATTAAAAATCTGCCAGTAAGCATTCACCTTTATATCATCATCATTAGTTAATCAGCGTTCTCATTACTGGGGTATAGGCCTACCCAAAAGATGGAACGAAATAAGACAAATCTACCGGGCTTTCTATGTATAACGCACATGTCTCTATAGAATAGTCCAGTTACTCTTCTTTCCATTTTAGTGAGACTAGAAATGATACGCCTTGCAAAAAATACAAACAAATGTTTTATTTTAAATAATAGTACTTTTAATGAAGTCTATAAAGTCGCCGAAATTTTGTTTGAAATAAGATATTTCTGGATTCATTTTAAGGGTTTAAAACAGCCTTATGCTTTGCTTGTGCGTGATTGTACGCCGGATCCTCATAGCAAGTCGATGGTCAGCTTGTTCTTGCTTTTTCAATTCAGCAGTTTTAGAGATTTTAGTGAGTGACGTGCGTGTAATTTTGCCAAAAGATATTCTACATGCAAATTTAAGATATCTTGAAGGTCTTGAATTTGTAGGTAGATATTTATAATTTAGAATTAATAAATGAAAATTCTATCATCTACAGAAAACTAGACTATAATTTACGGGGGCGAAATCGTAAAAAAACCCGTTTTTTATATAATTTACTACACAGGTCTTTGGCTTTTGGCACACGACCTATGTCCGCATTAAGGTTTCATTAGAACGAAATTTAAGTTGAATTTTGAGAGCTGGTTCAACTCTCTCATCTTGCAACACTGACTTTTTTGATTAACTATGTCACACGGGTTAATGCGTGAATAAAATATTGTGTACCACTGTTTGAAGGCAGAATGCCTTGAATGTCTTGATCCAATGAGAAAAGTATTTTCTTTCCTCACATGTATGTCACAAAATTGTGCGTTTAACAGGTAAAGAGTGGGTGCGTAGGAAATCTAATATTCTGCGAGCGTTAAAAAGGGTCACACAATATTCACATTGTTTAGTCAAAGGGAATCTTACAAAAGGATATTTCATGGTTGTTTCTGCTCCAGTATGTGCATATGGAACGTATTTATTATGTCTGAATATAAAATGCTATGTTTGATGCCTGCATAATTTTAAAGGTCATTTGGAAAATAGGCTAAGAGTTTTTCTTAATGAAAAGTGCATAAATACTACCAGCCCGAATATTGATGTAAATACGCTCACTAGTGGCGAAAAGTACCAATTCGTCAGTCCTGTTGAGTCTCGGGTAGGGTCAGCGGAGTAGGCAGTAGGATTGCGAAAGGTCGTGGGTTCGAGACCCATCTCGGAGTACCTGTGGCTGATGTATTTTTAAGCATTTTTCATTCAGAACATTTACCAGTATAGCATTGTGCATGCAAAATTTATAAAATAAAAGATATTTTTGTTTAGGAATACAATTACTTGATTTAGAAGAACATAAGAATACAATTACTTGATTTAGAAGAACATTATTTTAATGATATTCTGTTAAAACTACAGCGACAAGCACAGCGTTGTTGTAATATTAAAGGTTGAGTGAAATGAAACCTACTTCAAAAGATTATAAAATATTCGTGACTGTTTTTAGGGATCCGTATCCAAAAGGTAAAACGGGTTACTAATATTAAAACTCCGCCTATCTGTCCGTTTGTCACCAGAGTCACATGAGCCATAATAGTTTAACACTTAAAATGTTCACAGATGGTTTATATTTATGACCGCTATAACGAATACAAAAAAATTGAATAAAATAAATGATTGAAGGGACTCCCATACAACAAATATATTTTTTGTTCGTTTCCGGTACTGAAGCCATCGTGCTCATGTCAGACTTGCTCTTGGCCGGTTTTTTACCAGAATAACAAAGCTGTAGACCAGAGGTTCCCAAATGATTTTTTCTCGTAGACCATTTTTTTTAAAATACTGGTTTCGGTGGACACTAAATTTGGTGCTACTAAATTTTTACCATATTCCCAAAATACGTTCAAAATGTGAAGATCTAACGATGGAAATTGGCGCCCTATTTTTATATCACGCCTACGTAGACCCCCGTTGAATCCCTCGTGGACCCCTGGGGGTCTACCTGAACCACTTAGGGAATCGCTGCTGTAGACCAATTCTGTTTACGTAATGTTTACGTAATAATCGTACCTCAATAGAACCTCAACTACTTGCATGTTTCCATTGTAGTATCTACCTGAAGTACAACATTATTAGTGCAATATCTTCCTCACACATCAATCATCATCATCATCAGCCCTTTTACGTCCTCACTGCAAGGGCACAGGCCTTCCTTATGAATAGTTAAGGAGGATAGGCCATGACCCTCCACACTTGCCCAATACGGATTTGAGGATATTAACGACTGCAAATGCAGCCGAGACCAACGGCTTAACGTGCCTTCCGAAGCAAGGAGTAGCTCGAGATAATAATTTTTTGGTCACCCATCCCGTTACCGACCCTTGCGACAGCCGCCGCGCTTATCCTCTACGCCACCGAGCTACTCCACTACACACATCAATGGCGGCAGATATATAACAATGCTGGACTTCAGGTAAATAGTGCAATGGTAAAATGCAAATCGTCGAGTTTCTAATGAGAAGCGATTATTACGTAAAGATTAGCAGAATTGGCCTGCTGCTCTGTTCTTAAAACCATCAATAATTTTAAGATATTCGAAATAATATTCTTATACCGTACATACTACCTACTTTTTATTTCTTTTTCAGTTTAGCATATTTTGCTCTTTATCCTCTAAAAATATATTATTTAAAAAACGTTCCTACCTTTAAATAAGTACCTACTGAATATTGATAAAAATTCAATATCAATAATGAGTCAAAGAAAGCCAATTAAGTAGAATAATTTATGATTAATTACGTTTTACAATTCATCTTCAAGAATATCGAAATTTAATGTAGTGAACCTCATAATATGCTAATATTATAAGAAAATCGCGAATTTAATAAAGTTAATTTAGAGCTTTGCAAAGTGCCGCTCTAACCTCTTGAGTGTCTCTCTCTCTCTACCGGACATATGGCTAGCATGTCGTGAATTTCAAAAAAAATATTACCTTGACTACTATAGCTCACAAAAACCGTTATTAGGGCATTCTATTACAATAATAATTACATAATACGCACATCATTGTCTTCGCTATAAAATTTCTGATCGTGTAAAATATATTATTTAGTTAGAAATACTCACGTTTATGCGTAAAGATGAAAAACAAATGACGATTATGATTTTTCGACTTGCTGACTCCAACAACGAAAGATGAAATATCGGATTCCCTCACATGTACACTGACACAAACACTGTCACATTATCACACATATATTCACGCGTCTATTTCATAAATTACTCGTTTCTAAGCAATCAACTGATACCGTAAAACAAAAATTTACATTACTTTAGCGCGGGAATTCGTAATGTCGGCCATTTGCTGTCCGCCGGGCCGGTTGACCGTTGGTGCAGACGGACCACGTGATATCGCAATGGTACCGTTGACAAAAAATATATATGAACAAAATTATGTAATACATTTGATGTCATTTCGATTTTGTTGATATTGACATTAATAAGGATAAATAATTATATCCTAATCAAAATTATATTAATATTATGAACGTATTTTAGTTTTTGTTCACTAATAATAATGATAAAACGACCAAAAAGGGTTAAATTGATATTTTTTTCGAATTGTGCAAATATTGTTAATTTTCTAAATAGTATTGTTCCATACCAACTTACTTTATAGGAGAAAACTTATTAGCTTAAATATAATGCAGCTTTAATTTTAGTGTCAAGTAGAAATAAATACACAGTTGTAACCGTTTATGACGACAACGTTAGAACAACATACCTGTGATATACAACAAAGGTCCCGGCTGAATGCTAAATGATAGCCTTATCTAAAACATTGTTTTTTTACGAAATTGTTTATTACTAAATACCTATTTCTTACGACCAGCTACACCGTAAACGATTTGAATAGATAGTATCTTTACCTGGTAAAGTATAATGGTCAACAAAAAGATCGCAAAGGCAAAACTAAACAAAAATGTCCTGTGTTTAGGGACTGTTATGATTTTTTACAAACAAAATACATGTGCTTGCAATATAATCAAAATCTTTTGTCTTGTGTTCTAAACTGACAAAAAATACGGATTTTATGAATACAAGAAAGTAATAATGTTTTTTCATATTATACGTTTTATGTGAAATAAACAATGCAATGGTTCTACAGAGAATGTTCTCAAGAAACGCATCTCTATATATGACTCTTTAGATATACCTACTCACGTCCACTTTCAAACATCAGTGTTGGATAGATAATGTCAATTTATTTTTATTTATTATGAAATAAAAAACGTCAGTTTAAAAAAAGAGTGTGAGTATTCATATGATTCTTACTACTTTTTGTGTAGTAATTGTTTTATCTATTATAATTGATAATAAAATTGTACTTTAAAAATACTACCGACAACTCGCGGCTTCACCCGCGTAGTGCGCGTGCGAAAATCGGGATAAATAATAGCCTATGGGATAAATAATATACTCATGTATAACCTATATTACTATAAAAATGTCATCCAAATTCATCGAGTTCTTTTTTCGTAAAAGAGCAACAAACATACATCTATACTAACAAACTTTCGCATTTCTTATATTATTATAGTAGGACACATCCAAACAATTTTTATGCTGATGGTATTTCATTACGTAATACACCAAAATGGCGGTTGGATTTGACAGCTATTTTGTTTGAAACGAAGTTATAGTATAAATAACTTCGTTTCAATCAAAATATCTCAGAAAAATGAGTAACGATTGGTTACGTTATGTTCCTAGATAAATAATCTCACTACTAATGATCATTTGAAAGGAAATATAAGAATATTTCACAGTAATATATGACAAAATATGGTCGACGAAACGATGAAAATAAACACACTTCAAAAGTTACAGCCCTTTTTCAAGCATATTTTTTGCTTTTTTTAACTTTTCTTACTTTACAAATAAACTATAATTATTTCTCAGTAGGTAATTATAAAAATTCATACCGTTTACGTCTCGAAAACATCACACTAACACTCACAAAACAGTCACTATAACAACGTTAAATTTCACTTCGACAATGAATGTCAGACAATTTGTTTTTATTACTTTTGGGTTGGCTTGGCGGTCCGAATCCATCTAGAATTGTTCCTAGTGTATTAAATATTAAGTAAAGAAACGAAATGTAAAGTCGGACCGTGATTCGGACTAAGCTAAGAACAAAAATCAACGACCAATTACATCAATCCGCTTATGCACATAGGGTGTGCGTCCGACACTTTAGACCATTTTATTTTACGAACATACGTATGTGCGTACGACACTCAATTTATTTTATTCTCAGAAATAATAATTTATTCTAAGAAATTAAGGTACAGAAAGTAGCACATCATCATTATCCCCATAGGTGCCACCCGTCCCGAATTTTCTGGGACAATCCTGATTTCAATGTTGTTGTCTCGCGTCCCGATTTATTTTTATTTTTGGTCCGATTATTGATAATAGGAAGTCTTAAGTGTCCCCATGCAGGTTTCACCACGATGCAAACGAAAGTGCCCTTAACGATAACGATACGTATTTTTATTAAATTAACCTATTTCTTAAAATATCGATGACATACATTGCACTAATAAGATTGGACTTTAGGTGGATAGTACATAAATTGTAAAATTAAAGTAGTTGAAAAGAAATTATTACGTAAATATTATCTAAATTGGTCTGCTGTACCCCACGTGGTCCAAGGTACTGTGTGCACACTGACCTGCTTTACTGGAGAATGGAGCTAATCTTAATTAAAAATCTGCGAGTAAGCATTCACTTTTATATCATTATCATTAGCATATCAACGTCCTCACTGCTGGAACATAGGCCTAACCAATAGATAGATCCAAATAAGAAAAATCTACCGGCATTTATGTTGATAACGCACAAGTCTCCATAGAATAGTCCAGTTGCTCTTCTTTCCATTTGAGTGCGCAGTAGAATCGACACGCCTTGTATAAAATACAAACAAATGTTTAATTTGAATCAATAGTCCTTTTATTGAAGTATTTTAAGACGCCGTCATTTTGTTTGAAATGAGATTTGACTACGGTGCTCTAGCCTTTCTCGATAAATGAATTATTCAACACGAAAAATAATTCAATTCGTTTCAGTAATCCCGAGATTATAAATTTCAACCATCAAATAAATAAACAAACTTCAGCTTTGTTATTGCTCCATAGAGTAGTATAGATAGAAAAGGAGCTAAGGATAATAATATTTATTGGAACTTCATATGTATGGAATCGAATATGCATAATTCTGACCATCTAGTGTAGATAGGTGCCACCTGACTGAGGGTGGAGTCTCTCCCGTACGTGATTAAATTAATAACTAACTAATAACCATAATTTTCTTAAAGGAAGCCCGTTGCCGTTCCCAGCATGCCCAGCGGATGACATCGACTGCCTGCGGCGAGGGATACGCACCTTCTTTTTGCTCATGGATAACGGTCACCTGGGAATGAGGACTATTGACCCTCACTTAGTGAACAGTATATCTTTAGTACTACCCACGGACCAAATGACTGTCCTCCTGAGAAGAGCAAACGTTACAGGTGGAAGATGGACGAAATTGACAAATAGAAGGTAGGAAAATAAGTACCTAAATAATTCGATCGTTTACAGAAAAAAGTTAACAAATTATATAAAATCTGGGGTCGATTGCAATCAGTCCGCTGCTATGAAAAAGGAAATACAATAAAAAATCCAAAATTGTTTTTTTTTCGGAAAATATAAACTGCATATACCTCGCTTTTAACGACTTTTAAATTGCTTAATGCGAAAAGTCGTGGGTTCGATTCTCATCTCAGGGTGCCAGGGATCAAGTGGATTTTTTAAGCATTTTGTATTAAGAATAATTTTCAGTATTATCAAAAAAAAACAAAATTAATCAAAATATAATAATTTTAAATTTCAAAATGGCGTCTTAAATTGCGTAAGTCATTATTACAATAATAATTCTTTATTTTTTACGCTGTGATGATAATTGCTAATTGAAATCATGATGTATTTTGCTTCAATAATGGTTTAACGCAATAACTAAATAATAATGAGCATTTCAAAAACCTAGAAATTTTTCATTCCAACTACTCCTTGGTTATTAACGAATAATTTTTTAATAGGCAGTTAATTTATAAACTTTCTTTTTCTAATCTTAATACATTATTGCCTTGACATTTTAAGAAATCATATAATCTACCTATATAATCTATATTCTATAATCTATAAATTACAATTATTTATATTATTCTGTTTTTCATATTATTAAGAGGCTACAAACACAAACTCGCTTTTATTTTTTTTATCTAAATTTGCAAATTCTCAGATGCTCAAATGATTATTTCAAGTCGTCAATATAATTGTAAATCAGTTTTCAATAATGCAGTTCTTTTGTCGTAAATAAACTTAAAACATAAGAACTAAACTTTGATTATAAATTGTGCTGTTGCTGTCAAGGTGGATTACTTTTACCGCCCATTTAACAGAGACAAGAATTTATTAGTAACTGGTACTAAATTTCGCAAGAGACAAACACAGGGGGTGTAACTCAGTGGTAGAGTGTCTGCTTCGCATGCTGAAAGTCCTGGGTTCAAATCCCAGCACCTCCATATTTTTTACCTTTACCTTTTGTTACTCGTCACTTCAAGCACTCAAAACGCAAAATTAGTTACTGTTTTACAGTGTGAATTTCACTTTATCTTTGTAAAGTACTTTTACGAACATGAAATAATAACAAGATGACAATAACTTTAATTCAACTTTGAATACCTTGTATTGGTGATTTTTCAAAAGTATCACGTACCTAATATGACTAAAAACCTATTCCTCGAGAACGTATCTCGCAGAAATAACTTTCATATTTATGATATATATTATTTGAGCTTATTTAATTGTTCATTTTATTTCTATTCTTCGGTATTCTTTTATCTCATTTGTTTTATAGAGCAAACTAAGTACAAGTCGTATCTTACAAATAAAAAAAAAATCGTATTCGTTTAATATTTGAAACAGTCATATTCTATTCAGCAATTAGTAATGAAGTACAATGTGTTTTTCCACGATTCAGATTTTTCGTCAAAATTTTATTACGTATGAGAGTTGTTACTACAACCCTTATTATGACGTAGAAATGATTTATTTAAAGTACGTAAGTGGTTCCCAACCAGTAATCCGGAGACCCCTGGGGGCATTCAATTACTCGATGGGCACGGGGGCTTGCAGAATTTAGAACGACGATTGTTTGCTAGCTAATTACAATACAATGAATAGGAAGAATGGGCCATGATTCACCACGCGGGCCGAATAAGGATCGGTTATCAACGGGTATCAACGAACACAGATGCAGGCGAGACCAACAGCTTAACGTGCCTTCCGAAGCAAAGAAGAGCTTGAGATATATAATTTTTTTCACCCATCGTATTGTAACAGCTGCATAACAACCGTATCGCAAACCGAATAACTGACGTCCGAAAAAAATTATTAATATAATTCAACCGTATCAGGTGTTAAGGATGAGTTCCTACACCATGAACTTTCGCAAACCGGGCCGTTGATGTGATTCCCAAAACAATGTCTTTTAAATTTTTTTTTAACAAGTAATGTTAGACATATTTGTAAAATAAAACACCATATGGAAACGGTGAAAGGAAATAAATGACTAAACGAGGCACATATCCTCCTTTCTTTGCATACCAATGGTTGTCAACAACTCGTGTCTGCTCTCAGGATATTCCAAACATGATCAGCAGGCCTATTCACTAACTCAACTGACAGCTTAATGTTGTAATCACCGTAAAATGGAACATTTCAAATATGTACAGATCCGTTATTTGTATGACCGCTTGCCCACAGAGCTCCCTTACCAATTTATTTCGATTCGTCCCAGAGTTACAGAATAAGGGGGCAGTAGTCTGTGAATAGCGTTCTAGAGCAGACATTACAGTTATTCCTGATATAGCTAAATGCTTATTGTATGATTTAATTATTATTCCAAATATAATCTGAGTAGCTCGGTGGCGTAGTGGATAAGCGCCGCGGCCCGCGATCGTTGTCGTTAAGCAACTTTCGCAAGGGTCGGTCATGGGATGGGTGACCAAAAATTATTATCTCGAGCTACTCCGTGCTTCGGAAGGCACGTTAAGCCGTTGGTCCCGGCTGGATTTGCAGTCGTTAATACCCCCCAATCCGCATTGGGCCAGCGTGGAGGGTCATGGCCCATCCTCCTTAACCATCCATAAGGAAGGCCTGAGCCCCTGCAGTGGGGACGTAAAAAGGGCTGATGATGATGATGAATCTGTTAACTACAGATTGAACCAATTTTCGATGTCGTGAATTTCGTTACACTGCCTTAGAATGCCATGACTATATGGAATTTAATGATGCATCATAATCATGTCTAATCATATAATACGAGGGTCAAACTGAAAGTTCTTAGAACTGGCCACTTATAAACAATATAATAAAAAAATAATTCTAAAATTTGAAAATATAACTCTTTGCCAATATTACTGAGTATATATTTCATTCATTTGTCATTTGTTTTACGATTTGGCGGCAAATTGAAAATTGTCTGTGTCACGTCATCATGAATTTAACACGAGAAAATTTTCGTGCAATGATTTTTTATGACTTTCGATGTCATTTAAGTCAACAAGAAAGTTATGATAGACTACGATTGGCCTTTCACGATGAAGCCCCATCTCGTGCGACTGTTTACAACTGGTTTAATGAGTTTAAACGTGGTCGCACTAATCTCACTGATGATTTACGTGAGGGACGGCCTTCTACGGCGACGACTGAAGATAACATCTGTGTTGTGCGGCGTATGATAGAGACTGACAAAAGAGTGACCTATCAACAGATTCGGACAATTTTAGGCATCGGTATGAGTCAAGTGCACAAAATCCTCTACGAACATTTAGCGGTCAGGAAGCTTTGCGCCCGGTGGATACCTCATAATTTGACTGAGGCTCAAAAACTCCATCGTGTGGATTGGTGTCGTAAAATGATTGAAAGATTTAACGGAGGTGACTCAAATGCTGTGTTCGACATACTAACAGGTGACGAAAGCTGGATTTACTGTTATGATCCTAAAACCAAAAGACAATCTGCTCAGTGGGTGTTTCCTTTCGAGGAGTTGCCAACTAAAGTGAAGAGAGATCGAAGTGCGGGAAAAAAAATGGTGGCCTCGTTCTTTGGAAGGATAGGTCATTTTGCAACAATTGTGTTAGAGGATCAAAAAACAGTTTCTGCAGAATGGTACACTACCAATTGTTTGCCACTTGTCTTGGAAAAAGTTCGAGAGAAACGACCTCGCAGTAGGATCCTCCTTCACCACGACAACGCCTCGTCGCACACCGCCAAGCGAACGATCGACTATTTGGCGATATCAAACGTTGAATTACTGGGTCACCCGCCGTATAGCCCCGACCTCGCGCCTTGTGATTTTTATTTATTTCCAAAAATTAAAGAAAAACTTAAAGGAAAGCGGTTTATGAATGCTGAAGAAGCGGTGGCTGCGTATCGCGATGCCATTGAAGAGACCCCTAAGGACGAGTGGGCAAAGTGCTTTTCCCAGTGGTTCCATCGCATGCAGCGGTGTATTGACGTGAATGGACAATATTTTGAAAAGATATAATAAAACTAATAACTGGCTAATGTAATCAGTTTTTGATTTTCTAAGAACTTTCAGTTTGACCCTCGTAAATGATCACCAAATGCTGAACATATGTCTCATGTACAATAGATACTGACTTCTTCATACAATTATTTTCTGATAACTACAAAACAATGAGTACTATGTACATCTCCTTCATTTTCTGCTTTGTTTCTCAGTTTCTCTTTAATTAATCTTCACCATACATTTATGCAATAGTTCTACTAATATATAAAAACTAGCTGTAACCCGCAGCCTCGCCCACGTGGTCCGAGGGTACTTTGTGCACACTGATCTGCTAACTGGAGTCTTAAGCTAATCTTAATTAAAAGCTGCCAGTAAGCATCCACCTTTATATAATCTCCATTAGCTTATCAACATCCCCACTGCTGGGGTTATAGGTTTGCCCATTAGATGAAACCAATTATGGAAAATCTACCGGTGTTTCTGTGTATAATGCGCATTTTTTTATGGCATAGTCCAGTTGCTCCTATTTTATTTTAGTGCGCAGTAGAATCGAAACGCCTTGCAGAAAATATAAACAAATGTTTTCTTTGAAATAATAATCCTTTTATTGAAGTTGATGGTCAGCTTGTTTTTGCTTTCTCAATTCAGCATTTTTAGAGAGTTTAGTACGTGAAATTTTGCCAACGAATATTCTGTCATCTCTTCAATTTGTAGGTATCCAACGTATATTATTTCGTCTACTCCATATTTTTTTCACCTAATTTATTATTTAACTATGAATACTTTGAATTTAAGCTAAAACTGTTTCCTACCGTTTCGAGTGTTTTTATTTTTAGTCATTCATAATTAGAATATTTTTCACAAACATAATTAACGCCCCTCAGTTAAATATTAAAGTATCTCTTTATTATTTTGTCGTCCGAATAGTAATTCTACACTGAAATATATTATTAAAAAAGCGTACTCACGCTGAATTAACGCTCATCTTTACATGTAGGAGAGGAGGGATTTTTTTCCAGAATGTATTTCCACCACTTTGTCGGTGTGATTAAAGTGTAAACCATGCTAAATTGCATATTTCTAATACAAATTGTTTTTGAGCTAAAGCTTTTTGGATTAAGTTGTTCTAAATATTTTTTTATGGCTTTACTAACTACCTTCCTGTGACGAGTATTCCAAGGACGACAGATTTCGGTTTTTAACAGGTGGAATTTGCTCAGTATTTTGTTTTTCTTTGGCTCCTACATTATAGTCGGATGGTATTAATATAGCTATGAGATACGTGTGATTGTTTGTATTATGCACGATTATTATATCAGTTTTAACATGTATTTCCCACATGGTTTTAGTTGTTAGTTTCTTATATTAGGTGTTGTGTGGGAGCTTCTTTCATTTTCATGGCCAGGTACCAATATACATACTGGACCGGGTTATTTTGTCGTCTGACTTAGTATGAATTTGTATATACTAAGTCAATATGAAGGTGGTATTTGTTGTTTCTTAAGCAAGTTGTATTTATTTTCTTTATCTATATTAGCTTAATCTTAAACTGCTCTAGCAAATTGTCTGTGTAATTTCTTATTTATCCATTTTTCATTTTTATTCTTGACTATTGCTTTTTTGATTTGTCTAAATGTGTATTATCTTGTGTTCATTTTAATTATGTTTCTATTTCTGTTGCTTCCTTCACAATTGAGTTTTTATTCTTATTTCAATCATTTTGAACTACTGTTTCACTTTCGCTTTCTAAATATTGTTTATATTAAAGCACTTGTACCTTATATATATTTACTACATTTAATAATTCTCTACCTGCTTCTGCTATTGGTAAATATTTAGCAAAATAAATTCCTAGTTTTTGTATCTATTTTTTTAGATAAGAAGCTTTATATTTTATTATTCCAAATGAATAAAGTAAAACTGGTATTGCATATGTATTTATTTGTTTTATAATATTACGTGAGCTTAAATGTGTATTTAGTAATTTCTTTATTCTTTTAAAATATTTATTATATTCTCTATTCTGGTTATGGCCTATTTTACTGGATTCAGTCACTCCCAAATATTTATATTATTATCTATTCCCAATTCTTTAAATTATTCACAATTGAGTAGCACATTCCTTCCCCTGTTGTATTATTTCTATACATTGGCTGAATACCTATGTAATGTATTATTATTCAATCCAAAACTCATTCCTATATCTTTTGTAAACATCTCAACATTATCCAGCATTACTTTTAAGTTACTACTATTCTTTGCATATATTTTCAAATCATCCATATACAATAAATGGTTTATTCAGAAGCTGTCCTTAAATTTGTAATCCTTATTGTTCATATTTATTGAGAATTATTATTATTATGCACTTAGTTCTTGGTCTCCCAAACCATTTTCCGTCATTGAATATATGTCACGGATGTAGAAGACCTTTATAGTAATTTCCTTTTACTCCGTCGTTCGAGTCGACGAGTTTCATGCTGACTTACAGACTAATACATTCAATATACCAGCATGTTGTGCCTGCGCAGCGTATACGTACACAAACCCAGTACCCAGTAGTACCTACCAGTATTATATATTATCAAAAACACTGAATCTCTCATTATGTGAGGACAATGTATTTTGTTGTAAAGCATAGAAAGGTAATGCAAAACTACGAGTAATTTTCGCCGAAGCGCAAGGTTGTCATACTGACATGACAAGGTTGTCATGCTGACCATACCCGATACAATACCGAAGGATACAGAAAAGGATAGTAGCTTTTTTATACAACCAACATGCAAACTTCTGCTGGACCTTTTCTATCATAAGGGAATATTTATTTTCATGGGGATCCCATTTTGTCTTTATAATAAAGATATATCTAGCGAACAAAAATAACCCAAATAGCACTCTCAAAAGTGGCTTTAAAACAAAAATATTCATGTCAAAATATTTTAGAATTTTCCTGTAGCTCAAATATTCAGCTACTACTCATTTTTCTTTTTAATTGATGCTCCGCCACTTCTTCCGCACCTTTTTGTATTAATTAGCTGTCGCAATAAACGTTTTTAGTTTCACTCTATTTCCACTATTTCCATATTAATGATTGGAGATTTATGGAACCGAAAGAAAATACAGGTTTCATAAAAATGATGTATTTAAGTGCAAAACAGTACCTACATTCTGATTACAGACAGATATTTACAAAAACAAGTGACACCATACCGCGATGTACAAATAATGTGGCGCTATCTATTGTAGTAACCGAAACAATAACTATTAATTCTTAACATGTCGTGATAATCCAAAAAATATATTATCCATTATTTTATTCTCGAAATATGTTCGTTGAACAAAAAAGAGTCGGTAGTTTAATCATATCCTCAACATAAAGATCTTTTGGTTATGAAATGTTTTGATATGTATGTTTTGATTATGAAATGGAATTTTTGGAAGAAATGTCTATGATTAGATTAGTTAAATATACTAATTATCTGTTTCATACAAAATTGAAATACCTACATTCGTTGACAGTATGAAACAGCTGATTATTTTTTCTCGTATTCAGTGTTGCTCCCATAGCAAAAGTTGTGCAGTATATTTAATCTCATCCACCCCGTGGGGTGACATATAATAATATTGCACCTTTTAATAATATGTACTAGTTAATTAAGGACGGTTATTTGTAGTATATTTTCAAATTGTTCTTGAAAAAACATTTAAACTTGAGCAAGTTTAGCGAAACCTCTTGAAAGTAATGTGTAACCTACAAACTGTCATGTCCCAAAACAGATGTGATATTAGATTTTTTCGTAAGTCGAGTAGGAAACAGGAAGTTTTTCGAAATATTATTCGATGGTGTTTTACTTATTCTATGGAAAATGTTCCATATCTAATAACTTTTTCAAAGGACATCATTATTACTTATATTATATTTATAGATACACATGGAATTATTATAATAAGATTTCTATAATTAACCAAATATGGAATACATACGATTCGCATAACAATGTTAACTAGCACAACAACACGAACTATGCAAATATTTTTTCTTATGACACTTCGTGTGATACATTATCGGTGCCATTTGATTATCCTACGTGAAACAGACATGACGTATTGGAAATATATTTTATGCATCTATTTGTTATCGTTTGTTAGCTGCGAGGAAAAAACAACGGGTGAGTGAATAATAACACCAATTTTAATGTATTTGCATTAGGTGTAATACATTTATTCAGGTTATTGTATTGTTTATTTGAAATCTCTTTAAACCCATAATTGGGAATGGTGTATAGCAGGGAATAGAATGTATAGCAATGTAGGAATGTATAGCAAATCCGAGAGAGTTATTCAGCAATCCCAACTTTGAATTTCAAACAGATTTATGTGTTAGGATGAATTAGGATCATGACTCCTACCTACTCAAGTCTCCGTAACCTACCTACTATACACTATAACGTGATGATGATGAATTGATGACTAATTCGTTTGTCCATCTCAATAAATAGCTAATTACTGAAAATATTTAATAGATTTGTAACACTAGTAACTACTTGAATAATTACGTGCTTCTGTTAAATAATTAATAAATACCTACTTAATGATGAGAAATGGTAGAGTAAAGAACACAACAATATTATTCAAATAATATATGTAAGTGCCTAGACAATGTTAACTTCATTGAAGGTTGAACTACCAATTACGTTTCCACCTACACACAAACCTATAAAAATAAATCTTCGCTCACGGTGTCTCGACGGTTTCTAGCAAAACTTTATTTCGGATATTCTATTCAAGAAATATATCTAAATTGGATACAATTACGAAATCTGTACAATAAGCTCGACCTTCTTTGGATTTTGACTCGTGTCTCTGAGTAACAGTCTTATTTCATGTTTCAGAGTTTTAATTTGGATAAATATCACTTTATATTGCATTGACGAGAGCTATTTTGGTAAACTTTGAATGGTGAAATGTTTAATCAACTAGTTAGTTAACCGAAATAAATTTTCAGACTGATTAAATTTTTCTATCACTAACACAACTTCGTCGGTTTTTGTCTTCCACACATCCATCTAATAAATTATTGCACCCACATTCAATTGACATCCTAGCGTCCAATTTCCCGCCTAAGACTCTGCTTTGCTATTCTTTTAAAATTAGTCTCAAACTCGACATTGAGCACACCACTGATACAGCATAAAGGTTCTGTTGTAGTATTATCTAGTAAACTGCCGGCTGGTTTGGTTATTACATAGACGCCTTTGTATTTGTAATATAAATATTTATTTAATTAATTTATATTGTATAACAATTTATAGAAACTTATGAATAGACATTAGTTTATAAACATTGAATATATAAACAATTGCTATTGAAGATTATAATATTCATATTTAAAATCATAGACTATAAAAGTATTTATGTTGCACGCAACAGATTCAATTAAATATAACTAGCATAGAATAGCACTGCTGATAATACAAAACTGTTGGCTTTACTTTCCATATCATTCACATGAGTTGTTCATTCAATCCATTTTATTTATAAAATAATTGCGACAATAGTGTGAAATAAAACGGAAAGTCAAAAAGTATTTTTAGAACAATATCTCGTCTCTGTTTGCGCATCTTCCCGACTGTCACGTTTGCTTGTTAGCAATCTAGCGGGTCTGATTTTTTTAGGATATACCAAATAACTTCTTTTTAGGGTTCCGTAGTAAATAAGGAACCCTTATAGTATCGCGGTTTAGCTCTAAAAAGCCCATCCGCGATTTATGAGTATACACGTTTATTACTCCAACACTTTACCACTTGTAAAATAAAAATAAAAAAGAAAAATAAAGGCATGTAAAGTGGGGATGAAGGAAAACTAACACACTTAAGTTGGTGCTACAAGTTAACGAGTAATAATCGACCAATTATATTAAACTCGAAAATTTCGAGCTACTCCATAGTAAACACCAAATATGATTTTATTTTACTATTTTTAATGGAATGGTACGGAACCGATTCCGATCACACTTGGCCGGTTTTTAATTTATGTACTGTAAAAGTAAATGTAGGCATCTTCTTATTCGCAAAATGTAAACATTCTATTTTATGTCATCACAGCTAATGTAACATGCGGTCCAAACGAGTACCTCGACGACTGCCCCACTAAATGTCCTTCTGACTACTGCCCTAAGTACGACGGTGAAGACAGATTTGCCTGTAACAAGCCCAAAATATGCCCAAAACCAGCTTGCAAGTGTAGGTTCAACTACCGGCGAGCGTGCAATGGCACCTGTATACCAACGCGAAATTGCCGTAAGTATCTAAATAAGAATCATTTTTCAATTTATATTGCTTAAAGTAGTTACTACTCATTTTTACATTTAAGCATATCATAAGATATAATAATAAAAACTTTCGATTTTTAAGGACACCAATATAAACCTCGATTACAAAAAATTGGTCGTAATTAGATCAATTAAAAGTAATGGTAAAATCAGAAACTTCGAACAGTAAAATATCAATAGTATTGAAATCCTACAAGTTCCTACACAATTATCGAGCTTACCAATTATGTAACAGACTGTAGATATATGAGATACAAAAAATAAAAAATGCTTATAAAATGTCTCAGGGGAAAAGCTTTAAATACATTTTTATTGCAGCACCATTCCCGTGTAATAGACCCAACGAAGTATTCAACCCATGTCCTCCTTTGTGTCCAACTGACCAATGCAGTCAAGCTACACCGACAGGAGAATGTCCTCCTCAATTTGGAAACATTTTGATAGTACTACCGTGTAACCCAAGATGCAGATGTAAACCACACTATTGGAGAAACAACGGTGTCTGCGTGCCTTATGATCAATGCCGTAAGGAATATACAATAGATTTGATTAAAAAATATATTTTTAACTATTATAAATCAATTAGTGGGATCATCATTAGCAAGCTTATTTCCTCAAAATTAGGGCACGGACCTTCCGGAATAGTTCGAGAAAATATTTTTTGGTCACTCATCCCGTGACCTATGCGAAAGTTGGTTAGCAACAACAATCGCGGGTGTGTGACCACGCGAAACCGCTGACTGAAAACTAGTACGAAATAAACAAAAAAGATTAGAAGATAACACGACTTGCCTTTCAGATTGATCAACTAAAATGTATAATAATTTTAAAAAAGATTTTTACAGAAATCTGCAATTGTATCAGATTGAAGACATTTCGAAATTTATTTTTTTCTTGTTTACAGCTAACATAATAGCAGCACAGACAAATAGCACGGAATGTGAAGAATACGAAGACGCAGCGATTCCACTTTAAATAATAAGCTGTGCAAACAATAAACTTTATATTTATCTGAATACAGTTTATCGTTCCAACTTCGGCATTTATTGTTATTGAACATTAATTTTCTTCGTTATTATATGTATAAATTTTGTTTTAAATAAAGATTTATATATTCGATACACGTGTTTCTTATTATGAATCGCAATTACGGTTTATTGAAAATGGTAGACTTTGCATTACTTAATCTATTGTTCCTACTGTGACACAAAATTAAAATGCCAGCTTTAAATATTATGTGAATCATACTAGTTAAGTATGCTAGTACCTAATTATTCTTTATAATACAAAAAAAAACTTGTTCATGCGTTTATAGATAGTCTTGTAGAAAAAAATACTTATAAAATTCAACCAGCTCCTGTACTCGAGACTAATTATTTAGATACTTTTTCTTTTCATTTCTTTCTACAAATATATTTAAATTGTATTTATATTACAATACTTATGATCATTATGATATTGCATCATACATATATAACCGAATGTACGGTTTAGATGTTAATACCTAGATTTTTTTCAAAAGGCATACATTAGTCTTCTTTAGCGCGAAAAACAATCATAATCTCAATACCTGAGAATGTATGAAATAGTTTTTATATTAATCCCGTAAGGAATCAGATTTGGGACTTATAGTACAAGAGCAAGAACTAAAATTTACTAGATTTTTGTACTAGTACAGTATGTGGAAGTAGGGGAGACGGAAGGGTTACGATACTGCTACGGTAATGCTACGGTGGTTGCAATTGATATGCGGTCATATCAACTTACTAAGGATTTTTTAATTCCGAGAAATCAGTGGGTCTAAATTCAGTATCTTGATCCCTCTCAAAGATATAGCGATTGTGTTATCGATTAAATATTTGCTTCTAACGCTTGCCTTGGACAATTCCAAATAAGTCAAATTAACGATATCGTTAATCCAATATCTTTTAATAAAATGTCACCATCGCAATTACTATCACATATCAAATAATCGTGATGTGAAATTCGTGAATCTCTTTCAAGTGTCATTTGGTCCTAGAAATGACAATGACAATTAGGTCCTAGGAATGTTTCGAGTCACCTATTTTGAACACTTGTTTCCCGTACAAATGTTAGATATACTTTTGATTACTCAGTCTCCATTGCAAAAGTCAGAAGCTAGAACTTCTGATGGTGCGGCACAGTGATGTAATGTGAAGTAAATTAACATGTATTGAAAGTAAAACAAAATTCAATATTTCGAAACATGTTGACCACCCTACAGACAAACGATTCAAAAATATTAAAAAACGGCGTCATGCGAATTAGAAGTCGACCGATAAGGAGATTTTAAATGATTCAATCAAAAATAGAGCTCCTAACCTCAGCACTGAGTACTGTGAGATTTTACCCTTAGTACTTCTTCATAGTAATGTAACCACTGTTAGAAAACGCACAAATTTTTGTTAAGAGCTCTCAGTTTTCTGTAAGATAACAACGTAATGGAAATGCCATCTATATAGCCACGGCAAAGATCGTGATTTTCCATTTGTATGCAAAGAAAAAATAATATCTCAAACTTTCTGTCTATTTTTAGATTAAATCTGAGTGGGAACAGTGGTGCCACCTTCAGTAGTGATCTTCACGTAACGGCCGAACTTAATTTGAACCTGGCTGATAAAGGCGAAACATACGTCAGTCATATTACAATGGACATTAGTAAGTATATATGTATATATATCATAATTCACTACTGCGGTTAAAAACTTATTAAAGCCATTTTCTGTTCCGACTTCAAAATCCAAGTAGGAGGAGGTTATATATGTTCGATGGCAATGTTTTTTTTTTATCTATTGCCACCGATATTTCGTTGACCGATTTAAAAAAAAAGTCTTTTATTATTCGACAGCAAAATGGACCGAGGTGATCCCATTTAAAGCAGCCGTGACCAACAGTTTAAAGTGCCTTCCGAAGCACGGAGAAGATAATAATTATTTTGTCACCCATCCCGTGACCGACCTTTGCGACAGTTGCTTAACTACAACGATCACGGGCCGCGACGCTTATCCACTACGCTTCCGAGCTACTCGTTAGTACTAAACTTTAGTATCATCATCAGCCAATAAACTTTACCACTGATGTGACACAAGATTCGCCGTAAAATGAGGGAACGGAAAACACGGTTCATGCAAAACCCGGAGCGGACTCAGAATTGATGAGTGCTAACATCTGAAGTTGTAGCAGCGATCCACAACTTAACGTAGTTTTTTAAAGTCCCTATGCGACGACAAAGCTTATTTACAATTATTATTATATTACGAACTTGATGACGCAGTGACTGACGTAGGTATTCAGATGCGGAAGTTAAGCAAGTTTCGCAACACCCTCGAGCTCTTCCGTGCTTCTTTTGGCACATTGAACCGTTGGTCATGGCTGCATCTAGAGTCGTAAACACCAATCAATGCGATTTGGCCCGCGTGGTGGATCATGGCCGATCGTTTCCATCCATGAAGGAATGAATGGATGAAGGTCTATGATTATTTAGGAAACTTAGGAAACAACATTGCTCAACTCATTGGTCTAGTAAATTTGCGTAGGTACCTGCCGCCAACAAGTTTCAAACTCGCACACTTAAGATTAATGCTATTTTAAACTGACTGTACAAGTAGAATTACTTACATACTCGTAGGTACTCGTTACAAAGTTTTAACAGAAATTTGGAAACAATTAGGTAAGGCAATTTAAGAGATGGTTTACCTAAGTGGAGGTACCTAAATTGTTTCAGTCCAATTTCTAAACAATAACTTTGGTACAACATAAATAACTTTCGTAGTAGCTCGGTGACGTAGTGGATAAGCGCTGTTGTCCGCGATCGTTGTTGTTAAGCAACTTTTGCAAGGGTCAGTCACGAGTTGGGTGACCAGCTACTCCATGCTTTGGAAGGCATGTTAAGCCGTTGTTTCAGGCTGCATTTAAAGTCGTTAACACCCTACAATCCGCATTGGCCCTGCGTGGATGGTCCAGGCCCATCCTCCTAAACCTAAATAAAGAAGGCCTGAACCCATGCAGTGGGGATGTAAAAGATAATAAATTAATTTTAATAATTTAACTATTCTAAGTATCGAAAATATATTTCATATTTAAGAAATATTCATTAGCTTTTTCTTTGTTGAGAAAATATATGAAAGTTAAGTCGGTCAAATGCTTTACTAAAGACATTATTCACAAAGTTAGCAAACTGTTACAGCTATTTTCTTAACGCTCTTCTACTAACTAGCATAAAAGTTACCTACATTTACAATGAGGTGGTTCTGCCGTAACATTCACAAAATGAAACATTATTGTGATATTGTTCCAGAATAATGAAACAGCGTGCATTTTTGAGAACCACATTATAATAATAGATAAGTAATATTGCTAGTTATTTACAATTTGTTTTATGTAACGCGGTGTTTGACTAGGCTTCCTCAATTTTTATTTGGATAAAATATTTTACTATAAAATATTCGTTTATCATTTTAACTATCAACGATACATTGGAAGTGTGCACAGGATAAGCAAAGTATGTCACAGCTTCTTGTCAAGTTTCTGCCCCGGTCGGAAAACAGGAGTGGATATTGAAAACCAATCAACGCTTGAAATAGATCATTAACATTATTGGTTATTTCTGTGACTTATTTGCATTGGTTTGTCGTCCAATGAAATGAGATTGCAGATGTTGCCCGTACTCCGCATGCGAACATCATCGAGCTTTATACATTGTCTCAGCGCGGTAGAGAGAAATGATACCAACTTCCAGACTGTAGATCTCTCTTTAATTAAACAATATTTGTCGGGAAATATAGTTAGGTGAGAAACCTAACTATCGAAATCTATCGCGTTAATACCCGTCTTATACAATCTAACAAATTGAATAGTCGGCAATGGTTACTATGGTAACGTTTTGATTCCCTATAAACTTCAACTCCCATTTTCATCCCTTTTGTGTTTTTCATGATAAAATATATTTTGTTTTGTTATAAAACTTCTACTGATTCGATTTTGATAAAATGAAAAGAGGCCCCACCTCGGTAGTTTTTTTTTAAATATATATCGCCTTCAAATATATAAGTAGTTAATCTTCTTCTTTTGGATTTTGAAGTCAGTAAAAAATTTGTTACTTTGACAATTTCGCAAAATTTTTAATTTACTAATTTGGTATACTACACAAAAATGTTATCTTTCAGCATCTATATGGTTCAATTGACCGTGGTATAACCGTAAATCTACGCTATTATCTCACAGAATAAGTAGCTAAATCATTTAGTAAATTTTTTCGACTTCTTTTTAAAAGATTGATGCAGTGGAGTTAAGACGGAATTCGAAATCCATCACTCAAGCTTTATTTTCACTTGCTTTGCCCTCCCTCGCTTTTACCGAAGAATGGAATGGACCTGTCGCGTAGCTCAGGCATAAATTTTCAAGATTTTTTATAGGTTTCAGTAATTACTTGAAGGTCATAAAAATATAAACTGAACAACTACACTTTGCAACATAGTGTTACATAGTTTCATATTTTTCTAGACTTGATCTAATATTTAGATAGTATTCGGTGGTTTTATTATATTCACCCAAATGATTTAGGTAATTTTTCAGTCAACTGTAACGTAAAAATAAAAACTTTCGTGCATGCCTATTTGTGTATGTTTTTATTACAATCCATTAGTAAAGTAAAAAAATACTCAACATTTGCACTATAAGTAACTATTTTTTGATTTGGTATGCTTCCAGGGTCCAACAGTGGCCCACCAGACCAACGATTAAGAATTGACCTACATTAAATAAATGATTTTGAATTTGAAAATTTCCAAAACTTTGGTCGTACGTATAACGGCTCAGCTGCAAAAGTCTTTCCATGTTCTGTAGTAATAATCACTAAATGTCACGGGGAACTCAATTTAATGTATAATACATAAATTATATAACCTACTTATCATATTATTTCAGATGAAGTTGAAAGCAACGTTACATATTCGTGGACCGAGAGGAAAGGTGTAGACAATGAAGATTATATTCTATTAGGACCTCCAAAAATTGTCGTCAGGAACAGCCGTACACCGACATACTTTTTGCAACAAAGTACGTATTTACAATTTCTATTACCGCATTGACCAATGGTCAGTAAGTTCGGCCAGTGATTATGAATGCTAAGCCACCTCAGTTAGGTAGTTACTTAATGGTGGACCAGCATCTATTAATCTTCGGTTAAGTTCAAATTTGCCACCTTTTGAGAAACATATATCGGTACATTTGGACGATCATTAGAAGTAAGTAGTCGAACTCCACTCCAATGTAACTTTTTTGTGTTTCGCCTGATGGTTTCTTTTTTACTTTTTAGTTTGATTTTAGCTGTCGTGTTGTTTAATTATTTACTAACAATATTTTGATCTGATAAATGCATTACGAGCTGCCAGCATACGCAAAATCATGAGAATCATAGACTATTAGGATGTGGTTTGCATTGTAACGGGACCTGCGTGGACCTAAGGCGAGAATGGAGCGATTATCGAGACTTATTAAAATAGAGACAAAATTAATTAGAATTCGGGATGCAGGACAATGTCATCGAAATCGAGAATATCCCGAAAAATTCGGGAAGTGTGGCAACCCTGGTTAAGTTAAAGGTTTCTTCTCGAGGCAGCCAAAAGGCACCGCGTTTATGTAGGTTTTGTTTTCTCATGAAAACGAAATAAAAAAAAAATATAGAAATGATATTAAAATAAAACAAGAAAAAAGTTTCTTGGGTATACTTGGGTATAAATGATATAACTATAACTTCAATACAATAAATTAGACGTACGCCAAAACTATCTTAAACTAATTTATTCCTTTTTAAGGTAGCTTTCCATACATTTGATGTAACGTGTGATTATCGGTAATAGTATATTAAACACTACCAGAAAAAAAAATGTAACCTATGTTTTTTCTATATCCTTGTATTTTGCCTAAATTCATTCTATATATTCATATTCTATATTGTCATATCCGTTATCATAATGGGTCAAACGCCATTTTTCGGGTTATCATAAAATTTTCTGGGTTCAATTCCCGGCCGTTTAATATATAAAATTAACTTTTCTATAATCTAGACGGGGCCGGAGGCGCTCTTACTTGGGGGCCAGAATGGCACGGCAAACAGATTGTCTGTTCTAGTTACTTAAGATGCTCTTTAATCCACTTTAATCGGTATGCTACAAAAGACTAATATTAGCACAGATATCATCATCAGTCCTTTTACGTCCCCACTGCAGGGGCTCAGGCCTTCCTTATGGATGGCTAAGGAGGATGGGCCATGACCCTCCACGCTGGCCCAATGAGGATTGGAGGGTATTAACGACTGCAAATGCAGCCGGGACCAACGGCTTAACGTGCCTTCCGAAGCACGGAGTAGCTCGAGACAATTTTTTTTGGTCACCCATCCCGTGACCGATCCTTGCGAAAGTTGCTTAACGACAACGATCGCGGGCCGCGGCGCTTATCCACTTTATATTTCTTAATTTTTTCATGATTTTTATGGGCGTCGTTTTCAAATTATTTGCCTAGGGCGGCAAGTTTCATTCAGTTAGCACTTGTTTCAAATTCACATAACACATAAAATTTCATTTAGGTACTTAGCATCTAATTTTATAATAATGATTATTATTTATATAGGATAAAAATAAAAATGAAATGAAACGTTTGTTAGCATCACTATAATTCCGGCAATGATATAATTACTTATATAAAATGATTGATGTGCGCGACAGGAATTTGGAGATACGGATCACGAAGAAAATTAAAACAACTTTGAAAAAAAAAATGAAAACAGAATTTTGTGATAAAAATAAAATACATTTTTTTGTGTAAACGAAAAACGACATCGACGATATAATTTAGACTATGTAGTTGTTGCAGTTTTCTTGATATAAGAGCAAAACTACTGATCGGTGGCACACCTTGAGAATATTTCCTTTCAAACAAAATTAAATCATCAGAATCCATTTTGACCTATAGAAAAACTACAGTAATCGACGATTGTGTGAACGCGTAGACCACCATGGCCGAACTTTCTTTGATGATTATACCCAAAATCCACACGATCATGGGCCATTGTAGGCGATCATGCCGTCTACACAGGCCATCACCAATGTGATGGCCTGTGTTCGCCATCATGGCCCACAGTGTGGAGCTTATGTAATGCGATGTTTTTAAATTAGGTTAGGATTACGCTCCACCATGAAAGCGTCTGCTCGGTATTGTATTATACTAAAAATCCTTTTTTGTTTCAGATAGTGATGACGCAAAAACAATAGATAATGTTCTACAAGCGAAACAATCTATCATGGACCATTTGTCTAATGAAATAACTGCTTCATTAATGCATTGTGTTTTTGACAATTTCAGACTTTTTGCAAGTAAGGTGCCTGTGAAATACTATTATAAATATTATTAGAATTAAAATTTGCCTTTTATTTAATATAATTCATACTGGAAGAAATTGTAATCAATGCACAAAATTCACGTGTAACGAAACAGTGACACATATTCAAGTTTTTTAACCTGCAATGAGGAAGTATTTAAAAAAAATGAATTCCCGAAATCAAACTTGATGTCGCTACCATACGTTCTTGATTTCTCCATGGCAACCTTTCCGGTTATATTTCAAGTTTAAAAGTAAATTAGTTTTCAAAACTGAATAAACAACTCATATTCTATTACTCATATTTTTCTTCGTATTTGTATTGATATCTAAGTTTCGAACTTTTCAAATTCCAATTTTTTAATATTCGTTTCGTTCGTTTTTATATTGATATCTTTTCTAGTATTGATACTATATGTTAGTTAGAAAGAACAGTAATGACTGTCTTTGGTCCATTCGTTTCATGCAAAAATCAACTTTCTCTAGAGTCGCCATCTAGTGGAGGTGGTTTTTAATCGCTTTCGTTTTTTTAAATACTTCCTCATTAATGGTGATAAATATCTATAAATACACTGCTATTTATGATATAACATACTTGCAGATTGCACATGGTGGTTGAAGACTGACTTTTGTCAATAAGCCAAATTTTATAATATTAGGATTAAATTAAAAAAATAACTATCTTTTTGATATTATAAAATTAAGAAAATCTTAATTTTGGTTTATGTTATTTCGCAAATGCAATGTTTCGTCTACCCTTTATTATAAAGCATTATGTATCATTTAAATCGCGCTAACACCGTCGAAACTACGCGTGTCTTATACTATACGTCAGTGTACTTTGGAAGGGGCAGGTTACTACTAGAACTTTTTGGTAACGCCTCCAATACAGCGGTAGGGGCCGATAGAATGTTCTAGGTCCTAGAACATTCTAGATGTGGTATCGGCCCATATAAATACGCGGTGGACTATTCCTCCAGGCATTCTTTCAGTGACATCTCGCTAGTTAGATCGCTTGTATTCGAGATCTAGTAGAGGTGGGTAATATCAGATTTTCATTATATCGATTCGAAACTAAATGTAATATCGGATTCTGAAAGTATATATTTTTTGAAAATATACCTATATGTGTGAATCGATCTGTATTCAGTAATCTCAGCCATCATAAACACAATCGTAAACAAGTAACAAAACAAATCATGCAGAATGTCATGTTCACACTTGCTAATTTAGCACGGGAAAATAAACCGGCGTGCGATTAACTAGCATGCTTATTCACAAGCCTCACTTTTCGTATGCTTCGTATTCTTCACAAAATGAAGCCTATAATAAAACGGATGGAAACAACTTTAACTCTAATACGCTAAGGTTTCAAATCCCAAATCTATAAATATCGGATATCGAGCGAAATACCGAATCCGACGAATATTACGATATTGATACTTTATATGTTTCAATATCTGTATACGATGTGTCTATCGCAGAATACTTTTACTCCCCACTTAAGCGTAAACTAGTAAAATGAACTCTCGGGACGATCAAGTCAAGCAGTGCTGTGAAGTAAAATTAGTGACTTAAATAAGAGAAGTAAAATGTGTATTTTGTTATGGAATTATTTTTGTAAATTTTAAATTGTTAAATGAAAAGTCGGATTGTGAATTTAATTGGCGTCAATTATTTAACCCAAACCGTTAGCTCGTAACAATAATAACCTTAACCATAGGAAAAAAAATCGTGCTGAGAACAAATTTTTTCCTGTACACAAATTTTGACCTGACATAACTGCTAGTATCACAAACGTCCATTAAACTTGTCATTAGTTTAAAGACACATTATATATTGATACAAATTTAAATATAGAACATTCAATACAGCTTAAAGCTGACATTAAACCATAATGGATGTTTGTACAACTGACCTATAGTTTGCCTCGAAACTCGAGTCAATAAAATACCTCTATAGTGTATTTTATAGACAGCAAACTCGAGTCTATGTACACATAGACACATCAGCAAATCAGGGGCTCAATTATTTTAATTATTTTGTTATACAATGCTTTTTACTACATCACAAAATAAAGAACAAATGTGTGGCCATCAATTTAACAAGATGTCATTTTGCATATAACATTCTAAGTGGCAAAATGCATATCAATAATGAAAAGGATTGGGTTTTAGTAGATGAAATTCAGTTCAGAGAATTTAATATTGGATTAAAGTAAATTAATTTTCAAACCTCAAGAAATAACTCATATTCTATTTGTACTTTTTCACATTTGTATTGATACCTAAATTTTGAACTTTTCAAATTCCAGTTTTTTAATATGTTAGTTAAAAGGAACGGAAATGACTGGCTTTGGTTCATTCATTTCCTGCCAAAATCAACTTTTGCTAGAATCACCATATAGTGAGGTAATTTTTTGTGCTTTCTTTTTTTTCTTAAAATACTTTCTCAATATGAATGAATTTTTGTATTCTAAAAATTGTTGCCAGTAACTACAGATAATTATCAGATATTTATCCCATAACTATTTAAAAAAAAAAAATCTTGATAATTATGAGCCCTGATGCAAACCTAATTTAAATATGATTGAGGAAAGAATGCTTGTATAGATAATCAGAATAGGAAATTGCACAACAGAATAACTCTATTTGTGTTAAATTTCTAAAATCATCTTTCATACAATACAAAATATAATTTAAATAGAATCACTTGTTAAGAAACATTAAAATGACTACAAGTGTTACTCATCTTCAAAGATTTTAATCTCAGAATAATTAACATTTAATAAATATCCATTGTCAATAAAGAACTTTGTCCTTGGCACTCTGAGGAAGAACCCATCTCAGAGCGGATTGTGTAAGCATTTTTTATTAAATATTTTTCAGTATAGCATTGTGAATGCAAAACTGAACAAATATAATAAATAATGAGTTTATTCTATAAATAACATTTTCATGAGTTTATTCTATAAAATTCTTTAAATGAGTTTATTCTACAAAAGTTTTCTATTTTTAAAGAAAGTTAAATATGAACATATTTCTTATTCTGATGAATCATAAGTAATTAGTATTTGGAACCTTCCCATTCATGCATTATATACAACCAAGAGATACTTAAAGAAACATAAAAACAAACTGGTGTAAAATACAAACTAAGAAATTTAGTTTAAAACATTATTTGTACTTAAAACACATCACCAAGCGATTCTTCCATAAACTTTTTATAGATAGCCATAAATTTTGCAACAAAAGCTTCTAAATGAAAAATAGCTTTGTTTCCAAGTCGCATTCTGTGTTCATAAGTTGCTGCATGACTCGCTACTTGGCACTTCATTGCCATATCACAGTTTTTCACTAGCTCACATAATAGACCTGAGAATACCACATCAGGGGGCACTCCATGAATTATTAACTCATACAATTTTTGTCTCACCTCACCAAGCTTTTTTGGGGATTGTTCTGACAAAATCATAGAAGCTGTCTCTTTAATATACAACTGCCAATCAGGTTCTGGTACTTTCTGATCTGGTGTGAATGGATATTGTTGAACTTTACAAGCCTCACACATTAGCAAAGCACGTCTCAAATTTCTATCTGCACATTTAGCTATTCGTATCGCCAGCTCTGTTGGTAAACTTAAACCTTCTTTCTTACAAACTCCAAGAAGAACTGATGAAATTTCATTTTCTGTGGGTGCAGGAACGCGAATAGTCAAACAACGAGACCTTATAGCAGGTATGACTCTAGATATTGAATTGGCTATTAAAATCAAACGGCAAGTTGCTACATATTTTTCCATAGTACGACGTAAGGCATGTTGAGCATCTTTCGTAAGATCGTCTACTTCGTTTAATATAACAACTTTGAATTCTCTCTGTCCCGATGAATCAATTTGATGTGTTTGGGCTACATTCTTTACTAAATCCATGATAACAACTCTATCATGTATACCAACATCAGTCGGGTTAACCTCAATATGATAATTACTACTTACAGTCATAATTTCAATCTTCTTATTTGAAGGAGTTGTAAAATTCATGGTTTCCTGTCTCAAGCGTTCCACGCCAGATCCGTATAATTCTCTCAATAAACACATAATACGAGTCTTCTTGCCGGCACCCGAAGGACCGTAAACAAGCAGATGAGGAAAGTCACTTTGTTGAACTAGATTTTTCAAGCGTGATGCTTGGTCTTTGTGGTAGTCCAACTTCATTAAATCTCTCGGACGATGTTTATCCACCCACAAACTCATTTTTAATACGACTGAAAGGAGTGAATTGCGTTAATATCTAAACGATAATATCTGTTTGCGAACAGCGTATTTACCAATTTTTGAATGCCAATGTCAAATTGACAACGTCAAATTTCGCGCCAAAGAATTTTCATTTAGGCCAAAAGGACTTTAAACCTCACAGCCTAGTTTCTCATGTCATTGAATTTTTTTGTTTCATTATATCTGTAACGACGATACTTCTATGGAGTATTTGAGTCAGCTAAAAAATTTTACGCATTGGATACATTTCGCGAGACCTCATTTAAGAAGTAGACAAGAGGAAGTCCCGAAAGATTACTTCACGGGCTCATCAGCTTCATTGGCCACACGCCACATATTAGAGTACATATCTTTATACTACAAATATATCCATAACACTAGGCTCGTCTTGCGCCCAGGTGCAAGTAGTGCTCTGGCGCCCCCCAGCCCACTTTTTACACATATTAGAGATCATTATCGGCGCGGCGCCCCCCAACGCGCGGCGCCGGGTGCATTGCACCCCTTGAACCATAGGTAAAGACTGGCCTGCACAACACAAACTATCATACTAAATCTGTGAACTCATGGACTTACGGTCACTTGCACAAACGTCCACTGAGGTTTAATGACGCCTTTAAGCTCTAATGAATGTCAAATTTGAATGGGTAATGTTGCTTACCGGCAACCTTGTACAAATTGTACCAGACATATGCAGGGCTATCAATAAATGTTTAAAACATTATATAAGGCTAAGAAAAATAAATAATATTAAATAATATTTAATATTATTTTTATTTCCTTTTGAGAAGACGTCTCACACACACGCTGCGTAACAACCGACTGAGCGCTCTAACACCCTAACAGCGATCACATTGCCCGATAAATCGGCCCTAACGCACTAACTAGTGAGATCGGGCGGTCGGGCGCTCACGATCACCCGATATCGGGAATTTGAAAACATTGTAATCCGAGAAACTACTTTTATGAGATGAACTTTAGGCTTTATGGGCTAGGATTCCTTTGATTTAAAGAATTTTGACATGATTTTGACAGTCAGAATTTTTATTAGAGATGTACAGAATATACTGTATATCGATAAAAAATTTTTTGATGTTTAGCTATAAATATTTAAAGATGATTCAAGAAGAAAAATTATATATTAGCAAGTTGTTAGTAATTTTACTTAGCTTTGGGTACGTTCATAAAATATATAAATTAAAAAATGTTCATTACCCATACCTGGCCCAAAGTAAACATCAAGTGCTGAAGTTTTGTGTTTGTCATCAATCCATTTCAGAGTTATAGAATAAGGGGGCTGGTAAAGTTGAAAGCAAAAGCGCCAAGGTTCTTTGAGCTGGTGTTGCCAGTACTTTCAAGTTAATATTACTGTAATGAGATGGTTAGCGTGATGCCGGTATAGGAACTCCATCCAACATTTATGGAATGAGCTAAAATGTCATGTTTTGGAAGGATGGGAGAACATTCCTCATTTGATTTGTTCTTTTTTTTTAAATAACAAATCGAAAATAACATATCGAGTTGTAAATGCCAGCTTTTGAAACAAGAGATTTATACTTTGAATAAATATGTATACCTTTTACTATACAGTGTTTTAAGGATATTTGAAAATCTCTTAATTATTATGTTAAAACGTGATTATCTTCCTTTGTTATATGCAGCAACTAAATTAATTTTATTTTATCGAATTTCAATTCACCTTTACTCAAAGTTAAAATTCTTATCATATGTACCAAGGACATAAAAATCGATTATGACATATTGACTATTGCAAGCCTTATGTACTTGTCAGTGTTACTCGCATTTGCTTTTGCAGCAAAGATTACAATATTATTTGGTTTGCAGTTCGTATCGTAATTTTGAGGGCGAATGATGAACGAAAACCATTCGGAGTATAAGTGCATAACATTTTAAGTGAGATTTTATTCAAAAGAGAAAAATATCGTTTTCTTGAAGGCAAATTTGTATTTAAAACTGTGGAAAATAAATTACAAAGTTTCTTCAAGACGTTGAAAATGTTTATGTTACGTCATTACTATGTTTTATTTTTGTTAACTATAGTTAGTGGTGAAGAATATAATTTATTTGGAGATGCCGGTCAAGCTTATTCAATGGAAATTTATTTAGGTACACCCAAACAAAAGGTAAACATTGTTGGTTTACTAATTAATCATTACCAACCAAAATATTACCTACTATGTAAAATAATCATATTTTTTATTTATTTAAGCTCAATGTTATAGTAGATACAGGCAGTACTACATTGGCGGTAGCGTCGTATTCGCGACAGGATAGTGACAAATATTTCCAAGTAGAAAATTCTACAAATCTTATTGACAGTGGCAAAGAGGTAAGATAAATCAATAATTCAGCTTTCATAAATCCATGATCTTTTCTGTTTTATGTAGCTAAAGCTATAGCAACAACATCATGTGGAGAGTCAACTATTTGACTTTAGTTGTACAAAGAATCACATCTAATTTTGACCTAAAAATATACTAACACATCTAGTGAACTCAGAAATGTGCCTTATTTTTTACTTCTTTCATATCATGTAATTAAGTCTTAAAATAAAGTCAGGATGAAAATTGTAAGGCTGATCAATACTTTTTAAAAGTTCTATGAAAACTACCTTAATGTGATTTGGACCGTTTGCATTACAGTTTGTTTTGTTGCATTTATCATGGAAAATTATTATTTCATGTTATGGTTAAAATTAACATACTAACAAGGCTAGCTAAGTAAAAGCTTGTAAATAAATAAATGACAGGGACAGGTTAATCAATGTATGAAAAGTGGGTATGATTCCTTACAATTCATCAGATTTTTAACTGTGTAGAAAAACAAAGAGTGTATGTTATGTGAACTCAAGAGCTACATATCACTACATGCATATTATGTTCTGTGATTAATTTGCAGTATGTTAACAAATTGAAAAAAAAAAATGTTACATATTCTTATAATTAACATTGCTACACCACATCTAATATTTCTAAAAAGATAAAATTATTTATAAATAATTGTTTATTTACACATGCAGTCCAGTTTTTTTTTTATCTGAATGCTTGATCACATCAAGTCTAGTTAATTGAGTCTTCATTTAAATATAATTGGTGCAGATTGCAGCATAAAGATTGAACTATGAGCTTGGATGTGCAGTAACCCATTTTCAGGTCCCAATTGTGGTCATTTGTTTAAAAGTGACATTGCTCATATAAATTTTCAAATTATGAACACTCATTTGAGCTTACAGTAGTCATTTAACCTTACTAAACAATTCAAATTGCGAACTTTCATCACTTAGATAAATAAATCTTGTATGCACTCACAAAGCGATATATAAGTTACAAGCTATTCACTTTTACTATTTTTTAATGAAGCATCATCAATATTTTGTATTAAGTACTAAAATCACAGACTATGTACATAATCATTGTAGTTGCCATCAAAAAACCCTTAGTAACCAGTGGATATAAGTCGATATTTGTATAATGTGGGTATAGTCAATGACTATACTTGTCTTGTTGGAAAATCATCTTTTTGCTTTAGCAAATATGCCAGACATTATGAAAATAGTGGAACAGACTGTAATGTTTCTTTTTGTATCTATCGCAGGTACAAGCAAAATATTCACAAGGTATGTGGGTGGGACGTCTTGTCTCAGATTACGTTGAATTCCCATCATTACCTCAAGTGCCACAAGTAAGGTCTGATTTTGCCGTGATTACCAATAGTCAGAAGTTCTTCATGAATGGATCAGGATGGCAGGTGAGTTTCCACAATAAAATTTTATGTGATTGAGTATCCATAAAACAAATTTTTCGATTTTATTGGCTTTGCAATTTTTATCAGCAAAGTTTGTAAATTGATTTAAAGATTCATAATAATATTAATAATCAAAAAGTTGTTTTATAAAATTAGAAGTGTTTACAGAAATGACATAGTGGGATCCTGCCCAAAGAATCAATTAAAATGTACAGTAATTATCAATTTGTAAAAATTACATTTTAAAATAAATTATATGGTGCCAATCACAATTCTCTAGAACATGCGATCATATATGCCATAAAAAATAGTACATTTATTTTATCAAGGTATTGACATAGTTTAGGTGTTGGAATTATGCAAAGTGTAAAGTAGTAGTACAGTTCTGTGATAACAAAAATTACAATTAATTTGCGTTTAGATATATACAATTACTACTTGGTCATGAACTTTAGATTAAATAGAAAAATACAGCTATCTGAATTGCATTGTTGTGGTAAATAAGAAATTAAATGATTTGTGTGTTTTAACAATATTTAGGTGAGTATATTATAAAAGGCATTTTGTAAGCAGACTAGATGTTCTCTATGGGAACTATAGTAATTATTTACTATGGTATTTGTTCTATTTACTACTTATAAATCTATGCAATAAGAATTATAAAATTTTAACTCATCATCATCATCAACTCTTTTACGTCCCCACTGCAGGGTCTCAGGCCTTACTTATGGATGGTTAAGGAGGATAGGCCATGACCCTCCATGCTGGCCCAATGCGGATTGGAGGGTATTAACGACTGCAAATGCAGCCGGGACCAACGGCTTCACGTGCACGTGAAGCACGGAGTAGCTCGAGATGATATTTTTTTTGGTCACCCATCCCGTGACCGAACCTTGCGAAAGTTGTTTAACGACAACGATCGCGGGCCGCGGCGCTTATCCACTACGCCACCGAGCTACTCGCATTCGGCAAGTTTGCATTTAAAACTTTGGTGACTTAAAAGTAAACTCACAATTTACATTTTACTAATTGCAGGGACTTCTTGGCTTAGCTTATTTGCCAGTTGGAGCATGGGGTAATAAAATCGTGGTTGGATCATGGTTGGATTCTCTTGAGTGCAATATTGGCAAGTCAGTGTCATTTGAATTGAAATTGTGTGGACCCCAAAGTCCCACAAATGCTACACATTATGGAAAATTTTCTATGATCGGTAAATATGACACAGGATTTTTATTTTTAGAGTTCTGTACCAAATAAGTAAAACAGGGATAATATTGATAAGACTGTCTGTCTGTCTGTAATCTAGGTGAATCTTGTGAAGCATATTAGCTAGACTGTTGAAATTTTCACAGATGATGTATTTCTGTTGCCGCTATAACAATAGATACATTCTAACAATAAAAAACTGCTGGCTATAACAATAAAATAAATGTGCAAGGGGCCTCCTGATAAATAAAATAAACATGATTTTTGTACATTTTTTGCTTGTTTCCAGTATGGAACCAATTTTAAATTAATTGCTCATTGTTTCAGAATATTTTTTGTTTTTACTATTTAATAATATAGTAATTGAGTAATCTATAAACAGGATATCATTATTTGGCAATAAAATAAAAGGATTGGTGTTTTGTAAATTAACTTAGAATATAAACAAATCAGTTACATGGTGAATATTATTTTTGTTTTCTTTTGTATTACAGTGCATATAACAGTAAAATATATTTATGTTTTCTTTCAACTAAAAAGAAGTTTTAATGTAAAATTACTCTTTGTAGCGCCATTTCATATTTACTTTTCATTTTTTTCCAGTTGACAATGAGAAATGTAAGGATAAACCTAGGTTCTACACTCCAATACTCCATAAGAGATGGTATGAGGTGGGCGTCATAGGAGTGAATGTTGTGGAAATGGAAGTTTCTTCCACAAATTCCATCAATAAAACCAAAACAATTTATCGTGCTCCATACAGCCCACTTGACCTTGATGATTGTCAGATGCTGAACGCTGAGAAAAGCATTGTCGATAGTGGCACAACAAATATAAGACTTCCGGACGAAATATTTCGAAAGGTAAAAAAAAAAACAATTATTTTACAATTCTAATTTTACTAATTATTAATACGAAAGTATGTTAGGTTGTATGTGTTTGTTACTCTTTTGTGATGGAATTCAGTATACGAAATAATTCTAAGCCTGAATTAACATGTACTTTACTTTTTATCCTAATATACACCCTAGGCACAATGCAGGCGAAGACGCTGGCGGAAGTTTTAAAAATTAGTTAAATATAAATAAGTTTTATAGGTTGGCAACATGTGATATTTGAAATATACATACACAAGAAGTGAAAACTGCTTCCTTATATTTTATTTTACATATTATGTTTTATCATATTTATTTATTATCTTCAGGTAGTGAATGAAATACGGAAACAAGCTCAAGCAGGAAATATTTTAATATTGGATGAATTTTGGTACCATGGAGAGGTAAGCTGAAATTAACACGAATCTTCTTTTAAACAGACCAAAAAGTATAATAATTTTTTTAAATATAATAAATCAACAATACATGTTATAGTCAACTGCAAAAAGCTAAATTCAAATGACTGCTATTGAAAAGAAAACTTGGCCTGGTTCTAGTTGCACAACTGGGTAGTTATCTCATTCTATGCGAAATTAACTCTACAGTGAGAAGTTGTATGCTCATTTCGTTTTATTTTAGATTAAAATATATGCTTTATAGACACAACTTATGACAAAAATGTTTGGAAAAATTCGGTTGACCAAACCTATTTGGGTGCTATCGAAATTAAATAGAAATCGCCAATCGAAGCAGCTATACCACCTTAAGTCAAGGATTCTTATCTGCTTAACAATCAGATACCTCATAATTGCTTTCTTGGAAAGTTTTATACCTAATCAAATCTAAATATTGCCTTGGTTTCTATTGCGTTAGTGTATTTTGTTAGACAATTTAAATTTATTTAGTTTCGTTATGTATAAAATTGTGCATATCACTTTTTATAGAAAAAAAAAACAATATTTTTAAATTTACGTTAAGTTTTCATATATATATTTCTTCAAGATTTTTAAACATTCTTACCCTTACCTTGAGATTTATAATTCTCTTATGCGGCATAAAATTTAAAAATAAAGTGATTACAATATACGCTGTAAAAGTAGCTGTACCCTCCCGAAATGGGATCAGACAAGGAACCCGCTGGATCTTACTATCTACTGTAATACCTATCTAAAAATACTATGGTATTTATGGCATGTTCTCATCCATTATATTCACATTTATATCTATCTCTTTAACATTGTAACTTGCAGACTACCTAATGTTAGATTAAAAACAAGAAAGGGCCAAGGATTGACCCCCGTGGAACACCTATTTTAATAGCTGTTTTAATATTCCAGGCAGCTTGTTGGCCCGAGTCACAGCAATGGACATTGCCTTATTTGGAGATATATCTGCTACATGCAGATGATGACCGCTCATATTTTACCTTGCGAGTACCTCCACAGGTTAGTTTCATACAAATTCTTGATATTATCCTGACCTTTGTCTTGTACGGATACTTGTAGATGGCGCTATTAATACCATAAATAAATTTTAAATTAACAGTCACTTGTGGTCAAAATTACTGTTAATTCACGGTATTTCTGGCCGTCACTATTACGTATCTCATAAACTGTCATAGCTAGATAGTTTAATTTTTTTCAGATGATGCCACTATAACAATAATTACAATAAATATCATATAAAAAACTACATAGGGAAGTTCTATACGAAGCGCGATCGGTCCATAATGTATAGTCTAACGTGTGGCCGTGTGTACATCTATTAATAAATTAATTAACATGCTCGGATTACTCACTTATCATATAAGGAACCGACGGATAGACAGCACCATAGATATCATATATGGGTCCTGTTTGTCCTTTACAAGCTAGCTAAATATCTCGGTGATGTAGTGGGTAACACAACACACGATCGTTGTTCTTAAGCAACTATTGCAAGGATCGGTCACGGGATGGGTGACCAAAAAAATATTTTCTCGGGCTACTCCGTGCTTCGAAAGGCACGTTAAACCGTTGGTCCCGGCTGCATTTGCTGTCGTTAATACCCTCTTATCCACATTGTGGCATCCTCATTAACCATACATAAGGAAGGATGAATCCTGAATGATGATGAATCTTATGAACTTCATATTAGAGCAGACCGTCCATGGATGCTGATATTTTTCAGCATGTAATGTTGTCATTTTTCAAGATCCCGTTGCTAAGAAGTTTAGGAATTTTTCAGAATTATATGCGCGTTGTTTCGACACATGACAACAGCGAAGGCACAGTTTCGCAATATTGCTACAAATTGGGAATAGAGGCGGGTGGTAAGGACACTGTTCTTGGGTACACGGCAATGGAAGGTTTCGAGGTAAATCATATGTACACATATACTATTTAAATTATGCGCTTCGGCTATATTCGTCAAGCTTCGGCAATCTTAATGTATTTTAAAGATATCTATATAGAGTTGTTATTACATAATTAAACATTTCGCTTAAATTTAGATTAGGTCAGCCAATTTAAAAATAAAAGTATACTGTGTTTCTTGCCATCAGCTAATACCAAAAAGAAAACTCCAGATTAAAGAAAATCGAATTAAGATAAATCGGTTGTACTAACTAAATAAGTTTCTGACACCAGTAAGTAGAACAGTTTTTTTAATAAAACAAAATTCATCAATTAATATAAATTTATCAATTAATCACAATTTGATATGACTTCTATACCCGACATTTCAGACTCAGAATCATTACTGTCGCTGCTGGAACCAATGTTTTAGTACCTATATTTAAATAAGGTAATTTGGCGTATTACAGCTCTATACAATTCTTGATACTGAAATATTGCGTGCGTGCTTCCTTCACAGTCCAAAACGGTTTGTTCAAAAAAGTTTTGGCGGCTAAAACGACGATCACACATTGGTTTCTTGATCGGTTAAATTTGTAAACACGAAAGATACCGAGGCGCATAATTTAAATAGTATATGTGTAACTAGCTGTTTTCCTATTACTTCACTCACGTAAAATATAGCTTTTGTCAGTCACGTATGACGTAGCATTGCGTAGATGAGAGAATTTCCCTGATCGGATCAGTATTTTCGAAGATTACTCTTACAAACAATCAATTAAACAGAATTGGCATTTTTGTTGTACCAGTATATGAGGTGGTAATAATAACTAAAATGCTGAAATTTATCACGGTGTTGCTAATTAATAAAATTTCATTTCACCATAGGTAGTATTATTAATAAATACCATTTGATAGTTCGCTATCAATAAGACTCAACTTTTTTACATTCATCACTTATCGTTACGGCTTACAGTTCTCTTTATTATCGATACTTTCAAGATCAAAACGCCGATATGTTGATAAACGCAACAATTATTATATTTTATCAATTTTGCTTTTACAATACTATACTAAATGATATTATGATATTGATATTCTAAAAGAAAAATATTTAAAAAAACCACTTTGTCTCTAGCACTCTAAGATGGGACTCAAACCTTTCGCAATCCTGGCGACTGCTCTAACCTCTGGGCTACAGACGACCTAATAGAACTGACGAATTCTTCAAGCACTTGTTACTTTATTCACTACCACTAAACGTATTTTCATCAATTTTCAGGCAATCCACCCAAACAGCATTTTTTAGTATAGCATTGTGAATGCAAAATTAAACAAATATAATAATGAAATTTATTTTCAAATTTTGACCTATTATATTTTTTAATATATATATATTATGTATATATCTATAAAATAAAAATATTAAAAATCATTTATACCCCTATTCAGGTGCTGTTTAATAGATCAGGTGGATGGATCGGCTGGGATATATCAGATTGCGGTCCGTGCGCACGTCTCGAAGGACCATTTTACGTAAGGCGTTCCTTATTACTCGATTGCGAACTAACTAAATCCGATTTGGAAGTTGCGGTCTCAATAAAAGCGGCTCAATGGGCTCTTCTAGCTGTCTCCATCATAGCTGGAGCCGTATTACTTTATTTACTTGCCCCATGTTTGAAATTCATCTATTTCAAACCTAGACCGAACGCTTCTAGATTATCTATGTCGGGAGAGGCGTTGGTCGATCAAGAGTTGAACTAAACGGCTATCGCGAGAGGTCCGATGGCGTTGATAAACTGTTTTGCCAATTTTCGGAAACTAATTATACCTGCTATAGTAAATTGAATCTTATTGCTTTGTTAGAACATTGATAATGTATCTTAAACGTAGATGACATTTTTTGTCATTCTTTTTGTTTTTTGAAACATCGTTTTTGTATATATATATAATTAAAATGTGATTGTTTAATTTTTTGAATGAAGTCTTTCATTCAAGCGATATAAAAAAAATACATATATTTCTTGTAAGAAATACACGGTACAATAAGAATGGTTCTAAAAATTTTTGCGTTTTATAAAGTTTTTTTCTTATTTCTATTGTGAAACCTAATTTTTTTATAGAAGTAAAACTAAAACTAAACACTGATAATGGCTTCCTAACATTAGATAGCAAACGCTTGTTAGAATGCATTTCATTCCAACAAGGCTTAAATAATATTTTAGATAGAATAATTAGTAATTTTGTTTAATAAAAATCCTGGTATTTGTATTCGATTACTAACCGGATGACCTGCTTTTTTGTTAATTGATAACTTAACACTATTGGACCTATCGCAAACTCATTTAAAGTCTGCAGTCTTCAACATACAATGCGGTTACTTAAATCAAAATCACTATTGAATTGTAAATCGCTTGCAATTATTTACTTGGTTTCTAATACACTGTAAAGTTTGTTGATGACCGTTGAACTTTAACGACTTAATCATAAGATCGTTAATAGTTTGAATGTGTTTTTATTGACTACGTGAATGTACTGAGCAATTTGATTTGGCGCTATTTTGAGACTTAATGCGTTATATTTAGGATTCAATATTGTTAATTTTGTCGAAATTCAAATATATATAGAAAGAATGATTATAATTGAGGCTTTGGATTCAAGATTAATCTTAGTGCTAATTTCATTAAATGTAGTTTCTATTTTAAAAGTATTATTTCCTAGGAACTTAATCAATTTGGGGTTCTTGTTATTTTCCGGTGACATATATTTATATATGAAACTTATTAATAAAACACAAAGGTGTTAAAATTAAATACAGTCAAACATTTATTTTGATTTACTTGCTTTCAATCGCACTTAGCCACTTATTATTGTAAGTGGAGACTTACTATTTTATCGGTATTTAATTATGAATTAGTTGAAAATTGTTCTTTATGTTTGTACATACTTAGTGGCTTAAACAACGTATTAAATTACTGACGATCTTTACGACAACATGATGCATTGACTTTGGAACTATGAATTTCCCTCGGGACTACAAGGTAATATAATAATAGATTATATTCAGAATATATTTGTCTATTGAAATAATGTTTAGACCATTTATAAGAATATCATTGTCTGTATTTTCTATATGTATTAAAACATGTTGAATTTAAATGAAATCATTAGTCAATGTTTTTAGAAGAGTTACGAGTTACGGATTTATCTTAGAATTTAGTCTTTAAATGTAATTGCGAGTGTAATATTGTGTGAAAAACTATTTTATCATTGTATTTACTTTGAGATGTCACTCTTAGATAAAGTTGTGTATATATATATATATATATATATATATATATATATATATATATATATATATATATATATATATTGTAAATATCTAAAATGTTCGAAAAAAAAATATAGTGACCCAGCAGGCCAATGAGGAAGTATTTAAAAAAAACATTAGTTCCCGAAATCTGACTAGATGTCGCTACGGTACGCTCTTGATTTCTCCATGACAACCTTTCCGTCATGTTTAAAAGTAAATTAGTTTTCAATACTCAATAAACAACTCTGACTGCGGGATGTTGGCAGAATTTCCGTGTATAACGGAACAAGGCCATATTAAAAAAAACTCATATTCTATTTGTACTTTTTCGTATTTGTATTGATATCTAAGTTTCGAACTTTCAAATTTCAGTTAGTTAATATGAACGGAAATAACTGTCTTTGGTCCATTCGTTTCCAGCAAAAATCAACTTTTGCTAGAGTCGACATCTAGTGGAGGTGCTTTTTTGAGTGCGTTTTTTTTTTTAAATACTTCCATATTCTGTTTATTGTTTACGTAATTATCGCATCTCAATAGAATCTTTCTACCTACCTAACTATCTACCTAAAGTCCAATATTATTAGCGCAATGTCGTCCTCACACATCAATGGTGACAGATATTTAATAATATTGGACTTCAGGTAGATAGTGACAAAATGCAAATAGTTAACATTCTATTGAGATGCGATAATTAGGTAAACATTTAACAGAACTGGACTGCCTTTCTTGATAAAGGTAATTTGGTACAGTCCAATTGCCGACAGCTATTTCCTCACTTCGTTCGTTAAACGTTCAATACATTAAATAGTAAAGAGACGTATTGCTTATTCAGAAGGACAATAGCGTAAGTGCAAAGCATCCAGTAATATAAAATCGAAAGAACACAAAATTAATTCTTGATACATCACATCACGCGGGGCCAGTGCATATTGGTGGGTGTTAACGACAGCAGGTGCAGCCAGGACCAACGTTTAACGCGCCTTCCGAAGCACGGAGTGGCTCGAGATAGTAATCTGGTTGGTCACCCATCCTATGACCGGCCCTTTCGAAGGTTGCTTAGCAGCATCATATCCACCTCAGGCTTTTTGTTTTTACTTGCATCTAACATGAAGTTGTCAGCGATAAAGTGGCCTAACCCACAATTTTTAATATTCGCACTTAAATATTGAAATTTATTTAAAATCTAATCAATTATGATACAAAACAGGCCTAACCCTATTAACGGTCTCATTTATCGTCGGTGATTGGACTACTACCTTCTGTCTTGCCAGTATTATAATATTTATTTTAAGCGAAAGCTTCTATGTTTATTACTAGACAAGTTATTCTGAACTAAAAGTGTGACACAATACGAGCGCGTTGCCGCTTACTAAGGAGTAAGCGAGATGGCAATACAATCGACTAAACGATGTGTCGTGTTGGCACTACACTAGAGAGTAATTTTCCAGTACCGAACAGCTTGTCTAGGATATATTCACACATATTATAGTTGAGATAAGTAATTACTAGAGAATCGGCCTGTTGCACTGTTTAAAATTTAATGACGTTTTAAGCTCTAATGAATGTCAAAGTATCGACATTTGTGCAACTGGCTGAATATGATATAATTTAAGAAGATATTTTTACAGAATTAATGAAGAACTGTTAATAGTTAGATCGTCTGTTGCACAAACGTCCATTAAAGTGATATAATGACGTTTTTAAGCCCCAATGAAAGTCAAACTTGTATCGGTAATGTCGCATTAAACTTATGTTTATATTCATGGACGTTTTTGCGGCTGACTGAGAATACTACTTTGTTACCCATTAACAGTTCTTCTAGTCTTACAATTAAAAGTATTCGCTTATGTTATAATATTTGTTCAAGTAATGACTTTTGACTATAAGAGATACGAGTGATATTTTTTTTTTGTTTTACACCGTTAGTACACCGACGCTATCGCATGCGAATGTGAGACAATTGCGAAATATTGATAGTTGAATGGCAATGTTTTTGTGCTTTGTCTCGCTCTATTATTAGCTCGATGAAATAGCTGCGTCCTTGTCAGCACGATTTCGCAGGCAACCGCGAAAAAGGTCGTTACACAGACGTCAATGTTTCGCATTCAGGGTTGCCACCCGTCACGGTTTCTGATGATTATCTGAATATCACGAATTTTGTTTCTCAGATGGTGACAACCCTGTCATCATTCGCAGATGTTTCGCATTCGCAAGTCATTGTACTAACGGCCTTAAGCATGTCAAACTTTAGTATGAATTAGGTTATATCATAATAGGAGTTTGAAATCAAAATTGTTACTTATTAGAAAGTTCTATTTTATTAATAAATTTTAAGCAATTAACTACGAAAATAGTGAAAAAAAAAACCTAAAAGAAATTAATATTACTTAGAAGGCTTTCACGCGGTGCAGGAGGAAATTGTGAATGTATTGACACTGCATGTAACTGGATATTATTATCTTTAGTTTTATAATAATATTATTTAATACGGCAACTTGGTATTTATAATTCGATATTTATTTATTTGCAACATTATTTTTCGTCGTGAAATAAAAAACGGTATAACTTTTCATGATCAGAGTGGTAAGTGTATGTTTAACGTTAACCCGTTCCATATTGACTGCGTCAAGAATTTGTAAGAAGATTTCTAGTTCTTGATAGTTACCGCTAGGGGCGCTGTACCGGATTCCATACTAGAATCTTAGCGCTTGCGATCGACGGTGAACGTAAACATCTTAAAAACCTACACTAAGCGCTCGGTCAATTAGAACTTTGGATATAATTCACAAAACTCTCAAAGAGATTTCATTAATAAGTCTGATTTGGTAGTATTAAGTTTAATATTAAGAGTAGTATCTAATTTAACAATGATAGATTATCTAAGTTTTTCATGTTTGCAACATTTGCCAAAATAAAAGTATTTCTTTACTTTTAAATTATCTAATACTTCAATTGGCATTCTGATTAGATATGTACATACGTACAAACATCAGCACATTCGGTAACAGAATATTACATTTCTGTAATCAATTCTGAATTTAATTTTCAAGATATTATAATGCTTAAAAACGATGGGAAATATCTTTTGTAGGAACCTGACGATCTCAGCTACTTCAATATTTTTAAAATTATACTTTATATCATTTTTAGAGTACTAATACTTAGGAGTGCTAAAAATAAGTAATTGAAAAATATTTATATATGAATTACTTGATACTTTTTATCGCTACGGAAACATGCTGTTATAATATTATAGTTCGTAATTGTCCTCAAGCGGTTTACATCTTTAAAAATAAAAATCTTCAATTCAGCTTTGGCATTACTGTGCATGTTATAAGCACTTCAATCTTATTTACTTAACTCATTAATAAATGTATTATGTCACAAAAGCATTCGTGAATTAATAATTGTTGATATTTCCTAGTGTAAAAAATGTGGCTGCTGATTTAAAAAAATCTATTTAAATTTGAAGAGATAGAAATGTCATTTTATGATGTAATTTATTTTAAAAAATACTCTCAAAAATATTTAAACATGATCGGATATTTGAAATCGTCTTGATCTTATTTAATACACATGTATAAGTGTAATTTTTTTGATAAACTTAAACGTCATTGTATACAAAGATAAACCATCATAAGGCTTATAATAAAGTCGTTTTACTTCAGCTCTGAAATATAAAAAAAAATGTATAGGTTTTATGTGATATATGTCATTTCTTTTTTTTTGTCTTTTGCTTTTTTGTTAAAAAATCAGTTTTTGTTCGATAAAATGCTCGTATTTGTTGTGAACATTTGTTATTATGTATTTTTGTGCTGCTAAGTCATTAAATCGACGACATAATAATTAATATTTTAGATATTAAAATTACGAAATCTAAATAATTGTTTTAATTGGCGTATTAAGTTTGGTGTATTATATCGAAATGTATTTGACTTTTGTGATATTATTTATTGTGAATTTATTTTTAAGTAATTTCTTGGATAAGATGGCATTGAATACTTTGTACTATGTAATGTGAATTGACCAATAAGGCAAAAGGGTTGAAAGATGATATTGAAATACTATATATTTATTACTTAATAAAATAGATTGGATGCAATTATTGTTTATTATTTAAGCAGATATATAACCTTTTTTAAAAGTAGCTCATATTCTTCCTCAAAGTTTCTAGATGTCAATCCTCACAGTCGGCTTGTAGATTTGCCGTAACGCCTATCAGAGATGGTGAGGCAGATTTACTTTCGTATTTTTTTCTATGTACGTATTTTATGTCCATAATGAGCAGTACTACTAATAGTCATTTAATGAACGTAGTAGTGCAACTTTTTGTCGCCAGAATGCAGCTCTAGTACCGTAAAGCATATCACAAGGCTAAAAAACTTATCTAATATTTTTCTATTATCTGTTCGATGGACTACATAGAATTTCTTTCCCTTTTCCCAGTCATCATCCGTATAGCCAGTACATCTGTTACGGGTCCGGGCTAGCTTTAGATGTTGGTAGTTAAATGGAAAGGCTGATCAGACTAGTGTATTTACGGTAAAGATAAAAACTGTAACAACAAAAATAAAAATGATATAAAAACAGTTCGTTATCGATTTCCGAAAGTTATGATAGTATTAATAAAAATATTAAAATTACCTACTCCGTTTCTGGGTTTTCCTTAAATTATACACACAGTTAATATTCACTTTTTTTATTCAAGATGGACTTCTAAGACTTTTTTTACTTTAAAAACGGTTCTCGCTGGAATATTTTTTTACGAACATGACATTCAGATAGAGTATGAATTTGTTTCTAAAAAGTTCAAATTACGAAATATAAAACAAAGAAATAATCTTAAAGATTTGAGACAATAGTATGGAGGCAAGGAGAAAGTTGAAAAGGTACTTTTTTAAAAGGGTTAGGTAAACAAGTATCATAAGCAAAATGTGGTGTAGGAGGGAAATAATATACTGGGAATTATTTAATAATATGCTGGAAATTAATCTAATTTGACTCTTTATGTAATATTTGTTCGCCGAACTAGGCAAATTTTTGTTGGGATTTGACTTGGCTATAACACCTTTGCATATGTTTGTATACCCAAAAATTTGACAAATAAATGATTTTGAATTTAAAACTACGATTACCGTGAATATTTACTGTATTACTGGATCATGTTATACAAAAATGTAAAGGAAAGCTATACCAACATTTCCAAATCAGACATGGTGCCAACCGATTTAAGCTTGCAAATTTCTTTTGCCAAATGGCCAAAAGTGAGAAAAACTTCAACCGTAAAGAGGATTTGCGGGAGAATCTCAACAATTTCATCAATCTGACAGAAGTCCAGAGAATTTTGCAAATCTGGCATAATTTTTATTCCAAAACGTTGGCGTCAAATCTAGGTATGCAAATTGTACATATTTTGTTTAAAATTACTATATTTTTAATAAGTTTTAATTTTTTAATGAAAAAAAGCCCTTATATCCTATTTCCAGTCTAATACTTCATGGATTTTTTTGCAAAGGACTGAAATTGTTAATCTTATATTTAAAGTTTTAGGCTTATTTTTTTAATGATAATACAATTATTCTAAAAGTATAATATAAGGTGTTATATTTGCTTCTTCTACCTTCGTAATTTTTTCCAACGTTATTCTTTAATTTTTTCTAAGTTTTCCTTATCGCAATTTATTTCTGCATCCGAAGTGCTGCTGTAAGTAGGTTTATGCTTGTATAATTTTAATTTCCTACTCGACGGGAGCGTACGATTTCCTCTGACCTAATAAGTAATTACTGAGATGGAAATTATGACTCGAACGATTTCCGAATATGAATCAAATATCAATATTAATAGCTCTCCTCGTTTCTTGCGGATAACTTAGTTTCGTGTCTGTGCTTGGGAGTTAATTAATATCGTAGATCTGCTTATCTCAAAATAAACGTATGGAAAGTTTAGAACAGATATTCTCAAAGTGGTGAGAACGACCCCTAGAGATTGAATTTGGTTTCCCAGGGGTCAACGACGATTAAAATTCGACTCTTATTTGAATGTATCAATAAACTGTTTAAGCCGTGTTACTTACGTGAACCAACTTGTTTTGAGATTGACTCATATTTTATTTTGTTAACTTTGATAAGATTAAAAAAAAATTAAAAAATACCGAAAAATAATAAAAAAGAAACTATAAAGGTGGATAACAAATGAACTTCCTTTAAATTCGGGAAAAAATTGTTAGTCATGCTTTTAATCGCCCGCTTTCAACTGATGGCTATTAACTTTTTAACTGCCTTTTTAGATTTAAAAATTATTTTTTGATGTTTTTGAAGTCGGTTTTTAATAAAAAAAATATTTTTAGAATTTTTAATGACAATGAAATCTTCTAGATGTCAAGAAATTGAAATTGACGATTTAAATAAAAAATCTGTTTTTAAAAAGTAAAATCTCGAAGTAAATTTAGTTTTTTTTTTATATTAAAAAAACGAATTTGTATAATCCCTTGGAGAAAATACCTATTCAAATAAAAAAGAATCAGAATTGGTCCCGTGCTGGCGAAGATACCGTGGTCCGAAATATACATACAACAACACATTACAAAAAAAAATATCGAATTAACAGCCTCGTCCTTTTTTGAAATCGGTTAAAAGTAATGTTAAGTTTACTTTCGAATTGGTTAGTATTTTGTATCAATAGAAAAATAAATAGGTGGGTACATCTAGTAAATAAGTAAGAAAGAGAGTTGACCTGAAAAACGAAAGAAAGAGTGTTGGTGTTAAAATTTATAGCAACATGTTCTGTTGTTTCGGACATGTGATGTGGTCTGTAAAAAGATCTAAACATTAATTTTGTTACAATCAAAAACCAGATGAGAGTTTAAGTATTACCGTATCTCGTACAACGAAAAGAACAAAATACTTATTATTTGCATATAATCGTAATTTCAAAAACGAAAACAGATCTATAGTATAGATAGGTCATAAAAAGTGCAGTTTACAAAAAAACTCGATTCAACTATTGCAATTTCGACTGCACACGCAAATGGAAATAAGTTTAGTCATTTTGAATCGCGGGGTCAAATGGAATGCAAAGCTGGACTGGGCTGTTGGCCAGCATTCAACAGTCTGATTTATTATAAGCTCTTCCTACGTTTTTATCTTTGTTTACTACTATAGACAAATTTTACGTAAAATGTTAACTCGTAGAAGCGGAATACCGTATGGGATTTACCCGACCGGATAATGAACCGAGTAGCTGACAGCGACATATTGAAAGCGGCGTGCTAGGCACTCTGCTATAGAGACCATCAAAGACGCGGCCCGCAAGTACTTGTTTGGTACAAAGAGTTGTAAGCGTGATTGTGGACGGGAATATAAGAAGAGGATGGCTGAAGAAAAATGGATAGACAGTGTGAAAGACACGCTATAGATATAAGAAAGCAGTGAATTTAGAGATATCTGATCGTAAAGTATGGAAGAACATATGGCGCCAACCTCAAATAATATAATTGGGACAAGAGTGGATATTTCGAGTTGCTTAATAATATATTTAGCTTATGATGCAGAGGGAGATTCCAAACCTGGATTGCGTTTAGGTCTGGGTTGCTAGATACAGGGTCCATCGAATCACGTGTACCTACGCCACATAAGGCTTTATCAGATTAGCTATGCTTTGACCTCGCCTCAGGGAAGGTCCTAGCTCCTACAGAGCATTAATTTAAGCCAAAAGGAGCATTTTTACGTTTTCTTCCTTAAGATGTCAGAAAATCTCGCTGACTAAGCGGTATATACTCTCTTATTCACTTTTGGGAATAGAGTTATTTTTTAAGATATACATATCTTGTATCCTTTCTACCATTTCACTCAACACCCTTTTCTTTAGCTTTTTTATTATTGTCATCCATAGGCTGCTTCATGATAAAACCGCCATTTGTGTACTGTTTTTTTAAACCTTGTAAAATTATCTGTAACTTGTGTTGAAAGCACTAAGGAATCGGCTAATGTTAGCTATATAAACTTAAAAATGCTTAGGTTACCAAAGTAAAGATTAAACTTATCGGAAAAATAATACCTTTTATTGGTATGATTACGTAGCTTTTTTATATTAAATTTGTCCTATGTTCGATTAAACGATTGAATCGTCAATCGCTTTTGTCATTTGCATAGAAACGAGATCAGACAGAAGTCGCGACTCGCAACACGACGAACTTAAAATGAAATTGCGATTATTCCGAGATTTAAAATAATCCGTACCTAATGCTTTATAGAGAAGAAATTTAATTTTCTACCCGATAGAACTCGTGTATTATTGCCATTCGGTTTGCTTCTATTTAAGAAATACTGTTTCACTCGTTATTCTTCTGGATTATCTTCTGGTAATATTGGTAGTTAAGGCTAGGTTCAAAGAAAAAACCGGCCAAGTGAGGCAGACACAAGCACGAAGGGTTTCCTACCATCTTTTTTAATATTAAAAAGGCGAAATTTTGTTAGTTTGGATGTCGCGTAAAAACTACGGACTGGATTTTGATGAAATTTGAAATACGAATAATTCTAACCCTGGATTAAAATATAGCGGCTACTATTTATCCCACTAAACAGTTCCTTGGGGACCATTCGTTCGAAGCCGCTGGCGGAAAGCTAATTAACTTTAATTTGATGTATGGGATGAGAATAAAATAGATATTTAATCGGAGGCTTCAATATTTATTTTAGTCTATCACGGTTCATAGATGGACAGATAGACTGTCGGGTAGCGGAGTCTTAGTAATAGAGTCCTGTTTTTACTCATTGTGTGTGGAACCATAAAAAAACTGTCTCTATCTTTTTTATTGCATTTTGGAAACGATATAGATGGAAAAAGGATGCTGATTTGCGTATCAAAAATTATTTTTAATTAAAAATACATAAACTACTACGACTATTGTAAAAGTGCTACGAAAATCACTTCAGTGTGACACACACATTGTCTCTATAATAAAGGGTATATTATATCAAGAAATGGCAACAATGTTTGATTTTAGGGGTAATTTATTGATTTTGATTTCTTTAAAAATATGATGTGGTTTTCTTGTTTTTAATTACAATTTATTTAGATGTTATATTTTTGTACAATGCTAGTTAAAAGCTATTTAATTTTGGGTGTCACGCGGTCTCGAATTTATATTTGAAGCAAATTCTGCATTTTAATTTGCATTTTATATATAAGAATGTTCAAGTCTCGTTTTACCTCTTGGGTGCGGAACCCTAAAAATAATTTCACTACCTATTAAACATAATATAAATATTAATATAGAAATGTATCGTATTTAGACGTACCGATATAGTTATTTGTGTTGGTAATAAATTTACAAAATATATATTTTTAAATATACATGTAATCCGCAAGAAACAAATAGGCACGTATATGAAAAGTATACTTACATCCTATTAACTTGTGCACATACATCATATTACATTTTTGTTTATAAAAGACTCATCATTTATTATCGTCGCTCTTGACACCGACATTAAAACAGACTGCAAAGGCTCTATACTTGTAAGTAGAGTTGCGCCATGCGCCGAATAGTGGTTTCAGCGAATAACCAAATACCAAATAGTATTCGATATAAACCGGATATTCGGCCATCCCTATTGTTTTTATCTAGCAGAGTGTTTTGCAGCGAACGATTATTTCGGAAGCAAAGAACCTATATGACGAAATACTTAAGCAACGGACTCTTGGCGAAGAGGGCCGAAAGTTTGGTATTTCTGTACCTACAATAATTTAACATTAATTTATTATAAATATTGAAATATGAATGTTTCTTTTTACTTATGATTGAGCTACATTAGAGCCGTCATGCTTCTTTTAGAACTACCTGTATTTATTTGATTTATCAGTCTCTTTTTTTAATTTCAGGCTCAGTACGGAATTCTAAAAAAGAAATAAACTAAATCTCGAGACCAAACCGGTACACTGAATTCATTAATTTTAGTTAAGATATATTTGTAGAAATCGAATAAAGGTGTAAAAGGTGAGAAAAAGAAATATGAAGAAATTGAAAGCATCCATTTTATATCCTCCTGCAAAGTGTTGTTGAAACTTAACATATTGTTTAATTTCGAAGGGGTAGAAGTTCGCCGGGTAAGTAGTAGTGTGATATATCTTAGATACTCGGGACTGGTGTGTTTTCATCAAATATATCATTGTAAATGCAAATTAGATGAAATATAAATATTATTATGTTATTTCAACGACTAAATCCGGCTGTATTTCCACCGATTGTAGTCTTGCCAGTATTAGAATTTAATTATTGCGAAGGTTAAACAGTTTTTTACAACAGCATAATGTGTGAACGCTACAAGCATTTTTAAAACAGTTTATATGTAGGAAAGATGTTGTTATAATTATTTTCCACTCAATTTTGAAATTTTCGTATCCATGAAATTGAAATCCTTCCTCGGACTTAAAAATCATCGTTCTCAAAACGTTAACTTCGTTGGATAAGTATTATATTTTGTAAAATCAAATACAAATTCGTAAATTTTAAAAATAAATAGTTACTCCACATAATGTTACTTTCTACGAAGTGAGTGGGTTTTCAATATTATGATAAGTATACTATATTCAGTAAAACTCAGTTTTAACCGACCTCAAAATTGAGAAATAGTAGTTTATATGTTCGAAAATATATAGCTAAGTAGCATTATAGAGAAATAAAATTTTAAACATTTGTAACTTTGTTAGTAGGGGTAATGAATGAATCTCACATATCATTGAACACACCATTAACACAGAACAGTAGCAAATATAACACAAGAATTGGAACAAGGATTAAGTACAATTTTACTCGTATAAGGGAAATTGGACTTTCCAGTGTTTCTAAAAGACTCCAGCTCGATATAATCCGCCGATGAGTAGGTACAGCGTCGATTTTCAGCTACGCTTAGGATAATCTTCGTTAGTACTGATTCGATTTTGAAAATCAGATAAAAGAATTTTTTATTTAAGATTTTAAAATTATTTCACCAACAAGAAAACTACATCATGCTCGGTTGACAAAGACCATAATTTACGCGGGCGAAAGTAATTAGCTATTTGAAAGTTTCGTGTGCTTATCCTTTTTTTTTATAATATTAAAACCGAGAAAACGGGCGTGCGGTGAGGGACGCATAATTCGCCGTCAGTATGATGCGATTTTTAAATCATTGCTGCATATATATTATTGATTTGTTACATTATTCCTTAACAACGTATGATGTGTAAGAAAACGCGTCTAATGGTCGCGAAGTTCTGGGTAGGGTCAGGTACAATATCTAAGTTAAATCTAGGTGTAAAGTGAAAACTTAAAGAAATCAAATGCGCCCGTCAATGTGAGAGACAGGGACAGATGTATGTGAGCCCCTTTGAATACTTATTTTATTATGTTTTTAGTTTCAATTGTCTAGCTATCACGGTTCATAAAACACGTAGTGACAGACAGTCGGACTGCAGAGTCGGTAATAATAAGGTCCAGTACTTATCTTTGGGAAAATTACGAATCGTGAATTTGATTATTAACTTTTTTTAATTATAAATTTTTGAATGTTAGAAATACAATAGAATTTTTCGTTTTCAAATACAGCTTATTTGGTTGTTATTTCTCTGTAAACAATCAATTATTATATATAAGTTATTAATTTTTACGCGCCTGCCTTGTTTCATTATTAAGTATTACATTAAGTATGTTTCTTAAGTTTAAAATCAAAGAACATCCATTTAATAAATCACCCATGTACGTGCACTGCAAACAATAAAACAAAAATAACTATGAATCCTCTTTTTTATGTTAAAAACCTTTTTTTTTATATTTTGAAGTTCGCCATATGACATTGAAAATGTATTTGAATAGCGACTCAAAACTAGTTCTAATATTGGTCTGAGGTATGCATCCGTTTAATTTATATAATAATTTTTGGAACTAAAATATCCACAAGATCTTGTACAGCCTACGTAAATGCTTGTCTTGTTTACAATTTCATGATTAATTTATAATGTTGATCGTTGATGATCCTTGACATCGAGTATTCAAGTATCTTATATAAGTATATATTAATGATCATTGGTATTATTTGACTATACGCGTTGGTAACGTTTTGGTCGTCTAACTGGTGTTTAATAAAATGAGCGCTGTTTTCTACTTTATACCTTTTTTAATTCAAATATGTTACGGAGCATGTAAGTACCGTTTTGTTTCATTAAATAAAAACACTATATAAAAAAAACTTTACTTGTTTTAAATTATTCACTTCATTAAACTCTTTATGACGGTAGTTGGTAAATTACACATCCTAAAATTTTTATGCATCTGTTTTTTTTTTTTGGGTTTCTATAAAAAGTCAGGCTATAATAATAAGTTTCGATATAACCTTTAAAAATGGGAACTACTTTCTATAGTTCTGTATGTAAAGTGTAAGTTCTATGTAAGTCCAACATATCATAAGATATTAGTAATATCATTTTATTATGTTTGATCATTAATCATATTATAAAGTAGGTAGATATTTGTCATTAATACGTATAGTATTGTGAACAATGGAGAAAACCATTTGCCGCAAGACGTGATATGCTAAAAGATACTAAGAGAGAATATTTAAAATGTTAAAAAAAGCAAATTACCTTCCATGAAGGTTATCGTGAACAAGACACTTGAAAGTTCCGCTATGGTTATCCACCGAGCCTTTGCCTATGGCTTATCGCCTTTTCTGATACTTTTTGAACTAAATTAAGGCATATGTATAGAATACCTTATTAAGTGGCTAAGTGTAAGGAAGATATAGTGATCAATGATCATAGTTATATAATTTGTTTTATGTTTTTAAATATGTGACTATCATTCACACCTAGTTACAATTCAATTCCATTCAATTCATTTCTTCATTTGCCATAAACATGGATCTTAAGATAAAAGAGTTAATTTTTGATAATTATATACATAATGTTTCGCCTATTACTAAGCATGCAAATTGATATATGTAGTCTTATTGATTTAATTGATAATTGAATTTATAATATCAATATAATGTAGATCTGTATTTTAAATAATTATAATTTCAAGTGTGAGGATTGAATATCAGATACATATTGTTAAAATGATAATAATAAATCATAACATAAGTATATTTTTAGTCAAAAAATCCTTAATATCATAAAAATTTTCTGTCAACAGCCTACTAATACACATATATATATATTTTAAATTAAGTAACATTTAATGATTTAAGGTTATCTGGTATATTATTATACAATTTAAAAAGCACATGGTTAAGACAGCTTTAAGAATACTGCATTGTTTGAGGTTTTTTAACTAAAATCTATTTGGATTTCTAGTACGCGGGGATAAAATTCACATACTTATATAAATATCTTAGGGTTTTGCATAATAAATACACATACTTCATATATGTAAAGTGATGGTAGCGACAGCAAGCCCAGAGGCGGAAATAACGCGGATGTCAGTGGAGGAACTCCACATATGGCTCGTATACATTTTTTCTGAGCAAGAAAAGCTCTGTGGATATTTTTACTATAACCCCAGATTATCAAGCCATATCGCAATATATTACGAGTAACATAAGCATGCCAAGAAGAAATGGCTGTCTTTGCACTTGTCACATTACATAAACGTCCATGAATATTGTTATTTATTAGAGCGACATTATGGCTGGTTTACACGTGATTAAGTGATAAGTAGTAAGTAGATTTTTAACCTGATTTTAAGTGATTTAGTACGTGCAGTAATTATAAATGAATGAAGTCATTGGTAAAATTAAGTTAAAATTTACTTACTAATTATCCACTTAATTACGTGTAAATCAGCCATTATCGACATAATTTTCAAATTTAGAACATTCAATAAAGCACAGTCGGCATTAAACAATAACGGACATGTGCAAGAGCCTAATATCTTTATGAGAATAAAATCTTTGGATTTTTTATCCCAATGGTTGGAAATAACACTTATCAACGTAATGAGTAACTAAAAAGCTTTTAGCGAAATATTGTAACTAAATATTCTAATATAATAATTGCTTTTGTTTCAAAAAAATTCGTTACACTGTTTGTAAATAAAAAATATTCATATGTTTATTACTTTTTATTACTGAGGTTATAACCTAGTATTATAAATACTAGTAGCATATTATTATGTTATTAAAATAAAATTAATCGTCTTTTCAATCAGATAACAAATTAGTTCTGCCTGAGAGGCCGCGGCAGTTTGAATTAATAGTGATCCCTGAGGTATCCCTTCATACATCCTTACTTAGCTTCCCGCTCTCTGAACGCCTTCAACGGCTTTTAATGCGATTTTATTTTTCGGTTTTATATACAGAGTGATTCAATTCTACGCGAGCGAAACCGCTGGTGAGCTCCTAGAGTATTTTATAACCTATTCATAGAATACGTTAGATTTAAAAATTATGTATTAGACAAGCAGTTTAAAATTAATGGAATAAATCAAGTAGAAAGTTCTTGATTGTTGAAAACAAGGAAAGAAATCGAGCCCATTTTGCTTTTAAAGTTAAAGACTAAGATTCGATTTAGAAAAATATCCACTTGTCTGTTATTTTGTAAGAGTTAATATGAGGCATGTACACATTAACGATTTAGAACTGGGTTTCCTAGCTAAATTAGGGGCCATCACTTAAGAGGCATTCTAGTTAGCATATCTATATATATTTATTATTTTGGGAGTATTCTTTGTCTTGTGACAATGTGACAGAAAAGAAAACGTCAAAAATTTAAACGTGTTGACTTATTTTGGTCGGATAATGGTTGAAATCTGGTACTAAAGTTAGTCCTGGCTTTATAATAAGACGCCCCAAGTTTCCAGACGACTATTCAATGTTTGTTCACCGTAAGACCGTTATTTTGAACTAGAGCCAATAGAAAATTAGCTACATAGGTAGATTCTAGTGCTGCAGTGCTGTAATAGTTTTACTATTAGTTACTTATGACTTTGATAAATGTGAAGATGTCAAGATTAAGGTCAAGTATTGATAATCGTCAACAATGTATATTATCGTAGTGTTATGTATTTTTTTTTTATTTTTAGACTAGCTTAGCGCCTGCGGTTGCGCATGCGTGGATCTATGAGTGACTGACTGAATGACAGACGACGTACAGGCGAAACTACTGAGTGTAGAAAGTTGAAATTTGGAATGAAGATCTTAGGCAGTGTAGAGGAGCACTAAGTGAGAGAGGATTTTTAAAAATTACACCCCGAAAGTCTTAATTAGAGGATGCCATTTTGAATGAAACTTCAATACTACAAGTGCTAGGGGTTTCAAATTTTGCATGCGGGTTCTTTTTAGTACGTGGGTGCTCACTAAGACGGGATTTTACGAAATTCAACCCCTAAGGGGGTAAAATTAGGGGATGACAGATTTTATGGAAGTTTCTCATTTCTGGACTTAAATCTAGACCACGCGGGCGAAGTCGCGGGCAAAAGCTAATTATACATATAAATGTTTCTCTTGAATCTCTCAGACAGAGGTATATTGATGAAAATTGTTTGTAAGATCTCGGCCTATAGAGAGCGGGAAGCGACTTGGCTTTATATATACATAGATGCGCAATTCTAAAGTGAACTTATTTGATTTAAAGATCTAATTTATCTTTTTATCTTTCAAGATTTTTAAATGAATTCGGTTTACGGCGCCTTAATTGAACGAGTGTTATCATTCTTTGACGCAGTGTCCGATCCTTTACGGACGGACAGACAATCGGACACTCAAGTGTTCTAATAATAATGTTTCTTTTCGAGGTATGGAAGTCCAAACAATATTTTTACCTTTCACGATTTTCAGTGTTGCCAGTTCCCAAATGCAAGATATCAGATACAAAATGTCTGACAGCTTCTGCCCAGATGGCAATTCCTCTTTTTGCTCCCGGTATTCCAGAAATCGGTGCACCACCTATAGATGAGATGCAAATAAAATATGTCAAGGTTGCTTTAGCAGGGTTAAACTTGGATGTTAAGGATGCAACTTTAAAAGGTTTGAAGGATGCAAAGATTTACAAGGTTAGGTAAGTAATTTAATTTTAACACATATATTGCTCAGATTCCAAGATGAGTAGCTAAAGCCTCCGTAGTATGGAGTATCTGAGCAACGGAGGTACCACAACATCCAGACCCGAGACAATATAGAAAAGTTCATTTTCTACATTGAACCGACCGGGAATCAAACCCGGGACCTCAGAGATAGCAGTACGGCTACGGCGGTCCTCAATCAACGATCCTGGAGCGCAGTTCTTTGTATCGATTTTTTTGAACTCCAGACTTCAAGAACTTTCGTAACACTTTAGATTTATACAGTGGCAAGTTAATTTGCTTCCTTGGCAAGTTTTATTGTTCTTTTCAACGTCAAAAAGAATTCAAATCTCTAAAGAACTAAGCTAACAAGCCAGTGTAGTTAATGAAGTTTGAATAAATAAAGGCTTTATATTATATTCATCAGCAGCTTATTAATGTGCCCACTGCTGGGGTTCAGGCCTTTCTCTAAGGATGGGATCGATAATATTGGGCCGGGATCCACCACGCAGGGCCAGTGCGGCCTGGCCGGTTATAATGACTGCAGATTAAGCCGGGACCAACGGCTTGACGTACCTTCTGAAGCACGGCGGAATTTTAGATAATAAATTTTTGATCACCCATCCTATAATCGGCCATTCCGAAGTTGCTCAATGACCGTATCGCAGAACGAGCGCGCTAGTCACTGCGCCATATAGTTATTTAGATCATATTATCTTATAAGGAATTTATTTGTGACAAAATATTACCAGTTTCGTATTCATAATCAGCCCATTATCTTCGCCACGCGGCCCCTGAAAGGATTGTTGGTTATTAACAACTTTCAAATAGTCTTAATTTAATGATAAAACTTTATTACAAAATTTAATATGAATCAGACATTAAATCTATCTGAGAAAATAAATATCGAGGGGTTTAATTCAAATTTAACACGATAATAACTTATTTCATATACTTACCATTTTCAGAGTTGACATGGAAAAGAAAGAAATAAAGTATGTTTTTATATCTGATCCATGGTTGGAAGGAAAATACACGGCCTCGGGACAACTTCTCGTATTGCCTATAAGTGGAGATGGAGACGTTTCAATAAAAATTAGTAAGTTCAGTTTGTCTTTTCTAGTATAGTTAAATCTCAGATCTTGCATTTGAATTTCACAAAATCTTAATCTGTAGGCATCTAAAATATTAACAGTATCATCTTTTTAATTATAGAATACCATTATTTATAAATAAAAAGGCTATTTTCTTCTTTCGGTTATTGGTCATTCGAAATATTTGCGTGTTATTCTTCTATGAAATATGATTTATTGTACATAAAATAGTCACTCATTTATATAAAACAAAGACGCTTTCTAACAACAAAACAAAAACTACGCAACGGATTTTGATGCGGTTTGTTTTTTCATAGATAGGGTGATTCAAAAGGAAGGTTTTTATGTATAATACAAGACCATGCTAGTAATGTATATGTCGCAATCAAGTGGTATAATCAGCTACCAATTAGGCCGCTAGCCGTTTAATTGAATGGCGCCATTAAATTTTATTGAAGGACATTATTAAAACATACATTCGGCAACCTTTTAAATAAGTATTTTCTGCCAGGCAACCGTTACGAATTGGATAAATGATATCTACATGAATAAGTTGTTAAAACTGCATTTTGGAATAGTTATACAGTTGAGTGATGTGATGAGTGAGTGATGATTATGATTGTGATTGTACAGTCGACAATAAAAGAGGATGAGGTTTCTTAATTCGACATTTAATGTTTGTTCGCGGATAACTTCGTTATTTATGTACGATATTTCTTTTTATTTATTTTTTTATTAGACAGCTTATGGACCTGATGTTGCCCTATATAAATACGAAATCGGATTGGTGTGTGAATAATGAAGTCGATTTCAAGAAGTATTATTTCTTAATTTTTAAAGTCGCTTCTAGCAAAAAAAATTACCTACATATTTTGTTTCCGTGACAAAGTCTCATTAATGACGTAATTTTAAATTATTATAAGGCAATTATGATGAATTCATAGTAATGGGCACAAAATGACGATTTATTATTATTTTTTTGATATTTTGCAAGTGGGAATAAAATTGTATGACTTATAATTTTGATATTGGATATATGACTTTGTAATTTTATCAATATTTGCTGATGGCTGAACTCGAATCATATGTCAATCTACAGTGTACCTCATTTAAAAGCAAATAAATTATTATTATTATTATCACTATGTGGATATAGAACAAAAGGTTTGATAAACGAATTACAATGAAACTTCATTTTATCCAAAATGACGGGTAATTCAAAATTACAATTTACTATTTCCAAAACAATACCTACGTTAGTTATTTATTTTATATGTTTTAATAGAATGCTTTATAACTAATATATGAAATAGTTTCTGCTATATTGAGTTGAAACTATTTTTATTATAAAACTTTTGGCATGTTGCTTTAAATATACAAGTATATAATAATAGATGGACCAGTTAAAAAAATTTAGAATCACATCCACATACGCAAGGCACGAGAACCTGTTTTGTTTTTTTTTAATGTTTATCACATATTACTTAACGTATAATATTATAGACTTGACCAAGACCTTGATATGTATCTATACGAAATTAGAACAATATTATTGAACTCTTCGGAAAGAACATATTGCCTAAAGGCATATTATCTATACTAATGTTATAAAGAGGAATGATTTTGATTATTCGTTCGTTTGCATCAAATAAGCTCCAACATTACTGGACCAATTTTAAAACATGTTTCACCTACGGGAAGCTACATTATAGGCGATTGTGCAAAGTCGCGGGAAAACAGGTAGTTCATTATATTATTAAACTCTCGAGTATCTTATTCATTACGATATAGCACTTCAGGTTATACAAAACTGTCAAAGGAGAACACCAATTCTCATACAGCTTTGGGCCTGATGATACAAGATTTGTAATTGGCCATAAATTTGACCAAATTAGGGAGTCTTAAAAAGCCATATTTTCAAAGTTACCGATATTCGGCAAATTGGGAAAATCGATAGGAATGTTTAGGCTATGTTTAGAGTTATTGAAACGCGTTATTTTATAAGTGTTACAGATTTAATAGGTGATTACTTATGCGGCCTATTGACTTGCATACATGTTTTAAGATGCTGCCATCTCTGTGTTCCCGGGCTCGATTCCCGGTCTGGTATATCCCCAATGTATGAAAATTAAGTTTCCTACATCGTTTCATAATGTATGCGATGTTGTATTTATTTATTTAAATTTAGTTAATACAAGACTTCTCTTGCATCAATCGAGATATGGTAATTAATACTAAAGGCAAATTATTTATTGCTGGGTATCTGGTACATGTAATAATTGTAAAAAATAAAGACATTCCTCATGTTCAAGATTACTATAAAAATCATATACAACTGCAATATACTTGTACCTTTGTAATCTACCCATTTTAGTAGCTAAGCAATCTCGCTATGTAAATCAGAAAATAATAATATACTTGACATACGTTATTGTATAATTATTGATTTGTTTTGACTGCCAGTACCCGGTGTTAGACTTGGCCTTGGGCACAGTAAATTACTTGTCTCAGTGCTGCCCCCAGGTGAAAGAATTAATAAAATCGGTTCAGTAGTTTCGGAGCCGATAGGATGCAAACAAACAATCAAATCGTTCCACTTTTTAATATTATTATAGATAAAAATTATAACATATTTTAGAATGCTCGATATCATATACACTGTATGCACTACAAAGTGCACGATCATTTAACATTGGCTCAATGTTTTAGAGCATATTTAATGCAATTAGATAATCAAGATTTTCTTCTTTATAATATTAATTAATATTAGGATGAAGTCAACAGTGGTGTTATGATATTAAAATGTTGTAGTCCCATTATTTTGTTTCGAGAGTAAATATGTAGCAAATGACTATCAATTATGATAAGAATCCTGATGAGAGACTATGCAGAGTACAAGCCATTCTGACGCTTACAGAAATTTGACCAAATAGATTGGATAATTAAAAAAATTTTGCGATATAATTTTTTTATGTTCTAGAAGGCATTTTACCGTTTATTTGGACTTAATATGATGATAATAAAATAAAAAAAGAAGAAGATATTCCTCCTGGTATTGTAACTAACCAGGATTATTACTATATCGTTATTTTTTTTTAATTTCAGAGAACGGAGAAATTGATGTCACTCATACATTCGATGTCGTCAAAAACGCAGACGGAAAAGATGTGATCAAACTAAAGGGTTTCAGTTTCAAATATGATATAAAAGATGGTGCTAACTATTACCTCGGCAATCTCTTTAACGGGAATAAAGAATTGAGTAAGTTCTATGGTAAATTGCATAAAATATGTAGATTAAAATAAAATAAAGTCATTATCATAATGTTATTTTATACTCTAATATTAGAATAATAGTTATTTGTGCAAGTATGTGTGAGTAATCTTAATTTCATTGAGTATACTAAGGTCGACCGACAATCTGATGGTTGCGAGAAACCATTGGATGCAGGCAGCGCGGGACCGTTTATCTTAAATTCTATGGAGGGCATTCCTCCATGTTTGATTGATGATGTCTTAAGATCTATTTACGGGTATTTTACAACATTAAAACTATATTAAAAATTGTAGTCACCTATAAGATAATAGAGTAATAACACATATTAATATTTGATTAAATACTAATCAAATATTTAATTAAATATTTTTTGACATTTTATCTGAGATGAAAATGCCTTGTAAGTGCTTACACCTCCGATGACATCAAAGGCTAGTAAATGTGTGTTCCTGTGGATTTTCGTATGATGAGGTTTGATTATTTACTATCGTATGACGTCATACGCGACGTAAGAGCGGCGTATGATAGACACAACGTTTTTCGCGCGGTTTCGGGGATTTAGTTAAGTTCTTATTTTTATTTATTGATTTAAAAATAGGGTGTCAACTATAAGAAGATACTTCATGTTGCGTCAACATATACAGTCAAGACTTAAACTCTGCACTTCCGCGGTTATAATATTAGATATAATAGTTACCGTTTATTATTATAAAATAGATCATCTCTATATGTAAATCCTTAACCATCCATAAGGAAGGCCTGAGCCCCTGCAGTGGGGACGTAAAAGGGCTGGTGGTGGTGGTGGATATGTAATGACGACGACAAGTGGGGAAAACTCGTTGATAATATTATTTATATAGGTATTATTAATCTGTAGAACGAATCTAAATTTATATCAAGATTATTTAAAAATATAGCAGTATCTACGAGTAATTCATTTATATTTCCAAAAAATTAGTAAATCTGAATTGGATTGTGCTAGTGTGCTTATGTAGAATAGGATAAACTACCGTAGAATACAATCAAAACATAGAGCCGGAGAGATCGCGAAATAACGTACATTATTTTTCTTAAGTATGTTGATCTGCTAAGTATTTATATATATAGAGTTTATTTTTTTTATGTACGAGGAGTTTTCTCTTAAAAATATAAAAAAATATATATTGCTCAGGTCACAGATTTTTGTAATGAATGAAATTTAATTAATTACAAAAATTCATACCCTAGTTGTGAAATTCGGCGATTCAACGCGTCCCAGAAGTTGTTGCAAAAGTCAGCTTCGAGGTGTTCCATCACTCAGGTGATGGAACACCTCGAAGCTGACTTTTGCAACAACTTTAGGAGGTCAGCCTCCTCACTAAGTACTGACTGATGTATATACCCTACTTCAACATAATGAAATATCGAGCTTTAGAAAACTCTTGCATAATTTTATCACGAGCTCTTAGTATAAAAATAATACATGTAGACAGAAACTATTATTACTATTACTCACCCCAGAGATTTTTTCAGGTAATGCGTTACTTAAATTCATGAATGAAAATTGGAAACTACTATCAGAAGAATTTGGAGAACCTGTACTTCGGGCTTGTATAAAAATAATACATACTGCTATCAAGAAGTACTTGTATGCACACCCATTAGAAGAGCTTGTCGAATTATAAGTTCTGAAAATGAATGCATTTAAAGTAAATTGACATATGACTTCTGGGACACTCTGTGAACAATGTAAAGGAGCTTTAGCTTTTAAGAATAATATATAACGATTCATTCTATCTACGTTATAAATATATGTTAATCATATTTGGATTTCTATTCTCAGACAGAATACTATAGGTACCTATTTCATCATTTGTAAGCTTACTAATTTGTTTTTTTTTTGTTTTCTTTATAAGATGATTTGTATTGTTTTCGTTTTAAGATGAGTAGATATCATACTAATGTATGAAAACCTTCCAAAAATATAATGAAAATAGATTTTTCTGTTCCTGATACTTTTGTTATTATTTTTAAGTAGGAGTTATGGCAATGGTGTAAAAGACTTAAGTACTGTTACATTTGAACTTTTATATAAAACAATTCTAAATTTTTGTAAAAATTTTACAACAAAATAATTAAAACAACATATTTGTAATTTAATATTATACACATGAATATTAACATATCATGTTTCATTTCTTTGTTGATTAGTAATATCTTAATGATCATTGTGTACTCTACCCACTCAGTTTAGATCGACTTTGGTAATTAAAATATACAAAATACTAGCTTTTGCCCGCGACTTCGTCCGCGTGGTAAAGTTACTTTGAGCAGCATTTCTAACGAATATTTATTCATTATATCGTGTAAAAACCTGAAAAAAAGTCTTATCCTCTTAGCTTATGCCCTTAGGGGTGGAATTTATCAAAATCCTTTCTTAGGGGATGCTTATGTCATAATAGCTTTATGCATGCTTTATGCAAAGTCTTAGCCCGATCGGTTTAAAATTGACAAAGTTTCGCACAAAATTTCATCACCTATTTTATTCTCTTGGGGATAGAATTGATCAAAACCTTTTCTTGGCGGATGCCTACGTCATAACATCTACCTGTATGCCAAATTTCAGCCCGATCCGTCCAGTGGTTTGGGCTGTGCGTTGATAGATCACAATGTCAGTCAGTCACCTTTGAGTTATATATATTTAAAGAAAAGAGTAAACCATCCATAAGGAAGGCCTGAGCCCCTGCAGTGGGGACGTAAAAGGGCTGATGATGATGATGATGATGATGATGATGATGATGATGATGATGAAGAGTAAATAATTATTAACAGCATTATTTTCGAATTCTCGTATGCTCGATAGGTACCTGTACTTTTAACAAATTTAGTATCATGGGTAACATACATGGAAGTAATTGCTTTATTAGATTTATTACTTACATTGTTAGTAACCTAACTATGTAAGTTTAAAACAATAGGTAATATAAGTTTTGATGTTTTAAATAAATTGAAAGATTTACTTGATTGCATTGATTACAATTTACAAATATTTATGTAACTAAAGTGTTATAAATAAAAACACTTATCTATTTATATAAATAAAAACACTTATTCATTGATTTATATACCTACTAAAACTATTGCACACTCTCAAACAGTAAATATGTGATACCCTTATTTTATGATATCTGTTACACCATATTTTTATGCAATAAATGTTTGATTGATTGAGAGTTTGAAGAGGTGCATAGTTTCAATGAATAAAATCCTTTTATAAGTGAAGTATAATTGTAAGCATTATTGAAATCTATTATATAGGATCATATAAGGATTTTGATAAATTCCACCCCTAAGGGGATAAAATAGGGGATGAAAGTTTGTATAAATATTCTTAGATTTTCGACTGATTGATCTGAAATTATATGTGTATACGTCCGCTTAAATAGGATTGTGATAAATTAAACTCCCATGGGTATAAAATAAGGGATGATGGGGATGTAAATGTATTAGGTTGAAGCTACCAGTACCTAATAGAATAGAGTCGGCCGCGGGACGTCCTGGAGCGCGCGCGCGTCCACTCTGCGGCCCTGTCCGAACAATCCTCACAATCCGAACAGTGTTAGGATTGTTAGTACGGCTCATCCTAATAGTGAGCATTGTTAGGATCACTTCCTAATCAATTGAACCAAAACAAGTGACGTTTTTGTTGAAAATAACCAAGATTTATTCAAGACAATCAAGTGAAAGTGCGCCCTCGTCAATCACGCGAGTGTTAGACGCCTTTCAGGCCCAAATGTTAGGATTGTTAGGATGGTTAGGACCATCCAGTTCAAAAGTTGTGACTGTGTAAAAACTAAGTGAACAATCGCCACTTATCAGTGCACCAAACCCCCCTCGTCGAATCTCGCGAGTGTTAGCCGCCTTTCCGGCCTAAATGTTAGGATTGTTAGGATGGTTAGGACCGTCCAGTTCCTAACAAAGGTGGTGACTGTGTAAAAACTAAGTGAACAATCGCCAATCATTGGTGCACCAAACCCCCCTCGTCATATTTTGCGAGTGATAAACAATATTCCAAATCCAAAAATCAAGTTTGCGTATTGTTAGGATCGCAACTCATCTTAACACAGGCTATTGTGGAGTGATAATTAACTAAACAACTGACTTATTCAACTTCCTAAGTGCCCTAGGTAACACCGCGAGTGATAAACACATTCCAGACTGTTCACGGAATATCCTAGAGTGCGAGAGTGCCCATTCTGCGGATCCGAACTCATCCTAACGAACGGAACAAACCTAACATCGTTAGGATTGTTAGCATCACTCGTCTCAAGTGTTAGGATTGTTAGGATTACTATATCCAATAAAATATACGCAAACAAGAAGACATTATCGCGGAAACTAACAAGAAATGAACATTCCTATAGACTACCGAGTATTTGAGTGCCCTCGACAACCTCGCGAGTGAAACCCTCGGACTTATTAATCAATTCAATCAAGCCTCTGACAAATATGTTATAATAATCAGTTACCAATTTAATCAATTTTATTTAACTTATTTTGATTTAATGTAATTTCTTAAAGTTGTTAGGATCGATCATTTTGTTAAGGCTGTTATGATTGTTAGCATTGTTAAGAAAGATAGGATTGTTAATGAAGTTAGGATTGTTAATTTAGTTAGGATTGTTAGGATGGATAAGATTGTTAAGATAGATAGGATTGCCCATATTGTTAGGATTACACAAGCTGACCAGTCACTGCCCATATAGGAAAATATTCAATTAATTAATTTTAATCAATCATTGTACACATAGGGAAATATTTAATTATTTTCAAGTAATCATTGTACATACATGGTATAATTAATTAATCGCTGTATATATTGTAATATTTAATTAGTTTTAACCACTGTATATATATATATATATATATATATATATATATATATATATATATATATATATATATATATAAAAAGGAAAAAAAAGGAAGGAAAAGAAAAGAAAAAATATAAAAATAAAATAAAATAAATAAATACTCAATATACGAATCATACAATTACACAAATACAAATATAAAATATTTAGCCACCATTACCTAACAACAAGATTAGCCATAAGTTAGATTTTAATCACCAATCAAAAGGGCACTTGTACATATACAATAGTACGGATTGGCCGGACGCAGCACAGAGCATTAAACTAATAAATATAATCATATATATAATAATAATCTTAACCAAGCAGGCAAAGCGATACACGTATGTGTCTATGCACTGTGCCCCTCGGATTTTATTTCAATTGTGTATCATTCTCTCTATCAATCAATCAACTAACTGATTTACGAAACAACCAATCCAATCACTGCATATGAGAAATCTCCTTTAATGTTTTTTCTTTTTTGTTCTATTTTCTTTTTATTTTATTTTTTATTCTTGTTTCTTTTAATTGTTTTTTCTTTTAAGGTTTTGACTAGGTGTCACGATTGCCCTCTCGCCAACGGAGGTGGATCGCCAACGACACCAACGACACCAACCAGAAAGACACCAATGCCCACGAACTTCGGGCACACACAGGATCCAGAAGACTTTCCGTACCTTCTGTACTATCCTCTAGCCAACCTCTGGATCCTCCCTCAAACCCTCCCCCGATCCTCCCCCCCATTCCCACCCCGTCCTACCCTTCTCCCCTTCCTCCATCCTCCCTCCCCCCTGAGATTAGGACGGGCCACGGGCGCTGCATGTCGCTCCCTAGTTGGCTTGCCCTCATCTCAACATCAATTATCGCCCCCTCTTAAAAAGGGGAAGTCGGTATAACATCATAGTGTTCGAGTTGTCGTAATTATCGACCTCCACTATTCTTCTGTCGAGCAGGGTCACCTCGACGGCCCCCCCGCCCCGCAAACACGGCCACCTCGTTGGAAGTGGACGCGGGGCGGGGGGGCGGTCCCTCGGTTTCGATACCCACTCTTCTTCACCAACTTCATCACTCAATTAGGGTGCGACCGCAGCCACTTCTGGTAAGTGTGGTCGCGGGGCGGCGCCGGCGGGGCTATCCACCCTCTGGCGCCCATCTTTCATTCTTTCGCTATCTTTTGGCCTCTTTCGGAAACAGGGGTTTCTATCCTCTTCCTTTCTATTTTTCGACCCCTGTTCCCTCTTTCAGCCTCTTCCTCTATCCTTTCCTTCTTTTCTACCTCTTTCTCTTCCCTGGGAGGAGGGTGGACTACGGGTTCAACAAGACGCTCCCTGGTCCTCCCCTCTTCCCAGCATCCATTTCCTTCTAAAGTGATTTAGCATGATCCCCCCTCATACGAGGGATCTAAAGCCCCCTCTTCAAGGAATCCATGGCCCTTCTAACTGCCGGAAGGGCCATCGAAGCGTACCCTTCTGCATAAGGGTACCTGAATCATAACCATAAAAAAATATTCGTTAAAAATGCTGCTCAAAGTAACTTTACCACGCGGACGAAGTCGCGGGCAAAAGCTAGTTATACTATATTATTTTATAAGTTAACTATAGCCAGCGAGGTCATTGCCTCGTCCTTGTTTTAAACAAAAAATATGGATTCAATCTTGGGCAACCGGTACCTACCTATTGGTAATTTTTATACACTTTGCTTTAAAATAAATATCAATACAACGTGAATCCAAAATTAATGAAATATAATCATTTTAACATACTATTATCCTACTTTATTCACTTTTCAACTATCGCGCTGCATTATTACATACTTATAATAACGGGTATTACCTTACTTAAACGAATGTGATAAAGTTTTTGTACAAAGATTTTTTCGGATATATGTTAGGTGAATTGATGAAAATACCGTAAAAATAGGCAAATTAAGGATGTCGCCAAGGATGGGCAAGTAGGGGCAGCTGCCCGACCCTTAGTATAAAAAAGTTTTACAAGGATTTTCATAAAAAAGTGCTCGAAAAAAAATCGTAATATTTATATTTTAATTAACATTAATAACATAACAATTTTGTAAAAATGTTATTACTTTCGCATTCATAATGCCATTCGAACCGCACCTTGAGATGATAGTCATTCTATGGTCCCATTTTGGAACTGGCGACTACATTTATGTACATAAAAGTAGCGAAAGTAATAAGACTTTAATCCCACTTGTGACCTCTAGAGCTAGTAAAATATATATCGACATTAAAGTTAGTTGTAATTTATACTTGATCAATTCATGTATCTACTAACTTAAATAAACTTAACTATTCACACAGTGCAGTATTTATCTTGAACTATATTCAACTTTATCCAAATTTCTATCAACTACACACTCAAGATACCAACATCAAAGTGGTCCTTCGAGCTTTAATAGGTACTTTTATATATTAATTTTGTCGCTACCGAACAAATTGGTTTGTCTGGTGTCCCACAAGCGGGTCTCACTAGGCAAATTGAGAAGGTGCATATATCGTGCAAAACAAAAAATTATCAAGTACCTATTTTGTACGCCCATTCACTATTCGGTCGTAAAGAATCAATTAACCTATGGGAAATATTTTGATACTAGAGATTAGTAGTAAAACTTAAAATGGCATCCCGATATGCAAGAACTAATTACTCGTTGAGAAGATAGCTTCCAAAAAAATTAAACAAATCTGCCAAAACTTTCATAAAGACAGCGACATTACGATACTATTGATGCTCTTTAGTATAGAGTGGCATTTTAACGTTCTTTTATGGCCTACCGCGGGAGGTATATAGGGAGCTGCCTTTAAATCGATGAAAATTTGCGTAGAGTCATTGGAGAGCAAAAACTAACCTATGAGCAGTTTTCAACTTTACTTACCTAAATGGAGGCGTGTATGAACTCGAGACCTCTGTGTGCTTTGACTGAAGACATAGAAGATCTTGACTATCTTATCCTGGAACACTTACTTACCAGTGGACCGATCTTGTTAATACCACACTGCAAAAATATTAATGAAGAGAACTCGCATTTGTGAAATCGTTCTAAATTCTAAATTTCTTACCTATCACGTGACCTACTATTAACTAATGTAGCACAAAATTTGGAAATCGTAATAAAAATACAAAAACAATTGCAGTAAAATTTTTTTTTTTTTTCCTTTATTATCAAGTAAACAAACATATACATAACAAACATTTTAAGATAACATCTAAAAACCACTGAGGTTTGATTTGTGTTATCAGAGTTTACATTTGTTTTTATTTTCGTAATTATAAAATCAGATGCAACATATTATTACAAATACGAACATTACAATCAATAGACAGTTACAATAATAGCCTTAAATTATTTACAATGTATTAAAAAAGTACCTCTTTAACTTGTATTTAATATTTTTTAAATGCATTGCTTAATCTCATTTCGATTGATCGCACTGTGGCCGTCTGAATCGCGGCATTTCTTGTCTTTAAATAATTATATTAGTATTAAGAGTTTATTATGAAAGTAAATGTTTGCTTCCTGTATTGGATCATACGGACCATTGACATCCAGTCGCGAATAAGCAGTTTATCTTTTTAAACAGTCCTGTACCTTTATCATTACAGATCGTAACAAGTTTTTGAATTTTAAATAAAATCACCCATTAAAATATTTATTTTGTTTTAATTATAATACTTATAATAAATTTCTTGTATCCCATATGAATTGACAGTTTATTAATTAATTGCTTAATCAATAAATTATGACGATACATTGAGTTGAGATATCGGAAGACGTCACACCATTGTACATTTTCTACATATTTGTGACGTAAAGAACCCCACTCCTCAAGTTTTATTCATATTATCCATGTTATTTCTTGTTAAATTGAAGCAAAAAGTACACATCTAATATTTTCCTATCACCTGACCGATGGACTTAATAGAATATCTTTTTTTTTTACCTCCCAGGCATCATGATTGTTGCTGAAGTCAACCTTTTTTATATATTTATTTTATACATTTTATTTGTATTGTCTATTGAAAGGTTGACCAAATTGTTTCTTTGTTTAGCGTAGCGTACGTGTTTTTAATATATTTTTGAGATTCTTTACCCTACTTTCTTTCTTTTATATGCCTACTAGCTTTTGCTCGCGACTTCACCCGCGTGGTCTAGTTTTAAATCCTGAAATGAGAAAATTCCATAAAAACTTTCATCCCCTAATTTACACCCTTAGGGGTCGAATTGCGTTAAATCCTATCATAGTAAGCACCTACGTCCTAAAAAGAACCCGCATGTAAAATTTATAACTCCTAGTACTTGTAGAACCGAAGTTTCATACAAACTTTCATCCCCTAATTTAGCACCCTTTGGGGTGGAAATTTCAAAAATCTTCTCTTAGTACTCCTCTACGTTCCCTAGGGAATCTTCATTCCAAATTTTAACTTTCTACGCTCAGTAGTTTCGGCTGTCCGCATTGTTTAATCCCTGTTACAAAAGTATATCTTTATAACATCGTCTTAGCCTACTATGCTTGGGCCCGTACCGATATAAATCTGATGTTTATCTATCTATTAACACGCTCAGCAAGCAAATCAGTTTATAAATAAGTCGAGCATTTTGCCATCCTCGTCGCCAGTTACTGAGATTTGTGGTTGGACGTGCTCCCAGTCTTATTGTTAATATGCTATAGGTGTACATAAATACCATATCAATCAGATAATTTATACTTTGAGCTCGATGGCGTAGTGGTTAATGCGGACTCAGATACAGTTGTTCAACAACTTTCGTAAGGGCTGGTCAAAGTATGGGTCATCATCATCATCAACAGCCCTTTTACGTCCCCACTGTAGGGGCTCTGGCCTTCCTTATGGATGGTTAAGGAGGCCGGGCCATGTCCCTTCACGCTGGCTCAATGCGGATTGGAGGGTATTAACGACTGCAAATGCAGCCGGGACCATCGGCTTAACGTGCCTTCCGAATCACGAAGTAGCTCGAGAAAACAATTCCTTGGTCACCCATCCCGTGAACGACCCTTGCGAAAGTTGCTTAACAACAACGATCGCGGGCCGCGGTGCTTATCCTCTACGCGAAAAGTATGGGTGACCAAAATTTAAGTAAGTAAGCCTGCAGTCGATATACCAACCAATCACACCAGGCCAGCGTGATGGGATATGGTTCATTCTTCTTATTCGATTTGATTCGATTCCATGCATAGGGTATGCTTTAGCTACAGCAATGGGTACATTAGTAGGGTCTTGATGAATTTATACCTAAAAAATTTTTCATAAAGTCATGTAAAACTTATTAAAAATTACCGAATACGGTTGGTTCACTGCCGCCACATTTCTCTCATATTCACAATACTTTGAAAAAGGTGCACTTGAAGCTACCTTCAAGTTTCTCTGAAAAAATATTAGTAAATAAACCAAACCAATTATGCTATTCTTTGCAGTATTTTGGACTAACGAGGAGAACGAGATAGATCATTACTAATGTGACCATACGTCTAACTTCGGGCGGGATTGTCCCGTTTTTAAAATGTCTGTTTCCTTGTCCCCAACAGGGACAAAATGTCTCCTTTTGACAGTTATTTTTTATATCGAAACCATTGAACTGATTTTGCTGTAGTAAAGTAGATTTTTGTTGCGAATTCATACATTTTTGAGGTAAGTTGATTGGTAATTTTTGAGAGTCACTTTTTAAACCATAATTTTTATTTTGCATTAATAAATCAGATTACACCGAATTAACTTATAAATATACTGTTAATTGTATATATTATATATACACATAAACGTCCGTAGGCGTCCCAATTTAACAATAGAAAGAAATGGCCATGTGGGGTGTCCTGACCGCCGATCCACAGAGGGATGAGATGTATCAATGCGTGATTCCCTTGCCGCCTTTCAATTGAGAGTGCTGCCCGAAGGAAAAGTAGGCACGAAGAGATACTTAGAGTAAAAAGTATTTTTCAAGAAGCTTTTGTGCTGGAATTATTTTTACTTTGGTGCTATTTCTGGTGCCCCTAAGAAGTGATAGCCTAAGCAATTGTTTATCGACTAATCCAACACTGGACGTAGTGTAATAAAATATGATTAGGTATGAAGCAGGTAATATAAAATATTTATCGGTACACGTGACAATCTCGCGTGATTATGATCTCATATCTTTTAGTGATTTATTTAATTATTTAATAACGTTTAATTATACATGTTGTTGACGTATAATGCACTTACATTTAAACGAACACTAAGTCAAGTACAGATAATTGTTGTAGCGTGATATAGATACTTTTCGTACTTATATATAAATAGAAAAGGAGATTTGAAAGAAACGTTAGTTTTTTCTCGTGTTGTTTATCCTCATGTGAGTGGTAATGCTAGTAGCTCCATATCGCAATATGTTTAGTCTGGGATTGTGAAAGTTAAACCACTTTTACAAAGGTCTAGCATCCGATGGGTGTTTTTGACTATAAATTTTCCATATCTTTGTATGAGTTTGTATAGCATCCCGACCCGACACGCATCATATGAGCAATGAAAATGCTTCGTAGAGTTATATCCAAAATCTCAATATAATTCCGATGTCAAAACCGATTTAACTATATGCCAGTAGTGTCATTGTTTTTGCTCAAGAAAATCGTACATCAAATATAGTATGGTAAAGAAATTTCTCAATAAAAGTAATACGAATATTTAAAATGAATTATTAATAAAAAAATGCAAGAATAAAAAAGCTTATTGAAGAAATATCTACAAAATCAAAATAATCATTAAAATTAGCATAGGTATTTCTATACGAGTAATATAGATACAATAAGTTATTGTCAAATCTGCAAACTGAAGCATAACTTGTTTGTTAAATTACACGCGGGCGAAGTCGCCGGTAAAGCTAATATTAAATATAATCACTCAGTCAGTAATTATTCTTAAAGATGGTTGGAAAACATCGATATTTTTTTATTAGTGAGGTCACGATGCAGCAATCGACACGACTCCAAAACCGGCAATAGGTTAGGTTCTAGTTTTCCTCAATACCCTACTGGCATTGAAAGGGTTATATAAATCGGTAATAAAGTAGGTACTAACTGATAAATAAAGCGGACATCAATGATCAAAGTGATAAAAAATTGTAGAATTATTGATGAATGAATAGTGTATTGCTATTCCATTACAATGCTACAATAAAAAGGATTTCTTATCATCTAAATGTTACTAATAAATTATGTGTAAGCATTGTGTAGTTAATAGTGTTATATCTTTTTCAATTAAACTAATATGTAACTTAACAACGGTTTTGAACTGCTTATTAGGCCTAGCCGCACACATTCGTTTTGTGTCCGGTTTCCTGATCAGTAATTCCGATTTCTAATCGCATATAATCGGGGCTTTTAATCGTTGTTCCTGTGTTTTGGCTTTTCATCGAATCCAATAATAAACAGTTTAAGGTCCTCTTACGTAAAACGCATTGAGAATGAAATCGCCTTCACTTGATTTGATATTCTTAATCACAGAAATAAACAAATAAAAAAAATGAAACTTTGAATCATTTTAAAGTAACTATATCAAAACCTATTTCTGTATATATATATATATATATATATATTTTTTTTGTCGAAATATATTAGGCGTGAATGTAACCCAAAAACCTATTTAGAGTTTTTCTATCGAGCTGATTATCGAAATTAATGTTTCTGTTTTTGCAAACAATCGACCTGCTTAATTTTATAAAATGATTTTATTTGGCAAATATTAGAATAAAATAAGAAGAAGGAAATTGGGATAGTACTAAGTAAGGCAGCGTTGGCACACAGGTGTAAGGTGTCGAGGAGTGTTGTGCGCATCGCGCGCGCCTTTTTTTGTTTGGCAGCGAGATAATAATATATCTTAAAATAATATTTTCGATAAATGTGATACAAAGAGATATAATAAAAGATTTTGCGATAAGTCTCAATTAAGTATTTCAAATAAGAATAAATCCTGGTTATAAGTTTGATTCTTTGGCTAGTATGTCACATGAATTATGATTTAGCTTTACGTTTCATATACATAATAGTGACATTTGTTAAACAAAAATCTCCATAATATAAGGTGTAATATTATTACCTATATATGCCAGGATTTCATACAAAATTGTAATACCTACAATCGTTGACAGTATGAAACAGCTGATTTATTTTTTCATGATTTCAATGATGCTCTTTTAGTAAAAGTTGTTTAGTATCCTTAACTAATCCACCCCACGAAGTTAGATCTTATATATTCGCTGACTTACTTGGGCTGTCTTCATGTGTCTTTATCAATTAAATTCAGTGATAAATGTGTAAATCATATGTAATCAAATAATATGAAAATATAAGTCAGATGATAAATGATAGAGGAGCTCGATTAGCGTTCGGTCTACGTTGCCGAGGTTAAACAACTTTTGAAAAAGCCTGTTATTGGATGGGTGATCCATATTATAAAATCTAGAGCTCCTCTATACTTCAGAAGGTACGATAAGTCATTGGTACCGGGTACATCTTTAGTTGTACTCTCCAATCCACCTTTGGGTTTGTGTCCTACAAGTGAAAATACAGGTTTTTGTTATATGCTCAAAAAATATGAACCATTTTAACTTATAAATATATAACAAAATAAATTTTAAGATACTTATTTGGAAAATATTGCGCTTTGAAAATTTAAAAAAAAAAGTAGGGAAAATATACTACAAAAATTCGTTACAAATACATATGGCATTAAATTAGCTACATAAAACGTTACAACTTTAATTATAAAAGCTATAAACAAACACAAATAACAAAGATACTACAACGATTGCCCAGAGGACCTTACGCCACCGTAGCACCGTGTGACGTCACAGTGCAGTGAATTTGAAGGGAGCGTTTTCGGCCGACTAGCAGCAGTTCCACAAACATAGCCCAATATATCCGAAACCATTAATCCCGATATGCTGTTACTTCTACATTATTTCTGAGATATTAATGGACTATTTATTTATATAGTTAATAAAAGTTGTCAACTAGCCTATTTATTACATATATAGGAAAAACTGAGCCCTAGCCGTGGGGACAATAATAGATCGGTCGGTCAAGGGATGGGTGACCAAAAACTTATTATCTCCAGCTACTCCGTGCTTCGGAAGTCACGTTTTAGCCGTTGGTCTCAGCTGCAATTGCAGTTAATACCCTCCAATCCGTATTGGGCCGGGGTGGAGGGTCATGGCTCACATGGCTCATACTCCTTAATACATCCATCAATACATTCAAGGTACACCTGAGCCCCTGCATTGGGGACTTAAAAGTGCTGACGAAAAATAATGATGACACAAAACACACAAAAAACGTTTTTCAGTAATTTTTTGTCTATTTTTTCCCCAGTGGCTACTTACTAACAGAAAAAGGAAATCTAAACAAACAGATAAACGGCTAATTAGCAATGTAGTATGAGATGATGTTATAATCTGACGCCATTTTGATTACCGTAATTATTGTGTTATTAAGTAATTTTATTATTTCTACTTTTAACTGGAATAACTATCCAAAGAAATGCTTATAAACATGTATATTTCTATGAATATTCTTATCTCAACATTCAGATATGGGAAAGTTGAAAACTCGTGTATTGTTTGTAAATATTAAGAGCCATATTACATCGCAACTGTGATTTCTGCGTGATTTTTCTCGGAAACAAAAACAAATTAACAATTTTGACTTGTTGAATAGTGAAGAATGACTCTTGGTATAGAAATTAGTGGCTCAACTTTTTGGAAATTTTGCTCATCTTTTTAATTAAATCCAAAATACCAGAGAAAGTTTTTCATAAAATGCTCAAAGACACTTTTTTGAAGTCCTGGATTGAGCTACTGTTCTTAACAAACGAAATAAAATAAATAGAATGATATCTCTTATATAGTCGTAAAGTAAACAGTAGCTCGAAATTTTGAAAAAGCACTGAATTAATATAGAAAAACAATAATATTACAAACCAAAAAACATCAAAAATTGCTTGAAGTTAACTTTGTATTTCTCTAAGCCACAACAATATTATTTAACAAAATTTATGCCAGATTAATGACTATTTCATAAGGAACAAAGTTATTATAATTTTAAAGCATAAATTTATTATATTATTTCAATAAATACGATAAATGTAAACGCAAAATCACTACAAAATAAGATGCAGCGGCCGTCTGAGCTCAGTACCGCGCGAGCGCTCCTCAACATTAGACCTGTGTCGCATTTCTGCGCGCCATTTTTCGATCTAGATACGTTCGAGCGAGCGTAAATAGAGCAGTATAGTGGGACTTCCAACTTTGGTCACGAAGTTCGATTTATATGGAATTTATATAGCTTATTGAATTATTTCTAATACACATTTGTTATTTTCTGCATAGGTTGAAAGACCCCTAGGTATATTTGTATAAGAAAGTTAAAATATATATTTATATTATGAAATGCAAATAAAGCAAGGTACTTCTTCTCTCAATACACTTATACTAGTACATAAAATTAGAGTGCATATTTGTTATATTAAAATAACCGCTTTTCACTAAATACATTTGTGTGTATTCATGGTACATATACAAAAATAATATATTTTATCTGTCTGTCTGTTAGTTCTGGCTAATCTCTGAAACGGCTTGGCCGATTTTGAAGAGACTTTCACTAGAAGTTGACTTACGTAATGAGGATTAACTTAGACTTATGGCTCGATGCAATTCGACCGATATCAAATTTATCGGAGATCCGCATATGAAACAACTTTTTCTTAATTCAATATATTTTTAATCCCGGACGCAAAAACGACGCGGTGTTATAAGTTTGACATGTCTCTGTGTGTGTGTGTGGTGTGTTTGTGTCTTTTCGTGGCATAGTTCCCGAACGGATGAACCCATTTTGATTTTGTTTAAAAGGTGTATTAGTCGGGAGTGTTCTTCACTTTGATGAAAATCGATACAAGATGGCCGCCGCCACAATATGTCGGATCACATATTTTATCACCATTCCATCAATATGGGTATCAAATAAGAGGGCTTGAGTAGTAGAATACTGAACACTATGACAAATTTCAAATCCAAGATGGCCGCCACCAAAAATGTTGGATTACCTACATATTTTTCACGACTCCCTCAATACGGACATTAAATAAAAGGGCTTGAGTAGTAGAATACTGTTTACTATGACAAAATTTTATATACAAGATGGCCGCCGCCACAAAATGTTGGATTATCTTTTTTATTTATTTATTTATTTTGTACACACATACAATTTCATATGAACAAATGTAACAGACATTAGTACAAGGGCACTGCTTATTTCAAATTGAAATTTCTACCAGCAGGCCCAAAACAGGAAAAAGAAATACAATAAGGTAGTCAGTGTGTACCTCCTAAATAAATTAATATGGAATAAAAAAATCAAATTCAAATACCAGGAAAGAGAGAAAATAAAAATACATAATTGAACCGTTATGTATTTTTATTAATATACATTATATAAATAATAATATATATATTGTAACAGTTTACTTAATAAACTGTCCTTGTTTTGAATTCTTTTTTTAATACAAATAAATTTAAAGAAAAATATAATTAAAAATAATTGTAGGTACAATGTTAACAATTGTACTATGGAGGTAGGCAGACATAGGAGCGCAGCGCGGCTCATAGTGGTGCCATAGTATTTAAAATGACTTCTCGCGAGTCCAATGGATTCATTGTGATTTGATTATTCCAAATTGTGTGTAAGTGCTAAATAACCCCGAAATCGGGGTTCTACTGCTAGTTCTACTGCTAGTTCTAGTTCTACTTCTTCATCTACTCCAGTCCTCCTGAGCTTCGTGGACCTTCTGTGCTGCTGACCGGAGCTGACGTCGGGTCTACACCCTTCTCAGCCTCTGCCCGGCCCGTGACGCCGAACCCGCGAAGTCCTCACTAAATTCCCTAGCAAAACTTAAAAGCTAAATCCTCCCCTCGTAATTATAGAAACAAGAACCATAACGAGCGAATATCTTAACCTACCCCCTGAGAACAAAAATAGAGATTGTTAAACTTTATTATTAGTTTTATTCTTTATACCTGAAGCCTGGGGGTGCTTCTCACCCCCCATCTACAACCCTAACGCTTCAATATCTATAATATATAAAGATTAATAATACCTACACTATCCAATATCAACAACAGGAAAGATAATGATCCTTTACTCTTTTTTTGAACACAGAAATAGTGCGACTGTCACGTATATCGGCAGGCAAAGAGTTTCAGAGTCTAGCAGCATGAACAGTGAAGGAATATGAAGCAAAATCCGTTTTGTGTGAAGGAATTTGAAGACTTAAGGTGGGATCTGCAAAGAGCATCCGGAGAACGGAGAAAGGAGAAACGCAGATAGGAAGGATAGACGGGATTATACAGGATGTTGAACAGAAGACAGACAATCCTGACATATCTACGCTGAGGAATGGGAAGCCACATGAGCTGCTTACGTAAATGTGACACATGATCATACTTACAAAGACCATAAATAAATCTAATCGCTAGATTTTGAAGTCGTTCAAGTTTGTTTAATAACTCCTCAGTGGCTTCCAAGTAACATGCATCTGCATAGTCAAGAAGAGTTATAATTAAGGATTGTGCTAGTAACACTTTAGTTTTAAAAGGTAAAAAGTTTTGAAGGCATTTAAGTGTGTGAAATGTTAGATAGATTTGAATGTCCATGATAGATTTGAATCCATTGTAATTCCAAGATTTTTTACAGTGTCTGTTAACTCGATCTGAGTCCTATCCAAAAGCAGGGGTGGTAAAGATAATGCAGAAATAGAATTAATATTAAACCTGCTACCTATCACAATGGCCTGAGATTTACTCGGGTTAAGCATGAGGCCAAACGATTTTGCCCAAGTACTAATGCGATTCAAATCGTTATTAATAGCTACCAGTGCCGAGTTACAGTCTTCTATTTTAAAGTGTCGATAAAGCTGCAAGTCGTCTGCATAGAGGTGGAAGTTGGAAGATATAATTTTAGTAACCGAGTTAATGAAAATAGAAAATAAGAGAGGTGTGAGAACAGCACCCTGAGGAACACCCGCACCGAGGTCGCACCAATCAGAAGATTTATTACCAAGACGCACACGTTGCGTGCGTCCCCGAAGGTAGGAATCAAACCATGAGAGAACAGAAGGAGTGATATTGCAAGAACGAAGAATAGCGAGAAGAATGTCAAAATCGACAGAATTAAAAGCACTGCTGAAGTCTAGAAGAATTAGAACTGTAAGAGCTTTATTCTCCATAGCCCAACGAATATCATCAGTAATGTTTATTAAAGCTATTACAGTACTGTGACCAGGGCGGAAACCAGATTGGTACCTATTCAAAAGGGAATTAGAAAAAAGAAAAGTTGATAATTGCTTATGAACAATATGCTCAAGAAGTTTAGAGAGAAGGGGAAGAATAGAAATAGGACGAAAATGAGATGGGACTGAAGGATTAGATACTTTAGGCAGTGGAATAATGTGCGCCATCTTCCAAATTTTGGGAAAAGAACCGGATTCAAGTGAGAAGTTAAGTATGTGAACAAGTATAGGAAGGAGAAAAGATAAAATAGGGGTAAACATTCTTACGCTTAGGTTGTCCTCGCCAGCAGCCTCGGAAGAAATGGCTTGAATGGTATTTTTAATGTCAGTTTCGGATATTTTTGAAAAGAAAAAAGATGTGCAGTCTGGCCTCGGAACCAGTGAAAGTTCTGCGAGCGTAGAATCCTTTATGTCACCATCGATAGTAGAAGGAGGAAGGGAGAAGTGTCTGTTAAGGACGCTTAAATCTACATTGGTAGACACAGTAGCAGTAGATTTCCCCACTCCTACAGAGCACAAAAACCGCCAGGCATCAGTAGGATTGCGATCAGTAAGAGAGCTATGGAAGAAGCGTCGCTTAGCATCCCTACACATACGACTGCAGCAATTTCGAAGAACCTTAAAACGAATAAGATTGCGGTTAGTTGGACGTTTCTTATATGCTCTTTTTGCCTTATCTCTTTTTTGACCACCAAAAAAATTTACCACCCATCCAATTGCCGGCCTTTGCAATCGTCGCTTAACCTCCTCAATCGCAGATCAAACGAGCTATCCGGCACCATCGAGCTTTTCATTTGTTTATATACGGATATTGCCGTCTTTTTTTGTAAAATTCAATATATTTTGATGATATGGTAAGTATGAGCAAATGAATCGTTCCTCGATATTATTGAACAGAAAATCAAAAGCAGATCGAGCGTTCTACCACCTTCATACATTTGAAGTGATACCGCAGACCATGAGATTTGTGACCGATATTGATAGATAGTACAATCTCATGAGCAAACACTTGAGTTTTTCCATACATTTTATAAGTGCATGCTATTCGTGTGATATCGTTCATTCATATCGAATAACATCGCATCTAGCCATGAGAAAAGAACCTTAGGTTACTTTCCATTCGCATAAAGCCGCGGGCACAACTAGTTTAATATAATTCTAATTTACTACTTTTCCAAACAGGAAACAGTCCATGTTTCCTATGGATGACGAAAATATTTCGAAATCGTCGACGAAAAATATGGCACGAATATTTTTTAATTAATATTTATAATTTTATTGATATATTGTCATCGCTATTTATATTTATAGCCTATGATTTGGCTAAACTTGTTTCTTTTAATTTTTGTCCGATCTTAGCAGTCGTGTTTTTAATTTTTAAATAATTTTAATATTTTATTCATTTTAGTGAGCAGTTAATTTTGTATACAGATTATATATTTTTAATGGACCTTTAATTTGATACCCATAAAGTTATATACCATTTAAAAAAGTATGTTTTTATATGATTATAAAAAAGCATACTTTTTTAAATGGCGTCACGCGTCCCCATACCTATTTAATATTAATAATTAAGCTAGTTTCACTGATACTCTATGTATTTTGTGGTAACTTAGGATGATGTTTCTAATGATACCCTGTACATTCATATCCGTTATATCTTTCAAAAGTTATGGTGCAATAAAAATACTCACATACATACATTAATTCTAAAAACAATAGACTCCTTTTCGAGAGCAGTCGTTTAAAATATTCGGGAATCGATAATGAATCTCACCATAGAAATACTAAAATAAATACAAAAATTGGGAAAAGTATCAAAATAGCTTGAACGTGGTTTCAACACAGTATTGTGGACTCGTGACCTTGAACAAGTTCTCGAGTACTCAAATCACAGAGTGAAAATTTGTCATATGGCTCTTAAGCAATAATTATAATGTAAAAGCTTTTTAAACTTAATATGTAGAAGAAACGTCTACGTATAATATAAGTGTTTATTTCAGCAGTTTGATGGGTCAATAGTTTAAATATTTATGTACCTATCTTTTAAAAATGTATATTTTTATAGTATATCATTTACAATATAAATTGTTGTGAGCTCTTGTTTTAAATTCTAATATCGCTCACCTAACAGGCCCTGACATAATGTCAGCTATGATGCGGCACACTACGGATCAACATAATATGCTAAGTCCTGATTAATCTTTTTGTTATAATCATGTTTCTTTTTCTTTATTCTTAATATGACTATTTTTTATTTTGCATTTTTATGTGTATATTCTTCATTTGTACTTTCAAAGGTTTTAATAATCACGCTGTCTCCATGCCTCATCAAAATCGATTCTAGTAATTCGACTCCGAATGAGCACAAAATAGAGTTATTTTGTCATATCGGTGTAAATCTGTGTGTCTGCCAATTGGTAACACATTTTCGGGTCACAATCTCAAAGTTTGGATGTGAGACGTTAACACAGCAACGAAGTATAGTCCATGACTATACCTGCACTGATGACTAGAGGAAATTGATTTTTGAAATACTATCCCTAGTGTGGAATACTGAAATTATTTCTTAAACTGTCCCAAATAGTGTTTTTTTTTTCAATATTAAATAAGTACAGTAAATCCGTGACTTGCGTGGAGATTCGATTGGTTTATTTTATTATAAATAATAAATTAGGAAGGAATAAGATATTTTTTTTTATAATGAATAATTTAGGAACGAATTTCAGTATTTCATATTTGTCTACTTTCCTCTTATTTATTAAATTAAAATCAGCCAGAAAACACACGGTACTACAAGTTAGTTTTCTATTTATGTCATTTTCACATTTTTTTTCAATGCATAAATTGAGATTATCAAATAAATACCTATTGTAAACAATTCAAAATAGCTTTTTTTTATTCGAAACAAAAATTAATGTAATGTGTTTTAAAATTGTTCCTATTAAAGGCAGTGACTATCCAATAATTACCTTACTTTAATTGTATTTTTGACAGACTGGTCGAATAACTGTCATTACACATAATTTTATTATTACGATGACTGTAGGTATTACGATAATTGTTTTGTTAGAATCGTCACTTATAAACAATAGGTCGTATTATAGTCGTCACGGAACAAGTTACTAAGTATTTATATTAGTGCACAAGACAGTTTTCCTACACCAGTGCTTGTTATTCACTCCTTAAGTTGAAACGTGAAAATGGTGTTATCAACTGTAGTTTATTTTGTTTTGTGTAGTTTGAGTATAGTATACTCGGCTGGTGAGTGTCGCCAACGTTTTTTTAGTAATATTTAGTAGAAATAATTTACGGAATTAAAATACACAAATTATCGGTTAATTTATATAGGTCGTATTGATATTTATTGTATGTATTTCAACTTATTTCTATTTTTACTTAAACAAAGGCTACACTTAAAACAAATGCCGAGTTCGTTGAAAGGACCGAGGCTAACACGTTGACTAATTGACAAGATTATTTCTTTTTCCCTATATGTTTAATGCTAATAATTTGGAAATTGACGGGAACACAAAAACTTTTATTTCTTAAAACTGTTGATCTTTCTGAAATATTATAAATGAATTTAGAAGTAACACGCTTTTATCTGGACATTTTATTTAAGACTGGACAGTCTTATTCATATGATAAAAGCCCAATTACTATTTTTCTATGACGACCAATCAGTAAATTTTAACGAGTATAATATAATAAAATAAAATAAAGTTAATTACATAATCTGTTTCCTTAGAATCATTTCGAATTTTATGATAGGATAAAAGTCCACGAAATAGTTTTCGATTTACGGTACACTCAACAGTACAATCAAGCTATCCAAAACGTGCAAAATTCTTTGAATCTATTTTAAGGCCTTGTTCTCGAGAGTTAACTTCATAAACAACTGCAGGTGCTCGATATTTTGTGATAATCTGTACCCTTAAAACTATATTTAATGCCGTAGAATAGAAAGGAGTACGATGTTGATATGTTGAAAGTTCACCTGATGAATCATCATTATCATCACCAGCCTACTGATGTCCCCATTGCTGGATCATAGGCTTTCCCTATGGATGTAATCGAATCAAATAGAATAGGGAATAAGGGTCATAATCCACCACGTAGCGTGGCGTAGTGCGGATTGGCGGTGTTAATGACTGCAGATGAAGCCTGGATAAACGGCTTAGTATGCCTTCCTTAGCGCGGGGAGCTCGAGATATTATATCTTTGATCACTCATCCCGTGACCGACCTTCGGGAAAGTGTTTTGGATGAATAACTAAATACTATTCGGTTTTTACCTTTACCGAAACGGATACTCGGCCGAATTATTCGGCATTTCCATTTCATTGTCTTTCAGCGTAAAAATGTTTAACAAGAAATGCTCGTTTAAAGTTTGACCGCTTTATTTTATTATCTTGAACATATTCTTCATAGAATTTCTTTGATTTATGATAATAACATAAATACTTGTGACATTTATTTATATACCATTATTGTAGCTAAGAAATAGAAATACTCGAACCCAATCTATTCGGCACCAAAACCGAATAATTTCGGCAGAATACAGAAAGTGAAAAGTAGCCGAATACGTTGAATACTGAATACCAAACAAATATACGGCGCATCTCTACTTATTACGGATATCTAAATCATACAGTGCTATTAATAAACAAGGTGTAGCGTCAGAATAAATTTACGCTAAAATTACAATTTTAGTATTAGTCCAAATTCATATTATCAGTCCATATTCATATTAGACCTGGAATTTTATAATATAAGTTACATTTAAACGAAGTTTTACAGTCTTTGTTGCGTTCGCCTCTGAACTTTCCAAGAGTTGAGTTAAAGTGTAGTATTACTTTAAATGAAGCTCCGTAGCCTAATGGATAAGAGCTGGGGATTGCGATCGTTGTTTCAGCCTTCGTAACGGTCAGTCAGCGGATGGGTGACTTAAAAAAATAATATCTCTAGATACGCCGCATTTCGGCGAGCACAATAAACTGTTGGTGCCAGCTGCATTTACAGTCGCTATAACCTCTTATCTGCATTTGGCCAGGGTGGGGGGTTATGACATTTAACCATCCTTAAGGAAGGCTTGAGCTCCTGCAGTAAGGACATAAAAGGGATGATGATGATACCATTTCGATTCCCAAGAACCTAGTTGAGACAGACATTATCTTTGTGAATAACTTAAGCTTTGGTTACATCTGCCCGCGTGCGTGTCGCCACGCACGGGCCAGTAGATATTATTATTGGCATTCTTCATATATTTGTTCGAGACGCCAAACCGGTCTAATAAATCACTTCCATATTAAACGTATCGAACCGATCCATGGACTAAGCGCGGCGGGCTATTTGTAACTGGATCTTTATAGCTACTAGTATTACTTTCAATTAAATTAATATTTCTGCTAACAAGCTTATATAAAAATAATTGATAATGTGAATTTCATTGACAAATAATATTTCAATTTAAAAAAAATCTCGTAAGAAAGTAATGTTAATGAAGACATTAAAAATACATTAAGACTTAATAATTGATTATTGCATCGAAACTGGTTTCTAACGAATTTTTTAGTTTGTTTTTGTAATCGTTTGTTAATTGGATTATATATTTATGAGATTTGAACATAGGAGTAGTTATTCTTATTTTTATTTATGTGAAATTAATATTTATCTTAAAAGAGGTTATTTTTTAAGATTCATGTTTTCTGTAGTTAATTAAATATTAACCGCTCGACTTCAATGTTTCTTAAAAATTAAACCGCTTTTAAGATAATTTTATTTTTAACTTTTTCAAATTTGAAGTCGGTTTCATTTTTTTTAATAAAAAAAATATTTCATGCATTTAAGTGATATTTTTGGGGTAACGAATACCACTTACTTAATGTAAATTCAAGACTTACATGGTTTTCTCATAGATGCCATTGCTGGATTTGGAAATGATAAAATGGGACCACACGGTAAAGCACTAGCTTTCAAATAAAGAAAGAATCATCAAAATCAGTCCACCCAGTAAAAAGTTATGAGGAAACAAACAGAAAAAAGAACAGTCGAGTTGATAACCTCCTCCTTTTTTTGAAGTCGGTTAAAAATTATACATTTTCATAATAATTCATCTTTTTAAGCTTTCAAATATCACTATAAGGAAATAAGAGTTAGAGATGGAATAGACTGGATAAGATTTTTTTATATTCTTAAATAATTTGCAGAAGCAGGTTAGTATATAGAAATATAATTAGAAATATAGTTTTATTCTCGTCAAGTTACAGGTCATACGACATCAAATTCTGAACATTAAATTAAGCTAACTTAGTAATAAGACTTTTTTATAAATAAAATGCGAGTTAAATAAAGCTCGCGAAGTTCCGTAAAACTTAAATTTTATTGACACTTTGTATAGTTAATGAGAAACGTAATATAACAGGAGTTAATGTAAGCTCAAGCGAAATTTTTAATGCATATATGAAATCCTACAAATCTCACTTAAGTATTACGCAAATGGATCAGCAAAATGTATACTTACCTATACGTGTTTTTCTTTTCATTTCCGAACAATGCCGAATAGGATAATACAAGTCTTATACATTACTCTGAATGTAATTCCCTTTCTGACGTCCTTTCAAGTAGAATAAGTATCACCTGTGACTCTGACATTTAAAAAGATATATTGTATATAAAGTAGGATTCTACGTCACTTTTACGGTATATTTGGTAGCTTCTGAAAAGTTTTAAATTGTTCCACAAGTAGTTGTTGTTGTAGTTAATTTTTTATTTTTCACTAGGTAACTGCTAATTAAAAGGTATATCAAGGGTCTGAGACATTGCAAAATGCATTTGTGGGGTTGAATCTTGAATTATTAATGAGAGCGAATCGGCTTAGACCACTACGCGGCCCAGTGTGGATTGGTAGGTGTTGATGACTTAAGAACAGTTTAATGTGCCTTCCTAAGCACGGAGCACAAGATAATATATTTTCGGTTACCCATCATATAACCGGCCTTGGCGAAAGCGTGCTCGAGCTTAAAGAGGTTAGATGGTTCGAATAATAAATATGATTTGATAACTATAAAGACAAGTTACTATGTATGTATATATTTACATGCGAAACTTATATTCTAGTTTTACATATGACTATCTCCTCAAACTTTGGAATTGTCAGAGTCACTGGGAAACTGTGACAGCACCTGTAGCCAGATTGTCTTTGCATATTGAAACTTCTTCATTATGTAACATTTCTTGTTTCTAATAGATTAAATTTTGTAAATATATAATAGAAAATCAAATCTTCCTCTTCATACGAGGGTCAAACTGAAAGTTCTTAGAAAATCAAAAACTGATTACATTAGCCAGTTATTAGTTTTATTATATCTTTTCAAAATATTGTCCATTCACGTCAATACACCGCTGCATGCGATGGAACCACTGGGAAAAGCACTTTGCCCACTCGTCCTTAGGGGTCTCTTCAATGGCATCGCGATACGCAGCCACCGCTTCTTCAGCATTCATAAACCGCTTTCCTTTAAGTTTTTCTTTAATTTTTGGAAATAAATAAAAATCACAAGGCGCGAGGTCGGGGCTATACGGCGGGTGACCCAGTAATTCAACGTTTGATGTCGCCAAATAGTCGATCGTTCGCTTGGCGGTGTGCGACGAGGCGTTGTCGTGGTGAAGGAGGATCCTACTGCGAGGTCGTTTCTCTCGAACTTTTTCCAAGACAAGTGGCAAACAATTGGTAGTGTACCATTCTGCAGAAACTGTTTTTTGATCCTCTAACACAATTGTTGCAAAATGACCTATCCTTCCAAAGAACGAGGCCACCATTTTTTTTCCCGCACTTCGATATCTCTTCACTTTAGTTGGCAACTCCTCGAAAGGAAACATCCACTGAGCAGATTGTCTTTTGGTTTTAGGATCATAACAGTAAATCCAGCTTTCGTCACCTGTTAGTATGTCGAACACAGCATTTGAGTCACCTCCGTTAAATCTTTCAATCATTTTACGACACCAATCCACACGATGGAGTTTTTGAGCCTCAGTCAAATTATGAGGTATCCACCGGGCGCAAAGCTTCCTGACCGCTAAATGTTCGTGGAGGATTTTGTGCACTTGACTCATACCGATGCCTAAGCTTGTCCGAATCTGTTGATAGGTCACTCTTTTGTCAGTCTCTATCATACGCCGCACAACACAGATGTTATCTTCAGTCGTCGCCGTAGAAGGCCGTCCCTCACGTAAATCATCAGTGAGATTAGTGCGACCACGTTTAAACTCATTAAACCAGTTGTAATCAGTCGCACGAGATGGGGCTTCATCGTGAAAGGCCAATCGTAGTCTATCATAACTTTCTTGTTGACTTAAATGACATCGAAAGTCATAAAAAATCATTGCACGAAAATTTTCTCGTGTTAAATTCATGATGACGTGACACAGACAATTTTCAATTTGCCGCCAAATCGTAAAACAAATGACAAATTAATGAAATATATACTCAGTAATATTGGCAAAGAGTTATATTTTTTTATTATATTGTTTATAAGTGGCCAGTTCTAAGAACTTTCAGTTTGATCCTCGTAACACACCTAACACCCGGTTTCTGAACTGAGAATTTTAAGTTCTCAGTTCAGAAACTGTACTTAAACGTCACTTAAACAGGTTTTCGTTTATGAATTTTAGTTTTTTCAATGATCAGTTAATAGTAGTTTGATGAAACTAGGTTTTTTTTTACTTGTGAAAAGTACGTAAATAAAAAACACTTAAGTTATTGACAATAATCAGTTGCGATTATGTATTTTTCTCAATTCAAAACTCAGTACAAATACAAATAAATTCTAATAGACTTCATCTGCGGAAAAAATTAAAGTGAGTTCAATTTTGGTATACATCTTTTTTACGGTGTTATAATCACAGTGGTAAATCGACATTCATATCGTGATAGCACAAAAAATATTTCAGGTTTAAGGTTACGATAATTAGCTTTTCACGAATATCTCACGTCTTAAATCGAATCGAACGAATATCTCACGTTACAATGTTGTTCTATAGGCTCGATATAAGAGTTATTCAGTATCTTATTATCTGTAAAAATTGTTTTTATATTTTCGTTACGATCAACAGTTTTTAAAGTAGAGCATAAAGGAAGCGGCTAGGACACTTACGCTATTGTATGCCGTACACCAAACTCTATTGCTTTTATTCATGTTTTATACTTTGATTTCATGCTTGGACGATAAATATGATAAATAAATACATTTCTATAATTCGGAAAATATAGCAATTAAAGTTACACATAAAAACATCTGAGTATAATATACACTTTCTTCTTATACAAGTAGTGTCGCAACTAGTGTAGGTTGGCAGTCAGCTTCTCGAATTCTGTTATATTCTGGGAAAGACGAAAGAGCTCAGCGACGTTATTGATACCAGTCCATTCTCTCATGTTGCGCAACCAGTAATTTCTCCTACGACCAGGTTTCCTCTATCCAGCAACTTTTCACATCATAATTAGTTGCAGGATTTCATATCTGTCATGCTTAAGGACATGCACTAGTGTATCTGTATTAAATAGAGTTGGTGACAAAATGCAACCCTGTGGTACCCCCCTCCCAATGTCTATCTCTTTAGATTCCCGGACCCGGACTATTGCTTGCTGGTTCTAATGCACATTCTATATATTATATTACAATTCTTTTATTCAACATAGATATAGGACACAGTAGAATAAAAACAAACATGCAGAAGAAAGCTTAAAATAAAAATAAAAATAGTGTCCCAAGCCTGTGTCAAAAACGCATCTAGTTCAGTATTTGTCAGTGACGCTGACGCTGATTTTAGTCCGCTGTCGATTTTCAACTAGACCCTTTTCTTCTTTGACATGCGGACTCAAATTTACTTAATTGTTCATCGCATTCTCATCATTCTAATATGTTCATAAATTATTGATAGATTTTTTTAAAATATTTGGCTTATGATATTTATAGTCCTCGATTTATTTTGGGTTTTACACAATATAGCTTTAATTTATATAAGATTAAACAAATCTTACTGTCCTTAAATATTTTCGTCATATACATACGAGTAGTAACTGTCGAAAAACTATTCTTTCAATTTCAGTATTGCTGCCTTTTGTGATAAAAGTAACAGTGCGGTAAATCAAAGAATAGTAGGTACACTCTTTGTTTAAGGTAAAAAAAGGCTTAAAAAGACTTGACTAAAAGGTCTAGTACTTATTAAATGTTAAGGTAAACCTTTAAAACAAAATAATAAACATTTATAACATGCAGTATTTATCAACGTCTTGCAATCAAGTTAATACAGGTAACCTTTACTATATTATATATAGGTACTAGACAAACTGGTTTGTTTGTATTAACATAAAATGCAGCAATTAAGTGAAGTCCAAGATATTAAGTTTTGCAAGGATTACTAAATAAAAGAGTAACAAATAAAATTTAATATTACTTGGTATATCTAGTAGTTTACCTGATATACAAAAAAACGCGTCAATAAATCAATACAGCGGCAAATTTGAAGATAAACTATTATTATTCTTATAATACCAATTTGGAATTAATTTTTAATGAAAATAATTCAAAAGTAAACTAATAATTTATTATTGTATAATAAGGTTTAATATAATCAAATTAATCTAACAGTTTTGTATACGTAAAATTCTGCTGCGATAATATTACACAGGCACCACAAAATTGAAATATTCATAATCAATTATGAAGTTAATTGTCAACAGACTATCGTTTGTGATTGCTCGGAGTCTTTTTTTCTTGGAGCCATTTTTTTTAACTCGACAGGCTGGCAACTGTACGTTCAATCTTATATGTAATCAACATAACATTTAAGAGTACCTAATCTTGTATGTAGAAGAATCATCTTTATAGTAACTTCTGTAATCAATTTGATTGTATGAGACTTGGCACACTGTTTACATTTTAGTTGGTCAAAGTAGCTGCGCCTAAAGTTGGCCTTTCTGTTTTCGCTTCTATTTTGCTTACTGTGACGCTTTATGCTTTCACGCGTGGTCCTGTTTTATATAATTGAACTTTCCTTTTGAACCACTCTGAATACCGATGAAAACCTCAGTAAAATCCATTGTGTAGATTAAAAGATTTCTGCGTGCAGACAGCGCGAAGCAACTTTGTGTTATACCATGTATAGATTAAAAATAGTATACATTCAATAAAATCTTACAGTGATTTTTAGTTACAACGTTGTTATATAAGCTAGTTTTACTAAGGAGATAAGATAAAATTCAGAAAAGAATTGCATTGTTAATGAAGTTACAAGCTCTCTGCCCGTAGGATAATAAAAATCTCGAACGCCGCTAGAGATGTCGAGACGTGACCGGCGCTTCTATCGATAAAAACATTTCATTCTTAGAGGATCCTTTGTCTTTTATCCACATAATAGAATTAAAATGTGCGCTCGCCAACAATATTCGATACGTACGTGGTCGTACTCGATAGGTAACATAATTTTGGCGTTACGATAACATTTTTATTTAACAAAATTCTTTTTAGAGAACACAAAATAAAAGATAATTTTATTTATTGTGGCTTCGTTAAAATAAGAAGTCTATTATTCAGTTATTAAAAGTGTTACATGGGTTATTTTTTTAATAATACTGTGGCCACCGATAGAATGCGTTCCTGACATATGTCAAATATCTTTAACTAGGCTATAGACTTAACTTAACATTGATATTATTTTTAATGAAAATATAAATAAATCATTCATAAATACAATATTTATATTTACCTCAATAAAGATTACATGCTATTCGTTACAATTGAAATAAGTCAAATTATTAATATCATAATTTTTATTATACTTATTATACTTATTATTATTAATACCATTATCAGACAAAGATATTTTTTAGTATACTTATTATTTTACTTCGAAATATTCGCTATAATTGACACATATTTTTGGTACATCATTACAAAAATGAAAATCTGACTTATTTTTGTAGCAGCGAAAATATAAATTTTTAACAATATTATTTTTTCGTTAACTAAACTTATTTTATATTCTTTTGTCCTTATAGTACTGCCAATAGAAAAATGTCAATTAGAAGATTCAGCATGTATGGTGGCATCGTTTCAAAAAGCCACTCCAGTGTTTATGGGAGGTTTGCCAGAATTAGGAATCAATGTCCTAGATGTGTTGGAGATGAATGATGTCAAGTTCGACCTAGCTGGACTGCAGTTTCAACTAACCGGAGGACGTTTGAAGGGGCTCAAGGAGGCTATAGTCGATAACGTCAAGTGAGTTAAAATATTTAGATCGAATATGAATTAAATGCTTCGGTTTTAGATCATATAATATCCCGATATCGTTTTAGTACCCAAATAGTGAATACCACTAAAACATTTGTTTTGGTGGGTCTTAGTCGAAAACAAATGTTTTGGCGGGTCGTAGTGATTTAGACGGACTATAAATATTGGTGGTATTAATATTGCGCCCGACAATAAGATAGATAAGGACATAGGGTAGTAAAATATGTAGTATCATTATAGTTTGCGAGCTAGAAACCTATTTTGAGGTTTCTAGCTCGCAAACTATAATGATAATTGAAAAAGTGCTGCATAGTTCCCTCGGCTATAAAATAATTTACATAAGTATCATTTTTTACTGTAAAATGGTATAATTACAACAAAAAAAAAAGGGAATTTCAGTATAACTTTGTGATTTATTATCTGCCGATAAATTTGAAAAAAAAAATGCGCTTGGGCTATAATAGGACCTTTGGATATTTTTTTAACGCGTTATTTATTACAGTCTTAATTATTTAGTTGAAAATAGTTGAAACATGAGTGCTTTAAGCTGCACGGGTCTTGTAATAAGCTATTATACATTTTTATAATCGAACAGTTATGTTTGGGAAAATTTTACTAATCATATTTATAAGTTAAAATCCCAAATATTTTGGGATCAATCATTGTATACTGTTATCACTTATGTCACTAACATAAATGAAAACTTGGCAACTAATACACGCTGTTTGCTCTTTGCTCACGCAAACATGAAACTCAAACGGCTTCACTATTGTCGTTGTGCTTTGTAAGGGACACGGAATCTGGATATTAAATAATCTAAGGCTTAGGTGTAAATGTTTACAGGAATCCTAACCACTTAAACGTCCAAATCGCGTCTTCATATACACAGCAATTCACACCAACTTATCAAGCGATATTTAAGTTACCGGCTAGTCAATTGTGCTATTTTTTTAATAAAGCGTTATCTATATTTCGTTTGTGAAAATCGTTCAACCTACTTATAAAATTTGAAACAAAATGATTAGATTATATATCAATTATATAAGCAATGAATCTTGTTTCAATGATATCTTTGTCTAGTATTTACTACAAATTAAGGACCCATCTCCCTTATTTTCAGATGGAATCAAAACAAGAAGAAGATAGTTGTTGATTTCCACACTAACAGTACTGTCAAAGGTCACTACGTAGCGGGCGGTAGAATTCTAATTTTACCAATCACTGGAGATGGACAAATTACGATGAAGCTAAGTAAGTTCTATGAAAAAGCATTACGAATGAGAGTTTATGCAGGAGCATGAAGAACTATCCATAATATATTATTAGCTTTTTTCAATAGTATCGATAATCTGGATAGTGAAAAATATTGTGCTATGAAGTTATGTCGATATCGATATATCCATCGATGTCATAGTTTTATATTCACTCGTTTTCCAAAAATTTGATGACATCAAACATGAGCCCAAAATTTTTGGAAGTGTCGGTTTTTTGTTTCGATAAAAAAATATAATACCTAAAACGACATTAATTTATAAGATTGTGTTAATTGTTGCGCCGAAATCTATAATATTTGTTTTAGTGTTATTGGTGCTAAAATTGGTGGTCTGCGAACGATAGGTAGGGAAATGGCACATATATTATTCCATATCTAAGGAAGGTTACTATCGCAACTATCGATCAAAGGCGATATTATTGGTAGGACTATACATTTCTCATTCTTCACAGTGTTATGATTTTATCGATAAATTATCACAATTCTAACATCTCCGTTATATATATTTTGTTTACACATATATTTTGTTTGTTAGTTTCAGTGCAATTATTATAATAGGTAGGTAGGTAATGTACTGCTTGTTTCCTTTTTATATTATTTTGGACTATCTTTAAAAACATGCCAGTAGCCATATGTACCATAGTACATTATTAATAACAATACAAGAGCTATTTATTTATATTTTAAGATGATATACTTAAAGTGTGTGATTTGCAATGATTTTTATATAAATGAGTGATTTATTAATTCATATTAAAACCATTGAGGTCTCATAAAATCATTCCGGATTATTTTAAGATTTTCCCGATGAAATACTAAAACAGATCTTTTAAATGGAAAACGCATTTATATTCGTGTTATATTAATGGATTTAAATGAATTTTTATTTGACTGCAAAATCCATTTTTAATTAGAAAAAAGACTTACATTTTCGTACTTTGTAAGTGAAAATGTATATATAATCTTATATAAAAGTTAAATTGACGATCAGCATAATTTACATTGAGTTCCTGAAATAATACAGTGGAAAATTGTCTTGTCTACATTTTGTTTTATTAAAAGACTATTGAATAAAAAAGAAGCGATGTATTTTTTTATTGGTATGGTTGTGAGTCATACCAGCATCTCGATCGGATGTTCATCTGAATTCCAAACAGGAGTCAGATTATTTTGTCATGAATAATGCTTTTGATTTCGAAAGACACTCGAGGCGTTAAAATATAACTCTTAGAACGAATAATCTGCAAGTGCGAATTTTCAGTTTTTAATTTGAAAATCGTAGTTTCTCCATTTGTTTTTGCATTTACTGCTATGTTGATTCATTAGCAAATATATTAATTTATTAAACAAATATAGCGATTAACTAATTATAGCAACTTCTAATTGATATTTAGTAAATGAAAGTTTCAAACGCATTTAAATAGGCATGTTATCACTCCTTGATGTAATATTTAAGTCGACATTTTATTGGTGGTGTCTTTTATTACATCATCATCATCATCATCAGCCCTTTTACATCCCCACTGCAGGGGCTCAGGCATTCCTTATGGATGGTTAAGGAGGATGGGCCATAATATTTTGATATACAATGTTTTAGCATCTTCACCGTCGCTTATGAGCTCAATAAAAATGTTGACAGAGCTAGTGTCTCAGAAATACTGTTGTGTGCAACTAGTTTCATATGTGTCAAAAATAAGTTTTGCAATGAAAAAGTTGTTGTTTATTATTTGTTTAAGATTTCCTTTTATTTTATATTGCAGAAAATGTAGCAATCAAGTTCACAATGGACTATGATACCGAGAAAGATGGCGAAGGAAAAACTCATATTGTACCCAAAAAATATCATTTTGATTTCGAGGTAAAAGATGGTGCACACTTTACGCTGACAAACTTATTTAATGGGAATAAACAATTAAGTGAGTATTAATCATAACAAATAAACAAGATACTATTAGACTAGCTGTAACAGGAAGAACGTTGTTACTTACTATTCTCATTTTTATTATCTCCATAACAAAAACATTTCTTCTCAGTTCGACGCATATTTTTAATAATTATTCAAAGTTAGATAATCCGATAGAAGTTAAGTGGTTAGTAACACACAATTACAAGCTATAAAAAAAAAGACGCGAAAATTTATTTTTCTTAGAAATAGTTTCATTTAACTTTATTTGTTGTTAAATACTTAAGAACATAATTCTTATATAATCTTACTAATTATTCAAAGGTATTCATTATCTTAGTAATTGATATTACAAGTGACATAATTACTATCATGCTTTGTTAAATTTTTTATAAAAGATTTGTTTACGATGAGAAAAATGTCTAGCGCAATTCAATGGTAAATGTATCTCGCGTTTGTCATGATTCATTATTAAGGTACATACTTATAAAGATGAATGATGTGCCAGCATATTATATTAAGCATTATCATAGTACACTTAAAACTATAGTTTGATTTAATTTAAGAATAGGATTCTCAGTTATTAAGAATGAAGTCATTAATTACACAGTGAACCGAGACATTAAGGTATCACATTCATATAGATCGCACAATCGGATTTGGCATCACTGGCTTATTTATCGAGAGCTATTAAAAAAACTAGTTATGTCCTAGATGAAAATGTTCATAATAATTTAAAACCTCTTCACAACTAATTAGCTGTTTTCTGTTAGCACTAACTAAAGTCAATTTTAATGATGTAATACTGCATTTTTTATTCTGTAATCGAGTAACAGAAATTGGTTATTAAAGTATACAGGAGTATTAACATTTATTAGTTTACATGTTACTTACGGTCAGTTGCACAAATATCCATTAAGGTTAAATGGCACCTTTAAACCCTAATGAAAGTCAAATTTGTATCGGTAATGTCGCTTTTAACTAATGAATTTTAATGGACGTTTGTGCAATTAGCTGATGAGCAGAGAAATGTTATACACAAATTAAAATAGAGAGACACGCATCTTCTTATTATAAAACGAGCACTAGTGTGTAATTGACACCGCAGAAGAGAAAACGTCACATTGATACGTGTTAATTTATTTTGGTAGGATAATAGTATAAAATTGGTAATTATAATAAAGTTAGTCTTTGTTTTACATAAAATATGACGGAAAATATACTACATAATTAATTGCATTGCCATATTTTAGCGTCGATCGGATAGAAAAAAGAAATTCTATTTAGTCCGTTACTCAGTTATTAGAAAAATGTTAGACACGTATTTTTTTTACTTCAGTTTAACAAGAAATAGCTAAAATAAAAGGCATTAAAGTCGAGGAGTAGGGGCTCGCTACGTCACAGTTTTGTACAAAAAGTACAAAAGCGTTACGTTAAAAAGTTCGTTATGTGTCATTTTAACTCAATGTATCGTTGTAAAAAAATAGGAAATACGTATTTTACCATAACTATTCTCAATTATTCTTAGAAACTATTCAATGAGAAAAGGAAATAGCCCATATAATTTCTACCAGGAGATCACGACGATATAGGAGATCCTTTATTTGTAAGATAAGTATTATGTTCATTTATTCGACCTTATCGGGTGGACTCACAATCCCCGTTGATCGCCAGCATCTTTAACGAGTCACTAATTGCAGTTCCATCTGGAAATGATAGGAAAAAATTACGGTAACATTGTGTTGTCACGAATTGTTCTTTGAAAGAAAATTATTAATTGCACGCGCTAATAATGAGATATGTCAAAGGAAAACCTTTTATATTAGACTCAATTATAGTATGGACAATGTTGAACTCTCTAAACTGAATTAAACAATTTAAATATAAAAAAATAATATCGGCTTATCATCATCAGGAGACTATTAATGTCCCCACTACTAGTACAGCCATCTCTGGATAGAATCGAATAGGGAAAATAGGCCATGACCTACCACACGGACCCAGTGAGTTGGTGGGCGGATTGGTGGGTGTTAGCGATTGCAGGAACGGAGGAGTTCGAGATAATAAATTTTTGGTCACCCATCTTGTGACCGGCCTTTACGAAAATCACTTAATTTTCGTATAGCAGACCGAACGCTTTAGCTACTGCGGCATTGAGCTCCTCAATTTGGCTTTATTTTGTTGTCAGTCGGGCAACGCTTAAATTACAAATGTTCCTAAAATATGATGTACCTACGGATGACGGACTTGTAATGAGAAATTTGGTTGGAATTTTGGTTTATTTAAGTTATCATCTAAATACATCATCTATCGAAATTTTTACTGTCTATCATGATTCATGAGATATAGCCTAGTGACAGACAGATAGACGGGCCGATAAAATATAAAAACAAATGTTTCTTTATTTATAGACTACACGAAACCTACAAATATTACTATGGTTTTTCAAATTTAATATTTGCCAGAACCCTCTGAACGTTAATCCGACTCGCTCATAATGTAATTTTTGAGCACAGTGTGACTTTCTTTAAGCTTATTGTATCGGTAATTAATATACTTTTTTTTTTCACGAGAACTAATTAAGTACCAACCTATAAATATTTATTAGGTATTTTATATAGGACTACCTATGTATGTGATGTTTTGTAAATTTTCTCTATCTTTACTAATATTATATAAGGTGCTCCTCTACTGCCTCAGCACACACGCACCAGCCGCACGACACGAACGCATTGCACGGACTTGTTAATGCATATGTCCACTGCAGTCGCATTTTCATAGACGCTTTTGTGAAAAATACGACTGACAGTTTTGACATCGGCATTATGATGATGACATCATAGGAATTTTTAATATAGTTCGTTGCGTGTCGTGCGGCCGATGCGTGCGTGCGTGACATATGGACGATCACCTAAAGAGGTAAAGTAGGGTTATCTTTGGAAATACTGATAGTATGATCAAGAAAATTATTTTACCTATGGGAAGCTATATTATAGGCGAGTGGTTATAGGTTAGGAAAATAATTTACACTAGTGAAATCGGAGGAAATCAGCTAGTTTTTGTATAAAAGGCAAAGATTCTATTAACTATTGACACACAGGTTAATTTACTGAACGGATCGAGCTGCAATTTGGCACACTAATAGATGTAACAAAGAGGGAAGATAAGACAGGATTTTGAAAAATTTTATCTTGAAATAAAAAGGTTAAATAAGCCGCAAGCAGAAAGAAAAACATACAGTCGTTTTGAAAGTCGATTAAAAAGCTAATATAGCTATCTATTTATTTTCATAGCTTTTTTTGTTATTGTCCTTGTATACTTTTCGATTGATTCCATAATAAGAGCTAAATTAGAAATAATATTTTGCTTTATACTTAATTAACATTTTAGATAGAAGTCAAATAGTGACTTAGGGTGGTGACTGAGATTAGTGGAAAGTTTAAACGATAATATTGTTTACAGAAATTATGAGATAATTAATAAATGTTAACAAAGTTAAAATGAATGTTAATGAGTGTGTAAAGTATATACCTACTGATTTATGTAAACGATTTAACGAGAGCATAGCGCGGCCAATGTCATAGATACTTTAGATACATTGCTGTGAGGTATGGAAAAATGTTAATATTACATGTTCGGTTATGTATTGAACAAGTTGAATACCTTGAGATCTATTTATGGAATTACCTACTATATTATTTCTTTATTATGTACTCTATTTCTTATTGTTACAACGGAAATTTTATACTGCGCCATAATACTTATACGTTTATAAGTAACTCGAATCGTCAGTGGCTAGTGTGTATGGTATGCAATAAACGTGGTTAAGCAATTTTCATAAAGGTCGGTCATTGGATGGGTGACCAAAAATTTATTATTTTCGTTTGGGCTTTCTTCGGAAGGTTAACATCTCCAATTCGCACTGTGGGTTACGGCTAGGGTTACCACCCGTACTTTATAATAAAGTATAAAAAATGTGAAATATCTAGTAGCGATGTGCGTTATAAACTACATATTAGATTTGATTGATTACAGGTGACGCGATGCACACGTTCCTGAATGACAACTGGAAACAGATTTCAACCGAGTTTGGTAGACCGATAATGGCTTCAACAGCTGATTCTATATACAAGAATATTATTATATTCTTCCAGAAGATGGCCATTGACGATATTTCAATTTCATCGTAGACACCGAGCTGAATTATTGAATCTTAAAAAGAGGGTCGATGTAATGGTTTGTCGATAATATGGTACGGAACTATATAGTTACAAGTTTAGTAAATTATTTAATATTTAAAGTTCTTTTTTTATTTCATATTCTCTATATTAAGACATGGGGTATCAAAGTCGAGGGAAAACCGAACAAATTTCTCCTTCGGTGAAAATATGGAGAAGATCGCGGTACCCTATTTATCTCTTTCTACTCACAAATGCTCATTTACAAAGTTCCGTGGCCGAGTAGTTCGCACCCCGGTTACAAGGGAGCACTATTTCTAGTCCCGGATTCGATTCTCGGTCAGATCACTGAAAATGAACTTTTCTCCATGTCTCGGGTCTGGGTGTTTTGGTATCTTCTTTATCTCAGATAGTCTATAATACGAGGGTTTAGCTATTCATTTTGAAACTGGCCAATGTATATGATGTTGTCTAATATTTATTTATTTATAATGTTATTTTAAAAAAAACGAACATAAAGGCTAGACTGATAGAAAAACAATCCGACTAAGAAACGAATTTTCTTTTCACCGTACATACGAGGGTCAAACTGAAAGTTCTTAGAACTGGCCACTTATAAACAATATAATAAAAAAATAATTCTAAAATTTGAAAATATAACTCTTTGCCAATATTACTGAGTATATATTTCATTCATTTGTCATTTGTTTTACGATTTGGCGGCAAATTGAAAATTGTCTGTGTCACGTCATCATGAATTTAACACGAGAAAATTTTCGTGCAATGATTTTTTATGACTTTCGATGTCATTTAAGTCAACAAGAAAGTTATGATAGACTACGATTGGCCTTTCACGATGAAGCCCCATCTCGTGCGACTGTTTACAACTGGTTTAATGAGTTTAAACGTGGTCGCACTAATCTCACTGATGATTTACGTGAGGGACGGCCTTCTACGGCGACGACTGAAGATAACATCTGTGTTGTGCGGCGTATGATAGAGACTGACAAAAGAGTGACCTATCAACAGATTCGGACAAGCTTAGGCATCGGTATGAGTCAAGTGCACAAAATCCTCCACGAACATTTAGCGGTCAGGAAGCTTTGCGCCCGGTGGATACCTCATAATTTGACTGAGGCTCAAAAACTCCATCGTGTGGATTGGTGTCGTAAAATGATTGAAAGATTTAACGGAGGTGACTCAAATGCTGTGTTCGACATACTAACAGGTGACGAAAGCTGGATTTACTGTTATGATCCTAAAACCAAAAGACAATCTGCTCAGTGGGTGTTTCCTTTCGAGGAGTTGCCAACTAAAGTGAAGAGAGATCGAAGTGCGGGAAAAATAATGGTGGCCTCGTTCTTTGGAATGATAGGTCATTTTGCAACAATTGTGTTAGAGGATCAAAAAACAGTTTCTGCAGAATGGTACACTACCAATTGTTTGCCACTTGTCTTGGAAAAAGTTCGAGAGAAACGACCTCGCAGTAGGATCCTCCTTCACCACGACAACGCCTCGTCGCACACCGCCAAGCGAACGATCGACTATTTGGCGACATCAAACGTTGAATTACTGGGTCACCCGCCGTATAGCCCCGACCTCGCGCCTTGTGATTTTTATTTATTTCCAAAAATTAAAGAAAAACTTAAAGGAAAGCGGTTTATGAATGCTGAAGAAGCGGTGGCTGCGTATCGCGATGCCATTGAAGAGACCCCTAAGGACGAGTGGGCAAAGTGCTTTTCCCAGTGGTTCCATCGCATGCAGCGGTGTATTGACGTGAATGGACAATATTTTGAAAAGATATAATAAAACTAATAACTGGCTAATGTAATCAGTTTTTGATTTTCTAAGAACTTTCAGTTTGACCCTCGTATGAATTGTAAAGATTCTACTCGTGCTGCAATCATCGTCGTTGAAGCTCAACGCTGTCATAGTATAGAGATTCAATCCAATAAAGCCTGCTTCAAAGGTGATAAAAGTCTTTGCTAATGGGTTATTTCATTAAATCTTTGTGTTGTGACAGAGCTGTGCTCGACGTTGCGTTCGAGGTTACTTTTATTACAGAATTGCAATGCATTCATTATGTTTGTAATTCGACGATATGCAAACCCTGTAACTCCGTTTTATTTGAATAATTCTCTGTTATACTTTCAATGAAACAACAAAAATATATTTCGATAAGCCTTGTCCTAACCATTGCATGTAGGATACTAAATTATTTAAATTTAGCTTTTGATAATTGTGCTTGTAGGAGTTAATATGATATTTGAGAGTCTGGTCTAATGTGTCTTCGAATGAAAAGACAAAAATTATTGGTTATTCTTATTATTTTCTTAAAATCATATCCATGTAAATTCTCTGTGCATCAGAAGCAATGTCAGATCTTACGGGATTGCATCATAAATTACCGAATAAGCGTTTCTCTATAGTCGTATTAGCTTTTCAAAAATAAACGAAATTTACAGAGAAATGGAATAGGCCTTTAATGTTCGTACGGAAGACTATATAACTTCTTAAACGGGTATGATGCTCATATTAATATTTAACGGCCAAAAGTTATTTCATTTAATTACTCGTAAACCATTACGATTATTGTTAAGTTCTAAATCAAAGCCTTCATCTATAAAGTGTCTCAGACATTCCCTATAAAAACAGGATAATAAAAGAGGACGAGAATTAATTTTTTAAAGATAGTTTTCTAATTTTTCTAACGAGAAAATTTTATAAGTTCACGTATAGACCTAGACCTATCAAACATGATTTTCACCCGTTTTCACTAACCTAGAACAAGGCATCGCTTAACTAGGAAACTCCTAATCTCACGAATTGCTAAAGGAGATTAATTTAATTCCAAATAAACATTTATTCTTTTATCCCCTGACACATTAGTAAAATGTCATGTTAAGCAAATGCGCATAACGCATGTCATAACTTTAGAGATTGCTTAATGTCGTTAGGTGGTTCCTAGCAATTAGTGAAGTGCATTTTCACCTTAGGCGATTCCTAAATATTTAGGCGACTCCTAAGTTTTTATGAAAATGGGTATTAGTTTCCTAATTTTTAAGTTCATATTATTTTAACCATTGAAAAGACTTGAGTATATACGAGGGTCAAACTGAAAGTTCTTAGAAAATCAAAAACTGATTACATTAGCCAGTTATTAGTTTTATTATATCTTTTCAAAATATTGTCCATTCACGTCAATACACCGCTGCATGCGATGGAACCACTGGGAAAAGCACTTTGCCCACTCGTCCTTAGGGGTCTCTTCAATGGCATCGCGATACGCAGCCACCGCTTCTTCAGCATTCATAAACCGCTTTCCTTTAAGTTTTTCTTTAATTTTTGGAAATAAATAAAAATCACAAGGCGCGAGGTCGGGGCTATACGGCGGGTGACCCAGTAATTCAACGTTTGATGTCGCCAAATAGTCGATCGTTCGCTTGGCGGTGTGCGACGAGGCGTTGTCGTGGTGAAGGAGGATCCTACTGCGAGGTCGTTTCTCTCGAACTTTTTCCAAGACAAGTGGCAAACAATTGGTAGTGTACCATTCTGCAGAAACTGTTTTTTGATCCTCTAACACAATTGTTGCAAAATGACCTATCCTTCCAAAGAACGAGGCCACCATTTTTTTTCCCGCACTTCGATCTCTCTTCACTTTAGTTGGCAACTCCTCGAAAGGAAACACCCACTGAGCAGATTGTCTTTTGGTTTTAGGATCATAACAGTAAATTTAGCTTTCGTCACCTGTTAGTATGTCGAACACAGCATTTGAGTCACCTCCGTTAAATCTTTCAATCATTTTACGACACCAATCCACACGATGGAGTTTTTGAGCCTCAGTCAAATTATGAGGTATCCACCGGGCGCAAAGCTTCCTGACCGCTAAATGTTCGTGGAGGATTTTGTGCACTTGACTCATACCGATGCCTAAGCTTGTCCAAATCTGTTGATAGGTCACTCTTTTGTCAGTCTCTATCATACGCCGCACAACACAGATGTTATCTTCAGTCGTCGCCGTAGAAGGCCGTCCCTCACGTAAATCATCAGTGAGATTAGTGCGACCACGTTTAAACTCATTAAACCAGTTGTAAACAGTCGCACGAGATGGGGCTTCATCGTGAAAGGCCAATCGTAGTCTATCATAACTTTCTTGTTGACTTAAATGACATCGAAAGTCATAAAAAATCATTGCACGAAAATTTTCTCGTGTTAAATTCATGATGACGTGACACAGACAATTTTCAATTTGCCGCCAAATCGTAAAACAAATGACAAATGAATGAAATATATACTCAGTAATATTGGCAGAGTTATATTTTCAAATTTTAGAATTATTTTTTTATTATATTGTTTATAAGTGGCCAGTTCTAAGAACTTTCAGTTTGACCCTCGTACTTACACTTAACTACACGACTATTTAAAAATCACCATAACACATCCCTTTCTCATCTTTGACTCTTCAATCTGCACGCTCAAGTGTAATAATCTATAACTTTAATAATACGATTTTTCGAAGGTAAGTGTTAATGGTTTCCGAGCATTTACTGAAAGTTGCAGTTAGCACAAGGCTTTATTGTCAGGCCGCACCTATGTTAAAAAGTTAATTTTCCGCTCCGTTGACAGTTTCGATTCGCTCAACGAATGAGTGTGGACAGCGTGTCATTTTATTATTTATCAGCCCAATGAAGATGTAATACAATATTTGACAATGCTCAGATGGTTGATAGAATTTCCGATAGAGACAAAAGTCTCTTGGATTTAATTGAGTGTCAGAGTCACATTACAAATGTATTGTTTGAAAACAATTACTGTATTATTGACATGCATAAAATTCTGTGGGAAAAAGCTCGAACAAATGCCTAGATGTTTTTTTATAAACTGTGGAAATAGTCATAATGAAAAATGCCAAAAAAATTCACTTCATGGCATCACATTTCACTCCTAAGTATATTAAAACACATTTTGAATATTCCGTATCTTCTCTTTTTGTTTTAATCAAAGCGTTTAATGCATAATATGACGTAGGACGTGGTGAATGGTTCGACATCTCGATGTGTGTGAAGTTGACGATATTTACTGTTCGTTGGTTCATCATCATCACCTTTCAATGTCCTCACTGCTGGGGCTCGCGCCTTCCATGTGGATGCAATCGAATAGAGAGAATGGGTCATGACGCAGGCCCAGTGTGGATTGGAGGTTATTTACGACTGCAAACTCAGCTAGAACCAACAGCTTTTACATGTCTTCCATAGAACGGAGTAGTTAATAATTTTTCGATCACCCATCCCGTTACCGACACTTGCAAAGGTTGCTTTCCAAGAACAATCGTAGGCCGCTTATCCACAACAACACTGAGCTACTCCAACAAGAAACAGACATTATCATCAACCTGTTAATGCTCGCATTGCTGAGGTAGAGGTTTCCTATGGATGAAATCAAATCGCGTCGAATAGAATGGGCCATGGGCCTGCCATGCGGGCCCAGTGCGGATTAGTTGGTGCAGGATGTACAGAAGAACAAAATAATATTTTTTAGCGTAACTTCCTCTTTACATATGACGCGCTAACCACTGTGCCACGAGATTCAAATTAACTTTACAAAATTAAAAAAAAAAAATTAGGAACCAAAACTCACTATTAATATTTAAAATGTAATCTTACTTGATGGCGAAAGTTTGTAAATTTGGATCTTTGGATGTTTATTAATTCTTACTGAACGGATTTTGATGATATTTGGTATATAGGCAATTCTTAATCTGACACTGCAAATTAAACAGACACCTATTTATCATGAAACTAAGTGACACTGACATTTGCAGACATTGCAAACAGGAACTTGAAATACCAAAACATCTCCTGTGTGAATGTGGACCACTGATCCACAAACGAAGCATACATCTGGGACGACATATAATCAGTCCAGAAGATGTAAAATCTCTAAAAGCCAGGAATATCATAGACTTTTTGAAGTTTACCGGGCTAAAGGAGTTACTATAACTCTGGCGGCGAATCACAATAGATCTTTAAGGTCGCAGTGATTACAGTTTCTCAGGGAACTGCATAGCTCCTTACAACAATAAATAATAATAATAATTCTTAGTCTAGATTAACATATATAGTACTTTTTATCCCACTAAAAAGGTTCCCTAGGGATATAAGTTTATTCAGGGGTGCCTATTTTTTGTAAACGCTGCCTAAAGTATAAGAAATTTAGAAATGCTTTCTAAAGAAAAACGTTATTGCCGTTATTTGAATAGGTTAGATATAAGTTTATTTGATTAATAAATATGTTTATCGTTAAAGAAATTTAATGACATTAAAAATTGTCTTTTACACCAATATAATTGAATAAATAGTTTAGAGTTTCAGAAAAAAGAAAATAACAATATTGATGATTTTCTAAATACTCAAGCAGGGTTCCGTACCGGAAACGAGATAAAAAATCACGTAGGTTGTATAGCAAACCCCCTTAAATAAAACATTTATTCGTTTCTTAGTATTTTTCATTAAAGTGCCAAAGTAATCATCTGTAAAAATTTCAACTGTCTATCATGGTTTATGAGATACTGCCTGGTGACAGACGTACAGACAGACGGAGGGACGGACAGGGGAGTCTTAGTAAGTTCAGTTTTTTACCCTTAGGATATAGAAATCTGAAACGAATCTCATTTCAAAAAATTTTCGCTAAATCATACTTTTACCATTCCATCGATAAAGTAACTAATATCGAGGATGCTGCATATTACTGTTCATGTTTTTTGTATAATCATCCTCAAGCTTCAACGCTCTATTTTTCATATGTTTAATAAAAATATGTACGTTTAAATTATGTTGTACTAGACTTTCGGTTAATTTCTGAAAAGAAAATTTTATGCTAGCTACCAGAAAAACAATTCCCTCGAAATACTATCTGTTTAAATTAATAAATCCCAAGAATAAACCCTCACTTTGGTAACAATCTTATGAGGTGGGTAGGTACCAAGAGTTGTGATATTTTTACAACTTTCCCTGTTTTACTAGAGAAGCGGTTCTCTTTCTTCGTTAACTATTCTTATTAATAATAGAATAATAAAAACTCGAGTAGCTTGCGGTGGCGTAGTGGATAAGCGCCGCGGCCCGCGATCGTTGTCCATAAGTAACTTCCGCAAGGGTCTGTCACGGGAATGGTGACCAAAAAATATTATCACGAGCTACTTCGTGCTTCGGAAGGCACGTTAAGCCGTTGGTGAATTTGTGTATGGGAGTTACACAACAGTTTTTGCGGATACTAACTGGCAAGAGACAACAGCTAGTAAAATGTATACCATACGGCTTTCACGGCCGAGAACCTACATACAATCATAAAATATGCATACAACCTATTATTTCCTTTCATTTCCGCTTCCCAAATTTCGACAATAGCAAAGCACAAAGAGTGCAAGTCAAATCAAAAAAAGAAACAAGCCAGCTTTCTTTGATTATGGAACTCTAAAAGTTGTAACAGACGGTTAAGATGCTTTATTATGATATCTTATAATAAAATGTCCCAACACACATAGCTAAGATAATATCATATATAAGTATCTTGCCAAGAGATACGGATATATATGTCGCAGCTAAGTGGTAAAATCATCCAACCAATTGAGCGGCCCTTTAATTGAATGGCGTTATTCAATTAACGGGCTGAATTTAGATCAGCCAGGAATAAGATTGGTCCAAAGGATAATAACAAATTGCTTATTTGCGACTAGGTGGTAATGGTTCGTATGATCCAATGCACGAACTAACGTGCATAGCCATTACACAAGTGGATTAACCTTTATTTTCATACAATTATACAAAGACAACATATACGTCGATTCAGATCAAAATGAGAGTGAGCAATGCATTTGACTGCGATTATTTTAGTATGTTTATTACGATTTCGAAATTTGGTGCTATAATAGTTACTAACAACATAAAGTAGTAAAATGTAGTTTAGAAATTTAAGACGATTAGAAAGAAGATTAGGTTACGAAATAAATAGCTTAGAAATTTAATATTTGAATAATTTAAAATATCGAGAAAACTAGGCGTGCAATTGAATAGCTCGAATCAATTAAATGGCCAGCCACCAAATCAAACGGCTATTTTAACCAGTTGGCTGTGACATATATATTTCGTGGGTAATCTTAAGATACGAAATTTATAGTTCGAAGCATTACATTATAACGAAACGTCATGCATTTATGTTATCGTAATTTTAACCGTGTGCGATAGCTTAAAATGTTGTTAAACTATGTTTTTTTTTAAATCCTTTCAGATATCTTTAACAGATATCTTAAGATTAAATTTTAGAGCATCTAAACGTCTGTTACGAGCTTCAAAAACCTATTAGATATTGAGACATCACTCATTTCATCTTTCATCCATTTAAGGAAACGACAGGGAAGAATATAGATTGCCGACATTAGTGTTATATATTATCATAATAACATCCTCAAAGATGCGAACTTATGAAATATTGGGTATTGCTCGTAAAGATGTGGATTTTTTCGATAAATAATATTTTTCATGTACCTACAGTAAACAGTACGTCGGATTTTACAAATCTGGCAAAATTGTCAACCTAATTTTTAACCTTAAAGTTTTGAGGGTTTAGTTTACATATTGTGGTAACCTGAAGTGCATACTTTTAAGCACTTTTAAATAAAATATAGCTATTTTTTTTAAGTGGTATTGGAATATTTTAATACCTAATGGGAATATTTACAATATATAAGCTGGTGTCCGCTCGTTCGTATATTAGCTCGTCTACGTGGACTTCATGTAATAGATAACCGATGACTGAAAATTCACACAATATTGTTTTTTTCTCTCATGTGCCAATATAAACAATACGCAGTACTACTGACCCGCGAAAAATAACTACTTACCGCTATCCGTGGGAAGAACCACTGTAAGGGCGCTTGTGCACTACACTGAATTTTCAAGTCCGGCGGTCCGATTTTTTCCGGTCCGATATGTCAGGACATATGTAGGTAATGCTAGCCTGTGCACTGTCAGGAATTTTAACGTCCGGAATTTTACTTTTCTCTATTCCGGACCGGTTTTTTCAGATCCGTGATGGCGGCAATGAGAAATGTGTTTACGCTTGTGTAGTGCTGTGTCCGCGATCCGTAAAATTCATGATCCTGTGGAGAGTAGGCTTGGGAAAAAGTAATCGATATTTATTTCGGCGATATTGATAATCTTCCATATACTGATAATCGACATTTATTGTAGATTATAAAATGCGATATTTTATATAGTAAATATCACTGCATATGCTTTGGCAAACTCGATATAGTTCTAATTAGATCATCGTATGGTTCAAGTATCGATAATTTGCTTGATTCTAGAATCGTATTAAAATTATCGATAACTTAAGGTAAGACAAATAAGTGTTGTTAAGCTTAGAAGCCTAAACAACTGATCCCATCTTAATGGAAATTATAATAGAAATAGACTTAACTTTAAGAAAGGACATAGGTTAATTTGTCATTATCAAAATTTATTTTTAGACAGTTGATACGATAAGTATAAATAAATATTTGAAAACAGAAATATTCTAAAAATAATTCTGCTCAAAGAACCTATACCACGCGTATAAAATAAAAGCTAGAAGGTATATATACATAATGCAGCCAACTGATCTTACAATGATTATAGTTAAATCATGACATTTAAAACTAACAATAGGATGGCTGATTTAAATAGCATTGTACAGTTCATTAAGCATATTGATTCTCCGCTTACACGGCACTAATTTCAATTTATTTACGAAATAGCGCCAACGATTGGTCTTTCTCTGTAATAGCTTGAAGTTGATTTAAATAGCATAAAAAAACACGATCATAAATTTAAACATTAAGTTCTAGAATATTATCAATAATTTTATTATAATGTCACAGATATTTTCGCAATTGTATGTGAATAATGCTGTTCCTAAATTAGTAAGGGTATAATTTTTTACATCTGATGGTACTAGTAGTAGCTCGGTGGCGTAGTGGATAAGCGCCGCGGCCCGCGATCGTTGTCGTTAAGCAACTTTCGCAAGGGTCAGTCATGGGATGGGTGACCAAAAAATTATTATCTCGAGCTACTCCGTGCTTCGAAAGGCACGTTAAGCCGTTGGTCCCGGCTGCATTTGCAGTCGTCAATACCCTCCAATCCATTGGGCCAGCGTGGAGGGTCATGGCCTATACTCCTTAGCCATCCATAGGGAAGGCCTGAGCCCCTGCAGTGGGGACGTAAAAGGGCTGATGATGATAGTAGTCATCCGATAGTAGTAAAAAACGCTTTCGTCTTACCTCAATTTATTATGGTTTATGTAAAATGACCCTGTCAGGTCATTATTTAAGTACCTTTCACTTATACCCAATTTTTTTCTGTCTTCTACGCCTCCACACGTAGAGTAACAAAGCAAGTCATTACCAATATTCCAAAAATCTCATCGTAACTAGCATAAGTGACGTGTAGCTTCAAAGAGAGCTGCCATAAACTGCGCAGCTCCGAACAGGAAAAAAATCGGACAAGTGCACAAGCTACTCATCTGGGTTTTTCATGTCATTCCGGACCGGAAAAAATCGGACCGACGTACTTGAAAATTCAGTGTAGTGCACAAGCGCCCTAACGGTGCGTCGTACCACCGTTTATTTATTCCTAGGTTTCCGCATGCAAACTTTTTGCCTTTGATCTTCAAAATCATTTATTTTTATTATTCACTTTTCGTTATATGCAATTTTGAGTAATCCAATATGCTCTTTAAAAATGTCAGTTCATGAAAATTCGTCGAGTTAAAAACATTATAGATAATTAATTTCAATCAATAGCAATTTGTTGTAACAGTGTTAAAATCTATTTATTATTACTTGTTTCCGTTATGCTCACGATTTCGTATTAAATCAAAAATAATAAAGTTAAATTTCTTAGTCTTAACTTTGTCAGTCTTTATTCGTTTGCCTAAGCATCGATCCCGTCACACTAGTCCATAAATCCACACCAACACTTTGAGCGTCTGACCCCATGTCTTATTTATCGTTATGGCGAAGTAGCCCCAGGCCTTTGAATTCAAATAGAAAACGTTTAGGGCTAAGTGGTATACGCGGTATTAGCGTAATGTACCACAGAAGGTCAAAAACTCTGCTTCGATAATATTCCTCTGCAAATCCATAATTTTAAGCCGGGTTCCATTGCATAACTTCGGTGGAGAAAGGTTATTAGCATTATGGGTACATCGACTTTCAACTTGATTTTCCTAGCGGGTAAACCACTTGATGTAAGTCAATGATTTACATTTTATTGTAATATCATTGCTGTAAGTGTATTTAAGAATTCAGTCGAGTGATGTGTAACATCATCCTGGACAATGACTATAAGAATTGTAAACCAGTTCATCTGTGACAATTTATAATAATTTAATTAATTGCCGCTTTTTGTGGAGTAAAAAAAAACTAACATTTTAGGGGGTTTATATCGCGAGTTCATTTAACCTAATGTATCATTTTTTATTAGAATCCAGTTCTTCAAATAGTGATTGAATTAGTTCTCTTTTTGAAGCAACAATTTTATCCAGCACACCACGGATCATCACCAAACCATATTCTTCTGGATTTTTCACGATATGCTGAAAAATATCACCAAGTTGGATTCTCATGTTCGTAGTCAGTCTAAATATTTGTAAACGTGGCCAGGGGTATGAATTCTTCATTAAACCATTAATTTCCTTTGCTCTTGTTCCTTTATTCATTACGGGAAGAGTTTGTCAAAAATCTCCTGAGAACAGACTTGTAACGTGTCACATTGGTCGATTATCTCAGCAAATATCTGATAACATTCTTTCCACATCTTCGAGAGCTTTTCGTTGGACATAGTACTTTCGTCCCACACGATTAGACAACAATTTAATTTCGCACAAATCTTATAAGCAACTAGTTTTTTTAGTTATTTTAAACTTTAATTGTCGTTTGCATTCAATAGCATGCTAAATAATAAGAAATAGTAAACTCAACGAACATCACGCTAAGGCTTATAAGAGTGGAGCAGCAATGAAAAATGTTTAAAAAAACGGGAGAATATTTTATTATTTTAAAGCTTTCTGAACGTGCGCTGCGCAAACGGTGAAAGTTACGCAAAAGTCATGTATCCTCTTTAAACGTTGTAAAAAATAGTCTGCGGCAGCATATTTCTATCTTATATCTTATCCTGAATAAAAACATATAAAGGGATGAAAATGGGAGTGGAAGTTCGTATAGAGCATTAAATCGTTAACATAGTAACCATTGTTTTACAATTCAATTTTTCATTTTAATTTTATTCGACGTCATTCTTTTCCAAATCCATTGTTTAATGAATTACCCTATTTACCCAGGATAAAATAATTTTAATCGGTACAATCTTCGTCGCTATTATTAAATTCATAGGTTATATTGGGTAGGTAGGTAGGTACACGAAAATTTTTGCTGCTTCTTCTGAGCACTAGATGACGCTATTATTGTATAATTTTAAAACGGGACTTTCATTATTATTATGTTTGTATTTTTCTTTTCCTATATTGATCAAACATAGTGTTTTCGTTTTTAATTTTGCGGTTTTTCCAATAACATAATTTTATGGGGAATTGTTACTTTGGCGAAATAATAAAATGCTACAATTAGCTGTTTTCACTAGATGATGCTATTGTGTTTTTAAAACTGGTTTGTTTGTTAGATATTTGTAATTTTAACATAAGATTACCCAATCAATTACATTTGTCATTTATTAGAATCGACTTTTGTAAGAGAAACTTAAATGTGATACTAATAAAGATATTTAATAATGACATACCAGATGAACTAAATTGTTGAAACAAAAATTATATAAATATTTTTATTCAGTAAATGAGATTTTAAATAAAATATATTATTTGGAACACTTTAATTGAATGAGATATAAAAGTTAATAACTAATTACCTACAAATACTTTAAGTAATTGCCATGCTGTTTAATAGTAGATTATGAGATACTCATATCCCCTGACATCTTATTTTGTACACCATATTTTATTGCAATACTCGTATAAACAAAAAAATACAACAGTCTTATTGAAAACATATTATTATTTTTTGAAGTTAGTTAAAAATAAACGATTATAAATACTAATACCACATAAATGAAGTTACTGGCTAAGCTAGCATAAAAATAAAACTCAAACAATTGCCTACCTACGTACAATTACACTACTAAGTTATAGGAGATTATATACAAATTCGATTACAGAATTTGCCTAATATTTGTTTATATATTCTCACTAAATCTTATGAATAACAAAACACACTTTAATGTTGAAATTAAATGCAAATATATTTCTGTAACTGCTAATGAAATCCCAGCGGTTACCTACAAGATTGAATAAAGTGACGTCCTTATTAAATTACTCAGTATTTGTTATGTCGTTATGTTTGTTTAGTCATCTGTATTGAGTGTGGGAATTATACCCTAAAATATTTCCATATTTAAGCTCCTTAGTTCCATAATCTGTTTATTACCATGGAGTTGTTGCTTGGTGGTCTACATATCTATACTTATAATAAATCTGTAGAGAGGTCAATTCTGTACATGAAATATATTTCCAAAATAACTATCAGGGGGTGATTAGGGATCGATACTGATGCCAAAAATGTAATCAGTAAAATTTTTATCTGTCTGTCTGTCTGTATAACCGTTATAGAAACATAAACTACTCGACGGATTTTAACGAAATTTAGTACAATTATTTTTCATACTCCTGAGCTGGTTATAGTATACTTTTCATCACGCTACAATCAATAGGAGCAGAGCAGTGAAGGGAAATGTTGGGAAAACGAAAGAAGAGCGGTTGGCGCACCTAACGGGGCTGCAACTCTCTAGCCAAAAGAACCGTTAAGACTGGTACATTTGCACACTACGGTTTATCTATACTAATATTATAAAGCTGAAGAGTTTGTTTCTTTGTTTGTTTGAACGCGCTAATCTCAGGAACTACTGGTTCGAATTGTAAAATTCTTTTTGTGTTGAATAGACCATTTATAGAGGAAGGCTTTAGGCTATATAATATCACGCTGCAACTATTAGGAGCGAAGAAATAATGGAAAATGCGGACGAAGTCGCTGGCGGCCACTAGTATGCTAATATTTAAAGAAAGTGTTAAAGTTTTCAGCTTTGATTGTTTGTTAGTTAGTTATCTTCAAAAATACTGATCCAATCGCGAAAACTGTTTCACCTACTGGAAGCTAGATACGCGCCGGTGATCTAGGTTATAATTTATATGGATGAAGTCGCAAGAATACGCCCGATTGAAAAATAAACTAGGTATTTGTTTCAGAAATGTTTAAATACCGATTTGGACTAGAACTTTCACTAAGTGTTCTTCCACTTGAGTTACCGAAGACCTAACGAGACTCAAATTTCTCAAGTACTTGTTACTTTAGCTGTTAGTGAACTGTAACCATAGATGTTTCAGTACGTAAGTTACATTCTTGATTACACCTAAACTTGATTACGTCATACCTTGATTATATCATATTGAATTAACACCTCCTGTCACATGAGGGCCTATTTTTTTGTCCTTAAACGAAAACTCTGGAAAATTTCGAACCATTTTTATATTTTTTTTTTTTATCATATTCGTGAAGATTGTCTGTGCCTAATGCACCTAGCGCTTAGTCTGTCTGGTCCTACCACCGTTGCGCCGTAATTTATAGAAAAATGTGTTTCTTTGTTGTATTAGTTAGGTCTGACCCGCTCTTGCCCCGATTTTTAGTTACACATATGAAACCAATCAGCAAATTAACTAGCAACGTTATATATATCCCTACCAAATTTATCTTTGAATATATTGAGTTATTTGAAAATTTAATTTAACTTACTTGAATAGGCCTAGTTTAGTCGTGGACTTAAATATCCACGTAGCATTAGTTAATTGATTGTTCGGAGGATCCCTTCTAACCTTGCAAGCGAAGTTCGTTGATTTTCTGTGAAAAGCGATCGTCTTACACTGTAGTCTAACTTAATTATTTATGGAGATCTAACCTCCTTAATTACGTTTCGATAGGGTGAATAAAATTGATCCACAAGCACAAAAAGTCTAAATCCGTTTAAAATGTGGAGAGAGTTTATAAGTTTCTGTTCATTTTGAAATGTCTAAGTTTGTTTTATCAAAATTCGGTTTGTATTTATTCAACGTACTATGAAAATTTAAACCAAAATTTTGAGTATCCATCGACCTTTTGGTATCGATTCTATGTAGTCGACTGAGTCTAATGGAATTTATTTAAGCTATAAGAAAATATGTTTCTACTATAAAGATCAGATAACATATAAGATTGAGACTCATTGATAGTAAGGTTATTTTGTAATAGATTATAAATCGTGAGATGTTTCAGTCATCTGTTGACTTAATAATGTGTGATATTACGATATACGCTTAAAAATAATAACAGACCGTTATGATGTTATTATATTTTATCTTAAGGTATCTTAAAATAACATATTTTACATCTTATGCTATAATTTGCATGCTTATTGCTGATATATAAATGGACGGAACTCAAATTGTATTTCAATCTAGAGTGTACTTCATTTTAAAGCAAACAAATTATTATATTTGTTCCATTTTGCATTCACAATGCTATATTGTAAAATATTCTTAATGAAAAATGCTTAAAAAATCCACTTTGTCGCTGGCGCTCTGAGATGGGACTGGAACCCATGAACTTTCGCAATCCGGGCGACTGCTCTAACCACTGAGCTACCCAGGACCTAACAGGACTGACGAATTTTTCCAGCGCTTGTTACTTTTTCGTTAATAAGAGCGTATTCTCATCAATGTTCAGGCAATCCACCCAAACAGACGAAAGAAATATTTTTACAAATATTTAAACTTTCGATAAAGATGAAAATTTATTCTAATTATTAAACTTCATCAAACTTTAAGCATTTTTCATTAAGGAAATAAATAATTATTATTATCCTTATTCTCCTATGATTTCTCAACTTGAAGATACTGGCCAAGTAATTACAGTATTCAATTTTTTAAATCTTTTTCATGTTGTTTGCTCTGCATGAACTTTCTTAATGCGGTAAGTATTAAAAATGACCGTTTTCTGTTATATGTTGATAGTATTTTCACTCAGATCTATTGACTTCAATTTCTGTCTGATTTGTTTTATCTTGTAGTGTTATGTCTGGTCTATTGTATGGTTCTATTAGTATTAATGGCGCAATCATAGTATAATTTAAATAATGAATTTTCTAAAACTGTTTGGCGTGAGAATTTATAATAAGGGATGTTTGTGTCTGACTATAATATGTGTTTGTGGGCTAGTTTTTGATGAATGAATTTGCTAGTTGATTGTGTCTATATGTATAATCTGTTTGTGTAAGGTTTTTACAGGCTCCTGTTATGTGTTGGATAGTTTCAGATTGAGTAAGGCATCTGCGTCATTTATCGTTTGTGAGTGTCATCAATGAGTTAGTCACCGGACCGGATTTTGCCTGTAACGATACGGACAGCTCTACATTTTTTAAACCATTGTACATATTGAGATCTTTACTGAATGTTGTAAGTTTCAAGAAGCGTTTTCATAATTTTTCATTTTTAAGGCAAATAGTTTAATATCGTCCATGTAGATGAGGTGTGATAGTATTGTTATTATTATTGTCACACATGGCTGAGATACGATAATAATTAACCTACGAAATATAAATTACTGTATCGCTTGCCGTATTCAGATATATAATATGAAAGTATTATATTATCTTAGCTGTGTGTGTTGGGCCATTGGAATATATTATTGAAACTTAAATATATGTATGTGTCATAGTGATAAATGGTACCTAAATAGTTTGTGATTGATAAAAATATATTGTATCAGTATTATTTCAATAAAATACGAAAACTGAATTGACATTAGAAAAATAGTATAACTGTTATTGTGTCTTTCTTGATGCATGTACAGCTGAGTAGACACACACACACACACACACACACACACACACACACACACACACACACACACACACACACATACACACATACACACACATACACACACATACACACACACACACACACACACACACACACACACACACACACACACACACACACACACACACACACACACACACACACACAGGCACTCAGATATATTATTAAGATACTGAAAAGTGGTTTCGTGTAACACAGGTACTTATTGTACTTAATAGAGGAAGCCAACACATACATTATTGAAACTTGTAAGCTGAATAAACGTTATTATTATTATTAGATAAGAAAAAAAGAACAAAAATAATAATCATGTCGATTATTATTTTTGTTCTTTGTGTCCTAAAAGTGAATTTCGAATTCAAAAGTTTATTTCATACCCGATGACGATTCGAAGTAATTTTTAACAAGCACCTAGATAATGATATTTCAAGTCGCTCACTCACTCACGTTTTCGGAAACGTGGATTTTTACTACGATATTTAGGAAGATTTAAAACGATCGCATATTAAACTTTGACCCTCTACGCTGAACTTACTCAAACCAATTATTTAAATAATAGCAAGGACATTGAAAACGATATGTTAACGGAACTGAGGCGATGTAATTGAATTGAACTAATATTAGTTATGGATAGTACTTCAAAACACATTTCTAAAATCAACAAGACGTAAGGGCAAACGGTTGTCCTATACTTCATGGTCATTTATGATATTTATTCTCATTGTCATGGCATATCCATAGTAATCTGATAGTAAATAAACATCATTACTTTATAATACATTGTTTTAATGTTATAATTAAACAATACACATCAATTTAAATTTATTCCTCTGCTTACACTTCTCTAGTGACAGAACTCATCGGAGGTCCGGGGCGGCAATAGGTCCGGAGCACATACATTTTTAACACGTTATTATATTATTATCATTTTGGCGGATGGCTGCAGCCCATGACCGGAGGCCCGGGGGCGGACTGCCTCCTACCCCCTGAGTCCGCCACTTGCACCCCTCTATAATATCACTGCGTTCACTAAGCTATGCAGTTTATAGGATTGTGAAAATTGATTTATAGTTAAACTATCTTCTACATTTCACTTTGCCTGTGTAAACTTCCGATTTGTAATCCTTGCTAACTTTATAGTGGAATAAACCACAAGTTCCTAATTAAGTGACTGACTGAGAAGAACCGGCGTAACAGAATCAAACAAGAAGTTAAGTTTGTTTTTCTAGTCTCGAGCAGACCTTCTAATTTCAAATTGGTGGTAGATTATAGCATTTAGAGATAAGAAAAATAGATTTTATACAAATATTTCTTTTTATCAAACAATTTGCCGAACTGATTTTTGTTTGGTTGATTTTAAACAAACAAATAAATTTCGGTCTTATAGCGTATATTATTTACCTGTTATTATGATTGATTTATCAGAATTTTCGCCTATAATTAAATGAAAAAGCGAAAACCGAAATTAAAAACGAAAACATAAACAAAGACCCAATTGTCACGTATTAAATATGTGCCAGCTCATAAGCACGGTAACAGGAGACAAAATCTCACGTTGACTGTCGCCAGTGCTCGTGCTTTCAATAAGTGAAATATTATCATCATACATACATCATCAGCCCTTTTATGTCCCCACTGCAGAGTCTCGGGCCTTCCTTATGGATGGTTAAGGAGGATGGGCCATGACCCTCCACGCTGGTCCAATGCGGATTGGAGGATATTAACGACTGCAAATGCAGCCGGGACCAATGGCTTAACGTGCTTTCCGAAGCACGGAGTAGCTCGAGATAATAATTTTTTGGTCACCCATCCCGTGACCGACCCTTGCGAAAGTTGCTTAACGACAAAGATCGCGGGCCGCGGCGCTTATCCACTACGCCACCGAGCTACCGTAATATTATCATGCAAATGATATTCAATTGTAACAAGCACAGTTTATGAAAGTTTCCATTTAAAGCTTTTAGTCTGTAAGTGAAGTAGAGAAGCGTTGTACACGATGGAACAAATTACATACATTTTACAGACGTCTCTGTCGCAACCACTTGACACTCATTAAAGCGCGGTTTGGCGCGAGCCGCATACACAATCGTATGCGGCGTCTCTAATAGAGTGGAACTAGAAGACGTGATGCAAAATCTAAGAGAGTTTTCACAATATACGACACAATATCCGTAGCCTATCTATTCCCGCCTGAAACCCATTATTATATTTAATAATAAAAAATAATAAATTATCAACTAGGAAAACTACTTTAATTACGAAGCACTACTTGGAGACATTATTAGGAGATATTTGGTTAAAATACACATAGAACGGACTGTGCGTACTGGTATACCCTCGTGGCATTAAGTGGCATACGTTTACCTGTTGCTGACTGTACATGTAGACATTTAGCAAACTTTAACTAAATAAAAGATTAATTCATTCCTAGAGTTGCAAAATAGGTACTTGCTCTCCAACATGGGAACTAATCTATGGGAACAAAAAATAAAAGATAAACTTATTTTTGTATTAAAATCAAGTGGTAGCCTTAAATGTTTGCCAAATGTGTGGCAATCATACAGTATTACCACAGCAGATAAAATTTACTTACAATGATAGTACAATTGTTACGTAAAAATTAAATCGTGAGTTAGAAAAATAGGTGGATTAAAGTAGGGTTTTGAATATCATATGAGATACTTGTTTCTAGAGAACCCTAAACTCAAAAATAAATGTTATTATCAACCGGTATTAGAATTCTAGTAGCTCGGTGGTGTATTGGATAAGCGCCGCGGTCCGCGATCGTTGTCATTAAGTAACTTTCGCAAGAGTCGGTCACGAGATGGGTGACCAAACAATTATTATCCTGAGCACCCGTGCTTCGAAAGGCACGTTAAGTCGTGCATAGTGTGCCACGGATTCATTCAAACGTAAATAAATTGATCTTTCATAAAAGTTTAACTTTTTGAGTAAATATGCTTGCAATCACCTAAAACTGCAATTATATCACATACAACCATACCTGCAGATTTTCGATTACCGCGGTAATACCTGCGTTTACCTTAACTACAGTCAAAATAAACTTATGTAATAGGAGATGGTCGACTATTTTATACTTTTATTTTAGAGATATACATGAAAATATCTAAAATAAAATATATAAAAAGTAACATTCGTGCAATAAGTCAAAAAATTTAAAATACCCGTGAAAACGCCATCTTCAGTAATGGCGTCGCTATGACGCCACGGCCCTTTCAACTAATATCGTTCTATGTACGCAAAAGGTTTCTCTAATTCTGTAATTCTTTGAGTTCTGATATGAGTGCTGTTTGCGATCACGTGACAACTAGTGTAAAATATTTGTTTTCTCATTATTAATTTAAGGAATATTATAAATATAATAAGTACAAAAGTGTGATTATCGGTAATTGTATATTAAACACTATCAGAAAAAAAAATGTATTTATTTTCGTTTACTGTCTATTTCCGTATCGTGTAGGTAATTTATTTTCAAATGAAATAAATGAATACTGTTTAATGTATAAGCGCCCTTATAGCATTTTAAATTATGCTATATTTATTTAAATAGATGTTTGAAAGTTATTCATTTTACATTTCTCGAAGATAATATTGCACTGATCGGATGTCCTTAGCTTTGTTTTTTTTTTTATTTTGTAATTTTGCTATTACAAAATAATTATTAAAGCCACTGAAAAATGTTATCGATTTTATTATGTAGTTAATTGTTGCTCGGCTCGGTAGCTATTTTTAAATTCCAAGACGTAGTTTGAAAAGTAATTATGAAGTTCCCCTATAATTTCGCAAATAGGATTATTCATATCCTAGATATTCTAAAATCACTTAAACTCCCACCAGCTTTGAGAAGTAACGTCTTTGCGGTTTGTCCTTGCACGCCTTAGCCAAAATGGATTCATAAATTTTACCATGAGGGAGTTTAATGGTACAACGAAACCAAGAATTTGGGTTTGTTCTAAGGTAAATTGCAGCTTCAAGAGATATATCTATCCTTAATATGATATACTTTAATTATAAAATTTTATTATATTATAAGTTTATAACATTTAATATAATTAATTTTAAAATTAAATAAATATTTTATCCACATTTAGTTTACGATTATTATAGAGGTCGATGCCAATGTGGTTAAGTAATTGTCGCTAAGACTGGTCATAGGATGGGTATCCAAAAATTGTTATTTTAAGCTTCTTCGATGTCGATTCTGGCTGCATCTGCAGTTATTAACACCCACAATTCCACACTGGGCCCGCGGTGTAGGTCATGGCTTATTCTCCCTACTCGATTTACCTTTTATCGTATATAAAAAGGGGGTAAAAATAAATTTAAAATGCGTTCAGATATTGGATGAAAGTTTATATGGAAATTTGGCATTGTCAAATATAAAACCAATTCCGTTCAATTTTATTTAATTTAAAAGTCATTACGTTGAAATGTCAAAAATAATAGCAAAATAATCTCACATATTTACACCATGAATCTTTGTTTTAAGCAACTTCAAAATATAATAGATGTTTGTCGGAATTGCTGCAAATGCAATTTTACTATACCACCTGGACGAAGTTGAAGATAAAAACTAGTATTAAATATAAATACGACCAATACTACTAGTATTGCGTCATGATTGTACTTTATGGTCTTGCACCAACAATCATAAGACGCCATCACCCGACCCGCATCATGGCCGTTAGCCAAGGCAATAACATATGTGTGGAACACTTGGCAACGCCCTTCGAATGGTTTATGTTTTATTTGGATACAGAATTCAGTAACCATTTGATATTGCTTTAATAATCTACCCATTGCTAATAATATTTGTGAAGCTCCACTCAAAACTTTAGATAGAAATAAATATTGTTCATGAAAGCGATCTTTTAATGGTTCTATTATAAAGACAAACTATCTGTTTTCTTGCGATTCTACCCGCGTAAATTATATCTTATAGCACCAGCGTATGACATATCGTAGCTTCCTGTAGGTGGAACAATTTTAAAAACGGTGTATAGGTACAGCTACAAAGACAGCTTCCAAAGCCTATGGTATTGAGCCGATAATTGTTATTGGAGACCCAAATGTAAATTCAATAATATAACAATGTGACGGGTTCGGTGCTTGGGTCAATTAATAAGGCTGATTAGCTTGAGTAAATATTTATTAATTGTAAAAGGGTAAATAAGAAACCCTTGTCGGGCTTTTAGTTAAACTCTTGGATCGTCCAAAATACAGATTACAATTTAGTTCATTTGTTATATAATTTGTATCACTATATCACATTCTTTATCACAATCAATGAATTATTTTAAAATTACATAATAAAATTTATACCATTAATACTGTATAATAATTTTCATGTTGTGCATAGAAGAATTTCTTACGAACTGACATCCATAAATAGTATAATTGATTAGTCAAAATTTTTAATTACGAAAGACGAATAATAAAATGAAATGATGTTGAATTTCAAAAACAAAAAGTTTGCATACTGAAACCTAGGAAAACAAACGGTGGCATGGCACACCGTTACAACAATAACCACATCTGTCTCAAGGAAGCTATAACTGCAAGTAAAATCTTTATAATTGTGCATTACTGATTTCACTACCATTAGGTCACTAGCTGTTTGTTATTAAGTCAGCGGTATGTCAATGTAAAATTATTTTACATTACCCTAATCTATACTAATATTTGATTGGTTGTTGTTTGCATTGAATGGGTTCCGACACTAGTAGACTGGTTTTAACAATTGTTTCACCTACAGGAAGCTACGATACGTCATACGCTGGTGCCATTCAGGACGCACTAATACATCCTAGGGGATGAATGCAGATCCTATCTCAATTCTCCTGAATCAAAGTCAAAGCTGTTACATATGGAACATCAGTACGTCGTACCACAACGCAAAGTTTGCATCATACAACCAAACAGAGAATCTATTTCCTTTATATTTCGGAAGGCATAAGTGTACGATTTGTTCAAAAATAAATCATTTCCTTTATTATAAATCTATTGAAACATATTCAACTGAAATATATGCGTATCAAAGTTCTACGTCATTGCGTTCTGGCTGATAATTTGAATACGAATGGATGGACTTGAGAAGTTTTTGGTGCTATTGATGCGTGGAGTTCAGTAGATGTTATTTTTGCGTCCAAAATCAGCCTCCGTAATATTCTTACGTGCTTCAATGCTTAGGCCACATTGATGTATAAACATATCCACATCCATTCTCACATACTTTGAGAACTATCTTTTCCACTATCTTTCCATCAGAGATAATGGCGGAAAAAAAGAAGGATATTTAGTCTGTCAGTCTTAGATGATAGGCATATTCATGCGACATTTCAACTCAATGTATCGCCGCAATTTATTGATTATACAAAAAATAAATATATACATGTCTAATATTCTAGAATAATCTACTCGACAGACAGAGAAACAAAAATTGGTCATTATCCCTTTAATGAAATATTATTTTATCACATCTTTAAACTTCATTAAGGACTTTTTTAATGTTTTTATCTCGATGACACATCATACACCCGACCTCAAAAAATAACAGAAGTGATACCAATATGATAAGATCTTCTTTTTGAACGCTTGTGTAAACAATTTTAATTGATGGTTACTTTAATTTCCTTTAACTTGTTATAATACTTATAATAGCTTAAAAATAATAACTGTGTGATGAGGCTAGTTGACAACTTTTTTATTTTATAATAATGAGAAATAATCTAGAAGTAACAGAATGTCAGAGATAAATAGTTTCGGGGATACGGTGCTGTTTGTGGAACTGCTGCTAGTCGGCAGAAAATGCTCCCTACAAATTCAGGGCACAAAGTGACATCGTACAAGTGCTAAGATAGCAAAAAACATATGGGCGTCTGGGCAATTTTTGTAAAATCTTTGTTATTTTTGCGTTTATGTTTATAGCTGATATAATGAAAATTGTAACGTTTTATGTAACTTATTCAATGCCGTGATAATAAACAAACTGCAAGAGATAATATAAAAACAGTGTAAATTCGGTTAAAATATTCAACCTCTTAAGGAAGTTACAGTTTTTCTTTAAATAAACGATGCCGACAAAAACAGGTTTGAGAATTATTTTTGAACATAAATCTTCAGACAAGAAACGGGATCGAAACAATTTTTTTCAATATTATTTGTTCTCAAGCTTCGATCTGAGAGCTGAAACAGTGACATTGACCTTATTTTTAATATCGCCTGAAGAATATTAATGAAAGAAATATATATAAAAATAAATTGACATAGAATCATCATGGTTTGAGATTTTTGAAAGAAACTTTTTTCACATGGTTTCTATGATGTTCTTCTTTTAAAAAATGTGAAACATTTGAATATCGACTTTAATTGTTTTTGTTATTCAACTTAAGAGAGATGGTGTACCTACAATATAGACTCATTTGCGTCAAATCAATAAAATAAAATAAAAAATATGAAAAATGGGTGCCTTATGTTAAAACTTGTGTTGCCTTTGTGCTATCTAGATCCTCAGCGTTCTATTGCAAAGGCATGAATGACCTTCCTATTAGATGGCAGCAATGTATAGATAAAAATGCTAACTATGTTGATTAAATAAAATTTGTTGAAAATTAAAAAATAGTCAATTTTAATTTTCAGCACAAATCGGCAATTTCATACTTTAACCCCTATTTTAAAGGAAATGAAGCTTGTACAAAAGAACGTTGGAACTGGTGTCGCACTGTATGTATACTCATAATCAATAAGATATCTATACTAATATTATAAATAAGAAATAGGTATTTGATTGTTTGTTTGTATTAAATAGACTCTAAAACTACTGGACCCAATATAAAAGTACTTTTACCTACGGTAATCTACCTCATGTTGTGCATCACTTATCATCATAAGTGTCACCAATAATATGATTTGGCTTCATGCGAGCGAAGACACGGTAAACCAGCTAGTATATAATAATGTTATAATGAAATATAACTGACGGATGAGTAAAATTTGGTTTATTTCAAATTATTCTATTTTAAAATCTATTTGCATTTGCATAATTTAGGTATGTTTATTTTAAAATCAAATCTTACAACTGCATTTTAAAGTTTTTATCGATAAAGCTGAAAACAGGATTATAGAGGATTAGTTTAGTTAGAAATGTATGGTTAGCTTAGTTACAACATTGTAAATCCAATATAAGCGCACCATTCAAGATGGTGGACTAGTTATCTTTAAGTAGGCATTAATCTAGTTATCAAATGAAAGGGTTCTTTAAGGAGATTATGATTTTATATAATGTAATCATTTACAGAGGAGGAGCTCGAGTGCACAGTGGCTTCGGTCTGCGCTGCAATTGTTAAGCAACTTTCGCAATGGCCGGTTATAGGATGGGTGACCAAAAATTTATTATTCTACTGCTCCGTGCTTGGGAAGGCACGTTAAGCCGTTGGTCTCGGCTGTATCCGTAGTCGTAAATACCCAGCAACACGCAATGCGCATGGTCTATTCTCTCTATTCGATTCCATCCATAGGGAACACCCGAACCCCGTGATAGATGTGGATTTCCCGGCCACTCGAAGTAAGAAAGAAAGAAGGATAAAAGAAAGACAAGGAATGAAGCATGTAAGGACTAGAGAAAATTGGGAACTGGAATGTATCAGAAGTTAGAAACTACAAAAGCCTGCTACTGTATGGGGTGCAGTGTAGGGCCAGGCCAGAGATGTTGGCCGGGCTTATATAAAAAAAAAAAACAAAAAAAACACCCGAACCCCAGCAGTGGAGTCATTGATAAAGCAATAAAAAAATTATTTTTACGTATTTTTAATAACATAGCTTATCGCATTCTTGAGAATTCGTGTAAGTGTTATAAACATACACAAGTTATGTTACCTTTTGCAAAATATTCTACCACAACATTCTTGATTGATATCGGCACATTTCATCGCGTCGCTTTCGCATCAACTGCGAAAGCCGCAATTTCTGGAAATCGTGACACCCACCCTCGACACGACACGCTGATTGCTGACAATCTATCATCACTCTTCACGACTGTCAATAACATGAACTCCATCTCCTTTTCTAGCAAATCATGTATACGTAACTGTTGAAACTATGTGAATTATTTATATTTGCACCTAATAATATATTTAAGAGCTAAAAACTCTCCTCTATCTCATTACTTATTTATATGGTCGAATATTTCCTTTTTGTATATTGGAATTAAGCTTATAGTAACTTAGCAAAGTAAATACATTAAGTGTAATAACGACAAATTTCAAAACCTGTGAGGCACATTAGAACTTAAATGACCACAATTAGAAGCTCACTTAGATCAGTAGTTAAAGCATTTGTACTATATCATTTTCTACATTGCCCCAACCGGGAATCAAACCCGGGACATTATAGATGGCGACACCTTGAAAGTAAAACAATTCGCGCAATGTTTAATAATGGACACAATTGTTATTGATACTTAAATGATCTTTACAGCATTAGAAAGCTTATCTCATTTTCGAGAGACATTAAAATTCGAGTAGTTTCTAGAGATTGCGTAACATTTAACATACATATGCGTAGTAGGTACACGAAATTGCCTCCCTGTAACCATATTACCCCAGTGATAATGTAAGATACGATGAATTTATATAATGTTATGCATATTCAGGAACGCTTCGTGAGGCAGGGTTGATGTTGGTAAAACTAATATGCCTGAACTATGTTAGTAATATTTAATTTTAACCATTTCTAATTAAAATATAGGTATTAGATTCAATAAAACATCGAACGCCACTGTATTAATGAATGACGAATGTTTACAAATGATAGCATGATTTTGCATCTTATTTGAATTCAAAAATTACATAAGTTTGAAATTATTGTAATTTTATAAAGTCAAACATTTTTCAGAAGAATAAATTAATTGCACACACTTTGTACATTTTTTACATAAAAGTTACATTATGAAGACCTGTAATAACGAAGGTACTCGCAATTCAATTAGTGATTTCTAATTATTTTCATTAAGAAAACGAAAATGATGAGTGAAATTCACTTGCAATTAAATCAGTAATTATTTCACAATTATAGTACAATAGGCGGCTTCCTCGCTTGCTAACGACCATCTTATGTGTACATATGTGGCGTTATATTTCTTATAATTATATTATCGCCAGAATTTTAATTTAATCCATTTCTTATAGTTGGTCTTCTATAGTTGGTTCGTTGGTCATTACTTCTATTAGAGCTGGTGAGTTTCTTGATCGTTATAAATTGATAGCAATTCATTTTAAAAGATATGTTGTAAGATATTATTATCAATCAATAACTTTTGTTATAATTTCGCACGTTGAGAATGCCAATGTCATTAACCAAAAACGACATTTTTTTTTTACTTTTGGCAACATTTTTCTTTGTCATGTATAAAATTTAAAATGCAAAGATCCATGTGAACGTAGTTTGCATATAAACTGCTAGGTGGCGTAGTGACGATACGTTATTTAGAGGGCCAGAATACAATTTCTTGAACTTTAAACGCTCATTACTGAAAATCGAAAATTTTGCATTGTGTCACTATCTCAGCGTACAATTTTGTTAGTTAGTAATAAATGTTATGCAATATTCTTTTGATAATATTTAGAGCTCGATGGCGTGAGTTTTTGAGTTGCCCACTAACTCACCTGGTCTGCGACCCGGCGTTTAAGCAACTTTCACAATGACTGGTCATAGAATGACCAAAACAAGGAGTGATCAAAACATTATTATCTCAAACTCCTCCTTGCTTCGGAAGGCACGTCTAGCCGTTGGTCCTAGCTATATCTGCAGACGTTAATGCCCACCAATCCGCAGTGGGCCCGCGTAGTGGGTAATTTTATGATCAATCTCCCTATTCAATTCGTTTCGATTCCATGCATAGGGAAGGCCTGAGCCCCAACAGTGGGGACTTTAATAGACTGGGTATAAATATAAATATTCCATTACAGTATATTTCGCTCTGTGAGAACACCTTAAGTCTAAAAAAAAACATTTTGATGGATTCATCCAATATCAGTGATCAAAGGCACAATAGAAAAAATATTGGACCATAGGAATACCGTAATATTAAGATATTGCTTGGCATAACGTATTTATTTGTCGTCCTTTAGATACAATGAATAGACTAGCTCAATGCGGATTCTCACATGATATTATTGTTTCTATTGTGGACAGTCTCCGATTCAAGTAAAGACTATCATAGATAGTTCCTCAATCAAGTTCTATATATATTATTCTTATTATTTTATTCTTAATATAAATTCACACTTCTTTTCCGTTTTGATCAAGTTTTATCAAGAGAATTGGTTTTATTTTATTTTTGAAATCTCTATGATGATGATGGTAAGATTTTTTTATTTATAATAAATATTTTATTAGTTAATAATATTCAAAGCGTACCTGATACTCTAAATAATCAAAGTTATATTTTGATAAAGTTCTTTCTTTAATTTTTTACACCTGAATATAGAAACGAAGATACACTTATGATAGCATAAGATATGAGAACAATAACCACATTTTATATGATATACGTTATCTTACTTTTATATTTTTTCATATTTGTCCCTACCCTAATCGACTTCTATATTGAATTGTATAACAGCTACTTCTTCAGATTTCAGCACGGTTGTAAAAATGTAGTATGGGTTATGACGACTGTTACTAACGATTTGTACACCAACTGAGTAATTCTTACAATTTGTAATCTCATTTTGTAAATTATGTACGTGTAATACAATAAACTAATTATCTTCTATCAATTTTAATTTGTCAAGACAGTTAATAATAATATTGATTGTTTTAGACAATATTTATTATATTGTTATTTTACAGTTGTGGTGCTTGAGTATATAATTATGACAGGTTCGATGCTTGGGCAAATGAATGAAAGGCCGACTAAGCTTGAGAACTTGATTTTATTATACAGTAATAAAGAAAAGGGAAAAGAAAACTGTAATAAACAAACAATGAATATAAAATCAGTTTGTATGATTACCTAAATATATAAAATACAGTTATTAAATAGAACAAATACATACCCCGTTTCTTAGTTTTTTATAATAAATAAAACGATATTTCCTGAAGATATACCTTTAGATTTACATTTTTCTTATTTAAATTATAATTACTTAATTATTATAAAATTTTTATGATTACATTATCATGTTCCTCCTTAACCATCCATAAGGAAGGCCTGAGCCCCTGTAGTGGGGACGAAACAGGGTTGATGAATGAATGAATGAACATTATCATGTTCACAGCAGATTATTTTTTTTTACGAACAGACATTCATAAAGAGCATATTGGATTAGTCAAAATTTCTAATTACGAAAGGTGAAAAATAAAAAGAAATGATGTTGAATATCAAAGATAAAAAGTTTGCATGCGGAAACCTAGGACGAAATAAACGGTGGTACGGCACACCTTTACATAATGATGTTGCAACATTATATCCTCGAGATTTATATAGTCCATTTCTAATGCAATTGTGGTCAAACAGCATTTGAATGTAACTCCGTTTAAGCATTTATTATTGTTATTTCGGATACTTTTATTCTTCCACTAAACGATACTCGATAAGGTGTAATATAAATATTAGAAGTGCTCAGAATTATATTTTTTCTTGTATCCCGTAAACACAACAACGTAAACAACATAGAAACCTATGTTTTTATACCTTGAGTCATCGTGTCTGTCCTCCTCAATTCGGTCATTTAGTGCTGATGCACCTAGCTTCGGTATTGCTAAAGAGATCAGCAGATTTCTCCATTTACTGCGGTTATCATTTTAAAAGAGTCTGGTATTATAACTCTTCTGAGACCTGCTCCCTTATTCTGTAACTCTGGCAACATTTGAAGAAAATCTAAATAAATTGTTCACTTTTGTTGGTAAACGATTATCGCGCGGTTTTGATATTCTTTAAGTAATTTGTTATAAATCAGTCAATCAGAGTTCAGTGGAAATCGGCGATAATGACATTTCTAAATTGCGAATCATTGATTAAAAAAATACGTCAGTTTTCAGTTCACCTTGGCTTGCTATTTGACTAAAGTACTGTAGTATTTTGTGGAAGCATGAATTGAATAATTAAAGCTATAGTTTATGTGTAAATGTTAGTACCCAAAAGAAGCTCATAAAGAATACTTTATTTATTAGTTTTATACCTATTCTTCGACATTCCATTCGTCCTTTACAAAATAACTACACGTTTTGTAAATTGTCGGAATTTGCATCATTCATATTCAAATAAGATGGAACGTAGAGCATTCGTGAATGTAAACTAGTAGCTTTGCAAAACTTAGAATTGAAATGTAAGGACACATTACACGCTAACAGGGTTTATCGTCTGTTCTATTTATTTATGTTTTGTAAAAGAAATTGTTATAGCAATATTTGTTTCTAGTTAGTATAATAATGATTGTTATCTATAAGTAAAAATATAGGATAATAAATCAAAATAAACCAAAAATATAAATCATTTAAAGTTTTATCTTTTAGAGTTTTAATAATTTTCAAAAAGAAATATTTTCCAAATAAATAAAATTTATTTATTTATGAAATATTTCTCTTTGAAAATTTCAAAAATTTGCTTAAATATATATAGCAAAAGGTTATTAGGTAACATAAAGTATAACAACTTTTATCATAACAGTTATAAACATAAACGTAACAAATAATAAAGATTGTCGAGATGCCTATACGTTTTCTGTACATACCAAGGCGTGAGGTCACTTCTTTGCCTGAATTTATATAAAGTTTTTGGCAGCAGGAAACTTTAACTAAAGCTTTAGCAGCTGCAGCAGTCCCACAAACACTACACCATATCCATAATAGTTTGGGAAACTATTAATCGAAGACAAGCGGTTACTCTTGTGTTATTTCTATGATATTAATGAATCAGATATAAAAAAATGAGATCTTTATCTTCTATAATTTGTTAGAGTTAATTAAAAGTGAAAGAGAAAATTAGCACGAACTCGAAAAAAAAAACAATTCTGCGAATAGGTACATCATTATGAATTTAATATAAAAACTTAGCAGAGTTTCTCTAGAAAGTATAAAATGTTTATTATTTTAGGTATACTTGAGTAGAAACATCTACATAGCCTTACTTTAATCTTAATTTAATAAATTTAAGTTTACCGAAAGTCTGTTTTACCGTCTTAGTAATATTAAATACCATGTATTTAATTGTAATATAATTGAAAATGTTTGCTTTGAAACATATTTAATATGACTTATTAATATTTGCTTGTCATAATTAAGATAAAAGTACCTAAAAGTTGTTTTCACTTACAAAATTATGAAATATTTACTTTATAGATGACTGAAATTATTTGATGTTGATATAAGTGAGTATAGGGTGCATCGTGCATCCCCTGCATTAGACTCATTTACAAAAAAAACAACAGTTTTAAAGCAAACGTTAGGCAAATAAGTCATATAACCTTGAACAAAAACCAAAAAGTCACAAGACTTTTGGATTAAACTTGATTAACAGATATGTTATTGGGCTTTAATGAAAAAATTTGGGTTACATAATAATTAATTCGTACGACCCTTATCATACTTGTCCAAAAGGAAATTGTTATTACGACGTCTATCTTGGAATAAACATGGCTTGCCTATTAATTAGCTACGCTCTCATCAGAGAAATTAATAATTGCAAATCGACATTTACTGATATATTTACCAATTAATATTATATAAAGAGTGCGAGCCTTTGTGGCCGAGTGACTCAAATGCTAGTTTCATGGTGTCGCCATTTCTGAGGTGCCAGTTTCGTGATTTTCATGGGTTAAAATAGTGTAGTAGAATGTATTGAACTGGGTTCTTAATAAACGATAAATCGTTTACCATGTAAGTCAAATATATTCCACATACCACAGAAAGTTATGCACGATAACAGTTTCACTATAGCTAGGGAATTAATACAGCTTTAATTGCACTGCACAATTAGTTTAAGAAAATTAGTTATTTTCTGGTAAATAGTGTTAAGAAGCAAACAGATTTTTTTCTAGGTTGTGACAAATCCTTGTGACAGTCATGTCATGAGCCGATGCGCGTGCAAAGCAGTCAAGAAAATAAGACAATAGCTTTCCACCAGCGGCTGCGCCCGCGTCGTTCTAGGAAACTGTTTATTTGGATATCGATTCATATCATGACACGTATATAATTAAAGTGACAAATTGAATAGTAAACTACTGTGGTAGCGTTGTAATTACCTATACAAACTTATACTGCCATTATCAACCCTTTATTTGCTGTTTTTAGGATAAAATATAGTATATCTTCAGCGTATTTGATATAGCTTCCTGTAGGTTAAAGAATTTTTAAAAGCGGTCCAGTACTATAAACAAAAATACAATCATTTAGCTATCGAAATTTTTCGTAAATAGCCGTCGATATTTTGCTGAGCGAAACTCAGCAAAGTATATTTAATAATAATAAATCTGTCTTCGTTTATAGTCGCATGAAAGTTAGACGTCATTCCTAAGTTGTTCAAAGTTTGACATGGTGTGTCGAACATTCTCGCTGAAGGTTGCTTCCCCTGCCAATATCTCTCAGGTGATATGTGAAACGGAAAATCTTTTATATGTATAAAACATACTAATATTATAAAAAGGAAAGATTTGATTATTTGTTTGCAACGAATAGGATTTTATTTTAAAAAGTTCTTTCAACTACGGGCAGCTATTTCATGAGGGCTTGACATAGGCTATAATTTACGCATGCGAAGTCGTGGAAAACAGCTAGTATTTATTATAAGGAGGTTTAGTATTAGTTCATGTCGATATTTTAACTAGCTGTTCTCCCGCGACTTTGCCCGCATAAATGATAACGTTTGTGGTTGATAAAATCTGGCGTTTTTTTTTTGCGGAAGATTGCTATAACAGTGTAACAATGATATCTAGTAACTGCCTAATCAATAAGAGCAAGACCTGTTGTGTACTGCCCGTACATAAATTCACATGTACAAACGGCACCAAATTAACATTGAACTTAACTTTCATTACATATAACTATATGATTAAGATAGAATTAATCTTATAATACTATTGCTATAATTAACCACTGGTATTGTTGAGTAGCTAGGTGGCTCTGTGGATAAGCGCCGCGGCCAACGATCGTTGTTGTTGAGCAACTTTCGCAAAGCTCAGTCTGTGGGATGGGTGACAAAAAATATTATCTTGAGTTATTCCGTGCTTCGAAAGGCTCGTTAAACTGTTGGTCGGTCGGCTACATTTCCGGTCGTTAATATACTTCAATCCGTATCGGGCTAGCGTAGCGATGAAGAGTCATGGCCCATCCTCCTTAACCATCCATAAGTAAGGCTTAAGCCCCTGCAGAGTGGACGTAAAAAGACTGATGATGATGATGAAATAACTATATTAAAAAAATAAGCAAAAACCAATTTCGACCTTGAAATCGAGCAGTATATTATCTCATATTTGTAAATGATCCATTATGTCTATGTAAAATACTAGAGATTAAGAAATAACTCACGTATAATTCATTAGGTGAGTCTTACCTTCAGAAAATATGACGATAAACCAACATATTTCTGACTCAAGTAAAAAATCATCGTGGTGCTCAAGCCAAACAATTTATAATAATTTTCCTCCTAAATGCGGTCCCCTATAAAAATCTCGGCAAATTGTGACAAATTATTATTATGATTTCGACAAAAGAAACGAAATATTGCCATTATATATCTTTTTCCTTTCAAAATATTCATTTATACCTATCATTTGTAATGATATCTTCATTCGTTGCCTTAATCTATGTCGTTATTATTAATTTTGTGGTGGATTTTAAGAAGAATTCGTTTCTCAAATCCTACAGTTAAAATTAATCAAAAAGAATTACCTATTTAGGTGGAGATTCAATTTTCAATTATTGTATTCACAGAAAATTTATAATCTATTTTTTTTTATCTTGATCATTTAGATATAAGTAATTCAATAGCAAAAATGTATTCTTTGCAAGGTTCTTTCCCATTACAATACTTTGTTTTGTAAAACTATAACGTTAATTTAAATCCCTAAATAAAATAAAAATATCATACACTGAAAAAAATATGATTATATAAAATTTGACATCAAGGGGGGAGGAAGGACAGCAAACGAAATCTCTGCCCCGGTTAAAAAAAGTCATAGATCCGGGCCTGAGAGTATCTCCAACTTTAATTACTTCCAGAAAAATCAGAATCTTTGCCGATCGAGCTTTGATTCCCAAGTTTGATCATATACCGGCATTTTAACTCCAATAACTCGTAGGTCCTATTCAAAGAAGCTGCAAGTTTGGCGGCTTATACCTGTGATATGGGTATCAATGAAACCGTTTGATTTGTGGAATAAGATATATAAAATTATTTCGAAATGGCGATTTACCATTTTCAAAGGCATCTCTGAGTCTTATATAAGGGTGTCGAGTAGAAAAGGATTACTTTACAGACGTAAGTGGATGAGCGTATGATTAATTATAAACATCTTTTATTTTATTAGATATAAATGTCTTTTTGCCTGGGAGAATTATATATTGGCAAAATCTCTTTTGTAATCTATTACACTTTTACTATTATTTCCAGCTCTAGTTTTAAATTTTAAAACAAAGCTTAAAGAAATGTAGATTGTAAAACCTACTGTTATGTCCTGAGTAAGAAACCTGTTTATAGTGATTGAGTCGTAAATGTAGCGTGAACGAAGATACAGTGACAAAAATTGAAAAAGAAGTACTCAGATGGTTTGATTACATTGAAATGATGAGCGAAAGTTGACTAAAGAATCAAGTAGTAGTAGGCAGATGACACAGTTTCTTTCAATGGGAGATTAGATCCTTGTTTTGGCCATTTTAATAGTTACGAGGCAACTAACTTTATCACATCACGGGTATCAACGATATTAGTTTTATCGTATTTTAAGATCTTAAAGACGGTACTTGGTGAAGTAATATATATCCGTATGCATTAGTTACAATGTTTTGAAGCCCCAAAAGGCCAAAAAGGAGATAGTAGCCAAAACTGGGTTACCTGGTCCACATAAGGCGAATGAGACACATTAAAAGGGAAAGACAGGTGAACGTACGACGTGCAACTACGATTTAACCGCAGATATTAACAAAAGTACTTTTGTATGAAATGTCTGATGTGAGTGAAAAAAGAGAGTAAGGTAAGTCAGACTCATGCAAATTATGGGGATGTGGTCTCTATCTACCTCGCTTAGAAAAGGGTAATTAATAAAAAAAGTTGTAAATATATTTTATCTTCTTTGGTATTTTTATGTGTTTAGTAAAAAAATGTGATCTGCTCATATTTTGATACTTCATTTTTTTATGGGACCGATTGATCCTAAAATTACATTATAGAAGAGACAATATCGCTTACCAAGCGCTTCAAGATGCTAGTCGGATGGAGAGATATTGTCTTTCAATGTTCGAGGTTAGATACCCCGCATCTGCCAGCTTCGAGTTAAATACGCATCTCGAGATCTCATACCAGAAAAAGAAATAACGAGAGGAATGTTTTGAAATAAAGGCGTAAAAGAAGTAGAGGGATTAAAAGAAATAAATTAAGAGAAAAGAAGATAACAGAAAGGAAGGCAGAGGCACGTTACAATAAATCATGACATGTTCATAAACAAGTATTTATATGATTCTGTTCATTATCGATACATCAATGAGCGTAATAATTTAAACATATATTTATAACCATATCAATGAGCGTATTTACCCTAGGTCTAATGGCGCCAGATTGAGGGAGGTGGCTCAAGCGACGATGCCTCTATTTCTTGATGTGGGTTTTTCACAAAACCTTTCATAATTAGTTATAAACTTTCTTAAATATTCGTTACCAGCTTCACTCTTTAAATAAAATAAATAAAAATATATATTACTCTTTTATATCTATCGACTACGGCGGTTGCTTATAAATGTATTTTTAATTTGATAATAATGTATATATTTCGTATGTTCGTTGAATGTTAACTAACGTAGATACTAGCTTAAGGATTCATCTTGTGAAATATAGCAATAAATTAAATATTTAATGTGCGGCGTTTGTATCCGGAGTCATAAAAGTATAACCACAGCTTTACATCAATACTTTCCATTGCTATACAACCATAAATTTTTTGGTTTTCAAATTCACTGGGCTGCAAAATCGATGACTTAAAAATAAGCAAAAGGCCAGGGCGCAGTAACGCGAAAGAGACAATTTAAAAGGGAAAGACAGGTGAACGTACGACGTGCAACTACGACTTAACCGCAGATATTAACAAAAGTACTTTTGTATGAAATGTCTGATGTGAGTGAATAATCATATTTATATCTATACTAATATTATAAAAGGTTTTTTGTTTGTTTACATCGAATAGGCTTCGAAACTATCAGACTGATTCTAAAAAATCTAGATGTGGTATCGGCCCCTATAAATACACAGTGGACTATCCGTCCCGGCATTCTTGAGTGATCAAGCGATCTGAAAGCAAGAGGGATCGGAAGCGAAACTCGAAGCGACAATAAGTGAAGTTAAGTGTGTATTGTTAACGAGTTATTTTGTGATTTTGTTAATTAATTAAGTCGGATAGTGAACTTAATTGGTGTTGATTTTTATTCCGAATCCTAGCACTGTTACACTCAAAAATTTAATATTCTATAGCAATAGAATATTAAATTCGTAAGTATTGCTCATAATAAAGGAATAATATCATAAAGGTACTATCACCTAATTGTTTTGGACGTTGCATGGTTAAAAACCTAATTGGAATAACTTGAAATTCCAACTCTCTTCTTCAACTTATACTCAAAGGTCGAAAACCGTAGAAAACTTATTAAGCGACAGAACTTTATAATCGCCGGTGGGTCTAGGTACAATAATATTGTCATTGTCATTTATAAACATTAATTATACCATTTTTTTGATAGTTACCATATCGTGTAGGGATGTAGGTATTGTCAGATGTATTACAAACATGCGTAATTGACTTCTTTCACTATATACATATAAATAAATATTAGACCATATTACATACATTACTCAGATTCCAAGATGAGTAAGCTAAATCTCTTGTATTATGGAGTATCTGAGATAACCAAACTACCATAATACCTAGACCAGGGACAATATAGAAAAGTTCATTTTCTTCATCGAGCCGACCGGGAAAAGAACCCGGGACCTCAGAGATGGCAACACCTTGAAACCGACGTGCATACGGTTATGGTGGTCGTAACTCCAAAATATGCCTAGAGAAGAGATTGCTGTTTAGCAATAAGGTCACTTTTTGCTTACTTCTCTTTTTAATGGCTTTTTTTATTTATTGTAAACTGTATTATTATGACTGCAATATAGCGATTATTAAACTTAGTTTGGAAACATTCAATCTCTATCCTTCCTCAGAAATCCACACTGAGCCCGTGTAGTAAGTGTGGATTATTCTCCCTTTTTAATCCATCCATAAAGACATCCTTGCATGTCGCATAGAATCGCCTTTTACTAGAGTAAGCAGAGAGTTTGCGTTGCTTAGAAAGACTGTCTAACTATCACACACAGTTCATGACAAACAGCCTGGTCACAGACGGACAGACAAAGAATCGGATGGCAGATGGGCAGCGGAGTCTTCTTAGTGATAGGGGTTTTTACCCTTTGGGTATAGAAACCTAAAACAACCTTAATCAATGTCTCGAAGCTACGAAGCTTTAATATGTGGTCTCTAACTAATTTTTGTTTTCTTTTACTTAAACTTTTACCTACACAGCTGTCATTGAATGGAAAGGGGTAATCTAAATTTGTAAATAAGTTTGAGACTCCTATAGTTACTCGTAGTTATATGGATCACCAAAAGTTTCCTTTAGAGTTTCTTAAAATTGTATGTAGATTATCTATCCTATTTATAGTTTATTATTTCGTATATCAAGCTGCCTATCAATGTAAAGTATAGGTATCGGTAAAAAGCAAATGTTAAAATATTTCCAGGCTACACCGGCTCCAGATATCAACAAGCTCAATTATTTACAGTGCACCGCACTAAAATTCTAGATTGTCCATAAAGTTTCTCATAAACCGGATATACTCTTATAAAATTCTCGGAACGTTGCGGTTAGTATGATAAATTCAGTTATTGTCAACAATGCCCTCATCAAACGAATAAAGTCAAACTAATTATTGTAAGTTTCATTCAAGATTGCTAAGTAAATATTTTTTGCTCATCCATTTTTTCTTTTTTTTAGAGTTTATAAGGCTGTTATGTAGTGGTGTCGATCTTTCACTATTGGGATTACCGTTTTCTCTACGATATTTTTTGAGAATTTTCTTATATCAATATAGTTGAACAAAATATTAGTTACTTTTTTCATTAATTTTCATTTAAACAGTATACTAAAATGCAATAAACACCACTCATTACTGTTAACGAAGTATTGACCGGATTTTTTCTATTTTATGTATAGACAAACTAAGTAATATAACTATTTTTATTGTAATAATAGAGCTTTAGGATAAGGTTCAACTTGATTTTTAATAAAAATTTGGGTCTTCTTTTTGATTAATCTATGGCTATTGCTATCGCGGTGGTGTTCAAAGTGCATCTGATAACGACAAGCGAAAGTAAAATGAAATTGTTAATTATATTGATTCTAGATGTTTCCAGGGTTATGGTATGATCAGTAGCTTGGCTTGGAAAACTAAAAATTGCCAATTAGATTACAAGTTAAAAACAAAATCATTAATTAATTTCAAACTAATTATTGGTCATTGGTTATCACTTTATAATAACTGGTAATTATTATGAACTGCTGACTAATCAATTTGTCCGCAACATATTAAATTTCGTTCGTTTGTGTGAACTTTACACTTTTATGATATAGTCGTGTTGATATAAAATTTTATATTGTATCAGCTGCAGATTCAATTTTCGAAAGATGCTGCCAGCTATGGTTTTAATTTTAAAATTTTTAGACTCTGTTTTTTATGAGGGCATTGATCAGATAGATCTTAATATAAAATATTAAGTATTGTAAGAGATATTGGGAATATTATTTAAACAAAAATATTATACAAACAATTTATTTCTCTCTTTTTGCTGCATTAACATTTAGGTAGACATCAACAATTTGTTATTAATATATATAGAAGAAAAAGTACTGTATTGTGCGATTTCAAATAATGTTAAGAAAAGTTCTTGAGACAGTCTTATGTTATTATTATACACGAAATAATTAAAACCAATGCAATTATTTAAAGTCTATATTATTCGGAAGATAGAACATTTTTTTTTCTTATTTTAAGAAGTAATTTTAATACAATCTGTTGAAAATAATGTTTATTTCAATGAAGATAGAGTTTCGAAAAACCCATATCAACGTATTGTTTGCATTAATTTTGAAGCTATTACAAAAAATACAAAATCACTACTCAATTATGATTGTTTGGTGATGATTTGCATGTAGCCAATATCATTTTAAAATTTTCTTCTAGAATATAATATATGATTCATCACGTTCAACTTAGGTTTATAATACTTGGCACACTTCTCGTGATATAACAATCTGTCTAAATTGCATAATAAATATTGAAACTAATATTGAAGTATACAAAAATTAGACCCGAAACTACTGGTCCACATACACTTATTATCTAATGTTCTTCTATCTAGCCATCGAACGACTACGTATTTCGCTTGACTGCCATAACACACTTTTGATTACAATGATATCTTTGTTCCGGAGACAGTTCTAAATGAACAACGTTCACTGCCTTGTCAAAAGTCACCTTCGGAAGTCATCGCGTCAATGTCACTTCCGTATCACTAGAACTTCTTGAACTTTCTTTGATCACATCCAATTCTCTATTGGACAATGACGAATTACGTGAAAACTTATGCGTAACACTATATTCACTTTTTTCTTCACAACTTTCACGAACACTGCCATTATAGTCTTTATGTTCATCAGAGTTATCATCGACTTCATTTACTTCAACTTCCAACAAATTGTCGTTATCTTTTAAACCATACGTGTTGAAGTTTCTTTCATGGCTAAGACTTCGAATTCTATCAAGATTATGTTCTAAAGTTTGCATTTCATCATCCACACCAGGTGAATCATCAAATTTCCATTTGATATTTGAATTAAAATGTTCTACTCCTGGGTACATACCTATACTGTTGCTTCTATGCCCGAAAACCGGACAATTTCGGAATTCTCACAACTCTGGATGTCTTCCGTTACAAGTTTTATTGAAATTACCTTCATCTAAACTTAGATTAGAACGTGAGCGTCCACATTCAAAACCTGGGCTAGGTCTAAATAAGCAAAAGTCTGAGTTTTTCAGTCTACATTGTCTTGAACACGATTCTATTTGAAAGGCAGAACGATCAAGGTGCCTATAGTCCGTGGGGCCAAAGCCATCGAAAAATCTCGATTCTTGCTTACATGTACCACTCGGACAACCTTTGAAAGATCCTGTACATCGAAGAGGATCTCTGTGACAAGCTTTTTGTATAGCATGTAAGGACGTGGATGAGACTGTGCGTTCTAGAATTTCACCCCAATATTTTTCACCAAGTCCTTCGAATTCCCCTTTGGAGTGCATACCATCTGACGTAACAGGTGATCCACAGCAACCGGTCGGTTTTTCAAAACTATGAAATGATTTTGGTTTTCGGCAACATATCTGTAACAAAAGTAACTATTGAAAAATATATATATCAACTTTTATATTATTACATAGGATGGAACGCATTTTATTATTACTTTCTTATAGTAGTATTAGTAAGTTAATACCCTATATAACAATAGTAACAATATAGATAATATTGTTGCACTAATATATAAGATAATTTTATTAAATCATGTTAAATTTACATTTATAATAATTAAATCTGTCAAAAGTTGGTATGTGTATATATTAGTAAATATTTTATAAATAAACTAAACTACTACGTAAATGACATACAATGAGTAAGGTTATACGTACATAGTACTGTATTAGTTCATTACTTATTCTTCTGAAGTGGCTGTTTAGAAGCCAATACAGGAATGGATTCCAGAAACTATTGCTCAATGCCAACCACGTCACTATGAAATCCAATGAAGGCGGTACCTGTAGGCAAGTTTAGCAATAAAGTATTATATAACATCACCTATATTTACATTTTCAGATTACAATCACGACGATTTTTGAAAGATATTGAATGAACGGTAACGGTAAATATAAACTTTTAAACTTTGGCGTTGCATTATAATGCAAAATCTAATATATTAGATTGTTTGAAACGTTAGGTTTTTCATCTGCCTATATTTCCCGACGTTTATTTAAAACGCTTATTTGACGTTAATCGGAATCATCTAAGCAAAATGAAAGGAAAGATATTGGGAAATATCAAAGTAAATAAATTGTCTATAACATTTATATCATTCAAATCATCATTCGTTCTAAAAACGATTGTGACTTTCAAAGTATACACAATTTCATAAATCATTTGAAAGAGATTATTATAGATTTAAAATTAGACAATTAGGCAACTGATCACCTTAGCGGTCTCTTATCATTTAAATTTACTGCCATTTTACCAGTGGTGAAATTCTTGCCAAACATAGCTTGATTAAAATTTCGTTTTTTATTTGAATCTGATCAATCTTAGAGAATTAGAATATGTGAATGTAACATTAAGCTAAAGGCTTGCGTCCTACAAGTGAAAATTCCGGACTCTGTTCGGATAATATGAGCCATTTTAACTTATGAATAATAAATTTTATGGCACTAATTTGCAAAATATTGTGCTTTGAAAACTTGAAAAAAGTAGGGAATATATATATATACTACTAAAATTTGCTACAATACATACGACATCAAATTAGTTACATAAAACGTTACAACTTTCATTATAACAGCTATAAACAAACGCACAAATAACAAAGATATTACAAAGATTGCCCAAACGCTCATACGTTTTTCGCTACCGTAGCACCATGTGACGTCAGTTAGTACATTGAATTTGTAGGGAGCGCTTTCGGCCGACTAGCAGCAGTTCCACAAACACAGCGCCGTATCTCCGAAACTATTAATCGTAGACATGCTGTTACTTCTACATTATTTCTCAGATGTTGATTGACTATTTATTTATAAAATAAAAAAGTTACAGCCAATTGGAAACAAGAAATCATTGAACTAGTTGTAATCAAAGATATCACAATAATACGTTATCATTATCACCAGTACATTAATGTGTTCACTGCTGGGGCACAAGTCTTCCCTTATAAATGAAATCAAATTGGAAAAGTAAAGTGTGGTACTCGATACTTTTTGGGTCGCAATGTGATCACCTATAGAGCTTTCCAATATCTTCACAAGTAAATAAAGTCAAATTTTAATGATTGACGATATAATAGATCGTACATACTAGTGTTTTTAATACCTTACATCCTGTACAAGCCGCTACCACCTCTTGTATTGTTGCAGGTGTGACCATGACAATGAAACCAAGTGACATCGCAGCCATTGTGCGGGAAGTGCTTACACTGTGAGGCCTCACCGGGGCTTGGATCTGTTGCTACAAATAAAACAAATCTTCAGTAGTCATTTCCTCCATTTTGATAAATAAGTTTGAGAGTGATAGTCGGCGGAGTTGAAACGTAATTAATCATACTACAGATACAGAATAATGGATGATCATAATAATACCGACTATTATTGAGATGGTTTATTATCGTTAAATAACAAATGACAAAAATCTATGAAGTGATTTTAACTAAACTGTATATACATGCGGTCAGTAGAAATCGTAAGATTATTACAATGACGTATAAAAAAAAATATTACAATAAGAAACGAAAACCAATATCCAAAACTATTTAAAATCTATCATCAGTAGATAATACAAAGGTATATGTATAATCTTACCACGATATCATGTTCTCCGTGCGAGGTTTTTGCACAGGCTACAGGCACGCCATTTGGTCTCGTCGGTTCCAAATCACATTTATTTCTGTTTTTGCTCACGTGAAATCCTGAGCCGTAGCAATACATAAGAGCCATGGTAGTTGGAAAATAATAAGCACAGCACGAAAGGATCCTAAAATAAAACAAGATATTCTATTAAAATAAAATCACTACAATATTTTTTAGTAATAAACATGTAATGTTCATGAGTACCAAGGATTTATCAAACGATATGTTAGATATTATTGAAACAGTGTTATTTAAAGATGTAGACAGCTTTCTTATTATGGATGTAACTAATTGTTTATTGCCTTAATTACCTGAATGCAACTCTGCTATGGAAAACGTCACATGCCATCAAGCCAGTAGAATTGAAATAGTATCCAGACCTCGGCAACACCATTATTGCGAATAGCGATACAGATAAAATCCAAGTGATGCTTATCACAAGCACGCAACCCTGAAATGAAAACCATCATGAATACCAAGTTAAATGTCTCTTTATTATTTCACCTAATTCAGATTCAAAATCAGTAATTCAGTCTAAACGACACAAGTTACAATCACTTGTAAAAGTTGAAACTCTATGCCATTAGTTCGCAAATGTACGGCGTGAGACCTTGTTTTGAAGAGAAACACAGTAAGAGCAAATTTTTTGACTTGAAGTCCTGAACATATCGCAGATTTATGTTTTCGTCAGAGCTCTCTTTAATGAATAAATAGTTTACAATGTAAAGTTCGGCCTTCCATACTGTTATAATTTCTAAGACATATTTCTGAATAAACCTTTTACTCATGATGTCTAAGATGCCTAATTCAACAATAAGCTGGCACAGCTTTTGTCTAAGTCAGAATTGAAACTGAGTACCAAACTTCACAAGCGGCTCAAAGAGATTTTCCCAGAAAGGTGTTATTAAGTACGCAAAGCCTTCTTTGAACGCAACCTCGGATTACTGAATTCTAAAGTCGCAGAAGTGTGAATAAAACTTTGACATTAACTATTTATATAGTCTTAAGAAAATTTTACAAACATTCTATGCTTCTTTAATACTAGTTGCCTTACCTTTTTACTTGAGTGTTTGTGATAAGTATTCGGATGTAGTAAATACAAATATCTGTCTATAGCCATACAGACTAATATCACTGCACTTTGTTGACTCACTGCTCCTCGTAGTAGTGCCTGTAGATAAAATTAGTTTCTGATAACAGTCAGGTCCATAATTAATGTATCTCAAATGATTAATCATATTCTTATTACTATTGTTTTGTGTCTGCCTAAATATTTGCTTTGTAAACTTTATCTTATTCAGTAGTATATAATACTACGAAAAAGTAACTTTGAAATTCCGCAACGTCACAAATAATAGGAAATTGTCACATTGTTTCGAGAAATATGAATGACCTTGGTCTGCAGAATAACAAAGGGGGAGAACCTAAAATTGAAACGCTAGTCAGCAAACGCGCGGCAGATGGCACAAGCAACAATGCTGAAAATTTAAGAGGCGAGGACTTTATGCCCGGTCACTAAATTCCATTAGCTGATGGGCATTAAGCTGCATAGCCACGAAGTTTTTAGTGATTTTATTGTTCACGGATCGCCTCGTCAGCGGATCGTCAACAATTACTGTTTTAAATCCCATATTGTTCCTCGCTTCAAAAGATCCCATACAATAGGAGCCTTTTTCATAATTTCGAATTTTATCAGAAGCCTCTTCTAATTTCGAAACTTTCTAAATTGTATTTTATGCTAGAGTTGCTATATCATATTTTTTATAAGTGAACACTTTAGACGATAATGAGTGACCGTAGCGAGTTTATTCATGATATCCGATTACCTTTTAACTTTGTATCTCCAATTGAAACTTTTTTCCCGTGAAACAACTTTACTCATTTTCTCGCCGTCTCTTGCTTAAATAAAGTTTTGCAGCGACTTCGTCACTTCGCCTACATCTAACCGGATTAAACAACTCTCGAGAAATTTTCGATGAAAAATTAATTTTGCTATTTTCATCACTTTTCACGGTTATTGTATTATCGCTAGCTTTGTTTGCCTTTGGATCTATTCTAATATTGATGACAACGGAGTCATTAATGTGAAACGAAAATTTTAGGCTGTAATTTAAATTTATTAAACTTAACCAGAACTATTGCCAGATAAACAAATTTATGTAAGTGTTTTTATAAGGTAAATGAATCATTTTTTCATATGTAGCAAGCACATAGTTTTTCAGCAATTAGTTATTTCCTTCACAACGATAATCTTCGTAGTGAAGAAGTTACGGGTTTTTAGAAATTCAAATCACAGCCTGTATGGAAGTAGTTCTCTCACTACTGTATCTAAAAAAAGTTTGTTTACAAATGAAATAGGAATTTTTGATATAGTAATTTAAATGTTTTAAAAATTATACCTAAACAAAATTTTTAGATTGACTAATAAATTGAGCTCTGACTACATTAATATAGTATCGCATAAAAACTTGTTAAAATAAACCACGATGGTAATAAAATTCTTTTTAATACTTCTTTTCGAAGCTCACCTGTATCTGACAGAATATCTCGCCGTAGGGCCAACACTTGTAGAGAGCTGGGAGAAGCGCCACTGGCGCTATCAAGATTCCAGTGAATAAGTCGTTGAGAGCGAGCGACGTGAGAAGATACCTCGGCTGCAAGAAATAAAGTCGAAAATTAGAATACCAGAAGTTGTTAAAAGGAAACTGACTACAACACTTGAAATCGTTTCAAATAACTGTTAAATAAATAACTGTTAACAGTATCACCGTTATTAATATTTTGTAGATAAATAAGTTTGCACACAAAATAAGGAGATTGAAATAAAAATATTAATATATTGTACACGTTTTGGAATGGACTGACACTAAATTTCAAATGGAGTAAGTAGCATTTTACACGATCAAAGTCATTGAAGCAGTGCTCTGTAGTTGACTTCTTGCTTTTAAAGTCAGCCAGCTGATAGTGACTGGTGCCTTACAAAAAACCGTGAAATCATAGTTGCTGCAAGGGAGCAGAGAAGAGACAATAATGAAATAATACCTTTGCATATAACGCCGAAACGCTTCAATGCAGTGATACCTTTAAACTTGGATGTGATTTGATGACATTACGAATGCTATTATTATCCAAGTGCTATAGAGATACAAAAACATCAAAAGACATGGAATAACATTGGAATTGTGTCTCACACAAACGTAGATCTAGATGATCTACGTTTGTGTGAGACACAATTCCAATGTCATTCCATTATCACACGCTGACACACTTACATAATCTATTAAATTAATTAACGTGGACGTATAGTGGAGCTCTGAATAAATTAACTAGATAATTATATAATATTACCTGGTTATCGATATATTTGATGTACCTCCTATTATTCAGCACACAGATCAGAACTAGATTGCCAAACACTATCGCCATAGACAGTGCGAATATGAAGAAAGCTTTGAGTATATCCGAAGGTGCTGGAAATGTTGAAGGCCACCCTTTGCCGTTGATCCAACAGGAGCTGTTAGAGAGTGATGGCGCAACGAGCAGTGCGCCCTTGGTCGAATCGAACATACTCGGCGCCTGCGACAGCGCGCGGATCTTTTGAATAAGGCATTTAGATCATAGATCTTACAGCTGTTTAGCTTCAGACTTCTTCTTACTCTTTAACTGGTGCGTACAATCTTTTGTCAACTGTTATACATCTCGAATTTTTGACATTTGAGGTGTCGTTTCTTCTAACTATCTTGAACATCAGCTAAAAATCATGGTTTTTATCTGAAACAAGAAACAATAATTAAGAATTTGAAAGATTTTGACGGATTGATTTGGACGGATGGATTAATTACTTTTTTTTTTGAGATTTTATGTCTATTATTGGTTGATATCGACATATCGTCATCAGTGATAGGATATATCTAAGTGCAGTTAAATTAAGATTAAATGACGTTTTTAAAGTTTACTAAATATGTGATACAGCCATTATTTGAACATATACAATAGGGTGGTTCATAAAAATTAAGTTATATTTGTTTTTACTCTCAACCCATAATCTGATTCTATCTACCAAAATAATCATTTGTTTTAAATTAATATTGTACCCACAAATTAAATAAAAAAAGCCATTGCTCTTTTGTACTATTATCCATTGACGCCATCGTTGCAAGTTAAAGTAATCGTGTTTGGTCGTAAATGTGATTACTTTAGCTTTATGCTCATTTTTTTGTTCAATGGTGTATAATAAAGAATTGTTCATTTCATTCAAAGTCACCGTGAAAGAAATGTCATGCCATCTTTGATATCTTTCCGAAGAACTATATGCTTTTGATTTTGTATCAAAATAGTTTCTATCGAAACAATAATTTTGGCTGTGAAAACTATAGGAACGGAAAACAATTCGTAAAAGGCATTCTTTAAATATGATGCAAATAATAAAAGAGAGTCTCATAAAAAGAGAATAATAAAAGGTTTCTCGACAATAAACAATTTTTATAATGTTTTCGGAAAAACTTTGAGTTATGCGTATGCGAAGAATATTTCAAATCGGTTAAAGAAATTGTTCAACTTAATTTAACTACTACCGTATAAAAAGTTTGTGGTGACATAAAAATTGTTTTCAATTATAATTCAAAACAGGATATAAAAAAAAGAAGTATTTCTATTTATAGTCGACAATCGACTGAGTTCATGGTATATTGACTTCCGCCGTACGTCTATAATTGGCATAAAATATTCTTGTAGCGTCGGAAAAGAAAGCAAGGGAGGGCAAACGGAAATGATCCTAAGCCATGGATACTGAATCAATTTCACTTTCTTCGCTGTCAGGATTAGCTTGACAAATGACCATGTCCTCAGTCAGACATCGTTTATAAATATCTGGTATTTTTGTGAGCTTTCAAAGCTGGAATGCTCAGAAACGCCTCCCATGAGTCAGCACTCTTAGGTGATTGATTAAGTGCAAATGATACTTTATAAAGTTTAGGTTCATTTGCAAATAGTAGGAAGAAAATAAATGATATTAGACTCCTAAGGGTTTGATTGGATTATATATTATTTCAGTTTTCTAAAGATTTTCATGACAATTTTACCCTAAGCACATTTGAAAGCAATTCACACAAAAACTATTAAGATGATTTGTGTTACTATTAATATACTCTGTTATTATATAGAATTCAATCCTTATTAAACATTATCATATTCGTTAGGCACTGGATAGCACAGGAGGTTCATCGTTCTATCTAAGATAATGTAACAACATTGGATGAATGACCAAAATTTATTATCCGTTTTCCTCTATAATTCTTCTGGCTGGATTTACAACCAGTCCGCACTGGGCTTGTTCTTTCTGTTTGATTCCTTCATTAGAAAAGCCTATGCCCAGCAGTGGGCGCATTAACAGGTTGATAATGAAATTGTTTTCTATCGTTATTATTGACGTCATTAAGTTTGTTAATTATAATATTATATATTATATCGATCTTGATGCCCATGTCGATCTAAAATTTAATTACCAAACAAGTTATCTGAGGTTGTCGAGTCTTTGTTCGTTGTTAGAATAACCCTAATGAGCACAATGTTATTAGAATTTAATCCCAAATTAATAACAGTAGTGTTGATAAATGAATTAATAAATTTTTATCAAACGAATTTTGATGTGGTTTAATAATATTATAAAGGTCAACTTATTTTATAAATGATTATCGAAGTAAAGTTTATTTATTACCCAATAAGCTATCACACTTAGGCGATTTGAACTCAAACGATCGAAATTGCGCAGAACTTCGTATAGAAAAGCTATTTCCTTAAGGAAATTGACAAGGCCTCCGATTTGAGGATTGTGATCGAGAAATATCAAGTAAAGAATTCTAGGGCATGTAGCACGTACGCCTTCCCTGTTTTACTCTTTTTGTTTTATGGCAGTCGTGAGAGAATTCTCTTGTGTTAAATCTTTAAATTCCAAGTGCATTTTCCCATTTATATTATGTAGTAAGACGAATCTGTAGAAATGCTTTATCGGTTGGATAAAATAACCCTAGCTTTTTAATATTGGTTATTTAAATTTGGAACTTTTGATTTATTGTTTCAATAAAGCAGTTATATAACATGCAAAACATTGTGTAGTATGATGGGTGCGCAACATATTACTAAAATATGTTTGAGAAGATTACAACATATTAATTCTCACACATTTCATCAAATGAGTTCATCAAATGATTTTGTTTGTTGGGTTGAGGTGGGTATCAAAGTGGATTTTTAAGCATTTTTCATTAAGATTTTTTTCCATTATAGTACTGTGAATGCAAATTTAATCAAATATAATGAATTATATATACAAATAAGTTAAATAAAATCGTTTAATGCAGTTGTAAGCTATAACATCACTAAAAACTATGATTCTTTCTTTCTCAACTATGATTTTTTTCTATTTATTGAGGAATAAATTTTGTTACAATTTGTAAAACAAATCTTAGTTATCGTGTTATGAAATATTATCGAAATTTAAAACCATGTATTTAACAAAAAACAAATGATAAAAAAATCATTTTTTTTGACATATTTTAAATGATTCAACATGTTGAACGGGGATTTGCGTCACGCAAACTTTGAGTACAAACCACAATGGTGGTATGAACCTTAAAGTAACTACATGAGATAGCGCAATATCATTTATATAATGTTAATTAAAACAAGAATTAATCTTTCTCTCAATGATACCCGTTTCATAACGTAACTATCTTATTTCAGAGGCATACTATTGTCACGCTCCCAAAAAGGTTTTCTATTGTTCCTCCTCCTTGTTTGTACAGGATAATATCACAATATTATATATACAGGAAAATAGTGATAACATTAGTGCCTTAATATTACAGCTTCATACTTCACACTCAGGTTGTCCATATAATGACAGTGGGTTAAGTGTTGAAGCGTCAACGGATCGGAAATGACTGACTGTTCCTTTTGACGTTCACGCATAAGAAATGGCTTTTTGCCCTTTCACATTTTATCGTGCGGTTAGATCGCGCAATTTTCCTTGTTCCGTAGCTAACACGCTTTGTAAAAAATCATGAGAAGTGTTTCAGTATTGAAGCGATTTGGGTTTGCTTTAAAGAAACGTTTTTGTTACAAACACTGACTGTTTTAAATTTCATACTTCTTACACGTCTGTCCACATTTGTAAAGAGGAGTCCAAAGTTTTTTTCTGTGTCTGAAATAATGTTTTACCCTTTGAATTGGTTATTGCAATATCCTTTACGGAAGTAGATGTTACTGTAAAAACATTCTGATCAATACCTACTTTTGTTAAGATGGTTGACATGCGGCATATTTTAAATAAGCCTCCCGGCTAGGTAGCTCACTTGCCTTGACTTTGTACCGTATATGCACAATAACATCTTGTTTTTCTTGTTTAGTCAGTTTTGCGATGTCGATGTCGAGTGCAGCGCTGTCACGGCATAGACTCGCGTTTAGCATTGCGAGATTTGTATAATTTTTTTTGTTTAGTCAGTTATGCGATGTCGATGTCGAGTTTAGCGCTGTCACGGCATAGAGTAGCGTTTAGCATTGCGAGATTTGTATAATTTGTATATGTTATGTTTTTAATGTTTATTTTTTTAGGTACGTACTTCTCTTATTTTGTTTTTGGTTATTATATTTTTCTCAAAGATCACTCTATGTCTCTGTCGACTTTACACTTTAAAAAGATGTTGATGGATCGGTGAATGCATCTAGAATAAGTCTATTTATTATATTCAGAATACAAGCAAAGTTGTATAAGAATACTATAGTTCATTTTTGTTTACTGAAAATTCCTTTCGGTTAGCCCTCAAATAACATCACGACCCCAGAGTTAATTAAGAACTTTTTTAATTAATAACATAGCTACCTTCAAACATTACTTATTGGACATACACGATAATTTTATCATATGGAAACGTTTGTATTAATTAAATTACTAATATAAAATATTTGAATTATTTAATTAATTGTTTATTTGATCTTGACTACAATCGGATCAAAATTTGGGCGTCTTCTATGAGAAGAATTGGCGAAAAAAACTCCGACGAGAAAGTGATTACTCCATATAATTTTAATGTTTACAGAAAGAACTAAGTGATATTTAGGTTTTCAAATGGGGTTTAAAATCTGGGTTGAGATTGAGGAGAGAAAAAAAGAAAATGTAAGGGGGCGTCCATAAATTACGTGAGATGTTTAAGGGGGGGAGGGAGTCGAGTCAAATCTCATCTAATCTCACGTTGGAGAGAGGGGGGGGGTCTCGGCAAATATCACGCAATTTTTAAAATAAGGCTCGATGCGGGGAATCCCTCATAGAGTGACAAGTCTAAGGTTAAGATCATTCACTAATTCGTTGGAAAGAAAATAATTTCATTCGTACTTTGACATTATACATCACTCCTGATTGTCAAACCACTATACTCGTTTTATACCAAATAGCTCAATTTAATTTGAATTTACGGTACAATGTAGCCCGTCCTTTGTTTTCGCGCCACTGTCAGCTGAACGTGTGACTCGATGAATGAGAGCAATATGGATTACTAGTCTCTAACTAGTCGTAAATAAAAGTACGAAGCGAATTATTTTTATTTTCTTTTTATTAAAAAATCCAACGTGTTTAAATAAGAAACCCACTTTTTGAAAAATCTCACGTGAGATTTGGGGATGGGGGAGGGGATTGAATAAAATCTCACGACATCTCACCAGGGGGGGAGGGAGGGTCAGAAAATTTGAAAAAACACCTCACGTAATTTATGGACGCCCCCTAACGTACACTTCTCCATGTATGTACTGTCTTAGAACATCGAATATTTTGTTAAATTTTAGTGAACGTTTGCCTTGTTGGCGAGTGGGTTGACTCAGAAACAAAACTCTGTTATTTTAGTGAAAATGGGTACTTTGATTATTAATTATAGATATTGTAAAATTACATTTGCAACCCGAAAATACGATATTCCAACAGATATATTTTTATTCTGCTAGTTATATTTGCAGTTTTGATACGCATTGTGGCATTGTAACACGTCCGAACGTTGACGCCGTCACAAACAAACTAAAATAACAAAGACCGCTCTTTGAAGTGAGGCGTTTTCGGCCATTTTTAAGACTCTGACCGATTATCTACTTGTATTGTTGTTCGAAGACCTTAGAAATGAAACTAAATAAAGCATATTATTGTAAATTTTGTAAATTTTGAATCGCATTTACTTTACGTTGTTGAATTGTTAAACCTTATTGCTAAACAACACATTGACGGATGTTTTCGACATGTTATACAGTTAATGAAAATCAGAAAAACTAAAAAAACGGGACTGTGTTAAAAATTTGGTGTCTGTAGATCTACAAGAAGTACCTTATTACTCACCAATGAATGACAAAATTGAGAATTTTTAATTAGCAATAATTCTTAAAGTGATTTGTTATCAAAAATGACCCGAATGACTTCAAGGAAAGGACGGTACGGCCGTGTCCTTTTTAGTTTTTTGCTCGACTTGGCGACAGATTTTTAAGCACGCACAAAAGAAGATTGATAGCTAAATGGACTTTGAAATATTTAAGTACAATAAACGTCATATTATATAAATTAATATAGAATACGTTTATACCCAACTGCCTTAACTAACACAAAGCATAGAACTGCAAGTAAACATTAGTAAAATCTTTGTACATTGTTTAAGCGTATTAAGCTGTAGCTTAGCTCTGTACAATGTTAAATTTATAGGAGTGATTCTCTAGAGACCTCTATAAGTTATGTTTTTTATGTGCCCTCACGCGTTTCGGTTCCTTAATCTTGGACAATAAAATTATGGGTCACGGCGACACATTAGAAAGGTTCTTTTATTGTACCACTCGCAGCCTTTTAGCTCCTGATTTCCGAAGAAAATAAAGACGTTTGTATATATAATAAAGGATATTTTTTTTATTTAATCTTAGCTTTTAGCTTCTATCGCAAGATATAAATTTAAAACTTTGAAAAAGGAGGGTTATGGATGAGAAGTTTATATATATTATATTCTCGGTTATGGATTGATAAATTTGTTATGGACCTTTTTGCACATAGTTTATACTTTATATGATCTTTATGCAAAATACTCTTTGATGTTTATTATTAAACTCAGATTAATATCGACATTCTAAGCCGTTGTGTTTAAATTCTATTAGGTTTTTTATTTAAATTCTTCTAATAAAGGGCTTAACGAATGCGTAACTAAATCCATATGGATTTAGTTAGGTTTTTATTTGTAATTAGTTTTTTTTTTTGTCTCTCTGCTGGGGCCCAGGATCATCATTGATGGAATCGAATGGAAAAGAAATTATATTTTATCTAAAAAAAAAAGAAATATCCGAAATTTTTTATCCATTTACTGCATTCTATTAACACTACAGTGTCAACTCGTAAGTCTTTTTTATACTGATTTCAAAATGTAAACGACATTTCTTATTTATTGTTTGACTTAAATACCTTCTTACTACTAGTACCTTAAACTTTTAATACTAGTTGAACAAAATAATAGGCTATCGGTCGAAAGTGGAAGCAATAAAGCCGGTAGAATATGATAATAAAACCGTAAAATGTGTTAAATATTCCACCTGTAGAAAAATTGCCTATCGAATCTGGAACGACCCATAAGTAAATAACAAATATTTGTAAAAAGAAAATAAATGTTACGTATATGGTGTTACATATGTATCTACTTTTTATATTAAGTTTTTGTTTGTTTTGGTTTATTTAATACTTTTTGTCTGTACTAAATTTTTCTTAATCTCCCCATTCGATTTGATTCTATTCTGTAGATAGAAAAGGTCTGAATCCCAGTAGCGGACATATCGGCTGCTGACGATGACACTCAATAAAAGCGAAGAAAAGGTAAACGACAAAAATTATATTTTTTATAAACAACCACAACACCAAGACTTCGACAGTAAAGAAAAGTCCATTTTCTATATTAACCCGAATGAGAATCAACGCTCTCAGAGTTGAAACCTTGATATTGGCGTACGAACCACTCGGCTGTGGTAGTGTTCCGATTATGAAAATTATTTCACCTGAAGCGTGTATGGGACGATACAGCATACACGCTAGTTATATATAATTAATGAGGGCGTAATCGCGAGAAAACATCTAGTTATTAAATAAAGTTGGAAAGGCTTCCGATTAAATATATTCCAAACATCAGTAGATTCCTTTACCAGAAAGGCTTACCCTTTCTGGTAAGTCAAACGATATATTGACGCGTGGGTCTGCGTTTGTATATATGTATACATATAGGTGAGCTTTGAAATTCGTTTTTCCAGTTCTATGCTTCTCAATCGTTTCGATTCGGTCTCCTCATCCTTTCCTAAAATAAGTAGTTTAGCCACTTGTGTTAACGTAATCAAGCGTATTCACGGCGCACCCAAAGTCTAGTGTAGTCTGGTGTAAATTAAAGCTCTACTCACCACACATTACGATAATTGTAAAAGTTCTTTGGCTACAGAGTAACCCACACATATAAATTTTTAATATAAAAAAGAGTATAATTTCGAGAAGTTCGTAACGTAATTTTTAAGGTTATATTTATTTCATATTTTATGTTATTCTCCAATAGAAGTGTGTGGCGCTGGTTCTAGTAATATCTAAGGAATTCAACGACGCCTAAGAACATACAGTTAACTGCGAAAAGCTAAATTTACAGGACAGCGGCTTAAACGAAATCTTGGCCACGTTCCTCCGTTACCGAGTGGTTATCTCAATTTATGCGAAATTATTTAATGGATTAGAAGCTGTATGCTAATTTTGTTTTTTTTTTAGGATTAAATGATACGCTTTATAGGCATAATATCTGATTTATAAAATACTCGAAAGATTCAGTATCGATTATCTAATAAGGTGCCGTTGATTTGTTCATAACGTACCGAATTTACTTAGTATCTATTTTATGTTATGCTATTTATGAATTTATGACAATCTGATGGTAGAGAGCTATCCTCGTTTAGTGCGAGGTCATGGACGATAGACTGTTTCGCCCACGCCTATCTACGATACTGAATTACAACTTCCGAAATATGAGTAAACGTTCTGAAAATAAATTTCTCTACAGGGAATAATAAATTGAATAAGCTAAGCATGAGAGTGATCTCATTACCTAATAGGAAAATATCAGCTTCGATTCAATTACGTAAACAACTTTAAAATCGTTATACAAATGGAATTCACAAATCGACATAAGTATTAACAGCATAGGTATCAAAAGCTTTGTTACAGTAAAAGCTGAACGAGGAGTTAACAAGTGTCTAGATGACGATTAAATTGAAGCACCCAATTTAGGAGGCAGTTACTGTAGTTGATAAATTTATCTCGGATTAAATTTTTATCGTTTCACTGCTTTATCACGATACTGAATATTATTTGGTCCAAGTTTCTTGTTAAGATGGGGTGATGCTATTTTTGCGCCAACAGTCGTAAATTCACGCACTGCAATAACAATGAACAGATTCACAGTATGACAACTCATTTTTTAATTCAATTGACATTGAAATCGCTGTAAAGTAAGTATTATTATTGATTCGGTAAAAAATACACTACTTTAACTATTTTTATTTGATAATGATTATCTTATGCTAAGTTTAAAGAAATTTCATAGAATATTTCATGATGTCATTTGTTTATCCCTATCAGTAATACATGAGTTATTTTAGAACAAAATATAAAAGGCAACCCAAGTATTTACCATTGTTAATAGTGTTTCATACCTCAAAAGAAAATTACTGTTTTTTCTATACGTCCGTCTGTTAATCACAGCAGATTTATTCTGAAACTACGGTACCAACTGAGGCTTTCATAGAGAAGAATATAATAATATACAATATAATATAATATGGAGAATTAATTAATCGGGCCTATAAGTAATACTATAAAATTACTACATTCGACATTTCTTAAAAAAATATTGAAATATATTGTTTAAATATCGAACAGCTTATCACTTCTTTACTATATTTTCCATTTTATAGAATTTTTGAACATAAAGTATCAAATTGCCAGAGATTTTGTTTTCTACTTACAAATTAAAATTGGAATGGAGGATTGGAGAAATGTAAAATTTCATTTTTCAATAAGGTATTCTATTAACCAAAACAATTTTACATTTATAGTGTTTGGTAAACTAAGTGCTCGAAGATAGTGCCTAAACGATAAATTGTTGCAAAACATTTGAAATGTTTATTTTATTACTATTTTTAATAAACCAGAAAAAGTGATTCTATATTGAAAAAGAAATATTCGTCTTTTATAATTAGGTATATGTATTATTAACATTTCATAACATGTTGAAATATGGTAAATTATTAACCACTATCGGTTCAAATCTCATGTTCGTAAACGAATTCAATAACACGATTGTGTTTATCTTTAAAAACATCATCAGTCCTAGGATTATAAAAGTATTTTTCTTTATAAGCATTTTTTTTACTGTTATTTGCCTAAAAATATTTTATTCTACTTAATTATTTCATAAGATATTTGTGTACATACAGAGTACTATTTTACAAAAACTACTGCAATTTTTTTATGAAAAGGTCTATGAAAATGTAGGTCAGGATAATTATGAAGTTCTTTCGATGCGTCGATGGGGCGCCGACTTGCGGGCAATGTTATAAAGAAAATACAGACAGAAGGTTAGGTAGAAACGCAAGCATATTAGCGTTGTCAGTTTACGTTCTTACTAGAATTATTATAATGTAACCTAACCAGATTTTATGTTAACATATAAAATCGGCTATTATTGAAAATATCTGCCTATATATGTTCAGTACAATGAAAGTTTATATTATAGAAGTTTGTCGTTGCCGAAAATAAAACCATGAAACGTGACAAGACATAAATAACAAATTAAAATTTTCAGAATGGCTAACTAAAGTATATCACGTGAACGAAGCCGCTGGCAAAAGCTAGTTTTAACTAAAGTTGAGTGGTAAGCTTCTGTTTCTCGATCTCGACCGAACACCGGCGCCGTACAAAAAACAATAACTCCATAAAATGATAACACAATAATTTAGAACTTAACTAATAGCACAATTAAATTTAAAATTGATCACATTTATGAATCTCTTTCTATTACTATCAAGAAGAATTTAGAATTCTCCTTAACTGATGTTAACTACAACTAATGTTCAAATTGATAGTTAACTTGAGTTACTGAATACCCTTGCGTTATGGGAGTCCTATTCTCTCAGTTATGTGTTCCAGTATTTTTGGCTTCAGCATGCCCCCCCGTAACGAAAGTTATAGCCCTCAGTCACGATTCATTTAACCATTTCCTAGACAATGAAGAGTTTTTGTTTTATCCGGGGATTTATTTTTTCTAATTTATTTTATTCTCTTTATTATTTTATATCTGCTATTTTTCTCGTTGACCTAATGGCATATGTATTTATATGTCTTTTTCTTGTCATCTTGTTGTCGTGTAGCCGGGAAAATCTTCACGACCGATGCCATCCTGTATAGGTATAAAGAACTGAACCCTTCAAAGTACGGTGCTAACATACGTATTTCATATCCTTGACATTCATAACTATTTTCATACAGGATCGCCTACTTTTATGGTTTCTGACAATATATGTTTGTTTGATGATTGTCTGTCCGAATAGTATAAACTTAAAAACTTAAAATTTTATAGACAGTAATTTACCTGCAAGGGCTTATCTGTTAAGACTATTTGTAAATTGGCAGAAGCACGACTGTGCACGATAGAGTAACTCTTTTCATTAGTTTTCTCACGAAACACTAGGCGTAGTTCAGCGAGCTCAATCTGTTTTCGTGTTAGAAGCACCTTGCTAATGCAAGTTATTATTTCATGTGATATCCGCAAAGGCATGTCCAATTTCAAAAACGTGGCATCAAATGTGGCAATTTCAGCGTAAAAAAAAACATGTAAGTTGAAACACAGTCACGTAGGTAGGCATAAATGTTTTTTTTTTGTGATATGTGGATTATTGTTTCAATTGAAAAGTGACGTGAGTAAGTCATAACCACTTATATGTTATTTGGTAGTTGCTGGTTGAGGAATCACTCCCATACAACCGTATTTGTAGTTTTTTTTTTCGGCATCGGTGATTTGGGATAGAATGGGCTATTTTAATATAATATATTATCATGTTATTTAATATTAATCTTAATATTTACTTTTTCTTGTATATTTTTTTAATTTTTAATCGACGCAACTGTATGGCTCCTATCAGAATATCAGTGCCCTTAGCATCACCCTGCCCATCTATGAATGATAATGGGGCCTTTGCTGAGATAGGGGTCAATCTTGGCCTCGCATTTTTATTCTTTTTTTTACTGTATGTGGGTCAATAAATTTCTTGCTTTCTTTCTTTCTAGTTTATAAATTTTATTTTGATTAATAACGCCAAGTTCTTGTTTATTAGTTCTTTGTTTCTAATAAAGGTAAATTCATTTAATTTTAGCATTATTAAAAAATACGAATTCTTCCATTTCCCAAAGAAGCTAAGCAACTTGATGTTGTTAATGAGGATTTATTTTATTGATGTTTTTGAAATGGAATTATACTCCTTCAATTTGATTTATTTTCTTAGCAGATGCCCGCATTGTGAATACTAGATCGTCATCGCTTTGAACTTTCTGCTTCTTTTCTGCCGCACTTAAATTCATATCTCTCTGTTACCATTAAGATAAAAATTAACATAAAAAAAGAAGAGGCAAAATTGTTGCCTTTAAACGTGCATTTCAACGCCAGTAATTTTACAATCAAAGAGACATAAAATTATATTAGACGCCCAATTCTAAATCACCGTTTCATGGGGCGGTTCACCGTCTCCAAAATAATCTCACTTTTATTGCTCTGTGTTTGTAGCGTTGCTGACTACAAATTCTTTGTCATCCCTATCTTCTGTTTTAACTTTGCAGTAAAATAAGAATTCACATTGTAGATTGTGAACCAAAGAGTTTTGGCTATTATACTGATACGTTACCTTTTTAAAAGGGGCCATCAAGAATCTTGAAACATATGGATACTATTATCACTACATAGTATAAAACAAAGTCGCTTTCTCTGTCCCTTTAACCCTATGTATGCTTAAATCTTTAAAACTACACAACGGATTTTGATGCGGTTCATTCATAGATAGGGTGAATAAAAAAAAAGGTTTTTATGTATAATACAAGACCACGCGGGCGAAGCCGCGGGCGGAAAGATTCTTAATATTTAAGACAAAAGATGACAAAAGTGTTGTTACGTTTTAGCGACACTATTAAAACTGGCAGATAGTACGAAAGTTTAGGCAACGCGTTTAGAAACTAACCCTTATGTTAGTTTCATCAACTTACTTTAACATTATCAAATATATTAAAGTACCGGTTAAGCAAATAATAATAATGAGTTACCATTTGGCATTGGTTAAATGACGTCATAATTTTAACTGTAAACTATAAATGCCTAAGATTCGCTGTTAACTATGTTTTCATGTCTGCTACTACTAAGTCAAGAAAGAGGATGGTGCTACGAATTCCACAGTCAATATTAAGGTCAGCGTCACAGATATTGTCACATTTGACATAAACCTTAACTTTAACTGCAAATAATAACGCCTTCAATTTCACTTCATGATAATTTTATGTAATTACTAAAATTTTAATCAGTAGTAGTAATTGAATTTATTAGTTGCTTTTGTAGCTAAAAGTTTTAACGTACGTTTCTTTTGTAGATGACATTAGTTTGATAAAAAAAACAATTGTATTTTAGAAAGTAAAGATTGGCAAGAAAACTACAATACCAACCAAAAGGGAACCATTAAACATATTCTATAATTGTAGAAGAAATTATAAAGGTATAGAAAAATAAACAAGCATTATGAAATTCATTTCTGCTCTTCGGTCTTTAGAATGGTGGATCGTTGTATTCCATATTTGGTATTTCTAAGAGTATAGCTTTTGAATATTTAAATTAATTTCAAAATCACATATGGAATTTAAAAGAACAAAGAATATCTACATACTATTTATATAATTTAACTGTTAGATCCGCCTTTCAGCAGCACACTGTGTTTAGTGCCTTGATACCATGCCAAAGCCAGATCTAGGAGAAATAGCTCCAATAAAAGTCCTCGCTTCACAAGGTCATCCGGCTAACATAGTTTACAAATGACCCAATTCTTTTAACACCTTCAAAGTTTTACATGGATAAAGTTAAAATGTTTTTTTAATCATGCAGTAATTCCCTTTCAACATGTTTTTCCGCATTACAAAGCAACAAAGAAAACTTCAGAAGTTAATAGGGGTCTTTTATAGATCAGCTTATTTTCCTTGATCGTGGTTACAAACTTTGGCACGTCAAATCCGGTGTTGTATTCCGAACTGAAAAACAACATTTGACATGGTCTGGTTAACATGGAAGTCGGCCTACACTTTTTTTACGAGCAAGGAATGCTTTTTTCGTATTGATTATGAATGTCGGAATATATACGAAAAAGGAATCCGTAATCCAAATGTTAGAGCGGAGATATTTTACGAATTACGAGACAATTATATGTTTGATGATTTAGTAGTATTAATGTATTGCAATATCATTGTTTACAATTTATATATTTCTTTATTAAAGTTTCGACCACCATATTTTATGGTAGAGATTCGAACTTTGAAATTTTGTTCTAAGTACATCTAACTTCACAATTGGTGATAGCGTATTAGTAGAACAAATAGATAGTTTAAATATTAACAAAAAAGTAATTATTATGTTTTATCAATTTTTAATTCACAATGCTGATAAAAAAAATATGATTTTTATCAAATATAATAATTAGAAAAAATTTCACCTTAAAGTTCAAAATATTTGTTAAAATATTTCTTTCATCTATTTGGATGGATTGTCTGAATTGATGAAAATACGCTCACTAGTAAGGAAAAGTAACAAGTGCTTGAAAAAATCGTCCGTTCCTATTGGGTCTCGTGTAGCTTAATAATTGGAGCAGTTGCCTGGATTGCAAATCGTTGTGTTCTAATTCTATGTAGGGTTACTTAGGACTGGAGTATTTTTAAGCATTTCTGATAAAAATAAAAAAGGATTATTAGTCAAAAAAATAGTCAAATATATTTTTAAAATAATACGGTGGGTATGATGTGGGAAAAGAGAAATAAAAGGGTAACTTGCTATTATCGTCGCTCATATCCTAGTAAACCATAAGAGTGTGTTGTTACACACAGTCACACACTAATAGTTTAGATAGGAACTAGAATTTGGCGATTTCGATATACTAAAAAATATAACTATTACAATATAGTAATAGTTTTTAAGAATAATAAAAAAGGGTTTAATAGTAACCTGTAAGCCGATTAAAATAGTCCTTTTGATATAATATACTTCATATTGACACGATAAGAAAGTTATGCGTTTACAAAATATTATTTGAATATTATTTGTTTTTCCGCAACTTCACCGGCGCAAGTTATAATCTATGTTACCCGCATCTGATGCAGCTTCCTCGTAGTAGAAAGAATTTTTAAAATAGGTCCCTTAGTTTCTGAGCCTATTCAGTGCAAACAAATTTTAATCGTTCCTCTAATATTAGAATAGATAACGTGTTACAGATGTCTTATTAAAACCCTTTTTTATAGTGTTTGTAGACTTTTACATTTTTTGCATTTCCTTTGTATTTATTTTATGTCATTATAGAAAAATATCATGAAAATGCTACGTTTAATTTCAGTAATTATCTTTGAAAAGAATGGCTTAAAACTACCACTTAAATATACACATATTTGTTAACTGCTTCATTTACTAGAGTTCACTTCGAATAGAAAGGTTTTGAATGATGGATGTAGTTCAAAAGAAAATCAAGAGTACCGTCTGAAATAAGGTCTATCCATCTTTTTCGCGCGAGATTTACGCCACTAGATTATGTTTGCTGACTGCTTTGTGCTAGATTTCATTTTGCACCAAAAAGTTGGATAAAGAATTAAATTTCATAAAACAAATATGTTTTGAATGTGTTTAAATTGAATTTACTTGAATGTTTATTTGAATAAATAATATATTCCTGTGACAAAATGTATAAGATAAAAGAAAAAGAAAATTTCTAATTGCGTTAAAAAAAAGTATTAATTTAAAAGAATATTATAATGCTGCCCTGCCCTTCTCTATATTAACTTTGACAGCACCAAATGACATTCTAAAGCATATGATTCGCGTAAATACGAAAAACATTTAAGGCACCTATTTTTGTATTAGAAAAAGATATAAAATGCACGTCAATTTTCAACCCACGTCAGTTGTAAATTCGAGCGAGGGATTCAGATTTCCGTTGCTCTTTATACTGCAGCAACCCGCATCGGACCCAAAGCGATTGTCATGCGATTGTCTTTTTTTTTAACACCTAATTTCACCAACAGTACTTCATTTGTTTTTTACACACACATGAACTATTTCGCTAAATTTTTTTACGCGACACGGCATGAAAATATAGTATTTGCTGTTGCTGTCGGGCCAGATATTTCCTGTTGAATTCGTAATTGTGAATAGTTTCAATATCGCTAACCCTACTAATATTATAAATGGGAAAGTTTGTAGGTTTGGATGTTTGTTACTTCTTCACGTAAAAACTACTGAACGAAATTTGGTTTATAGGCAATTCTTAGTCTGGATTAACATATACGCTACTTTTTTATGATAAATAAAAATTTCCCTAGAGATAGAAGTACCTCCAAGGGCTCTTATTTTTGTGAACGCCGCCTAAACGGTAAGAAATATAGGAATGCTTTCTAAAGAAAAGTTAGAGAGCTTTAAATTATATATAAAAAGTTTGCATATATCTATGTGCTAAGATTTTGCCACAAAAATTTAAAAAATCTTCATAAAAGTGTATTTAAATTTTTTGTCAGTCTTTAGGCGTTTATTTGGGTAGATCCTTATTAAAATAAATATGTGAAATTCAAAGAAATTTAATTTTAATAAAAATTGTTTGGTGGGAACCAAATAAATTGGATGGGTAGTTTAGATTTAGTTTAGATTAATAACATATTTTACGTTTCAACAGCATTTCTTATGTATTCGGTAGCATTTAAAGTAATAATTACCCTCCAATCCGCATTGTGCCAGCGTGCAGGGCCATGGCCCATCCTCCTTAACCATCCATAAGGAAGACCTGAGCCTCTGCAGTGGGTACGTAAAAGGGCTGATGATGATAATGACGATGAATGATATTACTGTTTTACTAATAAAAAAAATTAAAGCAACCATTGTTAAGAAAGCGTTTAGTTACAAGCAAGGCGAGATTACCCAAAAAATATAGGTAGTGTATGACTTATGTAGTGTTGGAGAAGAATGAGAAATATTAGTTGGAAGGAACTACAATCGATTGAAGTGATGGGATCATCAACGAAGAGAGGCGGTTAGAGTTACCGCGTAACATTAACTTCGATTTGGCTGACATTGGATTACATTCAACGTTCAATATGTATTGTTAGATCACTTGATGTAATATGTTTAATATTTCAAGTTAAACCCAATGCAATTGAATATTAAGTGGATTGTTATTAATATAATTTTTTTTATGGAATAGAGGCAGACGAGCAGACGGATCACCTGATGGTGAGTGATTACCACCGCCCATGCGACACCTGCAACACCAAGTTTGAAGGTCGTATCGGCCCGGAAACACTGCTGGCGACAAACTGTTCCAGAGTTTGGCTGTGCGAGGTAGAAAACTTCTATAAAAACGCACAGTTGAGGACTTCCAACCATCCAGATGATGGACGTGGATTTCTTGTCACGTGGAACGATGGCGAAAATTCGATATCAATCAAATCGAAGCCAAATTCGTCACGCGGTAGGCCTGTTGAAAACCATGGAAAACTGACTAGGGCGAATGTACTTCATACGACAAAACGACTCCTTTTAAACTAGAATGGAAGCAAAAAATAAGCTTTGTACAACAAGTGAAACTTTGATTGTGATGCGCTGGGCAAAATCTCAATAGCTCAGAAACTTGGAAGATTACTTACAACATATATTCTGACCCAAAAAAAATAATGAGCTGTGTGCATAGGCTATGCTATTTCCTGAAAACGAAATTGTGAAAATAAAACGGCCAATAGTGAGTTGAACTTCTTCGTCTTCTTCGTCGAAAAGGAGGGAGGCGTACTGAAAACGAGAAAAAACACATTGGTTGTTTGGCAACCCTATATAGCGCTTACAGAAATACGAAATATCTATTTATTCTCTATTTGTTTACTTATATTCTACTTTACTTTAAAACCAATAATTAGTTTTTATATCAAATTAAAAATATTGTAAATTTGATGAAAACTTGCGAGTAAAAACGATATTACAAATTCGAATAAAAATTCTTGTATACGGAATTTGGATAAGGACAAAAATAACAAACTTTTTACGATTCCAAATTTAATGAAGTTTTTAATTTGTAAAAATAAGAATTATTTAACGGCTTATTCTTTTTGATTATTTTACAACCCCTTTTGTATTTTATGTGAAAACAAAATTGCTGATTTAATTATGACAAATTATTAATTGCACTTTTTAAAAAATATACTCTTTTAAACAATAAACACTAAACTACAAAAAGAAAACAATCAAATTGAAATCTATTCTTTTTGAATTTGGTTAAAAGTTAATTACTGTTATATAGTATTAACCACGCAAACAAAATTAAGGGCAAAGCTAATTAATTATAAAGGAATTACAATCTATTAATGAGTATACTCAATTATCGATAAAATTTGTAATCTTGGTTCAGACGCTTTTCAAAATATATTTATTGGTAAAAGAAATCAGTCCAGTAATTTTTAAGATGTACAAAATTTTCACAAGCACAATATAATTATAAATTTATTATCTGTTATTAATGTATATTACTGTGCAAAATCATTTTCTTACGTGTATTGTCACCTAACATAATTATTAAGGCAATGTATACTAACCAACGTAGGTGAAATAGACGGGTATATAGGTAATCTATTACCAATGTATTCTTTCTCTAGCAAAAAAGGGGCCATAAAAAACTCGGGGTAACTCACCCACCATTGATTTAAAGCCATAAAATTTTATGTTTTCCTTATGCGGTAGTAATATATTTTTAGAGATTGGGCAAATTTTTCTTAAGATATTAAGGTTCCAAAAGTAACATAATCATAGACAAGTTAGTCAATAGGAAGATGAATGTATCTACACAATTATAATTTGGTTAAATTATTTAATAGCGAGTAGCTCGGTGCCGTTGTGGATAAACACCGCGGTCCACGATCGTTGTTATTAAGCAACTATCGCAAGTGTCGATTATAGGATGGGTGACCAAAACATTATTTCATTCTCCAATTCAAATTAGGCCAGCGTCATGGCCCATTCCTTCACCATCTATAAGGAAGGCTTGAGCCCCTACAGTGGGGACGTAAAAGGCTGATGTTAATAATGATGATGAATTATTTATATTTCTATTTTACATTCTTCTATAACCATTGCTAGGGAATGTATATTCTCAGCTACAAGTAATCCATTTGCATATAATGCGGGTGTATCCTATTCTTATATTTCCAGAGCGTTGACACGCTGACACGCAATACGCTTACAAATCGTCCGACAATCTTTGCTGAGGCTAGGCAATTCTTCTCAGCTACAATTTAACCGAAAAGTCAATATTGTCAAAAATAACGTGAACTAAAAGACAAGGAAATAGATAAATTATTTAGTTTTTACCTATAGTATACTTGTTTTTTTTTTGATAATGCTTTATAAGTGCTAACTGATGGTGACAAAATGTATTGTGAAAACATGAAAAATGTATATATACTAATATTATAAGAGGAAAGATTTGATCGTTCGCCAATGCATATTCAATAGGCTCCCAAACAACTAGACTGATTTTAAAAACTCTTTCATGTTATGCCGCTGACATCTATACCCAGTATAAAACAAAATCACTTCCCGTTGTCTGTGCATGACATGTTTGAAACCTCATAACGGATTGTAAATGTTTCATTCAATATACAGAGTGACTCTCAAGACCACCCGAGTGAAACTGCTGGTGGAAAGCTAGTAGGTTATATCTTACGCGGCTCTGAAAAACTTCTAGTTTAATATAATATTGTAAAAAACTTCTTTTGGTGCATTTTGATGTAATGTTTCATAAATGTTGCCAATTCAATATATATTTTTATTTTATATTTCTAATATAAACTAATGTTTATCTTTCTTCAGGATTATTCATAAAATATTGCCAACATACACAGCGACAACAAAAAAAAACTTGCAGCATCACGATGACGAAGTAGCCTTTTGTTTATTTATATGTATTGAGTTATCATTTTGTATTCCAAACTCGTGCCCAAAACTATGGCGGAAAATTCACTATTTTTACGCTCCTCGCTTCGCAGTTGCTATGTATGACTTCGGAGTTTTCGTAACGTGATTGAGGTTGACTCTCAAGGATTTGCTGCGTTCAGAATTTTATAGGAAATAGGTGGCAGCGAATGAATACATCACAACAAAAGAAATGCTTGTATCAATGTATAAATTAAATCGGAGGCGTAAAAAACGCATTACATTTATAATATTGTAATATAAAATTCTGCTCAAAATCTTGAAATATTTGAAACAAAGTACTCGCTACGACAAGTAAAACACTCGCTGGAGACGTATAGTTTTAACGCTGACTGGTAACGGTAGTGAAAATTCGAAAAAAGTCGTTTATCTTACTCATCTTATTTAAATAAGTAAGTTAGAGGAAAGATAATAAAAAATCGATGATTATATTGAATATTAATTTTAAGAGTACAGAGCCAGGCTGATTTTTCATATATTAGAACAATTTTAGAATATTTAATTGTCATAGGCTTACAACATTTATTTATCTTCAAATCAAATGGATATATTGCATTATGGCTCAAATGACACGTAACAACATTATTACCATTCAAACGAAATCTTCGTTTATTCAAAGTTTTAATGATCGAATTAACTTAGTCAGCCCTTAAAAGGAGGAGTGTTCAGCATTCTAATTATTCAGCCAATTTATAATATTTATCTACCAAGTGAGGGAAACTTTGGGCGAATTTACTTGATGTGTACAAATTGAGAGAACATACGAGATCGCTGAATTCGTAACTATGAGCATGAATTAATTTAATTATAATTAAGTATAGATTCACTTATTTGTATTGAGGTAAATATCTATTAACTTCAGTAATTATTTACAATAATTTATTACATAGCAGAGCTGTTTGCAGAACAGTTTGCAAATTATTTATGAAGAAAGAAACGACAGGTGACACAAATATTTGAAATTTATAATTTAAATATGTAACTTACTGCTAGAATATTCACATGGTAAACAAGTTTCATTTTTTTTTAGGTTATCTTGTAGTTTTTTGGCATTTATCATCATCAGCTTATTAATCTTTCCACTGTAGAGCACAAGCTTCCCGGTGGATGTAATTGACATGAATCGAATGAGGTTAATAAATCATACCCACCCAATACACATCACAGGCTGCAAAACCACTACAGATGCAGCTGAAACCAAAGAATTAAGGTGTCTTCCGAAGCACGGTGGGGCTCGAAATACATTTTTTTGGTATGCTACACGTGCAGCATGCTTACTCTTGGACGTAATCACGATTGATTGACGTTACAATTGTGATGTAATCTTGATACCCTACCACCAATTGGCTTAATAATGCGTGGTTATTTAATGAATTAATTGATATTGAGTAGGTATTAAGTCTATGTTTCAAGAGTACGACCTAAGATTTGATAAAAATTGATCTCAATTGTATTGAATCGGGGTATTGATATTGAGATTGTGTTCAATATTAAGCCTGCAGGTCTGTTCCGGACCCATCTTAACCTACGCCATCGAGTTTTTGGCATTATTAGCTTAATATAATAAAATCGTCCTTAACTTAAAGTGCTTAAGGTGCCTTCGGAAGCACAGAGGAGCGGGAGATAATATTTTTTCGGTATATATAATATAAATATGGAACATGGAAGTGGAAGTAAGTCACGTTGAGTGAGAAAGTTTAGAACAAGGATATAACCAGAGCAAAATCTATATCCAATACCTTACACAATGTTGACACGATTTTTAAAATGACATTTGGTTCTGATTTCAATAGCTCATTTGCTTTATCTATTTATCCTTTGAGAAATATGTAAATTGATTAAATATAAAACCAGTTTATACTTAATTAACGGTAATCCTTGATCGACAAAGGCGATAGTACAACCCATTGGGTCATTTTATTGCTTAAAAACCTTTTTAACATTTTTGCTATTCATTTGTTGGTTGTTTTTTTATTTAGAACCTTCTTAATCGTAAGTGACATGAAAAGAAACATTAATTCCGACTTCAGCCCGATAATATTGAAAATTATTTAAATGCCTTTGTTAATCTGGACTTGAAGTTGTTTGATTTTATTGAATTTGTTCATTATTTTTACTGTTTCTCGTGTTTATGTACGTTAAGCCACCAAAATATGTGAAATTTCCTCAATTAGTTTTGAACTCTTACTATAATGGATTAAGCTTTAATAATCAAAAATTAATTTATATTATTAAAATAGACAAAAATCTGCCGCTGTCACTTTTTATATTATTTTGCTCAAAACAACATGCAATCAATTTCATTTAATTATCATTTTAACAATTCCTTTGCATAAATTCATAGAGATTATCAGGGCTATATAATAAAGGTAAACTCTTAACTTTTTTTATAAGCCGCATATCAGACATTGATTAAATATCATCGGCCAATTTATTATACACTGACAGCATAATAACAGGCAGATAGTCTATATGGAGGACACGCCCATAAGCTGAATTTAATCTATCTCTCCTAAAGGTAATTACAGTTTTTCCCATTGTACTTGAAAATGTTTAAAAATTCAACTTATTAATTAAAACAATTTTGTAACTGGTTCAAGCACTGCAACTTATAGATCTTTTTCAAAGCCTGTAGTAACTAGACTAAGATATCGATCTCTTAAAATCATTGAAAGCCACGAACCATACAGATCCAAAATATCTAAAGTATAACTAGTTCTAAATTACACAAGCTTGAATCAGTTCCAAACTACTTTTATACAAAGAATGTGCCATGTTTCTAGTGTGAACCAACGAATTTATAAAACTTTTCCTACAAAATACTACACAAATTCCCTTCCTATATACGTATTTATCTTTAACATAAGTTTTGTTTGCAAAATAGTTCACGAAAGCGAAAACGCGTTATCTCCTAGTAATCGTTGGTATGAAGTATTCAATACTGATGTCCATTTCCTAGGCGTAATCGCAGTCGTTTGTCTTCACTGAACAAAGGAAGCACGAAAGTGTGTTTGAAACTAATGGTATATACATACGTTTGATACACTATCTAACTTGCCGACAAACAACACATATGAACGCTTAGTAGTTACATTGATTGAAGTTCTGATTACACTTAGATTAATCTGTTTTGGTGGTATCTTGGAGGATGTGAGTGGAATTTTTCTATTTATAATAGTTTTATTCAGCTGGAGGAACAAAATGTATTTATTAGTATTTTATACTATCCCTTTGTAAGTTTTGACGACTCGAACAATCACAAATGGGTTCAGTTAATACTGAAATTTTGTAAATATAATATATGTAATTCCATATAAGTACAAAATTGTATGGTATCTGTAATTGTTTACAGCAATTACAGTAAAAACTTTTACATATATTGTAATAATCATATTTTGTTTGTGATTTTTTTACTCGATAATGATGTCGATTGTTTGCGATTATGATGTCGATTATATTTAAAATTAACTTGCGTTCGATAAAATCTTTGAATAATTATTTAAACCAGAGAGTATAAGAAATATTTGTTAGTTTTAATATGAAAAATAGGCTCCTTTTGTATTGGTTGAAAATCTTTAAAATATCCTTAAAATTATTAAAAAAAAAAAATTTTTACTAAATATTTTTTTTATGATGAAATTACTGATATCAAGGTTATTTTTAATGGAAGCCCGAATTAGAACTGATTGCATTTCTAAATAAAGACTTTCAAACAGTACGTCATTATAGGGATTCTTATCATTTTAGCGAGAAATGAATGTTAACAGACAACCATATTTCGTAAAATGTTCTGCGCTTGACAGTCAATCATATCTGATGTTCTAATAAAATGCCAAGAGAAATAATAAATATCCAACAAGAAATATTGGTTTCGATGACATCAAAATAAGAGTCACCGTCAATATGGATGATGATTAATTTTGTTTGTTTGTTCATTTGGTAGATTGTTGAAAAATATCAAATACGTATTTGTTTTTCGTAATCACTAAATTACGGCGATACATCAAGTTAAAATGTCTTATGACATCACGGTCTTGTACATTTTCTTTTCATTAAAAATCCCAATTCCTAAATGTTTCCCTTCACTCATTTAAATTTGCCGCGACTAAGCGGGATATTGATTGGTGACGGGCCCGCTGCCATTTCTCGATGGCAGAAGCGAAAATAGTACGGCTGTCTTCGCTGTTTTTTCGTAAGCAGACGCTCGTGTAAAATGTATCTTAAAAGTCCAAAAGAAAGCTTCATCATCATCAACGTTATCAGCCCTTTTAAGTCCCCACTGCAGAGTCTCTGGCCTTCCTTGCGGATGGGCCGTGACCCTTAACGCTGGCCAATTGGAGGGTATTAACTACTGCAAAAGCAGTCGGGACCACGTGCCTTCCGAAGCACGGAGTAGCTCGAGATAATAATTTATAGGTCACCCATCCCGTGACTGACCCTTGCGAAAGTTGCTTATAGACAACGATCGTGGGCCGCGGTGCTTAACGACTACGCCACCGAGCTACTAAAGAAAGCTTACTAGAAGTTTATTGACTGTTTGTGCTCCATAAACTCCTGCCTGATGTGATAACCTAAGTGACTACCAAACTTGTAGTGCAGTTTGTGAGTTTTGCTAGCTGACGTGCTGCCCCGTCGTTGGTGAATCCTTTCTATTTCTGCCTATCCAGGTTAGTGTATGCATTTTCTTACTTTTGGGATCGCAGGGTTTCTATGGAAATATCATTAGATAAATGCAAATAGCTTCTCCAGCGATTTCAATTCAGTAACGTAACGAGTGACACTAAAAATACTGTTATGAAAACTGAGAAATAATAAACCAAAACAGGGTACTGGCAACTTTTGTCTACGGTCCTTTTTACTCGTAAGGATTTTCAAATTGTTTCGGTGGCGCGTGCAATTGGTCACGTAGCAATTAGGTGACTTCTATAGAGAGGACGAGGTACGAGTTTTGGTATTATCATGCCAGAGGAAAAGTAATATGCTCGCTTTGTTAGTACCCTTATCTCTCTGCTTCTCACTGTTCTGAAATTCTCAGTTTGAAGTGTAAACTATTTGACTGTAATGGCACTCATTTTGGAGCATGGTCCTCCTGATGACTGCACGTTGTGATTTTTGTTTACTTTAATCATGTTCTTAAATTTTCATCTCTTCTATCACGATTTAGAATGAATTGTTGATCCTTAAATTAATGTTACGATAATTATCTACTACATTTACTCAATTTTTAATTGACAAATGCGGTTTGTAAATAAACAGATGATTTAGTACATATTTAGGTTAATAATAGTGTTATAAGTTAAAGTCAACAACCATGGAGTAACAATCAGTCATAAAAACCTATAACTCGGATCTCGTAAAGAAAAGAACCGAGTAACCCCAAGGGAAATCTCAACACGTCTAAACGAAACACATGAAATATAACGGGCTTCCATTAAAAATACTCGTAACATGAAGAGAAAAACTCAACTGTCGAATCACGCGATTATTATAAATTACCTACAAATGAGACAAGTATTTAATAATTATTTTTTTATTTATTTCTAAAGTACATTAGCACTTGAAGCTTTTTAGCTAATAAATTTAGGATCTGAGCATTATATGTGATGAAAATATTTATATACTAGCTGTAAACCGCGGCTTCACCCACGTGGTCAGAGGGTACTGTTTACACACTGGCCTACTATACTGGAGTCCTAAGATAGTCCTTTTATTGAAGTCGTTTAACGATAACGCCGCCATTTGACTACTGTGCTTATTCTTGACTTTCAGATAACGGCTTTCCTGATGCTTTGTTTGCGCAAGATTTTATGACTGCCAACGGATATTCTGCCATCTCTTTAATGTAAGTACGATATCATCAGTATTTTTTTCACCCAATTTATTATTTAAATCTGATACTTTTCAATTTAGTTGCTATAAGAGATAAAATTTATTCCTACCTTAAAGCTCATTTCAAGTATTTTATGATTTTAAGTCATTTATATTTATCAGCAGTTTAGTACTTTTGTCGCACACATAATATTACGCCCCTCGGTTAAGTAGTGGTATCTTGTTAATAAAATTACCCACATATTATTTTGCCGTTTGATAAATAATTATTCATTAAACAATATATGTAATATTCTTTAAAAAAACCAGGCAAGCGCAAGTCGGACTCGTGCACGAAGGGTACCGTATCATTATAAAAACGAAAAAAAAACTCATTTCATTTTTTTCATTTGACCTACAATTACTCTTAAACTTGTCATCCTAACTTAACTGCGATACTTGTCCTAATAAATTCATTTTATATAAATACTACTATCATGAAGTTTCTAACAACAACCGTTTAGCTGTTAAAGGGGCGACATTTGACTCTAACGAAAATTAACACTGAAGCTTAATAAGTCACGAACGGTTAACTAAATCGAAATACGGTCTTCTAATATATTTGAAAGACCTATCCAACGATACTCCATACTATTATTTATAGTTACTTATAAACAAGATACATAAAGTTTTAATTCAGGTTTATAGACATCGAAGAGATCTAATTACAAAGGTTTATAAATATTTGTAACTTTTGCGCCATTTAGCTCTCTTTTATATAAGTTTAATAACTTATATTCAATTTTATAATAAAAGAGAGCTTGATAATTCAAGCACCTATTACTAACTTACTATGCAAAACAACGTGGCTGTGAAAATGATCCTTGGTAATTTATCTTATCAACTTTGTGCTCGAAAGTTCGAACCTAAGAACTTTAAAGTCATGTCCTTTGTAATTGTTATTTGATAAAATTACTATTCTGTTACGTCGAGTTTAACGGCGGAACAAAATAGATTTGCAAGTTTGTCGACTTGGCATAGAATTATCACGTTAAGTTATCTCACGCCAATAAAGTTATCGTTATGAGATCTATGTTCTGTGGTATATCACATCGAAATTGGAGATGATATGTACCAAATATTTGCTAAATAAATTGAGTAGTTCGATGGCGCAGTGGATAGGCGCCGCGGCCCGCAAACGTTGTTAAGCAACCTTCGCAAGGAGCGATCACGGGATGGATGACCAAAAACTTATTATCACGAGCTACTTTGTGCTTCGGAAGGCACGTTAAGCCGTTGGTCCCGGCTGCATTTGCAGTCGTTAACACCATCCAATCCGCATTGGGCCAGCGTGGAGGGTCATGGCCCATCCTGAAGTAGCAGGAACTAAAAGAGCTGGTCATGATAATGAAATAAAAAAAGGCTTTATCTTAGTTCTATTATAGAAAAGTCAAGCTAGCATCAAATCCTGCCAAATGTGAATCTGATTTGTTTATTCTTCCTCTCAAAGGCGCAGTAATTTTGGAGTTAAGATACCTATTGTCTTATGTATTTTTGTAACTAGATACTTGTCGTGAAATTATAAATAGAGACTATAAGGTCTTTGACGTCCTATGTGATACGATATAATCTGTAAAAGATTTTCTTTCAATTTTCTTATAAGTACCAATAGTAGTGGATTCGTGTTTAAACTTAATTTATGACTACCATATTATAAGTTAATCGGTCTAATAGTCGCAAATCGGCAGTGATATTATCGTGTAGTAAATCCATCATATTTTGACTCTAAAATGCGTAAATATTACCTACTTATACCGCGTAAGTAATTCGAAAAAAAAATCTATACCTTTTTGTAAAGGTAAGTAAAGGAGATGGAAAGTATTGTTATTATAGACGTGTAACCTCGATTTTACGTTGTTCAGAGTTATATAAGGCTGATAGTTTTGATACGAACCACACAGTTCTCTTCATTGATGTATTACACTAGAGTAGGAAGATAAAACCTCGTTGGTTCCCTCTCACACTTGTGATGTATTAGATATATGACATGTGGTTGATCTACGTTGACAGTAATGTGTCAAGGCAATGTTCCGTTTGTCAGGATTGGACTTACCTACAATAGCGTGGAGCTGAAGCTTGTCTAGGCTATGTGTCTGTATATTGACAACCCGATAACGTGAATACAAGTGATTGGATGGGGTGGGTGTATACTAAAATTACTTTCGTAGATATATTGTTTGGTTTCAATTCTACTAATATTATAAACGTGAGTGTTTCTGAGGAGTGCTATATGTATAATTGTTACCTTTTCACCCAAAAACTTGTAATCGAATTTTGATGTTTATGCCAGAGTTCACGGATAGGTAAGCTACTTTTTATGGTACTTAACAGTTCCTTAGTCATGTTACATTTATGAATAGTTGTTTGTTTTTCGACTGCATGTAAAAGTAAAGAGAAACATTAATTAGTGTAAACATATTAGTGTAAAATGTTTACACTAATTAATGTCTGAATTACTGAAAAACATATTTACGAGGAGGAATTGACTAGAATTCTATACATAGGTAATTTGTGATTTTTTTTAAATTGGCATTTTGACTCAATCAATATAGTTGGTAGATATATGACATTTTTCTTATTTTTTAGACTTTTGGACTGTATTTCTTCGTCACAAATTAATAGGGATGACGACAAATTTTTATTTACTTGTCTGGCAGGTGGATTGTTGAAAAATATCAAACACGTATTTTTTATATTTTTCATGATCATTAAATACGCCGATACATTGAGTTAAAATGTCGCATGTACATTTTCGTTTTTGTACATTTTCTACAAAACTGTGACGTAGCGAGCCCCCACAACTTTAATGCCTGTTACACAAGTTTTTTCTTGTTGAATTGAAGTAAAAAAATACGTATCTAATATTTTTGTATAATCTGAATGACAGACTTAATAGAATTTCTTGGTTTTTTTCCCAGTCGTCTTCCATATTAAAATTAGTAAGTAGTTTTTAGTTTAGATGCTCTAACCAATAATACATCGGATGCTCATTCTAAATTGATATAGTAATATCAAGAAATATTTAAAATTTGAACAAAATCAACTATTCCGTATAGTGAGGAATTGAACAACATCACTATTGATACAATCTCAATAATTTAGTCGATCAAAAGCAAGTATTTTCTGTAGAAAGAATCATATAAGGAGTTTTTCTTATTTATTATTTAGGAACTACGCTCTTATCGGTGCAAAATCCACGACACTTTATCAATTTAGGAACAAATGTTGTTGTATCATTTTATTATATTTGTTTTGGTCAACATCCACTGTCCATCTATTTTAGTGACAGTCCAGTATACCTTAATTTGAAGTACAATACTTACTTCTTCGTTCGGCAACATTGCTATGAAATAAATTGCGTTATTAAATTTTAATGGATAATGTATCTTTTATATTCCTATTGTAAGGGCTCGAGTCTTTATTTAATAATTGCGAAAATTGCTTAACAACGACAATCGCGGGCAGCGGCGCTTATCAATTGCGCTACTGAGCTTCGTATATACGATATGGTCTGTACAATGATAAATTATCTTATTAATATAATAATGTGAAAGTTTCTTTGTTTGGATGTTTAGATGTTTGTCCGTCAATCACGCCGAAACTACTGAACGGATTTTGATGAAACTTGGTATACAGATAGGGTATTAGCTGACTTAGATAATAAGATCTAGGGTCCACGCGGGCGAAATCGCTGGCGAAAGCTAGTAAGATGATAAATAAAAAAATAACTTTACAAGATTTTAGAAACTAAAATGTAAGTTGACTTCGATTGTATATGACCAATCATATTAAAAAGGGTTCAGCTTATAATGGATATTTGGTATAAGATCACGTGAGTCGGAGATAAAGCAAACAGAGCGTTGCGCTGCTGCAATTAAGCATCGAGCAGTTTAAAGCACGTATAAGGTTTTCAATAGTAAATTTTTATCAGGTTAGTTAGGTTCACGTTATCGAGGCTAGCGGAAGTGGTTGGAAACAAACTGCATTGCAGGGTCTAGGAGAGGTTCTCGATGTACCCGAGCCCCTCCACTGGACAATACCATTAAATGGGCGCATGATAATGGCGCAAATCTGTTTGTAAAAAACTGCGTGGTGTGTTGGGGAAGTTATATCATTTGAAATTTATGCCAGATAAGGGCATATTGTATATGTTATACGTGTTATACCATGCGCTCGCATGTGCAATAATATATTATGGGTTGGATTAATGTTCTATTTAATAATAGAAAATAAAATGTGGAACGAATTTGTAACTACCCAAGACGTCAATCTAAAAAAAAGAAATATTAGGTACCGAAAGCTAGAAATTAATTTGGACAGCGTATAAGGCAATGGATTACGCCTAAGATGCATAACGAACTGCCATATGAATAGTTAAACGTAGTCAGAAAAAAAAAATCGGCGAGGGGAAGCTAGTTTTGTAATTTCTGACGCCAAATTAGTGTTAATAATGATCTCCATTATTTCATTTTGTTGATTTTAAAATTCTATGCAACTAATAAATATCCTTTTTTTATTAATTTATTTCGTTCCATTATTGTGAGGTCCATTTTTTTCGGCTATTCTGTGGCAAAAAGGTAATGCGGGGAAATTAAATACCTACGCGATCATGCGGAAAATATTAGCTGAAAGTAAAATGAAAGACACTGAAATCTCATAGAATAAATTAGTAAAAATTATCTATAGTGATTAGGTCTCAGGTAGCTCATTGGTAATAGTAGATGCTCGGTCTGTGAAATATTGTGAGTTTGAGTCCCATTTTGGGGTAATAAGCATTTTTCATTAAAAACTATCGAATGCAAGTTTCAAGCGAAATTACATATATTTTAAAACGGGCACTCTAATATCGGCGTCTTTTTATGTCATCTGAGTGGTAAGTGTAAGTTTTACGCTAACGCGTTCGCGAGCTCGTTATAAATTTGTATGGAGATTTGTAGTTCTTGGTAGTTACCGCTAGAGGCGTTGTACCAGATTCTATACTCACGATTGACGGTGAACGTAAACGCCACAAAAACTTATACTAAGCACTCTGACTAGCTTTATTATAAGTTTTTTTTTTATGTCATAATGTAGGTCAGAACACGACGAAGTAGGTGATGTAAAGAAAATTAGTTTTCAGAGTCGAATCCCAGTTCGACACGAGTTTGTTATCTATTGAAAAGCTGAAAATTATTTTTCTCCCTATAACAATACTTCTATTTCCGCTCAGGGCAATAATATATGGACTACCTAATCTCAGCAATATTGCATTGTGGATGATTCCACGGGGATTCTGGGATAAAAAGAAAGTATAAAAATACTGTAACGTACATACGAATATACGACGTGGTCCTATAATTTATAACCAATCCATCGATTCTTGGGTTGTAAGGACAAGTATATTTGAAATTTGATTTTTATAGAAGACTTCTTCTTTTTTCTGTCATGTATTTGTAGTGTTTAGATAAGTACTTAACGAAACATACTGATGGTATCAAATAGCATTGAGTAACATCTTAATATTCAACATGGCCTATGACATTTGACATGTGGCCAACTCTCCGAGAGACTCTTAGAAAATTCGATGTGTAACAGTTGATTTTAAGTATACAATACCTTTTGGATTATGGCAATTTAATGTGTGATACCTTTCTGTCTTGTAAAAAAAAAACTTTGAACAAAACTTCAAATATTTCATAAAATGTTTTAATTATTAACTCAAAACTCTAATATTTTTTATTTTTCTATGCGCAACAAATATTCTGTGTGTTTTTTTTACGATGACAAATTATTTTGGTATTGCCAAAATTAACAAAATTATTTTAAATCTCCTCAATTCACACATAAGGTATAAAAAAGTCTAATCATTGCGCCACCCATAATCATGTTGTTGACAATCCTAAGAATGATTGTTGCATCAAATTAGCAGCTACACAAATCTTAAATTTTGATGCGTCACAATAAAAATGGTTAACTTCCTAAAAGAAAGCTATAATTGTTGATAATACATATTGTTGTTATATTATTATAACCCAATATATTTTTTTAATTAAATGTAAATATACATGCTTTACATTTTATATATCTAAAGGTACCTATGTTTTACTTAATCAGTTTAACTATACCACGTGTGGCTAGTCTTCATAGTCACGTTAGTGCCATAAATCTCACTTCTTGGGGTGGAGTGAACAGAATTTTAAGTTACATGAGGACTACATGATTATGCCTCTTATGGCTTGCAACGACGTTAAGATACACATGAGGATGTTACGTATAAATATAAGTTTAACTGTATTTTTTTAAATGAGCTAATTTTTTCTATCTGTAAAAGTTTGTTTGTTTTTGTTTTGAGCAACATAAAAGAGTCTCCCAGTCTTGAAACCCAGAAATGTTGTTAATAATTTCTATTCCTTTCAAATTACTAAATTTTTGATGCGCAGAGGTTAAAAGAGAGAATTACAACTTTTAATTTTACTACCTACAGTTATTATTAATTGTTGTGTGATTTACGTTAGTCACAAAAATATTTCTATTATAAAAGTGAAGGAGCTTCAGAGTAAACAGTTTTTTAGTACGCGCTAATCTCAGGAACGAATAGTTCTAATTGAAATATAATATTATATTTGTATTGAATAGTCCATTTATTGAGGAAGGCAATAGGCTATATAACATCATGCTATGACTAATAGGACTGGAGCAGAATAAAAAATGTTGCAAAAACATGAAACTGTTTGTCGTCGAAAGTTAAATGATAATAACAGAACAGAAAACATCAAACTGAAACGTATTGTTTGATTTTGGTCGGATAATAGCTGATGGTGGTGAAGCTGATACTGTAGTAAGTCTTTTTATAATAAGATCACAGATGTCTCGAATACCCCTTATGTATAAGCAGAATTTAGAAAAAAGTGACATGAAAATTCGGACTAGAGTTTTATGATCGTGCTTTTAACAACCAGACTTCAAATATAATTTGTTGAAACTTTAAGCTTTTTAATATTATTTTTTTATTTTGGCTTTTCAAAGATTTCTGCATTATATATTTATTGACAAGGATCTCGTCAAGATAATTTAAACGATATAGTTTTACCAGCTACCTAATTCAATAAAAATTGATATTTGACAAGAACATTTATTCTATTAAATAAATTTAAATTAATTCAGTGGGGTATACACGGTATGCAACCAAAGAGGTCCATTTGTAACGCTCTATACCCTTATAAATCACATATTGTCCAAGTAATTGGAACAAGGGTCTTAATTGCATATTCGCATGGGATGTGAAGTCTAAATTTTGACAATCCAAACCCATATGAACTCTTAATGGTGACTTAATTGACAATGAACTCGAATTACTTAAAGAAAATGAAATTTTAGGACGCATTGTTAAGATTAGGTTTAAAGGCAAAATATAAGACCAGCCGAAATCAACGCGACTGTCAACGAGACAAAGGGGATGTCATCAAAAACTAGAAAAAACAACCATTCGTGAAAAGAATTCCTAAAGGTGAATGACAATCGGATTTTTCATATAAGCATCTATGAAAAATGCAGATGCAGAGAACGTATGAAAAAGGCATTGAAACCTTTGAAAAGTTGTTTTATTTGTGGAATTCTTTTTTTTCCTTGATTGTCAATTAATCCAGTTTATCCACAAATAATGAAGTAGGTAATCAATAGTTATTTTTTCCATTGTATTCGTACTTCTAAGTCGTAACCATAGCAGCAAGCACGCCTATTTGAAGGTTTCAAGTGAATAAATGATTAAAAATTTGTGTGTAATTTTATGTGCTTATTATTCATAATAATTATTGAAGATGTTCGGAAAATTATGTCGAATAGGAGTTTGGTATTCATGCGAAAAAACTAGAAAATACACCAGTTTAAGTAACTATATAAACTAAATAGATTTTGCCTGCAACTTCGTTTGCGTGGTATTAGAATTATATTACATTAGTTTATTTTTAACCAATTTCAAAATAAATAATAGGTCCTCAATTTGACTGTTTTCTTGTATCCTTTATGTTGTATCCTTTATGTTATTTTATGTTGATAATCCTATTTCACGTGGTAATAAATTAATACAACCAATTTGGAATATGTAACATATCTCTTTTTATGACAATTTACCTAGAACAACACAACATAAACTTTGTACGCCACATTCATATCATAACATACAAATATTTAAAGTATATAATTAATGAACAATAGACACCCACATTACCTTTGTTAGAGTATTAATTTATTAACACAGATACATTTTGTCAGTGTTTTTATTATTGGGATCTCATTAAGAGGCTTAAAAAGCTGTTTAATATTAAGAAGCCGCGGAATGTCTAAGTTTAAGATATCGTATAGGGAATGGGGAATTGGGCCCGGTGACCCTTAATTTTAATTATAGTCAGATGTACTGGTGTGCAAGCATGGCCAAGTCGAAGGCGACAAATGATGAAGATTACTTTTTGGTACATCGTTGTGTTCGAGAAACAACGGCTTATTGGGTATAAAAGGTTGTAGATCGAAATAACTTTTGCCTGCTCTTGACCTAGTATTTTAGCAGTCTGAAGTTCACTACTGCGTTAGGTGGGTGCGTACAAGAGGAATCGGGTCCATATGGGGGATCTCTGAGTGGCCGGAAATTCCAGTAGAGATTGCATTTTCCGCGAGGGTAGAGGGCCTATAAAATTTATTGAAGCTGACTACAATACAAAGAAGTTTTCGGGTCTTTATAACAGATTCGTATGTATCAACCAGTCAAGTAATTTTGGATGAGTGGTTGGGAGGAATTTTGAAGAATTTTAAGTATGAATTTGTCACATAGGTATTGCCTGCGCAAATTCACTGAAAGCCCCACGCACGCTACTTGGAGGGAATTTATTGGGGACGATTTCATAGCGCCTAAGATTCTCAAAGCTTTGCTTTGGACTCTACAAATTTTATCCAATGCTACTTTATTACAATGTTCTAAAAAGGGAGTACCATAGCCAGAGTGCCTACCTATTATGGCGTTGTAGCAGTGGTATTTTTTTTTCAAGAACGCCACTCTCTGCGATGAGTTTTTTTTTGGTGTTTGGTGGGGTAAGCTCCCCCAAATACCTGACTGCACCGGTAGCACGTTCACATTTCATTTTGTTTTTTTTTTAGGATATGATCGATATGTGGGTTGCCTGTAAGTCTAAAATCCAAAAATACCCGTAAGATTATGGCCTGATTTTGCAAAAGAATTAAACTTCCATTGTACATCAGATTAGGGTCGGGAATAATACACTTTTTTTTGTGAAAACAACGGTACTACATTTCTATACTGAGAGTGATAAGTTTTCAAGCCAGTCTCCTAGATAAAATAACGCTCATTTAAGGGTAGATGTAGCTACTGCGACAGATTTATCGTGGATATACAGGGTTACGTAGTCGGCGTATTGTAAAACCTAACAAAAAGGCTTCACCGTACTTTTTAGATCGTGAGTTTATACTCATAATAAGTATATACAAAATGGGACTAAGCACCGAGCCTTGAGGTAGATCATTCCAAAAAGTTCTGGGGGAAAGGTTAATATTTTAAAATCTGATGGATATTGATCTAGAATAAAAAAAATATTTAAATACGCTTATATACGTATTTTTTTTTATTTTTGTGGCAAAATATTAACCCTTAGATATATGCCACTAAAGACTTTTTTATAGATAAATTAAAGCTATCCATCTTGTATTTAGAAAGCATTCGAATACCTCTTACCGTTTAGGCAGCGTTCGAAAAAGTGGGCGCCGTAAAAAGTACTGCACTATAGGCTATGCTAATGAATAAGAGTGAGAATAGCCTATATATCAAATTTCATCAAAGCCCGTTCAGTATTTTTTGCGTGAAGAAGTAACAAACATTAACATACAAAATTTCGCCTTTATTATATTATTAAGATTATAGACGACTTGTCATCACTCAGTAGGTATGCTAACGATACACTTCAAAATCATATCGTTCTGTAGATAACATAAAGCAAGCTTTATATTAATATACAGGAACGTAACTGCTCATGAATACAAAGATACGAATCACAATTGCCACCCCTCCGAATTCATCTCTATACAATATTAATACGTATTCAATAGATCCTATCCATTTGACGTCACGAGTCACAAAAGGTGTCAGAAATTATTCATAATAATACATAGTGTCTATTAAACCCATAGAATTTAATTTAGGAAGATTTTAACTTGCTACCTGCTTCTAGCATGATGGCATAAAAAGTTCCTATATTACCATCCAAATATGTTTATTGCCCGTATACCAAATTTCATAAAAAATCGTAAAGTAATATTCGTTTTACACGACGGTATAAGAAATACCTATTACCCATTTTGTGTAAATATAAATGTGTAAGTGTAAATGGATTTGTGTTGACTTTAACATTTAATTTTATCCATTAAAATACTGGGATCATTATTTGAATACCACGATGAAAGTTTGAATTAGGTTTCTCACCTTTCAAGTTCAAAATGGGAGAAGGATTCCAACTTTGGTCAGATATATTAGATACACTGACACCAAAACTAAGCTGACGGCTTTATAGCGTTAGGAGCAAATGTCTATAAGATTAACACTGGCATTTGTGTCCGACTTATTTTTGATACCACATAAATAAACTTATCTCTCTAGTACTAAAACATTTTATGAATTTGGAAAATATATGTACGGGAACCGAACATAAGTTTCGTTAGTATACCAGCAATCATGAAGTAAAAGCAATTTTTATTAACAGCAACAAATATACGTTTCACTTTACCGCTGTCAAATTAATCAATATCGATGTACCATAAACTAACGAATATCACTTTTCAGTGAATATAATATTTTTTTATAAACAAGCTTTTGTTTTCTTTCATGGACCGGACATATTATAAAGACAAACCAAACGAGAACTATGATTAAAATTTTATCATTATATGATAAAAACAGTAAAGTTATCTTATTCTCATATTAAAATTATTTTCTATATGGCATTATTTACGTAAACTATACCTAACGAAGTTCTCCTTGGCATTTTCGACCAGCCATTTGTACCTCTTCGCAGTCTTTGCCGTTCGTCTTAAACAAACCCTTGAGTAAAATAAATTGAGTTTGTCCCAAAATTTATGTAGATACTTAATCAAGACTTCTTTTGCAAAACTTTCTTCCTTACAACGTAATTCTTAGAAGGGACCAATGATATTTTAGGGCAAAGATACTATACAACTGACCTTGGAGTCTCATATCTGTACAAATATTATAGTTACATAGATACTCATAACCGCGCTCTTATTCCATAGGAGTTGAGCAGACTTACAATAGAGTCTCAAGGCCGAGCTTAACAATTTTTGAGTAGTGGTTAAGTAAGTGGGTAGTTAACACATTACGAATGAAATTTTACATGAATAAGCGCCTATGATATCTTTATGAATCCCATCGCGTTTAATGGTATTATGAACGATATTAAGTTAAAATTGTATAATATGAAGACTATTAATTATTTGAAATCTATACTCGTAGTTAGGGATATGAATACTGCTAACTATACTCTTTGATGTATAAAATTAAAGAGCTTTGTATAACAAATTCTATTAATTAGAGATAAGAAGACAGTTTTGTAGTGATCTTTAGGCAATGGCAATTTCTGAAAAATAAACAGCAATAGTCACTAATACAGAGGAGTTGCAAATTTTGCAAAATTATCTCATGTTTCCTTTTCCTTCGTCTCTCTTTCCCTTTCCACTTTCACTTATTTCTGTACCTCCCTCATTTCTCCCTGTTTACTGGGTATTTCCCCTCATTTCTTACTACTATTTTCTTTTCAACCAATTTATTTTATTAATTGAATTTACTATTATTTCTAGTGAAATTTGCAATTAGTCAGATTCTCCGAAGCGCGACGTTGACATTCTTGATATAAAGTGGAATTACAAATAGGGTTTTTAAGATTCCGACAATTCGGTTTGATTATGATTTCGAATATTTATAATCATAAAAAAATACGTTAATGAAAATTTAATTATAAATTAACATATAGTTTTTACTTTTATTATGTGTATTGATGCTGAGATACAATTTACATGAGTTCAATTTTATACTTATTTTTTGCGGGTATTAAACTATATCTTTGAAAAACATCATAAATTCAGTCTTTCAAAGTAAAACCATCTTATAATAACATTCAATGCTAAACAAATCTTATACAGTTTACATTAAACTGTATTATGATTTTTAATTTGTAAGAAGTGACAACCCTGTAACAATTTAAAATTCCACAAGGCGTTTCAAGGGGTAACACAAAGCATTATTTTAATAACTTTATTAGTTACAAATCATATAGAACCTTTTTTAATTTTTGAAGTAGATTTTTATTTGTTCTAATATCGTTTGCTGTTCGTCGCTGCGTTAGACGCTGTATTTTTAACAGAATAGCACTGCTGATGTTAAGGCCTTTCGGCTTCTTTTTATACTACTAAAATAAATATCCAAAAATAATATATCTATATCAAACAAAGATCTTTTGCCGATAGATTATCTTTTAAATCAATTATAATGTCCATATTTTACTATAATTTATAGTTTGCGCTACTAATGTAATGACGTCACAGTTTTAGCAATTCACATAATTAATTCTAGTTTACTGAATACCTTTATTTTATACATATATTTGCATGCTATTCTTAATTGCTAAGTGGGTTTAACTTAATTGTATTTCCATTTAAATATACTTCATTCAAAACCAAATTAATAATTAAATAGATAATTCCTAGAAATAATTCGATTGGAGCTTAAATTATTCTTTAAATCCAAATCTTAATTGCTATTGGAGATCAATTAAGAACTCTGCGTCAATCATTTTATTTATTACCGAAATATATCAAAGCCGGTATAGCTTGCGACTTAATTAAAAGCGAACAAAATCTCTCAACGTAGTCACGTATAGTAAGAACGTACCTCAAAGAGTCAACCAAGACTACTCCCTAATAACTCTCAGAGCGGACCGTTTGTACAAAAGTCGGTCGTCTTATATTTTTTTTAAAAGAATAATTCCAGAATGTTTATTCATATATATTATTTACCACTCTGTAAATTCATCAACATTGGTAGTAATTCTGTTGACTAGACTAAGTTTAGTTTTGGTTGTATAATTTTCTCGAAAAATCTTTATTAATTTTAATACAAGGGAAATAAAGGGATATAAAAATTATTTACGATGGGAACGATTTTAGAGACAGAGTTTCCCATGCAGAATAAATACATATGTATATGGCAGAAGTATTGATTATATATTTTAAGGAATGAGCCGAAATCGTGATATGATTGAAAGGCTTAGATAAACAAATGTAATGTACACAAAAGCTTTCATTGAAATCGTCAATTTTCGTGACTGACAGTACAACATTTAATATTTTCCTTTGCAAATTTTATCTCAAACAATCCTTTGTTCTGATATTTTCGTTACTTTTTAAGAACCGTAGCTGTAATTAATCTTTAGCTTAGTAATTATATAATTAATGATAATTTAATGAGTTTATTGATTAGGTTGTATTATGGCTATTACTCCTAGAAAATTTGGAATGAATACGGAAAGGTGAAGATTTTCTCTACAATTAAAATCGATCTCGTGGTTTTATTCAAAGTTTATTAGAAAACTAAGGGCCGGTTTTTCGATCTGTGGTTAACTCAATCATTTGTTAAAATCTTCAATAAATAGTTGAATATCAGAAAACAATATGTTTTTTGATCAATTGTTAGCCTAACCAATTGTCAGAATTCCAACTATTGGTCAAAAATATAACCATGGTTGGGTTCATTAATGAAGAAAGGTTAATATGCCTACACTATATAAAATACATATTCCTTTATTTATTTCAACATTACATTCCCACCTTGGACACTTGATGCTATATTTTTTACGTCTTTTTCTATAAGATAAAATATAAAACCAAAAAATACGCGTTTAAAAAAGTTAAGCCTAAAACAACTCATTTTTTTTCTCTTTCTTGTGTTCTGACATTATTAAAGAAATTGTCTTTTATTTCCTGAAAAATAACACATAGTGCGCACAAGACAACACAACAACCATACAAATCCACATTGTTTGGTTGCCTACATATTTTATATATATGATATTTGGATCAAAATCCTAATGTCAAGAATTAGTGTTAAAACCGTTAGAGTTGTCATCCACAAAAAAAATCCCTTGTGAATATATAGCGAAAGAACGACTCGTTGTTCTTGGAACAAGTAAACCAATAGTTCAAAAACCGGCCCTAAACATAGATAAATTTGTACTCTGTATAAAGATATTGTATTTGTAATAAGTATAAAGATATCCAAACTTCTTGGCTGTTACATTACTTTGGGCTTAAAAACTCAGTTACCCTGAGGTGTAGCAATTTAGATTTTTACAGGACAGCATTTTATACTTACACTATATATTATAAGCATATCTATTAATAATGCATACATGTAAAAATATTTCAAGGTAGTTCTTTTGAATTTGTAAACTTCCGTCTGACTTCAAAAGAAGATTTTTGAATTATTTTTCACTTATAAAGCTTTGAAGTATTTTCAGTACAGCAGAAGGACCGTGTAACTATCTCGCTATAACTCTAGCCATAACCATTATTCTAAACTTTTTATTGATTTTATCAACGTTGAATATGTTCATATCACAAAACAAAAACATGTATCAGTTTCAAAAGGATTTAGGTTTTTGGCTCCGTTTTCAATGCCATTAATCCACTTTAAGAAGTTGTTTCAAGCGAGCAAAAAGAATTCGTAAGAGACATTTTGTTAAAAATAGCTAAGTGTCAAGCGGCTGTGGAGGCCACAGTCCACTTACGTGGAGTGGTCTGTGCTTCGGTTTCACACTGCTATATCGCTTCCTTTTAAAGTATAACTAATGCGTATTTCGTTCTCTAAGTTTTATATATACTAAATCGACAAGAAGAATATAATTTAGAAGGATTCCGCACCGAAATAAAAAATGGATAAACAGAACTTTTATAAGATTACTCGTTTGTGTCTGTCTACCCGTCTTATATGGTAGATTTTCTAGAACTGACCTGGAGTGGACTTTATTACTGGACCAATGGAATTGAAAATTGGCAGCCAACAGATAGTAATCTAGAGAAGTTGGTCTATTATTATATAAACTCAATTTCTCTACCACGATTTGGTCATTTCCATAAGCAATCACTGTAAATTTTGGTGCCCATAAACTAATGGATATCAAAACTGTCGCTATATTCATGGAATAGAACAGAAGATCGAATTTAATGATAATAGCTAGCACCTGGCAACGTTATCCAATTGTGGTGATTGTTTGCTGAATAAGCGTCATTTGGGATCCCTTAATCTAACTATCAAGGAAATTGATTTATCTGAATTCCGAATAATTTTATGCAGTTTAATATAGATAAGATCTTAAGAAATAAACCGAATGAAACATTTATTTAACACTAGCTGTGACCGCGACTTTGTCACCATGAAAAGTAGCCCCAGTTATCCCTTATTACATCAGCTATCTGCCATAGTTCCGTTAAAATCAGTTCAGCCATTTCAGATATTAGCCGGAACAAATAGAAAGATGTTTAAATGTATATGTTTTTAGTGAAAAGTGGCTGTTTTAATATTACAAACATACACACTCTTTTTATTTATTTGTATATATAGCTAGAAATGAAATATCTGTAACATCGAAACAATATCCAATTTGGATAGCAATAGCAATATTCCGGTTTGCAAGGCGCCTGGTTACATTCTTTCCTTTCTTAAATTTGCCTTAATTACTAATAGCTAATAATAAATAATATTTTATACAAAACTCATAAATTATAATATAGTATTAGTAAAGTGATGATTGAAAATTAATTCAAGTGATAATTTGATATGACAATCGATATGTTTCTAGTTAAAACTATTAGTGGAGACTTTACCGATTAAAGTGCTATATAAAAATGTTTTATTTTTATTTATTTTATTATTGTTTGATTCCCAAATAAAATAAAATAAATAAATAATCAAAAAAGTATTGTAACAATCACTGACACTAATTAATTGGCGTCATCTCCAGAAATAATGAGCTATGAGAAAGAAATCGTATGGATGTCCCATTACTTGTAGAATAAAGTTGGAAACGTCTGCTCTCTGTAGATAATGTAATCGTTATATAATATTACTAGCTATATTCCCGCGACTTCGCCCATGTAAATAAAAGTATTACCAGCGTATGACGTAGCTTTCCTTAGGTGATGGAATTTCCATAATCGGATCAGTATTTTCGAATATCCTTATAGACAATCAAAATTAGAAAATTGACCTCTTTATAGAATTATAGATTTAACCTACTACATATTACATTAATGTATATGCCTTCTCTGAAATAAGACGCGAATGAAATCTAGGACTTATTCTGTTGCCAATGGCGCTTCGAAGATGCATTGGAATCCTTCAAGTTATTTTATATGATATTATTAAAACTAAATTAATTGTATGACAAAGTAAAACTATCAAGTCTATTCCAATACTCCTTTGATCGTCCACCAATATCAATTAACCCGAAGCTACTGTTCCCGAGATAAGCTTATGACAGATTACTAATGCTTAATTAGCATATTGATGAAGGTCATTCCAATATTGTTTTGATTGGCATTGATAGACAGATCTGAATGTTGATATAAACCTGTTTTTATTATGCTAAATAGACTACATTTTTTTAAATAGAAAATGTACTATCTTGTGCCTGCGCAATGCTGTTTAAAGCATTCTTATGAAGGGAGTGTAGTTCCAAAAACTATATCTATCTATCTCCATGCGCTTACTAATAAGAAAAAAGTATAATTACAACAAGAAATTGATCGTGAATTTCAGGGTGAGAGGGGTGTTTTTATATTGGGAAAATTTAATAAATCCACGTGTTGGCTTTCAAAAAATCCTTAGAAATATGATTTTGTTCTCTTATTTATAAAAGCTCATTTAAAGCTTATTTATTTTTAGAAAACTAGTTGAAATTTTATGATTTTCGATGTAGGCGTCCTCTTTGTTATCTTTTGTTAAATAAATGAATACAAATAACCACAAAATAAGCAGTAATTAAAAATTAATGTTAGAAACTACAAAAGTTGTCTAGGGGTTTTACAATATTCTCAAAAGAAAAAAAATATAAGTCAATTTATCTGTGTTGTCATTTATTTCTATTTACGTCTGCCCTAATTTATGTATCTTTGAATACAATATATACAGGAATAGCATCATAAAGTTTGAGACTTTGAGATATCGAAAATTAGTTTTAAGAGTCTGGGACCTTTACTATTTGTCCACAAACGAAAATTTTGAAAATATCGAATCGTTCTTACAAACATCATCAGATGCAGTATCAGCTGTGCTACCTCCGTTGCATGAATTATAATTTAGAAATTATCAAAAAATTGGGTTACTTTAGCGTCATATTAGGGTTTCGAAAATAGACGATATTTAATTTTCAGAGACAAACGGCTGGTTCTTGAATTGAGAAAAGTACAAAATCTCAACTGATTATTCTCAATAACTTAAGTTTTTTTACGATTTACATGGCAAACAGTCCTAATTTTATCAAACTGCTATCAACTGATCATTAAAAAAAAAAATTAAATCAGAAACGAAAACCTGTTAAAGTGACGTTTGAAATGGATTAAGTACGGTTTGAAAAGTACTTAACTTTAAATTCTCAATTCAGAAACTGGGTGTTAGAGTAGGCCTTCTCGTCTATTGTTTACAGCTTCCTAATATATATCTATGTAATCTTCATTTTCAGATGAAATATTTTGTAGATCCAATTTCTTCTTCCTGACTTCAGAAACATGATTTCGGTAGATGAGTTAAGGCACTCGAGTACCAAAAGGATATCTTACGACAAGTTAAGTACGGTCACCGTAATTGATTGCCGTCAGAATTGAGGTACACAGAATGCGGCAAAATATATTTTCAGAAGATTCTTTGATGAGTGAATTTAAAATATTATATATTGGTAGCTATTCTGTTGCGTAAACTGGGCTAAACTTTGGTTAAGCCCCGTCAAACTGCGTTTTATATTCTAAAGAAAACTAAGATAACAGAAATGAAATAACTTTTTAACAGTTTTGTCGTGTTTATATTTAGTTTTATTGTCATTTCGGACCCTTTACAGGTTCGGCGTTCACATAAGACTATTTTAGTTTACATTAATAAAATTATATTCCTTACACACGATCAAGACGTGTTTTGGCTGACAAGAAGAAAGAGCGAAAGAGACTTACCAGGGGCTGCAGTCTTGACAGAGTTTGCGATCGCAATCTTACCAAATTCGGTCGCTAACTCATATTGAGCGTAATTTAACGATTATTGCAAGTCTCTACAGTTAACTATTTGTTTGTTAGGCACGTACCGAGTGCAACTGTCAAATTAGCGTTATTCATTTTCGTAGCGATATCTCGGTCATATCCAATTGCGATCGCTACTTAACGATCAGTGTCGAGACTGCACGCCCAGCTCTTAATAGACGTACCGACATATATATCAATCATATAATTACCAAAATGTAAATTAATTAAGTAAGTAATTAATCAGTTAAGTTAGTATCATATTGTAAGTAATAACGATTCTTTTAGACACCATAGTCTGCCCAATTACAATTTATTTTGTCCTTTCTGCAAATGTTGCCAGAAAGTGATCGCGTCTAAGCGATAAGGCCGCCAATGTACTGATTGTTAATTTTAATTTACGTTCACTAATTTACCAACTATATGGTGTATGTATAATGAAGGACATTTCATTCATTCACTCATTTAAAATATTATTATCATATTATTATTATTATTTATTGCAGAAATAATAATAATAATATGACAGTTAAAATGAAAGGCCAGTAAACGTCTCCTAAATAGCTTGTAAAGATGTTGGCAACAGATTGTATGTGACAAATTTATAATAAAAGGTTAAAATTATTACTGTTTCATCGTTAACGAGATTTAAGAAATGTAGCGTGTTAATGACGAAATTAACAGACCTTATAATTTCCTTTGAAGCACTAATGAATTTATTTGAAGACTTATTTGTATATTCCTGTTATTTCTTAATTACAAAAAAAAATAAAAAGAGTACTCGGTGGCATAATGAATAAGCGCCGCGGCCTGCGGTCGTTGATGTTGAGCAGCTTTCGCAGGGGTCGGTCACGGGATGGGTGACCAAAAAATTATTATGTCGTCTCCTCTGTGCTTCAGAAATTACGTTAAGCCGTTGGTCCCGGCTGAATTTGCATTCGTTAATAACTTTTGATCCGCCAGCGCCAAAAAGGCCATAGGTGGTTCATTCATGACTCATACCATCCACAAGGAATTCCTGAGCCGGTGCATAGGGGACTTAAAAAGGCTGATGATGATAATTTCTAAATTTAAAAATATTGATATAGAATATAACAAGCAGGCTAGCAACTCGTGCCTGTTTAAAGCAGCGAGAGACATTTATATGATTCTACGAAATCTTTACCCAAAACATTAGATAAAGGTGATGCCGTTTATGTACTCAATCTGTCCTCAATCCGAGTGGATAGGAACATACATAACTCTGGCGTCTCTCTAAATTATTACTATGATTATCTTAGGTTTTCTTAATAAAATCATACACTATTTTATGAATATTCTTAATTAAAAATGTCAAAAATATCCACTTGGCCCAGATGGGAATCGAACATAATAAATAAATTTTATGAAAGCTTCATTTAGAAAATTATTTCAAAAATTGTATAAAATGGTCTCGTTGTTTGAACTTGTCTCTCATTTCTTACGTAAATTTCAATTCAAGATCTTTTTGAAGAATTAACTATTTAGATAGTCGTGGTGATAAAGGACATAAGCTCTGACAGAAATATTTTTGTTGTTATATTCTGACAGAAATATTTTTGTTGGATTATTTTCATTTCAGCAGTAACTCCCATAAATGATTCATTTACATTAATCGATAAGGTGAGAGGTGAGTGCGACTTCTATTGCTTATTTTCATTGATCGGTCAGTTATCGACGACTGAAATAAGTTGGAAGAGATTAATCGTTCTCTGAATGTGGATGATCGATATCTATCTATCTTTATCTGTATGAAATATCCCTGGTGGGGTAGGCAGAGGGGACCGAACGCCACAATGTACGGTCCTTACGTAGACTTTCATTACTATTTTCATAGATACGCGCCAAAAGCCAATAATCAAATAAAATTATTGGCATTTGGCTCGTATGCATGTTCAATTTATAATGGTATTTTAAATAAGTTTACAAAAATAATCCGCACCTTTTTGCGGATCTAACGACTAGTGAAAAACTAGAGAAAACTTTAGTACAATGATGAAAATAATAATTATATAGAAAGTAGAAATGTTACATTAATAGCTTATTGATAATAATCTACGCAACTATTGCCGAAGTAGGAAAAGTCACCCTATTATCCCAGAGACTTAATTTACATGTAACTTTCTAGGTAAATAATTTATTATAAAATCGATCGATTGATTGGTCTTGATCGCTCTATGTTAAGCGGAAACTGCGACTAAAATTTATATATGCGTTGAAGCGATTGGTAATAAATCCTTAAGCTCTAAGCGCTTACAGTTTTATTAATAAACAAGGTTTAGCGTTGAAGTAAATTTACGCAGGGACTGCACTTAGTGTTAGTAAAAATTTATATTATTAAACAGAGCTTTGCAAATGTTAACCTAGTATGAGGTTCTACGGGAGTAATATTTACTTCTAGCAGGTAGTAGGTTTGCTTATTCTCTATATAATATGAATTTGAACTAATACAAAAATTTTAATTTTAGCGTAAATTTACTCTGACACTAAATTTTGGTTATTAATAGCAATAGTGCGGTCTTACAAATCTTTATTGCGGCCGCGTTGAACAGAACTTGATTAGGAAGCGCAATCATCCCATTAATCTAACGAGCAATTCAAGTCGTTTGGCCGATAACAGAGACGATTTTTTTCCACAAAGGGGGTTAAAATTAATTGCAATACCGCTGCTACACCACAATAATGAATGTTAAACTGTTGTAAACTGGTTTAAACCGGCTTGACGGCCTGTAGAAATAACCTTAAATTATATAATGGTAGTAAAATGATTTTTAAACCCTTTTTTGTCAAAATCTTCTCTTAGCATATCTCTATGTTGTAATAACTATTGTGATTTCCAATCCCCATTAAAATTATCATTTTGCAATATTTCTAATCAAATTTAAATATTTAACGAAGTATGTACATAGGTTTAGTAAAGCTTTGTATACTCTTATCTTCTTAATTAAGAGATTTTGTGATGATTAAAAAAAGAAACTGATATTTCAATTTATATTAAGAAACGTGTAACTCTATAATTTCGGAATCTCTAACATGAAATTAAGTTTTTATGGAAAACCTATACTAATTTCGATCCTTTCATTCAACTTACTAAATATCCTGAAATAACGCATTTTATTATGTATAACATGGAGTCCCTATCTCAATTTTATATATTAAATAAGTCCACAATTGACATCAAATTCCGCATTTTTAACCTGGTTAATCCAAACCTTAGATATGAGGATTCAAAAAACAACGACAAGGTCCTTCGTGAAAGGAAAAGTAACAGGTAATGCTATCGATATATTCTAGCGTTTTGTATGCCTTGTCTTGGCGGTCGCTGCCGTAGCTCAAAACAGCAAAATTGGTGGTAAAATTATTCCACAAAACATAACCTGTAATATTTCTGAAGCTGAGCAGAAAAGTCTTAACAAATATTTCCGTGTTTACCGCAGCACAGAAGTATACTTAAGGTAAACGGCTCAACCGACACTAATGTTTGCTGGCTTATTAATAAAATTCTTCGTAATAGCTCTAGTTGGAGGAGTGGAACATTCTGACGAAACTAGGGTTGCCAAAATTTTAACTTGGGTCCTATCTTTTAATATCATAGTAGAGCAAAATCACAGTTCACGGAAGTTACATTTAGTTCAGTTGGCTATATTTTTTAGAACAACATATGTATTTAGTTAATTACAGAACGTTTAACTACAGGCCTAAAGTTTTAACTAATACTTTAATGTTTGGTTGGACCAACTCAATTCAACAATGACAAACATGTTTAAGTACCAAACAATAAAATGAGTTATCATTTCGCAATGGTTGGATGACGCCATAATTGTTAAAGTTATTGTTTATTTATTTTTATTTATTTATTTAACACTTCATGTACATAATACATTGGCGGACTTAATGCCTTAGGTATTTTCTACCAGTCAACCAGATGGGTGATGTGGAGATAAAAGGTGGTAGTGTGCATATTGTAGAGGAGATATAAACAAAGGAAATAAGACCTATAACAAAATACATAAACTTACATAAACAATACATATATACTTTCATAACTACATATACTAATATAATATATAATGTACATATATAATATAATATAATGTAGACGACTAACGGTGTAACGAATTAGCCTGTTCCAATAGAAAGCTACGCAGCTTGTTTTTAAATGTAACTTTGCTGGTGGACATTCTGATGTCCAACGGAAGTTCATTCCACAACAGAATCGATTTAACGAAAAACGAAGAATGGATGGTATCGGAGTGATGCGATGGACACATGAGCCGCAGATTTGAGGACGAGCGAAGGCTTTTGGTATGAGTGGTACATATGTACCGAAATCGCGACGTGAGACTTATCTCGGATATAAGACGGAGCATTCGAAAAGTTCAGTAAGGAAAACAGAGTAGTAAGAGTTCGCATACTTCTACGCTGTCGAATGGTTATCCATTTTAAGTGAGATCGGTATGCGGACACATGATCATATTTTGTAAGATTAAAAAGGAATCGAATGCAGTTATTTAGAAGTCGGTCGAGTTTATTTAGTAGATCTGCATTCAGGTCGAGGTAGCACACATCACCATAGTCGATTATAGGAAATATCAAGGACTGCAAAAGTATAGCTTTAATATTGACTGGTAAAAAGTTTTTAAGACGATAAAGTGCTCGCAGTATTCCAGTCACTTTTTGACAAATACTGCTTACTATGGCCAAGAAAAAGGATGGTGCAACACATTCCACAGTCAATGTTAAAATCAGCTTGACAGATATAGTATGCTATTATAAATATATTCAAAACATTTTATAAAAGTTGTGTGCGAATTACATACTATATTATAACCAATGCTATACTTAGATTTGTGTAAAATTTAACTTAACAATACAGCTACCTGGTTAGTAAAATTCTTGTTTTCCTTTAAAACAATGAAGGACTTGTCCTACTTTCTATCACAATGTGGTGCCACTACCGCGGTCCCTCACGGCTGAAATGTTTACGCAACCTCGGCAATGATTTGTTGCTAGCCTTTTTATTGTTTCTTTCTTCTTGTCCCCTACGAGGCACCAATTTGTGTTTCTCTTTCACAGAAATCCGTTCCGAATTTGATTGAGGAAATATATTCCTTCTTTCTTTTTTTTCTTGTTACAGTTATCTTTTATGTACACCATTACTATTTTAGGAAAAATTTGTAGCAACATATTTGTGTTTTTTATAGAATAGATTTATTTAAAAATACCAAAATCTTGGTAACAAAATAATATTTAAAACCACTTAATATTTAAATTTACCACATGCTTAAAGTTATTTTAATATCTGTTCATGCTTTAAGTAGATTACGGTTTAGGCAAAATTAAATATTATACCACATTACGTACATTGCTCCGATTCTAAGATGAGTAGCTAAAGCCCCATATTATGGAGTATCTGAGACAACGAAGGTACCTATGAGACAACGCAAGTACCACAACACCCATATCTGAGACTATATAGAAAGTTCATTTTCTACATTGACCCGACCGGGCATCGAACCCGGGACCTCAGAGATGGCGACACTTAGAAACCGGCGTGCGTATCACACGGCTACGGGGGTCGTCAAGATAAGTAGCCCTCGTATTATGGAGTATATGAGACAACGCATGTACCACAACACCCATACCTGAGACAGTATAGAAAGTTCATTTTCTACATTGACCCGACCGGCAATCGAGTCCGGGACCATCTAGATGGCGACATCTAGAAACCGGCGTGCGAACCACACGGCTACGGAGGTCGTCAATACTTTAAATATGCTTGTAAGTTTCTATATACCTGTTTGTGTACCATCCTTAAATAAATAAATAATAATTTAATTTTATATTTTTTCCATTTCAAGCGAAACGAATCGCCATATGCTACCCCGCATGTAAAAGAATTTTTAAAATAGGTCCAGTACTTTCGGAACCTGTTCGATTAAAACAAATCTTTCTTCTATATATAATAATTTCTCTAATATTATAATTTGTTACGAATTTAAATTACTGTTACAAATCTGAAATTTGGAACTAAATAAAAAGTAAATGAATAAAGATTTCTTTATTTCATACATTGTTACGTGGCAAAAAATTGTTTAAGGCATACATTTTCGCAAGAACGCCGCTTGGAGGTAAGAAAAGATAAACCAATTATGGGGGAATATAACAATTAAGCTCAGAATCAATGTAATAAGCTCTGAGATAAATTAATATTATACGTAGTTCTAGTTGTACTTATATCTACTAACAATTTATATGATATTGACCCCGAAACAATATTTGGTTGATTCATTCTTAATGATTAAAAGTGCCACGGCCAGCGATCGTTTTTATTAAGCAACTTTAGCAAGAGTCGGTCATGGGATGGATGACCGAAAATTATTGTCTCGAGTTACGCTGTGCTTCGGAAGGCACGTAAAGCCGTTGGTTCCGGATGCATATGCAGTCATTAATACCCTCCAACCCACATTGGGCCAGCACGGAGGGTCACGGCCTATACTCCTTAACCATCCATAAGGAAGGCCTGAGCCCCTGCAGCGGCGACCGTAAAAAGGCTGATGACGGTGATGATAATGATTAAATAGATAATTTATATACTTCTACTTAAAATAAAATCTGACCGACTACCACAAAAAAAATTCAAAGTCAAAATAATCTTTATTCAAGTAAGCTGCATAAAATAAAAGAACTTTTGAATTATCCAACATTTTTATTTCTATCACTCTCATGTCATTTTTAACTGGTACAAAGAACGAGCAAGAACTCTAACAGAATTCATGACATAAAAATCATGCCATTACCAAATAAATCATAAATTTATAAAGTAATTTTCGATTAAAATATTAAAAACAAAAACCCAGTAGCACAAACGTCCATTAAAGCTGTCTTTAGCTTAAAGCGACATTACCGCTACAAATCAAATTTAGAACATTCATTAGATCATAAGTCGTCATCAAACCTTAATGAAAGTTTATGCAACTGAGTTAAAAAATAAAAAACCTTACAGTGTTAAACGGTAAAACTAAAATACAAAAATATATATTTGAGACAATGAAAGAAAAATATATATGTGGTCTTGTATTTACACGAGCACCCAATTCGTCATTGTCCATTTATAAAAAGTCCGAAAAGCTCATTGTTTAACTCCTTGCTCCTTCCAACTTACTAATTTAATTTTATCCCTCAACACATCCGCTAAGGCCAAAGAGTAAATTAATATGTCACATTACGCAAATTCCCAGCGCTAGGCTCCGCACAATGCATGTCCTAACTTTATGCGTTGTTTAAAGTCGTTATGTTACTCCTTGTCATTGGTGAAACGCATTTTCATCTTAGACAATATCCAAATATTTAGGTTTCACATTTGGCAACTCCTAACTTTAATAAAAACGGGCATGAGATCGGACTCGAATCCACCACCTTTCGCAATCCGGGCGACCATCTCAGACAGACCATGGATTTTTAATCATTATTCATTAAGATTATATTCCAGTATAGCATTGTGAATGGAAAATTGATTAAACGTTATATAGTAAGTATTAAAGAAAACTATCAAAATGCTAGGAACACCTCAAGATTTTTATCCGCTATATAATCAGTCACTATAGTTCTCCCGATAAGTTTCTTTTCCTTCCGTATTGTGAAATGAACCTATGAAATCTATGATAGTAACTAAGATTTATAGAATTGTAGCAAATAAAAAACAGCTTCGTTTTTATTCAATAAACTAATCTTCATCTTCAATATGTTTAATATTACAAAAACCTCCTTGAAAGTATATTCATGCGATATACGAGAGGTTTGTTTATTTTGCCAACAAAATATGCATTAGTTATGTTAATAAAGATATAAATATTTTAAGAGGTTCAATATGGGTTGAATAGGAATACGTATTTCCTTTGGTTACCGGGTAAATATCTCCATATTTAATCTTCAAATCAGGACATTCTCTATTATCATTGTAAATGTATTTATTCTTTTTATCGAAATTTTTCAGATTTCAATCCTTTTAGATAGACAGAATATTCTTTTTTGTACACACAAAGACAAAATACACTTATATGACGAAAACAGGAGACGTACAATTGGCGTACATTAAAGTGATCTCTTTCAGGCAACCTTAGGATGGAGTTAAATATTAAAGACCTAATGATGGGGTAGTGGATGGTGTACATATAAACAATTTTTAAATATATAACAGCGGGTAGTCCGAAGGGGCTATTACGAAGCCCAAATAGATCGTCCATATCGGAGGACTATCTTTAAAATAACATTGCAGGCGTATCTACCAACGTGGATTTGTTCCATTTTATCACTTTTCTTACGAAAATATAACGAGATGAGCGTGATGTCATCTGATGTCTTTATTCCTCGGCGTTTGGAAACAGAATGTCTGCCAAAATGGCGGCAACTTGGTTTCTATAAACGAACTGTCAAAGTCAGTGTCACCATTCTAATAAAATTAAAAGTATCGATGATCACGCTCTCTTTACAATCGAGTAATTAAGTAATCGAGTAACTAGCAATTAAAATAAAAGAAACTAAATCAAATGATCTTCGTAAGGATGATGCGACATATACATAATTGAAAATTGTTATATACTTAATTATAATTTAATTATTATGATATACTATAATATAATAAATATGTCATATGAAATATAATACATATATAATACCTATATACATTATAAAGAATTAGGAAACTTATTCATGAAAGTTCATGGACAAGTTTCCTAAATACTCGTATATTAACAGAATTAGCTTTTCTAATCGACAAAGGTAGCGCATTGCATAGGCGTACACCGTGGACGGTAAAAGATTTATCCTAGTACTTAGTGGAATGCATTGGCATTTTCTGATGATCTCAAGAAGCGGGGATGGGATTCTTTGACGAATTTGAAACGACCTTTGAGATAAGAAGGGGTAGTGGGATTAAAAATATATTTAAAATATGTGCATTCCGGCGAGATCGAACTGGCAGCCACTTGAGTTTCTTACGAAATTCGGAAACGTGATCATATTTGCGTAGTCCAAATATAAATCTTATGCAAAAATTTTGAAGGCACTCTAGCTTGTTCAGTTGCATTTGTAAGATCAAGATAGCTGACGTCGGCGTAATCGAGAATGGGCATTAGAAGAGATTGTGTGAGCGCAATTTTAGTGGCAGTAGGCAAGAAACATAAAACTATATGTGAAATTCTTTGCTCTTTTGTTATTTTATTGATGTTAAGTATTGATTCAAATTAGTGCATTCGCAAATGAACTTTTTATACTGTCTTGGATCCGAGTGCTGTGTTACCCGTAAGCTGCCGTGTGTGTGATGTTATGCAAGATCTATTTATCTTGCTTGAAGTATAGTTAAACGGTATGATCAATAAAAAAAAAAACAGATTTCAAACATCAATATTAACCTAAAGTTCTGATTAAGAAAGTTACACTTTCGTATTATATATTCCTACTTAATTATCCAAATTAACTGATCTGTATATTATGAAAATATCTCGCTTATTAAAACCGAATAAGAAGCGTGTGAAACTTATTTCGATACTCATAAAGCTTTTAATCACAATGTAGCTTATATTTTATATATTACACGAGCAACGTAGGCGTAACAGGAAAAACGTTTCCCATTCAAAATTATGCGAGAGTTTGAAAAGTTTCTATCTGGGGGTGATTTATTGAATTGAGAAAGTAATAAAGCTAAATCAGCCATAATTATACTTTTCTGTCTAGTGGTTTACGATTTACGCTTATTTCATGTCAAACTTTTTTGGCAGATGTTACAGTGAGTGTAATCTCAATCAGTCGGCTTCTTCATAAAGATAGGGCTGGTTTTAGGTAACATTATATAAATATAATATAGATTGAAATTACACTAGCTGTTCAACTTTTATATAAAATTCGAATGAATTAAGGAATTATATACAGTTTCAAAAAGCATTTATTTCACATGGATAACTTTAACCCTAAAAGCCTAATCTATCTAAGAGATACACAAAATGTAATTTTACGCGTAGGTGTACATAGGATATAATAACCTGCAAACAAAATTGTAGACTTCTTATTTAAGAATTTTCAAAGGATGCATAAGGTAGAACAATTTTTAATAAGACACAGTTTTATCGAGCGAAACAATATCGAAGTGGAATTTTTCAACAAGGACAACTATTTTTAATCAACATCAAAATCGAAAGGGAAGAGATTATAAATATGTACGACGGCGATGTATTGTTCTTAAATTTACAATCACCTCTTCAGGAAATTTAATTATTGTTACTTCATATAAAAAAACTCAGACTAATTTCATTTCGAATCCAAATTTAATAAAATATTGATTTCTATGAATACGTCTCGCAGGCATGTATACTTCTGATACTGACACTATCTGCAAGCTCTCGTCAAGCTCTGAGTTGGTTAAAAGCACGATGTGCTAACATAACCCATTAGAAAAATAGAGCGAACATTCATGTACGCCTCGCAGACGTGAAGCTTCTAAGGTTAAAATTATTAGTAGGTATATAAACTGGTTAAATGCCATCTTAAAATTTTAGTCAATAGTTACGCTGCGATCAGAATATAGTATGTTAGTAATACAAGCAAATTACTTCAACAACATTATTGCACGTATTAAGATTTCCAGATTATTATTAATCTTGTTTTTGGAAACGTATACATCATCAAACCTATTGAATATTGAAAACCAATAACCTGCCATCCTGACTATTTCTGCCTTCCAAAACTCCAGATAGTTTTGCATATCCGAAATCAGCCTTTGCCGATCATTTGGTTTTACAGATGCCTTTGTAAAATAAAAAAAAATGTTAATTGTAACTGTTTAAAGCTAGCTTCATATACTAAACTAGCTTTTGCCGATAATGCAGTAGCGATCACTCTTCGAAGGCCTCTACCAGAGGACTGGAGAAGAGCCGCTCTCGTTATTGGGCCTGGAATAGTGAAATGGGCCATTAACTCGTTCAAACCTTTTAAATCTGGTGGAATTGACGGCGTAGCCCCGCTGCTTTTACAGCGGGGTGCCGCCAATCTCATCCCTTATCTGGTAAAAATCTTCAGAGCCAGTTTGGCCTGGGGATACATTCCAGATCCGTGGACTAAGGTGAAAGTCGTGTTCATACCTAAAGTTGGAAAGAAGGACTATACATCACCAAAGTCCTTCAGGCCAATCAGCCTTACGTCATTTCTTCTGAAGACCATGGAGAAGGTATTAGACAATTATATCAGACAAGAGAGTCTCATCAACAAACCCATAACATGATACCCAGCACGCCTACCGTAAAGAAAATAATCTGTCGATTAATGCAGGCAAAACCGTGGTCGTCCCATTCACAAGAAAACGAAAACCGGATAAGCTTTCACCTCCGACCATTAATGGGAGGCTCATTCCGTTCTCGACAGAGGTCAAGTATCTGGGGGTAACACTGGACCAGAAACTTACCTGGAACGCACATGTAGACGGAATTATACAGAAGTCTAAAACAGCTTTGATGATATGTTGTCGGCTAGCGGGAAATAGATGGGGCTTGAAACCCAATACAGCCCTCTGGCTCTACACAGCCATCATAAGGCCGATGGTGTCTTACGCCTCGGTGGTTTGGAGTAGAAAAACGACACAGAGTACTATCATATCAAGACTTAACAGTCTGCAAAGGACTGCTTGTCTTATAGTAACAGGAGCTATGTCTTCCATCCCGACTGCTGCCCTTGAGGCTCTGCTAAACCTGCCGCCCCTACATCTACACATTGAAATGGTGGCGAGGGCTAGTATGTACAGGATTACCAGCATGGAGGCGAAGACATGGCTGTCAGGTAATTTGAGGTACCTGTGAAGGACTCAATATGCAACATACCAATCCTGGGGATGCCTACTGATACCATGCCCCCGAGAGTCGATTCACACAAGTCATATCTTGTGGAGATACCCACCAGGGACGACTGGTCAAACAATCGTATAGTATGGAAAAATGGAAGCCTAAAATGGTACACTGATGGCTCCAAATCCGGTCCTGAGGTAGGATGTGGAATTTATGGAGAAGCCCCAAGGAAGGCTATAAGTCTGAACATGGGAAAGTAGTCCTCAATATTCCAGGCGGAGGTGTACGCCATTTTGGAATGTGCGGCAGCCAATCTGCAAAACAACTACCTCAATCATACTATCTACATCCACTCTGATAGTCAAGCTGCACTCTTATCACTAGCATCCGACGTAACTAGATCGAAGCTGGTCGAGAACTGCAAACAGACATTGAACTCTTTGGGCAACAACAACAAAGTAGTTCTACGATGGGTTCCAGGTCACGCTGGACACGAGGGCAATGAACAGGCGGACAAACTGGCGAAGAAGGGTGCTAAAGACGCCCTTATCGGACCAGAACCTTTCTGTGGCATCCCTCAAAGCCTAACCCAGCTCACCTTGAAAACATACTGCCATTACGCAGCTATTCAACTATGGAGAAACACTCCCAGTATGAAACACTCTAAGACCCTGATTAAAACCTTCAACAAAAAGGCGGCATCAAAGGCCTTAAACTTAACCAAAAATCACCTTCGCACACTAGTACGAGCACTCACGGGACATTGTGGACTGAACAGACACATGTACAATATGGGGATCAGCGGCAGTAGAATATGCAGAGGATACAAGGAGGAAGAAGAAACACCTTTGCACATTTTGACCGATTGCCCGTCACTAATGCGAAAACGATGTATCTATCTGGGAAAGCACGTGATGTACCCAGACGATATTAAAGAACTTACGGCCAAGAAAATACTACAGTTCCTTGTAGAATGTAATCTTGACCGTGAACTGTAGTATGTGGAGATCACAATAGATCGCCAATGGTCGCAGTGATACTGGGCTGCATAAACCCATGATAATCCGCAACTCGAAACAATAACAATAGCTTTTGCCGGCGACTTCGTCCGCGTAGTAAAGTTACTTTGAGCAGCATTTCTAACGAATTTATTCATTATATCGTGTAAAATACCTGAAATAAAGATCCATCCCCTATTTCATCCCCTTAGGGGTGGAATTTATCAAAATCCTTTCTTAGGGGATGCCTACGTCATAGTAGCTTTATGCATGCAAAATCTCAGCCCGAACGGTTTAAAATTGACAAAGTTTCATACAACCTTTCATCCCCTATTTTATCCCCTTGGGGGTAGAATTGACCAAAATCCTTTCTTAGCGGATACCTACGTCATAACATCTACCTGCATACCAAATTTGAGCCCGATCTGTTTAATGGTTTGGGCTGGGTGTTGATAGATCACTATGTCAGTCAGTCACCTTTGAGTTATATATATATATAACTCAAAGGTGACTGTGATATATATATATTCTTTCTTCGCTTCAAAACATGTGATTTTTTTTGAATGAATTCTTTCTTCTTCTTTCTTCGCTTTCTTTAACTATAAGCAAGTTATAACGTGAAGAAAGCGAAGAACTTAAATATTAGTATATTAAATACTTAACAATAAACATTTTGTTGATTAAACAAAATTGCACCTTAAAATATAGAAATTATTATTTATGTATTAATAACGAACAAAGCATATATTAGAGCAGTAATTTGTATTAATTTTGAAAATACATAATAGCATTTGATAATTATCGTCAAAAACCGTAAAGCCGCAAGCTTTATAAAGACTGACGGCGAACCCATTCCAAACCTAATCCATTATATTCTATTTTTAAACGAATATCACCTATTTGGTTGAAAATGACAAATTTTCTCCTTCTTGTTTTGGTAAATTACTTTTTTCGATATACAATATGTGTACAATATCTATCTATATCTTTACACCGTACCCCTTGCGAGGTAGGCAGGAAGTACCAAAGCCACAAATAAAAAAACAAAAACAGTTACAATAATTATATATTAAATAAAAATTTGAGTATTATTTAGGTAAATATTTTTGAAAGAGTGTGTTGTGAATATCATTAATATTCAGTTTGAATTTGATATAGGAGAATCTATTCATTACGCTGACAACAAAAATACACATGAACTAATGATTGGTGAAACATGACTCGCGAAATCTTCCTTAGACGTGTTCTGAAAAATTTGTACTTGTGTTCTTAATAAGGTAAGGCAATCCGAAATTTGTGTAACATATCTGTATGTAATAATTAAAAATAGTGAAAATACGTGTTATATTTAATAATTTTACTTCTCTTTCAGCAAAGCAATCCTGTAATAAAATTAGCCTTGAACTCGATATCAAGCATAGTTGTCTCAGCATAGAGGTTCGATGAAATCAAACCTACTACAAAAGGGAAATAGTTTTTTTTATTAAAGCTCAATAGGCCACTATGCGATTAATTTGGTCAGTGTAAGAAACGAGATGACTATGTGTCTATCTCACCGAAAAGGTCTTAATAAAAATGATCACCCATCCCATAATCAACCTTTATGAAAGTTGCTTCACCCTAGTAATCACATAATAAATGCGCTGAACTCTGCGCCTTCGAGTTCCTTAACAATGTCATAAATTATTCTTAGTAATCGGCTTTATTGTAAGTACAAGGAAGAAAAACTGGGGACACTGCTACAGATGTTAGTCGATAATTCTTTCTGTTGGCCCATTACTTAACAAATCATTTCGATTAATCTCAAGAAAAAATATAAGGCAAATGGGGAAATAAGCTATTTTGATGACATCCAGAGCCGAGTGATTCGCCCGCCGGTTTCTTCGAGGTTTATCTTTGAAGTCCTGAGTTCGGGGTCAATGTGGAAAAAAAACTTCTATATTGTGTTATATTGTGGTACCTCTGTTGTCTCAGATACTTCCTAATCCACAGGGGCTATACTTATCTTGGAATCTGAATAAAATATGTAATGTTATATAATATTATTTATTTTTATGTTAGCATTTAGCGAACTATTAACGTTTATTTTGATTTTTGAGAGATATTTTTAGGAATAATCTTTATGTAACTTATGCTCTACTAAATTAAGTCCAACATCAAAACAATAAACTCTTTTAAGGTTTATAATTCTATTAAGTTTGAGTGATTGATATTTAAAATACTATTGTAAAATATTTTTTGTTTACAAAAAAAAACTTGAAAATATCATGGACACTTTATTAAGTGTGATATTTTCAAACAAAAACAGATTAACAAAGTTTGGTAAACAACTAAAGAGGATTTAGTAAAGAATTCATTTAAAAAAATCACATGAATTAAAAAACATTCTTATTTGTCGCCAGCCCATTAATGTACCCTCACCTGGGGCTTTAGTCTTCCCTATGGATGGATCGAATAAAATCGAATAGTAATAGAATAATGAAATTAATTTGACTTTAGTCCATTCAATAAAATGGCATATTTTGATTATTTTTATGATTCATATATTTTAATAAGGATATCAAGAATTTAAATCTGTCTATAATCATATTATAACATTATACAATGTCAAGGGAAATATTTTTATATATCGTTGTAGCACAAAATTGTAATAAGTTTGAAACGATAAATCTAATACAAATTACTAATCGTATTGTATAAAGCGAGTAATTTATATAAAATTAATAAAATAAAAGGTCACTAAAATACTATACTTATAGAAGTTACTGTATATAAAAACCGTTATAAAAGCCTGGTTCATGGTACTTACCAAACTCAATGGCCAACATTCATTTTACGACCACAGAAAAATGTATTATCACAAAAAGTCAAAAATCACAATGTACGTGCCAAGTCAATGTTCACTTCTAATAAGCCGATATCACTTATGCTAGTAATTTGAATTCCAAGTTTTCGTAATAACCACGACATGCGCAATAGGGTTGTCACGCAGACGACCTGCCCACCCGATCGCTCACTGAAGACTGAATCTGAAATATTCGGCAGTCCCTCAGGACGCGAATGCTATGAAAATATAGTACTTGTGATAAGTCGATTAATCGCTTCTGATGATGCCGATATCTCCGCTATTTCATTTAGCTAGGAGAGTTATAACGCCACCACTTCGGACATTATGCATTCTTATTATATTAAATCTACTTGGTTTTAAACAGAAACATCCACCAATATTAAAAAAGCATTTTTTTTTTATATTGACAACGACTGCAAAAAATGTTTCTTTTGAATGCGGGTGATGATTTTCTAGCCATGTTTTTAAACGCCCGACTTTCAAGCGTGTTAAACTGTCTTTTTAGATAAGTATTAAGAACAAACTGTAACTTGCGGCTTGGCCCACGTGATCTGGGGTTACTGTTTGCACACTGGCCTGTTATACTGGAGCCTAAGTACTTTGCCAGTGAGTATCCACCTTTATATTTTTTTATAATTAGCTTATCAATATCCCCACTGCTGGGGCATAGGCTTGCCTAAAGGATGGAACCAATTATGGAAAATCTACCAGTTGTTTTCAAAGGATTTGTTGGAAATTTTCGAGTTAAATATATTTGGCCTATTAATGTTATATTATATGGCCTATATATAATATTATATATATTATATGGCCATAAACTTCTACAGTTCATTTTAAGTGTGATAGTTGTAAATTCATTATATACTAATTAATTAATTAGTCATAAGCCTAATATTTTTGAAAGATCTATCCAACGATACTTTTCGCTATGGCAAAACCGAAAAAAATTTGGGAGGCCGGTATAGGAGCACCGAAGAAAAAAATAGTTTTCAAGATTTTATTTTACCACTTGCTAGGCATGATTAACATGTATACTTATGCAAAATTTTACCTTTCTAATAACAATCGCTTTTGCGGAATCGCGGACCGAGGTACAGATAGACTGACATGACGATGCTGTTAGGATTACCACGGAACCCTAAAAGCCGCAAAATTGAAACTGGCTTTATTTAATAAAAATCGGGAAAAAAAATAAAGACATCAAACATTAAAAAATCAAAATCCCGTTTTAAAAGTACAGTACCGTCATCTAGTGATGAATAGCGTCAGCTAAATGTAACATTTTATTGTACTTAAATGTATTTAATATAAGTAACAACGATTTAACGATTTGAATTATCCAAAACAATATTTAATCCTGCGTAAACAACTTTTATACAATAAAGCATTTATATTTACTTTTTTGTTCAATAAAATGTCAAAATAAAATAAATGAACTTAAGAATGGATATCGAAATTGAATAATGAATAATAACAATCACAAATAGAATTGTAAACAATGGTTGCTATGGTAAAGATTTAATGCACCATACGAACTTCTACTCCCATTTGCATCCCTTTATGTCCTTTTTTTAGGATAAATAAGATAGACATAATTGCTGTCACGGAATTTCTTTTAAAACTTTTAATTTTGCAATTATAATACTATACTGGAAATATTCTTAATGATTAAAGATTAAAAAATCCACTTTGTCCCTGGTACTCTGAGATGGGACAAATGAGAGTTCCAGGGACGAAATAGATTTTTAAGCATTTTTCATTAAGAAGAAGAATTTATTTTATGAAGAAGACAACTGATGTGTGAATTTAATAATTTATCCCCTTTAGAATATACACTTTCAAAATATCTTTATCAGGATGCGAAGATATCGCAGTGCATACAAAAAAATTAATCAAAACAATAAACTCCATCTTTTTATATCTGTTAATAAGATAAGTTCATTCGATAAAGAAAGTACAAAAATAAAAAAAATCATAAAAATAAGTAAAACTTGATAGAATGGTGTTATGGGGCGTTTTTATGGATCTGTGTTTTACGGGAAAACATTTCACTAACTAATTAGAGCGCTCCCTAGCCCCCAGAAAATGTAAACACATGGTAGACTTTACTCGTTCAATATTTATCAAAACCTACACAGTTCTGATATAAATAAAAATTACCCTTACATAATTACACATACACCGAAATACATGCATGCACTCTTACATTAACATACATCACATTACACACACAGTTATATGCCGTACTAGTCTGGGGTGATGCACTGGGTACTTACTTGGGGACTTACCCGCTGGCTGGTGTTAGCTAGGACCTCAATAGCGTCGTAGCCGCGGCGCGACGAGAGGGATTGTGCCCCTATGACGGGCCTGAATTGTCCTACCCGCTCTTCGGAGCTATGGAGGGGCGTGATTCGGCACCTGTATGGGTCTTCCCAACCGGACAGGCAAAGACTGGAAATGCACAATTGCGCATTTTCAGTCTTTAGCCAGGGGCAGTTTGGCCGGTTTGCAGGCTGGTTAGGCATTGCACGGGGGTGCATCTCAAATGTCTCTGAGACGTATCCCCAAGCCGCAGAGGGACTCACCTCGCATGTGGTAGGCCGAAACGGGACTGAACAATGCGAAAAGTGGTCTCCGAGTTGTCTCCGTGCATATTTCAGGCTGTTATTCTTTTATCGTCATCATTAGCCTTTAATGCCCCACCTTGCTATGAATGGAATCGATCAAATCGAATAGGGAGAACGGGACATGATTCACCTATGGACCAATAACTTACAGTGCCTCCCGAAACGTTTAATTTGTTTACAATATGTATGTATTTACGATTCTCTCAATGTATTCTGGCTACTGAAATTTAATTGACTTTTATTTTGCAAACATTCTGTTACTGAAGATATTTATACACACAAAAAAGAGTATTTTGGTCAAACTTAAGTGTTGGAATCATTCACTAATATATTTAGTAACTGTTTTGAATAAGGAACGATGCGGTTTTCCTTGAATCCTTTAATATTTTGTGTATGTAATTGGTCGTGTTTGTTAGTTCGGAAAATCGCAAATCCGTATAACTGAGAGCCGGATAACTGTTATGTCACTAACGCCAGAATAATAGAGGATCGACAAATTATAAAGACTGTGCTGAATAACGCCACTTCTCCGAGTTAAACTAACAAATCAACTTCAGGAGACAAATATACAAGACGTAAATAAACGAAGTTTCTTCTGAAAGATGTGTGGAGAAACTCTTAATGACCATTTCAGCCCTTGTTTAATGAATATGGATGTCAATTTAATATTCATGTTCAACGATGTAGGCGACATTCAGCTCAAATTGTAAATGAGTATATTCATGACGTTATCATCAATTACATGGACTACCAAGAAGAGAGATGCCAAGGGTAAACGTTTCGAGCCTTTTTAGCTGAGGAACAAAGAGTTATGGAGCTTTTTAGAATTGGAATATTGTTTTAGCTGCAGTTCCAGTTCTGGCTTCCGACTGCAGACAAGCGGCTGAGCTCTTAAAACCAAATTTTTGACATGGTATTCTCTTTTGTGTTGTGTCACGATATATTGAGTGTATAATGCATCCGCAGTCGTTAAAGCCCACAAATCTGCACTGGGCTTTGATGCACGTGATGGGTGGCCTTTCCATCTGATGGGAACAACTGTACCACAGATGTAGAGACATTAATATGCTAGTAATGATATTTAAAGTCCATTTTAAAAGAACAAACTCAGTGGATGTCCTGGAATATTGTATAGAAAACTCGATCAACATCATTCACAATAGTCCGGATTGATCTGTGAGAAATGTAAAAAAACTTGGTTTTGTGGTAGTCTAGTAAAATTTTTTTTTTCATTGATTGGTATTTTTTATTTGCGAATATATTTACGAATCAAGTTTCATTTTAGTATTATTTAGTGGGCACTTCCACTCATGGAGTTATATAATTATGTTGCTGACTAGAGTGAGCAAGAAGTATGATAAAAAAGTTTGCTTATAAGTAGATAATAAAAAAATAAAAAAGGTTTGCAATACTATACAATAGTGAAAAATGTGTTTATGTATCGCATGTTTTGATCACGTTATAATCTAATGCTATATTTTATCGTTGATCTACAATTGTGAGGTTTGGCAAGAAGTAACGTTTTACAGCCGCCATTCATAAGTTTGCCAACAGCGCGAGAGTGGGTGTTGCGAATACCTACAGTTATGTGTCGACCAATTTTGGTGTTTGTTGAGGACATTTTTTTTCAAGTCGATGCCTGGATATTTTAACGTATGATTGTTGTAAAATGAGTTCTTTTTATAATCCATGACTTCTTAATTTTTTGAGAAAATTGAAAATGATGTTTGAACTACAATTGAATTTATGAAAAAGAGTTTTTTTTTAATATCATATAAATTAATTAAATAATTTTTCCATTTATGAAACAATTTTAATTAGATTTCTACATTAGATTCACTCAATTTTGCCGAGTATGAAACAAATAAAAATTGGTAAAATGACAATTTTAATGATTTGTTTTTGTTTAAATATAACCTTTTTAAGATCGGTAAAACCAGTTTATAATAATAATAATAAATAAATAAAAAATAATTATAAAAAATCTTCATTGTTCCTACAAAGACTACCAAAGGCATTCGATAGTATTCCACACTCTTGGTTACTTGAAGTTCTTAAATATATAAAGTTAACTCTGCAATAGTTCAATACACAAAACCTATAATGCCACCGTATAGAACCACATTTTGCCTCAATAGCTACCATAATAATATTGTCTCTAAAGAAATATCAATTAAAAAAGGTATTTATCAAGGTAATTCTTAGAATAATAGTTCTGCCTGGCACCAAATCCACATATCTGCTGAATAACCAACATACAGATGTTTTTTTTAGCATAATAGTACTTATATTTAATTAACTCACTTAGTTTACATGGATGATATTTAAATGAACGCAAAAACAAACAAAGAGATGGAAAACTAATAAAAGTTACAGTCGAATTTAGTAGAGATATTAATATGTAATTTTGTTTAGATAAATGCATATAACAAAGGGCAAAATCTGCAGCGGTGATTACCCGGTAGATAAAAAATACCCTACAAGCCAAATAATAACAGCAATGGAACCAAATGACGTTTATAAGTAGTACTTGGGATATAATCAAGTCAAAGGTTTATACCACGAGCAAGTCAAACAAAAACTTAATAGTAAATAAAAGGAAAGAGAATAAACATCTGCAAAATCCGATCAACCGGGAAACACCTAATAAAAGCAATCAACACCTATACTATACCTGTGCTTACATTCTCATTTGATGTCATAAACTGTAGCAAATCTGATGTAGTTCCGATTAAAAGAATTATTCTACGATAAAAGACAATAGACAGACTACCATCAAGGACAGAATAAGGGGTTTTATTAATTTATAAAATTTATGGCGAAAGCAGATCTCCAATAAAAATCTACTTCATAATACAATCTTACAAAATGATTATCATTATACACCATTAAACCTACATAATGTACCAATAAACCTACACAGATAATCCCTTGCCAAACACGCTTGAAAACCCAGAAGAAATAACAAAGGAACAATGGCGCAAGAAGGTGCTGCATGGACGACACTATAGTGATAATTAACAGCCATTTACAGATAAGGACCCATCAAACAAATGGTTAAAAATAGACTCATTATTCCCGGAAGCAGACGGTTTTATTGTCGCAATTCAGGACTAAAGCATCAACACAAAAAACTAAAGGAAATACAAAATTAAAGATCCCACAGCTACATATGACAAATTTAGAAAACGCTGCATTCAATCTGAGACTATTCAGCATATTACTGGCGCGTGTGCTCACCTCGCAAGAAACCGATTACACCTGCAGACACAATTAAATAACGAAAATTATTCACCAAACTATGTATTGCACAGATGATTTTTCAAATCCGAACCGGCAAAGTTTTACAGAGACGCAATCCAATATTTGTCTAATCGGTGGCGTATATTGGTAGATAACAACAGTGATTACATTTTGAATGATTAGCTATTATTACAGAAATAAATTTTTATGTTACACGTATTGCTCATTATTTAATAACCAACCCGATAGTTAGGTCTATGTGTATCTTTTTTATCAGTTAGACACAAAAAGTTCATCCTAAATTTTTTATAAGTTTAAGACTTTCTCGTGATGAACATAATAAATGCCTTACTAATGATATTCGTTCTAAGCTCCTTTCACACTTTTACAATCGTTTTTTTTTTTATCTCAAGGAGTTTCCTCGTCAGAAGCGAACCTATTAATGTTTCAAAATATATAAGAAATACTTTATACCTTCCGGCCGTGGAGCTCGCGGATCAAGGTTATATCGTACAGCCACTTGTAAAACAATAGAGCCTATTGTTTAACGTATAAATTGCATCCCTTTGAAATGCAGAGAAGATTCTCGCCGAAGTGCTATGAAACATAATTATATATATTTCCCCTCTTTCAGGAAAGGTTTTACATATTTTTTAGCAATAAGTTGTTATACATAATCATTTCGTTGTGTCTGCAATCGCACGAAGTAAGTAATGTCCTTGTAAACTTTATTATAATTAGGTTTAATGACGCTTTTAAAGCTCTAATAATTATCATGTGTTCATGGGTAATGTCGCTTAAAACTCATGTCATTATTAATGATAGTTTGAACAACTGGCTGTTAGTGAATTAAGTTTATATTAAACTTTAGGTTATCGCGGGTCGTTTTTTTTTAAACCTTTTAGACGCTATAGCAGAGTAGCTCACATACCGGTTTCAAGGTGCCGCCATCTCTGAAGTCCCCGGTTCGATTTCTGGCCGGGTCAATAAATAAAATAACTTTTTATATAGTCTCGGGTCTGAGTGTTGTGTTAACTTCGTAGATTAAGATATCCATGATACATGTGCTTTATCTACTTGATTTGAGATCTGTGATTTTTTAATTATTTATTAGTATATATTGCACCGTCTTATTAAACTATTAGGTACATAATACCACGGCTGACTAGTAAAAATACCTAATGGCATTAAGTTTCTCATTAGTGCACCTTAATTGTGCAATAAAGTTTAAATAAATAACTAAATATACATAAAATATACACTATACAATCAAATTGAGAACGTTTTGTTTGAATTCACTAAAAAGGTTTAAAGTTTACTCAGTCCGAAGAAACGGCGTTGAGGGAATTGTTTTCACTTTATCACATACATATGAAAGCAGATAACGTTCCCGAAGGAGCATACCCACTCCCAGTTAGTGAGTGGATGTTAACTAGTTAGTAAAAGTTAGGTTTCGATGTTGTTTCATTCAATAGACTTATTCATAGTGAGTTGTTGATTCGAATCAGGGTTCTATTTTATAATAAAAAATATAATTATAAAAAACAAAAAGGTGAAATAATATATAATTAGTTTCAAGCCCAGAAAAACAAGAAAAAAGAAGAAAAAACAAGCCCAGTAGTTTTCAATGTTATTGAGTACTACTGAATAACTGCTCTATTGAAATAGTTTTTAATTCTATAGACACATAAAACATATCATAAATTCAAAAATAGAATAGAAGGATCAATATTCGGAACCCATTCAAATTAATTATACGGGGCTCCGTTGATTGGAATGGATATTAGCTTTGATTCCAGTGACAAACTTAAGTCAACCACAGCTCCGTCCAAAGTATGTAGTTCTTGGCACTTAAAAGATTAATAATTTGCGAACGGCTCACTATATCTAAAAACAGTCTTCGCACACTTCCAATATTTTTCTAAAAAAATCCCCACTTTACATGTAGGGTAGGTACTCTAAAATAATAATTTGGACTGTTATATATTTAGTAACACTCGCAATTTTGAGACAAATTGATTGACGTATAAATCATCAAAATTGGCAAAGCGGTTTGGTCTCTACAATGCCATAAAAGAACAAACATACTGACAGAATCATAAACACATTAACTTCCTTTGCGTTGCGCAGTTGTGTAAAAAGAATCTGATTTTAATCCTTATAGCGATAAAAGAAATGCATAATCCCTGGATAATAAATGGATCACTCGTAACCATTTTTCGAGTCTGTCTAATTCATCATGCTACGGCTGGACAGATGTGAAATACAGTGGAAATAGAACAAATAACTTTTGATCTACTAACTGATGCAGTCACATCTTTGCGAAACCGTAATGATCTAATGAAGAATTACCTTTTTTAAATTATCCAAATAAATAGAGTGTTATTTATGTGTGGACGGTACTTTTAAAAGTGCTAATATATGTCGGAAAGTCATTCGGGACCGGCGGAGAGTTAAGTTGGTCATCATCCGTCATCCGACTAGTGTTCGAGATATTCTTTCGAAATAAGATCGTAGATAGATCACAAATCAGTTATTTAATTGAATTAATTAGTTGTCTAATCGAAATACATTAATAATAACGTATTGCAAACGGATTGCGATACGAAACGCGGAGAGTTCTGTGCTTGCGTCCGCTCAATATGGCCGCACAACGTAAAGTGCCATCTTCGAACAAGCATAGACCACTCCCAAGCGATGACAGCCGTCAATGTCACAACTTGACGTTTCGCAAAGCACCATAGATCTTGACAGATGACAGCTGCAGGTGACAGATGGCGTTTCGCACAATCGAAGGGCCTTCTCGCCGACATATATATATATTTTTATAACAGTTGTCAAAAAAATATGAGAATGTTCCAAATACAAGTTATCATCCTGAGGTTTGTAACTCAATCCCTTAATCGAATTTTACGAGCTATACCCGGATGAAAACATTAAGCTTAACAGTTATCTCAAAAATATCTGTCCATTGTTATTTCGAATAAAGAATGTAGAAGTTAATAAATGAACAGTCATCACCAGTCTATTAATGTCCTACTGCTGGGGCTCAGGCCTACCTTATGCATGGAATCAAATCAAATCGTATAGGAAGAAAGGGCCATGGGCCACTACGTGGGCTCACTGCACTTTGGTGATTGTTAACGCAGAATCAGCCGGGATAAACGGGTTAACGTACTTTCTGAAACACGGAGGAGTTCAAGATATGAAATTTTTGGTCACCCACCCTATGACCGGCCTTGCGAAAGTTGCTTACCAAACGTATCGTAGACCGAGCGCCATGAAGCTCCTCTAAATATAAATGGACAGTAATAAATACCATTTAATATCCCAAACATGAGTCTGTAAAAGTTATCATGTTATTTCTCGCGCTGAAAACCACAAAAACCTTTTTCACCAAACAACTCGCTAAAGAAACTTCACAAACAAATCTATTGAAAAAGTCACGCCGATGTCTATTGTACTTTAGAAATAATATTAGTTTTCAGCTGCCGACGACTTATGTAAAAGCTTCGTAATGGCTATACAGTTTTTTTTTGTCGATCTCTAATAAAGTCAACGTTTCTTTAAAAAATACATTTAACGAATGCTAATCTCGGGATGAGCCTTGTGCTTTCTTCAACAATCATGCAAATAAACGAATGTTTTTAAATAATACCATTAAGATTAGTCGAATCAAAATCTTTTAGATGTACTTATTTAAACAGATTTTAAATGAATTAGTTCACTTAATTTGAATATATGAGAGATAATAAGGTTTTGTAAGAAAAAGCACATCAAATATATCATCATCAGTTCCTTTACTTTCATACTGCAGGGGCTCAGGCGTTGCTTATGGATGATTAAGGAGGATGGGCCATGACTGTCCACGCTGGCCCAATGCTGTTTGGAGAGTTCTAACGACTGTAAATTCTGTCGGGACTAATCGCTTAACGTGCCTTCTGAAACCCGAGATAATAATGATTGGTCACCCATCCCATGACCGAACTTTGATAAAGTTGCTTAACAATAATGTTCCAGGGCCGCGGCGCTTATCCAATACGACACCTAGCAACTCAGATAGACATTAGTAGATTTAAAATGAACTAGTAATAGTAAAGAACAATAAAAAGTAGTACCATTAATTATTGACAGCTAAAACCAATTAATAACAAGGCGTACCTTTATCAAATCAAAAAATACTATTTTCATCAAATAAAAAAAACTCAAATTTAACTAATAATAAATACTTACTATATCCACTCATCATCACCAGCCCTTTTACGTCCCCATTGCAGGGGTTAAGGCCTTCCTTATGGATGGTTAAGGAGGATGGGCCATGACCCTCCACGCTGGCCCAATGCGTGCAATTGTAGGGTATTAACGACTGCAAATGCAGCCAATGGCTTATCGTGCCTTCCTATCATCATCATCATCATCATTTCAGCCGAGAGACGCCCACTGCTGGGCATAGGCCTCCCCCAAAGATCTCCAAAACGATCGGTCCTGCGCTTCCCGCATCCAGCGGCTTCCCGCGACCTTCACCAGATCGTCGGTCCACCTTGTGGGGGGCCTGCCAACACTGCGTCTCCCGGTACGCGGTCGCCACTCCAGGACCTTACCGCCGCAACGGCCGTCAGTCCTGCGAGCGATGTGCCCTGCCCACTGCCACTTGAGGTTTGCAATTCTTTGGGCTATGTCGGTGACTTTAGTTCTTCTGCGGATCTCATCATTTCTAATTCGATCTCGCAAAGAAACCCCGAGCATAGCCCTTTCCATTGCTCTCTGAGCGACCTTGAGCTTCCTTATGAGGCCCATCGTAAGCGGCCACGTCTCAGCACCGTATGTCATCACTGGCAACACGCACGAATTAAAGACTTTTGTCTTGAGACACTGCGGTAGATGTTCCGAGAATACACTGCGTAGCTTCCCGAACGCTGCCCAGCCGAGTTGGATCCGTCGACTTACCTCTCTCTGGAAGTTGGATTTACCTAATCGGACTATTTGTCCCAGGTAAAGGTACTCGTCGACAGCTTCCAGTGTAGAGCCTCCAACATTCACTGGAGTGGGTACGACATGGGAGTTTGACATTATTGCCTTCCTAAGCACAGAGATAAATATTTTTTGTCACCGATCCCGTGACCGACCCTTGCGAAAGTTGCTTAACGACTACGATCGCGGGCCGCGGCGCTTATCCACTACGCCACCGAGCTACTCCACTCAATTATACCCACTAAATATCACTAAACTCATGCATTCCATGGAACTTTTTACATAGCCACTGACAAAGTTTGAAACGTTGGCTGCATGAATAATTGGTGAAGTTGAAAGAGTTTAAAATTGAACTGTCTATTTTCGTGAATATTAATTTTACGGATTCTGGTCGGTATATTTCGTAATTTGAAACGAATTAAGCATTTCAAGCGTCTTTACTCATTTCCAATAAAATTTATGACGATGGAAAATGATTAACAATGTTACCCGTGTACGATGTACCTTCCCGTAGTTGAAAGAAATTTTAAATTGGTCCTGTAACTCCGGAGCCGATTCAGCCAAACAAACAAAGGCACGCATGCAGTTATTTATTTATGTATTTTATGTTGTATATTAACAAATATAGCACTTTGCACTTCTGCTCTTTATCGTCTTTATTCGGTGAAATCATAATAAAAATGTGTTTAAATTTTTTGCTTTTCTAATTCTTTTATTCTCTAGATTTATAGGAACTTTTGTTCTTAAAAATCATTATTTTTACAATTTTATTTAATTACCCACTTATATTTATAGCTTTAGAGCGCAATAGCGTTATCTAAAAATGGTTCTTCTAATGTTCTCTGCAAAATGCCAACATCAAAGCAATTATGCTGTAGTGCAATGATTAGGATAATAACATCACATTGAAATTTGATACATTCGAGTAGTATATGTTGTACATCATCAAGAGTGCCACACTTCACAGTTGGACGTTTGTGTTTTCTTCATAAGAAAAGCGAATTTGGTCATCAGAACGCAGTCTATGTGCTAGTATACCTAATCGTGTAAATTGATGCCTAGTGGATAATGATTATTAATGAATGAATACACTTTATTGCGTACAATTACAGTTATACAAAAAATTTGCAATCAAAAACAAACACAAAAGGTGGCCTTATTGCTAAGGTAGAAATTTCTTCCCGGCTACCCTTGACTGAAGAAAATATACCAATTGAAGAAACGAGTAAGTAGTGGGTTAATCTGTGATAAATATAAATTTACTACTACCTAATTACTACAAAACAGAGAAAAAAGTATATTAAAGCAATCGATATATGAAAGCAAAAAAGTAAAAATCAGCTCTATTATTCTGTTAAAACAGCTTCAAACTTGATAACGAACTCAGCACTATTCCCGAGACAGTGCTAGTTTCAATGAAATAAAACTTTTATTACAAGTCAAGCCTCTATGCTCTTACAGCGTTGATCATCCTCGACCATTAAGCTGTTTTTATAACAGAATAGCACAGCAGGTATATCCGTATTTGATTATAATTTATCAAAAATTAATTGTAAGTAAAATAAATAATAATTGCCATCTGTAAACGGTATGTTACGGATCACAAAACACATCACGATAGTTTACAATCTCATAAGATTGCTTATAATCCAGTAATTTTAACAATTTTACGGTGACTTAGATAACTCAATATCGAAAATATTGTCTCTTATATAAATAAGCTTTTCATCCGTCGATATAAAACAAAACAAACGCTTTATTATTGTTGCTTCAATTAAGATTTTGTATAGATCTTTCAATTATATGGTTCATAAAATTAAAGAAAACCGAAGCAAGATTACCATTGCAAATTAATTCGGTAATGAATTTTATTCAGTCTTCATTAAGGTCTGGAGGAGGAATATGCAAACTCCGATAATTGCTTGGAAATAATAACAACTTAAGTCAATATTGTACTTTAAAAATTATATAGGAAGCGAAGCTGATATCATGATGGACGGTTGCATTTTTAATATTCGCATTATGAAAGTTCACCGATTAATTTTATAAATTTGCCTGTGTTTTATTCGAAGCCATAATTGTTTGCAATCCCGGTGACTGCTCTAACTAATATTAGCTCCCCGAGAATTTTTCTTTATGATCAATAATACAACATTTTGCTTCAATGATAAATTAAAATTGATAAATTGATTTAATGATCTTTAACGTTATAATTTATTTGACATTATGTCTATTTTGACTATTTATTGAATAATTTTACTCAGTAAATAGTTTTGTGTAGCAATAGGATTGAGTCGTTTTCGTCCGTGGGAGATTACCCTGAGTGACCCCACACGTGATCCGGGGTGGTGCTAAACAAGCGACAACATACTGGTGGTAGGCTTAAGCCGTGGCTAGTGACCACCCACCGAACAAAGCCGTGGCGCCAAGCGGCCTAGCCGTGTTCCGCCACGATGTTCGGTGACGCCGTTAGTGGAGATAGGTCGAAGCGGTTGTTCCTTTGCTCGATGCCGATTTCTTTCTTGTGTCTAGCAGGCGGCATCGGGTAGCTGGTCATGGAGGGTAGCGGGCCTCCAAAAGGAGGCCGTTTGAGCTGGCCCCCACATTCCGGGATGTAACCGTACCGGTCACGGACCACCTTGACCTTCTTGGTGTGACTTTATCTTCAACGCTCAATTTTGGCTCATACATTGAGTCTAAAGCTCAGCTAGCAGCGAAAAGCTCGGTATACTCTCGAAGGTACTTCACGCCGGAACAGCTGCTTATACTATATCAAGCGCAAGTGCGGTCCTGCATGGAGTACTGCTCGCACCTTTGGGATGGTTCTGCCAAATACCAGCTTAAAGCATTGGAGACCATCGAGAGGCGTGCCAAGAGGCTCATTGGAAGCGACGCTCTTTGGAAAAAGAGAGTACTAAGTCTTGAACATCGCCGCAAAGTCGCTGGTCTATCGGTCTTCTTTCGGTTATATTTCGGCGAGTGTGCATCGGAATTACACGACTTAATTCCATCATCCCCTTCTTATTATCGTACAACCAGGGGTACTGGGAAGCGTCACCGCTTTACTTTGGAGATTCTACAAACTCGCACCAAGCGATTCGCCTCTACATTCATCGTGCGAACTGCGAAGCTGTGAAATTCGCTACCGGGCTCGCTGTTTCCGGGCTAATACAATCTAGGACTCTTCAAGTCAAGAGTGAATCGATTCCTTCTAGGCAAGCACGCTCCATCTTAGACCACTGCATTGCTTACCATCAGGTGATCTGTGGTCAAGTGCTTGCCTATCTAGAATAAAAAATAATGATACTTATTATGACATAGGATATCATTATTTATTAATTTTGATAAATTTTGTATTCACAATACTATACTAGAAAATATTCTTATTGAAGAATGCTTTAAACATCCACTTCATCCCATCTCAGAGTATCAGGGACAAAGTGGATTTTTAAGCATTTTTCATTAAGAATAAAGGATATGATTTTGTAATTTTATCATCAATATTTGCTGATTTTTAATTGTATATCCGTTTACAGTAACATGTTTAAAGTAAATAAATTATGATTATCGAATGTGATTAGTCTTCTATATCTTTTTTGTCTTAGGACAGAATTATAGAAGCATTTCAAATCATACAGTTTTTGCTTCGTTGACGTCAAACAACTTGTTTCGGCATCACCACAAATTGCCAGCCGAGTAAATTTTTTATTTTATGTATTTATTTTATAACTTTTAAATAACTATCATTACAGGTGTAGCCCAATGCGATAGTGAAAAAAATTCAAATAACAAAATTACATTCAAATGTAACTATTTTTAATGAAAAAAAAAAGTCAGTATAGCATCGCGAATGCAAAATTGATCAAGTATAACTAATTTCACAATAAAATCACTCACGTATTTAACAAATATTAAACAACGCAGTGTTTGTTAATTCATTCAGTGAACATACGAATATATTTATTCGATCAGCGATAAGGTTAAGAGTGCGGTATGCCCGCGTCAAAGGCGCCTGCATCATCAGGTTGGTGCGCGCGCGCTGCACAAACAACAAATGTGGTTTTCGACGTTGCCACACGTAGCTGTCCGGTAAATATTGACTCCAATATATCAAGGATTATGAAATTCCTCTAACAATTTTGAAGATATAGGAAGCCAGTGTAAGCTCCTTCTTGACGCTAAGTTCGTTGTACCCAACCATTCCCAATATAAATAAGGTTGGTTACATAACCGGATAGAAAGGATACATAATCTATACAGTCTCATATACAAAAATTTAATAAATTTATTTTGTAATTTTTCGAGCGTAGAAATATATTTGACTTCATACGGTGACCAAACGACTGAATCACATTCTAACTGACTCCTAACCAATGTATTGTAAAGTGCAACAATAGCTTTCATATTAGTAAAGTTACGAACAGTACGTAAAGTGTATCCTAGAGTTAAATTTAAGCTAACTATTGAACTGTTTTCTGTCATGGGGTAAAAGTGTTCTTTGGTAAAGTGGCTGACATATCTGATTTTAAGGTTCCATCATTTCTGGATTCCTTGTCGCTTCAATTTAGAAAATAAATTTTCGATTGATTTGTATAAGTCTCACAGTATAGTTTTTGTATTACATTTTTAAAGAACTTTGTCCAAGGTCGTTTGATAATCAAGGAAAACCCAAGAGGATATATATGATGCAAAGTTCATTTTTGTCTCTCCGTAGATTTCGATGCATTAGGTATCTAGTGAATTCATCGTAAAATTAATAAGATTTTGATGTAATAGAAACCAGACCTAGTCTAGATCATGAATAGGTAGATGAAATATTTGATTTGGAATTGCATGCTCATGTAATATTTGTCTTTACCCGTAACACACTCTTGTGGACTGATTCTGAAATTTTAAAGTTGGTGCATGCATATGTGACAATAGATGTGATGCGTAACGTCAAAACTGACAAATATATGAAATTATCATTCAACCTTGCACACACGACAGATAATCCGTCACATACTAACTCATACTTCCATGAGACGCTCGACAAATCTTCCATTATATCTATACTAATATTATAAAGGGGTAATGTTTCTTAATTTGTTTGTTTTTTAGGTGTTGTCTTACCTTTGGAAATACTGATCGGATTATGAATATGCTTTCACTTATGGGAAGCCACATCACACGAGTGTAATATAGACTATAATCTACGCGGGTGTAATCAGCTAGTCTTAAATATTATTATTATTACTATAGGAAAAATTCACTGTCTTACGTAAACTATAAAGTCAAATTAATTTTAATATAGTATACAAGGTTGTTGTTCGTGTGAGCGTAATACAGAGGTGGAATATGTATCTTTTGTTTGCATTTAATAATGTAAATTACTAAACTGGTTTAAAAAATTGTTTCAACAACGGTTAGCTACATAATACGGGTTGTAATTTACGTAGGCCTCACAGGAAAACAGCTATTTATTGACATTTTGAATATACGTATGTGACGAGTTCGATGTAGGCAAATGCATAAAAGGCTGACTAAGCTTGAAAATTTGATTTATTTGAGGGTAAAAGAAAAACACGTTGCTGAGTTTCCGTAATAGATAAATCTTCGTAGATGTTTCACAAAGATATACTTTTAGATTTACATTTTCTTATTATAATAACTTTATTATTATTAGATTTATATATTTTAATTTATATGATTCAATTATCATGTTTACGCCAAATGATTTTTTTACGAACTAACATTCATGAAGACCATATGGTATTACTCAAAATTTCAAATTACGATAGGTGAATAATAAAAAGAAATTATATTGAAAATCAAAGACAATAAGTTTGCATGCGGATACCTAGGATGAAATTAGTGGTCAGTGGTACGATACCTGGCTCTTCAACAGCACAGTTGGCGCACAAGTATAAGAAACATATCAACTTACGCATTTATAATATTAGTAAGGAAAGATTTAAATAACAAGTGTACGTCTCCGTTTTCACACGGATACAATTTACATAATTATAGTTTGCACAGAGTTCGTATCTTTTTTTGACATGCTCATCTATCGTCGTAATAACATTCATAAAAACCTTCACAAATAACACCTATACCTTCCGTCCTTATGAAATACTCTAGTCAGTTAGTATGTTTTAGAGTTGATTGTGATCAAACGATAATTAGACATTTCTTGAGACTTTATTATAAAATACGAAGCGACACTAAAACAAGTTATCTGACATTAACAAAGCAAGATGTCATAAATCGATCATGTTTTATCATATCATCATAAAAATATAGACATTGTCTGACCCCAATATAAGTAAGTAAAGCCCTTTTCATACCTATTGAAATTTAAAACGTATTATGAAGCTAACCGTTGTTGAAATTATTTTAGAAACCAGTCTAGTAGGACACTATCCAATGCAAACAAAAGATACATGTTCCATCTCTGTATTATGCTTACATGGACAACAACCTTGTCTACTAACTATATATTAAAATTTGATTTAATAGTTAATACCTAGCGTATGATAGTATTTTTCTAATAGTAATAATATTTAAGACTAACTACTTCCCTGCGATTAAACCCGCGTAGATTATAGTTTATATCACTCTCGCGTGATGGAGCTTCCCATGGGTGAAAGCATTTTCATAATCGGATCAGTATTTCCGAAGATAAAATAGCGGATAAACAAACAAATTAAGAAACGTTACCTCTTTTTAATATTAGTATAGAATTAAGTCATAGGCTGCAAATATAACGGAAGAATTGGCAAGCGTCTCAAGGAAGTATGTGTTAGTACGTGATGGATTATCTGTCGATGTACAAGGTTCAAAGTCATTTCATATATTTGTCAATTTAGATGTTCCGCAATACATATTTTCTCAGATTCACACTCAGTCCACACGAGCGAAGTTACGGGTAAAGACAAGTATTATATGAGCATGCAATTCCAAATCAAATCTTTTATCTATTCATGATCACACTAGGTAAGCTTTATATTACATCATAATCTTATTAATTCTACGATAAACTATGTACTAGATACCTAATGCATCAAAATCTACGGAGAGACAAAAATGAACTTTGCATCTAAATATTTCCTCTTGGGTTTTTCTTGATTATCCCACGACCTTGGACAAAGCTCTTTAAAAAAGTAAAACAAAAACTATACTGTGAGACTTATACAAATCTTTGTCGCAAAAATAATATTAGTTTAGCACTTAATCTGAGAACTCTTGACCTCCACTTGATTTGACAACCTCACCGGTCGAATTATTCTGATTGTATCATAATAGTAAACATTGAAATGTTTGTTTGAATTAACTTAAAAAAGGTTTCGCTTACAATTTCACATTCCAAAAAGTAAAAATGTAAGCTTTATGGTAGTATTGGTGATTCAAAAACACATTTTGATATTAGATACAAATATTACAAATCGACATCATTTGACCAGACTAAGCTGTTCCAAGCACTTGTAGTAAGTCGAACTCTATGTCAATGCCATCGGTTCATAAATTTACGACGGGATACCTTGTACCGAGAAGAACCGGCAAGAAACTCGGCATAGGCTGCTTCTTTCTCTTTGTTTTATTTTTATACAGAGTCGTCAAAATTGAAAAATGATTTCGTTAAATTATGAAGTCACTTTCCATCACAATATTACAAAATATAAAAAAATATATATTCACTCGTCAATCAGGTCACTAATAATTTAAAGGTCACGGGTTCGAATCCCAGCTCGGGGTATCTGTGTCTGGTGGATTTTTTAAGTGTTTTTACTTAGAATATTTATCGGTATAGCATTGTGAATGCAAGCTTGATAAAATAAAATAATTGTAAAGATTTCGCGCTAATGATTTTTTTCTTTGGTTTTCCACGCGTACACGATAACTTGAACAGCCTATATTACCAAAGTCTTAACGTCCACTTAGTAACTTACTATCCAACTGTTAAATAAAATATTGGAATAAAATTTTGTACGTATTCAGATAGATTTTACAGAATAGTCAGTCGGTTTCAAAAATTACACAAGTATTTCAATAGCAATGTGAACATAACCAAGGATTTTATACAGTCACTCATATACGTGCGGCATTTCCTGATTCTCTTTACAACTGTACATTAAATATTTTTGCATGTCTGTTTGTAGAAACAAATCTCCGATTTTATTAAACGAATTTTAATAGTTCCTTTCTTATTTAAAGCTATGAATCCTGAACGCAGTTAAGGCAACGATTAATTTTGGTGACTGATCTCCATCAAAATACTAAGAGACCGACGAAACAGGAAGAGATACAGAAATGGCGTCATGACAAAAATGTGCCATATGGGGAGCATATTTTGCTGCATGATTAAAATTTGAAGATTGAAAACATCCATGTGGAACTCTAAGAGTCCACTGCACTATAACATATTCAGAAACACTGTCTAAACAGAAGTTGTTTAAAGTAATGAGTATTATCTGCTGACTTATAAAAATCGGAGATCTGAAACTGTGTTGCGAAATTTCAGTAGACCACTATTAAATATACAGGACTTGCAAAAGCAAAAGTCTAGTGTTTAGTCCGATGAGTATTTTCTGTTGCACGATTAAAATTTGGGACATCTGATGTATCTCTCAGAGCTCAACATCACTATAACATTTAAAGGAATGACGCATCGACTGCTGACTTTAACACCACCAGCTTATAAGTTTTTACATATTTCACTTTGCTGCTCTAGGTAGAATGTATACAGTTTCTCTCAATAATAGGCTGTTAGTTTTTGCGCCTGCTGCTCCATACATTTCGAAGACCAACTTCATTTAATTTTTTAAAACTGTTGATGATGTCGAGTATCTTACTTTTAAAGCAATTTGCATGGCTCTTCAACTTCTTAACGAGGACCAATACTAGGACAGCACTCTTAAGGAAATATGATTAGTGATAGTCTTCATTCCTTACGTCGTTTTTTCATTCATTCTAGCCGCTTTTTCTCAACTTCTTACTATAATCTCATCAGTTGTTCGCATTGGAGTTCAGATGGTCCTGCTTAGCGGTAACAACTCACAATTAGTAATGCCCTTCCAATCCCACCATACTCCCGTGAGTATGGTGGGATTGGATTACGTGATACCATTATCACGTTGTTGTGAGTTAACCCGAGTTTTGCCACAATCTTTGAAGCCTGACCGACTGATCCAATTTTCATCACCACTTATCAGCTTCTTAAAATATAATTCGGTTTCATTATGCCGTAATAAAGATTGTTATTCTTTATTACGAGTTCACGGTTCAGTGAGCTCGCGAGGTACCTAAATATTCAACTTTTTACTGCGCCCAGGTTTTTTCAAATGTACCAAAACTGTTCTGTGTTCAATCCCCAGTTCTTCAGCGACTTCGTAACTCGTATGTCAATCTTGGTCCAACTTTATCGATACCAGGGCGATTGGAGCGACGTACACTCTGACATCAAAATTTCTGGACTTAAAAACGCTTAAACCAAATTTTGCTACTCTTACAAAAACAACACTAGGTTCATTGACGTCACCTATTTGTTTCGCGGCTTGCCTTGCATTTTTACCTCTATTGTAATAAACTTTTAAAATCACATTACTTATCCTTGATTCGATACAGTCATTTTGAAGGTAAGGGAAACAAATGAAAATTACACATTTTTCTAATTTGAATGCTTGAAAATGAAAGATTTCATTACAAGTTTATGCATACTATATACGAGAAGACTTTTCCCCCAACTTAATATATTCCAAATTTCAACTGCATCGGACATTGAGAATTAGCTCAAAAATTAGCATGAAAGATTATTCCATACTAATCGATATAGTTAAAAGCCCGAATATACAACAAAGTCTGCGATGATTCAGATTTGTATTTCTTTATCAATACTACAGTTTCGACTTATTAAACGTTTTTACAGTCTTCCACTATGAAATATAAATCATAAATATCTGCACGTATATTTTTTGGTACAGTGATTTTTGTTTCCGTGTCGTTAAAATCATTTATGGAGGTTTTGGCTGACAGCCATAAAACAAAGTTGCTGTAAATAATACCTTTCGTGAATATAAAAAATATGATACCTATGGGATAGGGACTCTGTTATGGGATTAAAGATTAAAATTAAACAAATATTATAATTTTAAAACTACTTATCCTATGATGGAGGCGTAATAAAAGTTAGATTATTATCTATCAGCAAGATGGGACAACGCTAATTCAAACGCGGAAAAAGTAATAATTCAAAATATTAGCGGCCAGCATTGACCACAAATCGTCCAAAGAGTAAACTTACCTATAGTAATCTGCACGGACGTTACAGTACCCAAGTTGACTTACAATGTATACCCATGTAATATTGTACTCTACCCTAAATAATATATTAAAGTTTAAAACCAACTAGAGCATAACTTGACATGCTGTTGTAAAAATACGATGAGTGTAAAAATAGAGGTTTATTTTAATTGAATAAATCATCATTAAAAAGTTTGGATTCTAACAGTCCAAATTTGAAGAAAGTGGAGAGGATCGAAGAAGGCTTACATCAAACTGAAAAAAATAATCTTGACAAATAAAAACCTACTTTGGTGCTGTCACCAAAGTAGGTTTTTATTTGTCAAGATTATATTTTAGATTATTTTCTGTAAAATACGATTGTTTTATTTGACCAATTTCGCATTTACTAATGATGTTAATCTGAAAATGCTCAAAAATTAATTAGTCCTAGGATCCCAGTCAGGTAGTCTGGGGCTGAATCACACAATCAAAGAATTTTTGAGAAAAATAACGTGAACTAACTTTGGTATCAGATTTAAACCAGATCAACCAACAAGTCAACGGGTCTAAATTTGACGTTTTCTTTTCTTCACTGTCGAGTTGGACAATATTTTGGCATCTGGTATCTCAATTGGTGGACTACGAGCTTGAAAAATTAACGAAATACGATCTTGAGCATCTGAAACGGTTTTTTTTTTAAATTACATTACTTTTCTATAGAAGCATTCAGAATAAAAAAAAATACACATCTGATGTGATTTTTCGAAAGCAATTAATTGTATACCTACTTCAGGAGTTTCATGTCGAAACGGTTAGCGATTTCAGTCTGCAATTCGGAGGTTAAACAAATTTTGCAAAGACCAAAAATTTACTGTTGCGAGTTCTTCGGAAAGTACTTTAAGTTATTAATATGTATATGATAACACCAATCTGCATTGAGCCTGCAAAGTCTGACGAAATTATCAGATTATATCTAGTCGAGTATAATATGTAATCGAGTCACATAGCAATAAGAAACATGTCTATGACATAGCTTTTTTGGATTATTTACAATACTATTCAGTGAGTACTGAATTCACCCTTTTCTTATACTCTCTCGAGACGACCTTTATGCGAAATCGGAGTCGGATTTGAGGGATTCCTAGCATAAGGGTGAAGTTGAGTGAACGAATGCCGCCGAGATAAGCGTGTCGCCCCAAATGCGCCCCAAATAAAATGCCTACATTTACTTATAGCTAGCTTATTTGGTGTAACGGAATAGTTTGGAAGAATGATCGTAAATTACTATAAAAATTGTCCTTCTATTGCCACTTAATGCTATTATATTTTATCAATATTGCATTCACAATGATATTTTGATATTTATCTAATTACTGTTGCTTAGAGAACGGAATTCACTATATGGATATGAGGGCAAGTCTGCAGAATTGCTACTTTATTATAATATGTAATATCGCCGTTATTACACGAACCTAAAGAAGCGAGGTCCTGTGGGCCCGTTCGTGTAGTGAATTCCCCGGTTAAAACGAAACAAACATGTTTATAGTTCATTTATAAATTAATCATTTTCTTAAAAACATGTTATAAAAGAAAATGTTTGTTATTAAAAAATCTTTATCATTCAAAAAAGTAATCTACAATGTAGAACAAATTATTTTAGAATTAACACCTTACTTAAAAGGAGCATTCGTTACTAAATGTTGTAAATCTAAACCTTATGATGTGTACTAAGGCTATAAAATGTCTCCGAGCTCCTGAGAAAATCAATCGTATGTCAATTATATTGTCAAGTCACTACGACATGGGGTTACATTGATGTTGACACTTTGGCAATTCTGTTAGTCCCTCGCTGATCAAATGCCCATTATGTAGTACCCAAAACTTAAGGCTTTTAATAGAGTCTCATGAATATGCAAAGTTAATTATATTGAATCTCGAATATTACTAGTCGATACTAATATAATATAGAATTTAAAAAATATATTTCACGTGAATACTTATATTAATTGGATCGTTCTAACTAACCTTTATTCTTAAAAGGAGTTTGTTGTTTGGTTGATTATGTTTAAATACTTAAAAGGTCTTGGACTAAAAGCGAAACCTGATATAAATACCTATCAAATTATGAAGAGTTTATATATGTATGCTTACTATTACTATAATCAAATCTATTTATGCAGGTCTACCTGCTATAAAAATTACTGTTTATTTATACTTCTATTTAGAAACCCGGCATAGTATGAGTCGAACTCGCGCATGAAAGGTTCCGAGCTATTGGTATGAAAAACGCAAAAAAAAAAAAACACTTTTAAAACTAAAACGCATAAGAGCCTCGTCTGAATATTTATTTGATTCTATTTTAGGTATTTGTTGTTATAACGGCAACAGAAATACATCAACTGTGATAATTTCAACTGTCTAGCTGTCACGGTTCATGCTGACAGACGTACAGAAAGACGAACGGACAGCGTTGTGTTAGAAACGGGGTCCTGTTTTAACCCTTTGTATGCGGAGCCCTAAAAAAGATGTACGAAACAAGATCTTAAGACTACACGAAGTTAAATAAGAAAAAGACAACTTTCCTAGTAGTGGTTAGGGTTAGAAACATTAATTAACACGGAAAGGGCGTGAAAGCCTTTCGTGGTGCTGGAGTAGGAAGTCCATCATTTAGATGAATCTCTGGTACCTTATTTAGTGAGGAAACTTTTTAAGTAGTGTATTAGAAACAAATAATAGAAATTGATTTCTTATAGTTCCACGCACACTATCCATAAATGAAACAACTACCTATATTAAACGTGATGAAACCATTTAAATGTTGTTCCATTTATTCTTAATATAGAATATTACTGTCTTATTATTTTTGGAGGTCTTTTTATTGACTTAATTTATACCATTGTTATTCAAGGTGCCTCCAATTCTGAGGAAGTTAGTTCGATTAGTAGGCGAGTTAATATAGATTTTTTTTTAGAAAATCAATAGAATAAATTAAAGTTCTTCATTTTTTTGCTTCTCGATTGAATAGACTCCGAAGATGGATTGATTTAAAAAATTCTTTAACTTACAGGAGCGTAATACACGGGTTACATCCTATTGATGTTATAAATATGAAAGTTTTTTTGTATGTCCCGATTTTTGTAAAATTTTGAATACAAATAGGGTATTAGCTGACTTAGATAATATGATACTTTTTATCCCACTAAACATTTCCCTAGGGACCACGCGGGTGAAGCCGGTGCCAAAACTAGTGAACTATAATTTACGCCGGCGAAATCGCAGTAAAACAGCCAGCTTGTAAACTTGTTACGTTACTAAGTTATTTATTATCCGAAGGTATTTTCCGTTAGGTGTATTATATTTATTTTTATCAGACCTCGATTTTAATTCTGTCCTTGTAATTTGAACCATAAATATTTAGATGGAGGTGTATGTTATTTTATTTTAACTAGCGGGCAATAATTTATTCGTTATAAATTATAATATCTACATAATTCTAATAACGAATGAGTAAAAAAAGAAATTCTATTTAATCCATCAGCGAATATAAAAATATTAGATATATATTTTATTTCCTTCAATTTTAAAAGTATTAAATATGAAAAGTGGGGGCTTGCTACGTCACAACTAATATAATGTAAAAAGTTGTGGCATCATGCGACATTTCAACTCAATTTATCGCCGTCATTTATTTATTTCGTTAATAATAATAAAAAAATACGTGTTTTATATTCTTCAATAATAACACAAAAATTTGTGGTCATCCTTATACTCAGTTCTCGATGCCATCACTAATTGCGTAAAAATGTGTACAAAGGAAAGTAGTCTAGATCATGCTCATATATAAAAAAAGTGACTTACGTGATACATGATAATAACTTTAAATAATAAATATTTTTCCAAAGACACCTTTTTTATTATTAATGGGCTTACACTACATCTTAATCTACCCTGGGGGCATAAATGGGACATAACGTCTCTAATAAATTATGTTTATACGTAATTTACTCTTGTTATTATTCTTTTGTTTATTTAAATTCACTTTGGAGAAGATATTGAGATTCACAACGATCTCAAGGTGGTGAAATAAATTAAATAATTTTAGATGTTATTACGTGTTAAAACGACATCGTCGTCATAGTCGTTATTTTGTAGATAAGTCTCAGTTCTTAATAGATTTCAAATAAGAATCTTAATAAGAAAATACAGATACAATAAAATAAAAAAAATATATATATAAAAGTGCTACAGTTTTAAATTTTCCTCTACAATTGACGACCTCGATAATTTTCTATCATTATTTTGTTCTTTCTACGAATATGTATTACTTTTTTAATCATTAAGTAAAAAAGAGCAGAGAACAATAGAAAAAAATAATGAGCTTTTTTTTCCGCAAAACCGCAAAAGTTTTTATGTAGAAGTTGAAATGTATGACACTTGTTACAAATGACGTCATGATGAGTTTAAATAAAATCTTTGTACGGTCTAAACAAGTTTAGATATTTTTTTTATTATGTTATTTCGACGTGGCAAAGGTAATATATTCGGAAAACCTTCGGCATAGTCTCCACATTTGCTCATTTGTTCTTAGTGAGTAGTTATTAACTGTTTGGTGTATAGCAAATATTAAAACTGTTAGTGAAAATGATAAATAGAAATACCTTTGTAGTTTTAAGCGCCGTTCTATTCTTAGGTGATGCAGCGTTTGGTGAGTTTTTTTTTATTTATAATATATATTTCATTGTTATAATAATAAAACATTGAAAGTTTGTCATACGTTAGCGTTATACTTAAATTTCTTGAATAGACTTCGGAAGTACTGGACCGATTGTAAAAATCTTTCGCTTACGGGAATTTACGCCTAAAATATAATTATGAACTCTAGTAAATTACGAAAATGGAAAATATTTTTAATAATTTCAATTATCATCCTTCTCCTAAAACAGATATATTTGTATGTCCACAAAGATGGACCCAACCTGTGTTAACAACTATGTTTACCCTTTAAAAATTGCAATGAATAAACAATTTTGTTTATTTTTTTTATAATATTTTCGTCAGTTACGTTGAAATTAAATATATTTAGTAAATTAATGTTCTTGTTTAATTTTTAGTTGACACATTAACCCAATGTGGATTAAAGGATACACAATGTCAGAAAAAGTTATTTCAAACTGTCTTAAAAGAGAGGAGCAAAACGGGAATCCCCGAGTATAATATACCTATTTTTGACCCAATAACACTGAAAGATGTGAATTTGCCAGTATTAGATATAGCAAATTTGACTCTGGTTGAGGGGAAAATTAAAGGATTGAGTAGTTGTGTTCTCAATGACTTTAGGTAAGTTACTATTATAATTTGAGAGATTCACCCAAAGTTAACTGCAGGGCATTTTCACTAATCAATTTGACATTTTCACTTGTTAATTGGGCATTTTCACTAATCAATCAGGCACTTTCCCTAATTAATTGGGCCCTCGAAGGAGTTCCAAATGATCATGCATTGGAAAATATTCAACACATACGTACACCTCAAGATGAGTAACATCCAGTGGATGTCGCCATCTCTGAGCTCCCGGTTTCAATTGCCGATCGCATCAATACAGAAAATGAGCTTTGCTACTTTATTTCGTGTCCTGGTATTTTTTGCCTTCGTTGTTTAAGATATTTTATTATACGATGGCTTTAATTACTTATTCTAGAATCATACCAATGTATGTTATTATTATCAGCGTAATAATATCCCTTCTGCTGGGGCACAGGCCTGGATGGAATCAAATTGAATAGCGAAAATGGTCCATTGTGGATTGGTAGGTAATAAAGATTGCACATGCAGCCGGGGCCAATGACTTAATGTGTCTTCTTAAACACGGAGGAGCACAAAACGATCAGTCAGCAACTTTCTGATTGCAAACCGGACGCGTTAACCACCTGAGCCATATAACAATGTATGTGATGTTGTCTACATTATTGCATGCTGAAATCAGAAGTTGGTATACGACTCAGTTTTTTACATTTAACTTGAATTAGTCATTATCAATAAACAAGAGTAGGTTTTGTCTATTTCGATATTGATATTTAATACAAGGACTTTCCTTTCATGCGATATATCGCCAACTAATTACATGGACAACTAAAAACAGGTCTTTAAAAGGTCACTAGTTCGAACCTTGTTTCGAACGACTGAGATGATTAAATAATTCTGTTGTTTTTCTTCGAGTCATTGTATAAAAACATTTAAAATTCACTTCCTGTAGATCACTGAATCAAGAAATAAACAAACAGAAAACAACACTTTCTAGGGTTGTCAACACGATAAGAAAATTAAGCATTTTTTTTTCCAAGACAATAACAGTAAATTATTCAACGAGTCAAAATATTTTGACTGAATGGAAATAAAAAACATAGCTTATTCTAAAAGATATCTAATAGTAAATATAATTAACGTACATAGTACCTATAATTGCATCCCAAATCAAAATGGTGACAATTCACGATGTTTACGTCTACATATAGTGTGATATAACATCATATGAGTATGAATATATTGTTTACAACCCTAAAGGATCATCGATAAACTTTTATCACGTGACTAAGTCACTGTTAAAGAATTAATAACAATCTTTTTATAAATATCTATATTTAGAATTATATAAATAGAATTTTTCCTTGAACATCAAAAACCAGTTAAGGTTTTATGTAGATTTAGTTGATTCATATTTTTGTAACTAAACATCCTCTTTCCATATTTAAATTAACGCAATTTTCAATGTTTACTATTATCGATCACATGATCGATATGTTCTATATACATAAATAGATAGATAAATAAAATATATAGGACAAATTTATGAATATGAATAGTAGTATCCAAAAACATGAAATTTTTTTTCAAGAATAGTCAAATGCAAGTAGTTAAGACACTGTTGAGATGCTAATAATTTGTAAATATTTGCAGAATTATACGCACGGTCTGTCAGCTAGGTCTCTCTGTAATTTAATTGATCGGATAGCGTGATTGATGTGAACCGTTTAAGAAATGAGTGACCAGGAAATTATCATCTCGAGTCTTAAGCTTTAATTCATAGCCAAATCTGCAGTCGTTAGGTCTTACCAAATAGGCTTCAATTGGTATAGTTAGTTTGACTTGTTTTTCTTTCAATTTGGGGAACAATTTGGAAACGCAGTGCTGGAAGAAATCGATATTTCTGGCTTAAGAATTGATTTGAACGGAACACTACACCCTGTTCCGATAGCTGCCATAAAAACAGAGATGCCACCCAATCTCCGGTAGAAATGTAGAAGAATAAGAAGAACAATCCAGCGACAACGCAGTATCGACCACTGCGTTGTCGTGGATTGTTTATGAAGTAGGATTTATTTGAATAAACCTCTAATGCCGTTAAAGGTGAACGTTCATAACGGATTTTCCATATCTCTGTATAACACCCCGTCCACTATCCGCACTATAATGAAAATTCTGATGTCGTCATATGGATTACTTCCATAAAGCTGTACTTTACTGTACATTACTTCACAGCATCATGTCAAAACTGTCAACATAAGCTCAATGTTAATTGATTTTTCGTACAAACATTTATGATAAATGCAGATGTAGTGGACGTACGCCATCGGGAAATCTGTACAATCTGTTACGTGTTGTAACGGCCGGGGCGTGAATGCGGCGACAGTGAACAACCGCCTTTAGTCGCCCTTGTGTTTGATGCTATATTATTAACAAAATAGGATTATTGTAACGGCTCAAGCGACAGAGGTATTGATAGACAATGATGATGAAGATGATTGTTTGTATATTTTTTCGCAGTACATACGTCGACAGTGGTCGTGCAACAATGGACCTTACGTGCGATATCACTGTTTCTGGTAACTACAAGGCTTTTGCGAGTAGCCCTCTTATTAAAGCGACATTAGGAGGTGACTCGATACGTGGTGATGGAAAGGTTAAAATAAAAATTGGTGAGTTTAGAGATTGATAATTCTTATATAATTGAACACCCGCTGCGACAGCGCTGTGTTCGACGTTTTATTTTAAACAAAGAAAGTATGTTGTGTGAGTATTAACGACCGCTAATAGAACCGAGGCTAACAGCTTAATAAACTCGAAGTAATCAAAGTTTTGCTCGTGTATCGGATGATAGATTATTGCAAAATCAAACTTAATAAATGCAGATAGTGTTGATTATTTAAAATATAAGCATCTGATACGTGCTATCATTACAGCATAAAAATATATTAGTTACCTTCTATGCTTTTAAATTCAATACTCAAATAATAACTGGTGCTGTATTATTAAAATCATCTTTAATAAGTATTTTTGGTCTATTTCGTCAACTGTCCGTAGATTAAAGCATCGATAATCGAAATTTGATATTAAGGTTACAACCCCTTTAAAGAATAACTTGATTGTTTCAAGAGTAATTATATACATACTAAATAATATTTAAAAAATGAGTGTAAATTAATAATTTTTTAATAATAATGGTAGACTTCTAATGAATGCGTAAAATTCCATCATTTGACCTACATAAAAATAAAGTGAACCTTTTCATAACACAAAAGTTGTTGAATATCATAAATTCACCTGCAAAATACGATATAAATCTATTAAAGCCACGGCTTACCGAGATTGACGTACAGAGATCATACAGTCACCGTGCTAATTGAATGCAGAATTTTAAAAACATACGGGAAAATTTATTAAAAATGAATTTTATTTGTAGACTACTAATTTATTGTTTTGTTTTTTGTACTTGGCTCTTCTCAACCATACTGATGTAAGCCTTCTTCAGGTTGTGCTATCTTACTTTATTCCTGAAGTTTTCCTTATATTAGCTCCTTCTTTTTCCACCTTATAAGTGTTCTTCCTCTAAATGTATTTTTTGAATTCACAATTCTTTACTGATGTATATTCTTAAAGAATAATGCTTTAAAAATGCACTTTGTCCCTGGCAATTTGAGATGGGACTCAAAGCAATGACCTTTCGTAATCCAGGCGACTGCAGTTTCCCAGATTGCGAAATGTCACAGGTGAAAGGTCAAAGGTCATGAAAAATGCTTATAAAATCTATTTTGTATAGATTTTATAAGCATTTTTCATTAAGAATATTTTTTTCAGTATAACATTGTGAATGGAAAATTGATCAAATGTAATAATCAGAACAATTTTTTGATGTGTATTCTTATAAATGAGAGATTAACCAGTCAGAGTCAGAAGACCTGGATAGCACAGTAGTTAGCATTTTTAATATCTCAAGATCTATATAGAGGAGTCTATACTTCGAAAAGCACATTATGTCATTGATCTTGATGTTATCCGCTGTCTTTAATACCCCCCGATCTACCCTAGGTCCACTTGGTGGTATTAATGTTTTTCCTGTTACGACCCAGTCTTTATGGATAAACAATTTAAGGAAAACTGACCATTACCCACCACTTGGGATCCCCATGAATTGTTAGATCCTGACAATCCAGTTGAATATGCTTCCTATACACAGATGAGCCTGAAACAATATATATTTTGGTCACTCTTCTGATGACCGGTCAGTCATAGGTCGAAAGTATTAACCATTGCGCCATTAAAATCTTGTTACCATAAGTAAATTAATATGATAACCATAAGCAAATTACTCTTAAACACTGTAGAATATCCGCATTTTGTTAAATGGAGTAAGATAAAAAAAAATTAAAACCCGATCAGTTCGCATAGCATGACGATTGATGAACTGTATAGACTCAAGAAATGGGTCGATGTCATAATATATCTAAGTACGTACATATTACACTCTCGACCAGTTTCTCGAATCTCTCGAGTCCATCATACTACGTATGCATCAGCTGTTGACATGTGATGAGCTAGAGTCTAAGTCCGTCGTTCTAAAAATGAATTTTATTTCCAGAGAAACTAAATTTGAAATTTGACTTCAAGTTTACAGTCAACAAAAGAGACGGCGAAACTTACCTGAAGGGTAAGAATGGAAAACTAGTGTACAAATATGAGGTTTTGGGTAAAGTTGTTTTCGCTGCTAACAACCTCTTCATGGGCGATCAAGACGTCAGTGAGTATCAATTTCAGTATCACTCATTGAAAATTTGGTTTACTTTCTCAAAGATAAAAAACCTTAAATAGTCATTGAAAATTAACGAATTGGGAAGAGACATTTTAGTAATATTTCCTTTGTCTTTGAAGCGATTCATCATCATCAACATCAGCCCTTTTACGTTCCCACTGCAGGGGCTCAGGCATTCCTTATGGATGGTTAAGGAGGATGGGCCATGACCGGAGGGTCGTGGAGCGTGGAGACGCTGGCCCAATGCGGATTGGAGGGTATTAACGACTGCAAATGCAGCCGTGACCAACGGCTTAACGTACACTCCGAAGCACGAAGTAGGTCGAGATAATATTTTTTTGGTCACCCATCCCGTGACCGACCCATGCGAAAGTTGCTTAACGACAACGATCGCGGGCCGCGGCGCTTATCCACTACGCCACCGAGCTACTCAGCGATTGAAGCGATTGTATAGCTCATATTGATTAAGAGCATTTTAATAAGGAAAAACCTGCGATCTTTAGTAATGAAAATTTTGTTTGATATCTATAAAGAAGAATGCTTTAAAAATTCGCCAGATACCCCAAAATAAGAAGGGACTTGGGAGTGGTGAAATTTTAAGCATTTTTCTATAAAGCTGTTTATCAATGTATCACTGTGAACGCAATTTTTTTTCAACCACAATTGTTTTTATAATTAAAAACTAGTCATGGTTACATAGACTGGAACAACAATTTTAATTATTTTGTATGGGGCTGAGGATCAATTTAAATCTGTCAGTAAATCTATCAAACGTCTCACGAATGTACGCGTTACGACGCGACGGAAGTTCCATCGAGTGTGCAAGGTCTAATGTCATATCATATAATTTGTCATTTGTAACGTACCGCAACCATAACGTATCTTCTGTCAAATCTGTTCAAAAATGGAATAATTATGTTTCTTCTCCTTTTTATTTATAGGTGCTACTATAACCAGTATGTTAAATCAAAATTGGAGACTCATCATGCAAACAATTGGAGGTCAAGTGATGAACCGCGCCATGGACAGAGTGAAGGATCTTATAAGCAATCTCTTCGATCATATCCCAACAAAATATTTCATCAGTGACGACTTATCTGCTTACGTTACAAATTAATTAAATCAAAGCAGTTTTGTGATATTTTGTGATAGATTTTTAGTTATTATTGAGAAAACTAGTTGCTATTAAAAAAAATATTCAAATTACTATTTTCTTTAATTCTTACTTTAGATATTGGGAGCAATGAGGATGGTTTTCCTCTTGGATTTCATTTCAAAACGTATGATTTAAATTAATTATTAGTTTGTTCTATTTTACTGTAATCAATCTATAAAAGATAACACCTAAATTCGAGACAACAAAGGAACTAATATGGGAATTCATTATAGGTTAATAACATTATGAACGAATGACGCAAGCATATCAACGTATAATGAACATTCAATGTCACAGTATTACCTAATTAGGTTATTAAAGTAAATTCTATAGAATCATACATTAAAAGGTCCTTAAAGCAAATACTGTAAGGCTACGTTCAGGATGGCACTTTTGGAACGACATATAAACTTCTTGGTAGTAAGTATGTAGTACCGCCATCTTAAAGCTACTACTATTATAAATGCGGAAGTTTGTAAAGTCGGATATTTGTTACTTTGCAACGCAAAAATACTGAACGGATTTTGTTAAATTTGGCACACGAACAATTCGAACCCTGAACTAACATATAAACAATTTTTTTCATTTAACATCTCCCAAGGAATAAAGTGCTGTCAAAGGCACAAGCGGCAATGACAAATGAAAAGAGTAACGGCAATGTATGGTTACTTTTCCTTTAAATTCAGTCTAATGTCCCCATTATTGTCGAGACACAAACATATGGAATTTAATAGTGAGAACAGATTAAAACCCTACACGAGAGACTCACGACTTAACGTGACCTCCGAATCACAGAGGAACTACATATAATTATTGGTCATCCATCCTATGACCGACCCTTGTAAAAACTTCTTAACATCGCATATCAGACAGAACATGCTAATCACTGCTTCATAATATCCGTGACTCAATTCCCAATGCGATACACCATATGAAATAGCTTAAGTACATGTAGGTACCCGACAAACGGAGCGTCTGGCAGTCAAGGTTTTCAACAAGACATCTACGGATATGCCATGACTTAATTTTCTGGGACCCATGCTCTATCTCAATATTAATGTGTTTACATCTCATCACCATCATCACCAGGCTATTGAGGTTCTCACTGCTGGGGCTGGGACATAGATGGAATAGAATAGAGAGTATGGGCCATGACCCACCACACGGCCTCAATGGGCATTAAAGACAGCATATGCAGTCTGGGAAACCCTTAACGTGCTTTCCGAAGCACGGAGGAGCTCGAGATAATAATATTTTGGTCACCCATCCTAAAACCGGCCATTGCGAAAGTTGCTTAACAACAACGATTGCGGGCCGAGGCGCTTATCCACTACGCCACCACACATATGAATAAGTTTTGATAATAAAATTATTATTATTTAATATTTTCTATAATGCTACTATTCGATTTATTAAACTGAAGTTAAAATATAACAAGAAATATTTTAACAAATTTCATATAAAGAAATCTGAACCAGTGATGTGCTTAACAGAATAATAATAATAATAAATGCATTTTAAATGACAACGTAAATTCATTATATGTATTTATATAATCTTATGGAAATTATTGCACACTCTCTTACAGTAAATATGTGATAGGTACCCTTAATTTAATGTAACCTTTGTACACCATATTTCAGGCAAATAAATGATTGATTGATTAATAAAATAAGATACTTATTTCTTGAAACTACGATTAATGTTGAATAAGAATATAATGTCAGTAAGTCGATTGAGGCCTAATAACCATTGAGGAGGTCCTCTTTGTTACTCGCAAAATGTTACTCGTTTAGACGCTGCCTAAATAATCATTGTTTCTATTTACTATGTAATCTGACGTAATAGGTAAGCAAGTAGACACATCGTCATTTTGCGGATGTTTACAAATTACTTCAATATTTTTTCTATGTGTATTTCAGTATTTCTTAGTTACTTGTTTTTTGAATTAATAATATTTAAAGCATAGATCTCAGTTCGGCCTGCGATGCGGAAGTTAACAAACTTTTGCAAAGGTCGGTCATAGGATGGGTGACCATATTTCGAGCTTACTGCCTGCCCTGCTTAGGAAGACACATTAAACCATCTGTCCCGTCTTACCAATACGCGATGTGCGCGTGTGGTGGGTCATGGCCTATTTTCCTTATTCGATTCCTTCCTTGGGGAATACTTTTTTTTAAATAAAGAAAGATTTTCCACTTTAAATATCCATTTTTGTTTTGCAGGTTATTACGTATTTGCTTTCGAGCGCCTATATATACTTTGGCAATAACAGCATTTCGCCGTACATAATGTTATTATGTAGGACTTTCTAATTTTTAATTCTCAGATACATTTCCAAAAACACCTTATCCCAATTTTTTGACTATTGTAATAGTATATTTAAACTAAAAAAATGCCTTTTTAACCAAATGTGCTGGGACTATTCTCTCTCGCATAAGCGAAGTCCCAGCGCGGATTGAGAGTGGGCCCTCCTTGCAGGATACCGGACTAATCCATCTGCATGGAATGAACCACAGCGGTTTTTATTGGGAGTCCAGTGTGTCTGGCCTATATAAAACCTGTCCTTTTTAGGGCGGGGTGGTTTGAGAGCTATGACTTGAGGCTTAAGGTGCATTTCCCTTGCGCTATCAAAAAAAGGGCCGATTGTCGTGGAGACTTATGCCTTTTGACCAGTAGTAGGTGACGTGAAGCTGACGTGACGATGATAATGATATGACTATTGTGATAATTCAACTAAATTACGAGCAAGTCAAACAGACAACCTCTTTTTTTGGAGTAATTTAAAAATAAATAAGATAAATTATCAAAAGAAACCGACTATAACTATGAAAGTATTTTCAAAATCGAATTACTTGAGTAAGATAAAATATTTGTAAGAGAAATATCCATGAAGAATATGCCATAAGTATCAATTTTTGTTTCACGTAGAGCGCACAAAACAACAATAAAATCTGTGTACACGAAAATGAAAACACATTTTCTAAATTCGTAGCGATAATATTTTGTGCTCAACGACGCCATCAAATTTTAAAATGACATGTTTTTGTGGTCGTAAATATTAATTGTTCTTCGCAACCTTACTAAGTGGAACATGAAAAATGATGACCCTTACAAGCAGATTCATTTTTAATTAAAACGGCTTTTGCCACTGCTTTGCTGGGTTTTATACGTATTATGTTTTGTAACAAAAAGTGTCGCCGTAGAATGAAGGCTCGTGTAAACGTTATTCGTTTTTCATTTGTCGCTAATCATGGCTTTATTTTTTAAATATATTTTTTAATAATGTGTCTAAGACTCTAATGCCTATTTTCACTAACCTAGAATAAGGCATAGCTTAACTAGAAATCACTTAATATTTAGAAAAGCTTAAGCATATTTTTCGTAACGTTAGGTAATGCCTTACTAAGCACTTGCTTAAGTAGCATAAAAATCATAGACGTTTGTCGATGATTTTACATACTTGCAGTTTTAATGTATAGCCTATTTGCGTTTACACGTTTTCGCCAATTTCACGTTAGTGGCCCTTACACGTAAAGAGACAATATCAACAATTTAAATTTTGTAAAGTCTTTTGGAGTATTAAGTTACATATTGTGATTCACAACTTTCGATATCAACATTTAATTTATTGATTGATTGCATGCAGAGTAGAAAGAAATTGATTGATTACCATGTTTTTCCTTACTAGAGGACATTAGAGGTTCAATCAAATAACCCCTACTTTAAATTTAAAAGGTAATTAAAGTACAATTCATCAATTTAGCATTTAATATAGATACTCGTAATAAGTTTTATTCTAAAATATTCTAGAGAGAAACACAGATTTTTCTTAATTTTTTTTTTTATAAGGAATTGTATTGTGAAAAATAATGTTTTATTTCATAAAGTTATCCTCCTTTAGCCCGATGGCGCTGCAGTTAAGCAACTTTTGCAATGCCGGTCATGGGATAAGTGACAAAAAATTTAATATCTTGAGCTCCTCCGAAGTGTTTGTTTCCGAAGTGAGTGAGAATGAGTGTTTCCGAAGGCACGTTAAGGCATTGGTCCGGCTGCGTCTGCAGTCGTTAACACACACCAATCCGCACCGAGCTCGTGTGGTGGTGGGTCATGGCTTATTTTCACTTTTCGATTTGAGTCGATTCCATCCATAGAGAAGGCTCGAGCCCCAATAATTGGGACATTAATAGGTTGGTCATGATGATGCTGTCCTCTTTTCATCTAATTGCCAGACATGTTTTGTCACTCGTCTATCTAGTCGCAAATAGTTTTATCGTATTTAATTTATTTTTAATTAGGTTGGCTAGTTATTAAAGAATCATCATCATCATCATCAGCTCTTTTTACGTCCCCACTGAAGGGGCTCAGGCCTTCCTTATGGATGGTTAAGGAGGATGGGCCCAGACCCTCCACGCTGGTCCAATGCGGATTGGAGGGTATTAACGACTGTAAATGCAGCCGAGACCAATGGCTTAACGCGCTTTCCGAAGCACAGAGTAGCTCGAGATAATAATTTTTGGTCACCCATCCCGTGACCGACCCTTGCGAAAGTTGCTTAACCACAACGATCGCGGGCCGCGGCGCTTATCCACTACGCCACCTAGTTACACAATAAAGAATATAGACATTTAAAAAATCACACTCTGATTCCAATTATTAAGCAGAAATAAGATAACTTTTGTAAATGTTTGCCAAAAATAGTTCTATATGTTACTTCACAAAAGATTTATGTGAATCATCTAATGCTACCATTACAATGGCGCGCGGTACACCACTATTGAAAATGGTTATGAAAAAAAAATAGAAATGCATGTTAAATATAATAGTTTGGTCGGCAACAAAACAGAAAAAGGAGCCTAATAGCACTCGTAGTTACGTGCTCATATAATCTCATACAAGAGTCGTTTATTTGGCCCCTAATGAGAGACTAGAAACCTGCAATTTTTAATGTTTATATAACAAGACAATACGTCTGTAGAGTCACTTCAACCTCAATTGTGCCATCTGACTCTCGGCGGGAATAAAAATGGACCGTTTAATTTTTTTTCTATTTTTTTTAATTAGTCATGTCACTTCCATGGAATTGCGTAAGTAGCAACAATAGAATAGAATTTAATGTATGAAAATAAATTAATTTAACAAAAGCGTAATTTCATTAAACAGTTTAAATATTAACGAGGTAATATGTGCAGCTTAAAAATAAAACATTTTTTAATGTTTGAGTTCTGACTAAATGGTAATTAAAATAATAATTAGGATTCATCAAATAGTGCCTGTCTTAATAAATTACACCAATTGTTTTATTATTTTTACTAATACATTTAATAACATTAATAAGATTATTGTAGCGTTTTTAACAATTGTTGTAAATTGTTTGAAATATATTTAATCAAAATTTATATTTATAATGTCTGATTCAGGCACGCCATTTTAAAATATGAAGAACTGAAAATTAATTCGTTAATTTTATTTAATTATTTTACATGATTGTTCTAACGGTGCCTATCTTTGTAATTGATTTAAAATGAAATATTTTATTGTATTGATCAAACCGAGGAGTCTAAAATAATAATTGTTTTTATAGCGAATTACATAACAGCTTGTTCTCGAAATGACCCAAATATTAACGACTGTGCACTGAAAACGGCAAAAGAATCCATTCACCAATTTTCTCTTGGTGATGAGAACAGGCATCTGCCACCCTTGGACCCAGTGTTCGTTGAAGAGATTACCATATATATACCCAATGAGAACGGATTGAAAATTGTCTTCAAAGAAAACTTCTTCCATGGCCTATCAGGAATGCGTCTTGAAAATTTAAAGTAAGTAAACAAAATTTAAAACTTTTTTATCATTTATTACATTTCTTTAGATCAGTAGCTCAATCCAGGAGCTCAAACAAGTACCATCACGAATTTCATGAAAATCTTTTTCTGTAATTTTAAGTTAAATTAAAAAGAGAAGCATAATTTACAAACAGCGATGCCGGTACGTAATATCGTAGTTTTCATTAAGTCAAAATAAATAAATTTTTGAAACCGCGATCAAGAACGAAAAAATTGCAGTCAACGATGTAATGCGACTATAAAGTAATCAAATCACAGACTACGAATAATTTGTATACAAACCATTCCAGAGATTTAAATTACTAAAGCCGTTTAATTAAATCCAGCCTGTTTTCCATTCACAGTTTCATCAAAATGTTCAGTCATCTTAGAAGGTTATTTATGCCTAAATTACCTACTATTTACGCCTAATTACGCTAGAGCTCCACCATTTCTCACAATTAACTTTCAATAAACAATCCGCAAACAAGACATTGTGACCTTTCATATAATAATGTCCGAAATGTATGGTTTACAAGAAACTTTAATTTTTAAATTTTTTCTTTTTAATATAGTCAGCTACGTATTGGAAATATTTATTTATCAATGCACAGAGTTTCTTTTGCTTTATAGTTAATAGAACATATATATTTTTATTTCATATTAAACTATTAAAATTGATAACTTTATTTCATAACAATAGTGCTAAATAAATTATAGTTCATTTATCAAAAGCCAAGCTTGCTTCACCATCACCAGCCCTTTTACGTCCCCACTGCAGGGGCTCAGGCCTTCCTTATGGATGGTTAAGGAGGATGGTCCATGACACTCCACGCTGGCCCAATGCGGATTGGAGGGTATTAACGACTGCAAATGCAGCCGGGACCAACGGCTTAACGTGCCTTCCGAAGCACGGAGTAGCTCCAGATAATAATTTTTGGTCACCCATCCCGTGACCCACCCTTGCGAAAGTTGCTTAACGATTACGATCGCGGGCCGCGGCGCTTATCCACTACGCCACCGAGCTACTCAAGCATGCTTACAGACATCTTTTCTCTATAGCAGCTGTTAGCGACTGGCTGGTCATCTCACCTTTTTATAAAGCTTTGTTTATAATATCAAAATCTTGTGTCTCTTTACGTCGTGATGTCATTTGTTGTATAATTTATATCTTAATTTGTGTTATCCTTGTTTTATTATCTTTATCTTTATGTTTTCCAAATATATCATATTATTCTAATATAGTCCATCTTTCATTAGCTCTCCCGTAGTTATCAGCAGCTTTAATAAAAATCAAAATCAACGTGAAAATGTACGAACAGGATATTATTAATGCACGGATTACATTTTTTGTCCTTATTAAATATACTTTATCTTTTATTCAAAACTAATTAAAATATTACGATTTCTTTGAACATTTTATTATCATAATGAAATTCAATGGTTGTTACGACCCTAAATTTAAATTGAATGTGGTCGTTGCATATGTTATTTTTTATTAAATTATTATGAAGGATTTGTAACGATTTCACACAAATATTAATGCATAGAATAAAATAAGAAAGCTCTCCTGATGCTTGAGAAGGTTCTAATATTCCCTGTATATGTCAGTCAATTTACAAGACTCCAAATAAAACTGTAGGTATCGTCTTCGAGGTTAATTTATGTATTACTTATACCAAGCCACCTTTCTCGGGAAGGGTTTACTAATTTTATAGTTATATATTAATTATGATATGATATTAATCAAGGCTGCAATCGACCATATCAAATTAATCACCTAAATGCAGTTTATGCTAACGGTACTATACCATAATGAACTATGCGCCCTATTAACGTCGACGTCATGACTCACGGACAATTAGCGCCGATCCTTTTAATTACTTATATTATGAAGGCGCCTTAACTTAAAGGGGCGTTCAAATAATTAGGCGCAGAGATGATTCATTGAATACAAAAGGAGTAATGGAGTGAAAAACCTTCAATGATCTAGCAAAATTACCCGTTTGATCCTAACGTACGAATGGATTTTTGAAGAATAATTGTAAACTGGGAATTGTCCTCTTTGTATTCGTTGGGATGGAACGTTTTGTTTTGCAAGCACCCACTTCATTGGGCACGCCATAAAATTATTCCAAGGTTCAATTTCTTGGAAGATTTTGACTGAGGAATTCGCTATTTGGTTTCAGTGGACCGATTCACCATATAAGAATCCTACATAATACTTGTCTCGAGGTTGAACCCATTTCTTAGGGTTCCATCGTAAACAAGGAACTCTTATAGTTTCGCCAAGTCCGTCCGTCCGTCTGTCCATCCGTCCGTTTGTCTATCCGGGGTTTAGCTCAAAAACTAGATTGTTAGAAAGCTGTCATTTGGCATGAGTATACACGTTAATAACGCCAACAAAATGGTAAAGTAAAATAAAAAAAAAACTTAAACAAACTTAAATGCCCCTTTAAGTTAAAGTGGGGATGATAATCTTTTCTCGTGGTTTCCATAGTGCGCAGCATAGTTAGATAGATCTTTCAAAGACATTTGGAATGTGGTAAGGCCATTTCTCTATTAAGTAAATTTTTGTAACTTATGTATAACGCTTTAGAGTTAATTTTCGTTAGGTTCAAGTGTTCACAACTAAAAGGTCGTTGGTCAAAATTCAAAGTTTATAGCAGTAGTATCTTTTGGCATAAAGGAAATGTAAAAACACATGAATCAAATTATCTTATTTTTAGATTCGATTTCAATAATAAAATCATAAGTGCTGAAGCTCTGGTCAATTTGGATGTCGCCAATAAATATGAACTTAGTGGGAAACTTGTAATAGTACCAGTTAAGTCCAATGGTGATTCTTCAATTAAACTGAGTGAGTATCTACATTGATTTTAAAAATACAATATCTAAGGTACTTACCTAATAAAGCCCATTGTTTTTTACAACTTCGGACAATAGTATTTTTATCTGTACTCTAGTTAGAGTTATTTAAATACATTTTTAATTTTTGAAAACCTGAAATGAGTTTCTGGCCGAAAAGTTTGTAGTACCCTTAGCACAAATAGTCACCGAGGGTAATGCGAATTTATAAAGAAATAAGTCTAATTTTTATATTGGAACTATTAGTTCCCTTTACCGTGATAGATATGACAATGTGACAATGCACTCGATACAAAATCGACTTGGCTTTCGATAATTTTCTTGCTAAAGTATAGTATAGACTATGCGAGCGGCGAGAAAACAATGCCTTCGGTGAGCAAACGCCAACATTAAAAGAAAGCATTAATGAAAAATATTAAATACAAGTTTAAGGGATACTCTTTTTACACGTTGTAAATAATTTTAGGCTAATATTGTAATTGTCAGATGATTTGAATGTTTGTATTTGTAATCTTATCATGGATTTGTTTTTATAAAAATAAGTTGTAAACTCTGATAACACAACTCAAACCTCCGTGGTTTTTAAATGTAACCTTTTATTTATATGTTTTATACTTGATAATAAGGGAAAAAAATATCATAACACGGATATAATTACATTGACTAATTGAATAGTAAGCAATAGTCACTATGGTAACCTTTTAATTCCCTATTAAAAGTTCCACTCCCATTTTCATCATTTTGCTGTTTTTCGGGATAAAATATCATATGGTCATCACATGTAGCTTCTCGGAGATAAAAGAATTATTCAAATCAGTCCAGTAGTTTCAGAGGCAACAAAAAAAAAAACAATCAAATCTTTCCTCTTTATAATATTAGTTCTTTATGAGAACGCTTATAGGTAATAATCTTTGTATCGACGTTTAATCGATTTATTACATTTTTATTTTCAGAAAACACAGATTTGCGTATAAAGATGTGGTACGAACATGTGACAGGAACTGATGGGAAAATACATTGGAATATAACAAAACATGATATTAAATACGACGTGGAAAGAGCTTATTTCAGATTGGAAAATTTGATGGGTGATAAAAATATTGGTAAGTAATACAATCTTGATTATTTCTTATTCGTTGGAAACTATATTAACTTTTTGCAAAAGTAAAATATTGGAACTTCTCTCTTTATTAAAATTGATATTGATTTTGTAATATTTTGGATGTCTTCAATAGTTATCGTAATACTTCAACTATTTTATATAATCTTATGAGTTATACGCTAAAACCTCCCTGGTGTTTCACTTCGTTCTTTGGTGGAAACCACATAAACACCCCTTTAAAGGTTTTTCGCATTTAGACTCAAAGATTTATATCAATATTGAAGAGTTGTAAAATTTCGTAATAATTATTAATGTTGGACTTAATGACAAAACCATATCCTTATCCCAATCTTATTGCACCCGGCAAAATATTTCCTATATAATAATATCTCTAAATTTGTGAGTAGGTATGTCACGTAATTACCTTGGCATGAACGTTAGTTTTATTTGTACATTTGAAGCTCTTTTGTAATGTGTATCGAACTGTTCACTCCAAGAATACAATCAAACTTCACTTGAACATTTAAAACCATTAAATGAAATAGCAATTCTCTGAAGTTCAATAAGTTACACAATAGACCGACTCATGTTGGAGAATTTTTTCATATATATATTTAAATATATGATCAATGTAAAAGCAGTTCTGGTAAATAGTTACTGATGCCGTAAAGCCAATTAATTCAATTCGTTCAGTTCAGTTGTGAAACCCATTGGCTTCAGGATTATCATAAGATTCATGACAGCTATTAGTTTTGGTTGCGAACTTTAATGGCATAATAAATTAACTTCGGCCGTACCTAAAATGTTTGATAACTTTTGGTGTCGTTATGTGTGTTAGTGATTAAATTTTGTTTATAGGGAAGTGATTGAATGGTAGCTCGGTGGCGTAGTGGTAGCTCGGTGGCGTAGTGGATAAGCGCCGCGGCCCGCGATCGTAGTCGTTAAGCAACTTTCGCAAGGGTCGGTCACGGGATGGGTGACCAAAAAATTATTATCTCGAGCTACTCCGTGCTTCGGATGGTACGTTAAGCCGTTAGTCCCGGCTGCATTAGCAGTCGTTAATACCCTCCAATACAAAACATTGGGCCAGCGTGGAGGGTCATGGCCCTCAGGCCTTCCTTATGGATTCTTAACCATCCATAAGGAAGGCCTGAGCCCCTGAAGTAGGGACGTAAAAGAGCTGATGATGATGAGATTCTACCGAGATGCTATTATTTCGTAAACATTATCAGAATTGGGCTGTTAGTTTATGCTAGCGTCTTTGTCTAGATGTAAATCATTATCAAAGTCGCTACTAACTAGGGACTATAAAGAGTACTTTAAAGAGCTACTATAAAGAGTTGAATTTTAGAAAATTTTACGAATATCTCTGTCGTGATAACTATAAGTATTATATTTTCATTCTAATCTTTATTTGATCCCTCTGAGGGTAGGATTTCCTCAGATGTTAATTACTACCGGTTTCTAAATAACTTCAGTTATGATCGACTTCCACACAACCTTTTGGCCTCTTTACTTAAGGGCTTTCATTAAGCAGCCTAAAACAAAGTTTGCTATTTCTAAAAACAACTCTACTGATAATATTCATAGATATGTCCAAACATCTATAGAATATGTATTGTATTCAACGATGCGTTTGCAATTGCGCGGTCCAATTGATGTAGGTAAGCGAAATTTTTTAAGCGTGATGCAGGTATCGCGGCGTCGTCTAGTAAATGCTGCAACTTGAAGCTTCCATCATGCTATCGATTACAGTGGCGACATCCACAAGTTGAATCTATACTTAATGACCATTTACCATGCCGATGAAGTATTATCATGAATTGTTCATGTAAAACGGTATGAGAATAATAGGTAGCAATAATCGCCAAAAACATTGGTCTGATAATTTTACAGGAACAACCGAATAATATTGCATTGGTACACAAAAACACGTTTTATTTGTAGATTGACTAATCTCAAGCCCATTTTGTATCATATACTGTCTAAACGCGACAGCGAAAACAAAAGGGTCACAAAATTCGTGATGAATCGTCGCCCCGCGGACATTCGTGAACAGATAACAATAAAATTGGACAATTTAGGGGCAGGAAAGTAGAGGTCGACTGACAAATAACGTGTTTGTAACAAACAGATCTGTGTAACAGTCTACAAATCAGTTAAGGTCTGATTGCTAAAATAAATCTATCATTATGATCCTAATGAATTGACACGCATTCAAGTGGGTCATAGGATCATGTTGAGATTCCTTGCAAGTAATCTGGGCCGGGACCTGGAGAGGATAAAACGGAGGGTTTTGATTGGTAAGCTAACTGCTTTTGACCGCCGTCTCTTGCAGCTGAAGAACTAGTCGGCATCTCGTTAAGGTCGATGAAGTGTTAAGGGCAGTTCCATTAGTTTAAAAAGGATTTTAGCACTTAGGTCGCCAATCATATCACCTCCACGTGTACTTGTTCCGTTACCTATCCCATCTTGCTGTGTGGTGGGAAACCCAATAGATTTTGGGTAGCCGGTATATTCTGACCCTTAAAAACATTTTTAACCGCGATGGCCAATTATCCAAAACGGGGTTGGTTTTCAATATTTTCAGACAGTTTTTTTTTAAAGATTTCTTATTATTTCATAAAAAATAGTTTTAATATTTCATGATAATATCCGTCTAAAAAATAAAACGTACCGAAACAACTAAAAAACACAATAAACTATTCACATATTATTATTATTTTGGCTGGATCAAGGTGCATATTGATAATATGTGATTAAAAATATTATTCCTATTTTAAACCTTCATGGTGATGAACATTAGAATAGTTCTTAATTAAAATGCTTAAAAAATCCACTTTGTCCCTGGCACTCTGAGACAGGACTCGAACCCGACCCTTCGTAATCCGGGTTACTGCTCCAATCACCGAGCCACCCAGGACCTAACAGGACCGAAAAATCTTTCACGCACCTGTTACTTTTTCGCCACTATAGAGCGTATTTTCATCAATATTCAGGCAATCCACCCAAACAGCTGAAAGTATTTCTTTTAAAAATATTCAAACTTTCAATAAATATGAAAATTTGTTCTAATTATTATATTTTATCAATTTTGCATTCATAATGCTATACTGAAAAATTTTCTTAAAATGTCTACAGCTAGGTACAAACTCTGACACTCAGAGATGGGACTCGAATCTACGAATATATTTCATTATAGCATTTTGAACGCAAAATTGCTACTATATACCTTATATTTATCGAGTTCCTAAAATTTCGGGGCTGTTGTAAGTCCTTTGATCAGTTACTCGGTGTAATTGAAGTTTTTTTGGATCCTCTATGTCACATAGACGGATAATGGCAATTTTTTTTTGTGAAATAATAAACATGTATTTTTAATTTTTAGCATAATTAATAAATTACGGCTGTATATAAAATGCTGCAACTACTTAGCATCAATACCTTTTATCTAAGTCATTTCTTGTTAAGTTGAAACAAGAAATACGTATCTAATATTTTTTATTACGGAATAAATATAATTTCATTTTCTAAAGCCATGAATTATTTCTTTATGATAACTTATAATTTATAATATATATTTTTTTATTATTTTGTAATTTTAGCAAATTCTACTATATTATTTTGTGGGTTTTTTGCAGGTGATCAAATAAATAATTTATTAAACGAACTATGGAAAGATATTGTGAAGGACGTCGGCCCTCATATTTGTCGTTCATTAAGTTCAGCTGTTGTCAACAATTTGCGTGTTTTCCTAGACCAGGTTTCTTTTGATGAATTATTTCCAGAATAAAACAATAATCCATTACACAAATAAAATATTACTATAAATTTCAATCTTTTATTCCATAAAAGTGACACTAATGCAAGGCGACATAAAATAAACAGAAGTAAGTTTGTTATAACATTTACTTACGACAGTTCAGAGAATGAAATTGCTTTGAAATATTAAAATACTGTAAAGTCTTGCTTGGGTCTCTGTTAAAGTTCGGGAGGACGAAGGGTTAACATTACTAAGACAATATTTAAACAAGAAATTCGATCTTTGATTTGTTTATAAATCCAAACCATTACAGAAATGAGGGTTATCGTATAATCATAGTCTTACGGAGGGCAGTCTCCTTTATATAACCATTTTCCAACAGAATACCTTTAATTAAAACCTTTGAAATCATAAGACCAAGCTATTTCGTTAATTTCTGGCTTAATAGTATCAGATTGCCACTAATTTGTCCAAGTACTATGAGTTTGGATGAGTTGTGATCATATAAAGTTAATATTTATTAGAATACACAAACAGATTACAGACTATACCAAACACTTACGCGTGAAAAACCTTTTCTAATTATTATAAGTTATAATGATTTACAATGCATTGCCTCATAACTACTCATAAGATATGCTGCAGGATAATAAGGGACATTTACAGGACCTTTTTTAAGTACTTCTTTGCAGCAAAAGAATATCAACAAAGCATTTTTTTAAACTAGTCACATGCTTTTAATGGGTATGTAAAATTATTGAAGAGTGTGAGTTAATGAAATATTTATAATAAAGTTAAGCAACAAAGTTAAATAACTTGAAAAGAAAATAATATGTGAACAATAGGAAATAATTCCAAAAGTTTTTACAGTTCCATGAAACAACGACCACGAAAACCTTTAAGAAAGTGTTTGATGTATGCGATGTAGCATAAAATGTTTAATATAAATGATTTAAGTAAATTTAGAAGACGATTGCTGGTATTATGAAACCTCGAGGGTAATATTCATATTAGAAGCTGCAATATGAAGGGAGTCTCCATTTAATTAAAATTTGAGATCAGTGTGAAGGAAACCACGGTTGTATGGTGCTTTTAATTATTAACGTTCATTACTCCAGCAATAAGCCTCGAGAGAAAATATTACATTACATTTTTATTTACTCCTGGACAAAAAGTGTGTTTTTATTTATTTTGATGATAATACAAGCTTTTCTTCGTCTGCAAGATAATATTTAATTTATGATGTGAATCAAGAGCAAAATAACTATAAATAATATAATATGTTAAAAAGCATTAAATATTTAAAGATTATAACAACTACGTGTAGGGTAAGGTAAAGCATTAATCGAGAAAATTATAAGGGACGTGACAACATAATTTCATTTTTTCTCCTCCGTTTCTTTTGAAGTTTTCTATTTCGTAGAGATTTAAAGGTAAATTACTTACTTTTATCTCACAAGATTCTGTTGCTTCGCAATTAACCTTTGCCTGTTCCACTTAATAGCACCGTGTACCTACGATCTTAGAATCCTATTAATATTATAAATGTGAAAGTTTCTTTGTTTGGATGTTTAGATATTTGGATGTTTGTACGTCAATCACGCCGAAACTACTGAACGGATTTTGATGAAATTTGGTATACAGATAGGGTGTTAGCTGACTTAGACAATAGGATACTTTTTATCCCACTAAAAATTTCCCTAGGATCCACGCGGGCGAAGCCGCTGGCGAAAGCTAGTTTACCATATTTGTATCTACGGATTGTATTATGTAGTTAGACTTTTACCCAAAATGGAGGCTCAATCACTGCGTAACTTTAAACTGTAAGCAAAGAAACAGGTGCGCGGATTTAAAAAGTTCCATCGTTCCAGGACGCAAACAGCATTACCGGCCCATTACCCGTAATCGCGTCAGTCGCCAGTTGAGTCATGAGTATTGTGCCGCGTTTATCTCACAGGTACTCGTTAGATTACTTTAGAGGTGCCATTTGTTCCTTTTGTTTTAATTTTTTTACTGAGTATAATCGGAGTTACGGCACAACAATGTTTATAAGTTAAAAACTTTCGATTTTTAATAATATTTGATAATATTCGTAAATCAGTAACTATCGAGATGCAAAATATCAGCTTCCTTCAAATCAATATTTACAAAACTGCTGAGAACTTAAAATCGGTTAAAGATAAAATTATAATTATTGGGATGATCAAATAAGGAAATGACATGTGTATGTGATTTCTTTTTTATATAAAAGAAAAAAACGCAAATAATAGCAGACATCAATAGAATCCTGATCTTATAAGATAAAGTCATCAAAATCGCACACAAAACCATCGACTAATTTTAATCTGTTGGACAATTCAAACAATCAAAGTAAATTCCCAAGATAATTGAATAGTATTAAAGTACCACGTATTTAGATTTCCGTCAAAATTATCGATTACAATATTATTTATTTTTGAAATTACCATCAGTTATAAATTCCTTTTCTTTTCCCACGTTCTTATGTGGCAATTCCACGGCACTTCCTCTACAGTTAAAAGCTTCTAGTTTCTTGAGTTTGTTAAAAGCCAGTAAAGCTTCCATGAATTGAGTCTTCGCTCGCTGCACAATAGGCTGAAAAGGCAACATTAAGACCAGATTCAAGTCTTAAGTAACGCAATGACTCGAGATATTGTAACGTAAACGTCACGATCTATTCATACCAGAATAATAAAGCGATTACGCCATAGAAATGTTTAGTAAAGATGTAAAGTATTTGTTACAAAGAATATAACATAACAGAATACAAATTGGTATGAAAGATCTTAAGCTCCGAAGGAAAGTATTATGAATTTACTTTCGCTAGCAAAAGAATTATGATCACATTCCCCATCGTTTCTCAAATAGGTATTTCGAGTAACACTCGAATGTTCTTCATTCCGCATTGTTGAGTGTTTTTCATTAAAAATATATCACAAGCTCCAAGAGATTGAAGGATATATATCTGTGTATATGTAATAAACATTATTATCTAAATAATATGAACTTCTGAAGGATATCTAAAAGTATTTTCGAACTCTCATCTCGAGTAGTGAAAGATCAATTACTACGAAAGGCGGTAGATTATGTTTTCTTCTTTTTTTCTACTGAATATTAGTATAATATAAATAGAAAATAAGATAGAAACTTTGTTGTTTCTTGATTCATGTTTTAAGTTTTTGAAATCTTACAAAGCTTTGACTACAGATGCATAATAACGCCCGAGTAGAATGCAAGGCGACGTCAGGAAGCGTTCGCTTAATCTCCGTACCTCTTCACCTAGTACTGCCTAAAGGCACAAAAACAATTTAGCGGTCTTACCAGGCAGCTGTGAACTGGAAAAACACAGTAAAACCATTTTATGAAGTACAATAATTTTATACATTATTAAAACAAGATTTAGTAAAACTGTGAACGTATTTTAGCCTAGAGCAAATTTATAAAAATTATACAATCTTTACCTTAATCTCAATCTTTGCAATTTTCATATGCATTATAAATGAATTGAAATATGATTTTTTTTTCATTATTTTCATTTTTCATTGAAATTATAATGAAAATAAATTATTTGTACAAAAAATTAACTTATAGTATCTCTTTGTAACATTAAATTAACTGTTTTTTATTAAATAAATACATGGTACGAATTACAAAAATATCATTTTTTACATTTTTGGTTTGTCTGTTCCGACTAATCTCTGAGACGGCTGTACCGATTTTGACGGGACTTTCACTCCCAAATAGTTTATGTAATAAGGAGTAAATTCCACATGAACAGTCGCGGGCACAGCTAGTATATTAATATAACATAAGCTAATATAACAGTAGCTTGATGGCGTAGTGGATAAGCGCGATTAAGACCCTCGAATCCGCATTAGGCCAGCGTCATGGCAGATGCTCCTTCACTATCCACAAGGAAGTCCTCAGCTCGTACGGTGGGTACGTTAAAGGGCTGACGATGATAGTGATAATAAAACAAAACATATTCTAAAACCACACACTTAAAGTCAAATTTTCGTTGATATAATTTAAAATATAATTTGTGAACAAAAACTATTTTACGTTATTTTGATTTACCATAGATGGCTTGCTTTATAGGTAGAACCCTGCAAAGGATTCCAACGACTACTTTTAAGAACCTATTTCAATGACAAAGTGACACCAGAGGCTAGCAAAGAGTTCTTTGGTGTTGTAGAATTGTTTTTTATTACGACGAGTCTACAGATTCCATGAGTTTAGTTTGAACAAAACTTCAAACTACCAATGGCTGACATTCAAAAGAAACCTACGACAATAATGATATACTTATGAAATGAAATGTTTATTTGCAAGAAATTGGTCACATATATGATGTTATTTTTCAAAGAACACATTCTGCCAACACATTCTTGGTCAGCGTTCAAATATTTTAAAACCTATAACAATCTAATTCAAATTTTTTAATGTCAGATAAACTTAAAATAAATAACAATATCATTCCTCGTACATGCAATGTGTATTTATTCGAAATAATGTCAGAATTTATCATTAATGAAGTGATTAACATTATATTACATTTTATCCAATGACAAATTAAATACTACTTTCTTAAATTTATAAAACGGTAACTTTGTTATGCCTGTCGGTAATTTGTTGAAAATACGTATTGCCATGCAGTAACAGTAGCTTGAACATACGAGTACATGGAGACTGAGTAACAGTGGCTTGAATATATATGGAGACTCTGTGACGGTATATGCAATTTGTCACCTTTTCTCCCTCTACGGTTAAGCTTATTATGTAACGTAGATAAACACTGTAAAGTATTCGATTAGGAATTAAACACAGTATAAAATTATAGATAATTCTGGAATTTTGAGAAAACGTTTCCCTTCGTGCAGTTTATTATATCAAGACAATAATTATCTTTAGGGCGAATATTTTTTTTAATGTAAATAACTATTAATATTGTAAGTATAAAAATATAGTAACAGTTTATCCTATAAAAAATAGAATAATCTAGTACTGTACCTAAGTAATTTTTATAGTTAACACCCACCAATCCGCATTGGGTCATGGTCCATTGTCCCTATTCGCTTTCCTCCATTGAGAAGGCCTATGTCTCTAATAGTGGGGACATAGGATGGTTGATATAGCTTGAACGAATGACATACAATGACCGGCCTTCTGTAAGTTTTTAATAGAATCAGGCGTTATTTTGCGTAAGTCCATTGCTATAACCGTGAAACTATGATATCTAGCAACTTCCACATCCAGAATCTCAACTCCTTGAATTTTTCTACTATACTATCTAATTGGAGTTCAACATTATTATTGCTGTAATCCTCTCAAATCAGTGATGCCACTCATAAAATAATATTGGTCTTCAGGTGGATTAGTATAATTACAAAATGTTAGTAGTTGTGGTTCTATTGAGATACGATTAGCAGAATAGGCTTTCTGCTGTATTACATGTTTTGTGCGCAGACGTTATACACGGCAGGTCTCTGCGGATACTTAAGTTGCTAAAGCTCGGCGAATGCACATCGAATATGCTGCGCCAACAAGCTCTTCTTGATGCGAAATATAAAAATCCAGTATCAAGAATAAATTCTCGTTCCTAGGAAATTGTCTGGCCTCGCTATGGACATTACCAGAGGTCGCCTTTATTTGAGTTTACGATCGGATTTTGAGCTTAAAAGAAAATGTAGTCAAGCACGAGTTTAATGTAGCTGGCAGAATAATTCAAAATCGTGATGATTCTATAATGATAGTTTTGAAATATATAAAATGGTATTGAAATTGTATAAGAATAACATTGGAAAAACAGCACTCATAATTCAAAAGAGATGTTGATATTGTGACTATTCATGTCATCATTTCTAAGGTCATAGGTTCGATTCCCAATTGAGTCAAAGTAAAAAGTGATTTTTTTCTACATCTTCTAGGGTTTGGATGTTGTAATACATTTTTTGTTTCAGATATTCCATAACACAGAACAGATACGAATGCTTTAGCTACTGATTTTGGAATTTGAACCATTTATGTGAGGTTATCTGATTTTTATTTAATTTAATACACTGTTAATGTTAGTGTGACAAATACATCAAAACACCACCTGTGTGAGAATTTCTATGTTTCCTACAATTCACATTTGCTTACAAAAGACTTTAACACAATAATATCTTAATATTAATGAATGTTAACATTCTAAAGGAGATAGACCTCAAAAGCAAAATATATAGGTTTTTTAGATTGTAATAGCTACCTTAGATTTAGAGAAAAACAGTAGAGTAAAAAGAAATAATAATCCCGAAAGCTATAGATGGATTCACAAATAAGGCTGATAGGAAAAGAATTTCATTGCTTCACCCGCTCATCTAGGCAATAGTTGGCTTACTCTTAAAATCAATCGTAGTTAGAACTGTGGAGTTCGATACTCTTGACGTGCGACATTAGTAACAATTGCGTTAATATTTTGTATGTAGTTATTATATGAACCGACTGATACTGAGTTATGCTCTAATCCCTATCCGTTCTCTTTCAACATTAGCATAATCGATATGGTTTAAATGTTGTGATTGTCGCTATTGCAAAGAGCGACATCAGCTAACTTCACGTTTATGTTCTCAATTCCATTGCAATATCCAAGTATTGTGTTTCAAGACGAATTACTATTTGATGAAAACTGAGATTGTCATTGGATCGAATTGAAATTGTTCAAGATAATTCAATAGTAAGTCTGCAGGGTTATAAAAAAATATTAACTCGGTTACAAATACATTTATATTTCACGAAACCCTAAAAATGTACTACAATGCACTCTCAGGAATATCCGACACGTGCATTTGACTGCGATGCCGGATTACACCGATGGGTGCTGCGCGCCGCAAAATAAAAATGTACATTCAATTATTTAAGCTTGGTTTTGCAATAACGATTACGATGTAATGTAGTGTGATATTTATTATATAAAATCACACTGCATTACATGAGAGTAGCTCGGTGGCGTAGTGGATAAGTGCCGCGGCCCGCGATCTGTTATATATATTTTATGAATGTAAAGATGACGATTGTGACAATAAGCAATCTTCCATTGCATTGGCATTTTTCAACTTATGTATTTGTTCGGACAGTTCTCCCGCAGCCACGATCCGAGACACTCGTCCACATTTAAAATTCATTTTCGTGGATTTAATAAAATCATTTTTTTAAAGGGACAATTCGTTTTCCTTATAACGTCGTTAATACCCTCCAATCCGCATTGGGCCAGCGTGGAGGGTCATGGCTCTCCTTAACCATCCATAAGGAAGGCCTGAGCCCCTGCAGTGGGGACGTAAAAGGGCTAATAAAATGATGATTTATTATACGAGGGTCAAACTGAAAGTTCTTAGAAAATCAAAAACTGATTACATTAGCCAGTTATTAGTTTTATTATATCTTTTCAAAATATTGTCCATTCATGTCAATACACCGCTGCATGCGATGGAACCACTGGGAAAAGCACTTTGCCCACTCGTCCTTAGGGGTCTCTTCAATGGCATCGCGATACGCAGCCACCGCTTCTTCAGCATTCATAAACCGCTTTCCTTTAAGTTTTTCTTTAATTTTTGGAAATAAATAAAAATCACAAGGCGCGAGGTCGGGGCTATACGGCGGGTGACCCAGTAATTCAACGTTTGATGTCGCCAAATAGTCGATCGTTCACTTGGCGGTGTGCGACGAGGCGTTGTCGTGGTGAAGGAGGATCCTACTGCGAGGTCGTTTCTCTCGAACTTTTTCCAAGACAAGTGGCAAACAATTGGTAGTGTACCATTCTGCAGAAACTGTTTTTTGATCCTCTAACACAATTGTTGCAAAATGACCTATCCTTCCAAAGAACGAGGCCACCATTTTTTTTCCCGCACTTCGATCTCTCTTCACTTTAGTTGGCAACTCCTCGAAAGGAAACACCCACTGGGCAGATTGTCTTTTGGTTTTAGGATCATAACAGTAAATCCAGCTTTCGTCACCTGTTAGTATGTCGAACACAGCATTTGAGTCACCTCCGTTAAATCTTTCAATCATTTTACGACACCAATCCACACGATGGAGTTTTTGAGCCTCAGTCAAATTATGAGGTATCCACCGGGCGCAAAGCTTCCTGACCGCTAAATGTTCGTGGAGGATTTTGTGCACTTGACTCATACCGATGCCTAAGCTTGTCCGAATCTGTTGATAGGTCACTCTTTTGTCAGTCTCTATCATACGCCGCACAACACAGATGTTATCTTCAGTCGTCGCCGTAGAAGGCCGTCCCTCACGTAAATCATCAGTGAGATTAGTGCGACCACGTTTAAACTCATTAAACCAGTTGTAAACAGTCGCACGAGATGGGGCTTCATCGTGAAAGGCCAATCGTAGTCTATCATAACTTTCTTGTTGACTTAAATGACATCGAAAGTCATAAAAAATCATTGCACGAAAATTTTCTCGTGTTAAATTCATGATGACGTGACACAGACAATTTTCAATTTGCCGCCAAATCATAAAACAAATGACAAATGAATGAAATATATACTCAGTAATATTGGCAAAGAGTTATATTTTCAAATTTTAGAATTATTTTTTTATTATATTGTTTATAAGTGGCCAGTTCTAAGAACTTTCAGTTTGACCCTCGTATCAAATAACTTTGCTTTTGAGTACTTTTCAGTTAATAATATATTGAATTGTAATAACAGAAGCAGACTTAGACTATAAATATGGAAACTGGCAATATATCTGACGAGGGTTGTCGCTTATCTTGCGCACTGGTTTCTTTGTGTTACCATTCCGATTTCTGGCTGGATCAATATAGAATAATTAATTTGTTTGCATTCTCAGAGTTGTGCTCGATATGGATTTTTCATTAGATCTAAATGTTAAGACCAATTATGTAGGCTGGCTGGTTGTTAGAGCTTAAATCATTGATTTTTTGCTAGTTATAATTGCTACTAGGGGCAAATACACATTAGTATTATATTGGCTTAGTAGTTAAACAATACGTATTTATAAATACATAAGAAATATTCATTAACGTTTATTAGACATTCGTAGTTTAGTGAAAAACTTACTAAATTCACTATTCTAGATTAACATCAGCATCATTACCTTTTCTTCGATTTTCATGTGTTAATCTTACGAACAAGCTTTAAGTCTGACCGTTTAATCTTCATTTACCAGGACGCCCGTACATAATTGCCAATACGTCAGCTAAGTGGCTCTATTCACTGGCGATACCTTTCCATTAATACAACTAGAGTACCGCATAATCCTTCAAAGCGAAGCTTACAAGTACATCTAAACAGATTTATTTAAGCAGTTCATCAATATTAAGAGGTAATTTATCCGAGTTTAAATAAGGATCACTTTCACTTATTTAAAGACATTATTTATTGATATATAATAATATAATAATAGTAGGAAAAGTTTTGGTGTTCAATTGCAAAAATTAAATATTAAAATTTTTGTAAATATTTTAATTTGGTAACTTATATTCTTGGACGTATTTACAAAAGTATAAGCTACAAAACAGCGAAGCTACTTGAAACATTTGGTAGATTTGTTCAAATATCGCTTACTGGGTGTCAGCTCTTTAACTGAGATAGAAAAGTAGTAGCAAAGTTGAGGAAACTTTGTTCAGATGCTTGATACTGTGTAGAATGGATCAGTAGAAATGGGATCAAAATAAGAAATAATTGGTTTTAAGTTTGATCTTCTCTTTAGATTAATCAACCAATATAATTACTATTAATATCTCTTAACCAGTGATTCGCTAAATCATCTCTTGTTCTACTGCTGTAATTTGAAGTAACAATTTTGTCAGCAGAAGTTGTTTCAAACAACGTCTTATTATACTCCGGTGTCGACGCAAAAGTGCGTTAACGACGCCATTGTTAACCCTCTACTAGTCTTGGGAATATCGGGCAATTCAGGGCGGTTCTGGATCATTAATTAAACGACAGCAGATGTTCAGAAGAAACTTGCAATTAGCCGAGAAAAGTAAGTGAGCAAAATAGCTATCAAGGGGAATGCTCACTTTATTAAGCGAGTCACACACTACGCAGCCGTGGTGTTTTATGTGCGTATAAAAAATTAATTATCGGAGAGTATCACATATGTACGCAGATACTGTATTATAATTAAGTTATATATTCACACGAAATTTACAGACTAAATTTTATAGAAAAATAAATATTTAAAATAGAACAAGTTAGCGTAGTTCGTAAAATACACAGACCTTTAGGATTTCCATCCTCATTATCCTTATATGGTTCCCCATATAACGATAATGAGCCAAAATACGCGATCCAGATCCACTGCGATTTGGTAGGCGTCAACGACTGCTGATGCAGCCAACACAAAATGCTTAAAGCTGAATTCATATTTCGGAAGTTGTTTTTAGTTGCGTGAAACTAAAAACTAGTTTCACGAAACTGATTTCGGCACATGTGAAACTATTTTCCTAATGGCGTGCATTCAAAAGTATCTCTGAGATACTAGCTGACTATCGAAGCAGATACGCAGATGGTGTCGTGACAGTAGTTTCGCCAATCAAAGGGTAATTATTCGCTTGAAACTAGTTTCATCAAAAAATGTGCATCGCACGAAACTACTTTAGTTTTTTAAACTAATACATGCATTGCGTGCAAGTGCGAATTACTTTTTAATGCAAATTCATCTTTACAAGCATTCCGAAGAATGGGAGAACTCGAGTTAGTAAATTTTTGATCACCCACCCTATAATCAGCCCTTGCGAGAATTTCATCGTAACCCAAATGCACTAACCACTGCGCCATCGAGAACTCCCCGTGAAGTAATGATTTCCATAATTTCCATTGTACACAGATAAAATCGCAGGCGATACCAACTACAACATATTAACTTTAGCGATAAATCCAAACATCTACATCCGAGTCGCCATTACAGAAGTCGGAAGGGAGGGCCACGGGACATTAACTTTGGCCAAACTACACAAGATTACTTAAAGATACGTTTAGCGCTGAGTATGATTTTTTCATGCTGTTCCTTGTTTTTATTCGACTTTAAATATTTATTTTTTAATCAAAATTATTATTCTGTGTGTTATTTTATTAGGGACCTATTTTTTTATAATATACTCAAATACTTATGGATTATTGTATTTTGCTCTAGTGCCAAAAAAACTTAACCACTATGTACTCTATATTTTTTCTGGATCAAACACGTGTTATTTAATTGTGTAGTACATGTTAAAATCAAAACATTTATCCTCCTTAATTAAAAAAAATACAGGATGTTAGGCGATAGAGTTGTGAAGCTTTCGCAATGACCGGCCATAGGATGGGTGAACAAAAATTTACTATCTATAGCTCCTCCATGCTTCGGAAAGCACATTAAGCCGACCACCACCCACTGACTGGGTCCGCGTGGTGGGTCATTGCCTACTCTCCTTATTCTATTCGATTCAATATAATTTTATGTTGTGCAACAATGCAGTAGTGTTTTGATTAGATTTGTTTATTCTTATATTTACGTCCAAACAGTCTTGTTTATTTATATAATACTTTATTCAGGAGCATTCTTGAGTTTTGCAGTGTGGTTTGGAATTCGATATACAATGTTCACTCTGATCGAATTGAGATAATACAAAAGAAATTCACGGGGTTACTATGTTTCGGTATGGGTCGCCGAAAAGGATGCTTGTGTCTTAACAAGATAGACTAAAAAAATTTCATCTCACGAGTCTTGAGAGTTGCAGCAAGTGTAATGACTTACTATGTCTGCACAAACTAATACTCTCTGATATTGATTCCCCAACCTTGTATCACATCTTAATTTCAAAACTAAATCTAGATCTTGCGATGTAAGTCACTCAGTGTTTTCCTTCAGGGTATGCACAAATAATTCCTCCTATTACAATCCACCTGTTCGAATGTGTCGCTGCTATAACGAAATCGCTGTGCTTGACAAAGATATTGATATTTTTCATTTGTGAAATTTAAAAGAAACGTGAGAGAGCTTTGCACCTAAATAAGGAATAGGACAATAAATAAAATAGGGACTTAAACCTAATTTTCTTTTCTATAGTTTGTAAAATATATATAACTATTTTAAATTAATTTATGAAAAAACTATTATTACCATGTTATGTACGCATAGTTCTCGATTGTAGTCCAGGCCTAAATTATATTGTAAAATATGTATATACTTTTTATGAGTGTAATCTGTTTTGTGTGCCTGTATAAATAAATAAATAAACTCTAGTCAATTTCATATGAACTAAATATTTTACGTTTATGGCAATCGTAAACTGGAGGAAATGTCGATGACATCATGGATTTGGGCAGCCTTCAGGCCGTGATGTTATTATCTACCATAGAAAAATAGGACGAAAGAAGAAATTACACACATAATTTTTCACGAAAAAATCTTATAAACATACAGACCAAACTGTTCTTGACTATTTATTGGCTTCTTTAATCAAGTTATCGTAAAACAAAGCCGCTGATGGAAAACTAGTATTTTTATAAAAGTTACAGGTTAACATATTTTTATGAAACTGACAGGCTTACAGTCAAAAAGAAATAATACTGATGCCAGTGCCCCTTTTTATAGTTCCCTAGCCTCGAACAAACAAGTTGTTTATAAAACATCAAAACAATACTCCCGTTAGAACGAGCGTCCTATAGGAAACAGACAAACAAAGCGACCTTCCAAGAACAATGCGCGACCTGTGAAACTGACGAATAAAAACTAACAAAAATATACAGCCATTCACTAAAGTATCTATCTAATAAAGAATAAGGTTTAAAATGTAAAATATTTTTTTAAAGGTATCTTTGCGATATCTATGCATGTGAGTCACGATGCAACAGACTATGTTCCAAGAGAAAATACTCTTATAAAATTTATAAGGTTATGGAAAATTTAATTTTATAATTCAAACGTTTACATTGTATCGGATAAAAGTTTATACTCAAAAATATCCCATTATTTTTTAGGCACTACTCTTCATGGGATTATTTTAAATAAAATAGTATTTATTTGAATCAAAAATGTATTACACAAATAGATGAAACTGTTTGATTAAAAAAATATACAACCTGTTTATGTTTACCTTATGGGAATTTTTGTAAGGTAATAAAGTACTTTGGCTCTGTAATTTCTAAAGGATGGAAAGATGCAAATTTTGCATAGGCGTATTCCAACAAGAAAAGTAGCACAGTTAATATAGTAAGACAGCGGCAAAAGGAAAGAAAGTAAGTTAAAGGAGACTTGTTTAAATTCTATTAGAGCCAGTGTGGAAATGGTGATCGGTAATCCCTTTGCTGCGCCATAAGAAGATCACAGTACAGAGGTGACGTGTTATTGTAAATTAATAAATATTTCTCAACAGGAGGTAATCAAGTTGGTGGCAATACAATCTACGATATTAACTATGAATACAGCAGAATTATGTATACTACTTTATAGATAATATACAATTAACTAGACTACGATAATTTACCATATACGTATGTAATTTACAGTATTCTACGTAAAACACATTCAACTTAAATTCAATTGTATTTTTTATATTCTTTATATATTTAATTGTAATTATTATATTTTTCAGCAGATGCTGTGTAGATTGGCGGGTGTTAACGACAGAAAATGCAGCCAGCATATACCTACCGAAGAACGGAGAAGGACGTGATTATAAACTGACCCTTAGAACAGAGGTTAAGAACAGGCACAATGAATTGGACCTACTAACTGGCAATAATAAAATTATTTCAACCATTGAGCTCCTCAAGCCTCAACCATAACATAAGCTAAGACAGGGTCTTGATTAACTCAGGTTTTTTATTATTTATTCTTATGTAATGTTATTTCATGCTATTATGGCTCAATAAATGTGATTTCTTCCTTCAAAAACCATATTTTTTGGCTAAGTATTTTTCAATTACATTAAAATTCAAGTAAATTGTAAACTATAATATCCAAAGAACGAAGAAAAAGGTAGTGTAATAAATAATTGTCAAGTGTCAGCAGATAGCTGTTAATGCAACGCCTAGAGTAGTTATTGTCAGAGCTGCCGAGCCACATTCTACTTCATCCATTATAGTCAAAGAGACCGAGTAAAATACTTTTGTAAGATAGCCACAGAGATCAAAAATAACATATACAGGAAAATGTGTTAGCTATTTTCGCTGTGATTCAGTAATATCCGATATACAAAATTATTTATAAACACTTATAAATAAAAATATCTATATTCACTTATTATAGTATAACACATCTAATAACATGTTGTTATTTCTGATATACATACTTCTGATATACATTTTGTTGGGTGGATTGCCTGAACAATGATGAAAATACGCTCGGTAGTAGCGAAAAAAAGGAACAGGTGCTTGAAAAGTTTGACAGTTTTGTCTTGTGCAGCTCAGTGGTTATATCAGTCGCCTGGATAGCGAAAGGTCGTGAGTTCGTGTCCAATCTCAGAGTGACATGGATATCATAATAAAGAATTTAAATTTCGAGGAGTAACGTAACTATGTAATGTTTACAGTCTAAATTGTATATTACATTACGTTACTTTTAACGCAATATAATACACAGTTTAGATTTTATCTATTATCGAAATCAATCAAATTAGAGGACAAATTAGCAACAGAAAATGATATATTTAAAAATATGTAGAAACTCACAAGACACAAGAGGTAGCAGACAGAAATCAAAGTGACAAATGTTAAAAATTAAAAAAAAAGATGAGTATAAAACCTCTCTGAAAGAAGCCAGTAGTATTAATTCATAAGCATGGTAAGGCTGTCGGCCACATTATCCACAACTAAACATATAAATATCACTGATAACATAATTAATATATTTTTTTTAATTTTATCAATTTGGTCTCTTAAACTATAACTCGCAAACGATATATGACCAAACGCCATCGTCGGTCACTAATGGCCTCTATGGAGATGCTATCGCAGTCAACATCTTAGTAAAAATGTCTCATGATAGTATGATGAATATGTATTTCTCCCCCCCTGAATATTTGTGAGGTAAGTTTTTCCTCTCCGAATTATGTATCAACGAACTCCATACAGAGATTAATATTTATAGTAATATTTATACAGAGAAGCATATAAGTACAAGTATCTGCAATCAATATTGAAGTTAACTAATTGAGGCTTAAAATTGGTTGGAGAATAGTGGCCCTTTGTAGTAACGTTACGCTGTTGACTTTACTACAAACAAAAATATAATAACAAGAACTAGTTAAATGGTCTTACTATTTAGTAAAATAAAGTTTTATTTATATTAAACGCATCTCAATAGAATCTTAACTACTTACAATTTTTCATTTTACTATCTACCTGAAGGTCAATATTATTAATACAATGTATTCTTCACAAATCAATGGTGATAGATAAAAGACATCGCCGAAAATAATAATTACTAATTTATTTATTAAATTGGAATCAAATATTTATTTGACACGGACAAGCTGCGATCCAAAATTAATATTTAAAAGTACTTTAACAGTAACATTTTTATTCGCAAATATTCACATTCAATATACTTAAATTCTATTGAGTCAGATGGATGTAATTTACATGTCAGATCAAGAAGATCATTTATTTTTATTAGATAACCTTTAAATCATCGAACACAAAAACATTAAATTAAATTGACCGAAAATAAACTTAAATTTACTAAAAGCGCCATCTCTTGGTGATTTTCCAACTAAAACATAAGGACATAAAAACTGAACATTATACAAACTAAATTCATTAACTGTTGATAATTCACTCTTGTTTATTCAGAAAGATTGATATTCATACGACATATCCTAAAAACTACTTTGTTTCTATTACATTACCTTTATATTTCTCGTAAACATATTAACATCATGTCATTTATGTATTTAAGGCGCCATCTTATGATGTAAACCATTAAAAAGCTATAGGTTTTTTAATTTTAAGTTTATCAATAGGTATATTATTCAACTATTAGAATGTTTTATTTGTCGATTGATTGACTTAGAAACTTTTACAAATCACAACGAAAAACCGACTTTCTTAAAGTTGAGTTTTTTTGCTTAGACAATATAGACATCAATATCATATCTTAAAAACATATTATGTTCATGTCCCACTGTTGAAAGTGTTGACAATCACACATATTTGGGTGTAATTATAGACAGTAAGTTCAACTGGCTTCCACAAGTAACACAAGTATGTGACAAGCTTAGAAGGTTCCTAGCCATTATGTACGTAATTAAAGATAAAATTCCTTTTAAAACAAGGATGATGTTGTACAATGCACTAGCTGAATCAGCAATGGGGTATGGAATTACAAGCTATGGTAGAACTTTTAAAGGCTATATAAATTCTCAGTACTCTCTCCAGCTAAGAATATTGAAAATCATTGTACCATCTAGTATAAAGAAGAAGTATGTCAATGACGAGTTGGGTTTCTTTAAATATTGCAATACTCTTCCAATACATAACAAAATAACATATAGCTTATTGAAAGAACAATTCTTTAATAAAGAAATCCAAAAAAATATATCGCATAAGATCTACACACGCAAAATAACAAACAAAAAACTGGCTACTATATCTGCTAAAAACATATACGGGGAAAGAACGACAACCTATTTAATTCCACGTTTACTTAATAACATACAACAATCTCTATTACAAAGCATTACCAAAACAAATCTCAAATGTAAACTTAAATCATATTTTTTGCACAACCTGTAAGTCGACGATTTGTTAAAGGGGTTTACGCTTACCTACCGATAAGAATATTGTAACCGTTGTGTATGTTTGTGTTACCTATAGCTCTGTTCAAATCACACTAATGTTTTTTCACTTCAATTTAAAAAGACAGAGTACAGATTCACACAATGCTTACACAGTGGTTGTTACTGGTGCGTGTTTGATATGTTTAAATAGCTTTGTATTTTAAGGTTTTTTAATTGTAAAGTTAAAATATTACTTAAAGTGGTTTTATTTATTTTTTTTTAATTTGTTTATGTTCAACGCGATTTTACACAGAAAGTGCATCCCGGACAAACCTTCGTGGTTTTTGGCTTGTACTAATATAAATTGTAATGTTAATGGTATTTATAATAAATAGAAAAAAAAAAATATATCATGTACTTAGAGTGCCATCTCTTGGTGGTTTTCCAAACAAATTATAATCTCAAAATGAATTATATTTTGCGTGATAATAAGTTCTAAAACTCGGTCGCGGTATAATAAATACATAATGAGAATTAGTGACACACAATAAAATAAGTATTTTCCTATATTTTTTTGGCTCTGGGGCCACCAATGTCCCCAGAAATAATAAAGGACGTTGAGCAATGTCCTTTATTATTTCTCTGTCATTAAGGGTTGTAGTTGAAGTAATATGGACTTTTCATAACCACGCTAACATTAGCAGAATTGCCCTACAGACAGTATTAGATATTAATACTTTCTGTTTTATAAAACCATTACTAAAATTAAATTTGTAAGCAAATAAAATGAACATTTCCTTTCTTAATTTATTATAATAACTGAAAGGACTGACGACGTTTTCAGTTTGCACAAAAGACTACATTCGCACAAACAAACATTCCTGTTTGTAACTCAAGAGGGTTTTGGAATTATCTTTCTACCATTTCGTTAATTAAATTCACTTTTATTTCTCTGATTAATTTCAGAGAGAGAATTTATTCTTTATCATTAAAATTACTGTACCAATATGAATAAATAAGCAACAAAACATTCATTTTTTATGGGACACTATCGAATATTTATGGAATGGAAAAGCTTCTTTTTTATATATTGTAAAAATATATGTTTTGAATTTACTCTCCTTAGTTTACTTACGTATTACATTCGTATTCTAAATTAATAACAGCTTATTTACCTAATGCCCGTTTTCACTAAACTTAGGAGTTGCCTAAATCTGTCGCCTAAATATTTAGGAATCTCCTAAGGTGAAAATGCATGTGAAATGCATGCAGTGACTAGGAACCACCTAACGAGATTAAAAAATGTCTAAAATTATGCCATTTGCGTAATATGACAGGTCACAATTGATTTTTTTTATGTATGTGTAAAGAAAAATGTTTACTTGGAATTTAAGTAACCTGCTAAGGCGAATCTGTGAAGGTTCTTGATAATGATACGCCAGCTCGATGTTTTCAGATATTTATTCTCTATACAATATGCTATAACAAAACCGCCATGATATCCTGCTCGTCCCAGAGTACACACCTCTGTCACAGACTACATATATCAGAGCGCACAGAGCTACCTCTTACATTCCTTTTCTTTTCTTAATTAATCAACATAATTATCATGCAAGTAATTAGGTTTTCTTACAGGTCTACCACATCTAGTTTTACGAATTTCACTATCCAGATTATCTAAATTGAAAGTTACAGTTTTCTTAGGTTTACTACTGAATTTAACTTTTTCATTATTAGTACTTCCAATACAATCATTTTTTATATTAGAGTTTTCAAACTCTGTACAATCTATAAAATTATCAGTTTCATCACAATTAACATACTCAAAATTAATGTAATTATTCTCATTAGTATTATTACTTGATATGTCGCTATCATTATTATAATCTACATTTACATTATAATTATCATTATTACCATTAACATTTTCATTAATTATATTCCTGTTTACATTCACATTTTTCTCCAATATACATTCTAAATCCTCATCATCATAATCATATGTATTTTTAGACCTAAACTTCTTATACTTTGATCCTCTAAATATATTGTATCTATTTCTTATAACTTTCTGACCGTTATCTAATAGTACTTCATAGGTTCTATCTTCGCCCCCTTTTTTAATAATTTTACCCGGAATCAAGTTTTTCTTATTCCTATCTCTTATAAACACATTTTGTTCATTGTAAAATTTTAATTCTTTACCCTTATGTTTTCTATCATGAAACATTTTATATTTCTCATTTTTACTTTGCACATACTTTTGTATTTTCCTATATTTATGTTCATTATAATTTCTATTTATTGGTAAAAAAGAAGACACTTGTCTACCGATCATTAACTCATTAGGTGACTTTAATGTATTATCTATTGGTGTGTTTCTGTATTCTAATATAGCCAAATTAATATCTTTACCATCTTTTAAACATTTTTTTAACATTCTTGTAATTGTTTGTATGTGACGTTCCACCATACCGTTTGATCTGGCATAATAAGGTGTGGAAGTCTTGTGTTTAAAATCATATTGTTCACAAAAGTCTCTAAATACAAAACTTCTATACTGAGAACCATCATCAGTATACAATAAATCAGGTATCCCCCATCTAGCAAAAGTTATCTTAAGAATTCTTATATGTTCCTCAGCTGATTGGTTTTTTAATTCATATAATTCTATATATTTTGTTAGATAATCCACTATTAACAAAAAGATTTTATTATTAAAGAAAAACATATCAGCACCTATTGTGCTCCATGGTTTACAAGGTACTTCTCTTAACTTAAGAGGTTCATAGTTATGACTTTTTTGTTGCTCTAAACAAATATTACAATTTTTAATTGTGTCTTCTCTTTCTTTATTCATATGTGGCCAATATAATAAACCTTTGATTCTATTTTTACATTTTTCATAACCCATGTGATTATAGTGAATTTGTTTCAACATATCTGAACGTAGAGATTTAGGTACTAGTACAGCAGAATCCTTAAATATTAAACCATTAGCTACAGATAGACTTTCCTTAATAGAATGATAAAATTTTAACTGGAATGGAATTTCAGAATATTTAGGCCAATCATTTTGAATATAGTTCATTAACAATACAAAATTTTCATCTTTAGATGTTTTTTCCTGAAATAATTTTAATTTTTGTTCTCTTATACTTAAATTTTCTATTATCATACATACATGCATTTCAATTTTCTCATCAATATCCTGATTACAAATATTATCTTGTACATAAGATCTAGACAATGCATCTGCTACTAAAAGTTCTTTACCTGGTCTATATTTAATATTTAAATCATAACCCTGTATACGCATTCTTAACTTTTGTAATCTTAAAGGAGTTTCATTCATAGATTTTTTAAATATTTGCTCTAATGGTTTGTGATCTGTTTCTACATTAATTTGTTTGCCATATATGTACTGATGGAATTTCTCACAAGCATAGACAATTGCCAATAGTTCCTTCTCAATCTGAGCCCATGATTTTTGTGACTCAGTTAATGCTTTGGAAGCATAAGCTACTGGTGCATCTTGTTGCAGTAATACTGCTCCCAAACCTGTGCTACTACTATCTACTGACAAAGTTATAGGACTATTTATTTCAAAAAATTTAAGAACTGGTTCTGTAATTAGAATTTGTTTTAATTTATTAAAATCATGTTGTTGTTTCTCTCCCCAAATGAATACAGAATCTTTTTTCACTAATTCCCTTTTGCAATTCTTTTTTATTAGTTGGTTCCTTCATATTAACTATTGCTCTTATTTTCTCTGGGTCAGGTCGTACACCTGTACTACTCAAGATGTGACCTACATATTTGACCTCTGTTTTAGTTTCAATTGTTTCATAGTATTTTTATTTAATATATCTACATGAGAACCTGTATCAATCTTAAATTTTATGTCCTTGTTGTTTAATTTCAAATTTATATACCATTCTTTATTTACTGAATTTACTTTATACACTGTATCAATTTTACATTGTTGTATTTCTCGTTTGTTTACTACTGAACACCTATATGTACAACATGCTGCAAAGTGATTAAAATTATTACACTTCATACATTGTTTACCATAAGCCGGACACTGTGCATACGCATGAGACTTGTTGCATTTTCTACACGGTCTTGATGTACTCATATCACGTCTAAAGTTCTCACCCGGTTTCTCCTTTGCAGATCTGTCTTGATTGCTAAGCTGTTTGCTGCTGCTTGACTGCCACTTAGTCCTTGCTGTTTTAGCTCGACCAGGAGTTCTACTGCGACCCCTGGCTGTCATCTCCCGGCTCGGTGTTCGCGTACGATGATCCCTATTAACTGCTCCGATTTCACTTGAATTATGACTATTATTTAGATTCTTCAGTTGACTTTGTGCTACCTGTGCCGCTTTACATAACGTTACACATTTATTCAAAGTTAAATCTGGTATTCTCAGCAGTTTTTCTCTTATATTGTCATCATTTATTCCTAGTATAATTTGATCTTTAATTAGACTGTCTTTCAATGTTTGAAAATTACAATCCAAGCTTAGGTGTTTTAAACAAGTAAGATACTCTTCAATTTCCTCATTACATTTTTGTTTTCTCGAAAAAAATAGGTAACGGTTACAAGTTTCGTTGGAAGGTGGACTACAATGTGTTTCTAATCTCAAAAGTACCTCCCTATAATTTATTTCATTTTTATCTTCGAAGCTATTATAAATTTGCAGGCCTTCATCTCCTATGCAATGTAATAAAAGTGCCTTTTTCTGTTCGTCGGTCAAGCGTTGATCTGCTCCACTTGCCAAAAAGTACAAGTCAAACTTCTGCTTCCAATTTTGAAAGCTTCTCTGTTTGTTACAATTTTCAAGTGATAATGGCGCAGGAGGTTGTAATAATTCCATCTTCTATATCGTAGTAATTATTTATCGTACCTTTATTTATAATGCAGTCCGTAGGTCCGCAGCGCCATGTGAGGGTTCTTGATAATGATACGCCAGCTCGATGTTTTCAGATATTTATTCTCTATACAATATGCTATAACAAAACCGCCATGATATCCCGCTCGTCCCAGAGTACACACCTCTGTCACAGACTACATATATCAGAGCGCACAGAGCTACCTCTTACAGAATCCTAAGATAAGACGCATTCTAGTTAAGCTATGCCTTGTTCTAAGTTAAGGTAAAGTAAGGGGCTCCCAGGCCTATTTAAGAGTTAGTTCTTATATTTTATACCTGAACCGTCAACACCGTAGAGGGTACTGTAACGTCCGAGCACATTACTATAGGTAGGTTTACTCTTCGGACTGTTTATGGTCAATGCTGGCCGTTAATATTTTAAATTATTATTTTTTTCGTATTCGAATTCGCGTGTTCGTGTTTTGCTAGTTGTCAATCTTTTTTTCTGATCGAGACCAGCATAGAGTGAGTATCGTAGTATTTTGTTGTAAGTGATTCTATGTATGTTTTTCACAAATAAACCAAGACTTTTTTTTATGGGATTGGGATAGGGGGCAGACGAGCAGACGGATCACCTGATAGTAAGTGATTACCGTCGCCCATGGACACCTGCAACACCAGAGGGGCTACAAGCGCGCTACCGGCTTTTGAGGGACGAATATGATCATAGGGAGGGAAGGGTTGAGGGGTGGAGGGAAGGGAATAGGGAGGGGTTGGGCCTTCGGTACCCTCACTCAGACGACGAAACACAACGCAAGCGTTGCTTCACGTCGGTTTTCTGTGAGGCCGTGGTATCACTCCGGTCGAGCCGGCCCATTCATGCCGAAGCTTGGCTCTCCCACAGATAAAGACTGAAGGTTTCTACCAGTTTTTCATTGCGCCACCCATCTCCACCATTAGAATTAAGTTACCAGAGTACTTATACAAGGATACATTGTAAACAGCCATTCAATGATCAATTTGGATCGTCATCAGTACAAAGTTGCAGATTTGATAACAAATATCAAATTATCTAGATAATATATTATCCATTTAAATCTGGTCATTACACGATCGATCTGATCTAAATCACGGATTTATTTGATGCCGGATTGATCATCTAATGGCCTGATAAAAGATCGACAATCTCACAGGACATCTTCTCCTAATACCATAAGACGACAACGCATGCTTTATGTCCATGGTTATAGAATGAATTTATTTAGTTAGTTCAGCACAAACCCATTATAGGACTGATAAAATTGGCTTAAAAGAAACGACCTTAAATTAAATAAAATAATTATAACCTATTGAAGTTGGTTAACTATAAAGAGTGATGTACACAATTTTAATACGAGAAATAAATATAAATTACAACAATTAGATAGTATGCAGTGTAAATCTACTATTAAAATAGTACTCCTTAAAAAAGCTTACTATAAAGGTATCCGATTATATAAGAGATAAGAACGCTTGGACTTAAGGCGGTCCAGTGATTTCTTCTAAATTAATTATTTCTCAAAAATTATCTGGTTGCCAATGTTATTAAATTATTATGTTGTAATTATAAGATCACAGTTTTTTTTTTATTTATAATGTATTGATCTGGAATGACATGGTTTTTGTGAATGTCATTACTCTTATTAGAGCTGGTGAGTTTCTTGCTCCTTCTTATCAGCCAAAAGATTTCTTGAGTGAGTGGTAGGGAAAAAATTTTGAACGATTCAAAAGAACTTTTAGAAGTCTATTTGAATAAAGATTTTTTAAACTTTTGACTTCACTTTAGGTTAGGTACTCGTATATGGGTTTTATAACAGAATGGCTTTGCATAATCACGCAAACATTAGCAATGGTACTTATGTTCATATTCAGCAATGAATGTTTCAGAGCAACCTTTTTCGCGACAACTAACAAATGATATAGTTATTGGAACGACTTAGGATAGTAGTTCTAATATATTCGAATTGATGAAATAACTATTCCATAAGAATTCTGAAAACACAAGAAAGTTTTTATTTTGTATTATATAGTTAAAACGAAAAAAATGCACTTTGATTAATCACTTGTGTCTCTCTAATTAGTGACAGTCTCCACCAATTACAATAAAGCAACTTCAACAAAAAAATATAAACCACCGAGTATTTAATTAGCGAAGTAATAACAAGCATATAATCAAAAACTACTGGCGAGCCCCTTAGAAAGAAGTTTTAATTAGTTTCAAATAATAACCGCAAGTGGCAGCACTAATTAGGAAGAAATAAAATGAGTTTCAGCAAAGTTTCGAGATCCATACTTTTTTAATGACTGTAATACAAAGCAGTGATCTCGGGAAGGCTCATGCTCAATTTGGTTGTGATAATTTCTTAATCCAACGTTTACAAATTCAGTCATTGCAGTGTCATGATGTGATATTGACGCCCAAAAGCATGTTTATTAGATGAATAAATAAAATAATTACTAAATCTATTATTTATAGACTAGCTTTCAGCCAGTGGCTTCGCCCAAGTGGTCCCTAGGAAACTGTTTAGTGTGATACAAAATAGCCAGTTAGTTAATCCAAGCTTACAATTTAAATGACACGGATATAATTATAATGATAAATTGAATAGTAAACACTACCGTAACGTTTAATTTCTCTATACAAACTTCTACTACCATTTTTATCCTTTTTTTTCTGTTTTTCGGGATGAAATATACCTATGTTCATCGCTTATAATGTAGCTTCTCGTAGGTGAAAGAATTTTTGAAATCAGTTTAATAGTTTTCGAAGTATTGCAAACAAACAAACAATCAAATATTTCCCCTTATAATATTAATATTTAGACAAATTAATTTTGTAACTATCTTAATAACGTTTATCAACAATAATGGAAATAGTGGCCCCCCAGTATTGATGTACCTTGGTTGCCTAAGTAGCTCGGTGGCATAGTCGATAAGCACCCGGCCCGCGATCGTTGTTGTTATCAACTTTCACAAGGTCTGTCACGGGAGGGGTGATCAAATAATTATTTAGTTTTATAATCATCACTACATATTATATAAAACAAAGTTCCCCGCCAATTCTGTCTGTCTGTTCGCGATAAACTCGATAATTACTAGACGGATTTTCATGCCGTTTTCAACAATAGAAAGAGCTATTATTGAGGATGGTTTGAGTGTATAGTAAGTTAAGGTTTTGTACAAACTGACGATATTACAACGATATTCAATTGAGAGTTCAATATGTCGGAAAAAATAAAGCCGATCGAAAGCTTTCCTCGAAATCGTTGCCAAAAACTTTTGTGTTATAACAAAACATTGTATGGTGGAATTGTACCTCTTTAATAGATCTACAAAAAAGTCCGCAATGGTATATTCCAATGATAACCCACAATAACCATTTTTATGTAAAATTAAAAACCTACTTTTAGCAATACAGTATTAATCCTTATTCAAATAAATAAGTAAGATACGTTATGCATGTAATATGGATCAAAATTTCAATTTACACTACATCAAAAATAATTAATAACTGATGATGAGTTATCGAAAATAAAAAAAAAATCGGGCGAGCTTTTAAATATCGATGAATAAAAATGAATCGCGGAAACGTATGTATGCGCATTACTTCCGAATTCCAGTTCCGACTGCGCCAAACTGCACCGAAATGATTCTATTTTTTATGTGTTCCACGATTTATGACACAGTTTGTATATGAGATTTTTTTAAACGGGTATAAGCCGGTACGAAGTTCGTCGGGTCAGCTATTTTAATATAATAATATCTTAGTTTTGAGCTTCGGTCCGTTGCGTCGAAAAGATCCGTCGTGTACTAACGCATATTTTCGTGAGACGATTGATCCCTCAAGCTTCTTACAGATTTGCATCAACCCCAATGTTAAAATAATAACTCCTATTTTATAGACACACTGCCACCATTAAAGGCTTACTGATTTTGAAATCCCGAGTAATAAGGAACTAGGTAGTGTCTTACTACTCCGGATTTCAAGTTTCAAAAGCGAGTAAGATTCGCGCATGAAAGGATCAGTAGAATTAAAAATAATAAACAATAAATTTTTAATGTATTTTTATTTTTTTCTCAGATGTTTTGAGGACTTACTTTTAGTATATTAGTATTAGAGTATATTCTTAAACCGAATAGTTTTTAACATTAATTGAAAATTATCAAAAACAAATATTTGGAATTGTCGCAATAAAATAAATAAATATTTTATGTTTAGTGTATCTAGTATTTATGGGTAGATAAATTACATTAGAAAATATCAAATTTTTCGTTATAAAGTTATGTAGATATAAAATAATATTTTTTTATCAGATGTAAGTACTTATCGAGTTGCCGAGTCTCTTGAGCTACCGGTGGCACTCCAATAATATCCTGCCGTATTAATCCAATAAAGAAAGGCACTTCCGTTTCCTTCGTCTTCAAATATATTAATAACATTAGGTACAGTTTGAATTGATGCCCTGAGAGGGTCCAATTAAACTTACTTAGGTGATTTTATTACTTAAATATAGAAATAAAATATAATTTGTGTGAATCAAACTACTATAATGTACCTCCCTGTTGTCTTCCCTCCCTTGTAAACTATGAATAAGGTTAAAATATGTTTTCTGAATCCATGAAATTGGAACCCAATGAAATTAAAAATTTTCACAAAAGTTAATAAAACAAGGTTAATACGAAAAATTTCAGCAACTATCAAAGTTTATTCGATATACAATACCGGTCAAGTACGAGTCGAACTCGTGCATAGAGGGTTCCGTAGAAATCTGTAGATATATTGTGATGTTAATTCAAAATCCAAAAATTTACGATATTTACAATTTTTCCTTTATCTGTGCTATAATACGTTAGGTCGTCGTACTAAATTTTAAGATCCTGAGTTCACGGAAAGTACCCTGTAGGTTTTAATTTCCTTGCGAGTTTCAAAAATTTGCAGAAATTTGCGGCATAATTGGCTACATTCTTTGATTGCATTGGCTTAAAAGTTTTTTTTAATTCACAACTCTAAAAGACAGTAGACCTGAGTATTAAATATAAATTTCAGCTAGATAACTCCACACGTTTTTGAGAAAATGGGTCACGACTGGAATCATTGGACGAACAACAAAGAGTTCTAAGTCCCAAAAATCACAAAATTTACTTATTTTCTTAATTTTTGCTGTATTTATACTTATTTAAAAAAAGGACATAATGACAAACTAGAAAAGGCTATTGAGGAATACAATTATGAAACTACCGAAATGTCTTACTATTAAATAAGTGAATGGTGGACAATTAGTATGACCGTAACTTTAAGAGTCTGATACTGAACAAAATGAAATATCAAATTAAAGTATTCATTGGTCTCAGTTGAAAGGCGGTTAACAATAGTTGAACAGCCGGCGTTGGTAATTGCGGACCGGGCCAAATGCTGATAGGGTAGAATTTCTGCTCTCCTGCATTTTTACTCAGATCTATATTAGGAACTATTCACATTGAATTCACGAATATATCAATAAGGTTGTTTATAAGAATTCGTGATAGTTTAGTAGAAAAAAAAATGGAAAAAAAAATTAATAATAGCTTTAAAGTTTTTTGCGTATAGTACACATAATTAATTTTGTTACTTTTAATATTAATTTATTAGAAATTTGAATGTAATGTAAGATATACAATGTGGCTCACTGATATACCTGCGCAGGAAGCTGAATTTCGAAACGGGAGAAATGTCAGCTATTCAGAATGATTCAACTATCACGCCATCGGGCGATCCTCTAATATCCACATGCAATAACAGAGAGCCACATCAGTTCTATTTTATAGTATAAGCTTTTTTTTCTAATTGCTATATGTTCATGTCTGATCTTATTAATGTTTGTTGGCAATGTATTGTCAGCTATCGCTGAAAATTGTAACAATTTCAATACTTAATTATTGAAGCTTATTTATTGCAGCGAATTTATTCAAATAGCTACAACGCTGAGAGTTGAAAACTTGGAATTCGCACTAAATTTTAAACAAAATTTACTAAGTAGTCAACCGTTTTCAATCTCTAAATATGTTCAGATTTAATTACCACAACAGAAACCTTTTCACCTTAATTTTGTGTTCGGCGTTTGTTTTCTTTTACATCAACAACATAATTAGTTGAGCCAGGATTGTCTCTGTTACAACGTACATTATCATAATTTTGTCCGCTGTTTGTATAACGTGCCTTATTAAAAGACAGAATGAATTCGGGTCACTTTTATCCCTTTCCTAATTTAATTCGGTAAAAGCTACCCATTTTAAAAATAATTTTCAATGTAAATTAAAGTAAATTCGATTGTTTTTTCCGACTAAAATAATGTAATTATGCGAAACAGACCTTTATGAAAGAAGTCTATTATGTTCATCTCGTTAAATTATTCTGAGTTGGAATGCATTTTATCTATCATTTAGAACTTGTTCGTAGAATATTATTCTTCTAATATTTTTACGGACTCCATTATGTGAAATGAAGTTACATTAAAGAAATTGAAATAAAGAATTCTGTACGAGTAAAATTGATATTTTTTACAATTTTGTAAGGTGCTGTTGATTAGGGTTATTTCACAGAAATTTTGATTTCGGCTTTATTTATAGAGGACCAGAGTTGCACTTACATTATTTTTGTTATGTTACTAGATTTTCATTATATACATTTTGAGATCTATTCTTTGAATTGTTTTTTTATAGATAGTGAATACTTTGATACTATTTTCCAAAAAAAAACCTATTAATTTCGTCTTTTTAATTGAAATATATACATAGTATGAAACAAAGTCTCCGCTGTCTGATCGCTTAAATTTTGTAAAGTACACAGAGTTTTTTAATACAGTTTTCTTTAATACATAAAGTAATTCAAGAGGAATGTATTGTCTGGTAGAAATCGCTGTTAGCGATAAGACCGCCAATTGCTCCACTATTGTGTTATATTTATTTTGCAAATTTCATGTTTAAAACTTTAACTGTAAAATGGTGTGACAATAAAGTGTTATTATTATTTTATTATTATTATTATTATATATGTATATAAAATATAGGACCACGCGAGCGAAGCCGCTGGCGGAATACTAGTACAATGTACAACATAAATAAATAGAAACAAGATAAACTTTTTCATTTAATTTTAGAATGATTCAAAAGATTACAGTTGTTTAAAATTATGTGCAAGAACCTTGCCTTCATGTAAATCATCGAAACCCATTTAATGAAAAGAAACAACATTTTATTATTATATTTTTATATGCTATTGTTTTTCCATAGAAAAATAACAAACAATTTAGTATCACGCAACTTTCTAACAGATAAAAGAATTGGCACGATTTCACGGTTCTCTGAGCGAAGGCATTTGAAGCAAAAGTTGTATCGTGAAATTTTTTCTGTCTAATATTTTAACATTCAGTGTGCGTTTCAAGCTTGTTATACTTATTAGGGTTCTACGATGCTTTTAAAGTTAAAAATAAGTTATTTATTTTTGCAATAATAATGTTTGTAAGTGTAAGTTAATGTAGGTAATAAAACGATTTTTAACGCTTTGACATATAAGGAAGATATTACAGGCTGCCGATTGCAGCTAGGAGCAGCTTTACGTACATAAGCACGGAGAAGCTGGAAATAGTAAATTATTGGTCATAGTAGACCTTATGAGCTCTTGTCTAACAACAAATCAAATCGATAATAGATAAATTTAAATAAATAAAATAAGGTTTACATAAAAAAAATGCGGGGTCCCGAAAATCGGTTCTACTATTAATTCAGTCATTGATACCCACCAATCCGCACTGGGCCCGCGTAGTGTGTACTGGCCCATTACTAAATACGCTACCCCAATGGGTTCCATCCATAAGGAAGGCTTGTGCCTCTGTGCCTGGTGAATTCATATATCACCAGTGGTGATATATGATGTGAATCCATCGACGCGATTTTTCTTTAAATACAAACAGATAACATGAATTTAAAAAAAAGTATTACAAAGTCCCTCTTTTTAATTCGCTTGTTTGTCTGTATTAAATTATTAATCTGCTTGCTTACAAGATGAATCATGAACGGGCTTCCGCTCCCGTAAAATACAACGTAATTCTCATTAAAATTGGCTTTAACTAGTGCCAGTTAATGGAATCTTCTATTAAAAGTTCCACAAGGGATTTCCAGGCAATATACCCAATCGTTATGTACCCAATTCATTATGATCGGGCGTAGTGACCCACTTTTATCAAAACCCTACTGGAGTTATTAATTGATTGCTCAATTTCTTGAAGTGTGTTTAATTAACATAGCCAAAGTATTACAAAAACAATTCGTCATCTATTTGAAACTTGAATTGTTGCTGGATGTCAAAAAACTGGAATAACAGCCATAAAATAAAAAAAGTAGTTACTAACGACTTAAAATAAAAATATCACTGAAAAAAATCACGATAAAAATTTCCAGTTCAAATTTAAATTTATAAGTATTTTTTTATTTTATTTAGATAATACATCTTTTATACTCTTGTTATTTTTTCTTCGATCCTTATAGTTCTTATGAAAGCAATAAAATACTATTCTACCTTACCGAAGCAATAAAAGAAAAATTATGACACGTAGGACAAAAGTGCTGAAATCAACTCGAGGATGTCAAAAATGGAACTAAATAAAAATGGAGCTATAATTCAATCGCGTGAGTAATCAACACATAGGGTGGAATATAATAAAGTGAATAAGGGTATTTCATAAGTGGTACAAAAAGCCGGGGAAAAAGTGACGTTGAGTGATGGTGTGGACAGTGGAAGTCTCGCCATTAGGACGCGTTGCTTTGCCTTGTAACATTGATAGCAGGCACTGTATACATCCAGTAGGTGAATTCGTTTCAAGAAATAAGAATCACTTTGATAATAAATAGGGTGATTTAATGAATGTACAAGTCATCATGACATCGGGGATTTTTTCGTCAATTTAAATACTTCTAATACCGGGCATTAGACGCGATTTTAAAGTGACCTGCGCCGACGTTTCCGTCAACAATTCAGCTCTAACTTACTTTTTTTAATGTTAAATGTAAAGTAGGAAATTTAACCGATTACAAAACAATTGTTATTTTAATTTTACTTCAAACACTATGTTACGTTTAACATTTTCTTTGTGGTTCTTGAAAGCTCAATTTATCGCTTTAGATTTCTTCTTAAGTATCAATTAAATAACATATTTATCAAATATGTTAAATAAAAAATCCTAAATGAATTATCTTAAAAACTAAAAAAATTGAATACAAAATTCACCAAAATCAATAATTATACATATACTTTTGTAACAAATTGCACCCAAATATCGTTCTAATGGCTATTTTTCTGTTTAACATACGAAATCCTTACAATGAAACAATATTTAAGTCACATAAAATACAAACCTCTTATAATTTTTATAATATTGAAATGTACTGAAGTCAGAAGTCTAGAAAGCCAACCTTTAAAATAATTACAAAATATATTTAACTTACAAATGATAAAATTTACTCTGAATTTAAAAACGGGGTGATGATAATTAAGCTAGGTCCTTATCAGTACCTCTACAATCGTAGAACTGACGCGTTGGTTATTGCGTTATCGATCAAGTTTCTCAGTACTGAATAGACATTTTAAATTGGTTTTACTGTTTCCCTATTACACTATGCTTTTATTAATGGTGTTTGGAATTGGAAAGTCTCATTAATTGCGCTTTGCACTTCTGGACATTTTCTTAGTTCACTTCTTTAACTGGATTCCACTACTTTATTAACAACACTTTTCACTACTGTTCTGTACATTTTATTATGTTTTAACTACTTTTGTCTCTATCGAGATGTGACTTAGTAATTCAAGCTAAGATTTCGAGTGAGAGTGAAGTAAAAATATTTAAGTCATAGTACTAGTTTTATAGACAATTTCTGAAGAAATAGCAATAACTTACACGATATATGCCGTTTAAGTATTGCTATTTCTTTCTGGCCGTGCCGGCTTTATGTGGAAATATAAACAAAGAATATTCCAGCTACTAATTTACTCGTACTCATAGTAAAAGTCTAGCGGATATAATAGAACAACTTCAGAAATTGTTGTTGGTCTTATTGGGCTAACAACCCTTCAGTATCATTTCCGGATAACATCTTTTGTACGATCAGGCTCTTTTATATTAATCAATAGCAATGTGGTGATTCCCCAAATGTGATAAAGACTGACGGCCAAAGATGGATTAATTGATCAATAACTGCATCCACGATCATCGATCCCTCTTGGACAAATAAAAAAGATAAGCTTTAGGATTTTATCCGTAAAGCTTATCAGACAATCAGTTAGAATTTGTAAATTAAACAAATTCTAACTGATTGTCTAATAATTACCTATATTTAGAGAATGATACATATCAATTCTGTGACTTACAGACACTTTAAAAAATCAGAAAATAGACATAATAAAAAATAAATTATCAGATCACGTGTCTATTTACGAGTATAGCCCACTTATTATCCAGGATCAGGATTAAGTAAAACTGCCGCATCATTAAATATTAAAGCAACAATTAAACAACTTGAACGAATAGTCTTGAGATGTCAGCATCATGTCTAAGTCGAGTGTTTAAAGTATGGTATAGTCAACAGCATGTCAGGTTATACAAATCTTTTGATTTTTAATCTTAATGGTATTAAGGTAGAGCTTAAAATGAACTAAAAAAAATATCTTTATGCATTCGTCTGATATGTTGCCTGATATTGTACTAATATTATTCAAATAGTACTGATACAGATATGTCTATACAAACAGCAATGGCATAAACCTTCGTAGTTTATAAACGCTGTAGAAACTTAAATAAGAAAATGTAACTATATTTAATCGATAATTCTAATAAAAAACTTAATAGAAAGAAAACACTACAACTATAATACCTATCGCCAAATAAAAATCACAATATAAAAGTAATGAAAAGACAATAAAACAATATTTTGTTATACAAAAGTTATAAGAGAAGAAAAGCTTCATAAATGGATTTACGGGGCACAAATCTCTAGAGGCGAAAACTTCCAGATAGCTACTGAAAGAGACATCCATTAGTGGTGCTTACGTTGAAAAGTTCGCAAATAAATAACCTGTTTACATGATGTAAATATGGCGGCCGCCTAAAAATATCATCCGTCAGTGTCAAAGTGATTGTCGACAAGATGGACACTATTCTGACCACAGTTCTAATAAATTAGTATTTTATTTTTTGTAAGAATAATATCAGTTTCATTCGTTTTGATTGTAATGTACTAAATGATGATTTTAATATTTATTTATTTATTTAATCTTAATGTCTATAAAATAGCAAATGGCGAACTTAATGCCAAAAAGGCATTCTCTACCAGTCAAACCGGTGAAGGTGTATAGAGCATTCAAAAGGCGGTATCATTCATGTATAGAGCATTCAAAGAACAATTTCTAACGAGTAATACCAACAGATTATATTACATATTACATACACACTCTAATCTCTGAAAATGCTGTATTGAGAAAGCAAGAACAGACAGACCGAGAAGTTGCTATGAGGGTCAGTCGTAATATATCATCTAAATTTTATATCAAAATTATATTAACTGCTATACAAGAGTCTTAAGCTAATCTTAATTAAAAATCTGCCAGAGAGTATCCACATTTATATCACTATCATTAGCTTATCAACGTGCCCACTGCATAGGCCTGCCCAATAGATGGAACCGATTATGGAAAATTTACCGGTAGATTTCTGTAGGTAACGCACATATCTTCCTAAAATAATCCAGGTGGTCTTCTTTTCATTTTAGTGCGCAGTAGAATCGATACGTCTTGCAAAAAAATACAAACAAATGTTTTCTTTGAGAAAATTGTCCTTTCATTGAAGTCGTTAAATATTAGGTCGACATTTTACTTGGATTTAGTAATATTCGACTAGGTTTATTCTGGACTTTCAGATAAACGCTTCCATTTTAAGGACTTAAAAAAGGCTGATACTTTGCTTATTCAAGATTCTACGACTGATCGGCATAGCAACTTGTCGGTCAGCTTGTTCTTGCTTTTTCAATTCAACATCTTCGGAGATTTTAGTCTTTAAATCAAATAAATTTTGTCGACGAATCGTAAAAAATGGTTGCTATGGTAATGATTTAATGTCCTATACGAACTTCTGTTCCCAGTTTCATCCCTTTATGTGCTTTTATCAGGACTTATACTATTAATTAAGCTGAAGAGTTTGTTTATTTGAAATCGATAATTTTCAAGAACTACTGGTGCGAATTGAAATATGTTGCAAAATCGGGAGAATATTTTACTCTTTGAGAGCTTTCTTTGGATACGCTGCGTAAACGGTTAAAGGTACGCAAAAATCATGTAGGTAGTACGAAATTGATCCTCTTTAAAAGTTCTAAAAGGAAGTACACGACAGCATATGTCTATCTAATATCTTATCCCGAAAGAAGCACACAGAAGGATGAAGTTCGTATAGGCTATAGCGTCTTAAATTGTTACCATAGCAACCATTGTTTATGCTTACACTGCCTGAGTGAATCGGAGACGGATATTGATGGATGTTGTTTATATGAGATATAAGATAGACATATGCGGTCACGGATTAGAGAACCAAAATAAATAAATAAAATAATAATAATTGTTTTAAAATTATAAGAACAAAAACAACACACAATTAGCAATATAATTCATTTTTTGAGTCGAATTTACATTGAGCAGAAGAAAATAACATTGAAAAAGTTTAAACACAAAAAATATTGAAGACAAAATACTTGTAACAAGTAAGCCTTATAGATTAATAAAGTTTTGAAATAAATAACAAAAAAAGTTATTACGGTATACTCGATATCTTCCAAGCCACGACAGTTTCGACAATACGCCAACATACATTACTGGCTTGTAAAGAGGATTGATTCTGAAATTCTTATAACAGTAGCAATGTTCATCATATTTTATAACGAATGAAACCTTGTTATGATAATCAAACTTACTTATTAAGAGGCCTTGTGTTTACAGAGCAAGGACATTTCTCACACAAACAACATCCATCAATGTCCGTCTCCGATTCACTTGGGCAGTGTAAATATGTTCTTAATGCCTGCTTTTCTGGTATAATTTTATTATAAGTTGGTGTCAAAGACTTACTTACCTTTATAGTAAGCACAAATAATAATGACGATTTGAACGAACAAGAAACATAATAATAACTTTGCAACTTAAAGTAATATATTTTGCGTTTAACGCTTACCTTGGATAATTCTAATTAACGTCAAATATCGTTTATATAAGGATGTCGTTGATTCAATATATTAAAAACACGTCGCAATTGAAATCGCTATAGCATGTCAAATAGTTTCAGTTTTGCAAATAATTGAAAGGGATTGTGATAGATTGCGTGAGTAGCTCGGTGGCGTAGTGGATAAACGCCGTGGCCCGCGATCGTAGTCGTTAAGCAACTTTCGCAAGGGTCGGTCACGGGATGGGTGACCAAAAAAATTATTATCAGTTCGAGATAATAATTTTTGTTCCGTGCTTCGGAAGGCACGTTAAGCCGTTGGTCCCGGCTGCATTTGCAGTCGTTAATACCCTCCAATCCGCATTGGGCCAGCGTGGAGGGTCATGGCCCATCCTCCTTAACCATCCATAAGGAAGGCCTGAGCCCCTGCAGTGGGGACGTAAAAAGGGCTGGTGATGGTGGTGATAGATTTTAAAATTAGACGATTAGGTCCTAGATACCACTGCACGACGGCGAAGTAATATAAAAATATACTAATAGTATTTACCGATATCAAAACTTGGGACGATGCATTGATTTAAACTAATATTACTTGATAAATACTTTATTTCACACTGACTCGCCATTCATCGGTGTTACATCTCTGCCATCTTTTATTCTATTGCCAACAATAAAAAAACAATACTGTCATAGTTTTTTCGCAAGATGTCGTTTTCAATACAATCAATGTTCTAATTTTCGAGTTTCTTACATTTAGGTTTCTAACTTACAAAATTAAAGTTTGTAAATTAAATTGAGTTTGTTTAATCATAATTACCTTTTTGAAATACATAAACATATAGTTGAACGACATTAGAAGTTACTTTTTATAATTAGTACCCTTTTATAACATTGTATACTTAAATTAATATCCTACTTTTAATACGCAGTGATCAATATTAATCCTTTATTTGTAATAATATTAATAAAATACAATAAGTAATAATAATCTGTACTGTTTACGAATACAAGTAAATGAATATGTGCAATCATGGAAATTACGTGTTTTAATACCTTGTAATATTTCGTACATTTATATTCTCAAGTCAATACTACGCTTATTAATTACAGTCATCGTTATTTTACAAGTATTTATCTATTAATCAAAGCAATAAGTATAACTATATTAATAATAGGCTTACAGCTCGGCCTTCCTGTTGGTAGCGAGTCCTCTCGCTAATGAAGTAGGTACACACGGCTACAGATCAGGCACAATACTTCAAACCTCCCCAGTTGGTCACAAACACCATCTTCAATGCTTCAACGCTCAAAATCAAGTGGAGAAATCAGACGAACCCGCATAATTCGTGCTGTTGACTGTACTTGTCCAGTAATTCCGTTTATCAATAATTAAGTAATATTTATTTAATAATAAAGAAAAATGAAATTATAACATTTGATTAAACTAATAATACTGGATATTGTAGGTACTGAACTAATATCATACAAATAGGGCGGAGCACTATGACTTGAAAGATTGAAAATTATTATGTAAATCAATTTCAGGCACAGATACTACTCTATTGTGAAGTTGAGTACAAAAGCGTAATTATTTTCGAAATAACTATTATTATTAAAATATCATCACTAATCTAATATCAGACGATTCAAATTAAAGTATATAAAAGTAACCACATCTTTATTCTTCTAGTTTTCTATTTGAATAATAGCAATAATAATTATCTAGGTAATCATTTAGTACCTCATTCCAAATAAAGTTATCCTTAATAAGAATAATAAACCATTTGTCACATAACCTCATTATTGCGACCTCTTTATTGCAAACTACAATGTACATATATATATTGATCGATGATCAATTACATACATTACAAAGCAGTCAACCGAAATTAACAAATAACACTTGCCCTTTTTGATTTTTATAAACAAAATAAATGGGCAGCATTTACTTGTATGAAAGCGGATACTTGTATTATTATTAGAGTATAATTCATTTCTACCTCACCTCTTAGAATCTACCAACATACTCCTCATCAGTTACTTTATTTCACCTTAAATAATTTAATAAACATAGTTATTTTTTAAATGCAAATGAATACTCATTAGCTATTCCGAATGGGGATCAGATAGAATATTTTTTATCTTCTTTATCTCCCCGACTGCCTATCTCACTATAGCAATCCAAATTCTGTCCACATTGATAATAATTATTTTAATACATCGATATGCGTTAGGATTTATGTAGTCACATTCTTGCAGTTGTACCCACCATCACATCTCATATAACTATCGTCGACCGCAACACATTATAATCTTAAAATCTAATCAGTATCTAAACCTACGCATGGGTGTACGTCAGTTTATCGAAAAATGCTAACTTTATCAATACCCCACGTGTTGTTGACTGTACACCAACAAGACGAGTTAAATACGTTGAGTAGGTATATTGTTAAATATTAAAATGCTGGCAGATCAAGGCTGTTTGGAATAATAAGAACTATCTTTTCAAAGTTATTTCAAATGGATATGCATGAAGTTTAGTTAAAACCAGTTTCGGAGTTTAATAATAATGATTTCAAGTATACGATATACATTGTAATGCGAGATGTCAACAAGACAAGCGAATACAATCTAACGACATTGCTACAAAATAAATAATTGAAGTTCGAACAGCGCTATGTACGCATTCGTTCGCTAAATAGGTAGCTGTTTACGACTAAGCAGCTTTGAGCAGGAATGTTTCTGCCGGTACTACGTCGCACCATAGCAGATATTCTTGATCTTTAATTTAATCAAAGCATTGACCATGGCTGATTGTTTCTAAAGGTACACGATAAAGTCTAATCTCAATCTTTGTGGAAATTCGTGCTTGCCTTTCACTACTGATACTACAATAATTCCGTTTCATCTAGATTTTACAATACTACTAAGAGTTAATAGACTGAAAAATTTGAGTATGTCGTATATTTAACTAAAAGCATAGTCTTGACTAATCACCATAACACCCCTTTTTTATATATAACTGGTCTAAGCCTCTTAACATAAAAATAATTTTTAAGTTTGTTGTGTAAAACCTACTTTGCAAAAAATTATACCTTGTTCCGAATCTTTCTACATTACTGCAACGTATCGTGTCAAAGAGACGAGTTTATAAATCAATGACCATACTATTTCCATTCATAATTTTGTAGTCCCATTCGAATCCATAAATAGTATTCATTCCTTACCGGACCTCCGACAGAACTATTTACATATATGTTCACTGTCAAGACCCTATACTTCAAACTGCGCGTAAGGTGCTCGATACAATCTCAATCCGATTCACATGATGTCTCATAAAACTGCATTTTTCTTTTCCCTTATAATACGGACCGGTAACAGTGATCTTTGCAATAACGATATATGGGTTTTCAATAAATGCCCTTAAAGAACAGATTGATTAATGGGACATTCTTCCACTACGTATCAATTTATCGTCTCCTTAGATGCTCAATATTAAGTCTCAAATTGGGGTTCAGTAGAGGTCGATAGAAAATACAAATAGGTAATTTTGTCACGTTGAAGGTACTCATTTTTTTTTTTTTTTGTTGGTTACTAATTTAGCTTTTCAGTTTAGTAAGTGAACAGGCCTGCTCGACTTTAATAGAAGTAATCGTCACGCAAGCCTATTATGCTAATATTTACATTATAATCGCATCTCAATGTAGTCTCAACTACTTACATTTTGCCATTGTGTTTACTTCCTGAAGGCCAATATTATTACGCCAGAATTAACAGAATTGTCATATTGAGTAACTAACGGTCAGTTACACAGTCGTCCATTAAAATTTTATCCTTAAAATTGTCCATTAAAAAAAATCTATTTAAAGCGGCATTACCCATACAAATTTGACATTCAATAGAGCTTAAAAGCGTAATTAAGCTTTAAATGGGCGTTTGTGAAACTGACTCTAAGAGTAGTACATTTTTCTGACGTTACCACATCTAAGTTGGAACTTAATTAGTTTTATAAGATAACACAGAGTAACTGTTAGGGCTATGAAAAAAATCAAAATTCTAAGCCAACACAATCGAAACATACAGCCGTTTATGTAGATTTTCCGTAAACTTTCAAAACTCGCAAGGGAATTAAAACCTACAGGGTACTTCCTGTAAACTCAGAATCTTTAGTATAAAGCAACGTCTTATATCACACTAAAGAAAAATTACGAAGTCCGGTTATTATTATATTTTTTTTAACAAGAATCATGTTAATAAAATATTTTCAATAAATACCTACAAGTTTATATGGAATTATTGGTGTGCGAATCCAACTAGCACCTGGCCGGTTTGTATGCAGCACTGAACAGGCAGGTGACTTTCTCTCAATTCATGCATTTTACTGAAGACCTGAAACTCAGGTAGTCATTAGACAACATACATATAGGTACATTATGCAATTCCTTAATTGTATCACGGAAGTACTAAGGTGCACCAAAATAATACAATACCAAGATTGAAACACTATAGAAAAGGTAATTCTTTACATTGACCCAATTGAATCAACTGCGGGAGCTCAGATGTGGCGCCACCCTGAAAAAGGCATCGAAACCACTCAACCCCAGAGGTTGTTAAAATTGTTACCTGTAATATGTTTTATCAAATCACTAGAGTTGACAATAAAAGTTAATTTTAATGAGCCCTGACTCATTTAATTGCCTCTTGAGCAATTATTCTAATAGCCCCTATCTACAAAATCTTTCATATATTTGCCAAATTCTTCTTCTTATCATTATATTAACATTAAACCTTATATCAAGACAGCTCTACATAAGTTAACTTAGGAAGTGTATTATAAATTATATCCCTGTCTTCACAATCACAAATTTTAGTACATTCTTTATTAACTATGTAAGCATTGCTTTCATTCTTTTAACCGAGTTAGGACTCTGGAACAATATCAGCATTGAAAGTTATCCTAGATTTATGAACCATTAACTGATCACAAAATACTCACCTATCTCATATAGTATTTCACACTTGGACTGATGCTATTTCACTTCCTCAATAAATTCCATTAACTAATAGGAACTCTTTTACTTACTAGACTCCCTGATTAGTAACCTCAATGCCACACAACCGTGACATCCCTGGTTGTTCTGACCAGTCTCCTTGCTCCGGCCTGACCCTCACACATAAGTCCTCCTGGTTACATTGCATGAATACCTATAATAAATTGCCACACATCTGTCACTTCCTGACCTTGACCCTCAAACCTGGGTACACATAGGTCCTCCTGGCCACGTCGCCAGAATATATTATATTACCACACATCTGTTACTTCCTGACCTTGACCCTCTACCCTGGGTACACATAGGTCCTCCTGGCCACGTCGCCAGAATATATTATATTACCACACATCTGTCACTTCCTGACCTTGACCCTCAACCCTGGGTACACATAGGTCCTCCTGGCCACGTCACCAGAATATATTATATTACCACACATCTGTCACTTCCTGACCTTGACCCTCTACCCTGGGTACACATAGGTCTGTGACTAATGTTCCATAATATTCATGACATTCTATCTGTCATGATAGCTGAAATTGACAAATCACAGTTTAGTAAAACATTATTGAATTCAATAAATATGTCACTGTGCCATTTTATATTTTATTGTAGATACATACAACATACATAATTAAATAAAAAGAAATACAACCAAAATATTCAATGTTGTAGGGTTAAAATAATATAATTTACTTTCCAATCTGATATTAGAAGTACACAAAAATATTACTCATCAGATAGATACATTGTTAACTTATTTCAACCAACATTTAAGTTGGTAATATATTGTAAGTATGAATATTAGAAAAAGTAATTCCAATTTATGAAATCTAATCAAAAAGATCTGATTTATTTTATAAGTTTGGGGATATATTTAATTTCTTTCTTTCTTTTATTTATTTAGAATTAATTCCTCTATACATAGGGTAAGTTACCCAATTATTGGCACTTTAAGGATCACTAGCCAATGAAATTGTGATAAATAAATTTAATAAGTTATTTTATTTTAATAATTTATCAAGGTGACAGTAGTAGTTAATTATCGTATATAATAAATAAATTAATAAATGAAACGTGTGGTAGATACTTATTAAAAATGTTTTTATGCTATCTTTTCAAAAATAAGATTTTCCCAATTATTGGCATACTTTGGCCAATAATTTACACGGGGCTAGACCCCATTTACTGTAATTTCAGATTGTGCAATAAATACAGAACAAGAATAAATTAAAAATAGGTAATCACATTTATTTATGTACAAAGATAGAACTGAATCTGCTTAGCAATCGTTTACTCTATTTAAATAAGTTGTAACACTGAGAAACAAGATGTTTTCTTATAATAACGTTTAAATCAGAGAGTTGCCAATAATTAGTGGGGTGTCAAAATTAGGTCAGTTTACCCTATATATTGTTCCAATAAAACTAAGTGCATGTTTAATTGCTATTAACATAGAAGATATTTATGTGAAAAGGGATAGTGAAAAAAATAAACGAGTCATATTCGTTAATCGTGACAGCTATTATCACGATAATACTTTGAGCAATGGACGCACATTTATGAATTTGAATTGAATTCATCCATGGTATAAGCAATATACTAATTCAATTTCGAGAAATATTAGGGCCATCTTTAGAAGTCACTGGTGTAATTTTATTTCAGCATTGTTATTATATTCGTTTTTTTTTCTTTTACCTATTTACAGGAAATTACGAATGAAAATGACATTAGCCATAACACTTGCTGAAACGAGACTAAAGTGAAACTCAGGCGATTGCCTTGCTTTTTTTTTTCGCCAATGTTATACGCAGATAACCCATCTAAACTTTTAAATACATTATTGTCTTTAACTTGATTCATTATAACAAAAGGAATAAAAAAATTTAACATGATGTTACAATAAAACACAATAACAAACTACTCAAGATCTCAATTAAAGCATTATGTTAAGTGTTTCTTTTTAAACATTCCTTATAATAGAAACTATTATACTCTCTACTTTCGTAATATTTAAATAAACTCGACTAGTGCAGTACTTGAAACTTCATATTACTTTAGAAAAATCATAAATTTATTTATTACTCACGTTTTACTTTGTAGGCGTAGATCGAAAATTATTATATTTTCGTTGATCCCGCTTCTGAAGCTATTGACCGATATCAAAACTTGGGACGATGCATTGATTTAAACTAATATTACTTGATAAATACTTTATTTCACACTGACTCGCCATTCATCGGTGTTACATCTCTGCCATCTTTTATTCTATTGCCAACAATAAAAAAACAATACTGTCATAGTTTTTTCGCAAGATGTCGTTTTCAATACAATCAAGGTTCTAATTTTCGAGTTTCTTACATTTAGGTTTGTAACTTACAAAATTAAAGTTTGTAAATTAAATTGAGTTTGTTTAATCATAATTACCTTTTTGAAATACATAAACATATAGTTGAACGACATTAGAAGTTACTTTTTATAATTAGTACCCTTTTATAACATTGTATACTTAAATTAATATCCTACTTTTAATACGCAGTGATCAATATTAATCCTTTATTTGTAATAATATTAATAAAATACAATAAGTAATAATAATCTGTACTGTTTACGAATACAAGTAAATGAATATGTGCAATCATGGAAATTACGTGTTTTAATACCTTGTAATATTTCGTACATTTATATTCTCAAGTCAATACTACGCTTATTAATTACAGTCATCGTTATTTTACAAGTATTTATCTATTAATCAAAGTAATAAGTATAACTATATTAATAATAGGCTTACAATAGGTACTAACTTTCCGCCAGCGGCTTCACCCACGTGGTCCCTAGAGAGCTTTTTATTTGAATACCGCTTCATATCATGAAATTAATATAATTACAATGACAAATTGAATAGTCAACAATGGTTACTATGGTAACATTTTGATTTCCTATACAAACTTCTACTCCCATTTTCTTGCCTTTATTTGCTGTTTTTCGGGATAAAATATAGCCTATATTCGCCGCATAGGATGTAATTTTTCGTATATATATATTTTTTTAATACGTCCAGCAGTTTCGAAGCCTCTTCGTTGCAAACATATAAATAATCATAATATTAATATAGATATATACTATACATTGTTACTAATTCTATGTTTTTATTCTGTCCAATCGAACCCGTAAATAGCCCTTCAAAAGTTTTTAATTCCTGTATTTATTGTATAAAATGTGAGATTTAAGAGCTATAACTGACTTATGCTATAAAAATTTATAACCACCGTTATCATATGATATTAAGTTTATAGAACCGACTATCCAATAAAAATCTATCGAATAAAATAAATTACGAATCGAGCACAGTTGAAAAGAGAGCTAATACTTCTTCGATGTCTTATCACTTTTGCAGTTCAGTGAACTTCAAAAATTACATCATACTTATATAGTAAGATAGAATTTCATGATATCCTATTGAGTAAAACATTTTCTTTCAATATAAAGAATAGTGGGTTTTATTTGCTTGAAACTCAATGATAGCGCTGCGCTCAATGTCAAGTTTGAGACTATTTTTATAACAAAATACTTACAGAACACTGTATAACAAAACACTGTCGGTCTTTATTAGACTTTTTCTCTATTAGATTAAACATGGTAATGAATGTTGAATATTAAAAAATATAAACATAATTATACAAAGAACTATATTCTGATTCCGTTTTTAATTTTAGGGGATGGTAAATTATTTTCATATTTTTCAAAGGTAAATTAATTTAAAATCATACTTAATGAATAATACTTAAAATATCCACTTGTTAATTTTTCGCTACTGCAGAGCGTATTTGATCTTTTTTTGCATTCACAATGCCATACTGAAAAATATATTTTTTTAAATAATGTTTTAAATTATTTTTTGTACATATAAAATAACTAATCATTTTTCGCCAGTTGCTTCGTCCGCGTCGACCTTTGTACATATAAACTTTATTTTTGAATCACTCTTTGTATTGATGAAACTATATTTATTATCTGTTTTATACATTTGGAATTCATTTGATATGTCACACAATATAGTTTTATGTACTTTAGTTTCTAATTTACTCCCAAAAGTGACCCTCGTACTTTATTTATTTATATTACAAACTCGTGTTTTTACCAACTACCAACATACCTATATAAGTTTACCTATTTCATGTTTAATCGACCCAGATGATACGGTACGAATCATTTGTGATTTCACTCCAGGACATGAATGAGATCTAAGGTGGGGCAAGTTTGCCACGAAGAAATCTATTGTTTTAATATTTTTAAATGTTATATGTACTCGGGAATCTGACGGAAGATACGTCGCGTTTCGTCGGTTACCCGTCGTGGGACGTTGGAACTAACAGACATTTGATCTTGCACACTCGTCAGATGATCTGTAGTATACTTCTGAGAGATGCGTGATGAATCTTGCATTCGATTTACACCGATGTTTGGGATACCGTTTTTTAGCCTATGAAGCTCTAAATAAGAAAGAAAGTCCCTCACAAATAGCATCACAAAATGTTTTACATTAAAATATTGAAATGGCACATTTAAGATATTGTTCTTTTCGTTCCGAGTAAGGTAGGACACGTATTTTTTTTTTATAATCGGAAATGTTGATCTTGCAATCACACCTAACTTAATCTACACAAGAATAGCACATAATAAATTCATGTAAAAAAGTTACTAAAGTAAATTTTTTGTTTAATCTTTATAAATCGTACTTAAGGTATACCTCTATAATCGAATTAAGAACCTCTTCCTTTTTTGAAGTCTCTTGAAATTAGATGAATTTTCCTTAAGACCTGTATAACTAAAAAATGGACTAAAGCTTCACAAATCGTATTTTTGAATCAAATTGGATGAATATTGGCGGTTACCTTAAGCAGGTCCGTTTTATTGACTCATTTAATTGGTATTATTGAATCTTCCTACGAAATTGCATACTTTAGAAGCTGATCATGTCTCAACTAAATGGGTGAGGTGATCAGTATAATTACAAAGCTCCAGTTATCCAATAACCATGGGGGGCTGTTTAGAAATTCATCAAATTCGCTCCCTTGTGTGCTCTAAACTAATTCAGTACGAACCCATAAGATCGCCTTTTCATTTCCTATCGGCTGATAGCGAGACGGGATCTGAATTAATTAGCATAAGACGTCGGGGCCTAATCGTTTAATTTCAAAATCGAAATACCTGTCAATTTGACATTTGAAAGATATTCACGAACTTCACGCTACAACTATTTGTCATGTGATAACGATTGACATTTTTTTAAGGTATAGAACAAACGATATACTTAATTTGAGATGCAGAAAACTTTGAAAGCTACTGAGATATGTCACTCGAATGCACTGAATACTAACTGCAATCAATCAAAGTTTTTAATAAAGTGTTTATTATATTTGATCAATTTCGCATACTGAAAAAAAATCTTATGAAAAATGCTTGAAAAATCCACTTGGTCCCTAGCACCCGAACCCGTGACCTTTCGCAATCCGGGCGACTTCTCCAACCACTGAGCTATCCAGAATCCAACAGAACTAAGGAATCTTTCAAGTTCTTGTTACTTTTTCGCTAGTACAGAACGCATTCCCATCAATGCTCAGGCAGTCCAAATTGCCGAAAGAAATATTTTTACAAATACATTAACTTTCGATAAAAATGAAATAGCTTAATGGTTAGAGCAACCAGTTTTTATTGTTTCTTTATCATTCGTTCCAATAACTATACCCTTGAAAGAGAAGTTAGATAATTAGGATACGGGCTTGTTAAGATGTTTAATAGGCATTTAAATTGAAGTTTCTTATAAGTTACCACATCGACAACTTCGCGAATCTACAGATAACTTATTTATTTAATATGTTTGTATATACTAGTAATAAGTTTATAACCTAATACGTCATGGTTAATAATTATGATTAACGAGCTAATAAATTATAGCAGGCATTAGATAGATTACTTCTGAACATGTCTTAATTAGGTATATGTATAATTACACATTACCTTATTTGAATACAATAGGGATGGTATCTGGGTATAAAAAAAGAAATTCTTTTTCATGTTTGGAAAAAAAATAGACTTTTTTGCTTCAATTTAAAAAGTAATGGCTTAGATAATAGTCATCAAAGTCGAGAAGGAGAAAAAGAAATTACGTGTCAGACACCTGACAGACCGACAAAAAATTTGTCATCATCCCGTATTTAATCCAATGAAACATATTTTTTATATACAACGTGTAACAGAAATAACTCACATCCTTATACACTCCAATTAGAAAAGGCATTTATAATCATAAAACAAAAATTGGAATTTATCCATTATGCACTAAAACATTGTTTATGTATGGACACAGTTATACTAATTGCTGTGTAACTGTGTGGACATCTTACAAATGCACACATGACGTGAAAATTACGACTTAGCCTGCAACTACAAATGTATGTACCTACAGCGCAATACCACAATGCTAACACCTACCTACCAAAAAAAAAACACATCATGAAATGTTATTCTGTTACGAGGTTCAAAGTGTTCTTTTTTTTAAGTTATACAATTACTATGAATCTTACTTGTTATGGGTAGTGGTTAGCATATTCTTACGATCATATATCACAAGGTAAACACAGTATCACTACATTGTGCCTAACCTTTAAGCATTTCGATGTATTTACTGTACATTAGTATAACGAACAAACATCGCAAGTGTAATTGAAAATTCGATAAACTTAAATTGCGATAAAATAATCAATCACTGCCACTATCATGTTTATCACATATGGCATTTTTATTTGTGTTATATAATTTTTGTCTTTGTTTCTTCGAATTTGTTTATTATTTTACTCTTTGAATTATTTTACTCTTTGGTTTATGAACTTATGCATCATAGCGTTTAAGAGCATTTTAGACTCAAGTAACGAGATATAATATATAGTTTTCTTCAAAATTTTCTAACACAGTGCATTTGACAATCCAAAATATTTAATCTTTGTAAGTAAGTAGATGGTAATTTACTGATTTTTCTGATATATTTTTATTGTTTTTGTTTTTATTTCATTAAACTTTTCATGTATTTCTAAGGATTTTTCTGAAAAATATATATTAATTTAATGTAATATAATCGAAGGTCCTCAGTAGTACATTGTATTGGGGTCTGGAAAATAAAATAATATTGAAAAACCACAAATAATACTTCCATAGATTTATATAATTCAGTCATAGAAGTCAAATACCAACTGTCAATAAGTTGTATTAAGCCAATATTCGATACCGGCTATTTTTATGAGTACTTGTGAGTGTTTACCATACTGTAGTATCGAGTACTCAGTATCGAGTATCGCTTTTGAAAGTATACCTGCTCGGTATCGAAAGTATCGTTCGAACCCTAGTCCTAACCTAGAACATACTACATGTGATATCGGCCCTTATAAAATACGCGGCGGATTACTCACCCCGGCGTTCTTCAGTCAAGGGATCTGTAGCGCTACCATGAGTTGCTATCGAAAATTCTCATTACGTTACCGCAGTCGATAGCGAATAAACGCACTTCGAATAGTATTCGATAGAAGTTGTACCATGAGTCACATTTACATTTACTATACTCGCTAACGTTAACTCGAACATTCGAATAGTTTTTGTTACGTGACCGTGTATTGCGCCTAACTTCACTCCAAATGAAACTGTCTCGTTCTAATTATGCTGAATAGAGTGAGAAAGGATGACTTTGGGCCAAAAACCGAATATTTAGATCTTCAAATTTAAAAAGTAGATAAAACCCTACTAATTTTAAGCGTCATGATCATTCTCATAACGCGAAGTGTAACTGATTATTGAATTGATTCGGTTATTTCCGTGTTGTGACAAATCATTGAGTATTTCTGTTTCTTTACTGGCGGTTGTTTTGGTAAATTGTGCACAATATCTAAACATTAAATGCGGAGTAGTGTATCACAAATACAGTTATTGGTGGAATATATGGAAAGGAATGTACTACAATACATTTCTATTATATTATTTAATACCTAGAATATACTTTGTATAGTAAAATGTAGTCCTCCAGTTTTTGTAGATGAAATATTTGTTTAAGTGTTCAGATAAAGTTAAGGAATGCTGAGTGCTCTTTATTTGGTTAAGGTAAATTTTAGCGGGACTTTAATAATATAATACATTTTTTTTTTGTAATTTAACAAACATAAAACTTTTAAAATAGACGCAGTTTATGAAATTTTTGAAATATAGTAAGAATATACAACCTAATCCAATGCTATCGATCTAACCCCGATACATTAATTTATTTATTTTGTTATTATCCGTATCACGTATCCCTTTTTAACGTTTTAACAGAAATTGTGACCTTAGTAAACCAAAACACTCCTTGTTAAGCCTATATTATTTGATAAAGTTATTCTTTGGGTCAATAATAACTGAAAATAATCTATTAAACAACACTCAAAAAAGAGTAATAAGTTTTCACGCTACGTTTTGCAAGTGAGAGAGTTAACTACAGCCGCTACGGTATTTCTCGATGACGTTTATCAAATTTGTAACTCATGGTACCGATGTTCTATGGGATAAGCTACGAAACGTTAAAAACGTTAGTCGCTAGCGATTGGATTTCGATAGGTAAATTTATTATAGGACTCATACTAGCAATTTTTAGTTTCACAAGTGACCGTTAGGAGCGCTGCATAGTTCTGCATACAAATTATTTACGCAGTCGCTAGCGAGTACGGTCATTGTAAACTCATGGTAACGCTACTGAAAGCGAGAATGATCGGAAGCGAAACTCGAAGCGATAACTAGAGCGGTGAACGATGTAATAGTCTTGTAAAGTCTATTAGTGACTACAATAGTGAAGTTGAACTGGGATTTTTTTTAGTTCGATTATTTTTTTAATTTTACTTTAAAAAAATAATCGAACCCTAAGTCATAACAGTACATTAAAAGAAAGCTTATTTTTCTTTGCTTTTTTCCTATGTTGTATTTTATTACAAGCTAAGAATATAGTGCATTTCAAAAAGCTTTATTATGTTCACTTAAGTTAATTTTTTGTTTGTGACAGTTGTATTGGTTACAGGTGACCATAAATTACTTGATTCCAATTAAATTAAGCAAAAAAAAAAACCTATATTCGAAATTGTTGAAATTGACTCAGTATCTGATTTTAGACAAACTACTTTTAGGGTGTGCGTTGATTATTTTACACGTGATATAAAATATTTTGCCTTACTTAATATTTTGTAAATACTTTGTCAATTAACAAATATCTTTTGCTTTTTTAAGTTTATCACTTGTACTACCACGGCCCCTTCTGGAAGGTAAATTAGAAAATTAAAATAAAACTAGGTTTGCTATTTCGTAACAAATCCAACGAAAGGGCGTATTAAGAGCATTTGAAATTTAATATTTTAAAAATACTCAGTTTCTAAAATATTTAAGCAAAGGTTGTTGTCTTGTGATCACCGAAAATAACTGCGAGAAAATTATGAAAAAAAAAATAAGGAAAATGGTGTGATCTTTTGGATATAGGAAAATCTATTGAAGATCTTTACTTTTCAAAATTCAATATTTGTACGGAATACCTGCGCACAAGCCTGGAAATTATTAAACGTGCTTTATTCGTGTTTTTATATTCTGTATAACTTTTGTGCCGTATATCGTGCGGTTAGAAAATAATAGACAAGCTGATTTAGACTGTTTATTAATGACAATTGGCAATTAATTCGCCGATTGTCATTTGATGTTGGCTGATTAGCTTACCGCAATAACAGTCACATAGAAATTCTCTTGTTTCCAAATAATTATACCAGACTAATTAAAGCACATGTCGATTTTGATACTAGTTGAAATTCACTAAGTTTTTACACGACTACCCAAAAGGAATGCATTGTGTTTGGGGTTAATGTATGGATGTGAGTTTCTTTACACCACTATAACTTTTGATTAACTTAACTGCTATAATTGAATAGAGTATCATTACAAACTCTTGGGGATGGAAACAACAGTTTGGAGATTTGAAGGCGTTTATTCTTTCTTCTTATTTCCAGTACAAAGCACGAAAACGTTCGTAGGCATGCTTTCATACAAATCGGGTTTACTTAAGTGGGATTTGTTCGTTCGCACTTAGCTACTATCCTAACGCGTTAATTGACCTAATAGATTCATGTTATGTCGGTGCCCCTTCCACTATGCGGCGGGGAGGTCGCGGGGGGGTGCTCCCGTCGCTGCTGCCCGTGGTGTGCCCCTCCACTCGTTGCGGGGGTGAGGTCGCGGGGAAGGGTCTTCATGTCCGCCGTCCGTAACACAAACCTTACATCATTATATATCTTTTAAATATTCAATATGGCGGATAGATAATGTCATTTAAAATAATTGAATAATAATATATACAATATAGGTATCACATTAAAGGTCTTAAAAGAGTACATTCTAATATATATGTTACAGCTAAAGTAATGGATTGATTTAAGATGTACGAGTATAATATCTAATATCGGATGAATTAGCAAGGGTTGAAGCACAGGGACTACAAATAGGACCAGAGCCCTTTTGTGGTATCCCAAAAAAACCATGTGATGTAAATTCCAAAGAATGACCTGTAAAGGGATTTAAAAAAATAATGGCAAAAACAGCCGGGATTAAATCACACTAAATCCCTTATTGAAGGTCATTCACACAAACTATCTGAAGAGCTTTTGAAGCTAAACAGAGCAAATATAAGTACATTTGTACGAACTTTATCTGGACACTGCAAATCAAACAGACACCTATTTATCATGAAACTAAGTGACACTGACATTTGACAATGTGGACTACTCATCCAGAAACGGAGCATACATCTGGGACGACATATAATCAGCCCAGAAGATATAAAATCTCTAAAAGCCAGGAATATTATAGACTTTTTGAAGTCTACCGGGCTAAAGGAGTTACTATAGATCTGGCGGCGAGTCACAATAGATCTTCAAGGTCGTAGTGACTACAGTTCCTCATGGAACTGCTTAGTCCCTTACAACAGTAAATAATGATAATCTACTTCATATGGACAAAATAATTAAAACAGCTAAAATATGGTTTGGAAAAACAATAATTATAATATTCAACAAGTAATTGAAAATTTTAGTGCATGAAAGGGATATTTATTACTTATATTGTAAATAGAATAGAGTATGTACAATCACAATTAATTTGATAGAGGTCAGTTGGATAGAAATGTCTATGTTAGTTTAGAGCTGCGACCACAAAAACGATTCTACATATCGAACTTGGTGAACCTGGGGAAGATAGTATTTTTTAATAATAAAATTGAAAGTAAGATCCCAAATCTGAACACATTGTATTTCTTTTCATTCTTTGTATTACGTATTTGTTATTTTTGCAAATCCCAAGTAGTTATTATGAGTAATCCCTAGATAAGGTGATTAATTTATCACATAACCTAAACAGCTTAGTAATTATCCATAATATCTAGTTATTATATATAGTCGTTAATTAATCATATTGGTATTAACACATATATACCTATACTTTGTATACATTTACTAGTCATTGAAAGGAATAATATAAAAGTAAATTTAAAAACACGAATGTCAAAATCAACACTAAAGGTAAAAGAAACAAGTTGTATTATGACTTGGCTAAAAGAGGATCGTTGTGTAGAAGATTATTAGTAATCTGAGATGTAATAAACAAAGTTGTATTAAATATGAACTGCATTATATATGATACTCATTTATTTACTCAATACGAAACATTTTCTTACAGCTCTATTTTTATTACCTTCCACTTTATAGACAACAGAGGATAAATTTTATCTCTCATTTTATGTCACTGTTTGGATTGAGTAGAATAGAAGAAGTTTCAACATTATATATCTGTTAATCATTCATAACCAGAGGTCGGAATTAGGTAGAGTTATTTATGTACTTGCATCGAAATGTTGATATTAATGTGGACCTTCCCGGGATTTCTTTATTTCTTTCTTTCATTGATGTAAGTTTGGCAACGTCGTGCGTGCAGTAGTTTAAATTGTGTAAAAGTAAATAACTTTTTATTTAAAAAATCACGGGATTTTTTTTGCTCTTTAAAATTAATCTCGGGATTTGAGGCATATCCACTTTATTCTTTCGCTGTATGAAATCAGTGTAAGTACATGAATAACTCTACCTAATTCCGACCACTGTTCATAACACATTTCAGAATGTCGATTTACTATATAAATCCATTTTTAAGCAAATATATTTCAATCTGTGTCAATTTTTTCATATTTTTTTCTCATATCTATTCTAAACACGAACACTGAATTTGGCAATTTCAGTAAGTGCTCTCACTCGCTATGAAAACATAGAATCCCATCACAGCATTTTTTTCTATCATTCGTATAATGGAAGTCAAACAGGACTATGGAAAATCTAAAGAAATATCCAATAAAGCTCGGTGCAAAAATACAAACAGTCGGGACTATGGCAGATTCATGACTGCCTCAGGTGATTAAGTAATTTGCGTGGATTTAATAATTAACCTACTTCAGTTACCAGGTGATTAGTCAACCGCGGAATTTAAATTTACATCTGCTGTTAATTTTATTTAGGTATCAAAATGAGTCGGCATTTTGGTGGACTATATTTTGATCTGATGAATGTTTCTGTAGTGTTTCTTTTTATAGCTGTTATTTTATCACCTGGACTGTTCATTTTTTGATAAATCGAATAGGATTTTTATCCATTTGTTGCACGTATTTTTTTGTTTATTGTGTTACCAATAAATTATAGCGATACTTTGAGTTGAAATGTCACATTAAATATGTAGAGTCTCTTCATAGTTGTGATTTAATGAGCCCTCCACTCTCAACTCTAACGCTTAGTTGATTCTTGTTAATAATTTGAAGCAAAAAATAAATAGTATTTAACATTTTTCTATCATCTTACGAATGCTTGGTGTTAATTTTACGTAATAATCTTATCCGAATAGAATCTCAACTAATTTAATTTTGCTATTGTACTACCTATCTGAATGTCATTATTAGTGCAACGTGTTCCTCACAAATCAATGGTGACATATGGAAGATGGTGAACAGATGGTGACAGACACAAGAACTGTTTCTGTACTAGTTGAAGCGCTATTAAATTTCTATAATCACTCTAACTTTAACTGAACTGGCCTGGACTCATTTAAAGAATTTATATATGTTTTTACCCTGACCGGGCTAAATAGAATTTCATTGTTACGCACGAGCATCAACCCTATTCAAAATTAATCAAATCAAATTATTTATTTTAAGAAAAAAGATCGTCATATTATAAAAAAATTGCAAATTTCTCTATTTCTTTTTAAACTTTAATTGTAAGTACAGTTAGAAATCAATTACGAATATTTGACTATGATGATTTAAGATCTTATTACGTTGTGGGTAAAGTTGAAATTTATTCGTAATAACTTATTATAATTATAGTAACCAGACTGGACTGACACGAAGCCGTGTGTGAATATGCAAGTATTGTTTTAGTAACAGATATAAATTTGTACGGTTAAATTCATTGAAATGCACGAATAGTAAGCCTCCTTGTATATATTATTTCACCCATAAGCTTTTAGCCAAAGATTCAACTTTAGTACAAGTGTCGATTCCATAAAGCCGATTTTAGTATTCAGAGGCGAAATATTGAAAGTTCTTCGCTTATATTGTTCAATGCTGAAAATCACCTGGATATATAGCCACTTCGTGTTGACCTCTCGATTATACTGCCGTCTGTGCATACCATTCCATGTCCCTAGTTTGCAGTAGGTCACATTAAAATGGCCGGCCGTTTCACCACGTAACTGTATTCGCTTATTGAATAGAGGTAAAGGATAGAGAAAATTAAAATACCAGAAGATATCTTTTGAGGTACAAAAATCTCGAAAGAAAAGTATTTCTTTTTCTTTTATGTAAACTGAACTTTTTCTTCTTGATTAATATAACTAAACGACATCGGTTCGCAATTAATGAAGCTTCAAAACGATTGTTTCATTTAAGAACGCTCGCTTCAATCATCATTAACATTTCAATAAACTTAATGCCGTGATTAAAAATATGAAAATGCTTTTCCATTTTGCTAGATTTCTGATTGGATAAGAAAACATTTACTGATATGATAATAAAATTTGGAACATTTTTATTTCGATAAAAAGTGAACTAAAATAAAAGCACTCATATTAATAGAGTTGTACCTACTAAAAAAAAATACCACTCACTTAGACAAAAACCACATCATATAAACAAAAACCATGGAAGGTATTTTCTTCAACTGTCGCATGCTGTAGGGTCAATCAAAAATAACGCAGTATCTGATGTTTTAATTCAAAGTTATTTGTGTAATATCGTGCGTAATATTTGATTGGTGTTTTTTATCAGACAAAAGTATTTCAAATACCCCTGCAGATAAATGGCTTATTTATGTACGAGCACGCTCGTAATATGTTGATTTTTAAGATCAGATCACAGTGAAGAAGAAGAGAATGAATTAAAACAAAGGAATGTTAGCTTTCTTAACTTTTAAATGTTGACAATACTCTTAAAGAAAAATACTTAGAAAATCCACTTTGTCTCTTCGCACTCTGACATGGGACTCGAAACCAGAACCTAACAGGAATGACGTATTTTTCAAGCACTTGTTATTTATTTCGCTACTAAAGAGCGTATTTAAGCGTTTTTTTTTAAGAATGTTTTTCAATATAGCATTGCAAATGCAAAATTGATCAAAATACAATAATGTTGATAATGCTACTTATAAGATTTGCTCGGATTATTTTCACAGGCGTTTCTTGGTTATTGATTATATTTTAAGTCGTACATATCAGGTATTCACAATAACACAATTTACGCTTACAATGTATTTATTTTTTATTCCAATACAAACAAAGTCAGACTTTACGGCATAATCTAGTCGACCAGTAAGGATGTAAAATAAATAATGAAGGGTTGTGCGACATATAGATTTTACAAAGAGTTTTAGTGAATGCATATTCATATTAATAAAAAAATCTAGGTAGTATAGAATCATCATCATCATATTAGCTGAGAGATGCCCACTGCTGGGCATAGGCCTCTCCCAAAGATCTCCAACGTGATCGTTCCTGCGCCTCCCGTATCCAGCGGCTTCCCGCGACCATGGACAGATCGTCGGTCCACCTTGTGAGGGGCCTGCCAATACTGCGTCTCCCGGTACGCGGCCGTCAGTTCTGCGAGCAATGTGCCCTGGGAATAGAATAGAATAATCATTGTCTTTTCAGCTTCAACCATTATTCATATTTTTCTATTGTTTTGCAAACTGAGCCTACATTTATCATCATAAAATTAGGAAATACCTATGTGAGGGCATTGGAGATACGATCGTTAGCTTAGGCTATCTCGCAATACAACCTTTGTAGTAATCTTGATTAACACCGGATATATCATCATAAAGCTGTATTTTAAAATTAAAACATACTGTTGTATATCAGAGAATAAGATTAATGGAATCTTACTTTATTTCATTAGTAGTAATGTATAAAATATCCAATTATTTTTACATTCTATATTGAGTCTTCTACTTTGCACCTACTATAGAATAGTATGCCCAGAATTTAAATTTAAAAACTAACAATGCGATAGTTATAAGTTTTTTACTTTGTGTTCTTCTAGAGCCGAGTGATTGATACTGTACTCGCTGCATCCATAAGAAACAAAAATCATTAATTTCTTATATCGAATGGAACTTAGTAATAAATCAGTGCGATACGAATAATTTAAAAATAGAGTTTCATGTCTTCGTTTGCTGTCCGCACCCGAGATTATCAACTGGCTGAGAAAATTTGATAAGCATCATCGTTTTTTCCCCTTTATTCCGTAATCACTGTGAATCAATTCATAGCAACCATCTCATTTTGTACAGTTACCGTATTTTTCAATAATTGAAATTTTTAATATTTTCCATTTTCTCCTTTGTTTTTCCCTGCATTTTTATGGTTCTGCTGTTTCATACCCCAACAATTTGAGTTGGCAATTGAAAACCCAACGTTGTGCCAACCTAAGTTGTAGGGTTGTTACTCTATTGCATTTTAATGTCAATCTAAAGTAATAAAATACTCGTATTATGTAATTTGTAAAAGCGAATAATGCAAATATCTCGATGTCCTTCACACAAAACTGGTCGTTGTGAGCAAATGCAGTTTAAGCTTACTTATAAACTGTCTTATTATTATACTATTGAATGGACAATCAGTCGTAACTTTTTGTTAATGGCACAATACAAGCAACCATGTTGCTTTTACGTGTTACTTGTAAACAAAAGTAACTAACTTAAATCAATGCTAAAAATGGTTTGAAATAAAATGTTAACATGTGAGAAGATTCATTGTTTGCGAAAATCCTATTGCTAAAAACCAGATGCTACTTATTACTTTTCAATTTCAATTCTTTGGGCGACTGATCAATTTGTATACTCGTATAGGACTGTAAGGAAGGGGCTGTCTATTAATCACGTGAGGCTCGAAACGGGGTGAGGGGGTTTCCCAAAAATCAATGGGGAGGGGGGTTGTAGGAATATATCACGTATTCTTGCCTTAAACGCACAATTACTAAACCGAAAACCGACGTCAAAAATAAAGACTTTTTGTAGGTTCTAAAAATACACATGATATGGGTGGAGGAGGGTGGGAGTTAGTCTTAAGCCTCACCATGTCTCACCAAGGGGGAGCTGGGTTTAAAAAATGTACTTATGAGTAAAGGCTATTATAAAGTTGATGATTATTTTAAGGATCGCAATGCATGGAATTAATAGCCTTCACTTTGTTCTATAAAGACTAATTATATGTTCAACCTATGTCCTACAGACTTTGAAAGTTGTATTTATTATTGTGATAATATATATTATTTTGGTAATGACATGATTTATGTAAATGTCATTACTTATGATAAAGAGCTGGTAAGTTTCTTTCGCTTGTTCTTCTTGTCAGCTAAAAGACGTCCTGAACAAGTGGTAGGGGAAAAAAATTTTTTTTGGACGATTCAAAAGTGCTTGTAATAGCGTACTTGAATAAAGATATTTTCATTTCATTTCATTTCACTATTCAAAAAAAAGTTTTGTACATAATATTAACACAATAATTAAAAATAAACTTGCCGTTCCAAGCTTCAGACTTCAGAAAACCAGAGGGTCATTTCTGGGTAAATGCATTGCTATTTTCAATAAAATTCCACAAAATGTAATTGATCTACCCATAAATAAGTTTAAAATTCATGTAAAGAACATCCCATGAGTAAAGGCATGACAAGGTACATGAATAAAGTTGATGATTATTTTAAGGACCGCAATGCATGGAGTTAATAGTCTTCGTTTTGTTCTATAACGACTAATTATCCATTCCATTTCATATCATTTCTATTAATTTCCCCACTGCTAGAACTTACGCCTTCCTTATGGATCGATCAAATCGAAACAAATAGGGAGACTGTTTCATAACCCACCATGTGGGCCTCTTTGGTGGGTATTAACGACTGCAAATGCAGCCGGGACCAAAGGTTCAAAGTGCTTTGCGAGGCACAGTGAAGTTCGAGATGATAATATTCTCCCATCCTTTGACCAGCCATTACGATACGGTCATCGAGCCTACTTTAATTAAACTCTCGGATTTTTGAATTAAAACTCATTAAAACCTACTTGCATATACCAAGAGAGCAGCAATGAACGTTAAAAAGGCGAAATACATAATAAGGGAACTTGTAAGACATTCAGCGTGAGATTTTCAAATACATTATAAGTGAACTTTACATATATTAAATTTTGTTAACATAAAAAAAAACTAATATGACTAAAATATGGGTGACTGTGAGGATGAATGAATGAATTTCCGGAAATAATATAAAATTAACTTTATTTTATGGTTTTTGAAATCTTCCTTGCGGTTTGGAGTTTTATAATATTCTCAACTTAACTGGGAGTCAAATTATCAAGTTTCAACAATAGATAAAGTATCTGCTAACTGTACATTATTCTACTAAAGTAAACACATTATTATGAATCTCTTGGTATATTATCAAAATCTTTTACGTTTGCATAAACATTTCCTTGACCCCACAATTGTTTTTGTTTTATAATTTCTACAAGGTCGCGGAGATATCAAATTTTATGACGAATGAACGAAAACTTATTTCAATCAAATATTCATATTTATTTATTGTTATCAGGGAAATTTATCTCAAAACTCTAAAAAATCATCTCAGAGTAAGGATCGAAAGAAGAATAATTATATTAATTGATATTATCATCAACCTGAATAATGGCAAACTTTAACTTTATAATAAAGCTTAACTAACATCATATACTTACATCATCATCAAATCAACCATTCGACGCTTACTGTTGGGTCTAGGCCTCCTCAGAAAATTTGTAACATTACTTGACAATGACATTATTATAAGAATTGTACCACTTCATCCGTTATAATTTATAATTATTTCATTAATTATGGCTGTTTGGACATTTTGGGGTGTTTATATCTCGCTTTCATTTAATCAAATATTTCCTTTTTTATTATAATTGGGGTCTCCAAATACTGACTGAATTAGTTCTTCCTCTGAATAAACATTTTTTTCCACACACCAAGGATGGTCACCAAACCATGTTCTTCTATATTTTTCACAAAATGTTAAAAAATTATTGGGCTTGTAAAATATCGCCAAGTTGGACTCTCATTTTGATAGTCAGTTTAAATATTTATAAACGGGGCTAGAGGTAAAAAGTCTTCAATAAAGCATTATTTTTATTTGCTCATGTTACTTTATTTATAACAGAAAAAGGAAGAGAAAACAATCACCTACGAAGAGACTTGTGCCGTGATCCATTGGTCGATTATCTCGGTGAATATCTGATAAGGTTCTGTTTACATCTAAGAAGATTTTTTGTTAGACACGGTACATTCGTCCCAAACGATTATACACCAATCCTGTAGTTACTTTGTCAAAATTTTGCATTATAGACTAGGTTAATGTTGCAGTTCTGTCAAAATCGAATAGAATTTTAAATATTGTGCGTACCGTCTTACCACTGAGAAGAAATTTAGCGGCTATCCCTGAAAATGCTACTGCGAGAGCGATCTTATTCTGTCGACTAAATTCAGGCAGGATTTCTCTTGTAATATATGTTTATTAAGTGCCCCCCGGACATCTTAAAACGATGCAGCTAATTTCGTTATATAATTCCTTTTGTTCAATAGTAAAATTGGAAATATTGCTTCTTGGGTAAATTTCCGTAGTTAATATACTACGGTGGCTATTTCTGTAGAACAGTATTTGTTACTGTTTCGTCGATCTCTTAGGATTCCATATAACAGACAGCAGCTATCAAAATTAATCATAGCCTAAATGGTGCCCAAGATTAAGATATTTAAAATAAACAAAGAATTATTAAAATCTGTCTAATAGTTTCAAAGATTAGCGTATACATACAAGCAGACAGACAATTTTAAAAGTCATTGAGCTGTATTCTATTCGTGTTTTAGTATTTCCCTGAATAAATTTTTGAGAAGATCTCCCTGAAGAAATTGATATTTAATATACAGACACACCATTTTTACCGTTTTATTCTCATGTAATAGAATAATAATAATAATAGACAAGTCAAACAATCAAGTAGCAAACATGCAAACAACTTAGGCAGACTAAATAATACAAATAAAAAATATAGTAAGTATTAATGTAAACTCTATTAGAACATGCAACATAAAAAACGAATATATTGTTAATAATATTGTTTTAAATATAGGTATATTTATTACACCAAATCCGGTATGATTCATAAAAATTTGCGAAAGTAACATTTCAAAGGCAGTCTGACTGGGATTTTCATGATCCTTACCTTGTAATAGTTTTAGACTGATTTATGCAATATTGATAGGTAGGTTTTTATTTAGGTCAGGCTCACATAATAATGAGAGACTTATTCTGAACTGAGTTTCTGGCGCAAAATCAACATTGAAACGAGAGGATGTCATAAGGTAATATAAAATTTAAATTTATTTAGTTGTGTATCATACATAAGTTAATTAGAAATTTAATTTTCACAAATCAAATTGAAAATTAAATTGTTATTCAACATCATCAGCCCTTTTACGTCCCCACTGCAGGGCTCAGTTCTTCCTTATGGATGGTTAAGGAGGATGGGCCACTGCTAATTAGGGGGTATTAATGACTGCAAATGCAACCTTGACCAACGGTTTAACGTGACAATACTTTTTTGGTCACCCATTCCGATTGGACGACTCTTGCGAAAGTTGCTTAACAATAATGAATTCGAGTCGTAACGCTTATCCACTACGCCACCGAACTACTCTTTTTTCTTACAAAATTTTTCTTATGGTGTATTAGTCAAAGTCAAAGTCAAAATAATCTTTATTCAAATAGACTTCTTAAAAGTACTTTTGAATCGTCCAACATTTTTTCCCTACCACTCGTTCAGGACGTCTTTTGGCCGATAAGAAGAACAAGCAAGAAACTCACCAGCTCTAATAAGAGTAATGACATTCACAAAAACCATGTCATTACCAGATCTATACATTATAAATAGAGAGAACAGAGATAGAGAAAAAATAAATAAATATGGTCTTATAATGATTGCTGGATCATCTCAAGTCCAAGCGTTCTTATCTGTTATATAATCGGATACCTTATAATAAGCTTTTTTAATAAGTATTTTTTTAATAGTAGATTTAAACTGCATGATATCTAATTGTTGTATTTTGCTTGGGACCTTATTGTAGAAGCGCACACAAAGACCCTTGAATGAGTTATTAACTTTTTGCACTCTAGTGACAGGCACCGTTAATTTATTTTTATTTCTTGTATTAAAATTGTGTACATCACTTTTTATAGAAAACAAACTAATATTTTTAAGAACGTACATTAAGTTCTCGTATATTTATTGAGAAGCAACAGTCATAATGTCTATTTCCTTAAATTTCTCCCTTAAAGAGTCCCTAATCCTAAGATTATAAATTGATCGAATTGCTCTTTTCTGAAGCACAAAAATTGTTTGTATGTCGGCAGCATTTCCCCACAATAGGAGTCCGTACGACATTACACTATGAAAGTAACTGAAGTATACTAATCTAGCAGTATCTATGTCAGTTAACCTACGTATTTTCATAACGGCATATGCTGCAGAGCTAAGTCTACTCGACAATCTATCAATATGTGGGCCCCACTGTTGTTTAGAATCTAATGTTATTCCTAAAAATACTGTGGTATCCACAAGGCCCATGTTCTTATCTTTTATATTAACATTTTTATCTACTTTTTTAACATTAGGTAGTACAAATTTTAAGCATTTTGTTTTTCCTTCATTAAGGAGAAGATTATTTACATTAAACTAATGTACTACTTTAGCGATGGAATTGTTCACATCGTCATTTAGAGGTAACCCTCTTTTAATTTTAAACAAAAGTGAAGTGTTATCCGCAAACAAAACTATTTCGTGATCATCCCTTACGAAATAAGGCAAGTCATTTATGTAAATCAAAAACAAGAAAGGACCAAGTATTGAGCCCTGCGGAACACCCATCTTAATTTTCGATCCAGGGGATCTTTTGCCATTGATATCAACCCTCTGTACTCTGTCAGTCAAGTATGAGACAATAAAATCCAATGAGTTATCTCTAAATCCATAAAAATGCAGTTTCCTAATCAATGTTTCATGAAAAACACAATCAAATGCCTTAGATAGGTCACAGAAAACACCTAACGCATCATGTGAATCCTCCCAGGCATTAAAAATTTCTTGTATTAACTCGACACCGGCTTCAGTTGTTGAGCGACCCCTTGTAAAACCAAATTGTTGTCGATTTATAAGCTTATTCTTGTAAAAGTACGTTTGTATTTGATCCAGCATGATTTTTTCAAAAATCTTACTAAACGTAGGTAGCACGGATATAGGTCTAAAGTTATTAGGGTCAGATGTGCTACCCGATTTATGTAAAGGAATAATTTTACTATATTTCATGAGCTCAGGAAAAATACCACAATCAGTACATTCATTAAATATATAAGCTAAGATTGGAGCTATTGTCTCAATTACCGATTTAGAAACTTCAATGGAATTACCCCATAAATCAGCGGTTTTCTTTTTCTTTAGCTGATTAAAAGATTTTATTATATCTTTAAAATCAATGTGTTGAAACTTAAATTGGCTATTACAATTATTTAAACTTGCCTTTAAAATAGATTCAGCAACAGTGGAAGAGGAATTCAAAGATTGTGTTATTAAGACTGGAATTTCAGTAAATAAATTTTCAAATACTGTAGCAACTTCAAGATCTGATGTTACTTTTTTATTATCAATGTTTAAATTAAAATTTATATTCCGGGATTTTTCTCTTCCAGTTTCACTATTTATGATATTCCACGTCATTTTAACTTTATCTTTACTATTTTTAATTTTTGCATTTAAATAATAACATTTGGCTAAACGACACACTTTTTTGAATAATTTAGAGTAATTTCGTACATATTCTTTGAAGTCCTCACTTGTGTTATAATTACGTTCATCATATAGTTCATAGAGCCTTTTTCTACTTTTGTAGATTCCTGGTGTAGCCCACACTCTAAAAGTTATAGGATTACTAATACTAATATTTTTTAAATTGGTAGATCACATTTAAATGCATCCCCTTAACGTCACTAATTATGAGTTAAACGTATGAGTGACGCTTTAACTAAATACATAAATACGTAGTGTAGTCATTTTCTGTATCTTGTTTTTGTATTTTGTAGTCTTGTTATTTCAATATGTATACCTAAATACTAACTTGTATGTGAGTTATGATTAGGACAAATAATTCATTCAATATTTTCTTTAAAGGAACACTACTTAAAATATATACCGTAATAGATTTTGCGGTTTTGAATACCCGGTTTTGATTTCCGGTCAGATCAATTTAGAAAAAAAACTTTTTTATATTGTTCCGAGTTCGAGCATTGACTTTTGTCATTTTAGACTTCCTTTTACTCGTACTAGCTACTGAGAGCTATGTATACAATTTTGTCTTTATTTATTACTAATGTCTCTTTAATCTTATTGTAATAGATTTCAATTTAACATTAAGTATTGTAGAGCTCACACATCTTTTGCCACTCAACAAATTTAGAGTTTGGCTGAGAGGTGTTAATGCATCTGCCGTATAGTCCTGACCTTGCGATTTCCAACCGTATCGGTCTCTTCATAATTCTTTAGGCAGTGTCAGGTTAACATCTCGCAAGGACTGCCAAAATCACTTGTCGCAGTTTTTTGATCAGAAGCCCCAAAAATGTCTACAGTTCCTACCTGCAAGATTATAAAATGGTACCTAGATACTTTAGTAAAATGTTAATAAAATGTATTCTTTTTTCTTTAAATATAAAATGCGAAGAAACTCTTTCCCCAACATATTATAATAGATAATAAGTCAAACAATCAAGTAGCAAACGTGATTACAGCTTAGGCACACCAAATAATACAAATTAAAAATATAATACGTATTAATATAAACTATTAAAATACACAACATAAAAAATAAACACAAACTGACATTGTCTGTGTAATTATGAAACTAAACATTGTTTAAAATATTTTAATTACAAGTCTGGTATGATTCATAAAAAATTGTGAAAAAAAATTCAAGAGTTTGACTGGGATTTTCAAAGTAAAAACTTTAATATTATAAATTATTTGTTATTGAAATAAATAACGTTTAATTAATATATTGCTGTAGAAACGAATTGAGACAACAGAATATACACGTGATGGAGCACACGCACAATTCATGAACAACGCAATTATTATTTCCAATAGCGAACCATTCAATTTTCATGTTTACGCCAATGCAATAAGACCGCGAACGATAATATTAAAATCTTTGTATCGATTTTATAGAACGGATTAGCGCGCAACGTAGCGTGAAAAGCAGGCTTCACATTGGCAAAGAGCTAACCGAATTTATGCAACCGAAAATGAGAAAGAACTTGTTTCAATTTACATAAGTCACGACGCGTGCGCAGGCCGATTGGACGTCAGTTAGTTTGTGGTTGTTGTCGCTTAAGGAACGGCCTGCAGTTAGTCTGTGGGACGTGCGAACATGCGTGTGGGAATTGTTTTGAATTTAGCAGTGCCGGTGTTGGCGACTTTGTTGGTAGGCGATTGCACAGCTAAAATTGCGCGTGAGTGCCTTTTATTGAGACTAGGAAAATGGATATCAGTGATGATTTTAAAATGTCGATTAGTTTGTTTTGAAAATTGTTTAAAATAATTGTAGATCAATTTTGAAAATGTTAAAAGATACATTTATTGACATGTTATTTTATTTATTTTATATTTTATCTTATGTGAGTTCATTTTTTTAAACTGACCAATGAGTAAAATATTACACTAGGCGCCTATTAATATATAATATACTTAATGCATTTAATATATAATATAAATAATATATAATTAGCATTTTTATTAAGTTTTAAGAAAAGTGATAATTACGAAGGTCGCATTGACCGATAAACATGTGACTTATATTTATATGCTTATTATTTCAATTAATGACAAACTTAGAAAAGAAATTTATTAAAATATTTTTTTAAATAAATTCTTCGAATTAAGAATTGTATCACAATATAAATTAATATACTATTGCAATATTAACAAATCCATAGAAATAGTAATATGCATGCAAAATGCATCCTTATTGCTAAGGTTTCTATCTCTACAAGGCAACTTTTGCCTAATGGCGGATGGGGATCCGACAAAAAATAATTGACTATGAAATCAGTTGAATAAGATAAGATAATTGAAAATAGGTTAGAAGATTGCAGAATTAAAATGACTGTCAAAACGCTCTCATAGAGAGCTCATGAACCCATAACCATGAACTCTCAACTAGTTTTTTACAAAGAAATAACGTCGAAAGAAATAATTACACCGGTCTGTCACCGTCAAAATGTGAATTTATAAAAAAAACTATAGGAAAATCACATAATTATCCCTAATATTAAGCATCTTTCCACTTCTTGTTAACCGACGAACGAAAAGTACGATATTTTCGCCAATTGTTGACCGATTTGCAAATTTTTATTCCGCAGCTTAATGGACAGAAGTGGTCCCATTTAAATTTTATCGAAATCAAATCAGTAGTTTGCTTTTATAACAAAACAAAATACGCTTTTCACTATATATCACTTAAATATTTAGATTGTATTTCATGTATCTCAGCTAAAAAACAAAAGATTGCGTATATTGAATTCATTCAAAATCCGTAGGGAAATTTTTTTATGTTCTTGTCTTTAATAGCATTTTCTTGAATAAGAAGTTTTAGAGAAAAGTATTAGGTATTTATCACTTTTTTGAAGTTTGAAGTCGGTTCTTCTGTTTAGTTTTTTTTTATTATTATTATTTATTCTCTATTTAAAAGAAAAGATATAAAAATATTAGCACTTTGTAGCCCAGGGAAATGTGTAGCAATTTTACAATAATAGCAATGGTTTGCGAGTAATTAAATAAAAACCTTTTTTGGTATACATTTCGCCACCCTCATCGCCACAATAAGATAGAAGTCTTTTGGCTTTACACCCCCTGTTGAGATTAAAAAAGTAAAAAGAATGTAATAAAGAAGCGACAGGATGCGACATTCGTTTATATGAGAAATAGGTTTAGCTGATGAAATTGAGAACGATTTATCAGAGATACGATGCTTTTAAGTAGATCAAACAACACGTACACATGCACTTACTTTCTGGAGACGATTTAGCTAGTTAATGAAAACTTAGTTAGGTCAGAGTAATGTACATCAGTATAATTAAGCAACGGCAGAACAAAGGATTAAATATTCGTCAGCGGCTTCGCCCGCGTGGACCTGTATTATACATTTAAACCTTCGTCTTCGATCTCAGTGTACAGACAACGGGAAGCGCCTTTGTTTTGTACTATGTATACCTATAGAATATAATTTTTGCAGGCTAATAAGCTCCAGCCACTTTTTCCTGTTTCATTCGATAGGTTCCATAGTTGATTCTCGTTATATGTAAATTAAATATTCATATAAAACTAATATCACAATACTACTACAATAAACGAATTCGTATATCGTCTATTAGAGTTATTTATTTCGTATTTCAAGACAGCATGTTACATTATAATAATATAGTTATTGAATAAAAATAACTATTGAACCATGTAGTTCATATTGATCTTTTCACGGATTTACTCTTCATAAAGATGTTGTCCTTCTACAATATTTGTATCCGCATTACAATGCTAACTATCCTTTTTCATTGTTATATTTGTTTACAGAGAACTAAAATCGATTAATAAAAACAGTTACCTTTCAAAAACCACATTGCTTGCAGAACTATTATGTAGTAACTTTTGGTGTAGTTTGGAAGTACAATGGTATAAGAAACTGTTTTACAGTTGTTTTGAAATAGCCCTACTTAGTTTTTTGAACCACGTCGATTTGTGAGTAATAGAATTTAACCAATAGTGAGAATGAGCCACGGCCCACCATTCAGGCTCAGTATGGATTGGTGGGAATTTACAATTGTAGATGCAGCGAGAACCAACAGCTTGATGTGCTTTTGAAAGTATCGAGGAGCTCAAGATACTAATTTTTGCTTACCCTTCCAATAGTTGCTTAACTTACGCATCACAGACCGAACAATATTGACTGCACTATTGACTTATTTTCTCATTGTCCATTATAGTTTATTTGAACTTTATTTAATTTGTTGACAATTAATATTTTGTGTGTGTCCCTTTAAAAGACCATCAATCGAAACTATAGCTTCTCTGGCTTGGGTTATGGAAAAAAGAATGCAGTTTTGTTAATTCGCGTTATACAATACGGAATTGAGATTAGCTTCTTTTATTTTTTTAGATAGACAGCACAAACCATTTTATAGACAGCACTTATGACAGGTTTAATAATTTAGAATTAAAAACAACTGATGACTCAACATAGTAGGAGTAGTGGATAAGCGTTGCGGGCCACGATCGTTGTAGTTAAGCGACTTTCGCAAGGGTCGGTCATGGGATGGATGATCAAAAAATTATTACCTCAAGCTACTTCGTGCTTCGGAAGTCACGTTAAATCATTGGTTCGGCTGTATTTGCAGTCGTTAATACCTCCTTTATATATCCAATCAGCATCAGGTCCTAAAACATTCACAAGGAAGGCTTGAGCCCCTGCAATAAAAGTAAACGTAAAGGGGCTGATGATGATGATGTTGACTCATCTAGTAAAATATACGATTAATATTAGAACAGAATCGCTATGAAACCCTAGCAGCCCAAATAAACCTTAAGAGATAGCAATATAACGCCTTAAGAAAAGCCCATAATCTTGAGCATTTTCTGATGACAAACGATAATTGATTTTTTAAGTAATTTTTTAAAATATTTGTAAAGTAGTGATCATATTTTTTTATAATTCTTCTCATGGTATTAACATACATTAAATAGTTTTTGCAATAAAACATTGAAAACATTTACTGGGAGTACCTCATGCGATGAAGGCGGTAACAGTTAAATACTGGCTAAATTCCCATCATTATGATTTGAGCCTTTTTCTCAAAGTGAAGAAGTTGAGACGAACACGACGCTCACGATCAGTATCACAATTGATCGTTGCGTTCGCGAGTTTGTGACATTTATTAAGCGAGAACAACGTCTCGTAGTCGTCTCTGAGCGTCATGCTATGTCTCGCGAGTCTAAAACATTTACTCGGCAGGAAGAATGTTTCGCAGTCGACCTTGACCATCATGCCATGTCTCGCGAGTCCAAGACATTAACTCAGATAAAAGAACGTCTCACAGCCTACCATGAACACCATTCTATGTCTAGCGAGTGTGCTAGAGCTAACTTAAAAAGCCTAACTTTTGCCTAGCCTAAATTTTACGGTAGTTATTCTAGGGATCCACAATAGATTGAGTTTTGTATAGAGAAAAATAAGTGTTCGTGCATATTAAACGATTGAAAAATAATAAATTTATTTTAAGACACAGCTATAATAAATTCATACCTGTGTCTGTGCGTGTGTACGTTACATTTTTAACAACTTTAATTAAATTCGGTACTCAAATAGAGTGTACCTTGGGAAAGAACATAGAATAGTTTTATGCCGATAAATAGGTGGAAAGTACGGGATGTAAATACGAAGTGCGATTGCAACCGAAATCTACGCGGGCAAAGCCGCGGTCGGAAAGCTAGTTCAAACATATTTTCGTGTAAAGAGCTAATACTATCTAAACGAGGAATTTCCACGAATATCATTCTAAAAGGAACTCGTGAGAACGCTTAAGATATACCTCCCATTAAAGTTTACCTTGGGTTAAATCGAAACCATTTTAGTTGGAGTATAATCTTCAAAACAAGGTCTTCTACAAACTGTGATTTGTCTACTGCTAAAATATTTAGATTACTAAATAAAGCTTTTTAAACAAATAATGACAATGTATACTATTTAAACAAATAGGTATGAAATGTGACTGCCTTCGAAAATTCAGAAATGCTACTAGCTAAACGCAATAATAAACACACATTAAGGTAAAGGACGACAATGATAGCAAAACTAACATTTTCGGCATTATAAGGATCATTTTGATAATGTGTTATGGACTTCATAAACACAAACTTACAGTAGCCCCATCGCATATAATAATTAATGAGGAATGCTATCAATGACTCCGCATTTCATAGTTTATATATACACTTTTAGTGTGAATACACAATGTCAATGAATGATAAAGGAAATTATGTTGGGAGTTAATGGTAATAATATCTTTCATCGACAATACTGAACGGTTTTTTATCAATGAAAATATTTATTATGTCATAACCCTATCAACCAGTTGCAAAAACATCCATTATACTAGTCATTAGTTATTACGACAATACCGATAATTTTTTTATATTAATGAGAGCTTAAAATCGTCGTTAAACCTTAATGGATCTTTGTGCAATTGAATGTAAGTGATGCAATACCTATGTCAATCGATGAAATTAATACTTACTCTTGATTGTGCACCTTCCCACAAATGTCTCTATACCATCCCAAAGTTAATTATGTCATGGAACGTTAAGTCCACCTCTGTACATATATTCATAAAGTGTTAAATAAATAAGCATATAAACTAAAATATTATTAAGTTTATATACTTATAATATATCTTTTAATTTTTAAACTTTTTTTTAGATTAAGCTTAGTTTTCTGAATGCCTTTAATTTAAATAGTTAAAGAAAATAAATAACATTGCGCTTTAGGTGTAATTAATCATTCATTTTATTAAAATTTTATGTTTAATAGATTTGCGTCACATGTTAAATTATTATATTGAGTATAATTTAGAAAAATATGATAATAAAATAACATTTTACCAAACTTACATCTCAATTCAATACGTATACGAAGAGGTTGTAATACCTACATTCATTCAAGGTATCAAAAATAACATAAATTAACGGAAGTTACCCGTAAAGCGATATATCATTTAAATTTGACTTATGATAATTAACTTTATCAAAAATTAAATCTGTCCCTTGACGACGTAATTGGTACTATATATCAAACGAGAGTATTTTGTTTTCCGATGAAAAATGTAACGTACTTTATGAACCTTGAGTTAATTTAATATTTGATATGTTTTCCTCTTAATTTGAGCTTTTCTTCGTTTTCATTAACATTTATTCTTTAATAATAGCAATAAGGGTATCAAATAAAGAGTCCTAATGAGTATTCCAAAAATATGTACTACTAACTTTCGCCAGCGGCTGCGCCCGCGTGGGCCCTAGAGAAATGTTTAGTGGGACAAAAAGTCTAATATCTAAGTCAGCTAATACCCTATCTGTATACCAAATTTCATCAAAATCCGTTCAGTAATTTCGGCGTGATTGACGGACAAACATCTAAACTAAGAAAATTTCACATTTATAATATTAATAGGATGTATACTTTTTCTGATCACAAAAAATTTAACTATAAAATAAAAGTAACAAGTGGTATTAATTATGACTCGGCTAAAAAAATCTACTGCAGTTGAGGACCCCTTAGATTTCCACAAAGTTCTGTAATGACAATTCGTGTATTCAAGCTATAATACAACTTCTTTCTTTTGTTTTTAGTGCGACTTTGGCAATCGTCTTTTTTTTAATTTAAAATATTAATTTTTATATAATTACATTATTTATGTGAACTTACATCGCATCATTATTAATATGCTTATTCAAAATTAAATCTCAAGGTTGATTTTGGGATATTTTAAATAAACCTTCGTTACTACAAGCGCTAGAGTCTCAAATTTTGCATAGTAGTTCTGTTTAGTAATCTAAATTAATTAAACAAAACGATTCCCTATGGATCACGCGGATGAAGCCGTTAGCGGAAAGTTAGTTTATATATAATCTTTTTATTTGTTGATTTACAGCCGACTTCATTAGACCCTGCAACACAACAGAACCAGCTTGTCTTATCAAAGCAACTCGTGATGCCATCCCGGAATTCTCCAAGGGTCTGCCTGAATTAGGAGTACCTGCTTTGGATCCTTTTGTTATTGATCAACTTCCTATACAACTGCCAGGCATCAAAGTGACTTTCCATGAAGGAAAAGCGACAGGATTGCGAAAATGTGAAGTCAGAAACGTGGAGTAAGTGTTACTACCTTTTTTGTGTTTTAATAGAGTCGATGCCTGGGTCAAATAAAGAAAATCTATTTACTTCGTCGGTCAGATAAAAATTAGATACATACGTATATTTTTATTGCTTTTACTTAACAACAAGTGGTTAAGATAATAAGCATAAATTTGAGGAATGTGATCTCGCTAGGTCATAATTGTGTAGAAATAAAAATATTCACCAGCCCCAGGCACCCCGAAATAGGACTTAAACCCACAAAAAAGAAAAAGAAAATCTATTCAGTCCATCGGTCAGATAAAAATTAGATACATACGTATATTTTTATTGCTTCTACTCAACAAAAAGTGGCTTCGATAATAGGCATTAAATTTGGGGTCTCGCAACTGTGTAGAAAAATAAATATTCACCAGCCCCAGGCACTCTAAAATGGGACTCAAATCTACAATCTTACGCAAGTTGGGCAACTGCTCTAACCACTGAGCAGGCCAAGACTTTATATATTAACGGATTTCTCGAGCAGTTGTTATAGTGAGCCTACTTTCATCAATCTTAAGGCAATTACCTAAACAGCCGAAATAAATGTTTTACAAATATTTTAAATTTCCAATATGATTTTTTTTTTATATTTACCAATGCTTTAGGCATTTTCTACTCGTATTAAAGGCATTTATCAACATAGCATTGTGAATGAAAGATCGATGAAATATAATAATTATTTTGCTATTGCGCCATCTTGCTCCACAAGACTCTACTTTGATACTTTTAATTCAAGATTGTTATTTGGTGATATATTTGCCCGTAACTTATAAATTAATTATAATTATATCTTTCTACAAAGAAATTTAAGAAGACTTTGGAAATCCAATTTGAAAATATAAAGACATTATATAGGAAGCAGATAGAGAAGTAATAAGGTGTGATCTCCGAAACGGAAGATATTCTATTAGTAATTAGGATATTCAAATAAAGTTTTCTTTAGCTTGAATCAAATCAGAGATCTTTAATTACCACAGACAACAGTTTTCTCTTACAGATCGCTATAATAAGCAATTATAAGTTTAATTTGTAATCTATGAATACATCTTACTTAATATAGTTATAGTGGGTTTTAAAATTCACTACCTTATTACCATAACATTAAAGTATTAATTGTACAATTATGAATGATATATTTATATTAAACAAAAGTGATCCTCTTGAATGATTTGAAAACCATGTAATACCCCACAGTGAAATAGATAGATAAAATTTAAAAAGGTTCCTCCGTACCACGATCTCCGTAGCCGAGTGGTTTGCACGCCGTTTTCAATGTAGAAAATTAACTTTCCTAGTCTGTGTGTTGTGTAACCTTCGTTGAGCTCAGATACTCCATAATACTCATCTTGGAATCTGAGCAAAGTATATGATGTTGTCCAATATTTATTTCATTATCATAATCAGCCCTTTTACGCTCCCACTGCAGGCGCTCAGACCTTCCTTATGGATGGTTAAGGAGGATGGGCCATGAACCTCCACGCTGGCCCGATGTGCATTGGAGGGTTTTAACGACTGCAAATGCAGCCGGGACCAACGGTTTAACGAGCCTCCCGAAGCACGAAGTATTAATATATAGAGATAATAATTTTTTGGTCACCCATCCCGTGACTAACCCTTGCGAAAGTTGCTAAAGATCAACGATCACGGCCCGCGGCGCTTGCCCTCTACGCCACCGATGTAGCTCTCTGGCGTAGTGGCGTAGATTTATTTATTTTTAATATTTATTTATTTATATGTAATATGTATGTAATCTTACGTAATATACGATGAACCTTTTAAGATTTAAATTTTAGATATTTGAATATTCAGTAATTAACTAGATGTTATTAAAATGAAATTAAACCTCCACAATTCTTCTGATCTTACGTAAATGTTTATGTATATTTCTTCTAAAATTATTTTGATAATTGGTTGTTATTTAAATTACGAAAATCACATTCATATCACGACAAGGCCTTTGAATACGTGACAATAATTGTCTTAACTACTACACTTTGTACATTATATGCACAACTCCTTGAGGTGTAAAGCACCAATTACCACAAGAGCCTTGCCATATAACACTAATGCGTTGTTCTCACGGCTTACTGTACAATGGGTGTGTTGACGAAATCTTTGGCGCTCACCCTTGGATCCAAATCTTCAAGGTGTCTAGTAATATTTCTTTGTTTTAAAACTAATACGATTATTTTGACTGCCTTAGCACGAATTTTTTTTATTGCTATTCCTATAATTGGTTTGGTCAAATTGCTGGCAATTTTTATAATTGTCTAGTAACAAAAGTCACAGATGGCCTTAAATAATTTTAATTTTTGTCTAATACAGAATCTAGAGTTGTACTTTAAATAGATATTCAAATAACATTCAAAATAATTTTGTGCATATTTGATCAACAAGTTTACATTCGCATTTTTATTTTATTATTTATATGTATATAATTTATTATTAAGGAATCTTTTTCTTAATTTTATTACTTACTCTCTTTAATTTATATTCTTATAACGTTGTCTAATTCATATATGGTCTGTTTGGTCTCAAAGAAATATCAACACTGATAGTACGAGAGCTTGTTACAAAAAATTGTAGGAGTATTGTCACGACTGATATTTCAGTATGTTAATATAATAAAGGTATTAGGTAAACCTGGTGACAGGGCGTTATGAAGTTGTTGAAGTGGCAAAATGCTTTAAAAGTGCTTCGTAATTTGTGAAAAATTACTACGTCGTTCGTCTTTCAATCTCTTTCCTTCGTCTAATCTTTTTTCTTAGATATCATAGTACACTTGTTAATCTAGCTTTTCTTTCTTTCACATTTCGATATGCTTCCATAGCAAATCCCACGTTAGAACTCTCTGGCTATAATCTTTCACAATTAAATAAACCTGAATTCGTTTACCTATAATAATAATAATATTTTATTTATTTATTTCTCCGCATATTACACAGTTACAATTGTCATTTTATTCTTGTTCTATCTGGACGGAGACTGGTGACAAGGTTTCTTATGTTATAATGCTTTCTATTTTCCTCCTACTTGTATTAATTATGGAATATAAATGTTTTAATCTTATTGATAACTATACTTATACGAGTATTATAAGAGAAAATATTTGATTGTTCGTTTGCATCGAACATGTTCCGAACAACCGGACCGATTTTAAAACTTCTGTCATCTTCGTTAAACTACATTATACGCGAGTGATGTATATAATATGCAGGCGAAGTCACTACGTAAAAGAATGTTTTATGTATAAAATATTACACTGTTTTAAAGCATAAAAAAACATTTTCTAATTTCAGAGCATTCTTAGAGAAAAACATATTCAACTTGGAAGTGAAATGTAACATCACAATTAAAGGAAAATACACTGCAGTCGGAAGGCTATTACTTTTTCCCATTAATGGCGAAGGAGACTCCAAAATAAAGATAAGTAAGTACATAATATCAATCTACTTATTAACAACATTGATTCATTCCTAGAATGATACGCGAAATGATGTTTTTTTTAAATATTTATTAAACAATTAATACAAACGTTTCGTATATAATTTTAATAATGTGAATGTGTCCAAAAAGATTCTCAACATCTTAGTCTAAGTGAACACCTGTAAAGGGTCCGAAACGTAAATAAAACTAAATACAAACGCGATGAAACCGTTTCAAAGTTTTTTCGTTTATGGATAGTGCGCGTGAAAATATAAGAAATCAATATGGATTTCAATATTAAATTTCGCACAATTGTATTTTTCTTAATTTGTCAATTATATAATTATTCTATTGTCTTTAAAAACTTTATTTAACTTTAACTAATTTTAGAGTAGAACTTTAACTAATTATAATTAGTGTTAAAACATAAAATACCTATACTTCTCTCGTTGCTTATTGTTTTTTGCTATAAAATATAGAACATGTAAATATAATGCCATTCATAAAGACGCAAGCCACCAATTTTTGTGCGAAGGTATTGTAGGATTCGGAAGGTTTCTCCGAACGACTTGTAACTCATCGTCAGTTACAAGTTGTTTAAAAATACAATACTAAGTGATCGTATTTTTGGACTGCGCAAGCCTTTAGAACGAATATAATGGTGCCTCTTCGTGGATGATACTATTTATAGCGATAAAAGAAACTCAGTATCTCATTTATAATTATAGTACTGAATTTTATTTAGGCACATAAAAAAAAATAGTTTAAATTTAGAGAACTACAAATCGACTACTTTGAATTTCCAGTCAACTCCATAATAGCGTTGAATATAAAGACGAAGTATTACAAGGACTCCGAGGGCCGCGACCACTTCGGCATCAAGAGCTACAAGTACACGTTCGACTACGGCGAGCGTATCATTTACACCATCAACAATCTCTTCAAGGGCAACCCTGAGTTGAGTAAGTGTTGCACTGTTACACTTTCGCAATTTATTTTTTCACGGTTGATTGATATACCGTAATAAAGACTACTCACATTCATAGGAAAAAGGTAAGAATAATTGTTGTTCTAAAATAATAAAAAATAGAGATTTGAAAAAAAAAAACAGTAAGTTAGTAGTAAGTAAGTAGAAAATATGGTAATTGTTTTCTATTCTAATATTATAAAGAGGAAAAATTCGACTGTTTCTTTGCATTGAATAGGAGCCGATATTAAAAATTGTTTCAACTACGGCAAGCTATTGTACATAGGAAATACATGGGTGACATAAGCTATAATTAAGAGAGCGAAGTCTAGAGAAAACAACTACTATTCTATAAAATAATTTTCTTAAAATGAAACCTACTTAATTAAAAAATAAAAATCGGTTTGTGTTATTTGATGTGTAAAAGAATTTAGATTATTAATATAAACTTTTTTAATAGAAACTAATTCGTTTAAACATAGGTATATACTTTTGTTAGGACTGTTTAAATGACTTGTATACTCGATAATAGGTACACGTTAAAAGTAAGTTAAAAGTAAAATAAGTAGTTCGGTGGTGTAATGGAGATGCGCTGCGGCCCGTGATTTTTAAGTTACTTTTCAAGGATCGGTCACGGGATGGATGAACAAAAATCACAATCTCGAGCTCACCGTGCTTAAGATAGCACGTTAAGACGTTGGTCCCGGCTGCATTTGCACATCACGCTTTCCCAATACTTTGTGGAGGGTGTTAAAAATAAATAAATAAATAAAATAAATAATACCCTGCGTGGTGTGTCATGGCCCATCCTCCTTATTCATCCAAAAGGACGGCCTGAGCCCCTGTAGTGGAGACGTAAAAATCCTAACGATGAAATGAAAAGGTTTAGGACCAAATATACTAAACTAACGCAGAGTCTGAGCAATTTCATAATTGCATCGATGCCAAACCAGTTTTAAGCAATATACCTCCTTACACACCTTTGCGATGCAGTGGCATTTTACTTAACAAACCAGTCTCGAGTAGAGATGGCATGGAGTAAAATTATCGATAGCGTTTTATATGTACCACAAATAACTTTGGAAGTTCATTTATTACCATTTTTTACATATTTTTGTACTATTAATCTTTAAAATACATGCATGCCTTCAACCCATTTAAAAGTTGTTTCCTGAAACTGCTTGCATTGCGTAGTCACAGTAGTTATATCCCAATAATACATATTTTCAACATAATCTATACAAGAATTAATGAAATTTTCCGATAAAAAAAATCCTGATAATGAAAATTATTTTTTCCTAATCTAAATATATTTTTTGCAGATTGCATGATTATTTTCAATATTTAGAGAAATAGCACATTTTTCATGAAAATGTGATATAATAAAACCGTATTATTGAATTCTTTTGAAATTTAAAATGCTAGTTTTTATTAGCAACATAGTTTTTCTATTTAATATCAAAATCTCCTATAGTGACAAAAAGATGTTAAGTAAACATTCTTCTTTGGCGAATCAGCAAATGAAGTAACCACTGTTCAGTAGACAACTTCTAATAGCATTTAAGAAAACAAAAAGTTGAAGATAATTGCGATAACTTTATTTAAAAAGTTATCAGCAGGATAAATTTATACATGTAACTACATTCCAAGTGCGCAACTTTAGTCATTATCGATATGAAAAAGTGAATCGATAAGTCATTACATCACTAGCTAACTGCGTTTTGCCAACCTGACCTGCGACACGGTACTTTATTCTTACACAATCTCTTAACCCTGACATTGTTTGCACCAGTTTGACATGTAAACATTACTCAAAGGGTGACGTGAGGATAAGGATGGAGTTGATCAATGATTCATGCAAATGACCTAAAGATTTTGCATATTTAAATAATTTATAAAAAACGTGATTGTTCTTGTTTTGTTTACATAATTTTACGGCTTCATTTACGTTATGTTTTTGTGAATATTTTTTTTTTATTTTTCCTTTGGAAATTTCAAAAGATTTAATTTAGTTTAACTTTACGATTCGATGTGCTTTCACTGTATAGTCTAGCCTTTTAATTAAATGGCGACATTCAATCCCATTATAGGGTAAGCCGCCTTATTGATCGGCTGAATGTACCACTTGGCTGCGACATATCCATATAATGTATGTAATTGTAAATTACCAAGAAGACATGAGCATTTATTTTTAATTTATAGTGGTATTATTGTAGGTGTTAAAACTTAAAAATACCTAAAAAAATCTCTTAAACTAATAAAAAACCAAAATAATTGAAGTATTTAAGAAAGAAAAGACAGTGATATGTGTATGTGCAAAGATATTAATTGCGTCAAAACATTATTAATTTTTATGGACGCCTAAAAATTATATAGACTTAACTTCTAATTAATAGATTAAAACCTTATAATTGTATATATTAATTGATAAATAATTGAGTCACTTTAATGCCATGGGATATGATTGAGATTTGCTTTTAGTCAATTGAAAATAGTTTTTAATGCTCATTTTCACTCAATGCACCATCCTCTTTCTCTGTCTCTCATTAACAGTGGCTTTAATATCGTTTTATTTCGGATGATCGAACCATAATATATATTATTTTCTTATGTCAAAACCAGACCATTAATTTTTTTTTTAGTTCACCTTAGTATTTTAACCCCGGATAACTAAACCATATTTGTAGATAGATAGTAACAACAACAAATTTTTTTAAAATATTTCATGTATTTATTAACAATAGGAACTGATTACATTTTATTTTAGTGTGGTTTAATTAGAAGTGATATGGAATACCTTTATCAATCGTCATTATTGTGCGAACCGCTAATAGCATTTAAGAATTTCATGCATCGATGTTTGTCATCTTCCGAACCTTTGATGGACATAAATTACATATTTTATGCACATTGGTCACGTAACGAACGTTTCATGTTCTGAAGTCACCGTTTGTAAGTACTCTCAGAGCCAAGGCTCCATTATTGGTCTCCCATCTTCATGGCAAAACCAAATTGTAGTTTGAGCTTCTTCTTAGTTCTGATATATCTAGTTGGAGATGTAAATAGCATCGATACTACCTAGATCTATCATATTATAAATTAATAAAAGGTGCAAGTCATATAATCAGATGCAATAAAGACAGAAATCATAAAAAATAAACTTTTTATAGTAGAAGTCACTCAAAATATATACATTGAAATAAAACTAAAAAGTATTTCGTGTATAAATAATGAAAAATATCATACATACCTTTGGGAAATAACGTACATACGTTGTAACTAAACTTTAGTCAACTAGACGACGATACAGTCGTAGTGATATGTCCTTCTAATTATCATGTAATCAATAAAACTTATGGGGTCAAAGTATTGCATTTCGTAAAATATATTTTTGTAGTGTAATAAGGCTCAATTATTATTCCGCCTACAAATATGTTAATAACAACTTTGCATGCTGTATGAAACGTCTGTGGAAACTTTCAAAGAATGTGTTCCCTTGTAAAAACTAAATAAGTGAAATAGCAATATTGCGTTTATATAATATATTCCTTACTTGGTAATATCAATAGTTGAAACAGAATCAAAGAAACTAAAACTTGTATGGTGTTATAAATAAACAAGGTTTTAGCGTTGGAGCAAATTTACGCTGAGACTGCACTTAGTATAAGTTAAAATTCATATTATTAAACAGAAAATTAGAATAGGTTAACCGAGTACGAGATTCTACGGGAATACGATTTACTCCTAGGAGGTATTTTATGTATAATAAGAATTTGGACCAATACAAAAATTGAAATTTAAGCTTAAATTTACTTATTTTATGTATAATAAGAATTTGGACCCATACAAAAATTGAAATTTAAGCGTAAATTTACTCTACCGCTAAACCTTGTCTCTTATTAGCACTGATAGCTAGAAGCACACTGGTGCAGCAAAAAAAAAACTGTTATTTGAAGTTATTGCCTTGATGGCCATCTACTTTTATATTTGTTTATTTCTGTTTAAGGTTCTGTTTCGTTAAAGAAATCTTCTGGTTGCAGAGCAATTAATTTCACTGTCCAATTACTATTATCCTACTAATATTATAAAGGCGTAAGTTTGTAGGTTTGGACGTTTGTTACTTAAGGGCGCATGTTTATGTGAACGCTGCTTAAACGGAAAGAGATATACGAATGCCTTCTAAAGAAAAGTTGGACAGCTTTAAATTATCTAAAAAAAACTTCGTATAAGTGTATTTTAAGTTTTTGTTCGACTTTAGACGATCATTTGGGTAGGTGATATTATTTTTATTTAAGCTTTATTGCACAAATTAAAATGTACAAATGGCGGACTTAATGCCATAGGGGCATTCTCTACCAGTCAACCGGAGAGTTGTAGAAGAGAGCTTAAAAAAAGGCGGTGCAACTATGAAACAGAGAGCCAAACAGTTACAATGTGAACAATTAAATTACAACTATCAATATCTATGCATAAATTTACATACACATACATAACATACATAAATACATATATTAATATATATATATATATATATATATATATATATATATACATATATGTATATAAACAAATAAATATTTATACTTACATAAACAATTTAACCACAAACCACAGAAGAATTCAATAGATGTTCGCGCAGTAGACGTTTGAAAGCAAGTTTATTTGGAGCAGCTTGTATGTGGGAAGGCAGTACATTCCAGAGTCGTATAGCTTGAAGCGAAAATGAATTGGAAATGAAACCTGTCCGGTGAGAAGGAAAAATGAGAGTTTGTTTTCTGTCTGAACGAAGATTACGGCTGTGAGAAGCACCTAGATACTGAAATTTACATTTCAAATATCCAGGTGCACACGGATCTTTAAGTATAGAATAGAGAGTGGAAAGAATCCTCAGATCCCTACGCTGGCGAATTGTTAGCCATTTCCTAAAGGCAGAGACATGATCATATTTACGAATGCAGAAAATAAAGCGAATGCAATTATTGAGTAAACGATCCAGTTTGTTTAGAAGTTCCTGCGTGATGTCAGCATAACACACAGCATAATCAATGATAGGATGATTATTGATTGGACTAGGAGGATTTTAGTGGAGATGGGAAGGAAATTTTTGAATTGATAAAAAGACCTAAGTATGCCAATTACTTTACTACAGACAGAGTCAATCTGCGTCCTCCAGTTCAGTGAGCTGTCAATGCAAATACCCAGATCGACAACGTGAGGGGCAAACTTTATTAGATTGCCATTAAAATTAAGGGGAGTGACAGAGCTCATATCCACCCTCGCTAAAAATCGCGTACTACCCACTATGATACCCTGACACTTGTTAGGGTTGACCCGAATTCCAAATGTATTTGACCAGTCAGAGATCTTTTGCAGATCCTTATTTATCGAGCATATTGCTTCATCCAGGTTATTTGTCTCCGTATGTGCGTTAATTTGCAGGTCATCTGCATACAAATGATGAGAGCTGTCAAGAATAAAAGAAATTGAATTAATAAAAATCGATAATAGTAGGGGAATCCTTATCAAAATAAATATGCTTATCGTCAAAAAAATTAAATGTACTAAAAATAGTCTTTTACACCAAATGAATTGGATAATTGGATGAATTTAATAATTTAGATTTAACTACGCTGTTTTTGAGAAAAGAAAATAACCTATATTACCGACTTTCTAAATACTGTTTTGTGTGCATATATCTATTACTACTTACCAGCATTTTTTTAAATGTATACAACAACATATAAATTTATAAAGACTGTGGCAATGATTATTATTGTTTTAATAATAAAAATAATCAAAGCAACGACGGTTAAGAGAGCGTTTAGTAACCAGAAACAGCTATTCGAGGTGATATTGGCAGTCTACAAACCCAAGAAAATTATCATAAGTAAGGCTTATGTAGTGCTGAAGAAGGATGAAAATTGTTTGTTTGTGTTATACTGTGTGTGTGTGTGTTGACAAAATTAATGCTTCATTATTATTATTAAAAATATTAGCTATTCGAAACAATAATCGATTGAATAAGTGCCGGGAATCATCAACGAAAAGAGACGGCTGCAAGGTCTGTCGCATAACTATATTGGTTGACATTGGATTGCTCTCAACGTTCAATATATATTGTAAGATCACATAATGTAATATGTTTAATATATCGGGTTGAACTCAATGCAATTGAGCGTTGAGTGCATTGAATTCAATGTCAATCAAATGGAATCTAATTTCGTCATGCGGTAAGCCTGTTGAAAACCATAGACAACAGACAAGGGAGAATGTATGGATACTTCATATAACAAAATGACTTCTTTTAAATCGGGTTGGAAGCAAAAATACAACAAGTAAAACCTTGTGACACTAATGAGAATCATATGGAAACTAAGGGAAGTTACGATAAACGCGCTAAGCAAAATGTCAATTCACATAATCTCAGAAACTCAGAAGAAGTAATCTTCAAACAGCACTATATTTGACCCATATAATAGAAATAAACAAGAGCTGTGTGCAAAACCAAAACCTATGTTTTGGTACTCCATTGAAACGTTGTTAAGTCGAACTTGCGCAAAGAGGATTCTTAACCGAAAAGAAGAAAAACGTTGGTTGTATGGCAACCCCTTAAATAAATTATTTTAATCTATTTTTTGTGTATTTATTATTTTATAGCGCCAACAGGGAAAATTTAAACAGTCTGATTATCACGGTTCATGAGATGAGATAGTGACAGACTGACAGATAAACAGACGAGGGGACGGACAGCGGAGTCCTAGTAATATAGTCCGTTTTTTACCCTTTGAGTATGAAACTCTAAAACGAATCTCATTGCTGTTGCAATGATACTATTGCATTTCCATCGATAAAGTTAATAATATTGAGGATGCAGTATACTACATTTATTCAATCTCCTTCTCAACAAAGCTTGATTTTGTCATAATAAGGATTATTTTACGATTTTTAAGCCTGTTTATATATAACAATAAACATTTTTATTTTAGAGTTCCTATGTGACAACCACCATTGTAAGATAATCTAGGCGATGTAGTTCTTCCCAGTTTTTTTATATTAAAACAAAACTACTGATCTAATTTCCTCAAAGTTTTAATGGCATTATTTAACTCTTTCAAACAATAAAAAAATTGCAATAAGGATACAATAAAACAGTCAAATTGAAAACCTAATCTTATTTTTGAAGTTAGTTAAAAATAAACGACTGTAAATACTAATACCACGCAAACGAAGTTGCGGGCTAAAGCTAGTATTTTCATACTTATATTTATCATCATCATCAATTCAGCCGAGAGACGCCCACTGCTGACTCCCCCAAAGATATACTTATATGTATATCTCACTAAAAATGGCAAATGATTGTATGTGCCGCCAAAATATAATTGAATGAATAAAAATATTTGAAGTTTATTCTTCGAAAATCAATATCTATAAATAAATAAATATCAAACAATAGATAGGCCTGGGTTAGTCTGGTCTCGGCTACATTTATACATAGGATGATTATATATGGCCCGTTCTCCCTATTCGATTCATTTCCATACTTTGGGGATATCAATATAATAATAATGAGGCCTCAGTTATAAAATAGCTGTCATGTTGATAAAAGACATATTGTATTTTTCTCTCTATCTTTATATATGTATTTTCACGCTAAATACATATATAGCGGGGTTGGTAGACACACTTTGAGCTTATGCCAAACGCAATCTTCATTTTCTAGTCGTTCTTCAGCTTCATTTACGTTAATTATTTTAATTTAGTTAACAATTTATTATTTCTCTTTTACAGGTAATACAGTGTTGCAGTTTCTAAACGAAAATTGGCGTATCGTCACTGAGGAATTCGGTCAACCAGTGGTCGACTACGCGTTAAACGTCACAATAAGCACAGCCAAGAAGTTCTTCGACGCAGTACCTATTGATGAGTTGTTATATGTACCTATACCGAAGTATTAAACAAATAAGGAATATCTCATACTAGACCATGTCTGGTGTGGGTCTAGCATCAGGCGGACTTTCAATACATTTTAGATGATTTATTATAGACGGCGAGCTCGTGATGAAATGTGCAAGCGCTGTCTAAAACTTATATTTTAGAATGTCGAAGCACTAAGAGTATATCATCATTCAGTACCTAGTGAGGAGGTCAGGCGAATATGTTAGTAATTGTTGAATATGTTTGTTGCATTAAATGATAGTCTGAGTGTTTTTTATGAACTAAGTACTAATAGTTTAGTAATAAATTATCTTTCAATCAATAGGAAGCTCTTTTTCAGAGCTCATTTTCATACCAACTTCTAAAATCTACTGAGTCGACGTGTTTCACGATTGTGCTTCTGTCAATATGAGTAGTTTTATTTAGTCTACTTTATAATAAATACTTATGTCTAATTACCAAAAAACCTTATTTTATATTAAGAATAAGGTTTTCGGTAATTAATTTTAAACTATTAAAAAAACACCTTTAATATGTTGTTACGTACTTTACCTCGCAGTTACCAGATATACTCGCTTCTGACCTCCGCACTGGGTACTAAGTTATTTATACCCTTAGTTCTACATAATATATCTGAAATATCAAGCTTTTGAAAACTCTTGCATATTTTTTTCACGATCTCTTAGACTATTAGTTGCTCATGTCACGAACGACGCTCGGCTTAGAACCGACGCGGTCTAACGTGAGACATCCTTAATGATACCGCTATATTTTAATACTCAAGAATTGTAATCGGCATTTTGGCCTAAACGATTTTGAGTGTATTTGACTTTGAGATAAAGTAATTTTCATATCAAACAATGCCTAGTATTTTAGGTCATTTATAATTATGAAGATGAAATATGCAATAATAATAACTGCCAAATATAAAAACTACATAAATTTTTATGACAGTCATCAATTGTCTTCAGTGTTGAACTGTCATTTTAATATTTTTATACAAAGTGTGTTAAAATTAATAACATGAAATTTTAGTCTACAGAATTCGGTGATAAATATTATTTGCATATCGAATTTAAAGAGATACTCGGCTACATTTATTCATTTGTCTTAGTAGTACTTTATCTCTGTCATACCAACTATTAAAACGAGATATAAAAAAAATGTGTTATTTGAAATATGATATTTAAGTTAAGAGATCTTCAATTTTTTGTTTTGCCTTTCTCGAACGGCAATGACGCTGACATTCTTAGCTAACATTAGTGGATCAGCCTGATTCTGAATTGAGAAAAGTAGAAAATCTCAACTGATTATTCTCAATGACTGAAGTTTTTTACATATCACTAGTTAATGAGTTCTAGTTTTTTTCAAAATACAATTAAATTATCATTAAAAATACTAAAATCAGAAACGAAAACCCGTTTAAGCGACAGTTTGAATACTTAACTTTAAATATTCAATTCAGAAACCGGGTGTATATCTTTCCAAAAGTTATATTTTATTGTACAGGTATATATTTATTGCCGTTTATTTAAGATTTTAAATGAATATTTGGAATTCATTAGTATTTGGAGATTTCTAAATTACTAATTTGTATATAGAAATTTTGTTTATAAGATTATTTCATACATGATGCTCTTAACATATTAAGGGAGGTTGTTTTTATTTAAAATTTACAATAAATCCAATAACTTATTTCTTCGGAATATGAATTATTAAAATTGGTTTTGGTAGTTTCGTTAAGATTGAATTGGTTGCCAAAGTATCATTGTATTTTCTAACCAAAAATTTATTATTTTATCAATAATATTAGCTGAATTTTAAAAGCATCATGAAATTTATATATTTATAATGTTTTAGTTTAAGTTATTAAAATATTCTGTCAGAAAATAGTAGATTGTGATTTTTAAACAAAAATGGGACTCAATATTTTTTGTAAAAATATTTATTTAATACTTGAAAGTACGTAATTACATAATTTTGGTACCAGTTAAAAAGAATTTACTTATTATGAATAGGGAAATGACATTTGAAATGTTTTGAGTGAGTTGAATTGTCTCTGCGGAATATTAAGAACAGTATTTTTATATTGTTAATAATAATTTTTTGATGAACCATTATATAATATATATAGTTATCATTGCAACTACAAACTAATGTTAATAAAATTATAATCCAAAATATATTGTTTTAATCTGTGGTTTTAATCCTTCAAACGAGGTTTGACGACATTGCATGGGACCGCGACCCTTTCGCGTTACAGGGTCCTAGACTAGTTTCATCACACGTAGAATGACAAGCTTGACCAACGTTTTGTCTACAACTAAATATCACTTTTCACTTTTGTTGAAAGTAAAATGTTGTTGGGGCGCATCTGAGAAAAATGACATTTAGGTAAAGATAAAACGTTCTCTGAGTAGCTCGATTGCGTAGTGGATAAGCGCCGCAGCCTGCGTTCGTTGTTGTTAAGCGACTTTCGTAATGGTCGGTCATGGGATGGGTGACCAAAAATTATTAACGCAAGCTACGCCGTGCTTCGGAAGGCTTAAGTCCAGTATTCTTCGTGTTGTCGGTAACAGCGGTCTCTTACCCAGTTTCTCAGCTGTCGAAATGGAATGGGTATAATGGGTTCCGGTCCACTGGGCTTTCTGCTTGACCCTTCTCTGGCCAAGCTGTCTGCCGCGTCATTTCCTATCGACCCGCTGTGTCCCTTGATCCATTGTTATGTCAGTTTATTTCTTTTAAATACCTCTGTCAACTTAAAGTGACATTCTTGTAATAGACCTGATGTCATTAAATTGTTATTTAAAGCTTGTAATACCGATGCACTGTCATTGAAAATACGGATATTTGTACCTTTTACTCTCCAACTTATAATTGCCGCAGCAGCCTTAATTATACCCACGCATTCAGCCTGAAATATTGTGATGTAGAGTCCCAGTATCGTGGATATGTGGATGTTTAGATCCTCCGAGAAGACACCAGCACCTGTACCTGTACACGTGCATATGCGTTGACGCGATTGCCAGCGAATGTACCTTACAGATCACATGTCGATTTGATCGCTTGCATTTTCCGGAAAATAAAGTCCTTACAAATAAAAGGAATGTACACACATTATTTTAGTCAAAGGTATATTTATGCTCTTAAATATTTGTTCAAGACAATCATCATTTAGTCGGTTATGCTATTTACATATATTAAACAAACGAAAATGTTTGCATAATTACATTGCTATTTAAAAAATAAATTTTGCCTTCATCTGCCGAATGGAATAGGTTGCAAATATGTTGCCTATTTTTCGTTATCATCAGCGAATTAATGTCCTCACTGTCGGGGATCCTTTCCTGTAAATGGAATCGAATCAAGGAGAATGGACAATGTCCCACCACTTGGTAGCGGTGCGGATTAGTAACGACTGCAGAAGGAGCCGAGTTCAACGGCTTATGGTGCTTTCCAAAAGATGATAAATTTTTGGCCACCAATCCCATGGTCGACGCTTTTATGGCTTTTTAAACTATTAAAATGATAATTAAATAATTTATTTCTCACCACAAATGACACAATATAAACAATAATAAATGACACAAACAGTAGATTTAGGAAATTTGGTCACTTGTGGGAGACTGGTGCCTGTGTAGGTTTTAGAACCGTATTACAGATCACCAGGCCCCCGAAAATACAGCGCATCTAGTGTATACACCTAGACAATCTTTGAATGTAACATCTATAACATTTTATTAGTAATACATGAATATTAAACTACAAAACGTAACAATTTGTATCGAATTCTTCTTTATTTTTCTCTTAAAGAAAACTTAGAACGCTATACGTTCGACGATTGAATATAAAACTCCTATCAAGTATGTTAAAGTCTAGTTAAGGTAGCAAATATTGAAGGATATTTGTACGAATTTATATCCTTAATTAAGCTACCTACAAGAAGATTGGCATTCTCTACGATGCTAATCTCCTTATTGTTCTTGGTTAGACTACAAAATAATACGTATAAATCTACATATGATACAAACGAGTGTCTCAGCCAAAATTTCCTATGGCACTAAGACAAATATTTGTATACTGTAATACCTACCTAGCAAGTTTTCGAATCCAGAAAAACATTCGTTTATATGTTTTTATAGTGTTATTACTCTTGTGGTATTATAGTAGTTATATTATCCTATATTTTATCACCCGAAAAAGTCTCAAACTAAGGCTGCGTTTCTACTGAAGCTAGAAGCTGTAATAGGCTAGTTGACTACTTCTTATATTTGATTAATTTTGCATTATTAAATTATAAATAACTAATTTAATGCCATGTATTTATCAAATTATTGTAATATTGTACCTATTGTTTTCAAGTATTGTTTTCAATAAAATTTATTTTCTTAAATCTATAATAAATATATAAGTTTAAATGTATCATATTTTCCAAACATATAACAGAAACCTGTATGTTCACTTGTAGGACACAAGCAGAAATTCTTTTATCATTGGTTAAAACACAGATTTTTTTGTTATTCCCAGACTCGGCAAATTATTTAAGATACATCATCCTAGATTTACACAGGTACTTAAATTTATATCGTCTGCTTTGTTAACACACTCTAAAATAGCTCTGGTGGTCATTACATTGTAAAAATGAATACAATTATTTAAATAATGTGGTCAGCTCGTTCGATCTGCTATGCGGAAGTTAAGCAAATTTCGCAAGGGTTGTATATATCATGGGTGATCAAAATTATTAACTCGAGGTCCTCTGTACTTTGGAAGGAACGTGGTCTCATGATTTAAATCATTATCCGACCAAAATAAGTAAACACGTTTCAATTAAATGTTTTCACTTTTTTCATTATCGATTTACTTTAGGCGGCCAATGTTTCGAACCAAATACTAAGTTTAAGTTTAGGCTTCGTTTTATAATAAGACAGTATAAGTTTATATTATTTATTTGCACCATACAGAATTCGATACAGTGTCTGTAGACTTTGACTATGACTGTATAATCATGATAGATATTTACGAAATTATCGTATTTAAAGTAACAATCGCTTTGTAACTAATGATGGTATGAATGATCAAGAAGTTTTTATTAAACTTAATGAAACCTGTAGAAAGATTGCAGTTATCATTCAACTATTTCGTTTGACTTTATCAATAGCTAGCTAATCTTAGATTTTTACAGTGCTACTTATAAACAAGGTTTAGCGTTGGAGTAAATTAACGCTGAGACTGCTCTTCGTATTAGTCAAAGTTCATATTATTAAACAGAGACTTAACCAAGGTTAACCTAGTACGAGGTTCTACTGGAGTAATATTTGCTCCTAGAAGTTATTAAATTTGCTTATTATCTGAGTAATAATATGAATATGGACTAATAATATGAATACGACGCTAAACCTTATAAACAAGGTTTAGCGTCGTCGGAGGAAATTTACGCTAAAATTACAAATTTGGAATTAGTCCATATTCATATTATTACTCAGATAAAAAGCAAATTTACTAACTTTGCTGCTAGAGACAAACGTTAGATGCAAACGATTGCGTCTAACGCTTGCCTTAGACAATTTGAATTAACGATATCATTCGTCAGATAGTTGTAGCGTTAAGTTCGTTAATATCTTTCAAATATCAAATTCTAAAATTATACTATTAGCCCCCAAGTCATATTTTTCTTTCATGCCCATTAGCAAGCGACCTGTGGGAGTAAAGTAGTTGGGCCATCCTACTTTTTGATTCCTAATTTACGGTATGATTTTGCAAGGTTTAATATTTAAATTATTTTTTTTTAGTTTTTTTTGCGGATATAGAATGGATACACCTTATTTTGTAAATATACTTATTTAAGTCACATTTTAATGATAATACTCTGTTTATAGCAATTTACGTATACACGACCGGTATTTGTGCAAGAAAACAAATGTGTTATTTTAATGTAAATTCAAGTTTTTAGTTTATATAATCTTAAAATAAATTTCAGTAATTTAAATTAGTTCTACTAAATAATATCACAAATACTCTTTCCAAATATTGTTGATTAATACGAAGCCTTAATATTATTGTAAATACTATTAAAACCTAGTTGAATCAATTATTTCTGTGACAATGTTTTAGGCACTCAACAGTTATAATTTCCTACTTACTCTTATAGACTTATTTTCGTTAATTGACAAGTTGACAAATGTTCAGAATCCCTGTAGGTAAGATAACGCTTAATTAAAGTCAAAAATCAAACACACATCCATTTTCAGTAACCTAACTAAGAAACGCCTAATAGCAGATTAGTTTAATTTTATACAACTATTTGTTACTTTTATCCCTTGACATATTTATTACCTGTCTTATACGCAAATTCCTAACGCATTATAGGCGCCGCATAGCGTCACAAACATAAACCTTTGCTACTTTGTTTTCATCAAAAAGAAAAAAATAGTATTTATTGTACAGGTCAAAAGTATCTAATTTACTGCAAAATATTGACATCGATTTTGACTTTTAATTTAAAATTTATTCTTAAAATACAACATTTGGAGTGTAATTTTCCGGGCTTGTCTAACCAAGTGCAGGACATTTTTATCGCGTTATATACCATAGACGTTTGTTATTGAAAACTTCGAGACTGTTGTTCGTTGTAATCGCCTAAATATTTAGGAATCGCCTAAGGTAAAAATGCATTTTTTTTTTCTTTTTGATGACTTATATCAATTATATTTTTATGATACCTTCAACGTATGTGAATCCATGATCCATACAATGCTTACTTGTTTAATAACTTAGATTTACTGTATCTTGTTTGGTAAGCTAAATAAATACAATCAATTCTACTAATCTAGCTTTTGCTTGCTGAATAGTGAATGTAGGCACAAGATTTTCGTTGTGAAATTGTATTTTTTTAAATAATCTTCATCGAAGTATAAATTACGCAAAGGCCTAATAAAAATCTAAATTTAAATCGATATCCTTCAAGTCGAAGTATGTTTATTAAACACTTACTGTTTTTGGTAGTCTACCTTGGTTCACTTCTATTATAATTGTAAAAAATAAACTAGTTTTAGACGTCAGAATATTTGAATAATAAATACAAAAAAAATCTTCTACAGATCTTTTATTTTCTTTAAATGTTGTTTTTTTTTGGTATATGTTAATTTTAACAATATCAAATATTATAAATAGCAAGTATTATTTGAAAAAAGTGTCTGCAAAAAGTGTACAATAACATTTATTTTAAAGGCGGTCCATATGTTCGCGAAACTTCTATTAAAATCGGATGGAGACTGAGCAAATTATCATTTTTGCCGTCCAACTTCAATAGTTACTTAAATTTATGAGTCGCCTTTAAGATAAATATTATATTTTACTTTTCGGAAGTCGGTTATTCCAGATATTTTATATACTGATGCGATTTTGATATTTTCTTATAACACCGTCTCAGATCCATAAGCTTAGGAAGAATTTTGAAAATCAAGTGATAATCGCAGAAAAATTGATGAACGTAAACCAGTCCAACGTAGATTATATTGGTTAAAAGTAAAAAGATTCTCTTAATCGGTATCGTGACTAATAAGTTTTCACTAGTGCTAAAACATGAAGATTAGTTTTATATTATCAAGAAATAGTGTCAACCCCAACAAATTTAGTTTAATCCAAGTTTCGATTTAGCAAAAAGGACAAACATATCCATAAAAATTTCTACCATTACTTAGTAGGATTGTTATGAGTCGGCTTTTTTACGCTTCGAGAGATCTTTTCACAAACTAAATGTTCTGTCTGCCTGGAGGCTATTGCAAAATAACCATCGTTAAGCCCAAAGGAACGTTTATTCCTTTCATAAAAAAGGAACAGCTGATTAAAGGATAATATTTTTGATATGAAAAAATGCTTTAGCTTTCTCTCGGACAATTTCGAACGATGAGCTGTTTAAGCAAAAACAAATAAAGTATAGGCGATGAAGATAATGCATACATAATTACACCATTTTATGGCAGGAGCACATGAAAAGATGCGACCGATATGCTATAATATGGGTTATGTGGAATCAAACATAACGTTTAGTTTTGTAGCAACTTACTAAGACACTAGTAAGTTCTGGTCTCAGTATTCGTGTACACATAACTAGCTCTTCTGACAGATAGTTACACAAACGTCCATTAAAATTATCATTTGTTTAAAGCGACATTACCCATACAAATTTGAAATTTATTAGAGCTTAAAGGCGTCATTAAACCTTAAAGGACATTTGTGCAACTGACCGTAAGGCTAATAATCTGGTATGAAAGATAGTAAGCTTGGTGTCTCAAGGTTATTTTACTGTACAACATCTATTATATTGTTATATATTTTGTAATTTATTTTTCTGTGTTATGCAATAAAGTGATAAATAAATAAAAATTTAATAGCAGGCTACCATAGCATAAAAAAGTAGCTCGTTACATTTCACCAACCTCTTTTCTGTGTTCTGTGTCACCAAGCATAAAAATGGTCGTATCAGAAAACTAACAGAGATGTAGAAAAACTGTCGAATTGCTGTGCTTGTTTCTGAGTACAATCAAAGTTTTGGTAGATAAGTGGTTATAATAACGTAAGAAATATTATAATTATGTTATAAGCAAAACTCGATTTGGTTTGACATTTTTGCCCCATTACAATAAGATATTTGAACCAATATTGAGAAGTGGATTTCTCCCGACTTATTTATCTCTCTATACTGAAATAACTTATAAAGAAAAAGGTAAAAACATAAAAAGATAACACCGAATATACAAAATTCCATTTTTTTAAGACATGCACATAGTTGAAGATATTGGTTTTCGTTCTTGGTGTTATGATTTCTTTTAACATATTTCCCGCTAATTTATAGAAATTAGACGTTATTTACAAGTGATATCGTTTTGACCAAACTGTTTCTAAATAAGACAATCTGAGTACCTACCAGTATTCTTCGGGGTTCCGTTTTGACTCATTTTATCTTTTCTCGATACTATGACAAAAACTTTTACTTTTCTCAAAATTTTATAAAAAAATCCATTCTTGTTCCTATTATCTTTACGCAAATTCTCTCAAATATATAAATGAAATTTTAAAATTAGTCTACACACTTGTATGAGTATAATTAATTCAAGTTTTCCTTATTCGTTTTCCATTATGTTCCCTAAATAAATAAAAAAAAAAATAAGCTGAAACTTCACATTGGCAGAGTTTTTATTACATTTACATTCTTGCTTATTCAATGAAAACCAACAAACGATTAAATCTTTGCTCTTTATAATATTACTTTAAATAGAATAGTTACCATTTTAATGGTTTCCTTTTTAAATTTTTATTTCGTGTCATTTAAATATCATTAAACGATTTCGAAATGATAATCCGCTTTCCGTTAAGTAAAGAATATACCATACGTTATTATTTGGCAACAATCATAATATTAATCTACTATTTAGATAGCGTTATCACAATTTCAATTATTAGTACGGAATAATATTATGTATACGGTAAGCGTGCTCCATCTGCGATGCGGTTTAAGTAACTTTCGTAATATCCGGGCGTGAGATGGGTGACCGAAAATTTAATATCTCAAGCTACTCTGTGCTTCGGAAGGTACGTTAATCATTGATCTCGGCTGCATCTACAGTCATTAACACTCATTCACTGGGCTCGCATGTTGGGTAACTGCCATTCTCCCTATTAGATTACCGCCCAAGCACTATATGATATTAATGTGCTGATGATGATGATGATAATGATGTTAAATATTCCAAAATTATAAGTTTTTTTTTTTTAGATTAAACGGCCGAAATCGGTTTCAATTTTAATGACAAATATTACCTTGAAGATAATCAAAGCATCCTGTCCCTTCACCCAGGATTATAGGGGAGGTTTTAATTACAGTGTCTCTAATTAGAGACTGAGGATCATCCACCTCTGTGACATAAACAATCAACGAATGATTACCGCTGAACTCGTAACCGGTCGTCGTTGAAGGTCTAATAATGTCTAGTTGATGATATAAAGTAGTTTTACCACGAGCCAAGCGCAGTGGTGCAACCGACTTTAATTGTTCAACACACACGTTTTTTATTTATACTATTTCTAAATTTTGAAGTTTTACGTAATCCGTCCATCTTTTGTTTTATTGATAAAATGCGACCGTTTATTTCTAGTGTTATATTGAGCGTGTTGATTTTCTACGTGCGGAACGGCGAAACGAAATTGGCGCGTAAGTTTTGGTTTTTCTTTTCTTTTTAATAAATTAATATTAGTGGCATAGTTCTGTGAGAAAAAGAATCTGGTATAAAATATTTCGAAAAAAGAACTTGTATTTATAATAACTGATATCTAGTGAAAATGGGAACTGTAAATTAAAACTAGTAAATTTATGATACGGAATATTAAATAAATAATAAATCACAGCAAATAAAGAAAAATAGGAATAGACAATGACAATAACGTAGAGTAACAAAAAAAGCAAGAATAAACTATAAAAACATAACTTATAAATGAACTTCGAAAAAGGATGGCGTCTTTCCAGCCAGTGATCAAAACTGATTTTAAAATAAAAATAGATCTATGAATTTGCAATGTTAATCAAGCTAATTGTCACAAAACAGCGAATTAATAGACTAAACTTCTTATTTGCATAACTAGTTTGTCTTCAAAATAAACTGTTTGACGATATGAGATAATAATTTCATACTAGAAGCGACCGTACTAAAAGTACGTCTGCGATACGGTTGTTCCGATTTCATCCTTAGGGAAGGCCTGAAGACTAGCTAAGGGGAAATTAATACGCTTTTTCCGTTTTAAAACTCAACAATATTATTTTTATCATTAACAAAAACAATAAAACAAACCATATTGTTTAAATACATAAAACATATTAACAATAATATTAGTATATTGAAAAACAATGTCGAACACGTCGTTGAATGCAGCGCTATCGCATTATAGTAGTTTTATCGTATAAAACCTACGTCCAAAGGTAATAAGGTTTTATTTTATAGACCTCTAAGATGTGACAGCTGTTTTTATAACAGAATAGCATAACAGGAACTACAAACACCAAAACATCTATTGTGTGAATTGTGACCAGTGGTCCACAAATGAAGCATATATATGGTACGATACGTAACCAGCCTAGAAGATAAAAAAGCTCTTAAAGCCAGGAACATCATAGAGTTTTTAAGAAGCCACCAGGCTGAAAGAGTTACTATAGTTCTGGGGGCGAGTGACAATAAACCTTTTAGGTGGCAGTGATAACAGTTCCACATGGAACTGCATAACCACATAAAATTACAAATAATAATAATAATAAAATACTTCTAATAACGGGTATTAGACGCAATTTCTACACTGACCCGTTATTATAAGGTGTCAATAATGCAGCACGATAGTTTAAAAGTGAATAATAATAATTGCAGAACGCCATCTAGTTATTTAGTTTATCCTGGTTAAAACAATATTTAACGACTTTTACACCAATGCCGTATGATTGAATAATGAGCTGGCTATTCTATAAATAAGATGTTCAACTTGCGATTTTGTTGAGTTGCCGGGAGTTTTTTAACAAATAGTTGCTTAAAGTGACACCTTAAAAAACAGGTCGTTATGAAATTTTACTCCCAAGGGAGAAAATAAAGCCCTGCATCACTCGTTCCCTTACGTCAGGAAAATAAAACGGCAGCAATTGCTCGGCTTTCATTCCTTAACTTTATGTTGAATCAATCTTCGGTTTAAAGGTCAGAATTCGAACCAAAACCATTGATAATCTCAAGAATGTCCATCAGTGTAACATAGTATCTAAAACTGTCAAATCTATCCATTTGATTTTGAACTTTAAATTGTGAAAAGACAAGTTTAAAATAGAATAGATATTTTACTTCTTGTGGTCATCTACCGTGATATTAGATGAAGAATGAGGACTAATATGACCACAGGCATTAATAGATTACCGCAAACGATTAACATTGCGTTAGGTTGAACATTATAATTAATCCTAAGACGCCTTTTCACTACAGATCGTAAAGATTATTTACATCAGAAGCAGTGTCATAATTTTAACAAAATTATAAGAATGATGTCAAATAGAATAAACGCTGTAAAGACTAAGAATAGGCACTCTGGTGTTAAGTTAATTCGTACCTACTTGAAGTTAGATGTTAAATATAGCTGCTGCATAGCTTAAAACAAATAATTTCAACGCTATTTTTTACCAATTATCCATTCATCCATCTAAAAAAAGGCAGCCTTCAAACGTTGCAAACTGTAATTCTAATATGACAATTGTCAATGAGTCTTTTTAAAATACTATTTGATAAAAAAAATATATAAGCCGACTAAAAAAAATCAAAAATAATTCTTAAAAACAACAACGAATTCTATATTTGAACTTTATTTGAATTTTGAGTTCTAACTGCCAGATTTCCAATGAATTTTATTGAATCGCTTAAGTTATTTTCCAGAATTGTTTGACAATAGCTTTTTTCACAGTTGATTTTAGTTTAATAATAAAAATCTATTTCAGTGGTAACATATTCTAGATAATTTAATCGATGTATTTTTTGGAAACAAAAAGTTATTGATTCTGTAAAAAATCAATGGATTACTTTCGAGATTATACTCGGTCAAACAAAAGAGATACGTATATAAAGTCAAAATCATTCAGTCGAATTGAAAACCCCCTTTTTTGATGTCGGTTATTTTTTTTAATATATTGATTGTTATAGAAGCGAACCCATTGAATGCTTAGTTCGCGTCATTAAACGTGGCTAAAATAAAAAATAATAAGTTTAAAAAATAATATGTTTACATAATAAATTATAAATTAAAAATCCTTAGTCTAATCTAAAGGTTTATTTAATTTAAAGTTTGTAGAATGATGTAATGTTTATGCTAAATATAAAGTAAATATTTTTTCATACATTCCAAGTCTCTCATTTCATTAGTTTACAACGCAGTTTCGTTAAAGGAAGTAATTAGCACACATATAATGTTTTAAGAAAACGAGAATTCGTAAATATATGCTAAGTTATATGCCAGTTTGATAAAAAAAATGTCATTTTGGGCGAGCAAAGGCAAAGTGTAATTGTAATTTATTTTTGCCCGACTACGGCGGTGAAGCGAAAAGGAGTGCTATGATTTTGGCCAGTATGTATGTAAGGATGTTCATCTGTTCCCTTAAAACTTTGAAACTATTAATCGTAACTCGATAAATGAGGTATTATTAGTAGCATTTTTGCTGCCCGCGTACTGTAGATTATATGACGTCACATTAAATTGGCAACAGCGCCCTCTAAAGAGCATAAAGTAAGAAACTCAAAAATATATAATTTTTAATTATTCTGTTGATAGTCTAATCAAATGAAAGGGGTCAATTTGCAGAATTCAATTATATTAAACCCGAAAATTTATTAAAAAAAAAATTAGTTCATAAACTATAACCCGACTACAACTAAATCACACTCTAAAAAAGAAAAAAAAAAAAGAAAATGATTTTATAGCGATAGCTGTATTATTATTGTTTTAAACTTTTTTAAAACAATAATAATATAGCTATCGCGTAATTTAGCTGTAGTGGGGTTTTAGTTTTAGAACTGTTTTTTTTTTTACTTAATCAATTTATCCACAAAAGTTTCTAAGTATGGATTTGTATGTAATTCCTAGGTTTCTTAATATACAGCCATTCATAATCCTTTTTTGTAATTTAATAGAAAGCAATTTAGTGTCAAAATTAAGAGTTTTCTTTTTATCATTAACTGTAAAATATTCCTCAACAACAAAGACAAAAAAAATGTTTGTCTTTAAAAAAAACTAACACCAATCACAATATATCGATACCGATTAAGATATATACTTGAAAATTCTTTTGAATTCGGGTAAGACTTTGTTGGCCATACTTCAAAAGAATTGAAGATGATATCACCAACATAATTTAAAAGATATGAATGAATATATATTTTTGATATAAAAAAAAAACTACTTGTACCTAATTTCATAAAATTTTAATATCGAGATCGAACCGGTACGGTAAATATACTTTAAAAATGAAACATAAATACAAAATCTCAAAATCCATTAAAAATGTATTGTACATATACAAACTTTTTAAAATCGTTTAAAATAGTCATTCAATGTTTTATTCCAGCCGACTTTATACGTCCTTGCAACAATACCAGTAGCGAATGCCTGGTAAAAGCAACTCAAGATGCTATCCCAGAATTTGTGAAAGGATTACCTGATCTTGGAGTGCCACCCTTGGATCCCTTCACCATAGACAAACTGTCCATACCATTAAACGGACTGAAAGTTACATTCTACAAGGGGAAAGTGTCTGGATTCCGTAAATGCATTGTGGATAACATTATGTAAGTATTTTATTTTAAATATAAATCGGAATACAAATAGCTAATACATTTCAAAAAATACAAACAAATCAACTAAGGCAGAAAGTTTTACATTAGTCTTTATGTTAACTGTATGGAAACAGGCTGACAAACTAATTTTATTTTAGTGATAATGTTCAAAGATGTTTCAACGATGGTTCTTAAACCTTTACCTCTTCAACATGGATGATATTTATTTCGTGTTTTTTTTTCTATTTTCCAGTGTTTTAACAAAAATGCGCATTCTTTCTGACGCATGACGCATACGCTCTATGACGCATATTAGTTTTAAATAAAAGACATATTATATAAGTTAAGATATATAATGGTACCTACTACAATGTATAAAATCTAATATTATATACATGTTAACGGCACTGTCTTTTCCTATTCAAAGCACAGGGAGTAATACAATTACTGCCTAATAGCCTGTAATCATGTCGTCATCTTTCAACTTCCGATAAAAACGAATTAGAAGCAAGAAGTCGGCATCTCGCACGTTCATCAAAATAGCATATAACTTCTTTAAAAAATCCCATAATCAAACTTATACGTTAACATTACGGTACTTCTGATTTGTATTAAGGATTGCAAATGGAGCCGGGACCATGCCTAACGTGCCTTCCAAAGCACGGATTAGCTCGAGATAATTTTTTTTGGTCACCCATCCCATGACCGACCCTTACGAATGTTGCTTAACGACAACGATCATGGGCAGCGATGCTTATTCACGACCAATTTAATATGACTGTGTTAGTTACCGACTAATAACAAAAAACAGTGATAAATCCAATTGGTAAGGTATAAAAAACACGAATTGAACGTCATCATATGTGATAATTTATGTTTTTGTAAGAAAAACAACAAAAACACTTAGAATATTCTATTAGATGTTTTAAAATATTACCAACAAATTTTAAATTCTTGTAGTTAATAAATATATCCAGTACCTTGTAAGGTATAAAAAACGCAAATCGTATTCATCATAAATAAATGTTAATTGTCTTTTTGCGACAAAATCGGCAAAAAACAAAGCATATATTATTAAAAAGTTCGTCAAAAAAGTGTTAAAATTCTAATACACACACTTTATCAATATTGCCTTAACATGTTGTATAAACCTGTATAAAATTGAATTTTTTATAACAAATTTGAAATTGACAATTAAGATCAATAGTTCGCGGAAAGTTGACATTTTCGGGTAACCTGATTTGCTCCTGTTTTTTGAGTTCCGCACTTAAAAAGGGGGAAAACGGTCTTCCCTGTCCATCCATCAGTCTGTCAGCAAATCTTTTTCTCTTTGAATGTCATAGTTATATGGTAAATAATGTTGGAATTAACAACATAAAACTTTTGGGGGGTAAAGTAGATAATAAAATTCAATCATAATATTACGATTTTTTTTATTATTTAATTAACCGCTTACTATATTTTGTGACACATTAAAGACAAGGACTATGTGTAATTTTATGCACTATTGATGTATATGACATACATATATCGAATAGATTTAATATCGAGTGCAAGGTTATTTAGTACGTCATAATAATAAACTAAGCATACAAATTTTTTACCGACTTCAAAATCCAAAATGAGGAGATTATAATGTTCGACGCCAATATATGTTTTTTAATGTATGTTCGTCGATATTTCGAAATGTTTTATTTATCGATGGTAATCCTATTTAAATTTTATCATCATCATATCGCTTTTCATCATATATTTTGATGATATGTATTATCATAGCGACTTGATGGTCAGCGTGTTCTTGCTTTCTCAATTCAACATTTTTAGAGATTTTAGTGCGTGAAATTTTGCCAACGGATATTCTGCCATCTCTTCAATTTGTAGATATGCAACGTATATGATTTGGTCTACTCAGTTTTTTTTTTCACAAAATTTATTATTTAATTCTAATACATTGAATTGTATTTCCTGTTTTCGATAAAACAGTTTCCTACCATTAGTAGCTCATGAGAAGTATTTTTTAATTTTAGTCATTCATAATTAATGGTAATGAAATGATTTATTTTATAAAAATCAATCAACAAAAATAAGAAGAGCTTAATATAACATTTAATTATTTTGCCCTATTTTTGATACCCCATTACATTATGTTATCGAAAAAACCGTAAAATTTAGAAAGAATGCTACTTTGTTTGATAAAAATCGGAAGAAAATAAATACTGCATACATAACAAAAACAAAATTCCCTTTTAAAAGTATAGTAGTGTCATCTAGTGATCAGTAGCTGAGCTTAATGTAACATTTTCGTGTACTTAACAAACAAAACATTTTCATTTAATATTAACGACAACGATTGTACCGATTCAAATTAATTAAACCATTATTTAATCCCGCGTAAAGAGCTTAAATCATTTAATTATAGATTCGGAAAAAGATGACATGGGTTATATATATTACAATAACAAATTGAATTATAAACAATGGTTTCTAAGGTAACAATTTAATGCACTATATGAATTTCCACTTCCATTTTCATCCCTTTGTGTGCTTTTTTCGAGATACGATATAAGATAGACATATGCTGCCGCGGACTTTTTGTAGAACTTAAAGGGGGATCAATTTCTTATTACATGATTATTACGTAATTTCACCGTTTGCGCAGCGCACGAATGGAAAGCTTTAAAATTTTTCATTGCTGATACACTCCTATAAGCCATACCGTGATCTTATAAAGCCTTTCTCGATAAACATACTATTCAACACAAAAACAAATCAATGCTTTCCGTAGTTCATGAGATTATAGAGTTCAATCAAACAAACAAACAAACTCTTCAGTGATATTGTTAGAATATATTCGTGAAAAATGAGCACAAGCCCGCAGTTTTATATTTATTTGGCTACCATTTTTCAAATATTTTACCTATTTAGGTTAAACGGTTCTCTTAGATTCACCAAGCCAATATTGACTGAATTTAAATTTGTCTATTGCAATTTCAATTTAACCAGTTCAATTTAGTCCTCCCTTTCTCGTACTTTAGTTATTTATTATCGTATCTGAGCAATATATATGATGTTTATAATATTTATTAATTGCAGAACAAGTTGGCAAAAGAAATACAAGTAATCCTATACATAACTAACGTTGTTCCTTTTTTGGTATAGAACTCTAAAATAGTACCAGTGCCATCTATCGACATTAAGATAACACCGTATAGTGATTATTGGTTTTCACAAATAATCATTAATTACAGTTCTGAGTTGGAGAATCGCCTGTTCGTGTTGCAGTTCCACTGTAATCTTACTATCAAGGGTCGATATGATGCTGTTGGGAAAATATTGCTGTTTCCTATTAATGGAGAAGGAGATGCCAAGATCAAATTAAGTATGTAATTTATTGTATTTTCTAAACAAGATAATTTTTTGGTCAGTGCATAAAATGTATTATTATAGTCGTCGCCATGAACCCTTTTTATACCGTTTTTTGCCAATAAAACTTTAGTTTGTTCACTACCGCTAAAACAAACATGGATTTCCATGTTTGTTACGGTTTGGCCCTACAATATCAATTTCGTTCTGATTTTTTTATTTCTTGTTAACAGCTAACCTTAGAATGAAAGTGGATATCAATACAAAATATGTCAAAGACAAAAATGGCGTCGATCATTTCGGTGTGAAAAGTTACAAGTACACATTCGACTACGGCGACAAGGTCACGTTTGATCTACAAAACCTATTCAAGGAAAGCAAGCAACTTAGTGAGTAACAATTTAATCTATTTTTATTTCAAGTTACTTAATATATCAATGTTAATATTGTAGCAGATTACACTACTGTTACTCTCTTAAAAACGAAACGAAAGAATGAATGAAATGTTTTTTTTTTTGGATTGGGAATCTTAGTTCGCTTCGGTCAGTCACTATAAAAAGTATTCACGCGATATTATAAAGATATTATGTGAAAGTTTGAATACATAATCTTTATGATTTAACTTCTTGAAATATGTCGCTAGCAAATGTTAAATATCTATATAGAGATATGTAAATTTCGAACAGTACATGTAATATACATTTTTGCAGTATATTCTGCAGTATATATCACAAAGTCAAGATTTTCAACTTTCGCGGTGCAGCTTCTGTTTTACCCGAATAGTTACATAGTATTTTAAATCGTTCACTGCTGATACTACTCGACAATTTGGCAAGATCAGTGTAGACTCCTCTTTAGCTACATTATCATCATTTGAAGACTCTTTCAGTGTTATTAATGAAAAGGTTTAGCGTTGGATTAAATTTACGCTGAGTCTGAACTTAGTATTAGTCAAAATTCATATTACACAAGCCAAGGTTAACCTAGTACGAGTTTCTACAGGAGTAATTTTAACACCTAGAAGGTGGTAGGTTTGCTTATTTCCTTTATAATATGAATTTGGACTAATATTAAAATTGTAATTTTAGCGTAAATTTACTCTGATGCTAAACCTTTTTTTATTTAGTCGTATTCTGTAAGATGTTTAATCTCTGACACTATCGAGTATGGAAGAATATTCTAGAAAATTCTCGACCAACACGGGTGTTTCACATTCCAATACGTTTTTATGTCTGAAACCGGCTTACATGATATTTTTTTTAAAGTTTTCAGGTTTCATTGTTTCTCATACCAATAAACAAATTAAGACATATTAAGCAATAGAAGTATATAAAAGCAGATTAAGTCACAAATTGCAGAGAATTACATAAGATGATGCATTAAAAAAATATCTACAGTTATAAGTGTCCGACATACGAACATTTTTTTTTCAATTCGGATGACTGCTCTTATCATTGAGCTACAGTTCCAAGTGTCCGAAATGGGATACGAACATTTTTTTTCAATTCGGATGACTGATCTTATCATTAAGTTTTCCATGAATTTAGGGCAGTAATAAATTTATCTAAAAGAAAACTATACTTAAGTGTAAATAAATTTTATTTTCATTCGCATGAAGCCAGGAATTACTAGTTTAACTTAGTTCAGTAGTGCTAAGATTATTCAATACTTGTTACCATCACGCGATCGGAACACGTGAACGGAAGGATGCCCAAGCAACGAATAGAAGGGTATCTGAAAAGGGTTGAGGTCAACCATAGATAAAGTGATAGTACTTCCACGATTAAATTTGATTGTTTTGAAACTCAACATTTAAATTCAAAAACTTGAATAATAATATGGATATATTATGTACTAAAAATATATTTTTTGTAGTTTATTTGTTCGCTTTCATGTCTTTTGTAATTTAAATGTAACAGAAACTTAAATACTTCAAACGAATAAGTATTATTTCTGTCGATGATAGATGAGTCTTTCTTCGTCGAAGAATCTCGTCTTATGATTTCACACTTTATAGTTTTTATTGAGACTTGACTAAGCTTCAGTAGTGTTGGTTTTCATGGCAAATTCTATGAATATTGTCATAAATCCTCTATTCAATATTTTTAGAAAAGATTCTTTGATTCAGATATACTTGCACATGGAATATCCGAAACTATGTATAATGGTAGTTTAGGCATCTGAATGTTTTTAAGCACATACTGAGTTTTACTTTGGTTTTATTTTAAAACGGATTGATCTTTTATAAATAATTAAGATCTCACCAAACAGCTGTTGCTACATCGTGTATGAAAAATAAAACGCTCAGTTCCTACGTCCGCAGGATATTACGAACGATTAGTTCATACTTGTTCTTGTACTTCAAGTACCTAACAACGTGATCTATTTGAAATTCTAATCATTAATTCTTACACTCGAGACAAATCATTTTCACAAAAGTTGCTTAAGGCTAGATTTTATGAAATTACCACTTGTTGAACCAATTTTATTCCAAGACTATTATTTTATTTGCCAAATAGAAATTATGTTGCTATAATTAAACATATTGTTTGCAAAAATCAGAAACATAAATTTCATTTGAGATAGAAGAAAATAACGAAGGTGATTCTAAATTTGTTTTTGGGATCAATATTATGAATAACATATTTCATCTATCTATATTAAAAAATATATATATACAAAAATACGTTTACGATAACTTTTGACTTGTGTTTATTTGTGTATTTTTATGGTAACGTACTACAAGAGGATCTTAACACCACAGACCAAACAGGTTAATAGAAATAGTTCTGCGACAGATTTACATCACTCAAAGAGACCTCGGATAAGTATAAATGCATCTAATCCAAATTATGCGCGAGTAATTGAGAGCTGGATCACGAATGAAGATTCCAGCGGATCTGAGGTTGACGACATTGGCGAAGATTTTTGTCCAAAGCACAATTACCATGACACAGATACCAGCACTGATACTTCTGATACAGAAGAAACTCAACCTGAACAACTCATCATTGTGTCATCAAGTTTACATAATTCAAAACGCATCTAGACCAGATTTAAACTAAGTCTAGTTTAATTTAACAGAATTGTCTTTTTACAGCTACCTACTTCTTATTAACCACGAGTATTTCATATAACATGCCATAATAGTTGAACCTATTTGTTTCTAAATGTATAATGTTTGCGGAAGTGTATGTTACAACAGTTATTATGGCTTAATAGCCGTTTAATTTTCTCAATTGTCCATAAAGTCTGTTATAAATTTCATCATTAGCTAATAATATCACATCACATCACCAGCCTTTTTACGTCCCCACTGCAGGGGCTCAGGCCATCCTTATGGATGGTTAAGGAGGATGGGCCATGACCCTCCACGCTGGCCCAATGCGGATTGGAGGGTATTAACGACTGCAATTGCAGCCGGGACCAACGGCTTAACGTGCCTTCCGAAGCACGGAGCAGCTAATAATATGTGTGCAGCTAATAATATGTGTGCAGCTAATAATATGTGCGAGTTTAATTTTCTTTTTAAATAACGCATTTATTTATATTTGTTATATATTGAACTTTGGGTAAAAATTACAATGGTAATTTGCATTTCGACGCTTAGAACCAAGACCATCTATCTACACTTTTGGCGATTTTCACTTTTTAATGCAGTTCATGGTTAATTTATGCATCGTTTCCTTTAATCAACTACTTTAAATTCGCAATAAAAAAGGAGTTATAAGAAAATACCTATACTACCTAAGTTACGTGTCGTAATTATTATATGGAAATACCACCTATCTACAGGGAATACATAATTACTCGTTTAATAATTTAATAAACTAATAGCGCTACTTATAAACGGGGTATAAAATGTTATATCGAGAATTGGTGCAGATTACTCATTTCTGTTTGACAAACGTCATTAACTTACTTTATTTCAAATATTATTTCGTTTACCAATACCATCTATCTATCTAGAGTTAGCTGCATAAAGCTGCGCAAATATTTTAACTTATACCAGCTATCTATAGTAATTTTGAAACTAATGAAGATTTCTTGAAACATATGTAAACACCTTATTTCCCATGCCTATCCATTACATGATCAGATATAAAAAAAACTTGATGTAGAAAAAATATGAAACATTTTTTCGTCTCTTGTAAAATCGACTTCTGCAGATATTCTTGGTCCTAAAGCGTTGATTTGCAAGTCGTTCAGATTCTATTGAGATATGAATATTACTTTATTTACGTTATTAGCAGGAGAATTGGCATTTTTTTTAGTTTTTTATGTTGTGCATAGTAACAAAAGTTGCCCATTAATCCTACTTTAAATCCAGATTCAGTTATTCACGGCTTTTTCTTAATTAGGAATTCCGTCACGTGTACGAATTGCACTAAATATTTTATAAGAGATTCGGAACGATTAATTAATTGATCGTAACTATACAATCATTCAATAAATCGTTCCGTCTTTATTTGCCTAGAAATGCACTAAGTCTTTATTACCTATACAGAAAGAAGATTCTATTATAATAGGGAAAAAAGACTAGGTTATTTAGCAATATTATAAACAGGAAGTATTTCATTGTTTATAATCTGTTTGCATCGAAAGGCTCCGAAAGTTCTGAACTGATTTTTCTTTCATCTACGGGAAACACGGTTGGCATTGGCGATGTTAATGTCTCGTGTCAATAAAATCATTCATTGAATAATAATTGATAGTATTTTGGTAAATAATTAATTTTCTTATATAGATTCTCTCATCTTTTTAACTATCTATGAATCGATGAGAAACAACTTGATGAATGCAGAACACTCTTTCATCATCAAAAACATATAACTAAGCTTTTGAATTAATCTATTTAAATAAAACAACTTCAAACGGTATCAGTGCGTTTATTTTTGCCGTTATAACGTTTCAGTCCCTTTACAGGTTTCATATTCACTTAAGACTAAGGTGTCGATTATCTTTTTTTAAATAAGAGCATTCAAAACAATACTATTGTTAATGGTTTTATTTATAAGAATTCAGTATTTAATGGCTCAAGTACCAAAATATGACACTACTTTTTTCCATACAAATTTAATCCACGTCTCTAAACGTTGTGTCTCGTAGATAAAGATACTGTAACTGCTGACATGGCAGTACATCTCTGTACGTAGACGTACTGCTATTATGACTACATCAGACACTACGATAATATGACACTACGCCTTGGGACGTGACCGTAAATAGGCGTACTGCCGTGTAGTATCACAAGCCTGTATTTCAAAATTGACACTACGCCTTGACACGTGAGCGTAAATAGGCGTACTGCCGTGTAGTAGCACATGCCTTTATAGTAGATTTGATACAACGCCTAAGTACGTGACACGTAAATAGGCGTACTGTTGTACAGTTTTACATGATTGCTGTACAGTTTTGACACAACGCCTGGGTACGTCACCGTAAATAAGCGTATTGTCGTATAGAATTACTACTCATATTGTAGATTTGACAGTACTTCTTAGTACGTGATACGGAAACAGACGTTGTGTCGGGATGTATCCAAAATTGAAGAAAAGGACAGTTAAGAAATGACACAACGTCTTGGTACGTTAGCGCAAATAGACGCGCTAGCCGATAAAGTTAGAGACATACTACGTTAATTTGACACAACGCCTTGTTAAGTCACGGATATAGACGTTATTGTTATATAATTAAGCATAAAATTGCATATTTACTTCAAATTCTAAAATGATTGTTTGCACAATTACTTATGTACGAAAAGGTTTTTGTAGGAATAAATCAAAGTCACTTTAATTAAATCGAATACTATATTTTCTTTACAACGAAATAGTCAAAAATTAGACACAGTCTTTATATTTCAAGTCTTTTCAGTCAAAAAATTTAATAGTCTTAGTAGGAACATTTATGTTTTCATTAAATCACAGTTTTATCAATCTTTATGGCACTCGGTAATAATAAAAAATGATAAAAAAACAAAACTAACTAAAACTTAAAGTATTCTTCTTCCTTAAAATAATATAAATAATTTTACCCTTTCATTATACCTATTTACCTACGGTATCTACGTATTTTTAAATAAACAACAAAAATGTGATCCCTTCACAGCAAACATAAGAATACAAAAAAAACTTAAAAGCTTCAGTGTCAAGTTTAAATATAACATAACATATGAAACATAATTATTATATTAGAGATCTTTGTGCCATTCTTCGAAACACGATGGACACAATGCAGGAGATTTGTTACATCCTTTACAATAATAACTCGTGTCTCGTCGTATCTTACTCTTTGAGCATTGCTTGCATGACAAAAATGCAAATTTCTTTTTTGATGCTGCAGAAGGCATCATGCGTGTAGGCCAATGTCCGTGATTGGTTGTTGATAGGGAAGAAGATGCTTCTTCAGGTTGTGGTTCTGGCACTGGAGCATTTTGAACCAGAAATCGTCGACTATTGTGCTTATTAAACTTTTGTACCAAATCGACACCTTTTTCTTCATTCAAGCCCGTCAGTTTTCGGATCAGTTCTTCTCTGTACTTTATAAGCTCGTACTTTGTGTTTTTCTTCACATAGTTTTTGTAAATGTAAAAAGAATTCCAAACAGCCGTGTCTAAAAGGTGGAAAAGAACCTTTTTATACCATCGTATAGTCTTCCTTGGCGACGAATAATAACTGACCATTTGGTCAGCTCGATCTATACCCGCCATTTTTTGGTTGTACCTATGAACTTCTTTGGGTTTGGTTTTCTTTTTACCAAATCTGTTTGGGACTTCAATAAGTTCTGGGTGGTCCAAAGTTGTAATCATACAGACTTCTCTTTTATCTGTCCATGCACTTACATAAACTTTTCCTTTTCTAGCCCAGACATGTTGTCCTTTATTTAGTTTCTTTCCTGTGATTTCTTTTGGATTGTCTTTCCTTGACTTTCGCAGGGTCCCATTAGAATGAGTTTTTAAATCAATTAACTTCTCTGAAAGCGTCACAGAATTGTAGTAGTTATCCATAAATAAGTTATGCCCTTTTAGCACATATGGACGCATCAAACGAAGGACCAACTTATCTGTTTTTCTCTCAGTTGAATCTGCATCTTCCGCTCCAGTATACATTTTAATATTCAATACATACCCATCAGATGTCGTTAAAACGTAAAACTTAATACCATATCTCGCTTTTTTTGACTTTATGTATTGTCGAAACACCAAACGTCCTCGATACAGCAATAGTGATTCGTCAAGAGACAAATCTTGCCCAGGGTTAAATTTGTTTCGAAAATTTTGTGTCAGGGTATTGATGAATCCTTCAATTTTCGCACCTTTAGCTGCGCCCAAATCAGCTGCATATAAACATCGTAAAAGTTGTTCGTATCTTCGACAGGACATTGTGTAATTAAATACGGGATGAAAGTACAGCGGATCATCGTAAGTAAAAAGTTTTCTCTGGTTTGGGACATGAATATGACCATTTAATAATGTGAGCCCTAGGAACTTTCTCATTTCTTCAACATTTGTTGGATGGAATACGGAGTTTCGCGCATGACGTGTATGCGGCCGGTTAGTATTTGTAAGAGCTTCTCCGTAAGTATTTGTCCTTTCAACTAAATATTCTAACATATCTGGTGTAAACATTTGATTAAATACTTCTTCACAAGTGGTATTTTCATTTACTTCGAAAGTTGGACCTTTCTCAGCAGACCTGAACTCAAATGAAGGAACATCTACTACGTTATTCTCCCAAATCCTTTCAGTTGGTGGAGGAGTACCTCCGCGCACACGATTTGCCATATGCCTGTGTCCTCTATGATTTTCTTCTTGACCTGTACTAACCTCTATCTCACGCTCTGCCACTTCAGCTGGTGCCTGTGGTTGCAGGAAAGGAATATCTTCAACATCTTGATTTCTCCCATCAGAAACAGGTGCTACTGGCGGTTGATTGGCCCTTGTTTGACGATCGGTGAACGGTTCCTCTTGACTCTGTCTGATTTCCTTTTCCATATCGTGTGATTCTTCTGGTTGTGTGCTTTGATCCTGTAGGAACAAAAATGAAGTAAACATGCTTTTGCCGATAAATCATTCTAGTCTTTCACTACAACACACGAATAAGAATAAGAGTGCATTTGCAGTTTCAATTCAACCAATCACCTCCATACTATTTTATGCTAAATAAAACAAAATTGAACTAAACTTCAAGATAGCATATAATAGCAATTTACCTCATTTTCTTCTTGATTTAGTGTAACTTCTTCTTCAGGAATCCACTCAGCCGCTCTAGCCCTAAAATCGTGAATTGAACTTTTTTCTTGGTCACTGCTTACAGGGTCCTCGACAGCATCATCACCTTCTTCCTGAGATTCATCCGACTTATTTTCTGTCCTATCATCACTCTCCGAGGTTTCAGCAGATTCTTGACTAGATTCCTTACTTCCTGGCAAAAATCGGGGTATATTCCGTCGGTGCTGGACACGCGTATCGAAAATGCTATCTTCACTGGCACTAGAATTTTCATTGGGAGGTTCAAAATTTTTGTCGGAGTCAAATTCACCTTCAACGTCCGAGAACGGATCATGACTGCTACCTGACTCTTCTTCTCTAAACAAGGTCTTAGACTTGTCGCTTTGGCGCGATCTTTTCTTTCTAGTAGCCATCTGTAATTAAATTAAATACCTTGTAACAGGCAGCCACACCAGAAGCAATAGAACACGATTGCAATAGATACAAAACGTAGAATAAAACATAATATAATATGGTTATAGGTTAGAGTGTACTAAAATATTTTAATTTCACTGTAAAATATACTCAACTCTCTAGGAAGCATTTAAAAAATTATTGGCATCTGATTATTTGACCCCAAGAAAACACTAAAACATAAAATTGAATCAAATACTCACCTCAAATACCACGTGGTGAAATTGCGCAGCCTCCAGCGATCGTCCTCGACTGTGACACTGCGCGACTGTCCGACCGCAGCGCTATAGTCGCTCGTCGGCTATATTCGTTGCGTCACGACATGCTTACTATGCAAAAATTTATATGTGTGTGTAAGGCCACACATTTGTAGTCAAAAAATCTTTTGTTATGACAGTACACGAATGAAATCGATTACGTTGTGACAGTATACATAGGACTTCATATTAGCTCTAAGAAAACTTCACGCTTATGTTCGTACTGGCAAAGAATTTTAAAAAGAAAATAGCGTAAATGGACGTTGTGTCATATTGTGAGTTCCGTAAATGACGAAAATGGCCGTTCTGTAGATTTATATTTTTTCCTTTAGGTGATACAGTATTGGCGTTCCTAAATGATAACTGGAAGACTGTAGCCGAAGAGTTCGGTAAACCAATAGTGGACTACGCAGTCGATCTTGCTATAAGGACCATAGAGAAGTTCTTTGTTGCAGTTCCTTACTCAGAATTAGTATATGTTCCAATTCCAAAATACTAATATGTGTGTATACTAGGTTATTTATTGTTAATAGAGATTTTTGTATTTTCTTCCTGTTTTTTTATTTTATTCAAATCCTGATTAGAGTATAAACCTGTGATTTTTTTTGGATATTGTTATTAACTTAGATTGTCAATAACATTCAATTCAAAATTCAATATTTCTTATTCAGTCTAGACTGTTACAAGCACTTGAGAAAGTCGAAAGGTATACCATGAGACCTTATACTGGGAAGAACCTCTGCAAGGGCTATTTTTATATCCTTGTTTTATTTCAGACGGATAAAACAAGGACAGAAATCCATTACAAAGTCAGAAAAAAACAAAACAAATAATTTTCTCGTTAATCAATGAGATATCGTGTGGGCTCACCAGTTATATTTGGGTGTAGTCTAAACGTTCTCGAAGTCCTCTTCTTTTTCCGTTGACAGGCATCTCCACAATTCGGCGTTCAAATTACGCCTATTTTGCGTACGAAGGATATGTGGCTGGGAATTACTCCAGCTATACCAGCTCCGCCAGAAACGCTCTCAGCACTTTCATGTCTATGATGACCTCCTGGAGGTTCTCAAGTTCATTATACTACGTATGCAGAGCAGACTCATCCTCGCCGGCATTAGATCTTCGCGTTGTGTGGATCATGACCAATATCGGTAGTCGCTAAGACAAGGTAGCAAACCTGTAAATAAGTATAACTATAAAGATTTATGGTTTGACGTACTAAACGGATACTAAATATCTAATGAAATTTATTTTGGATAGGTAAATAATTGAAATCAAATTATTATTTTATTATGTAAAAACGTAGGAAGGTATATCAATCTTATGGAAAAACAATAATAAATAACAATGCTGCTGTAACATAAACATAACTCTCAATTTCATTCGAGTGGGAATTAGCACTGGCAAGTTAAAGGTTGATTATGCGCATACGATTATTATTAACCACCCGACTTATAAGACATTCTGTCAATGAGCTTAACTATATCAAACGACAATGACTTCCAAATACCTACATAATTAGTAGAAAAAAGTAGGCTGCATTAATTGACATTGGACAAGGTTATCTTAAAATAACGGTATTATCATAAATCAAAGAATATATTCAGTCACAATATTTCATAACATAACAGTAAAATAATCAGAGCAACGCTAGTTTCATGGTCATCAACTATACACAGTATTTATAAATTCACCGGCCTTTAAATAAATTACAGTGTACAAGCAATTACAAATTAAAATTTTTCTTCAATAAAAACATTCTGTTTTCTATTTGATCTTTGATATAATTGCCGAACTGTCTAATAATGTTTTGTAAACTTTTTATTTTATACACGATTTTTAAAATTTAAATTTTCGTTTTTAATAAAAAATAGTTAGAATATAGTAAAATAAAATTAGTACACTCCAAGTATTAATCGATATTTTTATTTAATATGTCAGTTTGCGGCCTCACAGAAAACCGACGTGAAGCAACGCTTGCGTTGTGTTTCGTCGTGTGAGTGAGGGTACCGGGGGCCCAACCCGTCCCTATTCCCTTCCCTCTACCCCTCAACCCTTCCCTCCAAGGCCGGCAGCGCGCTTGTAGTTGTGTTGCAGGTGTCCATGGGCGACGGTAATCACTTACCATCAGGTGATCCGTCTGCTCGTCTGCCCCAATCCCATAAAAAAAAAGAATAAATTTTTACTATGATGCAAAGTGGCACCTAGTGGGCGGATTGGTAAAGGTGATCGTCCAGTGCCTCAGCATGCACGTAACGGCCTCACCACATGCAACGCATTGCACGTATTTCTAGATGTCATACATCCACTGCACTTGCATTTTTCGTATGCTTCTATAAAAAATGCGGTTGTTTATTTTGACGCCAGAATTACGCTGATGACGTCATAGGAATTTTTAGTTGAATCCGTTGCGTGTCGTGTGGCCGGGGCGTGCGTGCTGACATATGGACGTTCACCTTAAAAGGTTAACATGTCTTTCAAAGCACGGAGGAGCTCAGGATGATAATTTTTTTTATTACCCATCTTATAACCGATCCTTCCGAAAGTTACTTACCTTTCACATCTGACGCACGCCTACTCACATCCCCTATTCACGTGTCGTACATTATTTAAAAACAATATTTGATCCCCTCAAACTATCTTAACTGTCATCACTGAAGTTTTTCATATTTCTAACGACTACTTTCCAAATTCTACTGTCCAACAAATACTTCCAAACACAAACTGAACATCTTTACAATTCTGATAGAAAACTTTATCAGTTTCTTTTAGGCGAATAACAAACAAATTAAACTCAAATGCTTTGTAACAGATGTCAAGAAAAGTGAAAATGTAAGTTGGTATAGTTATTCATTTGTCTTGGTTAGTCTAAGTTCCTGTCACGCCCTTCTCTCGTTCCGTTGCTGTGACAAGATTGAGACACTATTACTTGTGACGTCTTATTTGAACGTTTTTATCGCAAACTTTCACGAATAGTAAAAACGTATTGACGTTAATGCTATTTTGCCAAAGAAGAAAGAAGACTTACAATAAATATTAAATGTACACTTCAAGAATAATGGGTATCGAAAACAAAGCAATTTAAAAATAATTGTTTGGAGTTAAAAATCCTTCAAAATTTCCATTTTATTGAAAACAAAATTTTTGTAACGGGTTATCTTCGGGAATACTCTCGAAGGCAATCGCGACTGATCGACATTGAAATTGTGCCATTGCGTACCCTTGATTAGGTACACTAGCGCCAGAGTACGCTAGTGAAATCAAGAGTGGATTGCCTGGACATTGATGAAAATACGCTCTGTAGTAGCAAAAAAGTAACAATTGCTTGAAAAACTCGTCAGTCCTGTTAAGTCCTGGTTAGCTCAGTGATTAGAACAGTCGCTCGTATTGCGCGGTTCGGATCCCATCGCAGAGTGCAAGCATAAAGTAGATTCTTTACTCATTTATCGTTAATAATATAATTTAGTATAATTTATAAAATACATGTATTAAACTATTAGCTGTCATTGAAATAATTATGCCTGTGAAACTCTCTCTGATTTTATAAACGAAACAAACTTCAAACATCCATCATACTTATAAATTTAATAAAACTTCAAAACTCCATAAAAAGGAATTTCCCGTTGGAAATTTCATTAATTTTCCTCACGTTATTTTAATAATAGTCACTTTTAATGATCATCGGCACTGAACCATTCAATCGAGTTACTGAGTTCGTCGTCCGGTAAATTAAAAATATTTAGGGTTAAATTACCTGTAAATACTTCAAGGCGATGTTATATTTATAAAATGAGGAAATTCATTTTTAAGAATCAGATTTACATTACCAAAGGCTGTGGTAAAATACAAAGTTACTACACAGAATACATAGGCTAAGCAGTATGATAACTAGGAATAAAAGGTACAATTTCTGCACTCACTCATTTGCACGTTTGTATTAGCCTAAGTGGAGCCCATACATCCTAGCCACTATACAATAGAATACAATTTTAATTACAAACAAGTTATCATTTAAATAAAAACAATGATATTTAAATCGACTCAATTTCAGTTAAGCAATTACTGATTCTGTGTACGATTTGTTTTTTAAAACTAACAAAAAGAACAACAATAGCAATTTTGAAACTTTGGGTATCCTAGAGAGTACTGAATTTTGACCCTAATTGGGTTGAACCATAAATTATTATAATAGAACACTTATATGTCGCTATGCGATTATTTGAAGACTTAAGGTGTATTTAAAAAACTAGATCTCATGGGTGCAAACATCACGAATTCCGCCCTTTTTGAGTTATGGCAGTATTTTTTTAATAAACTGCATAGATGTTTACGGGTTTTAAAATTAAAATAATGTTATATATAAAAAAATATAGAAACAAACGGCACGAAAATATAATACCTACACAAAATTTTGAAACAGTTTCACACATCAGTAAAGCTTTCGAAGATTTTTATATCTATTAATTTTCCTTGAATTAAAGTTATTAAACGATAAGCGTTATAAAAATATACGTAATCGGTTTCTAGAGTTTTCTAAGTAACGAATTAGCTTGAGCAAGAATAATAATTTATGTTTGTACTACGACCCAAACACCGAGTCAGAGTTTAAGCAACTGGCCATAGCGAGTTTTTAATCTACGTACATACTTTTTATCGTTATTTTATTTGAGTTAATAACTTAGATTCATTGCCCATGAAGAATTTATGCGTATATCCTCTTTGATGGGGAATAATATTTTGAATATACAATGTTACAACATAATTGATATGATGATTTTATGCATATTTTGTAATGTACGAGTATATTGTATGATATTCAGATGCGAGTTGGGTTTAATTTTTTAAATCTATACATGATTTCATAATCGAAATTCGTAGTAACAAATAAATTTAGAGATATTATTCAAACAAATAAATAGATTCACTTTTTGTTTATGCACCTTTTTTACATAGTTATTATTAAAAAGAGTTTTACATTTAATTAACAAGAAAATATATATTGCCTCCTTTGATAAGAGTACCGTGACATTTCTCATTTCCTTTTAACAAAGTCTGTAACAAACTTAGTGTAACACCCACAACGCGATAATCAAGTGTCTGAAAGTCTATTTTCCGAGGAACAATGCGATGCATTGGTGGAGCAAGCCGTCCGAGTTAACAACTTGTTGGAACAAGTACAACTTAAGTTGTCCGACTGGTCAAACGTCGGTTTATTGTTCCGAAGACTCGGTTTGGCCGTTACTGTTTCATTTAATTAATTTGTATACATTTCATAGATTTTACTAAAATCGCCATAAATTTAGAACTTTACAATTGCCAAACAAACTAAAAGTATAACAGGAATACGAGACTATTTGAAGGCATGTCTATGAGTCAGATGGAAATATGACGGTGCGCGGAAGTAAGAGTTATAATCTTAGCTTAGCTTCAAATTCTTATCATTACTAAATTTGTAAGAGTAACTTTTAATTCAGTTTTATTTTTAATAATTTGACTATACATCTAAGCTAGATAACACTAACATATAGCTATAATAGAACATAATCAATGAAGGCTATAGCGACACAGCCCCGGCAATATAACTCGGGACCAGTGTTGTTGCGAATATCAGCATCAGCATCCGCTCATTATCAGTATTGTTTTTAATATCAGCACCAGCAACAGTACATGCTGTTGATAATGTTGATATTCAAGTCGTAACGCGTTCATTTGATGGCAAGAACGAGTGCAACTCACATGAAGGAAGCTTTGTCAAGATAACTTGCTAATCTATCCCTCAGATAGATTATTTAAGAATATTAAACGCGTATTTTTTGCGTTATCAATAAATTACTTCGATACTTTGGGAAGGCTGCTATATGACAATTGGATAAACTGATAATGAAACTAAATTTGACGTGATCCGGGGAGGTTCGAACGCGTGACATGACTATAAGATTTATTATAAGCATAATAAGCATTATTACACCAAATAATAAATCTGATTTTTAGTTTTTTTTTACAGATAACTAAAAAATAATGAAACAAACGTAGTTATTTCAGTCCTGTAAATAAAATCTTTGTTTTTCATTTTAAATGTTTTGGGTTACCTATATTTTTAATACTATTTTACATAGGTTTTAAACGCATAAACTAGTGGATTCTTATTATATAAAGACCTCGCTAATTAATCCAAATAATGAGACTGAATATTTAAATTGTTATTTACATTTAGTTTATTTTAAGTGATCTCATTTATGTCCCAGGGTAAAATAAAAGATATCCTAATTAGTCCGTCAGTCAGTTAATAGAAAAATATTAGACAAGTATTTTTTTGGAACCTCCCCGGATCACGTCAAATTTAGTTTTATTATCAGTTTACCCAATTGTCATATAGCAGCCTTCCCAAAGTGGGCGATAACGCCCCTTTGTGGGCAATGCCTAAAGGGGGGCGGTAAGAGACAGGCCTAAAGGGGGGCGGTAAGAGACCGAGAAAAAAATGGGAGGGTTGTGTAGTGGCTTGAGGGATGACTAGTAATTTGATTTAGCTAGGTCTCTTAGACACCGACTGCATGAGATCTCTACTCTCAACTACAACTTATGAACATCAAATAACATTAGTTAAGAGATTGCTAAAACTCGGTTTAATAATTCTCTGCGCGTAGGTCATATAAAAAGGCAACAGACGGTTTTTCGCATTTTAATAGTTATTAGTTCACCTAAATAGCTAATTTTCGTAGATAGTAGATCGCGAGCAATCATGTTTTAACAAGTTTTAGTTAAATAGCCCCAAATTGTGCATTTCTGGATCATCTTCGCCTTTGTGCCGTGTCAAAAAATAATTTCGAATGAAGCAATAAAGTCTTCAAGGTTGCAATATCATTTGAGTCATCCAGATAAGAACGACAAGAATGTAGTATAGTTTCAACACCTAGAGAAAAAGCGTAATACTCAGCCAAGTGTAGCAAAAATATTTTCGGTGACTGCTCAGAAAGATGACGACGGCCATCAAACTCTTGGTTAATTGCTCAAGAAGGCAAACCACATAACATCGGAAGAGAGCGAATTTTGCTAGCAATAAAGGAAGTTATAACTACTGTGCTTCATAAATCAGCCGCAAAGATAATCCGAAAAATTCCTTTGAGTAATAATTCTGTGCAAAGTCGAATTGACGAAATGGCTGAAAACATTGGAAGATCATTGTGGGATTACCTGAGAACAAGTCAATTCAAAATTCTCTCGATCAGTCCACTTTACCAAACAATGAAGCATTTGAAAAACCTCCATATTGACTTCACCGAACGATATCAGGACATTTTGTACTTGAAAATACCAGGCTGAGTGTTGGATCCGATTTCAAATGTCAACACAGCAATGTTACCTAAGCTGGAAGAAGAATTTATAGAATTAACAACAAACGAGGAAATAAAAATCAAGTTTCAAAACGGTTACTAATAATTATGGCTACAAAAACCGATCCCGCAATTGTACAATGGATTGTGGTCAATCGTTCAACGATTCTTGATAGCATTCCCATCGTCATATTTGTGTGAACATGGGTTTAGTGCTGTGGCAACACTGCTTGCTAAAAAGAGAAATCATTTGCATATTACCGAACGAGGCGATTTGCGACTGTTCTTGTGAATTTTCATTGGCAGGTGTAGCCCGTAAGAGTTAACTTGAGACCTTAGCGTCGTTGTGTATTACCTACTGCGCTCAGGTTTCAAGTTCATTTTTGCGAGTTTCATGTGAATTTATAGTGGTTTTTAAGTAGGTAAAAAAATGGGGGCCCTAAAAAATAATTTATTCTCAAAGTGGGCAGTAGACCAAATAAGTTTGGGAACTTCTGTCATATAGCAATATAATATTGAACAAGCAAAAAATGGAGTTTATATAGAAATAATCACTTAGCCCGTTAAAGCAAAACTTTTTATTTAAATGATTTATTAACATCAGCATCAGCATTTATTGATATTGATCTGTAAAAATCAGCGTCCGCTGATAATGGAAAAATCCGCATCAGTAACAACCCTGCTGCGATATTCGATAAAATTATTAATAGAAAAAGACTTGACTTCCAAAATAAATCAGTAATGTAGTAACGTAAATAAATAAATATTTTCTGTGTATTTTCTTAAACTAAATAATAAAATAGAACAGTGCAGAAACACTCAATGTTTGTAAATTTTCCAAAATTTCTAAAATATTGATCTTAAAATTATGTAAAAATTGTTTTTACGGATTTTCACAATCTTTGATTACAAATCAGCTCATGAATGTACTGACACACTCCTTTTAAGCTTTAAAAAATGGCCATTTATTGTCAATAATACTTAAAAAAATAAGTGACAGCAGAAAATGTTCGCTACAATACTATACACGAAATAAAAGTTTTAAAACCATTACGTGTCTCGCCAACATAGTGGAAACATTCGGTCATGTTTTAAGTACACAGTGTGTAATCGAATTTGAACTTTCGAAGTCCTCTCACGTTAGTGAGTTAATGCCTTAATTGAGTTTCCCTTAACACGGTCGACAACGAAGAAATTTCTGGTCCTGTGACCGAGATCGAAGTTTGTCAACTAATAAACGAAACGAAGTTATTAACTAATAATATTTCGAAGGTAAACACTCAAACTTCAGCTAAAGGTGAAAGCTTTTACTCTGTGAAGACGCTAAGGTAATTTCTGTAAATACGGTATAGGTATAAATATTACAAATGTGTAAGATAGTAGTGCTTAAGAAGGCTTAATGCGTTTAGAAGCCCGTGGAATAATAAACGGCCACGAGCAAGTCGCATTCGCGGTCAGAGAATGAGAGAGAATATTAATTTTTAAAAACCATAGGTACATTTCAAATAGGTATTTCTATATCTCTAGAGTTAGAGATATTGTCATAACCAAATGACAGCTGTCATAAACCCAAATTCACTTTTCAGATAAGCTCCCATCTTGATCTGACTAAACAGATCCTATTGTTTTCTACATGATAAATAAAGGGTGGTGATGACACTTCACATCTACTTGCAGATTAATCAATTTGAAGGTTATTTAGTTTTCATAGTAATTCTTTTATAGGTTAGAAATTTAGGTTGAAACCAGTGAATAGAAGTAGAATAATATACATCTTTTGACATATCTGTCAGTATAAATCCACGTATATTTCAGTCGCCCCACACAATCTTTGATACACTCATGGTTTCTGCAGCGACCAGTACCTACTGAAATGTCTTTGTTGTGGCGGAAACCTTTCAACGCAATATTTCTGCCACAGTTCCATAACTATTGGTAGATTAACAGTTTGGAAACAATATTTTTTATAAAAATCCACATCCTATTCATATAATGTATTAAAAAAGAAAAAGAAGAAACAGAAATAAAATTATGACAAAAAAATATCAGTTGAAAAAAAGTCAGACGTCCTAATACTATGCTGATTCAACCGTCTTCAGTTGCTCAGTTGGAAGACCAGACGTTGATGTCATTATTAAATTATGGGTTTGAGTAGAACCCAGATCTTGAAAGTTGATTTTTCAAAGTTCTATTTATTTAACAAATGTAAATATTTTCAAACTTTACCGTCGGTTTCTATTCGTTCTTTCAATTTTCCAATGTTCGGAGTGAAATAACAAACTGTGGTCATTTCAGGGGATTGCTTCTGCTGTATCCGATACCATGACTTACAATATTCCCGTTCGATCACCGTTACACACAAGGAAAGTGAAATGTGAACCAATCCTATAAGTTCTAAAAGAAAAATGAGCGGTGTATTTTTCTATAGAAGTTGCCATGAAAATTGATTGCATTATTTTTAGTGAGACTTTTTAAATTCATACTTATGCATAAAACGCCGTCTTTTTAAATGATATAAACAAATTTTAGTATTTGGCAAAATTTTCTAAAAGTTTTTATCATAAAACGAAAACTAACAATTAAATATTGTTGCTGACAATAACGATACAAACTCTGATGCATATTTGAACTTAATGGCATCTCACGCTATGTTACCGGCACATCTTTTACCAACTCGAGACGAAAATTGTCTAGACCATGTGATATTAAAGTCGGACAAATCAGCTGTTGTTTTGGTGCTCGATTCTCTTTTTACTGATCATCATCCCGTACTCTTCTGTAATGATTATAAACGAAATGTAAAATATAAAAATCGCAATTGCTCGATGAAACACTTTGATATCCCTACCTCAGTAAAAGACATTGAAGAAGCTAATTTCTCTCCAGTTAACTGTAATATGTCGGCAGAAGGTGCTGCAAATCATTTAGTTGAGATAGTTTCCAACATTGTCAGGGCAAATACTAGAGTTATCATTATACCAAACAGAAAACGTATTCTTAAGCCCTGGATTACCCCTGGCTTGCTTCGATGTATCCGGCAAAGAGACAAACTTTTTCGTAAATATAAGCAAAATCCTTTCAATGAAATCATTAATGTAACTTATAAACGATATAAAAATTTCTGCAACAATCTTCTTAAAAAAATCAAACGTGAATACGAACAAGCACAATTCACTAAGTATAAAAATGATGTAAAAGAAACATGGAATATAATAAAGAAAATCTCAAATATTAACAAAAAAACAAAACCTGACAACCTTCTTTATCTATCTGATGATCCGCAAACATCTGTGAATTTTGTCAACGATTATTTTGTAAGTGTGGGGAGTAGATCAAGATCTGATAATCAGAGTGAGACATCTTTAACGGCTGCAGTAGAGGCAGTACCTATCATTAAGGAATCAATGGTATTATTTCCTACAGATGAATCTGAAATTGATTCTATTATCTTGAAACTTAAACGGGACTGTGCAGTTGGGTGGGATGGCATTCCTGCGGCTTTAGTTATCGCTGCTAGACATGTTTTGGTTCCGATACTGAATTACGTTTTCAACCTTTGTCTGTCGTCATGTACCTTCCCGGATGTTTTTAAGAAAGCCGTTGTTCACCCGATATTTAAGAATGGGGACGTAGACAGTGTGACTAATTACAGACCCATTTCTGTACTTACAGTTTTCTCAAAAATTTTGGAAAAAATAATAAATAAAAGACTGGTTAGTTATTTAGAATCTAAAAATATTATTTCTTCAAAACAATTCGGTTTTAGGTCACAAAAATCAACAGAAGATGCAATACTTGAACTTACAAGCTCAATAGTCAAGAACTTAAACTATAATCAGAAATCTTTATGCCTTTTCCTTGACATATCGAAAGCTTTCGACACTGTCTCCGTGCCTCTCTTGTTGGACAAACTGCAGCGATTGGGCATACGAGGTTTGGTCCTTGAAATGTTCCGGAGTTATCTGAGTAATAGATGTCAAAGTGTTTTCATTGGCAATACTATAAGCAACGATAAGTTTATAACATCTGGCGTTCCTCAGGGTAGTGTCCTTGGACCTACCCTATTTTTGCTATATATTAACGATTTATGCCAACTGCCTCTTTCAAACTGTAAAATTGTGACATATGCTGATGACACAGCCATTCTCGTGCAGGGTCATGACTGGGAGGAAACTCGTGTCCGTGCTGAGCTAGCTTTAAGTGTAGTCAAGGAGTGGCTAGCAAATAACCTCCTTACACTTAATGCTAAAAAATCTTGCTTTGTCACATTTGCTCCAAGATTGCAGTATCAGCCGGGACAATCTTTCAACATTCGAGCTCACCTACGTACATGCATAGATTCTTCTGATCAGGCATGCAATTGTGAAACAATTTCTCGAGTCTCCTCTGTAAAATACTTGGGGGTGACTGTTGATAGTGTGATGTCATGGAGAGAGCATATAAAATCCGTGACCTATAAGATTAGGAAACTAATTTTTGTTTTCTGTAAACTTAGGGGTAGTGCTAACGGGGCTACTCTAAAAACTGTTTACTTTTCTTTAGCCCAGTCGATTTTGACCTACTGTATAACTCTTTGGGGTTCTGCTAGAAAGACACATTTATTGCAGTTGGAACGAGCACAAAGAGCTGTACTAAAAGTTATGGCTTTTAAACCTGTCCGATTCCCTACCAAAGATTTACACGAATTATGGAAAGTACTCTCCGTTCGTAAATTGTTTGTGTTTCATCTATTACTGCGTAAACACAGAAGTTGTCCCTATGATCCAAATTTTGTTTTAAACACTAGACGGTCAGACAGAGTTTGTACCATAGAAAGGTGTCGAATTAAATTAATAAAATACCATTACTACTATTTCAGCTCCATTTTATATAATAAGGTTAATTATAAATTAAATATATATAGTCTTCCACTTCGAGTTTGTAAACAAATTTTAAATGAATGGTTACTAGAACTAGATTATAATGACGTGGAATCTCTCATTATTTAAGTGCATTGTATATTTTTTGTCGTTCTTATTTTTGTATTTTCCTTTATTTGTGGCTTTTGTTTGTCATCTGTTCGAGGTGGGCGCTAATATCTGCAACACAGTCTTGGACTAATGCAGCTATTAACGTGCAATTGATTTTGTACCTATTTTACTGCACCAAATAAAGTGGGAACCTCCTTCTTTTTGAATGCAGTTAATAAACATAAAAAACGAGTTCCTTTAAAAAAAGAAATGAAAAGTATGACATCCTGGAATTATTCAAGCCTTATTTGGATAATCACTAGCGAATTTCAAATGAAGCTCAGCAACAACAACAACAAGTTTGATAAAAAAAAATATAATATGAACAAACTCTTCTCACCGTTATCTCGAACAGATAATACACGTCTTCTCGCCTTTTGCTCCTTTGTGCCGTAAGAAAAATGAAAAATGACCGTTCAGCTTATCTATAATATGTTTCACTATGTAAAGTTTTGAAAGAAATATACATATATTTTTAACTTATATCTACTCATAGTACAAAGTCAAAGTTTTATTCAGAGCACAACAATATTTTATTACTATTACAATGAGGAAGTATTTAAAAAGAAAACATTAGTTCCCGAAATCAAACTAGATGTCGCTACGGTACTTTTTTGATTGCTCCATGACAAGCCTTCCGGTTTTCTTTCACGTATAAAAGTAGATTAGTTTTAAAAAATAAATAACTCATATTATATTTGAACCATTTCGTATTGATATCGAAATTTAGAACTTTACGAATTTCTGTTTTCTAATATGTTAGTTAAAAGGAACGGAAATTACTATCTTCGGCCCATTCGTTTCCTACAAATATCAACTTTTGCTAGAGTCGCCATCTAGTGGAGGTGCTTTTTTGGTGTTTTCTTTTTATTTTTAAATACTTCCTCATTAATTAATTTCGAAAAATATTCCCCATCTTAGGGTGCCAGAGACCAAGTGGATATTTTGAGCATTTTTCATTAAGACAATTTTAGTATTTCGAAAAAAAAGCTTACTTCTATATTAATCGATTTACCTCCGTATCAATAATCGAGAAAAATAATTATTCTAGAAAATGTCATAATTGAAGCAATATTTTTGAATGAAACACGAACTGTTAATAACTAATAATATATATTGTAATAATATATAGTGTTCTAACAGTAAACAGTTCTCACTTTATTAAAATTATTGTTTATCTGGTAAAAGTTTCTGCTTAAGTTATAACAAGTGCTTAAGTAATTGTAGATACGAGTGTTAAGATTTCCTATTTTAGTTACAAAGGATGTCCATGTATATTATATTTTTAAATAAAAAAAAATCGAAATAAAAGAATTTTGCTGATTAGTACTTGTTTGCTTTCTAGCATCGATATGTGTAAATAGATAATAACCAAATCACTATTCTTATCGAAATCATCTGTACCTTTTTTTAAAAGCCATTTTGTCGACTCGTGATCTATTATGTAAAGTCTACAAAACTAAGACCTTAACCGACAGTGAATAAACATAACACGACTCCTTCCATGGCACCTATATTTTCCTCATAATTACGTCCACTCATAATACTACCCATTTAAGGACATAAAATTAATGTTAGACATTTATTCTCTATGCACATTGATTTTATGTCAAAGATAACCTTTGACACTAAATCAGTTTTGCAATGTTGCAGCTTAGGAAAATGGAAAAATAACCCATAGTATGTTAGAAGTAAGATTTGGAATCTATACAACAGTAACAAATCGGAAAATAATGAAGAAACCAAAGAGTTTTTAACCTACTTCAAAATCCAAAAGGAGTTTATATGTTCGATGGCGATATATGTGTTGAATATATAATATATATATATGTTCACTGATATTTTCACCAATTGTTGACTGATTTTCTAAATTCTCTTTTTATTCGACAATTTAATGGACCAAAGTGGTCACATTTGGATTTTATCGAAATAGAATCAGTAGGGTTGCATTTATTACATAACAAAATACGCTTTCCATCATACCTCTACATCACCTTAATATTCAGATGTTATGTATTGTATTTCATATATTCCAGCTAAAAAGTATGTTGATGAAAGACTTTTATAAATCGGTTCAATAATTTCGAAGCTTATCCAAACAAAAAAAGAAATCAAATCTCTTCTCTTTTTAACATGAGCATAGAGTTCTTAAAAAAATACTGTCGAGCAAATAAACAAAATCTTCTTTTCTCAGTGTTTCACTATATTGAATATTTTTATTTGTATATATCTTCTATACTAATACTATAAAGAGGAAATATTCATTTTTTTTGCAATGTTTTTTGCTCCGAAAGTACTAGACTGATTTGACAAAATTTATCCTACGGGAATTTACATCATATTTTATCCCGAAACACAGCAAATAAAGGGATAAGAATGGGAGTGGAAATGAAAATGTTAACAGAGTAAAGATTTTTCACTTTTCAATTTATCATTGTACTTATATTCGTCTCATCGTGTCGTTACATATGAATCGTTATCCAAGTAACCGCTGGTAGAAAGCTAGTATTTAATGTTTTTACCGTTACCTATAATATAAAAAAATATCAATATCACTAAAAAGCACTAACTAAAAACCAAAAAAAATGGAACCGACTTCGAACTTTAAAAAAATGATAAATAATACTTATCTCAAAAGCGTCTTATCGAAGAAAATGGTTTAAAAGTCGAGCGCCTCTCATTTAATTTAAAAAAATCTACAGGAGACCTTCTCCCGACTTCAATAGCATATTATCGAATAACACATTCTTGAAGTATAAAGTCGGTATAAATTTTGTATTAAAGATTTTGCTACTAATTATGGAATTGTAATAATATTCGATCAATTTTGCTTTCACAATGCTATACTGAAAATATTCTTAATGAAAAATGCTTTAAAGATCCACCTGTCTAAAATACAATTCCATAGTGAAAAATGCCAAATTTTCCACTATGGAATTGTATTTTAGAGAACACTCATTAAACCTAGCTTACCAAAAAAATAGAATTCTGAAATGTGTATCAAAAATTACCAAATGTCCATTATGCAAAGCCACAAGATGTTACTAGACTAGTAACAGAGAGAATATCAAGGTTAACATCTATCTCTACTCCACAAGCGTAATTGGCACGGAAAAGGAACATAGATGGAGCGATTCGAAGGTTTTTAGTCGTCCTTATCCTTTTATATGCATGCGTCAGTGCAAAGAGACAAATAGATTATCGCAATCTTCTCTCATTTAATTCTAGCTAGCTGTTTTCCCTCCACTTCGCCCACGTAACTTTAATCTATATTAGCAGTATATAATATAACTTCACGTAGGTGAAATAATTTTCATAATGGAAACAATACTTCTAAAATACAAAATTAGAAAATTTTGACTTTTTTAATAATAGTATGGATTACATTTCCACCTATAGGCCATATGTGTTCTATATTTTAATATAAATAAAGAGAGAAAAGAGAGTACGATAAGACCAAGTGAAATTGTACCCAAAGGCTCATCGCGAATAATAAGTCCAGGAAATATCAGTCTTGTTGAGTAGTCATACAATGTTACTAATTTCCAAGGTATTTATTACGATTATTAAGTTTTTATTTATCATCAAAGTAATTATACGTTGAACATGTATAAAAAGTGCTTCCCATAACAACAATAGCGTTTCTTGAAATTATAGCTAGTTAACCAATGTCAGATATGTTGCTTAGTAACATCTATTTTTAACATAATTACGAAAGATAAGAAAACGAGGTCTAGAAATGATTCGTCAACCCTTTTTTTACTCTAACACTGGTGTTAATAGTTGCAGTCAAGAAACAAAATATGAATTTGCCTTTAATGACGGAAAACAAATCTCTGAGATACTGTGTTTGATTCCCAGTGGCATAGAATATAGACTAAAATTGTAGTTGCAGTTGCAGATACTTTATGTAACGAGATTTTAAGCTACTTATTCTAGAATCTGAGCAATTCATATAATACTAGTGGACGCCCGCGACTTCGTCCGCGTGGAAGTCGGTATCCCGTGGGAGTGAGAAGTTTTCCCAGTAAAAAGTACCCTATGTGTTATTCTGATGTATAACCTATATTGCTGTAAAGTTTTATCCAAATCCGTCCAGTAGTTTTTTCGTGAAAGAGTAACAAACATCCATACATCCATACTTACAAACTTTCGCCTTTATAATATTAATAGGATTGACTAATATTTATTTTACACTCCTAATTTTCAAAATAACAAAAGCGAAATTCTGCGTTTAGATAACAATGATTTAGATACCCATATTTTCGTTACTGAAACTGTGATTAGATACCTACTATAATCAACTACACCACTTCTGACGGCTCAAGAAACTACCAGATAATCTAAAATAGCTTTTGATACGAATTTATTTCAATGAACTGTCTGTACAGTAGAATTGAATGGAACTTGTTTGATGTTTTAGTGGTTAATGGAAGTGTTAGACTTAGAGATATGCTTCATTTATTGTACAATTTCAATATTTATCCGTTTCCACACATTTGCTGTTAATATTTCATTAGTTCCAGATAGTTTGACTATTTGGACTCGGTCAAAGCCTATGCCGCTTTCAAAGTGTTGCAATTTCTGATGATCCGTGATCGACTGGTCAAGTCAATGCACATCTTGATCTTTTCTATATTTTTTTGACGTTTAAGATTCAAAATACAAGAGCTTTGCTTCTTAGTTTGAAATCTTTGCAATATAGGTATGTGATATTGATATTCTTCGAATTACATTTTTATTAAAATTACTGTAAAGAAAAAGAGTCAATTGCTTAATGCAAATGACCATGTTAAACTGAACTGTCTCACTGAATTCAACAAGCTAGAAGACAGATAGGAATTTGTAACTATTGTATGAATTTAAAAGTTCCTTTTAATTTTATTCTTTCAGGATAAACGGCCTCTGGTCTACTATAGGGGAGTGAAATAATGAAATTGGCAAGCGGTCGGACGCGCTCGAACAAAATTTCACAATCCAGTTACAAGTTCATTCCCCCCCTTTGAATTTACTATGTCCCGTAGAAAAATAATGTAACGATTCAGCCCATTCTCTCGTGCAACTACAAAAACAAGCGTAATTACTTTCGCATAATATTAACAATTTAAATATTAAACAGGTGTATGTACAATATTCTCCAAGGAGAAACAATGGTTTTAAACCCATGGATATTGCTTTGGACATGTTGACAAAACTTACTGACTATAGATATAAGATTTAAAATTAACAGTACAAATTAACTTCTGAGGCACGGAGGAAGACAATATATTTTGGATCATGATCTCATGATCACCCCTTTTAGGTCCACACTGCAGAGGCTCCGGCCTTCCTTATGAATGATTAAGGAAGATGGGCCATGACCCTCCACGCTGGCCCAATATTAATGGAGGTTATTTACGACTACAAATGCAGCCGGGAACAACGGCTTATCGTACCTTCTAAAGCCCAGAGTAGCTCGTGTTAATCATTTTTGATCATCCATCCCGCGACCCACCCTTGCGAAAATTACTTGATAACAACGATCGCGTGACGTGGCGCTAATCCACTACGCCATCCACCGAGCACCGTCAGCTATATTTGCCATAGGTACACAATGGACTTACACAATATGACATCTTTAGTATTTAAAATCATGGAGCAATGTTGTCGCCCGACAGATTTTCTTATATTTTACTTATAGGAACTACGTGAGTAAAGTTGTACTTATTTATTAATAGTAGGTACATACACAAAAACAGATTACAATTAGTATTGGAATCACAATGTTGTTTATTATGTTAAAAATATTATTTTTTTTTTACTATTTTTAAAAAATCTAGAGCGGCAACACTAGGCACGCATATATTTGTAATGTTGAAGTTGTAAATTAAAAATAAAAATCATATTTTGTAATCATCTTCAGTAAGTTTTTTTTATACTAATTATATTCTACCTTAATTATAAACTACAAACTTATGTACACTGCAAGCATAAAATAGATTTTTAAAAACTTAATAATAATTATAAATCAAGTGATTCGTTCCAATGAAATTAGTAACAGTATCTTAGATGAGTAACTGAAAAATTATATTGATATAGATTATTTTTATTGGATCTTAACGAAGCTTTAAATACATGTGAGCATTCAAAGATGTTAAAATTTTATTGCAAAGTCAAATATTGATTATGTGAAAATACAAGACTTCACACACTTCACATCCAACTTTTAATTTTATATCTAAAATATTTCTGGTAACAAAACAAAAATTATGAACATTAATTCTATCATGAACGTCACAAGGGACGCTGATACCGAATCAAGAACAGCCTTCGAACCAATAAACTAAAAAGACAAATAAAGAATTTGCCAAATAAGGGTAGAAAGGACTTTCTTTGCAAACAAAACAAACTGAATCACATTAGTGACCCAGAGGCAAAAAAATGTAATGTTTTGTTAATTCAATTACCTACTTATTGATGACGTGTTACCCCATAGATGTTAAGATTGAAGAGCGACATAACATCGAGTTTTTTTTGTTGTCGTTTACCATTTACTAAAGACGAGCTGTCGATTATTTGATTTTTACAAAACGCCTCCTTCGAGCGCTATGCCACCAGTGCCTCCATCGAGCACATTAACAACTAATGCCTCCATCGAGCATTGTTCCCATGAGCAACCCCATTGTTCGCTCAAGTAACACCTCCATCGAGTTTTACCCAACTTAATCACGCGATGTGCCAGGAACTTTGAACACAAGATCATCAATTTGATCCACAATTCTTCTACAACCAACTGACCTTCAGGCATCCTTCTCAGTCTATCATGAATATAGTTGTACGTACTCTTAGAATTTAACGCCTTTAACAAATAACGATAACCATCTAATAACTCCATGACCTTAAACGGTCCCTTGTATTTCGGATCTAGTTAGGTCTGATTACGCTAATTACAAAATTAAGTCACTTCAGTCAGTCAGTCAAATTCAATCAAAGTCAAAGTCAAAAAGTCAAAGTCAATCACAATCGTCGCATCACCTAATTCGAGCGATGTAACTCATGTCACCTTCAAGTGACGATACCCCAAAAACAGTCGTCACATCACCTAATACGAGAGATGTAACTCATGCCACCTCCAAGTGACGATACCTCAAAAACAGTCGTCACATCACTTATACGAGTGATCTAACTCATGCCACCTCCAAGTGACGATACCTCACAAACAGTCATCACATCACCTAATACGAGTGATTTAATGCGAATACACAATTAAATTAAATGGTTGAATATTGAACAGTGGTTAATGCACACAACCCGTTAGTTTCTAACTCTACAGGTATTTCATGGTCCGGCATTTCCTCAACCGGTCATGCGCGTACTTGTAAGTACGCTTAGAGTTCAAAGCTTTTCCAGAGTTTTCTTCCAGCCCAAATGTATAAGAGACTCATGTGTGCCAAAATGGCGGCAACTTGCTTAACGCTATCTAACTGTCAAAGTCAGTGCTACCATTCTTATAAAATTAAAAGTATCGATGATCATGTCCTCTTTACAATCGAGTAATTAAGTAATCGAGTAAATAAAAATTAAAAAAAAAGAAAACTAAACCAAATGATCTTCGTAACGGTGATGGAGATGCTCTGCGAAACGGCTATTCTGATAGCCTCACGCATCCTCGCGTGGGGGTTTAATCTGAAAGGGAAAATATGCAGCGCAGTAGATTCTTTACTCGGTCAGTCCTGACTTCAACTAGAATAAGATTTTGATACCAATCGAAACTTTAATAATTAGAGACCATTTTTACTTTAAGTTTCTTTAGATTGTTAACTTATCAATTTACACTTTCATTAAATTACATTAAAATTAAATTTGAAACTGTGAAGAGTCATGTACCATCGTTATCTCACAATCATTCAAAATAATCTAGCAATAAATCAACTTAAAACACTAACATATTAACTTCCAAAATACCCGAGTAAATATCTCTACCGCCAAGGCCTCCATAGCCGACGAGTCATCACCAACTCTCTCACACAGACGCGCATTTACCATTGTAAATCGCACATGTGCATCTCTCTTAGACTACACACGAGACGGTCTATACAGACCACGACCTCCGCTAGTACTACACGCCCACCGCACACCCACGGACTACTTGAGTTGCCTCAAGAGACACCGACTTCCAACGGGCTACGGCTACGTATTAGTTACTAGTACGGTCGACTTTCTACGGCCGGTAGAGTTCTTACTCGCATTCACATTACCAATTAAACTAATTTATTATCATCAGACATTTCATTAAACTCCACTTCGACTTCGACTGGTACATGTCCCTCTGGCATCTTACGTAAACGATCACTAACAGTTCAACGAAACTCATCAGACAAATTAGCTTTCTAAATCAAATTGATAATTATGGATTACATAGTAAAACAGTGACATATGCAATACTCTATAATTTCAGATGCTTCCATCCAGCACCTTGTGACAACCTCCATCCGGTCATCACAAAACAATCACGTGGTTGGGTGACCTCCATCCGGTACCCTTCCACAACACAACGCATCCACGGGTGACCTCCATCCGGTACCCTTTCACAACACAACACATCCACGGGTTACGTCTATCCGGTACCCATACACAATCGTCGTCTCTATGCGACGAACCAACAGCGATCGTTTACATCTCCTAGCCAACGCACGCCACTCACAAACGTGGCCGCAATGCGACGGGAAATCTAGCCCGATTTACGCCTACGACTACGAAGGCCCGGAAGATGTAAACAACCTGAGCGACTTACATACCACTGCTTTACAAAAAAAATAGGAGAGAAAAAACAGTTACAAAGAATAAGTTTTGTTGAACTACCTAATTATAATTAGTTGAAGGTCCAGGAGAACATGAAAAAGAAATTAAAAAGCAATATCGTCAATCTGAACCATAACTAAAATCTGCACGATACTATAAACACTCCTATCACCAATACCAGTAATTTTAACAGTGTTACTAATTCGATTGCCATAAATTATTCACGATATTAATTACTTTATAAGGGAGCACTCGACTCCACTATCAAAACAAAATGAAAACGACTCACCAAACTGCTGCAAAATACTAGCAAGGGTAGCAATTATGCAAACGTCCATACGTCGCTCACTATCAAACCCAGCAGACGAGCCATCAGGCTTGCCACCGTTGCATCTTCTTCGGCTACAGGCATCTTGAGAGTAGTGACCTTCAGTTCCACAATTGAAGCACGTGACAGAAGCGTTCGGGTTACCGTTCTTCATATTAGGAACGCTTGGTTCTTCTTACGAAGGCTTCAAGTGATTCTTCTTGTATTTTGTCAGGATCGAATTTGGGCAGATGCACATGTGATTCGACGACGGCCCAGTTATGACGTAGATGAGGGCGAGAAAGTTTTGATTTTGTTACTGCAATAAGATTCTCCATATCAATGACATCTATGTGTCCACTTGGTCGGTTACATCCCCACTTCTGATGTCGGAAAGTCATGCGGGGCCGGCGGAAAGTTAGGTTAGTCAACATTTGCAATCTGACTAGTGGTCGAGATATTCCTTCGAAATAAGATCGCATATAGATCACAAATCAGTTATTTAATTAAATGACTTAATTATCTAATCGGAGTATATTAATAATAACTCGATGCAAACGGATTGCGATACGAAACGCGGAGAGTTTTGCGCTTGCGTTCGCTCAATATGGCCGCACAACGTAAAGTGCCATCTTCGAACAAGCATAGACCACTCCCAAGAGATGACAGCAGTCAATGTCATGACTTGACGTTTCGCAAAGCACCATAGATCTTGACAGATGACAGCTGCGGGTGACAGATGGCGTTTCGCATAATCGAAGCGCCTTCTCGCCGACATATATATATATTTTTTATAACGGAAAGGAAATGCTCATGGAGCCTTAAACTAGAGCTCTCCGACCCTGCATCCGTCCTGAAAAGGACATGGACAAGAAAACTCGCTGCGAGTACCCTCCTGTGGGGAAGACCCGAGATCTAACAAGGTACGCACGGAGTCCAGCCCCGCAATCACGCCGTATCCCTGGCGGGATTGGCAGAGAGGACCGAACCCATTGTACGGTCCTTACATAAATAATTAGTTTTTATGTTTATTATTATTTTTCTTGTAATTTATCTAGGTATAGTAAAAAGTCAAAATAATTAAGATTCAATGTTTACTGCGAATTTGTCTGAACATATTATTGTAACCTGATGTGCTGCTGTATGTACTTGTCACTTGCTATAGTAACAAAAATCCTAAGGCTTTTTTTTATAATTTTTTTATAGTAAATTTTTGAAATGAATGTTTAATGCAACTTAACAAAAGAAGCGAATGAATCTAGTTGCGTAGTTGCGGTAACGTCGTAGTTACGTCTAATGGGTATTTTATTACTTTTCCTGTCTATAGGAATCTAATGTAAACTTTAAACTTAACTTCAAACGGCGTAGTTTCAAACTAGGACGATAAATCCATTTACTTCTGTACGAGGACATTTTCAAATTACACTCGAAATACCTACTACAAAGTTTATCAGTACCTTCTTTATCCTATATACTATAATAGAAACTTGATAAAAATGTAATTAAAAAGTGCATTTAAACCAACTTTGTCCCTGGCACTCTGAGATGAGATTCAATCCCATGGCCGCATTTTTAAGCATTCTATGAAATATTCTATATTTTTCGGTACAGCATTTTGTATTCCATATTTATAAAATATAATAAAAATGTATTTTTTATATTTACACAATATTGTCAATTTTAATTCAAAACATAAAAGCAAGGAAAACAAAATAACATAAGAAACTATTATGTATAATCAAAAAGGTTTGCTTAAGATAGCGTGCACACCAAAAAACCACTAACATTCAACCGGATTAATATAGAAATTAATACCCAAATAAGCTGTTATTGTAAATAAAAAAACATCGTCATATTTTTAAGGGTTTTGTTATTATAGCTGAGGTATATTATTTCTTAATTTTTTCATTGAAAAAGTTACATCGTCACTCCTGAAAATCATCAGTTTTTAATTTTTTGCTGTGATTTAACCGCTTTTATACATGTGAATTACTTTGTAGCCGAGGAAATTATGTTACTTTATTGTTGTTAAGTAGTTTCTTAATGCAAGTAATTAATTTAAAAAAAAATGTTTTTTTCACCCTATTTAGCTTTGTTCCGTTTTTCTGTCTATCTCTTTGTCGAATGCAATAAAATACTTCTATTATCAATTATTAAAAATAAGGAAACCTGAGGTGAGGAAAGCAGAAACAATACAAGAATCAGGTGCAACACAACTTTAATGACTCCATGTAAATATTAAAGAATAAAGAGCTTTAAAATTAATACAAAACCCATAAAGAGTATAGAAAGAATAATACATGTAGAAAAAGAATATTGTTATCCATAACACCTCTTTAATAATGTGTAAGAGAACTTCTATTACAATTATTGGATAATGACATGAACAAGAAAAAAAAATGGACAATTCGTACTTTAAATGAGTTTGTGTTTTGTGCTTAAAATATTATACGATTTAAGGAAATATTGAAACCAAAACAAATTATACGTCACACTTTCATTTGTCATATAAAATAAATCGAACTTGTTGAACGAAAAGAACAAATCTGAAAACTTACGCTTACTAATTACAGCCAAAATTAATAAAACTGTGTCATTAAATTTTAAAATCATTATGGTAATCTAACCTACAATCAAATTTATCCTTAACCTATTTTCACAAATGAATGTAAGATACTAAAAATCTTTCTCGATACATGTGACGCGCTGAGTAAATAGAGGACCTAATTACACTGCAATTTAAAGAAGGCCGTGAAGTTTGGGTGAAAATGGTGACTCGGAAGATAGGATCCGCGCTCCAGTAGACGCGATAATTAATAGAAATAGTAAAGTACAGGGATGTATCCAAGAAACGCAACACAAAAAAAAATTGAGAAGAAAGTTACAAAAGCATAGTCACGAAAGAAATTATTAAATTCAATGTTATTATAACTAAAAGTTTCACTTTTGAAGGAGTTACAATGGCAAATTATACATGCAAGATAATTTACTTTAAAAATTAGGTTTTTAAAATACAAATATAATAAATAATCCATCGACTTATTCAAACTTGAAGTATCACTAAATATATGTTGTCTAATTTTAAAAATACTAAGAGCAAATAAATGCACAAATCTAGCTACTACTTATTGAGCGCCATATTTTTAAGCATCAAGACATAAAACTCAAGAAAAAAACATGTCTTAGAGCGAAAATGTAATTAGAAGCTATACTATATCATCATCAGCCCTACGTCCCCACTGCAGGGGCTCCTGCCTTCCTTATGTATGGTAAATAAGAATGGATAATGAGCCTCTACGCCGGCCTTATGCGGAGTGGAGGGTTTTAACAACAATTCAGCCGGAACCAATTGCTTAAAGTGTCTTACAAAGCACGGAGTAGCTCGAGATAATAATTTTTGGTCACCCATCCCATGACAGACCCTTGCGAAAGTTGCTTAACAACAACGATCGCGGGTCGCGGCGCTAATCTACTAAGCCAAGAGCTACCGAATTATAAGCTATAAATAATAAAAAGAAGGTATCGCTTTATTTAAAACAGGCATCCTCAATCCATCCCTGATGACACATGAACATGACACGACGTAGACCCGCTGACCCGTTTCCTTCAAACCACCTGCGACTAGTCAATTTACTTTAAAAAATCTCGGAGAAACCTCGGTCCGAAAGAAAAGCACTATGTTTACTCAACACACATATAACGTGGCGCCCTCGTTTCCGTGCCACGCAAAAAACTCTTTTCAACCTTTTCACATTTTTGTGTCTAGAGGTCATATTGCCATGAATACTGGAGCGGCGTTTGCGACGTTCTGTGAAGATGGGGAATGCTTAGGAATGGTTGAGACCAGCGACGATGTTTACGGTATTCAAATTGCTGTCACATCCCATACATACGGCTTATGCATGCTACATCTATTTTAAGAATCAATGAAAACATTTAACTTGGTTTGGTAGAAAATATACTCTATATTTTTTCTTGAAAAATACAAAAATATAATGAATAAAATTGATAATTATTGAACTAGCAAATTGCTCATTTATTTTTAATGATAACATAGTGTCCAAAAATTAAAAAAAGAAAACATGTTTCATTTAATGTGCGACTATGAATTAATCTTATAATTTTGTTTTGACTTTGGAAATATTCCATATAAATCTCCACCTTGAAACTTGCGCATATTATTAGTATTGAAAAATAAGCATTACTAACTCTCCCCCTCTTTGGGTATCTACTTAATTTGAAAATCTGTACTATTCTCTATGTATTCCAAAATTACAACTTACGTTATTACGGCAAAAATATTGTAACTTTCTGGTTATAACGAATTTTAATTCATCCCAAGAGCCTTAAAATAGTTTAATGTCCATGAATTCAAGATTTTATATTTTCTACTTTGAGTCACAAATGTGGTCCTTCCAGTCAGGGTTTGCAAACATGGATTCCATGTTACAGAATCATTGTACAACTGATTCATTCAAATCATAGAACGCTTTAGTCGTCCATAATACAGAAACACATAGCAAATGTGAGATGCCGAGTCGGCGTCGAGAGGATGAATTATTCAGTTTTGACTAGGCACACAGCAGTATAAATCCGATCGGTAACGGTCTAAAGTATTTTAAAGAGAAGTTTCAATTTATCCTCAAAGATATAGGTATATGAACAAAAGAAAATTTAAAATAGCGGTTCGTTTGATAATATTATGAATTAGGAACGATTAGACGGAATTAACATTTTTTTTTTACTTCGGAGTACACGTTTCTATTAAATGCAAGAAATTTTACATATAATTTTCAATATTTATTTATTTTTGTTTGGATTTTAGTAATAACAAATCTTGTTTTTTTTTTCTATTAAAATCGGCATTGGACATTGCCTACTATATCACTTAATAAGGTAAAAGATAACTTCATTTAAATAATTAATTTGTTGTTATTTGGAATAATTCAACCCATAATTGTATTAATATTTTTTCTTCAAATATACCTTAACAATTGTTTTTGTAATCTCCTTAAGAGATTTCCCGCAAATATACCAAGTTCAATGAGAAAACTAGTAATGAATAAAGCAATTAATATTTGGGGAAATGCTTTCGACATTATCTACCAGTAAATTGATGTTTAAGCATTATGTAGTAATATTTCATAAGCATTACACAAAACCCCGCTTAGTCGAGCTCTAGATTATCTGCCTTGGCTCCTTTTAATCCTATAATATTAAGACGTATTATGGTTTTGTTACAAAACCCTTACTAAATATGTTTTCCATATTTGAATGCATAGTGATTCAAATATGGGAAACATAAATAAATGCTAGACATATATTTCATATCATATTTATTTTGGACTTAATTAATATATGCATTTATTTATAAGAATGCCTGAATCCTAAATTGCAGTTTTGATAAAAACTTGCAAAACCATATCTAAATATCTACCAAATACTTAACGTGCGAGAATTATCATTTAGAATCTAAATAACATTATTCCAAATGAACGGTATGTAGAATAGTTAGCACACACTCAATACTGACTTCAACACATAATCCAGTAAAGGTACATTGGAGCCGTGATACGATTGCGCAACGTGGCAGGCAGACTACTAAGTGCCACAAATCCTCTGACCGCTGACCAGTAGCCATTCAGTACAGCCCTAGTACGACCAAGTAACACACGTTACTATAGTATAATACATCGTCAAAATAAAAATATGCTTCTGAAATGAACGTGATTACATTAATTTTTACATTATTCGTCAATCAACTCGTGCAAGCGATTGTACCGATTAATTCTAGTACCGTAACAGAGTTACCGAGGAATGCAACAGAGGTTGTTTTTGCATCGCAAATCCAACAAATCTGGACGACATTGGAAGTGACGCCTGAGGCTTCAGACGGAAACGATCTAAATGACATTGGCAGTGCCTCGTCGAGCAACATAAAGTGGGAGCGGAATATCCAAGAGAAATCTGAGCGTAAAAAATATGGCAAAGATGACGAGGCATACAATGAATTACTTTCCTCTGACAGGAATAATCAAGTGAATAAAAAAACATATTATTCTAAACATCTGGACGTTAACGAAGTAATTAAAAGACCACAGTCTTTGGTGTGGGATCCTTGTATAGAAACCAAATTCAAAGATAACCCAGCAAACATAGTAAAATTGTCTAGTGACATGGAAAATGCAAGTATTGACTCGCACAACGATAATGGTGATAATCAAAATAGTACAATTTGGAACAAACGAGATGCAAATTCATCAAATTACACAAACGCCATGAAAGATTGGCTAGAAAAGTACAACAATCTTTTGAAAAGTAAGACAGAAGAGCGTCGCCAACAAAGACCAGAATCAATTTTAATTAGAAAGATAAGTGAAGCTACGACAACTGAAATTCCTATTCTAAGAACGACGGTCCAAGTAATACCAATAACGAGGGAAATATTTAAAGAAACAGCCGAGAATTTTAACATAACTCTGAAAACTGCAGTAACGGAAATTAGTATAAAAGCGAGTTATACTGAAGATTGGTTCGAGACGGAGGACAGAGGTAAAATAAGATTTAGCGGCCTTCCTCAGAAGGAAACCTATTTGATTCCAACGCTTAAGCTCGAAGAAGGCTTCCATCCGTTCACATTTATGTCGGAATTTTTTACGGTGATCTACCCGTTTGAATTTCCCGTAGGTAAGTACAGTTTATTCATGATTAAAAAAGGTTTTATTAATTTATGAACCAGTGTTCCGTGAGTCACATGCTCTGACGCTAACACTCAGCGATTCGTTATAAATTCGGTGAATCGGATTTCAAATTTACAATGCAATAACGGCATAGAAACATTTTGAATTCACTTTTGATTGTATAGTTATCGTTTCGTATTCATTGAATACGTATTGAATTATTTGGTATTAATAGTAACAGATACTTGAATTTTCTCTATTTTATTATTTCTAGGTCTTGTCAAGGATATTGTATGGGGAAAATTTTCTTTCCCGTACTCTTTTCTTCAGGTAACCTAATAATACAATCACGCTCTAAAATATAAGAATATACAAAAGACTTGAAAATTATCTTTTGATAAAGATACAAGGTTACTAAGTGACATTACTGACATGAAAATTAAAAATACATCCGCTAAAATCTTACAAAAAATAAAAGCAACAAGTTTAATTATGGCTTGGCTAAACAAAATTCTCATTACATCCGGGGAACCGTTTCTTGAAACATTTGTAATCTAAGAGGTCTCTCTAACTTAAAAATAATAACTTAAACCACGTTTACTTTTCTGTTTACATAAGAGTGTTAATATTGTATAAATAAACGGATACAAATCCAATAAAATATTTTCAGAAGATTATTTCATTGTTATAAGTGCTTATTCAGATTGAGAGTATTTTTTTATCAAATAATAGAAATTGAATGTCACTCCACCAGCGTACTTAGGATCAGATATTATATATATCAAGACGTAATACACTTAGTCATTACTTATACGATATTCAAAGCGTAATCTGGCATTTTATTATTATATTGACTGAAAATAAGTTAGAAAAAAATATAAGGTAGATGAACCGGTAGTACTCATTTCAATTTTCAAACTTAAATATCAACGTCTATTGCCTTTCTTGACATTTTGTTACATTTGGTAGCAGTGTTTTAGTTCTACCAACCATGAAATCATAACTAAAATCGATATGCCATTTACACCCTGGTCCACCGTTGGCACACTGTTACTTGACACATTATTTTTTTATATAAACAAGCTATTAAGACAAATTGTATGAGTTATCTGATTTTATGGTTAGGAAGCATTCTTCCTATGATGTGAATTAGTTTCAACTTTTTGCTAAATCGGTATACCCACTCTACTAAATAGAGCGTGTACAAATTACTAAATTTCAAGTGGTTTTGTGGAGAGAAATAACAGCCAAATAAGCTATGATAGAAAATAACAAAAATGCATGGTTTATGTAAGAGCAACTGAAAGAACCAAAATAAGTGTCATGAGAAAAAATTAGAGTTACCTCTAAAATTTCAGTTTCTTATCATAATAATACGATTATATTATAGGATAAATATATAATTCACTTTGTAGCTAAGGGCTTTATAGCAAATTTTATATTTTGCGGCAAATAAAAAGTTTATTGCCGCGCAAATCGCCATCTTTTGTCACTACCTATCTCACTGCCAAGCCTAATGAGATAGTAAGAGACAGTCTTTTGTATGAAAGCCCAGATATGCTATTTTGTTTATATACAGCATCAAAGTCATCGTCGGGTGCAGTGCTGTAACGTCATAGAGCTTCAAAATAACCTTTATTATAATATAAATAAAATAACTGTTTTTCCAATGCGTTAGAAGAACCAAATTTCCAAAAGGGGAGTGCCCAAGACCGGGACATCTGCCCTACAACTTAAGTAAACAATAAACAACAAAGATCATTATTAAATATTTTTCTGGCTGGATGAAAAAAGATTATTGCCTATTCTTATTACTCAGGCTTCATATAAGTCAATTAAAAGTAATGTCTACTAGAGTTCACTCTAAACGATTTAATCAATAGAAGCCATAGTTTTTGTTCCGGCAAGGCTTGTAGTTTGAAATACAAACTTATATGACTCCTGACAGTGACTTTTTATTTACCACAACCGATTCATTTATTAGCATCTGTTATGCACTCTTTTATTCTAATAGTAAACTTAGTTGATCAATCGACTAAATATTATATAGAAGATAATGCATTATTTTAAATGTATACGAATGTAACATACAGTTCTATAAGTTTTTTAATTTGCCAAAATATTAAATTCAGTGGAAATGATTGAAGCTTTTAGGTTTAAATTAATAAACCGGCAACTTTTGTTACTCACAGATTAGTTTTTACTGAGTTTTTAGATAAAATTAAAGCTTTGTCACTACTAAAATTAATTCAGTTTAATTGGCAGCTCGTCCCGTATATTACTTAACATAAACATTTTCTAAGCAAGATGGGATGGATCACTTTGTCTTATTTAAAGCTATGCTCTTATTCTACCCGTGAAAAAGATTTAGGAGCGCCAAATCTTCTACATTTTTTGGTTGATTAAAAGCATCTCAATATCAATATAAAATGAATTTCTACCAAATTTCATTCCACTTAAACCTGTTGAAATCTATTTCAATAACTCTCATATACATGGTATAATTATAAGGTTTGTATTAAACTGTGTAAAATAAACAAAACAAACTGTAAGGCGCCGAACAAAACATTTTGTTTCTTGTCAGAAGCTGAAGAGGGCTATTAAGCCATGATTACAACGGAAGCTTGCCCTTATTTAGTGAAGAGCGTATTTTTCTTGTTACCAAGACATATTAATCATATCCTAATTGCGCCCTTTTTCGTGGATTACATCAAACAACTTGCGGAGATTTATCAGGAAAGCTTAGTTCCATCTTGTGGTAACTCATAATCTTAATAATAGTCATGATAGTATCTGTCCTTTTTCCACTTCTTGTGTTTTATCACAGTCAAAATACGACTTATCGAGCTAAATTAAGAGGCTTGAATTTTATATTCATCGATCATAAGGGTCCATACTCAAATAAAACGGGACCCTATTACTACGACTCCGCTGTCAGTCCGCCTCTTTGTCCGTCTGTCACTAAGCTGTAACTCATGAACTGTGACAGATAGATAGTTAAAATATTCGCACATTGTGTATTTCTGTATCTTCTGTATAACATAAAATGCTTAAAACTGAATGAAAAAAACATTTAGGAGGGCTTTCAAACAATAAACGTGGTTTTCGTTTTATATGGTACGATGACTTGTGGTTGTTTCTTTTTAGTCTTTTAATTTTTGTTAATCTAGGGGAACGGAAGTGCCCCCGCTAACTCCTTTTCTCGGAACCATTCAGGCCATTTTTACATAGTAACAAATTTACATGAATATAGTATTTCGAAATAAAATAATCCAAAATACTGCTGAAACACTACAAAAAATAACATACAATTCATGTTGTAATTAATTTCATTAATATTTTTTTCAGTCGATCAAAGTTGAATCAACATTTTTAGCGTTTATAATAGCGTTTACTTGCATCGCTTTAGTCATACCAGCATACCTCTTCATTCTGGCTGTATTATCGCTGTTCTCTAAATCGAGATGCGATGACGAAACGGAAACAGGAGCTTTATTTCCCGTTGCTGAAGAGTCAGATTGCAATGACAGAGTGCTGGTATTCGTGACACTTTTTGCGATTTTTTTATGCTGGTGAGTAAGAAAAAAAAACACGATATCATTTATTTTAAGATAAATTCTAGAAATCAAAATAGCTTTGAGAAAATTTTAGTACCTATAATACAAGTAAATATTGGCAGTTGAATTTCCGAACACTCGTTACATTTATAGTCAGGTCTATTTTTTAATTTTAATATATTTAAGCTAAAAATAAAGCTAAAAACTTGAAACTATTAAAATTTATTACAAATAAATCAAGTGGTCTCCCTTACATAATATTTATACTTATTATAATTTAAGAAGTAACGAAAATTGGATCAACAGTTTTTAAAAACTAAGAAGCCACTCCGATATGTATTTCATCATCATCATCACCAGCCCTTTTACTCAGGCCTTCCTTATGGATGGTTAAGGAGGATGGGCCATGATCCTCCACGCGAGCCCAATGTTGATTGAAGGGATATGTACTTTTGTCGTTTTAACGTTCTAGAAAGCTTGTGACGGGTTCTGTGCTAGTTTTTTGGTTGGAAAATGAAACGGCTAACTAAGCTTGATAAGTTGATATATTTAAAAAAAAAGTCTAAATAAAAAACTTAAAATTTCTTGTTTAAATTAAAGCAAATAACTACATATCTAATATTTTTCTATTATCTGACTAATGGATTAAATAGAACTTAATAGAATTTCTTTTTTTTCCCAGTCGTCCTCCCTATTAATTTGCAACCAACGGGTTTGTATAGTTGAGCACACAATTGCAAAAACATATAGATATTTTGAATTGTCTTAATAATATTATAAAACAATAATTATTCGTCTGTACAAGGAAAGATATTTTGGTTTTCAGATAAAATTTTATATAAATATTTCTAAAGAAACTACATAACAGAAACTTACCAATATCTTCGTAGTAATGTAAATATCGGAAGCATTTTAAACACATTAATTTTATTCTTCGTAAAATCCCTTAAATTCAATAAAATTATTATAGCAATATAAAATTTTTAAATAAGCTACTTACACCTCACTTAGACTATGTGAACATAAACAAGTTACAATAAAAGTACCTATCATAAAAGTATTTTGTTTTCTCTTTTCAAGCATTCTAATATCAGGAATGGCTGTAAGCAACGAACAAGCTCATTCAGCAGTTATGGAGAGCCGTAACGTAATACACTGCGCATGCGCCGACGTAGCATCCTGGCTGGTGGCGGCAGCGAGGGAACTGCATCACAGTCTCATACCACCCGTCGATCTCGTCCAACACGCGTACAGAGAAGATCTCAAAAGTAAGAACTTGTCATCCTATACTTACTATAATACTGTGTCTAAGGTACATGCGGAAATTAAGACCGCGTTGTAATTAAGCCGCCTTTCAAATATCGTTCTAATATACTACGATTCCTGTCCAAACTTTACTCACACATGCATAACACGGCGTATCTATAGATGCATAATGAGTAAAGCTAAGACAAGAAATGAAGTGTATTACCACGCAGTTTCAAAGGTGGGCTTTATTACAATGCGGGCCTTATAAGTTCAATTGACGATCAAGAAAATACCAGTTATGTTAAAGTGACTATTTGTGTAGGTCTGCTAAGATCATATCTAAACCAATGGCTGAATACTTCATCGGTCTCTTGTTGGAGCAAAAAAAAATTTTTTTTTTGCTACACTGACATTAAATAAAACTACTCTCAAAACTCTGAGAAACGAAATAATTCTTTTAAAAATACACGCAATAAAACAGTCAAAATCTAGTTTTATTTAATGAGTAGTGTGTGTGATAATATAAGAAACGAGTATACTTAAATTTTCTTCCTTGTGAAATTAAGAGATTTAGTTCCGATAAAAATGCAGCAGTTATAATTATTTTTACATTCTGAATATTCCAAAACGTTATACTTCTTACTTAGTATTTACTGTTAGATAAGATATGATGAAAATTATTGTAAGCTGCCTACTTAGACGCCGTGCGTAGTGATTTCAGTCACAGGAAGAGTCTTGAAAGAAAATTTGCGAGTACTGTTTATATTAACGAATGTTACGATGTTTTGTCTTTATCACAAAATCTAAACTTTAGTATATCAGCCAAAACATAATATGACAAATATAGACTTTCATTCTATATTATAATATCTATGATAGAGTTTGAAAACTTTTCAACGCATCCAAATTTCAAGTTCAAAAATTTCACGTTTCACGTTCAAAATAATATTGAAAAGATTTAGTAATAAATTATTATTATGTAAAGTACATATTTTGCTTTTACATATACCTATTTACTATATCAACAACAAACTAACAAATCAAACAGACTAATAATAACTTGCAAGAAACGGTTGAAATAGCTTCATAAAATAATATAAAAGTTTTGATTAAAGGCAAACATCTGTATATTTCATGAAAATTTTGTTTCGTTTGCCAAATCAACACATTTATAGAGATTGTAACTTGCGGAGAGCTCTTCAATTCACATTGAAGCTACAGAAAACCCCTTGCTTAGAGCCATATCAAAGATGTTTGATCACAGACGTATCGCTAACGAAAGGACACGATAAGTGTTTCAACGGCATAATAAAGGTCATAGCACACTACCACGGCACGGCTCCAACTCGACGATTAACTTGTAATTTAAATTTGATCGTTAAATGTTATTTGATTATAAGACATTTTATAATATCAATAAATAACCTATGGCGGGCTGTCAATTTCAAGTTGTCAGGTAGTGGCCCACGGGCTTCAAGTGCTGACTACAGTGAGCAGGTCAATTCCGCTAATATTTAAGTAATAATCACATCTTAATAGAATCTCAACGACCTGCATTTTACAATATACTATCTACCCGAAGTACAATATTATTAGTTGAATGTCTTCCTCATACATCAATGGTGATAGATATAGGGTAAAATACCCAGAAGTCGGCTCCGCACCAGTAGTCGGCCTTTAATGGCTTTAACGTCATATTAATAGTGTTAAACTCGATTTATACGATTGAAATGACGTCTGAACGCTTAGCCTAAGTTTTTTGAGGTTAACGTTTACCGTCGATCGTGAGCGCGTTAAATATAAAAGTCTTACAGTAGTACAGCTAAAAACCATACGAATTCTTAAAGCGCTCACTAGTGATCACGTCAATGTAAAACTTACACTTACCACTCGGAAGGTTAAAATCCGTTGTAAAAAATATGATATGAATATCGATTAGAAACTCTTTTGTTGTCATCATCATCATCATAATGTCTCAACTCTTGAGGCACAATCTTTACCGTGGATTAACACAAACACAGGCCAAGTGGCGATTGATGTGTGTCACTCAAACTATTACTTATTCCTAAGTAATAATGTACTTTTAAAATAATCAGAATATTTTATGAACAAGTAAATCTGTCTCCAGACTAAATAAAAACAAATATTTAGTTACTACCAGTGCTTAAAAAATTCAAAAAGGTATTTCGCAATAAGAAGCAAATAGGCTTATTTATTTACTGAATATTCTTTCCCTTTATTTGATGCTGAAATAGGGTTTATCAATTTTCTTATTACCGGCTTTTAAAGCTGCTTTTATTTGTACCTAATGGAAGATTATAACCCATTGCTCTTGCAGTTCCCTTGAGATATTTATATTAAAAGTAACTGTCGTTGATGTACGCAGAACATCGCAGATTATAAAAAATAACCAACTTCAAACGATTTTAAACTATAAATATAACTCAATAGCGTTTAAAATCGAATTGCATGCCTTTAACTGTTATAATTCCCAAAAAAAAAACTTTTCATTACGCCAGAATTTAAACACTTGCAGATATTATTAATAATCCGTGGGATGAAGTACTAACTTCATTTAACTAGAATTCTAAACATTCGTATATCTTTTAGTTTTAGCTTCGTCTAAACTTGGCTCTAGCCCAATTATTTCGAAGAAGCTTTATCCTTTTAAAAGTCAACGAAATATATGGTCCTTACAATCTGATGTAAACCTATTACCATGATTACCTATTCTATATTCCATTTTAATGACGATATTGGACATGGATATTATTATTGCTATAAAGTTAATTAAAATATAATTTACTCTAACTTCAAAAAATATCGTAAATTATTCAAGAAATTACTTACAAAGTTAATATCGACCACTGTTAATGCGTTTGAGAGAGATGTATAATATCATTCATGTCTCAATTTATGTAGGTTGTTAGAAGTTTTTGCAAGCCCATAGATTGACTATTGTTACTTTAGTAACGTTCTTTGTCGAAATTTTATCGATAAAAAAACGAATTGATATAAATAAGTTACGGTGATATGATTTTGAAATTAGCAATATATTTTTTTAATTAATTATTTTTAGTTTAATTTTTTGATACAAATACGAAATCATTATTAACATTTTCAAAATACAAATCCTAGAAGAAATTGCAAGTTGCAATAAAATATTGTTCGTGTATATTAAAACAATAAATCGATGGAGCTGCTTGTTTATTTATAAAAAGTAATGAAATCGCCAAGACAAAGTTAAGCCAAATTATATTTAATTTTATATGACTGGCCGTTGAAAACTTTTTACACGTTAATGGGTACAGTTCAACAACCAAGTCACATAAAGTGAACTGATTGACTTATTAGATACAGTTTTTGATGTTGTTTTTTATTAAGTATTACAAATAAATGAAAAATAAACCATTGACAAATTATTTTCACGAAATAAACACTATTAAAACCCATTATAAACCTAATTTACTAATTATTGTTACTAATAATTTTAACATATCAAATGTATTCAAGTCTTCAAATTGTCATTTATTGTAATAAGAATCAATCAAGTAACCTTTAAAAACGTCACGAAATACAGATCAACAATTATCAAAGTATCTCTCTCTCTAGCAAACGATATGTGTGCGTAGTAGAAGAATGTCGTAAACAATAATAAACCGGCCGGCTGCCACTTCACCATATAACGTTGCTAGAAATACAAATCGTTAGCGAGTTTTAAAATACAGACAGCTCCATCTAGTGAGAACCGTCAGCGAGCAACTCCACTTCATAATATAAGCTTGCTGCCAATTGCTAGCGCATTTCAAAATACAGTCAGCGCCGTCTAGTGATATGTGCTGATACCACACCCAGTTATATTTTCTTTACAATTGATTCCAGATATCGAGGTGCTTTTGGGGGAGCCTATACAACAAGCCATAGCATCAGAAAGCGGTATCGATTTGGTATTCGATTCTCTGGCAGATATCATAGCAGGTACCTAATAATTTATTAGTTAAGGAGGATGCTGGCGCAACGGAGATTAAAGGGTGTATTAACAACCACCAACAGCAAGGAATAACGGCTTAACGTGCCTTCCAAAGCACGGCTTAGCTTGAGATAATATTTTTTTTGGTCACCCATCCCGAACCTTGCGAAAATTGCTTAACGACAACGATCGCGAGAAAACAGTCATACTAGTATATATTCTTAATGAAAAATGCTTTAAAAACCCACTTTGTCCCTGGCGCTCTGAGATAGGATTCGAACTCGCTACCTTTCGCAATCCGGGAGACTGCTCTAACCACTAAGGAGGACCTAAGGACCTAACAGAACTGTCGAATTCTTCAAGCATTTGTTACTTTTTCACTACTACAGAGCGTATTGTCATCAATGTCCAGGCATTGTGAATGGAAAATTTTAACATTGTCCATAAATTTTAACAAAACAATATACTAAGCATGATTTTATGATCAAAATTATTATTGTAGGTACTCCAATGAATCAAAATATGCATCATAATTGAACGAGCTACTTTGTGTATACAGATATCGCTTTCTATTCAAACAAAGCTCACGTCAAATTTATATTCCACCTTATTTTCTTTGAAGCCGTATTACACGCATAAATTTGTTTGAGCAAAGTAAACTTCGAGTCGCTATTTAATCTTAAATATTTATGATTGTTTTGATGAAGAAATATGAAGAAGCTTTAAACTTTTAAAAGTCTGTAACTCTCTGTAATCTACGATGGTATTTTGACAGTAAACTCTTGAATCTTGAACAAAGTGGCCATTGTTCATCAAGTGTGCCTATATTTCAAGTTTAGTATTAAAACTTACTTACTTACGAAATATAGACACACTTGATGAAATGCTGAATTTCGGATAGTCTTAATATACTTCATTTATAAATTCATAATAAATTCATTAATATACTTCATTTTACTAAACAATAATGGAATCAAAGACAAGATAAATAATAAAATAAGTAAGAATAAGTATCGTAATTAATATTATACATTTTCTTACCTATTGTATAGTTTATGTGTTTCTGAATTATATTATTAATACCTATTACTTTACTTCAAAATACAAAAAAAGAAGAAACCTACTAGAATAAAAGCCAGTAAATGGATAACTAAGTTAGGAGCCACGGTAGTAACCAAACAAGACGTGCCAAACGAAGTGCAAGGGCAATAATTACACTTTTCGAATTGGTTTGTCGGTTTCTCGTCTATGAATTTTCAATAATTATATATGAATACAAAATTTTCATAATCAATTTGTATTCACATTTGGGATACGATTTCTTCTTAATCGAAAGTTTAAAACATATTTCCATCCGCTGTTTTGGTCAATTGCCTGGCTATGAAAAATTCACTTACTAATAGCGAAGTAACATGTACTTGTTTGATAAATAAAATCAAAAATTATAATTTTGTGATTAATATTTACAATAATAAAAAACTATTATGAGCATAGGAAATCGCAATGGTGTAGGTATCGGCTATTTATAAAAATACCTTACACGAATACGTTAGATGACATAACGTACGTTACACGAATTAGAAGCTTGACTATACATAAGATCAATTCATTTGGTCGTGGCAATATTTTGCATAAAAATGTTTTTTTGATGACATTAGTACATTGATTTCTTTGCAGTATGACTATTGAAATTAAAGATGTTTCATTATAATAATTAAATATATAGTAATTAAATACAAAGTGGAATTTCTCAGACAAAAAACATTATTTATCTTTCTAGAAAGCGAAGATCTGTCAAAAAAGATATCTTCTTTACGTAATGTAAGTATGAAGGCGGGACTATTGGCTGCTGCTGCTTCAGACAGGGTTAAAGACCTGGCAAATCAACTCGATAATATGAAAAAATATTGTACAGTGAAAGACACTCCACTTTGTGACACTGTTAATGCAAACGCCTTGGAACTACAGATAAAGTTTGAATGGGTAAGTTAAAAACTTAGTTTTCTTGGCTCTGTTCGAACCCAAACCTTTTTTCACGAACTTTTTTTACTTCGTTACTATTTTTTCTGGAGATTAATTATAGAAATTAACTGTAATGAATCGTCATCAGCCTATTTATTGACGCCATTGCTGAGACATAGATCTATTAGAATAAATTTACAAAAAAAATTTTGCAATCATTTCTATGCTATTCAGATACTGCACGAGACCCAATTATTGGAACTTCGAACTCTTGGTGTTGAAAACTTAACACGAGCAATAGCAACTGCTAGGAAAGAGTTCAGGATATTACCTTCCGCTATTACTACTCAAACAATACAAGCAAGAAAAGGTCAGTGATGTCAACTTTATTTTTAGCTCATAACTCATATTCTTTCTTTAAAAGAAATCTGTGCTTAATGACTACAATTTCCTCGATATTACTGATTTTTAGTCACCCATCCGTTGACGAAATTTTGCAAGACTTAATATGGCGGATAAGTGAATTTTATTGTATAACTTTTACTATGAGAGACACTGAATTCACGAAAATATAGTCGGTTGTTTCTTAATGTTGCAGATTGTAGGTATCACAATTATATATGAAACAGCTGATATTATTTTGGTGTCGCTCCCATAGTAAAAGTTGTTCGGTATATTTAACTTATCGACCCCATGAAGTCCTGGCATATAATAACATTACGCTTTTTATTTTTCCTCGGATGCCTCAAAACTTGCATTTGCAAGTTAATGATCATTCTTAAAACACTCACAACCAGACATCCTTAATGACATCGAAACACGACGACAAGCCGTGCACGGCTCGGCAAAAGTTCTGAATGATATAGTGCGTCACCTCACGACGGGGCTCCACTCGGTCGCGAGGCAATTAGAGGCGAGCCTGGATAGAGTGCAGAGATACGACTACTGGCGTTGGACTCTTATGTTGGGTAATTAATTGTATTTCATCTCGTTACAGCTATTTCAAGTTGGCGTCTTTGCGAGAAGCTTTGCTACTCTGTCCCAAAATATCGTCGAACAGAGACTGGCAGAGCATTATTTGCAATCAAATAAGTCCTTTGATACAATATGAAGTAGGTTTTATATGATCAGCCCTGTGTTCGACGATGTATCTTTGCTTTTGCAGAAAAGTACTGTTGATATATGTATGATATGTGCACCCATTACTCATAATTTTATAGAAGAAAAATACTATTTTGTAATCTTTTGATAGGTATTCATCATTATAGATAAGAAAAAGTTGAGTAAATTATTAATAATTATAACTAATATATATGATATCTTTAATATAACATATTAAAAATAAGAGATTAGATATATCTTGTGTCGGGAACAATTAAACTTGATTAGTAATCAAGTTTATTATAATGTAATGATTACATAATAACGCATTTAAAATAGTTATTCAACTTTTTAATCGTAGATAAGAAAAGAGTCGGAAATTCAAAACTGTCATATTTTTCGATTTGCCGAAGTCCAGTGTAGCCTGAGCTAACATATTTTGGCCACCAGCTTGCAAAATAAGAAATAATTTAAAAGTTAAAAAACACGACTGCAAAATCGGGAATCGGAACTAAAAATAAAAGAAACAATTTGTAGGGTTCCGTATTCATCCTGTGACGTCTCATCCTATTTCTTCACTCATACCAATTACGGTTTTCAGCTTGCGTGGTCAGTTTCAGCTCTGTTATGACATTAGTGATATTTGCCATGATGTGTGGATGCGGTAACGCCAAAGACCACGGCAAAAGGACATTGCAAATGTAAGTAAGCAAATTTAATATAAATTAAAGCCCATTTACGTCCCCACTGCATGGGCCCAGGCCTTCCATATGGATGTTTCGATCGTCAGAGCTGGCCCAATGCGGATTGGAGGGTACTAATGACTACGAATGCGACCGTGACCAACGGCTTAATGTGTCATCCAAGGCACTGAGTAGCTCGAGATAGTAATTTTTTGGTCACCCATCCCATGACCGACCTTTGCGAAAGTTGCTTAAGATCAACTTTGATATATATTAATCAATAAAAGTTTTGTTTCGTAAACGTTATATTTCTTTTAATTCAGATCGGCGGTGTGGGTGTGTTTCTCATCGCTTATTTTGTGGGGTGTCATATCAGTTATATTTCTTATAACAGGACACGCTGAGGTAAATTTGATAATAATACCTAATATATTAATAATGTATGCCACTTAACTAAAGTACTAATTTTATACGGAAATTCAGAACTATTCAAAACCGATACCTACATAAATTGGGTAAACCCTTCCATTTATACATAGATATCCATTATATGATTTTTTTAAAGCAAATAGAAATTACATGTCTCACTTACTGCTAATTTTAATAAGGTAATAAGGTTAAAAATTCTAATCTTGTTAATCTAAGTAAGAGTTACTATTTGTACATCAGTATTATAGTTGATATTAAATTGATATAAGCCAATTTGTGCATCTTGTTATTCATTTAATAATTTCAGATGTGCATTTAATAACTTTTGAGTGGTTGACTTACTTCACTTAATACGCGCAGCTTTTATTTTGCCGTTAATAAACGGTAGGCATTTTGTTTTACATTTCACTTACGGATATTTACTAATTTAACACTTAACAATTATGCGGATTATGAAGTAAAGAACAGTACGAAAATGCTATAAAATTAATAACCGTGTGTAAAAATGTGCAACGAAAATAAATGTATAAGTTTTAAAATACTAGATATCATAATTTTTAATATTAAAAAAAATTAAACATGACTAAGTCTTTGAAATGAATCGAAACGAAAGAATAATTATTTAACTATATAAAGGAATAGAAGAAAACGTAATATGTTTCTGCGATTATAGTTAATTATTAAAACCTATGCATTAGGGTATGGGTCGTTGTGGGGACATTTTATGCCCTTGTCACCCTCGTACAAATCTTACAGATTTATAACCTGAGTTTATAGTTAATATTCTATCTCGGAGTAATTATTAGAATTAAATTATTTTATATATTAGTTATCTTAATACCTATTTTGTTTGCCCCTACAAAGGAGAATGGGCAATTTATTATGAGAGTTCGGCTATTTTTGCGTAACTATGCACCTTGTTGAAACTAACGGCAAATGATAGAGAATTATTATTAGAACGAGTAGGAAAAAAATAATTTTAAATTTATGCCGGAGTTGGAGAATATCTGAATATTTAACAAGGATTTTGAGGTTATGTCGTAATAATATCTACGTATATAAGAGCAATAAAATGAATTATTTATTTCAAATAATTGTTGACTAACAGTTAGAAACATTTAACTGTGAAAAAGTACATACCTATGTTATAAAAACGAATGCTTTGCTTTTTATTGTAAAGATAAACTCAAAAACAACTGGGCTGATTAAAAAAAAAGGTCAATATAATACCTGACCAACATTATCAATGTTAAAATACTTTATTTTGTAAAATTTGTGATAGGAAATTCCCACGTCAAGTCGATTAATAACTTGGAAACTTAGTAGGTAGTCGTAGTTATATTAAGCAATTGCTTCAATTGAGTTAATTTTAAATGCCGCGTAATTTTAAAATACTATTTGTATAGAATAAATTATAAATAGGGAGAAAATTTTTGATAAATAAATGCTTAGTGCGCAATTTTGCGTAATTTTAGCCGAATTCTGCCCATTCTCCTTTACTTTATGTGAAATAGTTGGCAATGTATGGCCGAAATAAAAGCTTTGCATATATATTCTCATTTTGATCAAACAATTAAAAAGTTAAAAACTATATCATAGTGTGACCACTCACTCATTTTTTGAAACAAACAACCAATAAGATTAACCGGTATAATTCAAAGATACTGCCTCACACGACAATGTAATGTTACAAAGAAAAGATATTCAAAACATTATCATAACATTTTCATTGTATTTTATTATTGACAGGTGTACGTGTGCCACGCCCTATGGGACAAACCGCAGTATGAAACTTTGTCAGCCCTCTTAGACAAACCGTCGCCGGTGCTAAATAATGATGAAGGAATATTTGACGCTCTATTTAGGGAACTCGATAATGTCACGATTGATGTTTCAATCAAAGACGTTTTAAGGTTAACGTTCTATAATAATTTTAAGTAGATTTCACAGTAAGATGATTGGAATGCTTAATTTAGAACCTATATGTACTGTGATATTCCACTGTGCGTTTTTTAATCCGCTCTGGCGATTAAAATAAACATCGGAACAAAATCTGATTGATTCAAATTCAACGTAAGCGAAAACGGATCACAGTATATCCATCACTTAAGTCATTTCATATAAGCCATGGTTTAAATTTCTCGGTATTCTACCTCTTCTGTGTTTATACATTTTTGCCATCCATGCAATCTTACTTAACACTAGTATTTCGACCTAATCAGAGATACATTTTACCGTATATCCTCACACATACTGTGCAGTATCCATAAATATCCTGCAAAACATGCAGCAGAGTTCTATCAAACTCTTATTCTCTAGAATCTAGATTCTCAAAACCTACATAAAACCATTCAGTTTACAGTCTTCAGTCTACGGTGTTCATGAGTAATGAAATTAGATCCGTGTATCCCCTTCCATACCTGAATCCTCTTTATACTTCCCACAACATTTTAGCTGATGTAATTCTATGTTTTTTTCAAATGGTTAAAAATCGCGCGGTGTATTATCACAGTGCGGCAAGCCTTTAGTTGTTTATTACTATAATTTGGTTTTTGAATATTGTTTGGTCTATTACTCTAAGTTTCGTTGCGTTATTTTAAATTTAAATAACAGAAAATAAATCATTTATGACTACCTATTCAAACTGTAAAGGAGAGGCAAGAGATGGCGTCTCTCAGATAAAAATATAAAAAATATGTGAAATGTAGATATTCTTTTAGCATTTAATGTTTTCTAACGGAGGGGAATATTATAAGTACTTATACTGAACCTAGAACTTAATATTCATAGATTTGGTACTTCATAATTTTGAAAAGAATTCAATTTCTCTTAACTGGAAAATGGTTTGACAAAATTATATAGACATTTTCATTCAATGGCGTGCTTTATTAAACAATTAATTTAAATAAAATACTAAAACGGCTGATAAAAATTGAGAAGTCAAGAGTTGATAGAACACGGCTCTTAGCGATGTTAAAGCGCTATTTCTTTTCAGTTTACTACTTCGATATATACTTTAATAATGACAAACGAATGATTAATATGAATTAGACAACAGTGTTTCAAACTTAGTAAGTAATTTATCCCAAATTTATCTACCAAAAGACATGTCAAAGTAGTAAAATGAAACTAAATATCGTTATAATATTGAGGTCATATTTAATTTCCAGGGAATGCGAGAAAGATAGTCCAGCTTACATAGTCTTTCAACTGGACAAAGTTTTGGACGTGAACAAAGAAACTTCATACTTCGAATGGGGCGAATTACAAGCCGACTTGGGTAGGCTAGCATCATCTATAGACGTTGGTCTCCTTAAGACCATTTCAATAAATTTTCACAGACTTCTTAATCAGATGCTCGTAGTATCAGATGTAAATTTGGCGAAGTACAGGTGAGTTCATGTTACTTATATTATAAGAACTAACTTTTCAATTAAAAGTGAAACAAGTCGGCACGCTATGTCAAAGGTGGTCAAGAGGTCGAATTTCCCCTATATATTTAAGCCCTTATCTTTTAAATTTGACATTTTGTAGTAAACTATTGAGCCTAAATAACAAGTTAAATAAAACATTAAAGTTAAAAAGCTATTAACTTGTATGGAATATGTTAGATACGAGTATATGACCTTCCATTCGTATTTTACATAGTAATAAATATTTCCATCGGTACATTCGGGAATGAAAGGGAAAACAAAAGCCCTTAGAATCAGCTACTGTTCGACTTGATTTTGTACAAGCCGATTGAAAGGATTGGTTTTCCTTTACTCTTTGTTTAAAAAGCCTTTTGACAAGATTGCCAAGAAAATCACACAGTACTGAGTCACACAAAGGAAATTCTTTAATATAATATTGAACTTGCTAAAACACACATATTGCATGCTCCTTGGAAAAATTAAAGATATGATCTAGCTGCTTCTAAAAATCGAAGCTAATTTTCATTTAAATTATGTTTTGTTTGAACTAATCAAGCCAGATGCCAGCTAAAATACAGCTAGTTGAAAAACTGTAAAAATTATAATACGCAATGATTCTTATTGCCCTTGAATGAATGATAACTAAAGGTGCTCGTCCACTATCTCAGCAAGCACGCACCAGCGGCCACCGTGGCGGCCGCACGACATGCAATCGCATGTCTTCTTTTTATGCATGATCTGTTCCAGCTAATTTCACGGAAAATAAATATATATATATTATTTCGTAAGACTAATTTACGTTTATGTTTAGAATGAACTACAACGGGCCTATAATGGGGAGAGATTTACCGTCACTAGTGGACCAATTACAGAATATAGCTGCACAGATATCAGACCTTACAACAGCTGGGCGATTGGAGACTTTAGGTAAAAGTTATAAGTTAATTTCAAATTATTACTTTGCATATAATATCTCAGATAAACGTTAGTGATGAAATAAAATTTGATTGCGTTGACTTTAAAAACTCTATATTAATACGCGAAGGTAACTTTAGACCTTTGGATAATGCAATATTCAAACATTGCATTTGAAATTCGACAAGGCTACCCCACTTGTACTTTGTAAATCTTTATATGGGACTACGTACCTTGAAACAATATTTATTAAAAGTTGGAATTTATAACACAAGACAAACTCCTAATACCTACTATCTTCAACATCTGAGTTCAAGCTGTTATTACCATTTTAGGCTCATTCTACTAATATATTTCAACATTTATAGTGTTATTTATTTTCCATTGTTTCCGCATATGGTACCCATTAATTAAAAAGTTTTGTATTAAAACAACTATAACCAGAAAATTATAACGTCAGTTATGCTATCATATTTTACAAGCATTTATTTAACTTGCCTTGTTAGTTAGTATGTTAGTTATTGCGCAAATCTTGGAACTCAAATATGACCCACTTCTCAATGACAGTTCAATATTATGGTGTCAATAAGCTAAAATTATGGTGAAGGCGCAAAGTGGTCATAGGAACTTAGATTCTTACCTAAAAAGACTTTGGTACTGGATGTTTTCCAGATCAAAGTCTAGTGATGATGATAAACTAAAAATAATGTCATAAACAAAGTTTTTTTGGAAACAAGCCTATATTTGTGCGCACTTAAATGTAAAAAAAAAAAAGAAAACAAATTCTAAACATTTCAAATTGTCTGTAACGGTAATTGACAAGGTAAATAATAAAATTGTAGCGCGTTAAAAATGTGTTTCCTCGTCTCCGATTTCATTAGCGCTACGTGTTTCAAGTCAATTACTGTTAGAGAAAATTTTAATTGTAAGTGCTTAATTTGTTTAGAATTTATTTATTTGCGTTTTAGTGCGCAGAAATAAAAGATAATTTGCAAAAAAAATAGAATATTTTATAAATTAGATATTGATGATTTTGTTACTGCAATTTTACAAAAAAATAACCTTAAAATTAACCAAAATTAAATTTCTTATAAAAAAAACTACCCGCCTGCTACCTAGCGTCTCGCCCCGACTTCACATAGATACAATTTACATGTAGTTGCTAAGAATCGCACCACCACATTTATATATTTCAAAATGATCATACATAATATTGAATTACTAAATGAAAAAAAAAGTCGTAAATTTTTGATCTTAGCGCGTTCAGAGAGATGTAAAGATTATATGATATTTGCTTCTATTTCAATGAGGAGATCTTCAAATTTCTGCCCTATTTAGGACGACCTCAATTTAATAATAAATGACAAATGGTATAATTTTCTAACAGATCCAACTACTGTAACTCTGTAAGACCTCGCTGGTACGCCTTTAATGAAACTTGTCCTTCCGTAATTATTATATGCCATTGGTTAATTAATTCATGAGTTTCAACCCTTGTTAAGTCAAATACCCTATGTCATGGCGTAAAAATCAACCAACTGGGTAATTGTATTTCAAACGTTTTATATGCTTTTACACATTCATTCTGCAATTTTTAAAAAGAAGCTTTTTAAAAATCAATTTAAATGATTTTATTTTAAATTTTAAATATAAAGATCTTTATATCGAATGTTCCAGTGCTATTCTGTTAAAAATACAGCGTTGAACACAGCGTTATTACCTCAATTGAGAATCAATAAAATAAAACCTCATCATCATCAGCCCTTTTACGTCCCCACTGCAGGCTCGGACCTTCCTTGTGGATGGTTAAGAAGGATGGGCCATAACCCTCCACGCTGGCCCAATGTGGATTGGAGGCTATTAACTACTGCAAATGCAGCCGGGACCAACGGCTTAATGTGCCTTTCGAGGCACAGAGTAGATCGTGATAATAATTTTTTGGTCACCCATCCCGTGACCTACCCTTGAAAGTTGCTTAACGACAACGATCGCGGGCCGCGGCGCTTATCCACTACGCCACCGAGACTACAAAATTAAACCTAACCAAAGGTAATTAATTAAACTGTCGATTCATTGAACTTTACAGAAGAAAAAAAGAAAGGAGATTTTTTTACAGAAGACAAAACCTAAAATGCTTAATACAACAAAGTTACCTTTACTGTTGTATAATTAGGTGACGCATAATTATTCCATAAGTGATTCAATTATATAGTGGTATTTAGCTTCTATGTATAGGTGATTGAATGAATTGTATTTTGTAGTTTATAAAATTTTATTTCAGCAACCCGTACAAAAAGGCTCTATTTGACAAACATTAAGCCTCTGGAGCAAGCCAAAGCCGACATCGTGTATCGCCTAACAGAATTGGAACTTCAATTGTTGCCTTTCAGAAGAAAACTAAATATATCTCTCAGTCATATACACACCGCTCAGTACTATATAGATAACCAGGGTGACGTCATAGCACAGAAGGTAATGGAATATGTAATTTAATAGCAAACGTTGTGTTAATTAAGAAACGCATATTCAAAAGCACAAACTGTTGACTTTCTATACAATTATTCTTGCCAAATAAAAAAAATCAGAAAGGTAAATGGAATCATCAAAATATTACAGGAAGTTGAATTGAATCAAAAACTGAATTATTAAATTATTATTGACGAATAAACAATATTATAAAAATATCAAAGAACTAGCTATTATCCTGCGACTTCGTCCGCGTAAAGTACGAGTACACCTGTCTCATATAGCTTTCCGTAGGTGAAAAAAATGTTCATCATAAAATCGTATTTGCAGAAGCTTATAAGTATATAGATGTATTCACGTGGAGGGTGATACTGTAAGCTCCCAAAAATAATAAGAAATGAAAATAAAATAAAAATCAATATTTTAGAAGATTAGCCCCTAAAAAGAAATAAATTACATCAGAAACGTTGCATTTTATAATATTAGTATAGCTAATCATCTATAACAGGACCATCTCTTGTCAAAATCAGTCAAGACTAATTAAGCCATAACATTCTATCATAATAAAATTTTTATTAAGAATATTTTTCAGGATAGCATTGACAATGCTATACGTTTAAAAGTATTTCTTTCAAGTAATTTCAAAGAAAAAGTAAAAAATAGTTGTAAAACTAGTCAGTCCTGTTAAATCTTGGGTAGCTCAGTAATTAGAGCTGTCCGAGCGACTGAGAAAAATCGTAGGTTCGAATCCCGTCTCAGAGTACCGGGGGCAAAGTGGATTTTGAAGCATTTTTAATTACGAATACATATTTTTGTCTTCATTCATACTTGATTTGATTCCAGAAAGTGTCAATGTACGTGTCTCGGCTTATATCACATGCTGCTGGATGGCGAACTCATGTCCTGATGTCAGTTGGCAAGCACGCGGCCCGATGCAAGCCATTGTTTAATGTCTACTCTGCTTTGAGAACATTATTTTGTACTAAATACATATCGTCATTGGTAAGATTAATTAATAAACTAAAAATATAATCGCAGACATTTCTCAGATCCCATACAAAGTAGTTAAAGTTCCTGTATTATTTAAATCTGAAAGGATGAAGAAAATGAAAATGAAAAATACTTTATTCAAATAAGCTTGTGGCAAGCACTTTTAGTTGTCCAAATTTTTTCCCCTACCACTCGTTCAGGACGTCTTTTGGTTGAGAAAGAAACTTATCAGCTCTTTATTACGAGTAATAAATATTTAGATCTATAAAGACAGTATCCTCTTTCTTAACACCTTCACTTGGTACTGTCTTCAGAGTTGCGACAACTATAAAGGTATCTGTGTTTGCTAGAGTATAGGAAACTTCATTTTGGAGATTGACTAGAATTAGTATTTGTAAAACCTTAAGTAAAATCATCCTACTAGTCCTACTAGTATTATAAATGCGAAAGTTTGTGAGGTATGTTTACTGTTTCTCGCAGACACGACTAACCAATTTTGAAGAAATTTGGTATAAGTATATTCTTGAGCATAAAGTATTAACATAACAGCTAGGGATTAATATGGCATCAATTTAACGTGTAAAACACGCTGATGCAGCTGCTGGTAGAGTGTCAAAGTCAAAGCCTGTTTATTCACGTAAACTTGTTTCAGTAACTTTTCAATCGTCTAAAATTTTTCCCCATTATTCGTTCAGGATATCTTTTGCCTGATAAGAAGAAAGAGCAATAAAAGCTCTAATGGAAATAACGACTTTCACATCACAAAACCAAAAACAAATAAATAAATAAAATACCAGATCAGAAAGCTTTATACCAATAAAATTTAAATTAAAAAAATAAATGAAATCTGTGAAAAATAACAATGAGAATACAATTTTCATCTTAATCGAAAGCTTAAGGGCCTATTTGACCACTTGTTGATAAAGTTCCAGATAATTATCTAACTTAGAACGCTATCTGACACTTAAAAGTCACTGATGTTATCTGTCAGACAGTTCTATCTAAGACTTGTGAAACCAAAATTTGCAATTTATCTGACAAATAGACTACAAAGGACTTTATCAGCAAGTGGTGAAACTGGCCCTAAATATGTGTAAAAATATTTCTTTCGACTGTTTGGGTGGATTGCCTAAACGTTGATGAAAATACGCTCACTAGTAGCGACAAAGTAGTACTCAAAAAATTCGTCAGTCCTCTTGTATTTCGGGTAACTCAGTGATTAAAATAGTCGCCCGTATTACGAAAGGTCGTAGGTTCGAGTCCCATCTCGGGGTATCTGAGCTGATGAATTTAATAAGCATTCATGAAAAATATTTTTCAGTATAGTATAGTGAATGTAAAATTGATCAAATATAACAATTATATCAACAATTTTCAGCATGGCTGGTGGTTCTGCGGTGTTGTCCTTGGATTATTGTGGTGTACCGCGTTGACTCCACTCTCTGTGAGACTTTGGAGAACATATGGATGGAAAATTCGAGCACATGAAGCAATGACTCTCACCAACTTAGGAACTGGGTTAGCAATATTTGATGACGCCGTGTTTTGTGTTAACTTTAAACGTTTTTGAAGAGTTATCTTTTCGCTTTATCTGTTTTTCATTTCACTAATTCCTGGACTGACTCCATTAATAATTCTTGTGAATATCTTGATTTAGTTAAAGACGGTATTAATGATGCTTGAAGAGCTTAGCTTATGTTCAATTAACGATTTCTGTTAACAGTACACAGGAAACTCCAACCACGGCCATGTGTGATGGTAGCAACTGGAATACACCTGGGTAAGTTAAAGTTTTGAATCAATGAATATGTTATCCATCCATCTTGCTAATTTACTAATAATAAATTATTTCTTCAAGTTGATCAGTTAAAGCTAACAAAGTAAAACACATTTTTCCATTGGTAATAAATTAGGATTAATATTTTTTTACAGACCACCGCCAGCACCGCGGAGTGACAGTTGGTGAAATAGTCTTACGATAAAAAAATGTATTTTAAAAAGCACAAATCGTGTGCCTCTTTATAACTATCGAGTTTTCTATTGAATAAAATACACATGAGGATGAAGTGGACGAATAAGTATCTCAGGCAATGTTTACAAAAGTCAAATCAGCTTTGTGAACGTGTCACTACAAATCTGATGGAATATAATATTTTTAAGTAATAGAGAGAGAGTAGATCAATTTATAATTTAAGAATACTTAGCAAACGCATAGGTACTGTAAAAGAATCTTTCACGAAACAAAATATATTAAAAGTTCTATGTTTTATTTGTTTAAAAAGTAAGTACCAATATTATGATGCTGTGCATTTGTTAAGTATTCCTAATTCGATTACAAGGTTGATTGAATTAAAATCAGAAAAATAAGTAATAGGTTAATCAACTTCATTTATGTTGATATCAAAACTTTTTACTTCAGAAAATTGCGTTGCGAGACTTATGAATTTGTGTTTAAGTTGTTTTCGATGGGATGCTCTTTTTATTCAGGAAATTGATAAAAACATGTATTGCTCTGTACCCGAGGTCTGTTCGTAACAAACTTACAATAATCATCATCATCATCATTAGCCATATGACCCCACTCAGCATAGCTGAGCGTAGACCTCCGCCATAAATCTCCAAAACAATTGGACCTGCACTGCCCGTCGTATCCAGGCTTATATCGGTAACGGTTTACGATATGAAATAAAAATAATATTTATGCCAAATAAACTAGAAAAGTCAATTAAATTCTGCTAATGTTACCGTAATTATTCAAAGCCAATAGCGCTGAATTACAACAGTTCCTGATACATCTGATTACTAGATCACAAAATATAAAAGAACCTTTGTATATGCATTTATTAATACTTCTTGCGCAAATGTACAATGGCGGATTTAATGCCATAGGCATTTTTCAGTCACCGTTAAGGTGATGATGAGACAAATAGACGAGGTGCACAATAGAGGTGGAAATTTTACAGGTGGTGACTATTATATGGATATACTTACATATATGTGTCACCGCTGATTTGTGAAGAAGACATGCCACTTATAATATTGGACTTCAAAGATAGTACAATAGTAAAATACAAGTAGTTTAGTTACTATTGAGACACAACTATTACGAAAACATTAGTAGAGTTGACGCCCAAGTCTTCCGACTGAGCTACCCAATACTATCGAATTTCTCAAGGACTTGTTACTTTCAAACCATCCGTCAAAATTGTAATAAGATATTAATGCGTTTTTTTAAGAAAAATGTGTCCTTCGAATTAAATATAAGCTGCGGTGATGATCACCTTCAAGTACTTTATTATAACGTGTATCATATTATAACTGATCTGTAAAAAAAAGTATTTAATAAACTTTTTCTATTAACACGTTTTTTTTCTGAAACACCTTATAAAAAATAAATATAATATCAAAAATACTATCATTTTGGAAATCATGTACTATTCATGGACTTATCAATCTAAAATATGTACTAAATGTAGGATTATAAAGAAAGAGTTTTGATAAAGACACGTAGGATTATAAAATAACCTAGTTCATTTCTTCATTCTAAATAAATCCACTTTTCAAAATATTCCTAGTTAGGTTAATAATAAAATTATAATTCAGAACGTAATCGAATGGAAGATTTCTGTTGAACATTGTTATTAATATATATTAAAATACGATATTACTTATTTTAAAACTGACTTCAGAATAAGCAACACTACACTATAGTTACCTAATATTCTTACGGGAACGGCACAAAATCCTTTTTTTATATATATGGTTTCAAACCGAAATAATTTTATTGACATTTATAACTTACACGAATTATTAGTAGCGTTGTCCTATAATGTCGTAGTATAAAAAATAAAAGTAAATATTTATGTAAAACCAACATGCAACGTACATAATGTTAGAATCCAATCATCTAGATTAAGGTAAGCTTAATGCCTTAAGCAGTTAAGAAACACGACATTTACATACAAATATGGTCTAAAATAAATTAATATTAATCTAGCAGTCTTAGTTAAGAGTGACGCATACATCCATTCCGTTTTAGTACCACGCCTTTTTATTTTATTTTTTCTCGTACAGTGAAACTTTCTGGATAAATTTTGACCATCCAAAGATGACGGTTAATTCCTGCGAAAACAAAAATAATAGTTTGCAAAAACAATACAATATTGACAATATCTTATAGAAAAAAAAAAATTATCACCATTTCCAAAAATGTGGAACTTTTTCATACCTATTGAAATATAAGCTATAATAACGATAAACACGTAATTTATATTACCTACGAAATATTAGTTTCCTTTAAACTGTCGCCAAACCTTAGTTTCCTTTAAACTGTCTCCATAAAACTTTACTGGTAGTATAAATATTTTATAGATAATATAACGTATAGGTATCAACAAAACATGTTTTGGAAACTACTCCATGTTTGGAAAGGAGCTGGGATTTAACAGAAAAACAAACAAACCGACGAAGGAACCGGAAGGTGTAAATACGCTGACGCTTGTGGTTGACATTAATGTTTGGCATTGAGCCAACCGATGTGGCGTCGAAAGTGAAGTTCGCTTGTACCCCTACCATAAGTTCTACTAATATAAAAAATACCGAAGGTTTTCGACGATGTATCAACTCCTACGTATTAAGATGACACCAGCAGAGCTGTAAAAAACCGAACTCGAATTCGATTTCACTCAGGTATTCGCGTCGAAAGTGACATAGCCTTGAATTGGTATTAAAGTTTCGTAGCATAAATAAAAGGAGTTTTGAAAGGACATTATAGAATACCTTAGACACGTATAAATCAATCAATCTTCTTTTATATTTTTATATAAAAAGTGAAATCAATAGAATTTCCACACTTATATAAGCTTTCGAAATAATTTTGGATTCAAGTAAGGATTTTTACAATATCGCATGGCTGAGCACAGAACAATATTCACCTGAGGGCCTATTTTATTTGTATTCGAACAAAAATCGGGGATATTTCGATTGTTTTTTAAAACTTTCCTGCCTCCTTTGCATCATAAATAATCGAAAATTGTGTTTGGATACGTATCAACATTTCGAAAAAAAAAGAAAACATAATATTTATTTGGGCCCTGTAGGCAGATATTGGTCTCCCCATCACCGCAATGTTGAGTGGAAGAGAAAGCGTCATGTATTAAGTCTACCTTTCTACATCTCTGCATAGTATTACATAAATAAAAAAAACTTGAATTGCGAATATGAAAATCCATGGTAATGGAAAGTAAGTCCAAATTAAAATAAAAGTTATTTAAAACATACGACAACTTAAGTTCCTGATAAGGTAAACTGACTTTATCTTGATCCAATTATAAGTTTTCCTTTTTACTTACTTACCATCTGAAACTCTAGTCGTGGTGTAACTTATAGCAACTTAAAACCTATATCTTAAGAACATAAGAGGATTATACATCTTCAATCAAATATAGATTTTGAGACCTCTATGGGATAAATATGGGACGACATCACATACATTCAGTGCTCAGAAGAGTAGCTACAAACATGAATACCTAAAGCTCCCGTATTATGGAGTGTCTGTGACAACGAAGATAACACAACATTCAAACCGAGACGATATAGAAAAGTTCATTTTCTACATTGACTCGACCGGGAATCGAACCCGGGATATCAGAGATGGCACCTTGAGACCGGCGCGCGTATCACTCGGTCACGGAAGTCATCGAACCTTCGTTGTTTCTAATTCCATAATACAATGCTAAGGCTATTTAACGGGATCTTAATGATTTTGTCTAAAATATATTTATTTAATTATAAAAAATAATACAAAAATTACGGTATTAAAAGGAAATGTACTCTAGTAAGATCTTTCATTGAATCTTATTTTTCAAAACGATTATTTTATCGAAAATTGTTATGATATAAATCATTTGTAATTCACAAAAACATATCGTGACATTCAAGCATAAATACAAAAAGTACATACATATAATTTCATTTTTAAATTAGTCAATAGCGATAACATAGCTACATGAATGTGTCATCTGACAAAATATTAGAAGTCTTGTCTAATTTTTGGTTGTTCATTATACAATTCGGTTTATAATTCGTAATTATCACAGATAAGTATAATATTACAAATGTATTCATACCAGCATACCAGCACAGAAACCAACTCCTGAAAAACGAGTGTTTAGCGTTTTTGTCTGTATTTTTATATTAAGATATAGTTTTTATTAATGTATATATCAGTAGCCTATTACGCAGCTTCCCGTAGGTGAAAAAATAAATTAAATTCATGTAAAAAATATACTTATAAGTAAAGGCTATTATAAAGTTGATGATTATTTAAAGGACCGCAATGCATGGAATTAATAGCCTTCGCTTTGTTCTATAACGACTAATTGTATGTACAACCTACACACTTTGAAAGTTGTATTTATTATTGTGATAATACATATTATTTTGGTAATGACATGATTTATGTAAATGTCATTTCTGGTTAAGAGCTGGTAAGTTTCTTTTGCTTGTTCTTCCTGTCAGCTAAAAGACAAGTGGTACTGAACAAGTGGTATGGGAAAAAAAATTTTTGGACGATTCAAAAGTGCTTGTAATAAGCTTCCTTCAATAAATATATTTTAATTTCATTTCAAAGAATTTTCAGAATCGCTCTAGTCGGAACATATTCAAAAACAAACAATCATATATTTCTTTTTAGGTAATATTAGATAGAAAAGTCAACTGTGTTCACAAAAATTTAAAATGCACTAACAAAAATAATGTATAAATCTGAATCAGCATCTAAAATTAGTAATTAAACTATGTTGTTTCTAATACGATCAACCTGATCTATAAAAAGACAAGTAACATTTTGGACGTATTAAAATTGCTACATGTACACACACATAAATTCTACTTGTCTGGTGAACTAAAAACAAATTGGAAATTGGTGTTATTATGTAAATTAAACTAACATTAAATTGAATAACACAATAGATAAATTCTCTTGATAAACTAGATTTAATGTAGATTTAGTCTTACAAAACTTTCAAATGTGTATTGCCAGTGATGACTTACGGAAGCGAAACGTGGTTCACTATGGATCACATAAAAAGCTTCAAGGTCACCCAATGGGCAATGGAGAGAGCAATGCTTGGTATCTTTCTACGTGATCGAATTAGAAGTCAGGAGATCCGTAAGAGAACTGACGTTACTGACATTGCTCAAAGAATTGCTCAGCTGAAGTGCCAGTGGGGGAACATATAGCAAGAAGAATTGATGGCCGTTGGGGCAGAAGAGTTCTGGAATGGCGACCACGTACCGGACGTCGCTCAGCGGGTAGGCCTCCCACCATGTGGCCCGACGATATTATAAAGGTTACGGGAAGCCGCTGGATGCAGGCTGCGCAGGATCGATCGTCGTGGAAATCTATAGGGGAGGCCTTTGCTCAGCAGTGAGCGTCTTACGGCTGATTATGAACAGAATTAAACTGTTATAATAATTGTGTACGTGAATACAATATATGTTAAATGTCGTATTTATTATATTTGATTAATTTTGCATTCACTGAATTCTTAATGAAAGACGCTTAAAAAATCTACCAGCCCCAGGTACTCTGAGATAGGACTTGAACTCACGACCTTTCGCAATCCGAACGACGGCTCTAGCCACTGAGCTACCCATGAACTAACAGGACTGACGAATTTTTCAAGTACTTGTTACTTTTCGCTACCAAATTAAAATATTTTTTCGAGAATATCTCCCGCACACTCCATGCTATTGTCATGTTAATTTCCGTAGTCGATTGACTCAGATACCGTTCCAAATTGTCGCTATCTCTGAGGTCATGAATTCGAAACCGATAAAAATAAAATTTTCTTCGTACACTCGAATCTGGATATGGTACCTTCATTACTTCATATTTACATAATACTTGATTTAAGAAAAAAACAGTGTATGGTATATAACATATATAGGTATTTATTCATTCAAATAGGTAGTGTGTTTTATTAAAAATTCAAATTAAATTAAGTCCTAAAATATTGCAATAAATTATCTGATTTATATTACCGATATTTTATATAAAGAATATATCTGTTTTACATAAAGAGTTTGTATGGATGGAGTCTAAGCCACGCCCAATCCGAATAAAAAAGATATAACAGTATGAATTTTACATATCAACAACACTTGAAAACAGCCGTCACATGTTCTTTCGACTTTTCTTGTTTGTCACATCATCGCACGTTAAATAGATTTTAGTGAATTCATTAAACGGCTATATTAAATTTATACAAGGTAGTTTCATAGAAGGTTCCCTGGATAGTATTATTATTAATATTGCAAAGATCAAGCAAAATCTAATGACAATGATATTTAATTACAAAATAAACACCGTCTTTTCTTCTCATAACAGCGTGTTATTAAAACAATGTCAAAATTATTAACATCCGCAGTCGACCCGCAAATATCTAAACCAAATTTATTTAGAGCAAGGATTTTAACGAAACTAATTTTATAATGTAGCCACCACGGCCGGTCCTATCAACTTACAAAGTGTAAACATCGGTACAGTCGAGGAGAATATATTTATGTCGTTTTGTTTACGGTTATTATGAAGAACAAAATAATATAATTATATTTAGAAATTTTAAACGACAATTTTGCACTTTTATTCTTGATAAATTCCTATATTTCATAAAAGTTAAACTTTATAGACTTTAATTAGATAAATAAATAGCTATGATGTAACTCATAAATATACCTATTCTTTACTATGTACGTAATAATATTATAGGTATATTTATGTTACTTGTGGTCTTACTTTAAATGTCTCCTCATCATACCAACGTTGATTAGTAGAAGATTCCTCAGGCATTAAGTTCGTCTCTTTACATATGTGCATAAAGTGTTAAATAAATAAATTAATGAATTAGACCTGACTTAAAATATAATAAGTTTGTTTTACTTTTTTTCGTATTAAGTAATAATAAATAAGTTATTAAAACGTATATTGTAGTTTTTCTTCACTGACAAATACAAAAAATGGAAACAAATGAATTATAAATATCAGTAATTTTGATTCAAGATGGCGACCTGAGAATATGTTACTGCTCAGTCATATTTTCGAGTCTCAATCAATGTGCGGGGATAACTTTACGCGTAAGCTTAGCAACGCAGTATACCGGAGAACACCGTAACTTGCACTGCCCCACTGACTTACTTTTACCTATACACTGCGTGAAGACAAGTAATATCTTCTTAATAAAAATCTTGTCGGCCTAAAATTAATCTGCAACATCTTTTCCGATTTAAGAAAAGTAAAAAACGCTTTTTGTTTTAAACCCATGTGCATTCTAAATGCGTTAAAGCATTAATCGAATCAATAATAAAATGCATATGGATCAAAAATTATTTACCCGACTGTACATGCAAATAGCCAGAATTACATCACTTGCGTAAGCCGTAATGATCCATCGGAACGACCGAGACCAGTTAGCATTTTGCTTGGCCTTAAGATCGTAAGATCGCCGTTACGACATGGTAAAGATAGTGACTACCTACATATTGTTTGTTAGCGCACAATATGTTATGTCGACGAGTAAAAAAAAATACAATCTTCTGTATTCTTTCTAATAGACTATACTAAATACTTTGTTTATCCTAACGACAAAGAATTTATTTTTTTATAACAATAGTGGCCAGTTGTTAACTCAATCAATAACTGACATTGGTACATCATTTAAGTTCAAATATCTTTCCACGATATAAGCATATGGGTACCAAAATGACTAAAGAAAGAGATACAGATTTCGATTTTCTGGAAAATAGCATTTCTTGTTCTAATGTAAGTTTTTTTAATTTTGTGTCTATGACCAACGAACCTACAGAACAGTCTTTATTTGTAAGTAAAATACTCATAAGTAAAGACTCGCCTTTACTGTTTCATAAAAAAGAACTTTTGTTTTTGGCAATGAAACTTAAAGCGGCGACTTTAGTTGACCATTCGGCAGAGTTGAAATATTAATAGTGTGGCTATACGTTGGAGAAATGCCCTAATTATATACATTTCCGGCATCTCTGAAATCCCTCGGTCAGAGCAATATAAAATGACATGAGAAATAAAAATAATGTGTACCAGCGAAACCCAATCGCTATTCCAGGGCTCTTGTTCGCTATGAGCACCTATCGATTTCTTGCTTCCAAACCAAGTCAATATCTTATTTAGATAATACATTTGCAATATTTGTGTTGTTTTAATAGAATATGCCAACAGAGTACCAGTATTGTAAACAACGCCATCCATTGATAGGTACTTTGTGGTCCATACAGAATACAATGATTCAGCGGATTCCTTACCGTGACATGGTTAGGGTAAGATGTAATATTGATGTGGTTTTCCAATGTGAAATCTCGATTATCATAAGTAATAAAGGCCTAAGCTGATCATGCAAAAACTAACGGTTGATATCAATATTGCATTATGAATGCAAACTTCATCATCATCATCACCAGCCCTTTTACGTCCCCACTGCAGGGGCTCAGGCCTTCCTTATGGATGGTTAAGGAGGATGGGTCATAACCCTCCACGCGGGCCCAATGCGGATTGTAGGGTATTAACGACTGCAAAATGTAGCCGGGACCAACATCTTAACGTGCTTTCCGAAGCACGGAGTAGCTCGAGATAATAATTTTTTGGTCACCCATCCCGTGACCGACCCTTGCGAAAGTTGCTTAACGACTACGATCGCGTGCCGCGGCGCTTATCCACTACGCCGCTGAGAATGCAAACTTATTAAAATTTAATGTTATTACCATTTCCTTTACCGTGTTTCTTATAATGTCATAGTGTGATGAACTGAAGGTGTAACACTATTAATTTTCTATTTAAAACTACCACTGTACAGACACTAGAGCTCATACTTATTGTCTTAAAATACATTTTATCGTGGGCAGTAAAAATAAACAATCCCAGTCTTGTAACATTCACAATGCGCCAATACGTTTCAGTTGCGAAAGCATTGAATACTCACTAGTATCAGCATAATGCTAATAGCATTAAGCTGATACTAGTTCGCACTCAGCATAATCAGATTACATGCCGTTTAAATTGTTACAATACTTGAGATGTCTGTATGTGTTCCACTTTCAAACGAAATACAACTTGAACCAACCCTGATAATAATACAAATGTTAGACGATCGCACAGACTTTGTTTTTACAGCAAAACTGGTTGACAACGCAAACATCATGCTGCTAATTAAAATAAAATATAGCTAATACTATGCTACTACTTTCTGTCGCTACATTGCTGCACTACCAAATTAAGTCAACATTTTTTTTATAAACTTCAAACGCTATTCATAGAGTACTAAGCAAAAAGTTTAGTAATAATATGCATAATAATAATTAAATATTTTTATATTTAGAAGTAGTAAGAGTATATACATTAATAATACATTATTGTTGCATATTTGGATGTAAGAAAGAAAGGACTCATTATCTAAAAGACAAAATGTTCTAAAAAGTTTGTTTACTATTAGTGCTGCCATCTGCGTGGAACTTTCTTTGTATTAAGAAACTAGGAACAAGATGAACGGTGTTTAAACAATATGAACTGTTAGAAACACACAAGAATCAAGATCATTACATCTGCATCGATATGGAAAGTACATACAAGATGTTACTATTTATTAACTAGTTAACAGACATATCTATCAGAACCTGGAGTGCAGAAGATAATTTTAAAATTAAAGTCATCATCAACCCTTTTACGTCCCCACTGCAGGGGCTCAGGCCTTCCTTATGCATGGTTAAGGAGGATGGGCCACGACATTCCACGCTGGCCCAATGCGGATTGGAGGGTATTAACGACTGCAAATGCAGCCGGGATCAACGGCTTAACGTGCCTTCCGAAGCACGGAGTAGCTCGAGATAATAATTTTTGGCCACCCATCCCGTGACCGACCCTTGCGAAAGTTGCTTAACGACATCGATCGTGGGCCGCGGCGCTTATCTACTTCCCCACCGAGCTACTAAAAATATATTTGTATTGAAAATTAAAGTAAATCAATGATGTTATCTAATGTCGTACCTATAAACAAAACAAAAATAATTATAATAACAAATCGTAATATGTCAGCATACCGTTGATTAATAAGCTGATAATAGTGATTATTATCTCCCTATTTTAGCCGTTTAACATTTTTAAATTAATATAAATAAATATTTATGCAATTAAACTTAGATGAAGTAAAAGGAAACATTGAATACATCTGAGATGTTATCACTCTCTCAGTGCGAATCATAAAGTCGGTACAAGGAATCACTTTTAAAGTTGGCTGGCAAGCAGCCAGTTCTTCCAGTACTATATGATACAAAATTCAGCGGTTTGTCTCTCTACTAATCCTTTATATTATAAGACGAAATAAAGATAATGATGATAGTACATTACAACGATAATAGTTACACAGTGAACACCTGCAATAACTTCAGACAATCCATAATCATGGCGTTGGATAACTGGTTCGATCCCGTAGAAAACTATCATTCTAATTTAAATGACCTTGAAAGTTTAAAATAACATAAAAGTTTTAGTTGATTGTGCATCACCGGCGTCGAGTTCAAGGCTGATTTTATAAACGATAGAGCAATGCAGAACAATAACATGTCTAGAAAATATAGACACTGTATTCTTATATAAAAGCGAATGCAGTTAAAGAAATTATGTTATACTGTTATGAAAATATGCATTGTTTATCAAAGGCAAACTTACACCATCTAAGTTAGTACTTGGTACTGCGTAGCCCGCCTAAAGTTAATTGACAATGACAAAAGAGAAAACGTCAAATTGAGACGTGTTAATTTATTTTGGTCAGATAATAGTTTAAATCTGGCACTTAAGTAAGTCCCCAATTTCCAATAAGTTTAAATAGAGGCTAAAATTTTTCTGTGACTATACTTTTATTTTTATAGATTACGAAATAAGAACCTGATTCAGTCCTCTTTTAATACGTCGTTAGAAAAGGTTTTCATTAAGGGACCCTTAAAAGTGTATAAAATTCAAATAATTATAACTAAATTACAATATTAAAATGGGGACCACACTTTTTTTTTATAAAAATATCTTAGTCGGCGCATTGAAGGATCCGTGGGGGGAGAGAATTCAATTAATTTCCGATTCCTCCTTTTTCGTTTGCCCAATAAAATTCTCGAAGGTTTTCCAACGCTCTTGAATTTAATTCAGTGTCGACTTTTATTAAAGGTTATATTATACGATACAGAGTGGAAAAAAAAATTAAGTGAGTATTATTAAAGTTCAAAATTATCTTGCAACTTTCCAACATTGCGTTGCCTTGACATGGAATTTTTACAATAGTTAATTAAGAGCGCATACTCGTACATTGTTACTGTGGTTATCTTTTGCACCTACTTTATGCAAATGGAGGAGTTGAGTTTGCAGCGATTTATGGTAAGAAATAATATTGTTCAAGCATTGTTGTGCAAATTGTTATCATTAAATATGAATGAAGTGCCGCGATGTAGTCCGTCGTAAATTTATTAACAGTTTAGCCGACTGAACCAGTAAACTTCAAATTTTTTTACTTTAGATTTTTTTTTACTTTGAGAAGTATAAAATAAAAAGAATAAGCAGAATCTTGAGTTTTGCGCTTAGCAACACATTAAGCGATCCATTTTTATACATATAATACTTGTATTACTTAATTGCCTACTTAGTTATCTATTTATCTCCAATCCGTGTGCGAATCTGGCTGGCACTTACCCGGTTTTGTGTTTTCATTACAATTGCAGCTATTCAAAATAAAATAAAAATAACAAGAGACACTAGTCCAAATCACAGAATAATTTAGTCCACTAAAAGTGTCCTAATGTTATTCCATAACATAAAAAAAAGGTACAACGTACCATATTACAGTAAATATAAAGCACTCACCTTGAACTAATGCCTTTTGACATCTAATGTTTACTAGTTTGATATGACATAATGTCCTACATCGAATTATAAACATCGTGAATGGATGCGCTATTTTAACCTAATTTTGTTATTGGCTATTGGAGGCCGAAGACTTTAAAAAAAAATTAGAAATTGCAGAAATGATTTTTGTAACTTTCAAATGCATTATAATATTACGCGGACGGTAGCTTGAGACCGAAAGTGCATTGTTGTTAGATCTTTGACGATTTTACTTTTATTGGTAGCGGGAAAAGTATCGAGTGTTTATTTCTTACATTACGTATATCCCAATCTATCAGTTAGCTATCACTTTGACTTTGACGTTTGATTAGATTCGCGCCAATCCAATATACTTCTAAGTTGTCACTGTTTATAATTACTATACACATCTGAGGGGCTACTCTGTTAGTCTACGAACAAAAATTACAAAAATTTCGACTCGTTCTTACAATTTTTTGAAATCATATAAGTATATATTATCTGTGCATCAGAAGCAGTGTCACGGTCCTAATGCGTTTCATTATTAATTATCGAAAAATGTTTTCCTTTAGGGTCGTATTAGGGATTCGAAAATAGACGAGTTTTCGGAGAAACAGAGTAGGCCTTCTGACGACGACCAATATATTTAAACCATAATTCGCTTTTATAAAGCGATCAACTGAATAAATATTATGTATTATGGAAGTCGATAAGAGTAACGTTAAGCGTATTTGATTAAACCTAATGTAGTGAACTATACGTACATTACGTTATTACTAGTGTACTATACATTATTTGTTTTAGAATAATGTACTCTCTCTGAAAGAAATAAAAAGTTACGTACGAGAGAGCTTAATGAGATTGTCAAATTCTGAAGTATTTAAATAATACTTCAGAATTTGACAATCTCATTAAGCTCTCTCGTGTCACAAGAGCACTGATCCAGATATCGAAAGGTCATGGGTTAAGGTCTCATCATGACATAATCAAGTAATTGTTCTGTTTTCCTGTAGGTGACTTATTCGTTAATTAGAGCTATCAAGTTTCCTAAAACCAATTATTTAATTAAGTGTCACGTTAATTATACATTTAATACAGTTATAGGCATAATCTAGCCTCAATGCAACGTTCACAAAAGGAATAAAATGCATAAAATCGGACGGGACTGTAGTGAGAACTTGGATAGGTTTTATGCGTGCGTATTCAAGTCGGACGGTTAATATTGTCCGCCTGATTTCAATACAAGTTGTATGACCACATAAATCGCCTTTAAGATGAGTTTGCTTTTACTTTTTTTGATGTTTATCTTATTTTTGATTATAGATTTTTGAGCGTTATTTCTTATTATAATACATTTTTTACGCATTTAAATACTTTAAGTGCCAACCTTAAATTTACTACTTCATTCTTTTCTGACATTAACGTTCATAGATGCACTTTATAATCGCACGAAGATGAGTAAACTTCACCTTGAATAGTCAAGGCATCTCTTTAAGTCATCGACCTGTATTCGAATCTTCACTAATACGTCATAGGTCAACGACGTTATAAACTTTTATAATGGCCAAACAATCACGCAATGCCTTTGTTATGACATATCAGAGAGATTGTAAACAAAACGTAAAGCTTTTTTTAAATATTCGTTCCATAATCGATCAATCTAATTATTCATTCAAAAACTCGGCAACATTACATTAGCATGCCTCTTGGCAAAACCAAAACTCCATCTCTAGGGGACCCTCTAGTGTGGTGAGGGAATAATGTAAAAAGCAGGCATACAACCAGTTTCCGAATTGAGAAAAGTACAAAATCTCAACTGATTATTCTCAATAATTTACATTTTTTACGTTTCGCGAGTCAAAGATTCAAGACAAAAATCACAAAAGGAAAATTTTTAAGTGCGGGTTTAGATGTTCTTGACTTCAAATTCGCAATTTCGAAACCGGGTGTATGTTTCAGATTACCAATGCGATGGGCTCAGCAAATAAAATCAGCAGAGTCTACAACTTTTTTATACAAAACATAATATTATGTTTGTATAAACATTTTCATATTAATAAGAAAGCTACGGAAGGAAGCTCTAACAGTCATATTATCTTTCAATCCATAGTATATTTTAACGAAAATCAATATCACTTTGTTACCTGTATAAGTAAACTACCTACAGTAAAACCTATAGACATTATGTAATCAGCTTTAAATTTGAAATAAATCTATTCCAGTGGATCCACGAATAACTTCTAATCCCTTCAAAATTTCACATGCAATTTCACAACTCTGCCAGACGGGTCCGCCTGACCTTTCGCCACAAAAGTCTAACTGGCGATCTAGATTCGTGGGACAGATAAACGCATACATCGGGCACGCCTCGCCTTGCGACATCCCAGCTTTTAGTTTTGTAATGTTATCGATAAAGCTATACGTCTTTGTACTCCTGTTGTAATAAATTTTGTGAGTGATATTTCTACAGTTGTACAATGAAAACAGTTTTTATACATAAAGTAAGTTGAGTAGACCATGTTCCTTTGATAACCATCTATAAAGAGTCATAAGTTTTCTAAAACAAAGATTGCTATCAACATGTTGCACAGTTTTCATAGAGTTACTCCAACTAAACTGTTTTAGAATATTAAATATAGATAAAAAGACCTCAAACGAGACTTTAATCCGAATTGATTGGTTTGGAAATATACCTAGACTTTGGAAATTAAAATAATACGTAGAGACTAAGATTACACTCTATCCCAAGTCCAAGTCAAAACAAGAGAAAGAAATATATCACGAAATACAATATTTGAAGTCTTACAGTTATCATCACCAGGCTATTAATATGCCCGCTGCTCAGACCTTAAATCGAATAGGAAAATTGAACCACGCATGATCCACCACGCCGGCCCTTTGCGGATTGGTGGGTGTTAACGACTGCAGATGGAGCTAGGAGCAATGCTTTAACGTACTTTCCGAAGCATGGAAGAGCTCGAGATCAAACATCTTTGTTCACCCATCCTAATAACCGGCCCTTGTGAAAGTTACTTAACAACCGTGTCGCATACCGCGCTAATCAATAAGCCATTGAGCTCATCTATAATTTCAATATACTCAGCAATATTTCATATTTCGCTACCATTGGGTAATTATCAATTATATTCAAATAGACGTCTATTTGAATATAAACCCATTAGCTAGTTTCCTTCAGGTAACTTAATAATTACCGCAAATGGTTGAAACATAAAATCAATACTCTCTGATTAATATGTTTGTTTCGCGAACTCTAATTGATAATTACGCGTGTTATACGCAAAATTTCTCCGTATTTGAAGATTATGAAACAGAATTGAGTTAACATTCAAACAGACGTTAATTCCTATATAATTAGTTCATATCTTTAGTTGTAACGAATCCCAAACTCATTAGCGCAAACTAGTCGTAATACTACAATCGTATCTAATATGGTTCTGTAAGTGTATTTTAGAGAAAATTGCAAATCCAAAATATTTGAAATGAAAACCTCTTTGGCAACTTAAGAAAAAAATGTTCCCAATTCTTCTGTATATTTTGTATATTTCTAAAACGGGAACCTTATTACTAAGACTCCGTTGTCTACCCGTCTGTCTGTCTCATGAACCGTGAAAGTTAGACAGTTGAAATTTTCACAGTTTATTTCTGTTGCCGATTCAACAACAAATACTAAAAACCAGAATTAAATAAATATTAATAAATATTTATTTAATTCTGGTTTTTAGTTTTATTATAAGTACTTAATTATAATACTTCAATATTTAATGGGGTCCAATAAAACAAACGGAAGGTAGAAAGTAGAAGGTAGAGTTCCCCTTCGTATGCGAGTCCGATCCTCCATTGGCACCAGCCAAAATAGGATAAAAAATAAATATAAACGGTGCTAAAAAATAAATAAAAGAGTTTTTATTTTGTATTGACCTTCAGTGAATCTCATTGTAATTTCCAATAGATAATTTGGAAACTATTCTTTATTTCATCGTACACAATAAATTCCACAAAATAATAATATGCCTATCTATAATGATTACTATGACGATAAATCAAACATTCTACCTAGTTAATTGTTAGTATAATTGGAGTTTCAAACCTATAACCATACCTTTACTTTCTAATTAATAATTTATGTGTCTAGAAATATTTTGATTACAGAAAATTTATGCTCTTCTTGAAAATGTACATGTAAAATCAAAATAATATTAATTTTAATTGACAAGTCAGTGTGGAATTTCCCAAGTAAATCGGCACTGCGAGACTTTATGTGTTTATCTATTAATAAAATCTAGTACCATATCTCACGTGCGAGACAAGCTGAACTAGATGTATAAATTAAAGCGGCATTTCATACGAGCACAGTAACTGCATATTACAAAATCGAAATACGTATTGCTTTGCTGCCTCGCAAAAATACTGTGACGACAATTGTACAAAAAACGATATAAAAACCATTGCACTTTCAATATTAATCTTAAATTAAAATTAATAAAAAAATAGAACAGACTTCAAACTTTAAAAACGTGAAAAATAAAACTTATCGCAAAAAATGACTTATTCAAGAAAATACTATTGATGTCGGGCGCCTATTATTTAATTATTAATTATGGCATAATATAACCTTATTTTTAAAGTAAGGTACCTTCACTAGTTGTGTCGTCTACGAAATGTTATAAAAAGTTACATCTGTGACGACAACTTTTTAATTACGCATAATTATATACTTTAGACATCATAATGACTAGGATTCCTAACTACACGTTTCAATAATTGTGAGAAACTATTTCAAATTGTAGCACCGGTTGATAAAATGTAACAGCAGTTAACATGTTAAGAAATAGTGACAGTACCTGAATAATTTATAAGAAAATAACATTTCATCATCATCATCAGCCCTTTTACGTCCCCACTGCAGGGGCTCAGGCCTTCCTTAATGATGGTTAAGGAGGATGGGCCATGACCCTCCACGCTGGCCCAATGCGGATTGGAGGGTAATAACATTTAACATAAAAAAACAAATAACATTTAATAAATGATAAATAGGTAGCTATGGCTTGACTGTATGTATAGGTTATCCCTTTGCTTTTGTGATTGAAATAAACAAAACTCATATACAATTTGAACAGGGAGAATGGGCCATGACCCACCACGCGGGCGCAGCGTAGATTTGCGGGTATTAACGAGCAGATGTAACAGGGAGAAACGTGAAACGTTCCGAAGCACGGAGGAGCTCAAGATAATTAAATTTTTGATCATTCATCCTTTTACCGGTCATTGTGAAAGTTGCTTAACAACCATACCGCAGACCAAGCGCGCTAGCCACTGACGCCATCAACCTCCTCAAACTCAAATATACTATTGCTATTCTCAATACATTTGTAATATTCTAATTTATTCTAATATTGGACATATAACAAATTACCTCTATTCGGAAGTTATTATGCAAACAAAGCATTATTATGGAAATTATAATACAACCCTGACCTTAGACAATATAGTTTTTAATAGCCGACGAGGTATCTGTAATCCTACTCCGTAACGAATATATAATTAATTGGGCACTATTTATTTGCTTTCTTGTGTTGTTTCAATATTATATAAATAAAATTCAAAGAGAGAACATGCAACTATTATAATACCTTTTTCGTATTTCTAAGCTCATCATTATAGATATAGAAATACAAACACATAGTAGTATTATTCGTAAAACCATTTGATCAATGATTTGCATTTGAAATGTTACAAAATTATTGTACGTGCTAAAATATTCAAGACTTATTCAAGTTTCATTCTTGAATAATGTTAAATAACTTTATAGATTTCCATTAATCATTTTGGTTAATAAATGCCATACATGCCCTTAATAACTGAAACTAGTTTGCTACAAAAACCGTTTTCATTCAGTTTTTAAAGCAATTATGGGATAACTTGCCCAATTGCAGCTTTGTAGAATGCAAGGATTATGAACTAACATTAATAATGCATACGTCATGAAAAATTTATTTTTTAATGTTTTAATTTTCAATAACTGTATAAGTACATTGTACTGTTATGGTCTTTATATATTTTAATGATCATATACCCATTTATTACCAATAGATAATGTTATTTATATAATTATTTATAAACAGAATAGAAAATATACCAACCTAACTAGAAGTTTTAAAATGATGAGTTTTATCGGGTTAAAAATTAGCATAACCTGTTCACTCTTATCTTAAATAGGTCTGGGTCATATGCACTTACAAATTATACACATAGAAACTTCTCAAAAATGGTAGACCACTTTCTAGGCTGACTGTATCACACTCCGTTGCGACCTGTAAACATAACACACTTTCCCGTTTATAAAATTATAATAATTCTATATATTATATATGCAGTTCGATAAATGTACTTAGATAGTTTATAAATAGAAACAAATAAAATTATTATAAACCTAGATATGTATTTACTTGTACTTAGAATATGAATCTAAATTAAATTGCGTTGGCAACTATTATTCCGCAATTGTAATTAATATATTAAACACTTTTTTGTTGGTCAAGATCCACAAAGGATTGCTATTATACAGAGAATTGATTAGTCAGAATGTAAAGGTTATATTAACGCAATATTCCTTTTAGCACAAAAAAGCTATGCAATACCACTCTCCTAAAATTGTGGTACGCCTCAATTGTTTCACTTATTTTGTAATAAAGTGGTCCTTCTTTTGTAATATTACGCTTTTTAGATATTAATAGCAGACAATGATGCGTACTTTATAATTTTAAAATTTGAGTAACTTGATAAAAATGAATTTCAACTTACTCATACGGCTGACTTATAATTTACTCGTTACTTTCTTGATAAAATGTATCAAGACAGACAAGACAAGACAAGAATTTAGACTGGTGATGATGAGAGTACATCTGTTTATAACTGTTAAATAAAATTAAAACATCAATACGTTGATAGTAGAGTTAAAGATCAATTTAATGAGTCTATTTATGTTCCAATTGCTGGCACAGATCTCTCTAGATGGAATCAAATAGTTAAAACAAACAAAAAGTAGCCCAATATGAGGGCGCAGTGTAGATTGCTGATTGGTACAGCGCCAATGAGCTGGAGATAATAACTTTTTGGACACTCATCCTATGATCAGCTTCTGCAAAAGTTGCTTAACTTCCACGTCGTAGATTAGATGGCCTCCTCACGAACGAACTATCGTCGTAATATTCGCAAAGCTATCGTATCCTATGGCTAGAGAGTTAGGAGGTCGCACACCAGGACTCTCCGCTGCGAGGACCTATACTGATTTACAGGTCAAGGTGTGGACGGCTGACCTGGTCAAACTTACGGTGTACCTCGGATGGATGAACCCGGTACCCTGCAAGGAGGCGCCGGACCGAGATCTGATCTGCTCTGATGGTAAGTAAGATGTGGCCTAAGATGGCATATTCTTACCCAGGAAGTGCCTATTCACTCAGATCTTGAAACAGATTATAATAATTAGGGAATACATGACCAGGCGTGAGTAGCTCGATGACGTAGTGGATAAGCGCCGCGGCCCGCGATCGTTGGCGTTAAGCAACTTTCGCAAGGGTCGATCACGGGATGGGTGACCAAAAAATTATTATCTCGAGCTACTCCGTGCTTCAGAAGGCTCGTTAAGCCTTTGATCCCAGCTGCATTTGCAGTCGTTAATACCCTCCAATCCACATTGGGCCAGCGTGGAAGGTCATGGCCCATCCTCCTTAACCATCCATAAGGAAGGCCTGAGCCCCTGCAGAGGGGATGTAAAAAGGCTTAGTGTAAGCTAGTGAGATGTCGAAAATGTACGCATGGTAAGCCAAACTGCGTCTTATACTCCGACGATGGAACGGGGCTGGTGGAATCAAATCATGGCGTTCCTTCGCATATTTACCAAAGTGCAGTATACGAGGGTCAAACTGAAAGTTCTTAGAAAATCAAAAACTGATTACATTAGCCAGTTATTAGTTTTATTATATCTTTTCAAAATATTGTCCATTCACGTCAATACACCGCTGCATGCGATGGAACCACTGGGAAAAGCACTTTGCCCACTCGTCCTTAGGGGTCTCTTCAATGGCATCGCGATACGCAGCCACCGCTTCTTCAGCATTCATAAACCGCTTTCCTTTAAGTTTTTCTTTAATTTTTGGAAATAAATAAAAATCACAAGGCGCGAGGTCGGGGCTATACGGCGGGTGACCCAGTAATTCAACGTTTGATGTCGCCAAATAGTCGATCGTTCGCTTGGCGGTGTGCGACGAGGCGTTGTCGTGGTGAAGGAGGATCCTACTGCGAGGTCGTTTCTCTCGAACTTTTTCCAAGACAAGTGGCAAACAATTGGTAGTGTACCATTCTGCAGAAACTGTTTTTTGATCCTCTAACACAATTGTTGCAAAATGACCTATCCTTCCAAAGAACGAGGCCACCATTTTTTTTCCCGCACTTCGATCTCTCTTCACTTTAGTTGGCAACTCCTCGAAAGGAAACACCCACTGAGCAGATTGTCTTTTGGTTTTAGGATCATAACAGTAAATCCAGCTTTCGTCACCTGTTAGTATGTCGAACACAGCATTTGAGCCACCTCCGTTAAATTTTTCAATCATTTTACGACACCAATCCACACGATGGAGTTTTTGAGCCTCAGTCAAATTATGAGGTATCCACCGGGCGCAAAGCTTCCTGACCGCTAAATGTTCGTGGAGGATTTTGTGCACTTGACTCATACCGATGCCTAAGCTTGTCCGAATCTGTTGATAGGTCACTCTTTTGTCAGTCTCTATCATACGCCGCACAACACAGATGTTATCTTCAGTCGTCGCCGTAGAAGGCCGTCCCTCACGTAAATCATCAGTGAGATTAGTGCGACCACGTTTAAACTCATTAAACCAGTTGTAAACAGTCGCATGAGATGGGGCTTCATCGTGAAAGGCCAATCGTAGTCTATCATAACTTTCTTGTTGACTTAAATGACATCGAAAGTCATAAAAAATCATTGCACGAAAATTTTCTCGTGTTAAATTCATGATGACGTGACACAGACAATTTTCAATTTGCCGCCAAATCGTAAAACAAATGACAAATGAATGAAATATATACTCAGTAATATTGGCAAAGAGTTATATTTTCAAATTTTAGAATTATTTTTTTATTATATTGTTTATAAGTGGCCAGTTCTAAGAACTTTCAGTTTGACCCTCGTATAAAACACCGACAGATCAAAAACCCTGCGCCGATGCTAGAAGTTCTAAAATCCGCCATCAATCGCTAGAGTCGCTTTTCTAATTAGACTTTTTTCTCGATTTTCAATCGCATCCCAAGCGGCCAACTGATATATATTTAGTAGAGCCATTTCAAAGGTGGTAGCAGTACTCCATGCAAGGACGAATCTTAGCTTTGTACAGTAACTAAAATATAACTTCTGACCTAATTAATTTACATCGCAAGTGACTCACGACTGCGACTATTTCACAGATGAATCCTTGCTATAGTGTGACGTGTTGAATTGCAGCAATTTTTCTTGCTAATTAGACGTTTCGCAATAAAGACATAAACTAGCAAAGAGCTCACAAATGACGACCTCAATTAAACAAATTAGTTTAAAATTAAAATGTAATATACAAACATTTGAATTATAACAGCACTTAATGTTTCGCCCTGCAATATTAATGATGAAATTTTCAACACCTGTAAGTCATCCTTCATTTGCACAAACGGTAGGTCCTATGAGTAAATGAATGACAAGGTGACAGATAAACCCCGTAAGAAGTACAAAAAAGGGCCATCATTTAGACTCAGCAACCCAATGCAGATTTATGGGCTGGACCAAAGACTTAACGTGGAAATTGATCAGCCACCCAATGACCGATATTTTCGAAGTAATCGCATTAAATAATTGTGATTTAACTTTATTCGTATTTATGTTAATATATTGAGAAATAAATAAGAAAATACCACAAAAGGTTCAAACCGAGAATAGCATGTATTGTTTTTTTTTATAAAAATAAAGCTGTTCAATGAAGTACATAAAATAGAAATAAAATTTATTCGATACTACTACTACTAAATAACAATACTCAGTTATTTTTAATAACATAACCCCGTCAAGAGATTGCATCAGATAGCTGTAAAGGCAACTTGTTATCAACAGTAACCTCCAAATACAGCAGCCATGCCGGCGCCTACAAGTTTATGAGCCATACCGTTATTTTGACGCCATATTGATATCGCCAGGATTTTTACTATATTGGACTGGAAAGTAACATTAATGTCATGTCAGCTTTGTACTTTCAGAGTACTACTACACGAAGACCTTCCTCGGAGTACACAACGTAACACGATGTCCAGTTATATTCTTCCAGCCACTGCTATCTACATTTCTGAGCTCGTCCATCCATCTTGCCTGGGCGGTAGATACTACGTTTGATGAAAGGTGTCCTCCATTCGAAAACGTAGTCCACCTCTTTTTCACTCTGCGCCAGATGTGGCTAGCTACCACTTAAGCTTGTACATTTCTTAAGATGCATCACTTTTTTTCGGTACAAGTCTTCATGCATTGTAGCAGTGAGGACAAAAAGATACATACTATGCAGTTTCCTAAATGCTGCTCAGCTCAAATGGACCCTTCTATAAAGTAACAAACAGAAAACTATATTATTATCAACAACATTTATAAATGAACATTTCAACAATAATAAATTCTGGGTTGAAATTATTATTGTAACAAGTATAGGTATACATTTAATGTCAACTTGTAATTTAATTCAATTTTAGTATCGAACCAAATAATTTAAACAGGAACGATGGGCTATAAATATTCAAAACGAAAGTTAATCATAGGCATAGCCCCCGTCCAAGATTCATTCTGTGGAAAACCTTAAATTTACCTTTCCGTCAAAGTTTTAACGAAGAGCGCCTTGAGTGTTGAAATTTACATTGAAGGGTTTTGGGCTCATTTACACGGCACGAAAATTTTCTCGACAGGCCATGATGAAATCGGCAAGTACGTACAGTATTTAAATTTGCCCTTATAATTGTAATGAAAAAATAATGAACTTAATAAGACCAGATATAAGAGTAACTATAGATATAATCATAAATTTATAAATACACTACGCAAAATAAATATTATGCATGTTGTTTTATTAGTAAAAGATTGTACAATTTTGTTGTATTATTGTGTCAACTGTCAACCTAATAAATAAGAAAAAAATATTGAGTGTATGTGGTTTGAATGCATGATAAAATTCGTGTCGTGTAAACGTACCTTTAGAACTTACTGTCATTAATTTAATTGTATTGAATGACAATTGAATATTGACATTGACGTCGGCATAAAAAGTTATTCTGGCACTGTGGGAGATTCGGATCAGACAGGAAGATTTAAAAAGTAAAAAATATAATTATAAAGATCACCTGTGTAATCAATATTATAGAAAATCTTGGCTTTACAATTTATTTACCCGCAGAAGCATATGAATTATCTGTTAAATAACTTTTTAAATTAATTACTGACAATTACTTTTTAATAAATCTAATATTTTTTCTTTATAATATTACATACGTTTAGATATCGAGTATAAATCTAAATTTAAATAAAAATGTTACGGCCAAGTACGCCATAATAATACTCCACTTTTCATACAACTGTAAAATTTGGCGAGTAGCATTGTTTTATAGTACAATTTCAAGCAAGAAATCTGAATACCAAACATTAAAAAATATAAGTAGTTTATGGTGAATCAAAATTCAGAAATGCATACATTTTAGTTATTTTTGCGATGTATACATTCTTATTTATTATTAATACAGAACCGTCCAGTAGCGAGTGAGACTCGCTCTTGGTCAGTTCTTTTCTTTTTCGAGAACTAACGTACGTTTGCACACAATGACCGAACGTATTCAAACTTCACATGGCTATTATGCCGACATTGTCATACCGACCATATCAGAAATCGTCTTGCTATTAATATTCGCCCACGAAACATGACAGGGCACTTTTTCAAAAAATATAGTCCAAGGCGAAGATCGTGACGTGTGAAGTTGACTCGCTTGAGATATCGTCGCGGCAACATACACGTATCGGTGCTATCAGCTAAGTTATTAATATCATTATATAATTATTTAATTGTCTTTTTTTTTGCATTGAAATAGGCTTCATGGCTTCATCTATTTGAAAAATTCTTTCACTTACGGGAAACTTCACGTATATAGGCTATAATATCCGTGGACAAGGAAACCGCTGGGTGCGGGAGGCGCAGGACCGATCGCTTTGGAGATGTTTGGGGAAGGCGTATGCCCAGCAGTGGACGTCTCTCGGCTGAATTGATGATGATGATGATGATGATCCGCGGACGAAGCCCCGAGAAAAGAGCCTCAAACTCTACTTCGAGCACAGCGTTATCATGACACACCATAGAGCTTCGATGAAAAAAAAACCTTTATTTTAAGATATGTTTTATTTGATTAAACCTCTACGCTGTGACAGCACTGTGATCGACGTTCGGGTTCAAGGCTGACTCCATTACAGAATAACACTGCAGCTTATAATAATTGACGTAATAGTCGATAATCTTTATCTATAATTAAAAGTTACGTCATACGCGGGTGACATATATAATATGTGCGGGAAAACAGCTAGTACTTTATATATTAATAAACATTTCTGTTTTTCCTCTATAACAAAACCTACAAAAGAGTTACAAATTAACAATTAATTTCGTTTATACTGTCCTTTGTAAACTTATAAATATACCTAATATTTCATTCAATTCATAATTGATTAATAAATAGGCGCTTAATTTAATAAGTACTAAGCGAAACAATAACAAGACATTGCTATCATTAGAGTAATGGAGCATAAAGATTTAACAATGAATGCAATGTTCTTGAACTTAAAAAGAGGTGTTCCCGGATGAATAATAATCGTATCTACATAATAAATGTCTGCTCTTACATTAAACATGTTTAATATCATTAAGATCTGAATTAATATATTTAACTATCGGCAATCTATGATAATTTTATAAAGACGAAAGCTTTGATTGTTTGTTTGTATTAAATAGGTTCCGAAACTATTATTTTAAAAATTCTTTCACCTAAGGGAAGTTTTATTATATTTCACCTAGAGGAAGCTACACCATAAGCGGGTAACATAGACTATAATTTATGCGGATAAAATCTCGATAAAAAAGCTAGTAGGTATAATATATTTATGCGAACCATATGTAGATATTTTTATACAAATGTTTAGCTGCCATATCTCAGTACCTATACTAAAAGCTAGCTTGCTTTCCGACAGAGATTTCACCCGTATCCACTACCACTACCAGCCCTTTTATGTCCCCACTGCAGGGGCTCAGGCCTTCCTTATGGATGGTTAAGGAGGAGCGACAGAGATTTCACCCGTATGGTCATTAGGGAATTGATTAGTGGGATAAAAGTACCTCACGTCCAAACTTAGAATTTAATTTAATGATTAATTATAAGTCATTTATTTCAAGCATTGACATTCATATAGACAATCGTCAGTTTAAAATAAATAAAATTACATTATACAAATAAATAAAATTTAAAATTAAAATATGCAATAACAAAATATAATCAAATCATCGTCAAATCATAAAATCATTCGACAAAACGTAAAAATATCACAACAATCAATTAAAATCGTATTAAAAATTAAAACAAAGTAAAAAGAGAATATTCAAATTATACAAGCCCATTAATAGATTATATATAATTTCTCATAAATTACATATTATCATTTTACCTGAATCATAAATTGATAATATAATTACATTGTTGGTTTCTCTAATTCGGTCTTTAATTCAGTATTTCTTCGGACGATGTAGTCTCCCGTAGGTAAAAGAATTCTTAAAATCGCTACAGTAGTTTCGGAACCTATTCGTTGCAAGCGAACAAACAAACAAAAAATGATATCTTTCCTCTTTATAATATCAGTATAGACTTACTGTCAGCGAACATATTTACGAAGTAATTTTTTTAAACAAATATTAGCTTTAATCACGTTGCTACTTTTGGAATTCCTATTGTACACTAAGGTTAATGACCGTTTTTTGTTAAAACACCTCTACTTTTTTACCCGGCTACGGCGAAGCGAACAGGAGAGTTATAATTTTGGCCCGTATGTATGCAAGAATGCTCATCTGTTTTCTGATATCTTCCATATTTTCGTCTTAGTTATCCGCGTACTTTATGTGACGTTACATTAAATTGGCAACAGCGCCCTCTAGTGAGCATAAAGTAAGAAACTAAAAAAATGAATTATTCAAATAATCTGTGTAGGGTATCAAATGAAAGAGCTTAATTAGCAAATTTCAAATATATTATATATATATATATATATATATATACATATTGATAGCATTTGCTTAAATACGCCCGAAAATACATTAAATTAAAAAAATAAGTTCGTAAACTAAAACCCAACTACAGCTAAATCGTGCTGTAAAAAGTTTAAAACAACAATTAAATAAACATAAAAATTAAAGAAAATACTTTCTTTTAAAAATACTTAGCCAAATGAAATTGAACGCTAATAACAAAATTTTCCTGTACATACAGTAACACTTTAAAAATCTTATAATGAGTAAAATTTCTAACATTCGTGTTACAAAATAATATCATGCATTACCACAAGCAATCAGACTTCATAAAGCAGCAACCATTGAGTGCGTTATCCAAAATTATGCGTTGTCTTCAATATTTTGCTCGAGTAAAAAGCTATATCGCATTGACCCACATGGTGGAAGGCCAAATAAATGTCACCAGGACCTTTGCGATGAGAAAAACACCTGCCCAACGAAACCCGATTCGGTAAGACGCTGCGTTATAAAATGTAATATCTTCAGATTGTAATTTTTGGCATTTTTTGTTTTACTCCATAATCATATCGCTTACAAGAGCGCCGATATCAGGAACTCATAAAATATAAGGTATGTATACATAGTAGCAATGCCATTATTAGCGATCATTCTGATTTAATGACCGTGAAAGTTTAAAACAATAAAAGACATATAACAATTTTGTGATGTAAATTGTTTAAAAAAATAACTAACTTAGGTTATTATTTTTTAATAAATAAATACTTCTAACATTCGTAACGACGAAATTGAGAAAAGGTAAGTACATAGCATAATTATGCATTTAAAAACAAAATACCAGTCGTTATTTCAGTGATTAGTTTATTTATTGTGAAAATAAATATAGTAATAATATTTTGATTAATTTTGCTTTCACAATGCCTTACTGAAAAATATTCTTAAGTAATTTAATTACACATTTATTTTTTTATATAAATATGTTATTTCTGTACTTTGATTTCAATTGTCGCAAATCATACATATTATTTATTTTGATAAAATATGAATTTTCTCAGTTATGTCTTTTTAATACTCGGGGACGACCGCCTTAGTTACACAACATACGCTAATGTAAACTAGTGCAACTAGAGTAATTATAACCTGCGTTGAGATTAAGCATCTATAAACTGTTTGATATTGACATTCGTTTTACATGAAAAATGTTAATTGCATAAGAAATACGATTATAACTTTGACGCTATGTATATTAGAATTATTTACAAAACCCGCTTTAAGAAAAGAGATCTATTTTCATTAGTTCGTTGGAACTATATTAAAATTTTATTACGTTGATTAGTATTTTTGGTCAGCTATTTATTTTTATTTTTTTACATGTAACAGTCTGTGATCTCTCTTTTTTAAAGATATTCATGATCAATTATCGTTAATTGGAAATGTCTAAGGCAAGTTTTAGACGCAATCATTTTTACAAGCTACTTATAAAAGTCAAACGAAAGAGTTGAATGCTAACTGAAATCTTCCGATGGATTAAACAAAGTTTTTTATTATGTTTCTTGCTCATTCAAATCACCATTCGTTCCAAGAAGCGATTGCATCTATCAAAGTTACATTATTCTATGAATCGCTATCTCAATACTATAACTTTAACAAGGATAGCCACAGAATATGAAATTAAATAATTAATCCACTGGTCTCCGGTATACTGCGTTGCTGTTGTTAATCGTAAAAGATATTTAAATAACTCCCAAACAGTGCTATTAATAAACAAGGTTTAACGTCAAAGTAAATTTACGCTAAAATTGCAATTTTAATATTGGTCCGAATTGATATGATACAGAGAATAAGCAAACGTACTTCCTTCTAGAAGTAATATTACACCCGTAGAATCTAGTGCTAGGTTAATCTTTGCTAAGTCTCTGTTTAATAATATGAATTTTGACTAATACTTAGTGCAGTCTCAGCGTAAATATAATCCAACGCGAAACCTTCTTTATTAATAATATTGTATCAATAATATCAGTATCCAAATAGTGAAGTATGAACACAATCGCAAAGTTATTTTCTGAACTCGAACTCAACATTGCTGTTCACACTTTAATCGATCTTAACTTTTAAGTGATAAATTACGACGCCACAATTCCCGTCAATGGAAAATTGAACCTTAGGGTAAATAGAATAAAGTGTTTTTAAAATATTTAAATGTACATTACTTCGAGTGGCGTCGAATACTCGGAATTCGTAAATAAAAATACCTTTTTCTCTTGACCAATATAATAGATACTAAAGAGAAATATTTTGAGACACGTTACTACCTCATTATAATTGTATCTATTGTTCTATATACGTTAGCTATTCTATTCTCATTTCAAGGTTTTGGAAATAATTATTGCTATTAAAAATCTTGACTCATGTCATGTACTGAGAATAAGATTACGAATCAAGTTTTAAAGAACTCTATCATTATTATGCATATATATTAAAGAAAATACAAATTGAGAAATTTCATTTTTCTCCTTCATCAATGCTCAGGGTTGTGACCCTACTGAATGACTCTTTCGTGGATTATTCTGCGCAATCTTATCCTATCCTGGCGTTATGGATGGTCTCTTTCGTGTCGAGTGTGATGTGATTGAGTAGTGAGTTTAAGTTTTGAAATTTGTAAATGGATATTTAGTAAATGTAATTTGGATGGCGAGTAGCTCGGTGGCGTAGTGGAATACCGCGACCAGTGATCGTTGTTGTTAAGCAACTTTCGCAACAGTCACGGGATGGGTGACCAAAAAATTATTATCTCATGCTAGTCCGTGCTTAGGAAGGCACGTTAAGCCGTTGGTCCCAGCAGCAAGTCGTTAATACCCTCCAATACGCATAGGCCAGCGGAAAGTCATGGCTAGTTCCTTAACCATCCATAAGGAGCCCTTGCAGTGGAGACGTAAAAGGGCTGATGATAATGCAGATTTGTAGTATTTGATAGTTAATTAGTTTGAAACTCACACAGCTAGGGCACTGTGACGGTTTCCGGAAGATGAAGCCCTCTGATCTGATCAACGCAAAGGATTTCTTGCTTGCTTCGTTGTAATAAAACCTTTTAATTATAGTGCAATTTTACTTCTTGGTATATTCAAGGTAAATGATTAATGTGTAAGTAACCTTAATAACTACTTAATAAGTAAATCGTTACACTTTAAAATATTTAAGTTATTTATTTAATAGCTTTAGAATGGATATGTTAGCCTTAAATTACTCCAACCTCTGATAAGGTTTTTTTTTTATTGCTATAATAAAAAATGTACTAATAAAGAAAAATGTTTGAATATATTAACCATGGACAGTGTCTTTTAATATTATCAAAAAAAAGTAGACAGAGATAATAAAAGTTTTTAATAAATTACCTTTTTTTAATATATTAAATTCCGCTTCGCATACCGAATATACTTACAACTACTACATCGAGCTCCTTGTCCAAAATCGTTTAATCATAAATCTTCATCAGCCCTTTTACAATCCCACTGCAGGGACTCAGGCCTTCCTTATGGATGATTAAGAAGGATGAACTGTGACCCTCCACGTTGTCCCAATGCGGATTGGAGGATATTAACAACTGCAAATGCAAGCGGGAAGAACGGCTTAACGTGCCTTTTCTTAAGCACGGAGTAGCTCGAGATAAAAACTTTTTGGTCACCAATATTAAATATTAGTAATAATGAATAAATTAATTTATGTAATATTTCAAAAAGTTATCGGCCTTGACATTTTATGAAATTATTATCAAGCTAGTTTTCATATAGTACTAAAGTGTTTCTCGATAGACAATAGATATTAAACTGCTATAAGGAACTAAATGAACGTTAAGATAATTATCAACGAGCATTCAATTGATTTTGAAGAATACGTGACTCGACGGAGCGTTTCGAGTTAATCTTATCTAGATAGATCTGATTGTAAAATTAAATTAAATTAGTGTTGTTTATAACGTTGAATGAGTTTGAAATAATCGTGGAATAAAAAGAAAATTTCATCATCATCAGCCTATTAATGTCGCCAATGCTGGAGCACAGGCCTTCTCTATTGATTAAATGAAATCAGGAGAAGGGGCCATGACCCACCACCGGGCGATTGTTAACGACTGATTGAACAGGTGCAGCATGGGCTAACAGCTTAACGTGCCTCCTGGTGCACGGAAGAGCTCGACATATATAAGGTAATGTCACCTAATAAGGCCCAATGTTTTTTATCACTGGAGTGCAAAAACCTCAACCTTGACGAACGTTTTGTAACCTGCCTCTGCCTCTAATGGTCAGTCGATGCAGAACTGTAATTGAAACGCATTCTTGTTCGCTATTTTACATCCCAGCTGACATAACAAGTGGGCCTTATTAGGCGAAATTACCTTACGATGACATAATTCGGCTTCTTTCAAAGGGGCTTTTCGCTATGCTGCTTCCAAAATATGGAACAACATCCCGCCCTTAAAAGCTATAAAGTAGAGCGTTGGTTTTCAAATAAAAAATAAAAATAGGATGCTCTTATAGCGATGGGTATATATAATTCAAATAGTTTGTATAGGTATATAGCAGTTTTTTGTAATAGATTGATAATTCATTTCCAAAAATTACTCAATATTTAATACTATTTTTTACTATTATTACATTAGTCTCAATAGACTAATGTAATGATATTTTGATTAATTTTGCATTGAAAATTATTCTCTCATCCTCTCTCATGATTCCCATCTCAGGGTGCCAGGGACCAAGTGGATTTTTTAAGCATTTTGTATTAAGAATAATGTAATAATAATTTAATTAACTACTATTTTAAATGCTTTTTTTTGTAATGTAATCTCTTTCTTTGATTCTGTCTGTTGATTGTAGGAGGTTTTTATGTCGACGACAATTGAAAATTAATGTCAGGTTTGGCAATCTGAATTGGCAGCTTACTTCGGTGCAACGTGTGACGCATTTTTGTATTGTAATAAATTATTGTAATTGGTGAATATTATAAAATGTATATTATATAATGTTTATTTATTTGCGCACCGAAATAAATACATTTTCTTTCTTCTATTTGCTTCAGATAATTTTTGAGTGCTCCTCAAACGTTAATCAAAGAAAGATGCATAACTTGTTTATCCTTCTTTATGATTAGGACTTCTGAAACTTTTTAGACGCAGTTTAATTGAAAAAAGATCCTGATCCTGATCAGATCATCGGTCAATCAATTGTAGGACGCTCCTCGCTCCACGGACGTCCTCACTACGCTCCATTTCCCAATACTCAGTCACCACGCGAGAACATTACTTCCCTAACGGCTATCTGGCCTATGAGCTATGTGATCAGCACATAGTTCGGACTACTATGTATTTTGTTTTGTCTGGGGAATTCTAGATAGATCTTGGACTCACGAATCTTATGTGGGATAAGATAAATAAATATGGATTACGAAAAACTTTCAGTTGAATTTGAGAACTTCTCGTTTTTCGAAGTCGGTTAAACCTATAACTAAGTTAACGTCAGCTGAAATATAAACACTAATATATTAAATTCTGTTAATCGAAAAAATTTTGATCTCAATCTATATTTCTGTTTGAAAATTCCACATTTCTTGACTCTTGCGAGGGTCAGACTTCCTTTACGTTTGTATTAAAATAACTTTTTTGATTTCCCTTTTGTCACCCTTTGGCCAAAGAACAAAGAAAAATCCTCAATCTACAAGCGAAAGTTCAACCTTAAGACTGTGAATACAAGATTATTCAAACAAGCTTCTGTTACAAACGCCTACAATATAATTTTAATTTTACAGACCGTTCCTTTACTTTAGTGAAATATAACAATGAACTCCGAGATTCAAACTAAGGTTAATACTTCGGCAATGGAAATCGTAATCGGAACAAAAGTTTACAACAATTGAAATCTGCGATGATTCGAAAGCAATTTAGCTCAGTAAACAATAAATTCTTATTCGTTTCCCCCTATTTCAAACTCCGTTAACATCAAATATTACCTGACAGTACGAAATTTATCTTTCTCGGACCCCAGTAAAACTCTTTGATAAGTAAAATTTGTGTTTGTGTTAGCTTTAAAGAAATAAGGAATAATGATAGTCAAACATCGGTAAATAACGAAAATTCATGCTTCCTTTACGATGATTCAACGCTATTTTTTCTATCTCCAGGTTAACAGGAAAATGATAATAAAATACGATTATTTCCTTAATGTTTTTTGAAGATTCCATCTATGCACGATACCTTCTTTTCTAATGAAAATACGAATACTTTTTAGCTTGAGAAGAGAAATTTTCAATTCCTCTTAACGTGTATATTATATTTAGCGTAAGCTCCACGATATTTTTGTTAAAAGGAATATATTGACTAGTTTATTTTTACTTGTATTAGAAGATATAATCCAATTAATAAATAATACGAAAATTTTTGAGGATGGGTGTATGTAAGTTTGTTACTCTGTCACGTAAAAACTACTGAATGAATGTTGATCAAATTCTAAGCCTGAATTTAACATATACGCTACTTTTTATTTAAACGGTCTCTAGCAAATCTGCAAAGCTTTCAGGAAAGTAACGATGCGATATCAGTCTCTAGGCCAACGACCAAAAACAAAAGCGAGTCTATTTAAAAGCGCTTAAGGGTTAATAAAAAAGTGATCAAGCGCAGGAACACCTGGCATACTTCCAGGGTGATACGCGGCAGATGGCAATTAGAAGAGTTAATCTGTCCCCTCAGTGGTAAATATTGGCATTGCATTCAGGTTAGGCTGCGCGCCAACACAATGTTACCATCCGTAACTCATGACGCTGTTTTGAAGTTATGATGGCCATCTAAATTGCTATAAAATACCAATTTTCATTGTTATTCGGGTAGACCCAGATGACTATGATCGGTGGTTCAACCACATAACTTCCTTTGTATGAACTTTTAACTCCGATTGGACCCTATTAGAGGTGAGCCGTATTTACTACCGATTCATGTATTAATAATTTCTAAATACTTGATGCACTTTATCTTTATTTATTTCTTAAACTTTATTGACCAATATAAAGAAGGTACAAAAGGCGGATTTAATGCTAATTGCATTCTCTCCCCTTTGAAAAAGGAAGGAGTGGACTTTTTTATTTATTTTCTTTTTGTATTTCTATAAATTATATGATTTTCATTCTTACATTAAAATATTAGTGATTTATTTGCACGTACGCGTCATGCTCATGTTGTATTTTTCTCAATTTCATAATTTTATTTAACAGTGACGGAATAAGATTCTATAAACTCAAGACTAGAACATAGAAGAATTATATTCGAAGTATCATTGTAAGTACAAAAAGCCCTATTTCTGTATAAATAGGATATTCAAAATAATACTAACACGTCGTACGTAATAGGTACACAAAGCGGAGTAAGTATTTGAATCAATTATTCGATAATACAAGGATCTAGTAACGCAATCTTAATACTCAACACTAAAACCTATATTTTTTCGAGTAAAAATACATATATGAGTATCTTTCCGTTACTCGGCGTTCCAGTAAACAATGAGCTTGGAATATACTTACATATTTCGGGATTACTTAAATATGCATTGTCATAATATTTCAGAGGATCACATTAGCCACGCGACGACATCAATCACAGTCCACAATGGCTGTCTGGCCGAGTCCAAAACTCATAACCGTGTCGTATATAAAGGCTCTCTAAACAATGGAAAAGTATGTAAACCTATGTCTGCCTTTCGATATCCACAGCTCTTGCGTTCTCTGAAGTATATGCAAGTGTCGTTCGAAAAAGTAATGAGAATGCCTAAATTGAAAATATTAATATTTATATTCTCTGACGCACCCACAGTACTGCATGCTTCGTAGACAGTAATATAGATCATAACCGCCCAACGTTTCTAATTTTTTTTTAAGTTTGTTTAAAGTCTTGTTTTATTTATTTATACTATTGATGAAATTGATGAAAGATTTGATTATTTGCTATCATCGATAGGCTCCGAAACCACTCGACCAAATTTTTTTTTTACTCTAATGGAGCTACATCATATGCGGTGAACATAGTTTATATTTTATTCCGAAAACAGCAAATAAAAAGATGAAAATGGGAGTGGAAGTTTGTATAGGGAATTAAAAGGTAACCATAGTTACTATTGTTTTACTATCCAATTTGTCATTGTAATTAGTATCCGTGACATGATATGAATCGATATCCAAATTAACAGTTCCCTGGGTACAACGCGGCCGAAGCCGCTGGCGGAAAGCTAGATTCTTATATTTTTAATATCGTCGCAGCACGGATTTCCCTTCAAAAAAATCTTGTTGGTCGTTGAAACCTCGCTCAGATCCGATATAATTTCTTCGCTATCTTCTAATTTTGTATCGCTGTTGTTAAATTTTCATTGATCGTTGACCAACTAATAAGAATGACCCACAGAAATCGTCCGCACTCCGAATGCTGAAAAAATAGACAACAAAAATCATCCTGCGGACCCCACCGGGCAATGTAAATGAAAAATAGTCAACTTACTGATATCAAATCAATGCAACTGATTTAATATGTACGTAATAATTCAATCCATTATTAATTTAATTTCGGTAACATTCGCTCCCAACTTATTCGTGACTCCTAACATTTATTTTACCTAACACTGAAGGTAAAGATTTTTAAGTAGGTCGAATATCCTAGACACTTTGAAATGATGTCCGCCCACTATTATTAGTGTTCGTATAAATTGCGGTAGCCGTCAAATAGTACATTGAAATCCAACACGGTAATTTGGTAGCGAATCATTAAGATTTGCGTTAAGAAAATTGCGACTAACTCGGTTGCACAGACAGGTCATTAGGTACATGCAGTGAATAAACAGCCAGCTGGGCAAAACGGAACTTGTATTCGTGTCGTGTATGTAAAAGTATGGTGTGCAAAAAAGGCAGACTGTAATTTTTGAGAATAAGCTGCTACTTTATTTTGTACATGATCACTATCACCACTAACCTAATAAGTCGCCGCTTTAATATGAATGGAATCGAATATGGAGAATTAGTCACGACCATACCACGTGGGCTCCTTGTGGACAATGGGTGTTATCGACTGCAAATGCAGCCAGGAACGACATCTTAACGTGCCTTCCGAAGCACGAAGGAGCTCGAGATAAAAAATTTTAGGTCACCTATGACCGGTCATGGACCTACGGACCAACTCTGCTAATGTATAAGTAATAATAGCATATCGACAGAATCTAGACAATTTGCATTTTTCCGTTATATTTTCCACCTAAGGTCCAATATTATTAGTGAAATGTCGTCGTCACACATCAGTTGTAACAGATACGTTCCTTTAATTCCGTAAATTTAAGAGGATACGTTCCTTTAATATGCCGCGAATACAGAAAACGCGAATACGGGATTGCATCTAGTATATAATAATAGTGTATATGTTCAAAAGTTCCTAAATAAAAGCAATACGCATGTCAAATTAAATACAATTGAGGTAAGATTATTGAAGAAGTACCAATTAAAATCAATTTTTATTGTCAGCTTTAAATGAGAGTTTTTAAAAATTTCAGTCATGATCTTTTTCCCAGTTTTTAAAGATCTTTAATTTCAGATTCATAAATAAGTAACTGTAGCGTTCATAATGTAACTTTTTAATAAGTATTTTATGAATGCTACAACTAAAAAATACTTGATATTCTATTGAGATGCGTTTATTACGTACACATTAGCAAAATTGACCTGCTAGACCCTTGCGAAAGTTGCTAAACAACTGTATCACAGATCAAGCATACATAATAAATAGAATAAAATGTCTTTTAATTAATTGATGTTTTAAACTAACACAACTTTAATGGGTTAGAATGACTATCAACGAAATATATCGTTTCCTTAATACCTACAGATTATCACCATTTTCACCAGTATGTTGATGTACCTAATATTATGGCAGTAAATGAACAAAATATCTGCGTATGTAAAACAATTTATTATCAGCGATGGAAGATATCATATTTATCTGTATATTTCAGTATTTTCTCTTTCTTATTGCGTTAATAATATATCTGTTAATTACAAATTGATATTTGTATTTTATACATATAGAACATCTCTGATATTAAAAAAAAAACAATTAATGTATTTCAAAAATATAATACTTGATTTAAATAACAAAATAGTTTAGTTTGAATACTGATATTTGGTTACTAGCTATGCTGTTTTATGAAATACGGATAACGTTTTTGCTATCTGTACATCCGTTAAAATTGTTTGTGCATATACGAGGTCGATTGTAGAACGCAACTTAGTACTAAGTAATAAACGACACATAACGTTAACTAGCGACACTGAGATCTAAATAAGGCCTTCCTTACAGGTCTTCCACGCTGGCCCAATGCGGATTGGTTGTAACGACTGCAAATGCACTCGGACCAACGGCTTAACGTGTCTTCCGAAGCACATTGTAACTCAAGATAATAACTTTCTGGTCACCCATCCCGTGACCGACCTTTGCGAAACTTACTTAACAACATTGATCACGGGCCGCGGCGTTTATCCACTATGCTACTGCGCTACACTTTATAAAAATATTGCCCATTAAATCATCCAAATGTTTTGTAGATTTTAATATTCAAAAGTTTAATTGCCATCTAATTTAAGTTACTTAATAAGTACTTATCAGTACTTATTAATAATCCTCGAGCCATGTACGAATTAATGACTTCCCATCAAGAAAAAAATTCGTAACCTTCATTTGATATACAGTGTCAGTCAGTTAGTAAGTTATAAATTAACAGTATCATGGTATAATTAGACGACCTGCTAGGCTGAGTGGTTTGCACGCCGATTTCAAGGTGTCTTCAACCTTGTGGCCCTGTGTTCGATTCTCGGTCAGATAAAACAGATAACATTTGCTAGTTGGGCAGGGAGAAAGTGTATTTTGTAAACATTTTTCATTAAGAATATTATTATAAGATTAGAATAAGTGATTTAATATACAAATAATTATGTAATGGTAACCCATTACATAATTATTTGTATCCTAATCCCATTTAATTATGTTAAATAAATCAATAAATTTGTATTAACGAGTTGTCAATAATTCATTATTATTATCTTACTAATATTATAAAGTTTGTAGGTTTGGATGTCTGTTACCTCTTCACACAAAAACTACTGAACGGATTTAGATGAAATTTGGTTTATAGGCAATTCTTGATCTGGATTAACATATAGGCTACTTGTTATCCCGCTTAAAGGTTCCTTAGGGTTAGAAGTACGTCCAAGGCCTATTTTTGTGAACGCTGCCTAAAAGGTAAGAGACATACGAATACTTTCTAAAAAAACCCTTCCTGACCCGGAGTCCATTTCAATAGATTATATTATTTTATTATAAGACTTTATTTGAAGATTTTATTGTAATAAAATCCCAAGTAAATATAAAAATTCTATAAAAAGAACTAGATGACACTAATGTAGTCTTTATTTTTTCCGATTTAGCTTTCGTTTTTAATTTTGCGGTATTTCCAATAACTTAACTGAATGGGGAATTGTTAATCTAGCCAAATACAACAATTAGCTGTTTTCGTTAGATGACGCTACTGTGTTTTTAAAACTGGCGTATTTGTTTGTTAGATATTTGTAATTTTAACACAAGATTTCCTAATAAATTACATTTGACGTTTATTAAAACCGACTATTATAAGAGAACTAAAAACATGGGTAGTTGATAATTCTTTTTTTTATTCAGTAAATAAGTTTTTAAACAAAAGATAATGTTTGTAACACTTTAATTAAATGACATATAATAATTAATAACTTAGCACCTACAAATAGTTTAAGATATTGCATGCTGTTTAACTGTAGAATATTAGATACTTATTTTATATATTGTTATTGTTTCATGTAGTATGTAGTTGGTTAGACTACCTCATACTTCCATAATCTTTGCATTAAGTTTAAAAAAAATAAAACATTTTTTTCGCTTGCCAAAATAATTTTAATATTTTTCTTTGCTTACGTTAACAAGTCAAATGATTCTAAAAACTACAGAGGTTTTAATTAGTTAAACATTAATTATTTATTTTTGTGCTTAAATAACGTGAAACATTGTAATTAGCTTTTTTGTAGTAGTAACATAAATACATCATCTGTTAAAAATTCAAATGTCTAATTTTCAACGTGTCACCATGTATGAGGTCATGATAACCAATTGGATTTAATCAATATAGAATTGGTCTTTACAATATTTTAATTGAATCACAGTATCATATGTAGTGCGACCCGCAATCGTTGTTGTTAAGCGTCTTTCGTATGGGTCGGTCACGGGATGGGTAACCAAAAATGATCATCTCATGCTACTCTATGCTTCGAAGGAACGACTTCGGTCTCGACTGTATTTACAGTCGTTAATACCCTTCAATCCACATCGGGTCTGCGTGGAGTGTCATGGCCCACCCTTCTAAACCATCCATAAGGAAGGCCTGAGCACCTGCAGTGGGAACATAAAAGCGCTGATGATATTTATGGCCAAATAATAATAATAAATACTCTTTATTCCACAAACCATGTTAAAATTACATAGACAAACGTAAATCTTTACATAAAAACGTATAAGAGGCCTTGTCGCTAACCAGCAATTTCTTCCAGGCAACCTTCTATTGAATAGAAAAAACAAACATCAGAGGGCAGATTGTGCGTAAAACAAATAAAAATTTAATTCATACAAAATAAAACAAAAAACGTATATAAATAAAAGTTATATTTATCTACCTATTCAGTACTTATGAAAATGAAATAATTTAATTAACCTGCGATCAACATGGTAGAAAAAAAGATAGAAAAAATGGCGGCCACCAAAAAATTGCATCGCCTTTTTACATCTGAAAGTGTAATATTCACCCTGAAAAAATAACACGACCGTATATAGTGGGTTGACAGGGCTTCCCACTTAGCATCCTATGTATTATTGATGATCCTGAAGGCCGTCCCCGCATTAAACTTTCATTGGTTATCAACGTCGTGAGTGACACGATAATTATATAACATCCTAATATCCGAGATTTTGAATCCTTTATATAAAATATGCAACGGCAACTTAGAAGCCAGGAAATCATGAGTTGTGGCGCTTCATAAAACACTTTAAGAACTGCCGCTTTATAACGCCCGTTTTTATTAAACTTAGAACAAGGCACACCTAATCTTACGAATCGCCTTAGCTTATTTGTTTAATTCCATGTAAACATTTTTTCTTTTATATCTTGACACATTTGTGACCTGTCTTATTACGCAAATGCCTAGCGCAAGGCACCTCACAACGTATATCATAACATTAGACATTGTTTAAAATCGTTAAATCGTTCCTAGTCATTGGTGAAATGCATTTTCACCTTAGGCGGTTCCTAAATATTTAGACCATTAACTTACTGGAAGATTATTCCCAAAGAAAGCTGGCAAAAACCAAAAAAAAATGATATTAATACAAACTATTAACACAAATTCTGTAAAGATTAACTAAAAGATAGCCATGTTTAAGATAGATAAATCTTTGACATTTTAATTTGGAATTGTTAAAAAAACTATCGTCACTCCTGCAGCGTTTCAAATCGGTACATCTAAAGGATTGTAGGTTCAAAATTCAGGTCACACCCACGCAAAACCAAATATGAACCGCTGGTAACAGATGCTAATTTCGTGAAATGAATGAACCTACAGTATATGCAACTAAACAGTGACTAAACGAAGCATGTTGTAGTTGCACAATCTACATGTTTCCATTTTTGTTATGTTATTCGAAACCATAAATCTAAATTCATTTTAAGATAAAGGAGGTAACGAAGGGTAAAATATATTAAATTAAACAATTTTAATTAGATATTAAATACTATGGTGGCACTGAAAATTAGATATAAGGAAAATAAGAATAGTGATCACTATTTTTAAATATTACCTATATCATAATTATTGTACTGTTACAATCCTAAATATACCTACTAACCCCAGGTACCTACCCCGAGATGGGACTCGAAATCATAAACCTTTCGCAGCCCAGGCGACTAATCCAACCATTAAGCTACCCGATATAAAATGTTTATGAATTTGTCAACTTCGAACTTTATTACTAGCTATTTTCCCGCGACTTTCTTCGGTTATTTAGAACTAAAGCTTAGCGGGTAACACCCGCATATATTGTAGCTTCCAGTATGTGAAAGAATTCTAGTTTCGGAGACCCTTCAATGCAAACAAAGAATTAAATCATTCCTATTTATAATATTAGTATAATAAACTGTCGAGCAAAAGTTCCAAGTTATTCGAAGCGATATGTTTGTTATATGGTGATAACTAGAATATTTTTAGCAACTCGGAATGTTAACATGGTTTTGAAAATGTATCGGAATGAAATTAGAATTAATACAATATATATTTTTAGGAAGAAATTGGCGCCAATTCCATTGCGCCAACCTCTAAACAAAAGTAGAATAGTTTAGTGCTTCCAAACTCACTTTGGCTTACTTTTGATAATTTGGTGTCAAAAATAGAATCGCGGCTCACGTACCTCTTATCTTCACGGACGTTATATTTCTTTCCACACATCTTTTCGTGATATTTTGCATAAGACATTTTATTATTAAAATATGTAAAGTTCCATCGCGATTCACTTTTATTACAAGTAGTTGAACTAGTTATTTTAAATGTCATACGAATTGCTTTATTTATTGGATCATCAATTACACAATCACATTAATATTAAATAAGCGGCACGACAACAGCTTAATAAAACTAATGAAGTATTTTATCTCTTTCAAATTATTATTATTTTACATATTTAGGTAAAAGATGTCAGCGCATCTGATTATAGCTAAAGGCTATAATCAGATGATCAGATAAAGGAAAGAAAAATAATAAAAAAATGCAATCGATTGCTATTTGAACGATGACTCCTAGAAATATGCTTTTGATGGATCCTAATTTGCTAATGATGGTAAAAGCAAATGTTGTGATATTGAAGTGAGATGAAAATAAATGTTATCATTCTTTAATTTTTGAATTGAATTTATAGATATCAAAATATTCCGAATATTATTTATACAGAGGATTAATCTTTCGAAATGTTGTATCCTCCTTTCTTTAAATATAAGATGGATGGATGGACGTAATACTTTAACGGTTGAATTTCAGAACCTGTGATGATCACAAAATTCATTAAAACACTATGATAAAATCAAACTCGCTCGGGCGATCATAAAACCAATAAGAACGACGCCTATGTGTTGTTAACACCATTGGCGTAATGACAAATTCCCACGACAGGAATCTATAAATATCACTGTTCAACATCCGACTCCAAAATGTAGGCGTCTACTTGTAATTTTATACACTCCAAATCTGTAACTTAAACCTACGCCATTGATACTTCCTATTACACCAATCATCTTTTGTACAATTGTATCTATAGGTAATCGGTCGTTGAACGTAATACCTTATCTTATTATAATAAACGAAATATCTTACCTAAAAAAATACTTTACTTTAAGCATCAAAATATTACATAAGTATTTCTTGACAGAGTATTCGTACGTTATACGTTAACATTGTCGAAGGTAACTTAATGTCGAAACCTTTACCGTCTTTTCTTCTCGAAGTACTTCAAGCCGTAATCCTCTACGTGGACTTAATTTAGTTTTGGTTGGTGCTCTCTATGAGACGAGATAAGGTAGGAAATACACAGTTGCGGATTTTTCGCCCTTCATCGAGGGTTTGCGCGCTCATCGGACATTGCACGCGCGCAGGTCATTGTAAAATCCCATCTAGTATTCGTACGTATACTAGTATTAGAAGTATTTGATAACGCAGCGCAATAGTTTAAAAGTAGATCTACTATTGTGGACTACTCCAACTCACTAATAACTGATCGATCCAGACGTTTAATTGTCGCGTAATTTTATATTATATAAGAATAACATATTGAAACGCATAAAAATAATACAACAACACCTTCAAATACTACTTACGACATAGAGATAACTTTTATCCTCAATTTATTTTTGGCAGAGCATGTATAAGTTATTGGGTCAAAGGTATAGTTTAAGGTCACAGACAAGTACTATAATTGTCTCCAACACATTGATCTCATTAAATTGTTAAACAAGATTTAAATATAGTTACAGATAATATATCTGGGTAAAAGTATAAAAACCTTAAACATTACCAAGGAGTTATCATTCAAACTTTGGTTTTGCAAAATAATATTTCACAATGGTCCTACAGGTTGGTATTATCAGTTTCTACAAATTTGAACCAAATTTGCTAAATACAAATGAGGAAAAATCACTAATTACTATTATTAATAAGGTGGTATCTTTCCTATTGATATATATTTTTTCTTGTTCCAGATATTATTCATTTTAATTTTGGTAACATCGGCCTATACAACACAAAATGGTGACAGTAAAGAACCGGCAACATCGTATTCAATCATTTACAGATATGACACTGCTGAAGTTACAAATGACCAGTCATCAAATATTAAAATATCTTCTAACGAACCTGAAGCTAACGAACAAGTACCAAAAGGTTACGAAGCGGTGTCTATAGGCTATGACAATATGCCTTTTGTGTATGCAAAAATGCCAGATAGAGTCGAAACATTGAAGCAAATAAATGAAATAAGAGTATCACAAGAAAACGATATGAAAACCTACCAAGAACTTCCAAGTCTTTCAGTTTTTGATTTCGCTCCCAAAGATAATCAAGGCAATCTAAATATGGAAACTACATCTGCACAACAAACGATTCAAACTATACCAATATTACAATCAGGATCTACAAAGTTGGAAGTCAATTCTGGTTCAAGTGCTTCTGTTCTTACTTCACCACAATTAGCAAAGACTGTGACGTATCCGCCTTTGATATCTGCACCACTTGTTCAAGAAGGTAGATTGCTCACCCCAGGGCTGTCTGCTTATGCTTCTGACAGTATGGTTGAAAATGAATCGGTTAAATCTACTTAAACCGATTCTATATCGTCAACAGAACTTATGTACTATTAACTGAATCAGAGGCTTGGTAGATTGTACATAATTTATGATATGCGCGGCTGACTACTTTTCATGTAACCTTAATTAAGTTATTTATTTTAATAGTTTATTGTATTTATTATTATATTTTAATTTGGCTAGAAATAGTTTTATTTCCAATTATACAACGGAAATTAGAAAAATTGCATTTTCAATTAAAAGGAATGGGTAACTCTATAATATTCACAGTCGTTATATTTTTAATGTACATTGAAATATTATGAACTCTTCATAAGTATAATGAAACGTGCATACTATGTGACATTTCTTCGTCTAATTTGACACAATTATGAGGCAATATCTTAACTTAAGATGTGCAATTAAGGTTCCAGCCGCGTAAGAGTGCCAACGTCTATACTCATTCAACTCATTCTGAACCAATTAGGTCGCAACATAATTAACTATTAGTCTTTATTGCCAACAACAACTCCAATTTCTCTTTAGAGTAAATGAATTTTGTAAGTTTTAGTTACTCTAACATCTAATATTTTAGTTTAATTTTATTTTTTGAGGTAAGTCAAATAAACAGGTGCAAAATAGTGATCGAATTTTCAGTTAATATGAAAAAATATACGCCAAATTTAATGTGAAAGCTCACTAGAAAATTATACCATTTCCATTTATTAAATGGCTACCAAGCTGATTGTTATGAAGCTTCTACAAATCCATTTGTAATAATATCCACTATATATTAAAAGTATATATGAAGCAAAAACTTTATATCCCTTTTAACTAAAGTAATGAACGAATTATGGAGTATAAAGTTTGACACAATTTACGTTTTTAAAAAGAAAATTTATTTTTATCTTATAACAAAATGTATCAAATTATTATATAAAAAATTATACACACTACAATATTAAAATGTTTTATGCAGAACTAAAGTTTGGTAGACATCCTAATTTTACTGTACACGCCCGCGTTAATAATAGTCTCTATCACCCGCATATTTTGTAGCTCTTTGTAGGTGAAACGTTTTTCATGAGCAGGTGAATAAGGCTTATTGTCTCATTTTAATATCTCTTTCAATTTGACATTTGAAAGTTATTCTCAGACTTTACGCTGACACTATTTGGCCTAAAATACGATTGCGTTTATTAAAAGAAATTGAGTGAACGATATCATTAATTGACTTTGTGTAAGGCTAGAATCAGACGCAAATATCGTTGGGAATTATTGAAAATTGAATTGAATTGAAAGGTTTGAATGCTAATGGCAATCTTCCGACGGATTTAACTAAGTTTTAATTATGTATGCACCTTTAAAATTTTTATAAATCGCAATTGCTATACCTTTGGGAATATTTGCGATAGATTTTAAGATTAAACAATTACCCGTATCAGTATTTCTGAAGAACTCTTACAAACAAACAAAGTAAGAAACTTTATTATATATTAGTTGTTGTTCGCGACTTCGCACGCGTAAATTATAGCCTATGGCAACCCTATATGATATAGTTACCCGCAGGTGAAAGAATTTGCATTTCCAGTAGTTTCGGGGCCTATTCAATGCAAACCAAATCTTTCCTCTTTATAATATTATTATAGAAGTGTCGATTGACATCGTGTTTACCTACCTATTATATCCCATCAAAAATATAACATGTACAAAAATACACCAGTCTCACAACGCAATTCTTCTGCCTTAAAAAGTTTTCATAACTTTTTACGTATGAAATTCAACCCCTAAGGAAGGAAATTAGAGGATGATAGTTTATATGAAACTTCGTTACTACAAGTGCTAGGAGATTAAAATTTTGTATGCGGATTATTTTCAGAACGTAGATTCTCACTAAAACGGAATTTTGTGAAATTCAACCCTTAATAAGGAAGGAAATTAGGGTATGATAGTTTGTATGAAACTTTGTTACTACAAGTGCTATGAGTTTAAAATTTTGCATGCGGATTATTTTCAGAACGTAGGTTCTCACTAAGACGGGATTTTACGAAATTCGGACCCTAAGTTGGTAAATTAGGGGATGAAAATATTTATGTAATTTTCTCATTTCTGGACTTAAACAAGATCACACAGGTGAAGTTTGTGATAAAATAGATATATGTCACAATATCGAGATCTTGTCTTCCAATTACACGTTACTGCTAGATTCATGAATCAGTAAAACAAGTTTTAATAATAGTAGACCCAACGTGATTTAAATTGTCTTAATAAACTTTAATTGCGATCAACTAGTTTTTAAATTCTCATTTTTTCGTTGGATAATTTATTTTAAATCATTATCATCAATATGTATTTTAGGCTATGTGAATTAACACTTAATGTGAACACTAAATTTAATAAAAACGTCTGCTTAAAATTATGTGCTATTAATTTGCCACAATTACACGCACTTAAACTGATAAGTTTTTCGCTGATATTTATTATTAAAATAATTATTATTGGCTGTTCCATAAATAAACGATTCTCGAACAATCTTGTTTTTATTTTAGTCCTTAGCTATAATTAATTCAGTCTAGGGGAAAACTTTAACAGAAATGTTTACGACAGTTAAACCGATTAGGTTAAGGCAAAATAGAAAAGCTTCAACAATCCTCAGTAAAGATCTCGTACGATGTTATGAGTGAAATATTATTTCTCACACACTTAGCAATGAAATAACAACTGCATCGTCTTTGGGCTCGTTCAAACCGTCTTTATGAGGATTTTGGTACTAGATGCTAGGTGATGATGAACTTGGAAAATGGTCATAGGAACTCAGCAATGAAATAACGCAACTGCATCATGTTTGGGCTCCTTAAATCCGCCTTTATGAGAACAACAACATAGCGACACAAAACTAATATGTTTAGAATTTCATTATTTACGTTTTCGTGCGCACAAATAAAAGCTTGTTTCTAAAAACTTTTTTTTTAATTATTTCCTTAACCGGTACTGTTTTTGTTAAACTAAGTTGATGCAACTAAGCCTTAGTCATTCTTTGGTTTGATTTAAGTGATTTTGGTATTTTTTCTACCTTTTATAAATATTGTATTGTACATACTTCATCATCATCATCATCATCATCATCAGCCCTTTTACGTCCCCACTACAGGGGCTCAGGCCTTTCTTATGGATGGTTAAGGAGGATGGGCCAAGACCCTCCACGCTGGCCCAATGCGGATTGGAGGGTATTAACGACTGAAAATGCAGCCGAGATCAACGGCTTAACGTGCCTTCCGAAGCACGAGATCACAATTTTTTGGTCACCCATCCCATGACCGACCCTTGCGAAAATTGCTTAACAACAACGATCGCGGGCCGCGGCGCTTATCCACTATGCCACCAAGCTACTCATTTGTACATACTTGGATGTTCCTTAATGGTCGAAGGACGTGGATTAGCGCTCTCGCCATTAGACAAAAATTAAGTGTATTGACAAAAATCGTTTACTTTCTCTAAATGCGATTCACTTCGCCACCACCACAAACAAAATGTCTATGTTCTAAGCGTTATATCTTTCTATCTTTTTATACTATATAAATATTAAAAATCATTATCATTAATAATGAACCACTTATAACACACCTACGTACCTAATAATATATCTATATATTGTCTCTAATCAACAATGAATATATATGTAAAAAACGTATCCAATTTGCTTACACAGGTTGAAAAAATTTCAAAAGTATGACCAAGCCTCTGCTTAACTCTCAATCATAATAAAATAACCTCCTTAAAGGTCCATATTTTATTAATAATAATGAATTGGTTCATCAACTTTGATTTTTAAACATCGAATGTAGCGTGCTCTTTTCCTCTTACAGACAGCGTAGAAATAAATTCAATAAACTTGTGATACTCGATTCCCAATATTGTTATAATAAAACCATTTAAATGTTATTCCATATGATCAACAGAGAGCGCATAAAGAAAACAAATAAGCTCTATTGAAAGTGTTGGAATTTATTTGTATAAGTGTCAGGGCATATTAAAGGGCCTTTAAAAATGTTGAGCTTTATAAATCCTGGATCTTGGAAAGTTCAAGAAATCTATGCGCGATCGGTAAAACGAGAAACTTATCATTAACCTGATGAAAAGCTCGTCTGTCGCCAATATCACAAAAGCCACAGAGGTACGATGCGAAATTTCATAAAATTTTAAAATATTAAAGTTTTAACCTTTAGTGCCCTTAGAAATGTAATTGTATAATTTTTCATTAAGGGCTTTATATCTTTGTTCAAAATATGTGATTTTTAATTACAACGTTAAATTACAAAAGTAAATATTTTTGTTTCTCTCATATTTTTGTCCTTTAACAAATAAAGGTTACTTAATCCAAAACTATTATTTCATCTAGTACATAGTAAAACGACTTTATGCTGTGTATTTATAGTTTAATAGTCCTCGTGCTGTTTCACATAACAACATTATTCGCTGTTACCCTGTAACACATATATTCTTAGTTCGGTAACATACGTTTATATTATGGTCGGCCGGACTCACGATTGACCTGTCCACGTGTGTTTCGCAAACGGAAATGTAAGGTGTGGTGCACAACGCGGCACCCGAAGTGGTTGACATGTATGATATATTACTACTGATCATTTACGTAAGTTTATTGTTTTTGTGTATACTGCAGTTAATTTTAGGAATGTAAAATATTTTTTAAATACAATTAACATTTATACTTGTTCAACTTTAAATTTCTTTTTTTACCTTTAAAATCTAAATCCGAAACATCTACACCAATTTTATTAATCCGAATCCAAATATAACCCAAATGATTTTCATACGGGATTTATAATTATCATAAAATTGACCTACCCATAAATAAATTTAAAATTCATGTAAAGAACATACTTATGAGTAAAGGCTATTATAAAGTTGATGATTATTTTAAGGATCGCAATGCATGGAATCAATAGCCTTCGCTTTGTTCTATAACATCTAATTATATGTACAACCCATTACTTTGAAAGATATTTTTATTATTGTGATAATACATATTATTTTAACTGTTTACAACTGGTTTAATGAGTTTAAACGTGGTCGCACTAATCTCACTGATGATTTACGTGAGGGACGGCCTTCTACGGCGACGACTGAAGATAACATCTGTGTTGTGCGGCGTATGATAGAGACTGACAAAAGAGTGACCTATCAACAGATTCGGACAAGCTTAGGCATCGGTATGAGTCAAGTGCACAAAATCCTCCACGAACATTTAGCGGTCAGGAAGCTTTGCGCCCGGTGGATACCTCATAATTTGACTGAGGCTCAAAAACTCCATCGTGTGGATTGGTGTCGTAAAATGATTGAAAGATTTAACGGAGGTGACTCAAATGCTGTGTTCGACATACTAACAGGTGACGAAAGCTGGATTTACTGTTATGATCCTAAAACCAAAAGACAATCTGCTCAGTGGGTGTTTCCTTTCGAGGAGTTGCCAACTAAAGTGAAGAGAGATCGAAGTGCGGGAAAAAAAATGGTGGCCTCGTTCTTTGGAAGGATAGGTCATTGTAATGACATGATTTATATAAATGTCATTACTTGTGATAAAGAGCTGGTAAGTTTCTTTCGCTTGTTCTTCTTTTCAGCTAATAGACGTCCTAAACAAGTTGTAGAAGAAAAAAAAATGAACGATTTAAAAGTGCTTGTAATAAGCCTACTTGAATAAAGATATTTTAATTTCATTCATTGTGATACGGCTTTTACCAAAGAAAAAAAAATCTTGAGGCAAATCGCATATCAAATATCAATATCGCAGCCAAGTGGTATAATCAGTCGAACGATTAGGCGGCTAGCCCTTTAATTGCATGGCGCTATTCAATTAACAGACTGAATTTCAATTAGCTGAGTAGCTGAACGCTATTAACTGCTGCTGCTACTAATTAACTGCTGAAAAAAGACGTTTATTGACACAATGTCGAGCATAATAAAGCAAGCTCTTTAGTTAATTACGAGGTTTTAGTGTATACGTGTAATAGTATTAATTGCTACTTTCACCCATCGAGGCTTTCATCGGCGCACGACAGACTCGGGAACCACGTCAACACTATATTTTTTTATAACAGCAGCGTGCAACGGCACAGTTAAAACTCGCTAATACATGATTCGCAGATAGGCAGAATGATACCGCTCTTATTCTGTTTGGGTCCTTAGTTAGGGGGCTAGTTTATTAATAGAAATATATTTGAACATATTACTTAAATATACGGCTCTTACTTTTTTTATAATATTGATCCATTACTTTCAAGAAAATTTTGCATCAATGTGAACTACTTCTTACTATAAGTAACTTGAACAGACAAAAGCTCCACATGCTTAGAATTTACACAACCTCCTGATAGGCTCGGCCGGTACCGATATACAATTATTTATAATGAGAAAATGTTTTACTTGAATGAGATTAAGATCAACTTGACTTATCTATTGGATCAATTTGCTATCGATGCGTCTATATACGAGTATTTTATTAACTGAGATGCTGGATAATGCAATTTAACTTCGCCATCTCCAAGGTCTGCTTCTTGATCTATTGATTTGCTTCTTGATCTAGTAAATATAGAAACAGACAAATTTTGTTGTAAAATATATAGCACGTGAAATAATTTTTTTCAATGAATCATACTTACCCCCTAATCAATAATTCACTCAGTTCGCCGACATGGTGTCAATTAAGTGGTCTGCTTTTAAAATGCGCTAAAACTTTTTTGTAAAATATGTAACCGCTGAAATATATTATTCATATTTAATTATTCGTAAATTTAAAAACAAATCTGCCTATGAGAGATGAGAAAAGTCCAAACTCGAAGTCGTGTGTTAAAAGTGTACCTCTCAATTAAAAACTATTAGAAGAAAAACATTGAATATAATGATAAAAAATATAAGCCTATTATTTTTTCATCCTGTTCTAAAGTTAAATGTAATAGAGTATTTAATAATATTTTGCATACTTTTATAATTTTACATGAAAAAGTAACAAATTAACATGATTATGCTTCTCAAAGGTGATTTTCTTAATCCTTATGTCCATTTCTAGTGCGACAGGGTTCTTACCGGAGGTAGATCTAGCACAAGGCGTTTGCGCACGGGGGTACTGAGCTCAGTATAAAAGATCGCAGGATCAAATAGATAGTATCACTCGCCTTAGTGGACTTAAAATAGCAATGGCCGCCAAGGTACACACTTTTTTGGATTTTTTGTGAAATATTATCAATTCAGTTAGTGACACAAAAAGTTAACGAACTGTCGAATTACAATTTAAAAGTGATATTTAAAAGTTTAAATTGATAAGTTCGATTATAATTTTGAAGAGAAATAATTAATCCTTTTTTTTATTATATTCAATTGTACAGTTAATTCTTATATTTTTAATGTGATTTACATATTTATCAGGAGTTGATTTAGTTATTTTGAGTTTCAAGAAATATTAATGAAAAATACTCAGTGTTTTTAAGTTATTTTTTTCATAAATTGAAAGTTTCAAAATGAAAAATGTTAGTGTATTGAGTACATACACACAATATGAAAGTGAATATTAGAATACGAGAAATTTAAATAAAAAGAAATCTGATAAATATACTCTAAGTGAAACGCAGGCTACATGTACTGTATATACAGGAGAATTAAGGTAATAGATTTATATTTAATTGTTTTCCCCAGTTTATAATTCTTCTGTGCGCGGTGGCGAGCGCTCGCGCAGGCGGCATCATCGGAGCTTCATATGCCGCCCCTATCGCGTCATACTCCGCTTCTGTCGCACCTATCGCGGCATACTCCGCTCCTGTCAGCTCCTTCGTCAAGAGCTATACCGCACCAGTAGCATCGTACGCCGCCGCTGCCCCCCTTACAACATATGCCGCTGCCGCACCAGTCATCAAGAGTTATGCCGCACCAATAACGTCATACGCCGCCGCTGCCCCCGTTACGACATACGCCGCTGCCTCTCCAATCATAAAGAGTTATGCCGCACCAGCAGCGTATTCCGCATACGCCGCTCCAGCAGCGTATTCCACGTACGCCGCTCCCGCCATCTCCGCCCCAGTGGCGTACTCCGCTCCGATAGTGAAAGCCGTCGCACCCGCCGTGTCATCAGTGTCCTCATATACTACACAAACGGCCCACGCATCTCCTATTTACGCTAAAGCCGTGTCTCCTGTCGCCGCGTACACCGCCCACGCTCCCGTTGCCTACTCCGCCCCTGTGACCACTTATGCCGCAGCTGCCCCAGTCGCAAGCTATGCTGCAGCCCACCCTGTTGCCACTTTTTCCGCAGCTGCCCCTGTTGCCACCTACGCCCACGCTTCCCCCGTGGCATACTCCTCTCCCATCATCAAATCTGCCGTCGCATACTCCGCAGCTCCCGCCGTCTCCCACGTTGCATACAGCGGTCTTGCTAACTACGGCTGGTGATCGATTTGATTGAAAATTGAGTGTACAAATCTAGTTATTTAATTTGTATATTTATTCTTACACAGTGCGAGTAAAATTGAAAATTATCTAATAAGTTGTGATTTATTTTCTCCTAGTTTGTCATCCTATCAACTTAAAATTTGGAAAATATGTTTTATTTGGAGTATTTATTGTAATATTTTTAATCTCTGTGTGAAAAATGAGTAGCATTATTTATAATTAAATATAACACAGATATTAAGTTATGACTGTCATAAAAGTGATTGTAAAAATCAAAAAAGTATCAACTAATTGGTCGGGGAAAAAGTTTTTTTGCATTTATATGAAAATTCTAAACTTTTTTAATAAATTTCATTTACATTTAACTAAAGTATGTAGGTACCATTTTGTTCGATAACTTTTTGCCATAAGTGGTTTTGGCAACCTTCGTGTGATATTAAATTGAAATGAAGGAAGAACAAAATGCTTAAAATTTGAACTACCTAATGTTAAAAAATATAAATGTTAATATAAAAGATAAGAACATGGGCCTTGTGGATACCACAGTATTTTTAGGAATAACATTAGATTCTAAACTACAGTGGGGCCCACATATTGATAGATTGTCGAGTAGACTTAGCTCTGCAGCATATGCCGTAATGAAAATACGTAGGTTAACTGACATAGATACTGCCAGATTAGTATACTTCAGTTACTTTCATAGTGTAATGTCGTACGGAATCCTATTGTGGGGAAATGCTGCCGACATACAAACATTTTTTGTGCTTCAGAAAAGAGCAATTCGATCAATTTATAATCTTAGGATTAGGGACTAGTTAAGGAAGAAATTTAAGGAAATAGACATTATGATTGTTGCTTCTCAATACATATACGAGAACTTAATGTACGTTCGTAAAAATATTAGTTTGTTTTCTATAAAAAGTGATGTACACAATTTAAATACAAGAAATAAAAATAAATTAACGGTGCCTGTCACTAGACTGCAAAAAGTTAATAACTCGTATAAGGGTCTTTGTGTGCGCTTCTACAATAAGGTCCCAAGCAAAATACAACAATTAGATATCATGCAGTTTAAATCTACTATTAAAAAAATACTTATTAAAAAAGCTTATTATAAGGTATCCGATTATATAACAGATAAGAACGCTTGGACTTGAGATGATCCAGCAACTGTATAGGTGATTACTTCTATTTCCATTATTCATCATTATTCTTGTTTCCATTATTATTAAATAATTATGTTATCATTATAAGACCATAGTTTTTTTTTTCTATCTCTGTTTATAATGTATTGATCTGGTAATGACATGGTTTTTGTAAATGTCATTACTCTTATTAGAGCTGGTGAGTTTCTTGCTCGTTCTTCTTATCAGCCAAAAGACGTCCTGAACGAGTGGTAGGGAAAAAATGGTGGACGATTCTAAAGTACTTTTAAGAAGTCTATTTGAATAAAGATTATTTTAACTTTGACTTTGAAACTGCCTAAAGAATTCTGAAGATATCGATACAGGTGGAAATCTGAAGGTGCAAGTTCAGAACTATACGGCGGACGCATTAACACCTCCCAGCCAAACTCTCTTTATTTTTGCAGAGTGGCAAAAGATGTGTGAGGTCTCGCCTTACCGTGATGAAAAACCACATCCCATCCGCTTTCACGCAACTTGCTGTTTTAATCTCATCAGTTGTTCGTGGTAGAATTCAGAACCGATGGCACTGCGTGGCGGTAACAGCTAATAAAAAATAATGCCCTTCCAATTCCACTATGCACACAGCATCACCGCCTTGCGAGTTAATTCAGGTTTCGCCACAGTCTGTGAAGCCTGACCGACCTTTAACCATCACTTTTATCACCAATTATCAGCTCCTTTAAAAATGGTTCGGTTTCATTACGCCGTAATAAAAAAACACAAATGAGTACACGGTTCATTAGGTTTCTTTCAGTGAGCTGGATACCTCACCCAAATATCCAATTTTGTTCTGTACCTAGAATTTTTCAAATGTGCCAAAACTATTTTTTGGTCAATCCCCAATTCTTCAGCTACGTCGTAACTACTGATATGCCGATCTTGCTAAAGTTTTTTAAAAATCGCCTTCATTTTATCCGTAACATGGCAACCGGAGCAACGTGCATAACTGACATTCCGGACTGAAAACGCTTAAACCACATTTGTTACAGAAACTGCACTAGGTCCCATAAACGTCACAATTCTTTTTTCGCGGCTTGTGTTGCATTTTTACATTTTTGTGATAAAGTAAAGTTTTAAAATGTGTCGTTTTTATTCTTTAGATCCACTCATTTTGACAGTAAGAAAAACAAATGAAAATCACACATTTTTCTAATTTAAATTCGGAGTTATCTTTTTAAGGATTTAAACTTTTTAATGTTATCCAGCTTTCTACAAACGGTATAGCCAGAAAGGTTTTATAACAAGTTTATGTATCCTGTTTGTATGTAGTTTATATATGCGAAAAGCATATAGCACTTTTTCCAATATTTGCATCATTAATTACTATATTCTAAGTTCAGACAACACTGCGTTTAAGCGCACTTAGATACAATTATATAAGTTATTAGCCATATAAGTTGTTACAAAACAAAAAAAAATGATAGTAATTTTTTTCATTTATTATTTTATTTTAAGGCTGAGATCACACTGCGTTTTAATATCATAATCTGCATTTCCTTTACTTGTGAGTTGTGAAGTAACTTACAGTAAGTAGATAATACCTAATTAGCTGTTGAATTGTATTTTACAAATATTTTGAATAAAAAATAAATCAAAAAATTTTGGTTAACTCTATAACATAACGTGCATTCCGGAGAAACTAGCGTTAGTAAATTATTGGCCCATCCTACGAACGGTACTTGTAAAAGTTGCTTAATTTCCGTATCACAGTCCAAACGTATATAAAAAAACTTTAAATAACATTTTAATTACTTACTCTTTAACTATTAATTACGTTTTGACGCGCTACGCTTACTAGGGTTCATGGATAGAAACATAACTTTAAATTGACCACCTATGTAAAACCACATGGAAGCAAAAAAGTTGAATTGAATTGAATAAAATATGAAAAATATAATTTAGAATACTAAGAATAGCTAAAGAATAAATTTTATGAACAATTAAAAATAAATACTTATGATTGAAACAATCATAAATTCTCAGAATTCATTTCAAGAATTCAACGACCATTTAATCTAATAAGATTCATAAATAGGTAATAAAATATTTATTTGAATTAATCTGATAACAGTACTTGTCGACACTATAAAATATGTCAGCAATAAAATTCAACATTAGTGACGACATGATATTTACATGAAATCAAGCCTAAAAACCGAACAGAATAACCCGCAGACTGATTCTGCTAATGTTTATCAAAAATCGTATTTTAATATTTTGTGATATAAATGGTAAAGAAAAAAGAAACTGTTACAAACAAAAAATTAATATAAAAATAGTTCGTATGTTAAACTCAATATTAAATTTAAAATTACCAAATAAAACAAACACATACCCCTTTTTGGGTTTCTTAATAAAGTCAAAGTCAAAGTCAAAATAATCTTTATTCAAATAGACTTCTTAAAATTACTTTTGTATCGTCTTACATTTTTTTCCCTACCGCTCTTTCAGGACGTCTTTTGGCTGATAAGAAGAACGAGCAAGAAACTCACCAGCTCTAATAGGAGTAATGACATTTACAAAACCATGTCATTACCAGATCAATACATTATAAATAAAGAAAGAAAAAAAAAAGAAACTATGGTCTTATAATGATAACATAATCATTTAATAATAATTAAAAACTTAGATCGTCCAAGTTTCAGGATATACTTTTATTTTATTTATAAATTTATACGATTTACAATATTCACAACAGAAGAAATTTTTACGAAATTACATCCATAAAGAGTATATTTGATTAGTCAAAATTTCAAATTACGAAAGGTGAATAATAAAAATAAATGATGTTGAATGTCAAAGACAAAAAGTTTGCATACGGAAACCTAGGACAAAATAAACGGTTACAGCACTATTAAGTACAATAGTACAATGCAAATAATTGAGATTATCTTGAATTATTATCATTACGTAAACATTAGAACTACAGTTTCTTCAAAAGTTTTACACTATATCATTTCGTAGCACGTGTATATAAAAAAAAAAAAATATTTTTTGATTATAAACATGCGTATGTTCCGCTGCAGTATACAGTCACGAGTCACGACAAATGAATGAACTTATATCGTGCGTGACGTGTTTGGACATACCGAGATCTGTGAATGAGCATGGTGCAATGCACCGTTTTAGGCTGTTCACACCTATTTGCATGTTTTTTCGTAATAATGACGCTATAAAGATCTCTGTACACTAAAAGCTACTAAAAGAAAATGGAATTGCGTTGTCTACGCTGCCATATTTGAATTCAAATTGATAGCTCAGTCGTTTCCATTAAGTTTTATTAATTTGGTTTTAGTCTTTACATTCAAATATGTTATTAAGAGTATTATACAATTTTTTTTATTTATATGCACCTAGCATGTATGTATTATTATCGCACTGCATTTTTAATTTTAAATTATAATTGATATAAAATGTATTGTTAGTTCATTTACTAAGTCTGATGCGCACAACGCACCCTGGAATTCCTTTGCAGTGGTAACACAGGTCTCCCACGATTCCCTTGCACGCAAACAAAATAAAATATTTACATATTAATTAATAAAATAAGCGTATTATAAAAAAACGCGTAACAATTGATTTTATAATTTATAACACTACGTTATCCAATTTTACGTACAAGAGTTAACAACATAGTGATGTTGTATATAGTCATCAAGCATAAGGATCATCAAAATTATTTCATCTTTCTAATCAGTACATAATTATTCTGCCACGCTTTTGTTGTGTTGAAGCCTTAAATGAGACTGTTCAATATGAGAGCGAATTTGTGAAGTTGGTCTAAGGTCATCCATGAGAATCTGAAGGAATTTATTCTTATATTACACTTCACGTTGCGTGTCGCGGATTTAATGCAGTAGTTATTTTCTACCAAGTCAACCATATGGACGATGTGCAGACTATAGATATATATAGAAGTATTTTCTATTTATTTATTCTTTATTTTAAGCACATTAGTTTTGGGGGAATGATATACTTCATTTCTTTAGATATCTTACAAACTAATTTAAAAACAGACATCATGTAATAGGCTCATCCATTTGATTTAAGTACCAAATAACCTTCAGTTTTTACTTAGTTATGTGAACAAAATTTTAATTCAATTAGTACAGTAATTTTAGACAGATAAGCTAGTGATCTTATAAGGGTTCCATTTTTCCTTTTGAATTGGGGAATAACTAAGTATCAATTAGCAACTATCACAACAAAGTATCTACATGCAAGATACTTGTATCACAGAAATATCAATATGTAACTGATTCTAGGGTTTATCAGCAGATCAATATTAGAAAACAAACGAGTTTTTAAGTGACTTATTTTTTAAATGCCATAACATTTTAAAAGAGGCAAAGTTGTGGATACATGCTAACTTATTTAAAGTGCGTATCGCTCGCGGCTTGACGCAGAACGACAATACCTCGGAATCAAACCATAAGATACCTCTTTACCTCAGTAAGGTACTTTTATACTTAGTGCGCACTTCTGCAAAATTCACCGAAGTAACAATATGGTATAGTATAGTTTATATGTATCTGTGGCACTGGTTAATTAACCTCATACTCATAGCATAGAGATTCAGTCAAATAAAGCCAAGTAGGTTTTGAAAGGTTTATAAAAGGCAAAAGAGACCTTATTTCAGTGAACCTAAAGGTTCATAGATGGTGTGATAGCGCTGTGATCGACGTCGAGTTCGACGTTGATTTTATTAGACAATAGATATTACTGCATAAACGGATGACAAAACAGTCACTGCTGCGAGCTAGCACTTAAAGTAAATATTGTTAAATAAAAAGAATATTATTTCATCACAGATATAAAGTATAGACTTTTCATTCTACCAATTTAAATAAAAATAATTTCAAATTTAACTTTTTGACCTTTAAGGCCAAAAGTTGGTGAAATTGATAGAGATACACAAAACCCATCTCAGTAAATTCTTACGATTTGCAGCAGCACACATTCATATATATAATCTCTAGGTATTTTGTTCTATAATTAATATGATGACAAATCTACAATGAACTACATAACTCTTTATAGTAGAATGAATATTGTATTTCTTTACATTCTTTGATTTCCGTATTAAAGTAGAAGGATCTTTGTTAATATGTTTTAGTTTTATTTACAGATCACCCGATTTTTTTACGATCCTAATGCTGAAAGTTCCATTTGATATTGACAGTTGACAGAGTTTAGAGGAACTCTACGGCACAGAAATTAGCGCATTCGATCTGCGGTGCGAAAGTACCTAACTCAAACTTTCGCAAGGTCCGGTCATAGGATGAATGACCAAAAATCTATTCTTCCAGCTCTTCCGTGCTTCAGAAGTCTACCCTATGAAATTATTAAAATCGGTCCAGTAATTTGGAAGCCTATTCGAATGCAAACAATCGAATCTTTCTGCTTCATAGATAAGATAATATTGGTGTAGAATACTGATACCCTTAAGCTTTTATTATAAGCCGGTAGTAAGTTTTAGTTGTTTTTATATTTAAAGAAATATTCTTTTTTCTTATATAACAACGAAAAGTGTAATAAAAATTAAAATACATTATCTAACATTCAACATTAAAAAAATTAAATTAACACTTTATATTCATAATTTTCAACCTTATTCCCTAGATGACTACATACCATGCGATAATGTGCAGTATTATTAATCATACAAGGTTCGCTGAGGATCTCGATAGCCGGTTATAGCTTGCGGTCTGCGAGAGGGTTATTAAGCACCTTTCACAACACCAAACATAAGATGGGTGACCAAAAAAAATATCTCGAGCTCCTCCATTCTTCGTAAACAGATTAAAATGGTTACGGTTACACTTGCAGTCGTTAAAATTCACCAATCCGCCACCTATGGACCACCAATAGGCAAATGGCAGGCCACTGGGCCTGCGTGGTGTCATAACCCATTCTCCCTATTTCGATTCAATTCGATTCTATCCATAGAAAAGGCCTGTGTGCCAGCAATGGGGGTATTAATAGGCAGGTGATGATGAAGATGATGATCAAACATAATATTCAAATATGGCAAATCTGTAAACACAAACTAGTATTAACGATCAGGTAAGATTTTGATTAGGAACATAGAGTTCACTTCAAGTCTATTATTAGTTTTTACGAGTACCATTATCTTATGGCAATTATATTAGACACGTCTTCACTTAGCAAACGCTGGCTATAGACTGCGCTCCAAACTCCAGTCGACTACCGGGTTCCCAATTGAGGATGATTCATCTTAATTTGAATGACGGTAATGTACAAACACAGCTATGACCATGACGGTAGTTTTAACTAAATTCTTCTTTATCTATTTATATAATCTGACTTCTAATGATTATCCGTAAGTAACATTAGACCGAATTATGTTCTATTTCTGGTAAATTACATTTTCAGCTGTATATATAACTAAGATATCAATATAAAACTGATTTATATTGATATCTATTGAATGTAACAACCAAATTCTAATTAAAATGAGATATACGAGACATCGACGATTACTTATTGGATTACGATATTAATGCGTAGGTGAATACTCTTAAAATCGAAATTTAATTTATTAGGACCTGTTTCATCGACTATCCTACTCTAGCCAGCGTATTTTTACAAGTACTACTTGAGAAATAAATATACAATAGTAACTGTTAACTCGATTAGAACAACAGCTACCCGGTCAGCGAAAGGTCAGACAGGAATTTTTTCAAGTACGTTTTGCTCTAAGATAAATATCATTCTAAATTAATGGAGAAAAAGTTACTAACTTCAATAAACAATAGGGAAGGTGATTTATTTCTGTTTGTTTGTCCATCAGATAGAAAATTCATCATCATCATATTAGGCTATTGCAGTCCACTGCTGGACGTAGGCCTCCCCCAGAGTACGCAACAAAACACGACTTCCCGCTGTCTTCATCCAGCCACTGGTGGCGACCTTTCTAAGGTCGTCAGTCTATCTTGCCGGGGGCGTCCGACATTACGTTTGCCCAGGCCTGGTATTCATTCGAGAAACCGTCTTCTCCACCTCTCGTTGGTTCTGCGACAGATGTGGCCAGCCCACTGCTACGTTAGCATAACCTCATACCGGATTTTATTCCTTAGAGAGTCTCCGAACATAGATCTTTCCATTGCTCGCATAATATATGTGCCACGTTTTGGCTCCATAGGTCATAACTAGCAGGACACATTGATTGAATACCGTGGCATTGTGACAGTGGACCAAAAGATATTACGCGGCTTCCCAAATACTGTCCAGCCTAGCTGCACTCTCCTTTTGATTTCTTTACTAGATTAGGTAGACTATTAAAGAATATTAAACACGTAATTTTATGCAATAAATTACAGCGATACATTGAGTTGAAACGTTTCATGACGTCACACCTTTGTACATTTTCTACATAGTTGTGCCGTAGCAAACCCTCATTTCTCAATGCCTACTATCTATGCCATTTCTTTTTATATTGAAGCAATAAAAAATACATGTCTAATATTTTTCTATTATCTGACTGACGGATTAGATTTTTTTTACCCGGGCATCATCCTTATTATGAAAAAAAAATCAAGTGAATTTAACTATCGATAGACTACAATAGCTTTCAAATTGTTTTATGTAATACAAAGATATCAACATCCATTCATTATGGATGGAATCGGGTCAAATCTAATAGAGAGAATAGGCCACCCTCCACGCAGGACCAGTACGGATTAGTGGGTATTAACAATTGCAGATGCAGCCAGAACAAAGAACTGAACGTGCCTTCCAAAGTACGGATGGATTCGAGATAGTAAATTATTGATCACCTATCCCATAACCGGTCCTTACAAATATTGCTTAACAACCGTATTGCAAACCGAGCGCGCTAACAGGTCCTCATCCGAGCTTATTTTTGACTAAAATAGTTTTATTATTGACTGGTTTCTGATATTTTTGCACAAAGAAATAATGTTCAAATAAGCTGTAACTGAAAAACAAAAGGTAAAAAATCCTTACAACAAACCTCTAAGGGTTACAGTCAATGTCAAAACGTGAATTAATAAAATCTCCTCTATAAGAAAACAAAAAGAAAAATTGTTTCCATTTTTTGTTCTAATTATACCTATTTCTTATAAATAAATTGATAAATATGTTATTATCTTTGTAGCAAAGTGTTTTATGCACTATCTTTACAATTAAGGTAATAATTTGGTATAGTTTATTAAAATTACCCCTGTCATTGATAAGTCATTACCGGGCGGCGTAATAAGTTAGAGAAGTATAGTCTTTTGGCTTTACTTTACACTTAAGGCTTTATTATAGTAATTAGGCCTTTTGTAATATGACGAACTGAACAGTATTACTGAGACCTAAAAACGTGCTTAGATTTATCCTTATATATTGTAAATAAGCTTTATTAGAATTACAGACAAGCTTTTATGAAATCGTAACGAATAAGAACAATTGTTAATTTGCATTTATTGACTCATGAAGTGAAGGCGTGACTTTCTTTGCAAGACCTGCATTGCGTGGTCCGAATTAGAATGAATTCATTTATTAGTTTCTTAGTTTCCATTTGATATCTACCCAGCTACCAGTGTATGTTGCCAGTAATAACTTACGGCAGCGAAACGTGGTTGCTCACTATTGGTCTCATAAGGCTCAAGATCAACCAGCGGGAATGGAGAGACTAATGCTTGGTCTTTCTCATCGTGTTCGAATTAAAAATGAGGAGATTCATAAGAGAACCAAAGTTACAGACATTGCTCGTAGGATTGCTCAGCCGATGTGGCAGTGGGCGGGACACATAGCCAGAAAGACCGATGGCCGTTGAGGCGGAACGGTTTTGAAAGGCATAAAATTATCTTTGCAGCCCTTAACGGTTAGTCTAATACGACATAATTAAATAGCAGTTAAAAGACTGCAACATATGTTAAACATTTCTATTTTAATAACAATACGAAAAATAGAAGATTTAAGCTATATGAGTGGATTTTAATGATATTTAGTAGAATATGTGTGAATGCGCCCTTTATGGCCTTAGGCAGGCTACGCAGGGAGGGAGATCGAAATCTCCTTAAAAACGTGGGTGGACTGTAAGGTGCGGTCAAGAAAAATGATTAATTAAATTAGCGGGTTTTCGCGAGGTAAGAGCTGGTGACAAGTACGAAATAAATGGAAATATAAGGGGAGAGGCACTGCACTTACTTGTGGTCAATATGGCGCAATGGCGACTCCTTCCTCAGTATCACGTTTACCTTGCCTGTCTCCTCCAAAACACTTAAACGCTGTTATGGGCGTAATAAAATGCCTCGGATCCGGCTCGACGGACGGAGAAGGAATATTGGTATGCAATATTCCCATGGAAATTTTCATTGGATTTAAAACAAAATATACTTAACGCAATATAGTAATATCGATTGAAGTCGAATTTCATTGTTAATATTATTGATTATTATTTTATTGTCCGTGTTATATAAAAATATGAGTTTCCAAATATAAAATTAGGAAGATTTATGTATTTCATGGAAGTAACATAAGTAACAATGTGAAAATACGTAGAAGTCACTTTATATGTATTTTGCTTATCATGCCATTGACAAATCAAAGGAATTTTATTTTTTTTACTAATAATCCGAAAATAAACGTCGCTGGATTAATTCATATATTAAAAAGGAAATATATGATACCCTCATAATAATAAAAAAACAGCTGTTATATTTTAATGTTTGATCTCCATACTGAAAGTTGGTATTTGTATCAGGCTACATAGCTAACGTGCTTTTTTTCTCGATACGCATTTAGCCGGTTTTTTTACAATGTCATTTGCAGGGAATATCTCAGCCTATGCACACAGCTCATGTTTATTTCTATTATTGTGTTGGGCCGGAATATACTGATGCAATAATGTCCCGAGTTTCTGAGCTAGTGTGAAATGACATTTTGCTAAACGCAATTATCGTAACTGCCCTTCGTTTGTGTATGATTCTCGATAGCTTCACAATCAAAGTTTTATTTATCGTTAGCTTATTTTTACTTCTTAAAATAAGTCCTTTTGTCGATCGTATGAATTGTCCATACATTCTTTCTTTACTTTATTCTATGGTTTTCAGCAGGCCTACTTCATGACGAATTTGGCTTCGATTTTAGTGATATTGAATTCAATCAAAATGCACTCAACGTTTGATTGTATTGGGTTCAATCCGAGATATTAACATTGTTACCAACCATGAACCAGCCAATCATCCTTTTTGAAGCTTTTTTTTACTTTTTTATTGATTTTGTACGTAATTTTGTTTTACATTCCAAAAAATTATAGTTGTCACTCAGCCCAATCCTGGTTTCATTATTTTGGTTCCCTAAATCCCATTTTTTCATCATAAATTCTTTATTTAGAGCTATCGTTAACAAACATATTTGATCTAACAATACATATGAATATTGAGTGCAATCCAATATCAACCAAATCGAAGTCAATGAAGTTACACGGTAGCTCTAGCAACCGTCTCTTTTCGTTGATGATACCAGCACTTATTCAATTGATTGAAGTTCCATCCAGCTAATATTTTTCATCTTTCTCTAATACTACATGAGCCGTTAACTACTCCGGATAATTTTCTTAGGATTATCGTCTTGAATTGTATTAAGTAACGCAGTCTTAACCCATCGTGGACTTTTATATAAACAATTTAAATCTCTCCAACTTTTCTTAAGAAAGCATTCATATATCTCTTACCGTTTTGTCAGCGTTCACAAAAATAGGCGCCTTTGGATATTCTATTCCTAGGGAACCTGTTAGTGGAATGAAATGAAGCCAATATGTTAATCCAGACTAAGAACTATCCTTATACCAAATGTTTATGAAATCCGTTCAGAATTTTTTGCGTGAAGAAGTAACAAACATCTAAATCTACAAACTTTCACCTTTATAATATTAGTAGGATATACACATCACACTTGATGCCCGAATTGTCAATATCTGTGAATTTGAAACGAAATCAAGGTGTGCTGATTTCTTGGATTTAGTTGCTATAAGAAATGTATCGATCACATTCATACGAGATACGCCGCTATGCTAGTGGTTCGCTTCCAATACGCTTTCGTGGTAGTGTACGAGAAAAGTAAGTTTTATTGTAGTGTACACCTATGACACTGGGGGAAAACCAAACATTAAAACTCTTTAGGATAAACTCTTTTCATTATAATAATGATTTGATCAATTTTGCATCCACAAAATATATTAATGAAAATTGCTTTAAAATCCGCTTTGTACCTGGTACTCTGAGATGAAATTCGAATCCGACCCTTCGCAACCCGGGTGATTGCCAGGGACAAAGTGGATTTTTTAAGCGTTTTTCATTAAGAACTCTTTTTATATTAATCGTGCAAAGACAATATGTAGACAAGTAGAATTTACTTTTTCTACAGCAAACAAACGCGGTATCGCAGATTGTTTACATCTGAATAAGGAGTGCAGTATTCTCTTAAGATGCATTTATATACTCGTATAAGATATAATTTTGCATAATTTCGTGTCGGCTATTGAAAACAATTAAAGTATTCTTCCGTAGCTCCGCACGAAAATTTAATTGATTCTTTAGCGGGTGGTTTACTACAACCTTCAACTCCATACTTCGCACGCAATAAAAATTAAATATTAATATTAAAACCGAGGGCTTTTACACATTTTTAGTGATATAATTTGAAGCAATTTAGTAAAAAATATATAGAGCCTTGACAATGGCGAGGCCGATTTCCGAGTTTTTACTATATAAATGAACATTTTTGTTTCTAAAATTCATTCTACTCATCGTACTTGTCGAAAACAAAATGGTCGCTAAGGTGAGATTTTTAAACCGCCTACATATTTTTTCATTCTAAAATAATTTGGAAAAAAAAATATTGAAGATTAAATAAAAACTTTTTATTAAACCACTGCGATCAAGGACCAGACCAGGTAATAAGAAACAGCTTTGTTAATCAACTCTTTTCTTTCTATCTCAGGTCGCCGCCCTCATTTGCTTGTTCGGCCTAGTTCACGCCGGAAACCTTTATGGAGCTGCCTACGGTAGCTACGGAAATGCCTATGGAAGTGCTTACGGCAGCGCCTTCAGTAGCGGTTATGACATCGCTCCTGTCGCTTACACAGCCCCTGCGGCATACTCCGTCCCTGTCGTAAAAACAATCGCTCCAATCGCTTACACTGCCCCCGCTGTATCCTCTGTATCCCAATACAGCGTTCACTCAGCTCCTTTAGTCAAATCTTACGCCCCCATAGTCAAATCTTACGCCCCTATAGTCAAATCTTATGCCCCAATAGTCAAATCTTACGCCCCCGTCTCATTAGCCTACTCTAACCCAGTTTTGAGTCACTCCTACGCTCCAGCTGTTTCTTACGGTTACAGCGGCTACGGTAAATACGCATGGTAAAGAACGATCATTTTCCTAACATTTTATTCTGTGATTTGTAACATTAAACGATATAGATATTACATTGGCTTTTCATTTTTAATAGGTTTTTCATTTTTTTAAACTGTAAAATGATTTTATAAGGTCCGTTATGTCATAACGTTAACAATTCGTTGTCACCAGAAATTCTTGGCCAGATACTAGAGCCCAGATTATACGAGAATACAAATAAGTACATTTTTATAAGAAGACTAACCGACTATGATCAGATTTAGCTGGTGTGCAGTTGAAGAGCCCTGAAGTACACGGTCGTCTAGTACAAGGTCGTGTATGTGTAAGTTTTTTATACTTCAGTTTTAAACATGGAGTTGGTTAAAATAAATTATATCAATCAATACATTTTTAGCTTAAACACGATTAACATTAAAAGACGATCTTCATAAATGTCTAAAAACATTTTCGTAAAGAGAAAAATATACACATTTTCTAGATACATATATAAAGGCATTTTCTATAGATAATTTAGTAGACCAGTGTACAACATAATTTTGTCTCAAGTTTTTTAATTAAAAAAGCATATCTCCCAATGCGATATTAAATCAACAGCTTCACAATGTCTAACCAAAATTTTGTATTTAACCGTTTCATAAGTAATTAATACGTTTGTTAAGCAACGACGCTGACATGGACGATTAAAAAAATTACTTAACGCAAATATATATGTTAAATGTGCAAATTTCTACTTAATGTTTCATACTTTACGTCTTAATAGACTTTATTTTGAAATATGATCAATAAATGTGCAATTAACAAATAAATAACATATTTATTCCCGTCATAAAATCATATCATATGAAGACAAGTAAACTTATTATTTCGAAACATGAACAGTTATAGAAAAATATCAGTACAGATTGTATTTACGTATACCAAAAATATCATTATTTATAAGTAAACAATGTTATGTATTTCCGTTGATTCAACAAACAATTTGTCTGTCATTATTATTCCTGATTATTTGGGAATTCATAATATAGAGATGGGAATCATCAATTCTGAAGAGCCCCTCAGATTCTTGATAGAATTATTTGAATTCAAGTATCCACACGTTTTAGTTAAGAATTTAACGCAACAATGTTGTTAGATATAATGAACTCGTAAGTATTCTCATGATTAAAATTCGTTACGCTCCGTTTTCTCAAAATCTAATTGAACCTTGAAAAACTATGTTTGTATTCGTCGGTTTTAGTATAAAAGCGAGTTACAATAGAACATATAATACTTCACTCATTACATTTGAAGAATTATCATCACAATGCTCTCAAAGGTACAGTTCTATTAATATTTATACATAATTATGATAAATTTTGGTCGATAATAAATATAAATTACTATGGTGTTTTGTTTTATAGATAGCTGTGATTGCCTGCCTGTTTGGTTTGGCTAAGGCTGGTGCATTACTCAACTCCGGTCTAAATAACGGTGGATGGAATGTTGGAGGATACGCAACAGGATACAGTGATGTGGGATACAGCAGTGATGCAGGATACAATAACTATGCAAGCCACAGCGGATACGGAGCTAGCTATGGAGGCGTAGGTCAACATGGAGCCGTCTCTCACGTCTCCATAACCAAAGAAATTTCACCCTCCGTGCCGTATTCCACTGGTTATGGTGCCCATGGATATTCTAATGGACAAGGATATGCTGGCGCCCACGGATATTCCGGTGGTTACGGTTATGCTAGCGGTTTAGGTTACGAAGGTGGACAAGGTTGGCAACAACAAGGTTGGAATCAAGGCGGTGACTACAACGCTCAAAGCCTTGGTTACGGAGGTTACAACAGTGGACATGGCTACAATCACGCCACATCTACCGTGTCTCAGTACAGTATCCATAAAAATCCAGTGACGAAGCATTATGGATCTTATGCTCCTAGTGCATATGGTGGTTACGGTCAATCCGCCTACAACAGTCACGGGTACGGCGGTTACGGCAGCCAGGCGTGGTAAACAGTTTAAGTGATTTATATTGTACCTGACTAATACTCTACGTTATTATGTAATAAATATGCTGTGATACGTTAAAATTTATAGTCATTAATCATTTTTTTTTTGTTTTAATCATCAATTTACAATTCATCGTATGGTCAAGTTCAAGTTTTTCATTAGATAAAAGGCGTTTATTATAATTGAAATTATAGTTTTTTGTTTATTTCGGGACTGATAAAATTTAGGCACTGTTCTTTTTTGCATGATTTGGCTTTATATACTTTGTTATTATTGTTTTTAGAACACAGTTAATGTTGACATTATTATTCTTTAGGCATTTTTGCATAATTTTAATTCTAATACTGGGAATAAAATTTTGATCGGTTAGGTTATGTTACAAATTTGACCAACAAAAAAAACGAAACGACTGTGCCGCGACAGTATACAGTATATCCATTTAAAAGTATTTAACATTATTATGTTAAGAGAAATTATGCGTAAATACAGTAAGGATAAACAAAAGTATGTCTTGTTAAATTATGACTTAACATTGTATGGAAATGTATGGAAATCTTAGGTCATGGTAGTGGCCAACCAAGATGAGCCCAACAAAACGCACCTTTGGAAAACAATATGAGGTCAATAATAGACTTTAAATTATAAAATTTCAATTACATAGATCATAAATGATATCTCTGTAACCTGGATTCGTCACTGACTCACTCACTTCTAATACAGATACCCATAAACTCTATTGATCATTAGAAATATAATACAGACAATAAAAAAAAATAAACAATAATTTTATTTACTCGTTACACTCGCTATACTCGTTCCAAACTTGTTTAATTTTCGTTAAGAAAATTATACTAGGGAAATAAGGACTCCTTGTTTTAAATAGAAAACCAATCTTTAAAATTTGGGTATAGAAATTGTACAGGTATTTCATGAGAACTTAATTTCAAAGGCACACAAATAAAAAAAAATATCTGTCAGGTTTTAGAAAAAAGAAAATCTCTCAACCCCTTAAATTTGAAGTAATGCGGCTATACGGTATACTAAAGTATTTCGTCAAAACCATTTATTTAATTAGAAGGAAAGTAAATATTTATGGGAATGGGATAACTGAATATAGAGCAGATAGAGATTGTCGTAAAATAAAAATGATACAAATAAAAAAATGATCTGTCAGGTTTTTGAAAAAAGAATATCTCTCAACTCCTAAAATTGAAGTAATACGGCTATACGGAATACTAAAGTATTTCGTCAAAACCATTTATGTGATAAGAAGGAAAGTAAAGATTAATAGGAATAGCACAACCGAATATAGAGCAGATACTGATTGAAGTAAAATAAAACTGAGAGTAAACTATGAAAAACACTTCTGATGTGTATAAATATATATATTTATGATTTATTAATAATAAGCAGAAGAAAATGAGCAACATATACTACAAATTGTTTTCCCACGACTTTGTCCCCTTAAAGTATAGTATGTCACTTGCATATGATCTAGCTCCCTGTAGGTGAAAAAAAAATAAATCGATCGAATTAGTTCGGAACCTATTTGTTTGTAAACAAACAATCAAATATGTCCTCTTCATAATGTTAGTTTTATTTTATAACTAGCTTTTGCCCGCGACTTCGTCCGCGTGGTAAGGTTACTTTGAGCAGCATTTCTAACGAATATTTATTCATTATTTCGTGTAAAATACCAGAAATAAAGTTTCATCCCCTATTCTATACCCTTAGGAGTGGGTATTTTATTTTTTATTTCTTTCTTAGGGGACTTTCATCCCCTATTTCATCCCCTTGGGGGTAGAATTGATCAAAATCCTTTTTTAGCGGATGCCTACGTCATAACATCTACTTGAACGCCCAATTTAACCTGATCCATCCAGTGGTTTGGGCTGTGCGTTGATAGATCACTATGTCAGCCAGTCACCTTTGATTTATATATATTTAGATACCAATACTTGCCTTATTTTTTTTTTTGTTATACACTCCCGTGCTGAAGGTGAAATTTCCGAAAGTGGTAAATCCTCGGCGCCCTTTAGAATACCCGGATACACACTCCAAGAACTCAGAATCGCCAGCGGCAAGAACGCAGTGTAGACGGTCGTGACAAAAATGTGCAAGGATCCCTAAAGTTTGATAATTCAGTATGTTGAATTACTATGGATCTTATGTGGACATACTTTATATGGACAGGTGCTGGAACAAACATCTAGCAATTGCTATTTATGTTTTTTCCATTGAATGAAAGTTCGACTATTGCTTGATCTAACTACTAATAATTTAGTTCACACCAGCTTCTGAGATATGAGTTGTCAGCCGCCACTAGGTGTTCCAGCACTTAACCTACGCACTGAGTACTGAGTGATTTATTACTAACTGAAATATCAAGCTTTAGAAAGCTTTCCACTTGCCAATTAGCTTACACAATCCAATTTGTGATTTGGACCGCGCGGTCACCGACACGTGCGAACCATGTTTTGTTGCTTGACGCGTGCGAAATGGATTAAGGTTGGTGCTACAACTGGGAACATTTTATCGCCTTTACTGTTGCTTATCCTATTCCGTTGCAGCACCACAGTTAACCTAGAGCGAGAAATGTGGCGTATTGCATAGTCTCGAGGTTTCCACGTCATGCTATCGCATATCCTTCACCTTTCTTGTTCTAGCAAATGACAGTTCTGAGTGAAAGAACAGGATAAGACAAAAAAGTCGCCACCGAGGTGCTACGATGAAGCTCTCTCTAAACTGCACTGGAAAAATTCACGATGCATGAAGTCCATAGTCCATGAACTGTTTTACAGTGTACTGGTGTGCTTTACTGGTGTAAAGCTAAGCTAGGTTAATTTTAAATCTTATACATTATAATAATCTTAAAGAAATCAGGGTAATATACGAAATGAAATAATAATATGAAATTCAGTAAAAAAGATGCGAAACTTTCTCGATTTTAAATAAAATAGACAGACAACGTCTTTGTGTAATAAAAAAAACTATGATGAATAATCTGAGACCATACTAAATATTCTTACCTTATCCACGCCTTATCGAACATTATCTATCGAATACATAGTTTTCACGTAGAGAGCTAACAAAGATATAAATAATAAATCTTTTATTATTACAATTACATTATTACACATAAAAAAGATTTTTCATAAATGCAGCAATGCTGATAAAAATTGCGTCGCCTCAAAATGCAACTGTTTTGCAAGATTACTAATTTCATTAACCTTAGCAACATCGTAATTATCGCAATGACTTCTTTTTTTATAATATTTCTTGAAAAAAAATATATACCAAAACAACGAAGAAAATAATGATTTATATGAAAAATATTTACATTAGAAGATAATTACCTTCATTCTGCACTGCACTGTCATCTATACATATAAATGAAATCGGAGTATCCGTTTGTAATTTCAAAGTAACCGCTATTCACTAATTACTTATGTATACATGGTACATATACATTTTTTTTTATAGTTTTTGTTTTTACGTTCCAGCTAATCTCTGAAACGACTGAACCTTACGTTCCAGCTAATCTCTGAAACGACTGAACCGGTTTTGACGGGACTTTCACTAGCTGATAGCTTATGTAGTAAGGGATAACTTAGGCTACGTCCCACAAGGATGAAGTCACGGGTACAGCTAGTTACTAATATAAAACATAATTTGTAGAGAAATTCCTTAAATTTCGCAGGATGCTCTCTTGTTCCTGTTCTTTTATGTGAATATTATGACATTAAGGACTCAAGGACCCTTTGAATGAAACTATGAACTAGTGTCGCGTCTGTCTATAGCATGGGTGGCCAACCAGTCGATCGTGGCAATTAAAAAACATAAATAAAATCAAAATGCTACATAATTGTGTACGAACTATGCTGTTTCATTTAAGATTTTAAGAAGTAAAGTTATTGGTAGGTCGTACTGGGTGTCGTCAGTGAAAAGTCGATCTTTGGTCTAAACAAGTTGGCCACCCCTGTTCTATAGTAACAAATTCAAAAAGTCGTCAACATCACTGGCTTATCAATGAAATTACTGCTGGATCACAGGCTGTCCCTATGAATGGTTTCGAATAAGATGAATTATGATCTAATAACGGGTATATGTGGGAGTGTTTAATTGAATAGCAGTGTTTCCGCCACTTCTTTGCCCGTGAAAATTATAATCCGCGTATTTAGTTTCCCTTAAGTGAAATATTTTTTAAATCTGTCCAGTAGTTTAAAATAAATAGGCATCTATTAAATGAAGAAACACAATTGATCAAATCTGCCTTTTTACTTTACAAAATTCGCTAAAACTTGACGAAGAAGATGTAAAAAAAACATATCGACTGGAATGACCTTGATACGTGTAAACTGTATCCGTGTGACATCCAAACAGGTCGCTGCGTCTTCTAGTATATTTCACTTAAATTAATATATTTATATGAAATATTTAATGAAGCAACTTTTGTCGAAATCAAACGTTAACAAGATGCACACTGAAATATTTTAAAATATGTAGCAACAGATTTTTTTTATTGCATTCATATTTCCCATCTTTAATTTGAACTGTCTTAAAGAATATCACAATCATCATCATCATCATCACTTCAGCCGAGAGACGCCCACTGCTGGGCATAGGCCACAAGGTGGACCGACGATCTGGTAAAGGTCGCGGGAAGCCGCTGGATGCGGGAGGCGCAGGACCGATCGCTTTGGAAATCTTTGGGGGAGGCCTAATATCACAATGAGTATTAATAAATATTTGTATTATTATTTATTTAAATCTTTTGGTAGATAATGTTACGTTTATAACCTCTATGGTACATTTTTTTTTAAATCGATAGATATTAACTTCCGAAAAGGATTTCCTTATTTTTGTATAAAATAATTAAGGACGACATCACATGCGATCATCGGTTACACAACTTTTAAGTATGGGTGGTGCCTCACCTTGACATTGTGACAGAATCGCCCGCGGCTGGCGTTCAGGCAGATTCGGTACCAATACCAGTTTGCGACGTTCATATAAAAGCGAAAGCGAGTGCTCCAAAACTTATTACAAACAACAGCAACGTTCAACATAAACATGTTCACCAAGGTATATGAGACGCTCCTGATCTTATATTAATATTTGAAGAAGCTTTCATAGTTGTTGAAATTTTGAATTTGATAATAATTGTTGTCTTTTATTCCAGGTCGCTCTCTTCCTTTGCGCCGCGGGCATCGCCTCCGCTGGCAACCTCTACCACGCCGCTGCTCCAGTGGCATACAGCGCTCCCGTCTCATCAGTCTCTTATACATCTCACGCCGCACCCGTATCTTACGCTGCAGCCGCACCAGTAGCATACGCCGCAGCTGCACCCGTCTTTACCAAGACTTTGTCCCCAGCTGTGTCATACCAAACAATCTCTTCTCACTCTGCGCCAGTAGCCTACGCTGCAGCCGCCCCGGTTGTCGCCAAAACTCTGTCCAACGCCGTGTCCTATCAAACCGTGTCGCACGCTGCTCCCGTAGCCTACGCCTCACCAGTCGTCACTAAGACCGTCGCCGCTCCCGTGGCTACCTATGCCGCTGCCCCAGTTGTCGCCAAGGCTGTAGCACCAGCTGTGTCCTACCAGTCTATCTCCCACCACTCCGCCCCTGTGGCTTACGCCGCGGCTCCAGTCGTTGCTAAGACCTACGCTGCTCCCGTTGCCACCTATGCTGCTGCTCCAGTCGTAGCCAAGGCTGTAGCTCCAGTGTCCTACTCTACCGTGTCTCACGCCCCTGTGGCTACATACGCAGCTGCTGCCCCAGCTGTAGCTACATACCACGCTGCTGCTCCAGCTGTTGCCACATACCATGCTGCCCCAGCTGTTTCCGCATACCATGCTGCCCCATCTGTTGCCGCATACCACTCTGCGCCTGTTGTGAAGACCGCCGTCGCCTACTCCGCCGCCCCCGCTGTCTCTCACGTCACATACACTGGCTTGGGAGCTTCCTACGGCTGGTAAACTGTTGATCTGTTGTTAATATTTGTTATTATTTAAATATGAAACGACAATTATTTATTTGAATCCAAATAAAAAAATGTAAATACAATGTTCATTAAATTCTATCATTTCGAACCACTATCGACCAAAAACTTTATATATATTTTAAGCGATTGAAGACTTTTAATTCGAAGGCTTTTGATTTTATCAATATGAAGATTATATTTCGTCTAGTGAGCTATTGTCAGGAATAAGCAAATATATCAAGAAAGTTATTCAATTTTAGCGTCACAAATGTGATCCAGGGCTTTTTCTATATATCTATACCGTCACAGGTAGGCCTGTCTACACATAATACAAAAGATATCTTGTATTATGTGTTGACAGGCAATTTTTTTGAAGGCAAATAAATGAACTTGTTAGGCACACCGAGCAATCATATTAAAGGCATTATGAATATAAATGAAAAAGTACCTACCAACTTCATGCCAATCTATTAAAAAAAACTTTCTTACCATCACATTGGGTTGGTGGTTGGCCTCTTAAACGTTTGCCTTCAGTGTTGCCAATCACGACGGTTGATCCATGAACTCATCGTCGTTCTCCAAATGGCAATATATGTAAAAATCATTTCCCCACAATAAAAAAGTTTCCAATCAAAGCTCAATTTTATCCTACGATTTCGTGTCGTTAATAGAAAGATTTACGGAGAGTTTTCAAAATTTCATATATACATATTTTTTCAGTTATAATAATAATAATTTAACATTTTGTCAAGAAACTACGTATATCGACAAAAATTTCCTTAATAAACCAAATATGGGAAAATATTTTAATTTTTCAACAGTGCTGTTGATGAATTTAAATATGATTCATTCAGCACTGTATAGATAGTCATTTAAGGTCTTAACAGAGCGATCCGTAAGCCAGTTTTAAGATGTCACCAATGTTAGGTTCTGGGTTCGATTCCGATCGAGTCAAAGTAGAAAATTGACATTTCTATATTATTTCGGATCTAGATGTTGTGGTACCTTCATTGTCTCAGATACTCTGTAATATGAGTTCTTTAGCTACTCACCTTGGGATCTCAGCGATGTGTGTAAATATTTATTTATTTATTTTTTTGCAATTGAAATCCTCCGGGCCTAATCTTATAAACTAATATTTTACTCACGTTTTACTAATAAGTAACTTATAACCGTTGTTTAATACAAACTCTGTTAACGTCATTTTAATATAGCTTTCAGAAAAAAAAAACAACACATTGTATAACTTAAGGATGCCCTATCTAGGTCGACCTTTCAGAAAATCGATTTACAAAGATACAATCTACCGACTTTTGGCATTGACTCAATAGAAAGACTCAAATATGAACTATCGAAACTTGTGCCTGGAAGAAAATTATATCAATAAAACACAAACAATTATATAAAATCGAACGGTACAGTCTGTATGTAAACCAAATTAAGGCCAAACCAACCTCTTTTCATTGTTGATTATTAGTCCCGTATAACCTAAGACTGCGCAGTGTGAAATATGTAATGAAGGTACGTAATAATACTTTATTTATATTATATCACTGTTTATACATGGTCTAGATTCAGTAGTCGTTTACTAAAGTTTTTATTTTTGAAAATACTAGACACACACGAAGATATTCGTCGTAAAGCCTAAAATGAACATTATTCGTATTTTCATTACTTAAAAAAAATTGTTTCTCCAAAATCGAATGAAATAGATTCAAAGCAATACGATTCAGATCTCAGATCGATTCACGAGATCACGATTCAAAGTTTGGGCATCACTAGTTTAAGTACACAAAGCTTATTAGTAAGATCTCAATATAAATTACATGTAATTAAAATAATACCTTACAAACCGATAACCTTTTAAAAGAATTTAACATTGAAATTATTCATAGTATCATCAAACATCTCACCTAATTATTAAATCCATGCAATACTTTAAGATTACATCAAAACCTGTGAAATGATCGACATTAATAAGATCGGCGTGACACGGCGAAGCATTCACAAAACAGTTTTGCGATAAAAACCGGTTCCGATGAAATAACCGTTTCGCATCCTTTTTATGTCATTTAGAAAGATTAATTTGCAGTTAATTTGAACAAGTGTAATTAAAATTAATCAATAAATTTAATCCACTATTGAAACTAACATTAGGAATACTCATAAAATTGTCGAGATAATAAAATGGATTACGTTTCAATAAGACGAATAGGTGATGACCAAAAAATATATTTAATTAATTGCTTGAAAACAATTACGATAGAGTAGGTCAATGTTGCAATTCGGTCTGCGATACGGAGGTAAGAAACTTAAACAAGTGCCGATCATAGGATGGGTGATCAAATTCGTAGAAAACATATAACTACAGTCCCGGGGACTTATTGTCTAATTATAGACCAGGACCCAGTAAGACCTGACACTGCCTCTCATGCACAGATAATAATATTTACTGATATGATTTTCATAAAATTCTAAAAACTACTCGAAATCTTTCGGATTTTCTTTCGAGGAAAAATATACTAGAATATGAGGAATAATATACTCTCAGGTGTCATGTTCATTCCTGCGAGCTACGTACATAAACTAATCTTGGATCAAGTATTACACATCCTTTGATTCGAGATAATTACAAAAAATGTGTCAACATTTCTTTATGGGTACGCCACCGTCGTGCCAGAGGGCCTTCTTGTGCTGACAGCTCAATCAAGCAAGACTATATCAAACAACTCGGTGACGTAATGAGGGTAATCTCATAAACAGAAGACTTCTCTGAGAATAGCTTCCCAACACATTGATATTAGTTAGCCCTTAGGAACAATTTATTTCCAAATCAAAGAAAGGCACACATATAAATACATTATGCTGTTATCAAGTCTAAATACTAAAAAGATCGACTCCGTTCGCGTAAATTATACCCTATGTCAACTCCGTATGAAGTAGTACCGGTAGGTGAAAGAATATTTTCCTCTTTGCAATATTTGTATAGATAACCTTAATAAGTACAAAGACGATTAACTTTATAAACTTTATTTGAGTTTGGAAGAGTATTTGCTTGCCATACTTTTAGCCGCCCGACTTGAAATAAAATTTCATAAATTATGATATAATTGAATCTTTTTAGCCTAACAAATGAGGATCCACTTATTGATTTGACCCATGAAATTTTAACGGTATATCTGTAAAAATATACATTTTTAAACAATAAAAAAGATTCTTAGATGTCAATCCACTATTAATGAATACAACATGAAACATTGGTACATAAATAAAACGTATGATTTAAAAGACCTCGTTTAATGATACTCCTCTCCAAGAAAAGTTGAATCGTTCAAAATTTTAATACACTTTTGTAAACGACAATACCCAGTAGATTGTTGCGCACAAAAGGCTGAAATAACAAAATTGTAACGTTTGAAGTAGATTAACATAGGAGCTCAAATCATATTATTGTTAAGTATTGGTACATTTTACACTATACTACACACACACACACACACACACACATACATATACACTACAGGTCTATTATAATTTCAACAAATTATAATAATTATTTTTCTATGTACATAACTGTATGTAGCCTTAAATAAATGAAGAAAAAAACATATTATTAGTATGAGTTAGTTTAACTCCAGTACGCCAATTCCTATAATAATAATACTACTTTCATTGCTACCATTGTAATTATTAAGTCCAATATTTATTTTTTTACACATGAAGAAAATTATTCAACACGATAATTAAACTAAGCCATGAAGAGAAACCACGAAGGTTTGTACACATGTGCTAGGAATAAAATTATATATAACATGCACTTTAAAAATCGGCAAGTACTTGGTTAACATATTATGAACAACAGGAATATTAACATTAAAGTAATGATAGATATAACACGTACTTGGTACAGTATTTAGTCACCAAACAAATCTAAGTAATAAACTTTTAGTAATTTCTTTAAGTTGTAAGGACGTATACGCTGTATTAAATCCGGGGGTAGTTCGTGAATTATTCGAGGTAAGATGTAACTACAATAATAATTGCAATGTTTTCCTCACACATCAATGTTGACAGATATGTCGCACGTTGAGAATGACAATGTCACTAACCAAAAACGACAAATTTTTTACTTTTGGTATTATTTTTCTTTGTTAAGTATAAACTTTAAAATGCAAAGATCCCTGTGAACGTAGCTTGCATAGAAACTGCTAGGTGGCGTAGTGACGATACGTCGTTTAGAGGGGTTGATTACAATTTCTTGAACTTCAAACGCTCATTACTCAAAATCGCATTTTTTTCACTGTGTCACTATCGTTCTCAACGTGCGATGTAATAATATTGAACTTTAGTTAGATATTTGAACGGGAAAATGCAAGTAATATAGATTCTATTGAGATTCGATTATTACGAAGACAAAATAGCAGAATTGGACTGCTGAGCTTTAGCTTTATCTACCGGCAATTTTTTAAATAAATATTGAGTTATAAATTATGTTTTAATGCAACTTTGTAATTATATATAATTTAAGCTAAAGTTTCTATATATGAAAATAAAAGAGCACTTTTAATAAACAGAAATTTAACTATTAAGGTGAACGTCCACCATGTCCGCATGCACATAACAGACGCACCTTTCACAACGGATTTTCCGTAGCTTTTTTGTATGAATTTTTATTTGTATTTTTAATTTCTCCGATTATAAAACAAAAAAATAGTGTCAACTAGTTTATTAGGACATTCAGAACTTGGAGAAAAATTGGACTGATAAAGCAACCTTTCCTTCATGATTTAATTGGTGTTTTGGTATATTTATTATAATCACAATCAAAAATTTATGATAACGTCAAAATTGCACTACTAAATACAAATGTTAGGTGATGACTAATATTTTGTTAATTACATTCGTTTTAGCAGAACGGACGTGACAAGGTTTGAGAACCAAGATGCTTGCCGCGACCCAAATAAACTTGAAAAAATATTGCCATTTTACTATTCATATTTTCTTAATTGATACGCTTTTAGTGACGATAACCTTCATTTTTTGAGTCAATTAACTATTAGTATATATAGTATTCGACATAATTATAATAAGGACAGCCGGTACATAATAATTCACATGATAGAATATCACACATTTTTCCTTAATAAAATAAATTCTGTAAATCTATAAATAGTTTAAAACAAAGTCGCTTCCAGCTGTCTGTAAGCTGAAATCTTCATATTTTAATGTGGTTTTAATCAATAAACAGATCGATCCAAGAACAAGGTTTAAATTTATAATACAGAACCATGCGGGCGAAGCAACTGGTGGAAAGCTAGTTAAATATAAAGCAATGGCAAATATGCTATTAATAAAATTATTGAGTACCTCTATCTTTTTATGTTTAAACTCAAAAACTTGTTATTCTTAAGGCAAATTATCAGAATTAATTTTCATAACATTAGAACCTTTTTTTTTTATAGCAGGGTAAATGCATTATAACCTCAAATGAATCACTAGGTGTTAACACTATAAACACATTCAAAACCAAAGTGTGATTGGTCTACCCAGCACCGAAGAAAATTGGAGCCCTAGGCAAAACACTGGAACGACTCCCAAAATCACGATAAAATAAAAGACTAATGTAGGTACACCGTTTAAAGAAGCTGCTTAGGTACTGTTAGTCTGAAATTTTTGTACTTTTGAATACTGCGAAGAACGTTCGAAGAACAAATGTATTTTTTGAACCTTAAAAATGGTTCAAATAATAAGAGCAGACGTAATGTGTTTGTAATGCCATGCCGCTCCCCAAATACGAGTGCCCAAGGTACTTGCCTAATTTGCCCATATGGATGGACCGACCCCGGGCCCATGGGCATACCCATGTAGGGGCAGGGGGGGGGCAGGTCCCCCCCCCAAGAAGATAAAATAAATGTAAATTTTCCTGGCAAGTGGGAATTAAAAACGTCTTACCTATTCTGCGCAAAATGAAGAATTGGAAACAAAATATCTTCCTTAAGGATCTGTCAGTGTGGCGGTTGAAAACAGTGTCGCTTACTAGGTGACAATACCTTATTAATAATTTTGTGATTAGCGAATTAAACTTACCACAACAAAAACATTTTAAATTATGCCGAGAACGTAATTATACATGTTAAAGATACTTACATTTCAGTAAAAATGAAAACTTGAATTTTAAACTATTCACTTTGTTCTTTTGAATTGAGATAAAAGCTGATAACGTAATGTTGTTTCTTTCTAGCTTACGATTAACTATAGCCTTTGGCAAGGCTATGTATTTATTTATATTTACACAACAAAATGGTAAAGTTTCTAACTTTGTTTGTTTGTTTTTTGGTAGGGGGTAATCTTCGGAAATTATGAAAATTCTTTCATCTACGGAAAGTTACATTATGTAGCTTACACCTACATAATACTCGGATGATATAGGCTATAATTTACACCGACAAAGTCGCAGGAAAACAGTTAGTGTTTAAATAATTGTCTCTTAGAAGCTGTTAAAGTTACTCTTTATAAATATTTTAACAACGAGTGTTTTTTGATAAATTGAATCTTGCTTGTATAAAAGCTACATAAATAATATAGTATTTGACGACTTATCGTTTTTTTATAACTCATTTTAAATACTCAGCTAATTATATAATCTATTAACATTTAGTCATTTATTCAATAGATTATCTACGTGTGAGTAAGCGACAATGTTTTGTTTGTTAAAATATATCGTATCCGAATTCAGTTTCGTGACCTACCGTTGAGCAATGGAATGGAGAGTTCGACCATTACGAGACTGATATAAAAGCCAACACATACTCGTCGAATTTATTCAGTTTCCAATCTTCAGAGAAACAACATGTACGCCCAGGTGTGTTTTGGACAAACTCAGTAATACAATATTGTTATGTTAAATAATACGTATTAGTGATATGTACAGATAAATTCAAAAGTGTTTTCGGCATTCGGCAAAAGATATTAGTGTAATAGGAAATTAATAAAGTGAATTATTATTTCCAGTTCATCATTGCTCTGTGTGCCGTGAGCGCAGCCCGCGCTGGTGGTCTCCTGGAAGCTCCCGTGGCGTACAGCAGTCATGCTATTGCCGCCCCTGCCGTGGCCGCGTACTCCGCGCCCGCTGTGGTAGCCAAAACCATCGCGCCCGCCGTCTCTTATTCATCCTTCTCCACCCACACAGCACACAGCTCTCCTATAGCCTACTCCGCCGCTCCAGTAGCCACCTACGCCGCTGCTCCAGTGGCGACTTACGCCGCCGCCCCTGTGGTCGCTAAAACCTATGCCGCCCCCGCTGTGGCAACTTATGCCGCCTCTCCCGTGGTCGCTAAAACCTATGCTGCCCCTGCCGTGGCTACTTACGCCGCTGCGCCCGCCGTCGTGACCAAGACCATCGCGCCAGCGGTGTCTTCCGTCTCTTCTTATTCCTCCACTACCTCTCATGGTTCCCCCATCACCTATGCTAAGACTTACGCCGCCCCGGCTGTGACCGCTTACGCAGCTCCCGCTGTTGCGTCGTACTCCGCTCCTCTGGTTGCCAAATCTTACGCCGCCCCCGCAGTGGCGACTTACGCCGCAGGCGCCCCCGCCTACACTACATACGCCGCAGCCGCCCCCGCCTACACTACATACGCCGCAGCCGCCCCCGCATACACTTCATACGCCGCGGCTGCTCCCGTCCTAAAAACAGGTCTCGCGTACTCCGCAGCGCCCTCTGTCGCTCATGTGTCCTACAGTGGACTTGGCGCCAACTATGGTTGGTAAACTGAATCTAGTCTAAACATGTGATATTAATAAGCTTAAACAATATTTATGTAAACAAATAAAACAGAATTTTATTTTAATTTTACCTATTTATTTTATAAGTAAAAAACCTTGTAGTAATATTTGCAAACTTTCCTTGAAATTGAAATTATTACAAATAGCTCTCTAGTTTCTAAGCATAGCCAGCTTTACGGTGCCGAGTCTGATTCCCATTACAAATAATAACATTTTTCACACTAGCCATTATGTTTCATCGAGGTTGTATGAAAACTAAAACCTAAACTTTCTATGCAATGAAACTTAAACCAAACATTAATCATTATAATTGACTTCATAAAAAGGAAACTAAATGAATCTTTCTGATATCTAATACAAAAAGGTGATACTTTTTGTATACACAGAAAATAAATTGCGACCCAATATCTAATATACGAGTTTAGAATGGTCAGTATGGGAAAGTTTGAAACTATAAGACTTACGAAAATCTGTTCTTAGGAACCTTTTCATCGATTTAACTAAACACAAAAAATTGCATTCTACACAATCATTAATTAAGTAGAAATAATTAAGTGTGATAATTTGTCAGGTGAAATTGTCACAGATGTAGTATCACCGTTGCCGCTATTACACCAAATAAAAAAAGATCGAATAAAATCCGACTCTTACTCGGCCGGCTTTTTTGATTTTATTATTTAAGTAGCTTAATGTTTATAATAAAATGCATAAAACATATTTAATAATTATCACTATTACTTCCGTAACTACACGTTCAGTCAGTAGGTAGGTGCACTATTATCAAACTTAAACAACGTGGCATCGCCATTTCTGAAATCCCTGTTTCAAATAATGTAATTATGAGTCAATATAAAATGAAAAATCTGGTTACTATCCCGAATTTAGACGATTCTGAACAGACCATTGCTTTTTATTCAATTTCCATGAGTTCTTTAGCTAACTTACTCGGCCTGGAATCTGAACATTATATGTTAGACCCGAAATACATGTTTAAAACGTTTTTTCAGTTCGCGATGAAGGCAATTCTATTAAACTACTTTCTAAGCTGAAAAATTCTTGTTTAAATTTGGCTTTGTTTTAATGTTATTCCTTAGCCATTAATATTCTATATTACTACTACTGTTATATATAACACCTATATTAAGCAGGAACATTAGTAGGCTGATGATAGTAACGATATTAAGTTTACTTCTCTTAGCTAAATAAGAAGTTATTTACAGCATTGAAAATGCAATGCCTTGCCATAGCTACAAAAAAAATGTGAAAGGGAACACCCCAAACGACCTGGCTGGCATCCGTAGGGACATGAAGAACCTCGGAACTTAAATGTGACGACACCAGCCAGCGGACTTCATGGTGCTGCATAATAAGGCGCCTATTACACTACCCAATCTATCGGGCCCGATCCATCGGGTACACTGTAAATTGGGTAGTCTAATCGCAGTTAGAGAGTTAGGGTCCCGATATCGGGTGAACGTGGGCGCCCGATCGCCCGATGAGAGTTAGGGCCGATTTATCGGGTAATGTGATCGCTGTTAGGGTGTTAGAGCGCTCAGTCGGTTGTTGCGCAGCGTGCGTGTGAGACGTCAGTGAACGACAACGAAATTTGCGAACAGACAAAAATGTCTTCTCAAAAGGAAAAGAAATAATATTAAGTGTAATTTTATATTATTACTTTGTCTTATATATATATATATATATATATATATATATATATATATATATATATATATATATATATATATCAATATGATATAATGTTTTAGACATTTCTAGATAGCCTTTACATGTGTCTGGTACAATTATAAATTTTATATAAATTACAATAATAAAAACTAATGCTATAATAAACTTTATATTATTGTTGTGCCTGATAGGGTCCATAGTGAGACTAACTTAATTATGTAATATTATTTTCAATTACCTATAGAAACAATAAACTTATTGAGTATTTATACTTTAAGTCATGATATGCATTTCCCGTTGCTAAAAATTTTAAGGTTCCAGCACAGTTAACCACTGTTTTGCGCTATATAAGGTATGACTAAGTTTAATATATGATCAAATTGTGCAGAACTCATTCTGTAGTAGTTCAAACTGCAAAGTTGGTCATTTAGAAGCAAATATTTTTCACCCAACATTTTGTTTTATTATTTACGCCCGCAGTTAAAGTATGGGCTATGCCAATTTTTTGGTACTTTGTGAGCGAAGGAGCCATCCTTTCAACACCACGTTTGCATGCCAACTGATTTAGGGAGGCGATCTAGTGCAGTGTAATCACAACGACACCAACCGCCCTAAATCGCGGCCGATATATCGTGCCCGATAGATTGGGTAGTGTAATAGGCGCCTAAGGAAGTCCGATCCCGAGTAATGGAAAAAGGTGAGAGCAAAGAAGAAGAAAACGCAGCTTGACTGGACCAAGATTTAGTCCAGTATATAGATCAGAAATGCTACCAATTACGGAAAATTTACAGAATTAATTGATTCATCAAAAGGTTACTTATTCAGATCATGTCAGGGTCACCAAAAATAATGAAATGCAGGCTAGCTCATACGATACGATATTTACTGAGCTATCAATTCATGTAGAAAATCATTTTAACAGAATTCTTTTTAATGGCAGACAGAAAAATTTGAGACAAACGTAAGAATGATAACAGAAAAATTCAAATAAACAGATTAGTATTTAGTTATGTTTGTATCGACTATCAAAGATTAAATAAGTAGATTTATGGTGATACCGCATAATTATAAACCTTGGCATTCAAATGATTAAAAAGAAACCACAACCTATTGAATCACAAGAGATTTAATAAATTGCAACAATTAAGTTTTCATAAGAATTCATTTGAAATTCATTGACAAAAAATGTCACAAAAAAAATTTTTTACTGAAAACATTGTGCTTGTTTTTCTTATTGAACCTTCTAAAACTCCCCTTTTAAGGATCTCAATAAAAAGTGATCTGAACGAAATATTTGAAATACTCATTCAATTTCATATTCGATAAAAATAGAAAATTGAGAATTTCGTCTGATCAGTTTTAAAGAAACAAACAGGTTTTTTTTTGAGAAACATATAATATAGGTTATTATATAGCTTAGGATCTTGTACAAGTGTCATTACTACAGTATTTTGAAAACAAAATTGATGGAATGTTATAATCCTAAAGTAAATAAAATGGTAGTATTTTGATGTTGGATAAAAAATTTAAAATGCCTTAATAACTTAATACATACTTCCACTCATTCGTTAAATTTTTTAAACTTATACTTTCTTTTGCTGAAAATATATGTGGATTAAGAAAATTTCTTGATAAATTTTCGATTCTTATCTAATATTTAATAGCAGTAAAAAATTACAATGACAAATTTCGAAGATTAATTAATTGCATCACATGTGCAAATGACATTTTGTTTCGTTTAAGCTTATATCGCATCCAATTTCAGTAACGTAGGTCACGTTGAGCAATGGAATGGATTGTGCGAACATAAGTAGATCGATATAAAAGCCAAGCCAAACTCGTCGAATTTATTCAGTTTCCAACCTGAAGAGAAACAACATGTACGCCAAGGTGTGTTTTGGACCGACTTATTAAATATTTTTGGATTGGATAAAAATGCAGAAAAGTGATGTGTAAATAAGTGCGAAAGTGTGAATTTATTAAACATCTATTCACGAATGCCATTAGAGAATGTTAGTGAAATTGATATTAAAGTGTCATTATTTCTAGCTCATCATCGTTCTGTGTGCCGTGAGTGCAGCTTGCGCTGGCGGTCTCTTGGAGACTCCCGTGGAGTACAGCAGCCATGCCTTCGCCGCCCCCGCCGTGGCCACGTACGCCGCGCCTGCTGTAGTAGCCAAAACCATCGCACCCGCCATCTCTTATTCATCCTTTTCCACCCACACCTCCCCTATCGCCTACTCCGCCGCTCCAGTAGCCACCTACGCCGCTGCCCCAGTGGCAACTTACGCCGCCGCCCCTGTGGTCGCTAAAACCTATGCCGCCCCCGCTGTGACTACTTACGCTGCCTCTCCCGTGGTCGCCAAAACCTATGCCACCCCTGCCGTGGCTACTTACGCCTCTGCTCCCGCCGTCGTGACCAAAACTATCGCGCCAGCAGTGTCTTCCGTCTCCTCTTATTCTTCCACCACCTCTCATGGTTCCCCCATCACCTATGCTGCTGCACCAGTGGTAGCTAAGACTTACGCCGCCCCGGCTGTGGCCACTTACGCAGCTCCCGCTGTTGCGTCGTACTCCGCTCCTCTGGTTACCAAATCTTACGCCGCCCCCGCAGTAGCGACTTACGCCGCAGCCGCCCCCGCTTACACTTCATACGCCGCGGCCGCTCCCGTCCTAAAAACAGGTCTCGCGTACTCCGCAGCGCCCTCTGTCGCTCATGTCTCCTACAGTGGTCTTGGCGCCAACTATGGTTGGTAAACTGGATCTAGTCTAAACATGTGATATTAATAAGATTAAACACTATTTATGTATACAAATAAAACAGAATTTTATTTTAATTTTACCCTTTTATGAAAAACCTTGTAATAATGTTTCCCAACATTCCTTGAAATTGAAATTAATACAAATAGCACACTAGTTTCGAAGTGTCGCCATCTTTATGGTCCCTGATTCGATTCCCGATCGGGTCAATATCAAAGTTAAACTTTTAATTTTATGCTTATTACAAATAATAACATTTTTTTATGCAATGAGCCTTTGAACTACATAATTGAACAAAGTCGTAGTCTAGAGCGAGGGTTCATTGAAAGACTGAAGTTTCGTTACACCATTTATTTTATGGTAACAGTCCAAAGCCTTATGTTAAAAATCACAAATGTATATATAAATCCTCAATAATACAATTCAAAATGGCAGTACGACATCTATTATGCAAAATTGGATTTAATTTTATATAAACATAAGTATGTAACTCTATTTATTGTTTATTATTATGGAATATATTTTTATCTATTTATATTTTATTTATGTAGGACATGAACATAATCATTTATTATTTTAATTGACTTCATTAAATAGACACATAATGTATCTATTTGATATCCAATACAAGAAGTTTCATACACAGAAATACACTATGATCCAATATCTACTTTACAAAAAAAACTACTACACCCAGTAGCCGTTGAACATATTAAATCCTCCTCTTCGATTTTGAAATCATAGGAATGCAAATAACTTTTGTTTCTTCAATGATAAACTATCGGTCAGTTGCACAAAAATCCATTAAGGTTTAATGACGCTTATGAACTCTAATGAATATCGAATTTGTATGGGTAATGTCGCTTTAAACTAATAGAAATTTTAATGGACGTTTGTGTAACTGGCTGTATGTCATATATCTAATATAAGGGTATTTGACGAAAATCTGTCACCATGCTGTATCTCATGAATCGTAATAGTTAGACAGTTGAATTTTCATTATAACAAACAAATAAATAAATTAATATTTGAGGGGGCTACCATACAACAATCGTAATTTTGTTGCTCGTTTCCGTTACAGAACCCTTCGTGCTGCAAGTTCGACTGATACTTAACTGATTTTTTTTTATTGAATTGCTCAGGTATTGCTTTGTTTCTAATTAAATGCATTTAAACCTATATAATAATTAACATTATTTCCGTAACTACTCGTTACGCTACTAGGGGATACCAGCCAGCGGACTACATGTGCCGCATGATCTGACCCCGTGTAACAGGAAACGGTTAGGTTAAAGAAGAAAATGCAGGTGGACTGGACCAAAGCTAGATTTAGTCCAGTTTATACAATAGAAATACTACCGTTTACGGGATATTTACTGAATTCATTAATTAATCGGAAGGTTGCGTGTTCAGATAACATCGGAGTAGCCAAATATATTGGAATCAGGCTGACTCATGCGATGATATTTGATAAGCTGTCAATCCATATAGAAACACATTTTAATAGAATTCACGAAAAATATGAGAAAAACGTAAGAATGATTAAAGAAAATATTCAAATAAACATATAAGTACTTAGTCGAGTTTCTATCTACCATCAAAGAGTAAATCAGTAGATTTATAGTGCTATCACACATGTATATAGAAATTAAAATTCAAATGCAAACTGCAAAAATTAAGATTTTAATACATTCCATTTGAAATTCAACCTTCACCGACGTCAAATGTCACAAAGAAAATAAGAATTTCGCTGAATAAATTGTACTTGTTTTTCTAAATTTTTCTCATTGAACATTTTCAAATTCTACTTTTAAGGACCTCAATAAAAAGTGTCGAAAATTAAATATTTGAAATAATGATTTCAATTTAATGTTCGATAAATATGTTGAAATAAATATTTAAATTTAATGTTCGATAAATATGTTGAAATAAATATTTAAATTTAATGTTCGATAAGAATATTGAGAATTTCCTCCGATCAGTTTTAAAGAGACAAATACGAGAGATGGTTTTTAAAGAAACGCAATATCTCTTCTTCTTCTAAGTCGTTTCACTCTTGACAGAGTGTTCGTGGTCGTCAATCAGGAACAGTTTGAGAAGCAAGTTCTATTATACGCCGTCATTCTTATCTGATCACATATCCTGGTATACTCACGCATAGAGCAGTTTGTTGCCGCCTTTATTTGATCTGTCCATCTCATCGGGGATCTACTGCGTGTTCTGGTACCCTTTACTTTTCCCTGTATTACCAGGCGCTCCACGGAGCCATTGTTGCGTCTTGATACATGGCCAAAAAAATCAGAATGCGTGCCTGCACTATAGAAGACAGGCGCCGCCGAATACCGAGTTGGTTTATTATAGATGCATTGGTATGGAACTCCGCCCATGACACCCAAGCAAAAATCCTTACAGGAAATTAAAAAGTTGGATAAAAAAATTAAAAATAAAAGCTTACCTAGATTAATCGTTTATTCATTCGTTACATTTTTCAAACTTACACAGCATTTTGCTAAAAGTATTTGCGGATTAATAAAATTTCTTAATAAATAAGTATTGAATTACAATGACTAGTTTCGAAGTTTAATTAATTATACTACATATGCAAGTGACATTATTTTTAGTTTAAGCTTATATCGCATCCAATTTTAGTAACGTAGGTCACGTTGAGCAATGGAATGGATTGTGCGAACATAACTAGATCGATATAAAAGCCAACCCAAACTCGTCGAACGTATTCAGTTTCCAACCTGAAGAGAAACAACATGTACGCCAAGGTGTGTTTTGAACCGAATTGTTTTTGAAGTAAAATATTTTTGGATTCAATAAAAATCTAGAGAAGTGATGTGTAAATAAGTGCGAAAGTGTAAATTTATTAAATATCTAATCACGAATGCCATTAGAGAATGTTAGTGAAATTGATATTAAAGTGTCATTATTTCTAGCTCATCATCGCTCTGTGTGCCGTGAGCGCAGCCCGCGCTGGCGGTCTCTTGGAGGCTCCCGTGGCATACAGTAGCCATGCCATCGCCGCCCCCGCCGTAGCCACGTACGCAGCGCCCGCTGTGGTAGCCAAAACCAGCGCGCCCGCCGTCTCGTATTCATCCTTCTCCACCCACACAGCACACAGCTCCCCAATCGCCTACTCCGCCGCTCCAGTAGCCACTTACGCCGCTGCCCCAGTGGCAACTTACGCCGCCGCCCCCGCTGTGACTACGTACGCTGCCGCTCCCGTGGTCGCCAAAACCTATGCCGCCCCTGCTGTGGCCACTTACGCCTCTGCTCCCGCCGTGGTGACCAAAACCATCGCGCCAGCAGTGTCCTCTGTATCCTCTTATTCTTCCACCACCTCTCATGGTTCCCCCATCACCTATGCTGCTGCACCAGTGGTAGCTAAGACTTACGCCGCCCCGGCTGTGGCCACTTACGCAGCTCCCGCTGTTGCGTCGTACTCCGCTCCTCTGGTTACCAAATCTTACGCCGCCCCCGCAGTAGCGACTTACGCCGCAGCCGCCCCCGCTTACACTTCATACGCCGCGGAAGCTCCCGTCTTAAAAACAGGTCTCGCGTACTCCGCAGCTCCCTCTGTCGCTCATGTCTCCTACAGTGGTCTTGGCGCCAACTATGGTTGGTAACTGAATCTAGTCTAAACATGTGATATTAAAAAAATTAAACAATATTTATGTATACAAATATAACAGAATTTTATTTTAATTTTACCCCTTTATAAAAAGCCTTGTAATAATGTTTCCCAACATTCCGTACAATTGAAATTATTACAAATAGCACACTAGTTTCGAAGTGTCGCTATCTTTATGGTCCCTGGTTCGATTCCCGGTCAGGTCAATATCAAAGTTAAACTTTTAATTTTATGCTTATTACAAATATTAACATTTTTCTATGCAATAAACCTTTGAACTACATAATCATTTATCATTTTAACTGACTTCATAAAATAGAAGCTTAATGTATCTATTGGATATCCAATACAAGAAGTTAAATACACAGAAATACACTATGATCCAATGTCTACTTTCCAAAAAAACTACTACACCCAGTAGTCGTTGAACATATTAAATCCTACCTTTCGATTTTGAAATCATAGGAATATTTGCATTCCTTAGGAATAATATAATAATAATAATATAATCATAGGAATATTTTACTTTTGTTTCTTCGATGATAAACTTTCGGTCAGTTGCACAAACGTTCATTATGGTTTATTGATGCTTCTAATCTATAATTAATGTCAAATTTGTATTGGTAATGTCGCTTTAAACTAATGTGAATTTTAATGGACGTTTGTGAACTGGCTGTATGTCATCTATAAGGGTATTAGAAGAAAATCTTTCAGTTATTTTGTTATAAAAATAAAACTACATAATCGATAAAATTGATATGGGACCAACTCGGGCCCATAAGTTGATTATAAATAAAAAATACGGTCAACATTTCGCGGAAAAATGCGAAAATACTAAAAAAAATACTTCGCCATTAAACATAGAACCCCTTTCTTTTTGATTTCAAGTCGGTTAAAAATGGCCTTTATACACTGACAAGAATTTTACTGATTCTTAAATATTTACTGATAATATTGTTAATTTCAGCTACATTTTAGTCGACATCAGAGTCTTGGTCAAACTATTTTCTGATATCAGCCTGCTCCAAGGTTTTTCCACCTATTTCCGTAATTAGTCATTCTACTTAGTGATATATGTGCTGTCAAGTTTATTACTTTTTATGACAAATTTTACTAAAATATAATAAAACTTCAATTTACATGAAGTGAAGCATTTTTGGGGTTCCGTGCCCAAAACGTTAAACGGGACCAGTCCGTCCGTCTGTTACCAGGCTGTATCTCATGAATCGTGATAGTTAGACAGTTGAAATTTTCAACTATAACAAACAAATTAATAAAATTAATATTTGAAGGTGCTACCATACAACAATCGTAATTTTTTTGCTCATTTCCACTACAAAACCCTTCGTGCGCGAGTTCGACTGATACTTAGTCGATTTTTTGTTATTTGCTAATTTATTGCTCTGTTTATAATTAATAAAATGCATTAAAACCTATATAATAATAATCATCATTATTTCCGTAACTACTCGCACATTCAATAAGTAGGTACACTATAATAAACCTAATCAAACAAAACAACGTGGCATCGCCGTCTCCGAAATCTCTGTTTGAAATAATATCATTATCAATCAATATAAAATGAAAATTCTGGATATTGTCTCGAATCGAGACGGTTCTGAATAGTCCATTGTTTTTATTTTTATTTGGGCAAGTTCTTTAGCTAATTTACTCGTCCTGGGAAATACTGTAAGACACTTCTATACCTGTTTAAAATTTTATTTTTAGTTCGCAGTAATAGCAATTCTATTGTACTACTATATAACCAAACATTTCTTATTTTAATTTGGGTGTGTTTTAAAGTTATCCCTTAGCCATTAATTCTCTAAATTACTAGTATTGTTATATGTAACATCTATATTAAGTGGGAACTTCAATTATCTATTCATAATATCACCGTCTTAAGCACAACAGGCGCCCAGATGCAAGCAGAGCTCTGAAGATTTCAAAATCTACTTTTAAGGATCTCAATAAAAAGTGTCGAAAATGAAATATTTTAAATAATGATATCAATTTAAATTCGATAAAAATGTTGAAATAAATATTTAAATTTAATGTTCGATAAGAACATTGAGAATTTCTTCCGATCAGTTTTAAAGTGACAAACACGAAAGATGTTTTTTTTTAGAAACAATATAGGTTATATATTTATACTATATCTAGGATCTTATTCAAAAATTATTATTAAAGCATTTTGAAAGCAAAATTTATGGAATGTAATAATACTTACAGGAAATAAAAACGTAATGTTTTAAGTAGGATAAAAAAAATAAAAAAATAAAAGCTTACCTAAATTAATACTTTTATTCATTCGTTACTTTTTTTCAAACTTACACTGCATTTTGCTAAAAGTATTTGCGGATTAATCAAATTTCTTAATAAATAAGTATTGAATTACAATGACTAGTTTCGAAGTTTAATTAATTATACTACATATGCAAGTGACATTATGTTTCGTTTAAGTTTATATCGCATCCAATTTTAGTAACGTAGGTCACGTTGAGCAATGGAATGGATTGTGCGAACATAACTAGATCGATATAAAAGCCAACCCAAACTCGTCGAACTTATTCAGTTTCCAACCTGAAGAGAAACAACATGTACACCAAGGTGTGTTTTGGACCGACTTGTTTTAGAAGTAAAATATTTTTGGATTGAATAAATATGCAGAGAAGTGATGTGTAAATAAGTGCGACAGTGTGAATTTATAAAACGTCTATTCACGAATGCCATTAGAGAATGTTAGTGAAATTGATATTAAAGTGTCATTATTTCTAGCTCATCATCGCTCTGTGTGCCGTCAGTGCAGCCCGCGCTGGCGGTCTCTTGGAGGCTCCCGTGGCGTACAGCAGCCATGCCATCGCCGCCCCCGCCGTGGCCGCGTACGCCGCGCCCGCTGTGGTAGCCAAATCCATCGCGCCCGCTGTCTCTTATTCATCCTTTTCCACCCACACCTCCCCTCTCGCCTACTCCGCCGCTCCAGTAGCCACCTACGCCGCTGCCCCAGTGGCAACTTACGCCGCCGCCCCGGTGGTCGCTAAAACCTATGCCGCCCCCGCTGTGACTACGTACGCTGCCGCTCCCGTGGTCGCCAAAACCTATGCCGCCCCTGCTGTGGCCACTTACGCCTCTGCTCCCGCGGTCGTGACCAAAACCATCGCGCCAGCAGTGTCTTCTGTCTCCTCTTATTCTTCCACCACCTCTCATGGTTCCCCCATCACCTATGCTGCTGCACCAGTGGTAGCTAAGACTTACGCCGCCCCGGCTGTGGCCGCTTACGCAGCTCCCGCTGTTGCGTCATACTCCGCTCCTCTGGTTGCCAAATCTTACGCCGCCCCCGCAGTAGCTACTTATGCCGCAGCCGCCCCCGCCTACACTACATACGCCGCGGCCGCTCCCGTCCTAAAAACAGGTCTCGCGTACTCCGCAGCGCCCTCTGTCGCTCATGTCTCCTACAGTGGACTTGGCGCCAACTATGGTTGGTAAACTGAATCTAATTTAAACATGTGATAATTGTTAAACGATATTTATAAAAATAAAAAATCAATAAAAATTATTTCTGTTCTTTACTGTTCATTGCAAACCTTTCAAAATCAATGAATCCTAATATAAATATTAATTATCAGACCAAATTTAATTACTAGTCGATATAATGTATTTCTACAATACAGATGACGACTATGAATGTAAAAGAATTTCTTATTTTTTTACACAGTCATTATCTCTTTTCACAATACAAGATATTCGACATACTAAACTCCTTAATAAAAGTTCCAAGAAGCAAAAGTACACAAAATTAAATTTACAGTTTAAATTTATAAATGTGAAATTATAAAATATTTAACATTTAATGATACAAATGCATCACAGTTGAATATAATCACTATTATACTTTTTTATACTTTATAGCGGCCATCCATTTATTACGTTAGATGATTTATTGGGCGATCGATCTCATCATATATTTATATTCAGGGAGTCTTGACAGTTCTTGCGTTTAAAACTGTTCTTGCCGAGCAATTGAAGCGGCGTGCCCATAGAGCGTAACGTGGCAGTGGAGAGTGAATGCCATATAGGAACGACTACATAAATCGATATTATAACATAATAAATATAAATTACGTACCAAAACACAATTCTATACTAGCTTTTGCCCGCAACTTCGTTTGCGTGATATTAGTATACATTTACAATGGTTTATTTTTAAGCAACTTCAAAACATAAGAATGGGTTTTCAACAATACTGATATTGTAGCACTTTTTTATTTGAAAGAGATCCAAATAAATTGATCGAAATAATCTCATTTAAACATTGGCGAATTTAGTCAGTAGTCGTGATTTAATGTAAAAAAAAAAAAACAGAGAACTATATCGCCTATATTAACTTAATGTGGTTGTTGTGACATAGGAACTCTAAAATAAAAGTGTTTATTTTTATAAATAAACAGACATTGGTAAAAAGCCGGGCATTTTCGAAACAGTTAAATAATTCTTGTAATGACAAAATCTAACTTCGTTTGAAATCAGACGTGTGACAAAAACTTAGCCATCAAAGCTTCTTCTGAACAAAAACGGAGAATATTAAATTTATAAGAACAAAAATTATTATTCGATTCTTTTGAAGTCGTTTTTCCTCCAAGTATGCATTCTTTTTAAATAGATGTAATAACTAATTATTGGTTTTAATGAAAAGTAGAAGCATGAATAAGGATGTACGTAAATTAATGTCCCCATACAAACTTCTACCCACCTTTTCATTCCTTTCATCGGAATTATTATCGTATGAAACCTATTCTGTATTCTGTTTAGTGTTTTTTTTATAGCAAATTATATCCAGAGTTATTTTCGCATTGATATTCTTAAAGAAAGGAGAGAGCATTTCTTTGATAAAACAGGTAAAGTTACAAAAAAAATATCACAACTCATGGTAAACCAACCTCATAAGTTTCATTCCAAAGTGAAGGTTTATTCCAGTGATTTATTATATTCGAGAGGGTAGTTTTTCTGGTCGCCAGCATAAAATTATATTTTAAATCCTGTACCGTTATTCTTGTAAGTACAATTTCTCACAGGAAACATTTTTTTAATAAAAATACGAAAAATGAGAGGCTTAATCTTTCTTAAGGAGGAAGACTATTAAAAAATATGTGAATAGTAGTATACTGCATCCTAGATATTAGTTTTTCGATGGAATTGTAATTGTATGATTTATCGAAGATGTTTTTGTAATGAGATTCGGGTTAGAGTTCCGTGCCCAAAGGGTATAAAACAGAACCCAATCACTAACTCAACTGTCCGTCCCTCCGTCTGTTCGTCCGCTCTCTGTCAGTCTGTCACCAAGCAGAAATCATAAATAGACAGTTGAAATTTCACAGATGATGTATTTCTGTTTCCGCTTTAATAAGAAATACTAAAAAACAGAAATAAATAAATATTTTCCCATACAACAAACATGATTTTATGCTCGTTTCCGGTATGGAATGCGCAAGTGCGACTCGCAAATGGATGATTTTTTGGCAATGACGTTTTTAGGGAATAACCTATGCACACAGGACCTGTGAGAATGCACTGCTGTAAGTAATCTTCCTAGTTTCTAAGATAACGTTGATTAACATTTTGCTTAGCAAGATTATCTTAATTTTCATTGCGTTTCTAAATGATTCTCGATCACTATAATATATCACTCTAATACTTTTACTTGTCATTAGATTATTTTTTGCGCAACGCAAATAAGGGTAATGTATTTATGAGTCTATATATGTATGTTTGTTCTATGACATTGTAGAGATCAAACGGCTTGGCCAATTTTGATGTATTATACATCAATCGATTTGTCTTAACCTTGCGAGTGTCACCAAACACATAACAGTCATTAAAATTCTTTTTTTAAAGGTACCTCCCCTGTATCTAAAGTGAGGATGATTTTTTATTTTTTCGATTTTCCTATAGTGTGGGATATTGTTGGATAGGGCTTCAAAAATATTAAAAATGTGTGAAGGGCGTTTTTAGATATAGTGAACTATCCGCAAATTTTTAATCTTTTAAGTGCCAAGAACTTCATTGGACCGAGCTGTGGTTGACTTAAGTTCAGATATATTTATTTGTTTGTAATCTAGTAAAAGGAATTGTGTATAAAGCTATGCTAACAATAGCAGACTTTCCCTATACATGAACTTTATTACAGATTCATTTTGTTTAATGGTATTTATATAAAGATAGGTAATTCGGAATTGTGATAAAATAGACATCTACTATTTTTCTTAGCGACAAAAAAACATTGACGAGTCAATATAAACACATAAGTATATTGTTTCGATAAATATTTAATTGTTTCATATTTTTATCACATATGTATTGATCACATATAAAATGCTTTCGTTATCTATTTACAAAAAAGGACTAGATTCAGTTTACCAGCCATAGTTGGCACCGAGTCCGTTGTAAGCTACGTGAGCGACAGCGGGCGCGGCAGAGTACGCCACAGCTGATTTCAAGACGGGCGCGGCTGCTGCGTAAGTCGCTACTGCGGGGGCAGCGTAAGACTTGGCAATCAAAGGAGCGGAGTATGACGCTACAGCGGGAGCGGCGTAAGCAGCCACGGCGGGTGCGGCGTAGGACTTAGCGATCACTGGGGCAGCGGCGTAAGTAGCCACGGCGGGGGCAGCGGCGTAAGTGGCTACGGCGGGGGCAGCGATGGTTTTGGCAACAACTGGAGCAGCTGCGTAGGTAGCGATGGGGGATCCGTGAGATGTGGTGGTGGAGTATGAGGAGTACGAAGAGACAGCGGGAGCGATGGTCTTAGTCACCACTGCGGGGGCAGCGGCATAAGTAGCCACAGCGGGGGCGGCGTAGGTCTTAGCGACAACAGGTGCGGCGGCGTAGCTTGCAACGGGGGCGGCAGCGTAAGTGGCTACTGGAGCGGCAGCATAGGCGGCGACGGGAGAACCATGAGCGGTCTGAGTGGAGTAGGAGGAGTAAGAAGAGACGGCAGGCGCGATGGTCTTGGTGACCACAGCGGGGGCCGCATATGCGGCTACCGCGGGGGCGGCGATGGCGTGGCTGCTGTACGCCACGGGGGCGGCGATGGCGTGGCTGCTGTACGCTACGGGGGCTGCTCCCAGGAGACCGCCGGCGCGAGCCGCGCTCACGGCGCATAGAGCGATGATCAGCTGAAGAAAATATCAGTCAGTAAAGCGTCGTCGTTTAATTAATTATTTTATCGTATTCTATTTAAAATCCATTCCTTATCCAACATTAACTTGCAAAAGTGCTTATGTTTTTGTCATTATTACGAACCAATTAATTAAGGCACTTTAAAGTTCATACCAGCTGAGATTTTTAATTAAATAACATCTGGAAGTATTATGAAAATCCATTCGTTATCCTACATTAACTTGCAAAAGTACTTGTGTTTTTGTCATTATTACGAACCAATTAATTAAGGCACTTTAAAGTTCATACCAGCTGAGATTTTTAATTAAATAACATCTGTAAGTATTATGAAATACTTAAATACTATAAGTTTCTATGATTACCCATAATAAAAAAGGAACGAATATCAAGGAAGCGGAAAATAAAGACCATGTCTTGTAGCGGTCGATTGTTTCCGGCTACTGAGCAAGAATGTAATATAGATGATTTGTTATTAATAAATATTTGATCATATTAACCAGCCATATGCATTTTAAAATATATTTTTTTTAACTCATACAAAATGCGATTACTTAAGTTTTCTGCACTGCCATTAATATAAATTCAAAAACCCACCTTGGCGTACATGTTGTATCTTCTAAGGTTGGCAACTGAATAATTTCGTCAAGTACTGCACCGGTATTTATATTGAAAAGGTGCGTCAGAATAAATCCATTTCACTTTCATTGACTACTTAATTCAATGATCAATGGAACTATATTCGGTTTAACGATGTTCGGATTAATTTATAATTATACTGTTTTGATGAATTTTCCATTTATAATACGTACTAATGTCCGTCTACTACGATTTCATGGTACATATTTTAAAATTTGGTACAGAGATAGAGTTGCTCTTGAAAAACCTTTTATCGCGAAAAAAGAGGTTGAAGTAAATTTCAATAAAAATTACGTTATCACGCAGACGAAGCCGCGGGCATAGGTGAGAAATAAATATTATAATGCAATAATTTAATAGAATGACTAAAAAATGAGATGTCAGAAGGAATTCGGTGAATAATGTGTTTATCGAAAAATACTACGAGAGATTTTGAATTTTTCAAAATCGACCACACCACCATCTTCTTCATTCTTTGAAGAATTTCAGACATATATCAATAAGTAGTATGTATCTGTCTTTTATCATACAAAATGCCTCAAATTACTTGAAAAGATTATCAAATTGATTTTAAGCCTGAATCTGTTGACCTTCTATCTATCTTTCTTATATCATACAACATACAGTCGACAGCACCTCAGATTACTTTAAAAGGTTTAATTTCTCAAATTGATTTTAAGCCTTAATCTGTTGGCCTTCTGTAGGAACCTGTGACTTTACCGCGTTACTGAAGCTATGGATAAGTGTATCTTCTTAAAGGCATATTTGATCTGTCAACTTTTTTTAAAAAAAGAATAGGGTCTTGTTGTGGAAGCCAAGAATTTTTTATGTCTATTATTTCAGATAGTGGAGGACTAAAATTAATCAATGGGGCAACCAATAGTCTCCATAAGGTCAAAGATTTAATGTTTCACACTGGTAGATGCAGGACGAAGCTAGTGTAATGTATAGGTAAGTAATTTGTCGCGATATCAAGGTGAACTTGGGGTTTTATCGAAATACCAATAAATCAACTTTAGTGTAATGGTAAAGCTTCATGTGTTGATATTTTATTTAAATTATCAACTTCCGTGATAATTTTTATGTGTTAAGAAAATGCTATCAATAGCAGCAGCCTCGATATTATGCGAAAGGAATTAATATTTATGTATCGTTTAATTTTTGATAAGTTATCATCGGATATAAATAAAACATATATTTGTAATAACACTGTTTATTATGTAGATTAAGGTTTTAACATATAAAGTCAAAACCCTATAATAGGAGTCAATAAATATATTTTTAATAATATTAGGATGACTTGTAAGTTTGTATTTACCGTCGCATGCTGTACAAAACCTGCAATGTTAAAACAGCGTCGAACTTGGACGCGGCGCTATTGCACCATTACTTAGAGGTTGAATTAAATAAAACCTACTACAAAAGGTAATGAAGCTTGTTTCTTGTTTCCTAGGTAGCTCAGTGACTGGAGCAGTCACCCGGATTGTATAAGGTGATGAGTTCGAGTCCCATTTCAAAATACCAGAGAAAAAATATTTTTTAAGCAATTCTATATAGCATTATGAATGCAAAATTGATCAAATATAATAACAAAATATAATTCAAAATTCTTAAAAAGCAATTTGAATAAATATTTAACTACCCTTGGTGAAGCTAATCTAATTTAATCTATATCTTTCGTAATAAACAAATTACTTTTGTAGGACAAATTAAGTGTTTAATTAACCTTTTAAGGGTCATATATTTCATTAAAACTACGAGTAAGTATTTAAAATAATATGGTATGAGTATTAATAAATAATTATATAGACATCCGCGTGTTTATACATTATAATGTTGAACTAATTAGTTATATAACATTAAATTAAATCACAATATATTTAAATTAATTTTTGCGAGCTAAATAAACTTACTAAGTAGGTGCATTACATTCTAATCTTATTTCTAATCAGTGTCCTAAAAATGAAGATTCGTATTTCTATCTTTAATAATGACGGATTACATTCAAACTGCTATTTCGTCCATTAGGGGTTAAAATTTTCACAAAATCGGAACCTTATTACTTATTTATTCATTTATGAGTAGGTAGTCCAAATGTTCTATGAATCTAATATGTAAATGTGTAGTGAAGTAGTAATGCTGTAGGTGTTTACTATTCTTAAATCAGTAGACAGAAATTATGTGTTTAACTTCAAAAATGATGGTCTTCCATACAAAATCTCGACCACCTTTTTAGGGGTTGAATTGACATAAATTCTTTATTGCCTAATGTGTGTCACCTCTACAAAATAGCCCTACCGATCAAAGAATTTGGGTCTAATATAAATAGTTTACGTAAGGCAATGAAAAATCAGTCAAAACAAATTCTTTTACAAGAATGTATATATTACGTTCAAAGATCGAAATCGCTCATTTAGCGAAAAAGTTATTTTGGCAATCGCTGAATAACCACATATCAAAATCCGTGTCTTAGCTGACATACTATTCCACCTTAACGTGTTGAGGTAAAAAGATAAGCCACGAAACGTTCTGAGCATTATTTGATATAACTAGCGTTTCATTTTACAATAGCGATTACAATAGCTACTGGCACTTTGCTGGGCGCTGCCGCGGTACGCTTTGCTCGCTCGGCTCGTGCATACTCTAACTAACCTAACCTAATCAAATATGGTTCAATACGCTTCATGGTTTTTCTTCATTGCCACAACGGGTTGTGGTCGATTTCGCTAGGTTATTCTGTGAACGCTAACAACGTGTCATTTTAATATTACAGAAAAAAACTTGAAAGTTCAATGAGGAAGTATTTAAAAAAACATGAAAGAAAACCCGGAAGGGTTGTCATGGGGAAATCAAAAACGTACTGTAGTGACATCTAGTTTGATTTTGAGAATTAATGTTTTTTTAAAAATACTTCTTCATTACTTAGCCTAAGAAACAGATAACAGTTATGTACCACTTTCTGTTGAAAAATGAATAAGCTAATCCTGACCGCGCGTGACCTTATAAAAAAACTAGCCAAGGACACTGAGAACAACTACTAAAAAATTAAAATATTATTTTAGGCACATTAGTGACACAAATTAGAGCTCTCTAAGATGATGCAAGAATATGGCCAGTTTCAGAAAGAAAAAGAGATACAAGAGTACCAAACTCTGTTCGGGCTATTACAGGCAAGTAATATTGTCATAATGTACAATCACAACACACAATGAGGAAGTTAGTTTCGCAATGGCCAATCATAAGATGGGTGACCAACAGTTTATTATATCAATGCTCCGGAAGGCATATTGCATCTGCAGTTGTTAACACCCGCCAATTCACACTGGGCCTCTCGTAATGAGTTATGTATGATCCACCCACCCTATGCGAGTCAATTTATAGGGAAGACTTGTGCTGGAGCACTAATAGGCTGGTGATGATGGTGGTGTGCAATCTCAATATAAAATTCGTGACCACTAAATAATAATAGTGATAACTTAAAAAATTACCCATTACTAGAGCTTCCAAATACCTGTGCAAATACAGAAATAGAGCTCAGCAATCACTGGAGCAGAATAGCATGCTATAAATTTTCATACACGACGGTTTTAAACCTTTTTTCTTTTATCAATTGTATTTTGTATATGAAATTATTGATATATGTGTCTAGGAAATTAAGTGTTCTAGTTAATATAAAGTTATTTTGAATATTGTATTATTTTAAATACTCGTACGACGGTACAGATAGGTACTATCAGATAATTCCTATTGTTCTCTTATGAAATATGGGTTCAAATAAAAGAAATAAGTTTATGGCAAGTCGTTTAGTCTTTATTATATTTGTCTATTTACAGAATTATCTATTTCGTAGTCGATTCAGTTTACCAGCCGTAGTTGGCGCCGTGTCCGTAGGCAATAGCAGGCGCGGCGGAGTACGCGACAGCTGACTTCAGAACGGGCGCGGCAGCAGCGTAAGTAGCCACAGCTGGGGCAGCGGCGTAGGTCTTGGCGATCACGGGGGCAGCAGCGTAAGCGGCTACTGGAGCTGCGGCGTAGGTGGCGACGGGAGAACCGTGAGCGGTCGTAGAGGAGTATGACGAGTAAGAGGAGACAGCGGGGGCAATGGTCTTGGTCACCACGGCGGGGGCAGCGGCATAAGTAGCAACGGCGGGTGCGGCGTAGGACTTAGCGATCACTGGGGCAGCGGCGTAAGTAGCTACGGCGGGGGCAGCGGCGTAGGTGGCCACGGCGGGGGCGGCGATGGTCTTGGCAACAACTGGAGCAGCTGCGTAAGTGGCGACGGGGGATCCGTGAGATGTTGTGGTAGAGTATGAAGAATAAGACGAGACAGCGGGGGCGATGGTCTTAGTCACCACAGCGGGGGCAGCGGCGTAAGTAGCCACAGCGGGGGCGGCGTAGGTCTTAGCGACCACGGGAGCAGCGGCGTAGCTGGCCACGGGAGCGGCGGCGTAGCTGGCCACAGGGGCGGCAGCGTAGGCGGCTACTGGGGCGGCAGCATAGGTGGCGACGGGAGAACCATGAGCAGTCTGAGTGGAGTAAGAGGAGTAAGAAGAGACGGCGGGCGCGATGGTCTTGGTGACCACAGCGGGGGCTGCATATGCGGCTACCGCGGGGGCGGCGATGGCGTGGCTGCTGTATGCCACGGGAGCTGCTCCCAGGAGACCGCCGGCGCGGGCTGCGCTCACGGCGCATAGAGCGATGATCAGCTGAAAACAATATAAGTCAATAACGCATCGTCCTTTATAAAGTAAAAAATGGTAGATATATTTATTTTAAATCATTTTCTATTTAAAATCCATTTGTATCTTTCTAAAATTACTTGCAAAATGATATTTTTTTATCATATTGATAAACAATTAAGTAACCCACCTTGGCGTACATGTTGTTTCGGCTAAGGTTGGTAACTGAATAATATTTGCAAGTATTGCTCCGGTTTTTATATCACATAGGTGCGCGTCTACATTGTCCATTTTACTTTCATTGCCAAGGTAAACGAGCGTTCATATAACTTAGCCTACGCCTGTGACTCAGTGATAGACTTTCGATTTCGTTTGTTCCGTTTGCGATGTCGTATAGGGCAAGTGAACCTTGAGAATAATTGTCGGAATTATCACCAAAGCAGTGCTAAACCGGTCGCAGTCCGTCAATGACATCTATAAGATTTTAATGAGTTCTATGTATAGATGATTGTATGCCACGATTAAAGTTTAGCTCCGAGCTAGTTGTGATTGATCGTTTATTTATGGTTATGTTTGCATTGCTATACAACTCTTGATCGTGTAATAAATTCGAAAGACTTGATGAAGTACAAAATTTAAATTTGTAGTAAGCGTTACATTTTTTGTCTCGCTTCTTTTATTTTTGTTTCTTTTAGTCATTGATATTTCATGTTTTATTACACTTACACTCAATTGCACCAATAATCTTTAAAGTTTAATGTCATGATGGCTTTATTCTTTAATTTCTTTTATTTTTTTTTTCATTTGGGCCGGGCAAAGATTTCTTTGTGTTCACATTCTTCTATTTTTTTAAATAATAAAAATATAGAAAAACATATTCAGTAGGATATCAAACTTATTTATTTTTAAAGAAAATTGTTTTTCAAAGCTTAATTATATATTAATTAAATTAAATAAGTGTTGATAAAGTGATAAGAACTACATAGGTTTTTTTCCCCTTTATTATTGTATCCACAAAAAAGTTTACATTTTTAATTAAGTATTTATTTAATGGTAGCTAACACCTACCATTAAATATATACTTAATCCAACCTAAACCTCCTTTTGTCAAGCTTCTAAAACGCGTCAGTTTAATGCCTAATAAAATATTAAAACGGAACGCACACAAAAATTCCCAGCAAAAAATCTGTCTTTATTTAGCTCTCTCCAATTTTCATGAGGAAGTCGCAACCGATACAAGACCGCACGAACCGGATCAAATTATAAGCGATAGGGTTTATTGATGAAGGTCGACTGAGTAATAAGAAACCTCTGCCCCTCGACAACGACAAATAGTGAAAAAAAATATGGGATCAATCTCCGATACGTTCCAATTTCAAGTTAAAAAAAAACGTAAACTCTTCAACCTCTTCGAGTATATCTCAGCGAGAAAATAAAATATACATATATTTTTAGATTGGGAGAATTTAGTCGTTTATTACTATAGATAATGTTTATTACGTTCTAAATAAACATAACGTTAGGGCCTTCGCCAAAGACGTGGAGAGGAAACAAAAGAAGGACAGCAATTGCTTCTATTAGGAAACAATAGAATTTAAATCCATAAAATCAATATTTCATGTCAACTATTTTTGTTGGTCATGTGATTACTGTGGCTGAAAAAATAACCTGACTAAAAATAATGATATTATAAAATAATGATATATGATATTATCACATTTCTAACCAATCATGTGTTATACAAGCATAAGACAATATACGTTTCATTTTAGTATGGTGGCGCACTGAATAAAAGCCGCGGTCCGCGATCGTTGTTGTTAAACAACTTTCGCAAGGGTCCGTGACGGGATGGATGACCAAAAAATTATTTTCTTGAGTTACTTCCTACTACGGTAAGTACGTTCAGCCGTTAGTCAAAGCTGCATTTGCAGTCGTTAAAACCCTTCAATCCGTATTGGGCGAGCGTGGAAGGTCATAGCAAATCCTCCTTAATCAGCCATACTTACACGTACAAACGTAGAATGCAGCGGCGGCCTTAGGGGGTGGCGAACCGGGCAATCTTCCGAGACCTCACGCAAGTAGGCAAGCAAATTTTTAAATACATATATTTTTTTAACAATATTTTTTAAATTTAAAGCTTTTTATTTTGACCCTTAATTATTTATGCAACATACTTTTCACAAAGGACAAAGGGCCTCGCAAAGACCTGCCACCCGGAGCCTCGCAATGGCTGAGGCCGCCGCTGGTAAAAGGTTTGATGATGATGAATTAGATATGATATAAATTATCTCGTTTCATAACTCTATGATAACAAAAACATAACTAGCTTATTTTAAGCTGGGTTGATTAAACTATTGAAATAAATACAGTAATTAAACCTCATTTTGTCACGGGCATTATTTTTCATGCCATTGTGCTCAACTTATTCTCAGTTTGCTGTGAACGAAAACAATAATGTATGAACTTGCAAATAACCTGCTCCACAAGACTCACAGTCGACGGCTAGCAGTCAATATGGTGTAAATGCAGCCATGACAAATTCACTGATGTGTGGTCGTATGTTATGGTCAGTGTAATATATAGGTTATTCAGTAATACTATGTAAAAAGTGGAATAAGCTCTGGTTACTTACACGATATATAAATAACATTATGCTCTTAACAGATATTATTTACTATGCAATATTTATCGATTATCTAAGTACGAATATTATAAAGAAGTAAAGGTTCTAACTAGAGACGCGCCGAATATTCGTTTGGTATTCGGCCTGAGCCCCTGCAGTGGGGACGTAAAAGGGATGATGATGATGATGATGATTCGGCGTATTGGGCACCGGCTCAATTAGGTGTTAGTAGGTATTCAGACGAATTATTCGATTTTGGTGCCAGTTCGAATATTTCTATTTTCTTGGCTACATGCCATGTTATAGAACTAAAAGACAAACTTCTTAGGTAAAATATACCTATGTTATATTATAAGAAATCCAACGAAGAATGTGTAAAATAAAGCAAACATAATAATATAATTTACCTAGTTTAAGTAGGTAGGTACGCTTTGGAATAAATAAAAAAATGTACATACCTAGCAAGAAAATGGACTTTTAACCTATTTTTATTCAATATATTTAAGCTTAAATTAAACTTTTTACATTGCCTATAAAAAACAAATTAAATGTGTAGTGACTTCATAGCGAAGTTCTTTTACGTTAATTTACATAAAATATGTGAACATACGCTGTTACGATTATCTGAACTCGTGGTAAGGTCAATGACCTTAAACTTTTCTTATACTTTAAAAATAATCGTGAACACAACTCGACGAAAATGAGGTTCCGTAACAAAATTAAAAATAATACCTTCTAGAAATGTTTAAATTCGCTCGCTCTCTGTGCTATGCATAGATAATTAATGCATAATACTAGTGTGCTATACTAGACCGTTATCATAGAGAGGGCCTATTCTTTATGCCCTTGACCGAAAATTCGGAAAATTTCGTTGTTGCGATAAAATTTGTGGATCAACTTCATCACAGGTTGGGAGAAGGAGTGGTCACCGTCATGGAGCAGGGTATCAACAAAATGTGACAACTTGGAATTCACATTTGTAAAATCAAATATAAATACTAAAATCAGAAGACCTTATAACTTATTTAAAACTGAATTTTAACGGTAATAAATCATATTTCAGTAGTTTTTATAATTATTTTGTTTATGTAAATTTGTAAAATATGTTACGACATTGTAGGAGTGGAGTTTCACAAATGTGACAAGGACAGGTAGGGGGTTAGAAGCACGAAAGATATTATTTACGGATGGTCCTTAGATATAACCTCAACCACTATAGAATCCTGTGATAATAATAATAATTTATTATATTTTATAAATTTATAAATTTATAAATTCTGAAAAATATTCTTAACGAAAAATGCGTAAAAAATCCCAACGGATTTTTTTAGCAATAATCTTTTATTTTAAATATCTACGTTTACCTCAGATACCATAATTTTGTTGTTATATCTCACAATAAATTGATTCCTTTTCTATACCCATAATACATACACGTCTTGAAGAATATGTACTTAGGTATGTATCTTAATAAAAAAGTTATTACATTCCAATAAATCGAACTTTTACCTTTAAGAGGACCACGGTGTGGGATAGGTTAAGTGAAATTATAACATGGATCCATAAAACTACTGACATCATTGTCAGAGCGGGGCGCTCAAGTTACTCGATATTTCAAAAGTTTACTTGAATTCGAATGAATAGAACCTGTTCTAAAGGTTAAGCTTAGTCTATCTATAGATTCATAATTACTCTTACTATTGTAATAAGCAGGTACTTAATAAGTAAGCACCTATAAACTTCTAATTTACGGAGATTTAACTAGTTTCTAAGTCTTTCCAAAGGTATTTTAGGTTACAAAGAAAATTATGTTTAAAATTACCTATGCCTATGTAATACCACGATATTATTTTTTGCATGCAGCAGTATAAATATTCGTAGTTGCTGATGTAATAAAATGAAAAGTTGTTTATATATATTTTAATTTATTTTAAATATTTACACAACAGTAGCTTTTTTAATGCACAAATTATAGTACTAGACAAAATATTAAAGATAAATAGTCAGTTGCACAGAACTAGGTTTAATGCACCTTTAAGCTCTAATGACTGGCAAATTTGTATGGGTAATGTCACTATAAACTAATGACTATTATAATGGATGTTTGTGCAACTAGCTGTTAGTCATGTAAAACTACTCTTTTAAATATGAAAATAACTAAGATAACAGAAGTAAACTTATTATCTAATCTAATATTATAAAGATTAAAGATTTGATGTTTGTTTGCATTGAACAGGCTCTGAAACAACTCTGAAACTATTGGGCCAATTTTAAAAATACTTTCATCGAGAGAAAGTTACATCATACGCAAATGACAACCTATTAATATTATAAATGTGAAAGTTTCTTTGTTTGGATGTTTAGATGTTAGGAGGTTTGGATGTTTGTACGTCAATCACGCCGAAACTACTGAACGGATTTTGATGAAATTTGGTATACAGATAGGGTGTTAGCTGACTTAGATAATAGGATACTTTTTATCCCACTAAACATTTCCCTAGGGTCCACGCGGGCGAAGCCGCTGGCGGTAGCTAGTAGATTATAATTACCGGCAAAACAGTCTATTATATACCATAGTATACAAAAGTAGTAACTGGATTTTGGTCTGCTTAATAAAAAATCCCATTTGTAATATCTATAGTAATTATGAAAGTACGAAATTGGTACGGATTGAAAGCTGCAAGAGAAAAGTTTGTAACTTATCGTTATAGTTTACAAATGAGTAAAACAACTTTTTAGTAAAATAACAAGTAAAAAAACGTTATAAAGGTATCATAAGATCCGCCTATAAACTGTAACAGCGCTGTTTGACCATGTATTCTTATAGAATACATACCAAAATAGATGTCGGTATTTAGAAATAATAAAAGTAACTATAGACAATTACTGCTACAAAATTAAATGAACAATAGCGACTGTATATAACCTATAACTATGTATGTACTGAAATTAAATAAATTATAATTTTACACAAGCTCAATCAAAAATTACGAAATGCTATATACGTTCATCGCAAGGCCAGCGAATCTGAACTGACGAATTTTGTTGCAGTTGTGTTTTATTTGTGACTTAAACATAATAAGTGACCTCGCTCTGTACATTTCCGTTATCGACATATTATTACGGATAAACTTATTGGTTCAGACATAGTTCGTTAATTGCCTACTTGTTTTGACAAAAGTATTTTAAATATGTTTGATTATATGAAACCACTACATATAAATTTATTTTTAAATAAAGGAAAAAAAATTCATAAATTTAAAATGTTTTCGAGCCGTGACGTCACATTTCAATAAACATGAACATTGGTTGCACTTGCAAGAAAGACGTTGACATTTAGTTAATTGTATGTAACGTCACAAGATGCCCCGTCATCGCCACCCGTATTGCGGTTCTTGTAAAATATGCCAATAAAATAATGAATCACAAGATAATTTTGCAAAAAATTAAATACACTTAAGTCCAGATTGGTAAATGTTAACTCCCAATGCAGCTGAGAAGCAGAAGTGAAGAATGTTCACACGGCAGCACATCAGATTACCAAATTGTCAAATTTCTGCAATTGATTTTGAACTTTACACTGAATGTATTAAGGTTTAAAATCTATAAGAATAATTAAAAGAAGATACATGAAATAAAAAATGCTATTGATATAGTAAACATGATATTTATTTGTCTTAAAATTGACTCAACATCAAACACATATTTATCTAAGTAAACACTTAACCAGGAATCTAAAATAAATAACATTATGGTGATATTATATAAAAAAAACTTATACACAAGACTATGTACAGGAATTCTCACTGGTAACAAAAAACTAAATACTTTATTACTGTCAATTATAAAAGAACAAATTGGCATTATATCAATTTTCCCCTGTTATTATCCTTTACCCGTCTTATTTATAAACGATCAGCAATTCTAACTTGTAATTGATGCCCTGCGTAGAATTGCCTAATTTCAAAATCTATCACATCCTTTTCAAACGTATAGTAATTGTTATTGCAATTTATGGAAGTTCGTAATGTTTAATATCGCAATTGCTTTCGGAACGTATTATGATTGAAATAATCAAGAAAAATAATAAAAACTTAGAGACTTAACGTAATCTTTGCGTCTAACGCTTGCCTTAGACAATTCCAATTAACTTAAAATTGACGACGTCGTTCGATCAGTACCTTTTATGACAAATAGTTGTATCGTGAAATTCGTGAATATCTTTAAAATTTAAAGGGATTGCGATATATTTTAAAATTAAACAATTAGGCCCCTGATTGATACCACAGGCTGACAATTAAGCTGTCAGCTGTCCAACAATGATCGATATAACCGATCCTATTTGATCTGTTAAAACTTCAAATATACCAATACAAAGCTTTTACAATAATCCATGTTATACATAGTGTAGAATTTAGAGCGCTGCTGTAGTAACATACAATGGAAATTGCCTTTATAATAATTATGCCCGAATTGAACGCAAAAACCTCGACTCTATTATCAAACAAAAAACACTAAACGCTTAGGTAATAATTTACAACTGCGAAAGCACCTTCATAAAATAATTACAGATTACAGGTTTACTAATGAGCAATGTTAAACGTTGTGTAGTTGTAGTGTTTTGTCTCTTTCCCTCAAACAACAGGCACATTAGGATGACGTAAACAGAACTATGTGTAACTAAACAACGATTATAAATTGCTTATTAAATATAATTACTATAAAAGGAAATCAATGACGAAGTGATTATATTCAAACCATAAGAACGTATTTATTAAAACTATGGACCTTAAAAGATTTTCTGCAAATATTTTTGTCCAAAGAAAACCATTGATTAATTTCTTTAAAATTACTTAAAAGGTGCTAAATTTATTAATAGGAGTTGGAACATTTTATCATTAGGACTAGCAATTATCCTTCTTATTTAAACCAATAGCAGTCAGACTTTCTAAAGGCGTATATCCAAAGACTGAGTCTTCCACGCTATTGTTTTAATGGATCAACTTTTAACTCACAAAGTATGCGACCATTCCCCTTACCATTTGGAAAAATAAAAATTAAAAATATTTTGTTAAATTCTTGTAAGTCAAAAAGACAATTTTTAATTAAAATATATATTATTATATATTTTATATTATAATAATTTAACAAAAATATTTTTAATAAATATATATGCAGTTTCTAATTATGTAACATTTCAACAACTTCATAATATTTAAAACACTTAACTACTAAAATAACCTTGTTCAAAAAGTTTTAAACTAGTCATAATGAATTGATCATAAGAATAAACAAGATTACAATTAAATCATACCACCTTATCCAAACCACATCACAAAAGCTGCTTTATTCAGTTTTAAAGGCTAACTAATGTCAGCGATACCTAAATTGTAAATCTTTGTAGCAATAAATGGACGAAATATATTTAAAGTTAAAGATATATTTCGTCCATTGAGACAAACGAAGGAACTTAGCTATACTGCCAGATCTTCAGTCTTGCAAAAGAGGTTTCAGATATTTTAGAAAAAAAAAATGCTAAAAAAACTTCATCGTATACGACATGTGTAAATACTTATGTGAATAACCAGTGTTCCTAAAAATCTGAAACCTAGCTCAAATTATAAACGAAAAATTTGCTGACATCCATTTTTTTACAAATTTATCATTACATATTTACTTACATAATAAAGAACTAACGCATTAAAACTTGGCCTACCTACAATACTACTATCGAGTTTACATTTTGCTCTTTGAAATTGATACAACAACTCACTTCACTATTTTGTAGTATACGTAAGTAAAATAAAAGAATGTCATCTTAAAATGAACAGCACCGTTTAACTTAATATGTATATAAAAAGCTTGTGTTTGTAATTTTTGTCTTAAACAACTTACAATTCACGAAAGGCATTGAAGTAAATACTATTTAATTAATAATTGATCAACTTTTCTGAATCATAAGAATTTGAAATATTACGCAAAGCACGGCGTTGAGCTACTCACTAATGTAGAAAACAGATTTTTTTTCCAACATAACTTGTCTTTTGGAAATGAATGATTTCCTTCCTGAACGCAGCAATGATGCATTAATGGATAAAATTACACGCGTTCTAAGTATAAATATAAAAATATTAGATTCCAGCTATGCTCACTATTACTTTACTCTTTACTCACTACTCTAGAATGGCGTTTGACGTTTATAAAAAAATATTAGTGGTGCTGCGATCTGACGATAGAAATTTGCAGTAATACGTCCTATTCATAAATCTTATTTGATCATTTCAAGTCAATCGTCCGATAGGTGACGTGGAAGCGACGACTCAACTACTTATCTTATTTGGCAAGAAGTCATTTTCGCAAAATTTCATTTTCTCGTAGTGATTTTAGCGAAAAGAAAATTCCACGCAGTGTCACTTTTGCAGAATGTCATTCACAAAATATGTTCACTTAAAGATGTATACTATAAAAAAATAAATATATTAGTTATTATACTTTAAAAACAAAAATACCAATTGGGTCAAAATTCAAATTAGAAGGAATAATAGTTTCTTTAAAAAAATTAAGAAAAAATATTTTGTGTATTTTAATTTGCTTAATGTCAATAGTAAAATGTACTTTTTGTCAAAAAGTAATTCTTTCGGTCTTCTCTGTCCACGGTATGTTCTGAATAGATTTAATTCGGCTATCCCAAAAGCGGCTATCTTGTCTCAATAAAGAAATGTAGACAGTATTTTTAGGTAACCGGAAATTCATTTTGTGAACGACATTCTGCGAAATTCACTTTTTGAGAAAATTGCCTTTAACAAAAATTAATTTCTGCAACTTTTTCGAGATGAAATTTTGAGAAAGTAACGTACCACGTCAAAACCATACAAATCACTTGATTTTCAACCTTAATTCATTAGTATTAGAGTTGAAAATCAGTTGGGAAATTTTAACATATTGTAGACTGTGGCTATCAATACTCACCCTGATTTTGTTTAGGGCTTTAAATAAATAATTTGCCAATGACTACCACTGCCAATAAAGTTTGAGAACCACAAATCTAATAAATAAATGATAAAATTGTACTGCTGTCCTGATATTCTGTAAAAATCCAAACCCGAATTCTTCTCAGATGTTCTATTCCTGTCATTTCAAAAATACACTTATATATATTCTTACACTGAATTCGGACACACGAGTGAATTCTAATTTGGGTCTAGATTTTTACAGAATTGCAGGGCTGTTTTAAAATGAATACCGACAAATGACGTGGTGATTGTAGATAAATATTTTTTTCTAGAGAGTAGTTTTCGCAGTTACCGTTTAGTACAAATAAGCTCGCCAGCTCACACACTCGTTTCTAGCTATACTCAGTTCTCACTCACCATCGGCAGATAGTCAAAAATAGTAATAAAAGAAAAGATTATTTATAAATAACACATATTCTTATACCTGAACACAATCTTAGTGTATAGTTATACAACATAGAATGTACGATATAACACGACATTGATTCTGAATTCGACATTCACGGTTTTAAATCTTATGTACGTGACGATTCAACATGCTATGAGGTGTACAGTCAAAGACAAAAGTTTAATTCATATATCATTTCTAAAAGATCTCATATAGTAGACATAACTTTACTATTTAAAATTTCTGTTTAACGTTATTGACTGGGTCTTTTTAAATAGCAGACGCAACAGTATGTCTAAAGTTAACAAGTATTAAAAATATAGGTATAATAGGTTCTTTAAAAAAAAATATAAATGTGGTAGAAACCAGAAAGTTGGTAGTATAGCAAAGTTTACTTAAGTGTAATAATTTGTATTTCAAGAAAGAACTCAATAAGTTGTATTAAAAATATCTAAGTATTTAATATAGAGTACGAATACTTAATTTATTTAATAGTAAAGTTAAACATAAATTTATAATATTATCTTGACAATCTCAATTTATATATAGAAAAACTACCTTCGATCCGATATTGACACTATATCATATTATCATTCAAAAATTTCCGCCTTACATATCAAATAAAGTTAAACCCTGTAGAAATCACAGACAATTAACTTATAAATAACTAAATCTAATTTACATGAAATAGATATAATCAATATACATAGGAAGATAGAATTTATTTTGTTCCCAAACTCCTTAGTATTAAGACTTAATAGAATATCCATTACCATATTTTTTTAATTTTATAATTCCTATCTATCTATTTAAGGTGTAATATGCCAGAACTTCGTGGGGTGGATTCGTTAAGTAAACTGAACAACTTTTACTATGAGAGCAACACTGAATTCACGAATAAATAATAATCAGCCGTTTTAATCCGATTGTAGGTACCTATAATGATTTTGTATGAAATAGCTGATTATTTTTTCGTAAATTCAGTGTTGCTGTCATAGTAAAAATTGAACTAATATTACACCTTACATATTCACACCGGATCCCTTGCATGATATGCATGAGAACATATCTACCACAATATTTTCGTTAAAGCCGTATTAAAAATTAAGTTAAACGAAAAAGACATATCGTCTCTCATTCATGGCGCATATAACTAAATACCAGACTTCTATATATATTTACTACTAAGCAAACTGCGTGATACTGAATTACTTGCTAAAGTTGTTATCACAACAACATAAATAAGTCGATTGCGAGCAAGCTATCATCTTCAGTCCTGTTCGTTCTCACTGCAGGGACTTAAGACCTTGCTTAGGGATGGTTAAGGAGGATGGGCCCTAACCCTCCACGCTGGCCCAACGCGGATTGGATAATATTAACGACCTAACGTGCCTTCTGAAGCACGAAGTAGCTCGAGATCATATTTTTTTGGTCACCCATCCCATAACCGACCTTGGCGAAAGTTGCGATAACAACTGCAAAAATTGCAATAGACAAACTAACATTTATATTCACGTATATTAATGTGATTAATAAAGCGTCGTCATTACTTATATAATTTCAAGTTATTTAAGCGAGTAACTATGTTTTGCTTTATTTTTATTTTTTTCAAAAATATTATGTGTGAGTGTTATCGACAGAGAAGCGAGAACTGTTATAATAATTTAAACATTAAATTTGAGATAGATATTAGATATATATTTAAAAACACTGACGCACAGTCTGCACATTTCGCAAAATTCTACCAATGTCTAGTGAATAAATTAATTTCTACATGTAAAAACTTCCATCTTAGTCATTTATCCAACAAAAGAAATGTCAAACTAGTAAAATGAAATGTAATATCGTCATAACATGTAATATAGTCATTCATAAAAGAAAAAGAAGACTCAGATGGAAACATTGCTGTCAAACTCATATTCATCATTCTTTATCATGCGTGCTTCGTTATTAATACATAATCGTTCGTTTCCTACAAGTGAAATTTAAGGTTTCTATTATATATTCGGAAAATATTAACCATTTTAATTAATAAATATTTAACAAAATAAATTTACCAATTTGAAAAAATATTGATCGCAGACTTAGAATTTAGTATTGTTTGTGTGGGTTGAGAAGAGGACAGCATTTTCTAAATTCATCTTTTATTCCTAAGCCAACGTGGAACTAAAACTAGATCGTTTATTTATCTGTTCTTTTGATAAATTCTAATTGTAAGTGTCTATAATTAGAATAGAATTTTGTATCTACGCCCTGGAAAGAAAGGGGAACGAAATGGAAATTTTATTATTATTTTTATATTTATCAGATATTATTAGACTATAGATGTAGACAGTGGAAAAACTTCCTGAAATTTCAAAGGTAACTGTTGTAGGCCACTCGGGCCTGCACCGGCATCGACCATATTTAACAAAACTTAACAACAAAAAGATAAAACTAAAAAAAACTATAAGGAAACGACAATAAAAATATACCTAACAACTTAATCAGGGAAAACGGCAAAACAACAAGAAAGGCAGTAGTATTCAAATGAATGACAATACCAGATTACGTATTATACAATTACGAATACATCATAATCTAAAAATATTAAAAAGTTGTACTGCCGAAATATTTGAAGGGATTAGGCAACTTTTTAAATTTGGTAGAGTTATAGTACCATGAAATCGTATCCAACCCTGCTTCTTTAGGTACTTAAAGATGAACACTTTTTATTGTAATAGTTATTAAATCATTTAAGTTAGTCAAATATTCATACATTTGGTTAATAGATAGCTAACGACAACGGTTAAGTATAGCAGGTGGTATTTAAGTGTATATGTAGCAAATTAGCCGTCAGTCTAAAAAGGAAAATATTATTGATATTTTGTCACAGAGTATACCATAAAAATAACCTTATTTAACTTCTGTCTAATGCTATAATGAATGGAGTATAGTTGAAAACAGCTTGACCTTATAGTAATACATAGAAGTATTTTGTATAATACCTATTATATTTATACAACTATCACGCTAAGTCCATTGCGAAGAGAGTAGGCAGAGAAAAATACACGGCTTTATATGCCTCCTCTTCTTTAACATTAATAACTATTTTCATATATGCTTGCCAACTTCTGACATCACATCCAGATAAATCAATTTGATCGTTGAAGGCGAGACTTGAACTTCCCTGGATTCTACATCCAGGGTTTGTAAACGACACGAAAAATGTCGTAATCGTTATTGACCTTATTAATCGGATTAACCTATTTAAAATGGGGAGGAGCATTTTAAATGAAATAATTCAATAAAAATGTCAGAGTGCGAAGATGTGATGAAAATCACTCTGTGCGAAAAAAGTTTTCGGTATTCCGAGCCTATATTTTCTAATCGTGCCGATTTAAAGAAACCAATACTCCACCAACAAATAAAATTAGCACTTAATTAATTAACTGATAATAAATCAACGTTAAAAATCTCAATTAGACAAGGATAGAAATATACCAACTTATGACGTCATAAACTAAAAAACCGGGAACAAATTACAGGACTACAAAGTCATAAAACTCCTACTATATTACTTAAAGTTGAGTTCACATATAACACCGAATTATACAAAAAGTGGTGGTATAGAACTGTCTTACTGTCTTTTATGTTATTAGATATCTACACATATAAGAGTGTTTTCATCATTTTGGTTCCTTAGAAAATTTTCACGTGAGTAAATATAATATTGTATAATATAGAGTACATTAGAATATTTCGAGAGAAATTTTTTTTATTTGTTTCGTAACGTAATTAAACTTTTTATCTTACAATATTTATATCATTATAATGACTTGCAGCCAGTTGCACAAACGTTAATTTAATAATCTTTAAATTATTTCATTAATTTAAAAAGACATTACCCATACGAATTTGACATTCATTAGAGCATAAAGGCGCCATTAAACCTTAATGGACGTTTGTGCAACTGAGGGTTACAATATTATTTTGTACTACTGTAATCTAAACACTACATGCAACACTTATGGTTCAAACACAAATGTCTTAACATTATGTTTATTTACACATACATATTATAGTTATATTGTAAAAAAAACATCGCAAAACAATGGTAATAACAGTTTTGATAAAATCGAGTACATAAAAAGCATAAATAAATTGCGACGTCAAAACTAATTAGTAAACTAGTCTGTCAATTACTTTACTATATTATGTCAAAAGTTAAGATTAAACTATATCATTAGGTCGTCTTTCATTATTATGGACGGTAATACTCAAATAAATCGACTGCTAAAGTGGAATAGAAAAAAAAATCTTCACAAAAGAGAACACAATTTTTTTTGTAAGAGCCTACACAAATATGTTGCAGGTGATATGACTAACTTAAAATTGATTATTACTTATAATATACTAACTTATAATATTATGTAGTCATGAGCAAATAGGATATATTATAATATTATTACTACTAAAACTACAGTAGAGATGGGCCAACATTAATTTGAAAAGCTTTTATTATGTATTCATTATTCTTTATTCAAATAAGGTGTATTGAAAGTACTTTGGAATCGTTTAAAAATGTTTATCTAGTACCCTTCATTTAAGACGTCTTTTGGCTGATAATAATGCATGAAGGTTTACAGCTCTTAACATTTTCTCACATTTACCATTTTTTCGTGTTATTACCAGAGGTCGGAATTAGGTAGAGTTATTTATGTACTTGCATCGAAACGTTGATATTAATGTGGACCTTCCCGGGATTTCTTTATTTCTTCTTTCTTTATTTCATTGATGTAAGTTTGGCAACGTCGTGCGTGCAGTAGTTTAAATTGTGTAAAAGTAAATAACTTTTTATTTAAAAAATCACGGGATTTTTTCTGCTCTTTAAAATTAATCTCGGGATTTGAGGCATATCCACTTAATTCTTTCGCTGTATGAAATCAGTGTAAGTACATGAATAACTCTACCTAATTCCGACCACTGGTTATTACAAAATCAATGTCTATTATAATAAAAAATAACTTTATAATAACTTCTATAATAAAAAATACATAACTCATTCGTTGACAAGACGTGTCAATGCTATTAATGAATATTATTTATACAGTATACATAAAACAAAAAAATCACAAAGGTAACTAATCTAGAGCACTCATTTCCACAAGTAGCACCCGTTCACGAACATGACGCATGAGCCAGCCATCGCCGTTCACATTCATAAAATTTTTACATATTCAACAGAGCTATTTAAGTCGATCTAGATACCACAAAGAAGTATAATTACTACCTAAAACACGTCTAATAGTATAATGTCTAATAGTATATAAAACAAATGACTCGAGTAAACTCTTACCTTTAAATGAAATCTTTAAATGCTTACTTCTTTTATGTAATAAATGAATATACGCTTTTTTTCATTAATTAGAGTCGCGTACTTACTTGTATTGTGTATTATGCAACCACTTAGATGGTTACTAGTTACACATCAATAACAATACATATTTCAAGAGTTTAGAAAGCATCTTAGAATATAACTAATACGTTTTTATTTTTCATAATTTATTAATCTATGTAAATTAAAGTCACAAAAATGTTGATAAACTCAAAACTCCAAAACGGCTACACCAATTTGGCATTTTTTTTTTTAATGTCCGACAAGTCTGAAGAAGTTTGTTATTGATAAAAATATATAAATCCCGTGAAGTGTCTATTTCACATCGATGATATCTGATAGGTTAATTTGTCGTCTGCAGAGACACGCGTAGTGAGAAGACCAGGGTTGCGTTCGCTGATGCTAAAATAAAAAAAAAACAATGTCACAGAACATGAACCAGCTCTTAATGTAGACATGAGAAAACGTTACTTCGGTATTCCGAGCCTATATACCTACAGACCAAAACTTTCAAATTGAATCTAAACCTTAATCTATTGATTAAGGACAATATTTTTTGTGCAGAAACCGAACCTTTTGTACGACACGGCTAATGTAGTTCATCGATATACCTGCGCAGAAAGCGAAATTTAGGAACGCGACAAATGTTAGATATTCAGAAAGATTTATTAAACTATCACGCGTTTAACTCGTCGTGAGTGTCAGTGAAGCTGACACCGAATATGTTTTATTTATACCTTATCGTTATTAAAACATAGGCATGAGTTTGATATGTCAAAACGTATCTGAAAACCGATATGAGTGACAATATCATATCGTATGGACAACACAAACTACTCGTATATCCAAATTATATCTCCGTTTTCTCATAACTACCTAAATACGAAACATAAATCTACGAATCGTATCTCAAAAAGTATCAGCTTAATATTCGTCTCTTCTCTTTTAAATGCCGTAGGCCAGAAAGAGATGAAGCGAATATCATATCCAATCCAGTTACGAACGCTCGAATTTGGCAAAATCTTTAATTTCTTAGCTGTAAGGCCTACTTAAGCATGCTAGCTAAGTAGCCAAGACACGATATTCGCCCCTTCTCTCTCTAATGTAAGCGAAGGTCCGTGAAGCAAAGGAGGTGAAACGAATATCATATCCATATTACTAGTTTTGACGTATCGAAAAATTGTCTACAACCATTCTTAGATATAGATATTTGAAGATGGTTTTCCATATCGATATCAAAAATATTATAATCGAGATAATATTAGTCTCCAGATGAAAATAATTTATTCATATCTGTAAATAATGTTTAGCGACCACATTTTAAATTTGTCTATAGCTAAGATTTGTTTGCATTGAATAGACTCTTGAAACTACTGAACCAATTTTTAAAATTCTTTCACTACGAAAAACTACATCGCGGGTGTGCGAAGTCACGGGTAAACGGCAAATCTTTTATAATTTATTATCGGGATTTATAGGTATAAATACTCGTATATTAATTATCTTTCAGAGCAAGAAGGAGACGGTTCGTAGATTTAAGGGTTTATTAGCAGGCCGATAATACTTACTTAAGACCACGTTCTCTCAGCCTATTCTTGACAGCTGGTTTGATCCTCGGACCCCCGTTACTATGCAGCCCCCTTCCAGTTATGAAGAATAGAGTGTGGGACCTCGGTCCTCTTCCCTGACTTTCTTTCAGCCGTTGAATGTGAGTATCTATGAAGAGGTCTAACGCTTCTTTAGCCTCAGCCACGCGTAAATAATGCAAATCTATTGTGGCGGTGTCAGGAGAATTCGCAGCGTGTACCTTGATAACGAGAAATCAATTACTAGATATAGCTAGTTGCATTCATGGAGGTATTATTGGATTAGGGAAGTCAAGACTTAAATAGGGATGACGACAAGCTAAAAAGAAAGAAATTCTATTTAGTCCGTCAGTTAGATAATAGGAAAATATTAGGTACGTATTATTTTTTTAATTCAATTTAACAAGAAATAGCTTAGATAACAGACATTAAAGTTGAGAAGGGGGGCTCGCTACGTCACAGTTTTGTAGAAAATGTACAAAAGCGTGACGTCATGTGACATTTTAACTCGAATGTATTGATTACAAAAAAAATAAAAAATATGTGTCTAATATTCTATTGCGAAAGGGATATCAGAGAGCTAGGAACAGAGTGGATTTTTCATTAAGAATCTGTAATTTTTCATTAAGAATATTTCTCAGTACCTATAGCATTGTGAATGCATAATTGATCAAATATAATTTTTAATAAAATATTAATTTTTAATCAAATATAATATTCCATCTTAATTTTTTAATAACATATATAAAAATAGGTTTTTATATAATTTAAAGTATATATTTTAATATAACTGCATTTTTTCTGTGATTAAAAATGTATAAAATCAATCGAGCTCTTATTTACTCTCGATGCGTATTTATATAGCAACGCAAGCGGAGGTACAACAGGGCCTTAAAAATGAAAATTAACTCACTTGCACCAAGGACACCACGGCTAGGCTGTTGGCTTGTTCGTACTTCAATTTATGGAACGCAGCAATCTCGCTGAAGTAACTGGCGGCTTGGAGCATACCACGACGGACATATTCATTCGCTTTCTGGTGGTTGCTGTAAATACGGATTGTATAAAAATTTATCACTGTTTAAGCTCATAACAGACGGATAAGATGCTATAAGATTTCATCTAAAGATATCTTTAAAAAATATTTAAATACAAAAGATATAAAGCTACCACACATGATTAAGATTACTTTAATAAAAATGCTATAATATTTCGTATCTTAAGATAACCTACGAAATATATAATTTAGTACCGCTTGGCATCTTAAGATACTTAATATGATATTATCTTAGCCGTGTGTGATGGGACGTTGGAATGTCTGACCAGCGATATTTTATCTTAAAATATCATATTACAGCATCTTAACCGTCTGTTACGACTTTTAATACTAGTAATACTAGCCTGAAAGACCATAGAGAAAGAGGATAAATTACCGAAATATAAAAATCTAGAATGGTCACCCACCCTTTGAGAAAATACCGACACTTGCAAATAATTTAAGTCTCAGACGAAACAGTTTTAAGCTTGCTAAAACATATCCCATAACATCCCACCTATGGTCTTTTTAAGTTATAAATTAGGTCATTGTCTGGAATAAATTAACAGAGAATATAATTGCAGATATTGTTGATAGTTTCAAATCACAACGAACTGGACCTATAAGCGTTTTGACAGAGTTACACACTTGATGATTATTTACACATTTGTATGCAACAGCTTGATAGAAATTTCATTCATACATGCGGCTTCACTGCGGCTGGTGTTTTAAAATAATTGTAAATATATTTCTTTAGGCTGTTTGGGTGGTTTGTTTAAACATGATGAAAATACGTTCTCTCGAAGCGATAAGTAACAACTGCTTGAAAAATTCGTCAGTCCTATTGGGTTCTGGGTAGTTCAGTGGTTAAAGCAGTCGCCCGGATAAAGAAAGGTCGTGGGTTCGAGTCCCATCTCAGAGTACCGAGCGGGTGGATTTTTTAAGCATTTTTCATTAAGAGTAATGCATTGATCTTGTGAAAACCGATGAATGTAGACTATGCTATGTACTTCACGGGATAAACAAATGTAAACTCACATATTACGATTAATTAGATGACGCTCTGCCCTCTCTCTGTAACTGTTCACTGTGGACATTTCCACAACTTCACCTCTAGGTAATAACGGCCACTCCACTTCTGATAGAGCCTGGTATAAATCAAATACACCATTAATGAAATATAAAACACATTTAATAATATAATCTAACAAAGTCTATAGAGGAATTTGAAAATTTGCACTAGTGATTCACTATTAATGTGAATGAGCACTAAGAGTAGTGGGTAATATTTCTAGGGTTAAATAATAGTTTGGAAGCTTATGTAGAATCTGTATACTATTTAATAAGAATCTTGGTTGAATTTTGAAGATATTGGCAAGTACTTTTTTTTATATGAATCTGATCTTTTTATTCATGAGTAATTTCCTTTGAAAGCATAAAATGCAGTATGACTTGAGGTATTTTATTTTTAAAGATTTCATGGGAATATATTACATTTCCTATATGTGGATTAAAGTATGTAATTCTTAATATTAAACTTACTTTTCTCTCTTCTTCTAAGAGACGTTCTTGACGTTCCATCTCTTTTTGCATAACAAATTTATTCAAACCATTCTTCTGTTCAAGTATATTTGCTTTTCCGGTCGACATTAACAACACCTAAAACAATATAAAGCCTAAATTTAATATGTTAAAAGAAAAATATAATTAATGACGAAATTTAAATAATACTTACCTCTACAGTAATTTGAAAATTATTATCGTGAGCCATTAGGAGCTCAGACAAAATTTCTTTTGCTACATCTGGGAATAAATTGTAGAGTTTGTCCCTAGTCAGCTTTGCTGCTAGATCATTGGGTTCTTTGTTGCGCCATTCCGCAACGTCTTTTTGATATAACGAAAGTGCTAAATCCATATCCATAATTTCTTTGAAATCTGGAACTTCTGGTTCTTTACCGGCCAAAGTCAGCTCTGCTTCTTTCATAGATAATTGCCTGTAAAATGGCGAATTCTTTAAATTCTCTAATTTGAAGTCAACTACTGACGATGATTGAATAATAAATAGTAATTGAAAATCCTCCTAATTTATATAATCACAAAAGCGTTTTACACCCGGTTTCTGCATTGAAAATTTAAGGTTAAGCATGTTACAAACTGTATTTTTTTTTTGTAACTGTATTATAAGAGAAAATTTACGTTTCACAAGTTTTTATCACGCACAATTTAATTGGTTAATAAATAGAAAGAATGCAACTATGATTTACATTTACTGACATAATTTTAAAGGGTGTTCTGATGAAAAGATTATGTCAATTCGTTTTGTATCGTTTAAATTAAAGCATCTAATTTTACCTGGCAAATTCTTCGTCTTCTTTTACCATAATCGCAGTCTGTTTATCATGCTCATCCATTTCATCCATCAACGACTCTATCCACAGAGCGTTTATTTCATTCAGCAGAGATAGCGGAACATTTATTTTAGGCAAAACTTTATTAGGATAATTCATACTATTTCGGCCAAACAGCTTATCTAATTGAGCCACAAACTCCCAACCCAAATTAACAACTACAGTTTTTTCAACATCATCAAATGATGTGTCCGACGCATCCATATGACTATACCCAGAAGCTTGACAGTCTAAATCAGTTGTGCTTTGAGCACTTTCTGTTTCATCATTTTTGACAGAATCAGATTCTGGGTTTTCATCACTTAGTTCATATTCACCACGACGAAACTTTCTTATCTTAAGACAGTGCTGTGAATAATGATTTTCAGAAAAGTCAACATTTTGCTCAATTATACGTTTTAATTGCAGTGAATCACCTGATGTACTTTCTTTTTTCGATTTCTTTTGACTTTGTACTTTAGGAGAACTTCCGCTTGCTACAGGTGTTACATATGATTGTGTAGTTAAACTTTTTCGTTGGGTTAAAGATTTATCAGGCAATATATTATAAGCTGCTAAACAAGAGCAAAGATCATCGTTAGTACTTGCATCCTCTTCTATATCAGATGTACTTTCTATATCAATAGTTTCTAATTGTTTGGATGCTACTCCATCTAATACTATTTCCACTGCCCAGTTAACATCCCCCATGCATTTGTCAAATATATCTCTCAAAGCATGTTTGGAAACATTTTTGAATAATTTTCTAAGTTCATTGAAATGTTTCTCTTCACTTTGACATCTATTTGTTAAGTCGGGAATTGAATTTTCATTTGTCATACTACTTTTATCCAGCATACGCTTTTCAGGAATTTTTTCTTTATTTAACGAAAAATTAAACTGATTGATATCCCTAGGAGTTGCAGTGATAACTTTGAGCATATTAGAAGTATTCTCTACATCTCCAATTTCGATGCAAGTACTATTAGACACAGTTTCTACGGGTATTTCTTCAAGGTTTATAGATTGGGATAATATTCCTTCTTGGGCACTCCAAGGAGGCATAAACATAGAGATTTGTCTCCAATCTTGACAGCCGTCAAAAGTCCCTAGAATTTTCTCATCTGAATTAGTATGGGACTGTTTTTTTCTTTGTGGTTTAGGTACAGTAACTTCTATACTTTCAGTATGTTTAGTATGATCAGTCGAAACATCTTGTTCTGCAATCCAGTTTTCGCCATTTTCCCATTCGCGTTCAACCTTCTCAATTTCCTCTAACTGTTTTTGCACATCTACATATGAGTTGAGATCTATTTTGTTTTCAGTATCATCATCAATTTCGACAGCAGATTGGGCAGAATTTTTAACAGTAGGTAAAACCTTCTCTGTTGTAGTCATAGAACTATTTGAAGCGGTAGAAATTTGTATGTCATTATTTGGAATTGGTATGGCTTCAAGGGTCTGTACGTCAGTTATAGAAAGACTTTCCATATTTGTATCCAAATGTTTATTTTGTTGTTTTTCACTAGATGTAGCGAAATTTGTATTTTCTTGCGAAATAGGTTTCTTAGGACTAGGCCGAAAGACAGGCATTGATCGAATAACTGGTGGGACTTTATCAGCTGGATAACTTAATCCAAAAGCTCTAATCAAAGAGTCTCCAGTGAGATTATTAATATAATTCTCTAACATTCTTCTAATAGAAGTTATAGGCACATTATGTACATTTCTTCTACAAAGTTGATTAGGTTTTTTAGCCCATGGTGTATTAGGCTCCAACACTTCTATGATATAACCATTGGTGACACCTGCTCGTACATAAGGTTCTGTTTCCCATACTTCTATGTTGGTGTTATCAATAATCACAGGACTCAAACCTTGCTCCATGGCTGAGATAGCTCTTCTCTGATTAACACTATGAGCATATGGTAGATCATGTTTATTAAAATTATACCTACCTCTAACCATAAAATAATCATCTGTACTACAAATGTGAGTTTTCAATTCTGCAAATGTACCTCCAACAGTTGCTTCAATTAGCTTTTCAGCTAAATAAGATTTTCCAGAGCCTGGAGCACCTCTCATCAATATTAACACACGATATCCTTGATTGTAATACATAACAATTCTACGGAAATCTTCACTCCAGGCGATTGAATGATTATAAGATGCAGTAGGTTCTATTTGCTGTTTAGGCATTGCTCCAATTCTTTGGGATGCTGCTGCATATGAAATTGTTGATTCTTGATTAGGAACAGTATCTAGATTTTGTGTAGATTCTTCCTTTTTTTCTTCTTTGGTTTCTGCATTAAATGTAGTGTTTTCTTGCAAGCTATTTGTATCACATGTAATATTCATAATTGCATCAGCGGCCGTGTTTACTGAAAAAAAAGATGATAATTACATTAATCATTAAATTATATTAAAATACCACGAAAAGGAAATTAATAAGTTAAGTTTGTATGAATACTATAGATATTCTAGGATTTATCTATGCGAACAGAATAAATACAGTAAAAACTTCTTAATGGCGTTGTATATGATGTAAACAGATAATACAGAAACCGGAAATATTAAATAGTGATTATAATATAAAACAGCATTTCCTAACCATTTCTTTAAAAAACAAGATTTTTATTTGCGCAAACGCTAAAAATAAAAAGTTGATTGAAATCTTAAAAAGTCAAATTAAAAAGCTAGTAGCGCGCAAAATTTCAATACTATCAGACATTAGGAAGTTGATCAAGAGTTCTAAGATTTGCGCACTAACCAACAAGGCTAAGTTGCATATAAGCTCGTGCAATTATAAAAAAAAGGATCTAATTTTTATATTTAAACACATTTATTTGAACAATGGAGCTAACCTTTTTACACCTAAACCTGTAGTATTTGAATTGATGTATTTACCGTTATGCTCGCGGTGACCCGCAGACACAAAATTTGGGCAAGACTGTTAAACATTGACTGAATTGCTGCTTTTTTTAAGTAAAGCTTAAGTTAAAGATTTTACTATAGGTATATGGTGGGAGCACCAGCGCCACACAAGGAACCAATAGAACACAATTCCAATCTTCAAACCTTGATATTAACGATTTTTTTACGCGGTAGCATTGCTATACCGTATTTCTATCTCTAACTCCAGCACACTTCCATAGACCCAACACGGTCGGTGTTCGCGGATAACATTAACGACGTTATCAATCACAGTACTGGTACCACTAGTGAAAGAAGTTCCCCGCCGCTTAATAGAACTTTTAGCTAATCCATATTATTTTGTAATATTGTTCCCTGACGGGATGCATGAGCACGGCGCCCACGGCAGCTCTGGAGGTAATGTTGAATATTACACCGCTACATATTTATATTAGACAGGAAGCGGCCAAGACAGCGTTGAGACTAAAAAATCATAAACTGGTAAGGTTCGATACCGCTAAACATCTCAATGGCTTACTGAAGGAATGGCTTAACACCCCGCTTGTAGAGGCGGTTTGCGACAGAATCGAATCCACCTTCATCTTTGACAAGAAATACAAGATACATCTTACGGACAGTGACGATCCAAAGTTAACACACAGGGCCCTCACTGTTTTCACGGACGGCTCCAAAACCTTAACAGGCACAGGGGCTGGTGTATTCTCTGAGGACCTTAACATACATCTGTTCCTGCCCCTCGCCCCATACAATACAGTCTTCCAGGCTGAATGTATGGCGATCACCCTGGCGGCGAGAGCGATAACTACAAGGAAGGTAACAGGATCAGAAATCCGGATCTTCTCGGACAGTAAATCAGTCCTACAGGCTCTCAAAGGAAGTTCTGTCCGATCGAGTCTTCTACAGGAGTGTCACCAGGTTCTAAACATGGTAGGGACACACAATATAATTACTATCCAATGGATAAAAGGACACAGTGGATCACGTGGAAATGATGCAGCTGACGAACTGGCACGCAGAGGATCAGATGCAACACCAATGGGCCCGGAACCGATCATTCCTATTCCGGTAAGCTGGTTAATTGGTAGGATACGTGAACACTCGAGTAAACTACATCAACAATACTGGCACACTTTGGAAACCTGCAGGCAGGCCAAACTTGCACTACCCCGAGTGAACGCTCACCTCTCCAAAGCCCTCCTACAGCTAAGTAAACCATATTTGCGCCTGGTAACGGGTGCTATTACTGGTCATGGCAACTTTAACAGGCACCTTTTCAATCTAGGTGTCACTGACAGCCCCTTGTGCAGAGGATGCATGGAGGCGGAAGAAACAGCCACTCACGTCTTGCTGGAATGCAACGGAGTGGCCAACTACCGGGCAAAGTACCTCGGCTCGCCGGGCAACCTCCAAGAGGCCATCGCAGATGTGAAGGCGCTCGGGGCGTTCCTGGCAGAGCTGGGCTGGCTGGAGTAGTATCCAGCCACACACCCTCCACACGCAAAATAGGCTCAATTTGGTCGTCGAGTTGCGGAGACGCCCGTTGTAAGAAGAAGAAGAAGAAGAAGTAATATTGTTCAAATATATTTGTAATATCGTAGAAAATTAATAAGTATGTAGGTATCTAATTTATAAATGTTCAGGTCATAGACTTTATTCTCGTTAAGACATAATCACTTACATGACAGCATCATATAAAAAATTAATATAAAAATTATGATCGGGGGGTAAGTGATCAATCTGACAGCTTTCAGCCTTAAACATGGTATAAAGGTGTTAAAATTGTACAAAATCCTCATGTTTCGCCATTTTCAAATAGCATGCAAATCATTATAATGGAATCTAATGCAGTCACAATTATTACAATAAAATTATTTAATTCTTATTATGTTGAAATTACATATCATGTTAAAAAAAAAGTCAATGTAATATTCTAATTCCTTTTGTTCAAAAATTCGCTAATACTATAAAAATTATTACAATTTAGCCAGGCATATAATTTTCTTTTAAACAATCCAGGCGTTAAAGACTTCAGTTCATGTGGAATTTTATTATATACTTTAACGCACATAGCCAAACAACTTCTCCCATACTTATCCGATTTTGTAATTACATTTAATATAAGTCTATCAGGGTCTCGACGTTGTCTAAATTTTTGTTTAAAGTTTGATTTTATTAATATTAAGTTTAAAATTATATTTAATATGTTTTGATTTATTGAATTAAACAAAAACTGATTTCTTTAAATTTATTGTCAAATTGTTGATTTCTAGCCATTCTATTACCTTGTCAACAGTATTATTTATGTCAAATTCATGATTCAGTATCGAATTATTATTTACTTTATTTGATGTCACTATTATTGAAATATCGATTTATTTAATTATTGAAATTAAATAAATCATTTGTAATTTTCATTTATATGGTCCCATAGTTTGACCTTAAAACTGTTAAATGAGCTTACATCCTTTATATTTGAAGGTTGTTGTAAAGTTGTGTTCTTCAAATGTTATACTTTTTATGTTTATTATATTAATGTTATTATAAAATATATTCAGCTGAAGGAAAAAATAAATGATTATTAAAAAAGTGTTTCTATCAATCCCTTAACCATTACTGAATGCTATATACACACCATCTACATTAAGAAAAATCAAAAAATCCGTAACGACACTTGAATATCGATCATTTCGAACCGAGCAACCATTTTAGTAAGAATGCTTAAGACGGTCATTTATTTTAATTCTTATAAATCTTTGTTTACATCAATTAGAGTGACCTGTATTACTCTTAATTTTTTCTATAAAATGCTAATTTACATGAATCAATGTCATGGGTAAACTAATGGAACAGGAATTGTATGAATTTGCAGTAGCATTCTGTTTGGTCAACCACTTATAATAGGCTTATCAATAAATTTTTCATCTTACTTTTTCTATTTATATTCAATCTAAATATGTCAAGAACTTATAATTGTAAATTTTGAATAATCACATTGTTCTAGTAATTAACAAGTCACCAATGGTTTGTTACTAGTAATTTCTATACTACGCATTTGATGTAGTCATTGACTACTACACTTTTTTTACTGACAAAATGCCTGTCTAAAAGATTTTTTTTAAGGAGAATGCACTGGCAGATATATTGGAGGGTCAAAAATTTAAGAATCATGTGGTAAATATAGTATTCCTTAAATAAGTTTAAATAAATGTAGCATTTTAAGTACTATTATGAACGAGTCTACAGCTCTTCATAAAATTTAAAGATTGATTTAAAATTGAAATTTAATTTGATGTAATTAAAACTATTATTCATTCAAAGCATTTCTTTTATTTACTGGTTTAGAACTGGTACAATGTCTGGTTTAATAATCGTAAAACATTATTAAACCGACTTGCTGCATTCTTTTTTATATGTATAAAAAATTGTTTAATATAATAATAAAAGTCACATTATCAAAATGTTGCTTTTTCACTCAAATTGATGAACCACTGTAACATTTATAACTTCCGAGTGAATTGAGAACAAATCTTATACATAGTTACTATGCCTTCCTATTATTATAAGAACGATTTTTTCAATAAAAAAAAGACTGAAACGATTTTACAAAGACTTTAGAAGTCTTTGACGGTAAAAGACGGTAAATTGAGAACAAATCTTATACATAGTTACCTTCACGAAGGCTATCACTGCTGTATGAAACTTCCAAACCATATATTATCGAATATGTAGCGGTCAGATACTGTCTATTATGGGTAGCTCCAATTTGAAAATTATGTAAAGAACTGGTCTCAATATAGAGCCTTGGGATACGTCTACTTTTACCGTCAAAGACTTTTTAAGTCTTTCTAAAGTCGTTTCGGTTTTTTTTATTGAAAAAATCGTTCTTTAATATAGGAAGGTATAGTAACTATGTATAAGATTTGTTCTCAATTTACCGTCTTTTACCGTCAAAGACTTCTAAAGTCTATGTAAAATCGTTTCAGTCTTTTTTTTATTGAAAAAATCGTTCTTATAATAATAGGAAGGCATAGTAACTATGTATAAGATTTGTTCTCAATTCACTCGGAAGTTATAAATGTTACAGTGGTTCATCAATTTGAGTGAAAAAGCAACATTTTGATAATGTGACTTTTATTATTATATTAAACAATTTTTTATACATATAAAAAAGAATGCAGCAAGTCGGTTTAATAATGTTTTACGATTATTAAACCAGACATTGTACCAGTTCTAAACCAGTAAATAAAAGAAATGCTTTGAATGAATAATAGTTTTAATTACATCAAATTAAATTTCAATTTTAAATCAATCTTTAAATTTTATGAAGAGCTGTAGACTCGTTCATAATAGTACTTAAAATGCTACATTTATTTAAACTTATTTAAGGAATACTATATTTACCACATGATTCTTAAATTTTTGACCCCCCAATATATCTGCCAGTGCATTCTCCTTAAAAAAAAATCTTTTGGACAGGCATTTTGTCAGTAAAAAATGTGTAGTAGTCAATGACTACATCAAATGCGTAGTATAGAAATTACTAGTAACAAACCATTGGTGACTTGTTAATTACTAGAACAATGTGATTATTCAAAATTTACAATTATAAGTTCTTGACATATTTAGATTGAATATAAATAGAAAAAGTAAGATGAAAAATTTATTGATAAGCCTATTATAAGTGGTTGACCAAACAGAATGCTACTGCAAATTCATACAATTCCTGTTCCATTAGTTTACCCATGACATTGATTCATGTAAATTAGCATTTTATAGAAAAAATTAAGAGTAATACAGGTCACTCTAATTGATGTAAACAAAGATTTATAAGAATTAAAATAAATGACCGTCTTAAGCATTCTTACTAAAATGGTTGCTCGGTTCGAAATGATCGATATTCAAGTGTCGTTACGGATTTTACGATTTTTCTTAATGTAGATGGTGTGTATATAGCATTCAGTAATGGTTAAGGGATTGATAGAAACACTTTTTTAATAATCATTTATTTTTTCCTTCAGCTGAATATATTTTATAATAACATCTATAATATAAAAATGAATCGCAAAATGTGTTGGTAAGTGCATAACTCAACAACGCCTCGACCAATTTGGCCAAATCTTTTTTTAAAATGTTCGTTGAAGTTCAAGGATGGTTTTTACGGCGAGAAAAATTAGAATTATTGCTGGAAAAACCCTAAAAATAGCCCTTTTCTTTTTCCCATACAAATGATTTGTAACTAAAACGTAGTCAATTTGAGCTTTATTGCTATGGTATAAAGTTCATATTAAATTACAAGCACTCACTGTTGTCTAAGCAATGTAGGTGTGTTCCTAACGTCAAAGATCATATCTATCAAAACAATGTGCGTGTGTGCGTTGGAGCACAGAATACATAGTTGGAGGAGTTTAATGTCGCGTTCCGAAACTCGCGTTTCTTTTGTATTAGTTTCGGCACGCGAGATAAAATGCATCAGAATTTTTTTAAATACGTAGGCAAAAAAACTGCCACATTACAAATCTTTTTGACAGGACGAAGTCTGTCGGGTCAGCTAGTTAATATAATAAACATAAAAAGTATAACATTTGAAGAACACAACTTTACAACAACCTTCAAATATAAAGGATGTAAGCTCATTTAACAGTTTTAAGGTCAAACTATGGGACCATATAAATGAAAATTACAAATGATTTATTTAATTTCAATAATTAAATAAATTGATATTTCAATAATAGTGACATCAAATAAAGTAAATAATAATTCGATACTGAATCATGAATTTGACATAAATAATACTGTTGACAAGGTAATAGAATGGCTAGAAATCAACAATTTGACAATAAATTTAAGGAAATCAGTTTTTGTTTAATTCAATAAATCAAAACATATTAAATATAATTTTAAACTTAATATTAATAAAATCAAACTTTAAACAAAAATTTAGACAACGTCGAGACCCTGATAGACTTATATTAAATGTAATTACAAAATCGGATAAGTATGGGAGAAGTTGTTTGGCTATGTGCGTTAAAGTATATAATAAAATTCCACATGAACTGAAGTCTTTAACGCCTGGATTGTTTAAAAGAAAATTATATGCCTGGCTAAATTGTAATAATTTTTATAGTATTAGCGAATTTTTGAACAAAAGGAATTAGAATATTACATTGACTTTTTTTTTAACATGATATGTAATTTCAACATAATAAGAATTAAATAATTTTATTGTAATAATTGTGACTGCATTAGATTCCATTATAATGATTTGCATGCTATTTGAAAATGGCGAAACATGAGGATTTTGTACAATTTTAACACCTTTATACCATGTTTAAGGCTGAAAGCTGTCAGATTGATCACTTACCCCCCGATCATAATTTTTATATTAATTTTTTATATGATGCTGTCATGTAAGTGATTATGTCTTAACGAGAATAAAGTCTATGACCTGAACATTTATAAATTAGATACCTACATACTTATTAATTTTCTACGATATTACAAATATATTTGAACAATATTACTTCTTCTTCTTCTTCTTCTTCTTCTTCTTCTTCTTCTTACAACGGGCGTCTCCGCAACTCGACGACCAAATTGAGCCTATTTTGCGTGTGGAGGGTGTGTGGCTGGATACTACTCCAGCCAGCCCAGCTCTGCCAGGAACGCCCCGAGCGCCTTCACATCTGCGATGGCCTCTTGGAGGTTGCCCGGCGAGCCGAGGTACTTTGCCCGGTAGTTGGCCACTCCGTTGCATTCCAGCAAGACGTGAGTGGCTGTTTCTTCCGCCTCCATGCATCCTCTGCACAAGGGGCTGTCAGTGACACCTAGATTGAAAAGGTGCCTGTTAAAGTTGCCATGACCAGTAATAGCACCCGTTACCAGGCGCAAATATGGTTTACTTAGCTGTAGGAGGGCTTTGGAGAGGTGAGCGTTCACTCGGGGTAGTGCAAGTTTGGCCTGCCTGCAGGTTTCCAAAGTGTGCCAGTATTGTTGATGTAGTTTACTCGAGTGTTCACGTATCCTACCAATTAACCAGCTTACCGGAATAGGAATGATCGGTTCCGGGCCCATTGGTGTTGCATCTGATCCTCTGCGTGCCAGTTCGTCAGCTGCATCATTTCCACGTGATCCACTGTGTCCTTTTATCCATTGGATAGTAATTATATTGTGTGTCCCTACCATGTTTAGAACCTGGTGACACTCCTGTAGAAGACTCGATCGGACAGAACTTCCTTTGAGAGCCTGTAGGACTGATTTACTGTCCGAGAAGATCCGGATTTCTGATCCTGTTACCTTCCTTGTAGTTATCGCTCTCGCCGCCAGGGTGATCGCCATACATTCAGCCTGGAAGACTGTATTGTATGGGGCGAGGGGCAGGAACAGATGTATGTTAAGGTCCTCAGAGAATACACCAGCCCCTGTGCCTGTTAAGGTTTTGGAGCCGTCCGTGAAAACAGTGAGGGCCCTGTGTGTTAACTTTGGATCGTCACTGTCCGTAAGATGTATCTTGTATTTCTTGTCAAAGATGAAGGTGGATTCGATTCTGTCGCAAACCGCCTCTACAAGCGGGGTGTTAAGCCATTCCTTCAGTAAGCCATTGAGATGTTTAGCGGTATCGAACCTTACCAGTTTATGATTTTTTAGTCTCAACGCTGTCTTGGCCGCTTCCTGTCTAATATAAATATGTAGCGGTGTAATATTCAACATTACCTCCAGAGCTGCCGTGGGCGCCGTGCTCATGCATCCCGTCAGGGAACAATATTACAAAATAATATGGTTTAGCTAAAAGTTCTATTAAGCGGCGGGGAACTTCTTTCACTAGTGGTACCAGTACTGTTATTGATAACGTCGTTAATGTTATCCGCGAACACCGACCGTGTTGGGTCTATGGAAGTGTGCTGGAGTTACAGATAGAAATACTAGTTCTTTACATAATTTTCAAATTGGAGCTACCCATAATAGACAGTATCTGACCGCTACATATTCGATAATACAGCAGTGATAGCCTTCGTGAAGGCTATCACTGCTGTATGAAACTTCTGAAACAATTCAAGAAGGACTAAACGCCAAAACAAAATAACTATGGAAATGAAAGTCAAAACCAGCATAACAAAATTACTGTATTTTATCTACACACTCCAAAGAGAAAACTTAACTTGGAGAGTTAGTTTAGAGGTTAGCTGGGAGATTATAACAATTCCACAACAAGAAGCCTCTATTAATGTTTATTTAATAATCGCATCCTAATAAAATCTCATCTATTTGCATTTTGCCATTATATTATCTACCTGACATCCAATTTACTAGTGCTATATTCTTCACAAAGTAATGTAAGAGTGCCAGGGACAAAATGGATTTTTTAAACATTTCATATTACCAATATTTTTCAGTATAGCATTGTGAATGCAAAATTTATCAAATATAATAATAATGACAGAATAATAAAACCTCTACTTTTCAATACTGCAGATGGATTCATGTCCAAAATCCAAAAAAAAAACAATCTTGTTTAAAAATTCTGGATGGGTTCAAATAATTGCACATTACATTATGTCATGCTGCCCCCAAAATAGAAATATCTTAGCCCATTGCCTAATTTGCCTATAACCACAGGTGTTGTGTTGAATGATGGATAAAATTGGTTTTCCTAAAAGGTCATAGGGGTAACAATTATAAATAAAGGTATGACACCACTGTGGATGAAGAACTACAGACTTCCAGACATAAAAAATCATAAGCATTTCAAGAGACATTGAAATGCACTTGTAAAAATTGTTGATTTCAAGTTATTGCTTTTTAGAGTTCCGTACCGAAAAGGTAAAAAAGAACTAATATTCCATGCATATGTCTGTCTGGCTGTATCTCATGCATAGAATTGCCAATTCTTGCAAGGACCAAGCAGTGGTGTAACTTTACCGTTTGAGGCCCGTGGCAAATTCATCGGATAATAATTTTTTTTACTAACTGCATAATAATAAATCTTAGGAGTAAGGAGTCTCCTTCAACCGGGAGTCGCTTTCAGCTGGGGGCCCGTGGCATTTTGCTTGCCACCCTGTAGTTACGCCACTGGGAACACACCCAGGAGAAATTTATGTTTCAGAAATTTAAAATCATTAATTAATTTATATTTATTTTGTTTTCGAGCAGTATCTAATTATCTGTCGGCCTTACACCACAAAATCATAACGAGCAGCACGCAATGTTGTGGACGCAAAGCGAGTGACTAGCACCAAGCAAGCGATGGATACATTTATTTGGAAATTTGAAATTTTCACAGATTATGTATACCTGTAGCCATTATAACAACAAATAGTAAAAAAAAACAAACATGGTTTTTTTATCTTTTGATAGATAATGGTCTTTGCCAGTTTTTTAGTGGCTTAGGACCCGGTCTACTGAACCTCAAAAGGGTTAAGATTAATAGATGATTTACTATGAGTAGATAGATGGTTTAATATAAGTATATAATAAGTCAACATTGCAAACCACAAATGTAACTTAAAAAGACCACCATCAATTGAACTGATAATAACTTCTATATTGGTTAAATACTTATAGAATTAAATTACCTGAACACTTAACGAAATATAATTATGACATTATTTATTTATATAACCATTTTAACTCAAATGAATATCAGTAAATTTCAAAGGTCAGAATCTCACTTTTATACTTATTTATTTACTTACAGTCGCCGCCACAGCCTTCTACGATAGTCAAAATAACATCTCTGCTCAAAATATCTCCGAACATATTCACAAGAGAATCAACTACAGTATCAAAGTCGATTGTTGTTTCAATATCCATTGTTAACACACGATTATCTCTTTAGGAAAACCAATAACTATTAAAATCAGATGCGCACATAACACAAACTATCTCATATCTTAATTTTAAATAACATCAGCACTAGAACAAATTAAACATTTTGCGCGACAAAACGACTACGATAAAAACACCACAGAAATCTGAAAACACCACACCACAAGTACAAATGTTGCCAGCCGCAGTGTTGCCAGATCATATTTTTGTGTTACCCGAGACTTTGTCTCGGTTTACCCTAGATTAAGCATATTTTTGAAAAAATACCCTAAATAAATTCCTATGAAAATCACCCACCTTTAGAGAGCTAGTTGACCTCCGGACTCATAACTCGTTTTTATAGGCGATAAACATTATTTTCTTGTGAAAATTATGAAAAAGTTTTAAATTATTTAACCGTCATAATACCTTGTATGATAGTCTTAAGTCTTAGGCAATGATAGTCTTTATTTAAGTTTATTTTTTACTATTGAATAAAGAAAGAAAGCCCTTTACTATTGAATAAAGAAAGAAAACTACAGATGCGTTGGGGCCGTTCATTAATCACATGACTTCTTTTTTTCAGCAATTTAACCCCCCTCCCCCTCTCTTGGTGATACATGGTAAGGTTTAAGACTATACCCCCTCCCTCTCCATCCAAATCATGTACAACAAACATACCACAAAATACACACTCCAACAAACTCCATCCAAATTTAAACTACAGACAACAGACACAATGGGAAAAAAAGTCAGGTAAACAAAATGATATGCGTTCATCAATTACTACATTATTGTTGCGTTCAGAAGCACCAAACTGAGAGTTTTTATGTCTTTGACAGTTGATTAAATAATATGCTATTAAACGTTAAAGCTTTCAAGCTATTACCCTAAAAATACCCTCGAAGCATTCATATCCTAAAAATTACCCTGTAAGATCAATTTTACTCTAAATCTAGGGTAAATTACCCTAAGTTGGCATCACTGGCCAGCCGCCTCCTTATTCAGTAACTCTGGCAACTTCTGAAGACAATCAAAATGAATTGTTCATAGCAGTGTTGCGATCGATACGGCCGATACGTTGCCGTAATATACGGTAATCCAGGTTTTCTTTTCAGTTTTTACGGCATACGGCAGACTTTTAACTACCGTATCAAGTATTACGGCAATTCAGCTTTGCAACCACAACGGCAAATTGTGACAAAATGCTTTTTCATCAGTAGGCTGATTCAATATTAAAAGCAACACATAAAAACATAAATATCGATAACGAATTATTTTTTCACTTTCACATCCCTTTGATGATGATAGAATTGTGTAGAGTGTGATTGTTTATGGCGAGGGGAATTACCGTTTCATCTTTCATTTAATGGAATTGACAAAGATAGCATGATACATGGTTGACATAGAATGAAAGAGATACTTATATTTACGCTTTGTTTTGTTTATAAGCAATGCTGAGAGTTAGCAAAATAAATTCGACTTTAGTCTGTCTGTATTAAATCTGGCAGTAAGTTAATTGAATTTGGATCGCGGTCGTGCTTATATTTCTTCTTTAAACGTTTCGAGGTGATATTTATTAGTGGAATATAGGAGAAGGCCCTTCTACGCCAAAGAAAACTAGAAAAGGACAACATATCAAACAGAAATATCATCAGCAGTGGGAGCGTGAAGAATTTTTCAAGGATTGGATTGCTCCTGCTGATGATGATCCGTACAGAGCAAAGTGTACTAAGTGTGATGTGACATTATCATTTGAACTTTCAACTAATCATTAGTTGCCGATTCGATTATTATAAACATCGATTAATCGATTATACTAATACTCGTAATCGATTAATAATCGATTCATGTCAACGATTATTAAATATTTTTACCTCAAATGTTTATTAATGAGTTCATATTAATTCCACCGTATTTTAAAGCCATCCAAGTTAATGAAAAAAACAATTTTAAGACAATGTTTACTATACCAGCATTGTGCATGCAAAATTTATAGAATTGAACTAGCTGTACCCGTGATTTCGTCCACGTGGAAAGTAGCCTTAGTAATCCCTTATTACATAAGCTATTTGCCAGTGAAAGTCCTGTCAAAATTTGTCTAACCGTTTCAGAGTTTAGCCGGAACAAACAGACAGACAAAAATGTAAAAAATATTATTTTGCTATAGGTGTGTACGTGTGTGTGCCGACCAAGAATAGCACCACCCCCTCTCATCCTGTGGGTGTCGTAAAAGGCGACTAAGGGAACACAGCCATTAGGAGATGGGCAGCAACGTTTCCTAAGAACTATGGCCCACTGCGATCGCCAACCCGCCTGCTAAGCCTGGCGATTATGGCAATTCCCCCTATGGAAAAAATAAATCGGCCCCTAGTCCCCTGCAGCCCTAATTTCCCTAGTTACGGTAGCGACTACTATAACAATAGGGCAAGATCCGGCGGAATCCCCGGGTAAGATCCGGCTAACATCTACAACGACTTGACCTGGCAATCTATAACATGCGACCATTGAGGACAGACGCGAAGCTAACGGAGTTGGAAGAATGTATCAGTAAGTTACGCTGGGGCATTGTTGAAATATCTGAAGTCCGAAGGGAGGAGGAGGACTCGATAATCCTTGATTCCGGTAACTTGTTATACTACCAGGAGGGTGATCAACAGTCCCTAGACGGTGTCGGGTTCATCGTCCACAAGTCCCTTGTTAACAACGTCATTACTATTGGATGTGTGTCGACCAGGGTAGCATACCTAATACTCAGAATATCAAATCGATATTCGTTGAAAGTCAAAAGCCATGCATAGTTACAATATCCACTACACGGTTGTGATGGGGGACTTTAACGCTAAGATAGGAAAACGTTGCGGTGATGAGTTGAGAATGGCGCAATTTGGATTTGGGTGCCGGAACTCTAGAGGCCAGATGCTAGCTGATTTCATGGGAAAAGAGAATCTCTACATGATGAACTCCTTCTTCATTAAGCCACTAAATCGGAAATGGACCTGGATGAGTCCGGACGGTAAAGTCAAAAACGAAATTGATTTCATTATGTCAACAAAAAAGCAAATATTCAATGATGTCTCTGTGATCAACGCCGTTAAAACGGGAAGCGATCATCAGCTGGTACGTGGCACATTGAATATCAATATCAAGCTGGAAAGATCTCCATTGATAAAATCTACGCTCCGACCAATACCTGCACAGATCCAAAACCCCGAAAGTTTTCAACTCGAGCTTCAGAACCGCTTTAGCGTCCTTGACAGCGATTTGGATGTGGACGATCTAAACAGCATGGTGGCGGATACTGTCTGTATGGTAGGGTCCAAGTTCTTCAAAACCCACCGTCCCAGAACAAAGAAACTCTCTGATAACACACTCCAACTCATGCAAATGAGACACGAAATGAGGCTGCAAAACTCAATAGATGCAAGTCGTTATCGGCTGCTAAATAATATAATAATAATAATAATAATAAGATTTATTTCTCTCCACAAACCATTACACTTATAAAATACAATAAATCTTAAACCTAATTTTGTAGGCAGATATCAAAGTCCTTGAGAAGCTATCTTCGCCGATTTAATACGGAATGTATTAAAGAGGCAATTGAGCGGAACAAAGGCTCTAAAGTGTTCGCGAAAGATCTGTCTATTGGGCAAAGACGATTGACAAGGCTGAAATCTGACGACGGTAGCATCATCTCGTCAAAAGTGGAAATCTTAAAGGAGATTGAGAGTTTCTATGGACAGCTTTACTCAACCCAAATACTTGCTGAAAACAAGGTAAGAGATCCTAGACCCAAACTTACCCGACACTTTACCGAAGAAATCCGGGACATTAGTCTGTATGAGATTAGTGTGGCTCTTAAACAACTGAAAAAAAAAACAAGGTAACGGGTGACGACGGAATTACCTCAGAGCTCTTGAGAGCGGGCGGTAAGCCGATACTCAAAGTCCTCTAGAGGCTCTTCAATTTCATTATTCTCGAAGGTAAAACGCCGAAAGCATGGAGTGGGAGTGAGGTCGTCCTGTTTTTCAAAAAGGGTGATAAAGCACCCTTGAAAATCTAATAGACCGATCTCGCTTTTGAGTCACTTTAATAAGTTGTTCTCAAGAGTCATTACGAATCGTCTTACTCACAGGCTCACTTCCAACCTCCCGAACAAGCTGGATTCCGAAAAGGCTATAGTACCGTGGACCATATTCATACGCTGCGGCAAGTTATACAGAAGTCCGGAGAGTATAACCGGCCACTCTGCTTGGCGTTTGTGGACTACGAGAAAGCCTTTGATTCGATCGAGACATGGGCGGTGATGCAGTCTATCCAAAGGTGCCAAGTGGACTACAGGTACATCGAAGCACTAAAGTGTCTGTATAAGAATGCATCTATGTCAGTCCGATTACAAAACCAGAACTCTAATCCTATTCAATTGCAGCGAGGCGTAAGGCAGGGAGACGTTATCTCTCCAAAGCTATTCACCGCTACGTTGGAGGATATTTTCAAGCTTCTGGATTGGAAAGGATATGGCATCAATATTAATGGTGAGTATCTTACACACCTATGCTTTGCTGATGATGTAGTCCTAATGGCTGAGACCTTTGAAGACCTGAACAATATGCTTGAAGATCTCAGTAGTGCATCTCAAAGAGTGGGTCTTAAGATGAACATGGATAAGACGAAAATCATGTCAAACGTCCATGTTGTACCCACTCCAGTTAAAATTGGGAATACTACTCTTGAAGTTGTCGACCGTTATGTGTACCTAGGACAGACAGTCCAACTAGGCAAGTCCAACTTCGAGAAAGAGATCTCTCGTCGGATTCAGCTCGGATGGGCAGCGTTCGGGAAGCTACAAAAAATCTTCGCGTCCAAATTACCACAGTGTCTCAAGACCAAGGTCTTTAATCAGTGTGTGTTGCCAGTGATGAATTACGGAAGCGAAACGTGGTCGTTCACTATGGGTCTCATAAGAAGGCTCAAGGTCACCCAGCGGGCAATGGAGAGAGCAATGCTTGGTATCTCTCTACGTGATCGAATTCACAATCAGGAAATCCGTAGGAGAACTAACGTTACTGACATTGCTCAAAGAATTGCTCAGCTGAAGTGGCAGTAGGCGGGACACATAGCGAGAAGAACTGATGGCCGTTGGGGCAGAAGAGTTCTGGAATGGCGACCACCTACCGGACGGCGCTCAGTGGGTAGGCCCCCCACCAGGTGGACCGACGATCTTATAAAGGTTGCGGGAAGCCGTTGGATGCGGGCTGCACAGGACCGATCGTCGTGGAAATCTATGGGGGAGGCCTATGCTCAGCAGTGGGCATCTTACGGCTGATGATGATGATAGGTAGGTACCGTGTATACTATACATGTGCATTTAGTAAATAACGGTTAATTTGTATTTGTTAAAATAAAACTAAGAGCCGTTCATTCAATCATCGGGAGTTCCCCAACCAAAGAGTAAAGTTACCTATTTGTTCGTGAGAGTATTCCAGGGTTGCCATAATAAGTAATAGAATATCTACTAATAATAATTACACTCGCGATCCGCTATGGGTTGCTAAGCCATCGAAGTAAAGTAAGTAGGTACTATGCTAACGTTTTAAACTATTCCTATTGCTAACATTTTAAGAAATAATCGATGGTTAATCGTCGATTATGAAATCATAATCGATTGCAATCGATTATTTGAAAAATCAATTAATTGATCAATGGTAATCGATTCCGCACACCATTAATCACAATACTCTGTGGGCAACTGGTCATCGCGCGATTTTGGTATTCTGGATCTCACTAATAAATCACTAAACCCTTGCTATATTTTTTAATAAAGATAAAGTCACTCATTGTAGTTCACCTTCATGGTCACTAAAGCTATGATAATCAGAGATGTGACTTATCTTAGATACAAGTATTTGAAATACAGATACAAGATACAAAATACGTATTTTCATCTTGTATCTAAAATACTTTTTTTAGGAAGTATTTTGTATCTTGTATTTAAATACTTTTGTTTAGTATCTTAGTATCTTTTAAATACTTTTTCTGATAAAATACTTTATAAAAAGATTATTTCTTACATTTTATAAATATCACAAAACATTATTTGCCTAAAACATACATATTTACAAAAAGAAAGTGTTCAATTATCAACGCAATGAATATTTAGTTAAAAATAACTCGAATCCAAACATTGTTTGGTGTCATTTAAAAAGTAAATGCGTAGAACTGAACGTACGGTTATACCGGTGTAATACACCCTCCCTAGTAAAAATTGATAGATGGCGCATAGGGCTTGAAATCGAATAACCAGTTACAAGCAATAAAAAATCTTGATTTATGTAAAAACCCGGTTATATGCTCTAAATAAAACTCAGTATATCAATTAATAATATATTATTTATTTATTTTAAGTTAATTCCTAAAAGTTCCACCTAGCGTCAAACTTAAAAAATAGTCGCTTCTAAGTTCTTTAAATGCTCGGTGACAACGGAGTCAAAGCACATTATTAGAGCTCTAAGAAACAGTTCGCGCAAATTTTAAAAGGTGGCGCTACATTCGTGCTTTTAACGTCGATTAGCACGCAAGCAACAATCTGATACAAAAATATAGTACAGATGTCGCTTACATGAAATTTACCCTTATTTAGAAAATAATTTCATTAATAAATTATATACTTTTATTACTATTATTTTTATGCCTGATTTATTTTTTTTATTAATCGACTGTTACGTTTTAAATTAATTGCAAAATGTAAAATTTTGAGATAATCCAAGATGTGCTGCTTTCTGGACTATAACTAAAAGAAAATAAAGTTTAAAAAGATATGCCCCGGGTGAGGATCGAACTCACGACCTTAAGATTATGAGACTTACGCGCTGCCTACTGCGCTACCGAGGCCTTGCGTAATCAGTGTAAATTTTGTTTTACATTTGTAATATTATCACCAAAGCTTTATCCACAACTACAGATAATGTTGTTTTAGACAAGTTTTATTCGAATGTTGTACTATATCAAAATTCAAATATATATAATCAAATATAATAACGAATTATTTTATTAAAAACAATTTTATGATCTAACATTTTATAAAATTACTTTATTTAAACATCGTGATCTTTTTTTAAAAAGTGTGATGATTATTATTCAATAAGTACCTACCTTATTTTTATGCTACATATGTTTTAGTGCTATTATGTATAATTTTATTAACAAATACGATCTCGCCTTGTACTAGGTACAAGAATAGTGAAATATCGTAGAACTTATCTATTTTATCAATGGGTAAGTAATATCCTACAGCACAAATAATGTATCCATTTTCTGACGTAGATCAATAGGTAATCTAGATCGGTATTTAATTTTAAGAATGACATAATTTTTCATAAACTTTTAATTATTTAATTGGAATTATACAGTACTATTATTGATTATCAATCTACTGCAAAAAAATTATAAACTTCAGATTTTTAAAATAATATGGTAAAAAAAAAATACAATTTTGTGAGCGGTATAGGTAGTAAATATTTATCTATAATAAAATGATGTGTTACTATACAGAATGCAACACGATCTTAATATTATTCAAAAATAACGAAAAAATAATAAAACTGCGTCCCAATAGTATTGTCATATCCACCACGCTTACACCAGCATTATTCTTATATTGAAAACCTGAATATAATTCTAAAATATCCTATCAATCAATATGGCCGTATCGCAAAATTTCGCCACCCTTTTTGCCAACTTAAATCCTTCTACTTCGCGTAACTGTCAACTTTTCCTAATCGACACCTAAAATGTCATTATAACACGAATGAAATTCTCTGAGGTGTAATAAATTTGCCCAGTTTTTGGGCAAGTTTAACCCCTTTTCCCCGTGAATATTTAAAAAGTCGTTGGGAACGTTTTAATTGGGCAATCCTGGAAGGATTAAATTATCAAGACACCTAGTTACCGCGGCCTCGAACATAATGAATTCAATATGAATTTGTCGTGGTCTGGTCGTATAATCGTTATTTTGGACAAGTACACATTATAACACTTATATTTCTTCTAAATTTCTTATGAAAATAAATAAAATATAGTTAGAAATGTAATGCGTGTAATTAATTAATTAATTAATAAAAAGGAATTTGCAACAGGGGTTCCGTTCTATCGGACACGTAAAAATAATGTTATACGATAGAATACATTTTGAACTTCGACGAACTTCAAAACGAAAATTCTTTCTTCAGTAAGGCCACAGTTAAGTTCTGCTGATGCCAGGTGTTGAATCTTCTTTAGACTGGTGTAACTTGGAGTCTGGTGTTCCAGAAGGCAGCGTACTTTCTCTTCTTCTATTTTATATATTATAAATTATATATTTTTTCTCTTGTCAACGTCAGTGCCTATATATTATGATTGGCAAATACGCTAAGGGAAGAACTGATGGGCTGAATGCTTCTCCGACTAGAGATCTTACTATTATGTCTTGGTTGGATAAGTTTGATGTCACTATCAATTATACTAATTGCGAGGCCATGTTGTTGGGTAACTTACATGCAGATCTTCCAAATAAGCTTGGTTGTCTTCTGAATAGCTGCATTCGATTAGATTACAATTTTTAGAAGAATGATCACGTGTCTTTATAACGATTTCAACCTCATTGGATGCTCAATTGGCAACGCCACTCTGATCACACTTTTCTCTAAATGCTCCTACGAAACCACTTAAAACATAAGAATCTATATCTATACCAATATTATAAAGCTGAAGAGTTTGTTTGTTTGAACGTGCTAATCTTAGGAACTATTGCATCGAAATGAAACATTCTTGTAAGTATAAAAATTTGTGTTGAATAGACCATTTATCGAGGAAGGCTTTAGGCTATATAACATCACGCTGCAACTATTAGGAGCGAAGAAATAATGGAAAACACGGACGAAGTCGCTGGCGGCCACTATTATAAATATGTGGTACAGATTATGCATGTAGATTAAACTGGTGAAGTCTCCTTCTTCACCAGCTTAATAAAGAGTATAAAAGGCACTTTCTTCTGAGGAAACGGAAACGGGCATACTGGAATTCGCATACTGCACGCGTAGCATGATTTACTCGAGAACGTTTTGTCTACACTCAAATGATTCTATTCTCGGGTGCGCCCAAACTATATCTCAATCTCGACCCGAGAAAGCGTTTAGACAAAGCGTTTCTCGAGTTTGTCATACTACACGTACTGGAAACGAGCTCGCTCACCACGTAGGTCTAGAGTGGATTACCGTGTTTTAATGATTCAAGAACCAGCCATAAGCGAATGCTTAACAAAAGAGGATCTAGAGATAGTAGTTTTCAATACGTTGCCTAATCTCTGCTATTGCAGATTGATAGCGCTAACGACTTTAGCAAAAGTAAAAAAAAAAACATGCCCAGATATCGTTATCCAAGTATGAACGTCGATCAGGCGTCCGCCATCTAACAAAGGCAGTTTTTAATTCACAACCTTTCAAATTCTTAAAGGGAACGTAAAATGTTTACTCACGCCAAAGAGGGGGGGACATTTTTGACTTTTATTTTTCAGCCTCTCGCTTGTGCTTTAATTTTTTACGTACCCCATGAGACCGATACGCTATTCGAAAAGCGGAAGACTTCCGAACTTCCAAGGAGTTTGTTAAAAAGACACTTTTACAATGGGTTACATAAAGCTTGGAACGTCTTGAATAATTTTATAGTCGCCCCCACAGAGATAACTGGCGCAGCTTTTGCACAATGTGCTTGTTGAATTAATTTAAATAATTCCGCGTTGGCTTGTTTGTTTGTTCACAAATCTGATATTTTGGAATTTTCTGCGATATTTTTTTTCTGATTTAATAGTTATTATTGTGCTAAAATATTTGTTTTAGATTTTCCTATGAATTTTAACATTACTTGTTATTCATACTTATAATGTAATTTATAATAAAAACTGAATACAAAACAGAAAAGGAGGTTGAATATGTGTGTTCAAGCTTTAATAAGGAAATCTTAGATACAAAACTTTATTTTCTTTATGAAGAGTTTATTATTAGTAAACATACCTACACCTCGCTGAGTAATGCTTGTTATGAATATCTAATTATTTATTGAAAAAAAAAAGTATTTTTACTTATAAAAATTCGAATGAAGTCCGAAAAAACTGCAAAGATCGAGGGAAATTCAAAACGATAGAAATCAATACAATGACTTTAATCGGATCAGCAGAAAACAACATTCTGAAGTACATACATACTATATCAACACAAGACAGTTTACTTGTCCACTTAATAGATGGCGCTACTGGTTCAAAGACATCGGACCAATATCTAAATAATGTTGCAATCAGTCTTAATATATCTCATAACATGATTTTACATTAGAAATAAAAAGGAATTTGCAACAGTTTGCGAAACTACATTTCATAAATATATTTATTAATCTACCTCTTTTATACCTTTAACTGTAAACATTGGGAGCCAGGGTACGCGACAATATTTCGCAACAACATTAAAATTTATCACAAGTGAGCGACTTTACGCAGAAGCCAGGTGGTAAAATAAAATGACAGTTGTTTACTATAGACCCGGGAATATTACTCAACTGCTCACATTTACATGTATTTACAAACAAAACAAGCTCTTATTGGCGTAAAGATAAGGGGTGCGGCGTGTGCATCTTCAGTTGCAGCTTAGGTAGTAGAAATTGAAAGGTATGGGGCGTATGAGACCCGTTTTATTTATGGTGGAAAATGGCTTTTGGATTGCTATGAGTAGTAGGCACGGCGGGATAGCTTTACGGTGTTTTTCTTTTGTTTCAAGAATCTCCTAGGCCTATGCAGCAATGTCTGTAGTGTAGGTATATTTGTTTATTATTTATCATGCAGGTTGTACTTATTACTTATTTTGAACTTTATTATAAATACAAGACGTTATAAAAGCATGTGTGTAGTTTCTTATAATCGTGCAACAATTTTCAAAAAACAATTGACCAGTAACATATTGAAATTTTATGGTGCACATTTTAAAAATTAAAATTGACGTTACGAATTTCATAATATCGCTCACTAATACAGTGGCACAACTCAAAAACCATAATTTCGAGAAATGCTCTCCGAAGTTATGAAAATTTAATATATTTATAATTATGAAAATTAATTTTTTTAGCATAATAGTTAAATCGTTTGTATTATATTATTACTGTTAAGTTTTTTATTTTTTCTTTAAATTATCTATGGGATGCCACCACAATGTTGTGGCGTTTTCTCGAAAAAATGGTTTTTGAGCTGTGCCACTGTACTATTCAGTGAGCGATATGTATGTTTTTTTTTGTTTTGTTTATTATATACAGCACTTTGAAGCTTATAAAAAGGAAAGATTTCTTTGTTTGTTTGCATTAAATATGCTACGAAACTACTGCTTTTTTTTTTAATTATACCCGGGTGACAGACTATAATAACATTACAAAGAGGAAAGATTTCATTATTTGTTCGTTTGCATCGGATAGGCTTCAAAACTACTAGACTGGTTTTAAAAAATACTTTCACCTACGGGAAACTATAATATATAGGGGACATACGCTATAAATAACACGAGAGAAGTCGCGGGAAAACAGCTTAATTTTTTTTGGTCGTATTAAAACTTATAGTAGAATACTAATCTAACTGAACAAACAGAATCAGTAAATATGAACGTATTCAAGATTATCATGCATTTTAGTATTTATTTTCGTGTTCGAAAGAAAAAAGAGGGTATTAACCACTGCAGATACAGCCAGGACCAACGGCTAAATGGCGTGGAAAGACTCGAGAAAATTTTTTTTGATCAACCATCCCGTGCCCGACTTCGAGCTATTCTGCTAGAGCTATAGCTCAGTACACTTTCACTCAAAATATTCTCTATTTCTCTTTACAATACTTAGGGCGCTTGTTCACTACACTGAATTTTCAGGTCCGGCGGTCCGATTTTTTCCGATCCGATATGTCAGGCAATAAGTAGGTAATACTAGCCTGCACTGTCAGGAGTTTTACCGTCCAGAATTTTATTTTCCTCTTATCCGGGCCGGTTTTTTCAGGTCCGTGATGGCGGCAATGAAAAACGTGTTTATGCTTGGCACTGCTGTGTCCGCGATCCGGAAAATTCATGAGCCTGCGGAGTAGGCTTGGGAAAAATAATCGGCTTATGAAAAATTTATATTTATTTCGGCTATATTGTTAATTTTCGATATACTGATAATTGATATTTATTGTAGTCTATAAAATGCGATATTTTATATGATGATATAGTTCTAATTTAGTCATCGTATGGTTCTAGTATCGATACTTTGCTAGATTCTAGAATCGTATTAAAAGTAACGATAACTTATGGTGAGACAAATAAGTATTGTTATGCTTAGACGCTTATACAACTGAACCCATCTTAATGGAAATTAATATAGAAATAGACTTAACCTTAAGAAAGGACATAGGCTACATTTTATAGGCACGAAAAATAGCTGGTAATAGGGATGAAAGTTTGCATGGAGATTTGTCATTATCAAAATTTGTCTTTAGACAATTGATAAGATAAGTATAAATAAATATTTAATAATAGAAGTATTCTAAAAGAAAAAGAATTCTGCTCAAAGATACTATACCACGCGTATAAAATAAAAGCTAGTAAGTATATATATGATGCATCCAACTGATCTTACAGTGATTATAGTTAAATGATGACATTTAAAACTTACTAAAAAAAGATGGCCGACTTAAATGCCTCCGTAAATTTCATTTAACATATTAAATCTCGGCTTACACGCCACTCATTTTGATTTGTTTAAGATTGGTCTATATCTGTAATCGCTTTAATTTTGAATTATCAAAACTTCGAAGAAAATTATGAACATCTGATAGTAGTCATCTGATAGTAGTAAAAAAAAATCCTTTCATCCTGCCTCAATTTATTATGGCTTATGTAAAATGACCTTGTCAGGTCATTATTTAGGTACCTTTCACTAATAAGGGGATAAACCCATTTTTTTTCTGACTTCTATGTCTTCGCACGTAGAGTAATAAAGTAAGCAATTACCGACGTTCCAAAAATCTCATCTTACCTAACGTAAGTGACGTGTAGCTTCAAAGAGAGCTACCCTTAACTGCGCCGCTCCGATCCGGGTTTTTCATGTCATTCCGGACCGGAAAAAAATCGGACCGCCGTACCTGAAAATTCAGTGTAGTGCACAAGCACCCTTATTAGAACAGATATAGATTTTTCACTACAACGTCGAAAAGCGTGTTAATAAACAATACTCTAGCACAGATTTTACGTTCGGACACGACGTAAAGGGTGCATCCGACTACCAGCGTTCAGATGAGTCCGGTGCCGTAACCCGAATAGGATTACTTTTATGCCTCCTAACGAATAATGGCACATAAAACTTGTGTGAAAAACACTAGTTATGGCCCCGTCCGGATGAACTTATACGGCTGTAGTGTTAGCAAAAACATTACAATCATAGATAAAAAAATAGTCTTTGTTTTTTAGGATTTTGTCTATGACACACGCTAATAGGGCTCGGGAAGCTCGGTGGTGTAGTGGATAAGCGCCGCGGCCCGCGATCGTTGTCGTTAAGCAACTTTCGCAAGGGTCGGTCACGGGATGGGTGACCAAAAAATTATTATCTCGAGCTGCTCCGTGCTTCGGACGACACGTTAAGCCGTTTGCAGTCGTTATTCCCTCCAATCCGCATTGGGCCAGGAGGGTCATGGCCCATCCTCCTTAACCAACCATAAGGAAGGTCTGAGCCCTTGCAGTGGGGACGAAAAGGACCGATGATGATGACACGCTAATCCTATAAAATATATAGTATAATTTGGGGGAGGAATAGTGGCAGATTTACTTAATTAGGCAAACCTCACATTAAAAAAAAACTGAAAAATATGATAAAAATTTTTTTTATCGTTTTCATTTTTATTTATCAAAATAATGAAGCAATTAAGGGACTTACAGACTAACAAATTAAAATTGGAAGAAGGAAATATTTTTTATTCAAAATATTTTCATAAAAACTAGTGGGCGTGGTCCACGGCGAAGTCTAGTCACGAAGACATTGCATTGACATTGGAGTGAAGATAGAAGAGTTCATCGTCAGCTCAAAGCAACGGCAGAGTCCGCAACCCAGTTCTGTGCGGCTTCGTCAGTTCCAATGCTGATGCCATGCCAGAGGGTTCTGGAGGAAGTCAGCATTCAGCCGAAACTGAACAGCAGCTCGGGCCTTATGGTATCCCAGCCTAAGTAATCCTCAAAAAGAGGCTCTAAGGTGATCCTAGATAAATAAAGATGTGAAGGTTGTTGAGGTAGTGTAATTTATAATATGATTATATTATACTATAGTCGGCCCCAGTTAGACGATGACATGATCCAGTAGACACGACGATTGTCATTTAAATTTCATTGAAAAATATTAGAAACTTGTAGCATATCCCTAACTTGGCTGAACTGACTATTATGCACAGACGTACAAGATACAAACACAATAATTATATTCCTTCTTTTCTGGTCTATTACGCCAAATAAGTAGGTATTATAACGAGTAAAAAATCTTGAAAGAGAGCATAAGCTAACTAAGTACCTGTTTTATTAAAGACAGTGTTTTTTTATTTTATTTCGAGGTATTTTTTTTGCTGACTGTCCTGTAATTCCTAATTCCGGCTAAGCAATAGGGGTGAAGTACCTCTTATAAAAATGTCAGGGTAAGATTTAGATGCCGTGTGTATTGGGATGCTCACAATAATATACAATGGTTCTACTACCCTGTTCGTATATTACTATCTTAATACTTTTTTATGAGACTACTGAAATTCAGTATATTTATCAGGTAACACTGATAATATTCTACCCTTCCTCTCAAATCCTCATCCGGTTTCTGTAAAAAAACAGTTTATATATGGAAATATAATTTCATAACATTTATTTACAATAACAGCCACTGCGTTACCATTTACTTGGACAAAAGTTGCCAATACCAAAATTGTATTCTTATTCCTTCTATAAATTGAGTTATGCTATTCTGTGTCGTAAAATAACAGCAAAGACTGTTATTTTTACCAACCTACTGGCAAATATGCGTTCCCTATATATGGAATCGAATAGAGACAAAGGAATATGACCCACCAGGATCCGTGCGACAAGGTAAATTATTGGTCACCCATCCTGTGACCGGCCCTTGCGAAAGCTTATGCGGTAACCATTACGACATCGAGGTCCTACCAAAGCAAGTGCTAATTTGTAAGACAAACTAGCACTGTTGCTTTCAACAAACAGCTTCTGAAATGGAAATAAAACCTTTATTCACTTTAGAAGTATGTTTTGATTGAAGCTATATTTTTCACATCGCTATGCTCGGCAACGCATTCGAGGTTGTTTTGATTACAGAATAGCGCTCCAGCTGGCCTTTAACAATCTTAAGATTAATAAGTAAGCGGTGGAACATAACAGTTGCTTCTCACCCGCCGGGAACAGTTAAACAAAAGGTTATGTCCGCCTTTACTGCTAACCATAAACATTGCCGACTCACAAAGAGTTTACACCTCATCAAACATTTAGGAATTAATCGTAGACTCGCTGTCATATCGTTCATCGTAAAAACATCAGATAAAAATCATGATACCTGCAAGGTACCAAAGGCGGCAAAAAGTAGTTTCCTTGGTGAAAATAGAATGTCGTTGCTTTTGGGCAGTCATAGATGGCGTTGTTTTTGTTTTTCTACACATGTATTTTCACTGAGTGAATTGTGCTATAACAAATTTGCCATTTCACCTGAGAAAGTTGTAATCAATAGATATTATTGCTATTGAATAATTATTAACAATTATTTATTAGTGTGCGGAATAATTTTACAGTTTATAACTGATTTTCTTTTACATTTGCTTCATTTTTTTTTCTCCATTTTTTTTTGCTTCACAATCTCGATTTTTAATTGTCAACTGTCATGTAAAAGTGTAAATTGTAGTGAATATTTATGAAAATGTTAATTAATTTTGTGACAATTCCCAAAAGCCTTTGATAACTCAAGCTAGAAATTTGTGAAAAAAGCAGTCGATGAACGATTTTTTTTTTATTTTAAAGTGTGTTTATGAATCGACCGGTAACTAACAATTATTAGTCCCGATATTAAATTTTTTTATAGAATTAAATAATAAATATTCGTTAGCGTGTCCAAAACTACCAAAATAAAACGAATTATTAGTGAAGGAGATATAAAGACATTTTTCGACGCCGGAGACAAATAAAAACGGTGAAAAGAAGAAAATAAATTAAACCGGATTTGATTTGGACGTCATGTGCTGTTAATCAAAATATAGATGATGGCAATATAGAGTGTACAGGTGCATGTTTGTGCACTATTATGTCTTGTTATGTCTCATCTAGAAGGGTTAATCTATGTCAAAATTTGCCGAGATTGAAATTCGCTCAGAAGTATGTTCAATGCTAGGAGGTAGTTATCGAAAAGCATTTAAATGTTACAAGTACGGCTCAAACGGCTCATACTGAACAGAGGCCCGTTTGGTATAACTTATATTTTTTTGACTTTTGCTATGTAATATTTTGTTACTTTATATTTTATACCAAATAAACGCTTTCTATTTCTATTTCTATTAAGTATTAAAATGTATTTATTCTTATTCCCAGCGTTTCTTCTACAAATAATAAAAAAATTCTCGATTTTTCCAGCAGATTCTGGTACATCTACACTACATAAATATTCACCTACCTAAAGTATAGTATAAAACCATGTATATATCTTTTTTTATAATTATCATACTCTCAGTCAGTTGCACAAACGTCCCATTAAGATTTAATGTCATTTTTAAGCTCTAATTAATGTAAAATTTTTATGGGTAATGTTTGGGCAGTATTACAATTATTGTAAATATTCATATTATTCATATTATTAACCTTGGTTACAAAGTTTGTATAATTTTTCACTTTAATACAGTATAATTATGAGAATAAATCGAAAATTGAGGATTTTTTTTACATATAAATATACCTAATAGCTTTCTTATTTCATCACACATTATTTGAATGTTATTTCTTAGTATAAGGTCAAATTTTAAAGACAGTAATTTTTGGTGTAAGCCTTTAATATTATTCTAACGGCACTCCGATAATATAATTTTCTCAAGCTGCAACTTTCTGATTATAATTCAACTGTTTTATTTCACGTCACCGTTATACATTAAGGGCGAGTCAACCGCGAAGGTTTCCAAAAATATAATAATGACGTCATACGCCGGTCGCGATACCTATCATCCTTCAAAACGCCCCTCGGCGCGCAAATGTCATCTGGAATATAATATATTGCGTTGCTGGACCCGGAACCATCCCTAAGGAGGTCCTGTTAATTATCAAGTACAAGTCCTACTCGCCCTGGGATATACCTTTTAATGTTTGTTTATATTAATCTGATGTTTTATATATTACTAAGTATTAAGTGGAGAGTAGAGAGTTCTATTGAGTAAGTAAAGAAAATTATATAGATAGTTTTTTTTACATAACTTCCTACGTCACATTAATTCATAGCCTATATTATGAGTTATGCAATGAATAGACTACAAAATTTAAGTTGGTGCAATATCATGATATAGATGAAAGAGCTTGAGTGCGCAGTGGTTAGAGTGGTTAGAGCGCTCGTTCTGCGATATGTTGTTAAGCAACTTCAGCAATAGCTGGTTATAGGATAGGCGACCAAAATGGTTGGTCCCGGCTGCATATGCAGTCGATAATACCCACCAATCCGCACTGGGATCGCGGTGTGTGTTATGGCCCATTCTTTTTATTAATTTGATTCGTTTCTATCCATAGGGAAGGCCTGAGCCCTAACAGTAACTAATAAATAATCAAACCAAAAGTATTATGATAATAAGATAATATTATATAATAAAACAATAAGGTAGCGTAAGTTTTATATATTAAAGTGTCTATATCTCCATATGAGAATTCTAATTACGAAGATATCAAATTACTTATCTTTTATTACCTTTTACATAGAATTTAATTTTGTAATAAAGAAATAAACATCTAATAAAAAATAAAATCCCCAAACTTGAACAATCACCTGGCTGGAAAAAAGTCCCGCTGGTATAACGTTCCAATTTTAATTTTATTTTTCTTTTTAACGTTTTTCGTCAAGATGTTGGTCCTCGAGGCCAAGTTAAGTTGCTACCGCCACTGGGGATATTTGACGTCGTTCCAGTTCGAAAATTAAATTTAAATCCCCCACAATTTTTGCCGCCCTTCGAATTATTGCTGGCCGCGAGGACTTTACTTGCATATTTTTTTTTAATTTTGACGGGATCAATAAAAAGTAGGTTTTGATTTTTTGTTTCTCTGCCGTTTTGGATTTGCATGTTAATATTGGTTTTGATATTGATATCGATATGGCTGGTTTTAATCAGTTTGGTTATTTAGAAAAAAAAAACAGTTTTATATGATTGTGAAAATATCATGAGTTCAATTTAAAAGCTCTTCAATATTCATGGCATGTTTGACAAATGTCATCTAATGCCAAATCTGTGTCATAAAGAGGAGTCTACATTCACCGTGTAATATTCTCATACACGCACGCCTATTAATATTCATAATACAATTTAACGCAGCGAGGTTAATTCACCTAAATATGTAAATTATCATGAGCCGACCACCGTTAATTCAGAGATGTCAGTTTATAAATATTCCCGTCCCGCTCTTGTATGTATTATCTAATGAGTGTGCGTGAGAGATAGTCGCTCCGAGTGTATTATGAATAAGGTGGCAGGGAAAATTTTAACGGCGCCTATGAGAGTTGTGAATGTTGAAATAACTTTCAAATATTGTCGCTAGGTGGACGGAAAGTTTCGCTCCTGAGGGAGGTTGTTTGCCGGGTCGAGCTCGTCTCTCTGTTTATAAATGAAACGCATATCATTTTAAAGCGTCGTACACAGGACGTGATCTGCTGTTCTGGGGTACTTCACAGACTAAATGTATTATGAAATGTTCTAGTTTAAATGCCTAAAAATTCCCATCTCGGAGTGCCAGGGACAAAGTGGAATTTTTAAGCATTTTTCTTTAAAAATATTTTTCAGTATAGCATTGTGAATGGAAAATTGATCAAATATAAGAATGTTCTAGGTTGTCTAATTCTTCGCATGTTTAGTCAATAGTTGCATCGCAATTTGCCTAACTATTTCGGATACAATATTTGTTTATTCCGTTTGTAACTATTAATCAATCTTCTAAAACAAAGGTTGTCTGATAGAGATTACTCTCAGCGATAAGACCGCTAATTTTTGCGCTATGATATAATGGATAATTATTGTTCTTGATATCAATTCCCATGAAGTCTGTTTATTTTTGTTGTATAAAATATAGAAAACCATCTATGATTCAAACAAACCGTTACGGCATAATAGATGAGATTTGAAATGTTTAGTGCTGTTAGGTTTTTGTGATCGCACGAAGCTACTACGCAGTTGGCTACTTGTGCATCCCGCTTAAAAATCTGACATAAATGTATGTAGTTTTATTAAAGTGGTTTATCTGGCTTAAAACTACTTACTCGTAATCGATAAAAGAAGAATATACTTTTAGATTACAAAAAGTTGGATGTCTGGCCACTTCTTGGCAAAAGCATTGTCTGATGTCGTGTAGTAATTAATTTAGTATGATCTTATATCATCCATATTGAACATAAAAAACATGGACATGATAGTAAAATAAAAAACTTTAAAAGGCATAGAAGCGAAAAGACTGAGATAGTTTAGTCTGTGACAGTCGTTTGGCATTGTATCCATAATATGAACACGTTCCAGTATGTGTAATGTCATTTCGGACTCTCAAAGTTGTGGATATTATAATGATTTGCCGAATGTGCCGGGGTGAGTTTTGAACTTCTCGTGTGCCTTAATTAAGGCCGCGGCCACATTAGCGAGGGTCATTGTCCGTAGTTCTCTAATGCAAATAGCGTGTAAGAAAAGTTTTACTGCTGCTAAGTTTACATGGTTTGCTTCCAGTACGAAACGTGACATAGAATTTTCAGTCTTTAGAAAACACTGTTACATTACTTAGGTTATCGCTAACCGCTCTGAGATGGCGTTGATGTTTTAAGATAATTTGTTTTAAAAATAAAAAAAGATTGACATTTTATTTTAATAAATTCAAAGGCACTTATTGAATAGAAACGTATTATAAATTTAGTTTATTTATCAAAATTAACAAAAAATTGTATTTAAAATGGATTATATAAATGATATTATCAGTAAATATTAATTAATTTGTAAATGGTGTTGTGTAAATTTATTGACATAAGTATCGGAATTTTCGCGACGTTTATTTTTTTGTTTCAGCTTCTATAAACATATTTGTTCGTTAAAACATAATTAAATTTTTTTGTTTTATCTTTTGTAACCTATAGTTAAATGATATTTTTGATTGCGGTAGTAAATGTAAAATATAATATAACTAGGTTTAGTGGTGTATTTTTCATGTAAAACAAGAAAATCAGAATAAATGTAAATAATAACTAATTGGCAACTATAAATTAACACATTATTAAAAAGCGTTAAAATAAAAAAAGCCATTAAAAACAAGGTAAAATCCCTGTAGCAGTAGTTAATCTGGAAAATTGCGAATCGCGAGTCCATAAAACATAATTAAAAATTCAATTCGGAAAAAAGGGCGGCGGTGGAAAAAAAAATGGCGCGAGGAATCCGCGTCATCAATCTGAGGAATTATTTCATTTGCGTATTAAAATTCTCGTTTTGTCGGTTCTTGAATTATTTCTCGTCGTGTTAATTACTCGCTCCTGGTTTATAGTACCCTTGTGATTTGAATGGCAAAGATTAGATATGGATATGAATTAAACAATATATACTTATGTTATTATTATAACAACATAAACAAAACATATTATATAAAAATAACTTGTTAAAATTTAATATTTTAGACACGACATTTGAATTGTATCTGATGTCGTCTTCAACCAGCGCAAGATAAAAAAGTTTCGACGACATTATAAAAAATATTTTTATTGAGTTTAATTTAAAGCTTTTAGCTAGCAATGGCTTTAATTTATCACATTACCTCGACCGGGAACCGAAAATGGGGCCTCAGAGGTGGCACCCGGCGTGCGAGTCACTCGGCTACGGAGGTCGTAGGTACAGAGTTAATATTTCAAGCATTGCTTGCAAAAATATTTTACTTCTAAAGCAGCGATCATTTAATTGTTCATTTATGCATAAGATATTGCTTTAGCCTTATCCGTTAGATTTGCAAATATGGCTAACGAATCCCAGAATTACATGTCATTTAAACCTTTGAACTTTAGGGTAAGCAAACAGTGGTGGTCACATACGTAGAGATATTCGAGACAGGGCTCGCCTGGAGAGTTCTCGCTCCATTATCGCACCGAGATAGGGTAACTGTCGCCATCACTGGCACTTAGACACTGCACAAATGCATTGACGTCACGATGCGAATAAATGCTGCATAGAATTGCCACGTCTGTTCCATATTGGTATTTGAATTGTTAATATAACAATATTAGGTTTTCAGCTGCAAAATTCAGTTCGTTTGCTATTTACTACTCGTACGAATTCACATGACGCCTGGATGACCTATTCTATTTATCCGAAAACGAAATTCCATAAATTTTCGAAATGCTAATATAGAAACGCAATTTCCGATAATTTATAATGGAACGGAGGTAGGACCTGAACCACTGCCTCTGATGCATCGATAATCTTCATTGATTTGATTTTAACAAAATCATAAGAACGATTTGGAATTTTCGTTCGACGACAAATACGTGTATAATAGGGCCTCGTGGTGTTGTGTTAATTCGTACGAGTCGTATGTTTACGATTGTTTAAAATCTAGATAATAAATACACTTGCAGAGCTCACTATAATAAATAATACACTCATATTTACACAGGTTCACTCACTATCATTAATATTTAGTGCTACTCACCTCACATTTTTTACTCTGTATCTTTTATTGTATTGGATTAAATTAAGTAATATAATTGTATGTTATTGTTTATATAAATTATTAGTTACTAGTAGCATGGAAGTGGGCGCTGACCTCTGTCACTCAAGTTATACGTAGCACAGAGGTCAGAGACTTCAAATCGCCTTGTTGCATATTTATATGACAAAATAAAAAAGTTATTTCCATAATTATCGCTAGCGATATCTTCTAGAACCAGCGACCATGTATGCAAGAGTAAGACTAATGAAAGTGGAGGAAGGAAAAGATGCATGTAAGGATCGTGCCATGGTACTCGGACCTCTCTGCCGCAAGGATACGGGGTGAAGATATAGATTTTGTGGCTTACTCTATACATAAAAATCCTTACAATATGACAGATGACACCTGATATAGGTGTTGGTGCACGCCCATAACATGGATGATGACTGATTTTTGTTTGTCTCTCCATCGTATATTTAATTAAGAATATTAAACACCTTTTTTATTTCTTGAGAAATCAGTAAATTAAGATGACACATTGAGTTGAAATATCGCATGACACCTTCGTACATTTTTTACACATTTGTAACGTAGCGAGCTGTAGACGTAGCGACTCCGCAACTTTTATGCCTATTATCTAAGTCATTTCTTGTTAAATTAAAACATAAAAAAATGTGCCTAATAGGTATTTCTGTTTTGTTTTTTTTTACCAGGCCTTATCCCTATTGTGTAAGATCATTAACTTATTTTGATTTCAAATAATGATGTATTTAATTTCTCCTGCTTAAGTTACACTATTATGAGTGATTTTTAGCATTTCATTTACATGGAGACTAAATAAATATACATATTGAAGCATAAACACATTAGGAAAATTTTGAAAGTGGAACTTTTCAGTTTCACCATTTGTTATTTCAGTTTATTATACTTTTTTAATTTTTTTTTTTGGAAAATGTTAAACTTTAATATTTCTTAATTACATTTTATGAAATTAATCATTGTTTTTACCATTTAGTTATACAAAAAAATAATAGAAATTCCCTACACATAATTGTGACGTTAATCCTTCCCAACTCGACCCCGTACAGTCGGCACGGTAGACTGCGGTGTCCGCGTCAATTCCCTTCCGTCGTAACATCTAATTTTCACCGTCTTACACACATCAGCGTTTCCGATATGGTGTTGTAACCAGCTATATTTGTAGAGTAACTTATACCTTATTTATATTGTTTTCTTTTTTCAATTTCGATACAGCTAAGTAGTTTCTATACAGATCACTAATCTTGCAAAACTTAAAAAGGTACTAATGAAGTGTTAAAAAAAACTATATAATTAGCCATATTTAAAACCAAATGTAAACTTATATTATAAAGAGGATATATTTTATTGTTTATTTGCAACGAAAAGACTTCGTAACAACTGGACCGATTAAAAACAAATTTCACCTACAACAAGATACATCAGCAAATAAAGGAATGAAAGTGGAAGTTTGAATAGGGAATTCAGACGTTATCATAGTTATCATTGATGACTTTTTAATTTGTCATTGTAATTATATATCCAAATAAACAGTTCTCTGCGGACCTCGCGGGCGAAGCAGCTGGCGGAAAACTCATAAAATATAAGACACCAATGAAATAGAACATTTACTATTTTTAACCTAGGTTTTATTTGATCGAACCTATATGAACCTTGAGTTCCATGCAAATTTTTACAAAATACCACGTTAATTCAGATTTCCATGTAAATATTAAATGCATCGCACTCGTGTCGTCATGCTTCAAGTTTCATTGTCTACAAATGGGAAATTAAAATGGTAATTTTTCTTCTGTATCCCTGCAGTAGTCTGTGTTTTATCCCGCTTACCGGTATCGCACAAACACTAAAAGGCAGCTATCGCTATTTACAGATGTCGGTGTGAATTCTAACAGTTCGTAGTCGTTTTTCCACCTCTTTATACAGTTTCCCTTTCGTCTTTATTAGTCTGTCTCACGATATCGAAAAAGTTTTTGTGCTATAAATATAAAATGTTTAGAATGAAAATTAATTCTCTTTTATAATTCGTAACTTTCTTTAACTAAAAACTTTTTATCTTCTCCTTTTTTATTATAAGTGAAAGTTCTGTGTCTTAATTTGGATATTTTTTTATGATTATTATCTATAATAGAGCTTATAATAGATGTTTATACGATTTTCTTCAATAGATAAAGTTGCTGTGTATTAATTTGTTTATTAATTTTCTCAAAATTTTCTTAACAGGTACCTATGACGATGATTTTTGAAAATATTGAAATATTTTTTTTTTGTACAATATCTTTAACAATATAAAAATATGTCATATAATAATTTTCATAATAAAAGTATTTGATGGTGCGCGATGGCACAGTATTCAGCAAGCTCAAATGAGCAAGTCAACCAATCTGTCTAGAGAGTGGTGACCATAAATGTATTTACTGCTCCTCCTGTGCGTATGACAACGCAAATCTATGTCCTAGAGTAAGTGTGTAGTCGAGTTAAGCGAATTACACACTGGCGCGTTCAATTAAACACGTGACACGTGCTCATTGACGCGTGATATGATTAGGCGAGCGCGTGACATAACAGCACGCGGGCCGTTGCGGCTTTACATTTATAGTTTACTAGTAGAGTTCTCGCGTCCTCGCACGCTTAAATTATAGCCTACGACAATCCCGTATGATGTAGTTACCCGTTGGTGGTTTTTTTTTTAAATCGGTCCAGTAGTTTCGGAGCCTATTCAGTGCAAAAAACAAACATATAAACAAGAAAACGCATGAGAGTGATTATAAAAATAATAGAACCTTGTATAGAAACAACGTTCTACACTAAAAGGTTTATTAAGTTGATAATTACGCCACGTGACATCACGTCTTACCAATTAACACGTTCACACCTAATTCACGCAACGAGCGGGTCTTATGAATGTACACCTTAACAATTTTCGTTTAGGGAACATAACTAAACTTAAGTATGTAAAGACATTTAATTGTATTATTAATATTCTGCTTGACTTATATATATTACGTAGTTGCAATTTAATTTAATGATTGACTTTTTAAAACTATTCAACTGAATTAATAAATACAGTGATAAATGTTTTGTCAGATAAAATATAAAGAGTAAAATACAGTGGTCCTGAAATGTATTAAGTGTGAATAGCTGTTAGTTGTACGCGGCTGTAATTCTCACATTTGAATTTCAACAATACCGTCAATTTAATAATGCTTAAAATCAAATGTTTTCTTTATTTGATTTAAAAAATCTGACCTGCTGTTAACTATACCTACTAATTTAATGTTTGCATCTTCAAATATATAAAAAAGTTAATTATTTTTATATCTTATTATTTTATTTTTATTTAAATTTTGATACATTTTGAGTTCATAATTCTTTATTTATACTTTACTTAAAGAAAAATACTTACATATTCTAATTTTTTTTAAAGACTACGAAATTTCTTTTTGAAAAGTCATAACAATGGTTACTGAGATAATTTGAATGTTAACAAAACTAATGTATAAAATATATAATGTTGCTTTATAATATTATCATGATGCGATAGTTGGGATCGATAATTAATTAATTATAGTAAGGTACCGGCCGCGCCCGGTTACGTCGTGGCACCCGTAACTACCGAGCAACAGTCGATTTCCCTTGAGGTCTCCGTTCAACGTTTGACAAAGATTAGTTAAACGCAGATATGTAATTTTGTTTAATCTCAATTAAATGTCTTCGATAAAATGACTTCACTTCTGATATAATCTTTTAACATTAAAATATTCGTATGATAGCGTATTTTTTTCTAATTATGAAATTTCAACATCAAATAGTATTCTGTTAAGGTAAGATTAGTAAACTCTACGTGGAACATTATAACTTCACCGGGCACATGCATTCTGTATGCGCTCTATGATTTTTTTGGTATAATCAAAGAGACGTTCACCTATAACTACGTCTGCGTAGCTCAATTTTCTTAATATTATTACTTCACAAAGCTTGATCCTGATCTCGTACTTGGTACATCTTAATAGTCTCGTACTTGATTCAAGACTTTGAGCCTGTAAAAACAAGCCTTGACAATCTCACATAACAGACAGACCGTGTTTATGAAATCGTAGACCATTATCCATAAGCATCCCCAGGCTTCTAGTCTCAGCTACCTGTTCTAAAGATATGACTCCAATTCTAATCAATGGGTAAAGGTTACCAATATCATCTTTTTGTAAAGTGGTGATTTAAAAGACGAATATTCCAGTAAATCATCAGCATACATGTGATAGCCTCAATTTCAAATGCAACCAACTAGTTCGGTACTATTTATGTTTAAAAGAATTAGACCAAGTATTGATCCCCACGGGACTCCTCGATCCAGACAAATAGCACGAAAGACTGTTTGGCTTCCATCGTAACTACAAACAAAGCACGGGCATCGAACCTGTAGAAGGACAGCTTGGACAAAAGCAGACTATGATTAATGGCATCGAATGCGCGAGAAAAATCAAGATGAACTAGAACAGATCCCTTTCTTACATCTTTTCCGGCAAGAATATTATCGACAACATCCAATAAAGCTGTTGCCGTACTTAGGTCAGTTCAAAATCCAGATTGTATGGATGGCAAAATATTAGTTGTGTTCAATTAACATGTTTAATCCTGGCTTTCAACTTTTTCAACTATTTTTGACGTAAAAGGAAGAATACTAATCCGCCTAAGATCTTTTGAGAAGGATTGTTTACTTTAGAAATAGAATTTATACGAGCTTCTTTTCATGCATCTGGAAAGACACCAGTCTCAACAGATTGGTTGATAATAGAAGTCAGAATCTTCAGTGTTTTTGGTAAAGTCATAAGAATCATATCACGTGTTTTACCGTCTATACCTACAGCGTTAGTTTTAATATTTATAATATTATTAATTTAGATGATCCAGAACCTCACATGCATAGCTGCTAGCTGGTAGCTAGTATTATAACTATAAAATTGAAACTTCAGCATCTTCTCTTCTTCTTCCCCAAAGATCTTTCTTATGGAACGGATCAGATAGGGAAAATCAATACTTGTCAGAAATTAATACTCAATCTTAAACTTCAGTTTCGTAAAAATAAAATAGTAATATAAATAATATTATAACCCTCTTCTAAAGGATTTCGTTTATTTTGATATTAGAGATGGCAAGGTGATAGCAATAAACGGAGGTTTAATAATCTTTGACGTGGTAGCCGAGCCGCACCCGCCATGTTATTCCGCCTATTAAGGCACCTGCCATGTGAGTTTACAATAAGTAAATATGGACGTGCTGCCAACTGGGACATTTACCCTGTTATTGCCACACTATTGGCGACAATAACCCAGGTTTTGTTTACACGAAAAATTCGCAGGCGGTCATTAGGCTGGCCATAGGAAAATTGGTCGGGGCGAGTGAGCAAACAATCAGTATTGTGTTGCGCATGCAATTTTGTGTTTTGTTTTTTCTAGCAATCGGTTTGGTTTTCAACGGCTCTTATGGTCGTCTTATATTGTGACTCAGGTTTTCGAATGAGACAAACAATTTTAGATTTTGTAACAGTTTCACATAGGTCCCGATTGCAGTGTTGTGTTGCATTTTATTTGCCTCCTAGTTGGGAGTGGGACGCAGTAAGGGTCAAACGATCTTTTATTATACTACTTCAATATGGCCTTAAACTGACCCCCGATTAAACACATTTTATTAATATATTATAATAAATGAAAACATATTTTTTAAAACACTACGAGCTTGCTTTTTCAAAAAAGACGTTATGCAGAACAGGATTAAGTTTATTTATCTATGTTTTCAAATGATAATAACGTTAGAACTATCATTTAAATTACTCAAGCGAAATAGGTATTTGTCTTCTTTATGTTTGACTGTTATGAACCAAAAATCAGTTAGATATACATTTTTATTGTTCATTTGAGTAGGATTGGTAATATGATATGATTTTTAAGGAGCTGAAAATTTTTACACTAATTAAGCTATAATATTTGATATACGTTGTTGCCCTAGCTTCGTGTATTAGGTTTTTAGTGGACTTTCGTCCATTTGGGCAGGGTAACTGAATTTTGAATACCTACCGACTATTTGCCTTCTGACAGCCTTCTTACAGGTTACAGAAGGTATTAGGTTCTTTCATGGGTCAAGGTATATAGCACTTTAACAAGATCCTCAGTGATGTATTAGATTTGCCAATAAATAATATAAAAGTCGTATTAAAAATTGTCTACAAAGTAAAGGAATATCTTAATAACAAAAAGGCATGGTGTTACATATTTTAACTTTATTGTTTTTAACTTTCTAATATTGTAATGGAAAGTGACTTCATATTCATAGTCACTTTTCAATAAGACTTCTCTATGTGAAATAAAACAGGGAGAAAAAAGCAGCCCTTGCTGAGTTTCTTCTCAGTACATGGTCTCCCGCCATAGTTTTGCGAACCGATGGCGTAGTTTACAAGTGCTCTGTAAAAGCTTTAACTGAATAAACAATTTTTTATATTTTTTATTTTGATTTACTGTTGACTATAAAACTTGACGATACAGAGGTGCTATCGTACATATGCAAAGGCGGTTCAAAGTTTGCGGTTTAAGTAATACACATGAAGATAAATAATACATCACTACACAAATGTTACAAATTCAACGGTACCTAAACATTATCTATAAATCTTACGCTGAATATCATTTTAATAAAAACATTCCGGTAAAGGGTGAAAAATAAAACAATATCGGCTCGCTGTCCCGACGGACACATTCTCACCCCAATAATACATTTTATCATATATTTTATTGACTGATAAATGGTTATGTTGTCGAGTGCATTTGTATGTTGTTCCAAATTCACTTAGTCTGCTATTTTCAGAAATATTAGTGACAAAATATGATTTCGATTGAAAATAAAATCAAATGACACTTGCGTCCAAATGATTACTATATATTTGAAAAGCAATTGCGAATAATACTTAATATTTCTGCAATAATACTTGAAATATTGTGACAAAATATGATTTCGATTGAAAATAAAAAAAATGACACTTGCGTCCAAATGATTACTATATATTTGAAAAGCAATTGCGAATAATACTTAATATTTCTAATGAGGTCACTGGTCACCTCTTGAGGCTGTTCATTTTACAACCTTTTATTTAGTTTCACCTGTCCGAAGTTCGTCTTTCTGTAATTAAATCTTGCGAGCTAAATTTCACCAACTTCCCAGTCTCCGTTTGACTTGAAATATTTGTTTAGTTCTTATGATAAAGCAATTATGTACAGTCGGTATTATTATTAATCCAAAATGGCAGCAATAACAAAATGGCGCGTACATATTTGTAAGCGACCAACTCAATATGGGTTTAACTCGTAGAATAAAATATAGCAAATAAAAGCTTGTATATAAAAAAAAACTGTTAGAAAGAAAAGTGGGGCTCTTATAAGATAACGTGGTTGTCTGTCTGTTTGTCAGTCCGTGTGTCATAGCTTTTTTTCCCAAAAAAAGTACAGTAATAGAGTTGATACTTAGTTCATATAATGTTGGTATGCGCGAGGGTCGTGCGATATAAATGAATTTTAAATGTGGTGCCTCTTTTGGGCGACGAATTACAAAATTAAAAAGAAACCGTAAACTATTTTATGTGATACATCAAATGAAAGTTATTGTGAGAATTTAAGATAAATAGTTTTTAAGAAAATGAAAATAAGCGATTGCTTGAATTTGCTTGACTTTCCATGAATTCTGAAATTACAACGCTTAAAATGTTCAACAAAAAATTCAAAAAATCTTTAATTATCTTATAGATTTCATAATAATATTACATTTTACTTTTGAACGGAACTCAGAGTGAGAGTCAAATTTGGTCATGGTTTATTTCAGAAAGCACTTAAAGAAAACGTGTAATTCAGGTAACAATTCGAAGTAGGCAACGTTTGAAAGCGATAGGTATAATCTTTATTGGTATTACATACAAAAACACATCTCTAAAAACATTCAAAAGACAGTAACTCGATGTGAAATATATGTAAACCCAATTCGACGTAAATATAGCAATAAGAGTTATCTCTAAGAGATTTCAGACTTATGAAATTCACGTTTACAAACTGAAATAGATTCTGTTTTATAGAAAAAACAGGTGCCTTTGAGTACAAAGCACTAGTGGATATCCCAAGTGGCATTAACAGATAACATATCGTATGCGTATCGGGTAAAAGCGTGGGGAGTACAGATTTACATTGGATGTAAGAATCGCGACTCGAATTTCAAAGGGTTTTTTGCGACCCATTTTCGTTAACGGAATAATCATTGAGCTGCTGACAGATGGAGTTGTGGCTTCTAAATTTATAAAAAGATAAATATATTTATATAAATAAGAAACCGAAGAACTCAATGGTGAAGTGGGTAAACGTTGCGGCCCGCGATTGTTGTTGTTAAGCAACTTTCGCAATGGTCGGTTATAGGATGGGTGACCAAAAATTTATTATGAACTCCTCCGTACTTTGGAAGGCACGTTAAGCCGTTGCAGTCGTTAATACCAATACTCAATTGGCCCGCGTGGTGGGTGATGGCACATTCTCCCTATTCGATGCCTGAGCTCCAGCAGTGGAAGATGTTAACCTAGTGATGATGATGATGATAAAGTCATTTATTATTTTATTGCAATATTTAAATATTTCATAGAGATACTTATAATTGAAATAGCATCACAAAACGTAGCCGTATTTCTAACACACCGTTCCACTACCATGAATCCTTTGGGTAACATCTAAATAATATGGCTGAAATTATTAAAGAACAATAAGATTTTTATGGATATTAATGATACGAAGATATTATCGCAAACGAGTGTTGCAACAGCTACAATATATTTAAATATTGAAAACAGATACTAAGCCGCTAATTCAATCGGAAATCCGTGGTTTATTATTTTACAAATTTCTTACAATGTCATGATAATGAAATGAAATGAAAATATCTTTATTCAAGTAGGCTATTACAAGCACTTATGAATCGTCCAAAAAAATTTTTTTTCCCCTACCACTTGTTCAGGACGTCTTTTAGCTGACAAGAAGAACAAGCGAAAGAAACTTACCAGCTTTTTATCATAATTAATGACATTTACATAAATCATGTCAAGATTGACACCCGTTGGCATAATGGTTGATGTGTTTCAGAAACTTTCGGAATTTTCTTAATAAATTTTCTCATTTCTTAAAACTTTAAAAGACAAATGGTTATTTTCGATTGGATCTGCAATCATTAGGAGACAGGGTTTAGTAGCAAATCAGGTTTACCTATCGTCGGGCCAACGAATAATTTAAAATACCAAATATTATCCAACAAAAACAACTTGCTACTAAGGTGAATCCGCTAAAGCCTCCGGGATGTGTTCAAACGGGTTTCTGTATATCTAGTACGGCTTATGTTCCAACAATGTGATCATTATTAGGCTATAGAGGAATCTCTAAAGACACTTGCAGTGAATATAGAAAGCGAAGATTGTAACGGGTTCGGTGCTTGGGCCAATTAATGAAACGCTGACTAGCTTGAGAATGGATTTATATATGGTATAAAGTAAAGAAACTGTAACAAACAAAAATAATAATAATATAAAAACAGTTCGCATGTTAAACTAAATATAAAATTAAAATTATCAAATAAAACGAATACATACCCGTTTTTGGGTTTCTTGATAAAAATTTGAATCTTCCAAGTTAACGTCCAAGAATACACTTTTATTATATTATATAATTTCTATTTTTATTACTAATTCATTATTATTAACAATCATTAATAAAATTTAATGTATCAATTCATATGATTTATAATATATGTGATTTACATGTTTACAACAGATTGACTTCCATAAAGAGTATATTTGATTAGTCAAAATTTAAAAAAAAGGTCAAAGACAAAAACTATGCATGTTGAAACCTAGGAAAAATAAATGGTGGTATGGCACACGGTTACAATACCGGGGGGCCGGGGTTTAATTTTTTTTAGATATTCTTGGGTTACGCAAGCTTAAAATATTTTATATAAAATGTGATTAAATAATGCGTGACTTAATTTTGAAATGGGGAAGGTATATATAATGGATAAATTAAATTAGGCGATTTCCCTTTCATATTTCCTTCCATGAAATGTTCTCAATTCATTATTCAAACCATCTTTATCTTATTGAGATAAAAATTCCTAGCAATTAGAGGTAACTTGTATTTAAGAAAGATTATCTGTTATAAATCAACCTAGAAAATAGTGTGGGCTTTTTTTTAAAGAATGTCAGTCACCACCCGCTGACTTTAGATGAATTGTATAGTGTTGTTGAGTGTGTTGTGTAAGTGTCAAAGTGTAGAGTATAGAAATAATATACAATCGTAGTAATAAACATAGCATTTAATACACTAAGTAGTAATACATCATGTAGTGTTAGATAATAAGTACCTAAATAAATAGTGTGTTTATAAGTAAACAAAAAAAAATTATATTGGCTTATTTATAGTCTTATCAACCGCACTTTAAAATTGATATTTGACATTGGCTTGTTTACAGTGTTATCATCCGCACTTAATTAGTATTTCAACATTGGCTTTTTATCACTGTTTCAGTCAGTTGCACAAACGTCCATTTAAGTTTAGTGATACCTTTGAGCTCTAATTAATGTCAAATTTGTATCGGGTATATCGTTTTAACTTATGTCAATTTTAATGGAAGTTTGTTCAACTGGCTGTATATGTAGTCTGTGACTTAATTTTCTAATTGCAAATTGTCTATTTTCAATCCTTTACAAATGTATAGCGATTATGATTCAAATTTATGCAATTATATAACGTTTAAAGTCGCAATAGCTTTTATAACGAATGATGATTTGAATGTTCAAGAAACATATTATATATTTGCGTCTAACGCTAGCCTTACATAATTCTGATTACCGTCAAATTAACTATATCGGGCCTTTCAAAAAACATCGCGATCGATCATGAAGTTCGTGAATGTGCTTTAAATCTCAAATGGAAAGGGATTGTAATTGATTTAAAATTAGATAATTAGGCCCCTGAACTTCTTGGACCAAAAAAAATACCTTGGTGAAATGGTCGTATTACAACAAAGATGTTCCTAAAGTTACGTCATCGTTAGAATCAATTTGTATTCGCGCCTTCTAATATTTCATTCGGTAATTGGATGGGACGCGCGTCGGTAATAAAATTGTAATTAAACATTAACTATTTGATACAAGACTACCCCAAGGGTGCATAGCAAGTAGGCTGATACGACGTTCCCAATGTAAAATAAACTACAAAAATTTATAACACGCTTATGGACATTTTATTGTGTTAAAAATAGTAATGTGATGTTACAGAAATGTTACCGAATAAGTATTTAAAACGTTGAAGTACTTTTGGATAGAACTTTTTAAAATCAACAAAAACATAAATGAAAGACAGCAAAACATTTTATCGTAAAAAGACAGGGATAAGACATGGCCAGGCCGGTCTCTGAGATAGAGACAGATGCCATCGTCTCTCTCTATTTCATGATGGCGTATGGCGCGAAATCAAGTGTCATTCATTTTTGTTTTTATTAATACACCTCATGATTTGTTTTTTATCCTATTCTAATGGTTCGTATGCCAACCTCCATTCTTAGCGGCGGTGAAAATTTTACAATCGGTTATGTTAGTAACCAACGCTCCACGTTTATCAAGATTTGATCCTAGTTATGAAGAGATGGTGGAGTGAGACGATACCGAGATATGTACTGAAGTGGAACAGGTGACTGAGCTGAGAGAGGGGGGGATAGATCATCACAATAAAAAAAAGAATATCTTGCGACATGGAAGTGGCCGAAAAACAAGACAAGATGTTTAGCCAACCATAGTGTAAGCGCACTACCTACTTTTTCTCGAAGCGCTTCGTCGTTTTCTTGAACACTGATAACATGGGTTTAGATTATACCAGTAAAAAATGTAAAAATAAAAATATTTAAAAAAAACTTCACATATAACAGCAGTTTACCAAATTTCTGCAAACATTTTGAATTTAACTATTAATAAATTAAATTAAATCATAGAAGGTTCCTGTAGTAAGAGGCAGAGGCAGTATAGACTGTATATAAATAATACAAAACAAGAAAAACAAAACCAACCTTATGTCTAGCATTCATTACCCAGTGGCGTAACAGTAACCCTTTATTATTTCCTTCAAAACGTACACACGCGCGGCTAATTAATAAATTTGCTAATTAAAACCGCTTACCCCACATCCATTAGTCAACTACACACAACATTGTACATGATAATAAGTTATTACAGCGTTATTTATTATTCTGTCGTTACTATGACACGATTGCGTGATGCCAACTCATAAGTAAAAGGCATCTAAGTACCGTTGTTAATATCAAAGGAAATAGTGACAAAAATTCTGTTTGTTTTTTCACCCTGGTGTTAAAATGACGCCACATGATCTCTTAAGTAATGAGGGATGGTCAGATAAGTATGCTAATGAAGTGTATTTAATTAAGTAATTTCTATGTTATGGCTTTTAGAGTGGTTCCAACTGCGTTTTGGGTGTCAAGTAAATACCTTCTGTGTAAATTTGTTTCTTTTCAAGTTTTATTTGTAACTCTAGAAGAATTAACATGATGTTTTGCTTTGATTTGTTTTGATTATAACAGTGACAATGTCAATATGAAATGCGATGATATAAAATAGATTAAAAAATGGGTTAATATCGCTCTCATTACCAGACTATTAGAGGTATATTCTCCGCGTAGTGACGCAGACCTAGCGCGGATTGGTGGGTGTTATTCATTGCAGATGCAGCAAGGACCAACGGTTTAACGTACTTAAAGCAAGGAGGATCTCGATATTATAAAGTATAGGCCAACCACCCTATGACTGACTTTTGCGAAAATTGCCTAATAACCGTATCTCAGAAAGAGCATGCTAACCACTGCACCATCGAGCTCAATATCGCTTTAGTGTGCACACATTTCAGTTGCAGCCCATAAATTCGGGCAACTATTTGTACATTTTCAATAAAATTATCTCATCCAGTTTTCTCTTGAATGATAAATGAAAATAGGAAGCTACTAAAACATTCAGGGTTGCGATGTCAGTGTCGATCACGTGTGTGATAAAGATAGTGGCTTATGAGTTCAGACAAATCATATTATTACTCATCAATTGCTCATTTTATTGGTGCAGGTGCATTTACCAATACATAGATTGATTTTTCTTATATTTTGAACACATAAAACTTTAATATTTATTTTGAATTAAGTAACATCACTTCCCTCTTCTTTAGAGATAATACTATTGTCTAAGATGTCGTGACAAAATCGTGCATGAGTTCTGTAAAGCTTGATATTTCAGTATGTTGAAGTACTAACAGCGTCTGACCTCCACACTGGTTATCGATGGATGGATTTTTTTTAAACATGATCCAATATACGGTCCAAATGTGGATTGGTGGGTATTGAATAAGCCGAAGAAAAAGCTAAGCCTGCCTCCCTAATAGAGGAGAAAGGGTAATAATACAGTTTTGATCACCTATGAAATTGCCAAAGTTTTTTCATTACTCGAATTACAAACTGAAAGCGTTCACTAGTGCACGCAGTGGCGCTTAGTTCCAATATTCATCCAATTGTATGCCGTGAAAACTTAATGATATAGGATTCCTTAAAAAAATATTTGTCGAGTGAAATCTAACTTTTATTAAATTATCCTAACCTCATTACAATTTACAAAATAACATTCGGAAAACAAGAGACAAACCGAATTTCACCCGCATCTAACAAACCGTCAAGTGTTCCCCTAAAAAAGCGCCTAAAATCTGCCTCTGGCGAGACAACACCTGTTTTACCATAACAAGACGTGAAATTTGAATGTCCACAAATCGAATAACCCGAGTGGAATTAAGTTATCCACTTTTTGCAAGAAAAGGCGGGCACGTTAACATATGAATATGACAAATTGTCGGACGGCGGTCTGCCGGACCGCGGGCAGAATTTTACGGCGCCCAGGGGACCAGGGGACCGACTTGAAAATTTTTCATTCCTACCTACAAGCAAGAAAAACGGCCCGGTCACTCGTCAAAACTGTTACAATTTCTCAGAAACAATAATAGGAAAACGCGGGGAGTTTTTTGACCGGTGGAAACCTATTACGGAACACTGTCAATGTTATTTATTCGACGGCATGTTTCGAATTTTTATGCTATCGTGGGATTTCAAGTTTTATTGGCGCTGAGTGTACTTGCAATTGGCAGATGGGGCGTTTTAGTTTACGTAACCATTATTTTCAACTTATTTTAGAGACCAGTGTGTTTGCGGAAAGAATATTTTATGTCGACAGTGCGGACTGAACTTTCATACGTAACTTAGCTTGTTTTGTACAGTTAACAGCACGTAAAGTTGCTCAATACAAAGTATTAATATTCACATTTACTATAAATTTTACGGTCGCGGTATCTGACGGATAATGCATGGCATATCATAGGTCGCGTAGCGTTAGAACAGACAAATGCCAAAAAAAAAAATCTTGCACATTCATACAATGACCCATTTGATTCAAGCGTTTTTATTTTATGTATCTTACTATTCAAAACGCTACATTCACAATTGAATGCAAAAAAATCAGTTTCGTTATCTGTCTTTCATAATTTTTCTGTTTTTTTTTTTTCATTTAGCTAGTTTGATTGATGAAGGGAGTTGTTTGTAGAAACAATTAATAAATGATTAAATTCTACTGACTCCGTCAATTATAGTCTCATGTTGGAAGCGGTATTTTCCCAAATTCATTTCTAAAACAACACGGAAGATTTAAATGATGTCCAAATAAAAATATTCTACGCAAGGCGTTAAGTAACCACGAAGGTTGGTAATGAAAGTAGTGATTCTCGTGTCGGAGGCGACGTATTCCCAAATGGAATCAGCAGAGTGCTATTCGCGGTCTGAATCGCAAACACATTCGCTATGAATCTATCTGTGGCGAGACCGTACGGCATAAGTCGCACAGTTTATGCGGTGTGTTCCCACATATCCGAAAAGAAGGCTGAAATGCACGTAAATTAAATTTTTCTTGACTTCTCCGTTTTGTATAGCTGAAGCTGCAATAGAATTGGTCGTAATGTAGGCCCTTCAAATTGCGTTTTGACTACAAATGTTTTTAAGAAGATTTCTGTGATTTCATACTTACTTCATACCTACAAATAAATACTATTTTTTAAATCGAAATTATTATAATAATATTCATTTTATAATATAAATCTAAAATATTAAATATCATATATCTAAAATATAAATAAAGATAAAATAAATGTTTAGAAAAATAACTGGTTCGGTTTGTATTTGATAATCTAATTTTAAGATTAGATAACCAATACAATACGCTTAAGCATATTTTAGTTAATAATCACGGTAAGAACTTTAAAGGATGAGTGAAAAGCTAGAGTTACGTTTGCATTTGTTTTAAATAAAAAATTATAACTTTAATATTTATCTATATTTTTATTCCGCCTCGATTAAATAGGAGATAGCATTCCCGTATTTAGTACAAACAATAAACAAATCTCGGAATCTCGTCAAATTCCCGCTGGCAAGGTATTACAAAGTCAATCTGTATCGGTCGAATACGCCTTCCAATATAAATGTAAATAGAAGGTGGTGCGGATGAAATATGACAGTTATAATTGCTTTATTGTACTCGGGACTCTGTGGGCTGTGTGCGGTTCAGCATATGCTAATTCAGGAAATACTGTCATTGGTGTTATGTGAAATTTCCGTACCTCACTCGCAAACGCAAGTGACTGAAGAGATTGCGTTGTATATGTGCAGGATATGCAGGTACTAGAACTATAATATGCAGGAACTAGATGGCACAATCGTTTGACATAATTAAGGTGCTAGATAAATGAGTTTTTAACAATTTGAGGAGGTTAAACATTTTTCGCAAGAGACTTCTACTGTGAAGCTGTTGGTTTCCGCTGTATCTGCACTGGATACATTTCGGATACAGCGGATACAGCACAATTCTGCACTGGATCCCTCTCTATAGGATGCCATATGAAGCTGTCGGTTCCGGCTACATTTACAGAAATACTTAGCATTCTTCACTGAATCCACATGGGTTACTTCTATTCTCTCTTTGTCTTTTTATCCATATGGAGGGAAGGTCTGTGCCTCAGAAGTAAGGAAATTAATAGATTGATAATGATGAATAGTTAGTACCTAAAGCCTATGATTTTACAGGTCAAACGAATTTCGCAGGCTAATACCAAAGAAGAGGAAAATTAAGTCATTGAATTGTTACTTCACTAATATTTGAGAACTGCTGAGACTAACGTGATATATTTTGAACCTTTTCTTCTATGATTACATGCCTGATTCATGAGATTATGATGTAAAAAATCAGTAAATCTGCGGTACAATATATAATATGTTACAGGCAGACAACCTGTGGCGCATTGTATAATCTTTTCTAAACTGTGAAAAGTAAACCCGGTGTCCGGTAAAACTTATCCATAAAATCAGGGGCATGATAAAAGAAACCATCTACCCCTCTATTTTTACGCCACAAGCACGAGGATATGCGGCCAATACATTTTGTTATTTCACTTTTCATGGAAGCATTTATTTAATAGAACTTTAATCAGTACCGTATTCGGGAGAGTAGGAAACCTCATCCGCTCACGTTATCTAATCACCGATCTTAAAACCAAACTGTGAGCTAACAAAATACATTAACAAAACATCTAGAACAGATCGCCTCTCATAAATATTCACAAGTTACAAGCGACGGCTCATTTAGGCATCAGCCCCTCTTTTTTGCGTTATTGGCTTAATACACAAGAGGGTTGTTGGATCAACTTGTTTTAAGAAACGACCCGATGGCGGTAATGGACTGTTTTTTTATTAATTACAACGAGAATACGATGGGATGAAATACCTTTTAGGAAAGTGGAAAATAGGTATTTTAAAAGCAACCGTTTACTGATTGATTAGACACTGAAATAATATAATAGATAATTTCCTTACGGGTAGTTATTATTCACTTGCAAATAATTTGAAATAAAAATCGACTATGTATGCCTTCTGCATCATCTTAAAGAATATATATCAAAATAATGTAATGACATAAATAATATTTCATAAATATAAGAGGTCAGTGCTATTTTGTTTACAAATACTTTCGACTTCAATACTAGTGGACAAAACATTAAGCCAACTCCTATTTTTATCATTTGTTCTCTTTTTCACTTTTAATTTTTCTTGTGTATTACTAAATAAATAGTTGGTTTATTTAGAATTCATCAAGTAATGAGGAAGTATTAAAAAAAAATTAGTTCCCGAAATAAAACTAGATGGCACTACAGTCTTCAATTTTATCATTAAAATTCTGCATTATAAATTTATCCAAACCTCTACGAACTTTTATCCTATGTTTTTGTCTACTTACACTAATGTAAACCCTTACCTGTAGCTTTTTTAGTTTCTCGTTATATATTTTACGATTTCTGATGATATTAAAGCACTTATTTATATAAAATTACACAACTTATGACGAAATTTAAGTGTTTTGACAGATTTGAGATGAAAGTTTTTCTTCGTTGTCATGGTTATATTTAATACTCTTCATGAAAAATGACTCAATGTTTGTCATTTTCAGGTTTTGAAACTCTGTAGCTTTTGAATTTTCAGGGTTCTAAATTGAAATCATTTGATTCCATATTTGAGCTCGTCTTCAGGTATATAAAGCCTTGCCCGTGTAGTTCTTCATCACTTCAACGACAACAGTTGCCTAAGCTTTTTGAGCTCGCAATTTGGAATTCTTAAAATGCCATTTTCCCAGGGCCAACTGCTCCGGGAACTCTCCAAAGTTTACGGTTTCAAAGTCGTAATTCACCTTCCTGGCTTTAACTAGAGAACAACAATTCATTACTTCCCTGTAACCTCTTTCGTTATCACCACTTGCAGTCTTATACTAAAATCTTCTCTCCTGGAGGCTGAGGCAGCAGGCCCGAGCTGCTACTTAGTTTTGGGCTGTCGAAGAACTTTCTGCTCGGCGCACCGAGAGAATACGCCTCGTCGAGTCTACGCTCCGGATCCTAACGCCACTCAAGACTGTTGAAGTACATAGCTGTTCCCTTGAGCTAACATCGATTACGTCGTGAAGCACTTCAACTACATCAACGGAATTTCGCCGCAGACCCACCCCCCTTTCACCAGACCACCTACATCACTGACATACTCATCGCTTCCACTACTCACCCCACCACTCACCTCATACCGTTCTTTTATTTTTATTGTAAATAAATTATTTTATTGATAATACCATTTTTGTCTTAGTTATTTGCCGCATGTTTCATAACAAAATATAGATAATATTTTATTGAATCTTTAATGCTGTGATAGAGCAGTTCGATGCAGAATATTTCAAGAGTGAAATATCCTATGAACACATTAGTAATATTGTCTGAATAGATAAATAAAACGGCTAACAAGACAATGTGATTCCCGAAGCCTTTTCTTTACACATGTCCGAGGGTTTAGCGATAAATCAGTCCTGTGTACGTACGTATTGGGATTTGATCAGGAGTTAAGTCACGACTGTTGCAGCCGGATCATTCCTCCGGGATTCATTACCAGGGAACGCGGGGCTGATTGCCCGGAATACCACCGGCAACAATGGACGAAGGTTGTGAGATAGAAATTTGGTAAGCGATAGATTTTGGATAGATACAATTGATCTAATAATAATTGTTATTGCAAAAGTTAAATAGAAACAAAAATATATTAAAATGTTTAAAGTATTGCTATTACTGTTTAAAATGTTGTTATTGTTAAAAGATAAGTATTGTTCTGTAAAATGTTGTGCAGTGTCTTTCGCTCATTTGTCTTCATAGCTTACACGTTATAGTCAAGACATTGTTCTTGACATTTCGCATACTAAAAACAATTTAATATTTTGCTGTTAAATAGTTTTTCTTAATATTATTTACAAACACCCATTCAAGGCTACTTTATCACTCGCATCTATTGTCCAGAGAAGTAATTACTTGAGAAAATATTCTAACTTAATAATAATAATATAATACTTCATTGCACACACAAGACGAATAACAAATAACACAGTTCGAGAAAAGAAAAACGGTATACAAAAAGGCGGCCTTATTGCTACATAGCAATATCTATCAGGCAACCTATGGAGGAAAATTAAGGGAATATTTTAACTAATAGACAAGAATAGAAATGATATCTAGGAAAAAAGATAAATTCTATTTAGTCCGTCAGTTAGATGACAGAAAGACATTAGATGCGTAGGTATTTCTTTTTTATTTTAATTCAACAAGAAATAGCTTAGATAATGGCCACTAAACTTGAGGAGTAGGAGCTTGCTACGTCAAATCAACGTAGAAAATTCAACTTAATGTCGTTACATCAAAGGCGTTCCGTTATTTATTAATTACGCATAATATATAAAAAAGTGTTTAATATTCTTCAATAATCTTTTTGTCTGCTAGACAAACAAAAAATAATCATCATCACTATTTGAATGAAGTAAGAACTGTAAATAGCTAATAATAACAGTATTCATACTACATATTAACAGTTCTTACTTAATTCAACTTCTTGAATAGAATAGAATAGGTTTTTATTTGGCAACACACATCACATACACAATTTACATACAGTTTATAAATATGACAGAATAATGACAAAACTAACAACAAAAAAGGAAAAAAAAAGGATACACAATGAAGACACTGAAATTGTAATTAATGTGTCATGGTGTGTGTCGCCAAGCTGGCCTCAGTTCAGCATGAGCAGTAAGCGGGGCTTACTGCACTGATATTCTTGGTAAATTGGTAAAAATATTTGCTTAATTTAGGACATATTCTCAAGTTATTACTTCTCTCCACAATAGATACGAGTGTAAAAGTAGTTCTGAACGGCTGTTTGGTAAAAAACATGGGAAAAACTATTTCTCAGTAAAGTATTCAATGGCCTTCACAAAAAGTGGTTTTGTTTACTATATTTTGCTTGCCGATTTAAACTAAAGATGATTAAGTTTCGTTGATCACGCTGAAAGAGGCGAAAGAAGCGATTTTTAGAATTCTTTGTATGGAAACTTATTTGAAACTTCAATACAAAGAATTCTAAAAACGCATGCCAGAATGCGCCGAATCGTCAGAACTTTCCTCTTGTCATTCACTGGTAAGGTGTAAAAAAATGTTTCATTCACCTTTGTTCGATCAGCTGGCATCATAAAGAGAAGTTCAATTTAATTTTTCCTTTTTTTTTTGGAACAAAACGGTTTCTAGGGTCATTTTTGTGATTAATTACTAATTATCGACGGCGGCTACTGCAAATAAGTAGAGAGTTCTTTTGTCTTCACTATTCGAATCACATCAGGGTTACATATTACAGTATTACTGATATTATTTGTGTGTTTCAATTTTCGGAAGATTCAATATCAAAAGTCAAACTTTGTTCTATTAACTATTATAAATGGGACAAATTTATCACTATCATTTGAAAATTATTGTAATTAAATATTTAATTTAATATTTATTTATCTCTATTAAATTTTTAATTTGTTTAATGAACAATCTTTCATACTTTTGAATTAATAGTTTTCTACAAAATAAGTTTAAAGATGTGTAGGCAGAAAAAATAAAACAAATAATAACATAGTCAAGATATTACAACAACGTAAAAGGTAAAACTCAACCGCAATACATCATATTTGAACGACTTTTAAATGTAAAAATATTCTTGAAAATGCCTTCATAAATAACTGATCACCCATGCTCGTATGTTTTAATGCAGCGTCCCGATATAAGGGTATAATGGAATTTATCAAAAATCGAAGGGGTGTTGCGTCATCTTCCCCTAATTTGGGTTTTATTTTATTTGATCCCCACGTAGGGGTACTTTGAATTAGTCTTACCATATGCGAGAGTACTTGTATTACACTTCAGGCATCGACTGTTCACTTTTATTTTGTACGTTATTCTGGCGGGACTCGTTTACAAATGATATGAATTGATGTTGGAATAAATATGCAATATGCATGCGAAAATAAAAATCATTTAACAATGAAAAATACATTTTAAAATTAAGTAAATATAATGTTTTGAATATTCAATCGAACATCTATCCAAGTTGAAATTTAGCTCTCTTATAGTTATTATTAAGAAGGATTTCCAATTTCCGTTTTTCACTTTAATACTCATTCAACTCCCGCCGAGAAAGTACAAAAAAATGCTCCGCAAAAATGAAGAAAAAAAATAGATAATATACGATTCTTTCTCACAAGTACACATAATACGAAATAATATTAAGTTTCACACTTAAGTCATTAACATTTTGCCAATAAAATCAAAATTAAAGCAAGTTTATAAAATAAATATATTTAATTTTTTAACAAATAATAATTTGACATTTTGTCGTCAGTGTTGCCACTGCTATTCACTTTCTATTTTCCCAACTATATGGGAGCCTTTTCTTTTTATTTATAGGCAACTGCGCAAACTGTGTTGCTAATTTTATTTTATTTTTTCAAGGCTTGGAATTCGTTAGTTGTCGAGATACAACTTTTGAAAATACGTAAAATTGAATCTTTGTTTGATGTTTTATGAACTTTGACAAATGTTTTTGTCTTAAACACGATTCGATTTATATGCACAGAGCCTACTTTCGTGATTTTTTTTTCAAAGTACAGTATTCATTACATATATCTAATTGATTTTATATATATCTACATTACTCGTTCATTAATTCAATCATCATAATGGGTGAAATTTTCGACAGCTGGCAATACAATATCAATTACCCATTTTTCCGTTCATTATATCGTTCGCACATATTCTGTCTTTGTTTAATTTAAAGTTTAATCGTAGATATGAGGGAGAAAAATACAATAAACCTATTTATATTATATAGTATAAATCTAATTTGCACAGCTACGTCCTGATTTCGGAAAAGTGCTACGCTTTTTGGCGCGTCTGTTGTATGGAATTGCTTCTCTAGTTATTAAACTCATTGAGGATTTCACTAAGTAAGGATTTGTAAAATTTGATCCCTATACGGGTTCAATAAAGGTTGAAAATCATGTCATTGTCATCATTATATACAAATTTCACTGTGTGTAAATTTTAGCTTTTCTTAGACTTAATGGGACAGAGGGAAAAAAATAAAATAAAAACCGATTTGAATTTCCTTTCATGATACACTTGTTTAGTATTGAAGGCCTTAACATTGCCTTGTTAGTATATACCATAAACCACGAAGTTATGGCCGTTTATACATTAAAAAAACATTTGTACAGAAGAATAAAGAAAGTCCAACTTTTTGTTTTAAAATTAGTTAAAATTGAATATACGTCCTCGCTGGGTTAACGGACACGGTTAGGGTTCACTTAGTAATCCGATCTCGCCACATGTACATGCGGCCTTAAACTCTGATCTAATACTGATTACAGGCACGCATGTAGTAAGTGCATGGTCAGTAGATCGGTAGGGAGAAATTAAGCTTTTAATTTATAATATGATTTTTATAATATCAACGGTGTTTATGTTTGACATACACTTATATATTAGCATAATTCTTCCAAAAAAATTGAGTAGAAATATTAATAAATGCGCTGCTGGTGTACCACTTATCTACTTCGAAATAATTTTACGAGGAGAACGGACCATAACCCGTCACGTGACTCCAGTGCTGAAAGGTAGGTGCTAAGGACCGCTGATGGAAACAGTACCGACACCATAAACTGTCTTTAGAAGAATGGAAGAGCTTAAAATAATTTGGGTCAACTGAAGAACTTTAACCCCTCCGTCGAACATCAACAACAACCGGTATCAATTACCGGTACTACATATAATATAATAAAAATTTCAAATAATTTCCATCTTTGCAACGTTAAGAGTTCCAGTAGTTGCTTATTTTCATTTTGCTCTCATGCAAGTATTAATTTTCCTAAGGTATCAATAATAATATCGATCGAACACACATGTTAACCAATTTGCACAGTTCTATCGCCCCGCTGTGCTGAATAAATTATAAGGAACAAATACAACGCACGCCCCCCTATGATATCAAAACAATTATTTGTATAACAAAGGAGATGATCGTGAAACTTATTATGGAAAGTTCATGTATAATATTATATTTATATTTACGACTTTCTGCTTTACGGTTATTGAGAGAACAAGTGGCAAGTTTTGTTATATGAATCGTTTGTAATATACACTGTGATTTTTAATTACTCGAGTTTCACTGAAATTTTCAGATATCGGTTAATATAACGTTTGATAGAAAAAAGTTTCGGTATCGTTTGGTAATTAAAAATTAATTTCATTAAAACTACATTAATTTCAGTAATGATCGAAATATGCACCTATGCAGTAAAGTAACAATAAGTAACTGAAAAATTTTGAGACAGATAATTGGTAGAGTAGTCGTTGAGTTAAAGAAAGCTGAGATGGTTAAATTAAGATATATGTCCGCGATTTGCATAAAAACAAAAAAAAAAGTAATTCATAGTTTTGAAACAACTAGTTGGTTTTAAAAGAATTACTATTCGTTGTTTATTTTATTATTTATAAAAATGTTCACACGTATAAATAGATAAAACAAAATACGCTTAACACAATAAATTTTATAGAATAATCTTTTACAGATAGTTTTAATTGAATATTAAGTTGATACTACTATATATTAAATGTTTATATAAGGTTTTTTAAAAGTAAGGTATGAATTACTTTTAAAAATATATTTGCTATGATATTCTATTAAAAAACTGCTTCGAATTCGGTGCCGAACTCAGCACTGTCACGTAAAATACACTGTGACTTTAATGAAATAAAATCTCTATTACCTTTTGAATAAGTTTGTTTTACAACAGAATACTGGAAAATGTACCAGCATTTTATCGAATTAATGGAATCAACTTATCCAAAAAAGCATCACAATAAAACCATCTGTTTAGCATAAAAGAATGCGTATCAAGCCGTTTATTTTAGAAAACAAACTTTTTTAAGGGTACACACACGCTATCATGGTACTTGATCACCGTATTAAAGGTACAAGACATGTTTAATCTATAATGTGCCTTATCGCAATATTTTCCATTTCCGGGTAAAACTGGGAACGTCGGCGGTATCGCCAGGGGAAATAAGGCGGGCCGGTGGAGTTTCACTTTGTTTTTTTCCCCTGTCAGAAACAAGAGGGGGGGGGGGATAAAATTTTTCGTTAGTTTTTCCGTGGCACTCTTCGTTTACACTTACTGTTACCGGTGTTCGTACGATTGTTACCTGACTCCGCTGAATTAAATATGGAAGGAGGGTTATGTCTGGATTTGCATTCGCTGCAACAATGGACGCGGATTGGTTGTTTGTGTTCGGCGCTTTAGCTTTTGTGTGAATGTGCCGATTTCGTTGTAAATTGCTGTTGCGAAATTTTTCAAATAAGATTCCTTTCTTATTTTCTTTGAAAGTAAAATAGTTTTCTTGATTAGATTTTATTATGGAAAAGATTTACTTGGCACATTATTGCATACGATACAGATATTACACGGTATAACCAACTTACGGAAGAGAACAATGAACAGGATAGAAACAATATGGGTTGTAGGATATTACACAATAGTCTGATAGTTATGACAAGATATATTTTTAAATATTTAACAAGACAAATGTATAAACACGGCGAAAGAAAAAAACCTTTAAAATTCCTGCATTAACGAACAGAATGCAAAAAAAGGAATAGAGTAGAATTCGGTAGTATGACGATGTATATCCAGAGTGAGGTACAATGATCAAGAAGAGCAGATGAAGAAGAATAAAAGAAACATTGTTTCAGATAAGTTGAAGAACAGGTTAGGAAAGTACAAAATATAGAACCTTTAGAGTGTGTAACTCTCTATCAGATAAGCTGGAATGTAGAAATATAAGAAATTTAGGATAGCTACTAGGCAGCGCAATGAAAATGACCCACTGTGGTTGGTTTGACAGAGACACCAAAATTTTATTTCTTTTAAAAATACAGTGGTATAAAATACATATTATCAAAGAGTTCGCAACAAGTACCTTTATGGTGTGTAAGTCTATAGACCGGCGACTAGTGAGTCAAGATAGCTTGAAACGGAAATTTAATATATGGTAAAATTTTTGAAGATTGGCAATAAATCTGATGCAAATATTCTGGAGACGCACCAATTTAATGAGAAGTTCTTCAGATAGATTCGTGTAATAAATATCACCGTAGTTTTTAATTTATAATGTTAGCAAATGCAATAAGGAGACCTTAGTTAAGTATGCGATATATACTTTTTTCTAACGGCCTCAACCCGCTTTTTCCCAAAAAGGATTTAAAGGTTATTCTAAAGAAATATTGAGAGATTTGTAAATAAAGTATTATAATTTTCTTCATTTTCTATCCAAATTCATTATAAGCTAGCTTACGAAATATTACCGATGAATTTAGCAAGGTATCGGTGTCGGTAATTAGTTAATGTTCCAGCTCATCTTCGGTAATTTATTGAGACGGAGCACTCCCCCCTCTCAATAGCTCCCCCCATTTGTCAGGGACCAACTCTCGGGAATTGACGGCGGCGAAAAACTCAACCAAAATATTAATGCATTCCCGCCAAGGTAAGTATTGGCGCGAATATTATGAAGGTACGAATGATCTTGATACTTTTGATATTAATTATAGTCTATTGGTTGGTCGAGAATTTTTAATTAAAATCATATGTATATTTTAGAATAATGTTATTACAGTATCGCTGTTCGTTTCATCCTTCTTCTTTATTGTCACATATTATGAAAATTGTATCTGCTCTGTACGTCTATCTGGACGCGATCAATTGTTTTAACTAAATAAGGGAAGCATTGTGAAGGGTTTTGATGTAATTTGTCGTTGAATTTGTGAAGCTAATGATAGTTGAAAACCTTGAAAAGCCACTGTAAGTCTACAATATTTTTATAACGATATTCGATTCGGACATACTATAGGTAATGAACAAAGCCTAGGTAATATTGAAGTTGAAAAATTATAGTTAATTCGCTTTAGTTTCATTAGTATAAATTTCAAGAGATGGCGCAAGTTCCAAGGCAAACAACATCCACATTTCCATTATTAAAATTTAAAACCATAAAATTCTCACCATAACTTAACAGTCACAATTAATGAAACTTACTTAGAAATATATCAAAGAAGATTTATTAATATTAGGCGCTTATATTTAATAGTAATTCACATTAATTCAGCCGATTATAGAGACGCATTCTATGTGTTTATTTCATTGTCAGTTAAGGATGGAAGAATTTTTAAGAAGTACATAATATGTCAGAAAAACAAAGTATCAAATAAATATTTCCAAAATTTAACACGACTCGCTGAATAGTCTCACGGTGGATTAATCAAGGATTGTTCCGTTCCCACTCGGTGTGCGGTGAAAAAGTGTCACCATCAGTCGAGTCGGCGCCTCATCTCTAATAACTCGATGATGCATCGCTCGTGATCCTCACTTGTTTCGCAGTGTTATACGCTTTGTTTCTTTATTTGAATATTATTTGATCGTTCGTGAGCCAGTTTTTTAATAATCGATTAAAGATTATTAATTGATTAAGTACGACCATTACGAATATACTGATAAAAAAAAGACGGGCAAATCATATAGAAAAATAAAAAATAAATAATGGCGGTATACCGTATACAAATGCTAACAATGTTGTAACTGACCAGTGTAAAATTCTTTTTAGTGAATACTTATAATTTGTGGTATATCTTATAATTAAACGGAAAAGCTAGAGTGATTGCTTATTTTGATTGGTTTTGGCCATTTTAACTTAAAACTTAACTTTATCTATGGTTCTATACAAGAAAAGTTAAACATTAATCTTTATAATTTTTTAAAAATAAAAAGATTGCATAAAGTAATATATATAAGTATTGCAAATTCGATTAAAGTATTTATTAACTTATAGGTACATTGTCATAGTTGTGAAATATTGTGTTTGAATTTTTATTTTTATTTGGAATGCACATAATTAGTATTATAATAAAAAACGAAACATAAAATTTTATTGATTGGACTCTCAATACTTCGTAATTTGTAATTAAGTGTAAGCGATACTGTACTATTGTTTGCTATTCTAATAAATATTTTTAGTAGTGAACGACAATATTTTGTTTAAAAGGTACATACTAACAGCATAAGTGACAACTATATCTATGTACGTAATTAGCAATCAAAAGTTCATCTTTGAAGTAGCATTGAATATGAGACTGAAAATCGTTTTGTCGTAGGTAATCATATTTTAATCAGTGCATTCTAAAAAAAAAATTCACATATAACCTACTTTCAGATAATTTTTCTAGTGTTGTAAATATGTAGCAGCAGTCTCGCATCATAACCGTAATAATAAATAAACGCAGAAGCCTTATAAATTATGATCGCGTCGGCTCGCTGCTCATTTGCTGACGAAGTTCGAGCCCCGCGGGAGTTAGGCCAATCACGGCGAGATGTGAACTTATTATGGGAAAAGTACGGCCTGTACGTACATCGGATTGAATCGGTGTTGCAAACGTGACGCGGTGATTGTATAACGGCGAAATTAATAGCAATGACGAATCCAAATGTTCTAGAATGGAGACTTAAAACAGTTGAAGTGTGATAAGTGAAGAATCCTGATAGATGGTTAAGGTTAGGATATGACCCTCCACACTGGCCCAATGAGGATTTCAGAGTATCGAAGACTGCAAATGCCAATTAACGTGTCTTCTGAGGCGCGGAGTAGCTTGAGATAATAAGTTTTTGGTCACCCATCCCGTGACAGACCCTTTGTGACAGTGTTGTGTTTAACATGGCAATCGACGCATATTTTTTTACAAAATGACGAAGCTGAAAGTACCCTATACTAAGAAGAAACAACAAGAATCTCAAAAGGGGCCGTTTTCTTTTCCCTGTTTCGTATCTTATTATTAATTTAGGTATATCACTTAAAGAATTGAATTTATATCTTTTTATTCAAACATATTAAAATATCAAAAGAATCAAACCTTTATTTTTATTCATCTATTCATAAAATTCCTTCAAAGAGTATATAAGAAACTGGTAATTTTTAATGCAAATTGTAGTGTTTGTATTTTCTTTTTAATTCAAAATCAAACTTTACAGAGAAGAAAAGTCCCCTTCCTAAGTTAGTACGTTTCAGAAATAAATAAGTGGAGAGCGGTCTGAGGAAGATGTATGGTCTGACGGGGGAATACAATTCGGAGCATAGGTCGCGCCGTTAGTATAAATGTAAGTAAATTTGAATAAAACATGGCCCGTGTCGGACTTGAACCGCAGTTTTGCGGTTTTTTGCCACAATACAAGTACGTACTTATAGAACCTCGTTGTTATTTTAAAACATTATTTTTTTATCTTTAATACACTTTCAAAATCAAAAAGAAGATTATATGTCTGACTGAATTTTTATGTAGATTCATCCATTTCTCCGCGATTGTAGACCGATTTTCGTAATTAATTTTATGGGCCTGAGATTTCGGTTTACATTGATATTCCTGAAATTTTACTTGCTTAAGGGTTTTGTGTAGGATCTTAATGTTAACTTCGACTTCAATAGAAATTTCTTGAATAAAAAACACCTTTAAATTAAGTAATATTCTTTATGTATTGATAATTTATTATGCAATAGAGGTAGAATCTGACACTACCTATGATGCACAGATAATCAGAAATCTAACAAAATTATAAGAACGTTTGGAAATTTCCCAAAATATCGTTCGTGAACAATACGCTCAGGTAGGATGCAGGGGTCTCATAAATCGACACAGCCCACGAACTAGTATTAAAAGAGTCTTATAAGTCGACACGGTCCACGAACAATTATCCAAAGAGTCTTATAAATCAACACAGTCCACAAGCAACAATTAAAAGAGTCTTATAAGTTAACATGGTCCACAAACTACTATTAAAAGAGTCTTATACGTCAACATGAACGGTCCACTTCCCTATTTGGCCTATCAGTATACATGAATAAGAAATGTAGATTGATGTTTATTATACATTAAATTTCGTCCTCGCAAGGGGAACTTTAGCTATCCGTCGCTTACCCAAAAGGGTGTTAAAACAAATGTCACATGTTTATGGGATTTTCGTGTTATGTTAATGCGGCAACCAAATATCGCGGTTAAAAGCTGAAGTGTCTTAAATTTTAAACTCGCCAGGGATTTCGTCTTGAATGTATGTGACATAACGTTTAATTTTGCAACTAATACTTTCCAGATGGGGTTAGAGGAAATTGAAGACACGACTCTTATGTCAATGCTAAGCAGTGAAGCTTGACCGTTTTGAATATCTATATTGTTTTAGATTTTTATAATATACCCACATCCATTAACGTAGATTTTCTTGCTACCGATATTACAAGAAACCACGCGGGCCAGGTGCGGATTGGTGGGTGTTAACGATTAGAGATGAAGCCGGGCAACTGCATTACGTGCCTTTCGAAACACGGATTCCGCAACAACAACACAATCTAATGTAATATTTCTCTAAGGGTTTCAGTTTCTGGGGTAGTATCGTCACACCAAAAATATTATCATAGAGATATTTGCAGAACTTATCACATTTGTTTGTGTTAATTTGCTAACCCAACATGGAGGTCGCTGTAATTATTTATTTTTTTGCGCTACAAATGTATCTGTATTATAAACTTGCCATAAACAAAGTGGTAATTATGTTTACAAAAGATCAATATCTATATTAAATCTATACTAATATTATAAAGCTGAAGAGTTTGTTTGTTTGTTTGAACGCGCTAATCTCAGGAACTATAGTTCAAATTGAAAAAATTTTTTTGAGTTGAGTAGACCGAGGAAGGCTTTAGGCTATATAATATCACGCTGCGACTATTAGGAGTCGCTGGAAAACGCGGACGAAGTCGCTGACGGCCACTAGTATTTTATGTTTACAATAGAACATTATCTATAATAAATATCGTTTGTTTGTATGCATCGAATAAGCTTTGAAACTACTGAATTTAAAAATCCTTTCACATAAGAAGTCGCATTTTACGCGGGTGACAATGACAAAGGCGCGAAAAAAGTACCTAATCTATTTAAAAATTCGACTCAAAAACAATGAAAGACAAACTAAATTACTGTCCCTCCCATGCCAAACTAAGCTAAATGCTAACCCGATCAGGCATAATTTGTGACCAATTAGAATAATGGTCCGCAAGCTGTGATGTATGCACGACGTGTGCGGAACTACACTCATGTGGAGTAGACAATACGATATAAAGATTTTGAAAAAAAAAGTAGTTTTTTTTACCGTTCAAGATTACTCTTTCGGGCTTTTTTGTAAATTGTATATCCTAGGAAATCAGGTAGAAATTTTATCCCCAAAAAGGGGGGCCAATCAACTATTATCGAATATACCAAGATCCTAAAAATTAAGATCCCTAATAAAAGAAAAGTAGAATCTAGGTGGGCATGTCTGCTAAATAAGCTGGTGTAAAAGAGGCCTAATTTTTCCTATGTTAATAAGATATTCTGGTTTATTTTTATAAAAACTATATAATTGTTAAGCAAATTTTATCCAAACATCAATCATCTTCTAAAAGCTATTACGAGCCACGTATTATATGAACAAACTACGTGAGTACACACACATATTTTCTTCTTTAACCGACTTGAAAAAAGGCGGAGGTTCTCAATTCAACTGCAAGTTTTTTTGTTTGCTATATTATTGATCCGCCAACTGTGAATGAATTCAAGATTTTTTTATTCGATACTTGGTCCTAGGCCAACCAGGTCGAACTGGTCCCTTGATGATAGTGGTCCCATTAAAAATTTATTCAAATCGAATAATTAGTTTTCTCTTTATAACAAACAAAATATGATTTTCATTAGATATCACTAAAATATTTTGATGACATGTTAATATCAGAGAAAACAACAAAAGATTACGTACTTTCTTTTATTCAAAATCCAAAAGGAGGAATTTCTATGTTCAACTGATTTGTATACTTTTTATGCGAGTAGGTATAGTTACAGATTTTTTGTAGTTAAAAAATTTTGTTATGTTAATATAATTTCTTCTATAAATATAATTAATATTTTAGTGATAGCTATACAAAATATATAAATATAGTACCAAAAAAAAACATTAAAATCAGGCGGTAAAACTGTAGAAAACCTCTGCCCGACTTCAATGTTTCTTAAAAAATGAAACCGCATTTAATATAAGTATAATTTTTCACTTTATTAAAGTTTAAAGACGGTTTTATGTTTTGAAAAAAAAAAAGAAAATATTCTTATCGGCTCAATAGCATTCGCAGTACTTTAATAAATGTTTGGGGCACCGTTTGTCCAGTGGTGGAACGTCAATGTCGCCAATTGTACTATCCGGTTATGTATTAATGGCGACTAATGTAGACTGCATTCGACTGTACTTGTGAATGTATTCACATTGTTTTAAGTTTAGTACATACATACATGTAACAGTAAAATATTTATTAAATAGAACTTAAAAAACTGAAATGTAAATACCATATATGAAAAGCTCGTGTCACGATGTAAGACATAGATAAACTACGAAACTTTAGAACTGATTTTCGTTTACACACCACACCACCAGCCCTTTTACGTCCCCACTGCAGGGGCTCAGGCCTTCCTTATGGATGGTTAAGGAGGATGGGCCATGACCCTCCACGCTGGCCCAATGCGGATTGGAGGGTATTAACGACTGCAAATGCAGCCGGGACCAACGGCTTAACGTGCCTTCCGAAGCACGGAGTAGCTCGAGATAATAATTTTTTGGTCACCCATCCCGTGACCGACCCTAGCGAAAGTTGCTTAACGACTACGATCGCGGGCCGCGGCGCTTATCCACTACGCCACCGAGCTGCTACTTTCGTTTAATTTCCCATATATCTGAAATTTGCGATAATTGTACTTACAGTATATATATTCTGATATAAGATCATATGAAACAGAGAGACTTTTTTATCTGCGGAATGGTCCTTTGGGATATTTTACATTGAAATTTACGCATCTAATTTTATGTCGATTTAGATAATAATACTTGTAATATTATTACTTGTATCATTATCTTTGGAACCAAATCCATTGTGGTTATTGTTTGCTTTTAATAATAAAATCCATTTATGAAAGATCTTACAGGATCAGTTTTTGCACTAAATAAATGAAGAAACATGTTTGTTTATAGTAATTAATATAATTCAGTTATAATCAATATTATTACCAGTTTAACGAACTTACCTTCAAGTCTATATATATATATATGCTATATGTAAGACTAAAACTATACTAGATAAAAAGTATTAATTTCTATCACTGAAGATTATTTCTATCATTGGACATTATTATTTCTTACTGCCTCATATTTAAATCACACATTTCCAAACTCAGTCTATCTGGACAGGCTAGTGTCAGGGAGACTGTCCCGTCATGTCATGGGACACTGTCCTACATGTCCCGGTAATTAGATTAGCTAGGCTTTGTGTATGAACTGACGCTGTTGCCCGATTATTATCCCTTCCCAGGTATATAAATTAAAAATGGCTGGATCTGTTGGATTTTCTGCTCCCGGAATAGTATAACTGATGAAAAATTTGCAAAATTTATAAAAGATATTTAGATTACAGAATATATATTACAGTTGTCATGGTGTGTGCAAAGATAATTAAGGCAAAATTTGGCATATGAATAATTGTTACGTCTTATTAAAAGGAGAATACAATCAAGAATATAAGTTTCTAGAAATAAAAGAAAGACTATACGCAAGTTAGCAGTTTATTACTTTAAGGCAGTACAATGTTAGTGTCAGATAGTTTAGTTAAAACCTCAAGAATAAGTTATGATTATAAAATCCATTAAAAAAAAAGAGTTTTCTTAACATTTATAATTATAAAATCCATTGAAAAAAAAAAGACTTAAAAAGTTGTGGAATAATAAATCTATGTTAGATTATTATATTGGATAAATTTTGTAATCACTATGCTATAATTTAATGAGAAGCGCCTCAAATGAGAAACGCCACCAGCACAAGGTACAGGAATTTTTTACATTTTGAAAACTATATTCCAATAGACTAAAGATTATTCCTATGACGTGTATGTATTTTATTTAATTTTTAAAATCTGTCTTTAACACGTTGCTTGTATGAAATTGTTGTCTATGCGACAACTACTATGTGTCTAAATTAACGAAGCATGTTAAATGGGTCTCAGGAGAATACGTAAGACGATTGTATTCTGTCTTTGATTTATAGACATTTAACCCGAATATGTTTACTAAGTAATAGTAAATTTACGTATTTATTAAATAAAATTCAAAGGTAAAGTTTTTGTACGTATTTTACAGTGTGTATTATTTATATGTCTCATTTGCGTCAAACCTTTATTGCCTGCCTCCCCGCACGACCCCCTCACTTGCTATCGTCTTTTACATAAATTACTGAATGTGCATTTGTATATATATACCTACTTACATAACCAATAAATACTGGATTAAAGTATACTATTCGATAATGAGCCTATAAATAAGTTTGATAAAGTCGAGTTCCACCGCATTATTATTTACCGCGCGGATCGCAGCAAACGGGTCGCTCGTTTTCGCGATTGGCGGCAATTTGTTGTCGATATTTATGACCGTTTTGTGTCATTGATGTATAAAATGATAGTGCCTATGTAAGATATAAAAATTTAGTAACACGTAATGTAGAGTTTTTAACTTAATAAGAGACTCATTCATTTAAAATATATGATCTTTATAAATTTTTTCATTTTCCCTAAAATAAAGTCATAAGGCGAGATGTAAAATGTAAAAATCCATTTGTTAGAAATAGCCAAAAACAATGCGCTATTTTCTTTTAGGCAGTCGTGTAAAAGTTTAATAGTGAATTTCGTTATTAAGTAATATTCACATTTTATCATCATCTACCAAAAATAAAATAAAAATTGTTTAATTAAATTTGTTTATTTGTATAAAAACCTTTTTAATTACCCTATCTATAAAAAAAACCGCATCAAAATCCGTTGCGTAGTTTTAAAGATTTAAGCATACATAGGGACAGAGAAAGCGACTTTGTTTGATACCATGTAGTGAAGCCGGGTGCTGGCCTAAGAGTAGCACCCCCCCATATCCTCCCGTGGGTGTCGTAGGAGCCGACAGAGGGATTATACATATATTACAGCGCCTCCCGGTATCACCTACCACCACCTACTGCGATCCCCAAGTCGCCTGCCAAGCGTGGGTATTATGCCCCCCCCCCCTCATGATGGACGACAATGATGCACGGCCCCCAGTCCTCGGCAACCCCTCTATTCCTGTCTCTGGTAGCGGGACAGGTAACGGAGGGGCAGGGGGTGCTAAGAATCCCCGGCAGATTCGGCGCTACCAACACAAACGGACTCTGGCCCTGGCAACATACAATGTCCGCACAGTGAGGACTGACGTGAAGTTATTAGAGCTGGAGGAAGAATTGAGCAAGTTGCGATGGGATATAGTGGGATTATCCGAAATCCGAAGAGAGGGCCAGTATACGGTAATCCTTGAATCCGGTAACATGCTCTTCTTCCGGGAAGGACATCAAAAATCTTAAGGTGGTGTTGGGTTTCTCGTCCACAAGTCCCTCGTGAACAACGTGGTGAAGATCGATAGTGTGTCGAGCAGAGTGGCGTACCTTATACTCAGAATCACCGAAAGGTATTCGCTGAAGGTCATACAGGTTTACGCCCCGACCTCCTCACCCTCCGACGATGAGGTACTTTTGTACACATCAACACAACAACCCGTTGAAAGCAATGCTCAAGACACCAGAGCAAAGCTGACCCGACATTACACCGAGGATATCCCAGATATCAGCCTGTACGAGATTAGAATGGCACTTAAACAGCTCAAGAACAACAAGGCACCGGGGGATGACGGAATCACTATTGAACTTTTGCGAGCGGGTGGAAAACCGGTACTCTTAGTCCTCCAGAAATTGTTCAATTCCGTCATTCTCGAGGGTACGACGCCAGAAGCGTGGCACAGAAGCGTGGTTGTGCTCTTCTTCAAAAAAGGTGACAAGACCTTGTTGAAGAATTATAGACCAATCTCGCTTTTGAGCCACGTTCATAATCTGTTTTCGAGGGTCATTACGAATCGTCTCGAACGCCGGTTTGCTGACTTCCAGCCTCCCGAACAAGCCGGTTTCCGAAAAAGCTTTAGCACCATAGACCACATACATACGCTGCGGCAGATTATACAGAAGACCGAGGAGTATAATCTCCCACTTTGCTTAGCGTTTGTGGACTATGAGAAAGCCTTCGATTCAATCGAAACCTGGGCAGTACTGCAGTCCCTCCAGCGATGCCAAATCGACTACAGGTATGTCGAAGTGTTGAAGCGTTTGTATAGCAACGCCACAATGTCGATTCGCTACCAGGAAGAGAGCACGAAACCAATCCAATTGCGCAGCGGCGTGAGACAGGGAGATGTCATTTCTCCGAAACTGTTCACGAATGCATTGGAGGACGTCTTCAAGCTCTTGGAATGGGACGAATACGGCATCTAATACATCACTCACCTTCGTTTCGCCGATGATATAGTCATCTTGGCAAGATCGATGGAGCACATCAGTACAATGCTCAACGACCCGAGTATCGTTTCCAAACAGGTGGGTCTTAAAATGAACATGAACAAGACGAAAATCATGTCGAATATCCATGTTGCACCCGTACCGGTGGTGATTGGAACTGATACTCTCGAAGTTGTCGATCACTACGTGTACCTACAGACGATCCAGTTAGGTAGATCCAATTTCGACAAAGAGGTCGCTCGAAGAATCCAACTCGGCTGGGCAGCGTTCGGGAAGCTACGCGATATCTTCACGTCCAAATTGCCTACAGTGCCTAAAGACGAAGGTGTATAACCAATGTGTGTTGCCAGTGATGACCTATGGCACTGAAACGTGGTCCTTAGCTGCTGGCCTCTTAGAGAAGCTCAGAGTCGCTCAGCGAGGCATGGAGAGAGCTATGTTAGGGGTTTCTTTGCGTGATAGGATCCGAAACGTGGATATCCGACAAAGAACTAGAGTGACCGACATAGCTCGCAAAGTTTGTAAGCTGAAGTGGCAGTGGGCAGGCCACATCGCTCGACGAACCCATAACCGATGGGGACGAAAGGTTCTCGAGTGGAGACCACGAACCGGAAGACGCAGCGTGGGTCGACCCCCGACTAGATGGACGGACTACATCGTCCGAGCTGCGAGCGGCCGCTGGATGCAACTGGCGCAATGTCGTCCGTCGTGGCGTTCAAAGGCCTATGTTCAGCAGTGGACGTCTTCCGGCTGATGATGATGTAGTGAAGGATAATGCCCGTTTTCACAAAACTTAGGAGTCGCCCAAATCTATCACCTATGGGTGTTAATTTCTGTGCTTAGCAAAGAGATTAATGTTTTGCACCTAAATAAAAAATAGAATAATAAATAAAATAGGAACAGATTATTATTAATTTTCCTTTTTGATTTTCTAGTTTGTAATTTATTTTCAATTTGTCTTTCGTTTAAGAGACAAACTTTAAATACCATTCTACATTACCACGTGTCCACATTTTTTGGTTGTAGTCTAGACCTAAATTATAATATTGTCATATATGATGACTGTTGCCCCACATTGGGCGCCAGTTGTGAAAAGTTTGGTGTTTCGTTGTAGATATTAAATGAAACAGCTGACTAGGCTTGATGAGTTGGTATATTCAAGGATAAACAAAAAATAATATAAAACAGATCGTATGGATTCCGAAATTTATGATGGTATAACTAGGTAGTTAAATAAAACAATTAAATACCTTGGGCTTTATAAAAGGTAGAACTTAGTAGATACTTTATGTACATATACGTTTACTTGTTTCGTTACTAATTTTATATTTGATTTTGATTAAATTACATAACATGTTCTAACCAGATAAATTTTTCATGAACTGACATTCAGAAAGACCATATTGTGTTACTTAAAATTTTGAAATTACGAAATGGGAAAAAAAGACGAAATGTTAAAGACCCTAGGACAAAATTAACGGTATGTTACGACGCACCGTTACAATCTGTTTTTTATTCCTGTAAACAAATAAATATATTAAAAGAACTATGATAAATTAATGGAAGATCCAATTTATTTTATTTTGTAAGGGTATTGCAATGTCATGGTAAGTACTCATTATTGCATACAATTTATGCTTGCGTAATTAAGTGGATCATGTTGATTTTATCCAAACAAAATACTATATTTGTATAGGTTTTTTAACATGATAAATTCATGTTTGTCTATGTAAATTTAAATTAAATTCATATGCTTTTAAATATGTTACTTTAAAATGACAATAAATCATTATTTTGAAACGTAATTATATTTTATATACAGATTTAAATGAAAATGCTGATGTACAAATTTTCTCAACCATATATTCAAAAGCTTCTATTAGAGAGAGATAACTATAGAATAAAAAAGGAGTCGGGCAAAAAAAAGATAAGACAGCATTCTCTGGTTATCTATTAAAGTTTTATGTTAATCTAAAGTTATCAAGATTGCCTTTTGTGTACAAATAAGTCTCTTAAATAAATAAACACAAGCAAAACACTGATACTAACGAAATCAGTAGAAACACAATTTACACATCGTATAAAAGAACAAGCTTGTTTAAAAGACGCGCTTAAATTCACCGAAACCACGTTCACGACAAATTTCAAAGCGGAAGAAAAAAATTATGCATGAGGCAATGTTATTCAATGAGGTGTACAGAATACCAGCAAACACCCCCGCACGGCCGTGAATATTTCAGTGGCGTCGTGTCTCAGTGAAAATTCATTATGGCGGAAAAAGTCGGGCGTTTTGTTTAAACGCAAAATCGCTGTAAACTTGCTTTTGTAACGAGCTATGCATTTTAAATGAAGTAAATCGACTTCCCTTGGTTTTTTCTTGTATAATTTGTTGGATGTTATTAAAGGACTATACGAATTTAGGCGTAACCTATGAATTATGTCTCCCGATTGGTCGAAGCTATCGGATTTCCCCTGTAGATGAAATATAAATAATGAGACTCACTCAGCATATTTGTTGTCAAGAATATTATTTCACGTTTATAATTTTAATTCTCTCCAAAATTTTCAGAGTTCTAATTATGTTACAAAAGAAAATTACTGGAAAACAATTTACATCTTAATATACAAAATTTTACTGTAGTATTCGTCAGCAGCCAAATAGTTATTACGCAACTCTGGTGTATGAAACAAAATATAATATCCAAAATCCGTCTTCAGTCGTAATCTACGCAAAACAGATTATCCTGTCTGGTCAGTCCGGCTCCGTCTGGGTATGTCCCCAAAGGCGGGCCCGCCGAAGTACGCAACTGTCCCTTCACTTATCTATACCGGACAATATGGCGGCTTAAAAGCTTTCTCTATTGTCTTCCTGAAGTTAATTAATGTTTTGACCACATACGTAATATATTTTACTTTAGGCTAGGTAATATTAAAATTAATGGAAAATATAATTCTTTGGAATGAAACATAACGGATAAATGGTATTAATCAAATATTTCATAAAATCATCATATTCAATAGAGCTATTGTTTAACGAGTATTCAGAGTGCTCAGTTTCCCTTAAAACTAAATTTAGCATATTTTCGAAACACTATTATGACTCAACTGTATTTTATTTTTCTAAATGTTTCAATTATACGAACATTTGTCAATACTGCTTATGATTAAATAATCTGCAGAGAAACAATTACGTTCTTAAATTATCCGATATTGTTTTCGGAATGTTGATTAATCTTCTCTCATCACACAAAATATTAAATAACACTTCGTCTATTACTTTGAACGCGATTCATTCATTGAAATAGAACTCAAAACAATGCGTAGAAAGCTAATAATAAGTAGTCTGAGGCACATTTAATTTTATATTGGAAGTATACAGTAAATAATATTTCATCTGATCTATTGGTATTATATCAGATAGTAGTTTGTATATTGTTTATTACTTAGCTTTGAAGGATCAACCGGAAAGTACTGTGTAGGCAGCCACAGAAAGCTCGTATTGCGATCCTTTACTATTAACCCACAAAGCAATTCAAATACCAGCCAACTAATATCCAAGTGTAATACTTAAGTTGTTTTATGTCAAAATATTGATCGCAATCTTCTAGAGTTTAACTGCGACTAGTGATGTGCTAACTCGTAATAAACAGGACTCGAGTTAGATTTCTCATAATTCGAGTTAAACTATAATTAACTTGAGTTAATCGAATAAAACTGAGCAAATAATTTATTTCGTTCTTGCCGATTTAATGATCAAATGTAATCTTCTTTCAACCGAACTAGCAAGTTAGAGTTTACCTCAATCTTTTTTGATGTGACCTAACCTCCAATACAGTCCTTGAATTATTAATTATGTTTGATGCAGACAACGTCTGGTTTAAATTATTCGTTTCTACATCTACATGTGGGTGCTTCTTTTTTACGTGTATTATAAATAAAGTGGTAATATTCCCAATAAATTTAAATGAATCTGAACATGTTTACACTTACCATATCTATATCCTAAATAATAGATTTCCTTTTAAGTTATGCCTTTTGTTAATAGTACTTAATAACAACAGTAATAATAGAATACAGGTAACTCCAGACCAAAATAACCTCAAATTTTCAAGCTTTAGACATTAAAATTTGCATGGAATATTATGATACTTGTAGGTAATGAACATGGTCATAAATAATCGACAAACTTAGCTCCATTTCACTGTCATACGATCTATGGCAAGTGGGAGGGAGTTTCGAAACTCAACTTAGAGGAAATTCAACTCAAGTTAACTCGAACTACGTCACTTACTGCAGTTTTATTCCATGTCTCAAGTTTATTCTCCATTTGTGTCAATTTTCATCCAAATAAGTTTATGCTGAAAGCACAAAATAAAGATGTGACATCTCTCTTTATTATTTTTGCACAGCGTTAACGTTTCCTTAGTAAGAGCTTCTGTTACTGATTTATCTAGTACCTTAAAAGCTTCCGGTTTCATCTCCGGAAGACATTTGCAAACCTCGATACGTATTAACTGAGTGATATTGAAGCTAAATTTACGTGACGTCATATCAATTCCATTGACTGAATAATTTCTTAATAATTAGGACTTTAGTTTTATCATGTGAAGCTTATGCAAAAATAAAGAGTAATAATACTACTTAGTATTTAAATTAATACTGAAACTTTTTGAGTTTGTTGTAGGCTAGGATTAGTGCTGTGTTGACGACAGCTTTGTCAGCCACCTTAGATAAGTAGTTTTTATATTTTTTAATTTAAATTTAATATGCCATTAGTCACTTTATTGTTTACTATTCTTGCTGTCTATCTAGTGTTTATACTTTTTTTTTAATATATCGTTTTCAGTCTATTTTCCTTTTTAATTTACTACTGTCCACGCTCTTTCTGTCGACTGAAAACTTTTCTCAATCAACTGTGAAATGTATCAATTTGTCGCAATTACGTTCAAATATTACGAGCCTGGGCCTGTCCAATTTGGATCATTATTGGCCAATTTGGCAGATTATTGGGTAAATTTCGTACTTAAACGTACCTGGTGGATAGTTTTAATGTTTATCTCGTGGGAATATTATGCGTAATATTCTATTTAATGATACAAAGCGGTTCACTCGGCTTCATTTAACGTATCCGAGGCGTATCGGGAATATATGCGGAATAGTAATAACAAAATTGCTAGCAAATTAATTTAACTAAATTAGGAAAACGTTATGATTTATTTCAGAAGTTTAAGTTGGTGCTAGTTCTTTATAAAGCCAATTATTATTGTAGCCTTTATAAAGCTCGTTTCTGGCACGTTTAAGTCTTCTCCAAAATCTTCCGCTCCTAGCGGTTCTGGGAGCTCATTTACTTTTTTATTTTTTTTAACTCAGTCTCTACTGCTCAGCTTTCTGTAGATGGCTCCCCCTCCATTCGAGCATTGTGCCCTACCCGCTTCCACCCAGTACCACTAACATCTGATAATTCTATCGAAATGTCCCGCTATTTAGTCTTAGAGCCAATCGGTTAGTAGCTATTCATAGGTAGTGTTAGAGTTCTTCATATAATGCATGAGGATATTTAACATTTTGCAATTGTATGATTTTGTTACAGTTTATGTCATCATCATCATCATCATCAGCCCTTTTTACGTCCCCACTGCAGGGGCTCAGGCCTTCCTAATGGATGGTTAAGGAGGTTTATGTATTGTTTTTTATTTCATTAGCACTATAGTTAAATACGGGATTACTACCATGTAACTTATATTTCTCGAGTTCTCTGGAGTCGTATAAAGCACAGCTCGCATTCCCGTACTCGACAATCATTCTAAAGTTTATGTATAAACATTTTTTTTATTATATTCAAAAACCACTATAAAGTATATTTATGAATAAAGTAATTTGGATTGCTGCCAATTTAGTTGAAACTACATGTTAAACTGATTAATGTAAAAGCCTTCTAGATATCGAAAAACAATTCCAAATGACAACTAGATAACAATAAAAATAATGTTTCCCAATATAGAATATGTACTTCATAACTTTCTTTTGATAATATCATATATAATAATTTTGGAACGTAATTAAGAACGAATAAAGAGTACCTTTTATGACAAATAGAGGTTGCATACTTATATCATACCAACCTTACTTTTACCCCCATCGGAATCGGAACTTTTTGGTCTTTATTAGTGAAGCCAACAACTATAACTAATCTAATATCATGTCGGATCATATCCTGAGGGAACGCCGGGAATAAGGATCAAAGTTGTCTCTAACACTATTAAGGGGACAGATTAGATTCGGCCAGGAGTAGCCCCATTTTACCTGCCTCTGATTGCTATTAATTTGACTGATAACTTTTGGATTAATAATTTTAGGACTAATTTCCTTAGTAAATAGTTTTAGTTTAGGAAAGATAATGTCCTATTGACAAGTAAATTATGACAAAAGAAAGAATGTTATATGCAATAAGGAAGCAGCATGAGTAAGCCCATCGTTTTAAAATGTTTAAATATTATAATTTCAACTAGGATATGTTAGAATAGTGATGATGACTCGGTTAAAAAAACTATTTAGTCCATCAGCCCGATAATGATAAAACATTAATTACGTATTGTAACAAGATATAATTTAACAAGAAATGGCTTTAGATAATAGGCATTAAAGTTCTCGCTAGCTACCTGACAGTTTTATATAAATTGTACAAAAGCGTGACGTCATACGACATTGCAACTCAATGCCGCCGTAATTTATTGTTGTTTGATATTCTTCAATAATATACGTGACGAAGAAATAAACTATCGAGTTGATAAATAATTTGTCGTTTTCCCTATCGCAGTATCACAATCGATAAATCAGCAATAACCTATTATAAGTAATGATATTAATATTGATTTATATCAAAAATCTTTTCCTTTTTTATTATCTATTTTAAACAGGATTTAAATCTACATTCGAAACGGATCTTTTACAGATTATACTTATTGCCACTAGTATTGGTAAAGGCAATATGGCGAATTCCAAAACACCACAATATTCCCATAAAATATTGATGGCACGAATATCGAATCATAACATGCGTACGTAATTACATTTGCCTCTCGTTATATCTCCTTAAACATTTAAAGACGACCAGACTAAAGGATGCAAGATGGGGCTCCAAATTGGATATTCCTATGAATTTTATAAAGACACTCACTTAAGGTTAGGATGGCACGTTATTCGTATCTGTTTTGTATTGGTTATTTTTTGTATTGATGGTTTGAATATTATATAAGGAAATTGAGGATTATCTTCTTCATTTATGAAGTTTACAGGTAAGAAAAATTATTTGCACCCGTTTAAAAGACGCCCTGAGTGTTATGTACAATATGGTATAAAACTATGCTCATTCAGAAATAATATTTTTGTATCGGAAATACGATTAAATATTAGTCTAGTTAAGCGCGGTCGCTGTCGAAATTTCAGATACAAATCAGCTAACAATAGTTTTAGTATAAAAACTTTTCACTCTGAAAACTCACATGTGTTTTGAGAGTGACATCACCTATTTAAGTGAGAATTTTTGACCTGTTTAAGTGAGAAATTCTTATGATTTATCGCCGTATTAGTAAAGAATTCTGCTAAAAATATCACGGTACTGAATATTCGTTATTTTAAATTTACATCATGAAGGCATATTTACTGAATATCGTTGCTAGATGGTTCGTTGCATGTAAGTGTACCACTCCTTGGGGAGAAGATTTGAGGTAGCCAGTAGGCAACCAGCTTGTTAACTCGTCTCATATATTATGAAGCTCTGTCAAATGTATCTCAATGTCCTATTACAGGATGTTGTAAAATTAACTCTTTTTGCAATTTAATCACTACCTATTAGATAAATAAAAGTTGGTTAGTTTTTATATACTTTTATGTAACTAGCAATGTATACAACATGTATGTACTTCAAATCTATAACGTATGTACGGTGACCGTTATTCGATTATGTCTCATTATAGTCTCTCATACGGGTTTAATAAAGATGACAATGAATGGTTACCTAAGTTACATCATTGCTGACGCCTCAAGATGGTGGATGACAAATGGATGCCTAGAAAAGTCACCGAATAAAATTAACAAATTTTAAGAGTTATAAAGATATTTACTGATCCTACACAAGCTTTGCCTGAATAACCAGAGCCGTAACAGGATAATCTGCATGTTACGGCTTATGCTGAGCTCGATCCAGCAGCGCTCTTAAATAAATGTACTTTATTTTACGCTACCATTGTATGCGACTAATGATACGTCCATTTTCTGATATTATTAAAATTGTATTAAAATTGTATATTGATTCGTCAATTTAATGTATGACTAGGTAACTGGCATATTAATCGGTTATCGCAAAAAAAATAGTAGATTTGTTATTTTCCAATAAAACTCTTCTGTATGAAATAAAACAGGAAGAAAAAAGCAGCATTTAGTGAGTTTCTTGCTAGTTCTTCTCAGTATAAGGTCTCCCGCCGTAGATTCGCGAACCGATGGCGTAGCTTTCGACATTTACGAGTTGTTATAGTCTAGACTGAATAAATGAAATGGAATCTGAATACAATTTTAATGTGAACTAATCAATGGTAAGAAAAAAATATCTCTACTATATTTTGTGATCACCCTATATTGTGGTGGAGGTAAAATAAAGGCTCGCGGATGTCGCAGGCCTCAGGGACGCGGGTACTTATTTAACTTGGAGCTGAACTATCTCTAGTCTAATATTTGCATGTCGACCAAGCGGAGTCATGTCTACATTATTTAGTTGTATGTTGACTGTTTCCATTCTGTGGTAATAGTGTAAGTTTCTTTTTAAATTCGGAGTATCTCCTACATTATAAAACATTGCTTAACATGATAGTATTATTTAAATGGCTAACAACAATGGTGATTCGCGCACGAGTTCAAAAAATAAAACCTATTAAAATATGATTGATATTTTTTGTTTTTTTTTTTTTTTAACGGAAGCTATTCCTTGATCATAAAAATATGTTTATTATGTTAAATTATGTACAATGAGAGTGTACAGCACCACAACAAACCTAACTTGGTTTAAGGTTGCAAAGAATGTTGTATTTAAGTTTTCATTTTATATTGCAATAAATAAATAAAAATGTTAGAGAATATGCAATGGTTCATTTATTGTTGGAATATCTTTTTGTTACATGACGTTGACGTAACTTTGAGGTCAAGCGACTAGCACGCCATCGGGGATGGGTTCGATTGTCGGTCGGGTCAACGTAAGAAAAATATAATTTCTCTATATTATTTTGGATCTGTTGGTCTGTGTTCCATAACACGAACATTTAGGATCCTTAATTAATTTGGAATCTGAGCAATATAAGCGATGTTGTCAAATATTAATATATTTAAATCTAACAATTTATAATTTTGTTGCAATTTGTTATAGAAGGACATACATATGTTAGAAAAAATATCAATCTAGCAGCAATTACACAAATAATGACTGCTGGAGCACTTGTAGGTGAATGAAATGTTTTTTTTTTTCATTTCAGATGTAAAAATAAATATCTTGTATATTTATTAAACAACATCTCATACATTGCTCAGATTCCAAGATGAATAGCTGAAGCCCCCGTATTATAGAGTATCTGAGACAACGAAGGTACCACAACACCCAGACCCAGATATAGAAAAGTTCATTTTCTATATTGACCCGACCGGGAATCGACGACGGAAATGTTCCTAATTAGTCTAAGCAATTATTGAAATTTACTCATTTACAGTGAAAGTAATGGCGACTATTTAATACTAATACTACGAAAGATCGTTAAATGAATCTGATTTTTTCAAATTATTTTCTTAAATTAATTAATAAAGAAAATAACATTGGCTTAATAAAAAAAATTGTACCATATAGTGTAATGGGACAAAAATACTTTTTAGCAATATAAGGAGATTGAAGTTTAATAAAGATTACAGGTTTATGGCCTTACCTTTAATTTTCATCGAGAACTTTCTTTGTACTCAAGCTCTCCTTTTTAAGCACAAAAGAAATTTTAAACATTTAATTATGAACCTTCAGATTCACAATGAAAAAAGAAATCCTATTCATCACCGCAACGCTTTTACGGTAGAGAATGTGCGTGGGTGGATGATTTGTCAAAATAAATTAACCATAAGACAGTCGGCGGCGAGTCGTCACAGCTAACTCAAATATTTACGCAGGTTGGGGTCGAATCAGCCGCACGGATACCACTAAGGTAACTCATATTCAACGAGCTACAAAAATTCAGGTATTCAGGTATCATTCATACCTTTGTTCGGCATTATTTTGCGAGAACGTGTAATTTTGTTAAAAAAGACGATCGCATAAAACCAATTTTTTGTTAATTATGTCGCTTAACTCAATAGGTTTAAAGACGTTTATATTTTTGAATATACTTCAGTCGTTTCAGATCTTTTCCATGTTCTGTTCAATAATTTTTAAATGTACAGGTTGCGAGGAAATATAATAAGAATATTTTGTTATCTAAATTACAAATGAAATCTCTTCTTACTTTGTTTACTAAGATAAAAAATAATTAGTAGTTAAACATAATGATAAAAGCTTTAAAATCACAATTGACTATATGACAAAGCATTCCGATATAGACGCTTGAAACGAAATACGTTATTTCTTGTACCGCACTATAAAGGTGGCTAAATCTCCAGTGATTTGAACCCACAATCCATCATCGTGCGTCCGTCGGCGTAATAATAGCTGAATATCAAATACAAGGAATAGCCGAAAAGAAAAACAAACCTCAAACATGTAAAGATCTTTTTCTATTGTACAATTGGAGGTAACGTAACTTATATAGGAGATGAAACATTTATTGAATACAAATAACAAATAAGATGGTTTTAATATAATATGCTACTTAAAACTAATAATTACAAGTGATCTTACTCTAGATATTTATATATTAACGAAAACCATATCGGAAACCGTTGCGTGGTTTAGGACGAGTTTCAAAGCTTATGAAATAAAGGACATGAAATTATAATTTCTTTATACCAAAAAGTAACAACACACAATATAATTAAGTTACAATACACACAAACACACACGCATACACACACTCACACAGTGACATTTATATGAACTATTTGATTTTAAGTTAAATTAAAATCAAGTAGTTTATATAAATGTCACTGTGTGAGTTGATTTAATGATAACTTGTAACTCTTAATCATGATGTAATTAATAAAAAAAAAATTAAGTAATTTAGATTTATAATCATTATTTGTGTCCGAATACCTAAATATCGAATATATTAAAAGGGACCGAATTCCTAAATATAAATTATTTTTAAAATCCGTTGGAGTCAGTTGTGACACTTCTTGTATAACGATTGTCTTTATAACACACTTAATTATTAAGACCGAATAACCAAAAGAAACCTGTAATTCGTTTTTCAACTTACTTGCCGAAATAACATAATTTGTCAAAGCGTATATCGGATGCGCGTGCGTTTAATTTTCATTAGTGCGCCATCAAAATAAACAGGAGCAGTGTTCCGCTCCGATGGTTTGTATTTTAACGCGTTCTTGTTCTCTGGCTCATAATATATGGCCCATCCATTAGTCAGCTATAAAATATTGTGCAATCTCTAAGTGAGATGTAGATTTAAAACCAAATGGGATCGTTCAATTTGTTTTCCTATAGTATGTAGTGTTAGAAGTGAGAAACAAAATAATAGCACTATTGTACGAGTATATTATAATACTATTAATGTCCCTATGCTGGCGTACAAGCCTTCCGTATGGATTGAATCGAATCAAATCAAAAAAGGGGAACTGCAGATGCAACCGATGGTGACGTCTTAACGTGCCTTCCGAAGCACGGACGAACTCGAGATAATACATAATTGGACACGCATCTAATGACCAGCGCTTGCGATAACCACAGTGCCATCGACCTTTTAAAAAAACACCATTAAATATTATTGCTTATTCCACCGGAACTGGCGGTAAAGACGTGATTGCTTAAAATATGCTTTTATTTCTCAAGATTCATTAAGTTTTCCGAGAAATAAAAGCTCTGAACTTTAAGCAATCACGTCGATACACGACAGTTCCCGCAGAAAATGCCAATAAAAGAATAACAATCAATAATAAGAATCAACACTTTTATTAATTAAAACGTAGAATCAATTAGAAGTAGCTGATACCCTGTCGGCTTTTTTAAAACAGGGTGCTCATTCATGTAGTCAGATACTGTTATATTTTTAGTCTCTTCAAGTCTAATCTTGAATGTATTTTTCCTTTTCTCTTCTTCAACTGTTTTCCAAGGCTCGCTGGATTTTCTAAGCCACTCAAGGTCTTTATGAATATTTTCTGAAAATATAATATGATTCATGAACTTGGCAGCGACAGATTAATGCCTAATGTGCCTGAAGTGGGAAATGGTAGCAAATATCTATACATATAATGAAATCGTAGGAAAGTCAAAACTGTACATTGAATATTTTGTAAAAAGAATACTTGAGGTGTGATCTACAATCGATATCGAAGCCAAAAATATAGTTTTTAGAATTTTTGTCTGTCTGTTTGTATGTTCGGGCTAAACTCAAAAAGAACTGCATGGAATTACTTAAAATTTTGCATGAATATTACTATGAGGTTGGGTCAACACATAGGCTACGAAAGCCACGCGGACGAAGTTGCGGGCAAAAGCCCTATATATAATTAAAAGTATGTAAATCAAACTCTTACTTGTGATTGATTGGATTGATTGTCGTTCTCAGAATCCATCAAGGTCTTCCAATTGTTTAAATTTTTAATAAAATTTACTCTATGTCCAACTGGTGGTATGAGCTTCTTAATAATATGCGAGTCCAACAGCATTAAGCAGTCCATCATAATGTGGTTTTCTGAAATTAAAAATACATAATAATAAAAAAAATATATAGATCAGTCAGCCCGGTACCTAATATCTAAAAAAGAGGTAAGGATTTACTTTTATATCCCAGTCCCACCTACATCTCACAACATAACATTTTGTATATTTACAAAGTTATGTACTCATACGCAGCTCTGGGAGAAAAAGATAAACAGCTGCCATCATTCCCGTGCAAGATCCAAAATCAGAGTATCAGACTGAAGGGAAAGGACATTTTAAAGTACTCTATTGAGGCGACGGGCTGATGAGCACTTGTCATATCACTACTTAGTAACACAATAAAAACATCTAGCTCCCTCGTCAGACGTGGCCGCTTGTGTGAATTACACCGTAGGGCTTTGCTTGCCCCGATATATGGGCGTGATTATAATTACCTATGTATGTAATCTAAAAAGTCAGGCGTATATCATTTATGATGAGTACATATGAAATAAATGAAACTTACCAGAGAACACATCCACATAACCGCTGAGAACCCAAGCAATAAGTAAGTTTCTGACATCTTCGTCCATTTCAATTTTAAAACAATAAAACACGATTAGGAAGCGTAATGGCAGCGATCGGCGGGCGATTATCCCATAGAATAATAGTAATCTTATCACTGTCACTTCACTGCGCGCGCGACTAAAAGAAAGAAAAATGATGCAATAAGTTCACTGCCCCTCACCCCCCCGCATCTCGATCGCCGCCAAGCCGCGCGAAGTTTTGCAAATGCAACATCACTGATTGTTCTCTATACTAATTGTATTGTAATTACAAACGTATTTTCAGTACTCATCATAACTCGTGTTGTAGATTTTTAAAATACAATTTTTCTTGTAATGTTTAATATACTTTCAGTGCTGATTACAATTTCAGAAATAACAGAACTGTAATTGTATTGCTTACAAAATGTCAACTTATGTTAACAATATTTCTGTTTCTGTGTACAAAATTATAGTTATCTTTACAGTATTTCTCTTAACCTAGACGTTTTGTAGTATTGTAAACTAAAAAGTTTTTCCGTGTAAGGTTCAGTAGTTTATATCAGAAAACCTTAAAGCCATTTATCCGATTTGAAATATAGATGGAAAGAATAACACAGATGTACAGTTTATACAAAACATAAAGTTTATACAAAACAAAATGGTAAGTCTTTTACAATTCAAATTATATTTATAATAAGGTCTAAATCATGAAAATCAAATCATTATAGAAACATTAAATAGATTATTTAAAAAAATCATATTCAATTATATAACGAAGTTAATTAAGTGACTTTATTACAAATTGATCCTGACCAAAATAGAAATATACTTAACGCTTGACGACATCTAGTATAGCACAAATATATAGTTTGTGTTTTCTTTAATATATAAAATGATTTGTACCATTTTGTATCACAATATAAGAAAGTTAAAGGTGGACTTAATAAATAACATTAAATAGATTTATTACAATGAATAATCAAATTGTAAACAATGGTTATTATGATAACATTTTGATCCCCCATATAAACTTTCACCCCCATTTTCATCCCTTTAAGTCTTAATTTCAGGATAAAATATAGCCTTACATTTCTAGGATCTAAAATTACTCAAACACCAAGTTATATCAATTTAGATAATAAAACAAGGAAGTCTCATGCAAACCATTTTACTCTTTTAACCCTCTTCGGGGTAAAATTTCCAAAAATCCGGTCTCTATTCTCTAAATCCTCTAAATGAACGACGAATGTACTCTCCAAATTTCAAGTTTCTATGACTTGAAATTTGGTTTAGGCTGTGCGTTGTCTGTCAGCTAATATACCAGGATATCTTTTATATAGATAATGTATGTTATAATCTGCGCAAAGATATCATTGTATTCAATTATAAAATAAAACAGTCTCATTTACCAACGACGAATATTACCCGTAACGTTAACGGAAAAATCTTTCGAATATGATAGTTTTTCATAGAACTATCTAAAACTAAAACTCGCCGACAACCCGATAACAGGGAGCGAAGCAAGAAATTAAGAGTTGACTCAACGTCCCGTGGGAAATCCAACCAATCGCGTCTGCGAATAGCTCATCATCACACGCACGTACACCAGGGTAAATGGTCTAAAAGAGATTGTTATAGTTACTGGAAACTGTTACTAACATATGAAATATATGAAACATTATGTTCATCGCTTAATCGTCATTTAATTTTTTTATAGGGACTTGGACCAACGTGGACCGTGTACCATCCCTAAACTCAAAACACATTATGAATATCCTCCAAAATTTGAAAGTAGTGAACTAATATTGAAAAATAATTAGGTTATTAAAATAAAAGATTATTCTTACCTACATTGATTTTCAATTTTTCAAGGAAACAGTATTATACTTTCATCACGCATTTCTGGAATCAGCACTATATACTACCCTCTGGTATGATGTAACAAAATCATACTTTAGGTAAGAAATAAATGTGTTCAGACGTTACGTAGCCCTGCCCACATTGTCTTGCTGTCACTCGTGTTCAGAATGCATAATCAATCAGCACCGAGTTCGTTTGTGACGCGCGATTCGCCTGGGATTGCGGCGCGACAAAGCTTCTGAATCTTTATTTTACTTTATGGCTTTAGATGTAGACCCGGAGACGGGGTTTAAAATATTAAATCAACTGTTATAACGCTTAATGACAATTACCTGTACGGATGTAAACGAACAGGGGAAATAAGAATGGGAGTGAGAAATGCTTTAAACAGATTCGTGGATCCCTAAAGACAAATGTCACAGTTACATCATAATTACCACTGTCCATGTAACCATCCGCCTTATCTTAATTATAATTATCGGAATACTTTTAATAAAGTTGTGAGTATAATCTTCGTTTATAGTCTGTTCGATTTTCTACTACTATTACTTCAACGACACCAGACTTTTGTGACGGGTGTGGATATACCTATTAATTAAACCAAAATTTATATATTAACAGTTTGGTTAGTTTCGTAATGATGTTTATTCAACTTTAGATTTAAGTTATAAATAGTTTTACATTTTTACAGCTTTAAGATACCTATTTTAAAAGTTTTTGTTGCTAAAATATTTGGTCTATGTTTATTACATATTAGAAGATTAAATAAAAATATTTTTGTCCAATATCTTTTTTTATATTATCGAGGATTAGATTTTTTAATACATTTATCGCTGATTTATTTATTGAAGCCTGTCTCTTGGTCTAATACGGATCGTATGATTTTTTAAACCATTGTTTGCGGCTAGAGGGAGCCAGTGATAAAGAATCGACGATTTTGAAAGCCTGTAATTTTGAAAGCTTTCGTGGTTTTGGCGTTCGTCTTTGCTCCTGAGGGATTTGACTCGATTATTATTGATGTTATGACAAGTTGTGTTCCCTAATAATTATGATAATTGATTGACATTCGATGTTTTGACAGACATCGATTTTTTTCTTCAAAAGTAGATGTCGCGTATAATGGGTACTTTAAGTGGATTTCTATGTTTGGTTTATCATTTAAAATCTTTATGTGTTTGCACATTAGTTTTATTCAAGAAATTCATACTAATAGTATAAAGAGGAAAGATTTGATTGTTCGTTTGTTTACATCGAATAGGTTCCAAAGCTACTGAATCGATTTTAAAAATTCTTTCACCTACATGAAGCTACATCATATGAAGGTAACATAGACTATAATTTGTATAATAAAGAAAAGAAAAGTTAATATTGCTAGTGCAAAAATATAAAATTAGGAAGAACGTTAGTCTTTGTTTATTAAATGTATTCAAACATATTTTGGTGTTAGTAATAGGCTACTTTAAACACACTCTCTTTAACGACCCTCCTCATAACCTCCTGACACTAGGGTAGACTTGACCGACTTGTGGACCCAAGATGGCCGCCGCAGATAATTTCTGAATCCCGAATGCCCTGCGCCTGTACTGATAAAGCAGACGTTTTAGATAAATTAATGTTAATAAGTCGGTTTGGACTTTTGAATTTTGATACTCTTTTGATTCATAAAGTAATTTTAATTTTAACAATGATTATGAAGAATAATACGAGCGTTAAAAAAATATTTCATTTTAGGGACCGGTTCCCTAAAAATGGTAAAACTGGGACCCCATCACTAGGACTTATCTATCTGTTTGTCACGTTTTTTATAAATGATAGTACCATGCCTATATGAATTTAATGCTTTAAAAATGTATTTATTAAGGACGCCTACCTTATAATTATAATGTGGGTTCGATGCTTGGGCGAATTAATGAAAGGCTGACTAAGGCGGTACGGCACACAGTTACAATACATGCAATTTATTTTTAACTTAAAGTATAAACTTACCATACTAATAATATCAATTTTTAATTATACTAACTGATTTATATTATATAGTTTTCATTCTTTTTAAGCCCATTCGAGACAAACTTTTTTGTGACGGAAACGTTATATTTTGATAATTTATAATATTAACAAATAATTAAGTATATTTACTAATTATTTACGAACGTAATAAGTAAAGAGAACAAGTAAAAGTTGTTTATTAACTTTAATTAAGACTCAAGAGCTATTTAAATACGTAGTTTAAAATGGTTAAAAAAATAAAGGGGAGTAATTGGTTCGACAGTTAGTGCTAAACCAAAATGTATCGATATAGATTCTGCAATTAGACAACAACCCCATTTTTTTACACGTCTGCCCAAAAAAGGAGTATTATATGTATAAGTATTATATGTTAAGATGTATGTCTATGCATGTATGTGAGTTTATTTATTCCAATACACGCCATGTGTTGCCCCCAACACATAGCGTTTTTTAAACGCAGATTACGCGCGTTTTCTGTGCCGTATATGCTGATATTTGCATTTTTACAGGTTCGAAAGCACGCAAAACGCGATTCAAACGCGCACATAAAGCGCGTTTGATCTTCATATAAAGGGCTAGAAGACGGGCGCGCTGACGCCACCGCACCGTTCTCGTCGCAGTTGCAATAATATTTTATTGTGTGCTGCGTGTTCTGTATAGCTGTATCTGCTTGTATAAGCGCAGCAGACGCACGTTTTACGATCACCCCGTGTGTTTAAGTTACAAGGTTGCGATCAAATCTCGTTTGAAGCGCGTATAAACGCGTTTAAAGTACGCAATGTGCTTGTAGCCTAACTTTTGAAAAACGTATAGGATTATTAAAAATTTTACATAATCCTAAATAACACTGACCAAATATTTTTAAATATTCAATATAGCGGATGTATGACTCCGTTTAAAAATACAAAAAAATAATATTTCTTCAATTATATCAAATTAAACGTCTCGATGAGTTCATTCTACAAATACATATTTTGTATATGTACATTTATTAGTCACTAAAAGAAATAAAATTGAAAATTAAAAAACACGATTGCCAAGTCAAACTAAAAATGAAAAATATATATCTCATTGCAGTCGGAGGACAATTCTGTGGTGCATTTGTAATCTTATTATTTGGCATACTAAAATTATTTACTAAATATATTTGTTTTTGTTATCACAGATTTGTCAGACCCAGCCTGATCTGCAATAAGCATTGTATTTAAGGACAATTAATCGATATTTTGACTAAGAGGTCATCACATCACTATACCGCGATGACCCCTTTGTTAGTGCCATTTGGTATTTAACCAGTGAGCCCTTGTATAGTTGAGAGATTTATTGTCCTTTCAAAAGCATGTTGATGTAAAATAAATTTATAAAAAAGTATAATATAAGCCCTTTTTTTCTGTTGCTTGACGTCACTTGATAAGATTTCAATGTTATATTATTGATAATGTACTTTAAAAAAATGTTTTATTCTTGTAAATACTCTTATAAAAAAAATTACAAAACTATAATTAATATATTATAGTATGCAGATTTAAAAAAATTAGCTTAGTTTAATACACTTTTGGCGCCATTTGCCAACATTTTTTAATAGGCGATCTTTAAAAAAACACCTTATGTATTTTTAAATGTGCATTTGAAATGAACATGCTTTTGAAAGAAACTACACTAAGAGACCTTGAATAGTGATAATTTTGCATACCATATTTAAAAGTAAATGGTACCATTTGCTGGTTTTTCTATGAGAATTTTGAGAAAGAAAGAAAATAATTATATTATCTGTGATATAACACTTAACAATAGTGCTGTTAACTCCAAATAGATATTTAGATAGAGAAAATTTACAGAATCGACGAAAAACTTATAAATTACTTCGTAATACAGGTACAAAAAAACCAATGCTTTATATGTTTTTGAAATGAACTTGTAAAAATATTATGTTTTTACAAAAAAACATAATATTTTATGCAAATAAATTAAGCAACGGTAGTTATATAAGAACAATATCAAATATGTTCAAAAACCATACATCTAACTCAAAATGGTTGAGACATTTGTTCTTTATGTCAAATAACTATAAAGATTGAAATCTCTATCCAAATAGCCAATTAAAAAGGTTAAATCCAGCGACAACTGTTTGACTTGTTAGGAATATTTTTAATTGAGACAGACCGCATGTATGTTGACAAACAATAGGTTGGATACCACCAGTTTTGAATGACTCGTATTCCCCTACTGATTTGGAATGGTTTACTTCAATTTTGATTAGTTTCGAGAGATCTATAGCAAGTGGTTACGTTTCAGGTCATTGTTTACCTAAACCTAGCAAATAATTAAGACTGTTCATTGGTTTCGTCAACACAATCTTGTGCACAGATTGTTTGATCTCTTGCTGATGAAAAATCTGTTGGTATATTTTTGTTGCGTGAATAAAGTATAATTGAATTTATTACGAGAAAAACTAATACTGATTAATTCAAATGATAAATATCTCTTGAATCTTTTTTTATGATTTTAAGATCTCAATCTTACACATTCTATTTTCGAAATATATTTTTGGTATAAAAAATATTTGCATTTTTTGTTTTAATTCGTCGTGATTTTGGTGTGTAACGAAAATAGGTCCGAATATAAAGTATATGGTTATATTGGGTTACATTAAAGAAATAAATATAGTTCATTTGACGTAGCTCATATGACTTTATGAAGAACTCGAGAAAGTTTTGTTAACCCCTTAAATGTCATTTTGCTCGGATGCTTTACTCGAATATCTTACTTTCGACCCGAGAAACATGACGTTCGGTGTAGACAAAACTTTTGTCGAGTGCTACGCGTCCTGATTCGGTTAATGCAATTATCTTTTTTATAGGATCTTGTGATAATTCTAGTGATACAGTTTCCCAAAATACAAAAGCCAAAACTACTTAATTTTGTGTCTATTTTATTATGCAATCGAATTCTAACAGTGAGAAAAAAAGAGACTTGACAAAAATTTATTAACAGTGACTTTAACTTATTAATAAGAAAAACAACAGCGCAGATTTTAATAATCCTCTTGTAAGGTAAGTAAACAGTCCATTTTCTTCATTTAATTTCGCCAGTAGTCCTCCGAGGGTACATTCAATTTCATCTACCTCTTTCTTTTTTAATTCCGCGTTTCTTTGGGGAGGTTCATTTATTAAGTGTTTGCTTGGCCCGGCCTGCGGAGGTCATTACGCGCGGGTCACGTGATGCGTGAAATTATTTCGTACTTTACACAATCCCGGGGTATGCGTGCGAGTGGGTAACGTACGAGGGGTGACGTTCGCTTTGTATGGATACGTACAATACCACAGTTCGAGAGAAATAAATTGAAAATTTTAAAAAGTAATATATTTTTGTTGAGATATGTTTTACTGTTTGGTTTAGACATTTTTTTCTTTTAATATTGATTCTTCTTAAGTATTTTTGTTAGTAATATAGAATAAAAGATTATACATTTAAAATTTAATTTAATTTAGATAGTGCACAGTTCAGTTTATTACTGTAAATTTTTATGTATGTCCAAAAGAAATTAAATTGAATGAGTTTACATTGAATTCTGTTATTGCGTGAGCAAGTAGTAAGTTTAAGTAAGTTAAACTTTACTACTTACTCACGCGTTTTAGTAAGCTCAAGTTTCTTACAACATTTTTCAATGCTTTTTGAGAGGAAATAAAACAAATATATAGGTTAATAAAACTAAGTATGTATTAAAGGTAAAAATTATTTGTTAAAATTAAACCTGATATTTGAACATGTTTTCGTGTCATACTCGAAAAACCTTTTACGCTCACTTGAGCGTAAAAGGTTTTTCACGCAAAAAGCATTGAAAAATGTTGTAAGAAACTTTTCTTACAACATTTTTCAATGCTTTTTGCGAGGAAATAAAACAAATATATAGGTTAATAAAACTAAGTATGTATTAAAGGTAAATTATTTGTTAAAATTAAACGTGATATTGGAACATGTTTTCGTGTCATATATTTTTATTTGAAAATATTCATTCTAGGCTCCTTGAAATACTTTTGCCTCTAAAGTGTGACATACTTTCATAAATTTTTTTAAAATTTCTTTTAAAATTAAAAAAAATCTTTTAAGCACGTGTGCAGTAAAGGATTTCAGAACATTTTTATTTAACACGTGTTTAAAGACTCACTTTCGGTGTTTACAATGGATTAAAAAAATAGCGCTTTATGAGCAACTGCATTGAAAAATATATTAAAGTTCTGCAAACTAAACGTTGAAATAAAAAAATTATAACCATTCAAAATTAATAGAGATACTTGACTCACACAATTATTTATTCAATATTTACGCAAAATAAAATGCAAAATAAAATCGTAACGTAACGTTATCGAAAATATGACCGAATAAAAAGTATATTGGTATATTCGGTTACATTAAAGAAATAAATATAGTTCATTTGACGTAGCTCAAATGATTTTATGAAGAACTCGAGAAAGTTTTGTTAACCCCCTAACGGCAACGGTCTCATCCACGATATTATTCCTACCGTGGGGGCATCAAAGAACCCCGCGCGATTACGTCTCCTCTAAAATGAAGTTGTAATGTGATACATCTGCTTTGCTCGACACCATGATGCATTGTGCTACAACGACAACTCGATTTACAAACGTATAATGCAATTGTACTATTGTACTGCCATTCTCTTCTTTGTGATCAATGAGCCGTTTATAAACATAATTATTGTGTGTAAGTGGATTTTAATTCCATGTTAATTTGTTGACCATTTCTTTTTTTTTTGCTTGACGTCCTTAAAGTAAGGTGGAAATTTCATGTTGAATGTCTTAGGCGTCTGGTGTTTTTTCTGATTAACTTTTGATGTAAATTGAGTCCAAGGGTACGAATCACATCTATGATAACACCAGCTTATTTAGAAAAAACCTGTTAACTTGACCTTAATTAGATCTGGAATATATGCACTCGGGATCATAAAATCATACTTACTAGAAAACACATGTATTGTCTCTAAATGGAACTTAAAGTTGGTCGCTTTTATATACTAATATTACAAAGAGGAAAGATTTAATTGTTTGTTTGCATTAATTATGGGCCTAATTAATGCAAACAAACAGTCATTTTCTCTTAACAATATCAGTTAAGATTGAGTTATGTAAAACTCAATAATGTCATTACAGCGTCTCCTAAAACATTATCATCTTACACGAAACTCCACTAAAATTCTTAAAAACCGAAAAGGCCATTACATTACCCGATGCAGATTATTGTATGTATATCAGATAAAGCAGCCGAGACGATAATCGTATCGTAAGTCTACAGTGTTAACACGTTTCCCGGTTCCCCTGTCGCTTCCTGTTTGAAGAGAATAATAAATTAAATTCACAATAAGATGTAGATGCGTACAAACTGGAGATTTTTAAATAAGCTGCAGTACAAAACCGCTCGACGATTTTACTGGGTTACTGTCAACAAATTCTGAACATAAAAAATGCTTTTTAGTTTTTTAAACTCATATAATTACTTTAAGATGTAAAAATAAGCATAGTAGGTACTATTGTAAAGTGAAAGTATTAAGAGATTTTTTATTAATGTTTTTATCAAATTATTTCTGTTTTTTGTTTATTTGTATTATTATTTTTGTTTATTAGAAAAATTCATTTCGGTATAGTATGGGTATGTTATGCGGTTAGTTTATAAGTTTCCATTCTGCGTGACGTGAGCACAGAATATAGTACAGAGATTATTGCGTTTTTGTTGTTTAGGTAATATTTTCAGTTTGTTTAGACAGGAACCGAGTAAAGTCATGGCGGGTGTGCAAATCTGATAAGTGCGTGTGTTTATGCGAGAGAATTTCAATCGGCGCACCTGTCTGCGCGCGTTACTGCTGAAAAAATATTAATGGTGCAAAACATCCCTTCTTTAACATGTTACATTCATACTTGAAAAATATCTAAACAACTGAAGTTCCGGTACACTTACACCCAGTGGCACAAATATTTATTAAAGTTTAATGAGCAGTTTAAGTTCTAATGAATGTTTGAATTCATATTTGTGTTGGTAATGTAGCTTTAAATTAATTACAAATTTTAAAGGAGATTTTCGGTACCCCAGATATTTTATACAGAAAAATAAAGAGTTATGTAATTATTACACTGAAATGTAAAGAAAGTAAAGAGCAAATAAATTGTGTATTTTTTTAGAAAACTTAATAATTCGTTGTTGATTTTCTTTACCTTTTCAAGTGCAGCCACAACTCCTTTTCCCGATTTGTTGTAACATTTATTATATTTGGTCAATTTGGAATACTGTTGTAACATCTCTGAAAGAAAAAAATGCCTTTATTCTTTAGTCAAATTATAAGAAATATAATAACTCCGCTACTTGGTAGAAACTACATACCAAATCATTTGTTCAAACTAGACGAACGTAAGTTTTCTATAAGAAAAAACAATAAAACTTTGTATAATATATAATTGTACATATTTTTCGTTTTTCTTAATATTCTATAAAAAATTAGAACATATATCTTTATTAATCTATTTCTTAATTTTCATAACATTAAAAAAAAAACAATAACGACCCTAAAATGTGGTCAGGAATAAAAAACAAATATATATAAAAAAGTTTCTAATACATTAGAATTGAAAATGGGATTATTTAAAACTTATAACAATTCTCTCACTTATAATAAAGTCTAATGTCAACTAAACCATTTTATTTCAACAATGGTCTTCTAAACTGAATTTCACCGTCTATTGAATGCCAACAACAACATCAGTTAACTGCAAATTAAATTTATTACTTGTCAAACTACTACACTTGTTACTGTTGCATTGTGATGCGGTACTATTGGTGGTAATGGCCTCAACACATGCTATTGTCACGGGTAAAGGGGTGAAATGGTAACCAGTTCGATGCTCATTATATTCCATTCTTCTACGATTCAATCGATTTGGTTCAGAAATTTGTGCAGTTATATAGACCGTGTGGATGCTAAAAAAATATCCAAGGAGTTTATATTTCAAATAATATACTAAAAAAACTAGTTACTTTGTTTTCAGTATAGCATTGTGAAAGCAAAATTGATTAAAATTGTGTGCTTTACTAGTATAATAATTATGAATTAATATTCTCTTAATATTAATGGCATATCTAACAGATTCGAAGAAGGCGACTGAAATGAATTTTCATAACGTCACGATTTTTTTTTTTATAGTCTGCATTAGGATTTTATCGATTTGCCGCGTAATGTTCGTATCTAAGGCTCCGAACCTACTGGACCGATTTAAAAAAAAAAATCACAAACGGGAGTTGAGTTCACTACGTCTTACGCGGTGACATAGGTTATTAAAAACAGATGTTTTCATAAAAATAATTTTAAAATTCTTTTCTATTTGTTTCCGCGAAGAATTCCATTTGGATTTGCGTTTACCTTTAAACACCATTTTCTTATAAAGCAAAGGTGTATTAAATGACCAACGCTGACTTCAAAATTGTTTATTTTTCCTACGGTACAGAAAAAAAAAATCCGATAACTTAAGTAAAAAAATAAATCTATTTCATTAAAATGTATCCAATATATAATCCGAAAAACATTACGTACGTATAAAATCTATATGTCTAGCAAACTACTAAAAAGCGTTCGCCCGTGTGTCTAAGTTTAAACTCGCATCGGTTCCCTTTAAAAGTGCTAAGCCGTGTCGGGACCATGAAGTCCCACAGCACCTCAGTATCCATCAATATCTTTGCATACCCACTGTTTTTAGTTTATAGTATATTTACGTCGCTGCACCTTTACGAAACGGGTTTTACCGAAAAGTTTAGTTAGTGATGAATTTATTATTATATTTCGCTCATTTTCGATGTTTTATTAATTTAACATTTCATGTATAATGTAATATAATATTTAATGTTAACTTTGTGTTAACAGTGTAAATGTGTATTGTATAATGTTGCTGTGCCTGGACAGGGTTTATGTTATAGTTCAGTTTTTGTGTAAAATATCTTATATAAAGAATTGAACTGAATTGGTACATAGGCGGACTGAATGCTGGAGGCATTTTATCTCAGTGAACCGGACGGGTGATGTGGAGACAAAAGGTGGTAGAGTGCACATTTTCGGTAGAAATATAGTTAAGGAAGATAAAACGTATAAATAAATGCATATACATAAAAATATATACCTATATGTTACGTTCAAAGACCGAAATCACTCATTAAGCGAAAAAATAACTCACAACGCGTTGTGGTCACGCACAAGAGTTTCGCGTTGTGGCCGTTTTACTGTGACCGCAACGCGTTGTGAGATATATTTTCGCTCAATGTGTGGTTTCGGTTTTTGAGCGTAACATATACCTACATACAATACAAACAAAGAACGAAGAGTGGATGGACACATGAACCGCCGATTTGAGGAGGAACGAAGTTTCTGTACTATTTATACTAATATTATGAAGGGGAAAGATTTGATAGTTTAATTGCATTGAATTACCTACTCAGTAGTAGGATCAGTATCTGATTTAAAAAAAAATCTTTCACCTACAGGAAGCTACTTCATACACGGGTCAAATAGGCTATAACGTGCGAAATAGCTGGTGTTTGTATAAATACAGTTTTCGTTAAACAGAAATTAAATAAACATTTTCTTTGAAGAAAGAAAGAGATAACAAATAATTGACCGGCAATTTACATTTCTCCTCTCACATTTCAATATGATATTTTTTTGGATGTGCCTGTTGAAAGACTGTATAAAAGATGATATTGAAAGAGAGAAGTCGCTCTTCTAGCCATTTTAAGATCATGACCTAGTTTTGACAATTTTCAGATTAACTAGTAAGTGAATTATGACACATCACAGTCGTTAATGGTATTAGTTTTACGTTAACGCAATATTTTAAAAACCATTCACGGCAAAGTAATATATTTGTCTATGCCTTAATTAGAACGCCTTGATATCCCAAACGTGGAAGGATGTAGAAGCCGCAGTCAAAACAGGGTGAGAACCGAAAACCCGAAAATGATGTATGAAAAGTATAATTAAAGTAGACAAATGTGGATTAAATTGATAGTGTATCATCGGACAATGACGTCTGAAGATGTAAAAACTGACAAGCAGAAAGAAAATAGAATTCATATGTATCAAGAATTTAAAGTATATGGAAAGACCAGCCCCCTAATTGTCTAATTTTAAATCTATGGCAATCGCTTTCAGTTTGAAAGGTGTTGCACAACCATTGCTTGTTTCTGAAGACAGTTGAAAAAAAAGTATTTGTATTATGCAGCAATGGTTATGCAACACCTTTCAAACTGAAAGCGATTGCAATAGATTTAAAATTAGACAATTAGGGGGGCTGGCCTTGTGGCGTTCGGAGATATGAATGTTTTACTCTGTAGTCATAACTTTAGTCGCAGGATATAAATATGTAAGCAAAGCCATGGGGATATTTCATTTCATTACTTTGACTACTTTTTATTTTATTGACCCAAATAAAATAAAAATAAACGAATGATAAAGAATGATGTATTATGGATTTGACAGCAGTGTTACCTAACTTAATAAATTATCCAACAAAAGACATGTCGAAGTCGTAAAATGAAGCAATATAACGCTATAACATATCTTAGATGTCCTATCTTATTGGCTAGAGAGTTGGGCGGACGCACCAAAGTTCTATACATAACCCACAAGGTATATTGCCTGAGATTTTTTATTTCTTGAAAACTTATTGCACAATTAAACGTATGATTGGCGGACTTAATGCATTAGGCATTCTTTAACAGTCAACTGGAGAGTTATAAAATATAGAAGGCGGTGCTGCTATAAAACTAAATGCAGTCATTAAAGATAATAATATAATAATAATAATCTTTATTACTTTTATAAAGAAGCAATGTTTCATTTATACACTACTTATATAATACCTAAAAATCGAAGTAGAGTTTGCGTGGTACTACATAAATATTGGGTTATCAGATTAATTATTAACAATAAAGAATTCAGAAAGTTTGCACGTAATAATCGTTTGAAAGTTTTATTCTTGAGTATGAGGAGAGGATGCGTTCCAAAGACGTGCCTATAGCCTGAAAAGAGTTTGATATTAATCCAGAGCGTGGAAAAGCAATACTGAGCGTTTGTTTCTATATGAGGGAAGGTTGCGGTTGTGTGAAGCACATATTGAAATTTATACTTCAAATACTAGGCATGGTTCTTTAATAATAGAATAAAAGGTAGAAAACATTCTCAAATCTTGACGCTGGAAACTTAGCCATTTTGATTTTTTAATAAAAAGAGACATTATCATATTGAAATAGACATAAAATAAAGCGAGTGCAATTAATAATTGATCCAATTTTCTGAGATGTTCTTGTGTTATAAGCTTAAGACACATCGGCATAATCTATGTACAATGCGAAAAATGATTGGAAAATATACCTATTAGATAACTTTTTGGAAAAAGATTGCTTTTTCTGATATTACTTAAATTACAAAAAATCACCTTTTCTTTACGAAAAGGGTTGAAATTGTGAAAAAAGAGTTTAAATATTACGTTTGAGACCATCAAATGAATGAAACTATAAATAGTTGGAATTGCAAACAATATTGCCTTGTTATATTTATCTTATTTGATAATAGAGTAACAATATTGATTGACTTGTCTCACGTCAAATAACAGTTAAGAGCGTTGCCGTATTATCATTGACAATCAAAATTCTCGTAATAAAACCTCCCTTTTATAGCCTCGTAACAAAACCGTATATCGTGCCATCTACTAATTTCAATTTCCTGACATTTGATGACCCCATTTCGTGTGATCACAAACAAACCGGCAATTACTTCATAATAATAGCATACGAAATTACCTATCGCAAACATTTTTCGATGTAACTCCCTGTAGGCATCAAAAACTGGGTGGGAGTGGTCGGAATGGTAAAACACACCCATTGGTTCGTACGGTAACACCCACCTTGTTGTAACAAAAAGGAAAGTTCCGATATTTCAGCTCGTTCCCAACGCGACGCTAACAAGCGAGCCTTGAGACTTCATCCTTCCCTTTCTGGAATGTTTGGAGACGGAGCGCACGGAACTTTGGTTCGCGTCGAAGTCCCGAGAGGTTGGAGCACGCCATCTAACGTTCGTTTTCTGTACTACCTACTGACTGGAGCCGTGTAGAGGGCGCGCGTCGTCCTAATTCGGAAAACGCTTTTCACGAGAAAGTTTACTGAATTCCGTTGTTAACTTGTTTGAGTTCATAAACTGAATGAAGATGACAATTTTATCGCTTCTGTCACTTTTATTTAGAAAAAGGATTCCGAAATACGTTTATTTATTTATTTAATACTAAATGCACATATGTAGTACAATAACGGACTTGACGACTTATGTATTATCTACCAATCAGCCTAAGAATTAATAACTAAAATATACAAACATTTAATATATTTGTTAGTTTTTGGATAGAACGCGTTTTCACTAGTTAGAACTAGTTTTTACTCAATGCCTTTGTTAAAACTATAATTAACGAATGTTCAAATTTTATACATATCAGTTAAAACTTGCTCTTATACTTTCCGCCAGCTCCTAGGGAACTATTTATTTGGATATCGATTCATATCAATACAATCATCATCATCATCAGTATCATATCAATACAATAATAATGATAAATTGAATAGTAATAAGTAATCATTATTATGACAACGTTATGATTCCCAATACGAACTTCCACTCCTATTTTCATCCCTTTATTTGCTGTTTCGGTTCGCACACCGGTTTCAAGGTATCTCTGAGGTCCCAGCTTCGATTCCCGTCATATCAATGTAGAATATGAACTGTTCTATATTGTCTCGAGTCTGGGTGTTGTGGTACCTTCGTTATCTCAGATACTTCATAATACGGGGGCTTTAGCTACTTTTCTTGGAATCTAAGCGACGTATGTGATGTCGTTTAAAAAATAAATAAAATATAAAATTAGCCTATATTCACCGCATATAATGTAGGTGAAAGAATTTTTAAAATCAATCCTGTAGTTTTGGGGCAAACTTATCGTAAAGTCGATGCAAACAAACAAACAATCAAATCTTCCCTATTTATAATATTAGTATAGGTAGGTACTTTAATATTATAGTAAAGAAAAATAATCTTAGTATCTCGTTCAAATATTAAATTAACGAACGCAAATCGGTAAAAATAAATCTAAAATCAGAATTAATCGGAAGAAAAGTAACATCCTTACGCCAAAATATCAGTAACTGCGGTAGATACCGTCGTAAAAAAATAATACCGACGCTCGATATCGATCCCTGTAAGTAGCTTATCAATTTGTGCGGCTTAACTGTCTTTGTACGTAGAGGCATTTACAGTTATTGCAAATTAAAAATGGAAGATTTTTTTCAACATTACAGTTGTATATACTTTTTACGTTGTGTAAGTGTAAGTATGTTTAATAGGGCAGATGATTTGGTCATTTAGAGGCATTTACAGTTATTGCAAATTAAAAATGGAAGATTTTTTCAACATTATAGTGGTTTAAGATACTTTTTACGTTGTGTAAGCGTATGTATGTTTAATAGGGCAGATGATTTGGTCATTTTAAAGGATACGAGGACGATTCACAGTTCCCGATAATATATTATTGTTGCCATAATTCAACATGTTAAAGTTAGTACATATTGAAGTTACAAATCGCCAAAAATGGTTAAGGCTGAACGAATGGTAAGAAATAAAATGTTAGACGATTCAAAAGTAAGTACTTTTTTGATATTTATTTGAGTATAGATTACATTGACTTTGACATTGAATTGGGTCATTTGCCCAATACCTATCTATATATTTTTTTTTGTACTTCTCAGTAATTTTCTTTGCTTAATTTGAAATATATTGTATACCTATCTGTTACTTATTTCAATAAATCCAACTAATTGCGGTTGCGAAGTAGAAATAGCTTTTTAACGATAAGGGCCGGTTGTACCAATTAAAATAATAACGAACAAAACAATAAATTGTTGTAAATTTACACATTGATTTCTATGACGCGTAGATTAAGAGACTTTTCTTAATGGTAGATGTAGGATGGGTGACCAAAAATTTTTCATCTGAGGTTTCTCTGTGCTTCGGTTCCGGCGTCATCTGCAACCACCCATTAAACCGCACTCAGCCCGTGTGATGAGGATAATAAGAGGCTGATGATTGTAATAAAAAAAAAGATAATCAAGTTATTAATCGCAAAAAGCCAATGACATCGATGTTCTGAGGTATCTAGTATTCTTTTGATCTGAAATTAATTGTCAAGTATTATTAGCCGACCAAAATTAGGATCGACCACATTATATCGGTAATAGCTAATTAGCTGTAATCCTGTAATCGGTCAGGTTCGAGAATCGGTCACGGGGGCCCTATTTGCGGCCGCCACGATTAGACCCATAAAACTCGACCGATCTTGATAAGGGACGCGCGAAAATCGACAACGGACCGACCGACGTACCTATTCTGCATTATTGTGTAGATACATATGAAACGTAATTTATGGGTGTTTTAGTTGTTGCCCGCGGCTTTGCTTTAACATGTATGGTTTGGTTTAGAATCAACATGGGTTTCCGTGGGCTGCAAGGTAGTTTGATAGACATTTGATCAGTTCAATGTTCTAGTTGTCTGAATTATTGTAACTTAGAAGAGATATTTGTATCATATCATATCTTTAGTTTTGTTTTTCTTTATATATGCTTTAATTCCTAAATTGATCAACTCACAGGCGATATTTATGCTTGCACTTGCTGCAACTATCGCAAGGACCAGGTAGAGGATAGTTGATCAAAAATTGAATTCTACTCCGTACTTCGGAAGACAAGATAAACCGTTGAAAGGCTGTTGATACCACCCATAAATCCGCACTAGGACAGAGGGGTGGGTCTCTTGAAATTGATTATACTAAAATTACAAAAATATCATTTTTGTACAATCAATAGCACCATATATTTCCATTATTTTATTTATAATATTCTTAATGAAAAATACGCCTGTAAATACGCTCATCAGTAGCGAAAAGTAACAAGTTCTTGAAACATCCGTCAGTCCTATTAGGTCCTGAGTAGCTCAATGATTAGAGCAGTCGCATGGAATGCGAAAGGTCGTAGGTTTCTCAGAAATCTTAGAAGGAGATTGATCAAAATTTTGAAAATTTTAACTTGAAAATGATCTGAACATTCATCAATTTCAGTAAAAAAAGGTCAGGTTCGAAACGGATATGGTTGACTTCGAGAGGTTGCAAATGCAATTAAAACTTTTCTTATAGAAAAAAAATCATAAAGTTTCTTAAGCTCCGTTTCAACTTTTAAAAGATGCTGAACATAGTATTTTGTTGCAATTTATTTGCAAATTTTATATATAAGATTTATACAAAATGAGCTTTTCGACGATATTTAAATATTAAATATTTCTTTTGTTTCGGTCTCTTCATCTTAGAATATTTTAATGGAAATTATTTTTAGACATATGTGGAAGAATATAATTCTTTGTCCTTGCTACAATATATATATTTATCACAATTTTATATGCCTAAGTATATAGTAGCTCGGCGGCGTAATGGATACGCTGCGCGGTACGTGATCGTCGTTGTTAAGCAACTTTCGCTAGGGTCGGTCACGGCATAGGGGCTAACCCTAGGAGGCCCAGGTGGGAGGCCAGTGCTCTCAACACACAAGGACAGCAAAGAGGAGAGGATCGCGTATTAGCGTGTGACGGGTTCGGTACTTGGGCCAATTAATGAAAGGCTGACTAGCTTGAGAATGGATTTATTTATGGTATAAAACTTAGATCGTCCAAGTTTCAAGATATAATATTTAATTTATAATATTATTTTAGACACTTATCTTCATTATTATAATATTAATATTTTTAAATTTATGCGATTCGCATATTCACAACAGAAGATTTTTTTACGAACTGACATCCATAAAGAGTATATTAGATTAGAAAAAATTTTTAATTACGAAAGGTGAATAATAAAAAGAAAAGATGTTGAATATCAAAGACAAAAAGTTTGCATACTGAAACCTAGGAAAATAAACGGTGGTCCGGCACATCGTTACAAGTGCATCCTCTCCTACTGTGGACCAGCGGACAGTGCTGACACCACACCAATGTGGGACTAGCCTTAGGGACGGCCCACCGTTCGGAAAAAAGTAGTTAGGTACTTGTATCTAAAACGGGACTGGACCCGGTGAACACTTTGCTGAATCCCGGGTCCTTCCACCCTCAGATGATCTCGGATCAGGAGGTCTCGCCTCGAACCTCCTGATCCGAGATCATCGAGATCCGACAGGCTTGGGCTAGTCAAACCTCACTCAAGCCTGTCCTTTTTAGGGTTGTTGAGTCGGAGAGCCCTAGAAGCTTAAGGTGCATTTGCCTTTTGTTATCCAAAAATAGGAGTCAGTCACGGCATGGGTGACCAAAAATTAATATCTCGAGCTACTCCATGCTTTAGAGGGCACTTCAAGCCGTTGACCCCGGCTGTATCTGCAGTCCTTAATACCCTACAATGCGCATTGGGCCAGTGTGGAGGGTTATGGACCAACACTTCTTTTTTACGCTGGGAAATGCTGGGAAATTACTGCATACCCCGGGTCGCCAGCGCGGCTAACCGGGGTGAAAGAAATGTTTAATTGCTAAAAGGCATCATGTCAAAAAAAATTGACTTTGGAGTAACTCTCCAAAGTGTATTAAAAAAGGCTTAATGAAAAATGCTTCAAAATCCATTTTGACCCAAATATTAATTTTTAACAAAGAAAAGTTTTCAGTATTGCTACACCGATGCTATTCGAATGCAAAATTCATCAAATATAATAATAAGTGTAATATTTTTGCACTCACCTGTCTGTGTCAGCGGAACCAGCGGAACCATTTTGTATTCTAACGTAAATTTTTAGACAGCACTCGAGCAGTCGTAGTTCTAAATGATTCGTTAGTTGAGCCAAAACTCGTACATGATTTTTGAACAAACTTTCGTCTCGGAACGGCACTCCCGCCGGCGTCAGTTACCGAAATTCCAACGGCCATTTGAATACAGTTTTATTAAACCTATGCATATTCAAATAGATCGTCTATGTTCTGCATCAGTTGCATTAGCTTACAGGGTATGCCACTTTAAAAGCTGACTGCGAAGTTTTTATTTTGGGGTTCCGTACATGCATCAGATTTACTTACCTGATATCTAATTGGCAGGCGTCGGGTTAGCTAGTAAATAGGGATACGATCTAATCAAATATAAAAAAAACATATCAGACATATTTGTCCTATGGTTAAAAGAATAATCACGAAAATGGAACACGACTATGCGGATAGATGGATGTTAATGAGGGCAGATGCAGGGATAAACGGCTTAAAGTGCCTTCCGAAGCACAGAAGAGTTGAAGTTAAAAAAAAAATCGAACCATATCTGCGCACACTAACCACTGCTCCATTAAGCTGCTATTGCTAGTATACCTTCTTCTCGCCAAATTTTAAATATGTACATTACAAGTGAAAATGTGTACAAAGAAGTGAAAATTTTTTTCATTTTGGAAAGACGAGAAAAATTAGTCTAGACAATGTTTTTTTTATAATTAGCAAGAAATCACCATTTCAGGCATTTAACGAAAAAGCGAACCATAAATTTACCAATCTTTATGGCATAAAAACCTTATTTATACAATATTATTTGACAATTAAAAATATATTAACTGTGTTAGTCTATGTAAATCCGGAACTGTTTCGTCAACGCCGATTCAATGTTGCCGTAAACAACGTACCCCCGACAGACAGTCAGACGCAAAACAAAGTGCTACAATTAAGTCGCGACCCGCTCTCTGGCAAAGTTCAACAGTTTTTCCCTCGTAATTCTATTACATTATTAACTTACACCGTGTTAAGGAAATAGGGCCGGGTAATAAGTGTGTTAAAGTAACTCGATATCGATAAAACATTGTCCGTTACTATCGAATCAGATATGTGTTAATACGTATATTAAAAATTAACGTCATTTACACAAAAGCTTCGCATTATCTAAAAATACACCGTCAAGCATAGAACCTTTATTGCCTGTAGAAAAGGGGATTTATTTGATTGAAACTCTAACGTTAAGACAGCGCTGTGAACGACGCTGTTTTCAATACTGTATTTTTATTAGATTATAAAAACTGAAGTATTGGGTGTCTAAATCTAACTAGGAACTAACTACAATCTTGGTTGCGTTAGTTAATGTGTTGGCTGTGTTACTCGCCTCAAAAATTTTAATAGTTTCGTATTAATTAAAATGAGAAATTTTTTATCTTAAAGATAATATATATTGAAAAAAAAAATGAATTAACGGTTTATTAACCGTAATGGTAAGTTTCACGTAAAATTATGACTTTAAGTTTGTTTTGATTTGTGGACATTTTGATGTTTATTGTATAATTAATAATAGTAATAATAATGGGCATCTATTGTCATCATTATGTTGATATTCACACTTTTAAGGTATCATCAACTTAAAATGCAAACAAGCCCAATGGGCCAAGGCCAAGTATAGTTAAGTTTGAGATAATAAAATTTTATTAAATTTGCGAAATTCGCAAATTCGTGACATACACAATCACAAACTGAAACCACCGTGGTGTTTCTGATAATAATAGATAGAAAGATAGACACCACATTGGTCACACGTAATAGTTAGATATAGATATTATGTACGAGTATATCGTTAGTATTAGACAACATCATATATATTGCTCAGATTCCAAGATGTGTAGATAAACCCTTCGTATTATGTATCTGAGAAAACGAAGGTGTAGTACCTTCGTTTTCTCACCACCCAGACTCACCCAGACACACCCAGACACACCCAGACTCAAAAAAATATAGAAAACATCATTTTCATGAATTTTCCTATATTGACAACCAGATTACAACACGACAAGGAATCGAAACCATGCCCTTAGAGCTGACGGCGTCTTGAAACCGGCTTGCTAAACACTCGACTACGGAGATCGTCTTCTTGTAAAATTTATATATATTTGTTGCCTAAATATCGATAACGTGGAACATAAATTACATCACTATTCGTCTCCGCCTTCTTGACTCACAAAGATCGCTAGCTGAAAACTTTTAATACTTTAACTCGACTTTCACTCAATTTCGCCCACGACTCGTTGACACTAGGCGATCACGGTACGTTATGTTATAACGATAAGCCTTTAACAACTGTAAAAATGTCTCTATTCGAAATCGTTTATTACACCTGTTAATAAAGCTGTTTTTAAGTATCATGTAATACGAGTGAAATAAGTGACTTAATTTGAAAAATTTAAGTTTTAGAGGCTTCTTTCACTTATACTATATAGATAAGTATTTCTTATAAACCTTAAAACATTTGAAGTTATTTGCATGTCAGAATCTTACAATCAAAATACAATAATAATCCTATAATGATATGATATGATTCATCATAATTTTCATAATAATAATATTTCTTTTTTATTTTCACAATAAAACAAAAACGTACTTAAGTAGCTTATTCATTTGACCCATTTGATCCCAATTTTCATTTGAGCTAAAATATTGCATGCATAAATAACTTGGAAGACAATGTAACATTAATACAGAATGAAGATAATCCAATGATGGAGCTGAAAGATAGCCATGGGACCTCTGTAATTATAAAAATAAAATCTCATATTCTTAATGAAAAATATTTAAAAATTCTATCGGCCCCAGATATGAGATGGTCCTGTTGCTGAATAGCCCAGGATTGTGATAAGTCATGGGTTCGAGTCCCATATCTAAATACATGGGGCTGGTGGTGTTTTTAAGCATTTTTAATTAAGAATAATTTCCAGGATAGCATAATTAATGCAAAATCAATCATAAAATAATAATCTTATCATGTTTGAAGCCGTTTGATTTGACAAAAACTTTGGTCCAATATAATATCCAGGGTGTGATGATGGAACTGGAATGGACTTCTTTTTTTATTTTGAAGCTATTAATCCTGGGCACCGTTTAGGCCATATTTTTGATAGCTGTTCTTCATCACATGGAACCCTAGGAGACCGACGAAACAGAAAGAGATACAGAAATGGTGCAATAGCAAAAATTTTGCCACATGATTAGAATGCTTTGCTACATGATTAAAATTTGAAGACTTTAAAAATCGATATCTTAACAGAAGTTGTTTGAAGTGATGAGCATTTTCTGTTGACTAATAAAAGTCGAAGATCTGAAATATGTAATGTGGAACGCTATGAGACCACTTACACTATAACATATACAGGACTGAGATCTTTGTAAAAGTTGTTTAGTCCTACGAGTATTTGTTGTTGCGAAATTAAAATTCGAAAGTTTGGAACATCTGATATAGATCTCGAAAGGCTCAGCATCACTATAACATTTGAAAGAAGTCGTTCAGTCTGATGAGCATTCATTGCTGACTTTTGCCATCAGCTTATAAGTTTTTACATATTTCCCTTTGGTGTTCTAGGTAGAGTGTATACAATTTATTCCAATAATGGATAATGTTAGTATTTGCGCCTGTTACTCCAAAGCTTCTCTATTACATCATCAGTGTGTTCTGGTTTGAAGGAAATATATATTATCATTTGCTTAAATGTGGTAATTGCAATTTTTTTATGCACAATTTTATATCCTTAAAGCAAGATGTAGAGTATCGGTCCTAACAGTAAGTCCTGTGGCACACCCCTATTTATTGACATTTTGCCGGAATCCACTGAAGAACCATACATATTTCTCAATATAACATGTTATGGATGTATGATAAAGTTACATAATTTTATATGTAATATGGCGGACGACTCAAGATGGTGTTTTTATTAAGTTTAGTGCATTGTCAACATGTTAGAATGTTATCTTTAAGCACTCTCTTACGCACCTTATACAAGAGATCAATATAGGAATGATATAAAAGGGTTCGTTGAAAAAAATACTATAATTTGACTAAAAAGAGAAGATTTAAAAAGGCAAATATTTTGTTATTAAGATATATTCATTTTTAAAATTACGCTATTGATTTCTCTATTGACAGTCAAAACTTGTGATGTTGTTTACATACATATGTAATTTGAATGCAAAATTGATCGAATATAATAAGTCTAGATGTATTATTAATTGACTGAAAATACAAGCACACGCCGCCCGGGTTTTACCTGCTATTTCTTCCCCATCTTATAAATTCTAATACAAAATTTTAATTTACTTTCTTTACCCGAGCCTTAATATAGTTTTATATTTTATTTTGAACCATGGTAACAATTCATTCAATTTTTCAACCCTTTTTTTCGTAATAAAATCTATACTATGTCCTTTCTTAAAGATCACTATATCTATGTACCAAATTTCATTAAAACTGGTTCTGTAATTAAGGCGTGAAAACTATACTACATTTGCTTTAAAAAATAGTTTAAATTCTAATAACCTTAGAACATTTAAAAATGCACCAAAGCGGAAACAAAATAAAATCCCATCACGACACGACAAATTGATGCCATCTATCCCTCTCCGACTAACAGTCGCAACATATCACTCGGCGCACGTCCTCGACATTTTTCCTCTATATATTATTAATACATAAGTACGATCAGATGCACTCTTCGAACGCACAGAGTCTTAAGAGTCCGTCCCTTTCTATATTGTTGGTTCTAGTTTTCCCAAGCGACCGTGCCCCGAGGGTAAAACTCCCCAGGGTCGGTATTGACTCTATGGAAGGAAAGTTATCTGTACACCTATTGTCGACCCCCAACCACCCACTTTCGCCCGCCGTAGGACTTCTTATGCGTTACGTTTTTATTTTCGTAGAACTTGAAAGGTTTAATTCGTTTCGACACTTGTTGAGCTACGGCGTGCTACGATGATTCAATCCGTAGCGCACTTTCTGTTTTGTAACATTTAACTTGTATCGTGGTTACATAGTGGTAGTTTTTTTATTATTAAAATAAAAATAATTATTAGATTACATCACATACATTGCTCAAATTCCAAGATGAGTTGTTATAGGCCTCGTTTAATGAAGTATCTGAGATAATGAAGGTACCACAACTCCCAAATCCGAGAACGTAGAAAAGTCCATTTTTATATTGACCCGACCGGAAAATGAACTCGGGCCTCAAAGATGGTAATACTTTGAAACCACCGTATAAACCACTCGGCTACGGCGGTCGTAATAATAGCATGGAGATAACTCTTAAAATAATATTATTATTAGAAATACTGTCTATTATACTTGATAGTTATCATTTATTAACTTACATTTTTATTTATTAAAACTCAAATTGTTACTAAAAATATACAAATATCTTTAGACCACGAAAATCTCCAAGCCAATTAGTAACAAATTCCGTAATAAAACTAACAAAGTAGCAATTCATAATATTATAATCACTAACAAGTATCGCCCACAGCTAATGCGATATAAGGCTAAGTGCACACAGGATGCTAATTCGGTAATGCGCGACAGCGACACGCGACCGCCACGCGCGGACGCCACACGACAGATTGACGGAAAGCGATTTGTACGCACTGCTTGTTTATCATAATGACTAATGTATGTAGACAAATAAAAATGTCATCTTCCCCTTTATGACATTTGATACCCAATCGAAAGTAGATATATCAAATAATCCAATGCACTTGGGCCTAATTGTCTAATTTTAAAATCTATAACAATCCCATTCAATTTGAAGTTTGAAAGATGTTCACGAAATTCACGTTACAACTGTCCGCAATTGCGTAGTTTTTGAATTTGGCGTTGATTGGAATTGCCCAAGGCAAGACGCAAATATTGGTTTAAAGTTACGAAGTTTTCATTATGACTCTTGGTTATTCTAATCATCTTGCATTTTCAAACGTAATATAATTTCATAAATAGCTATTACAAGCGTTATACATTTAAAAGGGATTGTTTTTTTTTTATTATATATTAGGTCACTGTTTTGAATGAGTTTAAATAAATTTTTGATATAATTGTTTCATTTTTGTTTATTATTACATTGTTTTATGTTGTTTGTTTGAGAGGGTACTTGACTGTTTTAAAAAAATTATATCAAAATTTCATATGATATCACATATCGGATTTTATCGGATAAACAACTATCGGATTTTTTTCTCCAAAAAGTGTCTCCAAAAGGAATGTGAAGTCATACGATGCTCCATCATGGCCAACCACGTTTAGGTTCATATAATCACATTTCATAATTGTACAGATTATAAATCGCAAGTTAATTTTGCTAATATAAATTATACTTACAAATTAGTTTATAACTAAAAATACTACATAATATAAAACTATTGTTTACATATAAATTATCATTTTTAACATATCTATTTGATTATTTATGGTTATAAATTTAAATTGGCTAATTTATTTAAGTACCTCAACAGTTACTAGAATGAAATAATACCATATACACAATATTAATAATGAAGAGTGCTTTTATATATAAAACTAAGCAATTCCTAAGTAGTATAAGAGAAGCTCAATAGCACAGAGGTTGGCATGTTTAGGGTGTGACTCAGATGTTAAGTAAATATCGCAAGGGCCGGCCGTAAGTTGGGTGTCCAAAATTTACTATCCCAAGCTTCTCGGTGCAGGCAGATTAAGTTGTTGATCCCGGTTGCATCTAGTCTTTAAACACCCACTATTCCACACTTAGCCCGCGTGGGTCATAACTCATATTCCCCTTTCGATTCGATTCCATCCATAGGTAAGGCTTGTGTTCCAGTAATGGAGAAATTAATAGGCTGGGGAATGTTGAGGATTTCTAAAAAAATACTAAAATAGAGAAAGAATTACTAATAAAATAAAAGAATACTCAAGTCTAATTAAATACAAACCTATATTAATGCAGTCCAAAATTTTGTATCGAACTTCTAGTCGCGCGGTTCGCACGCACGTGTGCTGCACACGCCGACAAACTGCTACCGACAAACGCCCATTTTGATTGTGACTTAATCGAGTTAGACAAATTTGTAGTATATCGTGCTTTACGAGATTGTGTTTCAATTAGGTTAAAGTGTATTTTTCACCGTCATAGTGATTGTTTCTGGGAAATAATATTTTTATTACTTATGTTTTTTTTTGTATAATAAATGTCATTATCATTTTGAATAAAAATACTGTAATATCTTTTTTAAATTTCCAAGCATTTACTCAAATGATTATAGCTAAAAATTGAATGAAATCACATTATATTTATTTATAATCAAGTCACCGATTCCGAATAGAACTATCCATTAAAATAACACCCCAACAAAATCACCATAATTAATTTAAGTTTACAAAAAGCGCCGCCCGGTCCAAATTGCGTTCCTGCCATTTTGATGCTAATCTGCTAGTAACACGATCCCCATTTTTAACTCATACAATTAGAACCAAAGATAAACCCATGCATTATCTAGTCAGGAATTACAATGGAAAATATTACCCCTACAGTGGAACAAAAATTGTAAGTATAATATTTCAAGTGGGGCGCGAATTCGACCATGTGGCTCGTAGATTCAACGATGTCTTGTTTGTGATGATCGATGGAGTTGTATGAATTGTATGGTTTTAACGAGAAATTTTATAGCAATCACGGTCACGGGACGGTTGATCAAAATAATATTATGTTGAGCTACTCCGTGTTTTGGAAGACGCGGCATACCAATGGTACCAGCTGCATTTGCAGTCATTAATACCCTTCAATCCGCATTGGGTCAGCGTGGAGGGTCATGGCCCATCCTCTTTAACCAGCAAGGAATGGCCTGGGCCCTGCAGTGGGGAAGTAAATGTGCTGATGATGTTGAAAATTAATTCTTCAGTCAGTAAGATACGCAATTAACAATAACAAGCAGATTTCATTTAATTAAAAGATATATGGGACATGTGAACCATCACCCAATGCTTACTTTTCATTTCCTACATTTTATCTATTGAGCATGATTTACTTTCCATTTCCTAAATTTTATCTATTGAGAACTGTTATATCTATCTTTGTTAAAAATATCCCACAAAGAAGTATAACTGACTGTGTATTTTTTTAATAACGCCACGTCATAAGTGTTATTTAGATACATCAATAGAAACATGAATTACACGACTGTATCCTGTAAAGGTGACCGCCCACTGTGTCAGCACATACGCAACGGACGCACGGCACAATGGATTTTCCATAGCTTTTTATGAATTCGTATAGCACTCCGCACCGACAGGACGCATTATATGAGCAAAGAGAATGCGTTGTATGCCGATGACGTCATATAGAGTACTTCAGCGAAGATACTTCACAGTATTACGTCAAAACTATCAACTATGACATCGGCAAACGTTTCGTACGTGCAGATGCAGTAGAAGCTGACATTTATCCATAATTTTAACCATTAAATACAAAAAAAGTATCTAAAGCGATAGAAAGGAAACACTCAGTTACGTATTTTATTAATCTTTTATTTTGTGATTTGTTTCATTATCGATTACAATGTACATCCCTTATCAAATACACAATCGCGATAAACAATACGTAACTACACGATCCATATACAAACAAATATATATCGCCACGTAACGTTCTCATCCCCTTCAAAATCCAAAGCGAATTGATCGGAAAAAAATTTACTTTCGTCTTTCGTATACATCCTTTTTCGTATCGAAGTTAGATATATATTTTTTTTCGTTGTATCCTTATTTAAGTAGTTTCTATTTAATAAATATAGATATGTTTTCGTTACGAGATATGGTCGATATTTCAGAGACATCCGACGATGGAAACAAGCATTCGCTATTTATCTTGCCGCAATGAAAAAAGAAACAATTTACACATTACAATAGTTTTAAGATACTTATAATAAATATATCACAGATTTTACAGAAACAAAATGTACAATTACGGATTGTAAAAACCAATATTGAATCATTTAGAAAAATCTTTTTTACAATGACTTAAACTAATTGCCCTGAGCGTTCCATTAGATTTTTATTGGGTATGGGCGTAAGTTTTTATAAAAATCTACATCTACGCGAATCTAGCAACCAATTTTTGAAGACATTAAATTTTCTATTATGTACATTTATTTAACAATATTTATTTACAATTTCTCGTATCCGCTCCGCAACTTTACTAAATTTCACCATTGAAAATAAAATTATATAACATTCTTTTAATGTCATAATTCAATCATTGTGCCCTTAAGCTACATCAAGTTGAATACTTACGAGTAATCGTGGTACGTCTAAATCATAAGAAATTATAAACAAATTTAATTTTACAAAATCATTTTTCTCTAAAAACGTCATTACCGTGTCACAAAATGTTCAGTACCCTACGTCCAAATTGACGTACGCAACCGCGGCTACTTGGACGCTAGAGGCGCGGTCTGAGCGTACTGCTGAGCGCTGCAAGTAGGTAACGAGAACGGATTCACAGAGAATGGCGATGACACTAGTCCTGTCATTCCTGTGGACAAAATTTAGCTATTTATCATATGAAAAATGACTTAAATATTTCTTAAACATTTTAAGATCGCTGCTATTGAGCGCATTTCTATTAATGTTCATACAATCTATCTAAATAATTCGTTTTGAACAGATGTGATTGCAAAGAAAAAGTTTTAGGTAAATAAAAAACTATACGAATTAAAATTGATCCTTCACTAATGTTATTATTCGGATAAACTCTATAAAACCATAGTATGATTTTTCTTGTTTCCATTTTCCAAAAAATGTTTTTGTGTCTTCATAATAATTTCAATAGTGCAAACAAAACAAGAGCAGCAATTTAATTTAAAAGCGGTGCATTGCAACAAAAAGCTAGAAAGCCTCAGAAATGAAACAAAGAAAACACCTATAACGAGACAGCAGCATCAAACAAAAAGAAAAGCGTCACGTAAAACATAAAGAAACTACTAACATTGCACGGCGAGATGCTGCCAATTTTGATGGTGGTGAGCATTGGACCGCGGCGGGCTATGTCTCACTACGGCAAAAGCACTTTTCAGTTTGCTCTCTTTACTATGAGACGCTTTCATAACGTTCCCGGTGCATTTAGAATGAGTGTTTGCCGGACAGTCAGAGCTCTTACAGTTCCCGTTTCTTTCACTGTAATGTCCGCTATCTTTCGTATTATACGCGTTATAGTGATGGTCAGATGATAAATGTCCATTCATGTTCGCCGGGTGATACGGGCCAAGGCACACTGGACGGAACAAAAAAAAACTGGGGGTTAACACAAAGCGTTGTAACGAATAGCGTGCTTAAAAGCGTTGCAAATGTGATATCTCGTTTGCTTTAATAGTACTATAATTTTAAGCAGTAAATTAAATATTGGACAAAATAAGCAGTGTTCAAAAGTGTTAACAATAGCAGACATTATTTTAAGATATTTATCATTGAAATATTGTGTACTGATAAAATCTTCTCTTAATGTAGATAACATTGCAGTTTTTTTATACGTAAATGAATTATACAAAAGTTGAAATATTTATCATTGAAATTTTGTGTACTGATAAAATTTTCTATTAATGTAGGAAACATAGCAGTTTTTTTTGTACGAAAATTAATTATACAAAAGTTCTATTAGTGCTACCAATTTGAATTAACCGTCTAATGCTGGGTATCGGCTTTGTTTGACGACAACACATGACATGACATTTTAAACTTACGCGATGTAGTATTGAACAGTGATGTGGGCGGTGCAGGGTAATGTTGCGGATGCGGGTAGGAGGCCGGCGCGGCGTGCGGCGTCGACGCCGCGGAGCAATACCGCGGGGAGACCGAGCCGCCGCTACGCGCGTACTCCTCTAAAAGAAAAAGCCTGGGGTCAACACGAAACTAGAGTTAGGACTTTGAAGTTAGAAAAAATAATAAAATAACTCTAAATATTTTATGCGACTTCGAAAAAAAATGTTAATTTATAAAAAATAAAAAATTGTTAATAATATTGTCCTAGGTTGTCGCATACAAACTTTTCGTTTTTGATCTTTTACATAATTTCTTTTTGATAATTCATTATTTGTGATTTAAAATTTTGAGTAACGCGATATGCTTTTTCTGAATGTCGTACAATTTTTTTTTTGTATATTTTTCCAATATTATATTTTTATATTCCATCATCGGCAATTAGGTCACTACCATCTATTGGACGAGAGCACGATGACAGCAACAATCACGTTGGCAAGAAATCACTAGTGCACGCATAGCTTTATTTCAGTACGATATGATTGAATCTATTATTATACATAAATGAATGTAACTCTGTCTGTTTCATAGCAAAACTACACGGCTTTTTTTTTCTATTTAAGTCTTGATAGGCCTGGAAGTATATGAGTTATTATTTTTACAAAATATCAGTGAAACACGCGACAATATTACTCCAACCAAATATTTTTATTGACCAACCTTCAGTCCATTGTGAAGCAGCAGTATCTTGAACACTGACAGCCAGCTGACCAGTATACGAGTTGAAGGGCATGCTCGCTGGCGGTGATCTTGGCGCGCTTAATCCCAACTGGTTGTTCCGAGGCATAGAGTACAGCGCCTCAGCTAGGTCTGCTGCCCGTTTGAGTATAATTTCCTGTTATAAGAATCTATGTTTTATCACAATTTCATAGGGAAATACTACTTTATACAATACACTATCATTCTAAAATTTTAGAATTTTCATTTGTGATTTAATTACAAATGATTTATTCGGGAGGATCATAGCTAATGTGGATACAAACTTTAATGACTTGGAAAATATTTAGATTATAAGTACAAATGCTTCCAACAAGATATGAATTTTTATATTTTTGATACTGAAAATTCGGTTATATTTTTATTATTTATAGTATTTGCTTTTTATATATTTTTAAGTAACAATAGAAAAGTTATAAGTTATACTAATGAAAACTACATATGTAAAAACAATAATGAAGATGTTTTGAGTAAAAGCTAGAATAATTAATGTATCAAACGCAAATTACACAGTAAAATAAATTTACCTTTGGTAATTTTTCGGGATCGCCTGGATGTCTCGGGATAAGCTTCTGTAACCTCTGGAAGCCGTAATCTATCGTTGGCTCGTTGAGAGCTGCTATGCAAACACACAAATATTATAATCATGAATTGAGGCAGAAACATACTAATTGCTTATACCAAATTGTCATAACTTATAATACTGAATTATGAATAAATGGCAGTAAACGATATAAACGTTACATTTATTCGAGTTCTTATCGAGTAGAAGAATTTTATTTAATCTTATATGAATTGGGTACGTTAAACTTTTAATTAATACAGATTACACAGCAAAGCCACCTGAAATAAAGCCCTGTTCCCAATATTGTTTCATAAGTAGCCAGCTTGTCTACACCAATTGTATAAATAGGAAACAATAACTTTTTTATTTGAACATAGTAATATTGTAAAGAGGGAAATATTGATCATTGAATAGGCTCTGAAACATTTGTATTTTTTTTAAACGTTTTCACCTACGGTAAGTTACTTTATAAACCGGTGACATAGGCTATAATTTATGCGAAGCGGAGTCGCGAAAACAACTAGTAATAAATTGACTGGAAAGCTATTAGGTTCATTTTATTTATTTTTCGCTGTGTAAAATTTTTCGCACTTAGATTTCTTATCCATTTTACGTGAATATACTAGCAATAAGCCAAATATTGTTTCATATCAAAGCTGATTTGTAAAGTCAGTTAAAATTTACGTGTTCGGTTAGTCGGTGAAAGGATTATGGATACATTCCGATTACCACAATCTAATTTGAACCTTACGTTTATTATATATAAATTAATTTGACTTCAAACGTAGCGAGAGGAATTAATTATATCACATGCACGTATAAGGGAGTTAGTTTCGTTCGCTTCCTTTCGGCTTGAATTGATCTACTTGCGGAATAAATAAAGCGTTTAAAGAAATTTTAAACAAACTAGTGTTGTTTCGATTGTACATTTCATTAGTTTATAGTTATATAAAGTTACGTACATTAATTAAGGTATTTTTATATGAAGTTCGTCGTTAACTTATCTATATATATTAATGCATATAAATGAATCCTCGAAATGTATGTACGCGTATAACTTCCGAACGACTGCATCGAGTTGGATGATTCCTTTTTTATATATTTTTTATTGTCAGGACAAGGTTCACATATAAGAAAATTTATAATAAAATTTTCAGTCGTGACTGGAAAAGTAAAATATGGCGGTACGAAGTACGCCGGGTCAGCTAGTACGTTATATATTTTTCTATCGTAAGATCAATATAATAGACAAACGAAAATAAACAAGATCAATCATTAGCTGGCACTAACGAATGGTAAGCTAATTGATGGATCGTCCAAGACATTCGAGCCTATCAGTGTTGGCAAATTAAGGCTTATCGAACAAAAACTCGGTCGCATTTTCCTGGTGTTGCAATAATTGTACCGCGTAAACAGTGGTCTGTTTAAAAAATTTCAAGCATTATAATCTACTTGGAATGATATTATACATTTTGTAGCGGTGAGATTACAATTCTTTTTTAACTAACTTATTTTATTATTATTTAGTTACTTAATAGTAATGTTAATATTTATATTTACTATCAAAATTATTCTGAAGAAACTTTTCTATTATGATTTTTTATCACGAATTATATAGCAGAAATGACTTCATTGTTTAATTAGTATGCTAGTCAATAGCCCACCTGAGCTTATTATCGTATTATTACACTCCAGGTAATTAGCTATTTTTTTAGTTTATTTGGAACTTTTATTTACCGTTGAAATACAAATAAAAAACAACTTAAACTAACGGCGAGACTTTAAACAATGCAATATATTTATTACATGCATCTGTGCATTGAAATTTTGTGTGTATTAAATCTGGACCAAAATGAATTTTCAAACATATATTTATTATTTGATCAATGTATTTGTTAAGGTGGTGTAGTGCCACGGCTCGCGACCGTTGTTACTAAGCAACTTTTACAAGGATCTGTCACTAGGTTATAGTGATAGGTGACCAAAAAACTATCTTGAGCTACTCCGTGCATCGAAAGGCACGTTAAGCCGTTGATCCTGGCTACATTCGCGGTTGTTAATATTAAAGGTTATGGCCCATCCTCCTTAACCTATAAGGAAAGCCTGAGCCCGTGCGATGGAGAATTAAAAAAAAGACTTATGATGATGATGACGATTTAGATAACGATTAACATAATTAAACATTATTTTAGTAATGGCAATTCAAAAGAGGTTTACTCACAAACATATACAAATCTGCCTGGCGCTCCTTTGCAGAACTGCTTGCTCTTATAAGAGAGCGTCACTTCCACCACCCCTGGTATGTGGCGTGGTGGCGTCTGCACTCTTATCGCGTGCGATGTTATGAGCTGTACACAAAAAAGGGAAAAATTAAAAGTCATTCTCATGATGCTGCCAAATGACACTACCATGCTTATAAAAACATGAAGAAAGGAAAAATTTGAAATAATGAATATTTTTTAATGTAATTTAATTTATTCATAGTATGAACATTATTTCTTTTAGTTAAATAATTCTTCACGACAATTTAAGGTCAATTAAAAAACATCAATTACTTTAATGTAAAATAATAATCGCTTACGATTTAAAATATCACACGCAAACGGAAAAAAACTACAAAGATATTCTATCGATATTGTTGCTATCAATTTAAATAAATACTCTCATATTAACCAACAAATCTTTTTAATACAATACACAATTCTCACCTCGCTCCAAACCAGCATCGTCCCAAAAACAACTTGAAGTCCGTCGAAGAAATTGTCTCCCACAATGATGACAGTGGAACCTCCTGAAGTCCATCCTTCACTGGGGGATATCGCTTTGATGCAGGGCGTCGCCACAGGTAAGGGCGGGTACAGACCCGCTGCATCAGACAAATAAACTATTTTAAATAAATAAATATTGGATAACATCACGCTATTCTCATCCTTCGACAAATTAACTTAGTGTAATTGGCAATTGTAAAATGAACAATTAAAAAATTTGCCTTAACCAGGTTTCGCATTTTTATTTTTATCTCGTTTTTTTTCCAAGGCGAGTCAATGGAGATCTCTATAGAAAATTCCAAAAAGAAAAATAAAATTGTTACAACGAGCAAAAAAACTATAATCTAGTTTAACACAGCTTAGTGGAAAACACGAGTTCTAATGCAAGCTATTTTTCTTTACAAATACTACGACGCTTACTCATAATAAACTGCAAAATGAATTAACCATTACAACTTCACATTTACTAGAGGAATCACACCCGAGACTTAAAAGATCTGACTCGATTTTCCGAAGGAAAGAATAACAGAGCAATTTTCACTTCCACATACCTACATAAAACACCGTTTGAAACGGAAACTTGTAAAACGGCGAACGGCAAATATTATGTTCTTGACCTTAGTAAAAGTTTATGAAAATAAAACACGTATAATTTATAAGAAATAAAAACGTATTCTCTTAATGAAAAAAGGCTTAAAAAATCTACTTTGTCCCTGGTACTCTGAGATGGATTCGAACCCACGACCACTGAGCTACCCAGAACATAACAGGACTGATGAATCATTCAAGCATTTGTTACTTTGTAATTTTTTCGCTACTAAAGAGCGTGTTTTCATTAATGTTTTCAGGCAAACCACCTAAATAGCTGAAAGGTATATTTTTACAAATATTTTAAACTTTCGATAAATATAATTTCGATAAGTATAGCATTGTGAATATAAAATTGTTCAAATATAACAAGTACGCATATCTTTTAACAACATCTTATTCTTCCAAAGCTAGTCATTGTAATTTCCTAGATGTATAAATTGTATCCAGTGCTATAAATGGCGATGCCCGAGAAAAGTCCCTCACCCCGTAAAAGTAAAGGCCGAATTGTATGCTCGACAACTTAAAAGTTGAATAAACGCCAAACTACTAAAAGTCATTCTGTCCCATTCGGGCGTTTATCTTTGACTGCTCCAGAAAAAGGACAATTGCACGACGACCATCCGCGATGTAAAGTGCTAACTGTTTTAATGCGTTAATTGAAAATGAATTTTCATATCATTGTATAAAGCCGAAGTTGGTACGGAGTTTTATGGTTGTTATGACGTTGTTAAACGTCCGCTGGATGCAAGAAGGTTCTAGTTAGGGGGACACGCGTCGTAAGACAGGGGGAGCTGAAATCTCGCTAACAAAACGGCTCTGTAATAAAGACGAGTAGAGAAAGTGAATTTAAGGGGCCGAAAGGAGATTACGTTCGAGGTTCTTTTTTAATTTGACTAATATAATATTAATATCGCCGTATCCCCTTCAACAATGAATCTTAAAATATCTAAGCAGTCACAAAGATAAATTTGTCATCCTACGGAAACAAATAAAATAACTTTATGTACTTAAATAAATAAAAAATACATTCATAACTAATTTGCATTGAATACAAGTAAGGATGAAACAGTTAATTAGTTTGGGAACCCTAATTATCCGTGCCAGTAACATTGGAACGGCAGCGGTGCGAAAACGTAAGTAGCTGTCGGGGGGCGGCTCGGCTAAATTCACCCATTCACACCGTGTAATCCGGCGAGCCGGTTTCACTCGCAGAACTTTACTGGCTTGTTTAATGTGGCAGAGACCTTTTATTAATCGTCTGAATAATTCTATTGATACGATCAAAAGAGTATTAAGATACTGTTATGTGCTAATTGTATTACAATTTAGACATTCAAGATTATGTTGTACCATTTTTCTGCTTTTTGTTACAAACTACAAATTGGGAAAGCAGCGCACAAGGTTTAAAAAATGTTATAAGATTTTCAACGATATTTTTTGGCATATAATAAAATATTATTCCTCATTTGCGTTCAATTAATGCTAGGTATTTTATTCCAGTACCTATAATATAATATAACAATTTAAAAAGTGTTTAATGTTACACGCTGTAAATCAATACTTCATCAATAACGTGGTTTACAAAGTAAACTTTTATGTTTTTAATCTACCTAATCATACTTTTCGATAAAATCGACCAGTTGCTCAAACACCCATTAAAATTGTCATTAATTTAAAGCGATATTACCAATACTTATTTTGAAAATTAGAGCATTAATTACAGCTAAGTTCATCATTAAACCTCAATAAAAGTTTGTGTAACTGGATGTAACAGACATAAAAATTAGGTAACACCAAAATATTTAAAATAACCAACCACTGTAATACCAAAGTAACAATAAAAGAGGTTTTGATGTCTTCACATTATTAAAGTATACGATCTGTAACGTGAACGCGGAAACTTTTTGCGAAAAGCATAATTCCTCACTATATTACCCCGCGTCGCTTCATGCTCGCTTCAACACCCCAGCTCACCCCACGAACTTCTTTGCGAAATGTCTACAGTGATTCCTTGCATACAAACGACGAGTTCTGATGTTACATTATGAGTTTTGCGCATTTGTCCTCGATTGACTGCCTTGTGTATAAGTTTCGTAAGTTTTTAGTTTACCAACTCGTCTTTTATTGACGATATTACAATGTTTCAAACAAAATTGCTGTGTATCACTACAGTGTTACAAACATCAAATTTATGATTTTTTAACGGAATTAAATTTAAATGGGACTACATCTTTGAACTGCCATTATTGTTGGAAGAAAAGACAATTAAAGCTTTTTTAAAATTGAATAATTAAACTCTAGTAACTGATTTAAAATTATTGTTCATTTAGATATAATAAAATCAATTATAAAATATGATGAATTTGTTGCGATATATATTTTTTATAAAAAAGAGGAGCATGCACCACGTAAGTTTTTTATTTTATTAAGTAGATATGAATAACTCATAAATGTAATATTATCTTCTATATTTGTTTATAATTGACGATTGCTAAGATTTGTTGTTAGCCAGTAACAATAAAAATGAAAGTAAAAAGTTTGGAAAACAAAAAGGTCTTAAATAATAATAAAAAATGATAAAACAAAACAAAAACGTACAAGTAGTCTCTGGTGCTGCGTCAATACCTTCAGTCGGGTCGAGACGCTTGGCACGCCGGCCGTGTTTGCTGTTGTTATGGACGAACATGTTGTCAGATATCGCCAGTAAGGGTCCGTCCACCATAACTTGTGTTGATATCACGACCTAGAACGAATGGCATTTTCAATATGTTTTTAAGCAAAAAGGTTTTTCTACATTTTTAATGTAATTGTAAGTGATACCGTTTCTGAAAACCTTAACCTTACTTTTACAGTAATTTATTATATATTATTGCTATATATCTTTAGAATCTGTATACTTTTACATATTAAATATGATTTGTACGTCTCAAAAGAAAAATTCACGAGATAAAAGTAAAAAACTCCCAATGAGTAAATTTATTCTTGTAAATAAAAAATAGATAGTTATTATAAACAATTATTGAATTTAAATATTACTTATAGCATTAAATAAACATTGTAAAGTTCAAGATCACGGTACTGTTGTCGATAAAACCCTTCCTTTCTTTCCCTTGCATTCACTAGCACGCACTCACGCAACGCTGAAAGGGAGAGTCCTCTGGGAGGTGGAGCCACCGTCGACATCGGCGAACTCCAATAGGAATTGCAATGTGCATATACTATCGCGTGGGTGGCCGATAGACATTCGATTGATATAACTTTTCAATGACTAGGACCCGTGTCCTACTCATTATAAATCTATCCTTTCATTGCCAGTAGAAAGATTTTCACGAATTTCAAGCTGCATTTAAGGTGTGATTGAAAAATAATATTTGCCCTCTTCAACACTAATGTGTAAAGATATTCCTCTTTAAAATAAATTTAATAATACACGTAATATTAAAAGATTGATATTCTGAAATTGCCATTATAATTGGTAATGAAATTGTTTTGTCTTTCAGTTGAACATATTTAATTTACCTATTGTAATTTAGGTACAAAGATGTAGTTGACCTACAAAAAGGCTATGTCCTTTACTTTATCGCAAAAAAAGACATTGAAGGGGTTGAAATTTTGTATGAAAATACGTCATTACCCGAGACAAAATCATTAAATTATGTATCCAGACATCGACAAGATAACAATCGTTTAGCATTTTTAAAATTGCTTTATAAATTAACAGTCACGGACAAAAATCAGTATATAAATAAACAATTAGTGCGCAAAAAGATTTTTAAAGAAAATTAGTTGGTCGTTGTATGATTTTTTATCCCAAAAGAGAAAAATTAGATTTGATGTCTGCTTCCCCTTAATTCAGGACTTATCTATACCTTAATTGACTTGTCACACACGAGTAATTAAAAAAAGGTTTGTTAAAATGAACGCATCATCTATACTAATATTATAAAGAGGTAAGATTTAATTGTTTGTTGGTTTGTATAAAATAGCCTTTGAGATTATTGGACCGATTAAAAAAAAACTTTCATTTACTCAACAGATTTTGATAGAGTGATTTAAAAGGAAGGTTTATATAAATAAAACAGGTCCACGCAGGGGAAATCGCTGGCAGAAAGCTTATTTTTATTAAAAATTAAGAAATAGACAATTAACTTTACGAATCTGATTCTACAAAAATCTCCTTTAACTAATATATGATGCTACATAAATCAACAGAATTGTATCATAGAAACTAACTGCTAGTTTAGTGCGAAATATGGTTCAAAATACGGAACTTTAAATGTGCACACTAAAATGCATTCGAGTATAACGCCCGATATATTATTCATGCCGATAAAGAGACTGCATTATTTCGATTCTGAAAGCCATAAATATGTACATAGATATATATTATGCCCATATATTCTTACCCTTGAAACGGTGGGGAACGACCACTGAATTATTCAATGACACACAGAAAGCCCAAATATAGACATAACTACGCACACAAACTTAGATATCGCCAGTACTACTAATGTACACAGAAATGTATCCTAAGTATGAGAGGTAAGTTTCATGTTTGCTTAAAGTTTCGCAAAGGACACGTAAGACAAATATGTCTTAGCCAACAGGAGAAGCAAATTTGTACTCATAAGTATACTGAATGCACCTTTATAATTGGCAGGGTTGTCCATAATTAGTTTATTATTAAAAAATAAATGGAACTTTGTTAACTTTTAACGAGAAGTTATGAAGCTAAACTTTGATATGCAAACTTCATTAAGTAAGTAGTGTAACTTATATTAATTTATCTTGATTAAATGATAAATTTATTCGAATCTAAAATTGTAATTGGGAATCCTATTTTCTTGTTATATAATTTAATCTCATGATAAACTATCTACAATTATATTAAAGTGGATGTGGGAAACCAGATAAATAAGTTTTAGTTGGAAAAAAGGTAAAAAAAGGAATATAGGTATACCTTAGTGACAATAACAAAAAAAGTGAGTTAATAACAAAGACAAAACACATATTGACACATAAACGAAGATCTGTTCGATCGAGATCATGATCCCCTTTTACCAATTTAAGGCATTAAGTTTTTAACCTTGAGACTTCGTGTTCAGTATCACCCACAGTATCACCACACCAATTCAGAAACTCGATTTCAGTTCTATGGTGCGACACAGAATATCAAAAAGTACCTAGTAACCATATACTTATAAAAAGGAACATTCCTATTACTAGACAAAATAATTAATAAAATAATAGCCGAAGATAGAATATTTTGAAATTTATTACGTATTAGGTAAATAAAAACTAAAACTCAATACAAAAACTGGTATAACTGTACCCAAAAAAGGGTTCTTAAGTTGACAAAGTTATGGATTCGTGCATCATTGGTAAATAAATCATTAGTAAATAAATAAGAAAGATTAAAGACAATAGCATAAATAGCATATCCGGGAGCACCTACTTCATAATTCTTTTGAACTGTGTTTCTTTTGATAAATAATACAAACTAGGTATTCCTATACTAATAATATAAAGAAAAGACTTGATTGTTTGTTTTCATCGAACAGGCTCCAAACCACTAGACCGATTTAAAAAATTATTTTGCCTACAAGTAGCTACATCATGAGCGGATGACACAGACTATAATTTATGCGCGCGAAACAGCTAGCATTAAATAAATAGCTGCACTGTTAAGGTAATCTAAGTCTTCAGTAAAAAACTACCCTTTATACTATGAAAGTTGATTTCTAGATTGTGTACTACACGGAAATCCAATCTTGGCTTTTTCACGATTTTCATAAATTCTGAATCACTGATTTAAAGTATAAAACTAGATAAAATATTAGCAGAGCTTATTTACGTTAAGCAAACTATAAACTTACTTATGTCTTTAGAACTAAATTAGATTTAAAGTAAAAGAACGAGCGGATATCGTCAAAATGTAAATAAATAAGGTGGAATAAAGAAATTTAATTTCATCCCTCCGTAAATTGGAGCCGTTTCAAATATTCAAGAGTCGTGAACACAACCCTTCCAACAGTTAAGGGTGATACACTCTTTGGAGTTTAGCTATGGAGGTGAGTATTAAAAGTGAAAGATTACTTTTCTTTTGAACTTATATATAGGTATTATATAAATTAAATAATTAATTATTATTAATAAAGTGATTGTTGAACAAATTAAAGGAAAGAAAATTCTGTATTCAATATATTTATTCAAAGATGAGAAGTATTTCCATTTTAGTAGGACATTTCTTTTGCAGTTGTAAGTTTTTAAAGTTTTAAGCTTATGTTTTATGAAAAATATACATAATGAAGTCATTTACAAAATAGGCCAGTTAAGCTCTTTTTTATTTTATAAATAAATATTCCACTAATATTTGAGACTGTTACATTTGTAATATGAAGTTAATATGAAGTTTTTATTTTAACGATTTTTTAATTGTGAATGCACATGTCAAATATAGCGATATCTTTAGTTTCAATCGCTACAAGCTATCACTAAGGCCGTAGGCTACTGGGAATACAGGCGGAGTACTGAGTATATTTTTAAATTCGTCTGGTAAACATGATACCTGTCTACTGCGGACGCATCGCAGATACGAAACTAAAACTCAACTTGTCTTGTCTAAGTAAACGTTTATTCTAAAAAAGAATAAACCTTTAGAAAGTATCTCACCTTTTTTAAGAATTATGAAAAACTGGCTGTCTTCCAGTGACTTCGCCCGCATAATTTATAACCTTGTCAACCTCTTATGATGTAGCTTTCGGTAAGTAGAAGAATTTTTAAAATCGATCGGGTTGTTTCGGAGGCTATTCAATACAAACAATTAAAACATTCCTCTTTATAAAATAGATGAGATCATCATCTTATGGAGGCTCAGATACAAACTAGCACAGTAGTTGAACGCTAAGAAATGCAGACTGACGTTTTAACGTGCCTTTTATAGTATACACGGCGTCATCGAATACTACATTAATTTATTATTCCTCAATATTTAATAAAGCTTCAAAACAGCCTCGGTACTCACTTGAAATCTTCTCATATCCCGTGGGTTGCCGGCGTTTTTGAGACAGTTCTGGTTACATTTCAGGAAGAACTTCAGAAAAAATCTGCAACAAAATAATATTTTAAAAATTAAACATCGTCACATATATTTTGTCTCTAAAGGTAAGAAATCAGAATCATTCTTAATGAAAAATGCACTTTGTCCCTGAGATGGGACTCGAACCCATGACCTTTCGTAATCTGGGCGGCTGCTCTAACCACTGAGCTACCCAGGACCCAACAGGACTGACGAATTTTTCAAGCTATCTGATTGGCTAATAAATAACGAGCGACTCGCGTAACTAATTTATTTATTTATTTATGAAATAATAGCTTTGGAATGCTCTTCCGACTTTCATAAGACGCGCTCAATCATTAAATATCTCCAAAGAATTGGTAAAAGAACATTATTTATCTGTTTAATATATTTTAACTGTTAATAACCCCTTCTTCAATTCATTAGTATTTATATGTATCATATTTTATGTATTTATGTATTATGTTATATGTATTTATGCAAGTATATTATATTTGTCAACTTCTGGTGTCTATTATTGTTATGTTTCAATTATTTATTAGGAATTACCTACTTTAAGTTTACACCCCCGTTTCGTTATAATTAACATTCCTATCCATCCAATGGTTGTCTGGCAGAAATCGCTTTCAGCGATAAGACCGCCATTTGTTACACTTTGATGTATTGTTTAGTTTTTAAAATCTGTGAAGATATCTGTTGTGTTGACAATAAAGTGTTATTATTATTATTATTTTTTATAAATATTATTATTGAATAATTCACAATGTCATCACCGCCGTTATCTACCACTGTACGCCAGCGATTAGGCAAAGATTGAGTTGCGTCTCTGTAAAACTTTGGCCGTTTGGATTTGAAAAGTCCTCTATGTACTGTTGTAACTGGGGTTCATCATGAAAGCTTTTTTCACGCAAATGTTTACTAAGTGACCAGAATAAACTAAAATCTTTTGGCGCTAAGGCCGGTGAATACGGAGGATTTGAAACTATTTCGCAGTTCAGCTCCAATAGTTTCTGTCGGGTACTCTTAGCAATATGCGGTCGGTCTTTATCATGGAAGAAAAATATTTTGTCATGTTGTGGACGCTTGGGATGAAGTTCAAGCTTCAGATTATCAAGTTGATTACAGTACACGTTCGCTGTTATCGTGGTATTGGTAGGAAGAATTCCCCAGTATATTACTCCATGTGCAGACCTCCGAGAGCATCACCTTTTGAGGATGAAGATCTTTTTTGGCGTAGGTTTTTGTCGTTCGTTACGGCCTAACCACTGGCACCGCTTGCATGTATCTAAATATATATAACTCAAAGGTGACTGACTGACAGTGATCTATAAACGCACAGTCCAAATCACTGGACGGATTAGGCTGAAATTTGGCATGCAGGTAAATGTTATGACTTAGACATCCGCTAAGAAAGGATTTTGATCAATTCTACCCCCAAGGGGATAAAATAGGGGATGAAAGTTTGTATGAAACTTTGTCAATTTTAAACCTATAGTTTGCATGCATAAAGCTACTACGACGTAGGCATCCCCTAAGAAAGGATTTTGATAAATTCCACCACTAAGGGGATAAAATGGGGATTAAACTTTATTTCAGGTATTTTACACGATATAATTAATAAATATTCGTTAGAAATGCTGCTCAAAGTAACTTTACCACGCAGACGAAGTCGTGGGCAAAAGCTAGTGGTTAATATACATAACCCACTTTTCGTCTCCAGTGACGAGATGGTCTAACCAGTTAAATTTACAACGAAATGATAATAAATGTACATATATCTCTGCATGGTAAGCGAGTTGATCCTTGGTTAGCTGATGGGGTACCTAAACGCCAAATAAGTAAGAGTTTCCTAATGCATGCAAATGATTTTCAATCGTATCACGAGAGCAACCAGCTCTACAATCATATCATGTGTGCTGCGTCTAGAATCGCCTTTAATTAACTCCTTCAGTTTATTTATATTTGTTTCTATTGGACATCCAGACCTCGATTGATCTATCAAGGAATAGTCTCCACTGCGGAATCTTTGGAATCACCGCTTTGCTGTTAACTCGGAGACTGCGTCATGAGCTGCCCATTGGCATATGTTACGTGCCGCTTCTGCAGCGGAATGGCCAGATTTAATATGTTTTAATATCATTCATTTTTTTCGTTTAAGTTAACGCAACGACATTCTAAGTATTACTGCGTGTACGATCACGACTCTTCCTTTATAGACCCCCCGCTATAGAACGTTCTCGATCCTACTGAAAGTTTCTAGAAAATAAAAATTAAAACGCTCATTACTTCTCAGCCACCCCGATAATTTTTCCGCTACTACTGAGCATATTTTCATAAATGTTCAGACAATCCACCCAAACAGCCGAAAGAAATATTTTTACAAATATTTAAACTTTCGATAAAACTTATTTATTATATATTATCAATTATGCATTCACAATGCTAAGTCCCATCTCAGAGTACCAAAGACAAAGTGGATTTTTTAAGCATTTTTCACTAAGAATATTTTTCAGTGTAGCATTTTGAATGCAAAATTTATCAAATATAATAATCACAATCACCTTAACCGCGACAATAAATAAAGTTATATATTTTTCCCATTAACTTGACTGGAAAAGGAATCCGAATTTCAGACGGTTAGTATACCGAGACGCCGTTAACTCGATTGCAAATACCCAATACGTTAAAAAATATAAAAGTAATTAAATGTGCATAAATATAGATAATGACTTTGTTAAGTTGGAAATTCAGTACTGATCCACATTGAACACATTATTTTCCGAAAATAAAATTTAAAATTTGGATCTGTCACCAATATCGAGTGGTCCATAAAATATCACGTGGCCCATGTGACGAGATAATGGGACGCAAATGATGCGGACGCATAAATCAGTATGAAGTGTTTCCTATTAAAACAAATTAAGTGGCCGTTTTATTATGAAATTTGGTGAAAATGAAAGCTAGTTTGTCGTTGGTTTAAGTATCTTTTTGTTAAAACCACAAATATGAGCTTTTATAAACTTTGTGGCATATTATGTGATTTATCAAAAAATATGTCTTAAAGTTATTATTATAGTTATAGAAAATTTGCTTGTATTTTAACTACGTTGAAATAAGAATTATAATATTATTGAAACTACAATGTGGTCACTATTTAAAAGATATCTAATAAAATTCAGATAATGAAAAGAAATAATGACCATGTAAAATCACAAATAGTAAAATTATCGATATTAAAAGGTTAGTAGCGTTTTGCATTTATTTATATTATATATTAAATAACTATTTACGTGTCATCTAAAATGATAAAAATCTTCAACTAGAATTCCAGAAAAACTAGCAAATTACGACTGGTAGGAAACAATTCATTAAAAACAAATTAACTTGACACCACTAAAATTCACAGATATTATCGTTTTTCTTGTCAAGTTGACACCTCAAAGGCCACATGTATCCACTTAAAGCTCCACGTAATTTGTTTGTTGTGTTTTCGAATTTGTACTTTCCGCCCTTTCTGGCAAGCGCGCTTTTTATGACTGATGTCAAATGAGCTTTATAAAAAAACAACAAACCAAATTAGATAAAGACACTGAAAAATATATAATAATCTATTACAAAACCAAACGATCTTCCATCAATCACGAGTTAAATAGTGTAGGTCAAACGGCAAAAGTAATATTATAATAATGAAAATCAGGCTAACTAGAAAATTCAACATCATATTCAGCCTATTAATGTTGGGACACTGCTGGGACACAGACTTTCCTTATAGATGACCCACTACAGAGGCCTAAAACGGATTGGTGGTTGTAACTGATGCCGGGACGAATGGGTCAATGTGTCTTTCGAAGCAAAGAACCCGGATCTCCGTTATCTTGTGATGATTAATTTTGTTCACCCATCCTATGGATGGCCTTTGTAAAGGTTACTTAACCTACGCGAGCACTCTTTAGGTAGAACTACTAGGTACATAATTGCAAGGTACATAATTGCAAGGCTATTATGTACCTTGCAATAAATAAACTTACTAGGTACATAATTGCAAGGCTATAGATATGTTAATTTATCACCATAGTCAAATTGGGATTTCTGTGAAAAAAAAAGACAAAAAACAAATTCATTGAATTTGTCAATGAAGATTTTATTTGCAACGTATGTCAAAATGAAATCAAACAATTTCAAGAGAGTAGGATATCACCAACTATCGGAGTATCGGATTACAACAATAGCTTTATTCGGCAAATTTATCTTTTAAATTGTCGAAGCGAAATAGACTTTCTGCGGTCGCGATAAGGTGCGTGTGGATGTAAGTAGGCTTGTGCGAGGCGAAGCGTACAGGCAGACGATCACGATGAATGCTTTAGCAGAAATATTTTACATGGCCTCAGGCATCGCTGCCGAATATTGCTGTGCCAACAATCGGTATGCGAATAGAGCAGTCTTTCCTTACAGTGATTTGTTCTATAATAGTCGTAATCGCTTAAAAGAATATATCTCGAGTAAAAGATATGGCTTAGGGCTATCCGGAAAAGGTCGGCTGGACGGATTTTGTTTTCTATCTCCTCGCGCTCAATACTACAATTGCTTAAATCGATTTTAAAATACATCCAGCTATAATTACAAAAAATCTTACTGTAAAAGTTTTTAAACGCCTCGGTCCTTTTAATTTAGTTATTATATCAACTACGATTTGTGTATATTTTCAACTCCTGATCCTCTACTAATGTCAATGATAATATAATTAAAATATTTATATATTTTTTTAAATAAAGTGATTGCTTTTAAATGAGTTTACATTTTATGCAACATTTCTAATAAATTTATATTATTTGATTTATTATATATTCGGTAGTTCAGATGACTGTCTAAATCTTTTAAAACTTTAAGTATAAAGTTTCCTTTTTTATTTTGTTTTAATTAAGTCTTATTCTTTGTTATTCATGTAGTCGTAAGAGCAGCTCTCTAAAGACTCCACACTAGGATCGTTCGAGATACGGGCGCGCGCGTATTTGCGACGCCCGCGGCGGCGCACATCTGTCCCCACATTATTTATGTTAAACACCTTATGTCACAATATCGCGAGTTAGAGCTGGCATCAATGGAGTCTTTATATTTAGAAACGAGTGACAACGTGACTATAAATCTCGACGCTGCTGTAAATTACTTTCCGCGGTTAGGGCAATCAAGTGTGTATTTAGGGATGTTTAGACGACCTCCGTCGTGACTCTTGGTGTTATTAATTCTAGAAAGATTCAGTTTCTGTAGATAAGAAACCTTTTTGCACAATTTTATAAAACAATGAGTCGGATTCCGATAGATGTGATTCATACATTGGTTCTTTTTCCTTCTTGTATAATTTTTATGTTTCAACAGATAGTTTTGGGATCGTATCTTTATCGAATCTTCAATTGCCATTTCATAGACATTTTTCAATATCATTATTAATTAAAAAATATGCAATTATAAATATTACCGGCTTAAAATTAACTTCACAACAATTGAGTATCGGTTTAAAAACTATGAAAAAAGTTTTAACGGGCTCGGTACATGTAACAGACAAGTACATCACATCTTACAATAAATGTTTTAAAGTTCATATTATCTCCCACACACAAAACGATATCTTTGTATCGTAGGTATGTGTGGTTGTATTGGTTAACGATGCCAATTCCGCTAAGCTCCGGTCGTAAGCGTAAATAACATAAGATATCGCAAAAGAAATATAAAATTACCTTACTATTAAATTCTAATATTCACAGGACAATGCACCCCAACCCACATAAAAGGACCCCATTGAGTACCTTAAGCTCAGATCATTAATATCTCGGTAAGGGTCACCTGACAGTCGCGTTATCCGGCTACGTTGCCAGCTGGTAAGCCGCGGAGTTACGACCTAAGGGCAGTAAGTGATATCTATGGGATAACCTTATGGTTTTTACAATCTGGACTTTAGATGTAGACTTGAGGATTTTATTGGAAATAGATAAAAATATAGATGAAAACCGTGGTATTTAAAGGTGATGCCAATTTTTATGTAGTAACTGATGACACTGATAGACAATAAATGCAGATATATGAATAAAAGTAAAGCTTTAGTATTATTTATTTAATACAATAATTGTCAAAATAAATGTAAATGTCAATAATAACGAATTAATATTAGACTTAAATATTGCTCTGATCTCAAATTAAGTACCTCGCAAAAGCACATGTATTAATATGTAACTTGATCTAACCAAAAATCGAATCCGAGGCTTCAGAAATGGCGGCACTTGAAACCGGCGAGCCAATCGGCTACGGAGGTATCCAAATTATAAATAGAGTCGTTAAATCAGAAAATGAATAAACGTGTTTTTAATTAGATTTGTAGCTTAATATCCACTTATCAAGCCGGCACGTATTTATGATATACCAGCTGTTTTCCCGCGACTTTGCTCAGGCATATTATAATCTATGTCACTCGCGTATGATGTAGCTTCCCGTGGGCAAAATAATTTTCATGATCGGACCAGTATTTTCAAACATTACTACAAACAACTTTAGAAACTTTTTATACTACTATAACAAAAAATATAACTTTTATTTACACGAAACATTGGTTGCAATCGGAGACTTAAAGCATCCGATCAAGATGATTTCTCCAAACCCCCGTCTTCGAATGTAAACAAAGAGCACATTTCTACATAAAGCAACCACTCCACTTACATAATATAGCCGTAAAAACTAAAACCTTGGCCCTCGAATCACTCCACCCTACAAAGAGTACAGAAACACAGGGAATATTTACCTATCGCATCAGGGAAGCCGTTGGCGTCGTAAAAACTACCCTCTTCTCTCTCAAGCCTCACGTATATAATCTTAGGCCGTGGCTATGATACTAGCTGGCTGAGCGATGCATAAAGCGTATATCATTCGTCGACTACCAGAAATACTGTTTTGGGAATATATCTTTCGGTTTTCAATGATAAATGATATAGAAAAATATAAAGTCACGATCAATTACAAGTTGCGATTACGGGAGTCTTATTCAATAAGGTCGTCGCTCATGTTTTATTAAAACATAATAACTCAAAATTGTAATATACTGTAATTTACTTTAAGAAAGACTACAACAGAGTCCCACTGTAAGTGTGAGTGTGATCGTTAATGTTTGTGCTGTGTGTTGTGTGATCATTTATGAAGTTCTTCCTAGATCTATATAGTTTTAACCTTAATTTTAAGAAATTTTATGATATATTTAGTTTCTTCGTAATATAGATTTAGATGGTAGTATATTTTTACATCCTTATCTCACGGAGTATATATTTCCAGCGAATTCTTGATTTAATATTAGAATTGATGTAATAATATAATATAATATAAAAGTATACTCAGAAAAGGAAAGAAGTTATAAGAGTAAGATATCCTAGGAGCAGGCCTAGGGTTAGACTAAATGTCTCCTTCTTATTTATAATCGTAATAGTTTTTACTAATTAAAAATATTATATTTGTTCAATTTTGCATTCACAATGCACAGGGACAAAGTGGAATATATAGAATAATAATAAAATATATACTATAAGTGGAATAAAAAATATTTAATAACCATTAAGAATAATAAAAAATAGTTTTTACCCCCAAAAAGGATGATTACTATTTTTTTTTTTATGTCCGTCTGGTAAATTATTGAAGAATATTAAACACATATTTTTCATTTTTTCGTATTCAATAAATCATTGCAATACGTTGAATTAAAATGTCGCTTGACGTCACATCTTTGTACATTTTCTAGATAGTTGTGAAGTAGCGAGCCCTCGCTACTCAACTTTAGCGACTATCATCTAAGTCCTTTCTTGTTAAACTGAAGCATAAAAATAGGCATCTAATGATTTTCTATCTCTCTGACGGATTAAATAGATTTTTTACCTAGGCATCATTTCTATTCGATATTCTTGTGTTCCTATATATTTCATTTCCGGGCGCAGTGCTTTCTTGAGGCACACGAACCGCTCGTTCAGCGGCCGCATCTTTAAAGACAGCGAATACTATTCCATATCGTTTTAGTTTACGATGAGAACTTTTTTGAGGGTTCGATGGTGATAAAAAAATATTTTGTAGGAAACACATCATAGTGTGTTGCATTTTGATGTGACTTCCGGTATAGAAGTTTGCATTCTAGTTTCATAGCCTTCATATTTCAAAGGTCTATAATTCAGTGTAATGGGAGATTGATAGTTTATTTGTAATTTGGGGATTTCTTTTTTTATTTTATATTTGGTCTTTGTGTTTGAATTACAAACTCCATAAAATAAGTATTTATTTCCTTATTTATTCAGTTCGGAACTTAAGCTATGCTCAATATTATTTCTTGAATAGTGAGATTACAAATATTGTTAATTTATTTTGTTCAAACATTGGTCACATTTCGTATTTTTTAAACTTACTTAAATCAGACTTTTTTTTACTTTATGTATATTTAATGAAAAATACTTATAAACATCACCGGTCCTGGGTACCCAAAGATGGGAATGCAATCCATAACCTTTCACAAGCCAGGCGGCTGCTCTAACCATTGAGCTACCCGAGACCCAACAGCACTGACGAAATTTTCAAGCATTGCAAGAATTCATAGTAAATGAATTAATGTATGAGGAAATGAAGTCGAGACTTCTATGAGGAAATAAAGATTTTAAAGTAGATATATGATTACAAAAATAGTTGCACTATAGCTGTAAAAGGCTCCCGTATTAAAGCGAGGCCGTTGGCTGCCCTCTCAAGATCTCCCACCCCCCACCATAGCTCCATTCATTTACATCCGATAGTCATAGTAGAAATAAACTTGCTTGTTTACTTTCAAAACATAAATATTTTCAATATTCTTAGTAATACAACTTTTGATCGGGAGAAAATCTAACATGAACCTTTAATTACGAAAATGTTCACTATAAAAAAGTGACGTAAAAAATATATAGACATAATAAAAAATAAAAAAATCTGATCACTGGAGAACATAGAAATTATAAAAAGACTTTATAAATTGTATATTACAGTACACAACACCTCGGTTAGAACCATATGTCAAACTTTCTACAAAATTCATTCATATAAATATAGAAAGTGCAGAATTTGAAAAGCGAAGGAAAAAAGAATCATGAGCCTACATTCGTAAATCGAACGAATGAAGAACGCGGGATCTGACAACAAGCGGTCTCTTATAACTTTTCCCTTTTAACCTTTCGTCCCCCCGCGGCACGGTCCCTCGGGAGGCGGTCCCCAGGGCCGGCCCCCGCCGCCCAACTCCCGCCACTCAATACCGACACGCCATGCGGACGGCAAAGAGTAACCACCCGGAAGAATGGACACGAAAGTCTTAGAAGTACGTGAACTCGGCGATCGCAAGTATGCCATCATGTAAGTGAATTCTGTAACTGGTTTTGAATAAAATTAAACTTTATAAACGGAGCATTATAACTTATTAAAAAATAGTGTTATTTGTTATATTATATGGCTTAAGAATGAAATACATAATAAGATTTATAAATGTTTGCATAACTAATTTCCACGCTTTGAGATAGTGGCTTTAATTGTGTTGGTGCTTACATTAAACATTATTTACACCCCTAAATAAAACAATATATTCATTTGCTTATTTTGTACTTACTTCCATTTTATTTAATTCCTGAAACTTTTTTGAATTTGGCTTAAATTGATTTAAACTAAAGGTAAAATAACGTTTTTACCTACATATAAAAAACGCCACGGATTCGAATTTTTATAATCTTTGCGACCACGTGACCGGCCCATAACGGGTACAGTTTTCGACTTTGTTTTTCCGCATGCTTCCATAGCGCGCATTAATATTTCAGCATGTACCAAATTCGAGGGTTAACAGCTACACACCGGTGGTGTAAATAGTCCTTTACAATTGACCGATCTCTATTGTAATCAAATCATGGAACGAAAAATTTAGATTTTTTAAATTGTAAAATTCGTCTATATGGATTGATTTAATGCCTAGTAGTGTTTGATTGGATTTAAAATAATAAAAAAAGTTTATCTTATAAATGTATACGAAACGACGCCTAAATAACACAAAGCAATATCCTTAAAACATATTGTATTATTTGGTAAAAAAGAGCAGTCACCATTTTTTCTTAATTAAATATGCAAATTCTTAACCTGTTAAACATTTTACTGTAGGTGTTAATTAAAAACTATTCATATAATTAAAGCTCGTCGTTTATAGGTTTCTGAAACGAGCTTCTATATAAAATATTCTAAAACATTATAAGGAGGCCTTGAACCGGAGAAGTCAGGTCAGTAATTCCGACAGTCACTTTCCTTTCATCTAATACCCTTTCGAATATAATATAACCTTCTTCTTGGAGAATCTTTTGGAGACGTATAAACATATCATTGTCTATGGTTAATATTAACATAATATACACACGGTTGCATATCAGATTACCACATTATATGAAATTGCGACAAAAAAATAATTTGAACTCTATCCCGAATGTACAAATGTTTTTGACGGTTCTGTATAACCTGATGTACTGTTGATTGTAGCAAATAAAAAAAAACTCGTAAGATTCGCAGCTTAATGTTAAATAGCCTAAAAAACTCTCTACATTGTACTAACAAAAGTATGAAAGATGCTTAAGTATTGAGGGAAACTTCATTCTATTCTCCTTCCCGATTTGTTATAATTACAGTGATTTGATTAGTGATTTCTCATGATGATTTTATACAAAAAATATGGTCTATTATAATCTTGTGATAAAAGAAATAAAACAAGTAATTATACTTCAAGATTTTCTCGTAAATAAACAGGGTAAATTATTTATATGAATAGGTAATTTTCGCTGTTTTTTCTATCAAATATTTACATATAAATTGTAATCTGTGACTCTTGCTCATGATAGAACCAAACCAATAGAGAACTTTCACTGATTCCCATTCTCCACCATATCGAACGGTAGTAAATATAAAGTGTTAGTTTTTCTACGAGTCGAGGGCACTGCGGACGCAGCATCCCAACGTTGCTATGGCAACACGATAAAGCCTCGCCTTTTCATAGCCCTCTCATATAGTAAACAGAAAGAAATCAGATGATTTCAACATTGTCAATTATTTTAAAGATATCCTTAGATAATATATCACTCTTGAAATAATTGGAATATTCTGCAAAATAATTAAACGCTTATTGTTAATTTTTTTGACAGCTATATGTCAGTCAAAACAATACAGTTAAATGAAATCATTATTAAGATTTATTTATAAGCTATGATACCTTCTATATTTGTATACCAAAACATATTTTTTAACAATGCAAAATTTATAAAACATATTACTTTTTTACTAAAAGTTATTCCATAAATAGAGTATTATTCGATCTTCTTTAATAAATTTAAAAGGAATGAAAAAAACATCTTTTCTATTTTTAATGTTTTTTAATCATCGACTATTGTTTACATTCCACTCATACATTATCTTTATCAAAACTTCAGCATTCAATGAATATTAAAGAGGTACCTTATAGGTTTAATTCAATTATTGTAAACCAATAAATTAAAATAAAATTCATCTACCTAATTCAGTACACTGAAAAATAACAGATAATTATTTTGAAAATTATCTGTTATTTTTCAGTGTACTGAATTAGGTACTCTTTCGAATCGAAAGCGCTTGCTGTGTAGTAGTTTCCAATTGACAATATACCTACGAATGACGTCGAGCAATCGCTCGCGGCTCAGCGCCTGTGGGTTTCTTCGCTTCTTAAATAAAATACATTATAGGGTAAACCATCTAGTTACAGACCAGTTTGGCACAGCAAAATTACATTAGTATTGAGATAAATCATGTGTTTTTTTACAACACCACCTTTTTTGTTCAGAATTTTTGCAATCAAATATATAATTATTGGACATTATTGCTATTATTTTCAATTCATTATACCTAAGTGGCAGATATAATATTTGTATGCCTTGAAAGAGGCGAAAATATAGTGAAACTATATAATATAACAAAAAATACCTATGACTGTATCTACCTATATTTCACAAATAAATAAATTCTATTTTATTTTAAAAATAATTAATAGTCATAATTTTACCTAATTGTTTCATGAAAGCGCTCAATCGATTGAGAGCCATTTCAGTATTAAATTGTAGCATCCCATCCTAGAGGCATATTCTTTGATATCAAGTCTGGTCGAATCTGAGATTAGATGTCACTGAGCATAAACCCTTATAGCATCGAGGGCGGTAGATATCTATATATATAATAGTATAGATAAATCATTTCAAAGTAAAGGTCTTTTAAGGCTAGCACGTAATAATTATGACTAGGACTTTAATTATTTTTATAAATTGACAAGTGCGTTCAGAATATAAATTGTCTACGGGATAAATTTATAAGTTTGTATTGTTAGAAACTTCTTCACTTATGGTCGTTACCGGATAGTACTTAATTAAAAAGTTTGTTAGGCATAATATAATTCCAAATGTTTACAGACTATGAAAATAATGTGCATAACTCTTTACATAAAGTACTCGTAAATTTTTAAAAATCATTAAAAATAACCTCTGCCTATGAAAGATTCTGTAGTAGCAAGCATATTAGCAAAAAAAAAACACTTTACACAAGGTACAAGGTACAAGGTACTATGTTTTGGTTAGTTAAAAAATAAAAAAAACTCGGATCAACTTTTATACGTACGTATAAAAGTTGATCCGAGTTTTTTTTATTTTTTAATGTTTTACTTTTTTATAGATACATACTTATTATAATGTAGATACTTGAGATTTTTTTAAATTTATATTTAAGGTAAAGATTACATTCAGGTCAAGCTTGTTCGCTTTCATTTTACTTATTAATTACTAGTTTTTGTTTCTATAACTAATAATTGTTACTTAATGTTTACATTAGTCTTCAACTATTTAATATAATAATTTTCTCATCAACCAAAGATTAAGATACACTCGATTAAGTCACCAATTTCAGTGTGCTTTCATTTGAGAGTCCACTCGAGTATATTTGCAGACATTCGGTTGTTCTTCCCCACTTTCAGCCACCACAACTTTTAAACGGTTCAACCGATTTTCATCAAACATATCTATGAACACTCGCACATAAGTCACCTTGAATATAAAAACCCTTCTTTTTGCGTCGGGGATTAAAAAAGATTTTCTCGTTCAAACATTTTTTTACTATTTATCGCTGTGTTTTTAAAAGTCATATATGGGGTTGGACATACCTATATATCACTGGAAGTCATCTTTAAAACTATTGACTTTGAGAAAAAAAATGTTTTGAAAATCTCGATGTCAGTTTTTAAAGATTTATCTGTAGACATCGCGCACATATAAGTTTGAAAAATATTTTTATGGCTTTAGTTGCATGTACGCCCCCCTTGATTTTTATTAAAGGAGTTTCATAAATCTGAAATTACTCTATAGAACATAATTATAAAAGCAACAAACCTAGTAGATCTTTGTAGATGTAGAATCTACTTACTACTAATCTACTTAAAACTTTCAATACAATTATCAAACCTCTCAAATAAACAAATTATGCCAAAACAAAAATTCAAAACTTAAAACCTTTCGGTCCGGCAAACGGCCCAAATAACCAAACAGAATTCATACAATCACCATACAAAGACAAGAGGCAACATTACGCGGGCATCACTTCATTGTGGGCACCGTTCTAATTGTAACTACACTCTTGGGCGCCATAGCCCGCTCAGCGCTCCGTCGAGTAGGCGTGCGCTACTAATCTTCGACCCCTACATACCAATACACCACACGGACACCGCGACGGAAAACTAAACTAAACCACCGAGAACTTTAAGAGCAAAATCGAATGGCCACCACGAATCGTATTTGCTAACGTAGCGAGGGTTAACGCACACTATCAAGTCATTAAATTGCATCGCCTTTTTAATGAGTCTGAAAGTGAACAAAGGATATTGAGCGCGATTACATTAAGTGCCCGCTTGTACAGATAGTCTGTTTTCGACTCTTTTACTATGTTTTGGTTAGTTAGTTTGGATTTCGAGTGGAACGCTCCAGTTTTGTTTTTAAACTAAACAAACGGAATATGAGGACGGGATCTAAAATCAGGATATGAGGACAATGCTGTTAGAGCATTGTCCTCATATCCTGATTTTAGATTCAAGATTGTACTTTAACCTAAGCTTTTGACTATGAGTTATGTTGATATAGGTGAAATTGTAACGAAGCGAAGGCGTGCTGATTTCGTTTAGCTTCCGTTACACTTGTTGTGTAAAACGCATCACTCGCACTCTTCTAGACAGCTATTTGTTGTTATACTTCGATTTCCCTTCCCTTTAGATTCGGTTCGCTTAAATAAATTACCACCAACTTATTTTAGATCTCATCATCTTCTTGTATGTCTTGCATTGCCTTTACCTCAGCCACAATACTCTAGATTCTTTCATTTTCAATGATATTTCAATAACTACAAACGAAGTTCACTACATAACAGTAAAAATAGAACTAAAATGTAAAAACCGTTCTAAAAATAAGTCCTGTAAGAACTTACTAAATATAACAAACTCTGTGAGGATTCAGCAACGTAAAAACAAGTTATCGTGTCACCATAACAGTTTATTTTGAAGCAATACAAACAGTACCTAATCGAGAATCTTCTTAATCACTTACAATGAAGCAAGTAAATAAATGTAAGACATCCAGATATACTTTTATATTATTCTAAAATAGTTTAAGTTTTGATTTGAATATTAAAGCCTTAAAATTTCTTAAGCAGTTTACAAAACGGTACTATTATATCGATAACAAAACCCTTTTCACCTCTAAAATAACCGCCGAAACTTACCTCTACCGATTATAATAATTTCACCCCCTTCCCCCCACTTAACGCGCATACAGTAACATATAACATTATACCCTCATATTTACCGGTTGTATGCTCTATAAAGTGATAGGCGTTTTCTAACCGTGCTTTTCAGAACATTTACATTGCTTCATAGCGGTATTATGGGTTAATATTGTACTTGTACTCCAAAATGTTAAGAAGCTAATTTTTGTCCTCAATCTCTTTATTTCTTGCGTATGCGTTGAATGCACCTAAATAAATATGTTTTATGTTATTGATTCAATATTTATAGTACAAGAGCTCGTGATGAAATGTGCAAGAGTTTTGTAACGGTTTATAATAAATCATATTAATCTTATAATTAAAAAATACCAACACAATTATTAATATCGAAAACATATAAACAAAATCTAACTTAAAAACACAACTGATTGTTATCAACAACATTGACGATTACTTGATGTAATGTATAAATCTATCTATCTGTTTATCTATAACTTCACACCGGATTTCAAACGAGGTAAGATTTGGCATTCGCTGCTCTTTTATTCTACTCTAGTAGGTTCTAATATTTCTTAAATGATCTCCAATTTTTAATTCAAATCATTAATTACAACAAAATATGAATATTAGAAAAATATTTGAACCCTTCCCTGAACTGGTCAGAAGCGGCCTACCCAAAACTCACCTCCACCATAATTTCACCCCCACTTAATGCGCATACAGTAACATATTACATACCCCTCATATTTACCGGCTGAATGCCCTATAAAGTGATACCACGTGATCGTTTCCCGGGTAATAGTTATAAATTATCCGGGTAGTTTATAAAAGCTGGTTAACCCGAGGTAAGCGGACAGGCGTAATTTATGATTGGATATTTCGCGAGCACGCATTTTCATATTATCGATCATTTTATCTATAATTATTGCAGGTGGCTGCAATGATGGGGAGCTTATGTTGTAAAGGAGTACGTTAATGAATGTGGTTTATACTTAAACAGAGTTGTTATTAGTGGTTTACGACCAACTGAAGGCAAAGGAAGATCGACGCGACGATAATAAAGTATTCATTTCATTGAATTTATTTGTACTTGACGTAGAGTTCGACACCGTGTACAGTTATTATAAGTTATAAATAACCATCTTGGATCTTTCACTAATCGTTTATCAAGAATTCTAGATAGAAAAATATATCCAAAAAGCGACAAGAGTGCCAAATAAAACGTAAAGATATAACCAACTATTTTTTGAAACGTTTCGTTGTTTTTTGAACTCTTATAACTTAGGTTTATATTGTACAAAATAAACGAAATTCTCGTAATATGACGTCAATAATGGGCTTATTCTATATTTAGTTTCAATTGCTTTTATACTTTAGATTTTATTAATATATCTTCAATGATTCATTCACTCATGATCGAATTTCATGTTTTGATTAAAGTGTTTCGTTTGTAAATTTAAGGCTTACATAGTTATATAATCTAAGAATAGAGCACGTAGAGTGAGATGCTTGGCTCTGCATGAGATTTGAGTGCTTCTTGACGGAGCCAGCTATACGGTGTCTTGGCAACATTTACAGTGAATGTTTTTGGTAGGATGAACTACTTTTATATGTACACTTTTATTAACATAGGTAAAATGTAAACGTTGCAGTCCTCAAATGTATAAGATGCTTTATATTTGTGAGCACTGCCAGGTATTTATTGCCGTCAACTTAAAGGTAAATATATTTACATATTTCCGCAAAGTTGGTTAATAATATTTGATTGTATAAAAACGGGAACTAATTATTTTATGAGCAATAGATTTTTTTTTATTATTCTTTAAAAATATAAATAATTAATGGTGGACTGGAACCACGAGAGATCAGTATCTATATAATCACTCGAAAGCTTTATTATAAGGTTAGATATATGTTTTATTTAAATTTTTATACTGACGACCAGCGGATAATTTCACACTACTTCAAGAAAAAAATTGACTTTTCTAATTAAATCGTCTTTAAGAATGTCGAAAAAGTTTTTTTTTTAATTACAAACCCAAACTCTAAGGTACATACATATTTTTAATGTTATAGAGAAGAACAAAACGCGATAGTTACGTAAAGTGACTTCATTTAGACTATGACGTCATTTTCCATAAAATAAAAAATTACGTAGAGTCAATAATTTTTTAATCAATTAATATGTCGTGTTAAATAAATAGATTGATAATAATAAGACATACAGTTTTGTATAACTTTGATGTAGTGTTGACTATACAAACAGTCGCTTACATAGTACAATACCGTACAAGAACCTACGGGAAGGCCATCAAAATATAACGAGACCGATAAAAACGATAGGAAAGAAAGCAAACAGCCCCAGCGAATTTCCAAAGATCGTACAATAACGACTTTCACATCTCACTCTTGTACATAGAAATGTATATACGCGTTCCTCTCTAACGTCAGCTCGCAGTTTTATAGGCGAACTGATAATATTTGGACCGCCAAAGATATGAGTGTTAAATATTTTATTATGTCCACTCGATGTAAGGATTGCTATAAAAAATTCTACTTTTTTTCTTTTATAAAGAATATATTAGTATTCACTTATTTAGATAACACACATCACGTACACAATAAATAATTTAAAATAGACATGAAAAAGAAAAACATCACAACACTATGCCATGGTGTGCGTTGTCAAAGTTGTATATACAATCAAAACTTCTACTTTAAAAATATTACCATTTCATGTTTATGTTGCTGACGCAGTTTACTAGGAAAAATATGAAATTATTTTAAAGTTAACACCAACACTTTTAAGATCTCCATGGATATGAGTATTTAAATATTATTTTATCTCTACTAGATGTAAAGCTTGCTATAAAATTTCCTATTTGTTTTTTCTTTTATATCAAAGCATCTACTTTAAAAAAAAAAAAAAAATATTTTTATATAGGTAAATGTTGCTCTTGCAGTTTACTAGGAATCAAATGCGAATCTTTTAAGATTTCATTAACACACAATTTTTAAGTAACACCTTATTTCTATTTTATTTGATTGCATAATATAAGGTAAAAAACTTTGAACACATATCCTACCACCTAATTTTATTCTATAAACTTAATTACGAGTCAGTTTTTTTGTCACGTTTGTCTCTTACAAACTGTCTTGGCGTAATGTCATTAATCTTAGGAGTCTGGCAGCGCAGCAAACGACCTCGCGTTAAGACCCTCCATGAGCGGGGTGCTCCGTAATATGCTGGCACACTTACAGATCAGAAATAGCAAAACACCAAAATCGAGCAAGCCAAACCGAACCTTCCACTAATTGTTATTAGTCTCATTAGCGCGCGCACTACTGCCCTAAACTTCTAACCTTCCTTTGCGCAGTAAATAGAAAATAAGAAAATAAAGAAATCCCGGCGAGAAAAAAGGTACGCAAGATGTATTTTTTCGCAGAGAAGCGTGTCGGTAGCATTGTTAAATATATCGTCCAATCAGTATCTCGGGGAACGAGAAGGAATTAGCGTCCCGAACGAAGCGACGAGACTGAATCTACCCTTTTATGCGGCGTAATAAAAAAAAAGAAGTCTGATTTGAATTTGGAAGACGAATTAAAAAAAGAAAATGAATTCTACACTAATTTAAAACAAAGAGCTTTGCTTCCAAATGATTTACGGGGATTAGGCAGCTTAATTAATGATTTTGGATGGAGTAAGTTATTTTTAGAAGAAGTAGTTTAGGAAAATATATTTCATAGATAAGTTTAACAAAAAAATAATGTTCAGATACCAATTCAAATTTCTTATCATTTTGAATAAATCATTTTTTTAATACTTAACACGAAGAAAACATTTAAAAAGTTTAATAATGTATTGAAACTTTTTGGAAAGTTCGAAGTACGAAAAAGATAATCATATTATAAAGGTCATCTCACACGTTCGTAGAAACTAATCAGAGATAAAGACGATCCTCTCCCCACATTGATCCTTACCATCGGAAAGGTTACACGGGTACTTCATCTTCATTCGGGAATCCCTTTAAGGAACGTTTCACTTGTAATGAAAGCTAATTCTTTCATTAACTCTCCGTGACAACGGGAAAAATTGTAATCCAAACGAAAACGAATGTAGAATGGCCTCAAGGCGTATCGACTAAGAGCTGATACTCAGATTTTATGTTTTATGATCTACAAATAATATTATATTTTTTATCTTAGCATATCATTACCACTTCACGTGAATACTGCTTAAGAAATTCTTGTAGATTTTGCAGTTATAATAATCAACTCTCGATTTTATTCTTGAAACATTTAAACAATTACTTACTTTATTTTAATTTTAAATTAGTTGTGTTAACAAAGGCGGACTAACGGACAACTTATTCTTTCTCAAAAAAATTATACACTTTATCATCTATGGATATATATGACTTCATAGAGCTCAAGTGCGCAGTGGTGAGCACATTCTGTTTGCGGTGCAAAATTATATAACTTTTGAAAGTTCAGTCATAGGATGGGTGACCAAATATTTATTATCATGAGCTCTTCCATGCTTCGGAAGATATATTAAACTATTGGTCCCAGTTGTAACTGCAGTTATTATCACCCATGCCCACGTAGTGGGATATAATCCAATCTCTCTAATTCATTCCGTCCATGGGGAAGGTTTCTTCTAGCAATGGGGACATTAGTAGGTATCGTGGTATGTGAATTCAATATAACAAAATTCAGGGTTATCAACATATATCTAAGACGTTTTTCTTAGGCACCGACATATATTTTCAATCAATTCAAAATAGACCTCTCTACTTCTATACAGAAAAATATTAGTTAGTAAACAAAATTCAAGATTCACTTTTGTTTCTCCTTTTTTAATCAGTTAACATCAATGGCTATAAGCACTTTGCTATTTATGATATACCTACTGTACATGAAGGTCGATGACAATTTTTTTTCAACATACCTACCCTATCCTACCCTACATAATTTATAATTTTCTTGTATAGATATAATAAACACAGAAATATAGTCGAGTAGACCCTTTAATCTAACTGCAATAATTTCAATCTATCCAATATATTGATTGAAATCGGATCTGACAAGGCGTTAATGGGTAGCTCAATGCAATTTTAGCTACCCCTCTTACGTGTAAGTGAATTTATTTCGTACGACACAGATAGTATCTCGTACTGTTCAGAATAATACACATTTTTATAAGATAGACACACACCCTATTTATTGACTACCTCCGTAGTTGAGTGGTACGCACGCCGGTTTCAAAGTGTCGCTCTCCCTGAGGTCCAAAGTTCGATTCCCGGTAGGGTAAATGTAGTACGTTATCTGGGACACTTCATAATATGTAGGCTTTAGCTCCTCATCTTGGAATCTGAGCGACATATGTGATGTTGTCTAATATTTTAATAAGGTCAAAAACTATTACTAAAATTAATTATTTAAATAAGATTTGCTTATTGTAGTTGCCTTCATCTGTAAAGGTAACTGCATATGACAAATGAAATAAATATTTCTGGCATTTGTTCTCTATTCGACTTTGATTTGTACTAGATGATATTTCTTGCTAGGTAAGCTACCTTTTATCGTTACATAAAGCTCTGATTAATCTCTGTGCGAAAAGAAAACTGTCTACGACTACGAAATCTTATATTACTTGGAATGATATGCCATTTTTTTCTGCACAACTTGTAAGCTATCATTAGGGATAACTACTTTTATCAGACCTAGACTATGAAGTGGTTCACATTTTATATATTTTCACTACAAAGGAAGAATATGATAACGTGAAGCAGCCAAGTATCATAAAAATAATAAAAATACTCATGATGTGTCGCTAAATAGAATTGTGGTATTGTCAATTTTTCTGTTATTTTAAATAAGGTTTATTTGGATTTATAATATATATTACAAATGAAATTATCCATCAATAGAAAATGTACAAGATATCATATATTTAATGTTCAAAGAAACCTATCTTATCAGTTATCACTGCATTTCATCTCGCGACATAGAACTGCCAATATACAGTGAAAATTGGATTTACACCGACAATTGAAGATGGCGCTACCGTCAAAGGTAACCCCTAAGAAATATTTACCGAAATACATTTTAAAAGTTGCGCGATCTGGTTGACTTATAATCCTAGTTGACGAATAGTATCAATCTTAAAAATGTATTATTATATTTAGAAATTTTATTGCAATATAAAATACTGTACTTAATCACTAAATATATCTTAAACACTGATAAAACTACTTTTAAACAGAGTAATGCGTTTATATTACGTATAACATGCGTTAGGAGGACCCAACCATAAATATTATGTTTTACAATCCACAAATTCTTACTACAGAACAACGATTCGTTCTTAGAATAATACGCTAGGCTATTGAAATTAAAAACATCCAAATTTTAATAGAAATAAAGTTTAGATTACATCACCGGCTTGAGATCCAGTAATTTTTATAATAAAACCTCAACCCAGATCACATGCTGCAAAACCAAAAGTTATAGTTAGCTATTTCTGTAAACATTAAATTGAAGGGAGTAATCACTTTCTTGTAGGAGTTTGTCTCACCAATTCTTCTCACAATCAGACAAGACTCCAAAATTTGGAACTGGTATATATGATAGTCATAAAAAACAATAAATTAAATATTTTAAATAATAATTTAATGAATACAATCGTTTCTATATGTTAAAATTTTATTATTGCGAATGTGTCCAATAAGTATGGTTTGAAGGTAGCTCATAATAATAAAAAGACATTCAACATCTTAGATTAAGTGAACACGGGACCTGTAAATAATCCAAAAGGTCTAAAATAAAATCTATTATAAATGTGTTACATCCGTTTAAAATACTTTTATTTATTGCCTGCATTGTACGCATGAAAATATAAAAGACCAGTACTAGAAATATCTACTAGAATTTAAAAAAGAAAATTTTACGTATTCGAAACATTATCGCAGAACGTTAATGGCTATTATCTTTTGCTATGTTTGTTGTATTGTAATTTGTAAAGGAAGAAGTTTCATAATTTTTTGAAATATGAGTTATGAGATACATAAATATTTTCTTTCTAACTAACTAAATTCCTTTCTAGGTGTCGCTTGCATAAGAAAAATTAACTACGTTCTGACCCACACAAAAAAAGATAGTTATTTTTTCTTTTAGTTCCAAACTTTAGAATATGTAGAATCGTTTTGAATTTTTAAGTTGTGATTGTATCGTACTATCACAACTTAAAAATTCAAAACGATTCTATCTAGAGCGCATATATATATTAGTCCTGTAGACTACACGACGTCAGCGCTTAAACGCCAATTAATTATTAACACACTAAGCTCCTTCCTTTGCTCTTTGACGGAGTACAACAATGTGGCTTGCTTCGTGATTGCCTGCTTTGTAAATTGCATTATCTGGTGCTTGCTATTTATTCGATGATATTACTTTATCAGTATGTGTAGTGCAGTGTGCAATGGGGGAATCAGTAAATATATAATTAATTATAAACATCGATAATGTGTTTGAATCAAAATACAATTATCATCTACGGGTGGTTTAATTATTGAGTCATTTAAGCTACATAATCAAAACGGTGAAAATTGACATGATGCAGTATCAAAAAAAAAATTATTAACCTCAAAATATAACAAGTAAATTATTATCATATCACTGTCTAAGAAATTTGATTTATTAAAACATTCCCTACTTTTACAACACATTGTCATCAAGGTAATGGATATGGCATTTGCCTCTACCAGCAATTAGACGAAACGTAAAATTGTGGAAGATTGGAGCCATCAATCAAATGGAAGGATGATTACATTCAAATCTAAATAACTAATTGAATATGCCACTCGTTTTAATTGAATATAAGTGATGCTTTGCTTTTCTTTTGTTTCATTCGTACTGGACGTATTTTTATGGATGTGGCAAATGGTATTTTTAATTCGCTATATTGCAAAAGTAAAAAAAGTGGTAAATTAATATTCATTTTAATATCAGTAAACAAATTTTGAGTTTATTGAGAAATATATGTCGTCTATCTCCGTGTACAAAAGATATGTAACATTATAAGTATTTTTTATTTCCAACGTTACGAGTATCAGGTTGAAAAACAGTGTATTTTTCATATACATTTAATCATTATAAAGAATAAAATATGCGTTAGATATAAAAGAGAAAATATAAATATATTCCTTGAAAACACACCCGAAATTCCTGAACTATGGTTGAATATTGTTCATTACTTATGAAATAAAGTGACATAATCTTAATTAGATATTCATAAGTTTTGGTTAAACAAAATAGCCTATAAATTACATTCGTTAATAATTAACAAGCTTACTTAATGCCGTATCCAGCGATATATTAGATAATGGCGAAGGCTAAATAACAATTCGTTTGCTACCCGACCCCGACACACGCGATGCCATCATAAAAGTAACAATTAATGTTAGTTTGTTTTACTACGAACTAGACATGTTTGTCTTCAAAGGAGATGTCACGCGTAAATGCTCATTTAAATTTAATGATACTTTTACTTCACCGCATTTAACGGCTAATTCAAACGTAATATTGGAAAGACAAAAAAAGGCTTTTAAATAAACTGACTGTAAAATTCTCTGTGGATTTTATTATAAAACAAGTCTATATTTAACTTTCGCCAATATATAGCATTACAGTTGAAATTGCTAACGAATGAGAGCAAAGAGGGGATGATAAAACTCCGTCACTAATTGAATGGGCCCGAGACGTCCTGTTCTTAATAGATTTGTAGCTAATTTTGAGGAATTTCATCGAGCTCTACCTAATATCAAACGTCGAATTAAAATATCATGAGAAATATAATATTTTTAGAAAATGAAAACAATTTGAAATTACCTATTTTCACTGAAGTCATGACATTATGAAATTCAAGTACTTATTTGGCATATGATTAATATTGATCAGTAAACCGAAAAGAAAATTCGTAATAAAAAATAAAGATAAAACACAGGTCAAAAAGGGATATAAGCATTAAAATCGCCCCATAGATTAGATCCAACATTGGGATCGGACTAGTTGCAATTCATCATTATTATTCCAGACAATTTATCAAGCGGTTGGCTCGCTCCGACCGGATCGCACATTCTAACGAGATGGTGAATTTTCACCGAATAATTTGAGAGCCGACGAATCACGTATTGGAATCTGGAATGAGCATGAAATTGAGATAGAAGAGTCGAACATGGTTCACGATAAAAGTGGGAGAAAAGATTTCAGTAGAATTATAATGAAAATAATTATTATTATATATATTTAATTATTTTTAGGTTTGCAATATTTTACATTAATAAAATATCCAATTATAATATATCCAAAATATGTCGGCTAATAAACTATTCATCAAATACTTATTTTTTCTCCAAATTAACAAGTATCCAGCGTTGTCATCCGAGCGTACGCAATGGTGGGGTCGCATCGACTAGTAGAGCTTATTACTGTGACTTTATCATATTTCAATTTACGATCGTTACCCAGTCTTAACGAGTAAAAAAATCAGGGGACACGGTCTCAGTTTGTTGCTATAAATTATAAATGAGACATCCCATTACCGAAATCACCTATATCGAAATCCAAAAGGATATAATTGTCAATCACCATATCTGTGAATAAAAAGTATGTAGTCTTTGCCTTAATACACGGGATAAAAATTCATAAGCGCGAAATATCCATAGAAATTTTAAACTGAACGAAAGCATTAGATAAGTCGGCGAGTAAGAAAATGCTTGGTCGGAGGGAATAACAAAATGGTCCTAGTTGTTAAGTCTTGCACAGTTTCTGCCGCTATCTCGTGGATAAGAAGCCTAATCACCAGTCGTCGTGTCTGTATCGGGACCGGCGAAGCGCGCGAGTGTCCCCCAGGGTATACTTTTAGGACCGGTTTTCTTTTTTGGTTTACATTACACTGTAAGTATGCCGAATTCTTTTGTCGCGCCCTTTTCTTCGTACAGATTTTGATGCTTTGTGTTATGTTTATCTCAATGATTTAGTTTTTGGAGAATTCTTAAATAATCATTTGAAATTAGAGATATACAAATGAAACACATACTTTTAAACATTTAAATATTCCTCAAGATTTAAATTTGTAGTTTTAAACACATTACGCAAACAAAAGAGAGTGTAAAGCTATTAATAAAAGCCTTATAAAGTTATCGCAACTTCCACAGTTACCACAAGTGAACTGTTCCGGGGTCGCGCACCAACAAACTTATTGTTACAAACTACATATTTGTAATGTGAATTTAAGATTTGTATGCACTTTGGTTATAACACGGGACATTGGTAACAATTCTTAAAAATAGAAAATATTTTAGTAAATAACTTCTCAAAATATCTAAATTATGTTTGTATTTATAGTCCGATAAAATATTGGTTTTAATATGAAATACAAGACCCTGAAAATACAAATCAAATGTTCACAAGTAAAATGCATTTCGTCAGGTAATAGAGATATCATCCACTTGAAGCAAAATTTATTTGGGTAAAGAGGCGCGCCGCACCGCGCCGTGTCTAATGAGATAATATAATAGCCGCGATTCCACCCTGGCGCCGTTCGCAGTACCGAAATTACCGGAAAACTGCACCGAGAACGCGCTTTTAGAAAACTCCGAGGAACAATCTTAACACTTTGAATTAGAAATTTCAGAAATAGATTTTTCATTATCGTTTAAAAGGATTTTCGAGTGATCGTAACTAGAGTGACTGTGTGTATTATACATATATGTTTCGGTTTGTGTTTTCATAGAAATTTCATCATGGTCATCACATTTTTAATAACAATGATGCATGTTATTATTTTAAAAGGACAACTCGTAGTAAATGAAACAATATTATATTTGAAGATTTGTTATCACCTTTCTTTACGTTGCCTATACATTTATTGAAGTTTATAATTTTCTCACATGTGACATTATTACGACTCTATTTGACAAGAGGGTATACGAAACGAATCGATTTTCACACGCAAACTGGGGGCAAAATCCCATTGTGATTATAGATGTTGGCCATATGTCGATCGAAGTTATTTATTTTTATTTTTACTAAGTTTACTTTTAACAATTTAAGATTTGGAATATGAATTCTATTTTTGAAGAAGTTCTAATTTAATGTTCTTTCATAAATACTAACACTTATTTATTGAAATATACTTAGTATAAATATTTTACATGATGTAATTATTACTATTCCCTAAAAGAGAAACCAATCCCGAACACGTTCAATCAGTAAAAACCTTTGTTTTTGTACTTTAGCTAATTATATTTTAATCGAATATGTTCCCGTGTAAAGTAGATGTAACTTTTATGAAAAATAGAGTGGGTATTGGTAGAAATATTTTAACATTCTATGATATGGTGAGGCAACCCCATGTCACGCAGAAGTGATAAATTATCCAGCAGAAAGAATATACCTGGTACACTTACCAGGTATATTAGGATTAGGATTATTCGTCATTCGTATATGCGCTTTAAACTTTGAAGCAATAAACAAAACCATAATTGAAATATAAAAGTTTATAACTTATTTTTAAGTCAAAAGAATAAAAAATATGGAATAATTTTTGTATGTGCTTTTAAATATCCAATTTTACGATGGATCGCCACCAAAGTACGTAAATGTATTTCTTTAAATTATATATATATCTTGTTTATGTTTCGCCCTTCTTGTCATGATCGCATACTTAAGTCTGTTACGTTATATTAATTATTTTGAATCAAATACTTTTATGTATACTTAGTTTTATTTTCGGATTTAACTAATATCCTGTAACTTGCTTTGTTTACACACCCCAAGTGCATACGCATGTACTCAAAGACTTAATCCTTCAGCATTTATTCCAGTCACAATATGTTTTACACAATCAAATTTAATGCTTATGCCACCCTAACTCGATCGCTTTAAACTCTCGCACAAAACATCTTAATCATCACGGCTCATAAAATTCTTAAGTGATTGCGCAGGGGACCGATTGCGTGGGCACGAATTGATTTTGGAAGTCCATCTAGTGAAGTACCTGCTTCGTAAACTATTAGAGACAATCATGGGGTTGGCCTTGCCCCACGTATTCTAATATATACGTTTCATTGCTTTAAAAAAATATGAACAATTATATTTATAACCACTTTCATAACTTCTAATAAAGGTAAGTAACAAAATTTACTGTAAAAAAACCAAATGATGTTAAATAAGAAAAATATCACTGACAACTAAATTAAAACAAACTCCTTCGCCATTAAAAAATAAATAAACGTGTATGAAAAATTACATGATTTAAAAAACGGAACACATTTTGAAATATTTAAAAAAAGAATGTATAGCTGAAAACAGCATCGCATAAGTTAATAGTAGCCGGCCGCGCGAGCGGGCAGAGATAATGAAATTGTGTACAGGAGCGCAACGAGCCGCGAGCGTGTCTCGGGCAAAAATCCACTTAACAAATTGCTGCTGATTCGAAGGGTTCTGGATTGTTGGCTGCTTTTACCGTTACGTCAATTATTTCGTGTTATCGATATCCGAACGGCTACGGCTGTTATTGCGTCATGTCATCGACTATTAGAATTGCGGATAGCATGTTTCAAGATATCACTTTCAGTCTTTATCAGAACATACTTGATATTAAGGAACTAATATATTTTTTTAGATTTCTGAAGTGTGTTTATATATTTATCAAACGCAATTCCTTCTTTTTCATTCTATTAAAACAGAAGAACTAAATAATCTGCTTGTCATAAATTGATTTCAACTCAGTGGAGAGCCACGATCTGAAAATACAGTAAAAAGAAACAGCAAAAACAAACAATTTGGGAAAAACACGATGGTAATGAATTCGGCACTGGACGTTTCGCACGCAATTGCACAATTTCAATTATCGCATTAGATTGCGAGTGAACGGGCGCGGTCGCTGATGGATTATTGTCGCGTACACTATGTGACTTTTGTAAGTGATATTTATTTATTACCCATTTTTAAGACTCGCGAAGTTGCTATGATTTCCTTATGTTAGTATTATGAGAATTAATACCAAGGAAGCGACAAACATGTGTATAGACTGTAGCTCGTGTGGTCTGTGTCTCTTTTGCAAGGGTCCTCGTGTGCCGACAAAGGAAAGTGTTATAAGAAATTTTCGTTTACTATATAATTAATGAGAGATAACACTATGAAGAATAATCGAATGATATCATTGAAGTGTTAGGTATTTTATACCAATTTATTTTTAAAGTTAGAAAGAAATGCTTAAATGTTGTTTCACACTATCTGTTTTTTTTTAAGCGTAACGGCACGTCTAAGACTTTAGGTAATAGAATTCTGTAATTTGTATACTTACAAGTTCATTTACAGTATCAATTTTTTTAGACTATAAAGTGCAACTTTTAAACTTAAACCTTTCCTTTGCCCCTGATTGGTCGTTTCCCGTTACGAAGAAAAAAAAATCACGGTATTAACCAATGTAATAAATCAAAACTATGACGACTATGTAGGACTGAAATCACCAATTAAAACTAAATTGTACTTGGCAAAGAAAGGGAGTAATGAATATCATGAAGAACTGGCCTAGTGTGAGCCGAACTCGCGTACGAAGGGCTCCGTACTATTATCTATAAAATGCAAAAAAACAATCATGTTGGTTTATTTATGTGATACTTTATTGCAAAATATTTTTTTTGCAAACAATAAAACAATATAGTAGTTGTTGTACAATAGGCGACCTTATCGCTTAACAGCGATCTCTGCCAGGCAACCTACTTACCAAAGATAGATCTTACAAATCACCAGAAATAGAAGTATTTGTTATAAGGGAGTCCCCTTTAAACATTTACTTTTATTCTGTTTTTAGTACAGTTTTAAGATATAGCCTGGCATCAGAGACATGGACTGAGGAGTCTTAGCAGTTTTTAACTTTTGGGTATGTAAAATACTAAATAATATAACTATGTAAATATGAAATAAAACGTCTATAACAGGCAGGTTTTCTTTTATATTTTAATTTGATATGACATGAATATTCCAATGAATATTATGACATGAATATAAAATATCGTTTAATAAAAAAAAACCAGAGACAAAAGAAGTATGCATATTCAACGAAATAGGTAATGAAAATTTCACACATCACCATATCGTAATAAGGCACACAAAGCACTGTAATTCACATCAAACGATGAATGAAATCAAATATTTTTTTTATTTGTGGAAAATTTTCGACGGTCAACTTCGTACCGCCATAATGCAAAGGAGACTCCGCACAAAGGCCGCAGTTCAAATTTTTGTTTCCATAGTAAGAGAGAAAAAAAATGAATCGACCGAATTACAAAACCTACGTATGAATCGGTAGGGTTGGGTATTGAATATATTTTGCATGCAAAAATGTAATTGTATAAAGGGTTTAGCCGTCCTTCCATAGGCAAACTGCCCCCGATGGGAACCTATATCGTAACCTATGTTATATTGTAGAGGGTACTAATAGTAGTTCATCGAGTAGATATTAGCTCTATATCTTAGTTAATTGAGAAGCTATTTGAAAAAAAGTGTCCGGAGACGACTTTTTTTCAAAGTGATATATCTCTGTTGATTTTAAATCTAGAAAAATAAAACCAATTCCAGTGTTTATGGTATATTTTACAGTTTATTTTATATAAATTTCCATGAGCCAAGCCTAAATAAAAATATTAAAAAAATGCAAATAAATTATTTTTTTGTTGATTTCTATCAGATCGAATTGAATTACCACTTTGAAAAAAATATATAATAATCATATATACCTTGCCTAACAGCATGCGAAGTTTCATTAAAATCCATAAGGTGCAACATGTTGAAAAAAAAATAATGAGAGTAAGTGGACCACCTTATGATCACTTTGTTGACGTTTTCAACTTTTTATTTTTCAATAATATAGTACTTAATTAAATTGTATTACATATTTGATTTTTCAATATTGGACATGAAAGGTTTGAAAGAAAATGGAATGATCTTTTCTCAGTAATAATTAAATCCATATTAATAAAAAAAAACATTTAATTAGTCATCGTCACTATCTTCATTAATTACAACGTGATCGTTATTTATAGAAAAAACACTGGATAATATTTCTGCTGGGCGAACTATATGAGATTTATATCTTGCATTTGATAAATAATATATAATTGCCGCCACGTGGGAGCAACACCCAACTGTTCGATTTCCATTTGCACAGTTACAGCAATAACGCCGAATATCTTCGTGGCTTTTTCCATTGGGATTGTAGTCAATGTAACATCTGTAGGTTTTGCTATTAATGTGTCGCGATTGTACTTGCACTTTTAAAATGTTAGGTTCATTTTTGACGTACAGTACATGAAAATTATTGTCTTTCCCCATGAGTTCAGCTAAATAAGAAATGGCTTGTGAAAGCTGGTAGGTGCCAGTAAAAAGTATTTTTAACTCCTCTTCAGAAAGCTCAGGGAAGTCCTGAACTTCTGAAGCTAGAAGTCGTTGAAAGGGTTGTTTTCGCCGATCCCAGTTGTGAAGCAGCACCTCGTCAACAAGTGTATTTTTCATAGTTTGTCTATCTTTCATATTTTTAATTATTTTATCATGTTAATCTATGTCAGAAATATGTCTCTTACCATATTTATTTTGTAGAAATGCAGCAATGCGACAAAAAGACCTTACGTTCGGTAATATTTTGTTGTCTAAAACATTATCTAATAGAAATTGCGCCATGGACCGCTTCGACAACCCATCTTACTTTTGTCACTTTCCTAGACTCATTAGCTTCAGAAGTTTTCCTTTTAGTGCTGGCATAAGCAGTTTGTAGCCTTTCTTGGTTATGTATGACTCTCTCTCTAAATACACGGTCTGCAATTATAAGATCGTTTTGATGCAAAAGAGTTTGCAAGCCAAGAGAATCATCTAACACCACTTTCATTATTGTAGCATCGTTTTGTGTTCCATAATAGGGACCTGCGAAATCTATTATGTATCCATCAGTAGCGCAAATAGTAAATGGCTTACATAAATGCGATTTCTTTTGTCCTGAGTACGATTTGCGTTGGTATTCGTTGTTTGTGCTTTTTTCATGAAAAATATATGTGCCATCACAAATAATTAACAATTGATCATCAGTAGTGTTAAATAAAGCCTTCGAAATATCAGTCGCATGATTTTGAATTAGCTGTTGTCTTGAGACTGAATTGATACCAAAATGGAATGGTAAAATATCTTTTTCGAAACTTCGTATTATTTGCTTGCAATAATCTGAAACTTGTTGCTCTCGTTCCAATTGTAATATTGAAGATATAATTTTATTTGAAATACCTAATCGTAATTTCATTAAAAAAATCACTAATGCTTGAATAACACTGCGCGAAGGAGAAGACTTTAATGATGTTAAAATATTCGACAGTTCCATGATGTTTTCCCAACTTAGTCCAGTATATACTTTTAGTTTTTCTTCAGGCATGTTAAAATCACCTATTTGATCGAACAGAGTAGTTTTAACTTTTTCTGAAAGTAAATCTAAAAATATTGAGACTTCTTTGGCAGATAAAACACTGTAATTGGAGTGAACGCGCAAGCGTGACAGTTCATCTTCAAAAAACTTGTTTTTTATTAAATGTTGTGAGCAACAACGATCTCCATTCTAATCTAATCTTCTAATAAATCTAATCATTTATAATAAAGTCCGTGAAACGCATGAAATTAGCTGATGAGGACTTTTTATTTGTAATATGATTGATTGAAAAAACAAAAAACAAAAAACAAAAACATATGTTTATTTCGTGGATAATTAAATTATAACCAAATTGTAAAGTTCATAAACATGAGAAGAGGCGCGCAAAACGTGCGCCTTTTAATACTAGTACAATTTGAAAGCGTCAACAAAGTGATCATAAGGTGGTCCACTTACTCTCATTATTTTTTTTCAACATGTTGCACCTTGTGGATTTTAATGAAACTTCGCATGCTGTTAGGCAAGGTATAGATGATTATTATATATTTTTTTCAAAGTGGTAATTCAATTCGATCTGATAGAAATCAACAAAAAAATAATTTATTTGCATTTTTTTAATATTTTTATTTAGGCTTGGCTCATGGAAATTTATATAAAATAAACTGTAAAATATGCCATAAACACTGGAATTGGTTTTATTTTTCTAGATTTAAAATCAACAGAGATATATCACTTTGAAAAAAAGTCGTCTCCGGACACTTTTTTTCAAATAGCTTCTCAATTAACTAAGATATAGAGCTAATATCTACTCGATGAACTACTATTAGTACCCTCTACAATATAACATAGGTTACGATATAGGTTCCCATTGGGGGCAGTTTGCCTATGGAAGGACGGCTAAACCCTTTGGAAGAAAATACTCAAATGTAATTAAAAATTGAACTTAATAATGACAATCAATGTTTTTTCGTTACATTCTAAGCAAATTATGATAAAGGTACTTATCTTTCAATTTGAATTCGGATCTAGGCATTTCAAATGTGTATTGAATAAGAGTCTATTGTTTTTTAAAAGCGATATAACATGGCTAATTGGCAACCCTAAATTTCAAATATCGAACGACGTTCCAAACGGGAGACGCCTATCTCTATTGAATTGCCGAAAAAGGACGCAAAATAAAAGCACCACCACTTTGTGCCCCCTTCCCCTTCACCTATCAATAGTGGCGTGTTCTATTGAAATTTCGATATTTGTCAGCCTGATTAGCTCATGCTTCTCCCGAAAGCATTAGAATTATTTTCTATGCGACTGCGGGAGGTCTACTTGCATGGCTTTTGTTTTTTTTTCTATATCATATCTCAGACTAATCAAAGCAAATAATTTCACGATTGCAAACTATTTGAAATATGTATAAGTGTATTTCAAAATCGTCATCCTTAGAAACTTGATAGTTTAATAAAATGGATGCAGGCTAAGAAACTTCTGTGTGGTAAATTTCATCAAAATAGTTTTGTGTGATAAGGTTAGAATGACATATACATTTTCGTAGAAAATAGAAGAACTAGTTATTATTAGACAATTTTTAGAAATATTTTAAGAGAGAAAAATAAATCAAAGAGCAAAATAATAATGAACTGATGATAACCTTCGGATAAAACAAAGAACTAAATAATAAAAGGAGTATGAAATTCGAAATGGCGCTGTATTCACGGCGATTCATCAGGTAAAAAAAAAATCTGCAATCTCAAAACTTCCTCTGCAAATGCATTTTCACGGCGAAACTTTTGGGGGCCGCATCGTATTTTTATTGCGGTAGTCACATTATAATATGTCGGTATGGTTTTTGCTATATTCCTGTTATTTCTATTGTAGCTCTGATCTTATATCCTTTTTGTTCTCAATTTTATTTGTTATTTTTTTAATATGATTCGCTAAGGTTTTTCGCATAGTATAGAAGCTTTCATTGAAATACTATATATATATAGTCCACAGGGCTTTGGCTGCTGTTTGTCGTGGGATTTTTTACAGAATTTTCTTCTACGTCACCATATGACAGTGAGTGTGTGACACTAAATTCAATATGGTGGAACGCCTAAGATGGCCGAGGAGTAATCTTATATAGGTATCAAATTAAAAGAAACAAAGAAGATTACTACTTTATAAAATCTGTATGATTAATTATTTTTCCAATAAGAACTATAAAAAACCATATTATAGGATATTATTACTCTAATATTGATGGTATTTGGGGCTGATATTACCCTAAAAAGATAAAAAATCCTAAGTCTGCCTAGACGTAGTTGCAGGTAATAACTATTGAATAGAGAACATTTACAGCACACAACTTTAAACTCAATTTCAGTAGCTTACTGTTCCATTAAGCATTTGTTGTGAAGTATTACTTTTCGATTTTTAACCTTACTTACATATACTTACCATCTTATCATAAAACGAGGAATAAAGTTATTGCTTAGTTTAAACCATTGGCCGCCTAAAGCAAATAAACAATGAGTGAAGAGAAACCGTCAAATTGAGACGCATTGTCTTATTTTGGTCGGATAATAGCTTAAACCTGTCACTAAAGTCAATCCTTTTTTTATGACCATTAGGATTTAAAGACAATTTGGTAGTTTTTATGAACATAACGGTGTATACTACTGATAGTACTTACATGAATACGAGTATTACTTAGATAAGTTCATTTACAAATTATGAATACATATCGCCAATAAAATGTTTTGCAAGTAGAAAAATGAATAAGTGTGAAACAACTATTTCTGATAATGATTTCGATGATTAATAATAATTCAGGCTTTATTTGAACACACTATAACGGTACTACATGAAAAACCTCAAACAATGCAGTACTCTAAAAGTCCATTTGCATTATATTACCCATAGAAAAATATTTTATATATTATCGAAGATGCCATACATATTGCACTCTGCAATTAATATTTGTCTCAAAAATAAGTGTTAGTGTTAAAAACGAGTTTTTATCTCAATTCTTAAGAACATAGCGTGAAACAACAAATTCATAGCATGCCTAGTACCTTAATTATTATATCGATACCTCAAGGAAGAAAAGTAAATACCAAAATTGTGTAGGTAACAAATGTAGATAAATTCAGATATATCCATAAATCTTGACATTTAGAACGAATCTTCATCATTAAATTGTTTTTTCAAAGTAATGTTAGTAACCTTCCTTCGGCGAAACATCGATCAGTATCGACCGAGGTACTTATATAGTCGACAGTAATTTATAAAAACATACCGGTCTATGATGACTGGATCTGACGGAGTTTCGTTTCTGTTGCCACAACTTTTCTTGTCACAACATCGGCTGTAACAAAATAAAAAATTAATAATCGTGAATTAAATTTCAGAATGTTTAATATCATAGTTTATTGTATTTTATATTAAAATAATACTATAAAGAAAAAAGATAAGTAGTTTATTCATAACTACATGATTAATTTTAAAAGCTTTTTTAATTAATGAAATCTAATATCAGTTGTAATATTTCCATTTTGCTAATAATTTTTTCTCAGGGAAATTTAAAACTATAAAAAGTTCTGAAGTGTTTTTGAAAACTTTAAATACAAGAGCTTCTAATTCTGATTGAAAAGGTTCATCATAATTTTCACAACGGTTCCGTTAAAAGTTTTCGATTATTAAGTTAAAAATTCTTATACATAAATAAATTCAGAAAAAAGCATAAGTCTATTAACTAAAGCAGCAACAGCAGCCGCAGCAACGCAAAAATGGTTTCTTAATAATAATAATACAAATATTGTTTTAAAGTGAGAAAACGAGTCTTCATACACAATGTCTTTCCCTTACTCAATAAAGAAAAATAGTGGATAAAGTAAAAATGTTATGAACATTACCAAGTAGAATTTCCCTCACTGAAAGGTACACCTTACAGATAAAATTGTACTTAAAAGGATATCGTGAGGGAAAAATCAATATATTCCCAATTTTCTCAGTAAAAGAAGGGTCCCCGAGATGTACGTATCTCATACTTGTGCGATTTATAGTACTATAACTTAGTATTAGTGCAGATGTATTTGTTATACATCCAATGTAGGTGTAATGTTTGGATGTAAACAGTTTATTTTTATGATTTATATTTTCTAATTCAAGGTGATGTATATTTTTTATTAGAAATAAAGTTTAATATGATAATGGAACATAGACACGACAATTTGAAAAATATATATTTCAATATTTTTGGGTTTTTGAATTATAGTATTAATGCCAGTCCCATCGTCATCAATTATGAGTAATAATTATCTAATAATACTTAATAGTCAGAGTAACTGTAGTCTGTATAATAACAATAAATTATACTGATAATTAATTTAATATTTTTGGTATTTGGAAACGAAATTCGATTATTTCTGAAATACAAATTTCGATCTAATATTTTAAGTTTCTTTTATTTTAAAAACCCTATGCTAAAATTTGTGACATACTTGGATAGACATACTCATAGTTTAGGTAAATAACTTACAAATAATTAAACATAAATATATGTTCCAAATTAAAATTAAAATAAAAAATACAGAACTTGAAGGATTCCGACAAACTAAAAGTGATGTCCGCGTAGTCTACACTATTCTACGGTGTATTGCGCCCTATCGGGCCTCCTTGACGCAAAGGGCAAAGACATTGAAAGGACAGACTCCCCTGAGACTCCACCCCTGAAGACGTGCGAGTGAGACGAAGCTATCCAGACGACAGGGATGCCACCACTGCGTCTAAGGTGGAATAAAATTTTAATTGCTCACACAGACGCAGTTGTATTGTTAGAGCCACACTACAGTACGCAAAAATAGTTACCATGAAATAAGTTTTTTATGGATTTCCTTTTTAAATTGGTTTATTTTAATTTAAAATTAAATTTAAAATTGGATATCCTCACTGGTTTCTTACAATGATTGTAAGAATTGTATGTTATATAATATTTAATTCCATAATAAATAAATTAAAAATATGTAATTTTTTTATATAATTTTCATATAAATTCTTCCTATTTATTATTGATAAGCAAGTTTAAATAAGTTTTTATAATCTGTACTCAAGCAAAATTAAAGAGTGAGATGGGTGTGTGTAGTTAGTGTTTGAATTTCTGGTTAGTGGTTAATAACAAAAAAAAAGTGAGGTAGAATGGTAAACTATAATGGCATTCGGGCGTCGCGTCTTTCCAAAGAAGTACAGAAAAAACGGCATTTCCGTGTTTTGTAATTATTACTATAAGTCAAATAATAATGTAATGTTGTAAATATAAAAAAAATACATTATACATTTTGTTATATGGAAACCCTACTCTTAAGCAAGACGATCTACTCACGTTACGACTGCAAAAACCACCCCAAACAAATGTTTAAATTAATAAGGACATTCACTTCTTTGTAAAATGTTTAGACTTGGGTAATTAGGAAGCTCGAACAACGAGACTTTACGTGAACCACTGACATGAATTATATTTGTGAACTGAATACAACACTTATTTTAATTTATGTAGAGCTCGTTTTAGCATAAAAATATGTGTATTGTTTAAAAGTTTTACTCTGTTTCTCTTTTTGATTTTACATTTCATCTACTCAAATAAAATTGATGCGGAACTTTTAGATACTTTTTTGGAGAGAATGATAAAATGGAATGGACTTAAATTTACTTTGTTTTTACTTGTATGGGCAACATAAAAATGGACAATATTTATGGGCAAAAAATTTTACTAGAAATCATAAATAGAACCCAAATTTTAAAGAATCATGATGAAGCAAAAATCGTATACGAATGAATTTTGACATTCTTGGCATTTATGATAAATGGTTTCATTGTATCTATCTATGTGACATTGAATACCAAGTGTGTTAAATAAATATTACAATTGTAAAGGATTTTTATAGATAATAAAATTATGATCATCAACTAACCAAATTTAAGGATCGGTGGTCAGCCAAAAATATTTTTTAGTATATATTCGTATAAATAGATTATTATTTTTTGCTTTAGACCTTAAAACCGATTACCTAAGCATAGTTAATGTTGAGTAGAGGTGACACTAAAAAGTAAGGTAGCGACTGCGAAGATTTCCGATAAATGAGATCTTATGACAATGTGACTTCAATACTATTTTATATACATATTATTTAATTTATAACTGCACCTGAATGTTATTAATTAAACACTGTATTTTCTTTTTCAAAAGTTTTTTTTTTATTTTTTCCTGCAATTTCGAAGTCTATTCAATGCGAACAAAGAAACATACAAATCTTTTTTCTTCATAATATTAGTATAGCTACATAATATTTCGGTTATTAGCATGTTTACGTAAATCGGAATTACCTGCACATGACCTCATGTGTCAAAAGCACTCTGCACATCTCTGGATTCTTGTCTTGACCTTCATAAACTATCGGCTGCAACAAAGTAAATAATAAATAAATATTAGACAAAGTCATACATTGCTCAGACTCCAATATTAATAGTTAGAAACTAAAGAAGGTAAGGACAACGAAGGTGTAACAAGCAGTTCCGAGACAATATAGAAAAAACTGTTTTTCTACATTCACCCGACTAGGAATCGAATCCGGGACCTCAGAGATGGTGAACACCTTGAAACCGATCGGCTACGGAGGTCGTGGATATTAATTAATAATTATTTTATCTTCACCATAGTCGTCCTTTGAATAACATGGAAGAAATAATATGAAGCAGCATAGTAGACTATTTAGTAGTATTTAGTAGCTCTTTTCCCGCGATTTCACCCGTGTAAATTATAGTCCATAGTACTCGTGTGTGATGTAGCTTTACGCAGGTGAAAAAATTTTCTTGATCGAATCAGTATTTCTAAAGATAACTCCTTACACACGAACAAATGAAGTTAGAAAAATTCTCTTTATAATATTAGTATTGATAGATTCTACATTGCAAAATTTTAGCCTTTTAAAGGCATATAATAAGTGAAAAAGTAAACCCATTTTCATGTTATAAAAAAATGCATATCTAAAAGAGTTTTTTTTTATCCTTTGTTCTAATTTAAATCGATGTACCATATAAACTTTCACTTGAAAAAGAGTGATATATAACATTGAAAAAAAAAATGAATTATTTTATTTAAGAAAGTAAATAACCTTCTTACGTTACGATTATTAGTAAGCAAAATATGAAAGTTTCGATATTTTTCTTTAAATTATTAATTTCAGTGTAACACTGCACGGGAATCGCACGACACAACTTTCATTTAATTAATTAAAATCGACGCAAAGATAAGATAAAAGTTTGGTCTCCATAAAATTATTACTTTTTTTGCTAATTTATGCACCCCTGTATGCATAATCACGTTTTATTATTAAAACAAAAAAACATTTGCATAGTTCTGGCAGTGACCTTTTTAAAGTCAAATATGCGTTTTTAGAAATAAAATAATTTTAAAAATAAATAGTTTATATAATATAACAGTTCAAAAAATCTAATCAAAAAATCAAAAAATGCCCGTTACCATTATCTGTACCATCTACGAATAATGCAAATGAATAGAATTGAATAATTTTTTTGCATACTTACAGAAACACAAGACGTAAAAATATATTAACAAGAAAACAAAAAAATATATAATAACAAATGGCGGCTAATAGGTGAAAGAATTTTTATAATATGATCAGAAGGACCTTAAGTGTAGGGGTGGCTGCACTAAGATGACATTGATACATATAAAATTGATATATTATATTACTGATAATTACAATAATATGATAATTGATAGATAAATGGTGTAAATAAGAACAACAGATTCAGCCGAAAGCATAACTAGGAATAATTTATTGTAAATATAAAAAAGTAATACGTCACGTGCTAAAATTAATACAATAATACAGATTTATCTAGTACGACTGCTCTTATAGCCTCTTTATAATATTAGTGTAGATAAATTTATTTAAATGAAATAAAAAGTGTATATTCAACAGATGCATCAGGTGTCTCTAATCTTACTTGCATTACACTGGTAGTCACACAGACACCATTAGCCACAATCCCCTAAGTCCGAGAGATAGATTTTTTCATCCCCGAACAAAATATTTAATTGAATATGAAACAGCGGGGTCTTATCATCTTTTGTACGGAGGATTTGTCAGGATTTCTTTTTTGTAGGGTGTTTCGTAACATGTATTTAAGGGTCATACGAAAACGTTTAAATGAGTTAGGGGAAGTGGGGTTGCAGTGTCAGGTGTACATATCGATTGTGAATTAATACTATTTTGGGTTAAACCTTAGATGATAAAAAATTATCTCAAGATAAATCTTAACAGTGCTACTTATTAACAAAGGTTAGCGTCAGTGTGAATTTACGCTAAAATTGCAATTTTAGTATTAGTCCATATTCATATTACACAGAGAATAAACAAATCTACTTCCTTCTAGGAGCAAATATTACTCCCGTAGGACCTCGTACTAGGTTAACCTTTGTTAAGTCTCTGTTTAATAATATGAATTTTGACTAATACGAAGAGCACTCTCAGCGTAAATTTACTCCAACGTTAAACCTTGTTTATAAGTAGTACTGTATAAGTATTATTTCGATAAAGCAAAACCTTTATACTTTAATCTTTTGATTTGTAAGTTGTCATTGATCGGCATTCAGAGTATATTTTTTGGGCCCACAGTCTAATATAAAGGCATGTCTACGTGAAATCGACTCTACATCCATTTAAATGTTACATTTTACTGTTTTTAGATAAAATAAAGTAGTATTCCAATCGAATTAGCATAGACAAATTACTGTATCCATCTATTGACGAAGTGATTAATTGCAATATAATTTACTTAACAAATAGCTCATTTCTAAATTAACTATCGTTTAATATAATGTGTTTTGAAACCTTTCATTGAAAGGAATTCGTAACTAATAAAAAACGCTAAAAATAGATACTAAAAACAATGAAATGAAGTATAAAAAATATTGATAAGCCTATCAAAATTCTGAAAGCTGAATCACGTTCTTAAACAAAAAATGTATAGAGAATAATTTTCATGTATTTTCATCCGCTAATAGCATTAAGGGTACTAATACAAAAATATAACTACTAGAGAGTACATGGAAGCTCTGGTCCCAGATGTAATCCCTTAGGATGCTTGTGGGACGGCAGTGTCCCGCTCTGGGCATTCTGCGCCGCATGGGATTCAATCTCTGGGGAATTTGTGGGGTTACAAAAAAATAATAGTTAGCGCTACCGTTGGTGTATGAAACTTATAATAACAGGTTTTACTAATAATCTTGAGGTATTTGCAATATTCGATAATGAAATACAAAAAAAAAATCAATATAAGATAAGGAAAATTCCTTGTATCACAACACATAATCCGAAGACTACAGAAAAGTAAATTTTCTACAGGACTCCAGGACTCTCAGACATGACTAGACTTGAAAACCTGGCCCCATAATCACCAAAGTATATTGCGACCATACAATATACTTTGGTATCACCACCAAAGTATATTGCGACCATACAATATACTTTGGTAATATCTATTGGAAAGCATATTTTGTTGAAAATACTTTCGAAAATCGGTCAACTATTCGCGGTAATGTCGGTGAATATACAGAAAGAAAATAATTTTCGAAGACAAACATACAACCTTCTTCTTTTAGATTTTGAAATCTGTCAAAAAAAACTAAACATTTTTTTTTATCTCGCAACAAGTATAACAATTATGCTATATATAGAAAAGGACCAAAAATAAAACAACAATAATCTCATTCGGAATTAATTAAAAATCAGCTTCCCGATGCAATATTCTCAACAAAAGCCACCAAATTAATATGTTGTTTGAAGATAGTTAAGTAAACATAATCATTTGGCCACGTGTTATGCGTACGCCTGGCCATTCATACTATAGCGGGTCCTACAGGATTTGAACGAATCCCATTCGGGAGGCCATGAGTCAGTATCTTAAGACTAAACTCAAATAGAGGGAGTTAGATTGATGTTTTTGATACTGATATGATAGTGATTTAGTATGGGAACACAAATAATCCCGTTTATGTAGGGAGAACTACTATTTTTGCATTTAATAATATTTTTTGTTTAATCTCTGTACATTAAGTATGATTTTTATTTTTATTTGTTACATAGCAAGCCTTTTTGAACTTTAATGCCTATTGGCTGAGCCATTTCTTATTAAATTGAGACAAAAAATACATAATGTTCTCGTTGTTATGGCACCTTTTTAGGGAGAAAATCCAAAATGGTCCCACCCAAAGGAACAAAATACAACAAAAATAATTAAGTTGAAATAACAACTTTTTTGAAATTAAATATAGCTAATACTGTTATATAATCTAACTTAACGGATTTTTTTTACGCAGTCATCATCTCTCTTTATAAATTGTTTACTGTTTATACATATTTATTATTTTTCAGAGATACGACAGCAAAATATAGTTTGTTGTTTTCAATATTTATTATATCTATCTATTGATTATATTTGTGTATTTAAAAACATATTCAGATTAAAATAGAACTACTTAGACTGTAACAGAAAACACAATTTGGTTTTAGTTACATGTTGACTTTCAAACAGAGTATCCAAAGAGCAAACCTTCGTAGTTTGCTCTTTGGATACTCTTTTAAACGGATTTCAAAAAAGTTGTTATTTCAACTGAATTATATTTGATGCATTTTCATTTGCTTCTGGTTGGGGGACTATGGACCATTTGACCGCTACAAAGGTGCCATAACAATAAGAGCTTTCATACTCGTATTAATGCTATTGATCTACTATTTTGTTCGTGAAAATATCCGGAAAACCCATCTTTCCAGATAGTTGCGTGCCATGTTCGCATGCACCGGACAATGTCGGACATTAGCTGATTGCTGCCACGGCCTAACGTTTTAATACGATTAATTTGACCACAGGCCCCGCCGCCATCTTGCCTCGCCATTTTTACTCAACGACTGTTTTGCGTGTCGCTTGTTTGGCTTAAGGATTAAACGGCACTTAGGTGATGCTATACACTTTTTTTGATATGTTAATATTTTTGGACACTGGTACAAAATCAAAAAAGTGTACATTAATTACTTAATTACGCTTTTATTACGTTGACTAGAACTAGATAGCACAGAGATTGTGGATGTTAAGCAATTTTCTCAATAGCTGGTTACAGGATGGATAACCAAAAATGTATTATCTCGAGCTCCGATAGGATGTCTGACTTAAAGAAAATATTATCTCGAGCTACTCCGTGCTTTGGAAGGCAGGTCAAATTGGTTCCGGCTGTATTTAGAGTCGTTAATGCCCTCCGATTCGCATTGGACCAATGGAGGGTCATGGCCTATTCTCCTTAACCTTCCAAGGCCTGAGCCCCGTAAAGGGGCTAATGATTAAGTTGTTGAGAAATAGGTAGTTTGTGGCGGTTGCGAGATTTGTTACTGCTTGTCCATGCGTATTTAATTACTTACAGAGCATAAGTATTTTGAAGATAATATCAGGGTTTGAATGTTGCTAAATATTATCATAGTTTTACAGTCATTAGACTGAATGGATGTTGACGATGCAATGCGACTTTCCTAAATTAAAAATGCTACTTAAAGTAGGGTTTAATAGAATAAATAATTGTTTGACTGAAGAAACACTATATTTCTACAAGCTTTTATTTAACTTGCCTTGTTTGTTAACTCAAATTCAACCCACTTCCCAAAGTCCGATAGACTTGAAATATTGTGGTGCCTAAAAATATGATAATTCCTTGTCTCTGATTTCATGGCCGATATCTTTTAACCGTTCTAAATTTAAATTACAGAATAAAACTTTTGAACGGCAGTTAAGCAGCTGTCTTACATTTCATTCACGAAAATCAATATATTTCGATATCTTGATTCATTTATTGAAAATTAGTAATGATATGAGTATTCTAATGTTATCAGGTAACAAGTTCATATAAGCTCTAATCTGGAACAATAAATGAACAAAACACATTGCTGGCTCATTCCGTTATTCTTAGTTAACAATGTTCGGCCTAAGTTAATTATGTTCACGATATAAATCTTTCGTAATTGGCCTCCTGTTTCACAACACTAAGAGCTTGGGACGTGTTGAAATTATATATGTGAGAGCGGCCAACTTTCATGATGTTATAAGTAAATTATTATGTGTTTACTCCGGTAACAATAATAATTACATATATCTAACGATCAATATAAATAACCAAGGATTCAGTATATATATACTCTATATTTCGGCAAGAGATCTATCCAAAGATAACATGTTTTTGCTACCTTTATTAAATAGTACTTTGTTCCTAAAAACTGCTGTATTCGAGTATCAGGTTTATTCTTTTCTTTCATATTTCCAAGCACCGCAATTTTGTCTCAAAGTAAGCAAAGCTTGTTTTACAGTACGGGATAACCACCTACAAGCTACTGTCAGACAAAAAATATTGACTGCCATGGACACTATTTATCGATTGCATCACGGGAATCGCTATCTGTCAGTGAGCTGTCAATGGCACTTTGATATTGATGTGAAACGAGATGCGCGTAAATATACCGCCGGGTATTTATAGTATAAAATAAATCAATTGAAGATGAGGAGTCATCCGACGTATTATTAGTAAAATGACTTTATTTTTTAGGATAGAAATACTAAATTCTGTATCTGATTGTTGTTACATATTTCGTAGATATCGATCTATAATTGAATAGGTGACGATATATTTTCCCCTGCACTATTTAAACAATTATTAATATTTCAACTTTTCAGATCACTCCCATGTCACTCAAAGCGACTTAGTGAAACTATTCACCCATAACCCTTTCGAAGTTCAAATCACATCTAAAATTTCATGACGCGCGGATCACAAAGGAACTTTGCAGGGTCATCTAAATTGAGGTGTGGGAGTGAAATAAAATTGTAACACGAGATAACGATAATGAGTTTGTTCGGATGCAATGCAATTTTGGCGGTAGGGGGCGTGGGGAATTAGGACGTAATCGGGCGGCGGCGATGACAATCTGTCGCGTGTAGGTCACGTGATAGACGCGTGGATGGCGCGTGACGTAAAAACGACTGCGGTAGTGGTCGCGCCGAGAACGGTTTCGAAGCGGATGGTGGCTGGTGAACGGTACATGATCGTCATTTGTCGACGCAAAATCGCAAGATGGTTGATGCCGTGTTAATATTACGTTCGTATCTCGATTTTATATTTTTAATATGGCTCGTATATCTAACAAATATATAAAGTATGGGCTAATATAATGCCCGCTTAATACGATGCAAAAGCAAATTTGTATATTTTCTATTGAGATTACTTCACTCAACTTACAAGGCTTCAACTTGCCGCAGCTGTAAAAATTATCTTAGAAAAAATTAAGAAATTATGCATAGGTGATTATAACTCGACACAGTTTTTTTGTATGATTCAATACATTGCACAGATCCCAAATAGCTAAAGCACTTGTATCATGGAAATCTGGAAAAACGTTGGTAACACAATACGCAGACTCGAGACAATGTCGAAAAGTTCATTTTCAACATTGACCCGACCGGGAATCACACCCACAACCTCGGATCGGACGGCCAAGGAGGTCGTAGCTAAATTGATATTATATATAATATTAGTTTAGCTACGACCTGATATTATATATAACAAAAAAACAAACCTGTTTCGTCACCGAATCGATGAGACGAACAAAAATATCTTGCTCTTGTCTGATACCTGTAACAAAAATATACAATTAAACACTCACATATTTTAGTTAATGTACAATCTTATATGTGTATAATTTGGCTATCTAATGCACATAATTTACCGTATTACAATTGTTCTAATTTTAATGTGTGCTTAACTGTTAAATATAAAATGTTAATTAGTTTGTATTTACAAATCTGATCTACATTAAAAAGGAAAAGAGACAATTAAAATGGGAGAGTATCCGAAATATTATTCATGACGAATAAACTTAAGAATACAGAATTATTCTTAAAAATTCTTACAATAATAGAACAGGTACTATATAATATCCATCGGCTTTATTTTTATTCAGAATTCCTACAAGAATTGCTACACAGAACGTAGTCAGGCTTAGTTAATCAAATGTATATCTACGAGTGACGTTACGTCGCAGTCGAGTCTACGATGTAGCTTCGTAGCCTAGTGTTATCATAGGAGTTATTTATATCATCCTTAAAGTAATTCACTCGAGTCAAATATAAACTCACTAACACTTAGTAGTTTATACTACTTATAACATTCTAATTAATCAACAGATTCGTAACCATTTCTAAAATACTTGTGTTATTTTCATCACTACTGAAAACACTCAAAGTTAACTTATACAGTATTTTTTTATCATCATCATCATCATCACCAGCCTATTTATGTCCCCACTGCTGGGGCCTACCTTCACTATGGATGGAATCAAATCGAATAGGGAGAGTGGGCCATAACCCACCACGCGGACGCAGTGTGAATTGGTTGATATTAACGACTACAGATAAATTCTGAAGCATGGAGGATCTCGAGATAACAAATTTTTGGTCACCCTTCCTATGACAGGCCATTACGAAAGTTACTTAATTACTGTATCGCAGACCGAGCGCGTTGAGCACTGCACCATCGAATTTCTCTTTGTTCTCTTCCCAACTAGGGCTCAGACCTTTCTTACGGATGGTTAAGAAGGATGGAACTGACCCTCCACGTTAGACCAATGCGTATTGGACGGTATTGACGACAGCAAATTCAGCCGGGTGCAACGGCTTAACGTGCCTTCAGAAGCACGGAGTAAGTCGAGTTAATAATTTTTTGTCAATCATCCTGTGACCGACCGTTGTGAAAGTTGCTTAACAACAAATATCGCGGACCGCGGCTCTTATCAACTACACCACCGAGTGCTCTTCTCATAAATACATAAGCAATTAAATATGAGGTCGCGGTTGTTATTTAATGACGTCATAACTCACGATCCAAGAGACTAACGTCAACGTTTCTACAATGAAATGACAAGCGTCTATTCGTGCCAATTTTCCAAGAACCCACTGAGGGCAAGACGGCAAATATTTACAATCCGACGGGTGCATTGTCTGTGGTCTCTCTACAGAATACATAATCAACTCGTGCTTCTCTTGTATACCGTGTACGAACGGAATAAAGGATATATTCGTTTAAATAGAAAGCAAATGGTGCACATCAAGAAGTAAAACCGTTTGAGTTATTAGAATAGGAGGATACTAAGACGATTTTTTGTTTCATTATATAACTACTAGATGTTAATTACGACTACGTTCGTCGTTACTCGGTTTCTGAAGAATCAAGTGTAACATTCAAATAATTCCATTAGCCCATAATCTTCTTCAATGAGAAAGACAAAGATCTTCTATTAAACCTAGGTCAGTCGGTAGTTTCAGATGTTTATACATTCGAACAAACTGACACTATTATGTTATTTACAGTATAAACACACTTTAGTCTTACAATACATAAAAGTAATAATAAATAGTATTCAAGTACATCATCCACTACCCCATTATGATTTGCTCATTTTACATCTAACTCTATCCCAAGGTTACCTAAAAGAGATAATTTTAGCGATAAGGCCGCCATTTGGACGTCTCCTACTGAAATTGTTATGTGTGTATACAATAAAGAGTATCCTATCTATCTACATTGCAGTACATGTCAATAAGGATATTTAGAAAAGTATTTGACAACTAGTAATGATACAACGTAGCGAATTGTCACCATGTATAACCCATCACGCAGGTCCAATGTCAATTATCTCCCTGGCACCCTGAGATGGCATACGAACCTATGACCATTCGCAATCCGAGCGACTGCTCTAACCACTAAGCTACCCAGGACCTAACAGGACTGACGAATCTTCAAGCACTTGTTACTTTTTCACTACTACAGAGCTTTTTCTCATCAATGTTCAGGGAATCAACACAAACATCCCATCCTAGAGTGCCACTGATCAAGTTGATTTTTTAAGCATTTTTCATTAAGAATATTTTTCAGTATATAATACATACAATATAGTTATATAATACAATATAGTTCAGTGACATAGTTTTCAGGTACACACAAAGTGGAACGTATGCATTGAGTATGACAACGGCAGGAAGGCAATACCACAAGACCGACAATATTGACATAATCCTAAGCGGCTCACGACCTGCATAGAGAATACGGTAGATTGAACGCGAATCACTTAGCAACCTCCACAGCAATTGTCTCTTGTAGTCGCATTCATAGATAATACGACTACATGAGACTGTGTATTGTATGTGTATTGCTACAGAAAATGTGTATTGCTTATTGCTAATAAACTTACTCTGTATAAGTTTATTAGCAATAAGCAATACACATTTTCTTTTCTACTTTTATATCATTAATAGAATATTATTAACGAAGTTTATTTCTTATATTTTTATAGATTTGAATAATTATTACATATTTCAGTTGTATTCTTAAGTACTGGCGACCAGTAGATCGGTTGTCTTTTAGTCTAATTATTAATGAAGAGTTATTAATTGTTAATCTGCCGTCACTATCTCTGAATAATTAGATATGTAAGTGAAAATTAACTTACCATTAGCATAAAGTAACTGCAGTCTATATTGGATGCCATTGTTTGTCTTCTGTCCTTCAGCTTCCTATGAAAGAAAGAAATAATGTTTTAAAGCTTTAAATACACTTTTAAACTCATCTGGCTCAACTGGCTTATGATTTCATGAAAAACTACATTTATAATAAGAATACCTTATGCTTGAAGCAAATCAGTAATATCAATATCATTGTAAACAAAATAAATATTCTTAATACTCAGCAATTAAAATGAGTTAACAATTATTTGATATTTTAAAGGGTTACCACTGTAAAATTAAAGAAACACTGTTTTTAAAAAGGTAAGTCATCGTATAATAATTAAAATGCCCTTAAAATCTAAAATAAGGTTAGAAACATAACAAAGGTGAAAGATACCTCCAGTAATACGATAACAGTGCACATAAGGTACGGTACACACATCGTAAAAACACGCGCAACTGTGTACTGTCTGTTTGAATAATTAAAGATGGCGCGGGACTACAAGAAGTGTGAATGCGCCCCCGACTAGTATCTACGCAACCTACATAACTAATATGAGCAAAAAGTATTTGTCCAAAATAGGTTTTAACCTCAACTCCTAGATATATAGAAACAGAAATTCTTAGATATCTTGGAAAACTGACACCGATACGAGAATAAAATGTGATGTTTTAATTTAAATATATAATACATATTAAAAATCAGAATAGTCGAAGCTTTCCTTTTTAATCACATAATCAAATTGGAATTAAATCAAAAAAGATTGGAGTGTTGACATTTTCTATTCTTGTCGCTCCCGTGCGTACTCCAGGTTATGACATCATAAGAGGGTGTATAATGTTTTACTTTCTTTAGAAATCAGTTAAAGCTTATATTATAAGAAATTGTAGATACGTTAAAATTTTAACCAAATTATTGTTTTATTTTATATATAAAAATGACAATGGCGAATTACCCTGAAAATTTCTGGTAATGATCGAATTTAAACCATTACTAACCCTATTAAAATTATTTAAAAATACTTACAGTCTATTTTAAACACATGCCACCAAGGCGCACACGCATTATGTAAATAAAGCATTGTACACACAATAGACATCATGTCCAAACGATCCTGATTAATGGATCCTCTGATTCGCGATACGATCTCGAATAAGGGATTATTGATAACACCGGTAATGGGTAGCATTGAAAGGAATGTTTTTAAGAGGCCATTTTATAGATAAAAACTAAAAATTGTTTTGTTTTAACCAGCGTAATCGTAATTTTATGTTATTTAAGCTGTTATTAAAAATATTTCTCGATTTTAAACCTCAATTCAATTCCTATAGAGACAGATCTTTACTGTCCGACCGACTTAGAGAAAAATAAAAAAGACTAGAAAACATGAAATGTTAAAAGAAATACCTTTCTATTTGAAAAAATATATAATTCCTAGCGTAATTATAAAAAAAAGGTTATTATCTTAATATTGGCCAGGCCGAATAAAACGAAAAAAATATGAAACAAACTCATAACGTTACACTACATAAGTAAGTACCATCCTTATAATAAGAGAGATGTTTACCTGATCTTTTTCTATGAAACCAATGAACGCGGTGCGTTCAATCTCGACAGGCTGTCCCGCTCTATCGTATAATGCCACGACGAAATGGAAGAAGTTGCTCTTGCGCAGGTTACTGGGCGGCTGCTTCTCGAAATGTGCTCGGCCCACGCCCACGCTACTACCGAACGAAAATATACATGATATTTTAAATTCCAACTTTCAATATTCTTCATATTTGTTGTTATGGTAATATTGCATAGATGTAATTTATATTTATTCCTTTTCTATTTCTTTTTTAACTATCGTATTACACGTCAAAAATTTTCCTCTTCCAATGACTAAAATCGGCTAAAACCTCATTAAAATAATTTTTGTGATTTTTGAGTTATTCGCGTTCACAATGACATTTTTTTTTATTAATCGAATAACCTTGAAATCGAATAAAGTTGCTTTTTTGTTTTATAATATTTTAAAGTCAAAACAGATATACAGTACACTATAAAAATATATACATGAAAGTAAAAAGATGCAATTTATTTCAATAATTCACGAAAAATACTATAGTAGGTTATTTTTTTTGCTAGAACTATACATCTGTTCGCAGATAATCTAACTCGATGGGGTGGCAAAAAAAAATTGTCACCAAAATAAAGTCGTAAATATCTTTCGGCAGTTACTTTATTATAATTTCTTACAGCGTATTTGTTAATAAAGACACAGCCACAAACAGATTTGGCGCGCTTTTAACACAGACCACAGACAAAAAAAAGTTTAGAGAACAAAACGCACAGATTACAATCCTTTCAAAAATTGATTTATTGCCTTCACCGTTGAAAAAAGAATGCGGTCTTTTTGCTAAAATGATTTTCATTCTTAAACATTTGGCGACAAAAGATGTAGTTATTAACGGTAATAATAAATTTGTTTCTGTTAACTGTACCTGTGGGAAAGATAAATTTTGGATATTGAAATTACACATTGGTTTGTATATACAGAGTTAAGTAAAACTTTAGACAACTCACGTTTTTACCTTTATAGTGCTACCAAATATAAGACACAGTACCCAAAAACTAAGTAAGATAGCTCGTTTTTCGAATTTTCTAAATTTTTTATTAACATAAGAATTGACATTTTAACCAAAGTGTTAACGAATGTAAATAATATATATTTTATGTATTTCTATATGTTTATGAGAATATAGTGATATTTTTCTATGTTTGATTGTATTTATTTAATTGTTATAGGTAATATTTCTTATTTTCATTGAATTCATCTCCACAGAATAATTTTTAGTTGTGCACTCCCTTTTCCATCCTAAGGCTGCCTGGTAGGTATTGTTATACTGTAGAATCATGTATGAAATTTTTGACATGTATGAGAGGATTATTATTTAATGAGCTAGTTTAAATGTATCAATTGACCGAGTAAAAAAGAATAGTTAAAGCCAAGCTTTATAAATATTTAGACTTGGTATACTTACACAAGTTATTACTAGGCTCGGATCTAGGGAGGAAGGGGATGGGGGCGCTTGCCCCGGACGCTAGTGTTAGTATTATTTAATATTTTCATTTTATAATACCTATTGCATACGCAAAAATCCGTAAATGAAATAAAAGAAAGTAAAAGCAGGATGCCATAAGAAGTTTCTGCCTCGGTTAGAAAAAAATTGAGGGATCTGGACCTGCTTACTACTTTCTCGTTTCCCTATATAATGTTGCCAACCTGTTGCCTAAAACGGCTAAGTCAAATTCCCGTCTTCCATTCGAATTCTGTAGCTTAAGAATACTACATTTCATTTTTGTTTACATTTAAAGTTATTTTTGATGATTTCGGCACAAGCAAGGTTCTTTTTCAAATGCATTTCTAAAATTATCAATAACGCAGATGAAGTGAGGACAAACAAATGCTGCCCACACACCTCGATATCGACACGTGTGTGCCAAAATAAACTGTAAATTTACCAATTCATTTATATGCTTTAGTATATTTAAATAAGAGACATTTTTGAACAGCTGGAAGATGGTATTGATGAGTTATGAATGCAATAAATATATCGATAGAATTTCAAATGTACATACATGTTTCGTTAAATCTTCAGTGATATAACTCATTGGTGATTCGCTACAACACTATCGTAGTGTTTTTATTTATATCGTAGCGTATTTAAATAAGAGACATTTTTGAATAGATAATAATATATATCTTTTTTGTACAATAGAAAAGAAACAAATAAATATGTTTGGAAACCTTAATTGGCTTCTTCTATAGTAAAAGACAACGAATTTAATGCAATTTGTTATCAATATATTTGTACATAATGATTCAAGAAGAAGGTTATTCAAGAATAAGGTTCATATGTATAATACGTGCATTAAATTAGAAAAAAATGTCTTTTTCTGTTCTTAAAACTGTACCAGAGAAGGTAACTGGCCGCTAGTATTACTACATACTATAGTTAAGATTTATGTTTTTACTGTATTAACTATAAAAGAATATCATTTTAATTATGTTCAGGGCTCGTAAACTCCGATATTTTTAATAATTATAAAAATATCCGATATATATCATGGCTTTATTTTATATTTGATCTTTTAAATCAAAAGTGTAAAATCCAGCTTGAGTTTGACGTGAACTTAAGCATTAAATTTTAAGAAAAACCAAAAAACTAACCGTTTTGTACTCTGCCTTCATATTACGGGGAGAACCCGAAATTTCTAGTAAGTTATATTACTTCGGGAAGACTTCAAGCCAATGTTGCCAGCGTGACATTGGGTTGGTTAATTAACTCGGTGAGACTCAAAACTTAAACTAACAATATATATGTTTAATGTCAAATGATATATCAACGTGATACCTAATTGTGATTCTGTTGTTGGCATAGTATAAAATAGTGAAAACGTGACGTACTCAATATTTTTTATTAATAGCATAGTCGATACCAATCTATATGCAATCGCAATACAAAATCCTACAAAAAGGAATACAGAATAAAAACTATTTATATCGAGATTCAAAGTAAAAGCTGATAGGGAAAGCAACCCACCAATATCGAAATTAGCTTCACATCTACACGCAGCATTATTCGCCAGGACCGTATTACGCTATGGTCGCCCATTCATCTCTTCCCGCTGCAGAATTTGCGTAAACAAATTGGTTTCGCGATTGCCATTTTATACTCTCGCGTGCGACACTCCATTGTTTTATTTATAGCTACCAGTTTCGCGCTCGTGTTTAGGCTGCAGCGCTTTTTCCGCTTACGGATCGCAGCGCAATCAATCTTCGAACGGATTTTGTTGAGTATTTATTTTGACTTTTACGGGTTAAGGTTCGAGTCGATTGTGATTTGTGTCGCTGCAAACGCTACCGGTCAACAAATCGGTGGTAGTCAGACGTTTTGTATTCAAAATGGATGGAACAGTTGAAAATGATAATAGGGATGACGACGAATTTTTGTTTGTTTGTCCGTCAGGTAGAGTATTAATAAAGCTTAAACAACGTTTTTTTTTCCTTATCATAAAATTACGGCGTAACATGGAGTTGAAATTTCGCATGACGTCACGTTATGGTACGTTTTCTACTAAACCGTGACGAAGCGAGCTCTCAACTTTAATGCCTGTTATCAAAGCTATTTCTTGTTAAATTGAAGTAAAAAAAAAAAGTATCTAATATTTTTCTATTATCTGACTGACTGACTAAATAGAATTGCATTTTTTTTACCCAGTCGTCATCCCTATCGTATATAAAACGCTCAGTTCTACAATAGTTCGTTAAGGTTTAATGAGTAGACAATGACAGTTTAAGATTTTAAAATGTGTGCAACGAGCAGTGTATGAATAAAGTATCAAATAAAAAACTTTTTAGTGACAAGCTACTTCGCACGTGTAAATCATAGTCTATGTCAACCCCGTATGATGTAACTGCCCGTAGGTGAAGGAATTTTTAAAATCAGTCCAGTAGTTTCGGAGCCTATTCAATGCAAACAAACAACCAAACAAAACTTTGGAATATTAATATAGATATCTAAATACTTTAATTAGGAGACTGCTTATAAATCGTTTGATAAATTTTAAATTAAATGAACTTATTCTAATCCTATTTACTTTTTATACCTATAGTTTACGCACTTATTTGTATCGAAAAGAGAAACATATAAAAGAGGATTTAAATAAAGTGCATTCAAACTCTGTAAAAATTTTAAAATATTCTCCACAGTCGAAAGAAGTTGTAAATATCATATTTACCATTTTCAATCTTATTCTGAAATTTATTTATCTGAACCCTTCGGTTACAAAATATCTTATACATTCACCAATTTTTAACACACCATTTTCATTTTTCATCTAAATCTAATAAAATTCTAGACGATTAATATCCCTACTGCTTAGGTACACACACGCCTATCCTATAGATTGGTGGGTGTTATCGATCGCAGAAGCAGTCTAGATCAATGATTTTACGTGCCTTCCAAACTACCAAGGAGTTCAAAAAAACAAATTTTTGGTCACCATTTTACCGGCTCTTGCGAGAGCTTAACATAAGTTAACATAAAACGAATTCAAAGTTTATTTTAAGTTTGCCAGCCTCTGTTGAAAATATTGTGGAAATAGAATTTATTAGAAAATTATTTTGAAGAGTATTAGTATAATTATTGAGGGTTCCGTTTAATGATTTGGAGACAGTTTTATAAATGACACTGTCATCGCCGCCGGCCGTTTATCTATCACCATTCGTCATACGGACCTCCTGATGATATCAAGCGATTAGTTTAATTAATCAATTTGAAGGGGTTCGCTTCAATTAATAATTATTCGTTGCTTGTAGTGAACTACGTGAATTAGATTGATATTTTGAAGATGACTTATGTTTTAAGCTAATTTTATTAACTAATATTTTCCGTCAGAAATAATTTGGAATTACGCATAATAGTTTAAAGTATTAAAGATGTTTTCCCACGACTTCGCACGCAAAACTTATAGCCTACGTCACCCGCGTATAATGGAGCTACCCGTAGTTAAAGAATTTTTAAAATCGACCTATTCAATACAAACAAACAAACAAGTCTTTTCTCTTTAATTTATTAGTATAAACTAGCTAATCCAGAGAATTTTGTGGGTACCACTTCAGTATTAAATAATATCTCCAAGTTCATCAAAATTAATTTCTAAACGCAACCTGTTTGACATGCGAGAACATTTTGTTCGGGAAAATAAAAAAATTCCTTGAAATTTCTTTATGTTTTCTCACCCTTTAAGCTTTCCAAGCTTTAAGTCCAAGGAAAGCTTCATTGGGCTCCTACAAATATATCAAATAAACCAAAAATAGTAAATCCTAATTTCGATTATTTTTTTAATTAACAATCTTCACTTCTTTATTATGGTAGTATGTAAGCACTTTGTTATCTGATAGACAGTACTAAGAATAGTTCAAATGAGACACTAGAGTACTATAAAAATAACCACACAATCTGTAGATAAAACGTGACAGATGTCGTGAGAGCCCTTCACAAACAATGCCCTCTAATTCGGCAGACCGTCAATACGACGCATTATGACTTACAACTGTTTACTGTTGTGCAAATTTGTTTATTCAATTGCTAAACACAATATTATAATTGAAGATTGTTCGCCTATTCGAAAATCAAACTCTTTAGTCTCTTTGAAATTGGTACGTAGAAAAAAAGAACTTTAAATAGAAAGATTTCAATTCTATAAGTAGTTTTTATTGTCAAATAGACAATAAAAACTACTTTCAAATTAAATAAGCAAAACGGAAGAAAAAAAAAAGATAAAATAAATACAATTACCCGAAAAAGTTTTTTTCAGAACGGAGAAATTTTAATTTTCGCTCTCCAAACTCGCGCTATTCAAAAGCCGAGTACAATCATAAGCAAAACTGTTCCGCGCTCCCCACACCGCGGTATGATTTATCACGCCCTTTGCGTTTATGAATACGCACTTGTTACGGGCGAGTTCATTATCGTGCCAAATTCGCTCGCCCCTGATTGGACCCTGCTCTGTGCAGTAATAAAGTCCGCATTGTGACTATCAACCTGCTGCAGTTTCAGGTGATGATAAATGGTTTTGTGTCTGGTGCGTTTGTAAAAATAATAATAATAATTATTTAATAAATAAACGCCAATATTATTATATGAGTACTGAGTAGTGCACCAAAATGACAATGATGTAACATTCTCTAAACTAAATAAAAGGAAAAATATTATAATATAGGTTTCTTTTAACGTTATTTGGTAGTCATATAGATATACCTACTTGAATGAAATAAACATAAATATACTCCTCTCTACTAATATTACATTAACTTATAATTACGCTATTTGATAAGGTTTAAATCTTAATTTTCTAGTTAGTCTAGTTTTTGCAACAGAATTGCCACCAATATGTCTTCATGTTTTATCAAATTAATTGCTTCGAAGATAAATAAAACTATTAAGACAAATATAATTTTTATTCTGTACTTACACTTGTCTGTATGTGATACCTTTTAAATATTTCACATATTTTTCTCTTTTTATACCTTTCTAAATTATTAGGTACGTTGATATATTAAGTTCACCTACTTATGAATAAATGTTCAAATAATTTTGGTAACAAGGGGGTTTTATTTATATAAGCTGAATATATTTATAAAAGACCCAAGTGTATATTCCATATTGATGGCTTATTTCCGACCCCTCATACAGTGGAACTTAATCCCATTCGGTTATTTAATGTCAAACCAGTAGACATTTGTTACGGTTTGCTCAGTTCGCGGTGCTCTAACACAATTTGTGGATATAATCAGTTTACAGCGTTGCTCTTTCTACTAAAAGGTTTATTAAAACTGGATAAATGAGATCCTTTCGAATATGTAAACAATAAAATGAACGCTCACTGCGCACGTGGAATATCTTAATATTGATATTAAAATAAAGAGAGCTATATTTAGGTACTATATGCAATTAGATAAATAGAATTCTACTAAAAGTTTTTTTTATCAATTGATATTTTCTATATTTTATAATATAAATACGGTTTTGTTAAATAATATAACAAGTATATCGTTAGTATAGTTATGGATGAATAGGGCTATATGATTGTTTTTCTTGTAATTATTAATAGTACAAACCGAATACCTTTTGTGGAAATTAAGAATATCTACGGCTTATAGAAATACAATTTACATTATCATAATTTTATCTAATAAATGCGAACCTGGTAGTCTCATAAAAGTCTTTCTTTCTTCTTTTTTAAGGTTTTTAAACCAGCCGTTTTCTAGTAATGCTGTTACCGATAAATATTCGAATGAACGATATAAAAGAAAAATAGTCAACCACGTACCAGATTTTATCGAGTACACGATATTTATTCGAATGTAAATGCTCAAAGAAAGTTAAAAATAAAATAGAAAAGTATTCCAAGACCAAAACAATTATTTAAATAATGATTTATAGTACTTACTTGGTATTGTCAACTAAGGAAGTTGGCGTCATCCAAGCTCTGGTAAGCGGTTCCTCTTTGAGTGAGGTGACCGGCCCACGAGGCTGTGCGTGCAGGCCTCCCGCCGCCTCTTGATGATGGAGGCCGAACATGAGACCACCTTTACCGAATACAAAATACAATTAAATAATAGCCTCAGGAAAAAATCTTCAGAAAATGAAAAAAAATTCGTAACGGATAGTGCCGATTATTATTCGTTGTGCCTATTTAATTTTTCTAAAAGACTAAAAAAAACTTAAGTATTCCATATTTTAAAAATAATGTAGACACGTTCCTTTACCTATTTCATCTATTTCTTTAAATTTAAAAATATTTAATCAACGTCACTCTTACTAAATTTAGTTCATTGTCTGCAAACAAGTTTTTGAATGTTATATTTAAATATTTATTATATCTCTGTTCTATTTATTGATCAAAATCTTAATTTAATCAAAGTTATTTGCCACAAATAAATGAGTGTTTGATACTTAGAAAATTGATTATATTATTTCGTGTATTCCCAAAAATAACTTTCAAAAAAGTATAGAATAAAAAAAATACAGATTTTTCATATATTCAAAAATAAAAGGCTGTACTATATTTAAAAATCTACATTTAGGTACTATCACCTACCGGAAGACCTCGGTGCTCCCGATGGATACAGCTTGCGTCCCCATCCCACGGGGTCTAATTCCAGTGGCGGCCACGGCGAGCCGGTGTACCCGCTCGCCGCCGCGTTTAACTCGTCCGACCGAATCGCGACTCAAGACCCGCGCCCGCAACCAGGCGCCCGACAGCGCACGAACACTCGCGGAAAAATGCGAAGATATGTATACAACAAAAAAAGAACTCGAATACAAACACAACTCAAAAGAGCTTACGCGCGAGAAAGAAAAAAGGTAAGTAAAAAAATAATGTTCAAAAAGTTTGTGTACGACAGTACTTTTTTCAGTCTCAATTCAAATTCGGAATATAATTTGAATGTCGAGGAATAACACTGACGAAATCAAATTCACTTTTTAAAAAATGATAAGTAGCACTGGATATTTTTGAACGGTAGAGTCTATTTCGAAATGTAGCAATATTTATCCGGTAGACGGCTCTGTATTATCGTATGTGCGTTCAGGGATCAGGGTCCCGGTTGTACGGGCGATCCCGCTGTGGATTTGCGGAACACTAACAAGCGTCGCGGGAGCGCGCCGCGGAGTGCCCGAGCTAGCGGCGCGGGGGTCCGTCCCCGCGGGCTGTGGGAGGCGCCCCTGGGACACGCCCTCGCCTCCAGAACGGGACGACAACACCGCCACAGGTGGCGCCACCTCCACACATTCCATAATCAAAATCTTAATTCCCATTTCTTTTTTCAAACGTCACTCAACGTTGTTTCCTTTTTAAATTTCCACGAGAGGTTTTACACGAGTGTAGTTCTGAACGGTATGTATGGAAATGACGGGTCGTTTGCGATGTTACTAAGTTTCTCCTTAGAGACTGCGGGATGAGCGCGCGAGTAAGGGATAGAGGCAGAGGTGAGACGTACAGCCTCTCACTGGACCCGCGCCGGGTCTCAGCTCTGGGACGGCCCACAGCAAGTATTACTTATTAAGCAAAGTTAGATTGACGATGATGAAATTTCACTGGGAATTCACTTCAAGTGGTGATTAAAGTTTGTCATTTGTATGAACCATAAATTCGGCTGATTCTAATATAACAGTAATAGAGACAATCTGATATTATCGCTAGCCAATTGATGACAAAATTTCCATCTATTGAAAACTTAAATGTTACATATTATTGTGTTTTTGCTATAGACTACTATATTTAATACCAGTACTTAGCTACAACAATTACTTCTTGTTAAGTAGTAGCTCTCTATATTAATAGAGACCTACCAGCTACTACATATACTCATAAACCTATTTAAAGTATTTCAGTAATTCGAAGTAAAGTTTTACAATTGTAATGAATCCAACGTACAACGTATCTATGTATAACCAATGATCTTGGCGCTCAACTACCCAGGCGATTATAACGTACTCTTACGATAGTTTTGCAAATGCTTTTCACTCCACGTCGACGCTTTCAAATGACTTTGTGTGTATAGAATAATCTTGAAAAAACCCTGACTGTTTCAAAACTACAAGTAATTAGAAATAGACAATTATCTTAAAATAAAATGTATATAAACTTTGTCCAGAAATCACAATAAAGTATAAAAAAAAGAATGTAATTATCACATCTCAATATAGTTTTCACTACTTACATATTGCCAATGTGCTATTTACGTGAAGTCCAATATTATTATCGCAATGTTTCCTTCACAAATATGTGAATGGTGACAGACATATTTATTATTATGTCTATTAACAAGAACTGTGTCATAAAGATTTGAAATTGAAGAGCTATTGACCTTCCATAATTAGGCTAACATTAGCACTAAACCTAGATTACACAATTGTAATACTGATTTCTTTATAAAAATTTAGTTCTTATAAAAGTTTAGTGCTCGGAATCCAAACAAAGTTGTCTGATATTTCTTTAATTGTACACATTTAGACTTTTTTCATCGCACTCTAGTCCAACTATATTTAAAAAAACAAAAAAAAAATTAAAAGCAAGCTTTTATTTATGCGCACTAAAATGTAAATAATAAAATAATGCAACACAAGTTCATAACATTAACGTCAAAGTATTATAAACAAAATTTTCTCTAACATTAATCGACTTGAAAAGCTTGTAGCGCTAATGAAATCGGAGACGAGGAAATACACATATTTTTTACGTATTACAAGCTTTTCAAGTCTCTTACTGTCTGAGAGAATTTCGACTATAAGTACTTTAACGTTAAAGTTCCAAGATTTGCCCACTAACTAACAAAACCGAGATAATTTTTTTTTAAGCTTAGGATCGAATATTTTTTTAAGATTTAAGAAATTGATTTAAGAATATGTCTTTTTAAATAAATTAAATGTATTAATTATGTGATAGAAACAATTAAACATTCTTAAAGCTTTCGCATTGAGTTTAAGGGACGACTCCTTGAACTTATGCTAAAATCAATGAAGAGCACAATCGGAGACGTATAATGTCACATTATTCGGGAATCCGATGACTGACTAATGCAAATATTAATATTTTTCTATAACATAAATAAGAATACGATAAAAATTCATACTACCTAATAGAAGGATACTTAAAAATTCGACAATCTCATGTTTCATATATGAAATTGGAACTATTTCAGACCCAAAACCTTTCGCTCTAACCAATTACACTATCTGAAACATTAATGTAATAATTAGATGTTTTAAATCTTAGTCGAAAATCATAAACATTTTATTAGTATTCATTTGTGAACCAACCACAATTATAGAAATTCCTATCAAAGAATACAGAAGATATTTATTTTTATATTAAAATATCAAGTACAAACGGCTGCTTATCAGGCTACCACAATAATACCCGTTTTCACTTAGGAGTCATAGAAATCTGTCACCTTAATGTTTAGGAATTGCCTAAAGTAAAAATGCGTTTTACAATTGAATAGGCATCATCTAACGAAATTAAGCAATATCTTAAGTTATTATATTCAATTATGCAGCGCTTTGTGCTAGGCATTTGCTTGTATGACAGATCATAAATATGTTAAGGGATAAAAGAAAAAAAAAGCAAATATTTGGAATTAAACTAATCTGCTTAGACGATTCGTAAGATTGGATGTTTCCTTATTAAGCTATGCCTTGTTCTAGATTAGGGAAAATGGAGGTGAGTCTTTCCATAATTGAATTTTAACCCCACCTCCAAAATATTAAAATTTGATATTTCTTCATTTTGAGCGTCAATTAATTCTCCAAAGGCTTAGATTTTATACAAGAATAATACAGCGATTTTTGAATATACTTAGTTAAAGTTACTATGTAGCAGGATTGAATGGTCCCAAAATTGTGTTTTTTCTTCAAGATATTGATAAACTAATTTTATTCGTGTTCGTCTTATTGTAAAATATCTTCTCACTCTGCTTTGATAAGGTTGGTTACATCGACTGGGTTTGCATCGCTATTTCAATGAACTCGGTCGCTAACTCACGGATGTCTATGCTATGATAGTGCTGATAACAGCAGATATAGGGACAATAGGGCTATTTTCTAAACTTAAGTGCACCATCTTATATCCTTATATTTTATATTTTGAAGTGCACCATCATATATCCGCCTTTTTTAATCTTTTCATCTAAATAAGTTTTAGAGGCTGTATACAACCGTGAGAAATTATATTACAAGTGCTGTTGCTTTTTGAATAAATCAGCTACTTTAAATAGGACAAATAAGATTATGGAATAAAAAATAGAGGAGTTATTATTATTAACAAATTTAATGTCTATTAGTACCTACAATACTAAATGTATTGTACTCAAATAAGTTACTTGAAAAAAGAAATTAGCTACACTGTATTTTTCTTAATCTGTGCTTTTACATAATATAAGATCTTTATTTGCTAGAATACAAATTAATAAGGTTACAAAATTAAAAAATGAAATAGGCACAGTATTCTACCTGAGTACAGGCATGCAAATATTGTAATCGTCAATTGTTATATGGAACTAAGAATCTATTTCTTGAGTCCATTAATTTGTTCACAACAAAACAAATGATAGCATAGAATCTTTAGATCATTAGTTAAGTAGTTTGTTATCAAACCCAGTTGCAAAAAGGGCCATTAAAACATCATAAATTTAAAGTGACCTTGCGCCAGTTGGACAAACGTCCATTAAGTATACGATCTAATGGTTGTTTAAATGAGAAATTTTTAATGAAAATTTTAATAGTGTAAGCAAATAATACAATTTAATAATGCTAACTGATTTATCAATAGGCAAGTACGGGCAAGACGGGGCACTCCCCCGCAATTGAAAGCCAATTGATCAATTGCAATATTTTTTGTACATAATGAATTTATTAATTAGAAAAGACATTAGAATACAATGTCCCGTTTTAGCTAAAAAATAAAAAAAATATATTCTTATTGACAATTTTGTTAGCATTTTTGTAACTTCAGTTGCCAAGTCTTTACTCCAGAGAATAATGAAATTTTAAAATACATATAAAGTTATTCATATCGGTCTACAACTACTAGCAAATAAGCACTTGTTTACTTTTATTTAAAAAGATTGTTTTTTATAGTTTATCGTTAAGTTTAATTTGACATGACAAGATGGGGTAAAGGGTAAAAGAACTTAAGAAAACTGCGATTAATAAAAAGAAAAATGTATCGAAGGTTTGGCCATTGATAGAGAGTAGCGCTAGCAATAGAGAATTATAAAAAATACACTATGGAAAATACACATTTGAAGTTAAATTAATGTTGCATATGATAAATGGGTGCATTGTAATTGTGTTGTATATGACGTAGATACAGATACAACGTTTACGTGGGAATTGTTAGCGAAAATTAATAGTGAGCAAACCCCACCTTGCCTCTTAGGGTACCTCATCTTACCCGAGGCTGGGTGCAAGACGAGATCTGACTTTTTCTATAAATTTACATATTTAAAAAAGAATAATAAAAATCAGTCATATACAAAAAGTAATTAGACTATATTATTATACCAACAATAGTTTTTAAAGTAAAAAAAAATTAACATAACGTTTACTCAACATGACGTTTATTCAACAGATTTTTATAGAACTAAATTCAAATGTAATATGGAAATAAATGTTTCCGAAGGTATTCATCTGAATTTAATTTAATTAAGATGTAAGTGAAAATATTAAAATGTATTTTATTGAAGGGTGTACTTATAAACATTCTCATTATTGTCCTATCTTAATGCTTTGGTAGTTTCCAAGGCATTCTTATAAATCATCCAAAATGCAGAATATTTTTCTTCTTATAAATTCACGGTTAAAAGTCATAGTATGGCAGAAATAATCTTTCATCTGTGCATAGTATGTATGTAAATTTTATTTTTATACTTATAGACTTATATATAATGTTACTTACCTATACCTACAGAGATTTTGTTACATAACATTATACTATATAGTGTTCAACAAAATAAGTAATGCAGAGTTTCAGCAAACAAGTAGATGCCTCAGGGAGGTCCCAGTTGCCCGCCCTGCGGCACGCCCCGCTGACGCCCCGCCCACTGGCAGACGCTCTGGAGAATTCTTGTACCGTTTTTGACTCGAGATATGCTATGGATCAATTTACTGGTACCATAGGGACTTATAATTTTTAATACGAGTTTTTTTACAATAAAACTCAAAACTACTTTATAGAGAATAACTCCGTGAATAAAAGATATAATGAATTTAGTTAATAAATGTGTAGAAATATGTTAAAATATATTATAATTCACGGATACGCAGATTTCTTGAGACAGCACATATGTACATACTTGACTTAAAGTTTTTATTAATAAAAGAAACCATTGATTAGAGAAACCAGCATTCAAAGCTATAAAAAAGATAATGACGGAGCTTAAAACAGCCAAAATGTTCCTCCTTTCTTCATTGTTTTCGACTATATGATAAGTGTGAGATTCTATATTATGTGAGACTATTATTTGCATGAAGACAACGTCGGTAAGCATTCATTATTTTTTATCGTATGATTTGAAAGCACAAAGGTTTCATTAAGAAGGTTTTTATTCACATTCGTCTGTATGTCTATTCTTGTCCAAACTGTCTATGGTAGGCTTTTAAACTAAATAAAAAGAGGTCGCTTTTTACTAGTTCTTGATATACGTAGTTTTGGATAGTGAAGTTAACCCAACGTTCAGACTTACTCCTTATTATTAAAATAATTCGTTTCGTGATTGTCTGATAGAACTTGTGTGAAAGCGGTCTAATTAACCACGAAGTAGTTTATATCGTTTTTAGAAATTAATAAGTCAATTACCGATTAAAAACTTGTTCCTTAGCACGTCCAGAAATTTAAGAAAATTTAGCTGACTAAGGATTAAAAACATTTATGTACAATGTCTTTGTAATTGAATAACTTAAAAGGTATTTTACCTTGAAATATCTTTTACATCATATACGAAAAGTGCTCTTCAGGAACCTCAATAGTGTCGCTTGAACTGTTCCACGGGGTATAATATTTTTTTAAATTTATATTTTCACAATAAATTTGTGTCAGTTATATTAATTATACTATAGTATAATCGACTCAAGTGTAAAACAGGTGAGTTAAATCCCAAGTTAATACCACGCTTTGGCAGAGAAAACAATTTGTTTAATACATACCGTATTAGTTAGAACTTCGGTTAAGCGTCTCGGCTAGGAATTTATTATACCTATACTAGTTTTACGCGGTTTCACCCGCGTGGTCCTGTGTCGTACATATAAACCTTCCTCATGATTCACTGTGTATACTGATGAAAACGGCATTAGAATCCGTCGCGTAATTTAATTAGATCTCAGCATATAAACAGAGGGAAACGACTTTGTTTTTAGCTATATAAGTGTAATATTCTTAATAATAAATGTCTTTTAAATTGTCCCTGAAAGTAATTTATCTCACAGAAAAACCTTTTTTTGAATTCATATTTTATATTTCCTTTTTTATAATATATAAAATTTATATATAACACATCGATTATTTCTACTGTTTATGAATCGATTACCATTCTAATTTCCTGTGCGTATACCATACTAGGAACAATAGGTCTAGAAGCAGGCATTACAATTAGGTTACCATTGTGGCTTGCTAACTAGAGCACAGTCCACTGGGAGGTACATTTGCATCAACCGATGATGTGAATGTTAATCCGATTGTAGGATATCATAAAATATATCTTTCTTTATTTATAATAAAAACATATGTTTTTATTAGGCCTCACGTTGCTTTAGATTTGTTTACCATTAAATTTATTTGTTCTAGAAAATTTTATCGTGATTAATGTTATGTCCGATGATGATCATCAGCGCGATTAAGTCATCACTGCAGGGGCTCAGGCCCTCCTAATTAATGGCTAAGAAGGATATGCCATAACCCTCCAAGCTGGCCCAATGCGGATCGAAGGGTATTAACGACAGCTTAACGGGCTTTCTAAAGCAAGGATAATTTTTATAGCAATAATTTTTGTTCACTCAAAACTGCTTAACAACAACGATCGCAGGCCACAACTTCACCGAGCTATTGACGATAACACTATAAAACATTACTTTTCGATTACAAAGAAAATAAATAATCTTTAACACCCATTGTGGTCACCGCAATTAAACGATTCATACACACACCTTCCTATTACTATTGTATATGTTTTTTTTTTAAGATTTACCGCCAGTTGAGCACAAACTTCCATTAAAATTGTCATTTGTGTAAAGTAACATTACCCATACAAATTCGTCATTCATTAGAGCTTAAAAGCGTCGTTAAAGCTTAATGAACGTTTGGGCAACTGACCGTTTGTATTTTATTTTTTCCCTCCTTAAAACAAATTCTATCAGCAATTTGCTTTTGCTTCAATTAACTGTTAATATTTAAATCATGGAGTAACAATTATGTATTATTAAAGTAATATCGAAATCGGTTAACAATTTTCAGACAATGTTGTTTTTTAAATCTTTGAAAATTTAAAACGTTTGAAACAGCTGACACTATATCAAACTTTATTATAAAATTACCATTTGATATCGTATTATCAATTTGCAAATATACACATTTAAAGGTTAGGTAATGTTTGTCGTTTCCTGACCTCGCATATCCTTAACGGGACCTTCCATTTTAATTCGAAACCTAAAGTCAGCTTTAAATTACAGTTTTTGCCGGGATACTGCACCCCTGACGGCATCGCCGGATTAAGGGCTACCATCGGATACTTTTTCTGACGGTGTCAAAGAACATCGTTGTCGTCCCTTAGTTGCCCCCGGGGGGTGATTGCAAGCCCTTACCGTTTACGACTACGCGATTGCTTTTCTATGAAGGGATGGGCAAAAACGGCCAGATGTTACGGAAGTTGATCAAGGTCTGATCTGAAATTGACCAGTTTGTATTTCACACATTTCAAGTGGCTCAAGTATTTTACAACCACAAAACGGAACTAATTAATTGGGCTTGTCAATATTTAAAGTTTCCTCTCCACTTAAGATTCATAAAGATTTCTAGGAAAAAGTGAAGTAATCCCACTGCGATTTGGATCGCATTTCTAAGTCAACAAATTATGTGTATACAGTAATGTAGGGAATAATATTACCTTATTCTTGCTGATATTATTTTATAACAAACCTACAGTATTAGCTCTGTAGTTAATAATAACTGTTTATTATTATATAAAGACACTTACTAAATACTTTTTAGTACCATTTTATTACGCTAATAATATTATTAACGTTACAACGGGTTGCTAATAACGCTGCAGCTTAATTCTGACTAACCTATTCAAAACATAAAAGAAAATACGTCATGCTGTGAACACAAATTCTACAAACATTTTGACATAATCTAACTAACGACCATTATGAATGCATCCTCTGTAGTGTGCTTTACAAGACAAATAGAAAAAACCAACTAAGTGCGAGTCGGACTCGTGGAAGAAAGGTTCCGCACCATTCTCCATTAAAAAAGGTAAAATAAATCACGTTTGTTGTTTTCTATCGAGTTATTCGAGATTATAGAGTTAAATAAAGTCGATTATAACTCGTAAACTTGTAAAGCCAACTTAATTATGATAGATTTCTTTTTAACTTCGTTATATATTAGTAGTACTGCCGTCACGTTTGAATTTTTATTAACGACCGTTTAGTTGGTAGAGTTGGTGGGGACACTTGACTCTAACAACAATTAGCTCTTTAAAGTTTAATTAGTAACAAACGGTTTACTAAATCGAAAAATGGCCTTCCCACATCCTCAATGTTTTTGATAGACCTATCCAACGATTCCACGCACTATGAAGAAGACGAAGAAAACTTATCATCCTCGCTTTACATGTAGGGGAGGTACCCTAGATTTTTTTTTTATTTTACTTTATCACTTTGTCGGCGTGATTAACATATTATTCATTATTAACATATTATTCATTATTAACATATTATTACTTTCTAGTTCCAATATTTTTTGCCGGGTGGAATTTTTGACAGATGGACAAAATGGAACTATAAGGGTTCCTTGTTTACTAAGGAATCCTAAAAAAACGTATACACAAAAAATCACTCGCACCTAATATAAGAAGAGTTACGCGCCTGTCAACCGAACTACTGTTTGCTAAATAGCAAAGACTACCGAATTTCCAATGAAAATTGTGACTCAGCATATCAGTCACTCAAACATAAAATCGCATTACCACTTATATTGTTAGAAGGTTTTAGATTGACAGTTTTACCAACAAAGGGAAATAAACTGGAATATTTTTACAAAGCTCACCGGCAAGCTATGTCGTCTCTAACGAAAAGTATAACTGCATTTTTGTGGAAACAAAAAGTCTTATTTTTAATAGTCAGCTCGATGGACACGACTACAAAAAGGTTGGCCATTCTACACGTCAGTTAGAACTAATAAAAACAACTAACAAACTATGAAACGTCGTCCGGAATTGTCCGGAACATACGCGTGTCAAAAAGGGAAAAGAATAAACACTGATACGTCCGCCATTTTGCATTCCATGAAAAAATGAAAACTCTGTGGAACAATTCGTATAACGTTAATGGTGTGAGAGTGGTGTGAGATATTTCCATGGTGTTTTTCCCACACGTTTGCGGAGATGGCGGACGTAAGATAAAATACAGGTAACTCGGCATAATGCATTTACCTGATGCTGTTTCAACGGCAAAGATTATGTAAACAAAACGTTCAGAACGTTCATAAGATTCTAAACTTAATAATTAAATGTAACTTAAACTTAAGGATTTTTCAATGTTTTTAATAAAGTTAAAGTAGTATTGATAATACTATTGAAAGAAAGCTAACAATAAAGAAATATAAAAAGTTATGATTTGTATAACTTGAAATTCATACATATTTGATCAATTATGCATTTAATTAAAGTAATTGCAAATATTTGCAATTAGAACAAATTTTCATCGTAAGCCATAGTTTAAAATATTTGTAAAAAATATTTTTTTCCGCTGTTTGGGAAGATTGCCTAAACATTGATGAAAATACGCTCACTAGCAGCGTAATAAAAAGTAACGAGTACTTGAAACATTCTTCAGTCCTGTTGGGTCCGGGATATTTCAGTGGTCAGGCAGTCATCCGGGTTGCGGGAGGTCGTGGTTTCGAGTCCCATCTCAGAGTACCTGCGACTGATGGATTTTTAAGCATTTTTCATTAAGAAATCATCGATTTTTTTTTATTCACCTACGGGACCAAAATTCTATCAGATAAATTTACACCATATGCGATGAACATAGGCTATATTTTAACTCGAAAAACAGCAAATAAAAGGACTAAAATGGGAGTGGAAGTTTGTATAGGGAATTCAAACGTTGCCATAGTAACATTGTTTACTATTCAATTTGTCATTGTAATTATATCTATGTCATTATATGAATCGATGTCCATATAAACAGTTCTCTAGAAACCACGTGGGCGGAGCCGCTAGCGGAAAGCTAGTTAATTATAAATATAAAAATTTTAGAACAGGTGCTTTAATTTATTTATCCCTAATTTCTGTAAATAACGTGACCAAATTTAAATTTTAAAACTAGTATCTTTTTTTACGTCACTGAAAGAATTCAAATGTTACTTATAAATTTCTATATCAGATATTATCATTTTGCAGTAACTAAACGATTTCTAAGCGCTTTATTGAATACAAAATTTTCAACGAGTGTTTTTATCCATTATGAAAGGACTGACGCTTCTGTTTATCTATCTACTCTCCGTATTCATATTTCGGGCAGTTTTACTTATTCAATATTTCCAAATTGGACCCCGCTACGAAGTAATGGACTTGGAAAAAATGCTAAAACCAAACAGATGGATTTGGGAGACTGATTATTTATTTAAAGCATTCACAATTTGTAACCGCATATTCTGTGGTTTATTTACGACTCTGAAACAAAACGCAATAACGTGATTGTGATATTGTAAGAAACTCAAACTCAAATTATAGGTGAATATTTTATCACCAATGATGGTTGTATTCGAATCTCTTTTCACGAATTATTGTACATACATAGATAAGTATATTCAATTTCAATTTCGCATTTATCACTAAGACTTAATTTTACTAACCTAGATTAAGGCAAAGCTTAACTAGAAAATGCTTAATATTACGAATAGTCTAAGTAGATCAGTCTAATTTCAAATAAATGTTTGTTTCTTTTATCCCTTGACATATTTGTGACCTGTCATTTACGCAAATGCCTAGCGCAAGGCGCCGAATAATGAATAGCATAACTTAAAACATTGCTTAATTTCGTTAGGTGGTTCCTAGTCGATGACGAAATGCATTTTTACCTTAGGCGATTCCTAAATATTGAGGCGACAGATTTGGGCGACTGTTAAAATGTTAAAATGACGTCCAAATAAGCTGTAAAATATCATATTTTTAAGGGTTTATCAGAGTCAAAAGGTGAATATATAATTTTCTTGTCCTAATCATACTTTATTTTTAGGAAAAATTGTTAATTATTTTAACTGACTTTATAACCAAGGGCTATATACAAAACTTTTTCAATGATCGTAATTGTAATTAATTAAAAATACTTAATTGGTTTTCACACAGTTATTTGTATTTACTTATTATGTTTTATTAAATATCACTAAGAAAATTATGAATGAATATACAATTGAAAGGAAGCTGGAAACCAAACTCGACTGACGTATATCAAATAAAGTCCAAATAAACTGTAATGAATGATGAAAAGTTTTAGGCAACGATATGATAGATATTAAATTCAAGAATCGCAACTATATTGTTTTTAAATAAATGTGCGAGTCACTGTAAAACCGAGGTATAATATTGAGACACAAATATTAAAATTGTTTGCGCATAATAAATAAAAAGTTACTGTCACTTATTTTTTTTATGAGCATTGTATAGTTAGGTGTTACCTCACTGAAAGTACAATGCTATTAAAAATAATCCACATATCATAATTGCAATAAAACTTTTTGCCTTGATCAGATCAGATCAGATCGCAATAAAACTATTTACCTGTGAACTGTTTCTTTTGCATTCAATATAACATGGAGATGATTATAAAAGAAAATTGATCTGAAAGATAGAGTCGTTGTAAAATTTATGAAGAGCATGTTCCGTTAGCTCAATTTAAAAAGTGTCAAAGTAAAAGGACATAGAACCAAAGGAGGTCAACACTATGAATATTTTGCAGTCTACGCCTATTATGAGACGCAGTATAAACCGAGAATAGTTATAGAAAATAGGGGAAAGAAAAATTATTTTAACTACCGAGCCTTATGTAAAATCGATACCTCAATAATATAGATTGAAAGTAAAATTAAAGATTTACTCTAAAGTTTCCAAGAATATGATTATAACGATTTGATGCAACTGAAAACAACATGGTTCACAATAAACGATGATTTATAGAAAAAAATTACGCAATTGGCTCATATTCATTGGAGCCCCTAAAACACCATCCGAGTAACAAGTGGCACCAATTCGCCATATGACTACGGTGTCAGCGCCACCATTTATCATGTGCGATGTGACAACTGAATTTATTTCTAAAAAAACAAACAATAGTGTTGGGCTTGCTCAGTCCCTCCGTTCAACAGTTTCGCAAGTACCCTACGTTTTTGGTACAGAGTAATTTCTAATACAGAGATTCTAAAAACATCTAACTATATATTCACGCCACCGAATCTCTTGCGGGATTTTGGATATTGGTATCAACATACTAAAGATATTATCTTTCCACCAATTAATTCGCCCGCGAGGTACTTGGAAACCGTGGGATAACAAGCCTTTGACTTCGAATCACCCATATACCAAATTTCATCAAATTCCGTCCAGCAGTTTTCCGTGAAAGAGTAACACATATCCATCCGTACTTATAAATATTAGTAGGATAGTTATCAACATGCTTAGCGTGACTTGTAAACTTACTTACAAATGCTTACTTAATACTTTTGTCGCGTTTGCTGCTGGTAGACAGTTTTTTTGCTTACCTTTGCTTTTTCTTATGTAGTTCATTTCTGTTTTTTTTTAAACAAAAAAGTACGTCGATTAAAATTATAATTAAAAATAATCAGTTCTTGTAAAAGTGTAACGAAATCACGATAAAAAAATGTCTCTATCATTGTATTACTCTACACATTTGACACAAGGGTCTATGGTGCGCAAGCACATAGAAGGGCTGATCACAATAGGAAGATAGCAATTTGATATTCCGGCCACATTTTTAATAAGCAGAGTCGCTTCTGCCGTAATGGCGTATGGCCCACTCTTTAAATAGCTTTTTGTTGTACCATTACACAGTTGAGTGGACAGTCAGGGCTGGGCTTTTTATGGTTCAGCATTGTTGTGTACAATAAATTAATGGGGCCTTTTTAATATTCCAATTTTGTATCATAATTTTAAACAAACGAACCAAATTATTGATAATACATCTAAACCTAGAAAAATTACGAATTTAGTGACACTGATATATATCCAAACACTGTAAATAATTAGCCCTGAAGATATAAAATCTCTGAAAGTCAGAAACATAGAGACAACAAAGCTGAGAAATCCTACCTACTACAATTCTAACGAGTCACAATAGATTTTTATAGGACGCAGTGACAGTACAGTTCCACGATAAATTACAACTAGAAATACTTCTAACGATAGACTAAAAAATACATACAACTATGACGGGTTCGATACTTGGGCGAATTAATGAAAGGCTGACTAAGCTTGGGAATTGATTTATTTTATGGTAAATAAGTAAAGGGTAAAGAAAAAACAAACAAAAAACAATATAAAAAGACAGTTTGTAAGTTACCTAAATAAAAAATTACAATTACCAAATAGAACAAATATACATACCCTTTTTTGGGTTTCATTTTTTATTTCGTTTAACCATAATAACTTAATTATTATAATATTTTACATTTAAATTTATACGATTTACATTTACATGTCCATAACACATGATTTTTTTACGAACTGACATTCATAAAGAGCATATTTGATTAGTCAAAATTTCAAATTACGAAAGGTGAATAATAAAAAGATATCATGTTCAATATCAAAAACAAAAAGTCTGCTGATGTAACCTAAGACAAAATAAACGGTGGTACCTCACACCGTTACACAACTAGTTTTTATAGCAAAAGACTACTATTTCAAGAGAATGAATAAAACGAAGTTTTGATTCCATTAAATGATTAATCAATTATTTGTATTTTTGGAATTAATTCGCATCATACTATCACGAGAAACTCAGTGTGTTCCTTTGAATCACTTAGTGGTAATTTCTTTTTAAATGTGGTACCTAAAGGTCAAAAAAAAACTTGTTTTATCGTTATATATCTTTTCAAGTTCATATCATACGTTTGCACAATAAAAAAATAATAATCTTATGAGATTACAGCTAGAACTTCTTGCTTTCGAACTAAAACAATTTCATAAAAGAAACGGAGATTTGAACTTCTGTCTAATAAAATTTAGCATTATTTGTTTAAAAATTTATTATTTATAATAATTATTTCATTTAAAATTTTATGTAGTTGGAATGATTCAGAGGGTTGTTTTATCATAACATTTTGTTGCGGCACATGACAATTTTACATAGAGTGGGACTAGTTTCTTAATGAACTGTAAAAGCACATCTGTTTGTTGTGCTTACTATATTTTATGCCTTCTTCGTTTTCAAGTTATATTTTTAATGTCCGCATAAAAGTATATTTTTTTATATTTAGAGTATAGATGTAATGAAACTTTTATTTAACTTTTAATTAGGAGAATTTGTTTCCCTAATAAACAAATATCTGAAACAGTCTGGCTAACTTCAAGAGAACTTAGACAATTCAACTTAGAACGAACTTAGCCCACCAACCCTGTATCACTTAATTAGTGTTTCGTTGTACAAGGCACTAACTTGGTGTAACTAATACTGATTAGCAATGCCTTGTACTTAATTTAGATACAATGTAGATATTAGGTATAGGAATAGCATTCAACTAGCAAACGAAAGGATACATTCTGTATCTACAATTCTACATATAACAAAATTATAACCAATTTCTGTAAACGCCAACTTCACCAAAAAGGTTTTTTTTTTTCAGAAGTTCTCACTAAGAAGACATAAATAAAGTAAAAAAATTATCTTACAAATATGTGTGCCCTTTCCTTTTCACATCTTAAAGAAGTTATATTCGTATAATTATGAATTACTGGAAGTTTATTTTATAAAGCTCCCAGACACAATATCAAAGAGCGTCCTTCAAAAATATGGTCTTTAAATACAAATGGGCTACAAAATACTTTCTTTCCTTTTGTCAAAATAGGAAATCTTAAAAAGTTTTACCATAACAAAATATTAATTTTTTCAAGTTCATAGTAAAATATCCAAGTACGTTTAATTATACAAAAAATATATATACATATGTATATATGCAAATAAATATAGTGCGCTTATTTGGTATGCGCAGGTTAATATCCGGACGTGATAGTGGCAGCCTGCATCAAGCTAAGGTCGTGCTAATTAAATACAAATCTCAAGACAATACGCCGAGATTTCAGAGAAGTGTTTACACATTATGCGAATGTTCAGAAGCCGTTAGGGGTGAAGCGAGGCGTAAGGGGTGAGTGGTATACGGCAGTGTTATTGCCTCATAATGCCAAGGGCCTCGAAATTCAAAGCCAAAATAAGTTAAAATAAACATTAAAAAGTTCAAAAAAGGAGATCACGAATTTATTTTTATAATAATAAACAACAACAATTTAGTGTAGTCTAGATAAAAAAGATTTACTTGAATTTATCTTGATCGTGCTTATTCTATTGACGTCTAAAAACTGAACAGAAGCTACTTACAATGGCTCTCCTTTATTCGATTTTGGAGAATACGTTTTCAATATGTGTCTTATAAAAAGCATTGAACACTGGCAAGATGTCGACAATGATGGAAACAAAAATAAAATGAAGTATACTATCGAATGTTATAAAGAACTCGTATTTTATTTTATTAATTATTATACTAAAACCACCTCGTATGGATACGCAGTGTACATCCAAGTCGAAACTAACGGAAGTTATAATTTATGGAGTAACTTCCGGCCTCCGTCTTCAGTCAGGGCCGCCTAATGAAACACTTGATATATAATGCACTGCGTCTGAAATCGCCTTAAAACTATAATTAAGATGGAGGGTTAGGGATATCAAAAAGTTTAAGATACCATGTGATCATGATAACAATGGTATTACGTTAATACCCCGTTAACGGAAGTGCAATTTAGTAGCTGGTTGTTTTTAGATACGGGTAATAAAATAATAAAAGAAATAAAATGTATTATTGTTACTTAAACTATAATATCAACATAATAGGTAAATGGTTTTACCAATCTCGGCTGCCAAACGGCACCGATAACAGGGTATGTAATTTTATGAAAATTAGATTCTAGTGTATCTAATTGTTTTTGAAACCAATACATTTACCAAATTCCTGTTTAGTAAAGATCAATACTATCTTGATATATATATATTATTTATATTTATCATACAATAATTTTGTTCAATTGAAAAAACCAATAATTTAGTTGTACGCACTCTATCGAAACGTAAAGAAACTAAGGCTAAGACAGCTTTGTAACAAAAGCACTTTAAAAATATTCACTTTGCTATTAATATATCCAATCGTTCATAGATGGCGGTGTTTCGTCTTTATCGCATGAAATTTGAAATCATTGAAAATAATGAAGGTTTTTTATTTTCTCACAATGACTAGCGAAGATTAAATCTGTCTTTGGTCGTTAAATTGATAAAATGAAACGAAACATCGCCATAACATCGATTAGATGTCGTATCCTACGGCTAGAGTTAGGTGGTCGCTCTGCAGACCAGCTCTTTGGATAGACTCGAATAGAAAAAATGAGCCATGCCTCACCCACCTTGGTACAGTGCGATATGGTGGGTATAACGAATGCAAATGTAGCGGGGACCAACGGCTTAATATACTTGGTGAAGCATGAAAGAGCTCGAAATAATTAATTTTTTATCATCCATTTTATGACCGGACTTTTCGAACCCTCTAGATTATGACATTATATTACGTACGACGAACAATGAATGCTGACAATACATAAAGTTTAAAAGGAAAGGAAATAGTAAAAATGAGTACTTAGCATTCATGACCACAATAATATATTTAATATCAAAGCGGATCCCGCTAATACACACTCAAATTCTACAAGTGTGCGGGCGTTATTGATGACAAAAGGAACTAAATCTCCGGTAGTGAAGCTTGCTAGGCGCGTATATACGCCTGGTTGAACGCCACAAACGCCTCCCCATGAAACTAGCCCTACCAGTACACCACCACAAACCAAAGGCCCGCCGGAATCACCCTAGAACGAAAAAAAAACATTTGTTAGATATTTCCCTTAGATATACCTACCTCCGCTTATGTTCGCATACAAATACGATTCGAGAGTGAATGCAATCTCGCGAGAAGATAAGGGAATGCAATCTCGCGAGATTGGGACTCGGGCGAGATCTCGCTAATTTAAGAATATCAATACCGCGAGATCTCGCCAATTACGAGATCTCGCGAGATAGGCACTTTTGTGTGTTTACATTACATTGTTTGACGCAATTATATTATTTTATCTAAAATCTTTAAAAGAGCAATTACTTTATTATAATTTCGGAAACGGCTCCAATAATTTTCATGACATTAGGTATTTCTGACTTTCAGAGGCGATAAATCGATTTAGTTAGGTTTAATTTTTTATTTTATAAAAGTGCCGAGTAAAGCTTAGTCATCCAGGTACTCATTATTATCAATGAAAGAAAATTATGTGTACCCAGAGGTCTATTACAAATTAGAGAATAAATTAACAAAATATATTAATCAATTTAAAGTCTTATTCAGTTCAGTTCACACGTCATTATTACGAATAATTTTGAAAGTAACTTCTTAAGAAGCACAAAATGTCCAAAGGATCTTTGCTATTCGTTTTATTATTGTGCTGGCCAGATAACGAGCCACTGAGACCCTTACAAAAACACAAGTACTGTAAAAATGTTAAACTTTGCCTTTTAACCCCCCGGACTCGTATAATAATACCTCGCACTAATAATAAATCGTTTTTTGTACTCGAGCGCAATCTCGCTAAACTCGCGAGGTCTCGCCCATTTTTCGACCAAGATCAATCTCACCAAAAAAAGTCGAGATCTCGCGAGAACGAGATTTCATTCCCTTGTAAAGACAGAGTAAATAAAGACACACTCGCTTTATTTCATACATTTTTATTCACAGAAAAAATCAAATGCAGTTATAAAAAAAATATATTTTAGATTATATCAAAACCCATTTTTGTATATTTTTTTTTTGTATAATTAAGAGGAAATATATTGTAGTACGTGCCAGATAAACGTGCAATAAAGGTCATTCACCTCCTCTGTACCAATGTACTCTATTATTATGGACAAAATGAACAAATCGTATGGATACTATCGCTACAAGGGACTAATAAAACGTACCACGGTACAGGACAGTCTTTGAATTCCGAGCTTGATATATATCATAAACCTTTTTTTTTTCCACGTAGTAATTTATAAATGCCTATGACGCGAGTTAACATATTGAAATAGCTTTCTTTGATAGATTGCACTTATAAGCAAATGTGCTTTGGTGTCACTTTCGTTGAAGAAATGTTTTTTTTTCATTCCACCAATCTTTTACATTATGTATATGTATAATATATTACCTATTTTCTCCAAGATAATGTGGGTGTTTTTTCGAATCGTCTGAAATAAAATTACGAATTTAAAATAAATATTTTGGTATATTGTGTGTTTTTGGGTCTGTTTTTTACGTAGAATATAATTTAATAGATACCTGGAATTATAACTGACATTATCCATGACTACAACGTCATTAGGCTGTAATTTATTAACTCAAACATTTCTCAAAATTTACTGCATCCATTGTATCATGGTAATATCTAGTTTTTCCACATTCAAACACCTACTCGCATTTCTCCAAAAATCTATTTTCATTGCCTACTTGCACAACAATCAAACGTTTTCCTTTTCCTTTAGGATGCTTGGCGCCAGGTGACACACCTCTATAAACGCTTAATGTGTTGAAGTTACCGTTGTATCGGTCCATGTTTTGTAACAGTGTGACCTTAAGCAATTGAAAATTAATAAATATACGCAAAAATTTTAAATATGTCAAATGAATCATATCATACAGAATCATACCTTTTATTCTTGCGTTAATCCAAGTTTTATCCAAATAATAAATATTGCGATTTGCACTTCGAAATTTTTCTATTTCCTTTAAATACTTTATCTGCCAAATAACTGTCTCCGGACGTTTTATTATATGCTTTTTCGTTGATGTTTTTGAAATTTAAATTTCAGGTGTTTTAGAACTTGTCTTAAAGATGTTTTGGTTAAATTTGGCAAAGCGCTATCTTCATTTATTTTTTAGAGATTTTTTCTTAAAATTTAAATATCATTATTTGTACTTAAAAAACCACTCATAAATCGGCATTTAAAATGAATTTAAACCAATAAAATACATTAAGTTATATCTGAAATTATTTTACCTTCTATGAAAAAGCTATGGACTTTTTCCCTTATAGCTGTTTCAAATTTCAAATCCATCCAATTTGTGAATAATGTTCATCTTATTTTTTGTGGTACCTTTTGGTTTAAATGTGTGAGTATCTTTGCACTCCCATAAATTTCCATAAATGGACCTTTCACTCGATCGGCTAGTTTCAGATATCTTAGCTACCATGGCCTGATTTGATTAGTATTCAATTTCTGGTCATGTATTTATAACATATTAATTTTCGCCGTTTGACAAAGTTGTCGGCTTTCTCTTTTTATAGGAGAATTGATTGAAGAGAGGGGTATTGATGAAGATTGACCTGAAACGAAAACGTAATTATTAAACCTACCCCGTATAGCAATGAGATGAAGCCATAGGGAGAAGATAAAAACATTTAGATCGCCTTTAGTAATATGTTAACAACTTTTAATCTTTATCGAAATTCGGGTTACCTAAAAATATTTTGTTTTGAAGATTCAATCAACGACGACTTATGCATTATATAATATTTATAATGGTAAGCAATTTATCCAAGAACTAATGTATTTTTTTTTAAACTATGATATATGTATTTTTTTTAAACTATACGTTTTTACGGCTATTAAAATTTCTTTGATAATAAATCAATTTGAATAATATACTAACCTGCTTGAGGTTCCAAGATACTCTTTGGACGCCGTGATTGCCTTTTCCTCCATTCTCACTACTTTAGTAATTTATAACAATACAACATTTAACAATCTACAAACTAATAATAGGACGCAAACGATACTCGTGATGTGCAAATGCAAGATCGAATCGGACTAACAAATAATGCATCTGCATTTTTAAAATGGTAGCGGCCACAGGTGACGCGCTTCTGACTAACTTAAAATATCTTATAACTGAATTCGAGAAAAAAAATGTTTTATTGTGACACAATTTAATATACTTTTTTAGTATATTTATTAAATTCATTTATTTAATGACTTTCAATTTGGTTTTAAAAATAAAATGATAAAAACACGAAAATGAGAAAAAAGGTCTAATAATGAATTTGGTTTAAAAACATCTCGACTAAACTAAAATTGTAAAACGAAACGGCGCTTTTGATCGCGTTGTTATAAATTTAAAATAAAATTTCATTCGCCGGCAAATTATAAACTTAATAACCCCTGAAGGAAACTTATCTCCTAAAAATACTGGATCATCGTGGTTACACTTTGACAAGGCGTCAAAGGATACATTCACAAGAGAAAATAAGAGGTTTTAGGAAAGTAAGCCCTTAACATCTTTTATATGCCACCTCTAACTCCACCGCAAGTTTAAAAACTGATGCTTATCTTTATAGATAAATAAACTTGCTGCCTATTGAATGTATTTGGAAACAAAATCCTAGGTAACAGTCTCCCGTCTCCTAAAAATCTTACACCTAGTGCCACGAACGTTTATTTCATAAGTTTTATCATATTCAATAATTAAGTATACGAATAAATCGACACTTGCAAGGAAGAACATCGTAACTCAGTTTGGGACGCTTCACAGGAGAGCGCCTCAAAGTTTAAAAAAATTCTTACAAATTTTGGATAAGGCCTTATGCTTGAAGAATCTAAGAATAAACGGCTAAACCTAAGCTATTGTAGCATTATCACGTATTAAATTTATTTATTGAACGATAAATTTGTATGTTTTTGCAAGTTACAGTAAAATTCATGAACTTTTTATTTTTTCAATGACATTGTAACTCAGACTCAGACTCAACTCAGACTCAATAAATGATATACAGAATGATTGTATATCATTTATTGTAAGAAATTGTTAGATTTTTTAAATGAAATAATTGTATGTCTGAGATACAACTTTTAAATTGTATAAGTATGTATTCTAGGAATACAATTAGAAATTAAAATGTACTTTATTAATTAGCAGTCTTTATTTTCATTAATATAATCATATATAAACTAATGAATCGGAGTGGTTTTCCCCGTTCAAATAGCGCTACCAATGAAATCAAATTAGAAAATATTTTAATAATATTTTTTATGGAGAGCAAAGATGTTTTCGGGTCTACCTAATTAGAATCTAAAGAATCATTTTGGCGTGTGTCAGTTGCGTGCGGCAATGTCATGTAATAGTCATGGTATACTTGAGGAATTGCCATGGCTTTACAGAGGCTCACTAGATCTTTAAATTTCGCCAATATAACATTGGCGAAATTTAAAGATGAGGCAGAGGTGCACTATAAGCCTTTGCAATAGTCTTAGGCAATTCTTTTATGCAATCACTTTGAATCTCTTTAATACATCTTCGTTTTGATGCTCGAAGCGCAACAGTTTTCTGCTGCAGCAAATCTATAGTCATTTCATAATCACTTAGCGAATCATCTTGAAATTTAATAATATGCGGTAAATCACGACTAAAATGTATATGCATTATTTTACTCCAAGAGACTTTTGTATAATTTAGGTCTTGATCCCAGTTATTATAATAAGACAATAGCTGTTTCATATCTAATATCATGCTTTGGCTTACTTCTTGGACCTCATAAAGTTCGCCATTGGATTTGGCGCATCTGATTAATGTCACCCATTGCTGAGGAATGTAAATAATTTTGTTTTTCTTTCGGCGCTCTTTAAGTGCATGCATAGCATCACTCTCTGACTGGGAATGGCCAACTTCAAAAAAGTGATGATGTATATTAATGTTGAATATTTTAGTAGCATATGCATACATTGCAAAAACTGTCCTGTTTTTATTCTGACCGCCGCAACTATCAGAATAAAAATTGAACTCCTTGTACCCTTCCTCAACCTTGGTCTTTATGAAATCAAATACACAACTACTTATTTCGTTAGAACCTTTACGTCCGATAGTCTCGTCCCATACGTAACAATACCCCTTACGTTTGCCCATATCAAATATGGTGAAATTGTAGGTAGCTAGTTTTCTTTTGTAATAAAAAAGTGATACTTCTGATTGTGGGGTATTCAATACTTTTTGCAAATCGTAACAAGCGGCTACAACAGTATCCGATTGTTCAGCCCGGCGTTTATCAAAATCCTTCAATGCCCTCACAACATGTTTATTAGCAATATGTAATGTTTTTTTATATTTTAAATTTGTTTTTTCTGTTTCAGATGCGTTTTTAAATATATCACATCGGGTGCATTGATCTTTTTTCGGTTTATTAAAATCTATGTTGAAATCAGTCATAAATATCTTTCTATATTGCCTCAAAGTAGCTACCACTTGACCGAAATAGTTATTATTCATCCATTCTAAATAAAGTTTATAAAGTAATGGTAAACTCAATTGCTCATCGAGATACTTTTTAGATGTCCTGCTCCTCACGTAATGCGAATCTACCAATGGCATTTGTGAAATGTGGTACCGGATGGATTCTTTTACCTGGTCCGGTATCGCATTTTTTCGTGTACCATTGCGACCTCGCTTGTCGTCGGAAATAGAACCTAAAGAAGAATTATCAACTTTTTTTAAAAAAGTTTGCAACCACACGTCGCTTATGGAAAAAGTATTTAAAAACATTGTTTTGCATGTTCGAACTTCTTTGCCATCTATAAACAAGTAATACTCAAAAGACCATTTACGCCGACTTGTGGCAGCTGTGCGAATGGTTACTTGCTTTTTTCCAACTCTTTTTACAAATCGACTTATATATTCCACTTGTTTATTATGATCGCCCAATTTCCAAAACTCTGTGAACAGTGAATATCTTTGGTTTTCTGTAATAGACTCACGATACTTACGTGAACACTTATTATCACAGCTCGGCTTTATCTCTTTTTGTGGAATTAACTGTCCGTTTTTATTAACAAATTCTTCACCTAAATTCTTCTTCATTTTACAAATAGAATTTTTCCAATTTGCTCTATTCGTAACTCTTTTCCTTCCTGGCGTATTTTTTTTTCGGATATCTTTTCTTTTTATTATTTGTTGAAGTAGTAGCTTGTGCAGAATCTTTGGTAAAGTTTTCATCTCTATTTTGAACTACGTTTAGTTCTGTAATATCAAAAAGAGAAATGAGAGTCATTTTCTGAAATTTTAATAATAAATATTTTTTTATCTATGTCACATAGCAATTAAATAGACAAATTTACGAATTTCTTGTAATATATTGTTATGTTCATTCCTAAATGTTCCGTCAACTTGCTCCTCAAAAAATTCTGTTACATTTTGCACAGCTTATTTATTAATTGATTCGGTATCAGTGTTTTGTATCAAAACCGGTAGAACTGAAAAATATAAGTGAATTAATTCAAATTAAGCAATTTACAGTGCTGTTAGCTGATCACGCATATGACAGTAAATATACTGTTGAACTACACACAAAGGATTTAGTCATGCAGACAATAAACAAAAATAAACAATATTATGATTAAATAAACAATATTATTAATAAACAATATTATGAATGTTCTTAAATTTTATTTAAATTCTGTAACATAGCTAGATATACTCAAAAAATCTACAATACGTAGCAGCAGTCAAAAAAAAAAAATATTTTCAACCGCCTCTGTGGTCTAACGGTTAAGCCGTCAGGTTTCGACCGAGAGGTCCCGGGTTCGATTCCCAGGGGGTACAAATTTGTACTCGGTTTGGTTGGTGGTAGGACTTTTCTAAGTCCGCCTGGCTAGCTACCACCACCTTATCTAAGTCTGCCGTCATAGCAACAATGTTAACAGCATTGTTGTATTCCGGCAGTTACAGATAAGATAGCCAGTTCCTCAGTTGTAGAGGATTCCGGGTGAAGTGCGCTTCCATCTTCGGCCTTATCGTCACTTAACATCAGGTGAGATGAAGGTCAAACACTTCCCCGTTGTGTATATAAAAAAAATTAACATACCATTTTCCTGTAAATCATTTTGTATTTGTTCATTTCCGGAATTTTTCTTCAACGTTTTCTTCAACTAGTTCTATGACAGCATTAGGTGATAAAAAAGAATTTTGGTATGTTGAAGCGGTAGGCTGTCCCTCGACCAGCAGTATATAATGCTCTTTTACGTTTTGAACTTGTATAAAAATTAAATAATAATATGAAATTTATAATCAATAAGTTATAAAATAGTTTCATTAAAGTCAAATAGTATAGAAATTTTACCTGTTTCCTGCAAAGCATCCTCGATTTCGTGATTTTTATAATTTTCTATATCTTGCTCTTTTAATGATTCTGTATCAGCATCTGGTGTTAAAACTGAAGAGCCTACGAACAAAATTAGCATATAAGGTAATAGTTTTTACGTTTTTTCTGACGTAGACCTCCTTTTCGAGTAAGCTTTAATTTACCCTCTGTACAGTAATAAGATAGAAAACAATTTAAGGACGTAGATAGGTATATCATATTATCTTACCGTTTTCTATAGGCGGTAGGTATTCCGAAACTACTGGTGAGTAAACCTCTTCTGTTCCATTAAATATTGAGAGATTGTTCTGTATTTTCACCGGAGTACGTTGTCGGAGGTTATATTTAAAATTTAACAACTCATCACCTAGAAATTAAACCAAAATTATCATCATTGCATTATGTTTAGAACAAACTTATGCATTTAAATTAGTCCACGAACTACAACGCAGTTAAAAAGGGAATATAGGTACCTGTTTCTACAAAAACTGGTGGCATGTTCAACATTAATTGTTCATTCACCGGAACGACTCTGTCATTGTGACTTGTTGTGTTTTCCTCTGAAAACGAAACAGTGAGTTTTTGGTTCTTTATTAATCTACAGTGTGCAACATATGAAAGTTTGCATAATAAAAAGAAACATTGCCTACTTACCAGCATTGCTGTTAGTTATTTCACTTTTAGCTAAAGCCAACTCAATTATCTTACTGCGGCGACACATATTAAACACGAAGTTTTGCGTTTGGCACTGTTTTAAAATAAAATAAATTAAAACGAACAATATCTATCAGTAACTCGCACAAAACTAATCACGTCGAAACCTGTTCTCCGCAAAGACTCGGGGAGTGAAAACATTGTAAGTACGACTTAAATAGGCATATTATGCACCCAGCATGCAAAATATTACGAAGAAAACAATTGTATGTCATGTTACAATATTGAACTGAATATTATGGGTTTTTTTTTAGAATGAAAGCATTGTATCTCACGTTACGATGAAATCTATCTATAATTCGAATAGATCTTTCCAAAAATAAGATTGTAATTAAAGATAAAATTATAATATGACGCAGAAAATTAAAAGTACGTGATTGTATCTAGTATTACAATTTTATTAATGTAAGATAATAATATTAGTCAATGAAAATAGCATGTAACTGAATATACGATTTAAGTAACTTCAGTGGACCTCCACTTACAATGTTTTTAATCTGTGCAGATTTTTTATTATAATGAATTTAGATACAAGGGTCAGAGTGAAAAAATCCATATTTTTTGCTGAATAAGAATGTCATTGTAAGTCAATACCACCTAAAAGTGAGTTACGATGTTCTTCCTTGCAGGTGTCGAAATATTTTTTTCTGGTAGTATTTCATATACTGTTACCGATAATCACACTTTTATGCTTATTATATTTATAATATTGCTTAAATTAATTATTCAATTTTTTTTTTGTACTGGTTATCACGTGAACGCAAACAGTCCGTGACGTTACAATCCTCTCACTCATATTAGAATTTCGATAATTAAACAATAAACAATGATTTTTGTTTAAGAGGGGCGTGATCTCATTCATAGCGACGCAAGAATAGAAGTTGGCGTTTTCGCGGGAAATATGTCAAAAATATATATTTTTTAGATATGCAGCTTTTGCTGTTAAGAAAATTAGACTCTTGACAAATGTTGAAACGGCAAGATTGGTATATTTTAGTTATTTTCATAGTGTAATGACGTATGGTATATTGTTGTGGGGTTCTGCGTCTAGCATTCAGGATATTTTTATTCTTCAAAAGAGAGCTGTCCGTGCTATATATAATTTACGGTCTAGGGAATCTCTCAGAGAAATATTTAAAGAAATAAATATTCTGACTGTTGCCTCTCAATACATCTATGAGAATATTATGTACACAAGAAAAAATTACGATTCCTTCACAAAAAAGTAGTGTTCATAATCTTAACACAAGAAATAAAAATAAACTTGCTGTTCCAAGCTTCAGACTTCAAAAAACCAGAGGATAATTTCTGGGTAAATGTATTGCTATGTTCAATAAAGTTCCACAAAATGTAATTGACCTACCCATAAATAAAATTCATTTTCATGTAAAATTCTTATTATGAGTAAAGGCTATTATAAAGTTGATGATTATTTTAAGGATCGAAATGCATGGAATTAATAGCCTTCGCTTTGTTCTATAAAGACTAATTATATGTTCAACCTATGGCCTACAGACTTTGAAAGTTGTATTTATTATTATGATAATACATATTATTTTGGTAATGACATGAATTATGTAAATGTCATTAATTACTTATGATAAAAAGCTGGTAAGTTTCTTTCGCTTGTTCTTCTTGTCAGCTAAAAGACGTCCTAAACAAGTGGTAGGGGATAAAAATTTTTTTGGACGATTCAAAAGTGCTTGTGCCTACTTGAATAAAGATATTTTCATTTCATTTCGTTTCATTTCAAAATGCTATACTGAAAAATATTCTTAATAAAAAATAAAAATTCCACTTGGCCTCTGGCACACAGACATGGGATGGATGCCAGGGACCAAATGGATTTTTTATTAAGAATATTTTAGATATATTTCTTATATATCTATAAAACAAAAATATTTAAAAAATATTGTCTACATCCCTATTGTCATTAGTTTAAAGCAACATTCGATCAGTTTCACAAACATGTAATGGCGACTTTAAGCTCTAATGAATGTTATTAATTTAAAAATTTGTATTAGAAATATCGCCTTAAGCTAATGACAATTTTAATTGACGTTTGTACATCTAGGTGTTTACTATGCAAATTTAGAACATTTATTAGAGCGTAATATCGTCATTAAATCTTAATGGACGTTTTCGCAACTGGGTATTAGATTTTTAAATTTTATATTTGTTTGACAACTTGAGTGAGTAAGCCCAATTTACTTTAAAAATAACTAGCCGCAGTTTTGTTTTTGGAAGTTAAGAAAAAAAAAATCAGACATTTAGGGACAACGCATACCTCACAAGAGTCTTTCTCATCCTCACCAGCACACAAACATGTATGATGTATTTTCTTCGTCATATAATAGAGTGAGCATATAGTGTTCGACACGATGGGTACACACACCATTCGCAAGTTCCTCGATTGCGTATTCTGAAAATATATCAAGTTTTTATGTTAACATCAATAGCGTACTGGCCATGGGTCGTGAAGATGTTAGATTTTTTTATAAAACGTGTTACAGAAATAACCAGTGGTCGGAATTTTAAAGAGCAGAAAAAATCCCGTGATTTTTTAAATAAAAAGTTATTTACTTTTACACAATTTAAACTACTACACGCACGACGTTGCCAAACTTACATCAATGAAAAAAAGAAATAAAGAAATAAAGAAAGAAAAAATAAAGAAATCCCGGGAAGGTCCACATTAATATCAACATTTCGATGCAAGTACATAAATAACTCTACCTAATTCCGACCTCTGGTAATAACGCGCATCCTTATACACCCCAGTTAGAAAACGCATTTACAATATAATAAAAAAAAAACCGTTATTTCATTTTTATGAACTAAAAGATTATTTATGTATGGACACAGTTATACTTATTGCTGGGGAACAGTGTGGGCATCTTACAAATCTACACATTACGAAAAATTTGGGTTTAGCAAGGTATTTTATAAACAACTACGATTGTACCTACATCGCAATACCATAATGATTAAATACCTACCAATAATACTTTCGAGACGAAATATAATTCTGAGACATATAGTCCTTAATTATGATTCTTACATGTTATGAGTATCGACTAGCATATCATACGGCGAGCATAGTTACACAATATCATTCACCCCATAATTGTACATACATACAGCAAGTTAGTGTAGGTAACGAAAAAAAACATCGCGTGTAAAATTAATAATTCCATAGACTTCTTTTCCTTTTTTTTATTAATGGCTTATCTGCGCATTTCGCAAAATTTTGTCAATGTCTAGTGAATAAATTAATTTCTACGTGTAAAATGAAATGAATGAAAGATGACGATAGTCTATCTTCGATAGACCTAAATGGTCTATCGAATATATAGATGAGCATTGATATATCCTATAAAATAATCATCCACCGTCACTGACATATATCAAGTTTATTTGTGGTATATATTTTTTTTTTGTCTGAATGAAGTATTTATCTTTGGTTTATGAACTTGTGCATCATAGCATTTAAGGGGCTCAATAGAACTGAATCGATAATATTGAGATTGAATCGTACTAATTCACGGGAAATCTATAGCTCACCAGAAAAAATGTGGTTATACTTGATCGTATTTCTGATCTTGTGGTTGTAACCGAAACACGATTGTGTTAACTTCACTTGATACAAAATAACTCCAAAGTAGTATGTACATTTTATTTGATTATTAAACAATATAAAATGTGACAATAAATATTTCTTTAAAATATTACGTAAGTGCAAGTCAGAGTGACATTTTCGTGCGTCGAGTGATATTTTTCAGTATAGCATTGTGAATAGTTCCAATAAAATACATGTCGTGTTCCAATTCAATCAGAGAAGTTTCGTTTTCACTTTTTTCTTTTCCTATTATTTTTTTTGCTCTTCCATTGTTTTTATAGGTATATGTTATTCATTAAGTAGCTCGGTGGCGTAGTGGATAAGCGCCGCGGCCCGCGATCGTTATCGTGGGTGGGTGACCAAAAAATTATTATCTCGAGCTACTCGGTGCTTCGGAAGGCACGTTAAGCTGTTGGTCCCGGCTGCATTTGCAGTCGTTAATACCCACCAATCCGCATTGGGCCAACGTGGAGGATCATGGCCCATCCTCCTTAACCATCCATCAGGGAGGCCTGAGCCCCTGCAGTGGGGACCTAAAAGAGCTGATAATTGAATAATTCCTCAAAGTAATTTAGAATATTAATGTAGGTATTCTGTAATTAAATATTATTTTATTTATTTAGTCTAGTTTATAAATTTTATTGCTGTAAAAATTTCCATAAAGTTAAATTAAAAGTTTGACATTTTTATGCAAAAAAGATGCCGTAGACCGTTATTTTAGTAAAAAAATACCTAAACAATTATATTTTGTAAACAAAATAATTCAATAAATAGGTAAAACAGATATCAAAAAAGGGAATCAGTTACTATTGAATGAAGTTACTCAATTTACCATGTCATTTGAGAATTATAATTACAGTATGCTAAACAATAATGTACAGCATTTTCACGAAAATTACTAGTTTTTTGTGGGACGCAATGTGCTGTCACTGGACACTCGCGGTGTCGAAGATCAAACCAAATTTCATGTTTTTTTATCTTTACTTTTTGTTCCAGTATTTTTTACTATGAGAAATATTATATTTAATATTATTAATTTGTTTATACTTAGATAAATAGATGATATTTTTTGACATTTTCACGGATGAATTTAGAGGAAAGCTAATACAAAAATAGTTATCCTTTACTGGTTTGCAAACTAAGTACTGCAGTAGGTGTGGTCATATCATTTCAACAAATATAATTTTATTAATGAAAACCAAAGTTTTCGCTGTAAGGTAAATAAATTACTATAGGTACTGCCGTGCCATTTTGTTTTTTGTTGCGAAATGAAGAAATTATTAAGAAATACACTTTTATACGATACTTAATAGACTATAGTTATATAACAACCAAAATAACATACTTACTAAACTTTAAACACACTTGCTAATAGGTTAGTTTCGTAAGTGAAACTTAAAGCATGAATTTGCAGAATCACAAAAATTTGCTTTGAAATATATATACCTTCACTGCTTTTGAGTCATAAAATCGGATAATTATCTTAATATATTAAAACTGTAAGTCAAGGTCTTTGTCTGTTTATTATGTAACTTAAAACACTTAAGTCACTTCGTTTGAATATTTTTTGAATCTAAAGATTAGTTGTAAACAAATAAATAAACAACAGCCTAATTAACTATAAAAGCAGATTCGAGATGACGCTGTTCTTACCTTATTTATTTTTAATATTTTGTAGCGAGATCGTTACATAAAACTGTTCTCGTTTGAACAACATCTTTTAATTATTTTTTTATACAGGGTGAAATCGTTATGCAAATTTATATGAGCATAAAATTTAAACATAAATAAATTAATAGTTCCCTACATTAAATTAGATAAATTGGTTGACAGCATTAATTATAGTGAAGTAATTATGGTATATATGTTTTACGGAAAATTTACAATTCAATTCAACTCTAAACTCGACATTCATACTCTACAAAATGGTGATTCCCCATAGTGTTTCAATAGGGAAACACACCTTAAGTTTAATCAGTACTCTAGCTTTAGGCAATCTCACTTTAAAAACAGGGCAACTGCCTGCCTACTTGATAAAACCAGCTACGGTTCACCTGAGCACCATCACCAGCTATGGTTACATGAGTGCAGTGTCAGCATAAATCTCAGAATATTAAGGGATCTTGGAAAAAATTGTTGATGCCTGGGCGAATTCACACAACCGTTATGTGTTTTCTGTGACGTAGTTTAAATATTTACCATGAATCTTGATATTATGGATTTAGAAATAACTAGTTAGATTTTATTGCCTCTTGTAACTCTAACACTTGTTACTAAGTATACAATTTTATACTCAACACACTCAAGGCTCAATTTCTTTTTGATTTATATAAACAAATTGCCTCCTTTGGTAAAGAATAATCACAAAAAAATATTTGTTTGCAGATGATACTCCCTTGAAGCATAATTTTACTCTTATTTAAAATTAAAAGAGTACGACCACTTAATGAAGTTGTAAACGGTTCTATTGTCACAGTAGTGCATTGCTTTAATTTCTTTTGTACTCTTCACATTTAATTTTAGGTCTTTCGTCGCTCTTAATCATGCTTCATCACTATCGCTAGATTTGCAGATTAGATGGATTCTGAGCAAGCACCCTGGTAGGTATCATCTGCGTAAAAGCATGCTGCTTTACCTCAATGGACCAACCATTGAGCTGTCAAATAAAAATAGCGTTTTGAAAACCGGTCAACGATTGGATGATTCAAACCGGTTCTAATCCACATTTTTTTTTAAATGAGTTATATACAAAGCGAAGCTTAAAAATTAACCTTCTGTACGTGTTATAAAGATAAAGGTGATTAAAAATCTTTTAAATACAAAAGTCACTAGTTCCAAAGATTAATTTTTCATCATCTCGAACAATTTTTCAAAATACGAAAGATACATGGTAACTGGTATGTTAATATTTAAATTATTCACAATATAATAAATATTCACTCAACATGGAACCACATTATTATATCTACTTGCTGAGTCCATGAGGCTTGGATCTTTTTTGGAGAATAAAACTACCGCCAACATAAATTTCGCCAAATAAACGAAATTCACAAAGATGCAAGTTACATTATATTATTATAGGTACAAATATTTTTAATAGCTCCTCTATCTTCATTAATTACCTAATATCTCTGAGATTTATACCGGGTTCCTTGCGGGGTAGGCAAGTACTTTACTTACTTTTTGTAAAGTCTACGGTAACGATTTCGATTGTATTTATTCTACTTGCGTGCTATCTCTGATATATCCAGCTATTGCTACCACACATTAGCGTTGGAATTATCATCACATTGTGTATAACAAGCTACGAACTGGGCTCGAAGTTTCACCACCAAAAAGTTTACCTAATGCTCCATTCAGTGTTCCCAGCACCCACTTTCCTTTCTATATTAGTGGTGTACATACATCCGATATATATATAAATTTATTCACTTGTTTCAGCACTATATCATAAACTAATCCTTAATTTTGTTCTGGTATGTTATCTTTCAAATATCACCACATATGTTTTCTTTGCATTCAATTGTAACCCTTTTATCATACAATCATCTTTCATCACTATGACTAAAATTTGCAGATAGGATGGATTGTCTGTAAACATAATCTGCTTAAAGCTGGCAGCTAAAAAGTAGATCACCTATTCGCAAATTCAGAATGACGAACATACTGATACAGATCCACATAATACTCACTCCACTATTCTAATACATCTTGTATAATAACGACCCCAGCTTTAGACTTTGTCTTATCCATCTGGATACTGATGAATAAAAGACTTCTTATCTCTTCTTTACCTTAATTTTTGGACTCATATATGATTATTAAAATGGAGTTATAAATTGTTTCTAACTCTATATTTTTGTGTATACCACTGTATTTATATAAATGCTGTAATTTTTATAACATATATTCATTCATATATTTATATCATTGCCCTTCATAAAATTATATTTCGTAATAAAGATCCAATCCACATCAATAAGAATAAATATTATAATTTGATTCCTATCTGTAAAACTTCGTAATAAATAAATAAAATAAAATATAATCTACTATACTGCATAAATATTGTACTAAAAAAAACAAATACTTTTTCATTTATGGTATTTTAACAAAAAAGTAATTTTTATTAAGAATGCCATCATGTGGGTTGGATCTGGTTTGCATAACTACGTCCAATTGGCAGAAATATCGGGTGAAAATATATAAAAAAAATCATACATCGCCATTGAACATATGCCTTCCTTCATTTCGATTTTGAAGTCGGTAAAAAAAAGATATACCAAAAATGCATTTTACACAAGTCTTAGGAAAGATGAAAAAAGAAATTATGTGAAGTGTGAAATAATGTTTGATACAAAGAGAGTAACAAACCTTCCCTTTATGGCCAAATCCAGAAGCCACGCAATAAACACCTTCGCTTAGATTAATATCCATGTTCGACATATGCATACGAATAGGTTTTATTTCTTTTGATTTTATGAAAGGGGAAGCGACCTGAAATAGCAGATTATGTATTTGATATATCATTAATGCATATAACACCATGATATTTTAATACGATGATAATAGAGACATACAAGGTAAAATATACATATAGGATCTCGTATTGATATCACTATATAATTAAATTAGAAAACTAAAAAATATTTTTAATAAAAAAAATTCTTAATATATCCACCAGTCCCAGGTACTCTGATATAGTACTCGAACCTATTAATTAAGAATATTTACCAGTACAATATTACATATGCAAAACTGATCAAATATAATAATTAGAAAAACTATTTAAACAAAGTTGAAATTAAATATTATTTTAAAAATACGATTTCATTTTTAAAGATAGCTTTAATAAATATATTGCAATTAAAAATAACTTGTTCGGAATCGGTACTAGCGGCGCCATCTATACTTATATTTGTACATTGAATATCAAATGCCCGCATGCGGACGCCATGGCTAGGAAGCTACATATTTTCCTATGGGTGTTATTTAACGGGTTAGCATAGTATTCACATTTTTGCTAGCAGAAAAATGTATTCTGTCAGTTGAAATATATGATTGGTCAGCAGACCATGGCTAGCAAACAATATCAAATCAATCGACAATTTTTTACATTCTGGACGGCTGTAATTATTTTTTATTAGCATAATAATCATATAAGCTGCAATGAGTGACGCATGTTAAATACAATTTTGAACAGCACTTAGAGGGAAGCAACTAATCTAATTTTGTGAAGCATATAAAAATAGCAATAATGACTGGCGCAAAATGGGCGCATTCCTTACAAAAATAATGAATGGGTATTTAGAGTAAACTAACTAATAAAATTAACTGTCTCGGTGTCCTAGTGGTTAGAGCGTTAGGCTCTCGATCCGAAGGTACTGGGTTCGATTCCCGGTGGGGACACTCTCAAATATTTCTTTGTGAGTTTTTCCCAGTTTGGTTAGGACATTGCAGGCCTGAATCACCTGATTGTCCGAAAGTAAGATGATTCCGTGCTTCGGAGGGCACGTTAAGCCGTCGGTCCCGGCTGCTACCTACAGTACTCATATAACACTCGCAAAATATCAAAATTCACACTAATTAACATAAAACAAGTTGTTATCACTGTAATTTGACAGCTACTAATCGCCGCATAGACACCGAACAACAATACACGCACGCGATTGGCTACTAGTATCATGCGACTACTCTTGCTCTGCCCACTTTTAACGTACATTGCAGACTTCAATAAAAATGCAAACCAATTAGTTATTCTTCTAACCATGCTTTAAATACGCAAACCGATCAAATGAACTGCTAACCGGACAAATATTTCTTGCTGACCAATCCTGAATCTTTCTGATCAAGTAGTTATTTTGGGGATAGACTGTTTATTTGACAAATACATATTATTTTAAGCTGACTGTATATGATTAAATTACTGATCATTATCAAGATTATTTGCGAAACAAGGATTGCCGATTGTTTTATTTTTCTTGCATACAAAATCTTTAAATGCTGATCAAACGATTAAAATACTGATTTTTGTGGCTAACCAAATTTTTTTATGGCTGACCTTTTAATTACTTCTCTTTTCCTATGAATCCGCGTACTAGTACGGTATATGTTATAATATCTACGTCATAGATATATTAGGCTCGAGGCATATCCTTGGCTTCCTACAAGTGCAATTTCTTTCGGCATGATTTTTTGACATCTTCAAAATCATATTTACACCTAATTTACATATTGTACATCGAAACCTCCTTAATGAATTACGATACTTATTAGGGAAAATCTAAAAACTCGTAAAACCCGTTTTCACGTCGGAGCAGCTGCTTACACTATATCAAGCACAAGTGCGGTCCCGCATGGAATACAGCTCGCACCTTTGGGATGGTTCTGTCAAATACCAACTTGAAGCATTGGAGACTATCGAAAGGCGCGCCAAGAGGCTCATTGGAAGCGACGCTCTTTGGAAAAAGAGATTACAAAGTCTTGAGCATCGCCGCAAAGTGGCTGGTCTATCGATCTTCTATCGATTATATTTCGGCGAGTGTGCATCGGAATTACATGACTTAATTCCCTCGTCCCCTTTCCACTATCGTACAACCGGGGGTACTGGGAAGCGTCACCGCTTTACTGTGAAGATTAAACAAACTCGCACCAAGCGATTCGCCTCTACATTCATTGTGCGAACTATGAAGCTGTGGAATTCGCTACCGGACTCGCTGTTTCTGAACAAATACAATCTGGGACTCTTCAAGTCAATAATGAATCGGTTCCTTCTAGGCAAGCACGATCCATATTAGACCACTGCATTGCTTACCATCAGGTGATCTGTGATCAAGTGCTTACCTATCTAACATTAAAAAAAAAGATAAATTGTCATTATAGAAAGAAGAAATTTATTATAGATATCAAGTATTTATGATTTATTTATTTATACTACGCGGATAATTCAATGTAATCAGCATAATAGACTATATCGTTAGTTTTGACGGCATCCGTAGCCGAGTGGTTCGCACGCCGACTTCAAGGTGTCGCCATTTCTGAAATCATGACGTGACACATGCGTTGTTTCAGATTCTCCTATAACACGATGTCTTTAGCTACTCATTTTGAAATCTTTGCAATGTATGTTGTCTAATATTTATTTATTTATATTTAAATTGGTGCCTGATACATATTGCGAACATGGTGTGGAATATTGGAAAAAGGCCTTTAATATATTGGATAACGTCCATATCTATCTTTTTTTTTGTACCGAGGGGAACTGACCTTAACATGCCATCGACCTTGATTAGAGGCCGACTGAAACCGGGCTCTCCTGCTGTTCCGGTTAAAAAACCTTCCCAGCAGGCCTACCGTGCAACCCCCCGTATTACCCTCACAAAGGTCTGGGACCTGGTATCTGGCAAGAAAACCCAGGTTACCCAGACCATACGTTAATATCTATCTAGTTAGCTAATATCGTATTCGAATAATAATTATATGGAACATTAATCAAATAGTAGTGAGTATATACGTTTAATTATTGCCCAAAACAAAAACTAAACTAAAAAAAAACTATAAAACAAAAAACCGTAGTTACGCCACTATCCTCAACGCCTAACAAATAGCAAATTTATTAATGAGTCTACTCATTATGAATTAACATTGTACCTAAAAGCTTATTCTATGCCTCCGAAAACAAAATTTCATCTATTTTCAAAATGCTAATACGACTCCAAAGAAACACATTTTTCGGTAATATATGATGCAGCAGAACAAATAAAATAGGCTCTCATGGGTCATGTTCACAGAACACCAGTCATGATAATACTAAATTCGGTAAGAAAGGAGTTTGTAATGCACGCGGGCAAAACCGCGGGCGTAAATTAAATTAAAAACGGTTTATTCATCAATTTATTTAGCACATAAACAATATACCGAACCTGGAACGTGCCTATTAAGTATAAAATGACACCTGTACAAGGGGCCCCACTCTTCCTAACATGCAAGGTAATACATACACATTTTTACGGGTATATTAAAATAAGTATGGGTGTGTGTACGTGGGTGTGTGTGCGTGGGTGTGTGTAGATGTGTTTTTGTGTAGATGTGTGTGTGTGTGTGTGTAGATGTCTGTGTTTGTGCATGCGTGTGCATAAGTGCGTGTGTCCGTGTGTCAATATAATTTTAAGCACGTGACACACGTGAGAAACGTGACAAAGACATTATGTTGTACTTTAAAAATCAAATGATCATTAATTAACAGCCTTACATTAATCATTTTAATAATGTTATATCTCATCAATAAATAAGTAATAATATTCAACCATATTAATGGCACGAACATGTTTTTCCATTAGATAAGATATACCTAAATAGCATCAAAGATAAACAGATTACAGTCCCAAAAATAAGGGTAATATGACAATATTTTCAGCCGACTATATCGAAGCAAAAAGGAGGGTTATGATTTTGCCCGACATGTATGTATATAAGACTTTTCATCTGTTCCCTTATAGCTTCGAAACTACTCATCGTAACTGGACAAATGAGGTATCATTAGAAGGGTTTATTTGTCCGTATGCTATGGGCCATGACGTTTCATTAAATTGGCAACAGTGCCCTCTAGAAAGAATAAAGTAAGAAATTAAACAATATATCATTCAATCTTTCCGTGTAGGGCAAATTCAAAGGTCATAATAAGCATATTTCAAATATATATATTTCAAAATATACATTAGCTATTACTTGCGATTTTAACATTAATTAAATAAAAATGACTGAATTATTTTTTTGGTTAATTTTTCTGTGATATTTTCAGCAATGTAGACCAATATATATATTTTTTTTATTTACAATCTCTTGACCTCAGTCTAGCCAAAGGGCATAAATAAGATGAAACGGTGGGACGAACTCGCCCAGAAGGAATCTATATATATATATATATATGTTTTTTTCATAACTAGTTATAGTTACCTATATAAAAGATTTATATTATTTAGAGATTCTATCTAATCATTAGATTTAAGAACTACATATTAAGAGAATTGTCGCGTATATCGTATCGTCACGATATGTGGTAGGAGATCACGACACTGAATATCAACATAAATGTCCTCACTACTGGTACTCAGGCCATCATATGGATGAAATCGAATCAACAAAGCAACAATTAAACAAGAATTTTCGAATACCGAATCTTATATATTAATGATATAATAGAATTTACAATTAAAAACAATCGTGTGTTGCTTTTGTAATTATGACATAATCAAAAAAAAAAAAACTATTATTAATTATCATTTCACGGTTGATTACCGTTTTAAATTTGAAGCTTCGTCGGCTTCTGCTTTCGTGGAATTAATCGACTATTGTTATGATGTATCATATAATATATGATGATTACGTATTATTATTATGTATTATCTATATTTCTCGATGTTTTAATGTGATATATAAAATTCTCGTATCACAGTTCCATGCTCCTTTGAATTGACCGATTTTGATAAAATATTCAGTAGGTAAGAGAATAGGTTGTTATATTTTTTATAACACCCCTACGTGATAAAGGAGGGTTTATTTTAAATTATACGGCAACACAACATTTTCCGGCTCAGCTAGTATAAATGCATATGCATACTAACAATGAGGAAAATACAACGTAAAGATAATTCATTATAGTTAAGAGGGAAAACTTGCTTGTTTGTTTATGTATTTGCCTTGAATAGCGCCGAAACTACAAGAATGATTTTTTTTTTCACATACGAGAAACTACATCATGGGGCGGTAACATAGGCTACAATTTGTTTCATTTCATTTATTTAATTTCGCACATGTACACAATATATCAAACTCTTTAATAATACTAAAATAATAACACCAGTCATCATAAAAACCAGGAAAAACACTACTTTTCATTTTCCCTGTTTTATTTACATAGATCTCCAACACTTGTAATGTAGATATGTCGTGAGCATATCGTAGAAATTGATCATTGAATGACACGCGCGGCCATTTCATTAAATGATGTAGTTGTATTTTATAAAACGGTCACCTAAAATTGATCATATCGTTTGAGTATCAACGTTTGGTAATCCACCTTTTGTCATATCATTTATGTAGGGTGTCCAAGAAAGAAATTTAATTATTTACTTGTTTATTACCCTTATGATATTCCGGTCTGAAAAAATTTAATACGATCGATACACTAGGGGAGACCGAGGAGAGTTGAAACAATTTTGACATTTTATTTCATACATCAAATACTATACACAGAAATCGTTTGATATTAGTACCAATCGAAAGGTAATTATTTACACCTGCGAATGACTAACGTAAAGTAGTTGTAAACGTTAAATATTGTGGTAGACATCGACTTAACCGTAACAAGTCGATTTGTTTCAACTCTCCTCATACCGAGGTAAGATGAAACAAGGGACGAGGAGAGTTGAAACATATGATTTTTGAGAAGCATTAAGGGATGTAAAATAAAAATAATTATATATTTTCAAGGTATTTATTCAAATAAAACTTTTTTATTATGTAACAAGTTTTTATCTAAGGATTTTGTACTGATATATCAGTCAAGTATGTAACTACAGGTCTCATAAATATATTTAACTCTTAAATGAGTTAATTACACCTTCAACTTAAATAAAAAGGATCTTCCTCAATCTTTAACATACAATAGTTATTAATTTTCAGTAATTTCTTAAGTATTACAATGATGCGGTCTGGTTCCTGAACTGTTGTGATACCTGATTCATCAATTTTCCATATATCCTTCCTTTGTAACCCTGTAGTATAATTTTGGAAAAAAAGTTATTCATTTGATACGCTAAACTTGTAGCTCGAGCGATAGTTGTAGGTTGAGGTAGTCTAAGTGAAAGAACAGGATGCCGTTTCATAAATGATCGAAGCCAAACCTTTTCAGCCATTTCATGAGCAATCCAAGCAGAAGGGATTTTTTTATTATATTTTTTATATATTATATTTACAGCCAATTTATAGCCAAAAGTTCTGGCTTCTTTAGTTCTTAGGCGAAAGTTAACAGCAGCGCAGTTTAAAAGATTGCCTTCTCCTCTGAAGCTGTAAAAACAGTCTTTTCAGGATATCCAACTCTAGGAGCAGTTGCCGTTTCGTTGCCTTCATAAGCATTTTTTTTAATATACCTGCAGAGAGATGTATGGTTCAGATTATAACTCGAAACCGCGTCACGGAGACTTTTCTGGCGCAAAATTACTTCTTCTGCTGCGAGATCATATATTTCGCGACTTGCCATACCCCTGTCAGTCTTTCTTTTATAATAAGTTGGCATTCTAAAACAAAATAAATAAATAAAGTTATCATAGACAATAATTAGGAGCGTTACTACCCGTCACGCTGTGTGCTACATTCGTGAAGTGTATGCTGTGGCATTTGTCTGCTTTGCAGCCATTTTCCAATATCTCATGTTATCTATGTAGAGGAGACCGAGGAGAGTTGAAACAGTCTGTTTCAAATCTCCTCAGTAGAAATAAAACCTCTCATTTTTATTTAATCTACAATGCAGAAGCAAATACATAGAAATCAACTGTACCAAACATATACAATGAATCTTTAGTTAAAGAGCTTTCGAAACACATATAACTTAAACCAAAATTCAAAACCTATATAAAAATATAAACATCATAACAAAGCCTAAAAAACTTACTTTTCACGATTTTTGACATACGGCTGACAGAACTCCACAACCGCGCGAGGCACACCTCCGACGTGAACTCCCACCACGACGGGCGGAGAAAAACAGTTATAAGGCGAAGTTGCTAACCCGCTAATGGTTTTAAGTTCCGAGAAATTGGTACTGTTTCAACTCACCTTTGTTTCAAATCTCCTCGGTCTCCCCTACGCTTTACGATTGTCTTAAATTTCTAACCTACCATGTAATCTATAGTAATGAATCAATAGGAAATTTAGGTCAGTTTATCTCTCAAAAACTTTTATATCCTCCAACTTATTTTATTATCCTCTGGAGCTAGATCAAAATATTGTATTTATCATAATATTGCGACATATCCATAAAACTATACAACAGCCTTTGCACCGCACATTTCTAGCCAGCAAGTTTCTATTTCATGAAATTTCTGGTCGCCTCATGAATTGGATCTGGCTACGACATATAGTTATATAAAAATGCAAACCTGACGGCAGCAAGGTTTATACATCAAAGCACAGCCGAAACTTCTGTACCTAAAAACTTCGTACAGGGGTTTCTTTCATTATGCATGTGAGCACTTGGAAAGGATTTTTTGAAATTCATCCCCTATGGCTTGTTATAAAGGGATAAAGTTTATATGGTATAATATGTTTGGCTGCAGTCAGGCGTTGACATTTCCCATTCTTCCAATTCGATTCCTTCTGTATGGAGGAATATGGCTGGTGAGGAGAACTATAAGGCACCAGTTTTAAATACTGTATATAGCTTGTATATTTCCTCACTTTATAATGCGTCCATTAGACCATAATGAAACATATATTTTTACGACTTCCTGCAATTTCGTGCGGCACATGTATGGCAATTTACGAAATAGGTTTTCTAAAACGTGTAATTATATCAACAAAAAAACATGTAAATCTTAGTAATTTTATTTGTTGGCAGTATGTTTTTGCACTTATTAAAAATTTTGACTTACAACTTTGCAGCTCACACTAAATCTTATTTCAAACATACTGAGATTTACTTTATATAATTTACTACCTGTTTTTCTCGGTCTGCGATACGGTTGTTAAGCAACTTTCAGAAAGATCAGTCATAGGATGGGTGACCAAAAATTTATTATCTCGAGCTCCTCTGTGCTTCGTAAGGCACGTTAAGCCATTGGTCCCGGTTGCATCTAAAATCGTTAATACCCCCCAATCCGCACTGGGCACGCGTTGCGTGTCATGGCCCATTCTCCCTATTCAATTGATTCTATTCCATCCATAGGGGAGGTTCGCCTTTTTATCACTTATAATAGAAGGCCTAGAAATAAAACCAGTTTAAATTATGGGTGCATTAAATTAGTCTCCAATGCAAATTCCCAATTTTGTTTCAAGATTACGGAATATAAACAGATTCCATTCGGAAGCACACTAAGAGTGCTACTTATAAACAAGGTTTAGTTTTGGAGTTAATTTACGCTGAGACTGCTCTTCGTATTAGTCAAAATTCATATTATTAAACAGAGACTTAACAAAAATTAACCTAGTACGAGGTTCTACGGGAGTAATATTTGCTCCTAGAAGGTAGTGGATTTGCTTTGTTTATTCTCTGTGTAATTTGAATATGAACTAATACTAAAATTGCAATTTTATCGTAAATTTACTCTGACGCTAAACCTTGTTTATAAGTAGCACTGTAAGGGCCACTTGCAGCGAAACATTAAATCTCGATTTAATTTAAAATAAACTCGACTTAAGTTTAAACTTCGATTAACGTCTTGCACTTTATCGATTTACCCCCGGTTTCAATAACCAAAAAACTATCCGTTTTTGCTACCATCCGTAGCATTTCCTACCGATGGTAGCAAAAAAGTGTTTCAATAACATACCATTGGTAGGTAAAGCTACCGACGGTGTGCTACTAACGGATTGATCTGATACTGATAACCGTTCGTAGGCAAAATGTATGAAAATGGCGCAAACAGGTGTTTCAATATCTTTCGGTAGAGCTGTCAAACTTACTATCCGTAGCTTATCTGTCAAATTTGCCTACCGGCCATTTTCCGTCGGTTATCGTAAAAATATTTATAAATTACATGTTTTTCCTTGTTAACTAATAGAAAAATAACAGTTTTTCATTAAAAAATTAATATTGTAGAAGAGTTTGATGTGTTTTGTGGTTCCAATTAGAAGTATTTAAGTTGTAATCATGCCAATGTTTGTACCTTTAAGGGCTCATACTACCAATTAATCATTGCTCCAGATGCTTTCTACAATATGTTTCTGTTGAAAAACTTGATGATTTACCTCTATATAATTATGAAAAACCTTGTTCTAATGAAACTGAATTTGCCACCTACTTGTACCAAACTTATACACGTTACATTAGTTTATACCCTTTATTTTTTATTAAACACTGATATTGATTTAATTCTTAATAAAACCCAATTTGGATATAACTTATTTATTTTACAAATAAAAAACAATTCATAAAAATCTACATAATTTTTACATTATTCCATTGCATTTTTCTACGTTTGTTATACGATTTGACACAATCATTCCACTTTTTCTAATAACCATTCATTTATCATCCTATGTCAATGGATCACAATTTTTCACTGTCAAATTCATTAATCTTATCTTGCAAATTCAATAAGTATAGTACAAATAACTTTATACAACAATTTATAATAAAGGTGAACTCTATATAAAATTCCCGCTAAGCTTCTACGGAACATAAATCAACTTTACTTTTTGGCATAATTAAAGGCAAAGGGATATAGCACATACAACCTAGTCTAGAGTGACAATATTCACATTGAGGTTCACTTGGACGTTTTAAGTGCTTTTTTTGGAGCAAAAATTGAAATATATTAGAAAATGGTGAGGTATGTTACAGTAACACGTCCGCGTTCTTGTACCTACTAAATTGACAAAACACTGCTCATAACCATGCACCGTACCATTTTAATGAACTGTGTATTGCACACGTTTATTTATATTCCGAAATTTAATTTGAAATAAAAAAACTTATATAAACAAATGATGTTATTTTAGGGGTTGCAAACATTTTCCAAAAGGTTCTAATTATAATTTTATTTTTGCAAATAATAATATGGAAATAAGATGTCTTACTTTTTATCGACTTCAATGAAAGAGAAGGTTTCTCATTCAAGTGTAACTAATTTTGTATAACAATGTGGGGATAAAAATGTAAGATTTGTTGACATTAGCCTATAAGAATTTCATTACTTTTTTTAAGTACTTTAAATTGTAAATCAATATCGAATAAAATACTTGTACAGTAGATGGCAAATTCAGTTACATCAGAACCAGGTTTTTCATAATTATATAGAGGTAAATCATTATGTTTTTCAAAAGGTAAATCATTATGTTATTGTAGAAAGCATCTGGACCAATAATTAATTGGTAGTAAGAGCCCTTTAAGGTACAAACATTGACATGATTACAACTTAAATTCTTCTAATCTGAACTACAAAACATATTAAATTCTTCTACAATATTATTTTTTTAATGAAAAACTGTTACTTTTCTTTTAATTAACAAGGGAAAACGTGTTATTTATAAATATTTTTACGATAAATCAAACTAAATAAAAAAAAGTTTTAATTCAATGAGCCAAATGTTCCGAATCGCTGTTTCTTGCCTGCAGCATAAAATATTTCTATCCTATTTTTATCTAAAAAAAAAAGAATTTTTAGTTTAAATAAAAAAATTACTAAAAACTTTTAAAGAGATAAATTTAAGCTATTTGTAGTAATGGTAACTCTTTTGTTTACATCAGAATTCCATTTCAGACGATAATTTGTTTCACAATAACACCACTTTTAAGAACCTAACTATATAATAAATAAGTCATAATAATTCCAAAACAAATTTCAAGTTTAGTTTCGGTACGTAATCAGTTCACCTCTTTCCTATTGATGTCTCTGTCTTCCTTCTTACGATTTCGATTTTGTCCAAGAAATTATTAAATGTAAAGACTAACATTTCAGTATAATCATAATATTACCTAAGACAAGGCTGTATGGAAAGAACCCCTTTCCGCGAATTATATGATTACATTTTAAAAAAATGAGCTACCGACAACCGTTCGTAGTTGGTAGGCGCCTACCGATGATTGTGAAACGCAAAAACGAATGGTTGTCGGTAGCTCAAAAAACGGTCGGTAGCTGCTACCGATGGTTGTCGGTATATTATTGAAACCGGGGGTTAGTGTAAATCTCGATTTACGTATACGTCAAACTTAAATCGTCATTTGGGTCGGTTTAACTTGCTAAATCTCGATTTTGCCACCATTTTTGTGCTACTGCTAAAGATTTATTGTGTTCAGTTTGTTTGTTAATTTTGTTTATTTTTGAATAATAATGGATTTATTTTCGAACATTGATCATGATTTATTGTCCAATGATGATGAAGAAATTGTGCAATATTTAGATACTCCCTTTTTTTTCGAAGAGTCTTTGTTGAAAATAATTTATTCGGCACATTACGAGATGATGAATTTTTGATTTTTTGATTTTTATAACATGACATCAAATTGTCAGACGTCCTAGGGCAAAGATTTGTTTGCGAGTTGTACTCGGCAGTTAAGTTTTGCCAAGCCAATTGCTTATCTTTTGTTGTAGCCCCATCTGTTCTCTTGTTTTCTATAATAGGATATTTCTCCACTAATTTTAAAAGGTGCATTATTTCAGCAATTGTGAAATTAGGTGCCCTGGATCTCTTCATTATTTTAGTTCAGCAGTACAAACGGTGTATTGGTATTTGTTAGTTATCAATAAACAATTTTACTCTACTTTATAAATAACTACGAATGTTGAAATCTCTAGTCTTTTTATCAAAAACGGAACATAAGGAATGAATGGAGAACGAATGATATGCTAAATCTCGGTTTAGTTAAACCGGTCATGTTTTTGCGATCTGCAAGATAACTTTAGTTAGATTTAAGTAGAGTTTAAGGCTAAATCTGGTTTTAATTAAATCGAGATTTTGTCAATTGTACTGCAAGTGGGCCTTAGTGTTTTAATTTTATCGCAATGTATCTCGTCAAATCTTGCAAGTGAATTTTCAAGTAGTTATCCTCAATCCGTTAAGCTGAAACTTCATACATGTTTAGTCTAAATGGCGCAGTTAGCTAAATGATAGTATCTTTAGGCTTCATATCATATCAATCATATATACTGTGTACTGAAAAAACAAACTATACACTTTCATGATATATATATTAAATGGTTGGCTAAGAAATAAATATAATTTCTTAATATGGCGGACCACCGATGATGGTGGAATAGTTATCTTTAAACACTCTTATAGAATGGATATCGAATGAAATTGTTAACTGATAAGATCATTGTAAAAACCTGATTTAATTATAATTCCAATATGGACGCAGACCGGCTTGTGAACATAGATATAAAGTCCTAATGAGTTTTTGTTTATTAATGAGGTCATTACATTTAAAAAATTAACCATTCTACATTCGTCAGAACCACTTTAATGAAAATTTGTGAGTATTGTTTATAGCTTTAAATTTCAATATAGCATTTTGAATGTAAACTTCAGTTATAATATGTGCCACAAGTCTATTTTATTTAAAAAAAAATAGCTATGAAATTCAATTACATTGAATTTCTTTTCATAATTCATAATTGACTTTTCAATGAGGAAAACCATTTCAGTAGCCTTTGCACGCCAATTTCAAGGTGGCGCCGTGTCTGAGGTCCCGGGTTCGATTCCCGGTCGATGTAGAAAATGAACTTTTCTATATTGTCTCGGGACTGGGTGTTGTGGTACCTTCGTTGTTTCAGATACGTCACAGCACAGGGGCTTTAGCTACTTATCTTGTAATCGAAGCAATGTATATGATATTATCTCGAGAAATTTTACATAAAATACTCTCGACTTTTTATTTCAGGCAACATGCCATGATCTGTATTAAATTGTTTCTCTGGCCCATCAATTTGGACTTATTGTTTCTTAATCTACATACAGTCTATAGTTTTCAACTTTTTTAGCAGCAACAATGAGTACGATTTTGAACAGAAATTCTTCATCTGAAAACCTTACCAGCAGTTGTAAAAGATAACAATATAAATGTAACTTAAAATAATGTCAATATTCCCCGATTAATATCATTATACAAAACCGTCTGTTACGGACGCACGTCTCGTCGAGTTGTATATATTAGATGATCTTAAGTAAATTATATATAATAAGTAAGTTTAGTTAAATGAATGTGGTTAAAGCTTAGAATTAAATGATACAACCTATGGGTGTATTTATTCCCCTAGTATTAAGATAATTTAAGTTATAGCAAATTAAATGATTGTGAGGGGTTGGATTTTATTTGCTATGGTTTTCTATAAGGTATTGCCTCGCTAAGGAGGCTTAGGTAGCTCTCTGTATGGTATTGCTTCACTCAAGGAGGCTTATGTGGGTTTTCTATATGGTATTGCCCGAGTCAAGGGAGCTTATGTGGGTTTCTATACGGTATTGCCTCGATACAGGGGTGTTTAAAATGTAAAATGTTCGACTACCTTCATGTTAACAATAAAAATGTATCGGAGCGAGACGGCGCTGGTTTACGCGGGATCTTCCGTCTCGCTCTGACCACATAAATACATCGGGCAAGAGCGCGGCGCGCCTTAGAATGATTATGAGCTTCGACGGCGCGGTCTTGCCCGACACGATACGAGTTATGTAACAATAATATGATGATGTTTCAACGTGATTTATGATGTAAATGTAGAAACAGTAAAACGTAGTAATTAACAATAATGTGATACATAGATGTTAAGGGTGGGGGATGGCTTCGCAAAGTAGGGGTTAGATGTGTAATAGGCTAACCAACTGATAATATACGGAGCTAAGTGCGAGCCACCCCAACAAATGTAAGACGGGTCGATTTGAGCGAAATTTGTAAGCTCTCCGGCCCTCAAGATTTAAGAATAAAGAAGAAGTGAAAACCATCGAAGGAAGTTTCAATTATACAGTCCAAGCATCGGCTAGCTACGTGTAAATCTGTTCAAGATCCAGGAAGATCCGCAACAGAAGTTTGGTCCATCGCTCGCCGGATATATGAAGTCAGAAGACTGAAAAACGTTCCAGACCTACGGACATAGCCGAAGAAAACACTCGTGTTCTGTCACGAGTATACGCGGGTGGACCGCGGGCTCATTGCGTACACCACCTAACGGTGCCAAACGGTGTGCGTAGTGAGTTAACGCCGTTCAAGGCGGACGAGGTGGTCAGTTCGTTTCCGAACTACACGTCGTACTACGCAAGGCATTGTAACCATACGGACGAAGTGGTCAGTTCGTTTCCGAACTACACGTCGTATTTCGCGGGGCTGTAAACATACGGATTAGATTGATAGTTCGTTTCCGAACTACGTCTTACTACGCCAGTAAGGTTTGGCGTGGAGCGGGGGTCCTTTCTGTAGGCACTGCCAATGCTATCGGACATTCCAGCCGATACGCGAGCGCCCCGTTGTCCGCGACCGACTCTCTGCTGGGTAGTTCCTACCTTCCTATCCTGCACGATATCCATCCTCAAGCGGGCTCCCCAGTTAGCGTACCCGTTTGAGATTGATAGGAGTAGGGGCTGCAAGTAAGAAGAGGACATGCCAACGACGAGACGTCAAAGCCAAGCCGAACAAAGCAAAATGGACAGCGCTAAAGGAAAAGTGTTCGACAGGCCACCTGCGTCACCCTCGTGCCTTGCCTCATCCGTGATGCCGTCGGAAGCGCCACAAGAAACCGTAGAAGGTACCGCCGCACAGAGAATTGAACATCGCGACGATATGCCTAGATCGAGGCCACCAACGGTATGTTCGAATTCGAGCGTTGCTGCGCGCGTTAAGCAGGCGCAACTCGCAGCGGAAGAGCGACTCGCGGAAATACGACGCCGCGAGTTGCATATTGAATCGGAGCTAGTAAAAAAGAGATTAGCATACGAAATAGCTACTATACAAGAGGAAACCGATCCGGAGAGCTTACCCGCCGTCGATAATGTCCAACGAGTGGACGACTGGTTCCAGAATCTACGGCGTCAGAACGTGTTAGAGCCCATGTCGGAAAGGGACGGCGATACGGCCGCGCAACAGAAAAGGAAGGATGCGCGAGCCGTAGAGGTAGATAAACACCGCCACATTACGGACTCTCCCTTCAAGGAACAGAGTGATGATAAACTAATCGATGAGACAGCAAACCGAGATCGGCAAACGATTAAGGAAGACTCGGGGATGGATAAGCTCGCTCATACGTTAGAAAGAATGATGAATAGGCGTCCGGTGCCGCGTCAGGCTCAAGAATTACCAATTTTTAGCGGCGCACCGGCCGAATGGCTGCCGTTTAAAGCAGCAATGCGCGACACCACAGAACAGTGGCACTTCACTAAATCTGAAAATATAGCCAGATTAAGGAGTTGTTTGAAAGGCGAAGCGAAAGAAGCGGTATCAGCGCTTTTGTATACCGTCGCCGATCCGGAGATAATCATGAAGTCTTTGGAACAATGTTTCGGTCGACCCGAAGTGATTATTTATCGAGCGCTAGAAGACATAAAGAATTTACCGCGACCGGGTACGACGGCAAGCGAACTCAACACGTTCGCAATTAAGCTTCAAAATATAGTATGCATATTGGATAATGTCGACGACCGAGGGTATTTGAGAAATCCATTACTAGTGAGAGAAGTGGTGGAAAAGCTTAGCCCCCACCTCCGATCGCGTTGGTGCGACTATGCATATGAATCCGGAAGCTACGCGGAGCCAGAGATCGTAACATTGTCTCGTTTTTTGATGCGCGAAGCAAATAGATCACTGCAATTCGCATATGTGACTAACAACAACACCGCTGCTATGAAAAAGAATATCGCCGAGACAAAGGGACAAATGAAACCGCGATACGATAGAAAGAGAAGCACTGCGGTGTACGCGACCAACGATGACGTCACCTCCAAAGTATGTCTATGTTGCGGGGGACGTCATGAAGTACCACAATGTGAACGGTTTAAAGCTATGAAGATACCTGAAAGATGGAAATGGGTTAAGAAATCCCAAATTTGTTTTCGATGTGTAAACAGAAAACATCGTCGGATACACTGTGACAGCCCGTTATGTGGTGTAGATGGCTGCCGCCACCCACATCATGCGATGTTACACGAGAACCGTGCCCAAACGAGCGAAGCGAGACCCACAAAGGAAGCCGAGATGGTTGCATCAGCTACTCACTCAACAGAAAGATCCAAAGTATTGTTGAAAGTGTGTCCCGTCACCATAAAAGGACCGAAAGGCTCGGTCAACACTTACGCCTTACTCGACGAAGGGTCAACTATAACAGTGATAGATGAAGATCTCGCCAATTACGTGGGTGCCGACGGGCCGACAAATAACTTAAGCATACGAAGCATTAACACGCAGAATGTATACGAAACGAAACAAGTAAATCTTCAATTGATCGCGGGGAATAAGAAGCGATTCAATATTAAAGCTAAAACTATGAAAAATCTTACGTTGAACCGACAAAAGATAAATAAAGAAACGTTAAACTATAAGCATATGCGCCACTTACGTAGCAAAGATCTATGTTATGGGTATGCCGAACCGCGCATACTGATCGGAGCGGACAACTGGCATCTTATAGTAACTCGAAGACTGCTCGAGGGTAAGCGTGACGAACCGATCGCTTCCCTCACGATGCTTGGATGGGTCATCCATGGGTCAGCGCCGCGATCGGGGATGCTGAAAGAGAGCGACTCGGTGTTATACGTAGACACACCGCGATGCGCGACGGTCTCGCGCCCTCTCGACCGGGATGATGCGCTTCACGAAAAAGTAAAGGAGCACTTCGAAATCGATTCCATAGGAATAAATAGAAAGGAGCGAGTCAGTCCGAACGACGCTCGCGCAATGGAATTGTTTAATACAACGACAAAACGAATTAACGGACGATATGAGGTGCGACTGCCGTGGAAACGCAATGATGTGAAGATGCCACCGAGTTACGAGTCCGCCGTGAAGAGATTGAAAACCATTGAAAAGAAGATGGATAAGTCAAGCTCTTTCAGAGACACATATAAAGCGCAGATAAAGAATCTGATCGATAAAAAGTACGCGGAGGAATGCAATGGGGAGGAACTACAGAGCCAACGATTATGGTATCTGCCCCACTTCGCGGTGTCGAACCCGAATAAGCCAGGAAAGTTACGAGTAGTGTTTGATGCGGCTGCCGTAACGAATGGAGTATGTCTCAATGACGAACTATTGGAGGGTCCCGACTTGCTTATAGATCTAGCGGGCCTCCTTTTACGGTTTAGAGAACGAGCGTTCGCCGTCACGGCCGATATCAAGGAGATGTTTCTTCAGATAAAGATTCACAAGGAGGATCAGCCGGCGCAGTTGTTCCTGTGGAGAGGCGACGAGCGAACCACGCCGCCGAAAAGATACAAGATGACGTCTATGATATTCGGAGCTAAGAGTTCTCCTTTCCTGGCTCACAGTGTACGGAACGCGAATGCCTACGCGCATGCTACAGAGTATCCACGCGCATATGAAGCAATCACTAAGAGTCACTACATGGATGACTATGTCGACTGCTACGACACAGAACAAGAGGCGATGGATGCGCTAAAGGAAGTAGCCACTGTGCACGCGCAGGCGGGATTCACGCTAACCGGTTATAACTCAAACGGACCGGAAGTGTTGCGAGAGCTGCCAGTAGAGAGCCGTGCCACATCGCCTACGCAACTCGCCATAAGCGAGGACCGATGGGGTAGGACACTAGGATTGCTGTGGGATGCGTCTACGGACGAACTGGCATTTAACACGGATATGGTGCGCGTGAATACGGACATAAAAGAAATGAAACGAGCCCCTACAAAAAGGGAGGCATTAAGCGCAGTAATGTCTATATTTGATCCGCTCGGATTATTAAGTTATTACACGATACGGGCGAAGATTATATTACAAAACATATGGCGATTGAAAATAGACTGGGACGAGGCCTTACCTGATGAGGAAGCCGGCGAATTTCACGAATGGCTTAATGGAATGAGTACCATTAGTAGGCTGCGTCTACCCCGGCGTCTCTATACGGGGGGAGTGACGGGAAAGCAGCTACATGTGTTTTGTGACGCGAGCGAGGTCGCTTATAGCGTCGCAGTCTATTGGAGAATCGAGAATGACGGGGCGGTGCAAGTGACGCTGGCCGCCGCAAAGGCCAGAGTGGCACCGATAAAAAGACAAAGTATTCCTAGAATGGAATTGCAGGCAGCGTTAATCGCTACGCGGTTGGCGAATACCGTAGCGAGAGAACAAAGATGGCATGCAGAGCGCGTCGTGTATTGGACCGATTCAAAAACCGTCCTGCAGTGGATAAACAATGATACAGCGCGTTTTACACCGTATGTGGCTCATCGTGTAACCGAAATAACTGAAACCACGACGGCGTCACAGTGGAGATGGGTGCCTACTGCACATAACGTCGCAGATGACGCAACGCGAGGCGAAGCTTACGTAAAATCGAATACGGATAGGTGGTTCACTGGACCGACCTTTTTATACGCTAGCGAATTAGAGTGGCCTACCTGTGACGTCACGAACAATACGGATGAAAATGAATGTTACGCGATAGCACAACTGCCGCAGGAAAACTATAGCATTCCCGATGTGAATCGCTTTTCCTCTTACGAACGCTACGTGAGAACGATGGCAAGAGTTTTAATGTTCGTCGATAGATGTCGCCACCGTGGTACTGATTTAACCGCGGAACACATAAACAAAGCAGAGGAGTTACTCTTGAAAAACGCACAGAAAGAAAGCTTCACAAATGATATTAACCGTCTTAAAGCTGGCCAAAAGTTGTCTAACAGCAGTCGATTACGAAAACTGGATCCATTCATAGACGAGAACGGCGTATTACGAGCGAGCGGGAGAATAAGGGCAGCGGGTGTGTCTGCCCCCGCTACTACGCCAGTAATAATGGACGGCAGCCACCCGTATGCGCGGCTGTTGCTTCAACGCGAACACCGTCGCGCCCATCACGCGAACAATGAACGCGTCGTGAATGATGTTAGACAACGATATTGGATATTACGATTAAGACCAGCGGTGCGTGCAGTGGCTTATAAATGTGCTTTCTGTCGCGTGAGAAAAGCGATACCTACGAAACCAGTACACGGTGATCTACCTCAAGTAAGATTGGAAGCCTTTATCAGACCATTCAGTAATTGTGGCGTCGATTATTTTGGCCCTATGACGGTGACAATAGGAAGACGACATGAGAAAAGGTGGGGGGCGCTATTCACATGCCTTTCAACCCGCGCCGTGCACATCGAAGTGGTGGGGAGCCTGTCTACCGACTCCGCGATTATGGCACTACGACGAATGGCGGCGAGGAGGGGGTGGCCTAAGACAATGTATAGTGACAATGCGACGAATTTTAGAGGTGCCGACCGTGAGCTACGGGACGCATACAATGAATGGGAGCCGGCACTACGAGACTATGCGCTTACACAACGAGTCGACTGGCGTTACATATCACCAGGCGCGCCACACCAAGGAGGCGCATGGGAACGTCTCGTTAGAAGTGTCAAGAATGCATTACGAGTGACGCTACATGAAAAATCGCCGCGAGAGGAAGTCTTAGTCACACTACTGACCGAGGTCGAATACACTTCAAACGCTCGACCTCTGACACACGTACCAGTCAATATTGAAGATCCAGAAGCACTCACGCCCAATCACTTTTTATTGGGTAGTTCGAACGGCCTGCCCTTTACCGGGCCGTGCGAGCGCGCCGACAAGCGAACCTGGAGGGCAGTACAAGCGCTGGCCGATGAATATTGGCGTCGATGGCTACGAGAGTACCTTCCCATGCTCATACCACGTGGAGGTGCCCGCGACGCTGGGCGTCGTGCGATACAAGAGGGTGACTTGGTTATAGTTGTGGATCACACACTACCCCGCAACATATGGCCAAGGGGCGTCGTCACCAAAGTATATCCTGGACCAGACAACGAGATACGCAATGTGGAGGTGAAGACGAAGGGCGGCACGTTCCGGCGACCGGCGACGAGACTGGCGGTCCTGACGATGGAGTGATGGGGCTACGCGGATGCTGCGCCGGGGGGAGCTCTGTTACGGACGCACGTCTCGTCGAGTTGTATATATTAGATGATCTTAAGTAAATTATATATAATAAGTAAGTTTAGTTAAATGAATGTGGTTAAAGCTTAGAATTAAATGATACAACCTATGGGTGTATTTATTCCCCTAGTATTAAGATAATTTAAGTTATAGCAAATTAAATGATTGTGAGGGGTTGGATTTTATTTGCTATGGTTTTCTATAAGGTATTGCCTCGCTAAGGAGGCTTAGGTAGCTCTCTGTATGGTATTGCTTCACTCAAGGAGGCTTATGTGGGTTTTCTATATGGTATTGCCCGAGTCAAGGGAGCTTATGTGGGTTTCTATACGGTATTGCCTCGATACAGGGGTGTTTAAAATGTAAAATGTTCGACTACCTTCATGTTAACAATAAAAATGTATCGGAGCGAGACGGCGCTAGTTTACGCGGGATCTTCCGTCTCGCTCTGACCACATAAATACATCGGGCAAGAGCGCGGCGCGCCTTAGAATGATTATGAGCTTCGACGGCGCGGTCTTGCCCGACACGATACGAGTTATGTAACAATAATATGATGATGTTTCAACGTGATTTATGATGTAAATGTAGAAACAGTAAAACGTAGTAATTAACAATAATGTGATACATAGATGTTAAGGGTGGGGGATGGCTTCGCAAAGTAGGGGTTAGATGTGTAATAGGCTAACCAACTGATAATATACGGAGCTAAGTGCGAGCCACCCCAACAAATGTAAGACGGGTCGATTTGAGCGAAATTTGTAAGCTCTCCGGCCCTCAAGATTTAAGAATAAAGAAGAAGTGAAAACCATCGAAGGAAGTTTCAATTATACAGTCCAAGCATCGGCTAGCTACGTGTAAATCTGTTCAAGATCCAGGAAGATCCGCAACACCGTCAAACATCCACACTCGATTTTGAAACTTAATATATTGGGGGTAGAAGCCAGAATCTATAACAGATATTTAACATATTATGGTAACCTGACGTGTAACCATTGTTACATGTTATATTTTTTCAAATATCCAGCTAAATCTATTATCATGGGACTCATTTCACTAATGAGGCGTTAATATTGTACATACCTCTAGGACGCTTATGTCGTTTATCCAAGTCTCAGTATCATAATCTCTGTGAACATAAAAATGTCTTATACTTCTCGAATGCTCGTTATGGAATAAAATAAACGCATTGACTCTAGTTTTTGACGTCCCAGCAACTGCACGCACAGAACTCTTCCATGTGCCAAAGCTAAAATATATTAAATATCTTTGATTAGAATGTTCGAATATATGTAAAATAATTATAAACTCAACAAAACTAACTAGAAAGTTATATAATAATAAGAATGTCAAAAAGCAGCTTTGTTACATGTTACGAACTAGAAATTTCAACCAGGCAATTTATAGTGGAAATAAATATAAATAAAAAAATATTATTCTTATTTTAATATCGGCAGGTCCTTTACACGATAGACAAAGACTGTACCTATACTCTCTTTATACTCTTATCGTACTTAATATTATAAATGTGTAAAGATGTATGTATATTTGTTATATTTTGGTGTAAAAATAATTCTAACCCTGAAATAACATAATTATAAGCTACTTTTTATCCCACTGAACGGTTTCCTAGCGACCACGTGGACGAGGCCGCTGGCAGGAAGCTAGTTAGGCTAGTAAAGTGTAATCTGGTGAATGTAGAATTGTTAATATGAAAATATCTTGTAAATATCTGGTTGAAAACAGGAACTGTGGTGTGTATCTGAATTTTAACTTTATAAATATGAGCACGATTGATCATTTCAATTATATAAATAGAAGTCGTGGAAATTATATATGTCGGCGGGTAGACCGAATGGGCTATTACGAAGCCCAAATAGATCGTCCATATCGGAGGACTGTCTTTAAAATAACACTGCAGGCGTATATACCAACGTGGATTTGTTCCATTTTATCACTTTTCATACGAAAATATAACGAGATGAGCGTGATGTCGTCGGATGTCTTTACTCCTCGGCGATCGGAAACAGAATGTGTGACAAAATGGCGGCAACTTGCTTTTTGTTAACGAACTGTCAAAGTCAGTGTCACCATTCTAATAAAATTAAAAGTATCGATGATCACGCTCTCTCTACAATCGAGTAATTAAGTAATCGAGAAACTAGCAATTAAAATAAAAGAAACTAAATCAAACGATCTTCGTAAAGATGATGCGACTTATATAATTATTTTTTATTACTGAATACATATAATGTAACACGTAAATATACAATGTATGAATTCATCGAATGTTATTGGGTAAGATAGCGCTTACTAATTTAATAATACTAGAAAAATACACCAAACGAGATGATATGGGCTTAGCATACCAAATTTAATGTGATGTCGTCTTCTAATGGTGTTAACTTGTTTTTTACGAGATTTTTTATAGTTATAACTTAAGGTCTAAAGGTGTCTTTTAATAAACAAGATTTATTATCGCCGTAGTAAAATGCTAACACTACACAAACAAAATTCATATTATTAAACACATACTAAGCAAAAGTATAAATTAATCACTCGTTAGTCCTTGTTCATTAGTAATTAATGACATTGTAGAAACATAACTTTTTTGGACAGTTTGACGCACCATTTGTTTGGGTTCCGTACCCAAAATGTAAAACCGGAGTCCTATTACTAAGATTCCGCTATCCGTCCATCTGAGGGACAGATGGACGGATAGATTTCAACAAGTTGTATCTCATGTGATAGTTGAAATTTTCACACATAATTAATATATGTAATCAAAACTCTTAAATGGGATAAAATAAATATTTAAGGAGGTCCAACAAACGTGATTTTCTGCTGAACCCTTCGTGCGCGAGTGAGGCCGACTCACAGTTGGACAGTATTTTCGAATTTCATTTATTAGGGTTAGAAAAACAGAAAATATGAACAGAATCGAAATTAGGTATATACATATTCTCTAGTTAAAGGTGACTTACTCGGGTGTCACAAAGCAATGAGAGGCCGACAATACGTATTTGTACGTAATCAGTGAACCGCCACAGAATGTGAACCATATATACCCAGCGTAAGTTGATCTTCGTAATGCTACCTAAAAATTGTCGAAACTACTGAACTGATTTTAATAATGTTTTCACCTATAGAGGCTATATTTTATCCCAAAAAACGACAATTAAAGGGAAGAAAATGGGAAGAAACGTTTTTTTTAGGTAATTTAAATGTTGTAATAGTGAACATTGTTTACGATTCAATTTGTCATTGTATATATGTGCCGAAGAGTTAAAGTATATCCTTGTCATGATATGAACCTTATCCAAATGATTTATTAAATTAGATTATAAGCTTGGATTTGGGTTTATTATGGGCTACTTTTTATTCCACCTAATAGTTCCCTAGGAAATAGTTACCTAGTGTATAATATAATGTGAAAAAAAAAAGATTTTCACAATAGGCTCTTTCATTTGATGAGTCAGACAGACGTCAACTATTTATAAGAGTGGGTGCACCAGTAGTTACACAATTAGCAACATTTTAATATTAATGTTGATGATGTGACTCAATTAAACTACTGAAAAGAGAGATATAATACATAAATAAAGACAAGTTGAAGATGTAGCAGCCGTGTAATTAAATCAGCCATCGAATTGGGCGGCTAGACCTTTTATTAAACACCCAGTTGGATAGCTGATTTAACGACTAGGCTGCGACAGATACACTAAGAATTTTTTTTTTGAGGTTGTCTTTAAACGAATTAACACGGCGCTATCAGAAAATTAGTGTGTCTTAATTGATATAATTTTTGTGGTATATTTTCTCTCTTTTCCGTTAGCCCAATCAAAAACCGACCTACTGGATTGATTTAAAAAATTCACTCACCTATCTAGACATCTATACATAGTATAAAACAATATCATTTCTCGCTGTCCGTATGCTGAGACGGAATTTAAAACGGTTTTGATTAATATACAAAGTGATTCAAGGGATTATATGAATTTGGATTTTTTTATGTATAATACGGAACGGGAAAGCCGCTGACAGTAAACTGATCGACTATGATTTACGCGAAGTCTTGCAAAAACAGATAAACTACATTATATACAACACAGCCCTGCGTTTCTGTAAAAATCCATACCCGAATTCTAATTCACTCATGAATCCGAATTCACTTTATTCAGTGAAGAAATTCTACTGATTCCGTTTTTTGTATAAAAATACAAAACAAAATTGATTGAATGTACATGTATCAGATATTCTGTTCCTATGTCATTTCGAAACTCACTTCACTTATACCACGAAACGTTCTTACCAATTCAAGTTTGAGCATATCGCTCACTGAATAGTACAGTGGTACAACTCAAAAACCATATTTCGAGAAACGCTCTCCGAAGTTATGAAAATTTAATATATTTATAATTATGAAAATCAATTTTTTTTTTAGCATAACAGTTAAATCGTTTGTATTATATTATTACTGTTAAGTCTTTTTCCTTAAATTATCTATGGGATGCCACCACAATGTTGTGGCGTTTTCTCTAAAAAATGGTTTTTGAGTTGTGCCACTGTACTATTAAGTGAGCGATATGCCACTTTTTGGAGTGAATTTGAATTCGCATTCGGTTTTGGATTTTTACAGAATGGCAGAGCTATATGCATCGAGAATGTGTTGATGAAATAATATTACATTAATCAATTAATCTAACACTTACTTGATAGGGTATAGTACTAATGGGGACTTCAACACCTCCGACTATCCTCAATGGACATTTATCTGAATATGTTTCATATTGTTCATTCTCTCTGACGACATTCTGAAAATAAAATACACCTAGATATAAAGACTCAAAAATTTGCTTAACTCCCGCAGCCAAAACCGAACCTGCAAACCACTGCATCGAGCTCCACACACTTAGCCTAAGTCCACCCATCTGAGAATGTGGTTATTCTTATAGGGTTTGGAAAATTACATCATGGACTCGTAATGACGATTTCTACAATTTTAGAGCAAACACCAAAGTGATAAAATAAGTTTTTTATATTTTCCAATATTGTGATGGAAGATACTTCACATGTTAATGGTTATTTTTTAATCTTGACATATTTATATGAAATAAAACAGGGAGAAAAGAGCAGACCTTGCCGAGTCTCTATCCAGTTCTTCTCTGTACAAGCTCCCCCGCCGTAGAATAACATATCGGTAACATAATATGACTTTCACAAGTGCGTAGAACAGGGTATACTGAATAAATGATTTTGGTTTTGTTTTCTTTTTACTCATTCATTTACTTACGTTAAAATCAAGAAAGTATTCGCTGTATGTGTTGTTTTCTTCATGACCAAGAAAAGGTGCTATGCTTTCCAATACCTTGATTATTAACATAAATATGATTAATGAACATATCACAGAGCTCATCAATGAAAATTGCTGTCGCTTTCTTTGATGCCGTCGTATTTCGAAATAATAAATATTCTATTAGATTTTTCATAAATTTTCTTCTTGTTACGTACAATCTAATGAGGAATCATGATTTTGATTATTAGGTTATCATTTGGTTAAATCAACGCCCATAATCTCCCAAAAGAAGAAAGTAAAACGTAATATTTATTCCCTTTGATAAATAGAGATAAATGTTTACTCTTTGAGGTAAAAAAAACTACACAGAAAACTACAACTACACTTGTCTTTGGTACGTATGTAAAAGAAGATTCACTACATTTGTTCATAGTAGGAGGAGGAGACAAATATATTTTAAACACTATACATACAACTTTGAATGCTTTTTATGTAATATAAATATCTCAGCCAACTAGTTAAATGAGCCGTCTAATTGGGCGGTTAGCCCTTTAATTGATTAGCACCATTGCACGCCTAGTTTTCTAGTTGAATCATTAGGACATTCGGACCGTTCGACAAGACGGCTGGTTTAAAAGCTGCCAAATATTCATTTAGTATATTCCTTACGCAACGTGGCGATAACACAGCTTTGTTTACAGACGAATTATAGAAGCTGCAGCCGGAGATTTCAAAGAAAACCAAAATTTACTTAATACTAATTTAATGAAATAAAATTACATTATATTTCTTAATAACTAACCTAACTATGTGACCCGATCGATGGTTGATCTAAAAGTGACTCTATTACTCGGATTGCCTCCACGTCCGTTGTTACTGCACGTGCCGCTGCATCAGCAGTTTTGGTAATATTTCGGTCACTCCAACAATGGGACCCTGTGCAACGATGTTATATGTCGGCAGATTCCTTAAGTGTGTGTGACCCGACTATAACAGACGTTCATTGCTTTGTTTAAATCTATGTTGCTTTTTATTATTCTGAGGATATGTTACTCTTACATATTGCTTGACTTTACTCTGTGATTATTTTATAGCAGTCATAGAGAAAAATGTATATTGATCAAAGATATTGATTAATTTCCCCTCAGATGATGATAAATCTATGGATTTCCCATCCAAGTTCCCATTAATTTCCCTTTAAATGTAATTTACTCTTTGTCTGATTTTATTTTAGAAAATAGCAAACGCAAACAACGTGCACATTTTGGATCGCTATGAATATTTTGTAGTATGCAGGCTTTTGCTTGCTTTAATTTTAACCTACTCAATTATTTAGTCGTCTTTGCTATTATAGAATCAACTTTATCACAAGTAATCGAACCGCCAGTAGAAGTCAATGAAAGTTTGTTTGTACCTCGAGTAGTGAATGGATATGCCGCGAAGCTTGGCGATGTCCCTTATCAAGTAAGTTTGTTTAAATTTTCTATGTATCGAAGTAACCAGTTTTATGAGCTTGAAGTTTTAGAGCAACAACAAAATGCAAAATATTTTGCAAGATAGCTTTTATCGTATTTATTTTTTAGATTCTAAGTGAATCTTCGTTGGTTAATATTTGGATCCGAAATAAGCTACACTTCATATCATACCCAAATAATACCCCCTGCATACATTTCAGAATTGGCATTCTCTTTTTATAATAGTAGACTTAAATATAATTCACATCACCAATAAGCTGTCATGTGAAACATGAGTATTTTTTCAGGTATAAATATAAAATATAATATGGCGCTATCAACCTTTCTTCTCATGAGTATCAAAGTTTTCATGAGAATACCTAACGTCTTTTAAAATAATATGTCGCCTGATGAAAATCAGGAATAATGTAGGATTCGGTTCAATAGTTTCGAAGCCTGTTTAATGCAAGCAACCAATCAAATGTTTCCTCTTTATCTCTATCTATATTAGTATAGGTTACATAAATCACATCACCAGCTTATTAATGTCCCTAATGCTGAGGCTTACGCCTTCCCTGTGAATCGAATAGGGAGAATAGGTTATAAACCACCACGCGGGACTAGGTCGATATTTACGACTGCAGATGCAGTCGGGACCAACGGCTTAAGTTTGGGGTAATCACGAATGCGGGGAAATTCCGAAAATAACATGAAACTAGCAATATATTTGTTCTATTTAATTTGAAGTATTTTCATCTATTAAAAGTTATTTTATTTATCAACTTTATCAACAGTTGATAAAAAATCAATGCCTGGTTTGGTGGTAAATTTGGTGTTATTCGTCATTTTCGGTACTACTCAAAAGCACTATAATAAATGTTTTACGAACATTTCGCAGACCACTGCACCATCGAGCTCCTTATTTTTATTACAAAACTACTTTAATTACAGGTGGGCTTTAAATCGCTGAAGTCTCGATTGCGTAAACTCTACGAAACCTTCTGCGGAGGTACTATCATTGCACCGGCCACATTATTATCCGCTGCACATTGTTTCGAAGTAAAGCAGAGTGCCTGTTTCGCCAAGAATATGTAAGTATAGTTAATTTTGAAGACGTCCGTGTTCAAGTTGCTCGATTAAAAGAGTCGCCAATCCTGAGATTTCGATTTCTGGCCAGCTAACGTAGAAAAATAAGTTTTCTTCTTTGTCTTAGATGGATGTTATGGTAAAAATTCTTTAAAATTAATTAAAGCCCCAGCCATATCCCATCGGGATACCAGAGGATATATATGAGCATTGCAAATTAGATAACATATAGTGTTTTACTAAAGGAAAAAGTCTTCAAAACTGGGCAATTAAAGTGATGTTATCTAATATATATTTATTTACAGTAAAGTACCCTTACTTCTAAATCCAGGAGACATGATTAGGTGAGAGACAGTCTTCACATAACATAGATCCATTTAAAAATGGGGTCGTTGGGTTCGCTGTCAGTTCGTTGTATGCTCTATTTTTTCAGATGATATTTCTGAACAGATATGCAATACGGAAAAAATAGGGACTTTCATTGCCCAACAGTGAACTTGTGAACGCGTATTTCAAACAATTTACGCGTTGCGGAACAAGTTTCCTGGCTGAAGATCACCTCAAGCCTCTGATGTCTTCAGTCGTCAATTTTTCATTCGAAAACATATATAAAAAGGCGTATTCGTTAACTCAACTGACAATCTAGACTCGTAATTATTAAGAAAAGTGAGCAATTCTAATGTGTTAAAATCACTAATTCGTATTTTCGTAAGGATTCGAAATGTCAATATCGATCATTTTGACACTTTATTTTGTATCTGATTTTGTAATGACCATAAAAGTAAAATTAAACGAGAGATTTCATTTTGAATTTAAAAAATGTAGCATCTGACTAGGGATTACTGATTTATAAAAAAAAAACCGACCAAATGAGAGTCGGACTCGCGCAAGAAGGGTTTCGTACCGAAAACAAGCAAAATAATCACGTTTTTTGTATGGAAACCCCCTGAAATATTTATTTTATTCTATTTTTTTATTATAATAGCAACAGAAGCACATCACCTGTTAAAATCTGAATTGACTAACTATTACGGTTCATGAGATAGAGCTTGGTGCTGGTGATAGCAAAAAAACACTGTTGTATGGGAGCCTACTAAAATTATAATTTTATTATAGTTTTTAGTATTTGCTGTTGAAGCGGCATCATAAATCCTCCCTAAAATAAGTTACAGAATACCAAAACCGCGCAAAGACGACTTACCCCCTGAGCTCAGATCGGATTTCCTCAGATAAAACTTATAGAATAAGAGGGTGTCATTTTAATTCGTACGTGTTATAAGTTTACATTAGTAGAATTGAGGTCATGTGATATTACATTATTTACAGTGTTATTACCAGAAATAAATTGACTCGTAAGCTCGCCGTTGCTGGTAGCCTATTAAATGTCGAAAGCTACCGTCAGGATAGTACCGATGGAAGTCAATGGCGCCATCTCAAGACTGTGGTGTACCCAGCCAAATATAAGTTTCCTAAACACGACATTTGCATTGTGGTATGTTTGTATGTTTCTTTTAACAGAATACAGTTTCATGTCATCATGGTTTAAAATATAATATTGCTTAACTACATAACTGCTACTCTTAGCATGTATATAACGTTCTCGCCAGAACATTACATTTCATTTATTATTCATTTCATATTTATAATCAACCCCTCAAATTTTTGTGAGCTAATCGTTAGTTTAAATATTTTGAAGTCTGTTTAAATGTTTTTTTTATTGAGTAAAGAATATATTCCATCTTGTGTAAACAATAGACAGTTATGTACAATCAACTTCATGTCATGTGATATAAATCTATCAAAGTTTTCCATTTGATTAAAACTTTAATGTTTCTAGAGTACAGTTTCAAATTAACTATAGTTTGGCAGATTAATATAACCTGACATGCAGCCACGTATACGATGAGTTGAAACCACAGAACACAGAAAGACGTTAGAAGGGCCTTGTGGGCGTGGCAGTGCAGCCACGATCCTAGACAAATGTACAGGATCGTGACTTCACCACGCGATCGCGATGGTTAGTCATTCATGAACGCGCGCGCTGTAAGTACTGTGAAACAGGCCACTAAAAGTGTTAAAAATGCCGACTTTCGCAGTTATTAATTGCAAAACAGGAAGCCCATCCTCAAGTTGGTCCAAAGGAAGGATTTCTTTCCATTATTAAGTAGAACACTTCTCAAATTTAGTATTTTTAGTCGAAGTGCGCATATTTATTACATTGCGTCGTACTAAGCTCGTAATGTAATGAATATCGCGAAATTACCGTTTTAAATAGCAACATAATAGATTACGGTAGATGGGTAGTGAAGTGCCTGGAAACATGTAATCGATTCTTGGTATGTTAGGTAGTAAAAACTAAATAAAAGTATGGACAATAAAAATAGTGGTAATAGAAAATTAATTTTATCAGAGATTAACCATATTGACTTCGTTTGGAATGCGTTTGTATATTAATTTAATAATGAGCGTGGTAATAAGTCTGTTTTTTATATTCTTAATATTGAAACAGAAAACTAGTTTTTTTTTTATTTTGAACCATTCACAACAATACTTTTTAAATCATCGGAGTCTGTTCAGGATAAGTTCCAATAGCATTTATTGTACTGATAGTATTTTTTTATTTTGTATATATTTATTTACATTATTTTGTTTGTCAATATTACTAGTTTCATTTAAGCGATGTTGCCGATCTTAACTCTTTACTTGATACGAAATCGAGTAACGTAACGTTAAAAAAACCTACTATTATTATTAATAAACAAACATATTTATATGCAAATTACGAAAGCTACAGCCGTAAGATGTAAAAAAAATCAAAATTTTTCTTAGTCTATTTAATTTCTAATAAAAAAATTACAATATATTTATTATAATAAAATGTAAACGACAAATTGCTCGAAGTATGAACAAAAAGTGACACGTCGCGGCCTCGGTTGCGATGCGCGGTCCGATGTCACGTTGAGCGCCGTCAGCAACTCGTGGCTGGCGGCTGATGCAATATATGGAAAAATGTAGGTTGGCGGAAATGCTTGTCAGCTTTATTAGTGGTATGTGGATTTGTAACACCTTCCCCCTGAAGATCAGCGATTATTTGACAGGCTTTCTGGAAAATAACGCTGATAAATTTGGCTGGCTTAAATCTTGATGAGGCTTCTTATCCTCCTTTATCTCAGCATAGATCCCTGTCTCTGGCTCCGTCGCAATCGTTGTTGCGCTTCGTTTTTTCAGGTGATGACGTAGTACAAGGCTTATACTAAGAACAATCGCACCGAATAAGATCACGTATATCGGTATAGTGGTGTGGTATATGACGTCATTCCCAGTGTCCTTTATAGTTAACGGTGATTCAAGTAATAACTCGGTGTTACTTGCGCGGAGAGTATGGAGATCTATCGAGTTGAGTTTGAGCGTCTTTGTCTGCAGGTCCTTTTGTTCCAGAGTAATGTTTGGCAGGTTCATGATCTTCAAAACTTGTCCCTTGATGCGGTCATCGATATTGGTGATGGTGAATTCCGTGGTCTGCAGGATACAACCTTTGGGGATAGTGGCCAAGTAGCTTCCTTTCATGATGTTATATTGATTTTCTGTGCAAGATGTACGTACTTTAGTTGGGCTAGGCAGGCTGATTATGTAATTTCTGTTGTCCAGTTATTCCAGGGCTCCCATCCTCAAGATAACTTTAGTTGGTTGACAAGATTGGCTCAGCTGCTGTGTAGTGATAAGGTGATGTAAGCAATCTATTTCATTCGCGTATCGGTGATTGATTTCATCTTCGCATAGATACCAGAGGCTGTACTTCGGACATTCTGTCTCTATATACATAAAATCTTTGTCGTGTATTGCTATGAAAGGATATGATGGTAATAGAACGTTATTATATTTATTAGGAATAGGGGACAATTTATAGAGTATATATGTTTTTGGGATGACAATCGGGATTCTGAACACTAAAACGAGATTTGTCTTACTGTAATAATAACCTAATTTTATCATATCTATATATTCTCTAAAACTAACATCTAAGATCTGATCTTTATTATATATTTCGTGCAAACGATTTTTCATTTCCCTAAAGGCTTCTATCTTGAATGCAGAATGATGGCTACTTTTAGCTCTTATGAAACCTAACAAATTTTCTAATTTTATTAGTTCATCTGAAATAAGTTCTATGTTGTCACCTAAGATTATAAGAAGTTGAGCTAGATGCGCATATTTAACGAGATCCATCTCATGCTCAGCATCACTATTTAAGACGTTATTAACTAAGGATTCTATTTTATTTTGATTTTCTACTAATTTTTGTATAATATTAGAGTTTTCTGTGGCCCACCGCTTGTTTAAACTAATGTGGGTTTTAAATTCGTTAACTAACATATTTTCGTTTTCTTGCAAAATCTTAATAGCGCTATCATAGTGAATAGCATCGGTATAATCAAGATTTCCCGATATACTTTTTATGATCGAACCTAATCCGTTAATGAGACCTCTCTTAACGCGATTGGGCTCAAACGATTGTAGTTGATGAGATATCCTATCGATTTTAGTTTGTAAGTATTCTATGTGAGGTTCATAAAGTGATTTTGTGCAATTCTGGTGTGAGATTACTCATTTGATTTCTTACAGCTTCAACGTTAATTCTTATATTATCTAAATCAATTAACTGAAGGAATGAATGATAATGGGCGATTACTTTGGAGGAGCCTAATTTGAACGGCACTATTCCGGGTCCATCTTCTAAGCTAGTCAACGTTATTTCTTCCGCTTCCGCCGGGTTCAGGATTAGAAGGAGAGTCCTGTAACAATCGTGCGGTATTAGGTATTCGCTTCAGACGTGATTTTGCTACGGGACCGCGTTTACGTTTAGTATAAATATGTATTGGTAGATCAGCGAGGACAGTATCACTAGTATAACGGGGTGCGGTTTTTTGTCTATTTGCTAAGGGATTACGTATAAAAATCTGTTGATTTGGTGAATATTCAATTTCTGGCTCGCGGTTTTTATTAACGTTCTCAATCAACTCGGTGCGTTTGTGCAATGACGTTTCGTTAAGTATATCATAGACCTTAAGCATTCTATCGCGATGATTTTGAATATATTGTTGTAAGGAGTTTTCAGATAAATTGATGTCTAGTGGATCTCTTGGATCTAAATGTCCTGTTATGATATCGATGGGTCTACACTTTGTGAAACTGTGTATTGTACTATTGTAAGCTAGTATCGCATAAGGCATTAGGTTCACAACCGGTTCTCCTCGTTGATTTATCTTTAAAATTCTTAAGTGTTCTAATAGGGTTTAATGCAGCCTCTCAATCATGCCGTTTTCGATAGGTGCGTATGCTAAAGTTTTATGATGTGAAATTTTGTGTAACCTGACAAATTCTAAAAATAATTGATTATTAAATTCAGGTCCTCTGTCTGTTACTACTGTCATGGGGAAACCGTGATGGGTGCTAAATTTTAATGGGGCTTGAATTACACTGATTGCTGTTGAATCTCTAAGGTAGTAAGCTTGGGCGTATTTTGAGAAAGAATCTATGATAGTGAGATATTTCTGATTTTCTACGCTAAAAGGATCAAGATGAACAATATCAAAGGGCATTGCTGGAGGTGGAACGACATTAAATCTTTGTTTTACTGGATTTCTATCATATTTAGTCTGCCCACAGATTAAACATTCGTTAATAAATTTGCTTATGGATTCTTTCATTTTCGGCCAATAATATTTATTTGATAGTGAAAGATAGCATTCATTGATACCACGATGGTTAGTTTTACCTTCGTGGTAGCTACGAATGATTTCCTGTTGTTTGAAATAATCTTTGATGTTAGGTAACTCGGTTTTTGTGAGAACGAGGTTCATTGACGAACTTTTGAAATGATTTTGTATTACAGGGATAATAGAATACATTTCTAAAGGAGGGATTATTAAAATTCCTGTTTTGAGTTTAGGACTTACATATTCTTTTACAGCATTTACAACGTCTTCTTCTAAATTGGATTTTGTTATTTGAATACTAGTTCGGGTGTGACTATCGAATGGTTTGGATACCATGGTTCGACCTTTTATTTCGCCTACCACAGTGAAAACTATCTGTTTATAAAATTTATTTAGTGGATCATCTAATATAGGTACCTCTAAGATAGGATTTTCGGCATCAGTATGGGCTGTGATAGTGCGAGATTCATCTGCTATTGAAGGAGGATGTTCTGAAGGGTTTACGACGATGGAACTTATCTCTTCGTTATTTAATTCGATTCGGGATAATGCATCAGCATTGGTGTTATATTTTCCTTGTTTGTAAACGACTGTAAAGTCAAATTCGCTTAACTTGAGACGCCATCGGGTTAATCGTGAATTGGGCTCTTTAAGGGACATAACCCATTGAAGAGGTCTGTGATCAGTTAAGATTTTGAATTTTCTCCCAAAGAGGTAAGGACGAAAATATTTGGTGGCCCATACTATCGCTAATAGTTCTTTTTCTATAGTACTATAGTTAATCTCGCTACTATTCAATGTTCTTGAGGCGTACGCAATGGGCTTATCGGTACCTACAGGGCCTTGAGAGGGAACAGCGCCAATGGCTAAATTACTGGCATCAGTGGTAAGAATGAAATCTTTTGTAAAATCTGGATACTGAAGGATAGGGTCATTGACCAGAAGGGTCGTACATTTTTCAAAACAATCAGTATAATTCTGATCTAGTGTAATTTTTGATCCCTTTTTAAGGCATTGTGTCATGGGCTTCGTTATACGCGCAAAATCTGGAATAAATTTTCTATAGTATCCTAAAAGTCCGAGAAATCTTTTTATCTCCGTCGCGGTTTTCGGTAACGGATAATTTTGGATTGCTGATATTTTGTCTGGGTTTGGCTTAATGCCATCTTTACTGATGATGTGCCCAAGATACGCGGTTTCCAGTTTTAAACACTCAGATTTATCCATCTGGATTTTAAAATTGGATTCTCGTAATCTCTGTAAAACTTTTTGAAGGTTGACCATGTGCTCTTGCAATGAGGTGCTAAATACGATAATATCGTCTAAGTATACAAGACAAACGGTATTTTGAAGGTCTCTAAGTACATTGTCCATTACTCTTTGGAATGTAGATGGACTATTCTTTAATCCCATGGGCATCCTTAAAAATTCAAAGTGCCCATGTTCTACGTTAAATGCTGTTTTGGGAACATCAGCAGGGTTCATTTCCACTTGGTGAAACCCACTAGCTAGATCAAGTGTGGTGAAATAGTGACAGTTGCCTAATTTGTCCAAAACATCAGCAATATTTGGTATAGGGTATTTGTCGTCTAAAGTTTTTTCATTTAATTTTCGGAAATCTATAACGATGCGCCATTTGACTTTACCTGAGGCGTCAGCCTTTTTGGGCACAACCCAAATGGGTGAGCTCCAAGCCGATTCGGAGGGTTGGATTATCCCTTGCTTTAACATGTTATTAATTTGGTCTTGGACTTCCTGTCTATGCACAAACGGATACCGGTAACTCTTTGTATAAACAGGGATTTCATCGGTCGTTTTAATAGAGTGCTTTATTTTATTTGTGAAAGTAAGTGTTTCATTTTCTAAGTAAAACACGTCAGCGTATTGAGAGCAAAGAGATTCAAGATTACGGCGTTCTTCTTCGTTCAAATGATTAGTTCGTAGTTTTGACAAAACCTCTTTTACACGACTGGGCAATTGCTTATATGGAGCGTTTTCGATATAAGTGTCGGCCTGAACAGGTCGATCCATGGAGAAAATAACGTCGTTACGAGTGTGATTATGAATCTCTATGATACCGCGATTATCTTTAATAGTTGTTAGGCATTCTGCAATGTGCACAATTTGATATTATCTGTTCGTTAATGAAAGCATCTCCATCGTGGATATTAATCGGAACCCTAACTAATTTTGAAGATCCTGCAGGGATAATATCCTCGTACAGGTTCGCGTTACGGGAGTCGTAAACCTTTATAATGTTTGATGCAAATTTAGTGTGTAATACTTTATTCTTAAAATCAATTGTAGCTTCCCATTTGTCTAACAAGTCCGATCCAATCAAACCATCGAAATATTCATGAAATTTGTACACGAATAAAGTTATATCGCTATTATCATTTAGTTCTGAAAAACACGGTACTGTAATAGAATAATCACTACGAGTTACAGCGTGTACGTTGCACACTTCAAAAGGGTTAAAATCGAGGGGTATATCGTTAAAATGTGTTTGAACGGCTACGGGGTTTAAGAAAGATTGGTTCGCACCAGTATCAATGAGAAGTTTAAGTGGTGGATTTTTAATTTCTATGTACGGAAGCTGGCGTTGGGTCTGAAGATTTAGCTCTATTTTTGCTTGTCTAACTTGGAAGCCATTTGAAAATCCTGATTATTATTATTTGTACTTGCAACTGCTGACAATTGAGACTGCTCTTCGTTATTATTTTCTAAAGTTAGTTGAGGATACTGGTCGTAGTATTGAGGATTGTTATCTGTATGGTCATATTCAGAATAACCACACGGATCATTAATATTATAATAATCTGAATAGTAATCATCATTAGGATAATCATACGTCACGCAGTCATTAAAATGCATTTCCCGCGTTTTAAAGTAATTGCTGGGTGGAGGATTGCCTGACTTAATCCAATCATGAGCATTGTTACCGAAAGGATTTGGACGGAACGGCTTTGATACAAAATGGCCAACCCCACTCATAGGGCGTGGTTGTTGAGATGCATTAACTTGCGGTAACGGATTACGTGGTGGCATTCTAAATGCGTTATTCGGGTTATAGTTTGGAGGTGGAGCACGGAACATTTGTTGGGTTCTAGAGGGCCCTGCTTGGTGGAACTGACCAAAATTTTGTCTAATTTGTGGGGGAGCTGGTTGCATAAATTGGTGTGGAACCGGAGGCATAAATTGATGCTTTGTTAGACCTGGCATATTAAAGTTATAAAGCTTAGGTTGTTGCATATTAAAATTTGGCATTAGTTTCGGCGGGTTATTTTGTGGTTGAGCTTGCCACTTTTTATCTGGTAAATGTTCATTGCGCTGCTGTAAATACATGGTATTAAGTTCACTCTAATGCTTTTTCGATCGTTTCGGGGCGCATACAGCGTATACGAGATCCTAAGGGGTCCTTCAAACCACGTAAGTAAGCTTGGAGGGTTAATTTCTTATATAAATCGCGTTTAGCGTTAATTGTAGTTTGAAGGGTTTCATGTAGAGACACGTACGTCATTATCGTACTGAACAAATTTTGGCAACGCTCATAAAATTCTTGAGCGGAGCCAGAACCCTGAGTAAATAAGGCCAAATCATTGTAAAGAGCGGTCTCATCACGCTGGTCCGAAAAGTTATTAACTAACGCGGCGCGAATACTACTCCATTCGTTTGAGATACCGTTCGTGTTTATAAAACGAACGGCTGGTCCTGTTACTTTATTAAGAATACCGTTAATAAGAGCAAGTGTATGCAATGGGTTGGGTGGCTGATTATCAATAAATTCAGTAACTAGTTGATCGCATAATTGTACAAAACGTGTAAGAATATTTGGATTCCCGTCAAAGTCAGGAACAAGGCGGAGTGCCTTATAGATACAATCAAGATCCGTCATTTTTACAATCCCGGGATCAGAACTAGAACTATCTAAACTAATATTTAAACTTAAATCTCTAGTAGAATCAAAATGTTCCAGTCTGGTAAGATTAAACATTCACAATTTATCTAACAAAATAACTAATCTAGTAATCCCGGATTGCCTAGGATCGGTAATCGTGGATAAAAAAAAAGGACTTATTAGTAAGGAAAGCAAGACACTAAAAGATTTAAATGTACTTACATAAGCAGCATCTCGGCCTCTTTTACGGTATCGATTTCTGGATACTCCTGGCTGCAGCTCTGCGTGTAGATTCGGATACTCTGCCAGTGGAGCTTAGGAGCCCCCGGGTTTACGCGAACGCGAATTTTGGTTTTTTACGATAACGTGATTCGCGAACCGGCCCGCGAGTATCCTACCGACTGCGCCAATTACGAAAGCTACAGCCGTAAGATGTAAAAAAAACCAAAATTTTTCTTAGTCTATTTAATTTCTAATAAAAAAATTACAATATATTTATTATAATAAAATGTAAACGACAAATTGCTCGAAGTATGAACAAAAAGTGACGCGTCGCGGCCTCGGTTGCGATGCGCGGCCCGATGTCACGTTGAGCGCCGTCAGCAACTCGTGGCTGGCGGCTGATGCAATATATGGAAAAATGTAGGTTGGCGGAAATGCTTGTCACCTTTATTAGTGGTATGTGGATATGTAACATGCATATATTTAAGCACGACTAGTACCGATGCAATGTTAGTTCATTAGTAATTTAAATATTTCTTATTGAATCAACCAACTAATTAAGAATTTATATCTAAAGAAAAAAGATAATGTCTCATTTAATTAATACAATTCAATGTATATCCAATATAATATAAAGAAATCATTAATCTAGTATCCTTTCAATTGATCGACTTGTTGTTTTTCAATATCGATAGTAAATAACTTTATGTCAATCACTAGTGTGATATGTCAAATTAAAATGGCGTATACACGTTTATTGCGCACTATAGATGTCTGTTATGGTTGAGCGTGATTGGTTATAGTTATATTGGAGCGTTCTGATTGGCATGTTTAAAATACAAGTGTGTGCATATCTTTTGTATAATTGGTCTAATTATTCGTCTGATGTACGGCGGACTAAAAGTGGGGCAAGACTGGCTACATCGGTTTTCGTACAAAGGATGCATGATCGCCTTTCTTACCTTTTTTCCGTGTTCTGTGGTTGAAACAAATACAGTCTCGTTTGTTAATATTCTATTACTTCTCTCCCAGAAAGCTAAGATAAGCGATGACTTTAAATGAGTCATCATTTTATTCCAATAACTAACATTTACCAATTATCATTGGTAAATCGTAGTATTTCCTTAACTCTGTTGGCAAAAGCCCGAAATATTTTCTCTTTTTTATATAATTTAGATATTTACTAACACATACTAAATCTGGTAAATCTTAGGAGATGCTGGGAAATCTTATGATTTACCAAACTTCGGTCTTTTACAGTAAAATATGCATAAAATGTTTGCTCCAGAATAAATATATAGTTAATATACTTTAATGATTTTAATACTTTCTTTATATTTTTAGTTTATTACAAAACCCTTCTTCTTTAATGCTAACGTTGCATCGATTCCGTACGCTTCAAGGTTCGCTGACTATACAGGAGAATGTCTGGTTTCAGGATACGGAAGACTGTCGTCAGCATTTTCAAGCAAAAAGGTGCAAATATTTACATCAGCTGATTGAAACACTTGATTGAATCATCATCATCATCAGCCTATTAATGGGGGGAGATTCTCCCCAATGCTGGGGCTTTAGCCTTCCCTATAGATGGAATCGACTCAAATCGAATAGGGAAAATACTTCGTGCGGATTGGTGGGTATTAACGACTGCAGATGCAGCCGGAAACAACAACCTAACGCGTTTTCCGAAGCACGGGAGAGCTCGAGATAATAAATTTTCGGTCACCCATCCTATGACTGGTCCTTGCGAAAGTTACTTAACAACCGTATCGCAAACCGAGCGTGCTAATTACTTCATTTTTACATGTCATTTATTAAAATTGAACTTAATGTCTTGTCACCCAAACAATAACTTAAATTCTAATTTACTGCTTTTCAGGTACGATCCGAAAGGTTAATGTTGGCAAATCTGGCAGTTTATCCAGCCTACTATTGCAGTAAAAGACACAGAAAAAACATGAGACACTTCATATGTACTTCGAGTCAAATATCCGATACTGCTCAGGTTTGAAAATAATTGCCCATATAATAACTTTTCCCGATACGAACATTTTTGGATTATACGCCTTTCCCTCAAACTATTTTGATTTTAACTTTTATTATTACTATTTATTAATTGATAATTTATATTTATTGAAACAAAAATGGATTAATTAAGGATTTAAATATTTATTACTATCAAATGTTGTATACTTATACTAAGACCGTATAATGAGGGAGTGAGCACTGGAGCCTGAGATTCAGGTTTAGAATATAAACCTCATTCAGGCACAGAAGCTACTCAATTGTAACATTGAGTTTAAACATATGTATAAAATTTTTTTTTGAAAATTAAATATTATTATTATTAAAAAAATATATTATTATTCCCACACCAATAGTACTATCCATATCAATCTTTAAACCTTAATATTAACAATTTTTTGTCGCCTCTCGCTCACTCAATCACTCGCCATTATTTTACGTTTAATATATTGCCGTACTTCTACGTGATCACGTAGAAGTGATCATAACAAAAAAACATAGAAAATAAAAAATAGCGTACAAAAAGAAGGTTGTAGATAGCATATATGTAACCTTCTTGAAAAAAAAATAACAATAACTAAAATAAATATATATGATTATAGTGGTAAATGTAACATGGCACCCGAGGGCCTATTTTATTTGTCCTCGAACGGAAATTCGGAAAATTTGTACGAGTAGGACAATTATTTTCTTGCAACGGTTGTTCCAATAATTGAATCATTCCTGAAAATTAGTTTCAAAATGTCACTTTATCGGTTTGCTACTGATGCACTCACCCTGCTAAGTATTGATGAATATTTCTTCTGATGGAAATTACTACGATGGTGTTTTGTGAAAAGTTAGTGTTCCGGGAATTGAGCCAGGACCTTAGGAATGGCGATCCGGCGTGCGAACCACTCATCTAACGACGTCCTTAGAGGAGTTGGCTTCATATTCAATTTCGTAGATCCCACCGAAGATGTTTTTGGTATTCAATATGTTAACAAGAACTTATTAATAGCCTAGAGCATCCTAGACTTAATAAACGATATGAAATTTTAAACATATATATTTTCATACATTTAAATTGGTTTCAGGGTGATTCAGGAGGTCCTTTGGTTTGTACTAAACCTAGTGATCCCCAAGATATGGGCAAAGGCGTAGTTGTTGGTATTGTGAGTGGGAGCAGACTGGGTGCCGGGTCTTTCTTCACCAGAGTATCATCTTACTACAAATATATAAACATAAATAAATCCAATAGTGTATCAATGCCATCACACTTTTATTTATTTATTACAATATATTATGGATTGTATTTATTTTGTTTGCGTTTCATTGGGTTTTTTTGCGTTGCGACTCACTTGCAATGGCTACTAAAGCTGCGTTTAGACGAGTGAAAAAGTAAAGCAGCACGCGGGCTGCATGCCATCGCACCATTGTCAATTCTTACAATAATCTCTATTGACTTTGCTGCAATATTCAAATTCTTTATAACTATCGCCATTGACGCGATCGAAGAGAAAAGGTATGGATAATGTGTACTTGTTTTGACTTCTATCAAATTCCAACTCTATTGACTTGACGACAGCATTCAACTTCTCTCGACAATTGGTGACATTGTAGCCGCCGAGCATTTAAATTATTGCGTCGTCTTAACACCGCATTCTATCTATCAGACATAATTAAAACCTACTTAATTTCAATTAGCCACTTAGCCACAAATCTAGTGCTTCATCTATTAGGCTGAAATCATAGATTTACTAATCATTCGGGGCTCATGTTAGTACATCTCTCAAGGCTTCAGTCAGTTACGCGGTAGATGGGTAAACTGTAGTTTAGGACAAAACATGTTATGCTCCTTTTTTTAAAAATCCTAGTAAATTTGGGAACTGTTAATGTAGTTGATTAACAGTTTTGAATAAAAATAAATAGGCACCTGATAATAATGCATAGCATTAGCAACAGGTGCATTTTATTAAAAGGTCTGAAGTATTGTAGTCTAAGAGATCCTGCAAAAATGTACAAGAGCTTTCTAAAGCTTGATTTTGCAATATATCGAAGCACTAATGGTAAACATTACTCAGTACCTAGTGCGGAAGTCAGGTGCTGGAACACCTGTAGGCGGCGGGGTAATGTAAAGTACGAAAAATCGTAACATATATTAATAATGCTCTTAAATAGTTTAAAATAGTGAAAATCTAATTCTTGATTAAAAAGGGGGACTAAACTGCAGCGATTACACAATTGTGAAAGTTTCGCAATAGTTTAAAGTTAATTTATTAGTAATAAGTTCATAAAAAAATACTCGAGACTTTCATTTAATGAAAAAAAAACATTATTCAGCAACCGCTAGAAGTTGTGCCACCTGGTGTTCCAGCGTCTAACTTTAGCGATGGGTACTGAGTAATGTATTACTTACTACTCCAACATACTGAAATATCAAGCTTCAGAAAGCTCTTGTACAGTTTTGTCACGAGTTCTTCCTATAAATTCCACAAAAAAGCACAAAGTTACTTCTTTGTTTGGATCATAGACAACCCTATATTTAATTAACGCTTTATCAATTAGTTCATCAATGACTTTAAATGCGAAGATAAGCCATTAATAAAAGTAGAAGAAGAAGTTATTTTTCTTGATGTTTTATCTATTACCTCATAATTCAAAATTGACATATTTTTATTATTGTTTCTTTACGTGTAATGACCACAAACGTGACATTGACGGGATTGTGTAAACAATATTTTTATGTCAAGGTCAATAGAACAATGCAATTACTCTTTGGGACAATGTCTATCATTACATCTACAATAGAATGTAAAAAAAATCTAAGCTAAATATTTTGTTCGCCTAATAAAAGAGAAATGCCATCTCCTAGTTATGTACGTTTATATTTAATTGTCATACACTTATTAGTTGAAGAATCATGCTCATCTCATATTCTTGTTCAGCCAGTAAAGGTAAACGAAACATATTTAATGCCACGTGTAGTAAGTGGGTTTCCTGCAAAGCTGGGCGACGTACCTTATCAAGTAAGATTTATATTTATTTTAAGTATATAAACTTATGTAATTCTTACTGTACAGAGCAAATCCGTTAAGGTAAGCAATGACTTTAAGCGTAGTTAAATTGTGCGTCTGACAGACTGGCCAGGCAGATACATATAAAACCGGCTAAATGCAAATCTTTTCGACTCATTGAACTGACATGGTTCTACCGTTTTAACATGTCAGTTGCAACACATATCTTCATAATCCAATATCTGTGGTGACACTAAAGACCACAACAAGTAGAGACACAGTGCCAGAGCACCGTTATCAAGAACAACGGTGTAATCGTGAGACCATGATCGCTCTGTCAAGAGAGGCTAAGAAGGAGGACGATATTTATCCTCATCAGCCCTTTTACACACCCACTGCAAGAGATCAAACGCAGAAAAGCCATGACCAAAGATGCAATTTTATATCTGTAGAACAACTGGAAAAACAGGGGAACAAGCTTGAACACAAAAACACGTTGAGTTTAGTCTTAAAGTAGAAACTTGGACAATTCGAAAAAGAGAGAGAGACAGAGAATAACTGCATTCGAAATGAGGTGCTGGAGATGTATGCCACCGTGGACAGCCGAACCCACAAATGTATCTATTCTCTCCCAACTTGGCATTACATTCCGACTGTCGAGCTTGTCCGACTATCGAACGAATACTTCTTATTTCAGCCACATAATGCGAAGAGGAGATAATAGCTTTGAAAAACTGGTCATCGTTTTAGATACCAAAATAACTAACGAATCAGTCACACCAACACGATGGACTGACCAGGTGAAAGGAGATAGATCTCTACCCTTGTTCTGCAAGGTGGTGGGGGCCACTTCCGACCGGAACAGATGGAGGAGAATAGTTTGTTTGATGAGTTCCAGTGACCAGGTTCCTCAGCAATGAGGGACTGACTAGAGCGACCAAGGGCTCAGGCCTCTCTTATGGATGGTTCAACAGTATGAACCATGACCCTTCACGCTGGCCCAATGCGAATAGGAGTATATTAAGGACTGCAAATGCAGCCAGGACCACCGGCTTAACGTGCAATCCGAAGCACAGAATAGCTCGAGATAATAATTTTTTGGTGACCCATCCCGTGACCGACCCCTATGAAAGTTGCTTAACAACAACAATGGCGGGCGGCGCTCATCCACTACGTCACCAAGTTACTCAGAAAATATAACCCTAAGAGAATTCATAAAAAAATAATTGACTTTCAGATAGGCTTCAAATCTTCAAAATCGAGCGTACGGAAAACTTACAGGACGTTTTGCGGTGGAGTAATTATTGCGCCAAACAATATATTGTCAGCTGCACATTGCTTTAAAATAAGTCGGACACTACAGACAGACAGTTCCAATAAATCTGTGTAAGTATTTTGTTTCAAAATTTTTCTTTCCTTACTCATTTAATTTTTACAAATAAATAAAATTGGAATGTATATACATATACACGGTACATTAGCAAAATATTTTTTATTATTTTTTTCTTTGTGCGTGTGTGTGTGTGCTGATCACACTATACACAGAAAAATCTATGCCGATTTAGAAAGTTTTATTCTCAGTGTCGTCCCTGAAAACCTGTTGACCAGAATATATGCAGTAGCTGGAAGCCTCAGAAATATACAGGTATTTCGTGCATACAATACTATACAAAATGGTCTATTGAGGGTGCTGATCCGGCTCGAAGGACCAAACTGTAGACGATGTTGTATAACCGTGGATGATGGTGAAAAACAAAGACGGATTTCTTCTATAGACGATTTATTGTATTTCTTCTTACTGGCTACTTGTTACTGCTTGACTATACTGCTTGACTGACTTGACTTGACTACTTGCTGAACTGCTTGACTGACTACAATATTTACAAATTTGGCCCTACCCTTATTCTAAACTTAACATCTAACTTAGATACTAGTGACGCGCGGCGGCCGACCAATCACAGCGCGTTTTACGCCCGCGCGCCGGGTGGGGGAATCGCCCCCACCGTGCGGACGGCGCCTACGCAGCCAATGGGCTCCCTGATAATTCCGCTAATGTAGGCGCTGTGATTGGTCGTTCGATCTGTACATTTTTCGGCACGTGGCTGTCTTCAACAGTCTCCCCCCGGCGAAGGATCTCCGCAGCCTCCTCCGGTTGGCAGCCCCGTGCCCGTCGCGCAGCGCGTCCTCTCTCATCGTTCCGTGGAGAGTGCAGGTTCGACGACGATCAGCTTCGATGTCGGCCGCCGAAATGTTCCTCCTCTTGTCGTTATCTCCACGTTCCGAATCACGCCGTCAGGTCCAGGGTAGGTATTGGCTACGATGCCGCGTGGCCACGTGTTTCGAGGCAGAGCGTGGTCGGCTATGATAACCACGTCTCCGGTCCGTACTTCGCTGCTTCGTGGACGTTGTGGGTCGCGGCGTGGTACGAGGGTCGGTAGGTACTCTCGTAGCCAGCGTTTCCAGAAGGCGTCGGCTAGTGCTTGCGTCGCCCTCCAAGTCCTGCGGTCGCCCTCTTCACATGGCCCGGTGTATGGAAGGCCGGTCGATGACCCCAACAAGAAGTGGTTTGGGGTTAGCGCCTCCGGATCGCTTGGGTCTACGGAGACATGCGTCAGTGGTCGCGAATTGACAGCATGTTCCGCCTCGGCCAGTAGAGTGTGCAGGACCTCCTCTTTCGGTGCTCGTTCGTTTAATGTGGCGTTGAGCGCGGTTTTCACGGAGCGAACCATGCGTTCCCAGGCTCCGCCTTGGTTAGGTGCTCCCGGCGCGATGAATTTCCATGTGGCATCGTAGTTCATCGCCTCTCTCTTCAGCTCGGGAAGCCACTCGGTGTACGCCTTCTTGAGCTCGGTGTCAGCCCCTCGGAAGTTAGTGCCGTTGTCACTATATATTACGGCGGGCCATCCTCGTCGTGCTGCCATTCTTCGCAGCGCCATGATTGCGGAGTCAGTGGTGAGTGATGCCACCAGCTCCAGGTGCACGGCGCGTATCGTCAGACAGGTGAATAACGCCACCCATCTTTTCTCTCTTCGTCTTCCAATTTTGATGGTGACTGGCCCGAAGTAATCTATCCCACAATGACTAAAGGGACGTCTGAAGGGCTGTAAACGTTCTGCGGGCAGATCCCCCGTCGGCGGGCTCCTTGGCTTCGATCTTCGTAGTCGACACATAAGGCAGCCTGCTGCGACTTTCTTAACTGTTGGTCGCAGCCGCAGGATCCAGTACTGCTGCCTGACGTCGTTGACCACTCGCTCGTTGTTGCAGTGTCCCGCTCGTCTGTGCTCTCGATCAATAATTTTCTTCGCGAGTTCGTGGCGTCCGTCCAATAATACCGGCTTCTTCGCTGTTTCCGGTACGTCCGCCTTGTTAATGCGTCCGTTTAGTTTCACAAGCCCGTCCTCCCAAGTGAGGTCGTAACGGTGCAGAGGGCTCGTTCGTGCTACGGGGACTCCTTTCTTCAGGCACTCGATTTCTTGGCTGAAGGAGTCTTGTTGCGCCTGCTGCAGCCATAAATTTGTCGCTCGGTTGAAATGTTCGCGGCTGAGTGTCTTCGTTCTGTCGCGACATCTTTCCACGAAGAGTAGCGCTTGCGCTGTTGCGCCGATCAGTCGCTCGAACGTCGAGAATCGTTCTATCTCCGGTAACGCCGCGTTTCTCTCTGTTGTGTGCGCGATGACGTGTGTTATTTCCGTCGTTTCGTCATCTTCTCGATCCGTTGGTGGCTTCGGCCATTCCGATCTTGGTAATTTCAAGAAGGATGGTCCCGTGAACCACAGGTCGTTTTCGTTGGCTGGCGTATAACCGGCGCGTGTGGCGACGTCGGCTACGTTCAGATGCGTCGGTATCCATCGCCAGTCTTGCGGTCTGGATGACTCAGTTATTTCTCCCAGACGGTGTGCGACGAATGGAGTGTAGCGCTTGCTTCCATTCCGCAGCCAATGAAGCACCGTCTGAGAGTCGCTCCAGTACACGGTGTCGTCGACGTTGACACGGTGTTCTTCTCTGATTGCTTTCGCTAGTCGCGTTCCGATGAGGGCCGCTTGAAGTTCCAGGCGCGGTACGGTTTGGGTCTTCAAGGGCGCGACCTTAGCTCTAGCCGCTATCAGAACTGTCTCGATAACATGGCCGGGTCCGTAGTGCAACCTCCAATACGCCGCCGTTGCGTAGGCTTCTTCGCTGGCGTCGCAGAATACATGAAGCTCACGGCGACGCACTTCTCTCCCCCCGTTGTAACTACGGGGTAGCCGTAGTTGGTCGATTGCTGGCAGGCTTGTCAACCATGCATCGAAGTCCTCGCTCAAGTCGGATGGTAGAGGGTCGTCCCAGCCGGTCTTGAGGCGCCATAGTTTTTGAAGAGTTATCTTCGCTGTGATTGTGAAGCAGCTGAGCAGTCCGAGCGGATCGTATATGCTCATCACCGTCGATAATGCTTCTCTTTTCGTCGGCGGGCGTTGTCGAGACTTCACTGGCAGTGGGACTCTAGGCAGGGCGGTGTTGAAGCCCAGCCGATCGGTATTTGCATCCCAAAGCAGGCCCAATGTCTTCTCTGTGTCTCCAAACGTCGTCGTCCCGCTTTTGGCTCTACTATCCGGGTTCACGGCTTGTAGTAGCTTCCTATTGTTACTGTTCCATCCCCTCAGGTGGAATCCAGCCTTCTGGTGCACTGCGTCGACTTGGGTGATGACTTCGTGGGCCTCTCTCGGATCATTGAAGCTGTCGACGAAGTCATCCATGTAGTGCGCTTCGGTGATTGCGCGCAGTGCTGCAGGGTGCGTCTCAGCATGCTGTCTCGCGTTGTGGTCCCTCACGCTGTGTGCGAGGAACGGTGAGCTCGATGCGCCGAAGATCATCGATGTCATCTTCAGCTTGCGCGGTGGTTCATTCTGCCTGCAGTCGCGCCACAGGAACATCTGTGCGGGTTGGTCCTCGCGGCGTATCTTGATCCGCAGGAACATTTCCTCGATGTCAGCTGTCACCGCGTATGCGCCCTCTCGGAACCGGAATAAAATGGTCTGCAGCGATCGTAGCAGATCCGGCCCTTCGAGTAGGTGATCGTTCAGGCTGACACCTCGAATTCTTGCTGCTGCGTCGAAAACCAGTCGCAGCTTCCCGGGCTTATTGGGATTCTTGACGGCGAAATGCGGCAGGTACCATGCGACGGGGCTGGCGTCCTCGGAGCCGTCGCAGGGTTCGGCGTATCCCTTTTTCTACGAGGTTGTCGATCCTCCGCTGGTATTCTTCCATGTCGCGTGGATCTTTCTTCAGCTTGTTCTCCAGATTTGTGAGCCGGCGGAGTGCTGAGTCGTAACTCCGTGGCAGTTTGGCGTCGTCGTTTCGCCAAGGCAGGCCCACTTCGTATCTGCCGTCCTTGTGCTTCACGGTGCGTTCGAACGTGGAGACGGCACGCTTGTCCTCTTCGCGGACGTGTGATGCGTCGAGCGACACTCCGAGTGAGTCGATCCGGAAGTGTCTCGACACGAGTTCCTCGAGTCGGTCGTCTGATGCTTCGGTCGTGACGACATGTAGGATATCCTCGGTGCGGCGAAGCGATCTCGATGGCGCCGTCCCGTGGATTACCCATCCGAGTTCGGTTTTGGAGGCAGCTGGTTCCTTGGTTTTTCCTGACCGTAGCTCACGGGTCACTATGAGCTCCCAGTTGTCCGTCCCGATCAAAATGCGAGGCTTCGCATTCTTGTATACGACTTCTCGCTCGTCGAGATCTCTCAGGTGTCGTAGCTTCATCGCCTCCGCCGGTATCGATTGCGGCGTGAGGTCCAGGCCCACCATGGTGCGAGCGTTGATTTTGAAGATCTGGTCACTGCGCGCTCCTTTTATTCCAATCTTCACTCGACGGCTCTGCACGTGACTTTGCTTCTTGTTTATTCCTCGGACGTTGAGCTGTGCGGTCGGTCCGTCGGCGCCGATCTGTCGCGCCAGGTCGTCGTCTAATAAGGTGACCGTCGAGCCTTCGTCGAAGAGCGCGTAGGTGTCGCAGCTCCCACGTTGGCCCGTGATTGTCACGGGGCAAATCTTCAATTTGACGGCGCGGCTTGTCGTCGTGGCAGCCGTCGTCGTTTCGGTGGTGGCTGGTTCCGTTGCGGCCGCGTTTGAGTCGGTCGCGCTCGTAGCCACGTCGTTCGTCGTTCCACGCTCATCTGCGTGCAACAGTCGGTGATGCGGTCGCTTGCATCCGTTGATTCCGCAGAGCTTCTGTCGGCAGTTCAATCGACGGTGTCGGCCCACGATGCATTTGAAGCAGAGCCCCTCCTTCTTCACCAGCTCCCATCGGTCATCATACGTTAGCTGCTTGAACTTTGGGCAGCTAGGTAGTGTGTGGGCTTCCTGGCACGAAAGGCATCTGCGCTGCGGTGCTTCTTCGGTGGCGACGTACACCGTCTTCTTCTTAGCCTCCGGTCTGGGGGCGGGGCGAGGCGTTTCACGTGTTCGTTGCGATGTGGAGGGTGCGGTGAGGTTCGATACATAGTTGTATCGCATGCAGCGGTCAGCTTCCTTCATCAGGAACGATGAAAGTTTGAGTAGATCGGCGTTCGGGCCCGGCTGTGACTCGGCGAAGTTGCACCAACTCGATACAAGGTAGCTCGGCATCTTGTCCAAGACTTCCCGGGTCAGCAGTGGGTTAAGTAGGTACTCTGGCTGCACGTTCCTCAGGACGGCCACGACGTTCTGTAGCTTCACCGCAAACATGTTAAGATCGTTCGCGGTAGGTCCAATCTTCGGCAGCTTCCGTAGATCGGCGAAAGCCATGTCCACTAGTCTTTCTGGCCTTCCGTAGCATTGCTCCAGTGTTCGCATGATCTCGTCGGGGTGCGTCGCGGTGCTCAACAATGATGCGACGTTTTCCCGAGCTTCTCCACGTAGGCAGTTTCTTAGTCTTGCCATATTCTCTGTAGGTGTGAATTCGTACAGCCGCGTTGTTTCTCGCATCGCAGTCGCGAACTGTAGCCATTCCAGCGGTGAACCAGAGAATATCGGTAGATCCGATGCTTGACGCGGCGGCGGTCGTGACTTCACGAGGGTTTCGAGGACAGAGGCGAGTTGATCGATGCCTCTGCCTCGCGATGACGACCGTCTTCGTTCTTCCCTATCTGGGCGTCGCGTGTCGCGTTCAGGTGGCGGTTCAGCCACGGCGGTCCTTGAGAGCTCCCCCCGTTGTTGGTCGACGTTCGCGTCGTCGAGCCACTCGAACACTCGATCTTGCAATTTATTTGCCGGTTCTTCAGCTTCGGGTTCGCTCTCTGCTCCGTCTAGCGTTTCTAACTCGATATTGAGCGTCTTTTTTATGAGGTTCGCTTCAATTTCGAGTTCTCGGCGTCTTATGGCAGCCAGTCGTTCTTCTGCTTCGATGCGTAGCTTCCGGCGTGCCGCGTTGCTCGCTGCCGAGCGGGTCGAACGCGCGACGTGCACTCTCCTCGCCGGTTGCACCGATGACGTCATCGCAGATGTCGTTATGCCAGTAGTCGCCGCTGTGTCCATTGGGTGTGCTGCGCGTTCGTCCGCTCCGCTCGGCGGCTGCGTAGTCACTGCCAAGGCGACGCGTGCTCCGGCAACGTCTGCCCCAGCGCGGTTCGCGTTAGGCGCTAGTTGCGAGACTTGCGGTGCGGTGCGTAGGCTCTCCCCGGCGTTACCCGTCTCGAGGCGTCCTCGTACGGTCGGTGTACTTGAGGGCGATCTCGGCGGCTGGTCGAAGACACGACGTTGGTTTTCTTCGTCTTGGCTTCTTGTAAGCACCATCTTGATTCACTGTTGGCTGGATCTCGGAGGTTCTATACGTGTTTAGATCCGGCTCGAAGGACCAAAACTATTGAGGGTGCTGATCCGGCTCGAAGGACCAAACTGTAGACGATGTTGTATAACCGTGGATGATGGTGAAAACAAAGACGGATTTCTTCTATAGACGATTTATTGTATTTTCTTCTTACTGGCTACTTGTTACTGCTTGACTATACTGCTTGACTGACTTGACTTGACTACTTGCTGAACTGCTTGACTGACTACAATATTTACAAATTTGGCCCTACCCTTATTCTAAACTTAACATCTAACTTAGATACTAGTGACGCGCGGCGGCCGACCAATCACAGCGCGTTTTACGCCCGCGCGCCGGGTGGGGGAATCGCCCCCACCGTGCGGACGGCGCCTACGCAGCCAATGGGCTCCCTGATAATTCAGCTAATGTAGGCGCTGTGATTGGTCGTTCGATCTGTACATTTTTCGGCACGTGGCTGTCTTCAACAGGTCAATGGCGTCGATTGAAAAAAGCTATATATCCTGCAAATTACAAGTTTCCAAGCAACGATATCTCCATCGTGGTATCTGTTTTATTATTTTAAATGATATATTTTTTTTATTTATTATTAACTTCACAATTATAGAAAGAGAGCTCGTGACAAAAATATGTATGAGCTTTCTAAAGCTTGATATTTCCATATGTTGAAGTACTAAGGAGGCACTATAAATCAGGCACTGGAACACCTGGTGGCAGCGGCGCGAAATTAACTTCTAGCGATTCTGAATATATCTGTACTTTAAAATTAAAGTCTTGAGTATTTTCTTAATTTTCAACCAACACGAAACTCTTCTTAAAATACAAAAACGGAGATCTGATGAGACGCCGTGTTTCACAATTGTGCATTCTGAGCAGTTAATATCTAGTTGCATAAATGTCTATTTAAATTTTCATTAGTTTAAAGCGTTACCGATACAATATTCCCTATTTAGTACATTCATTAGAGCTAAGTCATCATTAGTGGATGTTTGTGCAACAGGGTATAAGTCTGATTTCATCTTTAAGAATAAGTTTTCACTGATTTCAAGTTATTAAAAAGTATCTTCAATATGCGTTATGATTTTTGTACTTTACATTTTTTCCATCGTGACCAGGTGTTCCAGCACCTTACCTCCGCTCTAGGCACTGAGTGATGTATTTGCATATTTTGCATATTTTTGTAACAACCTCTTATACTAGAGGTATGTATATACGTGACTACGCGACGGATCATCCTCCGAATGTGTAAGATTGAATGTCATATCACATTATTGTTTTATTGGTCAATGATATGGGCCCACATAGATCACTTGTTCTGCGTGCTGGTCACGTCCACAGGCGTAGTGGCTAGGTAGGGTAGTGATCACCCATTCTATGACCGCGAAAGTTACTTAATCTCGGCAATGCATCCGCATGCACTGACCAATTAGGTATCATCATCAGCCCTGTTACGTCCCCACCGCAGCGGCTCAGGCCTTCCTTATGGATAGTTAAGGAGGACTGCATATGCAGCCGAGACTAACGGCTTAATGTGCCTTCCGAAGCACTTTATTCCGAAAAATTTTTCGGTCACCCATCCCGTGACCGACCTTTGCGAAAGTTGCTTAACAACAATAATCGCGGGCCGCGGCGCTTATCTACTACGCCACCGAGCTACTCTACTGAGCTATATCATACTGATTTTTATAAACTTTTAATTTTGGAATTATCTTTGTAAAACAGCTGTACCAGAGTGTCAGCCTTCTCCAAGTATATAAAGGAAAATAAGGCTAATACTATTTTAATTATCTTTGTAAAACATATGATAATTAAAAGTTCTATCAAAAACGTTTTTTTAGTTTACTAAGGAACCATTTGACTTCAATAACATTGTCTCGGCGATTCCATACGCATCAAGATATAAAGACTACAAGGGGGAATGTTTGGCATCAGGATACGGAAGACTTAATTACGCATTTTCAAAGAAAAAGGTGACGACAATAGAGTATATAAAGTAAGATCAGTTTTATAGAAAAATATTGCTTGGTCGTTTTACCAGACAATTCTTTTGAATTTCCATTTTGATGCATCTGTTATTATAGTTCTTCAAAAATAATGACTCTTTTTTTTTAATTTTCAATAGTCATTTTCTGTGAAAAATTATAAAAATACCTTTCTGTGTATTTAAACAATGCACAAATTACCATTGACAATGAAAGCAGCAAAAAACAAGTACTGATACACTTGCTTTTTATTTTAATAAAAATAATAAAACGAACAAAATTTAACAAAATGTACAAATCAACCGTTTCTAACTTTGAAAAAAAAAGTATGTAGGCATCATGACAAGGTTACTTACTATTGGTCGATAGATGTCAGATATAGCTTATTAAAATGACCATACCCTTATCTTAAAGATTAAAGAAGACACGGTTGATTTGGAAATTAACAAATTTAATTTTATCCTATATTTTTTTTCTCGATTTTTAGTTACAATGCTATACGCTGATGTTAGCAAATTTAGCAATAATGCCGACTTATTGGTGCAGCAAGAAACATCGTAAGGACATGAGACGTTTTATATGCACTTCGGATAAAGTTACTGACGTTGGAAAGGTGAGAAAATTTCTAATATTTGACTATTGTGATAAAATTTAAACAAAGGACCCTTTTAAATCTTTTTAAAGAGAAAGGAATATAAATCCCTTATTGCAGAATAGTGTCTTAACTCGTTTGATGTGTTTTTAACCCATAAAGTATATAAATTACAATATTAGAATTATTTGGGAATAGATTTGGACAATCCTCTATGTTCCAAATCTTATTTAGCATAACACACTTGGCATCTGCTTTAGAATAACATTGATAAAAAAGACATACGAATTTACAATGACATATATAACTATGGTGGTAGAATTTTATGCCATTCGCTAAGTAGGTTCTGTATAAGTTACATTCACATTATGTCATGAAAAGTTCTGCCAATAAAAAGAGGCCTTTACAATAGGTATGATTATTTTGTTTGTCCGTCAGTTAGATTATTGAGCAATAATAAACAAATATTTTTCCATTTTGTAATCAAAAAATTACGGCGATGCATTGAATTGAAATGTCGCATGTCGTCACGCCATTGTACATTTTGTGTGACCTAGCGAACTCCCACTCCTCAACTTTAATACCTATTATCCATTTCCTTTTAATTTGAAAAACCTGACTGACCAAATAGATTTTTTTTACTCAGGCTTCGCCCGCGTATACAATATACAATATTATATTGTATACGCGCCTATACAAATTTGCACTGCCGTTTTCCCGTTTTTCCGGATAAAATATTACCAACCGCATATGATGTAGCTGCCCGTAAATGAAAAGATTATTAAAATCAGTTCAGTAGTTATAACCTATACGATGCAAACGAACAAACAATCCGATTAACTTAGATAGTTTGTACATGTACTCATCGGAATATTATTTTAGGGTGATTCCGGTGGTCCTTTAGTATGCGCTAAGACAGGAGACCCCAAAGAACGCGGTAAAGGCATAGTGGTCGGTATAGTGAGTGGAAACAAATATAACGCCGGTTCCTTCTTTACCAGAGTGTCAGCCTTCTCCAAGTATATAAAGGAAAATAAGGCTAATACTATTTTAATGTCTTCATGTACAAATTTATTTATAATAATATATTATGTATTTTATTTATTCTGTTTGTGTTTTATTGTATAGTTATATAGTTAAGAAAATATCTGAGATAATTTCTACATTTACATGACATCCTTGCATTGGCTATTAGAATAATGTAATGACTTCTAGCTACTGGATTAAGTAGCGACTTTACTGCAAACTTATTAAGTTATAATACCTGTCTACTGTTTGAGGAGAACGAATAAAATCAATCAATCATCACTTCTACAATGCCCACTGCGGATAAGCCACTCCCATGGATCTCCAAAAAATCGGTCCTGTATGCGACCACCTAACTATTCAGCCACGACTCTAGACACAGGATACGACATTTTAACTATCTTATAGCAACATTTCGTATCATTGACTACTTTGACAAGTATTTAAAAGAAAAATAGTTTATCGACATAAAATCGCTAAGTTGTCGTACACACCCCTGACTGCCAGCATCCAGCGATTTTCCATTACTTTTTACCGTTCCGCTCCATTCCACATTATGCCACTTGTTTTAACTACCCTTTTTTGGACCCAGAATGGGGCTAGTCGAATAGCAGGGGCATACCCACTAAAACCTAGCGTTCCTCTCTAAGGAGGCGATGCACGTGAACAGCCCGTAAACCACTTACCGCGCCGCTTTATAATCTGATCTAGTAACAAGAACAATGTCAAAAAGTGGTGTTGCAGAAACGCCATTATAGATAAACGTCAATCGAGTAGAGATATTAAGTATACTTCCATCTATACATCGCTTATTTTTTACTTAACATGCATATTGGTAAAATACACCATTCGATAACAAATTTCAAGCTGCATCTACCGATAGAATCCATTTAGTTTTTGTAAAAATTATCAATTAAGAAGTTTCACCAGCATGGGTTCGATTTATACGACTTATGACGCCGTTAGTGCACCAACGCAATCGCTTACGAAAGCGAAACATCGGTGAAACAACGTACAGGGTTGTCACCTTTTGAGAAACAAAGTCGTGACATTCAGATAGTCATCAGAGATCGGGTCGGGTGGCAAGTTGGTAAACCTAAATGTAAAACATTTGGATCTGACGTTGTAATGACATTTTATGCAGTTGTCTGCGAATCCGTACTGATAAGGACGCAGCTATTTCATCGAGCTAATAATAGAGCGAGACAAACATATGTGAAATTATCAAATGTTTTGCATTTGCATGCGATTGCATTGGTGTACCAACGACGATAGTCTAATGAAACCAATAATTCAATTGTGAGTAATTTTTATTAAATTTACGAAGTAATACACAATAAAAATTTCAAAACTGAACAAAACAAAAGTATAACAATAGATATGTTATTATGATTATCACATGCATCTGTAACCCATTTATTAAATGGTCCAACTTTGTGATGTATTGTCGGTAAGTATGTGAAGATCAAACTGGTAACTCCAACTAAAAGACCTTGCGTGGAATTGATCTCTTTGGGATCTCCCGTTTCTCTACAAATCAAGGCACTGCCTTCAGTTTCCTGCATGAAATCATAAGTATTAATTTCCATGTTTTTGAAGATTAAGTTGATTTTTATTTCAACTTTAGTAAAGGCCAGTTAAAATATGTTTGACCAGAAAATTATCTCGAGTTCATTAGTGTATCGAAAAAAAATATTTTATTTTATTTTCCATGGTAGATTCACGGTTGCATAAATGAACTTACAATATCGTTACATATATCAGATAACCAATTATAATCCACACAGTTAGCCTTAAAATCGGGTAACAATTTTGAGTTCACTCGGTAATTGTGAGGTATGACAAAAGACAAGTATTACACCAAGGCACATGCAAACAGTAAATTTCTTCTTTTTTCCTTATTTATCGGATAATCATTCGCTTGTGATTTCAAAACATTTTTAAGCCGTTGATCCCGGCTGCTCCTGCAGTAGTTAACACTCTCCGATTCGCATTGGGCTAGTGTGGCCATCCAACTATTACGATGGCTCTATCCTAGCAGGTGGGACAATATTAGCTGATGATGAACTTCATGTTGGTTGCGTCACATACACTTACCACAGATTGCAACAGAAGCTTCCGTCTATCAAATTCCGTGCAGTAATAAAGCCTGCAGTCTCTCATGAACGTAGACTCACATTTCATTCTGGGCAACATATTGAAAACCTCCTTAAATAAGAACTTTTGTGACGACCAACTCTGCATCACAGACAAAAAAGGATGATTAGCACTACAAAATACGAAACTAAAGTGTAATATAATATTATTGTATTGACCAAAATAACAGATATTGAAAAATATTATTGCATATATGATATTACCACTTCCGTCCCGAAACTAAACCGCAGTAATAGCAAAAACAAGGTAAAATGTTAAAATTTTGTGTATCTTTAATAAGTCACTGTTTATTATCAAATTTTGAATGCCAAATGTAAGAAAAGTTATAATACTAAAATAATTCACAAATTTCAGGTTGAAAACACGACCAATAAATTAATTATAGTCGTTATAATTTTTAACCTCTATTATTGCTTCTTTATTTTTTTGCTAAGTTGTTTGTTAAACTATTTTAAATGCCGTAAAGTAAGCTAATGCTGCATATTCAATAGTTTTTTTTATTACATTAACTAACTAAAATGCAGTTAATAGATCAAAATTGCTACTGCATATCAGGTGGTAATCATAGCGTATTTTTAGATAAATTAACAAATTAGGCGCCTTGATTTTAAAAGAAAAGTATTAAGTTTAAAAAAAAAAGTACTAGGGGAAGTCCGGAAAAGCAGACATCTTAAGCTTTGAAAGACTATGAAATGTGATCTACTAGACATAGAAATAAAATAGTGATGAAATATAATTCAGTCTTTATTAAAGTTAAAAAAAATCAACAAACAAAATCGTAATCTAATAACGATCCTTAAAAATTTTCATTAAATTGCATCCTTCACCGCTATCCGTTTTGCCCAACCGATCGGGTAAAGTGAATAGAACCAAAGGGCAAAGTGAACACAATCAGACTAGGAACAATTACGACAAAAATATTAAGTAAAAATAACAAAAAAATCAAGAAAGTAACTAATCACTTATCAGTGCAGATAAACTTGTAAGGTTAGAGTTTGGCCTTCAGACGACATAAAAAACTCAAAACCGAAAATTTTGGTGTCACTGCGGTTTCTGCCCGAAAAGCACTTTGTAAGAAATGTTAACCTTTATCAGAAAACTTAACCGAAGTAACTATTCACAGATAACTCTTAAATTGTTAAATGTTAAAACTGAAAATCTTAAAAATGGAGAAGTATCACAGGTATAAATTCAAAGTAACAGCAAAATAAGAATTATAAAGATAATTATTACCCTTGCCATCCGTACAGCAGTAACAATACAGACACCATCGAAGTCTAGATTTAACGAAGCATATGCTATTTTGTCTATAAACTGATTGAAATTCCATGGTTTTTCCAGCTGCTGAAAACCAAAATTTTAAAGTAAGTTGTAAAGTGATTCAATAAAATACACTGGTGGAAAGCTAGTTTGGGGAAAATGCAAGGATTAATCAAGAATTGACTCGCCCTTGTTAAAGAATGCTTACCACAACGGCTAGATTGTAGGCGGGAAACCTGAAGTACTTCTGTGTGTATATCTTGTCAATGTTTCGCCATTGTTGAACGGCTTCGTCGTCGTCTACGGGCTGGGTTGCGTATGTAGTTAATAAACCACCCACCACTTTTAATGAATTCCATTTATGTTTAAAGCTGTATATAGAAGAAGTTTAGCACTAGTGATCATTATGAGAAAATCTGTACGAAAGAACCTAAATTGTGCTCAAGAGCTGTGTTATAGATATTTGCGTTGCAGCACCTACACATCTAAAATGTTGCCAAGACAAGACCAAATGAAACGAAATTTCGTCTTAACAGCGCTAAGATGTCGTATCCTATGGCTAAAATCAAGGCTAGAGAGTAAGGCGATCGCACACATTTGTATATTTAATATTTACTATATAATAGGTCTCACCGTTTTCTGTTTGTATAGAAACAATGAGCTGAAGACAATACTCGATCTTCCCTTATGATACTCCCACCGCAGATAGCTCGGTATTCTTTCTTTACTTTATTCGATGCTTTTAGGATAAATACCTGCATTAATATATATTTATATTTATATACCAGATTAGTTTAAAATTTTAATTTTTCTATTCTATGCTACTACTTCGTCTGCGTAAATTATAGCCTGTAACATCCGCACATGTTATAGCTTTTTGTAGATCAAAAAATTCTTAAAATGAGTCCAGTACTTTCAGAGCTCATTCAATGCAAACAATCAAACCTTTTCAGGGTTGCGTACTTCGAAAGGAAAAATGGAACCCTTAAAGGGTCACTTCGTTATTCGTCCGTCCGTCCGTATGTCAAGACCCCATTTTCTCAGGGATGGGTGGAGGAATGAAGCTGAAATTTATAACAAATACTCTCTACTGTCCCGTAGAGTTGTGAAAAACAAAAGTTCTAAGCCAACATATTCAAAAGATACAGCCATATATGCCGCGAATTTCCGCAAATTTTCGAAACTCGCAAGAGAATCAAAACCTAGAAGGCACTTCCCGAGCGACGAAGCAACGTCTTACATACAGATAAAGGAAAAATTGCGAAAACCCTAAAAAAATTACATAAAAAATTCTATGTATAATCTATGTCGAGAACGACATCATAGGCATTCAGGAAATAATTGTGATTGATCATAGCTCAAGTTTCACATTAATATGTATTTGAGTGATTAATTTATTATCACTTACATCTTTTATTCTATGCTATTAATACAAAAATTGCAAGCACACTTGAATTTCCAAATTTTTTTTCCTACTTATAATTTAAGACGTTCGGATTGACAAGAAAAACAAGGGGCCTTTATTCATAAGTACATTTTTGATATCTCTCTAAAATTTCAACAACAAATACTAAAAACCAGTATAAAATAAATATTTAAGGGGGCCCTCATATAACAAACGTGATTTTTTGCTCATTTTTGTTACTCGAGCTCGAGTCGGACTCGCACTGTTACTCAATGCTTTTACCACTCAACCAATAAACTACTTTTCAAATCCATATTTATTGTAAATTAGTAATTAAAATTACAATAATAAGATTCAGTTTTATTTTGCCTTGACACACAAAGTATCTACGCGCTTTACTCATTGGGACTAATTTGTCTAAATATAAAGAGCTGCTTTTATAAACTTTAAAGTGCTTTACAAAATACGGAATGATTTGAAAGAACAGCTTGGAATAAAATTGTGTGAGGCACTTGTTCTTTCAAAGGTTTTTGGTCCATGTCTTATTGAGCGCACCAAAAGGGTTTTACAGCGAATACAGAATGTTCTGTTTTACAGTCCCTCCAAGAACGCATATCATACCTCTTCTCAATAGGGCCAACTTGTTAAGGATGGAAACCAGATGTAATCTACATCTTGCGAGTCTGCTGTTCGATGTAGTATTGAATAAGGTTCCGGAATATTTGGCAGATAAGTTGATTTGGGCTAATTCTAGGTCATACTTGAAGTCTCGTCGAGAAACTCGTCTTGCCCCGGCCAAAAATGCAGCATTTCGTGGTAGCTTTCGGTATTTGGCAACAAAATGTTGGAACAATTTACCACAACCAATTAGACAGGCTAAATCTAAGTTTGCTTTTAAATAATAATAATAATAATATTGTTTTATTAAAGGCAAATAAGACCCAATACTAATACTAAAAATAATAATAATAACAATAATAGGGGTACCCAATTTAAAGTTTATTTGCGATTTACGCTCCGGTGCACCGAAATCCAGTGCTTGAATACAGGGTTGTTTAAAGTTTCTACTACTCCCTTAATTACACCATTGCATGAATTATTAATTTTTTGCCAGAATGAAGCGATGCGCCCTCTAATAACAGCGAAAAAATCCGCTATGCGAGCTTTAGCAAACATACTTGACGCACTACAGTAACGTGGCTGTCACATAAGGATACGAAATGCGTCATTATATTGAACCCTTATGGATGAATAAGAGGCACGACTGTAATTAACCCACAGCTGACAGGTATAGAGAGATTGACAGTAGGAATTAAATAATGTCATTTTCACTTCGTCATTACATTTGCCAAACTTTCTAGCGAGCATGTTACATCGAAATGATAATGCTCGTCTCTCACGTTCAATATCTAGGTCGTCATTTCCATTCTCTGCAAGAATGTGACCGAGATATTTAAATTCGCTCACAACCCGAAGCGCTACACCATTCAAAAATACGTCTGGTATGTTCTCCGGACCCTTCCCCGCCCTGAAAACCATAAGCTCTGTCTTGGACACATTATAACTCAGCCCATGCGTAATAGCATATTGCTCACAGACTGAGACAAGCCTACGGAAACTTTTAATCGAAGGGGCCAGCAACACCATATCGTCGGCATAACTTAGACTATTGACACATCTACCACCAATATGGCAGCCGACACCAGTTGCCCTTAGCTGGGCTAAACTGGGCTTAGGAAGCAATTCCTTAATAGTCAATGCAACATAGAAGGTTGTCATGTACCGTAACTTACCGATATCAATAGCTTAGTGAAATTTTATTTATAATTTAAGTGAATTAATAAATTTATGTACATGATTATGTTTGGATAATTTCAATTTTTAAATGGATATTTAAATATTAATTTAATTTGTTATTTTATGTATTATTTTATTTGTTATTTCGATTATATTGGATAATTTCTAAATCATAATAGAACACATATTTAGAAAAATTGCACTTGGGATATTCTTATCTTCTGCTTTTTACACAGCGACGATTTGCTTAATTTAGTCTTATAAGTAACAACTCACGCGTATCTTTTAGCCTCCGTCTGAAAATCAGCGTCATGACGATAACAATTTTGTCGTCGTGATATATGCTGAGCCGGAGACTTTTTCACCAGTGGCACAGCTCATTAGCCAATAATAGTTTCTTTTTTTTTAATGATGTCATTACCACTTTATTATACTGTGCAACAACGTGGGAAATAAACTTTTTATTATTATTATTGCGAGATTTTTAGTCTGTCACAAGAAGATGAGTAAAAATATTATTTATTATTATTGACGTATAAAATATAGGTAAGATACTTAACTTTTTATAGATACTTAATGTTTATGATAATGGATAATCACTTTTAAGATCTTTATTACTTACGTGGTGTTTTAACTGACCCAATTTTACTTCCTTTCCACCGAAGTAAGTCAGTTTTAGGCGCTGCGTTAACGTCTGCAATAAATAATTTTTAATTTTATCGGTCCAGTAGTGTAGGATATACAATGCAAACAAACTAACAAGAATATCCTGTAAATTTTAAAATATTTATGTATTCGTTATCTAGTATCCATAATACAAGTTCTTATGAAACATAAGTTTTGTTAGATAATTTGGTACTTCAGGAGCTAAATAGCGGAGGAGTTTAAGCCTTCGGTCTACGATGCTAACGCTAAGGAATGTTCGCGAAGCCGGGTCATAGGATGGGTGATCAAAAATTTATTATCTCGGGCCTCTCTGTACTTCTTAAGATTTAAGTCCCGGTTGCATCTACATACGTTAGCACCCACCAATCCGCACTGTCCCGCGTGGTAGGTCATAGCCCATTCTCCCAATTCAATTCCATCCATAGCGACGTCCTGTACCCCTACAATGGAGTCTTTGACAAGCTGATGATAATGGTTTAGTACTTTACCTCACTACGAGTCACATTTGTAGTGCAAGAAGGATTCAAGAAACAAAACAAAATGATAATGTACAGAAGCAGTTTGAATGATTACGATGCAGGTTCTTTTGAAGATATTCCACCTGGATCCATGAAATCCTAAAACGCCTTTGATCCAAAGTATCTCATCTAGAAGAAAAGTAAGTACGTATGTAGTTGTAATACTACGACTACAGAACTACAATATTATTATATCTACGAATACTATGGATCGTTGCAATTGTTGACATATTGACAGGTAATGACAACCTTGACGATTATACATGTAGAAATAATGGAGTATATATAATATACTCTACTCTATATAGGCAGAAATTAATTTATTCACTTGTCGTTGACAGCAATGTGAGAAATGCGCAGACAAGCTATTAATAAAAGAAGACGAAGAAGAGAATATAAAGACGAAGTTGGTATATTGTACCACCGGATAAATTGTACCACCTCGAGATTTAAACAAGCATTGACAGCGCCCTCAACTATTTGATAAAAATTTGATGTTAAAAACCTAAAGATATTTCTCGCAAAAAAGATACGTTATGATTTTCGTTTTTTTTTTTACTTAAACAATCTTTAATAAGGTTTTCATTCTTTAAAATATCAAACATTATATTTTGAGATTATTTTATTAAAATGTAATGGAAGCGTTATATTTTATTTAAAAGTTGTTTCATCAAACAATTTAGCAACTGTATTAATTTAAAGTGACATAACTATTAGTGGTACAATTTATCATGCCTATGGTATAATTAATCGGACTAGTTGGATAAATTGTTCCAAGGGTAAGCCTCTAGAATAAAATATGTTAAAAATATTATACAAAATGGTACGCTACTGATTTTGATGGAAAAGTTAGACTAGATTCTAAACTTTGTTTTATACGAGAAAAAGTGTTTTTCAATCGACATTAAAACAAGTTATAATTGTGAAAGTAAAAAGAAGTACAATATAAACGACTCTCCCCTACATAGTATCCCTTACTATAAGTAGTATCCCATTAAAAACATAAATGTAACATGAGAGCCAAGTTCAATATTATGTAATGTGCCCCGATTGTTGTTGTCTTCAATGACAAAAGAAGTGAAATCTTAATGGGTGCCAAGTTCAAATCAATACATCTAAGAAAATATTATGTACGCAAGAAAACATTAGGATTATTTTACAAAAAAGTAGTGTTCATAATCTTAACACAAGAAATAAAAATAAACTTGCCGTTCCAAGCTTCAGACTTCATAAAACCAGAGGATCATTACTGGGTAAATGTATTGCTATGTTCAATAAAATTCCACAAAATGTATTCCACAAAATGCCAACACTGCATTATAAAACTGATTAATATTTTTTGTGGGAAATATACTGTATCTTCGGACAGCAGTCTAAAATAAGATATTATTTCTTTATGCCGGACATTTTATTTTTGGCGGTTAATAGGGATGAAGACTAATTTTTGTTTGACTATAACAAAAATGTCTATAACGAATATTTAACACGTATTTTTTTTATTTTGTGAGTCATCATTAAATTATACATTGAGTTGAAACGTCGCAAGACGTCACACCCAAGACGCTATTCATTGCGACGCGGACTTTCCGTCACGGATTTACGGATGCGTCCGTTGTCTAGCGAAACTCAGTCGCCCAGACCTTAACTTTTATAAGTAATCTTCCAATACTGATGTCCCCTAAATACTGAAATAATAATTTAATACCATAATACATACGAAAGTCGACTCTACTCTTACTTACAGGTATTAAAACGGTACATTCGTTGTATATTCACGTGGATACCTTGAAATCCACATGATGACCAGCTGTCTTAGGACATAAATGAGAGTCGCATAGATTTATTTCATAAAAATAAATAACACCTGACTTTTAAATAAGACCAATACTAAATGTTCCTAATAGAATCTACTTATTGAAAAATTATAAGAAAATTATAAAAAAATACTAGTTTCGGCTTCTTAATTTGGTTTCACCTACTTATGTTACTTGTTGTCGAATTTCATCGAACTAAGTCATCTGGAACTGGGTTGCAATTTTGTTCTATAAATCAGTCAATACGTGATAAAAATGATAATTTTGGACGTTAATATCTAAATTACCTTTTGAGGTGTATCTATAAAATTTTGAGCACGTATATATTTCACGAGTCTCAATATATGAGCAAATTAACAGGTTTATATGGGCACGTTCTAGCGGCGAAAACTCTTTTGAATTTTCTTTTTACAATCTTTTACTCATTACAATTTAATTTTACATATAGAAATTAATTTAACATTGGCAAAATTGTGCGAAATATGCAGATAAGTCATTAATAAAAGAAGAACGACTCTTTCGATAAAAACGTTTGTGAAAAGAAAACTTTACAATGGTTTAAACCAAAACTTTATATCTCGTTTTATAATACGACAGTAAGTCTCGTATAGAGACCCATGAAGGTTATATAAGTCTCTCAAGTAAAAGATCAATACCTACTTATTAATCAACCTGAACTAAGAAAGTAATTCCATTATCCAGACAGCAAAGACTAAAAGTATATATATGGGAACCAGATAGCATTGAACGTCATCGGCCTTGACCCTAGAAGTTTAGATTATACAATATTTAAAATTCTTGCCTTCACCTCGTTATTTCGTTTATTATCAAGGCAATAGTGATATCTGAAGTCGGTGTTTTTAAATGATCATACAAGTAACTAGCCAATGGGCATCTATTAAGCTGGATACATAATCTGACGCAGTAACTTCAACTGAAGAAGCATTAAATTTTAAGTCAATGACAACTGTATGATACTAATTTAATTTGCTTTATACCTCAGTAGGTATAAAGCAAATTAAATTAGTATCATGCACTGCAGTCAGTCTGAGTGTTATATTTTGAATTCAATTTGTTACCTTGAACTGTTTCAGAGAAAATGTGTTGACAGACATACAGACAAACTAATAGCCAACAATCTATTTCTTTAAATTTTCTATGCTCCTTTTGAGATAACGAAACCTAAAAATCATAGTAAACCTATTTAAAATTGCTGGCCTGTATCCAAACCATAGAAAACAAATCATGCTACAACCCTTTGGTAACATCAAAACTACAACCCTACAATAACGTCTAAAATAAAACAAAGAAGTTTTTTTTACCAATTTTTTTTATTATAAAATACCATTTATCCATTCATTATTCACAAACATTTTATTAATTCTTGAGATTAATATAATATTTGTTTCACGATACAATTTATTCCACGTATTAAGGCTGCTCCAAATAATAACGACATGAATAAATCTAAACGGGTACATAAATCATAAAGTATATAAACAAAGTCTTGCCGAGACTTTAATTGCATAAAAATATAATAAAATCTCATATAATAAGATCCCAGTAGTTCCATTATAGGACTATTAGAATTTTCTTCTTCCTCAGACTATAAAATAGAAACAATTTAATATCACGCTACTTACAGTCATTCCTAATAGAAAACATCGACAATATAATGAGGAAAGATTTGATTGTTTGTTTGTTTGCAACGAATAGACTCAGAAACTACTGGACTGATTATAAAATTTCATTCACCCACGGGAAGCATATGCGGTGAACATAGGTTTTATGCCATATTATCCCGAACGAACATATTATACCAAAAAACAGCAAATAAAAGAACGAAAATGGAAATGATATAGGGAATTAAACGTTACCACAGTAACCATTGTTTACTATTCAATTTGCCATTGTAATTATACCCGTGTCATGATATGAATAGATGTCCAAATAAACAGTTCCCCGAAGACCACGCGGACAAAGCCGCTGGCGGAAAGCTAGTGTATTATAAATGGTGCTTAAGATTTTATTTCAATCCGTTTTACTGTTTAAAATATCAGTGTATTCTTTATCCTTATCAGTTATATCTTTATCATCCCAGCCCCATAAATCTTTTCCATCGCCGGTTCTCGTAGCTCTTGCTCTGACCATTTCATTTGAGACAGTTTTTAAGTCATAAGCCCAGCCGATCTTTGAAAATAAATTTATAAACCATGTAGTGAAGTTCAAATTGTTGTTACCGAGCTCTGCCGTCTTGTAATCCCATGGGAACACATGGTGGTAATTGTGGAATCCTTCACCAAGTGCCACTAAAGATACGAAGATATTTTGCGCTGGGTAAATGCTTTTGTCGTATGGCCTATAACCCCATATGTGGGCGGCACTATTAACAAGAAATGTGACGTTTAAATTTATAATGTATCTCAGCAGGTTGACATGCCATGAGTTGTTGAAAGTTTCACCCCACAGATACATGGGTATTAACGTTGGCAAAATGAAACAGAACGATGCAAAAACTGGTATTGCGTATCTGCAACAAGTAATAAAATAAGAACACATAGTTACTAATAATTATTAATAGTGACAAATAGTCAAAGCTGATTAGCAGTTACAAATTTTACAATAACCAATATCAACCAACAAATATTGATAAGTTGAAATCCTATTAAACACCCTTCTTTTAAGATGGTAATAACAAAACTACATCATTAATAAAATTAGAACGAACACAACGACTCTTACTAAAAACAATGTTATTTAAACCCATGCGATACCCTACCAATACCTTATACGAATATTTATACGAACTTAATTAAATATTAATAAAGTTTATTTGTTAATTTTTTTGTTGTTTATTTTAGTTTTGTAATTTTTTTGTGACAGACTGAGGCCTAAAAGAGGTTTTTATGTAAACCCGTATGACCAGTCCTCATCGCCCTTCGGAGTAACATCATTAGAGTAACGTCTTATCTAAAAGAAAAACAAAGTAGACAAACAGGAAATGGTTACATTACATTAACTTAACAATGAAAACAAAAGAAATTGAAAAATTCTGACAAATGTTGTGTTTAAGCGAGTGATTTAGTGCGTGTGTGTGTGTCTGTATGTGTTTGTGTGTGACTATGTGTGTTTGGGTGTATGCGTGTGCGTGTTTTGTTTATGCGAGAAGTCGTGTAAGAATGCGAAGACTATCTTTGTATTCTAATGATATGAATATTTAAAGTGGGAGTGTGTTTAATGACGGTAAGGTCGAAGAATTAATTTAGTTACTCTAGTAAGAATCACTGCCCTTTCTCTGCAGAAAAAATTTAGACTATTTTAGCAAGCAGTAATTTGGTTTCCTGGTACTTATGTGACTGGTACTTATGTACTGGTACTTATGGTACTTATGTAGCAATTTAATGATGGTTGTTTTATAAGTTGATTTCCTCAAATGATATTGATAAAATTGTGTTTGCTTTATTTGAAAGGATTTGAAGAAGCCGATGAAGTTGTGGGAATGACTGGAATGAAATCGCGTACCACTACAAACATTGCCTTTTCTGCACTTACTTCTATTGAGAGTGGGATTTTAAGGTAACGAGGAATAGATGGCTAGGAACCTGAGGAATATATATTTGCCTTACTGTAAGAACATCCCATATGTTGTATAGGTCATCAGTTGGGAAACGATAAGTCAGCCCTAAACCTGCCTTTAAAACAGTACGTTGGACCCTCTCAAGTTGAATCAGATGAGATTTAGCTGCGCCACCCCAGGAAACGACACAGTATTCCAGAATTGACTGACAAAGCGCGAAATAAACCAATTGTATAATTTTACGAGAAGTCACCTTTTTAAGGGTTTTAAAAACGTAAATAAGTTTACTCATCCGGGTAAGTAGTTACAGTATTTATATGGGTATAAAAGTAAGGCTCTGTATCTATGGTTATTCCTAAGTATTTAATAGATTCCGCTCTTTGAAGCGGAGGACAATGACAAGCCTTGGCCAGTTCTAAAAAGATGTAAAAAAAAATTTGTTAGTTTTGAAACCACATCTGATGTTTGATTTACCAGAACCAAAACCAAACTGAGAGACTGAAAGAAGAAACATTGGTGAAGAACGCGTTAACCTTGTTTATGCTTCCGTCGGGATCATTTGATGATAATTAACTAACTGTGTGGATCTATAATTGGTTATCTGATTTATGTATTGGTACTGTAAGTTCATTTATGCAACCGTTGTTCTACCATGAAAAATAAAATAAAATAAACATGAAGACTGGTCAGCTCTGTTTTTAAGTAAGGAGGCTTTATTTATTGCTTCCCATAATTTTGGTTTATTAGTAGCAACTTTTTCAATCGCTTCCGAATCTTATTTGTATTTAGCTTTTTTTAAGTGACTTACAACAGTTTCTTTAAAATTTATAAGTGGTTGATTAATACCCCATTTTCTCCCTCTTTTTGAGTTTTTTTTTATGTAACGAGTCTCTATTTCTTAGGTTTATTTATTCTATCCTTATTTTATGTGGTGACTATATGAGAATTAATAACCTGATCAAAATTTATACGTTCAAGCGTAATATCTAAATTATCGTAATCAACACAAACCATGTTTTTTTAAAAACATAGAGGTAAGTCTAAGGTGAGATTTAAGATTACACTTTCATGGTCAGTGATATAAGATTCGACGACGAAACAGGTTGCTTCAAGCTGTATTTTAACTATAATATAGTCGAGACGTGTGACACGAGTGTGTGTGTGATAGAGTATCGAAATACATTAATAGTAAATCTTATACATCAATTATAAGATTTACTATAAAAAAATGGAGATAATTTAAGAATAAATTATCTATGTACTTGATAGGCAATTATTAAATAACATACATACGGTCAGTTGCACAAACGTCCATTAAAGTTTAATGACGCCTTTTAGCTCTAATTTAATATGAGAAAAAAAGATCTGACAGTTATACGTTTACTATGAAGTCATTAACAATATTATCTATACCAATGATACAAGGATATAACCCGAGCGGGGCCTATGATAAGGACTAAATTGTCTTATAGTAATTTATCGGTAATACTATCGGACCGTGACATCATCATAATCAGCTTTTTTACGTCCCCACTGCAAGGGCCTTATGGATAGTTAAGGAGGATGGGCCATGAACATTCACACTCACCCAATGTAGATTGGAGGGTATTAACGACTGCAAATGCAGCCTGCTTAAACGTGCCTACCGGAGCAGCCTGAATTATATATATATTTTTTTTGTAAGAGTTGCTTGACAACGACGATCGCGAGCCGCGGCTCTTACCTACTACGCCATCGAACTACTCAACTCGACGAGTTACATACACATAAAAAAATGCATTTATAAACTATATATGATGAGCAGACCGCTGAATTCATCTCGAGGCTAGGAGGGTGGGATGGGTCGCGTGGTGGGTTCCCGGAAGCTTATCCGCATAAATCCCTACGGTATACCCTCCCCTAGGAATGAAACCTCGGAGTAGCTATTTAAATAAAAAAGACAAATATATATGTGTATTTTAATGGTAAAAAGCAGAATAAAATTCGACGATTTCATAATATTATTACTGCTCATAAATTGTATGCGTTGAATAATACAAAAACTAAAATTGATACTCAACAAGGCCTTGGGATTCAATTTTAATGAAGACGTATTCTTGCTTATCACCTAAGATTATACCGTAAATTATGATATCATAACCTCGGACAATACAGTAATCCAAATCAGCATCTATCAAAACAGGATGCCCAATTTCGTTCGAATAAGAAATTTCTGATAATTCGAGTCATTACTATGTTTTTGATAAAATGTTTATTCGACATTCGGATATTAACCTCATCGTACCGTAAATTTTTATGGATTCGAGTCCAATCTCAGTATGGCAGTGTCTCAAAGTGGATTTTTTAAGCATATTTCATAAAGAATATTTTTCAGTATTATTAGAACAAATTTTCATCTTTATCGAAAGTGTAAATATTTGTAAAAATATTTCTTTCGGCTGTTTGGATGGATTGTCTGAACATTGATGAAAAAAGTAACAAGTGCTTGAAAAATCGTCAGTCCTATTAGGTCCTGGGTAGCTCAGTGATTAAAGCAGTCGCCCATTTGGCGAAAGGTCATGGGTTCGATCCCATCTCAGAGTGCCGGAACAAAGTGAATTTTTTAAGCAATTTTCATTAAGAATATTTGTCAAATATAATTAAAAATGTTAATACAGAATAATATTATAAATGTGAAAGTGTCTTTGTGCGGATGTTTGTACATCAATCACGCCGAAACTATTGAACAGATTTTGATGAAATTTGATATAAAGATAAGGTATTAGCTGACTTAGATAATAGGATACTTTTTATCCACGCAGACGAAGCCGCTGGCGGAAAGTTAGTATATAATATAACTTTTAGAGGAAAAAGCGGGTCTTCAGATTTCAGACTACGAAAAACGATTGAACAATATTAAAATATAAGACGACCTATTGTTTTGATGGCTTTATTTTTGATTCCAGATTAAAGCAATATTCCAATATTGAACTAGCACAATTATAAAATTGGATAGTCCAATTCCACGATTAGAATCACATACCAAATCCTTTATGAACTTGAGATCGTATTTGAAAATCACAAGTAAATAGTGTTGTCCACGTAGAAGATGCATAAAAACAAAAATATATATATATGTAAACACTCACTTTCTTTGGAACTGCAGTACTGGGTTATTATACAAATCTGATGCGTCTATGGTCTTCCCTCTACTCAGAACCTCTTTATTTTTCTTAGTAAGCAACCAACCGACATGCGAGTAAAAAAATCCTCTAGACGCATTGTAAGGGTCTGCATCAGTGTCACAATATTTGTGATGGAGTCTGTGATCTCTAGCCCAATGTATTACGGAGTTTTGGAACGCCATTGAGTTGAAAACCATTAGTATGATTTCCAATGGCAGTTTCGCCTTGTAACTCTTGTGGGACCAGAGTCTGTGTGCACCGGCTGTGATGCCCAGTTCCGCTGCCACGAAGATGACGAATGCTGAGAATGGAAACAAATTATTTTTCAATTTACAACAATTGATTAAATACATATTATTCGAATTTTATTTGGAAACTAGTTGTTTTCCCGCGACTTAACGTCGTCTATTATAGCTTATGTCACCCACGTGCCGTATTTGTGGCGGTCAGTCCTCTCTGCCTACCCAGTAAGGGTGTGAAGATATAGATAAAGGTTACCCCTTCTAATAAAAAAAAACGGAGTTAGATACCTTAACCACCCATAAGGAAAGCCTGAGCCCCTGCAGCGGGTACATAAAAGGGCTGATGATGATGATATCATCAGCCAGCCATTCCGCTTGAAAAGTAACTATAATATGAAGTAATATTTTATTCATTCAGAAAACATGAATGACATTATATAACCTTCGTAGCAGAGTAGTTCGCATGCCGGTTTCAAGGCGTCTCCATCTTTGAGGTCCCGGAGTGAATTCTTGATCGGTTCAATGTAGAAAATGGATTTTCTCGGGTTTGGGTGTTTCGTTACCTTCGTTGTCTCAGATACCCCATAATACGGGAGCTGTAGTAAATTATCACGGAATCTAAGTACGTATCTAAGACAATATCACATATACATTGTATGTGATGTTGTCTAATTTTTTATTTTATTTTAAATATGAAATGAAAATGTTTCATATTTTTCTAAAAATCAAATGCTAAATGACTTTCACAAATAACTCTTCCGTTAGTTTTTCCGGTTTTGACTTTACCACTAATCAGTTACAGAAAAAATAGATATTCAGGTGCTCGAATCTTATACCTGTTCCTAGTTACTCTTTTTAATTTTAACTGCTCCTGATACTCAATTATTTATCTATACTTATATTATAAAGAGGCAAAGTTTCTGACTTTGTTTGTTTGTAGAGAATAATTTCGGAAGTATACCGATCCGATCTTATTATAATTTACGTGAGAAAACTCGCGGGAAAACAGCTAGTATGACAATAAGGCGATAACACAGCACTTACCAAATATTATTGTCGCCCATTTTGCTGATGTGATACACAGGTATAATCCATAAGGTGCTGATAAATGCCAGTAGAGGAAATATATCAAATTTACATACAATATTTTATGTTTGATTTCTGAAAATTTCGGTGGTGACATATCAACTGGTTTCATATCCATACATAGGGCTTTATCGTTTTTTAACGAATTCGGAGCCATTTTTTTACAATAAAATGCACTTCACACCACTGTAGTATCAATAATAGTTTAAATTCGAAGAAATTTAAGTCGCGAAAATTAAATAAAGTTCTTTACAATCATTAAATAATATTTTTAGTGTATCGTTACAAATAAATAAAAAAGGACGTTATTTCCTTTCGGTTATCGGTTTGATATTAACTCAACTTACACTATACAATAAAATTTACTAACTACTTCACGACATAAATGAGATTTAACATATTGTATGTATAAGTGGTGTCTTTGACAGTTTTGGGGACAAACTGAGTCAGTTAAAAACGTTGTGTGTATATATAACCTGTAGTAACTACATGTTATTTTAACTGCCGTACGCGATTCTAAAAAACAACTCTTAATACCTTTGACACTGAGATCTTAAAATTAATTTAACATCACTGTGTTGTTTACACTAAAATATTAACTTTAATGAGTAATAACGACGTCAGTGATATATTAAAGGTACATTGTTTCAGAAATGATTCTCTTACAGTGTTTTGTTTGATTAATAGTTTTATTTATAGCGGTACTTACTTTAAACATTTGGTGATAAACATAATAATAATACTGTGAATACCTGTGGTTGAATTGAATCATAAAAATTGCCCATAACCCACCACGCGGGCTCTGTAAGGATTGGTGGGCTTTAACAACTCTCAATGCAGCTGGGCCCATCGGCCCATCGAGTACGAAATAATAAATTTTTGGTCACCCATCCTAATTACCCATCATTATTATCATGAATCACCCATCATTATTACCGGCCATTGCGAAGGTTGCTTAACAACCGTATCGCAGACCAAGAGCGCTAACCACTGCGCCAACCTCTTTATAGATGGGACCCTATAGATGGGATCAAATGGAGAGGACAGTCTAGAACCCACCACGCGGGCCCAATGCGATTCGGTGAATATTAACGACTGCAGATACTCAAGATCAACCACTTAACGTGCCTACAGAATTATGAAAGCACTTGAGATAGTCAATTTTCATCTCACCCACTGAAATGAACAGTATCTCGTGTTATGAAACCAAACACCACAAGGGATCGTCTCTGGGGAACAAATGTTAAGACTTGTTCTCTCTTCTATCTTCTCAATCGCACATTCCTGGTGTTCGTGGTCTATTCTTAATACAGAATGCTTAAAAAATCCACTTGGTCCCTGGCACCCTGAGATGGGATTGTGAATGCAATTTAATCAAAATATGGTGATCGTGATTTGTTGCGGCTTTTGGGAAACTTCTACATCTATCTCTATTTGTGGCATTACGCGACATTCGCTAAGGGAGCAAAATTTGGACGAGTTAGATCTGTCCATCTTATGAGTCATCGGCCGTGAGTAACCTTCTACTCTTTCCTTGAAAAGTTGATTTTGTAGCCTTACTTTATTCTGCTCTTTGTTTGCTTTATTTATTTCAGATTATGTTTCTACTTTTATAAATGTTGCACTAACCAATTTGCTGAATAGGACGTGTTTTTTTTTGCCTAGGGCTCAAAGTCAAGGGGGGCGAAGGGGCAACTGCCTCTCCGCATTAGAGATACTGAAAAAGTTGTCTATGTAAAGCAACCAAAGTCCTAAGTCTTTGACTTCACTTGCTTGATCGGTCAATCCCATACGTCGAAACTCGAATGAACTTAATTAAAGCGGGAGAAGGGGAGGGGTGATTCAAACCCCCAAATTATTTTTGTTATATTTTTCATACAAATGTAATAATAGCTTATTTACATGTTTTATTCTACAGTCAAGAGCTCGTGTTACTATTCAAGTTGGACTATGTACTGTTGTTATTACAATTACCGTCGTTGTAAGATTCGTACTACGAGTAAAAAGGTTAATGTGCTCTCAACTTTAGCTACAATTCAAACTTAGCTTGTAACAGTGCGTCGTACCAGCGTTTTTTTCGTCATAGGTACGCAAACTTTTTGTCTTTAATCTTCAATTTTTTTTATTTTTATTATACACTTTTCGTAATTTGCAATCTTGAGTAATCCAATATAATCTTTATGAATGTCAGTTCGTGAAAATTTCGACGAGTTAGAAGCATTATACATACCTACTTAATTTCATTGAATAACAATTTATGGTAAAATGTGTTAATTTTTTTAAATTGATTTATTATGCTCATGAATTTGGCCTCAAGAAAAATGTAATAAAGTTAAATTACTGACCAACCCCGAAGAAAAGGGGTTTTTCTGATTTTGTTATTAAGTCAAGTTCTCAAGCTTAGTCAGCCTTTTATTCATTTGCCCAAGCATTGAAACAGCTACAAGCTCATTCTCCATAATCTATTAGCCCCGCTGGATCATCAACTGGCGACGCCCCTGATCCAAAGAAAATTTAAACACTACGTTTGTTACCTCAGCAATAAGGTCGCATGTGTGATTCTGTATTCAGTTTTCTATACTCTAAATAAAATAAAATATTACGAGTAATACGAATTCTGTCAATTTCTATGGATACAAATTTCATTCGCCTCTATTGCTATTTATTTTAAGTAGGCTTTGTGTTTTAGATGACAATGGTAACTAGTCGTCGTATAATATACTAAAGTAATATTATAAAGTACCAAACAACTAAGTAATAGTTAATTATTTCGTTCTGTACAAAATTATCTTTTCAGTCGAAATCAGACTCAATAACTCAAGCAAAACTAATGTATTTAATGTCCAATACTTTTTATTGCACCAAAGAAGTTTTTCCTAACAGGGGTAATTTTTAACCCTTTAAATTAGTTATTCGGTGAGAGTAACTAGGAATTTAATAATTAAGACGAAATTATTGAAAAGGATAATTAAACTTAAAAATAATAAAACATGCGATCACATGCAAATATCAATATATCTTGTGATATCCACCACTCACTTCTTTAATTGTCAGTTATTGAACAAACTTACTAAAATATGGTCATTTTTATGTATAAGGTACATCCTACGGATTTAGAATATCAAAACTGTAACATCGAAATTATTAATTTACCTAATTATATTTGACAAATAACTCATAAATTGGATTATCACTTCAATAACATATCTATATGTTAAGCTTTAATTAATTATAATGGTCTTTACATGTGAAAGAACCAAAATAAATTAAATAAAATATAAATAAAAATATGGTTATCTTCTATACTAATATTGTAAAGAGGAATGATTTGCTTGTTTGTGCTTTTGATTGCATCACCTACGGGTAACTACATCATACGCAGTCGCAGGAAAACAGCTAATGTACAATAAATGCATTGCCTTAGAAAAAAGTCCATGGGCAAATTTTTGGTTTGAGCTCTAACGCTTTGTTTAACAAAGCTCTAACGCTATTTGCACTATGTCGTCATTAGTTGTCGCAGAGTCACATTTTAGTGCTGCGAAATGTGGATTAGGTGCATCGGTATAATTATGCTCAATATTATGTAGTTCGTTTTCTGGGATCACACTGTTTTCGTTTTTATTACAAATGCAATAAGAGATATGTCAAGGGAACTCTTTCGTGAAACGGTTTATACAAACCTGCTTCTCAGTACTACACGTAGAGAAAATGTTATATTTCCTGCAGTTGCATTCAATCCGCTGTACGACACACACGCGGACTGCGCTCGGTAACCATGGAATACCAACACGCGCTCGTCGTTATAACATGTGAGTATTATGTTTTATTGTATTAATAATTGTTTTAATGTTATCAAAATATACCAGATGATATGGAGAACTATTAATCCAAATGTTTCCTATATTAAATAACACTTCTCTAGTTTAGCAAATAATATCATATGTATCGAATACAAAATCTCTCAAATGTTTGTATTAAGAATATTAGTTCTTTTTAAACCGACCGCCGTATGTATTTTTGTTAACTTTTGAATTTAATTAAAAAATGACGTACATTTTGTTCTTTAATATTAGAGCTTAGTAAAGAGTTAACTTCGCATAAAAAGCGAATGAATGACTAAACATAAGCATCTAATAGTGCTATTTATAGATTCAGCCTTGTCGTTCCATTTATGGTTTACAAAAAACTTAAATTCATTGATAACTATATCTTGGCACTATTAAACTTTAAACAGACTAAAGTAACGATTATAAAAGTTAAAAATACATCGCCATCGAATATAAAACCTCTTCTGTTTTTGATTTTGAAGTCGATTAAAACCTCAACCTTCGTTTGAAACATGCCTGAATCGTTAAGTGACTTCGAAATTAATAATTAATTGTATTATGTTAGAAAAAAAATAATAGTCCGTTTATTTCACGTCAGCGGTAATCTTCGTGATTGATAAATGAGTAATTAGTTAGTAACTTTAATGGTGCATCTGGTTCTTGTTAATATCAATAAAACTTATTTGCCGAAATACTATTTTATATATTAACACGATTGTTATCTTCTTGAGTGTTTCTGCCAAATATGTAAATACCTTCGCATGAAAATCATAGATTGCGAATGAAATTCATTTGGAGCACAAATGTCAAAATTATGTATGTCTTTGTTCACTTTACAGTGTGCTATGCAAATAATAAGATGAGAATATGAGATATTGCTCGACATAAACTCGATTCTCACTCGATATTTTTATGTATAAGACCTGTTTTGCTATTCTCTTAAAAGTTCTGTCTAACCAATCGAACATGACATCGAACCCAACTTATAAAACCAACTGCAAAAAGTAATAAAACTCAAATTTTACTTCGAATGCGGTGCCGTGTTCAACGTTGTATTCGACGTTCTATTTTTTACAAAATAATACTGCAGAAGATAAGTACTCACTTGGAAGAGACAGCTATTTTAATGCTTTTATTAATCCCTTAATAAGACATCAACGCGTTACCGTTGTAGAGTATGAGAATAAAACTAATTCAAAATTTAAACTTATGTTTTTTAAAACAAGGTATTGTTGTTGTTATTTTGTACCATAAATATTGTACACGTTTGAAACGTTTATCAAACGAGTCAAAACTCAACAGGATGACCTTCGAGTTCCATCATTATTATCTGAATATATATATATAATATATCTCGGAACAAAAAAAAACTTTGCCAAAATAAGTCAAAGGAGCCCAAATTTGATGGGTTTTCTTCGTTTAATTACAAACACCTGTCTGGAAGTCACAATATATCTTTCTCCAGTAGATTCAAACTCTACCCTCAAAGCATTAAAGTTGAAAATCAAGTGGAGAAATGTGACAAATTTCTATAACCTGGTGTGCTGTTAACTGTATAATGACTACCTTTAGGTTCCACCATCAAATAAACTTCATTACATTGATCTTGTATAGACAAATCAAACGAGGGTAACTCGATTGGATTGCTTTGTTTAATTGCAGATGCCCCGTGGCCAGCATAAGATCGGCGCCATTATATGTGTTATATTTTAAATGTCAAATTTGACATAGAACATAACTTTAACTATACTTATTCAGAGCTTTAACTGCTATTATGATGCAATCCAGCCTTAATCGCCAAACTATTTATCTATTTATTTAGCAGTGCCACTAAACGTCAAAGAATCAATTAACTTAATCTAAATAATATAAAAAATAAAAATAAATTACTTTAGTTTATAAAATATGTTTTATCAAATACAAATTTTAACAAATTAAGTATTTCCGATCGCTGAACGAAGATTCACTGGCCCTTTTATTCACGCGAATTAACATATGTAGGCCGCAATGATGTAATGCCAAAAATTCAGTAAAAATTTATTAAAAGAGTGTACATCAACGATTAACAAATTTAATTGGACTTAAGCATCATTATCTAAACGTTTATATATATTTGATTATGTTTGTAAGTATATTCCAAAGTATTACATAACAGTAAATAATAGGCTTATAATCGATTATGTACTTGACCACTTTGAACTAATACCAAAATGTAACCTAACAGTGAAAGTGGTCGGATCCCACGGACCAATGAATGCGTTTTAATAATACATTCCCACATTGTATAATGTTTGTAGAGCGTGCGAGTTAATCAATGAAACGACGATCTGGTTCCTATACTATATTAAGGTGAAGCTAATTTTATTTAATATATGTAGTTATTTTTATTATTAACGCAAACCAATGATGGGTCGCCAGCGAGGAACAGACTATAATTTACGGAAGCGGAGTCGCTGGGAAACAGCTAGTTTGTTAGACGTTGGTTCCCAATTCAAGAAGAAATCGTTGAACATATCTACATATAGATATACTGATGAAGATTTATAGGCCATGACCCTCCACGTTGACCTGAATGAATGAAATTTCGAAGGTATTACAGACTGCAAATGCAGCCGGGACTAACGACTTAACGTGCCTTCCAAAACATGGAGTAGCTCGAAATAATAATTTTTTTTGTTACCCAACCCATGACCGACCCTTGCGAAAGTTGCTTAGTGACAAAGATCATAAGCCGCGGCGCTTATCCATTTACTCCATCGAGCTACTATTCATTCATTCATTAATAGCATGTATAAAAAATATATACATTTAAAGGGGATTAGTTGCATGTAATTTATATATTATATTAAATAACAAAAAGGTACGACAAGCTAATTAAAATTAAGAAGCTTATCACATAAGCGAATTAATTTGTTATTTTCAGCGTCCAACCGTCAAAATCTTAAGATAAAACTTTAAAAATATATATTTGACAAATTACTTATCTGAGAAAAAAGATCCTATATCCAAGTCCCAAATACATTTAAGGGGCGAGGTTCTTGACCGTCACTGCACGTTCACGAAATCCTTGAAAACCTGTTTCAATATACCATCGCAAATACCAGTAGCAATGCAACTTGTTATGAGTGCCAAAAAATTATCCATTTCTTTTTCCACCTACTCTCTCTTTTTTATAGTACTTATATTATAAAAAGAACGTTTTTTTGCTGACATTTAGTTACTACACACGTACACGTTACAGAGATTACTTTGCAATAGTAAGAAACAAAAGACATTTATGATCGTTTTCTATTTATTTATTAATTCTATACCTATGTGGAGCAAAATATTAACCTACAAACGAATTCTTCAACGCTATCTATTAATTGTCTAATTTAATACTATACTTCTTTTCAGTGTTACAACTATGTCGAGCAGAAATATCGGAAATATTACCAGGAACATGGTTCTCTGCAAACACCATTAACGATGGTTACTCACCGAAACCAATATCAGAACTCTTTTCTACGGAAATGCCTCCCAGCTTCTCGCCGGAAAATCCAATAGTTGTGCTACCGAATTTATCATCTCTGTCGCCGCAACCAGAAGTGACATATATTTCTACAACGCCAGCAACTTTCAACTCGTTTGTGACTAATACTCCAATAGCACCTAGCACTTATTCAAGTACACAAGTTACCTCAACTCCATCTCCATTAGATTTTTCTAAACCGTCATCGCTAGCTCCACAGTGGCCAACCAGCACTACAGTCTTACAAACTCAAACAAACAGACCTATCCAAACACTCCAAGAGACTCTAGCGACATCTCCTCTTCTACCTCAGACCCAACCTACAGGCCCTCCAAGCTTCTCATTGATATACGAAAATACTCCATCGCCAGACCCACCTATTCCAACTGTTGTCACTACTATCCCTACCTTATCCACAACTACCACTTCACCATTGTCTTCGATTTCTGAGGGTACTCTAACGCCTTATATAACAAATGGATTATCAGATACAACAAGCCGCCCGACTGTTACGTTCCGATCTACACCACCAAGCACGACTTCACGAACCACAATAATCGCTCGTGATTGTAATCCAACCACGAGACTCATAAATCCTGTGTCTACAACCATAGCACCTACACGGATCATATCTGGTTCACCAGATGTACCATTTAAACCTAATTTGAGAATACGAGTAGTTGCACCACAAGGTTCCATTACCAACGTAAAGATCAACCCCACGACGACAACAAAACGTCCCACCACAAAGAGGACGAAAAAGCCTAAGAAAAATACATATGAAGGTTGCTTAGATGGATGTAAAGGAAAGAGAGATCCAATATGTGCAGTTCCACTAGCGAGCGTTATAATAGATACGAAGACTCTGAAAGGATTTCCATCTATATGTCATTTGGCGTGCCATAACTCATATAAAAAAGACGGTAAGTTAATCTGATATATCTTTTATGTTTGATGAAGTCTGAGGTAGGTTCCTATGAATAGAAATTAGTAGAACAATACGAGTAAAATACTACATAGGGCAGAACAGGCTCTGTCGGAATCAAAATCAAAATTATTTATTCAATCGGCTGTTACAAGCACTTGTGAAAGTCGAGGGATAGCTAGTTATATATCCTATTAATATTATAAAGGCGAAAGTTTGTAAGTATGGATGTATGGATGTTTGTTACTCTTTCACGAAAAAACTACTGGACGGATTTGGATAAAACTTTACAGCAATATAGGTTATACATCAGAATAACACATAGGGTACTTTTTACTGGGAAAACTTCTCACTCCCACGGGATACCGACTTCCACGCGGACGAAGTCGCGGGCGTCCACTAGTAATTAATATTATAAAGGCGAAAGTTTGTAAGTATGGATGTATGGATGTTTGTTACTCTTTCACGAAAAAACTACTGGACGGATTTGGATAAAACTTTACAGCAATATAGGTTATACATCAGAATAACACATAGGGTACTTTTTACTGGGAAAACTTCTCACTCCCACGGGATACCGACTTCCACGCGGACGAAGTCGCGGGCGTCCACTAGTTAAATATAAAAGTAGCTAAAGCTTTTGTGTTATTAAATTCTGAACTTACGAACGTCCCACAACCATTCGGACTGGACACAATATAAAAAGGATTTCTGATATTGAGCCAACCGGGAATTCATCAGCGGAGTCCTCATATTGTTATTCTAGTCATTTTTCCTAAGCGTCTATTTTGTAGAAAAATAAATATGTCAAACTATTATGTTAAACTTCTTTTTCTTTTTTGTGATATAAACATAAAACTGTTTAGGTATATATAAGTAAATATTATTAGAAACTAGAAAACGCATTTAATATAATTCAACTGCTTTTGTAACACTGCATTTTGATTTGTAAACATGTATTAGGCAAAGTTATGAAATGGAAACTAGAAACATTTAGACAGCTTGATATAATGAAAACTTACGAAAATGCCTATTTACTACTTGATTAATTGAATGTTCGCTAAAAGAAATAGAGCGGAAAACTCGTATTTACTACGTATTCATTAAACAATTTTGGTGAACTACGCAAAATATTATTTAAAAAATACAGCTAACCAATATTTAAACTTGATTGAATAATAAGTACTTTAATATTTAACTAATTTTACACAACATCATCAATTCTTTTCAATTCATATTATTTTAATTATAACGTTATATTCATATTAACAAGAAGCTCAAACTATTATATAGGTCGTAGCACAGATAATAATGTATAAAATTAGTCTATGAAAATGCGAACGACACTTCCGCTCTACGCATTATTCGCAGGAAGTGAAGCAACGTTTACAAATATTTGTATATACATTAAGTAGCTCTACGACCGGAATACAAATACACAGCGAGAAAAACAAATAGTATGCAAAAGGCGGCCTTATTGCTAGATCTTCTAATCTCTTTTAACAACCTATCAAGTACTTCTCGTCTTCTATTCTCTCTTAGATTTTCAATTAATTGTTGACTCTTCAAGCCCCTAATTTAACAGTCTGTTGCCAAATAGAGTCAAATAGCCAAGTGACATTATTTTGAATGGCTCAAGTACAAGAAGTACCTAAATATTCTCAAAGACAATTGAAAAAATATATAGCACTGCTGGGCTGACGTCAGTCATCGTGTCTATATCTTAAACTATGTAATTTTGCTATTTGTCCGTATTTCGTAATGGACAGATAAATTAACGACTCAATGAGGCACGATTATTATTCAAAATCTATTAGGTTGGCGCTACGAAACTAACAAACATCATTCAAACAATCAGAGTTACTTTACTTTTAGAAACTTTACCCAAGTGAATATTTAAATCCTCAAAAAAAAAACAATTAAATTCTCAAGTTTACAAGCATATTTCTCGTCTGCTCACGATCAACTGCAAAGTTCAATTAGTTTTTTCCTAGTGTTAATTGACCAGAAAAATTGCATGGAAATAACAAGTTGAACAACATTAAATCTCATAATGCTTAATTCCTTTGCATGACCAAATAATTTACAAGAATTATTACATAAGTAGATTCTATCAACAATACAACAAGAGTATGTAAAGTTTTGTCGTGTAGTGGCTGGCAGCACTACACTCTTTGAATTTTTGAGTAATTTATTCCACTTCATGGTACCTTACAGCGGTGAAAATGTACTCGATATATGTCAAAAGTTCAATGTTTTATGTATTCATGCTCAAATATCTTGACCTTTTAAAATAATGACACGCGGTTTCAGAATAGAGTATTTTAATTTGAGAACATCTCATAATGTACTTAAAAGTAAAACAGATTTTCGTTTCTGGTTGTAATTTTTTTATGATCAGTTTATAGAAGTTTGATAAAACTAGGTATTTTTTGACTTGTGAAACATAAAAAAACTTAAGATATTGAGAATAATCAGTTATATACTTTTCTCAATTCAGAAATCAGTTTTAAACTTCTAGAATAGTATAGTTTAGAAGATATACCGTGCCGCTGCCAAACTGATGATAGCCTAGCAGAGCCACATTATTAATTTATAATCTAAGGATGTTACCTACGGATTAAAAAATAACCTAGGTTTTTATTTTAAAAAGTATCTTATTTATCTCCGAAACTACGTAACTCAAGAATTCATTTCGAAATCGAAGTCTGGCGTTGTCTGTCTAAAACAAATACAGTTTTGTCTCGTATGTTGTTTATTACAACTAATGCTATTTTTCTCACAGCGGCTTAACTCAAAAATATAGCCAATATAACGAGTAACATTATTTTCCTGAATAAACTACCGGTATTATCAACAGAGCGACCGCCTTAATCTCCTTCTAGCCATAGGATAGGACATCTTAGGGATTTCATGACGATATTACATTTCATGTTACTACTTTGACATGTCGTTTAGTAGATAAATTAGGCATAAATGACTAAGCAATACTGCTATCAAATCCATGATCATAATTTTTTATCATTCATGCGTCGTTACTTCAGTTCCATTAGCACTGCAGTCTTTAACACACACATACTTAAGGAAGGGTTGTATCCTAGCAATGGTAATAATAAGCTGAAAATGATTCTTCTTCTTCTAAAGGTGCCTCTCCAACTAGTGAAGGTTAGCGATTAGCATGTTCAGGTCCTTCTTGTCTTTAGCTCGGCGGAACAGCTCAGCAGCGCTTCGCTATCCCGGTCCACTCTCGGATGTTCCGCAACCACGACTTCTTCCTTCCTCCGACCTTTCTCTTTCCCGCAACTTTGCCCATCATGATCAGCTGCAGGAGATCATATCTCTGATGTCTAAGAACATGGCCTAAATACGAGACTTTACGCCGTTTAACAGTTGCCATAAGCGTGCGTTTTTGGCCAACTCGTTGGAGAACTCGGACATTGGTCACCTTCTCGGTCCAGCTTATAGAGAGCATGCGCCTATAAGTCCACATCTCGAAAGCTTCTATGCGTTTTCGTAGATCTTCTCTTAAGGGTCCATGCCTCACATCCATATAATACCAGGGGCCAGATATAACAATGGAGCAAACGAGTTCGTAAAGAGATGTTAATATTACGATTACAGAGGACTTTCTTCATCGAATTGAAGGCATTACGAGCTATTTCGATCCGAGTTTTTATCTCTAACTCGCTGCTCCAATCCTCATTCAGCCATGTGCCCAAATATTTATATTACTTGACCCTTTCTAGGTTTTGGCCGGATACTCTTACGCTGGCATTGCAGTCTGCTTTTCCGGAGACGACTATAAATTTCGTCTTCTTTAAGTTCATCGAAAGACCGGCTCCCTGACTGCATTCCTCTAATCTCTCAACCATTATTTGAAGATCAGCTGATGTGGACGTTATTAAGACTGTGTCGTCCGCGTAACGAAGGTTATTAATATTACGGCCGTTGATCTTCACTCCACAGTCGAGGTCCAGCAACGCTTCCATTATTATAGCTTCAGAGTATATGTTGAAAAGAATAGGTGATAGAATACAGCCCTGTCTAACCCCTCTTTGGATAACAACTTCATTGGTTTCATCCCGTCCCACTCTCACAGTGGCCACTTGACCACGATACAGGCCCTGAATAAATCTGCGATCTTTGTCATCGATACCTACTTCTTTTAATAGGTCTAGCAAACGATCATGAAGAATTTGAATGGTAAAATTTGATGGTAAATTTTATAATCTAGTAATTTCATTGAGGGGGTTAATATCGAGGGGATTATTAAGTAACTCGCGATGATACTAAGTAAACTACTGATGATTATTCCATCTAGAGACCTAACTCGGCTCAAAGCTACATATGCTTTTTTTTACCAAAAATAATTGTTCTTCGCCACGGCCCGCGATCGTTGTTGTTAATCAACTTTCGCAAGGGTCGGTCACGGGATGGGTGACCAAAAAATTATTACTCGAGCTACTCCGTGCCTCGGAAGGCACGTTAAGTTGGTCTCGGCTGCATTTGCAGTCGTTAATACCCTCCAATCCGCATTGGGCCAGCGTGGAGGTTCATGGCCCATCCTCCTTAGACATCCATAAGGAAGGCATGAGCCCCTGCAGTGGGGACGTAAAAGGGCTGATGATGATGATGATTTGTTATTCATGCTTTTTCACTGTTTTTTTTTTATTGTAAATTGTTTATACTTTAAATAAAAACTTAAATCAATAAGTAAGAAAATTAGCGAGAATGTTTTGTTAAACAACTTTAAATCATTATATATCGTAAACTATTATAAATAAATTTAAATTTAAATTTAAAATGAAAAATAGTAAAAGGAACCTAAAGATCATTTTAAAATATGTACCTATACAACGACACCCCACTTGACATAGTTAATCGATTTTTTTTTTCATTTTGACAATATGGCGTCTGGTTGTCGCTGTGGTGAATTTTGATTACTGTCATGTCTTTAGTGACACTCGCAAGGTTAAGTTGAATCGATTGACGAGATCATCGCCATCTTTCATTCGTTTCATTTTCATTTTACATGTAGAAATTTATTTATTCATTGAGATTGGCAGAATTGTGCGAAATGCGCAGATAAGCCATTAATAAAAGAAGAAGAATCGATTGACGTAAGAATCATCAAAATCGGTCTACGCATTTGGGCTTTAGAACGCCACATAGAAACAAACATACATACATAGACTGATAAACACATTCCCATCCTTTACGTCGCGCAGTCGGGTAAAAAATGGTCACCTAATTTTCTTTCCAAATTTCAGCTTACGAAAAACTCATTGACGGTCGATGCGGCCGGCTGCGTACGCGAATCATCACAGTCGACAACAACAGCAAGATACAACGGGAAGATCTGAAGAAAGCAGAATATAGCGTCATCAACACAGGACCCAAGACTGTGCTTGAATTTGCGCATCAGCCATTAAATAAGGATTAATTCCGAGTAGATACGATTTTAGGTGTTATTTGAATATTAGAATGTAAGACTAACGAATGATAAATGAAAATTAAATTCAACAAGTTGATTTTCTGATCAATTGTTTGATCATAAAACATAATTTTGAGATAGTGAAATGGAACTCAAATTATTGCCAATTCATATTGAATTTTAGTTAGTTTGCTAAACTTAATTGCATGAAGTGACACGATACCCAACAATAAGGTGGTAGGATCAAGCCCGTCTTTGCAACACACCCGATGATCATCGGGAAATTCCTGTTGTGCTTAAGACGGGCCTGGGTCAGGATTATGCGTCATTTTGTAACTAAGATATTGCCATGTTTAATATACCTACCACCTAGCGCAGAAAAACTATAATTGTTTTCTGGAAAAAAAAAAAATTCTCACTACATCTCGCAATCTTCAAAATAAAAAAATTACGAGGTTTAGCATAATTATTGTTTTTCCTAAATACTTACTTAAGCTCAAGTGGTTTGAAAAGTCATTCGATCGTCTCAAGTGCTCGTTGCTTTCACTGATACACCCGTATCTATAGGCAGTCGAGTAAATGTAATTCCCCAGAGCTCTCTAATGTTGACTGGAAGAAAACGCCTAAGGTATTAAGTCCGCCAATGTACAGTTTTTGTGCATAAACGATTAAATTCAATTACCTACTTTAGTAAAGGTAATTGCTAATGCAAATATTTTAACAAATATGAATTTAAATGATGTAAGAACTTCTAATACTAAGAATATTATTATTATTAGATATTCTCATTCAAATGCTGGTAATGTAGTTAAAAATATCTGATTTAGATACGCCATTTACTCAATTACCTAATTAGCTCTCTCGACTACAAAGAGTGTAACAATCCTACCATAGTCATACATCATTCAAATGAGGTATTTGACTAAACTTGAAAAATAGTTTTAAATTGTTCTTTATTCCATAATAAGCACATTTTATTAATATTTCGGGGAAATTTACTGTATTTATCAATAAAAATCAAAGTTAAAGTTTAAATTTCTGAAACCGCGCGAAAAATGCTGTTTTTGTCATACATACGCCGTCATTACGCTGCGTCACACGCTAGTAAATAAACAAACATCATACTAAATTCGTCAACAGGCAGGCATATTTACTAGCGTGTGACGTCATCGGAGTTGCAACCATTTACAGGGTGTTTTCGTCTCAGATAAAATGTTAAAATAAATTAAATATTTAGTTTAAAATAAAAATAAATTACTCTATTATCTTAAAGAATGATCACAATTTTCAATATATTTTTAATGTTATCAAATAACCTATTCTCGTTTATTTGTTAAGAATACTTACATAAATTATGACATATTCTCCAGTAATTACTTTTCTCGACTATAGATTATAAACGCTGCGCTGTTAAGCATCGCAAATATATATCAACTTTCTATTATGAGAAAATGTGATGATAAATGCTATTTTCGAGATAATTACCTTATCAAGTATTTTTCATCTAATCAAATATCAGTTTAGCATTTTAAATTTTAATTAAAACTTACGATAGAAATATGAAATACGAAATCGAATACCTACTTCAAAAAGAAGAGTATAATAAAAAACCAATTCTAATTATTAAATGTAAACGCTTTAGTAATGAATCCACTTATGTTGTTTTAACTCCGCCTAATTTTTTATTAACCTTCAAATGATGTTAATTAATAATTAAAATCTTAGCTAGTTTCTTTTTATTGTAATTAATCCTATTTTAACCCATTTGTGAAAAGACTGTTCTTATTATACGACTTTGAAGTTGTTTAATTAGTATTAAAAGAAAAGAAAATCATAAAAATAAATATATACTTCTGAAAGTGTAATATTTTACTTTGTTTTTCCTTTAGTTTATTATTTCTGCATTTTGCTGTTCTAAATTCTATGTAGGTATTTTGTAAAATATTTTTAACCAATTGGCTTTAAATAAGTATTTTTAAATACTAAATGAAACAGTTGGTCTTTAAAAACAAAAATTGTTTCATTGAAAAAAATTGTTAAAAATTAAAAATTATATTGAAAATTCATGTTATTACATAAATATCTTTATTAAATTAAACTTATTTCTAACGACAATATTATTCTATATTTACAGTTTCAGTTCATTTTAAACTCATAAAATAAGGAATGCAAAAACTACAAAGCAGTTTTTATCTAATATCTTTGCTGAAAATTGCCTTGTTGTTGAGAATTGCCACCTTGCTGTTGTCCACCAAACATCATTTGTTGCTGTTGATGGAATTCTTGTTGGCCACCGGTTGTGTTGTTATTGCCTTGATTTGGTCCTATGAACAAAAAGAACATTAATTTACATAGGTATATCTTAATATGGCGTTCGTTTTATCATTTACGGGTGAATAGAATGTTTTGTTATGAATAGATTGGATAAATAAGATGTCATTTAATTGTCTGCGATCATATAGAACTCGATGGCGCTGATGCCGTTGTTAAGCAACTATCGCTATGGCCGGTTACCGGATGGGTGACCAAATATTTTTTATCAATCCGCAGTGCACCCGCGTGGTGAGTCATGGACCGTTCTCATTCGATTCCATCCATAGGGAAGACCTGAGCTCCAGCAACGGCGTATAACGAAGAAGACAAGTCAGTCGGCTTAGCTAGCATCATCGCGAGAGTACAGCAACGCGACGGGCGGCACTTTATTTTTCGTTTTATTTTAATTATGTTTTAAATTATTACAATTAGACCAACAGCAGCCTGTGACAATTAAAATTACTTAAGAGGTGACATCTGCAGATAACGCTGTCTCGCACATAAAGTATAGAAAAGCATTGGTCCTTATATTGAACCTCGGGGTAAGCACAGATTTCGCTGCATTAAATGACAACTTTTAAAATTCTAGTAGAAAAATGTGTTTCATGGCTAACGCAGTCGAATACCAACAGCTTAGAAAGAAATCTGATTGTATCCTGGTTGCTGCCCCAATCACAAATATATCTTTATTAAGAACAAATTAAGAACAATTACTTAAACATGGAGAAAAATTGCAAGAAATGCGTTTTAATTATAAGAAATCGTGCTTTTTTAACCTGTTCTACCTGCTCATATGATTATCATTTAGAATGTGCAAATGTCTCCGACAAAAGATTTTATTTAATGACGAAAGAACATAAGGCTAACTGGAAATGTGATAAATGTTGGTCAAAAACTGATGAAAAATTTAATATAAACATATCAACACAAAACTCGTTTGTATCACTATCAGATGATGACTACACTGATATATTTTCAACATCACATAACAGTCAAACTACTAGTAACACCGACTGCAACCTAACAAAAACAAGCTATATTGAACAGAAGATGCAAAAATTGATTAAAGAAAATCATGTATTAAAAGAAAAATTACAAATTGCAGAGAATGAATTGGAAAACATCATGATTGAGAACACTAAATTGCAAACACTTTTATCTACCCAAAACTCACACCAGTCAACTAAAGTTTGTAGTTCTAGCTCAAAAAATATCACAATAAGAAAAAACAGGAAAGACCTTGCTAAGAAGACTTTATGCTTTCCGCTGTGTGAAGAAAATAAAGTTGACAATAATCTATCACCTTGCGTAACGCCATCTAGAGTTGAGCAGGTAAATCACTTTGACTCGAGTACTCCGAACCAAAGGATCGAATGTAAATCGCCAACCGACCTGTCACGTGGACAACCACAAAAACATGAAGATTTCAAATCAAATCGAACCATTCATATAATTGGCGATGAACAAGTACGAGGATTGACAGAAGAATTGGTAAAAACTAGATATGGAAAATGGAATGACATATTTAAGGTATCAGGTATAGTGAAACCATTTGCTCCAAGCTCCGAAATATTAAAAAGTGTCGAGAACTTGAGTACTTATTTAACGGAGGATGACATTTTGATTTTATCTATAGGAAGTAATGATAATAATCCATATGAAATAATTTCAAATCTGTGTAATACATTGTGTAATTTAAAAAAATGTAAAATTTTCTTGTTAAGTGTACAATATAATAATCACCTAAATATTCATAAATTAAATTCAAAAATTGATCTTATTGTAAGAAATTATGATAACTGACATTTCATAAAGACTGATCAATTGTTGAAATCCTATATATTTAAAAAAAAGACATCAATAATTCAAAAAATTAGTTTTAAATTAAATATAGAAATAAATTTCCTTAAATATAAGCAAAAGTTCCTAAACAATATTGTTAAAATAAGTAATGATTTAAAATATAGAAACAATTGTGTTGTAAAAAATACTTTATTAAATAGTCAAAATCAACCTAAAATTATAAAAAAAGGCACAATACCATATTATTTTGGTCTCAAACAAAAAGATAGTAACACAAATGAAATTCCTGAACAATCATCAATTTGTTTTCGCCCCTAAGGATAAAAGGAATCATTGCTTCACAGTTTTCCATCAAAATATTCAGGGTTTAGTTTCTAAAAAGGAGTTGATAGAAATAACTCTTTCAGAAATCCAAAGCGATATATCTCCTGACGTTCTTTGTTTTACAGAAACATTTGTAAGGAGTGGTGAAGAGCTAAACATTAATATATTAAACTTTGAGCTTGCTGCACATTTTTCTAGAAATAAAAAAAGAGGAGGTTCTTGTATATTGGTAAAAAAAGGTCTCTCATTTAAGAAAATAAATATTTGTAGTGATGTTGCAACTTGTTTTCACTTTGAGTGCTGCTCTATTGCTATACCTTTGCATGGTTTAATAATCATTTGTGTTTATCGGTCATCAACTGCTACTAAAATACGACATTTTGAGTATTTTTTTGACAAGCTTGAACGATTATTGAATAGGTATATTCACAAATACCCGAAACAAAGAATAGTTATCACAGGTGACATCAACATTAATACTTTAATAAATAGTACAGAAACCAGACACCTGATGGATATTTTAAAAAATTATAATTTATCGCAACATATTACAGTACCTACCAGAGGTCTATCATGTATTGATCACATATTTAGTAATGTGAGAGGTGCTATAGGGTCAACACTTCCATTGTATTTGTCTGATCATGATACGACTCAAGTTTTAGTATTTAACACAAATAAAAAGATTATTACTCCAAAAGTAACATATATTTATAAAAGATGTTATTCTAAAGAATATATTGAAAAATTTAAAACTTATTTATCAAGTTTTTCTTTTTCAGAGGTATATGATGAATGTCACCCAAATATGGCATTTAATAAGTTTTATGATATGTTCTGTTTGTTATATAAGCTCTGCTTTCCAATATACAAGGTCAAAATAAATACTAAATCAAATTAAATTGGATTACAAAAGGAATTAGAAAAAGCTGTGTGATTAACAGAGTACTGCGATATAATTATTACAAAAAGAAAAATGAATTTAATAAAAACAAATATCTTAACTATTCTAAATTATTAAAAAAATGTATAATACAAGCTAAAAAACAAACCAATAATAACTACATTATTAATAGTAAAAATACGTGCAAAGCAACATGGAGAGTTATTCAGGATGAAATTGTTGCACAGACTCAACATAGTAACTCTTATATAGATTCAGTTGTATATAATAACAATATTATTAGTAGTCCTAGAACAATCGCAACTGTATTTAATGATTTTTTTATTGAATTGACAAATAAATCAAATGCTAGTATTAAGTATGAACCCACTAATGACATCTTGAATAATTCTATTTATCTTAATCCTATTGACAAACATGATATTGGTAAAATTATTAATTCGTTAAATAATACTACTTCTGAAGGTTATGACAATGTATGCACTAAAGTTTTAAAAGAATGTAAAGACCAAGTAAGTCCAATCTTGGCATATTTAATAAATCTTTCAATGGTATCCGGTACATTTCCAGATAAACTAAAAGTGTCTGTAGTTAAGCCAATACTTAAAAGGGATAATAAAACAATTCTAAATAACTATCGACCAATTACATTAGTACCTATCTTCTCAAAAGTTTATGAAAAGGTTATGTATGATAAACTCACATCATTTTTTAATAAATACCAGATTTTAAAGTCCAATCAATATGGTTTTCAAAAGAAAAAATCGACTACTCAAGCTGTTTTTGATTTAATTAATACAACACTGCTATCAGTAAATGACAACAAATATACAACGGCTCTCTTTTTTGATATGACTAAGGCATTCGATTTTGTAGAACATAATCAACTTTTAATAAATCTCGAGCACTGTGGCATTAGAGGCATAGCTTTAAAATGGATAAAAACTTACTTAGAAAATAGGATCCAATCTGTGGAAGTTTCTAGGTTGGATACTTATAATGTAGCACAAAAATATAATTCTGATTTCAAGGAAAACAAGTTCGGAGTTCCCCAAGGCAGTGTTTTGGGCCCGCTGTTGTTCCTGATTTACATTAATAACCTCCCTAATGTTACAGAACATCAATGCGTTCTATTTGCTGATGATATATCAGTAATTGTTACAACGGATGGCACGTTAACGTTTGATGATCACAAAAATGATATTAAAACAACAATGGTATCTATAATTGATTGGCTCAGAAATAAAAATTTAGTTATTAACTTAGAAAAAACATATTTAATAAATTTTAATAACATTCATCCAATAATTAATATAAATTATGAACAGCAAATAATTACAAATGTCGTTTCCACAAAATTCTTAGGTATAGTAATTGATCAAAGACTGGATTGGAAAAATCAGGTAGAAAAAGTTTGCAGTAAAATTAACCGATTTTCATTTGCTCTTCATAAATTATCTAAGATAGCTACTAGGGGTACAGCTCTTACTGCGTACTTCGCTTATGTAGAATCCGTTCTTAGATACGGGCTTATCATATGGGGTAACAGTACAGATATTAAAAAAGCCTTTGTTGCTCAAAAAAAATGTATTAGGGCGATTTGTGGTGCTGTACCTGATGAACCGTGCAAACCTCTCTTTAAATCTTTAAATGTTTTAACCTTACCTTGTTTATACATTTTTGAAGTCGCTAAATTCGTAAAACAAAATATGTGTCACTTTAAACAGGCAAAAAATGTATATATACGCAATACCAGAAATTGTGATAGATTGGTTACTGATATCACTCCAAGAAGCGCGAGATTCCAGAATAACTGTTATTGGATGTGTATTGTGCTTTTTAATAATATCCCCCTTAGCATTAAGAATCTTTCATTTAATAGCTTTAAAAAGGCACTATTTATTTGGTTGTGTGATAATGCTTTTTATAGTGTTAGGGAATATTTAAATCATACAAATAAGTAACGAATGCATATGTTGTGAATTGTGTAATGTCTTTAAATGTGTGATATTTTCGTTTGTTTGTTTTTTTTTTTTTTTTCTCTTCAATTGGACATTATCTACTTTTATATTGACACTGATTTTATAATTTAATTTGTTTGACATTCTTCAAGTGGGAATAATTATTGTACTCTTTAATAGTTTTTATGTAACAATGATATTTCTAATTTAATAATTTTGTCATACATATATCCAATGTCATTTTATCAATATTTGCATGCTATAGTTGATGGCTAAATGGGCTGAACTCAAATTTTAATTCAATCTACAATGTACCTCATTTAAAAGCAAATAAATTATTATTATTATTATTTATTAATTCATAAACATATCTGTAATTCAGCTTCTGTAACACATTATTTCCTAGTAAAACAAAATCGATTGAAATTATATAAAATCAAATGTGACACCTATTAAACCATTTTCATCGAACTATGAAATCGTATCATTATAGCACGGTCGCCGAACAGAACCTATTTCGTGCAATGACCGGGTTCATTAGTTATCTCTTTCACTCATGTGCAAATATATTGCTATTGCGCTCGCACAGATGCAGGCAGTCAATTTTGTCAAGTTAAGTGAACCTAAAATGTTTACGATATCTCTAAATTCATAGTAAAAGTCCCGGAGCTAGAACCTTCTCTAAATAACGTCTGCCTGAAGTTATTTGAAAATAGAAAGTATAGATAGCAAAAAATGCAAGAAATAAAATATTTAATATTTATGAATAATCCCCAAAGTATGGTTAAAATATCGTAATAACTTTTAGTTTGTTAATTTATTGCATTATTTTTCGGAAAAGGTTATTTTATATGTTAACATCGAGGTATGTGGGAGATAAAAAAGTATGAAAAAAAAAACATCTACTTTGTAATAACACGAAAACAAACGGAAAGGACAATTTTGTAAACCATAGCCAAAAGTAATAATGAAGTGAGAGAATAATAATAGCTTTTGCTATTTTAGTCAACCATAACAAGTAACAAAAAACTTAACAATAACAATCAAAAACAACCAACCCAACTCAATAAGTACTCGTCAACCAGTGTTTATTTGCTAACGGTACTGATTGTTAAACGCAATTACGTCACCAAAATGGCGGCCTGGTGCATCAGCAATTTTCGGGGATTATAACAGGATACACGTTTAGTAATAATAATGTAAGTGTGAATCTTTTACCAGCCATCCGCATTCTTTTCGCATTGTTGGCTCCGTGATCATGGCTGTTTGCTTGTACTTGATTTTGTTGAGTCTGAAAAGAAAATTAAATTGTTTTATTTTAATGCTAGGTTTCGGCCAGCAACTACACTTGCGTTGTCCTGTATCATAGATATAAACATTACTTTTGAATGACTCTGTATATTGATGAAAACTGCACTACAATCCGTTGTGTAGTTCAAAAGATCTCTGCGTACAGACAGCGGGAAGCGACTTTGCTATATACTATGTAAACACATAAATAAATGCTTCCGTCCTAATATAAAAGGACCAAGTTTAGAATCAGATTGTAACTATTATACACCTAATATAAGTTAACATATCTGAATTGGAATAATAACATGATATTTATTAAAAAGTCCCTAGTTACATACATTAGGTTGTTGCTGCTGCTGTTGTTGATTCTGTCTAGCTTTTGAATCGCTTTTATCTTCCTGGTCATCATCCGTCAAGAACTCTCTCTTAGGATACGGTATCGGACATCCGGCAAACACATCCTGTATAAGAAATATAAATAATACGTATTCTTTGATACTGTTAGTATTAGCCTATTTCATTTCATATGTCGAATATTAATTTATGTAGAAACTAACAATTCCGTTCCACAAATGCTACAAACTATGCTTAATTTAGGTACACTTTTGTCTAACTGCATTTAAAAAAAATAAAGTTACGTAACATTTCAAGTTTAATTTAGGAGAGTGGTATAATGGAATCAACACTATTAACACTAGTGATGCGTCTAGAATTGGATTGAGTGACTCGAGTCACTCAAGCCATTTATCGTATTCATCTACCTCACTTGAATCATACTCGAGTTAAAATCTTTCTTTTAGTAATTTAAAACAAATACCTATAAGTAATACAGATGATGTCAGACTATACACTGTCGACTTTGTAGCGACGGCGCTCCGTATAGAACTTCCCTATTAACAGAAGTCTGCTTACGGTTGTCGTGTTTAGCGCGATGTGCGGCCGTGCGTACAATACTACATACGACTGCATGACAGGTTTACCACGATATACAAAATTTCCACAATTGATTTTGAACTCTACCCTCAATGTGTTAATATTTAAAATTATGAGAAATTAGACAGTTTACAAACGACCATTAAAATTTTCATTAGTTTAAAGCGACATTACCCATACAAATTTGTCATTCATTAGAGCTTAAAGGCGTCATTAAACCCTAATGTACGTTTCTGCAACTTACCGAATATAAATTAAAATACACATTAAAAAAGTTTTTAAACATATTACTTATTGGAGTAAACAACAAAGTAAAAAAGCGACGTAGATAAATAAAATAAAGTAGCGAAGTGGCGACAGAATCAACTTGATGCGCCGAGTTGACTCGATAACTCTAAGTGAATAGACTTGAGTGATATTTTTTTTCACTTGAGTAAGTTTGACAAATTTACTTAAGTGACTTGAGTAAAAATAGAACTCGAGTCACATCACTAATCAACACTATGCGGAACTACATTTCAGTGTCTAACACCCGGTTTCTGAACTGAGAATTTGAAGTTGAGCATGTCTCAAACCATGCTTAAGCCATTTTAAATGTCAATTAAACAGGTTTTCATTCATCATCATCAGCCCTTTACGTCCCCACTGCAGGGCCCCAGGCCTTCCGTATGGATGGTTAAGGATCCTCCTTGCCATGACCCTCCACGCTGGCCCAATACGGATTGGAGGGTAAGGTTTTCATTACTGATTTATAATTTTTAAATGATCAATTGATAGCAATTTGATAAAACTAGGACTATTTGCCATATGAAAATTAAAGTTATTGACAATAATCAGATGAGGTTTTATGCTTTTTCTCAATTCAGAAACCGGCCGGTATATTAATATACCCCTTTATCGGAGGTGCAATTTGGTAGCTGGACGTTTTAAAGAATAGGTGAAAATATTCATGATGTTGATATTGCTATGGATGATGCCTGTTTAAAAAAAAACCTATTTAGAGACAATTGAAAAATATGAGATACATATTTTTTTCATTCCATTTAACAAGAAATATTTAAAAATGCATGTAAGCGTTCAATTTTAAGAGTGGGAGCATTTAGAAAATGTACAAAACTGTGATGTGAAAAATATATTTTAACTCAATACATCACCTTAATTTATTGACTATGTAAAAAATCTACATAAATTTGTACTTATAGAAAACTAATAGGGATGATGAATAGAATATTTTTATTTATTTTATATTTACCCATCTCTAAAAATGTCCAGCTATAAATTGCACGTAAAATGGGGTCTAATATTAGAAACTAATTATTTTACTTTGCGAAATTGCTTTATAAAAACAAATAGTAATATCACTTACAGGAGTAGTTGGAGGGTCTTCAGTGAAATATGGATCCTGCATAGCCTGTTCTGATGTTATTCGTTTATTGGGATCCATCAACAACAATCTCTGGAGCAAACTAAAAGCTTTGCTATCCGGTTTAATTTTATGTCTATCCATATACTTACTAAGAGAACAGTTCTGATAACTGAAACAAAAACAGATTTAAGTAACTCAGGCTGTGCAAAAAAGAAGAAAATGAAACAAGTTTAGGTGAAAGACTAACACAGGAAGGTCAAAAAATATCTTTCACTATATGAAAGTTATGAAGTATGTATGTATGTACATAATACATATTACACTCAAATAATTTAATTAGATAACAAAAATAAAACAAATAAAAATCTCACTTTGATCTTTTAAAATCCTTAACTAAAGTAGCATGTTCAGGCATTTTCCTAATATCTTCCCAATCCTTTTCCTGTGGAAATCCCATAACATTAAATATCCTGTCTAACTGGTCATGGTGATAAGGATTACTTGTCTTTATATCTTCCTGTCGACAATGAAATATTGGCTCCGATGTTAACAGCTCAGCAAAAATGCAACCAATTGCCCAGATATCTGAAAAAATACCAAAACCAATTAAAGTTTCCAACTTTGTTTGTGTGTAGGGGGTAATCTTTGGAAATACTGATCAGCACACTTAATCTCAAACACAATCGTGATCGATCAACATTGTAATTGTGAAATTTCATTCTATTGATTAGCTAGCTAGCGCCATAGTATAACTAGTATACCTAATCAAGATTACGAAACGGCACAATTACAATAGCTATCGATCGCGATTGCGTTCGAGAATAAGCGTGCTGGTCATGAAAATTTTTTACCTATGGAAAGTTACATCATAAGCAAAGTGGCAGGAAAACAGTAAGTATACAAAAAATTATTCATAGAAAGTTAAAGCTGTGTAGCCACAAATATTACTACCTATTGCTTTTGTATAATGCCTGGCTCCAAGCAACAACTCTGGGGCTCTGTACCAGAATGTGACAACCACTGGGTCTAGATCTGCCAATGGTTTCAAAGGAGCATTGAATAGACGAGCAAATCCCATATCAGCTATCTTAACTCTTCCTCTTTCAGGTCCCTCTCCCATTACTAAAATGTTAGCTGGTTTCTAAAATTAAAATATAAATTTTTATATATAGAATATATGAAAACTAGAAGTATACAGCCCCACTGTTGGGGCTCAGGCTTTTCCTATGGATGGAATCAAAACAAATTCCATAGGGAGAATGGGCCATCACCCACCACACAGGCTCAGTGCAGGCAGTTGGGTATTAACTGCTACACGTATAGTTGGGGCAAACAGCTTAAAATGCCTTCTAAAACATGGAGGAGCTCACAATAATGTTACTGCCAATCACTGGTCCTTGTGAAAATTGTTTATCAACTGTATCAGAGACCGAGCAAGCTAACCACTGCATCATTAAGCTTATAAAAAGTAACTAATAATAGTAATGAACTAGAACTTACCAAATCTCTATGTAAGACCCAATTTGAATGAAGGTAGTGTATACCATCTAAGATTTGATAAAGTAAACTCTTCACCATTCCCTTTGGTACCATCACAGACTTCTTGTTAGCTTTAGCAGCTCTATGAAACTTTATAATATGCCAAAGATCATGTTCAGCATAGTCAAAGAGTAACCACACTTTACGATCAGTATGAGAGAGAAATACTCTGATCAAGTTGATAACATTAGGGTGTTTCAACTCACGAAGAAGCTGTAATGAAAGAAAAATAAGTTGTTAAAACTGACAATAGAAGAGAATTACCAAATTTGTTTGGGCTCTAGTTTTTCTTTACTATGCGAATAGTGTATTTCATAAATTCTTATCTAAAACTACATAATAATAGTATTAAAAATATTAAGACTGGCCAAGGACTCAAAGCTGCACCTTATTATGAATGCAATAATCAAAAATTAAGGCAGATCTTTTGATATAACTATAATTTGATGAACAAAATTAAATAGTATATAAATGAAATTCGTCGCTTACTGCGATTTCTCTACAAGCTGACATGGAAAGGCCAGTCCCTTCTATCTGTTTCAAAGCATAATCTTTCGTGTCTGAGCCGTCTTTTCTTCTGGCTTTATATACATGGCCGTAGGTACCCCTGCCAACCTTACAACCTTCGAAATCGAATAAATCTTCTACTTTAGATCTTTCATTCTGCGTTTTCACTTTGAAGTCATAGTCCATCATCACAGGTGCCATTGTTTTATTATTTTGAAAATTGTCGCCCATTTTAGATTTTTGGCAATGACTGATTATGATAACATTAAGACATTACAGCGTGAGTACCTCAGCTAGGTACTTCATATAAAATACTGCACTCAAAATAGATTTTGCTTGAGCCATAAAAGTTTTTATTAGATTTTATTTGTTAAAAAAAGATTACAATATTTTTGATAATAAAATTTAAAACGCTTCCTTGCTTCTGCCTAAGCTTCAGCTACTAGTTTTTTTTATTGAGCTTAACGGCTCTGGAATCAAGTCTTTTTGAGCCATATAGGTGGAAAAAACGGCTTAAATTTTTTAAGCGTTGTTACGTTGTACGATTTTAATAAGCGTTTTTAAAAACTGCTTATTGAAGCACTACGTCCGTGTCTTACTAGCACAGGTATTTTTATTTAGGTATTTTTTCTAATCTATTATTTATGTAGTCTATTGTTTATGGTTTTGTCTTTCAGCCGCCATGTAAAGAATTTAAAATATATTTTTCAATGCAGTTGCTCATAAAGCGCTATTTTTTTAATCCATTGTAAACACCGAAAGTGAGTCTTTAAATAAAAATGTACTGAAATCCTTAACTTAAAAGTATTACACGTGCTTAAAAGTATTTTTTTAATTTTTGTGGCCGAGCACCAAAGATATTAAAAAAAAACTGATGAAAATATGTCAAATTTTAGAGGCAAAAGAGGGTATTTCAAGGAGCCTAGAACGAATATTTTCAAATAAAAATTTATGACACAAAACATGTTTAAATATTACGTTTAATTTTAACAAATAATTTTTACTTTTAATACATACTTAGTTTTATTAATCCTTTATATTTGTTTTATTTCCTCGCAAAAAGCATTGAAAAATGTTGTAAGAAACTTGAGCGTAAAAGGTTTTTCGAGTATGACACAAAAACATGTACAAATATCACGTTTATTTTTAACAAATAATTTTTACCTTTAATAGATACTTAGTTTTATTAACCTATATATTTGTTTTATTTCCTCGCAAAAAGCATTGAAAAATATTGTACGAAACTTGAGCGTAAAAGGTTTTTCGAATTCGTGCCAGTGATTGGCCCTTATTCGTAAAACCTTACTTTCCGCACTCGTATCTTAAATAACTATTACAATCTTGTGTGAAGATTACAGTTTAGTTATTTTAATTGTATAACAGTTTTATTAAACAATTTGTAATTTATGATAGCGTGTTTTCTGTGCCAAGGCCCATTATCAGACTCGCGCTATATTATTGCTTATACGCTTTTTTTCAACTGACGTTTGGAAAAATCCCGAAATAGAAAAATTGATTGAAGCTAGTAGTTAAATCATGACTTGATAGATGGCGGATGGTATGATTAGCATAAGCATACTTTTCTTCTAAGTGAAAAACCGCTTTTGCACTTATTTAATAAAGCATGCTTAATTAGGTGCTTTTCATTTAAACGTCCATCTCTAAAGCCATACATTATGATCAGAGATGTACAAAATACCCTGTACAAAGTATCTGGAATACAAGATACAAAATACTTTTAAATTAAGTATTTCAGATACCAGATACGAAATACTTTCGAGAAGAGTATTTGAAATACTAGATACAAAATAGGTATCTTGTAGATACTTTTTATAAATACAAATACTTTTCTAAAAAAAGATTTGAATTTAAGTTTGTTTATTAAAGACCACAAAAACCTAAATCTTAGACAAGATGGTTCCAGGGACAAAGTGGATTTTTTAAGCATTTTTCATTAGAAACAATTTTTGTAAGCTTTTATTTAGTTTTCTGTGTTTGTACTCAAATCTTAGAAGTTAAATTTCACCCACTTTTCCTCCGTTTTATTTGTTTGTCAATCACAATATAACATATAAAAATGCAAATATTTAATACATCAGGTTTAAATTATTTTAAATTTTTTAGTTCCTTTTTAATAATATTTTTTTTTCAATATAGCATTGTGAATGAAAAATTATTAAAATTTAATTATAAAATTATTATTTATTTAAAAGCTGGTTTTACGTACGACGTAAAATTACGGAGAACTGAAAATTCATTTTTTCCTAGTGAGATGAAGAGAGTGGGTAAAAATAAATACAGTACTTGGTTTTTAAAATTAATGGCGGACTTGTGACGAGGTGAATGTGCGATAGTATGTAAAGGAACGTATATTAACTTTTTTTGCAGAACTACCGAAAATTATGCCTCTTTAGTGTGTTAAGCTAATTTGAAAATTTTTAGTAGAAAATACTTAGCTTCTGTGGTTGATTATAGTACGTTGGTTTGTAGGAAAGGCTTATAATACGTAGATGTACCTAAAAAGACGTAGAGTTGGTATTGCTGGTACTGTTGGTAATGCGCCATTAGTTACCATCTGATCGGATAAATCCGGTCTCAACCGGATTTGAAGTATTAATTAAGTCTTTATCTATGAAATTTCCGTTTTTAATAAAATAAATGAAGCTTTATTTTCTTATTTCTATTAATCAAAGTAATCACCCATGCAATCAATACATCTTTGCCAACGCATTGGTAGCTTAATGATGCCTTCTTGAAGAAATCAACTGGACGGGAGGCAACAAATACTTCAAAGGCGTTTTGTTCTGCCTCTCGAGAATTTATTTTTTAATGTAGGCGCATGGTCTGTTAAGTACGGCGGATGACGGAGAACTACAAACCCCAGCTCTTGTAGCTTGGGTACCGCCAATTGTGTAGTATGAGGTCGTACGTGGTCGTGCAGGAGCAGTGGAACCGAACGATTGACAAAACCTGGTTGGAGTTGTGCCAGCTTCTCCGTTATTGTGTTCAGTTCTTCACAATACACACAGTAAATCTGCAGTAATGCTCGTCCTGTTTGGTAAGAAGCTGTGATGAAATACATCCGCGTTAGACCACCAAACAGCAACCTTTTCGTCAACCAATAATGGGTGGTGCGTTCGTTTGTAGTGTTCGCTCTGCAAACGTACTCATACTCCAAACGGCACATATACTCCATAATTACTCGAATTTTTGACTTATCCATGACGACGAAAAATATTCAAATGCATTGAAAACAAAACACTTACTATTGAACAAATGACGATTTTAGAAAAAAATATTTGAATTATCAGCCAAAAAAATAGTTTGATTTTAAATGGCTAGTACAGCAGAACGGTAATTACATAGGTAAAGACCTAATATTAAGACAGGACTCCGCCCATTTTTTTGTTGTTTCTCAATAAAGATCCCTTAAATTAAATGGTTACGTTAGTGGTTTTTTGGTATAATTACATCACAGATTGTGTTGTATTTTTGAAAAATAAAGGAGTATTAATTGACGATGTCAAAGAAATTATTTGAAGAATTTTTTCTATTATCAAATTTATTTTTATGACGAATTAGTTGAAAAGCAGTGGGTAATTATTTTCAATATATGCAATGACAGCACTCGTTTCCGAACTACTGAAGATTTGTCAGTATTTTTTTTTTGTATTATGCCTCATAATGCGAATATTGTTTTTTTTTTCGCTCATGAATATGCAGTGGTCAAAAGATAGAAAAAAATTAACTGTTGAGTCAATAAAAACAATATTGCTTTGCTTACGGAATATAATTTCAAGCATTTGCCATGTATCGAATTTCACAGTGAAATTTCTTTAAAAATAAACTTTTTGAATGCTGTTGTTAGTGAAAAAAGTATAATGTGCAAAAAAATAATAAAATTTAATAATGAGTTTAATTTACATCTTTTGTAGTAATAATTTTCAGATTTTTGTATGTACTGAAAACGAGACAAAAACTGACTAGGTATTGTTATATCGACGGTTATATTTCGTAAAGCATGTGCTATTAACAGTCAAAGTATTTATAAAAAAATTAGACCAAGATGTAATAAATTAAAGTAATAAAATAAGTGAAAGTAGCCAATGTATTATTTAATTATCATTTCTACTATAAGTACAGTAAGGTAGGTGTCTAATTATTTCCATATAATTCATTTGAAAAATTATCGAATTACCTACCTAAGTAATCATTAAAATTAATAAAAAACAATCCGCATGCTTTCCAACGTTTTCTCGATTTTAAGTGCAAACTCTTTCCGAGAGTGCAACTTCAAGTTAAGGAATGTTCACAGGTTGACATGACTGGGTGTTTGTATAATAAAACTTCCCTTGATGGAGTATTGTTTCGAATTCCAACACGCGTACGCCGGCAGGGTTAAGGTCAACACTTAAACCTAGTTCATGAAATTTTGCGTTCCATTAGTACGAGAAAATTTTAGAATTCATAATAAGCAAATCGGCTCAATTTTTGTAATATTTATGTAGATAGCGTATCTTTATATTAGAGTAAAAATATCGAGTGACATTTGGACAGCCTAACCCTAAATTGCAACAAAACTGCATTTTTAGTATGAGGAAGTATTTATATAAAAAAAACAAAGAAACTTCAAAAATTTATTGCACTAGATGGCAGCACAAATTTTAGGATCTAAATGTCAATTCATGACGTTAAACCAAAGAGAATAGAATTATCAGTGTTGTTTTATAGATCTGATAACTCGGATTAATGTCGAGTTGAACGACGATGTCATATTTATTAATTTTCGACACTTAATTTACTTTTATTACGTCAGAAACAAAAATTGAATTAATATCATAGACAAGATCCAAACATCGCTAGTGACATCTAGTTTGATTTCAAGAACTAATTTTAATTTTTTAAATACTTCCTCATACAAAAAAATTACATTTGGGTTCAATGCCTGTTTAGAGAAACTTGATAATTTTTCAATTTAAACATCAAAAATGTTAAATTAAGTCTTACCCTACGATATTTACAATGTATTACTATACTATCCAACTACTAAGTGACACAATAGATCGTCCACTCTTCAAAGATATCGTATCTTGGACGTAACATCAAAGCTTCCCTTTAACGATCTCCAGTGACTGTGCACCCCTTTAAATAACCGAATTATAAACGGTTTTAAAGGGTGCCGCCCTACCTATTAGCTGTTAAACCATAGATTTATTAACTGTCATTAGGGACCTCGTTGATTATCAAAGTGATATACAAAAACTATTTGGAGCTGCTTTGTTGTAGCGTAAAAGAATGCGCGAAAGGATTGTGTTTCATTTTTATAATATGAAAAATGACATGAGATAAATTATGATTCACCGACAACTTATAAAGTACTTAGTTGATGAAACAAATCATTCATATTAGCAGCATATTTTTTATAGATATATTTTTAGAAAGCATGCGAGTAATTAAAAAAATATTTGGTGGTTTGATAATGTTTCGAAAATTTCACGGGTTAAGTATCAACTATATATATATGTATCATAATATTTATGATATAATCTAAAAATAGTTACATTTATTTTTTTAAATATATCTACGTTAACTCTTTTCTTGAAAAGACTAACTAACTGGAAATCAAAGTATAGTTTTTAATACCATTAAATTATCAAATTTGCTTAAGTAGGCCATTTTACTAAAAATCCAACACTGTTCCAGTCAACATTATTAAAATATAATAATTGATCTGAAAGAGGACGATTTCACATTAAATATCAATCACAAAGATGCTTAAGGCGAAATGGGAGCTAATTAAAATGATTTGTAAGTGTTTCGTGTTAATGATAATACACGTGTCATTATTAATATTCAACTTGCGTTTTACTCAAAAGATACCGACAGTTTAGCACAAGAAAGTTGTAGAATACATTTAAATAAAATTTTATATAAAAATATTGTGTGCTATTGTATTATATCTATTAGATGTGCTCGCAATATGCTAAATCTATAGAAACGTTTGTGGTAATACCGAAGGTACTGTAACGATGTGCCGTACCACTGTTTATTTTCATAGATTCTTTCAGTTCGGTACTGTTACAATACCGGGGGCCGGAGTTAAAAAAAATTTAAAGGATTTTTTAAAATTCTTGGTTAAAAATTAAAAAAAAAAGTTGTTACGATAGTTATATAGGCTATTGAAATCCAGATTTTAATAGCAAAGATTATTCCTTTTTTTCTTATTTTTAGTTACGAGTGACAAAAAGGAAAAATAAAAATACAGTACCTTTGAACTGACTTCATTTTAAAAATATCGAAATTGATAAATATCCATATCGGTTTCTAAAGAGGCTTTATTATCGAAGTATAAAGCTTTGCTAAGAATAAAAATTAATACCTCTTTAGGCTCTTCGATTCTACGCCATTCGCTGTTCATCACAACAGACGGTCAAAATTGAGTTATCAACTTTCGTGAAATTCATTGTTTTACATTTTTTTGTGCCGATACGTCTTTAATAGTCAATTAATGAAGCTACCTGCGGCGCTTTTATCCTAAATTGATCACTGAGAGTAGTGGACCAGGCATTTATGCTTGAGACAGTAGAGACTGCATTGTTCGAGACGCGAGGCACTGATTTAAGTTTTGAGTACAGTTAAGGACTTATAATATTCTGATTTTATTTTATTTACAGTGGTTTATTTTTAACCAACTTCAAAAAAATAGGAATAGGTTTTCATCGTAACGATTTTTTTATCTCCATTTTGCGATTTTTTATTTGAAAAAGTATATTCTCGATATAATCCCACTAAAACTTTGACGACATCAGATCCGTAGTTTTGTTTTAATATATAAAAAAAATACTGGGAGAACAACACCGCCTAAATTATCTTAATGTAGTGGTTATCACATTGGAACTCTAAAAAAGGATGATTTTCATAAATTAACAGATCTCAAATCCGTAAAATAAATTCTTATTATGATAAATTCAAACTACATTTAAAGTCAGACGTGTAATAACTTAGCCATTCCAATCTTAGCCCGAATTAAAAAGTATATTGAATTTATAATATAATTAAAAATAATTATTCGATTCATTATTTAGAAATTGTTATAAAAACTAATTATTGGTTAAGAAGAAGCATGTATAAGAATGAAAGTAAATAAATATCCCCATACAAACTTCTACCCGTCTCTCGATTCCTTTCATAGGATTCGTATTAATTTTATTCTTTAAGTATCTTGTTTAATGTCTCAAACTTTATCTAAATGAATTCAGACCGCGTTACTTTCCTTCATATTATTAGTAAGGATAATTAAATAAAAAAAGCACCACCTAGCTACCGTTGCTTTCATTTTTTTATTAGGCAAACAATAATATAATTACTGTAGTCATTATAAATATAAATGTTATCGAATATATGTAAAAAAGCTGTTAAATCATAATAGATATACACATAATTAGTATTAAGAAAATCGGCATCATCATCATCGGGGGGTGTTTTAATTCTTTTCTCAAAAAAATTTGGTGTAAAAGTAAGTAAAGTATTTACATTAAATTTCTTTGCCGATAAGCATATTTTTATTCGATAAGGATTCAATAACACCTACACAATTAAACGTCTAAAGACGGACAAAAATATTTTTGTGAAAAAATCTTAGCACATAGATATATGTATGCCATCGCGGACCTTTTTATAGATAATTTTAAACTCTCCAAGTTTTCTTTGGAAAGCATTTGACTATCTCTTACCGTTCAGGCAGCGTTCTTCTATCCCTAGGGAACCTTATAGTGCAATAAAATCAAGCATTTGTTACTTTTTCGCTGCTACAGAGCGTATTTTAATTTCGGCAAACAGCCGAAAGAAGTATTTGTACTAATATTTAAACTTTCGATAAAGATTAAAATTTGTTCTTAATATTATACTTATCTATTTTGCATTCACAATGCTATGACACAATGGTGCTGAAATTTTTAATGATTTTTAAGTATTTTTCAGGAAGGACATATTTAATTTTATGACATCTTGTAGTCAGAATCATATATACCGCAACTTTCTTCTATTTAATTTAAACTTTATTATAAGTTGAAGTATAATTTAATAAAAAATGTAAGGTTTTTCCAGATTAATAATAATCTTAGCGACGTAAAAGTTACGAGTAAATACATTACTTTCGAGTGAAATATTTTCTTGCGATAAATCATCATCATCATCATCGCCAGCCCTTTTACGTCTCCACTCAGGCCTTCCTTATGGATGGTTAAGGAGGATGGGCCATGACCCTGCACGCTGGCCCAATGCGGATTGGAGGGTATGCGGATTGTGCAATAAACTACAAAATATAATTTTTCTTTGGATAGTTCTTGTCTCTCTTATTTGTTGATACGTTGTGTTCAGCGTCACGGAATTTGGTCTATCTATATTCGGAATACAGTGGTGTTCAAACTATACTTACCAATATTTTCATTATTAAGCTTAATCTGAATCAAACCTCAATCCATACGAATTTAACCATGTTCATCTTAGCTGTGATGTACAAATAAAAAAATATATTAAAAAAACGGGTATAATGTAAGGGATTTTTAGGAAACACCTTCACACACAATATTCTGACAAATTATACCAAAAACATAACAGCATATTTATTTTATCTTAAACATAACACTTGAACGCTTTTTCGATGTCACATTACATTGAAGTTTTCAAGTAACAAAAACAGTGTAGTCAGTGCAAGATTTAAATTTTATAAATTACTACATATTATAAAACAAAGTCCCCCGCCGCTTCTGTCTGTCTGTTTGTTCGCGATAAACTCGAAAAGCACTGGACGGATTTTCAAGCAGTTTTGGACAATAGATAGAGCAATGTTTGAGGAAGGTTTTAGTTTAAGTTTAGGTTTTGTACAAACTGACGATATTACAACGATATTAGTTTAATATATCGGAAAAAATAAAGCCGATCGGAAGCTTTCCTCAAAACGCTGCCAAAAACTTTTGAGTTATAACAAAATATTGTGTGGTGGAATTGTACCTCTTTAATAGATCTACAAAAACAGTTCGCGGTGGTTTATGTCTATATTACAAGGATAACCCACAACAACCATTTTTTACGTATACTCAAAACAGTAAAATGAGGGGTTATTTACGAACATCTTTTTAACGATACAGTATTGATCCTTATTTAAATAAATAAGTGAGATACGTCATGCATGTAATGTAGACCAAAATTGCCTTTTATACTATATTAAAAAAAAAAATACTAATAAGTTATCGAAAAATAATAATGCCGGGCGAGCTATTAAATATCGATGAATAAAAATGAATCGCCGAAACGTATGTACACTCATAACTTGCGAATTCCAGTTCCGACTGCACCAAATAGGATGATTCTATTTTTTATGTGTTCCACGATTCATGACCCGGTTTGTATATTAGATTAAAAAAAAAGTTTATAAGGCGGTATCAAGTACGTCGGGTCAGCAAGTAAATAATTAAAAGCTAAGAAAACAACTAAAAATCTGATTTTTCCCAGCGAATAAAAAAGGATTTAAAATATTTCATACGTTTGTGATGCTTATTTTATATCATATAATTTCGACAGAGCAGCCAGTAGCCGAAATAGCTCAGTTGGGAGAGCGTTAGACTGAAGATCTAAAGGTCCCCGGTTCAATCCCGGGTTTCGGCAATCTTACTTTTTGCATATTTGTTTTTAAGTTCCTAATTTATTTTGAATTAAATATATTCTAAGCGTATTTTAGTTTCATCGTAATAAACCTTGTCATAAAATTAGTACCTAGTACTATACGAATTACATATACCTAGGTACTAGAGATGCGCGGAATAGTGGTTTCATCGAATTACCGAAGTGTTCGGTTTAATTTTTATCGGACCAGATATACGGCCGAATTAGTCTATTTACCATTTCATTAATTTTATTTAGCCAAAGTGTTTCTAAGTACAACTTGTAATATAGCAAACAATAATTTCGAAAGCAGGGAACCTATATAAAGAATAAAATTTTAAATAATACTTATCCCAAAAGCGACTTATTCAAGAAATTGCTATTGAAGTTTCTTGAATAAGTCGCTTTTGATATAGGGATTAATTATCCCTTTTTTAAAGTTTGAAGTTCGTTCTAATTTTTGAAAAAAAAAAATCTTACTTTTTAGGTTATTAATATTTAGGTTATTATAACATGTTTCATCATATAAACAGAAATATTTGTTTCATATATATAAAAAAAGAAAAAAACTTTGGCCATTTTGCATTTTTCAGTATTTTGAATGCAAAATTGATCAAATGTAATAGATGAAAATTTGTTCTAATATGTAATATTAGAACAAATTTTTATCTTTGTCGAAAGTTTAAATATTTGTAAAAATATTTTTCGACTGTGTGGCTGTTGCCTGAACATTGATGGAAATACATTCTGTACTAGCGAAAAAGTAATAAGTGCTTGAAAAATTCGTCATTCCTGTTAGGTCCTGGGTAGCTCAGTGGTTAGAGAAGTCGCCCGTATTGCGAAAGGTCATGGGTTCTAGTCCTGTTTCAGAGTGCCAGGGACAAAGCGGATTTTTCAAGTATTTTTCATTAAGAACGAAGAAAAAGAATTAAAGTTTATATGGAGCAAAAGTTCAAAATGCTAATATTTTTTATGTTTAATTAAAATAAACTACAGTACCATGCGTCTAGAACTCTAGACTATAAATAGTGGTATCAGTCTGATAATAAAATTTCGACAACTGACTGAACACCTTCATATTAATTTGACAACGTATGTTTAGACTTATTGATATACTACTCTAAATTTAGGATCTTGAATAATTTGATCTTTAAAAAGGGTAAGTACCTGTTGTTGATTTAACTTCTACATTATGTATGCTAAATGTTAATATATGCGTTGACTACCTACATTCTTTTCATTGGTTTACACTTATGCAATTTTTTAAATCAAGTTCTTACTCCATTTATTGTCGGTAAGTTAATTGAAAGTACGTAATATCATAACCCTCCTATAAATTACATCACTAAATATCGAATAATTGCCGGCATGCGTTACTTTAACCCTACAGCGCATAGTGTGACACATATGGTACATACCGATTTATTCCTTGTATTTCGTAACACGACGCTTTTTCACGCCATCTAATAGAAAGTAGCGTAACTACACACTATAGTACATAAAAATATAGTTCACATTCGTTCATAGGGCTGCGCTGCACTCAGACAACTATTTTGCAGTCAAATTAGCGGTCACTTTGAAAAAAAGTAGAAAACGTAAAGTTTTACCATTGAAAAAAAAAGCCAAATTAGAGTGTTTTCGTTCGGAAAAATATAAGAGGTAAGTTATTGTTTATAGTTTATTGGTAAATAAGTACTTTACGATTTCAGTTACTATCTACGCATATTTTGGATTTTATTTGTATGTGACTGATATGGGTCACTGTGCAATAAGGGTTATTATATGATACTTGATTGATTTCAGACAAAGAGTAACAGAAACCGAAACTGAGCATATTTTACATATGTCATCGGGCAGTGAAGGTAAACTAGAGATATCTGATGAAGATAGTGATGATGATTTTATAAGATTATCAGATTGAGTCATGAATTAAATGGAAAAAAACGCTGTAATTACTTGAGTATAACTACATTGACCAAACCCTCAATAAATCTTTGTCACAGGCGAGTAACACATTGAACATTACAGTAACCAGTTTCTGGTAATGTCAATGCATCAACTTCAGCAGCAGATTCAATTAGATCGCCAGTGGAGTGTCTGAGAGCAAGTACATCTTCAGGTCAACCTTCTTGTCAACTTACTTTGAACACTACTAAAAAAGTAGACACATCTGGCGAAAGACAGTCACCACCTCCACCATTCATAGTTGAGGACAAGTTAGATGAACCTTTTTTGAGTTTTGATACGCCTTTACAATGTTTTACGTATTTTTTGATGAGAATTTACTAAAACATATCGTCGAGGAGTCTACAAAATATAGTTTTCAGAAAGATACATCGAAACCATTTGTTGTCACTCAAAATGATCTGAAAAAGTACCTGGGTATTTATCTTTTGCTTGAATGAAATCCTCAGTCCAAAATACGCTTGTTGTGAAATCATAAATTGGGCATGCCACTTATTGTATGATACTCACACATTTTGAGACAATTCGTAGATTCCCTGGTTGTAAGGGGAAATCATTTGTGAACTGCGAAAAATGTAAGCTGGCGCTGTGCCCAAATAAAGATAAAAATTGTTTTATATCATTTCATATGTAAATTTCATAAATAAAGAGTAAAATTTAATTCAAGAGGAAAAGACTACACATAATGATTACTGATCTCAATTTCTTCCTATTTTCTAATATATTATAGTGTCTATGCTTACTATAATTTAACAAAATTATAGTTTAATTTTTAACTAAAATATAACATAATTAATATTGCTGTTTTATTTTATTCTTGCTAAGAGTAAGCTATATACATATAAATATTTATACACCCTAAACATATTTTGTGACATATCTGGTACATACTGAAATATTCAAAAAAATACGAAAATATTGAAAATAGATTTTTTTTATTATTTTTCTATAAACATAGGTAACATTTAAAAGTTCATATAATTTTTCTGTTCAAATAAAAAAAATCGTGCACTGTAGGGTTAATAATCGGATATCAATTTGAGCGTCGGGAGGCTCCCCTGCCATTACAAAGTGATGCATCGCGATTTCACACGAGACCCTGGGAAATGCGTGGTGGTATTCCTAATAACAGGGGAGATTCTACTCGATTTATTGTGGAAGGAAGGTTCCTAGGAGCGGAAGTATTATATATATACAGTTTCTATTTTGAAAGTACAAGTACAAGTTAGTATTCCGATAAACGATATTTTAATATTATATTTTTAAAGACACACTTATATTGGATTGTATATCGAACCAGAGATCTTATATATAGACATACAAACTTACTCAAACTAGATGGAGTTGTATTGTAATTAATTACAAAGTACCCTTACTTATTTTCCGATTGGATCATTATTAGCTTTTGGAAATTAGCTCTGAACAAAGTCTCCGTTAAGGCAAAAATGAGAACTCATTATCAAATAAGGTTGCTTCATTTGTCCCATGACCAGCTTCCGGCTCCATCGTGAGATTAATTACATTTCATATTACTATTACATTGTCATGCAAGTTATGTGCCTAAGATTATCAGCTGAATATAAAACCGAGAACACATTTAATCCACATCTAACTTCTACCAAGTACTATTTAATTATATTAGGTCGGGGGAAAAGCTTTTCCGCATATAGTATACATAAACTTATAACAGAATCTTTCTAGCTATACCAGTTGTATCTGGCTGGTTTTTGTTACAGTAAAAAATTAACATTTTAAAGAAGACAAATCCCAGTTCCAATCAGGAAAAGGTGTAATTTTCATTTCTTTTTATTACTGTCAAAATTAGTGATTCCAATGATTTTTAAATTTTATTACAAAATAGGTAAAAACCGCAACGCAAACCGCGAAAAACTTTATGGACCTAGTGCAGTTTCTGTAAAAGTAGCACAAATTTGATTTAAGCGTTTTGTATCGGGATGCACGTCGTTTGGCTGTGGGTATTAATGCATCCACCATATACCTTCACATTTTCACTTGTTTCGATCTTTTCATAATTCTTCAGACAGTGTCAGGTTAACATCACGCAAGGACTACCGAAACTACTTGTCGCGATATTTTAATCAGAAACCCCAAAATTTCCATAGCAATGGGATCATGTCCCTACCTACAAATACTATTTGTAATGAAAGTAATGGAAGATTATAATATATTATGTGTCGTAAGTAAATGAATAAATAAGTCTAGTAAAATAAAAGCTATTTAATGTAGTCCCATATGCTTCCATTATGTAAGTGAATATAGATGAACCCAAAAACTTCATTTATATATAAAAAGCAACATCAGAAGGAAGACATGTCACCGAAACTTGCCAAACGAAATAGCATCATTGCTTTCCAGTTTTTTGCGTTCTGAATCCGCAATTTCGCGTTTTGCCTTTATATCACAAGACCTTGGGACTTCCTCTATCTGTCTATGAAAACCAAAAATTCGGAAATATTTGAATCCTTCTTATTGTGATTTTAATTAAAAATGCATCAGAGGTAGTCTCAGGTCATAACTTTCTTGTATTATAAATTATTAAAAAATTGATAACTTTGGAGAAAGACAAAATTTCGTTTTCGGAGCAACAGAGTTCTAAGTAGTGTTAAGTTGACCAAGCTTATCCCCCAGGTGGTATCGTCCACGTAATAGGTCCCTATTACCGATCGTAAATTACCGTGTAACTTAATAACCCCTGCTAATTATAACGTACACTGTTCTTTAAGGATAATAATAAATTCACCTACTTGTAGTAGAAGAGGATGAGCGTTTTAAATGTTTTTGTTTTAGAGACCCATGCTTAATAGGCATGCGTTTATCAAAATTGCTACTTAATGATAGTGGATATTTTTTTTATACAATTACTCAAGTTCGTAAATAACCTCATGCTAAAACTTGAGACAAAAATATTCATAACATAAGCAGATAATATTTGAATTGTACATCTTATTATCGCGATAATCTTATATTTTATTGAAGTTAAAGGGCCCAAATTAAATAAAATTTCAACAATCCTATTACGTTTATCGAAACTACGATCATTAAATAAGCGAGCAGAGCGAGCGTACTGCGGCAGTCCACAAAGTTCAAATACACCGTTTAGTTATTCAAATTCAACTTACCTAGTGTAGATAATAGTGTTATTTTGATATATGGCAGTTACTTTACCTGTGTGACAAAACGCCATGTAACTATAATCATTGTTAATCATTGTTATTACAAGCAACTTAATGAGTAAGTAATTGATCTACTAGGATGGCCCATCCTCCTTAACAATAAGGCCTGAGCCCCTGCAGTGGAAACGTAAGAGGGCTAATGATGATTATCCAACAAACGCTAGTTTAAAAAAGCATGATAGTATCATTGTCTACTATACAATAAACTAATTTGTTATTAAATAGATATTCTACAACGATAATGATTTACAATGTTGACAGAGTTTTATTTTAGCTAAGTTTTAATAAATCCGGGTTTTGATAGCATGTTAATTTGAATTTATTTCAATAGATTCGCTAATAGAATTTTATGATATGTTTATACTTATTAGATATGCAATAAAAATTTATGATTTATGATATCTTGAGGCTGTGTAGAGTAATAAATAATGTATTACTAATAAATTAAGGATGCTTGAATATTTTGTCCAATTATAATAACATAGAGTCAGTCAAAATTGTATTTGAAAGCAATGGACATTTTAAAGCTTTATTTATTTACTTTTATAAACTTAAATCTACAGGTAAATACTCCTTCTTTGTTGTTATTTTTATGAGTGTAATTATTTTTTTATAAAACGAAAAACCGTAGAACAATAAGATACATTGGCATACTAATTGATGTTCGTCTTTGTAGGTGGGAAGATTGTAAACACATGTAAAAACTGACGTTTTTAAAACGTTATTAATATTTGATTTATTAATAATTTTCTTAAAACTTGAATATCTCACCTGAATCTATAGCTGCTTTGAAAAATAATATCCGATTCTCTTACTGCTAAGGCATCCATATCATACAAAAGTTATTCACCCTATAGGGGTTGCACTTTCTTTTATGACTATAGAATCGACCCTCTAAATTTGAATCACTTACTAAGTCGGCGATTCATCAATCAAGCGCAAATCTTAGTTGAAGCATCGGATACACCACGCAAATAGTAGGGTCCACTGGGAAAATATTATAAAAGGTAAATAAATATGAACCTTTTTTTATAGTTTTCTGTATATTTTTTTCCTCTTTTTTATAATAATCTTTAACAGGACATTGTTAATAAATAAATTATATCATATTTTTGTATTATAAATAAACTATGACCTTAGGCAGACACGGCCTTCACATTAAGTAATTATAAAATGTTTTGATTTCCAATAGGTGCCTATTAAAAAAGCGATAATTTTGACAAAGCATCCATTCGGTAGCTACTAGTTTCCTTGCTGGCGTGGGCGGGATGTGGCGCCACCAATCCGAACTAGTTATATTGTATGCAAATTTTATAATATTTCGAATAAGAAATATTACAAAAAAAAAAACATTTACTCTACAGAAACTTGTTTTGTTTCGAATAGGCGTTGATTAATTTTTATTGCACACGGTAACATGATACTTAATTAATAGCAATACTGTTGGGTGTTTTTGGGTTCCGCATCCCAAAAGGAAAAAACGGTACCTTTATAAATGTTATCAGGGTTAACTCGGTTGTCTGCAATAGTTTTTTTTTTTAAATAGTAAACCTATCGAATTGAAGTTTAGTACACATATGGGAGGTGGAGACCCAAAGCCACTAGTACAATATAATCTAATAAATTTCAAACATAATATAATCCAATAAATTTCAGAAATGGAAATTTCAAAAACAAAAATAAGTTTCACAAACTATATTGTGGGATACATCAAATGAAAAAAGGTATTGTGAGAATTTGAAAGCTGTATTTTTATAATTTCAAGTATTAATAAAATTAAACTGATCTGCGAAACTGCTACGCCTTAAATTTTACTCAATTACAGATAATAGTTCTAATCCTATAAGAAGTCTGTGGTTTTTCGAGCGACCTTTTTTAAATACTCAAATTTGTCGTTATATTAAATAATAATTAAAATATATTTTTTGTCCTTTTATAAAAAGTATTTTCTTATTGAAAATGCTTAAAAAATCCATTTTGCCCCTGGCACTCTGAAATGGAGTTCGAACTCAGGCAGTAGCGAAAAAGTAATGTGCTTGAAAAAATCGACAGTTCTTTCAGGTCCCGGGTAGCTCAGTGGTTAGAGAAATCGCCCAGATAGCGACAAAATTTATTTTTTAAGCATTTTTTATAAAAAAATATTTTTCAGTATAGCATTGTGAATGCAAATTTGATGAAATATAATAAAAAGTATTTGTTTTTAGTTTATTAGACCATTTAAAATAAATTTATAGTTTTAACGTAATAGTCTAAATAAGCTTTATTGGGTAAGGAGATATATCAAATTCCAAGCGATTCGGACTAGCTCACCAAGAGTTCTGTATAATTAAAAAAATTTATAAACATATACATAGATTTTCTTGTAATTTATTAGGTAAGGAACAATTACAAATTTATCTTTTTCAAATTTTTCGGAAGGAAGGGTTAGTTGCCTATAGAGTAAATTTATTTTAAATATGTTTGTATAAAAATTAGATAAAAATATACCTATCATATTAAGATTAGTATAACATGTCCTAACAGGACTTTGATGTGTTTATATAAATATTTTTTCCATTATTGGGACATATCAGAGTTATTATTTGTCACGTACAATATAAATATGCATAAAGATATAAAATATACGTATATATGATATAATTAAAAAATAAGCGATATCGATGGATAAGAAGCGACAGTGAGTATTATTCTTTTTTTTTAATAATCGTTATGTGAGTGGTATATGAATAATTATTAAGTATTGTTTTAGATAAGGTTGATAACTTATTCAAGGTTTTGCTAATTTTAACATCGATTGAAGGCACAATAAAAAGCATTTACAGTATATATACTTATGTTTTATAAGTACTTAAAATGTTATATTAAAAAATAAAGAATATCTTCAATCATATTCAGAATTTCAATCTTACCATAATTAATTAGTTCATACTAATTCAAATCTTTGAAACGCGCCTCATGAAGTTATGTACTTTTGATAATGTTATACAATTGTCCCAAAACCCATTATTCAACCATTTTCAAGTTTATTAAGTTTATCTATACTATAATAAAAACGTAACCGATCGATGTCTGTACATTGAAGATATATGAAAAAAACTGTTATAGGGGACATTTATAAGCGTAATAGAATACAAAACAATGATTTTTAAAAATTTTGTCTGTTTGTCGGTTTGTCTGTTTGTCTGTGCGTTTGTGCACGATAATCTCAGAAACGGCTGAACCTATTTAAATGCAGTTTTTACTATTGTGTTGCGGCATTCTTCCGTTAACATTTAGGGTAAGATTTATTACAATCGGTTCACAAATAAAAAAGTTATATCAATTTGAAGTGACGTGGTCGCCAAAATTGCTATGAAATATTTACTGTTTTATAAAATTTTCATCTTTGATATGTTGATCATCATCATTAACTCTTTCACAGCCAAACTACAGGGCCTCAGGTCTTTGTTTAATAATTTTTGGTCACCCATCCCGTGAAAAACTCTTGCGATAATAGCTTAGCAATAGCGATCGTGCGCAGCGGCGCATATCCGTAGCGCCACCGAGCTGTGAATTAATATTGTCTATGAAATGATAATTTGTATGATGACAAATAAAAAAATAAGATTCCAAAATTTTGACAACTCCGAAGTAAGTTGACCTCAGTTATATATGGCCAATCATATTAAATAGGGTTCAGCTTATAATGGACATGTGGTATACGATCACGCGAGTAGGAGAACAAGCGGAAAGAGCCTTCCGATGATGCAATTAAGCCTCGAGTAGTTTACAGTGAATACATATTTTTATCAGATTAGGTTCACGTCGTCGTTGGGGCCAGCGGAGGTGGTTGGCAGCCGCTCCCGCATTGCACGATTTCGTCTGTCTGGGAGAGGCACTCGATTTAGCCGAGTCTCTCCAATTTTCCATCTGCAAGGGGAGCAATGATCCAATACTTGAGTGTCCTGGTGACTCGGCCATAGCTTGCCGGTTTTCATTTCCCATGAGAAGGTGTAGAGTACGGTTTTTGGTGGGTAGGCCTCCGGGGACCCACCGGGCAGCTCACTGTCGGGTTCACGGAGGAGAATCCTACTCATCCTTGTTGCTTGCCAGGTAACAGAGACAATGTCAGAAGTTTTTCCACGACGTTAAAAAACTTAGATTCACGTCAACTGAAGTTAAGAACGTAAAGACAACTCGAGTTATATATTTTTTTTCTCTTATTACTATTTTTTATGTTAATACTCTTTTTTTTACATACAAATTTCTGAAGATACGTACTTCAAAGTTAGTATTTTCAGTCTTCGCTGGAAACAATGGTTTATTCATTGGTCACAACACATATAATATTACGCGAGTCTGAGGATCGGTTCAGAGTAGCTTGGTGGCGTAGTGAATAAACGCCAAGGCTCGCGATTGTAGTTGTTAAGCAACTTTCGCAAAGGTCGTTCACAGGATGGGTGTCCAAAAAATATTATCTTAATCAACTCCAAGCTTTGGAAGGCACGTAAAGTGATTGGTCCCGGTTGAATTTGCAGTCGTTAATATCCTCCAATTCGCATTGGGCCAACATGGAGGGTCGTGGCCCATCCTCCTTAATCCATAAGGCGCCTGCAGTTGCTGACGTAACAGAGCTTATGATGATGATGATGAGGGCCGTTCAAATCTGACGGAAGCTCAGTTAAGCACCTCTCGGAAGTATGCGTTAGTAGACGATTTCCTTCGAGTGTGGAAATTCGAAATTAAAATATGTATATATATTTTTATATCAATAAATAAAACTCCACGTATCTTCCGTCATACATGTACCGATCGACTTTTATTGACAAAGAAAGAGATCGGACGGAAAGCGCTCGGTCTCGGGAGACACCTGAAAAACGCGAAACGTATTGCATACGTTCATACGTCAGGCTCATGCACTATAAAGTTGAATCTGAAGCATTTACCGTCAGGAACAATCTCTTGAGCTCTCGGAGAACTCATACAACAAGCGTTTGATCTCAGGAAACTTCTGAAGATCGCATAGCGCGTCTAACTGCTGATCGTAACATACATGCAGTATGGTATGAGTATGAAACTTCCTTTGATAGAAAAATGCGCTTGGTCTCTAAAAGAGCTCACAGTTTGCACAATAGAGATCGAGAAAATAATTTCGATTATCGCCAACCTATGTTGCCTTCATACTCCACAGGCGTATCGCAGATAAGTTTTGACAGGATGTAATGAACTAGCTGTTTTCCTGCGACTTTACCGCAAAATTATAGCCTATGACATCCGCATCTGATGTAGCTTCCCGTAGGTCGGAATCGCTCTGAAACTATCGGTCCAGTAGTTTTGGAGCAAATTCGATGCAAACAAACAAACAACCAAATCCTTCCTCTTTTTATAAAGAGGAAAGATTTGGTAGTTTGTTATTATTAGTATATCTTAGGTATAAGAGGGCCGATGGCGTAGTGGGTTAGCGCATTCGATTTAAATTGCAGTGAAATAAATGAGTAAATTACTGCACAACATGTATATACATGAAAACTTATTTTACGTAACTAAGTACAAACGACAAACTCATCGCTAGCAAGCGATTTCTTCCAGGCAACCGAGCATTACATGAAAAAAAGAACAATAAATAGCCGATTGTGCATATAACTAGATAAATAATAAAAAGATCAAAAACAAAAGAAGGACAGTTTCCAGCTACGAATAAAATTCTCAAACACAAGCGACAACCAGAGCGCGAGAAACGAGAAAAAAGATAGAAAATTACATTCGTAAGGACAGCATGGGTGACCAAAACATTATTATCCTGAGCACTGTGTACAACACTGGCATAATGTACGTTAAGCCGTTAGTCCTGGCTGCATCAGCAACATTAACACCCACCGATCCGCATTAAGTTATGGCCCATTGATCTTATTTGATTCGACTCCATAGGAATAAAAAAATTCTACCAAAATACTTCCCACGCAGACGAAGTTGCGGGCACAGCTAGTCTGTACTATATTTGTTTAGTTATGACTGTTTGTCATACAGTAAACAAACGTCAAACGCGTAGTGTTTTTATTTATTAAATGTATTTTAAGTGTTGTTATAAAAATAATAGCAGTTTCCATCTATCACTATACAAAACTTTGACTGTGCCAAATTTAATCCACTAATTGTTTTTAATATAAATCAAAAATGTTATCCTAAATTTCGATGCTGACGATTATCTAGTTTTAAATAAATAATTCAATTTTAACATTTATTTTTTTAAATTCAATTTGATTCTTTACATTATTCACATACCATTTATATAGACTGCGCATGATACAATTCAAGCAAGAAGAAGAAGAGAAGATTTCCAGTACCAAACTAAACAAACATTTTCAATCCTGGGAGTCAATTGAATTGCGTCGGAATCACTAATGTAGGACCACATTGGAATTGGATATGGGAACGGAAGGGATATTGTCCCCATCCGGGTCGGTTAAAAGTCCGGTGACCGTGGTACTACCGGTGCAGATTATAAGAGAAACTTAGTAAGCGCGATACATGTAATACACACATTACACTGACATCCATCTTGGGTGCGACAAAGCTTGCAGTGACAATCTTTTAGTCCATTTTTGCGGCGATGAGGCGAAGGCGTGGTGAGGTAGATGTCGCTAATTCAGAGTTCACATTCCAATTTTAAATTGCATATTCCAATATATGTCTCACACCACACCACACCAGCCCTTTTACGTCCCCACTGCAGGGGCTCAGGCCTTCCTTATGGATGGTTAAGGAGGATGGGCCATGACCCTCCACGCTGGCCCAATGCGGATTGGAGGGCATTAACGACTGCAAATGCAGCCGGAACCGGAATATATGTCTACTTATGAATAAAAAAAGTAGTGAGAATTTAGATCACGTGGCATATCACCTATGCACTGAACTAATCAAGTGAAATCCGTCGTAAGGAACCGCTTGTCACTGCCCCTAACGTTCTGCAAACAGAGGAAATACTAGAGATTGTAAAGAAAGCTGTGTCCACCTCTGACACTGTCAATGACGCCTATGTGTGATCACGATCACTCTGCCAATAGCGAATTGCCAAGAGCCAAGCGACAGAGAAGAATATAAACTAATTCGAAAAGTAAAACTCTAGTAAAATGACGTGTCGTGAATTTTCGTTTGCGCAGCCCAGACCTACAAATTCCAATAATTACCGATCGTCTGATATAAATATGTTATCAAGCTTGTTTTAAAGAAACATATATAGTTAAATAAAACATGGTGTTCCATTTCTGACATACTAAAATAAGTTCAGGTGCGCAAATCGAATAATGTTACTCTTCTTAAAACATTCCAATCGGCTTATGCTGAGAATTTGCTACGCTTTGAAAATTAGTATTCTGCGAGGTTTTACGCAACATTGTACAGGATTGCTGACAAAAGAAGTCACCAAAACCTACTGTTCAAGCTTAATTGTTTATAAGGTGTGGACCTGCCAATCAATACGCGACCAATGTCATTAATTTTTAAATTGTTACATGGCTCATATAATAGAGGACTTTTAATAAAGAAGTAGACTGCTTAATTTTATTTATACAAAAAATATATAATAATAAGTTAATGTGCTTACTGGAATTAACAATTTGTGTCTTAAAAGATATCATTAGTTAATTATATGTTATCCACAAAGTTTATCCACAAATCATTTACTCGTATCGGTCTTAGGTCAAAATCGAATTTCCTATATTCAAATTCATTCAACTTTTTTAGTAGTTAATTTTTGTATTCCATCCAATGATATATTAAAACTATCATTGATTCCATCCGTTCGTGGCTTTATATACAAAGTGCGGCAGCTAGAAACTCCACAGCATTCAAAAATTATAATGTCAAAATATACGTTACAATGTCAAAATATTACCGCTTATTTTGTAATATAATTATTATGTCATAGATATCACTTAAAATTCATGAACAGTTTTATCATTATAAAATTGGCTTAGTAGTATTTGGCGAACAAATATTGTCTTAGACGTTGGCATTTTTTTAATCAACAAATACCGCAGACAAACATATCAAAATATTTAGAAATCATTATTGGGAATACTAAAGATGGTAGCGTTTGATCTGTTGTGAATAAAAATATGCTTAAGAAACTTTATCGGCGCCAGCGCAGACATAAGTAGCGTCTCGAATTGAAAGATTATATTTTTTTCTTTCCTTTTTTGCAAAACAACTTTGTCGATGAGAAGATAAGGGCGTGTTCACGTGGAAGTTATGATTTGATGAAATTTCAATACGTATGTATAGGATAGACATACTACTACGAATTTGTCAAATTCCTCTCATTGATTTTAAACCTGAATGCTTTGAGAAACTGATGAAAATTGGCACATTGTGGTAATCTGACGTATAGCTGTATTATACAAAAAAAAAGTGTAAACATAGTCATATGACTATGTTTTCACACAGCACAAATTCGTGTCCAAAGTGAGCGTGGCCTTAGCATAAAAAAATAATCGAATGAGAATCAAAATCGTAAATGACATGGTTTGTATTGGAAATCTTAGTTTCTTTTACAGAGATAAATGATGCAGTGCAAATAACAATATAAAAATTTGAAGATTTTGATCCAAGTACGTACTCATCACAAATTTTATTCACGGTCGATCATTTTCGTGCTATGTGTTTTCATTGATATCTAAATTCTTAGATTCAGAGATTACATAATTTTATAATGCTTATGTCTGGTTTACGTTAATTGACTTGCAAAACACGAGCCTTTCTATATAAACAAAGGAGCGCACAACATCAATTATCATGTAGTTATAACCTCACGTATGCCTTCAACAAGGATTTAGGAATTAAGATCAAGATTCTTACCGCAAAAATTACCATTATAAATTAGAAAAAGAACTTCTTTTTTTAATTATTCCTTTACTAAGAATTTAAATGCTTTATTTTATGTAGTTTCCTATATTTTAATGCTTGTCGTTATAATATTTAAGCATAACAATAACTTATTTGTTTAGCCAATTAGGATCTTTATAAGAAGTACATTACAAAATCTCAAATAATATTTATCTCATAGTTTCATAATTTTTAGTACCTATGAAATAATCGTCAATGTTTTAACCATGTTTCCAAATTCATTATATAGTCGAAGACAATGATAAGAAAAAATATTAATAAGCTGATGGACTTAAATCTTAATGTCCAAGAACTCGGTAAAATCGTGTTAATGTTGATTATGACAGGTCATACAGAAGCACAACAGACACGAAAGACATTTGCATTAAATGTTATGGCCGTTTTTAGTAATCTCAGGTCCTGTTGTCAACTTTACTTTACCTCTAAACTAACGCATATGGTTTTGAAATTGTTGCGGTTTTGATAAATGAAGCAACCAATAAACAATCAAAAACTTACAAGGAAAAAACATAATTTTTAACTAAAATTTGATATTCCTAGTCTAATTAAAGGTTTCTGGTGAATGAATGATTTGTATATGATCGCTATGGTAATGATTTTTTATTTATTATGACTTATAACCAGCGTTACTTTTTCTGATTTACCAATCCTAGGACATCAAGTAACAATACGAGATTGTAGAACCCTGTATACCCCCGGATACTTCAAATACAAAATTGTATCCAGTAGGCGCTGCTTAGGGTAAGATGTATCTACTCGCAACCGGCCACTAGTTATTTCAGAAAAATTGTTTTCCTAAGAAATTGAAGAAATCCTCTGGAGATTTCTCCTCATATTGAAAGTCGGTGTATATTCTCCTTAGTATATTCAGTCAATAAATTATCTTTAAATAATGCACGCTAAATACGCTCATTACATGTCGAAACGCCTACCGAAACTGTCGATGCATATTTTAGTAGCGCTTTTCAAGTACAGTTACTTATTCGCAAAGATTAATGAACAATTTTTATAGAAGCGACATTTGTGATAACAGGTTGACATGCCTACTTGCAACTTTTAAACCTAAAATCTTCCTGAAATGTCTTGAAAGTTTTTTTATAATTCATTTTGTATCTTAATAAGTAATAAAAAGAAAGATCTATAGGCAATTATATTTAGTAGTTTAACTTTGTTTTTTTTAGAGGGTGCATATAAGATATCATTTTGAAAAAAAATGGTTCCAAATTTACGTTTCCTGATATAATTATATCAAGTAGAATAAATGTTGGCGTGCGATAGTTCGTAAAAGGGTCTTCCGTTGCGTGAGTAAGGTTGAATGTAATTTATAATTTAGTCTGATCTGACGTTCCGAGATGGACGATACGCGACTGATCATATACACTGACCCTATATGTAGTTCTTTACAGACGTTGACTAAAGTTAAATAGCTGTTTCACACGTTTCATCCACATACGTCCATTAAAATTATTGTAAGTTTAAAGTCACATCACCAACACAAATTTCCAAATTTATAGCATTTATTACAGCTTAAACTATCATGTGCACGTACTACTTAATCACTTAATTGAAAAAAAATCCATAAGTATCATGTTTAAAAAATAGTTAGGTATTAAACTACAAAAGAGGATCTTATTCAATTCATCTCTGCGCGTTATCTATGCTAATAACGATAGTACACGAATTATGCACGAAGTGCTCAGAAAAATTGGTATCTTAACATCCATTAGCGCCTCATATCGTATGCAAATTGCCGTCGGATGGTAGCCACCAATTACGATCGGATCGGTTTCTCTTAATTTTTCGTGTCTCATTTCCCGTCATTTTCTTTCTTATCTCTTTAGTTTACGAAGCTCCACAGAAGTGATGATTTTGGGTGGTCCCGCTCTTGAAAAGTTATTATTTGTGTAACATATACTCATATTATTATTAATGGCGTGTCTTTCTGTTTCATCGAGATAAGTATGTTTTGACATCATTAGTAAGTTGTCAAATGAGCCTTTTTTATATCTATTTGTAATTTTAATTCGATTGTTTTGATGTTATATTCAACTACGTTAGCATTCTTGATTGGATCATAGTAAAGATGAAAGAGCGTGATTGCATCTATGAAATATGATAATCTTTGTGGTGAGCTTATAGATTGTTTACTTATTAAATTATTTTTATATCAAAGAAAAGGAATACTGCCTCAAAATTACTGGACAAAATATACGGATAATGAATCAATTTAAATAAATAAAAATGGAGACTATAAAAATATAAATTATTTTATTTCTGCTATAAGTAAGAGTGTGTTTTATTTTAAATCTAAAAGACATTTTGTCTTGATGTCATCCTGCTGTAACTACTTTAGTACTATATTAAACTCATACTGGTCATTTTGATAAATATTTGAGGTATATTATTGTTAAAAATACATTGATAGCGCTCAAAATGTCTTCTCTCGTCAAATAACCTACGAAATATATTTATTTTCCTTCTAACTAGCCTCCCTAGCGCCACTCCCATTGAAGTCTCCTATTATATTTGTCTATCCCCATTATAATTTCGGACAAAGGCTTCGAGTGTTTGGCGTCTGGAGAGACGAGCAAACAGGCAAATACTTCGAGTTCCCACGGATTGAAGCTTTGCTTGTGACCTGCCGTGACCCAGCTTATTGATTTTGGGAATATGTTTTGGGAATCTTTGAAATTAGATTGACACATAAAATTGTTTAAGTATTCGCAGACACTGATATCCTTAGCCTCAACATAATAGCTGTTGATTTCGAAAAAATCTGGATAGCCGAGACCTCACGGCATAGCTTTTTCAAAAAGCATGCGGTTGTTTATTAATTTAAAGGAAAGTGAAAGAAAAAACTATAATAAAAAAATTGTCCCTAGAGAAGCACTCACTTACTTATGTAGGTACACCACCGGGACTCGAACAAGTGACTACCGCATTTTCCATAATTAGTGTGGTCTTCTGTCTGTAATTGTTGCTTATAATTGAGGAAATAGATTGAGTTTCATTAAAAATTTATGGGCTTTAATAGAAAAGACAAATATTAAAGTATTTTCTTCATAGTGCCGTCATGGCGTTTAACCTGCGAAGAAGTTGCGTACTTAAATGCAACCTCTTTAGTTTTTTAGGTTCGTAGCGTTATTACGAAAATTGCAACTCCAATTTTATTCTTATTTCTTTACCAAAAAATCGTTACTTTAGTTTTTAGTACATAAAAATGAAACTTCAAATGTCCACCCGTCTCCCCGCATAAAAGAACTGGCTGGGCCATATCCGCAAACTAACTTAATGGACTTGTAATACCCGTCGACTTCAAACACACGAGTGGCGTTAAAAGGACCAAGGGCTTATAGTTATAGCCCATAAGTACAAGGCAGGAACGTAAGCGATTTCACGGTGATTCTTTTTTTATATCATAACACTCAATGGTAATTTATTTTTACCTGCTTTTTATTCTAACTTTTTGAAAGCTAACTATTATAATACTTACCACAAAAATAAACAAAGTTGAAGTGCAATATTAATTTGTATGAATTACAAAAATAAAATGAAATTGTGATAATTCCAACTTATTCGAAATTAAGTGAATCAAATTTCAGATATGCTAATATAAAATCTAAATAATGATAAAAAGTGAATATTTTTGCTTGAAATTTTTACTACAAGTTGAAATATAAATAATGTAAAAATTCATTAAGGGCTAAGTAGATAACATTTTGCTGTGATTATAAATAATTAGTCAGAAGTAAATTATTTATTTATGCCTTAATGTACAAATGGCAAACTTAATGCCATTAGGTATTCTCTACCGGATAGAATTAATAGAGTATTAATATTAAAGCAATAATAATTTAGAAAAATTCCAATAAATAGACCGCTAAATTTTATGAATTAGACCGAGCACCAAGACATTTTACGTTCAATATTTACCAAACGGAGTATTTTTTGTCAAGCCCAAGTGGTAGGGTTGAATGGCAGGGTGTTTGGTGAGCCTTCGATGGAATCTGAAAATTACACCGGCACAATAGAATAATAGGCATGTTGTTATGCTATCACCACCAATGAGTTTGCATTGGATTCGAATAAACGATCCTTGTAAATTGCCCACGTCTAATTTGTTTTTAACAATAATAGAATTTGTACATACCTGTTGTCATGCTTTTACGCTAAAGTTGGGTAGGATATTAGACAACTTTTAGTGTTATAAATTCATTGACACTCTTAACAAATGTTTGGTAGCCAATGATAATAATAAGACGGCATGTTAATAGCCATACTTATGTGGAAACAAATTTGTAGTGGAGATGGGTCAAAAGTGAGACGGTGTGCCGTACCACTGTTAATTTCGTCCTAGGTTACCGCATACAAACTTTTTCTTTTTATTATTCACCTTTCGTAATTTGAAATTTTGACTAATCCAATATGCTCTTCATCAATGTCAGTTCGTTCAAAAATCATCAGGTGCGGACATGATAATGTAATCATATAAATTTAAACATAAAAAAAAAGTTATCATAATTTAAATAAGAAAATTGTTAATTTAAAAGTATATTTTCGCGAAATATCATCCAAGTTTATATATTACAGGAAGCCTAAAAATGGTTTTTCTTTACCCTTTTCTTTATTACCGTATTTGAAATGTTCAAGGTTAGTCTGCCTTTCATTCATTCGCCAACCATGGAACCCGTTACAAAAGTGTTGCCCTTATAGTGTAATTGATAGAACTCTGATATACTGTCGAGAGTTATGATGACCACTAGGACCCGAATCAGTGCCAGCGGTCACCTCCAAAATTCACGCAGTCTTCTTCTTCTTTATTTAATGGCACTTTGCGTCACCACAATACTGCCAATTTCACGAAGGAGACTTCATTTCGTACTATGACAGAGATATGACAATAATTGACCATTGTAATGTTTCCAAGATGTTACAACATTTTCTTCATTTTATGCTACTTCTTTTTGAATTCATTTCGCTTAGGGCAAAAGGCGAACCCCCAAAAACCACCAGATTCTCTTTTAGAATGTTTGAAAGAGAAGAAACTAAGAGAGAATAGAACAAAAGTGATTTTACATATGCACTAGAATTTCGCTTTTTCTCAAATACATTACCAACTTATTAGGTTATTTTTATAAATGTATGTACAACTAAATAGAAAATAATAAATAGTACCCAATTGAGAAGATTAATTTCACACGAGTAACTCGAAAACGCAGGTCACCAGATCAGTGATAGATTATTTCTAGATTATATTACCAGTAAGTATTTGGTTCTCTAATATAAAATGATAACTGAAAACTCTCAGCCTTTCCCTTATTGGAGCAAAATAAATAAATCTATTTCTAAGGCGTTGACTTCAATAAGTTGTTCAAGAGGACAAGCTAGAGTATTCTGCTAATGTTTACGTATTATTATCATAATGGAGCTACAACTACTTACATTTTACCATTGTACTATCTACCTGAAGTTCAATGTCTTCTTCAAAAGTCAATGGTGACGGATATATTTATTATTGTGTGAATTTCGGTCAATTGCACAAACGTCTATTAAGGTTTAATGACGCCTTTAAGCTCTAATCAATGTCAAATTTGTATGGGTAAAATCAGTTTAAACTAATGATAATTTTAATGGACGTGTGTGTAACTGGCTGCTAGTAACAAGATATTATTGTCTGTTGTCACAGTCTGAACATGCTAGTTAAAAAAAACTGCGGATTGAATATTAACGCAATTATCTCCAACAAACTGTGTACCTCATCAAAAATCTTTTGGTGTCTATATACATACTGTATTTATGTACATATACTATATTTATTTATAAATACTGTATTTTATATAAATCGATTGATATCGGTTACTGATTGTAGAATATAGAATGCATTGCGTAAAAAGCACGTGGAATAATTTGTATACTATTATTTTCCGATGATCTCTAAATGGTTCGTTTGCTCCACGATTCACGTTCCGAGGGTTTGTTTGCGTTTCTCTTCAATGCTCTGGTACGCCAGGGATTAACAAGGATGCAATCTGTGAGAGATTAAAACTTCCATACATTCTATTTTTGTCTTGTTTATATTATAACTAAAGTAATATATGTTTTATACTAACTGTTTTCCTGCGACATCTTATAATTATCATAGTGGCTAGTGCCCGTTATTACATAAAACTTACCAGCTTCAAGCTGAGAAATCACGATGAATAATAATAATATTCTTTATGGCACGCTACATCGGACATATTAAAAAGAAGCTGTAAAAGAGAATAGACAAAAGGCAGCAATATCTTCCAGGCAATCTATGACGAAAGAAAAAGATACAAATAAATTAAGGATAATCTATCAATAAAGGTTATAATATCTGAATAAGTAATAGAAATATAATAGATCAAATAAAGCCAAAAACTAAATTCATATTAGTGTTAGCAGTTATCAAGGCAGAGAAGGGAACTTGTTTATATAATAGTTTGACTAATATTATTATCGATGCTTAATACAAAATAGGGAAACCTGAGGAAAACTGAAGTAATACGAGAATCAGGTGCAAGACAACTTTACTGACTACGTAATACATTTAAATATAGAACTTCAAAAATTAATACAAAATCTACAAAGAGTATATTTACATAAAGATACAAAAAAAAGTATAATTTATGTACAAAAAGGATATTATTCATAACAAATATAAATAAACCCAATTAAATTCAAAACAGTAACGCACAACTTCAAACGTTATTTCAAATACCGATTATTTTTTAACAACCACATCTAATCTGAAAATCGTTAACATTTCTCAACCATCACCTTTGTCATATAAGATGCTTCCTTAAAAACCAGTTAGGTGTTCGATTCACGAGTATCACCAGGTAGTTGTGCCAGCCGGTCCGTTGTTTGCTGAAACTATTAGCGCATTCATCTAGTTGGAGTCAAGATGCATCAATGAACATCAAATTTCTGGTTTAAAATTTATATTGTTAGCGAGATCATGAACGTGGCCTGTATTAAATCAAATGATAAATTAGTGACAGAATAAGATTTATTTTTGAAAATACGTAAAAACACACAAGTTAGTTACTGACACAGAGAGCAAAGTAACAATCAAACACTAAGTGACAAAAGTAAAAAAAAACGAAAATAATAAACTAAAAATAAGTATAAAAATCTAAAGACCAGCATGTGTAGCATGACAAACTCGAGAAACGCTTTGTCTAAACACAAATGTCACTTTCTTGGATGAGATTGAGATATCGTATGGGCGACTGAGATAAGTGACATTTGAGTGAAGACAAAATGTTCTCGAGTTCGTCATGCTACACGTGCTGTAATTTTATTTCAAAACCATAGTAAGGCTGTCGGCAAGAATGTATTCGAATAATCTGTGTACAAGTTGACAAGCTTTGACTCCATTTAATCTATTACAGGCTGGCTATTTTACCGGGACCTCGTCCGCGTAAATTAAATCCTGTATCACCTGCGTATTGTATAGCTTCCCGTATCAATACATTTCGTGGAGTAGTAAATAGACAACGCCTCTTGCAATTGTTGTTGTTAAGCAACTTTCGCATGGGTCACGAAATGGGTGACCAAAATATTATTATCTCGAGCTACTACGTGCTTCGGAAGTCACATTAAGCCGTTGGTCCCGGCTGCATTTGCATTCGTTAATATCCACCAAACCGCATTGGGCCAGCGTGTCATGGCCAACCCTCCTTGACTCATTGACCTCCTTGACCATTCATAAGGAAGGCCTAAGCCCCTGCAGCGGTGACGTAAAAGGACTGATAGGAACTGATAATAATGAAAAATACTAAGTTGGGGAAAAGTGTTTTAGTATATAGTATGCATAAACTTGTAATAAAATCTTTCAGACTATACCATTTGTATCTAGCTAGTTTTGGTATCATTAAATGTTTAAAATTTTATAGAAGATAACTCCGAATTCAAATTAGGAAAATGTGTGTCAAAGTCAAAGTCAAAAAAATCTTTATTCAAATAGACTTCTTAAAAGTACTTTTACTACACCATCATCATCATCATCACCAGCCCTTTTACGTCCCCACTGCAGGCGCTCAGGCCTTCCTTATGGATGGTTAAGGAGGATGGGCCATGACCCTCTACGCTAGCCCAATGCGGATTGGAGGGTAATAATTCTCTCGAAAATTATTACCATGAGCGAAGTTCGAGATAATAATTTTTTGGTCACCCATCCCATGACCGAGACCCTTGCGAAAGTTGCTTAACGACTACGATCGCGGGCCGGACGCTTAACCACTACGCCACCGAGCTACTTTTGATTCGTCCAACATTTTTTGTCGAACAAAATGGCACCTACATACTTTAATTAACTTTAAATAAAAATATTATTAAAAAACTTTTTCCCCGACCTATTACAAAAAATTACTCAAGAAATATTGAGTATTGAATTACAACAATAGTTCCCTGAGTCCAGTCCATTCCTACTCAAGTCATCCTCGTTGCTAAGTGTCGTGATCCCTTCGGTGGAAGGCAATTTATTTCGACATCTCTCCATCTGCTCCTGTCCTTGGCAATATGGAGAACGTCATGGAACTTTATGCTGAGTGTTGCACAAACTTGGTCAAACTATCTCGTCGGGCTACGACCCCTCGATAGATTCCCATCCACCTTGCCGATAACCATTAGTTGCTCGTGATTATAAGCGTTATTATTGGATTCAGTTCAGGATACATTTACAACCTCTGAATAGTTTTATTTTGTTCAATTTTATATGTAGATTTATTTCATTTCATGTAATTTCACATTTTCATTTATCTAAAATTTAACGTTTTTATCGTTAAAAAGACATTTCTCGTCAAAGGAAAATCAGTCTGATCTAATTATTGCATATGATTTTTTTACACATGTTAAAATACGGATATTGCTACCATTAACATTGCTGCTATGCCTAATTCTCTATCCTGTCGGTTTCTTTATTACTAAATATCGTGGTAGCGGGATTCGAAACACACAATATGTCCCAGTTCATAGCTGTATATACAGCTCGGTAGAACTCGATAGTTTCATCAACGTGTTGGCCATCGGCATTTTGTTCATTTGCCATTTATGACATTTTTTTTAGTTATGTCCTTGCCGTTTCGGTGTCAATTACTAAAATATAATAAAACATTAATAGAAGATACAAATATGACTAGCTAAGGTTTAATTAAATTAGTAAATTGGCTTAAAAAAACTTCAGAGGTATTTATGTATAAAGTCCAATAGAAAGTTTAATTTGCTATTTTGACAGTAGGTATATCTGAAATATGCAAATTTTTTGCACAACCTACAATTACTCAAACAACACGATCTCAGTAAAGAGATTGCCTGGGAGAGATTTATTCGGCGATTAGGCCGCCTCATACACGATTATTGTATTTTCCTTTGTGTATATTTTATTTGGTTATCCAATAAAGTGTATAAATAAATAAAAAAATTGTCTCGTTCTCTTAAAATTTGAAAAAAGACTTGTTTATCAATTCGGAAAATATAATTCGATTTCTTATAATTTATCAAGAACCGATCACGTTTCTCATTATATTTACGTGTTATTTAGAAACGAAATAATAATAATTGTTATCTTATCTCCGATAATGTGCATTCTTAGGCATAATTATAGTAACTGAATGGATGTTATGTGAAGTTAATCGACATATCAGATATTATAATTTCCTTAATAAAATCGTGTATGTTGTAAAACAAGCTCATCTCGACTTTGTGCGCGTTATTTATTTGTTTCCTCCATGAATAGGAAATTACGAACTTGATTAAACCTTAATAAACACCTAACAAATATTGAACATTCCGTAATAAACTAGATTTTTGAATTTTAATTAAAATGACAAGTTCTTTTGTCATCAAATTTATCTTCTGAATTGACCATATAGTCAAACTAAAACTAAAATTATTTTATTTATTATAAATAAATACATAAAAAAGTCACTCAAGTTTATCTCGAATTTCAGAGCAACTTTACTTTTATTTTGATTTTTTATTTTGATAATGAAGGGGAAATACACCTTAAGCCTCGAATCAGGATTCTCCAAGTCTCCAGCCACCCCGCCCTGAAAAGGGCAGGTTACTTTGGCTGGCCTAGGTACCTGATTATAAAACCTGCTGCGGTTTACCTCACGTGGATGTATGAGTCCAGACGGATGAGACCTTCCTCCTGCAAGGAAAATCAAGGAAAGGAAAATCATTATGGATAGACACAAATATTTATAAGCTATTGTTTAATGAGTAATATTATGTGTATAATCTCATAATTTCACTTTATCAATAAATATATTGAAGACGACATTAAAATTCGTGCTCAAAGAAAGTTACCAAAGTCGTTATTTATCCAGCTTTGGCAAGGCGCGTCATTTCAAGACTTGCCGTGGCAACTCTTTTTTTGAATTGAAATTATGATTTTATTTAATATTTTTCTTTCAAAAAATAATTCTACTCACCAACTAAAATCATGCTGTAAACTCTTTTAAAAATCAAATTAAAATTTAAATCCCCTTTCTAATTAAAAAGCGTAAACACAACACGAATTGAAATTAGTCTCCCGGGGTAACGTTTGTGTAGCATTCCAGCGTTTCTCAAATACACCTGCATATAACACACAGTTACCTTAATGTGGATGTAACACAGATATGTGGATGTGTGTGTGTGTGTGTGTGTAAATATGAAACTCCTTAGCTCCGCATAGAGTATATAATTTGAACAGACACGCCATTGATAGAATAATCTATTCACAATATTATTAACATCGAATTCCTTGATATGCGTTTGAATCAAAATGCGTTTAATAGATACTGTATTTTTATTGTACACGATCAATATAAAGGGTTGAATCAAATGTCGAAAAACCAATTAAGTTTAAAAAAGTGACGTCCGAGATGTGATTCAAACCCACGAACATTCGCAATCAGGGTGCCTGTTAAACATTGAGCTACACAAATTTCTCAATAATTTGTAACTTTCGCTACTTCATAATAATTCACTTATTACTAGGACCTGGGGTTGGGTTTTTTTTGAAATATTTTTTTTACAGAATGATTTTTTTTTTATTCAAATGAGCTTATAGTAAACAGTTTTCATTGGTCTAAATTATTTTTTACTACACAACCAGAATTCCATTTGCCATATAGGAAGAAACTCATCATCTTTTAAGATAATATTTTGATTTTAATTGAATAAATATCATTTTATTGTTTCATTTTTATTAATTTTTGTACGTTTATATAGTCAGCCGATAATTTCTAATATACAGTAGCTTGTTGCTTCATCTATCCTACTCTACGCTTCATAAAATACGAAAGTTAGAGCAGGAAACACGACAAATTAGTTAACAATATATAGAACGTTGATTTTAAGAGTCAGTTAAAGAGGATTTTCTACTTTCCACCCCGAACAAATACATGTCAGACATTTATCAGTATAGCATTGCGAATGTAAAATTGAAATACAACAAATGCGTATGTTTCTTAAGATTTTTTAACATAGAAACATTATTTTATTCAAGAAAAACACTTTATTAAATCCACTAGCCTCTCTGAAATGGGACTTGAAACCACGACCTTTCACAAACCCAGTCGAAAGAATCTCAGCTGTCTGGGTGGATGAAAATAGGCTGCCTGATCATCGATCAAAATAGGCTCACCAATAACGAAAAGTAAGAATAGGGATTCTGTGTTGTATGTGTACCTGGGGAAAAAAACTGAACGGTGGAAGTGGCGTGAGTGGATTCCATTTCAGAGGAGGAGACGGAGCATCGTAGCAACAGTCAGCCCGTGACCAAGGCCGGTGTAACCCGGTCGAAACGTCGGGATATATAGGTAGGTGGAAAACCTAACTACTCGTATCAATCTATCGTGTTAATGCTTTCATACAATCTAATATAATGCAACGCGACAGTTTAAAAGTTTATAAGTAAGAAATGCTTAAAAAAATCTTTAGTTCTGTTAGGTCCTGAATAACTCAGAGATTAGAGTAATTACCCAGATTGCGAAAGGTCCCATCTCAGGGGATCCTGAGGGGACCCTGAGATGATTCTTTTTACCATTTTTACTATAATAAAAAGACATATTAGTATTATTGGATAAGAAAATCCAATATGTACTTGAAGACTTCAATTATCCATTACAATACCTATTCGATAATATGTTATTTATTTTTGATGACCTATTCTACAGTGGTTCTATGTTCATACAAAGGTCGTAGGTATTTATAATCATAGTACGGAAGTACGTATTTATAAACACATCGTAGGCATATTATTGTAATTATTCCGAAGTTATTCAAAGCCAATTAAAATAAATTTTATATACAATAATAAAATATAAAAAAAATAACGTCAGCTTATTCTTATACGAAATTCCTAGAATATTTGAAAAATTTACTAAGAATTATGATATTTTATCAATTTCACTTTCACAAAGCTATACTGAAAAATGAAACATGCAATTTATTTAAAATCTCATATCAGATTAGGATTGAAATATGCTAAATTAAAGGGTCATTATCTAACAAGCCGTAAGTGTTACGCATAATAATTAATAATTCATAATATTAGATACTTCATTACGAGCTATTTAAAAAATTAGTTCTCGCAACTAAACTAGATGACGCTACGTATTCTGAAACATTTGTAGTGTTTAAACATCTATGGTATGCGTTCCTATTTTCTTATTGATGTAATAAAAGTAAATTGTTCAAAAAAAAAAGTAATTAATTGTAAAGACAATTAAAGATAAGCTTAAAGAAGCTTATCGCGTTTCTACAAAAAAATATGTTTCAAAGACTTTTTTATTGTTTTTAACCGCAAAGCTTAAATTAATATTATAAAGAGAAAAAAATTGTTTGTTTGTTTGTATCGAACAGGCTCCGAAACTGTTGGGCTAATTTTAAAAAGTTTTTCACCTACGGGAAGCTACATCTACCTTCGTATGTGACATAGTCTATAACTTACGCAGACGAAGTCGCGGAAAAAGATAGCACTATATATTTTTGTATTGTTTGATATTTTAACAAAATACTTTCTGCTTTACTAATAAAAATCGCAACTATATTGATTGCCCTACGAAAAGCAAATAACAATGTGTTTTTTTTATTGTAAGTAGAAAAGACATATTTTCTCAAAACCATGTTTAATATGTTTCACCGGAATGACGCAACGCTTGTATTTAGTGGCCATTGAAAGCCACGAAGCAAATATAATTCGCTAAACTACATTGTGTATTACAGTTGTAAAACCAGGATGTACCTTATAATGTAAAATATTACCCATTCATTATGTCCACAACTTAAACTCGATTGCCGTAAACGTCAAAGCCAAAGTCAAAGTCAAAAGTTATTTTAAACAATTCTTTAATGCAATTTCAACGGCGGAAAATTTTGTCGTATGAATTACACTGTAACGGTGCTTCGTACCAACGCCCGTTTATTTCCTTCTAGGTTTACACATGCAAACTTTTTGTCTTTGATCTTCCACATCATTTCCTTTTATTATTCACCTTTCATAATTTAAAATTTTAAGTAATCCAATATGCTCTTTATGAATGTTAGTTAGTAAAAAATTCATCTGGTGATTCATCAAACCTATGGGTGAAACCAGTGGTAGAATATCTTATAAATTTAATTATATAAATCTAATAATAATAAAGTTATTATAACACTAAAAGCCTATGGGTGAAACCAGTGGTAGATTATTTTCAAGTCAACCTTAGCATGTGCCTGAATGTTACAGTTGGATTTTCAGTTTCTCTTACTTTCCTCACTCAATAGATGTAGTTGGTTATTATAATTTATTATGACTTAATTTACTAGGGAGGTCAACAATAATGCATCTGGATGAATGGCATACCGTTTATCACACATCATATCACTTTAACTGCATTTTCATTAATAGCTACGTCATATAATTAAGAGTTTGATGGCGTAGTGCTTATCGCGTTCTGCTTGACTTTCGTGCAAGCTGGTCATAGAATGGGTGACCAAAAATTTAATATCTTTCGCTACGGAAGACACGTTATCCATTGGTTCTTGGCTGCATCTGTAGTCGTTAACACCAACAATCCACACTGGACCTGCGTGGTGGATTATGGGCCGGTCTCTATTAGACCCAGCACAACATTTATGATATTAATAAGCCAAAGATGATGACGGGAATTGAGTTAGACATTTTCATGTGTGTTTTTATAGTATTTGAATCAATATAAACATCTATGCTATTACAGTGGTCACTTCATATGTGTTTTATAGTATTTGAATCAATATAAACATCTATACCATTATAGTGGTCTCCGAGTTTGTTATCATGCAATTGCGTTACATTCAATGCATTGTCATCAGTAAACAATTTAGAAATAATATCGTATTCAGTGATTATCTATAATAATGGCGCTATCTTCTTTCAATAGGTAAGCAACTCTCATACTAAATGGAATGCGAAATTTGATTACGCAAAGTTAATTATCGCGTACACTATATTGGATTAACTATAGCATAATATAATCAATAAAGTACTTATAAATTCCTAGAAACCTTTGAACGTGAAGATAGATAATATTGAAATTATTAATAAACCCTACAATAGAATTATACCTAATTGGGCTTTTTTGCGATCTTTCTCATTATATTATACTATCTAGCTGTTTTTCTGCGACTGTGATGAAGCTTCCCGTTGGTAAAAGAATTTTATAAATCGGTTTAGAAGTTTTGGAGCCTATTCGATGCCAACAAACAAACAACCAAATCTTTCCTGTTTATAATATTTGTAAAGAAGTATCTATCTATAACTCCGTGAACATTGACTACTTATATAAACATAATTTTCTTACATTCAGAAGTGCCAACGTCAACTAAGACTCAGTACATAGAAAATATAAATAAATATGAAGAAGAAGAAGAAGAAGAAGAAGAAACATTTATTGACCTCACAAAGACACAAACAAGATAATACATTATTAGGAACACATAAAACACAATAAAGATACAAAATAAACAATAAGGTACATAATGAATAAAAGAGAAAGAAAGTGAGATCAACCAGGACTCTGCCTCAGCTGGTGTTGATGCGACACGGAAAGCGCCACATCAACGCTGAATATCAAATGTCAAATATCATCTCAACACTATGCTAGAATAGCTATTAGATGACCTCCGTAGTCGAGTGATTCGTATACTAGTTTCAAGGTGTTGCCTTCTCCGAGTTTCCTAGTTCGATTCCCGGTAGAATTAATGTAGTAAATGGACTTTTATATATTGTCTCGGGTCCGGGTGCTGCTGTACCTTCTTTGTTTTAGATACTCAAATTCAAATTATTTATTCACAGGAAACAGAGTATTTAAGATTTAACTGTGTTTGTTTGTTTATAGTAGGTATTCTTCGATACTACAATACTGATCTGATTATAAAAATTATTTCACTTACGGGGATCTACATTTTTTGCAGTTGACATAGGCTATAAATTTATTGATGAGAAACAGTAATATAACCATCTCCATCTCCATAATTGGTTCCATCTATTGGGCCAGCTAGTATCTAAATAAACAGAATCGGTTTGTAACGTATTATTAAATTTGCATCCAAACAAATAAATCCATATGTTATATTTCTTGTATGGTTTATTTCTTTATTGCGTATTCGTTTTCCCTATTTACATGGAACTTTTATTAAGTATGGAAATTTCTATAAGCGTTAATCTTTCTTGCCTGAACATGTTATTGTCCAGCACGCGTAGCTTGTATACACTCATTTGTCAGTTTCTCGGGTCGAGAGTGAGATATAGTATGGGCGCACCCGAGAAAAGTGACATTTGAGTGTAGACAAAACGTTCTTAAAGTTCTTCAAAAGGTTAAATTTATTTAAAGATTTACAAATTATATGTACAAAGCAAAGGACGTAATAAAACAACAAACTAAACAACATTACCTAAATTTTAGACAAAATGAAAGGTTCTAGTTTGATCAATTATTAATAATAATTTTATTCACTTGTACTTACACAAGGTTCAATTTATTAATAATCGTCCTCATTTTAAGATTTATACGTCTATAACTCGTTAATTCGTTCTGATAGAAGAGTTGTTTATTAAATGAATTGATTTGGTTATTATATTTTATGAAATCATTTCAACATTTATTTATTTTATTAATCATATTATTTCTTCCTATATATGACGTTTCAGGTTGACTGATAAAGAATAGGTACTTAAAGGAACGTTATTTAGACGTTACTCATTTTAAATCCGTAAAAAATTCTAGTAAAATTTTGAACTTTGGATATTTTGATAGATGTTGTATCCTGTTTTTAAAAATATTTATTACAGCAAATAAGTGATTACATATTTTGAAAAGTGTGAGCAACTTTAAAACATTAACAAATAAATAATTAGAACATTTTTATTTTAAACGTAATAGAACATTTTAAAGTAGGCATTTCATGTTTAGTTGGTATACCATTCTGTTTCGTTCTTACTCTATGTCAGGTAAGTGCTAATTGAGTCTCGCACGCGTCGGCCGCCTCCAGCCCAGTTAGGGCCACTTACCCTGTTTGTTCTAAACGTTACATTTCACCCGCAAACGCCCTATTCCGGCCGATCATTGGATATTTTATCTCCTCTTTTTGTGACCGCTACCTTGTTATGTAAATACATGTTTAAAACTTCTCAGTAGTTTCATTAAAGTTCATAATGAAGGCGGGACTTCTTGTGAACTCGAATTCTTTGGACAAGTTTTTAGAAGAAATAAATATTTTGTATAACTAACATACTTGTGACATATTACATACTATCTTCCATATAATAACTTTATTAAAGTTGATTTTAAAAATGAATTATTACTTACATGTTTCTTTAATATTCCCATTATAATTAAGACGAATTATATATGTATTTTTTTATGAATATAAAATGTAATAATCAATAAAACAATCTTCATACGTTGACATACAAAAAGACAATAGGTAATTATGTTTTTTATTACAAAGACGATGCTATATATCTATCTATTATATATCTCAATAAAGATTTCTGCAAATAGAAAAAAATTAACTGATTTAATTTTGCCAACTAAATTATAAAATTCCAACATTACTTTTATTGGACATTAAAAAAACTATAAGGTTTTTGTAAAGGAAACAATATATTGCGAGTTAATATTTAATTTCATAATTTTTCTTAGCAATTATACGATTTCGTTCAGCGTCTGAAAACTTATAATTAGACACAGCAATACAATAGACAGTGTCGTACTATTTTACAAATTTATTATGTATTTAAGCGCATATTTTGTATAGGTAATGTTTTTACATTCATTTCATTTGGAATGTTACGGTGCTACAAATAAAGTATATTTCACTAAATATTGGAATATTGTAGGAATGTAAAACATTTTATAAATAAATAATGATTTTAACATTTGTCCGCTTAAGTAAGACGGAATAGTTTACAATATCTATTAAATAAATAAAATGTAAATTAACTATTTTCTTCTGTTGGGTATCTCGAGTTATAAAATCAGTTTCCATCTGAAAGTTCATTCAAAAGAAACAGTTAACTAAATCGGTTACTTTCTTAATCGTTAAACTTTGTTTAGCTACTCGTAGTTTACAGACATTAACTTAACACTCTAGTTACAATGCGAACACAAGTCGTACACTGCCACCTTTATGGCACAGATCTCATTAAATAAACATTTATAATGTATAAGAATATCGAGAAGTGTTTACGTCTTCCAATAACAACAGTATGAAATGACTTAATGAATAAAGACGAGGGATTAGATGGCAATGTTGTTTAAGAAGAAGCTAGGCATCAGGCTATGATGAAAAGAGATTCAATGACCTATCACTCTGATACGAAACCTTAAAATAATATATACAAAACTCTCAAATCATACAATCAATTAAAGAACAGAATTATCATGAATGTTACTCCAATACGTTTTCAGTACGTGAAGATAAAGAAATATAGGTTATATAAACTGTAGCTAATCACAAGAGAGCGGTTGGTCGTATAGATTAAATACCCATAATTAAATACAAAAACTTTTAATACAATTTTACAACTAACGTCTACGTTTACAAATTTTCTGATTAAGTTTTTCGATAAATAAGTAAACACAATTATTATTTTTTGTTTAATTATATTTACAAGCATAACACGATCTGTACTTAATTTAACAGTAAAGCGTTTTAAATAATAACACACTGAGAATTGACGTAAAGGCATTTGCTACACTTATGGCAAGCCAGCCGGAGCATACGCTCTCGATACTGCCATAGATGAATTTCCTGACGATCGCGGGCAAACACCAGAATCCAGCGGTGGTCTATCGGCCGACTCGTGACCGAACGAGACTACTATTTGCTCGTTCAACAGAGTATCTTTTTCTTTTTACTTTTAGAGCACGAGTGTCCGACCGCAGACAAGAGTAAACGAGCGCCACGATGTTGCACGAGCTTAAGGAATTTCACATGTCCGGACATAGTCTCGGTTCAACCTTTTTCTCTCATTCAAATGTTTGCTCGCCCGCTTCAGCTACCATTCATGTGGCGTTTGAAACGCCGCGGCCACCGCCGAGCTTACCTAACGCTATCCAGTCGTCGTCGCTGTAATAATACTGCGATAGTTGACTAATACTCTGTCCACTCACAATGTCAACAGCTGGCAACGGAACGCGTGAAGCGTTGAAGCGTGAAGCTGCTAATGTTGGGGAAGGTGGGCAGTTTATCTACGTTCCGTCGCAATGCCTCCGCCTCTGAGACCGGCCGTGATGATGACGGATGCCGTGGCAAGGTTGTTTGATGGCGTTGGGAGAGGGTGCACGGAGTCTACGCTGCGGACGCCTTACATCGCCGGCGCGAACGTTGTTGTGTCTGTTGATGTCGAAGTCGTGAGCAACCTTTATAAACGAGAGACACTTGTGCATCGACTTGGATAGGCGACTTTTTGTGCGTCGCAACTGGACACCTCGCTTGTTGAAACCTATGTAGCGGTCTTCGTTCTTCGTCAGGCGGTATCTGTTGTAGCCTTCCACAAACTCCTCCTTGAAAAGACAGTTTGGTTGTCTCTCCGCTTGAAATCGTGTCTGTTGACAAGAAATAGAATCTTTTAATTCATATCCTCAGCAACTATAGCTTTTTGGAAAAATTATCTTTTTCAACTGAAGAAAGTTTGGGAATTCTAGCAAGATTAAAAATAAGGTCTTAATATTGGAATACAACAAAATGCTAGTTTTATATTTTCTAAAGCAGGAAAAGGACTAAAAATTTTATTTGAATCTTTGGGAATATATTTTCGTTTGTCTATAAAGGACATCGCCGAAAATGGCCCCAATACCATTAAATATTAATACTTCAACAATAATTACTACTTCATTTATTAAATTGGAATCAAATATTTATTTGACACGGACAAGCTGCGATCCAAAATTAATATTTAAAAGTACTTTAACAGTAACATTTTTATTCGCAAATATTCACATTCAATATACTTAAATTCTATTGAGCCAGATGGATGTAATTTACATGTCAGATCAAGAAGATCATTTATTTTTATTAGATAACCTTTAAATCATCGAACACAAAAACATTAAATTAAATTGACCGAAAATAAACTTAAATTTACTAAAAGCGCCATCTTTTGATGAATTTCCAACTAAAACATAAGGACATAAAAACTGAATATTATACAAACTAAATTCATTAACTGTTAAAAATTCACTCTTGTTTATTCAGAAAGATTGATATTCATACGAAATATCTTAAAAACTACTTTGTTTCTATTACATTACTTTTATATTTCTCGTAAACATATTAACATCATGTCATTTATGTATTTAAGGCGCCATCTTTTGATGTAAACCATCAAAAAGCTATATATATATAATTTTAGGCTTATCAATAGGTACATTATTTAACTATTAGAATGATTTATTTGTCTATTGATTGACTTAGAAACTTTTACAAATCACAATGAAAAACCGACTTTCTTAAAGTTGAGTTTTTTTGCTTCGACAATATAGACATCAATATCATATCATGTACTTAGAGTGCCATCTCTTGGTGGTTTTCCAAACAAATTATAACCTCAAAATGAATTATATTTTGCGTGATAATAAGTTCTCAAACTCGGTCGCGGTATAATAAATACATAATGAGAATTAGTTAGTGACACACAATAAAATAAGTATGTTTCTATATTTTTTTGGCTCTGGGGCCACCAATGTATCGACGTTGAGCAATGTCCTTTCACTCATTGCTGAAACACTAGTAATAATGGAAATAACGCATTGGTTATTTGCTACTGACTACTGATACCATTATTTATACTGAGTTTTGAAATACCAAATCTTCATATTATCCTTAGTATAGGTATCAATGACCTGACCGCTGGGCACATGCCTTTTCTATGGATAGATTCTAAATTAACGAAGCAGCTCATAAACTAGCATGCGGGCCAGTACGAATTGGTCAGTGTTAATGACTGATTCCTGATTGAGGACAAGAGTAAATATGCATTTCGAAATAGCGAGTTGCGATAGTAAATTTTGGACATCTATCTGAATACCGGCTCTTGCTACATTTGCTTTACATCCACAATGGTTTCCGAATGCACTAATAACCATCGAGATTTTTTAATAAATCACAGGTATATCTTACCAATCGCTTGCCTACCAGCCGCGCCCGGTTGAAGCACAGGTACATATCGTGTATGGGGGAGTGGATGAGCAGTTCGAGGTTGATTCCGCGTGTGCTGATGGTGAGATTTGCTGTAACAAAATAAATAACCATTAAATACATAATTTATCACCTATTAACGACGTAAAATAATATTGACCTAACAATACTAATGATCCTCTTGTCTCAAATTTTACTTTCATAATATTTTTATTCTCTGATTTATTAAGCACATATATAAATGGCCTATAATTGAAGCATTGGATGAAAACCACGCGGAATAACAGTCGTAGAGATTTTTAGGGGCCTTTCACGAACAGTGGTCGCTATCCCACTGATATAAATATATCATCATCATCTATGGACCATAAATTAACGAAAAATATCAAAGACATCAAAGCAACTACAACGAATCGGTATATTATAAGCGTATAGAAAATATACAAAATCTAACAAAGGTAAAGAAACAATAGTGTAACAATAATAACATGAAATTGCGTGTTGAATAAATAAAAGCGGACACTTTAAATAACAATAACTAGGTATCGAATTAAACATAATAACATTAATAGCCGTATACAATGACAATAATTATAAAGGAAATCTAAAGAGGCCCGTTCAGATACATTGTATTGTTTTTCAATAATATTTTTTGATATCTCATCGGAATGTTAATAGGAAACTAGTTTGCTCATAAATTATTAAAATTTTGTAGCGTCTCTGTTTTTAGAAATATGCAAGAAAAAGGATGTATACTTTGATATCGGTTGAATGTTGTTCACTTAAAAAGGGTTTAGACATTACTTATGACAGATGTTATTTATTTTCTGATGGAAAATTTGTGTTAAGGGTAAAAAATTGTGTAAGCCAGCTTTCAGTGGAATGCAGGCGCGTAGGCCTTCTCTGTGATCAAATCAAATCCAATAGGAGAATGAGCCATGGTCTACATTGAAGGCCGAGTATGGAGTGGTGGGTGTTAAAAATTGTAGGTGCAGCCGAGACCAACGGCTTTTCGTGCCTTCTGAAGCCGGTTTAAATTTAGTTATTTAGGTTTTATGTGCCCTCCATTAAGAGCTTGTATTAACAACAAACGTACAAATACATATGTATAGTTAAAAACACGTCAGTTTATTCAAAATTCTCAAATGTCTCTACTTGATATAATGATATAGAAAATATTTGATACTATAGTAGATTTTTTCTATATAATGATATAATGTATTCTAATAACACAGAAACTCAATAATACCTGCAATGAAATAAGACAAAAGTCGGTCAATCACTATTTATTATCTAATCTGATATTCATTTGTTATGTAATTTATCCGAGTTATAATATTCTTGATTTACATATTGTTGCCATGTGAAAACATTTTGTTTGAAACGCAAAATAATTTTAAGCTCGCAGAGATATTATATCACCATATCACTGAGATAGGTGCATAATAACGCAATATTGAATATGGAATTTTTTATGAAAGTACCTTTTATCGTAAAAAAAGGAATAAATTCTCATTTGCTCGTTCAATTAAAGATCAGTAGTACATTTTATGTAAGAGATAATTTACATTGCTAAGATCAGCAAAGAGGTTAGGAAACGCCTGGTGAAGGTTTTTATTTATTTCGAGTATACGGTTTTGAAATTTGATAAAAAGAGGTAGGAAAAATATTAAAGCGTTCGAAATTTGCAGTTGGAGGAGAATGGAAGGAATTAGTTGGGTGGAAAAAAAGACCAATGAGGAGGCACTTATAATGGTCAAAGAAAAGAGAAACTTGCTGAACAGCACAAAGAACAGGGAATAGGGAAGGATGATGGAACACTAGTTGCGACATGATAGCTTATCAAATTAATATTAAAACATAACCCTCCTTCTGTTTACAGTCGGGTTTTTAAAATACTTAACAGTTAAACGGGTTTGACAGTACGTATATATAATAACACATTTCTGACTTTCCGAAAGATTATACTATCTTATTTACAGTGTTAGATATTATAAATGTCACATCTAGATGCAGGGCAGACTAAATGTTTCGCACGTCTGTGTATTGTGCTAATAGTTAAGGCTACTTTCTTTACTTGAAAAAAAAAAATAGTTTATATAGTGTTTAAAAATCCAATTGTACGTTTTGTTTTTAGTATCATAATTGTTTATGTCTTTTGTAATTCCCAGTAAATGAATTTTGGTGATTCTTTTGAGAATAAAGATTTCTATAAGCATATTAAAACATTATAGAAGGGAAAAGAAAACGAGAACGCAGCTACTTAGCACAAAGGAAGGAAAAACTAAGTCGTGTAAGACCAAGAAGCTGAGTTGATTGCAGATGATGGGAATTGACAATTACTCCACAAGCAAGTCATCGTCATTAACAGCCTATTACTGTCCTTGCTGCAGTAGTTAGGGTTACAAGGTGATCAGGATTCGTCTGAATTGTCAAACATTCCGTATGATGTCCAGACTTCAAAAAAAAAACAAAAATGTCCCGACAAATATTGATAGATTCTGTAAATTCCAAGCACAATTCAATTCAATTTTAAATTTTTCATCAAGTCGCAACTTTTTTGGCAAATTATGAAATAACATAAAATATATAGCTAATATATCTACTTATTATATTTTCTGAAATTGCTTAAAAAATCCACTTGGTCTCTGGGCGCCAAGTGGATCTTTTAATTTGGATTTTTTTATTAGTACCTATATTTTTTTCCGACTTTGCCCAAATAATTTAGTCTCACCATCTGGTAATCCTAGCTGTAGCACAAACCTTATCGAATAAGGCGAACGAAAGAAGGAAACTACAGATGCAACCCGGACCAACAACTTGACATGCTTTCCGAAACACGAAGGAGTTGAAGACATTTTTGGTCACCCTTTTTAAGTGTTACGATCATGTTGAGATTTTAAATATACCTCATACCGCCCGTGCTCAATCGAATTAATTAACTCATAAGAGAAAGTATTGATAAATACAAAATAAGTATTCAAGGAATTTTCTACTGATCATTATGAAAAATGTCTCATATAGGTGTGTGCTTTCTGAAGTAACGCCGCCACTGGGACACGTTATAAATTCAATTATTAAAGACATGAGAAAACGAGACGGCTATATTTATTTACTAATTTGTATGGTGGAAAGGGACAAAAGTCTGACGCGACAAACTAAGCGTTAATGATATTTGAACACTAATAAAGTATAAAAATAAAATGTCCATAAATATTAATCTACAGGTCGATGCAAGATATTCAATACTGAGATGTAGAGAAAGGGTTTACATTCAGTTAAAAGAAAAGCAAGCATAAATGCATTTTGATAACTTATTATTTTTATTAAATCCCCTTAATCAAAAATTATTATATGATCGAATATTTTACTAATATTCTATGTTATTAAAAGCAAAATAGCAAAATTAATTGTCTTTGTTCAATCTATTTGCTTTATTAAGTACTATAGAAAATACTTTTAAAAGTGCTGTGTTTTTTCTCCAAAAGCTCCATTATTTAAGGTTTTAATCTTTATTAAATAATTATGGTTATTCTAAGTAACAGTTGTTGTAAGTTTTATTTTAAAAATCGAATCTAGCGGCATGTAAGCCGATCTTTCTTATCAATAGGAAACATAAAAGTGGAAAGTTTGAATATGGAATCCGATGACCGAATGCGATGGGACTCAAATAAAAAGAATTAATATGAACACGGGCACGTCGCTGGACTTCATGAACTTTAGTTTGTTGTATTTAAAGTTTATAATCGCTTAGAACATTTAAGAGTAGGCATGTCATTTCAATTAACATTAGGTAAAATAAAAATGCTTCGGTTCGAGTCACTAACATTAGGAACATAAATTCGTTATAATTTCGTGGTACAGAGTGAGAGTGCATGAAAGTGATAGAATTAGGTGCCCGTCAAAGATAATGAGATAAGGACTTCAAAGGATTATCTTACAGACACTTTATATAAATTCCGATATGGTTTTATTTATAACAAATCTGTCGGGCGGTCTGTCTTATTTCACCTTCAATTACATAAAAGTCGATGCCTAATATAACCTAAACAACATAATTTGAAACCATTAAAAAACAAAGGATTTAAAATAAACATTCTTTTAATAAATTGGTGCGGAGTTCAAAGTCAAAGTCAAAATAATCTTTATTCAAATAGACTTCTTAAAAGTACTTTTGAATCGTCCAACATTTTTTCCCTACCACTCGTTCAGGACGTCTTTTGGCTGATAAGAAGAACGAGTAAGAAACTCACCAGCTCTAATAAGAGTAATGACATTTACAAAAACCATGTCATTACCAGATCAAAACCATGTCATTACCAGATCATTACCAGAGTTATTTTATGAAATAGATAAAAATTTACCAAGTGCGTCTAAAATTTTGAATAAAAAATGCAGACAATAACTATATATATAAATATGGAAACATCTTCTATATAATATATCAGCTTTTTCCCGCGACTTCGCACGTGTAAAATATAGCGTATGATGTAGCTACACGTGGATGAAAGAATTTTTTAAATCGGCTTAGTAGATGAAGTGTCTATTCGATACAAACAAAAAACAATCAAACCAATATTATATTAGTATAGAAGTATAGATATAGATTATCTATAATCTGCAAGTATAAGGTTTTTGAAATTTAATATATGTGCGTTATGTGCACATGTCTTGGTCTTGGGCATTTTTTTTTTGTATAGTAGAAGTAGTAGTAGAACGTTGTATGAGCCAATCGTTTTTTAGTCTTTGGTCATCGTGACTTTTTGTCTCCAATCCTTGCGGTGGCGCCGCGCACTTAAACACGTGACATTTGGTATGTGCTATAGAAATATCAGGAGTGTGACGACAGAAACACGGTATGACAAATTCACGAATCAATGACAAATAATAGTGTATTTTTAATCAAAAACGTATACATTAACTCGATATCCATTATGTATCGAAAATGAAAAGCTTTCTACTTTCAAAATTGTTACCGAATGTAATATAAACATACCCAAAACAAATCAAAATGTTGCATAACCTACTCTTAAAGTGGTGAAATTGTACAAGCATCGCGCTAACTTTCTTCCCTGGACCCGCAGTTACGTCAGAACATCTCAGGATCGGTTTCGAAACTGTCCACACATACTAAAACACTAATTTCATAGAGACAACATGATTTTAGTGGTCATAGCAAACAGTTTCTCTTTGACAACGCCGACCAATTTACATTTACAACTTCAGTTTGTCGATGCACTCTTATAGGACATGCGAATAAACACAATTTAACTAACATTACACGCTTTAATGGAACCAAAACGTGTACAATGAAAAGGTTAAGAAGCAGTTCTAATATACGAGTCTATTAGACGGGCAAGATCCGTAGTCTCTTTCAATCATAAATAAAGCTCTTTTTTTAAATGATTAGTCTGGATTTCTATTTCCATTTTCTCACTTTTTGAAATCTGTAATAAAACCTCGAACTCGACATCGAGTGCCGCCACAGCATAATGAAATAAATCTTTAATTACCTACCCTAAAGTAAGTTTTGTTTGATCGAACCTTTGCTCTGTGACAGTGCCGCTTTCGAAGACGATATCAACGCTGATTTTATTATAGAACTACACTACAAATATGATCCTTCACGGATTAGGTATGTAGTCTAAGCTAGTATTGTAAAAGGTCGAAATTTAAGCCATGACCTTTGGGAAACATCTTTCATTTAAAACATAAATAATTTCCGTTGCCGAGTTTGTTGTCATTTAATTAAGCTAGAATTATATATATCTCGCTCCGCGTGTCGCTATATACATGAGAATTATATTACCCCCGCGTTATACAGCGACCACGGCGGGTGCTAGATATTAAATACGGATTTATATCTCTTGCTGTAGTAATCTATTGTCAAGCAATAGCTTAGCTTCTTAATTTTTATAAATTAAATATTGAAATTCGACTAATTAGAAAGTATTGTTTATTTAATATAGGCTTTAATTGAAATAGCATTAAAGTTACTAAAATTATGTATTAAGGATGACGTATTAGCGAAAATTGTGTCCTTTTAATTCATTTAATGGAATAATCATAATAAATGTACTGAAAGTTTCAACTACAACAAGGATCACTTGGGTTATAGAAATCTCAAACAGCGAAGGTACAAGAATACCCAGACCAGAGACAATATACTGGGATTGGGATCTCAGAAATGGCGACTATTTGAAACTGGTATATGAGCTATTCGGCTGTTTAAACATCTATTGAAGTACTTATTAATCGGTCTGTCTATAGTGGGAACAAAATCTAGACAGCGGCAATTTTTATTTTAATGGTAAGAATAGACAAAAAGAACAAACTGTACAAGATTATAAAAACGTGATGTTTAAAATATGATAGAAACTGTTCTCCATAGTTCTGTAGATATATAAACATTGTTAGTGCAGAGTGTAAACAGTGAGCATTTATGGTCACTCACGAGCCGAGGCGGGGTCGTTGACCGATTATCGCCACTGATAATAAATGTATCGGCGTAATCTTAGTTACCTCAATTTTCATTGCAACGATGTATCGAGCTCCTTGACAGTTTTGACAAGACACAATCCAATGGAAAAAATAAAGTATTATAAAAAATTCTACGTTAAAAAATCTCACGATATACGGCCGTTTAATTTGGTAATCTTATTATTTAGGGTTCCGTACCCAAAAGGTAAAACGGGAATCCAATTACTAAGACTTCGCTGTCTGTCTGTCTGCCTGTGCCTCATGAACCGTAAAAGTAGACAGTTGAGATTTTCACAGATGATGTATTTCTGTTTCAGCTTCAACAACAAATACTAAAAACCAAAATAAAATAAATATTTAAGGGAGCTCTCATACAATAAACGTATATTTTTTTTGCTCGTTTCCTGTACGGAACTCTACGTACGTGATTCAGAAAATGTTATTGAGAATAATCAGTTGAGATTTGAACTTTTCTCAATTCAGAAACCGGCCGTTAATACTATTCTACTCTTCAGCAATAAAAATACGTATGTTAATGTAATGGTACGCGCACATCAATCTGCTCTGTGCGTCTTTCAGAGCCGAAAGAGGTGGACGGAACGAATTTTCATCCACCACCTTAAAAATAAATAAATATTAAACAACATCACATGATTAGATCGGTGGCGTAGAGGATATGCGCAGCGGCCCGCGATCGTTGTTGTTAAGCAACTTTCGCAAGGGTCGGTCACGGGATAGGTGACAAAAAAAATATCTCGAGCTAGCCCGTGCTGCGGAAGGCAAGTAAAGCCGTTGGTCCTGGCTGCTTTGCAGTCGTTAATACTCTCAAATCCGCATTGGGCCAGCGTGGAGGGTCATGACCCATCCTCCTTAACCATCCTCCTGCAGTGGGGACGTAAAAAGGCTGATGATGATGATGAGACAACATCAGATACACTGTGCTGATTCCAAAATAAGAATCTCTTTAGCTACTTATTATGAAGTATCTAAGACAACAAACGTACCACAACACAAAGACCCGAGACAATATAGTAAAGTACGTTTTCTATATTGACCCAATCGGGAATCGAACCGGGTACCTTAGAGATGGCGGCAATTTAAAACCAACGTGAGAACTCAGAAATCGTCAATCGTCAATTGATAGATGACAAGAGAATTCTGGCGACTCGACACGTACAGATGAGCCATATTTTATATGTTTGTATACAGACAATTCTGAATTTCCTTTCCTTCGCTTCCTTCAAAGCGTACAATTCTGACAGATGTGTGTTACCTCAAGAAGGACGATTAAACAGTTAACGTTTCATCAAAATTCAATTCCAAGACTACGCCCCCTGAATTCCGATTATTACTGATGATACATAATTCAATTAAAATATGATATTGCGAAATAAACAATAAATGAAGATTACAGCATGAACAGTGATAAAAATTATTTTATAGTTCATTGGAATTATACGTTTTATCTGAAAAACATTAGAATTGATATCTAATGCTAGATTTTTTATAAGTTCGATTAGAATAATATTGTTGTATAAACTACCTGTTTTCCCGCGTGTTGGCGCGCGTAAATTATACCTAGTCTATGTAATCCTCGGATCATGAAACTTCCCGAAGGTGAACGAATTTTTAAATAGGTCCAGTAGTTTTGTAGCCTAATCGGTGTAAACAAATAAAAAATCAATCCTCTTTATAATATTGGTATAGATAAAAATACCGTACCGAGTGTTTGTACCGATAAACTGCATTATGACTCTTAAACATTTGAATAAAACTCTATTAAAAAATTTAACCGGGAACCTTCATATTCTATTCACAATTCAGTAGAGATATATAACTAGCAGCATCACATAGATTTGAATATCGAATAAAACATATAAGGTTCCATTCGCCATCTCTGAGGTCCTGGTCAGATCAATGTAGAAAATTTACTTTTCCATATAGTCTCGGGTCTAAACGTTTTTTACATTTGTTGTTTCAGATAACACAGGGGCTTTAATGTTGTCTAATATATATTTATTTATATGAAAAACAAATATATATGAAATGCTAACTACACTCCAATCAGCCTTAGGCGATGCATGCATGGCCCATCCTCCTTAACTATCCATAAGGAAGGCCAGAGCCCTTGCAATGGAGACGTAAAAGGCCTGATGATAATATGAAAAACGAAGGAAAATTTAAGTAAATCACATCCACGTCACTGAGAATTCCATGATCGACTTACATATACGATAGTATATCATAAAAATGTTTACGTTAAAAAGTCACAACGTCTAACGCACACTCTGTTATCTGCCCTGACCTTGTGTACGCCTATTAAATTAAGCAAACATTTTAATAAGACAACTTACGTAATTTGCGTCACGAGATAATAGACTCGGCGCTAATGAAGTCCGAAAATTCAAGAAAAACTTTAAGTAGCTGAATGTCCCGCAAAAACTGGTGGTAAAAATATTAGGGCTACGTTTTGCGATCAAAGAACGGTTGACCAATTTACTATTTTGAGCTCCAGTGTGCTTCGGAAGGCACGTTTAACTATTATACATTATGTTAAACTCAGCTACTGCAGCAAACGTTAGAAACCTACAATCCTCAGCAGATTCTCTTAATAGATTATGGTCTATTCTTCATTGTATTCCATCAATATAAAATGCTAGCAATGAAGATATTAACAGGATCATGATAATGAAATTTATGAAGAGAGAATTCATGATCTCTCCCACCTTCTCGCAAATTTATTTTATTGCAGAAGTCTTTCATTTTATTATATCTTTTTAATGTATTATTCACCCTTTGCTTTCGTTCAAGCCCATATCTTTTTCAGACATCTTTTTACGACCATAACATATGCAATTAAAGAGGTAAAATCAAATCCAACAAACACGCCAAACTTACTCGTAGATATGTTTGTTTAAGAATCGATTCATTAAATTATTTTCTTTGTAAAGATGGATATCATCTCGAAATATATAATAGATATGATTAACATAACTATAAACGAACGAACGATGAATAACGAACGATGTAAATTATAACCTATATTACCCGTATGTGATGTAGCCTGAAAGAATTTTCATGATCGGATCAGTATTTCTGGAGATTACCCCCTAAACAAACATACAAGGTAAGATATATATAATATCTATGATATTATAGATAACCTCCATAATGTTACTATATTAAGTCAAAACAACGTAGTTCTTAAAACCTAAATGATTTATCATTAATACGGATACAAAGACACATTTGCATCCATCAGGTAATCCATTGACATCACTATGCCGTCTAAAATCTTAATCTACGTAACCCAATTGATAAAGCGCAACCATAGCAGAGGCGTTAGTGAGACAAACAGAGGATCAACGTAATCTATGTAATCCCGCAGGATGGCGCTGCGGTAGGTAGGCTCGGCTGGATGTCTGAGCTTCCTTGGTAGCTGACACTGTGTTCAATGTCTCACGAATATTTTATCGTTAGCCGCTTTTTACCCGACTTCAAAGGAAGAGTTATGTTTCTCGCGCGTATCTTGCATTTATGTAATATGTTTTATAACTCATATCTTCAGAACCAGTGAACGGATTTAGATAGTTGAGGTATCGTTAGATTTATCTTAGTAGTCCAAATGGTCTTAGATAGATAACGAAAAACAAAAACCCGACTGCGTAAAACCTAATTTTAAAAAAAAATACATTAAAATATTAACTTAAATAAAAACTAAAAAGAAAGAAACAAGCCCAGTAGTTTAGAATTCTGTTAAGAAATACTAAATAACAGAACGACTCACAGTTGGGGCCCTTTAAAATGTTACCAATTAAATCTTCCCAAGGTAAAAAAAAAATTTAAATCTTCTTCTAATTCTAAACTACTGGACTTGTTTCTTTCTTTTTAGTTTTTATTTAAGTAACTTTTTTCATGTATTTTTTTATCTTATTCCAGACTTTCAGATTATGAGTGTGAAAAAAAAATGATGAAGAAGTTTAAAAAATTACAATTATACGTATATATTCCCTTAACGATACTAAATAAAAAAAATGTACACCGATTGAAAACTAATTTAAGTATTATGTTATTAGATGATATTATTTATATAGTAAGTTATTATACGTTATTATTAAGTACGGACTTTATTCCGACAATGGAACTGCGTCGAAAATTCAAGAGATCTAGCGCCTTCCCGGCGACAGATATGTAGGAGATTAACTGTAAACGGGAATTTACCTACACCATTGAAATATCTGCCTTAATCTCATCGTAACAAAATATTAATTCTCCAAATGTCTTTTTATTCCAAACCGAGATTTAGCTTTTCATTAAATTTCAGTTTATCATCAGCATATTAATAGAATACCCCAGACATGTTTTCCCTTTGGAATGAACAGCGGGCCCAGTCCAGATTGGTGGAAGCTAGACAGACGTTATCAGAACCCAAAAGCCTTTCTAAGCACAAAACTAACCATATTACATTTTCGATCATCCAGCCTATGATCTTTTTTTTGATAACGCATGGGAGATGCAACTTAAACCTTAGACCAGGGCTTTCCAACGACATATCTCTGGCGAGCTTTTAACAATTTCAATTACCTAGCAAGACAGGCAAACTTAGATCTCTTCGACACCAGAGAGGTTTCGGCTAGGCGTATTTTAAGCAGTATGTTCTTCAACGATTTGTGAGTGCCATGTAATACCTATATACCATTAACTACCGATTTTGTCATAGCTAGGGACTTGGTATGTGTGCGTGTGTGATCAATATATAGGCTGTTGTAATACATATTTAAAGTAGTATGTTCCTAATGATGGGGACTTTCAATTGGCCTTTTGTCTTTATTATAGTTTTATAAGATTTATCATTGTATAGCTGTAAGTCTTCCAACAATTTAATAAATAATTAAATAAATCTGCATAGCCTCCCTTCTTTGCGCAGCAGCCACAGTCTGCGATGCTTTCATTGTGATGGAAACACACGATCTGTTAGACATCTCTTGAGCAGGGCTTGCTAGTGCTCCCCCAAGTGCCAAAGTACCATCGGGAGAATTCGGCCCGGCATTCCATCTGGGCTAGGGCCTTTTTTCTTTTCTCTAAGGCGACGCACGATATCTTAGAGTACCTCTACGATAATAGAGAGGGACCTCTTCTCCAATTTCCTCTTATTCTCGTGGTACGCAGTACGTAAAGTATCCTCCTCTTCCGGCGTATGCGTTCTTCTCCTCCTACATCGCTGAAGGGCTCGTCTCGCCCAGGTGCAAGCGTCTCTCAGTAATGCAATTTTGGCCGTCCACCAATAAATACCCTTACTCTTAGGGCTGCAAGCGCATTAACGACCTAGCTTTGCAAAATTTGCTTAACTTCCGCGATTGTAATCACACGTCTTATATTTCAGTAGCATTCTAGAATAAGCACGTAGCTATAAGTACTGCATAGCGTTTGTGAGCGTAACTGAGTGTCTAAACTAAAAGTTTTATCAATATCTTTAGTTGCTACAGGCAGGTCGGTGATAAAATAGTAGGTCATATCAGTTGTTCGGTATATAAACTTTCGCTTTCAAGAAATTAGAAGAACGTTTATTGTTTTCACGCTTGATTTCATTTAGAAAAACCTGAAGACACATATACTTTTTCAAGCCATTTAAACCAACTTTAAACACGAGAAGGAGATGCTTCGGTTTCGTAGTTTTTTTTTTAATAGAATTACTAGAAATCTTCTGCTAAATGAAAAAAATATTAAGACTATATGTTTATGTCATTGAACAATTTTTTATTAATCACTTAAATACTCGTAATAAAATAAATTCATTTTCATTTCAACATCATCATCAGTCCTTCTAAGTCCCCACTGCAGGAGCTCAGGCCTTTCTTACGGATAATTAAGGAGGATAGGCCATGATCCTCCAAATTAAATATTTATACGAGTATTTAATAAAAATATTCTTAATGAAAAATGCTTTAAAAAATCCAATTGGCCCCAGGTACTCTGAGAGAATTATATACAGGTTCGTATAAAATGTTTTTTTTTTTCTTGTTTTAGGGACAAAATTAAAGTGGAGAGACAGAGAGAGAGAGAGTTGATTACAAGTTCATACTTACAATAACTATTATATAGTCTTTATCTTCCCCAACAATTGTAATAAGTTAATCTTAAAACCATTTATAACCAGCGATATTATAACGTTTAGAATGCCACCGGGGGATACGAGGGTCAAACTGAAAGTTCTTAGAAAATCAAAAACTGATTACATTAGCCAGTTATTAGTTTTATTATATCTTTTCAAAATATTGTCCATTCACGTCAATACACCGCTGCATGCGATGGAACCACTGGGAAAAGCACTTTGCCCACTCGTCCTTAGGGGTCTCTTCAATGGCATCGCGATACGCAGCCACCGCTTCTTCAGCATTCATAAACCGCTTTCCTTTAAGTTTTTCTTTAATTTTTGGAAATAAATAAAAATCACAAGGCGCGAGGTCGGGGCTATACGGCGGGTGACCCAGTAATTCAACGTTTGATGTCGCCAAATAGTCGATCGTTCGCTTGGCGGTGTGCGACGAGGCGTTGTCGTGGTGAAGGAGGATCCTACTGCGAGGTCGTTTCTCTCGAACTTTTTCCAAGACAAGTGGCAAACAATTGGTAGTGTACCATTCTGCAGAAACTGTTTTTGGATCCTCTAACACAATTGTTGCAAAATGACCTATCCTTCCAAAGAACGAGGCCACCATTTTTTTTCCCGCACTTCGATCTCTCTTCACTTTAGTTGGCAACTCCTCGAAAGGAAACACCCACTGAGCAGATTGTCTTTTGGTTTTAGGATCATAACAGTAAATCCAGCTTTCGTCACCTGTTAGTATGTCGAACACAGCATTTGAGTCACCTCCGTTAAATCTTTCAATCATTTTACGACACCAATCCACACGATGGAGTTTTTGAGCCTCAGTCAAATTATGAGGTATCCACCGGGCGCAAAGCTTCCTGACCGCTAAATGTTCGTGGAGGATTTTGTGCACTTGACTCATACCGATGCCTAAGCTTGTCCGAATCTGTTGATAGGTCACTCTTTTGTCAGTCTCTATCATACGCCGCACAACACAGATGTTATCTTCAGTCGTCGCCGTAGAAGGCCGTCCCTCACGTAAATCATCAGTGAGATTAGTGCGACCACGTTTAAACTCATTAAACCAGTTGTAAACAGTCGCACGAGATGGGGCTTCATCGTGAAAGGCCAATCGTAGTCTATCATAACTTTCTTGTTGACTTAAATGACATCGAAAGTCATAAAAAATCATTGCACGAAAATTTTCTCGTGTTAAATTCATGATGACGTGACACAGACAATTTTCAATTTGCCGCCAAATCGTAAAACAAATGACAAATGAATGAAATATATACTCAGTAATATTGGCAAAGAGTTATATTTTCAAATTTTAGAATTATTTTTTTATTATATTGTTTATAAGTGGCCAGTTCTAAGAACTTTCAGTTTGACCCTCGTATATGAAACCCATAACTGACCCCTTAAACATCGTAGTAACTATGACGTATACGTATTGATCTGTCAAATTATCATCAAGTTACACTTTAGCCATATTAGATGACCGCAAGAGACGTGGCAATGACACGATTACTACGAACGTGTTATCTGAACTTGTATCACCCGAATAACCATGCTAAATAATCAACTCACGAAATATACCAGCAAACATTAAATTAAACGATAAAGTACAAAATATAATGTTAATGAAAAATACTTAAAACATCCTCCAGCCTCTGGTACCTCTGATGGGATGGGAGATCAATTTTCGAAGTATTTTTCATTAAAGATATTTATCGGTATATCTTTATGAATGCAAAATTTATCAAATTTGATAATTCAATAATATTTTTTTCTCACTGCGATCCGTAACATATGTTTTAATTTTTTGTACACTTCTTGCTACAGGACACACTTTTCTGTGTGCTGTGCTTCTAGTTTAAGCTTGTCCAAATATGTATGATATATTCACGATTATCTAAGAGACCTATTTTCTCACTACGTTTTCTTCCTTTACGATCTAAGTCTATAATCAGTATCCAATTCAAGTGATCCAATTATTTTAATCCTTTTATGACGCACATCATCGTCTGTCCCTGTCTTATTGACAGAAAAAATTAAACAAGCTTAAATTAAACATTATCTGGGACTAAACATCTTGTAAAGATAGCTTTACTTTATAACAAAGTTCCTATCTACAAATACTGGTAATTTTTTCAGACCAAAGTCCTTGTCAAGACATACCAAAAGAACCCAAACTTAACGGGGTCATTTCATTTAATTACATAGGTTCCATACCTCCCTTCCTACTTCATCATCAGATCAGTTCCAAAACGGGAAGTGGATCAAAGTCAAAACCGAGAAGTAGTAGAAAATTTGACTACTTCTCGGTTTTTTAATAAAAATATATTCTTAGGATCATACGGAATCTTTAATTTATTTACAAATACAACATGGTCTTGCTAATACAGAATACAGAATCAATGATTAGATATATTTTATAATTTTTCCTCATGTCTCAATACCATTGTGATTTCATTGAACCTAAATCGATAAGGGTAGAACCATATTGCATCCTATTTACCTTTATTTATCAATTTGTAATAGAATTTTATCGTAGTCGAATTCGGGTCAAACATATTCGATATCTGATAGTAGATGACAAGTATTATATGTAACGTATGATAACTTTTTAGAGCATTTATGAGTCTTAAGAAAAGTAGGTCTAATACTATACCTATTGGTTAAAACCTATGATTCTCAAATAATTTATAATCACAACATTGATTCAGAGATTCAATACGTAATCGTTAGAATAGTGTTCAAATCTCTCTGCTACAAGTGCTTGAAAGATTCATCAGTCCTGTTAGGTCCTGGGTAGCTCAGTGGTTAGACCAGTCGCCCGGATTGCCAAAGGTCGTGGGTTCGAATCCCACCTCAGGGTGCCAGGGACCAAGTGGATTGTTAAAGAATTTTGTATTAAGAATAAAATATAAGCATTTCGATATTTTTTTTAAGTTTTTAAGAATATTTTTTAAACAATATTTTAAATAAAATATGTAGTAATACAAATCGGTATATAATTGATAAGTTTACGTGGTAAATATTGAAATATATAGACAAAAAACATTGAGTCGAGTTAAGAAGCTTTTATTTTTTTGAAGATGACAAAAACGAAATTATTGAAGTATCACGGACATAGTCTCAGTTAAGGCTGCATCTTTTGTGTAATAAACTAAATATAAATAATACTTAAATATAAAACATAATTGTGAAGAAAATTATTATAAACATGTTTATTATAATGTCAAAGACCACATAGTAGCTGAGTTATAACTTAATGGGTAAATCCAAATATTTTCTTGTTAAATTAAAAGTAAGCTATGATAACTTTACTGATATTGTTATAGTTAATATTGTAAAATGTTTGATTTAATAACATAAACGTGTGTAGGTATAGAAACTAGAAAAAAATTATATACGACAAAGTTTTATCTGGAAATTGCATCCAGTACTTCCTGTGATGACAACACAAAAAAGTCAAATTTTATATGTGCAAATAAGTTTATAAAAAAAAACTCCATAATCTTATACTGAAAATTATTCGATCTTAAATTGCATTAGTATTAATTGAGGTTGGTCCGACGAATGATTTAAATCCCAATGATATGCCAATTCAAATCACTATTGGGGTATAATGACATAAAGTCGGAAATTTCTTAGAATACAACGGCAGCATAAAAAGCGGTTATTATATATTTCTTCTCGAATCGCCACGTTCGATCAAACAAAACAATATTATTGTTTAAAATAAAAACATTACACCCACAGACGCAACATTACGAGCTCAAATAGTATTCGATGTAAAAATATTTGCAGTATTCGGTGTTAATTTTTTTTCCTCTGTTCGCGACCTAGCGCGGACCACCCGTACTGTTGTTACTATATTGGATACGATTCCCCACATCGGTCAGTCGATTTCAAATTCTTAAAGAGATAAGACGTTTAACAAGGTTTATCTGCATAGGTATATTTTATTTAAAAATAATCATATTTTTTCATACTCAAGCGAAATGGCCCATCTATACAAGCCTGGAAATAATTTATAATTAAAGACAAAGTTAAGTACCACATACTCGTAAAAACATATTAACTTATTTAATTTTAGAAATTAACATACGTAAATAACCTACCATAAATTCTGATTTTAATTATTGATGAGTTGTACCATTTTTTCATCAGTAGATATTGATATCAATGAGATTTAGAAAAAAATATTAAAATTAAATTATTAAGCTTTTGCTGAACTTGCTTCCCCTTGTGCATATTGTTATAGCTTTTTTCAATTTTACAGTTACATCATAAAAGTTTTTATTAATAAATAAGAGTGATTACTTGTAAATAGGTGTACCAACCTATAAATAGACATATAAATTATACATTTAATTTGATTATTATATCTCATCACGTCATAATACCTGTTACCATTTAGGTCTTTACCTAATTTAGTATATCGATAAGTTCGGATTATTTTCTGACGAAATGTACCGATAATTTTTTGACGGCCACGTAGATTGGTTCCTTAATAACTGTACTAAAAATAAATTATATTAGTATTTAAAATATAAATTTAAGATCAAAATAGCTTAGCATAATTGATATAAGAATAATTTCTGGAATCGAATGAAGAATGAAGGTATCCCGGTTTGAAAGAACCAAGTGGATGTATAAGGAAATATAAATGAATAGACAAACTAAATCTTTTTGATTTTAACACTATTGTACATATTAATATCAATTAATGTAACATTAACTAGAACAGATGTAAAAATTACAGCAATGAATTTAAGCGATAAGAGAACGTATCTGTTAGTTTAAAGGTTAATGATAAATGTAGTGAATCTCATCGTAATCATTGTATATAACAAAAATATTGACGTTTATCGGAATTTTAATGACATAAAAATTATATTATACATCTAAACCACCTCACATAATTGAAACATTGACGGATTCATAAAAAAGAGGTTCATGGAATAAGTTTGCAATCGATATACCGATTACTATGGTTTTAGTATCGTTAAGTTTACGAAGAAAATATTTTTTTTTAATTCATAGTTTAATATTTAATTGTACAAACTGTAGGTCATTTTTATCACCATTAGCCCTTTTATGTATAGGTAAGGAGAATAGGCCATTACCCTCTACGCTGGCCCATTGCAGATTGGAGGGTATTAACGACTGCAAATACAGCCGGTACGGCCGGGACGGACGGAGCACGGAGTAGCTAGAGATAAAAAATTTTTTTTTTCACCCATCCTGTGAATGACCCTTGCGAATGTTGCTTAACAACGACAATCGCGGATAGCGGCGCTTATGCACTACGCCACCGAGCTACTTAAGAAAATTTTTTACGAGAAACTATAGGTATATATACAAAAATCTGTTGTCAGCTTCTGGATACAGTAGAAATGTCATAAATAGCAATGTGATATTAGACATAGGTATTGTTACTTTTTGATCTGCGTTAATTGGGTCGTTTCTTTAAAAAAAGGAAAAAATAACATGAATTTTATTCACAAGCACAATATTAATTTGTGCACTAATTCCAAATATTCAAAAATTATACTTGACAGCTTATGTGTCTGGAGATATCCCTTTATAAATGGAATCATCGTTAATGTTTTATATTATAATAAACAGGAAGCGATTTTTCAAATAACAAAAAAAAATACTTAGACAACATAATTTGTGTCATCAAAGTAAACAATAGTTAGTGTATTTTTCGTTCTTTATTTTTATATACCACATTTTTTTTATTGTTTTTTTTTTATTAAATAGTCTTCACTAAACAATCAGAAAAGCCAATCAAATTATTAAAGTCGATTTATTAGAAAAAAAAAATAGTAATTAAAATAAACATATATTTTTCACATAGATACTCTATTGTTTATGATACGTAATAAAAAATATGACAGTAGATATTAGTTTATCTGCAAAGAGGTCGGATTCAATTGAAAAAGGTGCAATTATCATTCGGGTCAATCACACATCATTACGCGAGAACGTAAGAATAACAATCGTACATTCTTTTTAAGTAGAATGATTTCTAGTGATCAACCATATTTTTATTTATAAATTAATAATAATCAAGATAAAAAATCAATGTTTTTTTTTTGAAGTTGAAGTGTGAGTTATTAAAATTGACCGTGAATAAATTTTGGCATTTTTTGAAATCGGTTTGATTATTAAAAATATTTTTAATGTAAAAATTTATGTACCAATTATTAAAAAATACATACATCTTTTAAAGAAATAGGTCAGAGTATAGGTCCAATTAATATTTGAGTCTGTTTAATAAAAAAAATAATACCTTAAATGGCGATAATAAGACACAAAGTTCACCAGACCGCTAAATACTTCGAGTATGCGTCGTTATAAACAAAATTAGAACTTAAAAACAGCTTAGAAAAAAACACAGTTTAACGACTTAAGCGTTAACATAAAAAGGCTATAATTCAATATCCAAGCGCCAATGTCAACAGATACAAATCAAAAATATGTTAGGTACTTAAGAACACTTGTAAAATATTTTTGGTACGAAAATAAACTTCTTCACGTCAGATCCTACTCGACGAATTAAAAAAAAAACAGATTTCGAATGGAAACTACTCGAATAGGATAATTTCGAATCGATTATACCGATTATGGTGTTTCATTATTTTTATTAAATCACAGGGCCCTAATGAGGGTGAATGCGTGTGGTATACTGTTTTTTTGCGAAACAGTGGAACCTTTGTGGTCTTTATTATTATATTTTTATAACAACTCAATTTGGGAAGGCTCTACGCCGCCCATTTCGATTGATTTCATATAATTTTCGTGCCGCCAAATGGCCTTTCGTTGAAATGCCGCAAAAAATACAATAAGTAAGGTCGGCAGGCAAACTATGGTCTTCCATAGTTCGATAAGTAGCTCTTAAAATAAACATATATAATATTAAAATTGTTTAACAACTAATTCAGCTTGTACCAATTATGTAAATAAATTATTTTAATACGTAATTAATATTTGACCTGAATTATTAAGTAGTTAAATTTATGTGTTACATACACCTTACAAGAATGTGTTTTGTATTTCTTGTACAAAACAAACACAGAATAATACCATTGTAATAAAACCTATTGATAAAACGAACATAATAATTATAATATTTGACTTAACCTCCCATTCCCGTAAGGGATCCCGCGTTAAAAAAAGAAATATATGTAGATAAAATTTCTTATTTAGAGCTCCGAACCTCAAGGAAATAACGGAAGTCTTATAAGTACTTCATTTATCTTTCTATCACTTTTCAGTCCATTTATTTCTTCAATAATTATCAACTGCTAAGATATGTTGTTATTTTCTAATCTAGTCAAAAAAGCCTATTTTGGAGATAGATTAAAAAATAAAATGGCTTGTCTTGGCGGACTACTACTGTGACTCCAAATAAAAACTTTAATGTTTACCGAAACTACTTGGCACAAAATAAATAAAAAAAAAGTCAATAGTTTTTACCTATAGATAGATTACAAGAAAACCTATGAAGTATCTGGTTTTTAAAAGTTAGTCTTTATGCGAAACCTCTGAACGCGAAACCTACTCGCTCTTGGCGGAATTTTCCCCGATCTTGAACCTCCCGATGCCGTCCATGCGAACGCTACCGTTATTTTTGGCCCATCGCATTACTAACTCGTTAATAATTAAATTTCGTTATCAGCACATTTAAATCTAATTTTAATTAAAAAGCGTCACATATTTCACGCGTTATTCGGCGGTGGGCGTGCATACAGTTCAAATACGATACAAACTGACTATTTTAGATGGAGCTCTTATTCATTAAGTGGTCCTGAAAAAGCGCAACGAAAATTGTAGCTCTTCAGATACTGGCGCAGCGGTATTAAATCGTTAAAATTTAATATTGGCTGTGGTATTTCTTTTATTGCTTTACAACTAACACGTATACTAACACGGGTCAAATGATTAATTTTTTTTTCACATGGCAACAAATAAATGTTTATTCTCATGCGATTATTGTTCTTATTCGATTAATGGGTTATGCTGGGGATAATTTATCTGTAGAAAGTTGGAGTGAATTATTTTATTATACAATGTATTTTAGTAACCTTGAACCTGTTTGTATATACTTGTAGATGCACTAACGAAGTAAATTTTGTGATTGTTTAAACATTTGTAAAGAAATGTTCAGACTCCAAGATGAGTAGCTAAGGCCACCGTATTATGGAGTATCTGAGACAACGAAGGTACCACAACAACCAGACCCGAGACAATCCCTGTGAAACTAGCGTACGAACACACAGCAACGGAGGTCGATTAATTGTTTCTTTAATTTCAGATCCTCAGAATAAAACGTAAAAGAAAGACAGTTTATACTCTACGATAAATCGTCGCGTCGCGTCCTTTATTTTTCAACAAGACTTGGCAATTAACTTGTCGCGTCACATCTCACAAGTTACGTACGTTTTGTTCTTATAGTTCGGCGAAAGCATTTGCGAATATGCAATATATAAATCTCACTGGACAAATTACTTAATGTTTGCCATAAAAGCACGTAACTCTTAGCGCAGTCACTTGTTTAAATAAAACTTGCTTTCACTCAACTTTATTTTGTCTCGCATTGTGGTTTGCACAAGAATTATCGCTCCATTGCAAAGGTCAAAGACCATGGCTCCATACTAGATCTGCCCGTGACTTCTCTTACATTGTCCAACTTTGTTTTTGTTACAGTAGAAGGATGTCTTTTTGTGTTTATGTGTTTGCCACGCCTACTGACTTTATACAAGTAAAGTGTAGTATTTTGTTTCTTTACATCAATGTATTGCGATTCGGTGACTTGAGATAAATATTAGCGTAATTTTAATAGCGATTACAGTCGTTTTAGAGTTCCGTAACCAAAAGAGAAAAAAGAAAACTTTTACTAAGACTCCGTTACCATCTGTATTTTACCAGGCATTTATCTTATGAACGGTGTTTGTTTGACATTTGGATTTTTTACACATGACGTATTTCTGTTGCCATCATAAAAATAAACTTATAAACAGAATAAAATATAACATTACAGGGGCTTCCATGCTACAAACGTGATATTTTTTCGCGTTTTTGTAGATAATGGCCGACTCGCACTTGGTTAAAAAATCATTTGTTAAAATAAAAGTGTACAGAGAAAACGAGACGATATCAATGGGGTAGATACAGAGGATAAATTCTTATACCCTATCTATATATATATATATATATATATATATATATATATATATCTTATCCGCTACAAAGAGACTTATATACGTATGAAGATTTTCCTATAATAAAGGAGTATCATTATGAGAAGGAACGAACAAATTGGTGATTTTTTTTGGGTATTTTTTCATTTGTAGAGTAAAAACAGGTTCAATAAACGTCTATTATTTAAGGAGCATATTTTTGTTATACATTTTTTAATTTTAAGTATCAAACTATTTATTATATACTTTCAATGTCAAAGCTGTACCACTTTATTGCTTTTATATACTTTCACTACTTTTACTTTATTGTCCTTTCTTAGCGATCCTCTAAATCATAATAAAAATTTAGTGCACCTAATTTCAACCCGATCCGCTGACTCAGTTAATTTTGCCTTTAATATAAAGATTATTTCTATTTCTATAGAATATGTTAACTTTCTTATGGTATTATCTTCAACGCATTTTCAACTCCAACGATATAAATCATTAAAAACTTATATCGTTTTTGTATAGTAGTGAGTACGTGCATCAAATATCGTCTTAGAAGTTCATATTACAACAAACAATGTCCATCGTGATGGTGACCCAATAACGCGCGGGCGGTTGCATATCAGCATTTGTACACGTAATTAATAATGAACTACAATATAAATGAAGTGTTGCATTAACTTAATGCTTCAGTATGCACTTTTCTTTACGGTATGAAAATTAAAATATTTAAATCTTGCATCATCGAGATGACGAAATATTTAATGAATTAATTATCATTAATCAAATGAAATAAAGTGCTGAAAAGATTTACCTGAACTGATTCTTCAGTGTTTTGTGCGTAAGCAGTTCACTAAACTATAAAGCGATCGAGAGTCACACTGTAGATCTCATTCATTCGAGATCAAGAGTGAGCCAATTTTAAATTAAAAAATAATATAATCGAGTAAAGTTATTTGCATTTAAAATACTCTAATAGTGGGTTTCTTCTTTTTTTATTACAACGCACCGAGTCTGCATCAGTCACAGCTTTTCTTTCCTATTACAAATACAGTGTCGAGTACACGTACTGTCACAGCATTAAAGATTCGATCGAATACAAACTTTATAATATGTACTTTTTTGGAGTAGACTTAGTAGAATTTTATTTGACTGAATCTGTAAGGGGTGACTCTCTCAAGACCGCGTGCCCGCTGAGCCGAGCATCAGCCGCAATTTGGTCAAGATATTTTCAGCGGCTATCACTCGCATCTTACGATATAGCATTAATGTGTCTATAAAAATATTTGTAAATTTCACAGCCGTCGCTCGGCTTGAACCCGACACTGTCTAGCGTGAGGCATCCTACTACGACTACAAACCAAGAACCTTTTTCTTATTCTGTGGCTGCGATAACGCTCTGTTCGTCACTACATTCGACGTTGTATTTTTGACAGAATAGTACTGGGGAACAGTCAAAGTTGTGGAAACTGAGCTTTCCAGTACAAATATTTGACGTTTGTGACCGATACAAATGATAGCATGTATTTTTTTTGTAATATATAAATGGGTCTTTGCCATTCTTCTATATTGAAGCCTATATAAAACTCATTAGGCGCCTCATCTAACTTGTACAACTAGTACGAAATAAGAAACAGATGACGCATTTTATTTCGTCTTTAATTTTTTAGAAAGAAAACATGGCGTCTTAAAACATAGTGCAGCCGAACGTCGTTTATCTCTATCTTCACATTAAATTCATACCATGTTGATATTTTACTCTTTATAAAGAAAAAACTAAAATCATAAAAAGTTTTCGTACATCAAAATGAAAACGAAACTCAAATAGAGAAATTATTATGCAACATAATTATGATTATTGATGAAATGTGTTGAAGTTTTGCATTATTCTAGGAAGCGGAATACTACTAAAGAGTTCAGTAATAATTTATAGATAAAAGGCCAAGAATCAATCAGTATTTAATTATATTGGCTACGACCAATCTACAATCTGTCATTGTTAAATTGTGCTACATTAATATTAAACATGATTTACGTCAGCACATTAATTATAGAAACCAAAATGAATATTAAAATATGACGAGTTGTTTTTAAATTTAAGTTTTGGCATTGTAATTTTGGTTTGTAGATTTTTTCTCATAGCTATACCTACCTAATTTTAAACGATATTTTAAATGACCTTAAAACGGTTAAAATTCTTAATATTTCGTACTGCTTGTTAAAAAAAAAATAGTACGAAAAGAGCTATCAATATTTTAAACAAACTATTAATAATAGAAAATTAAAACATTATATAAAATGTATCTCAAACGAGGCAAACAAAAACAAATTATACCTACTACAAAAACATAGTTAAATAATCTATGAATACCACAATTTTGTTTTGAGTTTGCTTCTTAGTTATACATTGTTTTTAAAAATGAATATGAAATGAATATGGTGGCGTAGAGGATAAGCGCCGCGGCCCGCGATCTTTGTTGTTAAGTAACTTTCGCAAGGGTCGCTCAGGGAATGGGTGACCAAAAATGAATATTATCTCGAGCTACTTCGTGCTTCGGAAGGTACGTTAAGCCGTTGGTCCCGGCTGCATTTGCAGTCGTTAATACCCTCCAATACGCATTGGGCCAGCGTGGAGGATCATGGCCCATCCTCCTTAACCATCCATAAGGAAGGCCTGAGCCCCTGCAGTGGGGACGTAAAAGGGCTGATGTAATGAAAATATTTGGAATAAAAAAATAATAAACAATAGATCCAACGAAAAGTCGTCGCAGATCAGTTCTGATTGGCGGACTGACACTTACAAGTGTATATGTGTCCATAGAGAATGTATAAAAGAAAAACACTAATACAGAACGATAATGGCATAAGTGTGAATAATGCTTAATAAAGTTTCATTATTTCATGTAAAAGAATAAAGAATCAACAGTAATGCCCGTTTTCACTAAACTTAGGACTCACCCAAATCTGTCGCCTAAATATTTAGGAATTGCCTGAGGTAAAAATGCATTTCACTTTTGACGAAATTAAGCAATGTCTAAAATTATCATATTTGTTATGCAGCGTCTTGCACTACGCATTTGCGTATATGACAGCTCATAAATATATCAAATGATAAAAGAAAAAATATATTTATTTGAAATTAAACTAATCTGCTTAGGTGATACGTAATATTAGGCGTTTCCTAGTTATGCCTAAGCTATGCCTTGTTCTAGGTCAGTGAAACTGGGTGTAAGTTAAATTTAATTATAATTGAAAACTTGGACGATTAAATAACAATAAAAATATTTATAGTATTAAAGAAATTTGCCTCAAGTATGATCCATGTGTGCGTCTGTTTTATAAGCATCTGATTTCTTGGCAAGAAGACAAGACGAGACAATTTAACACAAGAAAGCTTCAGGGCTGAAATAACGTAATTAGAATTATCTACAAATAGAAAGGTACCGATACGATTAGTATTATATTTGCACTCGCTGCCTACATTCCATCACAGCATATGTTACTATAACGTACTGTGAGTCCTACCTGTTGCGACTGGCCGTTGACCTTTCACGTATTGACATGTTCCTATAGTTTCTCACGTAACGTAAGCCCTACCAACACGATTACAATACGCACGACGATGACAACGACATGTTTTTACTACGAAGCCCACGCTTGGGCTAATACAAATGATGGACTTTTAAATGTTTTGTCAACAGACACAGACATTGTGTGCTCAGACGCGCACTTACAAGGATACAAATAAGTGTTCAGACGAAAAACATTGCACAATGCGTTTCAATGATTTTAAATAATATATATTTCTTGTAAAATTATTGATGACTGCTCTGAGATGTCAGTCTGGTTTTTATTTTATTTTATTTTTATTTAACAGTAACATGATGGCATATCAGCCATAATGGCGAAAAAACTGAACTAGTATCAGCTTGATTATACATTCGATTCATAAAAAAATAACATTCATCGTTGCCCAAGAGATTTCTTATTCCAAAATCTACACCAAGTAATATTTTCTATATAAAAGTTTCAGCGGTCTATAAAAGTAATAAATAGTTCCAAACTTTTTAACACTTCAATTCCAAACAAGTATTGTCAGATTATGATGATAAAAATATATACAGAGCTGTAATTTACCTGAATAATTGGTTGTTATCTGTAAACAAAGCAGTCACACGATAGCAGTGTGGCTTTGATAAATATGCTAAAAATATTATTTAAAACCGATTATATCAACTTCCATCAATTGCAGATTCTAATCATTTAATGAATAAGAGTTAATGTCTGGTTACTTAAATGCATATCATGATAAAATATTTAATATAGCTGTTTCTCGTTGCCGACAGAAATGGCGTCTCAAGGTTTTTAAAAGTTCTGAGTGTCATTTATGAAGATAAAACAAGTGCTTGCTTGTTGTCAACATAAATATCCAAAGGAAAACAGCTTTTCCTACCCCTAATCAGCAGTTTTAATATTCAACTAACAACGCAGTCATAATGAAATTTATGATTTCAGCAACGGTATTATGTAATACAAAGATCCTCGAACTAGACGCCAAGCACAGCCCTGTCATAGCATAGAGGTGTAATCAAATGAAACCTATGTACTTCAAAGATTAATCGAAACTCTACGCTGTGACAGTGCTTTGCCCAAATTTGAAGATTTTTTGTACAGAATTGTATAGATGTGGTCAGTTTTGGATATACCATGATAGATTTTCTCGAATCGAGATGTAGTTTTGTAGGTGAATTGTTTTGAACCTTACAATTTCATGAAACATAATAGGTACTTACGCTGGTCGTTGCCATCTGAAACAGCCATGACGGTGCCGTTTTGAAACATGTTGACGTACAGGTGGGAGCAGCGGTTGTAGAGGCGAACTGAACGGACCATCGACGGCACCGCGCCGCAGATCACCACCTAAAACAAAAAAGAGGAATAAGAAAAAAATATACGAAAATTGGTGTTGTAAGCAAAAGTATAAAGTACTTCATCAAGGTATTGATTTTTAATAACATAACTGATGTAAATGTTTTATTGCTATTGAGAGCTGATAAGTATTTTGCATTTATTCTTATATTAGCCATTTAAAATAATCTTTTAGTTTTGATAAATTTTTGTTTTAATAAAGAAGACGTAGATTAGTTTGCTATTTTATTCATTTAATCGGTGCATTTATATATCGTTGTCAAAAGACAAGATGTGAGGCGCATAGCTTTATTTTATGTATAACTTGACTCAGAAATCTAAAGAGATATCTATCTATATACTAAGTTACAATACATTGTTGACTTTATTTATATTGAGGCAAGGCTTTAAAGAAAAGGATTCATCAATGATATCGGAATTCAGGAACATTCAAATTTAGACGATATTATTTGCGAAATCTCACCCCCTTTTTACTGTTGAATGATTCGACATATACTTTTAATTCAACTGTTTTTTGAAATTACCTTAAAACTTGATAGTCGTTGTAGATTTGCTCGTTGCGAATGGAAACGTAACTAAAATAAAAGAAGTTAAAGAAATATTTTGTTGCGATTTTATTTGTTTCAGTTGAAGTGGCGGTCTCTGCTTTCTTATAATGAATACAATCATTAGCTTTAATAGAAACGTCGATGCCTTTGAAGTATTCATAAAGTTTAAAGTATCTTCGTATAAAATTTACAATCCTGGGAATATAGTTCTACCGACATTTTAATGGACACGAGAATTACCATATAAACATAAAATTTTACACATTTCGTAACAAACTTAGATCATAAATGTTAGAACAATGAAATAGACACGACATTAAAGTATCGTCTTTTATTACAAATCATCTACCTACACGATTTAAGTTAGTAGTAATTCTAAACTATCCTTTAATTACATTGGATGCAGTATCTAAACATGTTATTTTAACGTCAATTAGATTGACTTTATCACATTTAATCCTACTAATAAAGAAAGAATCAATCGCGAGGACGTTTGTACACAAAACGAGAGTTATAATTCCGTAGCCACGTAGGGGCCTATCTAAATGTACAAGAGCGGTCATACAAGTAATGGTCATGCTAAATCAAGTGTGCGATAACACGGCAAGCTGTAAAATACTGATTTATGCCAGGGTTAGTCACAACTTCTCATGCCACGAGGATTCTGACGGCATATTGAGATGACACAACGTGTTACGCTAGAAACACCAAGTACCTAATCATAACAAAGAATAGTACGCTATAAAATTATGTGCGTCATTATTTACTATGCATTCGCAACCAACGTAATGGAATCGATTGATAAAGGTATGTAGAAATTTAAAAGCGAGCGAATATCTTACGCGGTGTGGTCTGTATCTGTGTAATTCTATCACAGCCTAGTAACTCCGTTGATTGGTTTAAATTAGTTCCTTTATACTGTTACTGTGCTTTCACCAGGTTTTAATGGCGCCATGTGTATACCAACACTTCATTACGAAGATATTGATCAATGACCTATCTAAGTTGAACCCTGAACTTCACGAATTGAACTCCTGAACGTTCGCTGGTTATATATAAGTAGACTACAACGACTTCATTTAAGTTCTAACATTATAACAATATATGCTCATGAATGAATGAATAAATTCTTTATTGTACACCATAAATTATAGAGAAATTACAATTGATACAGTTTAGTTGTACAATCGGCGGCCTTATCGCTAAAGAACAATTTCTGCCAGGCAACCGTAGGTTAGACTGGACTGTTACTACGATAAATAGACGGGTAGTAGATGGTGTCTTACATTGCGAGAGAAACATACCTACATATATTCATACAAACAACATATACATACCTCTACATATAAATATAATATACTATATATTATATAATATAATACAATATACATACAAAAATTGTTCCTAAAGTGATAGATAGTATTCCTTTAACATATTTTTAAAACACTTTAATGAAGGAGCGCGCATTATTTCGTCAGGTAAGGCATTCCACAAGCGAACAGCCTGAACTGCAAATGATTTATCAAGGAATTTATAGGTCGTTACATATATTAACACTGTTTAAGTTGAAGTGTGTGAGATTCATCAACTGCGTCAAAAAAACTAATATCAGTAAATCATATCAATTTACATAATCAATGATTGCATATCATATGATAATTCGAACGTCAAAGGAAACACTTTCACAATAGCATTTCATTTTATAGTTATTAATAGGACCAACAGTTTCAAGCACTACAATAAGGAAACAATCGATCGTTTTAATGGGTCAGGCGTGCTCTGCTAATCCGTCAGGCTGGGGTTCGTCATACGGAGTGCAGACAAATTTATATCTTATAATACTGTTTATAAAAGTTTATTTTTGCTTCTTGCCATCATTTGTTTTAAGACCTTGTGCAACTGCCTCGGTGGTGTCATATTCAGGTGGGAAAGCATAGGCTACCGCTCCGCGGTCACTGTTCAGTCGTATTGCATTTCACGAAGAGTTTTTGTAAACAATACCTTATTAAGATTGGACGTTTTCTTTAATGAATCGATTTTTATGTATAAAAGTAATTCGTCTCATATAATTTGATTTAAAAGCTTAATGAGAAATGTTTACGTTGTAAATTAAATTTATATGTATATTAACTAATATAAAATCAAAATATACTATAAAACTAACGATCATCTTTTTTAATAATTATGTTAATGGAATTACTGTAATAATATTTTTAATATGACTAAGTGCAAAGTCCCGTAGCATACGATCAAAGTTGAAATTTTTATGTAGATTCTATATGAAGAGTCACGTTAAGTTGAAAACAAACTGCTTTCTTTAATAGTGTTTACAAATGAATGTTTGTAAATAACAGCATATTTAACTCAATGTGTACCAGTAATTATATAGTCTCATTTTGAAAGAAAACCAGTTTTACGATCATATAACGTATAAAACTGTTAGTTCCTCAATAAAAAGGCGTATATTTTTACATATTTGACAAAAGATATCTTTATAAATTTGAAGTCTGAGCTGAAAGATTTTTATACTTATTAAACACTAGCTTTCCGCCAGCGGCTTTGCTTATATAAAACTTCATGAATCACTCTATTTGTTGTTGAAAACCGCACTAAAATCTTATGAGTAGTTAAAAAGATGTCAGCGTTCATACATCGGGTTGTTTTTCTACTATGTATAGATGTTATATAGTCTATGGGCTGTCTGATTGTAGGTATATGGTATTCGCATATTGGTTAATTAATCATAATTCTTAACGCAAAGATAAGATAGGAATAATTGGGAACAAAAATATAGGTGAAGTTTAATAATCCAAAAACAATATTATCATTTTAAACGGGAAAAACAATATTTTTTTTATGTTAAAGTAATAATGCTTTCATATCTCATTACTATTATATTCGATTAACATATAAAAATGGTTTTATGTTATTTGGTAATTATTGACACTGTAATACACCACCCTAATGAATCTTTGCGTTAAATGTATTGGAAATTCTTACGGTACATGCACGGATATCAAAATCAATTACAGATGAATCATTGGCGTGTAGTTAATGTGTTTATCCGATTAACTTTAGTGCCTGTGAAAGCTCTTATACTATTGAATATTTAATGTTCTTCATGTGCATTCTATGATACAGTATGATTCAGGTTATAAACTCTTGGGGGTTTGGATATATAAACTCTTTGGAAGTTTGTTTCTGAAATAAAAAAGTGAGTTAAATACGAGTCTAACTTGCGCCAAGGGTTCTTGATATTATTGCATTAGAAAGTACGGCTTTTCCGGGAAGTTTTCAATGAAAGATGAAAATGATATATTTATTCATAACTAGCTGTTTTTCCGGAACTGCACCTGCGTTAATTATAGCCTAAGAGTATATTACCCACGTATGATATTTCCCACGTATGACACTTTCCGTAGATGTAAGAATTTTCATGATCGTTTCAGTATTCCCAAAGATTACCGCGTACAAACTAACAAACATAGAAATCTTACCTCTTTATAATATTAGTAAAGATAGAAATTTACGTATATGTAGTTTATGAAAAAGCGCGAATAACAATTCATTTTAAAGTCAAATATAATTTTCCCGTCTTTAATTTCAAAACGAAATAAAATCACAGTATTTAAAGTTTAGGGCTTTCAAACTCGTAAGCTTTTATACGGTTGACTTTAGAAACTTCACTTTTGCATCGGTATACTCTCAATACGTATTGTGATGTTAATTTCAACTTAATACCTTAGAGTCTTATTTCCACTGGAGAGTATTTAGTTATTGGCGTAAGCGAACTTTTGTTTATGAAGAAAACATTTTCCCTACATTAAAAAAATACAAAATCGTACTTTTAGACAAGTCTGTAGGACAAGGAAGGTGGTAATGTTCAGAGAGAACTTTGTTATAGTTCTACTTGGAGGTAGCAAGCAAATAATTACCCAAGGAAGACTATACGGAAATTGTCTCCCTCCGAGCTGCCTGTTGTTTGCACGATGCTGCAATACCTGCATCGCGCTTACTAAGTATCACCATGACTAAACATGTACAAATTTTTACCGAAGAAGTTGTAAATGTTTAGTCGTGGCGAAACTTTGTAAGCGCGATGGAGGTGTTGCGGCGCCAAGTGTAATAAATATAAAAAATAAAGTAATAAGATAAAATCCTTTATTAGGATATCAGGTTGTAAATGACTGTCATTATGTGGTGACACCACTATGTGGTGAGAAAAATAATGAGTACCTACATTTAAGGTAAGTATGTATGTTTGTCCACTCGTATGCGGAGTGCGAGTGGTTTTGGTGGCACATTTTATCGAGTATTGATTCAAATTTCGATTCAAATCGACACTCGATATCGACCGCGTTATATTTTACCTATTCGATATAGAAAATCGATGAGAAAACTCATAGTACCCCCACTTCATGACATCTTTACGAGTTTCATTTAAAAGCCATCAAAACAATAAAGATTTATGATGTAATAAAATTCATCTCCGCAACAATGGTGTATTAATTTAATAAAGTTTTTGAATCCGGCCAAACCGCATTTTTGAGGTATATCCATAATTTTCCTGTTGCATATTTTTGTCACACCTTCGGAATTTTATATCCTTTTTTGTGAGTAAATAAAAAGTTTTATTATTTTTTGGATTACGGTCATCAGATTATCGGAACAAACTTCTCCAATTTATTATCAACCTTGATACGTTCAGATTTAAATTCAAAATAGTTTGAATAAATTTCACGCGCTCCTGTTTGTACGTATATCACGCTTATACCAAAAGAGTTGAACAGAGATTTAAAAGAAGATTACACATCAAGTTGCAAATTTTGAATTAAAGCACAGTGCCCAGTGGTTAGCGATTTCGGTCTACATTGAGGAAGTCAAGCAACTCCGGCAAAGGGCCTGTCACAGGATGGGTAATCAAAAATTTTGTATCTCAAGTAGGTTAACCTATTGATCTTAGCTGCCACTGAAGTCGTTAACACCCAATGACCCGCACTGGCTTAAATAGTGAGACCACTCTCGTCTATAACAAAATAAATTTTAGAAAACATTATGTACGTACATTGCTCAGATTCCAAGATAAGTAGCTAAAACCATCGTATTATGGAGTATTTGAGACAACGAAGGTAAAACAACACCCAGACCCGAGACAATATAAAAAAGTCCATTTTCTACATTGAACCGACCGGAAATCAAACCTGGGACCTCAGATATGGCGTGTCCTTGAAACCGGCTTTTCAAGGACACGCCATATCTGAGGTGGCCTTGAAACCAACGTATGACACTCGGCTACAGACTTATGGGTTTGGTTTTTATGAGGTAGTAGAAAACGGATTATATATCAAATATTTTTACCGACTTCATAATGATTTATTATTATTGAATACTCGTAATTCGTTCATCAAGCAGTGTTGGGTGATCTCTACAAATGTAGGTGCCGATCATTACATACTAGAGCCTGATATACGGTAGATAGAAATTTATTAACTACAATCAGCTTCGATCAAAGTTAACACTCAATAAAAATGTGAGTCTATTTCATACTCAATGGAACGTTATAAACGTATATATTTAAAATTAGGATTCATTTAAAATTCTACCTTCTTACACACTTTCTTTGAGTTCCTTTTTTATCAATTTTACTTATGTTATTTTCAGATTTTCTGTATATTTATAATAAAAACTATCATAGTCACTAACTAAAAGCATGTAGTGAACTAAACATATATATTATTTTTCAATTACTAAGTACTTTTAAGTGTCTTCAGTAAATTTTACCGAAACTGACTCAAGACTTAAGATTTTATGCATCGATATACGAAGTATTCTCAGAAATTGCTTGAACTTGCAGTGCAAACCATAGACTTGTTGAAGCAATTATTCTCAAATACATATACGTAAACAGATAAAATAGATAGATAGAAAGACAAATTCTTTATTTGCATCAAGCACACACAAAGTTTTACATAGCAAATTTCCATAAAAATTTAAAAAGAAAAACATAAATGGTAAACATAATGGCGATGCAAATGGGTGAAAACACAGTGAATAGTACTTAAAGAGCGAAGCAATAGTTTTCAGATTCACCCTAAATACTCGTGGTCACGCTATAAATATAAAAATTCAAGTAATATTTATAAAGAAGTTAATAATAAAAGCAAAAGATAAAACCAAAAATGCATACTATATACCTTGTATATATTAATAAAATAAATAGATAATAATAAATTAATTCCATTAATTTAATCAGGTTCATTCAAAGCTGCACCCATATTTGTACCTACATATTAGAAAGAAAATAATATATCACCACCATCATCCATAAAGCGACCAATTGCTGGAAACTTGATTTTGTAGCACCTCACCTCAGATCATCTAAATTTAATACCTGGCTTGTCGCACCTAAAATAGTCGTGTAGGTTTTAATACTAAACAGGCGGTATCATCAGCGCAGGCTAATGCGAATAAAATGACACTATGTTTAATTGAAATCACTAATAAATCCTTTTATACATGTACACTGACGTTTTTTATGTAGCTATTAGGAAAATCATTTAACTTGCTAAGTGAACCAGTGGACTTTTCCTTGATGTTACATTTATATATGTATTTGTTTAGCACAGGTCTAGGCGACTTGTATTAAAACAACAGACCAGCCTCTTGTCTTGTCTTGCCCGTAATAAGTAACTTTTCACTATTATTACCACTTTTGATAGCAAAGTGGTGAAAAGCCAGGCTTGCAACTGCTTAAACCATAGGACACGATCTCTTACGATATTTTTGCGATATTTCGTATACCATATAAACTTTTATTTTAGTAAGATTCTTATAAAATAGATAATGAATTAGAAATATATGAAATTAATAAATAAACATTACACAAATTACGATGCTTATAACTAATATACAATATAATATAAATAATATATAAGTACATACTCGTTTCCTTTCATACATTATAAATTCTCTGAATGTCAAACATAATTATAATTATAACATATTTATCCCAAAAAATCTAAAGAAATTAACGAATTATGGTAAATTTTCAAAGACTAATATAAATGAGTATAAATTTGATAGTAAATTAATAATGTCTTGTAGTAAGATCAGTGGTTAAATTAAAATTTAAACGTTATATTATCTATAGATACTAATATTATAAAGAGGAAAATTTTGATTGTTTGTTTGTTTGCATTTATTAGGTTCCGACAGTACCGATTTTAAACATTGTTTCAAAAACGGGAAGCTACATCATACGCGGAGGACATATGTTATTATTTACGCGGATAATTCGCGGGATAACAGCTAGGAAATGAATATGGACGACATCACATACATTGTTCGAACCTCAAATTAGGTAGCGCTTATATTATGGAACTCAGAAACCATGTAGGTTTTTTTTTATAATCAATAATATATCCATAGATAGTCATCTTTGTAGACTAAATATGGCTCGCACTAGATTAGGGATGACGACTGGATAAAAAAAAACTATTTTGTCCCTCAGTCAGATAATAGATAAATATTAGACATTAAAGTTGAGGAGTGGGGGCTTGCTACGTCACAGTTCTGTAGAAAACGTAGAAAAACGTGACATTTCAACTCAATTTATCGTCATAATTTATCGATTATGCAAAAAATACATATACCTGACGAACAAACAAACAAGAAATTAGTCAAAATCAATATTGACTTATAGTGGAAAATAAGGTAATATTACTTACCATCAGGAGGCACAATATCTTCGCAGAGACGGCAAGCTGTGGTAACCTGTTAAAAAGAAAATAATATTGTTAAATTTTCATTTCAATAAATCATAACCTCTATCTAACTGAAACAAATCTAAACTTTTTATATATAAAACGCTACAACTACATCTTCAAACGCTACAAATTTCTTTTCAATAACCTTTCCTTCCTCCACCTTTCTATTTGGCTTAATAGGAATTTTATGAGTTATTTGAAGTCAGTTAAAATATTTAAAAGCGAATAATTAGAAATTTACTGTTGAATTAAAATGGCTTCCACACTTTTAATTATTAGGTAATATATTACTCGTATGTTGTCTATTATGCATAGAAAAGAACACCATTTTAGAAATTTCTTGTTTTTTAATACCTACTTATAGTGACACGAACCGTGTAATATCTCCTTTTATATAATTACTAAACTAGCTTTCCGCCAGCGGCTTCGACGGCACGGACTGGTATTATACATAAAAACCTTCCTTTTGAATCGCCCTATCTATGCAAAAATCCGCATCAAAATCCGTTGCGTAGTTTTAAAGATTTAAATATACATAGGGACAGAGAATGCGACTTTGTTTTATACTATGTAGTGGTTACTGTTTTATTCGAAAATATATAGTTAGACAGATAGATGTTTTATATAGATATTTAGTTTAACACACGAAAAATACTTTTCAAACATAATTATTTGTCTACCATTATTTATCGCAATCAAAATGTAGTTACGGAAACTTCTCAAAAATGGAAAGTGTAAATAAAACTTAAGTGTGTTTGAGTTGCACTAAAACAGTGGATGAGAACTTGAAAAAATATAGGTTGGTACATATAGTTGCAACTGTGTGAGTTAGTGAACAGAAATATTTATAAATCATCATTATTGAAAGCTCAAAAATTTAAGGAAACCTGAGGATAGTAGAAATAGTAAACTTTTCTGGTACAACACAACTATGTCATCTAAAAAGTGTAAAATATACATAGATGTGCTATAACAATTTATTATCAGCCTATTAATGCTGTTATTGGGATACAGGGTTTCCTTCCAATATAATTATATAGGGGAGAATAACTCATATCACATCACATAGACTGCACCAGGAACTGCATCATTTGCTTGTCAAGTTATTTCATTTAGCATCTGTATACTAAAACTACTGGGCTGAACCGAGCTAGGGTTGACAACTTATAATAGAATAAATACAGTATATGATTTTAAAGGAGATTCCAATACACTCAGGGATAGAGTATTTTTCTGGATCAAAAAAAAGGCAAGTAATTATTATGATATCGTATCGTATTAAAAAAAGTAAAAAATTAGGTTTACAATTGTTTTCATAATCTTATTAATCAGATTATATTAACAAAAGGTTTATACGGTCAGTTTTGAACTCAACATTCACCACATTATGGTTTAAAGTCGTTTGGAGGAATTTAGATTTTTCTAGTAAAAGATTATAGGCTAATTAGCTTAATGGTGTAGTTTCGCACTCTCCACTAGGTTGGAATGGTCACGAAAAAAAATTTTCTTCAGATCCTCTGTGCTTTAGAGAATAATACACAATGCTTTTTAACCCATAAATAAATTGAATATACTTTAATACGTAAAAAATACACAAATATTACAAAAACTAATATATGTGATTTATTTACCTTAGCTTGTCATTAATCATAATAAGCTATATTTCACCGATCACGCTTATTTTTATTTTGCCTTTAAATGTAAGACTATAATTATAATGGGCAACACATAGATAAAGACATCAATACAGATTTACTCGGTCATTATTCGAAGTTCTATGGCTTTTTTATGCAAACTACATCCTAATATTTAGAGAAAAAAAATAATTTATTATGTTGCCGTCATACAAATTATGAATTACATAATTATACTATTAGTATGTGTTGTGGTATAATGCAGAAATAATTGATATTTATTGCTCCCATACTTTAAGCGTTGCTTTTTACTTGGACAACCTTGTAATGTGTGTGTTATGTTTTATAACAATTTTTGGAATTTGGTCGGGTTAATGAAACTTAAATTTTCTACCGAGGTACCCAGGTACTGGACCTGAATTCTGGTAGCCAGGGGGGGGGGACAAAAGGTCAAAGGCCTACATCATAGCTACCCTCCTTGAGAAAAGAGAGAGAAAAAGAAAGTTTTCTCTACAATCGGAGTCACTCTTGAAGATGTTACAAATATATAGTGTAACGTAGTTGGAAAATGCTACGACATTAGAGTAATTAATGATTTTATGTAAATACAGACTCACCGTTAAAGATGCTACATTCTTAAATGATATTGTCCCTTTGAACGATAACATAATTGTAATAATAATAATGATTATTAAATAAAAAGTAGGTAACAACTTAAGTTACTAAAATAGGAATAAATATCCTATTATCAGCGTACGGCGACTTAGATCCACAGGGAATCAATTTATATGATATTTTTTTCTTACAATAAGAACAAAACTCATGAAGATTAATTACCTATTCAATCATATGCTAAGAATCAACAATAATAATAATAATAATAATAATATAATCTTTATTGCACACATACAGACAGGAAAACACCACAAAATTACATGGTACAACAATACAAAGTACACAAAAGGTGGCCTTATTGCTAAACAGCAATCTCTTCCAGGCAACCTATCTAGGAGAATAATAAAATAAAAGGGAATATATGGGGTATTGGGTACAATGGTCAGAAGGATATGGTAAGATATATCTTGACATATTAAACAAGAAAGTATAAGTAAATAGCATTAGCATAGAGAAAGGAAATAGCTTTCAACACACACACACACACAGAAAAGGAATAGGAGAAGAAATCGAAGTATGACGCGAGATGTCCAAAGTGAGGTTGGTTGAGGATCGTAAGAAACTCAGTGACGAAGAAGAGCGAAAAGACAAATATTGACAAACAATGTTTTTATCTTTTCTGTTTCTTGATAACGTGGAAAGATGTGTAGGAAAAGAATAGAATATAGTAACTTTAAAGTGTGTAAGTCCCTGCGCCGGCGAATAGGGAGCCAAGACAATCTGGAACGAAAATTCGACACATGGTCAAATTTACGAAGGTTGAAAATGAATCGGATACAAATATTCTGCAGACGCTCCAATTTGTTAAGAAGTTCCTCTGATAGATCCGTGTAACAAACATCAGCGTAGTCTATGATCGATAATAATAACGAATACGCTAAAGAGACTTTAGTTCTAGTAGGCAAAAAGTTGCGTAGTCTATTTAGTGAATAGTACGTGGCAAATACCTTTTTTCTAACGGCCTCCACCTGCGGCTTCCAAGAAAGATTTTGATCGAAGATGACGCCAAGGTTTCTAACTGTTTTTGAATAGGGAATTACAAATCCGTTGAAAATTACTGAAGGTAGCAACTCAGAACTAACTCTAGAAATGTAATGAAAACTGCATCAAATATTAAAGTATTAAAACTAAATGCACTCCAGATACGTCTTAACCCGTTAATGCCTGCCGCACGGAATCATAATAATCGTGTTTAACTTTTTTACTATATCAAACAATATGACAAACACGAAGGTCATGTGGAAGTAAACAGACAGTACGACCATCAGGAAAAGATGCGTCTGTCCGTAAATATGTACTTGACACTGCTTTTACAATCTTTTAACCTGCCGTTTTAGTGTTGGTCAAATCTTTTAACGTGAATCTTACTAACTTTTGACGGACTTTCCGATTTTCAATTGAGCTGAAATTGTTCGTTCATGAATTACTTTGATGACAAAGCTCCTTTTAAGATGCCAGTATTAGCTTAAAGTCGAAGGAGAATTGTTTTCACTCGTATGGGCATATGATGCGATGCAAGCAGTGCAAGCCAAATAACCAAAGAGGTATTTTAAAGACGTTAGGCCTTAGCCCAGAAATGATACAAAATCGCTAAGAATGACAGAAATATTAGAGGGGCCTCGCATTGGGATAAGGCCAGTAGAAAAGCCAAAGCAATATGAATATGAAATAGAGCCGATATGATGATGAAGCCGGACGGTAGCCATAGAAACTACTCTACCGAGTTTCGAGTTCGTTTGATTTCTCTTAGCAAGGGCAAAAGGTCTGTGGAAGTATCAAGGGTCTGATGATGGAACTGGAAGGTCTCCACGGAAATCTCATAATCAAATAATACAACGTTGTCTGGTTTGAGGGTCGTTTTTGTGTATAGTCTCTGGTCCAAGATAATATCCAACATAGACTTATTAAAGAATATTCATTTGTAATTGTACTTTATTGTAGATTAAATGCGTTAGGCATGCTAGGGTTATTACAAATTGTATTATTTGAGATCATGTTGAGACCCAGCTATGGTTTACAAGATAGTAACATATCAATCTAAAAACAAAAATGTTTGGATAAAAAAAACAATCAATATTGTTGTACACATTATGTAGTTTTAACATTTTTAATAACCTTATTTTTACTTTCGTTGTTGTTGTGTGAAATATGGTAATTTTTATTTTAGATGCATGTTCTGTACTCACAAACGTCTTAACCCTTCAATATGCTGCGCGAAGTAATCACATGACAAATTAATGTCACGGTTTCAGAAGTAACGAAAAGAAAATAATGTGGACACTTCTTAAATAATTTATACAGCATTTTAAATAATAGGAAACAAATAAGAATTTATGATGCAAGTAACACTATTGTGATTAAATAATTAAAATTACCTAAATGAAAGTAGAAATAAAGTAATCGAAATTACTTATCGTAAATTTATAATTATGCAGTGCCATTTTGTAAAAAAAAATACTGCGTGGAATACAGCTCTATAATTCAAATAAAACCTACTTTAAATGTTCATAATTGTTTTTTAATTGATCTTCTTAAACTACAACAATAATATATGCGAAGCGATGCTGCGTGTCGCTGTATACTTAAAGTTGATATTTAACAGTAACATATACTGATTCGGTGGCAATTTTTATTTATCAGTTAAAAACATAAATCCATTCAGAACATTCATAATTTGAAATCTTGGTATAAAAAAGTCTGTATTCAAATCAAATTACGACTATGTTACAAATTATTTTTGTTTTTATATACACAAAAGACCAACGTTTATATGTATTATTATTTAATGGAAATAAAATTCCGATATTAATATAAGGTCAAATCTTCCAAATATTAAACAGCATCACAAAAAAACAGAATAGTATAGTAAAAGTCATATTAAGTAAGAAGATGCTCAAAACCAAAACAAATATGTGTTACAAATTATCTGTTTTGAATAAAAAAATATCTAAAAATCTATTTAGGAATAAAAACTTCAAATATTTTTTTTATTGTTTAATTTCAAGTTTTCATATTTATAAAATATACAAAAAAATCATACAGTAATACTAATAATAGAAGAAATCGTAAATACTGAGATTGCCTTTACAAATTATATCATTCACATGTTAGCAAATGAAATAGAATAATTTGACAGGAATGGCCGTTCCCTTGGTAATTTTGAAAGAAAAAACTAATATGAAAATGTGATAGCACCTCTGTGAAATGTTAACTACACAAAACGTTCGGAACATTCCCTAAATTTTGGCAAACAAAAAAAAATACGGAAGCAATTTATTTTTTATATACAATGATAACGATTGTTATGAAATTCGACTGGAACGATATCACTTAACTCGTCTGTCATGTCATCAAACTAATCCCCGTAGATTCACGGCGGCAAAATCCCTGATAAAATGCCGACAGAACTAGTAGAATACAGTATAATTTGTTCAAAACAATTTCCTTTCGTTTTAACATCATCTTTTTCTTAATCATTATATGTCATCAATTTTGAATTCACAATGCTATAATAGAAAATATTCTTAATTAAAAAATGCTTCAATATCCGCATTGTGCCCGATACTCCCATCCCATACATTTAAATACAGAAAAAGAGGAAAAGTTCTAAATATTCTTTATTACAAACAAAATTATACTCGAATATATACCTAAAATATATCCTAAACTAATTAATAATTATTGAAAACATAAATGCTATGATAGCAAAGTAATAAACCGAATCAATAGTGATAGTAAAAACCCTTAAACCCGAGATAATACACTTTATAATGTTATTCAACTCGCGAATCTTAAAGACGAGCATATGATGTCAAATATCACAAACAACAATCTTAATTGCTTTATTTAACAAAAATATCAATATCAGTTGCATTTACTAATAGATTTTATAAAAAAAATATATACTAAACACTTTTACCAGCTTTTTTACGCAAGATATATTAGAACTATTTCTTTTTAGCAGCAACTCTAGCGTACCTACCTTCTTTTGAATACATACATAATAACATTCCTAAATTTAAGCGCCACAGTCTATCAACTCTGTTCGATTACAAAATGCGATATAGAATTTAATCGATATAAAATCTGCTGTTTTATCTATGTAAGACTTAATTTTCCATTCATAACAACAGAACATAAATATATCGAGGGTAATAAAGACCACGTGAACAATTCCAACATGTAATATTATCTCGGTCTTCGAAATAAGTGGAGTTATGATAGGTTTGATAAAAAGATAATGTAGCATTTCTTTAATATTTATATATTTCCACTATTTAGTGTCACTGGGAAATTTCTGTACAAATAAAAGCATTCACAAAGATAATTCTTTGAAAGATAAATCGTAAATAATTACTACGGTCTGAGAATTCCAATTCTATATATGCTATAACCTACCACAATTTCGGCTTTATACATAAAATAAAATGCCTACTAGTCAACCCTCAACAGACGATTGTAATTAAGAAAAAAAAACAATGTTTATCGTTTGCAATTTTGCTTTTAGAACTATAACAATGACCGGAAATAGAAAAGAAAATGCACACCATCTACATAAAAAATGACAAAAGTGGGTCAATAGCACTTACATAGCCGAACTTTGCCGTCATGTTGTGTCCAGTTGTATATTATGTTGAACATACATCTAACTGAATTGACTGCCGCTTTTCCGTTAGCAAAAAGTCACTTTTATGTAATATTCCAAAACACTTGGCATTCAATTGAACAAAACACAAAAATTTGTATACTTATCGTGGCTAGGTTAGCTATGGACGCAAACAATCGCTTTTGTAGCCACAGAAAAAAAAATAACGTGAAAATTCTGAACGTATAAGAAACACAAACGTTTCACATCACTTTCATAATTTTCCGAACGAGCCCGTCTGAACGAGTGCAGTCTCGAAAATGGAACACTTAGTCAAACGCCTTTGACTGTTGGGGCTTCTTTGAATTTTTTACTTTTTTTTCATACGCCGATGTTTTTTTTTTCACGCGCGTAGTTATACGGCTTCGGCGCTAGCATCGACATGCGCGCTGCGTGGCGGGCGGCCATCGACTACGAGATAAAAACCTCGTTTGATTATAAACTTATAAGCTAAACTTTTTTTGTTTGTGTGCGTACATTTAAGCCGGTGTGCACGAGGCTTTGTTGGTGACCTTACGAAGTTTTCACTTATTATATCTTTATTAGTTCCTGTGTGTTTTTGAGAAAAAAAATTTGGGGATTTGTGACGTCAAATCGAATTATACTTAAGTCGGTGACATTATGAGAATTCATGATTATTTTCGTAACGGTTTGCTTGGAAAGTTGCTGATTCATATGGCTTTAATTCCGTTTAAATCCAAGAAATCGTTTTAATAAAACCAGATTTATCACTTCATCATTGATAAATAATTCAAGAATTGATTAATTAAACTATGATCCTTGAGCTAATGTAAAAAAGTCTTACATAATTTAAATATTTATTAATAGCGATACAAACTTTAAGTTGGAATTATAAATAATTCTATATTTTGTAAAAAAGAAGCAAATACTTGTATTGTCTTAGTACCTATTGAGTGATTTAAAGTGAATTCCACATAATCTGTGCGCGGCTTTATCAAAATAGGCCAATGCGGTTGCACCTTCCTACTCCTTTTACTGCAATCTACAATACGTACGTGTTAAATGAAATGTTTTGAACACATTGCGTTACTACTTGCAATACGCGACGATATCACAACGTTTAAACGGGTAATGAAATTCGTAGTATGTCGTAACTGTTATAGCTAATAGATGATAAAAAACGTAACGAATTTTAGGATTATTATATCTTGAAATTGGCTTCTATTTATTCGTAATATATCAAAAGCTCTTCAAAAAACTTCTTGGCGCATATATTTAAAAGATCTTCTGTCAAACTAACATATGTATTAAAATAACTTACTTATTTCATTACATTAGTTCCCCGGCTGTCTGTAAGATTTTAATTCTTCTTATATTTCAACGCTATTTTCAATCTAGGGTAAGGAATTTATTGAGAATAAAAAAAATTTAGATCCACAACTTTACAAGAGGAAGAATCTATTGTTTATTATTTGAATTATTACCTTTATAGTTAATATTAGTTTAATTTATATTTAAATTTATAGTTTACCATTTCCGAAGTTTTAAGCTAAATTCCTGAGTGAATTAGTAAATTACTTCCCTACTTTATCTTTAAAACTATTCATTATATTCATAAACTTACAACAAGTCATTTTATGTAATCAAATTTATATTCCAGTCGAACTTTAAATGATCAAATAGAACATCAATTTGTAATATTAACTGAGTTGATAAATACGAGAAACAAATAATCGAATGCATGCAACATTTCCCATAACCACCATATTTGTTTGACATGTGGCGTTTACACAACATGTTGATTAAGTCATAAAATTTAATTAGTACTTATAGAATACTACAAACTTGTAGGATAAGCAAAAAATTTCATTTTACTGTTGTAATAAGTCAGAATTGTTATACCAAAATCACGCTTAATGCGCTGAGAATAAGATACGGTATAGAATGCTCGTATACTCAGATTAACTTTTGACCCACTGAGCGGTCTAGGAAATTATTTTCCAAATATACGTTCACTAGTTCACAGAATGTTAATAGAACAGTCGACCTGTATTTTGTAGATGAGTTACCTTGTAAATGTTGTTTTTATTTGCATTTTGCATGCCAACATAATTATGTTTGGACGGTCAACTTGAAATTATGTCATTGTTGAATTGGCATGATCGTGTTTCTGCTTCCAATTTATGTTGCGTGGGTAGTTTTCGAGTGCTTTTAATATTGTCGAGTATTGCAATCACTAATAATGTAACTCATCACTCGTTATACAGTATTATTTTTAAAACAGCAACCTCGGACTATGTAGCCAACATCATAAACAAACACGTTAGTTTTATCAGCTTTTGCGTTCCGCACCCAACATGTGAAAAACGGGACCCTATTCCTAAAACTCGTGTCCGTCCGTCTGTCTGTCACCAAGCTGTAATCTCATGAAACGTGGTAATAATTAGCCGAGGAGGTTTTCATACAACAAAAGTGATTTTTGCTGGTTTCCGGTACGGAACTTATCGTGCGCATGTCTGACTGGCATTGGGCCGGTTTTTTTTATGATTAGGTACATTTTATAGCAATACAAAATATTTTTATAATTTAATTCACCGGTCAAATATTAATGACTCTACGCGAAATACCAATATTTCGATACTTTAGATAGAACTCGAGTTTAGCGTCGTTCTTTCGTATACAAATGAAACATAGACGTATGAATGTCGCGACAGAATAAAAGAAAATCAAAAAATATTTTTTGTTCAATGTATGTTATATTAAACTCATGGATCATACACGGTTGTAAACAAATAAATAAATTTAATTTATAGTGTTACATATCTAGTCTTTCGAAACTGGTACTAATAACCCTGTATACGATGCTCAATAACCCTGGATGCTACTTAAACTTATGATTAAAGAAATATTTGTGTAACACGTTATTTTAACGTTTTCACGAACTGCATAGATACTTCAAATAAACTACGATATATATCTATATAAATAAATACTATATATAAATCAGAATTTATTGTAAATATCAAAACATTGTATAATATCAAAATATCTTTTAAAGCTATAATGTAAAAAAATAATAATATCACCTTTATATTTATTGTCTTTTTTTCTATTTCTTCCTAAGTTAATCACCAATCCCTTGTAGGTCTGTTTCAGAAGAATAGATGCTTCATACTGAGATAAAATCATAACTTCATTACATGTACTAATTTGCTTTACCAATTTTAACAATCACAAGACAACTAAGATCTCAAATCCTGGATCTGAATGAAGTACAAACAGATACAAGGAAAAGAAAGTACGTTTTTTTTTATTACAAATTTCTTGTGTTATCTTAGCTTATTTTTATTTCCAAAAAATATATTTTAAACAAATAGAAAACCTCCTTTTGATTTTGTACCCTCATTTAAGTTTAGAAGCATTCACGGAAATAAATAGGAGTTATAGAAAAATATTACTGTATAATATTTTTCCTATTAGGTATTCTATAGACATAAATTTTCTTACACGTCAACTGCTCTTATCTTCGATCTCCTAATTACTATTACTTTCATGTACACATTGCTTCGAATGTTACGAAACGATCTTCGTGGTGAACACGAATGTCACACCACTCACTTCCTACTTCCTGGCCAAAGGTTTAGAGGACTAGAATTTTCCCAAGCAGTGTTTAGATTCAAGACACTACACAGAAGGACAAGGTCTAATATGTTGAGTGATGTGTTCAATATCAAAACAAAGTGTGTTATTTTATTATTATTTTATAACTGACAGTTGTTCGAGCGATAAATTTTATTTTATATTTTACGACACACCTTTTTGTTGCGACATAAGTGTAATAGAGTAACGATTTAATCAGTATATAACCTTACAATTTGTCACAAGTTCATGTTATGATATTGCCTCTGGAAAAACATTTGACTCCTGAATGGTTTCTTAATTCCCCTTCATATTTTACTTTTTAATAATAATACACTTTATTGTAAATGATATTGTAATTTATTGTAAATGAATAATACACTTTATTTTATTTTTTTTATATAGAAGGGATGTAACCAATTACCATTGAATTATATATTAGACTTTAGAGGAATCGCAGAGACCATTTATATTTCCCATGGTTGAAGTTTTAACAACGTGGTTAGATTGATATTAGGAAATATACTTTAACTTAATCGCGCTCTTAATTCACCCCAAAAACTAACAAGTTTGCCTTCAAATCTGCAGCTCGGGGTTAAATCTAGATTAAGAAAAAATTTAGGTATATACGGAAAAAGATATAAAAAATATACATATGTTTATTATAATTTGCTTGCGCGACAATATGTCTCATATTTTGATTACAAAAGGCTCTCACAACTTTTTTATGGTAAGCACCATAAAATAAATATCAACACTTAAGTGAACATTTCAATAAGAATCAAATAAGATTCAGTTTATTTATTTTTTCAAAAATCCTTGCGATTTTAGGTACGATCATTCGATGTCCATTTTGACCATATCAAACTTTTGAACGCTTATGTTCACTTGAATCACCACCAATATATAATTTTAAAGGCGTTTTTTTATATTATTGTAAAGGTTGAGCGTATTTTGTTGGAATTCGGTGCATAAATACATTGTATGTACGAGTATATTCGAACAACAACTTTATTATTAATTAGTCTGTGGCCGAATAGTTGACACGGCATTTTCATGACGTCGTAATCAACTTATTAATTGTTTTGATTGATGTTCATGTCCATGCAGAAATCTAGTTTTCTATATTAATATTATAAAGAGGAATGATTTGATTGTACGTTAGTATGTTTGTTTGCTTGGAATAGTCTTCGAAACCAAAGGACTCTTTAAAAAATTCTTTCACCTGGTGACATGTTTATACGTGGCCCGTATGATATTATTAACATGTCATAAATTTAATTCAATTGAGTATTATTTTTTTTACAATCTTTAGATTTCAAGGAACTGAGATAGCAATTATTTGGCAAAACTTTTAAAATAATCTATAAGTTAGAATCTCCATTTTTCTCAAATTTAGATTAATTGTCGCCTATTCTTAAATAACTCCTAAATTATTTATGTATCCGAATAATTATAAACAATATATTATCAAATGTCTCACTAACATTTGATGATAATCATACAATATATTTATCAAAATATTTTTATTTTAAATCTATAACTGAACAAGTAAAATTTTCATTATTTTCCTTTTGAGATAACTAACCCTAATGTTTAAAACAAATACAATATCTACAACTATTCTTCCAAACTGGAGGTATAAAGTCTACACCCTCGATATTTATTCCCTATTCGGTAAGTAATTTACTCGAAACATAAATTTTCCGAATTGTCTGATGTCGCACGCTCGAGTTTGTTGTCGCTGTAAGGGAATAAGACGTCACTTTTGAGGTCCTTTTATTTGCAAAGATGGCGTGCTAAGTAAAGGTTAGGGTAAGTGCCGTTGTTAAGTGTCCTCTGGACAGGTTTATATGTTCTATGGTCGTTGATTATAGCTTTTCGCGTGAGTTAAACATATAAGATACACCGGTCAACGTATATGCGTCTTCTTTTTTATAGTTTCATAAGGAAACACTGTTGAATTCACTTCAGAGTTTCTCAATAGGTAAATATGTTATTTACATTATACAAGATAAAACCTGGTATGCAAACTCGAATATTATGTTATTAGAAATACTGAAAAAAAAAATCTTCTGGCCTCTGTAGGACAAACATCATCTTCGTACGGCTGTTCTTACTCTTCCTTCCTTCATATTTGGGAATTGCGATTTGTGATAGTAAATTCTAATTCAACCACGTAGCTAATAAATAAGAATTGAAACCTTCGCAGACGTAAAAAGCGATTACGTACGTAAAAAGCTCGAAGGAGCATGGTTAGCGTGATTGGTCTGCGATGCACTGGTTAAGCAAGGGCCTTTTATTAGATGGGTGACAAAAAAAAATATCTGGAGCTTCTACGTGCTTCAGAAGGCACGTTAAGCCGTTGGTCCTGGCATGCACACGCAGCACATGCCCAATTTTGCAATTGAGTTGCGGAGATGCCGGTAGGAAGTGGAAGAAGCCATTGAATCTGGCTGAATTTACAGTTGTTAACACCAACCAATCCACACTGGACCTGCGTGGTGGGCTCCATCCTTAGGAAAGGCCTGTGTTTCCCGAAAATTTTATGACACTAATTTGAACTAATGGAAAATATTGCGCTTTTAAAACTTGCAAAAAAAATAGCGAAAAAATACGAAAAAATTTTGCTAAAATACATATGGCATTAAATTAGTTACATAAAACGTTACAACTTTCATTATATCAGCTATAAACTTATATTTTTACGCACAAATAACAAAGATATTACAAAGATTACCCAGACGCCCATACGTTTTTCGCTACCGTAGTACTGTGTGATGTCATTTAGTGCCTTGAATTTGTAGGGAGCGTTTTAGGCCGACTAGCAGCAATTCCACAAACATAGCACTGTATCTCCGAAACTATTAATCGCAGACATGCTATTACTTGTACATTATTTCTCAGATATTAATGAACTATTTATTTATAAAATAAAAAAATATCGTTGTCAACTAGCCTAACCTCACCAACTATTAGCCGTTAAGATATAAGTAATGATGGCTCTTGGTCTTTTGAGCTAGATATCAACAATAAATCCACCAAAACTTTATTTGAAGAGTATTAGTACAGAATTAATTAAATCTACGGTATTTCTACAGCATGTTTCCTCATTAGCGACCTTCAAATTTGTGTTATTTGCTCGTAAATCCAAGTCTGACATGGCTATAACTAACGCGCCTTCATTACATAGCACCAGTTAGCTTATCGATATAATTTAACTACATATTTCAATTTCATTACCAAAATAAATTCATGATGTTTTTCTAAAAAATAAAAAGAGATATTTGTGAACGTAAAAATCCACAAAATATTCGGAATGAAGTCCAATCGTTTTCGAATAACTAACTGCCTAATAAAATCATAAGAACTACTTAAATTCTCATGTTTTACATGTGTTTTGATAAAAAATAATCTTCACCAAACATTAAAATCTTACATTATACACGCCTACCGCTTACTTGTTTCATAAACGAATATAACCTAGAACAACGAAGTATGATAAGAAAAAAAAATTAAACAAATGTTTTTTTTTTCGGACATACCAAAAAGGTTATTATACATATATCTGAAAGGCGTGACCAAATCAATCATGTGGTTACATCACTGAGTTAATTTTGTATGAATAGATACGAAAAAAAAATCAAAGAATTTCCGTAATGATGACTTTGAAGGATGTCACTTATGAGTTCAAGAGCGAATATTGAACGCTATTTTGTGGGTGGACTGTAAAATATATAGATGAGAAGGGCGTGCTATACCTACCCAATGAGCGCAGATAGCGAATTAAAAAAAACTTATACACTACTAATTACGACGTCTGCAATATATATGGCATCTTATTTTATCACCAATGTTAATTGAATTTCTATTCTTAATGAAAAATGCTTGAAAAATCCACTTTGTCCCTGGCACTCTGAGATGGAACTCGAACCCATGACTATCTTAAAAAATATAAATTTCTATATTATAAAAGAAAGTCGTGTAAGTTACACCATTATAACTCGAGAACGGCTAGATTTTTATTATATTTGTGTTTTTGGATTTGTCTTCATCGGAAATAGGATAATAAGTATTAAAAAATATATATTATCGATAAAGATAATAATTATAAAAAAATAAAAAATCTGTGATAAAAGCTTCAAGTTCAAGTAATGCTGTGTATGTCCATGGATTTCTAAATCTAAATTGTTCTAAACTTCATATTATTCATTTGTATTAATTTTAAAATCCAATGTCACCAAAAATTTATTGACTGTTCGCCGAGTCCGCTAGTTATAAATAAAGTAAATTTCTAATCACCTAGTCACCTCGTAGGGTCACGAAAAATCACGAAATAGGTGTTTTTGCCGAATATCACATTTTGTTGGTTATTTCTCCTGTTATGTAGACGAACTACACGTATGTATTGATTAGTGAAATCATAATTTTAATTAAAAAATAAACTTGAGAAAATCTATAACTTTTCTGTAGTACAAATAGTAGTAAAAATATGTGGCGTTATAAGTAGTTCTAACTAATTTTTAAATGTTTTCTACGCGTCTTGTCATCATTAATTGACATTGTGATTCGTGTTGTTTTCCCTTCAATGTCTAAATGTAATATGAAAAAAAATGTTTTCAATTTTGATTTTCAATAATTAATATTTAAGGCTTGGGTTCATTTCCAACTTTAAAATGTTAAAGTTATTGTAAGATTAATTATACATATTTTAATTTTACAAAGAAATAATAAACTTACATTTTACTTATCACATGCAGGAAGAAATAAATGAAGAATAGACCAGTAATTATTATAGGTTATGTTTATAAACATTTGCGATATTAACTTTTTATTAAGGACACCGTGATGCAATGCATTTGCAATGTAGTTTTACGTTGACTATTTAGTCACTTGTTTTATCAGGAATACATTCTTTATTATAAGGTATGTGTGTGATTCAAGTACTTTATGAAAGGTATTACTGTGGTATTAGAGTTTTGTAAAAGAACTTACGCGGTAGCGAAAATATCTTATAAACGTTTGTTCACAACAGTGTTTTACTAACTCTCAACCATTTATTAGAATAAAAAGAAGCCTATATGATAACTTAAGCTTAGAATAATGAATACACCAAATTTTATCAAAATCCGTTTTGAAATTTGAATGACGAAATATAATTATTTTACATATTGTGTTTTTTTGGGCTAATTTAATATTTATCACATTTAGTTATCAGATAAATCATATCACAAAAGTCGTTTATTTAATAACAACTGCGAAGAACGCATTTCAAATCCGAACTAAACTACAAACGTAAATACACTCGCTTACACAAGCGATTACCTTAGAATTATGTTTAGCACATAGCATGCTACTTAAAAATGATTTCACTCAATAGTACGTCAAAATCAATAAATTGAAATGCCTTGATCTATTCATAGCCCATATCAATACTCTTAGTACGAAAATTATTTGGCATTAAAATCGTAAGATGGCGTTATACCTTTTTAGATCTCGCTATTATTTGTTTTTTTTTTTGTAATCATATGAGTTAATGGTGTGTTTAATTTGTTATTTTATGGATTTTTGTTTTTTTTTTAATCAAATCTAATACGGAAAATGGGCCATGTCCAATCACAGTGCGGATTGATGGGTGTTAACGACTGCAAATGCAACTGGGACCAAGAGTTTAACGTGCCTTTCGAAGAACGGTCCTCCGTGCTGGAAATAAAATTTTTTGGTCACCCATCCTATGACCGACCCCCTTAAGAAAGTTGTTTAATGTTCGCATGGTGGACCGAACACGCTAGCCACTTCGTCATTGAGCTTATGAAAAAAGATGTATAAATATAAATTAAAAATTAAGACAATAAGGAAGTTTTACGATGTTTATATTATTATATTTAACACAATATAATAAAAATATAGGTATTAAAATAAAAGAAATATGAAAACTAAATAAAAATCCATTAATACATCTGTTCAGTATGAGCCGAAACAACATTAGCTACGGCACTGATTATTGGGGTTTTTTATTGATGTACTTTGATACATAAGGACAATACAATCATATCAGAAGATTTTTAGTGCCCTCTATCGAATAATAAACAAAACGCGACTCTAAGATGCAGGCGATGCTCAAAAACGAAACTAAGAATGCCTACTACTGAGCAGTGAGCAGGGTCATGTTCGGTAGAGTCACACGCTGAGATACCGCGTGAAACGAAATTTTTGCGAGCGAACTTCAAAGGCCCATAACTTTTTTATTTATGTAAATATTTATAAAATTTTTACACAGTATTTTTTTCTAAAGCTTATACTTTTATTTTTAATAGAAAAAAATTTTAAACTTCTTCATTGTACTCGATATATATTCGATGCGGACTCTATTATTTTCGTGATAAAAGTAATTCATCAATTAACTTCGTATATATCAACTCAATCGTCGTTACATGTTAGTAAAGCCTCCAGTATTAACCAAACTTGTGTAAGTGCTAAAACTAGATACATTAGTAAATCAGGCGTCTCGACACTTATATGTTTGTTCGAACAATTACTTACAAGAGGCGCCAGTCGACAAACAGCCGTGGCAAACTTAATATGTGTATATTAATAGAGTACAGTATTAAGGCTGGAGTACAATAAACAACTTTTAACTATTTAGCTCTATAGCCTTATTACGAGAAACTAATATCGAACGATCAATCATATCAAACTTATTATTCAAAGTTTGACAACGCCATCTACCACTGAAAATGCAAAGTAAGATTTCCAATTTTGAAATTTGTTATTTTTGCTCAATACGAATTTGATTCGCTTTCTATGATTTTTGAAGTTAAAAATCCTGAAGTCAATAAAGACTAAAGGTTATTTCATATAACATTTTAGCATCATATCTCATGTCATACAAACTACTTCGCTTATGTCCATTATAATGTAAACTTAGCCCGCATGTGTGTATCAAGTCTTACAAATTAGTTTTATGAGTATTGTTGACTTGTCTGAATAAACATGTTTTAGTGAAAAACGTAATGTGAAGATTCGAATAGTAAGATCGTAGCGAGAGTGCACCAGCGATTCTGACTACAACAACTGCTACTGTCTACATTTGGTACTTGAGTTTTATAGATGATTTTTCGATGGGCCCACAGGCGGGTCTTTAGTAATAATATCAAGTAATTGTCAAAGTCAATCGTTTAAAACTGAAAGATTTTCACTTCTAAAGTGGTAAAAAAGAAAGTAGGGTAAAACAAAACTGCAGTACATCACATGAACACCCAAAGAAGATTGGTTCAACGAGATAAAGTCACCTCTTAGTTTTGAACAGTTTTCATAGGCCACAAATATAACAAACGCTAATAATAAATAGAGACGGACTTCTTACTATTTTTTATACAATTTGCATTGAGAATTAAAGATATATGTAAAGCAGTCCAGTGCTATAGAACCATAGACATTGTATAATAAAGTCCGGTGTTATGGAAATCACATATCCAGAACTAGGAACACATAGAAAGACTATTCATTATGATTTGAGTGAAAGAGATTCTCGAGTAATTGAAGTATGAACCTTTGGGCTACGGACATTTTTTTTAATAACTATTACACCATGCTTTTTATTGTATACTAGCTATCTTTCTGCAACTTAACCCAAGTAATTTATAGCATATGTCACTTACGAATGATGTAACATCCCGCATGCGAAATATATTTTAAAATGAGTCAAATACTTTCGAAACCTATTTCATGCAAACAAACAAATAATCAAATATTGCTCATTATAATATTAGTTTAGAATAGACGCTAATACTGATTTCAATGAAGAGGTTTTCTATTTCGTCTACTTACCACAATGAGAATATAAATTTCTAGCATTGAAATAGACAGATATTTGTTTTGCATACTATTTAGCTTGTCATTCGACATCAACACTAAAAGTTGTTTGCACAAACTAACAAACTCTATATAACCACTCAACTTTATATTTAAAAGCATCAATTAAAGAATAGATAAAAATATTGCGTAAACTAACGACGCTACGATGCTTGCATGTTACAAACTAAATGTATGTAATGCGTCATGCCATAGGCAATTAAACATTCAAACTTTTAACTTCACTAACTGTTCAGAGTTAAAATTTATAGCTCTGAAAGTTTTCAGTCTGTAGCGGAAAGCTTGAACGGAATTTTATCAGTCTAGTAGCAAAAAGCGAAGCTAGAAATCACAGTAAGGTATTCTGCTAAGGTATAATCAACCTTATATCTTAGAATAAAAAATAACACCATCGTTTAAGTACATGTAAGAGATTTATTATATATAGGCATTGGCGTTATAGAAATTCCATTTTGTTTTCAATGAAATCAAAGTTCTCTTCAAAAAGATTAGAATGAAAATTATTAAAGAGATTAGAAACAAAAGGAAATTTTTAACTACTTATTCTTATTATAAAAACAAAACAAAAAACGAACGAGGTAAATTGTAGTGTATAATGGTTTAAGATTTTATTAAGATTACGAAAATATTAAAGAAACATTTATCTTATAAAAAAACTTAAAACAATTTTTTTATTATATAGAACAATATAGGACAAATATTATATAGAATTAGAAATTCAAAATCGACCAAGTTGTTTCCTTTAACGGCCTCCGGCTCACCACGCCACTCTGCTACGGCTCACCGGTTTCAAGACCCGGGTTCGATTCTCGGTTAGAACAACGTCGAAAAAGATTTTTTTATATATTGTCCCGGGTCTCGACTTTGTGGGCACTTCGTCGTTTCAGAATTCCAAAATACAACTGCTTTAATTACTTGTGTTCTAAGCAAGAATTTTAATTGTTCTTTTTAAAATTAAAACTAAAATTCTTACATTTCGTCGCTAATATACATGTGAAAGGGCTCTTAACTCTGCGCATACGCAACGGTGACATTGACAGTCATGTGGCAAGTCAATCGATGTGTCAACGAACCAACGACGGCGACGGCCCAATTCGATGAAAGATCTTTAAGTGTTGAATGACGTGAGTCACAAATTGAGGACTCTGTGAAAGCAACTTGAAAATTAACAGAAGATAAGATTTGAACTATTGCATAATGTAATTTAGTATGCGTACGGTTTGTTTGTATATAACAAACGTGTTTATGTTCATAGTATTTCAATTAAAAATAAGTAGCTAATAGAACTCGAGGAATAAAACACGAAAGTTAAGGAACTTTCGCAAAGGCCAGTCATAGGATGAGTGGCCAAAAATTTGTTATATCGACCTCGTCCGTATTTCGAAAGACATAAGAAATCACTAGATCATAAAAGAAAAAGCATAGGCGGCAAATTATGGCAAGAGAATTTGTAAGGATATAGAAAGTTATTTCTTTTTAATTTACTGAAATATAATCATCATACGGCCAGTACAGTTATCTGGTGTTAAGTTATCTCTGCCTAACTCAAAAACAATGTAGCATGATCAAAATCGAAAATATACAGTGGTACTTATAAACAAGGTTTAGCGGCAGAGTAAATTTACGCTAAAATTTCAATTTTAGATTAGTCCATATTCATATTACACAGAGAATTAGCAAATCTACTTCCTTCTAGGAGCAAATATTACTCCCGTAGGACCTCGTACTAGGTTAACCTTTGTTAAGTCTCTGTTTAATAATATGAATTTTGACTAATACGAAGAGCAGTCTCAACGTAAATTTACTCCGACACTAAACCTTGTTTATAAGTAGCACTGATAGAGGTAGGTACATGTATAGAATAACATATCAAAATAGAGAAATTATATTATAGCTTCCCGTAGGTTAAAGAATTTTTAAAATCAGTCCATAAACCATATCAGTATATTAGTTTCGGGTGCAATACCAATAAACAAACAAATCTTTCACTTTATAAAATCAAGTATAGATGACAATAGAATCTATTAAAGATAATATTAGAGGTGACTAAATGTAGACATGTAGCCTCTAAAGATAATCTAACTTTTAGTGGTAAAATAATAGTTAAAGCAAATGAAAAACTATATCATGAAACACATGCAAAATATGAAATCAGCCTCTGGTTTAACTGTTAATCATATTAACACGCAAAACGATTAAAAATACGGTGCTATGTAGACTCATTTAATGGGTCAAGAACAATTGATTAGGCTAGGAAAACATACACCGCATACTTTTGGTAAGGTAATTAACGAGCCAGAAACATCATAAAGTACATTTAGTTAAACAACCATATTTTAAATATGAAAAACACATGACGTATCCGTTTATATTTAAAAAAAAAAGAAGTAATCAAACTAATAAAAACTCCTTTGTGACTGTTCCACAGCAAAAATGGGTCCTAAATACGTGATACAAAAGTGCTTTTCAATAGACATGCATTTATTTTGCAATTTTAATAAAGATAATCTTGACATTGACTTTGTTAATTATTACTTGTACATTTGAATTAACATGTGCGAGTTATTTTAACTTTAAAACACAACGATATTTTTAAGAAAATAAAACTTTGAAAATTAAAATCTCCAAATATGAATCTGCAATAATTGAAGAATCAATATTTATGGCATCCAATTTATTATTATTGATATGCTAAGACAGATTCCGTGTTAAAAGTGTTTGTGAATTCCTTAGTCGCTATACCTCTTTGCAAACATAGTGAGTGTAAAAGGACGAGAGCAGTTGACCTCCCCGACGGCGGTCAAGGGTCCATTGTAGATTCCAAAGGAAATAATAATTGTAAGACCAGTCTTTTCAAGTATTCATACGACTTCAGTTCATATTACATCTATTATAGTAAATCACATTAACTAAATTGATTTGTTCTGATTGTGATTCTTATACATATTTCTTGAGTAACCCGATAACAACTTTTTTAGTAGAAATAAATACATTTAACAAGATTCTCTACATATATCTCGAATTTAATTTCTCAAAGTCTTTGGACGATGAACCACGAACTAATATAATGCGTGGCACGTAAGTTCAACCAAAATGACGATTGACAAGACAAAACTGTGTTGCTATGGTTACGCCCTGCGTCCCACCCCCGCACCTCGATTGAGACCTGAATGTGCTTCTCCGCATAGTTCAACTTATGTGCCGTGATTTATATTAGGGTACCTATATTTTATGTAAAATAATAATATAAAATAAAATTGTTTAATTTCCCCACTCGATTTGAAACATTGAAGTTAGACGTCGAATTTTGTGGTTACATAATATACAGCCTTGTGTTCATTGTAACTAAGGTGTATATTTTCTCAAATAGTAATTGCGAAAAATAAATGTCCCCGTGATTTAATGTTCCCACTGGTCAGGCCTTTTCTTTGAATGAAATAGAATCAATTCAGATGAGAAGAATAGGCCATGACCTACCGCAAGGGCAGGGCACGAATGTGGATTGGTGGGTGTTAACGAATGCAGCTGCAGCCGGAACCAACAGCTTAACGTGCATTTCGAAGCACTCTAGATAAGAAATTCTTGGTCACCCATCCTATAACCGGCCATTGCGAAAGTTGCTTAAGAATTTAAAACATTTATTTTTAATTTAATATGCTTATTGTAAAAGACTTGCCGATTTGATTTGATATCGCAAACTAATTGCGCTAATCACTGCGCCATCGAGCTTCTAATGTCTCTTAAAGTTATGATGAAACCTAATGTCTTTATTTAATTACTAGGATTTGCTAATAAATCGGTAACAAATAAATACCAATAAGAAAACGTAATAAAATATTAACAATGACCTAAATAAATGTGGTGAATGATTATAGCGACTCAGAAATGGACTAAATTATTCATTGACGGTATTCTAATTTTTTTTTTCCTAAATGAGTAAATGTGCAAATATTATCTTCGACAGGCGCCAATATATCGATGTCTGTTTAAGTTTCAACAAACTTCTTGCATTAAGTCATAAGTACTTTTGACCGTAACATTCAATTACCCCTTCGAGGAATTCTCGCTTCGAACAAACAAAAAAAATCCAAAATTAACTTCCATTAACACATTTTACTCATCGTAAAACATTAAGTTAATTAACAACAGATTCCATAAAACGTCAAAACATAAGGAAATTGTACCTAATCGTGTGTAATATCGGAAAATATCAAGGCAACATATGACGGCAACCGATTAGCTGTTCTTGGTAACTATCGAAATGAGCTTATGTATGATTATGATCGAGTCTTAACAACTATTGGATATCAAATGCTCAACACAGTTGCATATAAAACAGTCATACATATTTAAAATTGAAACTGGTACATGCATCAAAGCGCCAATGAGGTCACACTGAGATATGGAATTTGTGGTTCGGAATTTTCTTGGCAAATATTATTTGGTAAAACGTTAAGTATCTAATTAATGCAAGCGCACGCGTCCACTCGGAACTTTACATTTTCGTATGCGGCGTGTCGATTTTCAAATTATAACGCAAATATTATTATTAAACAAACAAAAGCGTCGTATTCATTTAATAGGGCTTATGTAATAACATCGTTTGTAACAACAAACAATAATTAACGAATCATAAGGTCCGTTTAATTATTGAATTGATTCCACCAAAAATTAATCGTCATAAAGCCTATTAATGTTCACTCCACCAAAAATGAATTGATTCATAAAGCCTATTAATGTTCACTTAGACACTGGCCTTTCCCATCGAATAAGAAGAATGAACCCTGGTTCACTATGATCCCAGGCCAATTCCGCTAATGGTGACGTAATTTATCGCATCTCAATATAATCTCAACTACATATTGATGCTCGATGGCGTAGAGGATAAGCGCCGCGGCCCGCGATCGTTGTTGTTAAACAATTTTAAGCAACTTTCGCAAAGGTCGGCCACGGGATGGGTGACCAAGCATTATTATCTCGAGCTACTTCGTGCTTCGGAAGGCACGTTAAGCCGTTGGTCTCGGCTTTATTTGCAGTCTTTAATACCCTTCAATCCGCATTGGGTCAGCGTGGAGGGTCATGGCACATCCTCCTTAACTATCCATAAGGAAGGCCTGAGCCCCTGCAGAGGGGACGTAAAAGGGCTGATGATGATGACATATTGCATTTTGCCATTGTCTAAGTCGCTGGCGGCCACTAGATTATTATAATATTGGACTAATACATATTATAATATACTATTGGCCGCCAGCGACTTCGTCCGCGTTTTCCATTATTTCTTTGCTCCTAATAGTTGCAGCGTGATGTTATATAGCCTAAAGCCTTCCTCGATAAATGGTATATTCAACACAAAAATATTTTTTCAATTCGAACCAGTAGTTCTTGAGATTAGCGCGTTTAAATAAACAAACAAACTCTTCAGCTTTATAATATTAGTATAGATCTGTCATCAGTATGTGAGGAAGACATTGCACGAACTTAAGATAGATACTACAATGGTAAAATGTAAATAGTTGAGATTATATTGAGATGCGATTACTACGTAAACATTGGCGGAATTTCCTGCTGTGCGGATTGGTGCGTGTTAAGGACTGCAGAGGCAGACGGGACCAACGGCTGTCTTCCGAAGCATGGAATACCCATCCACTACGCCCGGATAGGAGCTAGAAGCTCAAAATGACATATTTTTGATCACACGTTCTATTGACCCTTACGAGAACCGCACATCAAACGCATTAGCCATTGCTCTATTAATGGGTCAGATCATTGAGTACCCCACAAAATTGCAAGCGCCATGATCACGACGTTTGCAACAGCGCGAAATATCAGGAACTCAATAAATCTGCCGTACATGGTACAAAGATAACAAAGATATCAATAATAGCGTTGCGAATGCAAAATTAATCAAATATAATAATCCAAAGAGTTATTTCTATACGTTTCGAAATATAAACATTATTATAAAATAATCTACATCAACCTGATTGAGCTCGTGACGCATTCACGACTCCCTCAAGGTTCATCATATCAGAACAAGAATATATGGTTATTATTGACGGCACTGCGCAACCACATGCCAGAACAATTACATACAAAATATCTAACGAAACCGCAACAGATAAAGATGCATCATATGGATTACATATACGTGAGGTTAATCTAATATAGTGAAACTATCTTGAAGCAATCACTAGATATCACATCGCAAATAAATTATAATTAACCGAGTAGCTCGGTGGCGTAGTGGATATGCGCCGTGGCCCGGGAACGTTGTTGCTGAGCAACTTTTGCAAAGGTCGGTTATGGGATGGATGACTAAAGCGATAAATTATCTTGAGCTACTCCTGCTTTTTAGTTGTTAATATCCTCCAATCCGCATTGGGCCTGCCTCCTTAACCATCCTTATGAAAGACCAGAGCCCCTGCAGTAGGGACGTAAAAGGGCTGATTTTGAAACGACTGTTCAACATCTTGAATTATTTTTCACTTTTAAAGTCAGTTAGTTTATATCTTCAAAACTATTGATACTTATTAAGATGAAACTTATGAGACCTCTTTATTTGAAAGCTAATCAATGAAACGAAAAATCTTTGCAAACCGATGTCAATATTTCAAGAACTATACTGCAAAACTGTATGAGTTTAGTAACACACTGACTGACATACATAAAATTTGTATAATCCCAACAATATTATAAGACACGAGTCTAATTCTTCTTTATTCACTATATCGTTACATTACTCATTATAATGAATCACAATATTCGTAATAATACATTCATTTTGCAGTTTTACCTTTTAAGTTCTCAAAAAAAGATAAGTAATAATCCTCTTATTATATCAAACGTATGACATCAGAAGTAGAAAATAATTTATTTAGACACTAAAAAGTAGGTATAGGCCTTCATTATATCCTTAAAACATTTCATATATAAAAAATTGTGCGTAGAGTAGTATAGCATACTTCACGCCCATAACATAAAAACTTATAGCTACACTGAACAAATGGCATATAATAAATGAATATTTATAAAAGGTTTCTTTTGAAGAATGTTACAAGTGCCAAATATTTTACTATTGACACATTATTAAATGAAATAGTAATCATCGTAAAATAATATCACGCCGCATTCAGATGTCACTAAATAATAGTTTTACGATTCACTAAAGTTATCTGGGAAAAATAAAAATTTCACTAAGTCAAAACACGACAAAAATACTAAAAAGATGCTCGTATGAAGCTACAACGTCCATCTAGCATATTGTTGCAGTCTATTCCCGGAAACAGAATTCAATTATAAACTTTATCCGACACGATTACAACAATGTCACACGGTTCTAAGTATTATAATCGATTCGTTGTATTTTATGAAGCTCACTTCTCCATAAAACATTGTACCATAAAATATATATCGACGGAATAGCTATTTACTTAATTGAAAGTATCACCCACAATTTTTTACTGTCTAAATAAAGCTGAAACTATAATAAAACATAATAACATCACTATTTTATTTTTGATGATTACATCAAGATATTGCTTATTAATTTCGTTGAAAAAACATCAATCAAGATTAGACTATGACTAACTTTAAAGTGTCTCTTTTATAGACAACATTATAAATTTTACAGGTTTCATTTATAGATGCTAATATTATGAAAGGAAAACTTTTGATGATTTGTTTATTTGCATCGAATATGCTCCATAACTACTCTTCCGATTTCAAAGATTTTTTCACCTACAGGAAACTAAAATATAAGCGCGTGAATTATTAGACTATAATTTGCACAGGCAAAGTCATGGTAAAACAGTTTGTCTTTTTACCGATTACATACATGTTACTTCTAATTACAGATCCAAACATATCAAATTATAACTATCGATTACATAATTTACAATCGTTTGAAATGAAATTGATTATATCTTTATTAGTTACGGAAGAAAGAGGTTTAAACTTGACATCAAAGGTCGAAGGTGAACTTGGAAACGTAAACGATAATTGTTAAATCGACAAATCAAAAACGCTAGTTTGCGTGACACAAAATGTAGGTGACACGGCTGGATCGAGGTTGTGGTCACACAATTAATCCTATTTGTAAGAAGCCCTTAGTAGTGATTCGTGTCTAGATAATATTAGCCATTTGAAAAAAAAGTCTGTTCCTTTCAGTAACTCATTATTAACGTAAGTGTCGTCTCTATATGGACAAAAAAAAAACAATTAGGTCTAGATCTAGAGTGAAAACGTTCTAAAAACAATCTTATTCATGGGACCTTTAGACCACAAGTTTATTGAATAGCATAAATGACTTAAGGGTTTCCCGTCTGTCAAACATTATATGTTTCATCATCAGTCCTTTAACGTCCCCACTGCAGGGGCTCAGGCCTTCCTTATGGATGGTTAAGGAGGATGGGCCATGACCCTCCACGCTGGCCCAATGCGGATTGGAGGGTATTAACGACTGCAAATGCAGCCGGGACCAACGGCTTAACGTGCCTTCCAAAGCACCGAGTAGCACGAGATAATAATTTTTTGGTCACCCATCCCGTGACCGACCCTTGCGAAAGTTGCTTAACGACAACGATCACGGACCGCGGCGCTAATCCACTACGCTACCGAGCTACTTTTTATATAGGTCACCATAAAATTGTAAACATTGTCAGTTTAAAATCTATTAGGTTCTAATAATTCCAATTTAATTAAAAAGTAATAATACTTATAAATTTACGGAGAACTACAAGACAGAAGCACTCCCACCCACCAACACATATTACCGATTTGATTTTAATTAAATGTATCAATCTTATAAAATTTTAGTATTTTAGTAGGAGGCTATAAAGATAGTGTAATTTATTTGATGGAGTCAGTGAGCATTGTAATTCAGAATTAATAAACAGAAATATTTAGCAGAGCTACAAATTAACATACTCAACTAGGCACATAATCATTCTACATGTGAGCAAGTTCTAAAGATTATTATTGTAGAATGTAATAACATTAACTTATTAAATAATATTTGTATGAAAAAATATATTTTCGAGATATTCTATTCTACTATATATGGACTAATTATCGAAAAATATATAGATCTAACTTGTTGCAGTCTTTTATAGACGTATATATAATATTTTTGTAGTTATATAATTTACCTCTACGTTTTAATAAATTTCATTGTATTTAAAAAATTAAATCATACAAGTTTAGATGATTGTCCCTCGTGACATTAGAAAGTCTGGATCCTTGGTAATTTAAAATAAAGGATATAAAATTCTTCAATCAGAATCCAAATAAAAAAATCCCAAGGCAAATATAACAGGAGAATACTAGAAAAATAGCTACCAACAGATAATAAATTATGGGTGTTCCTATTTAAAAGTATTGCATTTGCCCCATAAATCTTTTTCACAAAACTTATGATTCGTACTCGGAAATTCATAAACCTCGACAAATATAATAAACTAGAAGTATCAAAAATAAAATAAAAATACAAGTAACTACAAGAAAGTATTTACAAAATCAAGTTATTTGAAAGCAAAAATTAACGTTGCAACAACTAAAAGCCCTATTGAAATATAAAAGGTTTTAAAATGCGGATTTGTTCAATTCCATTATTGACATAGATGTAAATCTAATGCTAAACATCTCGCATCTGAGACCAATCCGCCGAAGATTTGTGCATTATTAAATAAAGAATCTTGTAGAAGCCAGTCCTCTGAATATTCATGAGAAACCTTGACCAGTAGATTCGTCTGCTACTGCAGTGTGACGTGTTCAACTATGTTAATACGAATTTCACTTATAAGAAACGGGAATTGTTGGAAAACCCTGTTTGATGAAATACAATTACCAATATAACTAAATAAATAAAAGAAGACGCAAGACGTTCTCTTAATCAAGAAGAAACTGATTTAAATAAAACCTTTAGCAATTAGATCATCTTAATATATTGTACAAACCAAATCAAAACAACTACGTGGGTGTTATATGAAACAAACTCTCAATACAAGAATTTATTACGGGTGACACCAAACTCACTTCGAATACAAATTCGATAAACAGCCAACGAAACATCGAATGAACTTAGAACCGGCAGTTAAGATAATCAAGTAGCTGTTAAAAACCAATGGAATGCCACCGTAAATTCATGCAAATGTCAATTTAGAAAACGGAAAAGCGACAACAAAGAAGGGGAAAGAATAAATGTCCCACAAATAATGATCACTTTCTTCGGCCCATAACCTAAAATTTTAGATGCCGCCTACAAAACGTGTCGTCGAGCTAGTTTAAGTTACGATGATAAATAGTTACCATCAAACCAATGCCCGCAGAGGTTAATTCAAACTCAGTCAAAGTATTGAAACTTATCTCCGTATTTTAGAATAATTCTGTCTCGTGTTACATACAAAGACTTTGGTTTCAAAGCAACTAACATCTGATTTGAAAAACAATCGAAATTTTTGCCTAATGCTTTAATATAAATAGAATAACTCGGTGGCGTAGTGGATAAGCGCCGCGGCCGGCGAACATTGTTGCTAAGCAACTTTCGCAAGGGTCTGGACGGGATGGGTGACCGATAAAAAATATCTCTAGCTACTCCATGATTAGGAAGGCACGTTAAATCGTTGGTCCCAGCAGCATTTGCAGTCGTTAGACGTCCTGAACGAGCGGTAGGGAAAAAATGTTGGACGATTCAAAAGTACTTTAAAGAAGTCTATTTGAATAAAGATTATTTTGACTTGACTTGTTAATACTCTTCAATCCGCATTAGGCCAGCGTGAAGAGTCATTGTGTGAGTTGTCATATCTCCTTAACCATCCGTAAGAAAGGTCTGAGACCCAGCAGTGGAAACATTAAAGGGCTGATGATGATGATGATAAATGTAATAACAAAATGTTAAAATCAATATTACTGCATTTTATTTTTACTGAGAGATTGGGTTCGCATTTGACTCGATGACAAGTAAAATGTAGCTTAAGATGGTACATTGTCACATAAACTCCATAATAAACCGTCACATCTATTCTACTTATAAATTTAATATAGAAGTCACATTTTATCGGTCTTTCAACAAATCCACTGACGTTATCTTACAACGAATCTCTAAAACTCGGATTGCGACTTCATTAAAATTGCAAATTCGAAACAGAAACAAAGGCGAAGACTATTTATTATACTTTATTTGACATATTACTGCAAATTCCGTAGATGTATATCCTACCCATAACTATTTGTCGAAACAATAATTTATTGACCATATATGTTAATGGCAAGACTACTAGACGACATAAGCTGGTTTTATGGAATTTTCATTAGTTTTTTTATTGTTTTATTTGAGAATATAAAGATAATAGAATCTAAGGTATGATGATAAAAGAAAACTTATTGTTTCGAAAACGATTTTTATCACAACGATTCTGTTGAAATCACATTATTATTGAAACTGTTTAATGTTTCGATGTCACCTTATTCATAAAGCCTTTTGGTATTGGAATGCAAAAGATTGCGGTAGCTATTTCATTTTTATATGCCAACATAACATTATGACTGTGCGAGCTACTGGTGTCTTGCATGATAGCCGAGCAACCAATCACATAGAGTCAACTAATAAACAAATTTAAAGATTCAAATAATATAGTATACCTTCGACAATCAAAAAATCTACGTAAAATATTGCAAGAATAAGTAATCCAAATGATGAGTTGGTTCTAACCGTTGAATAAATAAGAGATAAAACAAGATCACAAAGTAAGCTAAAAACAGACATTAAATCAAAGCTATAATAATAAGTACGCAATTCTGTTTTGCCGAATCACCTACAATTAATGACGTCTGCAATGACACTACCCACTAACCATAAATTTTATGTGTGCCCCACGAAAACTTAGACAATTAAACTAGCGTAGACGTAATCGTATGTAAATTGGCAATTTACAATCAATATTGTGAGCCGTTTCGCTCAATTATCGTAATTTTATTAGAAGCTTTATCTGAAGTTAGTTTGTTGAAACTGTGATGTATTTTATGACAGCTTCTGTGGACATAGCAACACAGACTAGCATTATTGTGGAATTATCATTATAATAAATTATAGTGCTAATATGATCATTATTTTTACATTATGCAATATAAAGAAGTCATATTTGGAGAATTGATTTCGATAATTTACATATTGTTTTATCTCATCGACTATCTTAAGCAAACAAAAAGATGAAATATATGTATTTTGTTTATTGCCAAAGACCATCACGATCATATTTGCTAAAAAAATTGTAGGTCATGATTATGTCTCTTGAAAGTATCACTCTCTGATTTACTTTAAGGATTTTATTTCTTATTCTTAAATAAAACTCATGAAATCTATTATGCTGTTTCAATTATGAAAATTTAATGTTGAATAAATTATTTACACGACCTCCAACATCAGTTTCACTGTTCCTACCACCTAGAATTCAGTAGAAGGTATTTTGAAAACAGTACTAATCAAAATACGAAGTACTTATAAAAAGTTTAAGTCACGCTGACTTAAATTTATTATATTTCGTTTCGATCTATGGATCATCTTCGATTGAGGCCTCAATTCCATTATGTCAACTGATTAATAAACTTTAGAAAATATGCGATTGGATCGGAATAACATTGGAGAAAAATCTCTACTCGAAACAATAGAAATTTCTACTTCTTAACAATATTTTCTGTGTATCTCGCTGAGTAGTAATAATTCATTCTTAATGCAACACTAAATAATTTATAAACGGCGAGAAAACTACTCTTAAACAATAAAAGTAACTGATTTATTTTCTAGCCAGTATAATCATAGAATATACAAAGGTTTTTACGCAGTTATAATTATAACTTAAAATTGTAGCAAAAATTGTTGTTGTGCTTAAGTATGCTTTGTAATCAGTAATATCAACTATTATTCAAATAGATAATCACCAATTACTAAACTCTCAGTATAGTTTACGGGCACTCCGATCGACAAGACGCCAACATCGCATTTATCGAGTTGATGGCTCTTTGAATCGCCGCGGTTTAGGATAAAGCTGTGACACACTGGGAGAGTTAATTACATTTGCAACGACAAACAATATTGTTCATTTATCACAATATAAATCATCAAAAATTGGAATTAATTAATTAATGGCTATTAGATACGTACATTACTCGATTTGCAATATGAATACCATTCTATGATATAATATAAAAAAGAAATAGGGGAAACGGACAACCCCGATTTTGACACCCAGATGTAAGCTCTAGGTTAAAAAACACTACATAGTAAGTAAAAAAGATACATAAATTACTACTATTATTGATTAAAATTGAAACTTCCACGGTCACTAACTTCAGAGTGAAATGTTATGGGGATGCATCCATCATAATATCATGGTCAGGTATCATGTTTTAAATGTGTAGCTGATATTTTAGCACTATTGCTTCTGTGATTCCGCCTTTTTTATGTCGAGGAAATGCATTAGGCACAGTCCTTGTTACCTGGGAAACAATAAGTGGTGTGTGGGACTCGTAAATCCACCCGGTGAACTACACAGTGGATCCCCAGAGCTACCTCAGTGATCATGGCGCTTGTAACAGTGTCATTATTAAAATCAAGATACAAGAACACAAGGCAATCCTGTGAAATTTTAATTTACTGAACTAGTAAGAGCAAAAATAAATATTTACGTGCTCTCAGTACATTACATAACATCTACAACGATCCTCAACTCCTGCGCACGGTTATCTCGATTGTTTTGCATATCTCGCACCGGCTTAGCTACAAGCAAATTAAGCATCAAATGGAATCAGGCCGCTTTTTTACTTCCCATGTTAACATGAATTGACAATTGATAATATAAGTTTGTAGTTTTTAAGAGTCGTTTGTACGAGATTTTTTTTAGTTATCATCATCACCAGCCTATTAATGTGCCCTTGCTGGATTCTCAGGCCTTCCCTGGATGGAATTAAATAGGGAGAATGGGCCATGACCCAACTCGCTGGAACAATACTGGATTGGTGCATGTTAACGACTGCAGATGCAGCCGGGACCAACGGCATGGCATGCCTTCCAAAGCATCCGAGATAATCAATTTTCGGTCACCCATCCTATGACCTGCCATTGCGAAAGTTATATTTATACACTATTATAAATGCGCTGACACTTTTGTTCATAAAAGCAAGAGAATTAAATAGGAAAGCGTTTAATTGGTAAACGGCCAAAATTTTAGATATCTACTATTAATGTTTATCTTTATTATGTTTACCACATAAGTTATTTATTATCTATTACTGGATTTCCAATATAAAGCAAATAGAGCTAGTTTTTTTGGAGTAGAGTTTTAAGTTTGTGACGGGTTCGATGCTTGGGCGAATTAATGAAAGGCTGACTAGCTTGAGAATTACTTTATTTTATGGTAATTAAAAAAATAGCTAAATAAAACAAATACATTTTCTTAATAAAAACTTGGATGCTATTACAGGATATAATTATATATATATATATATTTCTATTTTAATCACATATCTTTATTATTATAATATTTAAATTTATACGACTTAAAATTATATGATCACAACAGAAGAATTTTTTACGAACTAACATCCATAAAGAGCATATTTGATTAGTCAAAATTTCAAATGACGTAAGGTGAATAATAAAAAGAAAGGATGTTGAATATCAAAGACAAAAAGTTTGCATGTCCAAACCTAGGATGAAATTAACGGTGGTACAGTACACCGTTACAAGTTCACCTACGGCGAAATGAATAATGGTGAAAAGTCTAAAGACATCTATCTACTAAATGGTTTAATTTCTGACCTGCCGTATATGATTTTCTACATGCACATTTTTAATACTTGCATAATTTGACAAGAGTCTATATCACTAAAGTTCATTTGGCATCGTAATTCAATTACGGCATCCTTGTGGACGAGCCGAGGCCATCAATCACATTTTAACTGTATCAGGTTTTTTTTATTGTGCCCGCGTCTTACGAGGCTACCTTACAGTTACCGGCAATATGTCAGTTTTTTATTTGACTAATTGATCACCGTGACTAATTTGAATCGCATTAATATAGCCCACTGTGCAATTTGCCCATTATACGTATATATAAGAACACGTATGATTTTAGTAGAATTTTGTATATATATTAGTCAATTTCATAAATATTGATATGGTTGTTTATGTGTCATAAATTTCTTTCATCAATCCGTCTTCTTTCTGGGAAGGCTTATATCACAATATTTTAAGAAGATGATGATTCGGTAGATTCAAAAATGCTTACAATAAGTTTACTTGAATTAATTATATGTCCATTTTTATACACTACAAATAAAAGAAACGAATACTGTTACGCTTTTAATAAAATCAGCAAAAGACAAAATTAAAAAAATATATGTTGTTATGAATAAAGCATTAAAATCAATTGATAATTGGATAATCGTACAGTGACGTATTAATGGTACTCACATCCGATGAACGGTCAATTACAAAGTTATTGTCTATCCATTTTGCACGAAACATTGTAATTAAAATCGTTTATAAATACTTCGATTAAGATTTAATCTTGATAAGGGAGGATACTTAATATTGGATGTGTTATTACTTAGCTTGACATATCATGTTGTATAGCTTGTTATCCTGAAGATTTATGTTACATGTGGGCATCACAGTTTGAGACGACGGAATAACTATATTACAAATTTCTATATACAACAAAAAAAGTCCAAATAAATTGCTATTTATTAAGGATAAGAAATATACTATTAGTTACAAATTTAATACAGAACGAATATCAGTCCTTTATTACAATTTAGTTTATAAAGTTTATCAGCCATGTTATTACTGCTGCTTGATTTATTTATTTGATTGAACCTCTATGACGACACAGAGCCAGAGCCGACCAATGGCACCACATGCCTTGCGAAGCACAGAGGAGCTCGAGATAATAAGTTTTTGGTCACCCATCCTATAAACGGCCCTCGCAAAAGTTACAACCATACCGCAGACCGAGCGCGCTAACTACAGAGCGATCGAGCTCCGTCTATTATAACCGAATAGAAACACAGGCTTGTTTATAACGCAAAATTGACGGTCTAAATCTGATACTCCCATTAATTTCTCTCAATGTCCTCATTGAACATCAGCATTGAGTACTAGGAAACTGTTTGCAAGTGCGAACAATACTTAATTATTCGCTTAGTTGTAAAATGAAAAGGACATTGTTGCAGAATGTAAACATGTGGGTGACGAAAAGCAATATTCATGACCATAAGTGTGAAGGCGCCCTAACACCAAGAGTCTGGCGTCGAAGGAAAATGGTATCTTATAGTAACATGATGTTCTTGGGTAAATTTAAATATTTGGTAACACTGTAGTTTATTTATTAACTAATTAACAGGCAGATATTTATTGGATATGGAGGACAGGTTAAAAAGTGGCTATAAGAGAGTAAATATTTTTTTTTTTTGAAAATGCGGTGCCATGTTTGGCGTCATGTTTTTTGTTTGACATATAATGTTTATTTACATTTGATTGGGTGGATAAAAAATATTCATCATCAGCCCTTTTACGTCCCCATGTATTATCAGTTGTCAAAAATGTGTATTATCAGTTGTCAAAAAATATTGACAACTGATAATACATTCCATAAGAACAACTACAGTAATAAAAACAACAAAAGCAATATATAAATAAGAACACATTAATAAAATATTGCCTAAATGTGTGCTACCCGAAAGCGAAGCGTGACTTGCAGTTGCTTTCTGTAATGTTAAATGTTCTCAATGGGTAATATTTTTTCGTTCGATTTATAGGCATGTCATAGACGTATGATTTTAGGAGAAATATACATGTACTTTATAGCACACGTTCTGACTAGGTTTAACTAAAGAATAAGTCAAATGTGATCAAACTAAGTGCGAAGATATTATTCATAACTTAACGCACACTTGAACTTGGTGTACTAATCTGTTTTCATAATATCATATGGCAATTAGTAGGTAACCAATTTTATTTGCTTGATTACAAAGTCACTTTAGTTAGTTGCAGAAACGCAGCTGTACTTCTTTATTCATTCAAAAGTTTGAATAGTTTTTCAAATTGAATTTTGATGAAATTATTCATACGACTAACAAAACATGTAATAGGGTATCAATAGTTTTAAAGCTTTTTAGGGAACAAAACAAGATTCTTGGGGTTCCCCACAACGTGTGATTATCTTACACTATTGAAACAAGTATCTGTTTATATATAATTAAATTAAGTATTTATTAATTTGTCTTGGACGTTTCGAATGTTTTAACGTTTGTTTTTTAATAATAAACAAATATTTGGAACAAACTTATGTTTAACTCGTTAACAGAAAATATTACGCATTAAACATTTTCTGTATCATTTTGACAATATATTCGTTATAGTTATAAATAGAGAGTAATAAAGAATCCAGGTTAAGTAATATTTAAATTATATATTCATAAGTACCGTGATACCGAAAGTTACCCTCCACACTTTCAAAATTCTCACTCGCTTTGAATCACAATCGATTCTATCAATATAAGAATCCAAAATAACAAAACTTTTTATAAATGAATAAAACATTTATCAAAAAGCAAATGCATGTAAGCAGAAGCGTATTTCGCAAATCACGCCCTACACTACTATGGCAGTAAACAGAACACAATTCTGGGAAATATTTAGAAGGAGTACTATGGTGTTTCGCCATCATGACCAGTCGTAAAGCGCGTGAAGTGGCGGGCGCCGCCGCACAGCACTAAATCACTTCACCCAACACAGTTTTTATCGTTCGTGAAAACTTTATTACGGTAATTTCTCCTAGCCCGCTTCTTGTATGAAGTGAGGCGGGCTCTTTGCATAGCATTGAGGTTTTAGATGCCGATTTGAAGTAGGAAAAATGAAAAAAAAATCTCTAGGAACAATTTGGCCCGTCATTGAGTCTTTAACTGGAATGTGAATTGACAAGATCCCTAACCAAATTGATACTTCGATTTCTTCGACTTCTATTATTTTTAAAGGAATCAAATGTGTCTGCTGTCAGCTAGAGCCTCAATTCTATAGACTTCAAATAAATTGTTTTAAACTTTAAATAAAAATATTAGCAAAAGTACCAGGTTATTTTGGAATATTTCAGACATCCCAAAGTATTATATTTATTGCATTACCTATATCGTTAGCGTTTAACTAAAAATGCTATAAAAATTCACCAGTCCCACCATTTACCAATTTCCGAGATAGAAAGATGGCTATAAATTAGAAGTTGCTATTTATTTATTTAATTATTTCAAGAAAAAATCCCCAGCAAGTTCTTATCTGAATAATATTTTGGAAGATGTTATGGTTTTTGTAATTGACATGGAATTTTTATTTAATCATTCCTTGTAGTAACATCACTTCACACATTATAATAATTGCAATATAAGATATTGAGTATTGAAAAAATTGCTTCGCGAATCATCTAGTTTAAATTTATATATAAAATGATCACTTAAAAACTTGGTTTCCAAAACATCAAATATATAAAACAATGTTGAAATAAACCAAGCTTTTCTAATTACACCATCATCATCAGCCCTTTTACGTCCCAACTGCAGAGGCTCAGGCCTTCCTTCTGGAAGGTTAAGGAGGATACACCATGACCCTCTATGATGCACCAATGCGGATTGGAGGGTTTTAACGACTGCAATTGCAGGCGGAACCAAAGTCTTAATGTGGTTTCTGTAGAATATTGTTCTTCGGAATACTGTTCATAGGTTTTTTGATCACCCATCCCATCCCGTGACCAACCCTTACGAAAGTATGTTAATAACAACAACCGCGAGCCGCAGCGCTTATCCACTACGCCACCGAGCTATTCAAACTTCCTTAATTAATTATCGCAACATAAGAAATTATTACTATTGCGTCCAACTCAATTGTCATGAAATATTAAGACTAGTCTCTCATACAAAATGTATGAAAGATGACCCAATCCTTTATCTACCCCAAGTACACTTACTACACGTACTACAGGCAAGAAGCTGTGCTAGCACGCTAATGTCAATTTTAATAACTTGATTTAGGTAATACTTTTAAGTTTGATTTGTTTAATAACTAGCCTATGGTAAGAAGGTTTTGGAAGAAATTGGAAGGAAGAAATTGGTAAGAAGCCCATTAAGCAATGACTTCTTCAGTTTGCAACTTCAATTACATACAAGCAGGCAATGTTTTACTAGTAAATAGAAACTAAAAGCAGTTCTTCTTCTTCTTTTTAATTAATGACGTTGTCCTTGTGGATTTCGCCAGAATTTCGCTCAGTTTACTTCATGTTTTAGTATTTTATAAAATCTGCTTTTTGTATGTTGGTAGTGAAAAAGCAAGTTAAATTTTGAATTTTGTTGAATTAAAATTTCATCTTCCTGAAAGGGACTTACACAACTTAAATATTACCTATATCAGAAAATTCTATGACAGACAAATCAAAGACGTATGTTATTACTCTATATATAAAAATATAGGATGTTAGTAACATAGGACGAAAGGGGTGTTAAAATATCTTAAAACTAAAATCAGTTCACGATATTTTCTAAAATGGTAAATTATAAAAAAGATTTTAATTAGATCTTCGGCAACATCTAGTTGTATAGACATGTAAACTATGTTTCATATTTATGAGGTACTATAACTAGCTGTCTGCCTCCTATTCTTACTGTCATTTCGGTTTTTGTCTGTAGTCAAAAATATGTATTCAATAAATAAATATTTTCTTCTAATGAAAATTTTGACAACCTATTAACTACTTTATAATTTCATATCAATATCTGCTATTGAATTTTAAAGAAAATTAAACTTTTAAAGTACTTATTAACAAGCTTCCTGACCCGACATTATGTCAGACAAATATTTTTATCGGCCGTTTCAAAAATGACTTCATTACTATACATAATTCCATGTAAGCTGCTTCGGAAGCGATAAACGCTGTCGTTTCGCAAGACATATAAAAGAGATTTACAACGAAAGTAAAACCATGGAATAACATAATAAAGTCTTATAAAGCTGCTCGTCTCCCATTGTGAGACATGTTTCACATTAACATACTTTAAATGACATAGTGTCATTAAAAATTATGTTTTCATATGAATGAATTTAATAAATTACACCTTATAAGGTTCACGCGGAAAACACTTACATTTAAAAAACTAATGAATTTATCCGACATTATTAATTACTTTTGTTTCATAAGCTTACTAAAATTTAATTAAACAGTGTCTCGTTGGTAAATAACAGACTAATGAAAAAGTGACTGTTTGAAATTTAGGAAACCGCTATTTAGACGTGATTTGTGTCATATTAAGTTAGATTTTTTTTTACAAGGCAAGCCCATGGGTTCTAGTCCCATCTTAAAGTGGATTTTTAAAGCATTTTTCATTCAGAATATTTTTCAGTATCGCATTGTGATTTAAAAATTGATCAAATATAATATTATAGTTAGTCTATGCATTATAATACTAAGAGCAATGAAAGTGGATGAGACGAAAGATGTATGTACGGACCGTACATTGTGGCGTTCGGTAATCTCTGCCTACCCGCAAAGGATACGGCGTAAAGATATAGATAGACATAAATAAAGGCAAGCCCTTTTATTAGATAATATTGAAAGTATAATTTAAAAAATGTGATCTCTGATTTTGTGGCGTACGCAATCTTGAATTACCAAAAAGTAAATGTTTTGAACTTTCAGATTTAACAAGTAAAGCTTAAAAACCACCGTTTAATTATAATTATAACCATTCAGCTACATGCAAAAACCAATATGAATAGGGTTTCTTTTCCCTTTTCTTTGCTCCATGTCCCATTTTGTGTCAATATTCACACAATTTTAACTGTATTATTCTCAAATAAATGTATTGCATTAAATTAGAAATAGGTAAATTAAGTGTTTACCAAGTTCCATGTCACGTAAGATAGTCAAGTTTGCATAATTATGATATTCTAACGGAAAACATTAAAGAATTGAAAACTAGCGAGTCTCATACGAAACTGTCGGGATCCAGATAATTAATTATACAGTTTATTGTGGCTACGTTGATATCGACATGTGTCAATGCTAGTTTCAAACGCCTCGTTAATGATTTGTGAATATTCGTGAATAAGGTAGGTAAGGTAGCATTAGTTAGAATTGATCGATAGTTAAACGTTTTAGTTGTAATTGCAACTGCTTATTGATTCGCAAGATATTAGGAATTCAGCGGCTAGTCAAATATTTGTTATGTTTCATAAGTATGAAGATATTCATGAAGAATAATTTTACAATCAGTAGTTATAAATGTATTTTTACGAAATCATGAATTTAAAGAAGTCTGGAATTTCTGTAAATTATATACTTTGAGATATGAAAGAGCGACTCTTATATAGTAATTGACTGACTAGAAAGGTTTTGAAAAGTTGTATTATTACGTAATAAGATTATATACCTACTAACAAAAAGCATTTACATATTTCGAACATACGATTCTAATAACTAATTACAAACAAAAAATCTCAACCTAAATATTGGCATGGCGCCTACAACAAAAACAATTCGAGAGACTATAAACAACCATTTAAATGGTGTTGTCTGTCTGTCAAATCGTGACCATCGGCGATGCGCACACGCAGTTTAATAGACGGGGAGCTCAATATTAGTTTCATAACGATTTGTTTGACGCACGATCATTACTAAAGATCGATTTCGATACTATAGTGTACTCGCTTCCGCATTATTCAAGACCACTTAAGTCATAGTTGCATTAATGCTTTCTTAATAAATAATTTATTGCTCTTTAATAAGTTTACCAATCATCATTGAATCTATCAACATATATTTTAAGGCGTTTTCTAAAAATTGTAGCTTATGTCACTGGCGTATTATGTAACGTCCCGTAAGTGAAATATTTTTTTTATGATCGAATCAGTATTTCCGAAGAATAACCCCTACAAACAAACAAATAGTTAACGTGAGAAACTGTATCTCTTTATAATATTAATAAAATTAATCTTTTACACAGACGTTATGCTCCGTGTCATCATCATCATCATCACCAGCCCTTTTACGTCCCCACTGCAGTGGCTCAGGCCTTCCTTATGGATGGTTAAGGAGGATGTGCCATGACCCTCCACGCTGGCCCAATGCGGATTGGAGGGTATTAACGACTGCAAATGCAGCCGGGACCAACGGCTTAACGTGCCTTCCGAAGCACGCAGTAGCTCGAGATAATAATTTTTTGGTCACCCATCCCGTGACCGACCCTTGCGAAAGTTGCTTAACGACAACGATCGCGGGCCGCGGCGCTAATCCACTACGCTACCGAGCTACTTTTAAGTTATTATTTAAGAGTTATTATTACAGATTTGCTACATACACACAATTTGTTTTATAAATAAAACTTTTAGCTATATACATTTTAAATAGCTTTTTCCGTATTTCAATATAAAAAGTAATGAAAGGATGCTTTTATTTTACATAGGTAGGTAAAAATGGTTAACCCTCAAATTCATGTTTCAATCTAGCAAAAAAACTGCTAGATTTCCAACTACAATCTATATGAATGATTTGAAATTAAGTTCCGATTACTATCCGATACTATTACCGCATCGGATACTCGATCAAACACTGCAATTACATTTGTGCGTTAGTCCTGAATTGAATATTGATTTGGTTGCAGAATTACATTTGATACAGACAAACAGTACAACTATAGGTGGACATTAAATAATTTATTTTATAAATGCTTCCTATTAAGATTATATTTCTTCATTAGGACCACCATTCGTCGTCCCGTCAACCGCACGCCGAGATAATTTGCTTTTAATGTTAACATACTTTCAAAGTAAAGGTTAAGTAATGAGAAATTGTAATTAGATAAGTGTAGTGATATAAGGAAATATAGAGCTCAATGCATGACGTCTTTATTATTATAAAACATTAAGTAAGACATTTTCCGTCTTATTATTAAAGGCGAACAAATTTTAAATCATTATACTAACAAATTAAGTAAACATGTTTTAATATGACGTTTTTTTTTTCTGCCCTTGTCAATCTGCTTTAGGCAGGCTATGGTTTAAACTAAGTACTAAGTTTAGTTATCGGTTTATTAAAAGTATTTATGTTTTCCCATATGTAGACTTCAAATTCTTTTAAATTATAAAGAAGAAAGAAATGTTTGTTTATTTGCATCGAATACTCGGAACTCCTATGATTGGCCCTTATAGAAGTTGTTTAATTCCCACATCATAGACCGAACGCGCTAGCCAATGTGCCATCAAAGTCCTCGATGTTGAGTTATAGTTAAAACGGATTTTAATATTATAGATAGCAGACATTTAGAATACAAGTAGTACAGAATAAAGTATTAATATTTTTATATAATATTGAGAGACAATTAAAGCCAGTCTTCTTATATTCAGGTTTATTTTTATAAGAAATGCATACGCAGTATTTAGTATAGATTTATTGGCATCTAAGTGTAAGCATCTTAACATCTTAAAATACAATCGCAACGTAAGAGTCGGTGGAACAGGAACCTTCATAAAAATTTCTACATATATACATAATAATAGTGGATTCATATTATATTTTTTTGTTTACAAAAGTTATATCGTCCCATGTCGAGCAGTATCATGTATTCTAAAAATTAAAGTTGTTATAAACATTAGCATGAATAAAGAATCGGATGTGATAGAAAATTTCCAGGTGCTTAAAAATGATGATAAATTTAGAATGTCAAAACAATGAACGTCCAAAAGTAGCACAATAATGTTTTCACCTGTTTTGTTTTGACCAGTGCACTATAAGCTTCTCTTCGATTAATCAAAACACGATGTCAGTTAACGATCGAATGCTTAAATCGATATCATCTATCTTAGTCGATAAATATCGTACTGACATTTTGTTTTGCTTCTTCAATTTATTTGCTGTAATTATGCCTATTGACATAAAATACATTAATAAATATTAAGGTAAGTACTTTAATGAATTTACCTACCAAATAGATTGAATGTTTTGGTCATTAATTCTGTTCTTGTTTCTTGATGAAAACTAACAATCTATGTCGATTTGGTTGCATAATCGTATAATGAAATATTTATTTATTTGAAAACAACCAACAAAACATACAACACAATTGTATAACAGTAAAGCTTACATCAGTAACTTACAATAGTGCTGCTTTAATTACAGGTTGTTACAACATGTACCTATAGCAAGTAAACAAAGAAAACATAACCATTAGATGATGTTTAGTACATAAGCTATTTTAAACCTATCCTACAGGTTTAAAATATCTTGAGAAACGAGTAGGTATAAACAAAAACAATAATAGTAATAAAATTAAAGGCATATCAGACGGGAACAGATACGATTACAGAGTATCATTAACACTAACAGCGGTCATGTCAAAGACTGTAGTTCAGGGCTGGAATTATTATACAAAATATTCTTAAACCTATGTAGTGAATATGACATGCCACTATCATTGTGATGATCCATCGAGTGTAAAAATTGATTATAATGTATTTGTATTCTATTGATTGTCGAGAAGTGACTCAAGTTAGTTCTGAAACCTTTTTGCGCGAAAAGGTCGGTATCTTGAATATCTAGACATCTTGTAATATACGGGTACTTATGTATACATATTATAACTACTTTTAAATATCCAATATAATTTCTATAAAATTTAAGTATTATTATTACTAAAAAACGAAATAAAAAATACTTTAAAGAGCATATGTGTGACAGTTTTTAATTCGATAAAAACATAATATTCGCCCCCGTAATTATAGCGTATAGCGTTGCCAGGTGTCAGGATAAAGTCGGATACAGATAGGCTTTTTATTGCGTGTCCGGCCAAAATAAACGGTATCCGGCTTGTACGGCTTTTGTTAGCGCAGGCGAGTGGACAGTTTTATGATAATAATAAAAAAATCTTGATTTTACATAACATTTTTTCGTTTTACCTATTACTGAGACACAAATTCCTCAATAATGTAGGGTGTCCGGCCTTTCTACCTAAATATCCGGCCAAATTAGTTGGTCTCTCCAGCTATTAGGTTTGTCGACCTGGCAACCCTAACCGTGTATAATATAGCTTCCTGTAGCTGATTTTTAATAATCGAATCAGTATTCCAAACTCAAAACATTTTATTTGGTCTAAGCTTCAATCAATCAAACTTTGAAACTGTTAGTATCGATACTAGTTCCATAACTAGATCCAAATGTTGCTTAAAAATACTATTTTGTATGATTTTGGTGTTAATTAATAAAACTCAACGTCATCGTATACCGTACCGTAAAAAATAGATCTTAATACAGTTTTTCCTAGTTACAAATATAATTGAATATGCCATAATAAACTACATGGTCCTGGAGATCTGTGAGGGCGTGTAGCCAATTTGCCGTGGCTCCTTCGTATTAATCCGTGTTGTTACAACCTGCCTTAATTGAAGGTGGTAAAAGCCACCCACTCAGTTGAAATATGTGCGGATTACATAGAATGTAATGTTTATTATTCTTCCTTTAGGATATTAATTAGACGTTATAGTCTTCATAAGTGCATGATTATGATAAAGATTTAATTAGATTTATAAATTTAAGTACAGGTTTTGATGAAAGATATTATTTTTAAAATATCTTCAGGTATTTACAATTGTACATATGTTAAATAACCATAAATTTGTAATAACGAATCATTCCGCATTGGTAAGTTAGTACAATCTGTGATTTTAAAAGTTAAGAAACTTTTTAAAAGCATGTCATACCTCAAAATCAGTGATTCGGCATGTTAAGCTAATTGAACTCCGAGTTATATATATTAATTACTTACAAATACACAGTGAATAGTAAATATTCAATGATAAAGTCCCGACTAGGATTAAACGAAGATTATTTAAACAATTATCTTTAGTTGATGAAACAATAAAACTTTACCATTACTTATGATAACGTTATTGAGGACAACAACAATAATCTCTTAATGTAAACAAATAAATAAAATTAATTTCTACAGACTTAAAATACCAATGAGTCTTTATTTAAAATCATGTTCATATTTTTATGTTCCACATTTTGCATTCTGTAAATGGCGATAAGATAAGATCTGTCATATTAAAAAAACATGTCTTACAGTAGTAAAGTTTTTACAAGCTCAACATTACTGTTTTAATTGTAGAGTACATGTAATAATTTAATATTTTAATTATCATTGGAACCGACACTTTGCATCGAAGACATGTCGATTATCGATTACAAATTGAAACAAAATTGTTTCTAAATAAAGTTAAAGTTAGTAGACTATCTTGTTGAGCGAATATTATTGAGTAAGTAAGAATATGTCTATCTTATTTTATTTTAAGAAAATAATTGTTTTAATTTCTCATAATCATTATCATCCAGCTCATTAATGTCCCAACTATAGGGACTAAGGCATTCATGAATGGAAAAGAATTAAATCGAATAGGGGGAACAGTCAATGGCCAGATGCAGCCGGGATCAACTAGTTGACGTGCCTTCCAAAACACGGAGGAGCTCGAGATAATAAATGTTTGATTACCCATCCTACGACTGACGCGCTGCCCATCGAGCTCTTTTTTTTTAAATTGTTAATACGAGTGCATAATTCAGTTGGCAAACGGTTATAATGCAGTTCTGAATTAATTTACTAAAGACTAGATTAATTATACTTTCTCGTTTGAACTAATAGAAAATAACCTATCCGATCATATTCCACGACACTTTTAATACTTTGAAAATTAAAAAGTTTTTCCTGATAAGTATTTTACATAGGAGTCTCTGAATAATATTTACTTGTAACATTCAATAATTTACATAAAAATTAACAACAATTTTCATTAATATTGTATTAAAATTCTCTACAACAATTCTCAAATTTCGCTGCATACTTCGACATTTTATAATAAGCAATCGACGATGTTTTAACATTCGTTGGCATAAACACGATGCTAATTGGTTGCCTAGTCTTACCAGAAACGTGCATATTTAATTTTTTATTTGCGAACTCAATACCATTGATATTGATCTTTATTTAATAAGCGTAAGACTTTTAAATGAATATATAATTTGTTTAATGGGTGTAATTGTAAATAATTTGTCTGTTCATTATCTCCGTGATAGTACAACCCGAACTGCTGATATATACAGGTTGTTTTGTTCCAAGACTATAGTGTCGTTAATAAAACATATTTAGCTGAAAAATAATATTGTAATTTCATATTTTTATTATTAATACTTACCTACCTATATTTATTACTTTTAGTATTTTCTTTTAAGATTTCATGGTCATTAGAGTATTAGTAATTTACGAGATTTCTAGCTACTCGAGAATTATTGAAATATAAGCTGTAGGTTTATGATATTCTCCATATAAATAGTATACTAAAACTATAAAAAAGGTTTCAGTAAGAAGTTGGAGGCAGCAGCTACCATGTACTTTGCTTTTATCAATTACAATTTTTACAATCCAGTGTTTCGCATTGATGAAAACAGAAATTCCACAAAAGTGTCTTTAGCGATATAGCTATAGTTAATATTGGCGTGTTCTGTGGTCATCCTATGATGTCTCATCCCATTTCTTTACTCATTCCAAACTACATAGTATTTCTAACTCAACTTCTGTCGTATGTTGAGAAAAGTGCACGGGTAACGAACGTCAAAAAATTGGAAAGGTACACTATAAAAATAAGGTATCTTGTAACTATTACTCTAATATTTTAACATGTAGAAAATAATTGTAGGTATGTCGATAAAATTCGGTCGTTAACCTCGATATAGTAGAGTGGTCATAAGTAGCAACATTTTTTGTAAAACATATTTTCGTCTCAATTTTTCTACGTGTTTATGACAAACGAAAACAATATAAAAAAATATGCAATCATTAAAAAAACATCCTTGCATAATATAAAAATAAATACTTTGAGTTTTGATTACAACCAAGTTGTAAAATAGTAAATACTAAAAAAATAAAACAATAAGAGACAAAGTGGATTTTTTGAGCATTTTTCATTAAAAATATTAATCAGTCTAATGACGTTTGTTGCACAAACGACAATTAAAAGTTTAATGACGCTTTAAAGCTCTAATGGATGTCAATTTCGTATCGGTAATGTCGCTTTAGACTAATGAAAATTTTAATGGACGTTTGTGCAACTGTCTGTAATATTAATAATTATGCTATCATGTGAATGCAAAATTTATCAAATACGATAAAACATATATTATCACAATATCAAGGAAGGAATAAAGTTGTATTTCATTGAAACATATAAACCTGAAGAGACGCTTATTAAAACAGTTGTATACATTCTCAATATATGAATTACCTTGTCTTAATTTTGTTTAATTATTTAAAGAAAAGAAACAATATTTTGCGGTGTACAAAATTAATATGCTTTATAATTGTACTTACGTACGAGAGTATAATATTGTAAGAGATAATCTATACATAGTATAAAACAAATTCGCTTCCCGCTACCTACACGCTGTGATTTTTTAAACTACATAACGGTTTTCAACAAAATACAGAGTAATTCAAGAAGAAGTTATATGTTTGATACAGGACCATGTGGGCAAAGCCGCTAACTGAAAACTAGGATATAATATACGCACTTGCCAACGAATAGCATTTTGAAAATTATTACTTAATTTAGTAGCTCGAACACAATATCCTATTTGAATAAGTAAAATATATAATTAAATAGTTCGTTGAAACCATGCGGACTATCGATTCACATAGCAAAGTTACGTAATGAAGATTTCAAAACAGATAAGCAAGCTTAGATCGTAAGTCTAGATTATGAAAACACAAGCCCTAGTAACGGGTCAGGGCCTTCACAATATTATACTGTACAGCCACACGACATGAAACTCATGAAACTTTTCCCTTATCCATACCATATATAGAAAATCTACCAAATCAAGATTCCGTAATTATAATACTTCAGAATATAATTACTTAAGTTATCTCGCAGATATTTGGAATGCGATCGCATAAAAAGTCACAGGATACGACATTTTACCGAATATTATGACGATATTTCGTTTCATTGCACTAATTTGATATCATTTAGTTGACAGATTTTGCTAGATAATTATAAAAATAATATAATCAAAAACTGATTGTATCATTTGCGAAGACATCTAAACAGTATCGCCTAATGTTTGCTTATAATTTTCAAATTTGAAAGAAAAATATTAACATTCGTAATTTATAGAAAAACATTGGATAATTTGTAAAAATAAAAAAATATTATTAAATGACATTATTGAAATTGGATGAAAAAAGGAACAGGTGTTAAGTATCAAGGTCGATTAATACCATCAAAAGAGTACGCAATATAACATTAAGAATAAAAATCTTCAGAACGAACAACTTCATTGCCCATATATTTTCTTTATTGGAAAAATACTTATCCGGTCTCCATACGGCAAAATAATACGCTTTATTCCATCATATTGGGGTGGGCGCGAAAGTCAATTATATTGCTGCCGTCTGTTTATACAAATACAAGTAAATGACAATCGACAGAAGCGGATATTAAAATAAATGTACTATAATAATAAGTTCTATATCTTCATGCTACATTACAATGGAAATAAGGTTATTATAAAAGTCATTTTCACATTTAACCAAATTTAATTTTAACTCATAAATCTTCCCACTTTTATTTAAATACAGTTAAATGTAGCCACTATCCCAAAATTATAAAATTCTTCATCAACACTTAAATCATGCGGAGAAAACAAGACTGCGCTTCCGAGCTTGGCATTATGATCAGGGTTATCGTTGTTTGAAAAAAGAACATATTTTAAAAAAAAAATCTCAGCTGTTTCGATGGATTGCCTGAACATTGATGAAACGTTCTGTAGAGGCGAAAAAGTAAGAAGTGCTTGAAAAATTCGTCAGTCATGTTAGGCCTTAAGTAGCTCAGTGGTTAGAGCAGTCTCCCGGATTGCGAAAGGGTTCGAGTCCCATCTCAGAGTGCCAGGGACAAAGTGGATTTTTAAGCATTTTTCATTAAGAAAACATAATTATGAAATTTTCAAAAACAAAGAGGGTCAATGGAAGCTATAACGATATAACTCATCAATATAGTCCGGTAATAAATTAAATGATATCAATTAAACTATTCAATTCCATTCATAGTGAGAGCACAGGCTCTAAGGCACATTAATACGCCGATGAGGTTAATATAAATAAATAAATATTAACCAACAAAACACACACATTGCTCAGATTCCAAGATGAGTAGCTAAAGGAGTATCTGTGAAAATGAAGGCAAAACGCACACCCTGACGCTAAATATTATAGAAAAATCAATTTTCTACATTGACGCGACCGGGATGGAACCCGAGACCTCAGAGATGGCGACACCTTAAAACCGGCTTGTGAACCACTCAGCTACGAATGTATTTAACAAACCTTTTTTTGTATTATTTCTTGGATATTTGAATTCCTTAAAAAAATTACTTTACTAAACTCATGCAGCCCTACTAGTAATTATACGGTGGTAAATCCGAATTAACCAGCCGTGTGACGACTGTTACGCCCATAAATTAGTTAACATTATAAGTTACCATAAATTTCATTCGTGATCATCCCCAAAAGGTTGTTAGTTTAGTTGTTGAGACATTCTTATAGTTTAGTTGTTTTCGTATCTCAATGTTCTTTTTAGGGTTCCGCACCTAAAAGGTGGAATGGGACTATTACTAAGACTCCGCTGTCTGTTACCAGGCTATATCTCATTAACCGCCATAGTTTCCGTTGAAACAGCAAATAATAAAAATATATATTTAAAGAGAATAATACAACGAACGGATTTTTTTGCGTTTTTCCTAGATAATGGTACGGAATTCTTCGAGCACAAGTCCTACTCGCACTTGTCGGGTTTGTTATTTTTATCTGTTTCGAACGGACAAAGTGAGAGACAAAACTTTGGTATGAATAACGTTCAGTTACATTTATTCAAGTTAATATAATCGAGTAGCTCGGTGGCGTAGAGGATAAGCGCCGCGGCCCGCGATCGTAGTCGTTAAGCAACTTTCGCAAGGGTCGGTCACGGGATGGGTGACCAAAAAAAATTATTATCTCGCGCTACTCCGTGCTTCGGAAAGCACGTTTAGCCGTTGGTCCCGGCTGCATTTGCAGTCGTTAATACCTTCCAATCCGCATTGGGCCAGCGTGGAGGGTCATGGCCCATCCTCCTTAACCATCCATAAGGAAGGCCTGAGCCCCTGCAGTGGGGACTTAAAAGGGTTGGTGATGATATAATCGTCATCATCATCCTACGTAAAACTTTCCCACTGTTGGGATACAGACAATCCTCATAAATGACATCGAATGTGAAGAAATAGCCATAATCCACCGCGCCTGCTAATGTAGATTGGGTTAACGAGCGCAGATATTAGGTCTTACCGTGCCTTACGAAGCACAGAACAACTTGATATAATAAATCTAGTAATTTATGAATGATTAATCATTATATTTAATTGCAATCAACCATTACGGTATATAAGCTTCAATTTAGAATTGTATCTTGTTCAATTTAATCAATAATCTATTAAGCTCATCTCTGTCCATCTCCGTTTCAAATGCGCTTATATTAATGGCAGCTTTAAATTCTTCACCATCAAATCTGAAACATCAAGTGCAATCAGCGTAACTTAAATCATAAAAATATGGGAATCTTATTATTATTCCGTTAGCAACACAATTTGCAAAAACACTTATGGATTAAGACAACTCATCTCTACATAATCAACTTTCAAAAATATATATAGTTGTTATATGCCTAATAAACTTGCGCAACTCTGTAAAATTAGCTCTTACGAAACTTTAAGCTTGTAAAATAGAAAATGTATACTTCATAACATGAAGGAGATCGGATAATTAACATAAAACACGTAATACAATTAGATTGTAAAAACCTTAGCTTCACTTCTTAATATAGAACCTGAAATGAAAGCTTTAATTAGCGTATCACGTCAATTTAATTAGTGATTACAATAATGGTAACTACTTTATTTAATTTACATCTAATCAATCAATGATAATTTTGACGTAATCGATAAGAGAGGAATGAGTTCATGAACGACATTACACAACTTTTAAGATAGGTAATTTCTTTTTGAGTTTAGTTATCTTAAAAGAGCTTTTTATATAATTAAATCCTTTAAATTATAAAAGAAAGTCCCTAAGCTATAATGAATGAATGTATAAAGGGCGTTCTGATACACCGATGTCCGAATTTACACAATTTCTTTCATATACTTTGCTCATAGGGTCCTTGTATTAGAAATTTAGACACGAGACAATATAAAAACATTATTTGTATGAGTTAACGTGGGGTTATAAATAGAAAGAGAGTATAAGTATGTAACTACTTTATTAATAAAAAAATAGATTATAATTTGTCATTTTAACAAATTGTTGTCACGTCACTTCTGTAAACATAAAATTAATACCTTTTCGTTGGTTTTGTTCTAAAAAATTACGTACAAATAAGCATTAATTAATAATGAGAAAAACATACTGGATGAATACATAAATTTATATTTTCTTACATACATAAATTTTTATTTTCTCGAGATTAAATTACTTTATTATAGGATAAATTGATAAACATGTAAATCACTTCATAGCCGAGGGATGTGATCGAGTCATTTTATAATAAAAATATTGTTTTGCGAGTAATTAATTGAAAGATTCTATTTAGACGCGTTTTCTCTTTTACCTTTACGCACTGTAAAGGCAGTGTTAAAGCTTAATTTTAATAAACTAAGCCGTCTTTTGTTTTACCGAATGTCAACTCCACATTGTTCCAGATTTAACGGTGACTATGTAAATCCGACACGAGCTAGTGTCAAATAAATTCTAATTAAATCTCACGGTTCCGACGAGCGGGTTCGCTACCAGAACAATAATTGACAAGCTCTTGATGAATCGGTGGTGTCACCTTGTTATAATATTATGTGGAGCCATCTGTCTTTCCGTTGAAAGTATTAATTCGATGTTAAATCTGAGTGATATATGAGAGTGAATATTGCGCTTTCTTTTTTTGTTCTGTTGCATAACAAATGAGAAGAGAGAGACGGAACGAATGGTGTTTTAATCGTTGAGATGTTAGAAGTGTCGAGTGGCCCCATAAAAAAATTAATCGAACAACAACACAAAATATGGTTTTCACCAAATACCACCACATTATAAAAACGAAAAAACAAAAGATATCATATTTTGCATTCATTCAATTTAAGAAAGGAGGTTTTTTTTTATGTTCAACGAGTATATATATATTTTTTATGTAAGTGCTATTATAATATTTCTTCTTAAAATGAGAACTAATTTCTATCAAACTAGCTGTTTCCCATGATTTCGCCTGCGTAAATTATGGCCTATGACCCTCGTGTAGGTACGATATACCTTCCCGTATAAATTTGCATTGGCAAATTTATTGAAACCGGGCAGTTATCATTTAATTAGACAGAAAAACATCGCTCATTTTTTGAAAAAAAAAAAATATTCTTACTAGCCGTGAAACTATATCAAATATATTTTGACAATAGAATTCAATACCTATTAACATCGCCTTATTATTTATTGTTAATTGTATAAATAGCAAGATAAATTCCATTAATTGTTTAATATCTATACTAACATTATATAATATATTTGATTGTTTATTTGCATCGAGTAGGCTCCGAAACATATAATCAATATTTAGTATAAAACTAAATCGCTTTTCGCCGTCTGTCTGTCCCTACGTATGCTAAGATCTTTAAATCTACGCAACGGATTTTGATGCGGTTATTTTTTAATGAGAAGGGGATTCAAAAGGAAAGTACAAGACCACGCGGGTGAAATCGCTGGTGGAAAGCTAATTCCTCTATAAATTAAACAAGCACCTTCCATCGGCTGTTTCGGCTGATTTATTTCGAAAATAACTGAGCCGAGATCCAGGGCCTCATGATAGCCTGGAAGGACAGTGAACTAGAAGGAAACTTTGTTATTATATAACTTTTTTGAGTTTGAATTCATTTGATTTGCCTATTCAAAATTAGACCATCAAAAGTTTGTTTCTTAATTAATAAACAATTATCAGCTACACCATGTCACATAGTATCAAATAACAAAAGGTGTTCAATTAATTATAACATATTCAATCGTCCAATCTAACACTTTAGAAAGCTTAATGAGACATTCATGGGTAGTAAAAAATTAGGCAGTCGAATTAATAACCTCCATCTCAATTAATAACTTGGTAACGGTACATGGGTCGTGGTAGACGGGATACTTTTTTTAAACGCGGTGGTGGTATGAGAAAAGAAACAAAAAAAAGACTTTTCGTATCAGTGACGTCACTGACCGGTATTATTCTTCGAGCATCGTAGATTTGTAAGCGGACCGTGAAGTTAGGGAAACAGTAGGACGCGGCATTTTGAGCAAATATGCGTTGTTAGTTTTTTTTTTTATTATTTTAAGCCGTAGATATAATTATTTTTCACTTGCAACTATTTCATACTTTATATTGAGTCATAGTTACATTTCCATTTATTTTCAATGGATTAAAAACAGTTTCCAACAGGCTATTGCCACAATCTATGATCAAAGCTGAAGCAGAAGATTTACCTTTTTAAATAATAAAATAAAACGTTAAAAACAGCATAACATATTTATTCAAAGAAAAGTTTTATCAATTTTTCTTTAATGAACAACTTTTGTTCTACTAGTTTAATACTCAATAAGCTTATGGAGTATTGTGTACTTCTATTTGCGCGAATTGAAAACTTAGTAGCATAACGAAAGAAAACTAAAACGAATTTTAAAAACTAAGTCTAAAAAAAGAAGATTACTCCCAATAATTTTTAACAATTGTACGTCTAATATTTAGTTTAGTTTAGTTTTTTTTATTATATCTAAGTCTATGAGAAACAATCCCGAAAGCTTTTTCTCTAAAATTGAGATTTATTATGGACTAGTATAATCTAGCATCGAACTCTCATTTGTCATTAAATCATTTAATTGTAAAAAATGAATTGTACAATTAATTCGTAACCAACGTTTCGCAGCTCCATGTACAAACATCAACATTAAGTAGGCCCATTATTTGTATCAACCACAAAGTTTCATTCCCAATTCTCTTATTGTAAATAATCTTTGTTGAAATATTAACCCGATACAGAATCACTCCGCGTCACACCTACGCTAAGATCAAATTAAAATACCTACTTGTATTTTGAGTCTATTCATTGATTCCAGATAAGAGATACCAGTATCACCGGTATCTCATTATACTCAAAGATTGATGGTTAAATTAATTAGAATCAATTTGATTATTGAAGCTTAAGCGTTTCATTCAATTATTTTCTTTTGGAGATAATCATTTAACTGAAGATCTTCAGTTAATTAGTAATTTTTATGGGAATACCGTTTAATTTTATGAGAGAAAATATCAAAACCAAAATCAACGATCTAACAGAACCGTTACGCATAAGGACGTAAGTGTAAACAATAAATCCAAAAAAAGGTCGTTCAAAATAATTTACGTAATTAAATTAGTGTCGTACAAATTAAAAAAAATGCCGAGAACACAGGGGTTGCCTACCATCACCGTAGGGCGCCGTCCACAACACGCACCACTGAATTTTTATACTCCTCAAATCGTTCGATAATTGAAATGAGTTCCTTGTAAAAAGGCAGAAAAACGATTATCGTCATACCTTTTAAGAGTTCCGAGATACACAAATGGACTTTGTATTAGAATTTATGTCACTTAAGAGATGATGTAAAAACGGACCGACGGACTTGAACGCCATAAAAATATTGGGAAGCGGGACAAATGCCTTGCCGGTTGTCAATCGCGGGGTTTAATAATCGTAAAAATGTTCTTGATCTACTCAATGTGTCGGCGAGACCCTTACTGACGTTACATTGAGTGCTTTTCATTTGTAAAACATTAATGAGGATTTTTTAATATATTTTTTAATGAACCCACATTCTCTTTGAAGGTTAACAACGTTGTGTTCGATTTATACATTACAATTATTCATTTACGGTACTTTTTGTAAAACATCAATTACATAAATTGTCTTAAGTTATCATTATATTCATATGTGAACATTGGACTCCTTTTAACGAAAATTGCGCAGACGGAGTATTTCAGTACAATAAATCTGGACCTGAAAAGCATTAGGTCGGATGTGCAGAACCAGCTAAAATCACTTATCGCCATAACGTTGCTACACTCTTTTTTCTCTTTCCGGCAAATTAACTCTTGTATGTTTGTGCCTTTTTACTCATGAGCAACAGTCATGCATAAAGTCGGATCAGACGACTTTTTCAAATATTTTGATTGCATTTAGCTATTTCTGTTTTTATACAGTTTTTATACATCCGACCTAATGCTTTTCAGGTCCAGCAATGCTTATATGAAGACAAAGTGCCGAATACTAATATTTATTTATTATTATGCTACAAATATATTAAATTAATAAAGAAGATGTTACATACTAGAGTGTGCGCAGTGATTAGTATGTGCGATTTAAGATAAGACATCAAGCAATTTTACTAAGGGGCAATCATAGACTAGCTGCATCTGCAGGCACCAACTTTAAGTGCCTTCTGAAGTACGGAGGAGCCACAGATAACAATTTTTTGGTCATCCATTCTATGACTGGCCCTTGCTAAAATTGCTTAATTCCGCATCACAGACCGAATCCACTAACTACTGCGACATTAAGCACATTCATTTATTAATTATCGTAAAACAATATATACATTTATAAGTCTTTTATATAGTTTATCCTAAAGTTCAAACAGGAACATAACCAGATTCGACAACAACGAAGCATAGTTGAGATTAGTCAATATTGTGATAAGAAAACACGTCTAACTATTCGCTATTTTAAAAATCCAATATAACCAACATATTTTAATATTTACACTATTGAAATAAATCACTTACGTCTCTACTGTCAAGTCTATCAATAAAACTATATAATTTACATGAATAGTAACATTTTAAGTACATTAAAAAGTGTACATGCTGTGTCTCAAGCATAATCGACACATATTTATGCAGATATAAGTTTAATAATCTTAATGGGCAATCATAAGCAGTGTTTATATAAAATTTTAGGTGGCCCATTTGCTATATTATATACACGCGCTTAGGTGACGTAGTTTACCTTTGAACGAGGTACTATTGAATATTAAAACAGACTCCAATGGTTTTATTGATATATTTATTATAAATTATGATGTAGATGAACACAGCATAATTTAAAGTAATATCCACAGATATATTATGATTTGTTATTGAACAGTCAACTATTGTATTTTATATACCAATAATAAAAGCTTATTGAATTAACACAGTTTAAATAAATATAATGTATGTTTTTTTTTTGACAACGGTGCCAATTCTGATACATTAATTAGATTAAATATGTTCAAATTAATAAATCATTAATTGGGCACACAAAATATAGTAAATTACACTATACAGACAAGTATTAGTAGCGTGGTATATCCAAAAAGGCGCCAGTTAGAATTATAATACTAATCGTGTCAATGTGCATTTTTATATAAACAGTAACACAATGTAAACTAATTTGTTATAATATATAAGATACCAACTTTGCGGAATCCCGGATTCATCCCCGCCCCTAATGACGTTTTTATTTAAATGAAAAAATACTGCACTACCAGCGGCTTTCCCGCATTGAATAACTGTATATATTGCATCAAAATCCGTTGTATAGTTTTACAGTTTAAATATCGCAGCATACAGACAGATGATAGAGACTTGTTTGATACTATGTATAGTCTAGGCAATCCATAAGATTTAAAAAAAGCACAGCTCTGCTCTTAAATCTGAAACAACGGAGCTAACATAACATCCAGACCCGAGACAATATCGTCAATCGAACCCAGGTTCTCAAAGATCGACACCTCAAATCCGGCTTGCACTCTTGTAGAGTATTTACTTTGATTTTATATGTTCATACAATAACTTAAATAATAATAACTATCTTATCCTTCCATAAAATCCTAGAATGCATCATAGTAAGCTTTAAAATAATATTTCACTTTCATAATCGTTTTATTGACAGCCTTACCGACTACTATAATAATCGATTAGTAATTTATGCATCGGTTTCCGTACGCCCCTAAAAAGATTTTTTTATCGAGTTCCCATTAAAAAGGATGTACGTCTCTCAATCGATCACTCGTTATTGATTCAATAAGACCTCCATTGTAAAGTTTTTATCAACAAGCAAACAAAATATATTTATTTATACCTCTGATTAAACAAAAAACTGCTTTGAAAAAGTAAGATAATAGGTAACATATTTTTAATAAACTGTTAATTTTTATTTCATGGCTAACAATACTTAAATTATATGAATTATAAAACGTAACAGGCTTTAAAATTATTATAGTAGAGACTTTTTAATTACCTCTTTTATGGTAAAAAAAACCGTAAAAGGTTGGATAATTAAAAAGTTTAACGCTGAATATATTTCATGTTAATCGAGATGCAACATTGATCACTGTAATAATAAGACATCAACGGTTTAAGGTAAAAAAATCAGCCTCCATGTTAATGCAATGCCTATTCATTAAAAACACTTGTACCGCGTAAAAAACATGTGCAGTTGTTTAGTACAAGTGAAAGGAGAACAGCGGAAAATGAAGATGAAGCCATATTTACATTTCAAAACATTTTTACACGGTTATTAGTAGAATATGTTAAACTAAAGTACGTAATTAATATTTTTGTACCATATTCTGCCAAATAAACTATTGTCATTAATATCATTTTATTTTCCTCAGCTTAAAGCTTAGGTTAGGATGTATATGTACTCGTAATTAATTATTATTATCATAAAATGTGGTGGTCGCCTAATGATCCCGCACTGTTATTGAACGTCACAATTAAAGTCCTGAACAGACTGATCAGCAGTGCAATTCTGTTATAAAAACATACTCGAATTTGCAGTTAGCGCAACGCAACCTCTTATACAGACATAATCAAATAAAACCTACTTCATTTATTTCATTGAAGATAATTGACGTTACAGCAGACCAATTATACTAATGTTTACGTAATACTCGCATTTACATAGAATCTCAACAAAATGCATTTTGCTATTGCATTATTTACTTTAAGTCCAATATTATTAAAGGTTTTTGATGTGCGAGGAAGACATTGCACTAATAATATTAAACTTTAGGTAGACAATACAATAGTTAAATGCAAGTTGTTCAAAACTATTACTCGCAAGATGGAATTATTACGTAAACATTAGCACAATTAGCCTACAGTGCTGCATTTGACAAAGTCATTATTGTTTTTCAACAGAATATCACAGCAGTGAGCAGATAATAATCAATGATGCTTCAGGTTTTTTTCCGATACAAATTCAATAGGTGTTTTATATACATCATAATCCATACTCTATTTTAAACGCTGTCTCTTATCGCCAACACCAATCATTCTACCACTAACCCACAATTACGCATATTGAACGATCAGATCAAAAGCACCGCTCGCTATTATGACGTACACCAAATTAAAACGATCCATTTAATTTCGCTATTAATATTACATTATTGGATGTGTTACCGACACTTTATAGATCTACAAAAGATAAGGATCACCTTCCAAAAGGCGCATCACGGGATTGATGAAATAATTGGTAGGTATTACTCAAATTAACTGACAGTATTAATGGGTTTATTTCAGACAAAATTATTTTTATTAAAAATTGTAAAAGTTCTAATTCGTAAAAGAAAGTAAGGAAGAAATTTGTGTCTTTTTATTTATGTGAACTTCTTGCCATCCCGCGGTAAAAAAAAGGTTAAGATTTTTATAGATAGATTGTTAATATTGAAAAGGTGGATATCTAACTCTCAATAAAAACGTAAATACATTCATTACTATTAATTTAAATAACCATCAATCAATTACATGCTTAATAAAAAAAAAGGTTATAAAAAAAACTCAAAATAAATTTACTTAACAACTAATTCTATACATTTCCCGGCTAAAAGAAACAGTTCAAGATGCTGCAGTCACTGTACCAACAATCGAATCGAAATTGTTTGAGATAAAAACAGTTTTGGCAACGTAATAAGAGTTAGGTTGAGATACGCCCGCCCGAAAGTTTCAAACCATTACAACCTAGGAACTGTTGGTAAGCATTTACTCTAACTGGATACTATTAAATTGGATATTGAATTTTAACTGTTATTGGAAGAACTCTTTTAATATTTGTTGGTGATTTTATCCTAATAATATTTCAATTTCTGTGTCTTAACTTTGACATGTAACAGTTACATGTCAAAGTTAAGCGATAACTATAAAATTATATTACTCGTAAGTATCTTCCACATCCAGATAATTAGCATCTTGCAAGTTTTGCAAATATGGTCAAGTTAAGAGACTATATAAATCACCTATGAAATACTGCATCGATATTAGGGTTCATGATTTCTCGAGCTTTTCGGTTTCTCGGGTCTCGAGAATTCTCGAGTCTTCTCGGGTTGTCGAGAAATTTACAATTACGTACATTTTCTCATAATAACGCCAATAAATATAGGTTCCAATAACGTCAAAAAATTCAGTAGTTTTCCTCTCAAATAAAGGAATCAAATTAATTTTAAAACTTTTATTATATTTAATTTAAAAAAAAAAACTTATGCTAAATTAAGTTAATTAACCTTAAAAAAAATGCAATAATATTATTCAGACTTATAATTATAATAACAGCACCATTTTTAGCAGATTATTTAGAACTTATAAACAAAAGTAGCTTCTGTTAAACTAAACAAAAAATAAACATGAAAAAAAACGTTAATATTTAACTTATAATTATATTACAAACACAGCACCATTTTTGACTGGTTATTTAGAAAAAAAATCTTCTTAAAACTTTAAACAAAAATAGCATGAAAGAAAATAATTAAATTACACAGCACCAGCATGTTAATTAGAATAAAAACAAATGAAAACGTTGCAAGAGCTAAACATACAGACAGACAGATACATAACAATTGATCAGCTTACTCTGGCTGATGAAATATGCCTTTAGAAAAACTAAAGCATTTATAGCTTTATCTATCAGACAGCCGGTTTCTTTGAAAATTGAAAACACTCTTTCATTTTCAGTTGAAGTAGGCTTAACTGAAAGCAATGCTTTATACATAGATTCTAAATTTCTTTACTATAGATTTTGACATTGCCACTGCAGTTGCCTCCTCATTTGTTGCGATGACTTTAATTGCTTTTTCTAATGCAATTTCAAAGCTTTCGGGTTCAGGTTCTGATGGGCTTACTTCTTCTATCACTCCCGACTTATTTTCGGTCAAAGTTGTGATGGCAGGGTATAAACGATTATATTCTCTTTCAGCGTATCCGATCAAAAATGTCTTATTGTTATCAATGAAGTAGTTACTTTTATTGTGCATGAAAGCTGTTCAAGTATTTTAGCAGCGATATTAGGGACTTTCGACTTAAGTGAATCTACTAATTTGAGGGCCAAAGAATCATTTACACTTTCTAATATTTTTTAAATCTTGCCTACTCAATGCCTCAACTGCAAGTTTCGTGGGTGTTAATATCATCTGCAGTATTAATAATATTATTTTTTTTCCATTTTTCCATTTCCATTCCATTTTTGTGAGCTATCTAAATCTATCAATGCCTTTTTATTGCACTTTTTAATTTCAAGAAACGTTCAGTCATTGTCGGCATTGAGTTCCATCTAGTTCTGACATCGAGTAACAAAACTAGTTCTACTCCGAATTCAGCTACTACATATTTCTGCAGTGTGATTGATTTTAGAGGGCTCTTTCTAAAAAATCTTATAATCGATCGGGTCTATCACTACATTATTTATGTCATCAATTATTTGCAATCTAGGTTCTTCATTAGAGATAAAAGATGCATCATCGTTATCATTGCTGCTGGTTTCATCGGAGCTACTGTGTTCATCGGAGCTGCTGTGTTCGTCATCGTTATGCAAGACATTCCTAGCAGCTGTAACTTCTGACTGTTTTTTGCAAAATGTTTCAAGATGGATGGCATGATAGAGTCATCAGCGACATCAAAGAGTGCCGCTGCGCTTTGACCCGCGCCGCCACGCAACACAACAAACGGCGATTTAATTTCTATATAGGTAAATGATTTCTCAAGTTCTCGACTTTTCTCGAGCGTGATTTCCCGGGAATAAAGCCCAACGATTTCCCGGGAATAATGAAGAACTGTTAATCTGCCTTCCAAAATACGGGCTAGCTCGAGCTAATTTGGTTACCCATCCCACGACTAACCCAAGAAAAATTTGTTTAATTACCACAAAAACAGACCTATACCCTAACCTCTTCGTTATCGAATAAATCCTTTTAGCCGGCTTCTATTACTTGTGCGTTATGATAAGCGACTGATGCATGTTCTATCGTTTTTCAGATCAACGTGGAAAAATAATAATTTACATATGTTCACTAATAAGTTTGTCTGTTAATAAGCCACGTAAGGTCGAGTTTAATGTTATTATGACGCTCCGTTTCGACCTCACACACGGCGATGACAGAGACCGTAAGGTTTTTAAACAATAAACATCCGTGGAGATATCCTCCGTGGTACGTGACACTAAATTAATTAGCACCAGAGATCTGTAAGGGGGCCTATTCTGATATATCCTTAAGAAATTAATTCGGGGGAAAACCTATTAAATTATTGTAATTTTTTCTTAAATAAAAATTAAACTTAGTTTCCCGCGACTTCACTTGCATAAATTATAGCACATATCAACTGCGTATGATGTAGCTCCCCGTAGGTGTAAGAATTTTTAAAATTGATTTATAGTTTCAGAGCCTTTTCGATGCAAACAAATAAAAAAATCCTCTTTAGGAAATATACTTTATAAATACATATAAAATATTGATCCGCAATACAAAAATTATATATACTTCTGCACAATCAATTTGCATTCTAAATGAAAACAATTTTCAATTATTTTTCTTCATGATAAATATAAATTGGATTTGGTAATTTGTTTTCTTTTTATACTGAAAGAAAAAGCAGCTGAAATATAACCTTTTTTGCCGTTTGTTAAAAACACTTTTATTGAATAGCCTATAAATGTTATTATGAATTGCATTTGTTTTTTTTTTGTAATCATATAATTACCATAATACAAAGTAGCTTCCCGCTGTCAGTACGCTTATATCTTTTAAACACAATAAACAGAGTTATTAAATATGACGTTGAAATATCCTCTTCATCAATAAACACCGCAATAGGTCAGTAGGCCAATATAAAGAAAATCCCTTAACCGGGACGTAATGAAAATAATAGCAGGCACGTTTAGAATAGTCCCTTTGATCCCATAGTAGGTACTTCTACTTTGAAAGCTTCCTGAGGTCAGGTGGTCCCATCCATATGTCCCATCCTAAGAGGGATGTTCAATTTTGAGGGTCCAAGTACAATTCAACTTTAGTGAAAAGACTATGGTTTTATAGATCAGTATATTAATTGCTATGAAGAGAAAGCTATTCACGAAATTAAATATAAAATACATTTCATCCGCATCGGGCCAGCGTGGAGGGTCATGGCCCATCCTCCTTAACCATCCATAAGGAAGGCCCGAGCCCCTGCAGTGGGGACGTAAAAGGGCTGGTGATGGTGATGAATAGAATAGAACAGGTTTTTATTTGGCAACACAATTTACATACAGTTTTTTAGATATGACAGAAAAATGTAAAAAAAAAAAAAAACAAAAAAGGAAAAAACACACACAATGAAGACACTGAAATAATCATTAATGTGTCATGGTGTGTGTCGCCAAGCTGGCCTCAGCTCAGTATGAGCAATAAGCGGGGCTTACTGTGCTGATATTCTGCAAAAGCCAGCAGTGACAATTTCATTGAATGATAAATTTTACGAGCATAATCGATACTTAATATAAAACAAAGTAACTTTCCGTCTGCCTGTCCCTATGTATGCTTAGATCTTTAAAACTACGCAACGGATTTTGATGCCGTTTTTTTCATAGATAGATTCAAAAGGATGGTTTTATGCATAATACAAGACCACGCGGACGATGCCGCTAGCTGAAAGCTAGTTAAATAATAAAGATCAATTATAATAAAGTCTTCTTTTTATTTATCTCTCAGTCTGGTAGATTATTAAATAATTATACACTCATATTTTTATTCCTTGTGTAATCAATAAATAACGGCGCTTCGTTGAGCTGAAATGTCGTATGACGTCACGCCTGTGTAGATTTTCTATGTAAGTTATGACGAAACGAGCCCACACTCTTCAACTTTAACATTTATTATCTAAACCATTTTTTTTGTTAAATTGAAGCATAATTACATACGTATCTAATATTTTTCTGACTGACGAACTAAATAGAATTTCTTTTTACAAATATTGTTTGTAGGCTTATAATATTAAAAAAAAGTCACTGTTGATGAGTGAGTATTGAAAAAAATGAAATTTAAGCATTCAATAATATAATTATATTATTTTGGTATGATGATCATAGACATCAGGGGACATATAAACTATTGTACTTGTATAAAATATTAATCATGAAGTGACTCTATACTTAGATATAATACTTTTTACTCTAGAATTGTATTTTCTTCTTCCTCAGATTGTAGTCGCCCACTGCTGGGCATTCGCTTCTCCAATCTCTCTCTGTGGCTGACGATAACGCTCCCAATGTGTTGAGAGCATCGGACCATCGGGCAGGTGGTCTACCAACACTTCTTTTCAGTCTCCATTGTAAAATACGTTTTCCCCAACGCTTGTTTTGCCGTCGACATATGATTTTATATTAAAATTGAATTTTTAAATTTATGATTTTGGGTACATACTCGAAATAAAATAAACTGACGCTGACTATGACATTTTGTACGCACGCAATATTGAACCTACGTTGTTTTAATGCGTACAATAAACGTCATAACAACCGAATAATATGACCAAATACAGTGGTATAACTGTTTTATTTCAATTTATTTCTAACAATGCCATAAAAGTTTACGACAATAGCTCAAATAAAATAGCTTCACGATTTATTTCACTTGTACATTAAATTCTAAAAAGCTTTAATTCAAATTTAAATTAACCGCCGCAATTTATCATATTAACTGACCGAAAATACTGGAAGGGAAGGTCCATATGCAATGCATCATAGACTAAAAGGTTGAAAAAGATGCAGGTCCCTGTCCCAAATAAGGGCGCCCACGCACGGTAACAGTCACTTTCCAATTGTACATGTTACACTCCAACAAAGAAATATATTGCTTCTACGTCCGGTACAATTTATGCTCATATCCAGTTGCGATAATTTACTTTGACCGAACCAATTGCGGACGTGTAACATGTCTCAGGTGTACCGTTATTAATGAAACTGTATTTTTAATCAAACTATTTTGTTTTATTTGGGTATTTATAATTTTAGAATATTAGATTATATTCTTGTTTCTTATATTTTAACCCGCGAAATATTTTTTAAATGGTTATAGCACGTGTATATTTGATCTCATTTTTGAACTTTCGAATCCTTTACATTTCGTGTACTAACACAGATCCAAAACCTCTAAAATGGAATCAAATATAAATGCGTTATATCCGTTTAAAAGTAGTTTTATTAGATTAGATGTTAGATAAAATATAAATAAATAAGGTTTATTTCGCCTTTATGCTCTAGTCTAGACATTGTCAAAGTATGGGTAATGTCACTTTAAACTAATGACGTATTCATGCTTGTTACACAGAACGAGAATAATAAAGGTAATAAGAAAATACTTCTAATAAGTATAAAAGGTAAAATGTGTGTCTTCTTGTTTCAATTAAAGCTAAAACACTTTAATAAATAACTAACCATTTTTCCGCGACTTTTTAGTCTATATTATATAATATTATATAATTTTCCATACATGAAAGTATATTTAAAATAGATCCAATATATTCTAAGCAAATAAACAAACAATCAAATCTATAAAATACTAATATTAAAATCAAATTCTCCAGTAAAATTACAGAAGTAAAGAAACCCGTATTAAAAAACAACAAACGAACATTAAGTATCAATAAAAAGCGTATTTTTCAATGAAGACATTACCTCGAAAGACCGCCCACGGGACCACCTATTAGTGGAACAAATCATAATTAAATACATTACCACTGTATAATTAGAGATCCATTATGAATTTCAATAGCTCTTAGTTCGGTAACGACAGTTACTTCGCACATCTTTGATGGTAATGCAGAATTTGTTTCCATTACCATATGTACAAGTCACGGATTTATTTACATAATAATAAATAATTATACGTCATCGTCGACGTCTGTAATAATTTCTTTACACTTTATATTAAAAATATACTTTTACTTAACCCAAATTGTTATTGAAGATTTCTTTATTTTTTTTTTCTTTTTAAAACAATAATACAAAAACGGACTTCCGTGTAAATCAACACACAATAAGATTACATAATCAAAACCCACAAGTATACGGATATGAATATTTAATCTTACCATTATAATGTGGATTAATCATTTTCTTTATATAACATTTGCATAACAATTGATGTTAAACATTGGCAATGATTGATTGATTTAGTTATGGCAAAGGATTATGGAAATGTCGTTGCTACTGTTACATTATCTTACGCTTTATATTCTTGTGAGTCAAAATATTTCCTGAACGGGTGGTAGGTAAAAATATTAGACCAGCAATATTCAAAGAGTGCACCGTGGAAATCTCGAGGTCCGTAAAGCGTATGTCGGAAGTCCACGAAAATAATAGCCATATTCAAATACAATTACTATAAGATTACAAAGTAAGTATTGCTTAATGAAAGAGTAGTTTCAAACTTGCTCGCAAATTATCAGAGTTGAATTAAAATATACATATGTGTATTTATTATAACACATAAAACAAGGCCATATTTAATACTATCCTCTGTGATTGACACGATCCAAATAGATATCTTGTTTTCCAAAATCCACTACGAAAAAATCATGAGGACCAAAAGTACTTCCAATTAGCTTATTTAAATACAGAATTTTTTAATTTCTATTTATTTATATTCCTCTGATACTCGTTTTAAGCATTTACGCGTTCGTATTACTCATTTGCCGTGTCGTGTGTGGACCATGGAAACAATCAATGAAATAATAACAACGATCCGTCTTTGATCACAATCTGTAAAGAAAACTAATCGTAATATTAGTATTGGGATGTCATCGTGACACTTCACGGGCCCGTATTTCGAGACTCTTGACATCGGGGCGTCTCTCTGAATTCCAAGTAGGTATTAAATATCTAATGCGCGATGAACAAAAGCCTTTGGAAGTCGAAGAATGTCTTACGGCTCTTTCATATCTCTTTGACTTCACGGTCATGCGTATAGATAAATATAATATATTAAAAACAATATGTGTTCCCTAAATATTTTTTTAAATCTATGATGCAAATAAGCACACAAATTATGTACTAAATAAGAAGTATACGCTTCTTTTTAATTAGCCGCATCACATCACCACGCCAATTACCTTGATATATAGAATTAAGGCAAGATTGTACGAAATAACCACCTTTTAAACCAGTTTTATTTTAAGGCTATGTTAATATTTACCTAATTTCAATAATTGGCGCGATAGAAAAAAATCTCAAAAATGACTTAATAATTTTGTTGGATCGATTTTACGACCAATATATTTCAACTTAACTTTATGAAAAATATACACAAAAATAGATTTTGATACAATGGAAAATATATCAAACATTTTTTTTATAAATATAATTGTTTTTTTTCTGTGATTGATTAAAAATGAATGAAATCAAACGAGCGCATCTTCACTCTCGACACGGGAAAGTAAGCGGTGGTATGTACATACAAGAGGGCCATAATAATAATAAACACTCTTTGTTGCATAAAAAAGAAAAAACAACATACACATAAATATTTACATAAGAACGTACAAAAGGCGGCCTTATCACTAGCCATTTCTTAATTTCTTAAAGGTAACCTTGCATTGAATGGGAAAAAACAAATCATTAAATAACAGATTATTAATACAACAAACAACAATACATAACAAATATAAAAACACATAAATTAAACAAAGTACTTAAAACATATCAGAGCGAAGTGAGAAAAGAAAATAGAAAAGCAGGCTAAACTTTTGACAGGAAATAGGATTTTTAATTGTTAATTACATTACTCACATCCCGCATGTCGTATGTGATGTGGCCTATCCCGGCTCGCGTTACGTTATCAGGCGTGGCGACAGGTGGCGCGGGATGGGATAGATTAGAGATAACCGACACTTTAATCTTTCAGAACGCCATCTTCGTTTTGGAATTGGAACTATGAACTGTTCTACTAGTTAACCTCTTTTATATGACATCAAAATTTTATAAGCACAATGTAAACCGCCTTTTTGAAGCAAGCATGATTATACAATCATGACTTTATAGTCATCAGCATAGGTCTATACCAAATTTCGGGTCAATAATTCAAGTTGAGCTAATTAAAAGTACTAAACTATAATTATATTTAAAATCAAAGTAAAATACATGTTTGAGTGATTGGTACCACAAACAAGAAAATACACTATATCAATGCCACACAAAGCTTCTTAAAAAAAACTAATTTTACAACAACCTCGTCATCACAAAAAAATATGTTCGCTCTTCCAGTGATTTAGATTATGCGCTGATGTGTCAATCAGCCAGTATTTTGAAGACCTCCTATATAGTTAATCTCAAAAGTACAAAATACATTAATTTCACGTGTATTAACTTTTTGATTTGATCAACACAGCCTTTTATTTTATTCCTCCTCGAAAATTCTCCATCTCTGTCTATCTCTTGCTACCTTCATCCAATTTGAACCAGCGGTGCGTGTTATGTCATAAAGCCATCTTATTGGAAACTGCCTTTATTCTCCATTCCAATACGCTTTAAGTCCAATGATCTTGATACTTTGGTTAAAATAAAATAATGGGCTTGTGGCCGACTAACTTACACACCGGTTTCAAAACTTTACCATCGCTGTTCCGGTTTTGATTTCCGGTCTATCAGTGTAGAAAATAAAGTTTTCTATAATATATTGTTTCGGATCTGAGTGTTCTTATACTTTTGTTATTTCAGATTTCCATAATAGGGGTTAAAGTATGAAATTGCCGATTTGTACTGAAAATCAAAATTGATTGCTTTTTTTAATTTTTAACAAATTTATTTAATTAAAATAGTTACCATTTTTATCTATACATTGCTGCCATCTAATAGGAAGGTCATTTATGCCTTTGCGATAGAACTCTGAGGATCTAGACTGCACAAACTGTCTGAAAGCATAACGAGGTAAGTAACGTTAAACCATGCTGCTAATTCCTGAGTAGTTTGACTAGGATCAGCTTCCACCATCTCTTTTAATTCATCCTTATTCACCTGTGTGGGCGGTCTTCCTCGTGGCTCCTTCTTCAAGTCGAAGTTTTCATCACGAAAGCGTTTAAACCAAAATCGCACGGTGCGTTCATAAGCATACCCCTCTCCAAACGCAACATTGATATTGCGGGCTGTTTCTGCCCCGTTACTTCGGCGTCGAAACTCGTGTTCAAAAATATCCATCTTTCTTGTCTAAGTTGAATAACAAAAACAATTGACAGTCGATATTCAATTTTTTAAAGGAAGAACATCACAGAAACCATGTGAAAAAAAAATCTTTCAAAAACCCCAAACCATGAAGATTCTATGTTGATTCAAGGAACATATTACAATAAGACGGCAATTTCATAATTTAACCCCTAATACAAAGCTTTTAGCTACTTAGTTTAGTATGTGAGCTATGTAATGTTGTCATATACGTCAGGACTATACGGTGGATGCATTAACACCTCCCAGCCAAACTCTTAATTTTTGCTGAGTGGCAAAAGATATGTGAAGTCTAGCGTTATCATGATGAAAAAGCATACACCATCTATCGATTTATTCTAGGCGCCAGCTGCCTGGCGGCATCAGCTTATAATGAATAATGCCCTTACAATCCCACCATACACACGGCATCACCTATTTATGAGTTAACCCTTCGCCATAGTCTGTGAAACGTGAACGACTTTTGACCACAACCTTTTTCGCACGTTCTTATCGTACGTGATCCACTTTTCATCACCGGTCACCAGCTTCTTCAATAATTGTTCACCGCCGTAATAAAGAATCGCTAACAATAATTGCAGATAATATTTTTTGGTCTCCCATCCCATGACTGCCCCTTACCAAAGTTGCTTAACAACAACTATCGCAGGCCACAGCGCTTATCTACTACGCCACCGAGCTACTATAATATAATATAACACAGAATTTAATTCTAATCATCATAAATAACAGAAGGATATCGTTATAACGTAAACTAAAACTCTACTAAGATAAAAAGTAAAATTAGTTAAAAATAATTTTAAAATTAAATCTCCTCATAACAATAAATATAATAAAGATTTCCATTAAAGATTTGAATCTTTTTTTAAGTATTACGAAACAGAACTACTACAAACATAAATCAAAATTGTGTGACACAAAATATTTCAACTGTTTGATGTAAAATCTTATGCAAAACTGCACGTGCCATAAACTAAATCTCCACGTGTTAAAATAAACTAACAGTAATAAATATTATACTTTATTTGTTGCACATCATAGAAATTTAAGCACTCTTCCATATTTGCCTGCAAATTGTAATACAAACATTGCGAATGACAATAACTACGCAATTGTAGTAACATAGTTGGTATTCGCAATTTTTCTATGTGTATTGAAATGTTTCGGACATAGTATCAACCAAACGTTAAATGATGTAAATTGAATAATGGGAAAACGTAGTTACTTAATATATATCATGAAAAAAATTAAAAGAACTACAATTTCTCAAAGATAATGTCATCCTTACTAATAACTCCGTTACGCTAAGCCGCTGAACTTCTTTAGACCTTATTCAGTATACATGATTGTACAAGATACTAGGAAGGACATGGCATAATTTTTGTCCTGAAACGGGCGGGCCAAAAAAAGAAGTATATGATTTGTATAGATTTATCATTCCTCTATGTAATACATACTGCCTTTAGTAAAACTACATCGTTCGTTGAAAAATGTTAGCACATTAAAAAATTTATGCCAAATCTAATTCATTGACATCAAAAAAGTATGAACTTTTAACTTTTTTATTTATTATACCGTAACAAGGACAAGTTTTCGGAAAACACCCTTTTTATTTATTTTTATGTAGAACTTTAATACCAAATGATGTAATAATAATCTACGAGTGTTCTAGAGATGTTATTAATGTGGTTTTTTTGCGAGTATCTGTTACTTCAGATTTATTTATTGATTACCAACGGAGCATGAAAAATGCTAACCTATAATGTGTTTTTTTAATTCCTGCTTTAATATATATATTCTTATACACAGTGATATTAACGAACGAGGTTTAGCATAGAAGTAAATTTACGTTAAGACTGCACAATTCCTACGTAAGTTAACTTTGCAAAAGTTAAACTGCTGCAAGGTTCTACGGGAGTAATACGAGTATTTACTCCAAGAAAGTTGTAGGTTTGCTTATTCTCTGTATAATATGAATTTGAACTAATACTAAACTTACAATTTTAGCGTATATTTACTGTGACGCAAAACATTATTTGTTAATAGCGTTAGCCTAAAGTTTAAGTTAGTGTTAATGGAAGTCTAAAGGCCTAACTAATAAGCAATGTATAAGTTGTATAGTTATACATACAGTTAACAGATAGTTATTCAGAGTTTTGTCTTTCTCCCACTGGAATAACGTGAACAGAGATATGTGTATCTAACTAAGCAACTGTTTTTGTTAAAGCATTAGATAATTTAGTACAGTCATCCCAAGGGCCCTCAAAATGTCATGTCACCACCACTCACTCTTGACCATTTATTGGCACTTGAATTATTCGCTGCGTTTGTCAGCAGGCGTATCTCTGTATGAATGATGACGGTACCATGGTAATGAAACGCTGACCCTTGGTAATGTTTGATTATTTAGTATATGGACTACGTGCGGTTGCTGCGATTTAGTCTGTCAACTTATTTAAAAATTTGCCTTTAAGACATTGCTAACGTCCTAAAAGTATGTAGCTATATCTCTTGTCATAGAAATTTGAAACAATGAAAATGAAAACAACAACCCTGACCAGAGACAACATAGAAATGCTCATCGCATCGTATCGCAATCGAACATAACTTAGTGCTTAAGAGATGGTGACACTTTGTAACTGGGTGTGAGAACCAGTCATCTACGGAGTTCAGTGGGTTAATTGTCTAATTTTAAAATATATAGCAATTCCTTTCAAAGGCAACTATGACAGCGATTAATTAAATCAAATAACATTTAAAGTCACAATAGATTTCAAAGATGTATGCGTCTAACGTATGCCGAAGAAAATTTCAATTAACTTTAAATCATTTATTCAATATCCTTAAAAAAAACGTCGCGTCCGTAATCGCGGGAAATTCGTAAACATCTTTCAAATGCCACATTGAAAGGAATTGTGGTAGATTTTAAAGTTAGACAATGGGGGGCTACCCCGGGATATCGAAATTATTGTTGCCATGTGAATATAGTGAATTCTCCGTTTCATACGATGCGTGGGTACGATTGTCTAACATAGAGGTTACAAATATTACAACAACGTCTAGACATCAAACGGTAGACTGTTTTTATTTCAACCAGTGTGGTCAGTGGGCGGTTGTCTTGTTTGCATTCAATTGTTTATTAATAGCAACGCATGTATTATAAAAGTTTTTAAAATGTCTACCTCTGATAAAGAGATGGTAAGTTTCTTTCGCTTGTCCTTCTTGTCAGCCATACGACGTCCATATGAACGATCCAATAGTGCTTGGTCACTCGAATAAAAAAAACACATTTTTTTCATTTTCTGTAAGTTTAATGGTGAAAATCTTTACATTTTTATTTTAAAGATTTTTATTGCTTTAGTTACTTTAGGTTCCAAAAAACATCATTTGATATTATGGCTTTACATAAATGAACTCGAAATCCGTAGCGCACTCTATTAAAATTAATGAAAACGTAGAAGCTACCTGCGGCAAAGATGGTTTTTCTCAACACCTTTATTTGTTTGTCATAAAATAATAAAAAATAACAAAATAACAAAAAAACAAAATAAAAGAACTGTTAACAAAATAATTAATTTTTGTTAACATTTTTGATTGTTTCAAGATTACATTTGTCTCCTTTGTTAATTGGATCTATTAATTACAATCATTTTTAATCAAGTAACATACTATTCTTAGTGTCATGATTTTGCTACTGATTTGTATAATAAGGTTCTTACTGTATATTATTATTAATTAACCCATTGTCTCTCAATTTGGCGAACATGTTGAATAACTCTTGTGGGTGGTACGAATCGGTCAAGGGTATCATTTTTTCTGTAGGTATGGAGGCCTTTTTACACTCGGGAAATAATAAGGAGCGTAAAGCGAAAGTTATTGGAACTGCGACTATACTACACTATTATCGGATGAGATAAAATAAAATCAAAATATGGGTCATCGATTATTTCCAGCTACTTATTCATATTATTATTTTAACTTTTGTTACTTTACTTTTACGGATACAACTTACTTCTTCACATTTTTCAGTTCGTCTGTTTCAAAAGGGAGAGTGTGTAAAGGATTATATTGTTTTGAGATATAATGTCTTCCACATTTTATTGGTTATGTGATTTATGTGATCTGAAAAAAATCATCTTTATTCAAATTAACTTATTAATGGTTCAACTTTTTAATCGTCCACTAATTTAAATTAGATGTTCAGAATTATTTTGGCTGTATGAAAAGAACGATCAAATGACACACCACAGCTCCAACTGAATTATTTTCAAATAATTGAAAGTTTAAACCTAAAAATTTACTAAAGACACATAGTACCGATGGAATGATTTAGTTTAATCGAAATTTTACGCATTGAAAATAAAAAAAAATGTCTATCTGTTTCAGTGTTTTATTAGTTTGGTCGTCAAAAATCATAAAAACAAAAACATTGGTATACTAAAATAACTTGAAAATAAACATTTAATTTAATGTTTATTTACCCAAAATTGCATTTTGCAAACAGAATAGAATAAATAAGTATAAAAAAATATATTACACAATTTGTCAAGACATCAACTAACTTTTTATAAAGTACATATATTTTAGATAAGCCAACGGAATTTCGTATTTATAAGATAAAAATACATTCATCTCTCATATCGGTATTCGATTTTTATTACCTATTCGTATAAGGTAAAAGATATACGCTGTCAATAGATATTCAATATGCATAATCTAACACTTTGTGACGACATAAATCCTAATTTGGTTGATTTTATGAAAATATATTGAATATTTCATATAATTTACATTGTGTTTTTTAACTCATACTGTATACCTTACATGTATTTTTACTTTTATGGTGATTCTTATTTATTTAACGAAAATTCGATAACTGTAGTGTGTGATGGCACGCGTAAATGACATTTTTGTTTTTGCCCGGGAGATAAAATATTGAATTTATTTAAAAAATATTATTGAGGTTTTCCTTTTTAGAACGAAATTGAAAAGAATATATGTTTTTCAAGATGTATTAATATCTCAAAATCAATATGCAATTAGTCTATTTGTCGGTATTTGATAAATTAAATAAATTAAATTAATATAAATTGATTGGGAGTATAATATTGTAATTTATTCCTTTGATGTATAATTTATACTAATATACAGATTATGCACTTGTAGCTGTCAGCTACAGTCAACAGCACGTCTAGTTTCGCAAAACTTAAAATTTTCACATAGACCCCAATACTTTATTGTATATATATTTGATAATCAACCTTTGCAAAGACCATTAACACTAAAAATAAAACTACACATATCATTTTACTGTTTAATATCAAATAATGCGATATCCCGACCAATTTAACACGTAGTTGCGACTTTACGACAAACTGTATAACGCAAATATTTGATAGTTGTCGCCAAAACTTCATACCTAAATGTGGTCGCAAGAAAACTATTTCAATTAAATATTCATTAACAAAAAGAGACGACCAACGTCCAATAGGAAGTGTGCGCAGGAGTTAGTCAACAAACTATTATCAACATAATTATCTAAGTGCACTTACAATAATCTGCAGTTGAATATTTACCATTGGCAGCCTTCTGAGATTACGCTTACATACATACATAAATTTTTACTGCTAAAAGCTGATCGGTTTCTGACGGCCATTCTTCAGTGAGCCAAAATACATTATGTAGGACAAAATACATAGTACTATGTACCTGAAGTCCAATATTATTATATAACAGTCACCAATGATGCAATTGCACTTATAATATAGAACATTAGGTAGATGGAAAAATGTTAAAGTATAAGTCGTTCAGATACCAGCCAGATGCGATTTTACGTAAAAATTAACAGAATTGGCATGCTGAACGATAAGTAAAAACCCATGAGCGAGTCGGAGTAGTGTGCAGAACCCTCTGACCCTAATAAGATTTACTATAAAGGAACATTTTCGTAATTGTTTTTAAAATTAGTTAGTAATCGTTGTTTCACATATCAGGGGAGAAAAAGATAAATTTCCTGTAATTACATACAAATTATTAATTTTGAAATTACAAAAAAAAATTATATATTTGGGATCTCACAATATCGCCATTTGATCTGTCACAATATAGTTTGAATATGGTTTTATTCAAAAGTGGATGGAAGCCATGTTTAAAATTTATTTATTTCTATTGCACTTTTGCCTTTGCGTCATTAACTACATGTGAATCAAATGTCAACTCCATCGGTCCAAAAGCTTTGGAAAAATTCATCTGTGACTAACAACCAAACAACTTAGACGGACACTCGTGTGATCCAATAAGATTTCCGAGTTTGCAAAGCTAGAGACCATAAAAATGTTGGACGATTAATTTATATGGATAAAGAACATTTTTTTCTTCATCTTAGATTAAAATTTGAATTCAATGATATTTGTATGAAGTTCAATCAGTTACCCCCCGGATCAACTGGACTAACATAAGCTATATAATGTTGATGACATATTATATCACAAATAGAACACATTAAACTACCGTTTATTAAAACTGAAAATAAAACTGGGCAATGCTTTTTTAGAATTCATAGTTAAGTTAAACGGTAAAGTAACATCCAGCCGGAGCTTAACAACTAACACGAATAGTTAACTTGGCGAGAAGCTTGTTAAGTTAGTAATATAATGTAATGAGTTGAAATGTCATTAACTTCGCTACCTGCTTTATAATAGAGCTTTTAATTAACAGGTGAGCATGGTGTTTTAAAATTAGTACTGTCGTTAAACTGAAATGGTGGCTTAATGTTGCTGTTTTCAACATGTTTTTCTCAACATGAACTAAGTAGAGACTATAATACTATAATTTTTAGGGAATATGTATCAAATATATATCCGAGATATAATTTCCTATCCCAGACATAATAAACAAAAAACAAGAAATGAAAATACTGGTATAAAATGTAAGACATTCTATTATATTTATTGACACTTATCCTATTCTAAAGCCGTATTTCCCTAAAAAACAATACAACATTCTCGGAAATCTTAAATCGCAGTAAATCATTCAACGGATACGTCATCAACAAAACAAAAAGGAAATTTCGTTACATTTCTTGGCAATTTGTCAATTTGTAAGTCACCCGTTTAAATCAATAACATGTTGATATAAAACTCATCACAGCACACCTGTATAAGTTATAGTTGGACTAGAAGTTTAAAGCTCTTCAGAATAAACGCATGCGCTATAACATACTCGGCGCAAACACTTCCAAAGTAAGCATTTATCACTGAACATGAACTTAAATGTTATTACTTACGTGTATACAGTTAGTAGCATCCAGCACCGCAGTCGCGCGCCGGGAAGCCACGTGACGTAGCGACCAATCAGCGCACAGTCGATCCAATAGGCAATATAACGCATACCACCGCAGTGGCGACACAGCACGCTCAATCGTCCTGTCTATAGTGCAACTATCGCTTCTGGTAACTTACTATTGCTTTTCAACTTGACTAGTATTGTTTCAGATTTGATACAAATTACTACTGCAATTTTTCTATTAGATTTTATTGCCGGAATTGTTTTTAGTTAGGTCCGTCGTCAAAACATCTACTTATCTAAGCAGCGGCTGTCATCAGCCGAGCTGAAGCTTATGTTCTTCGTAGTGAAAGTGATGACTGAAGTAACTCTCCTTAGAGCACACCCCAGCATCTTTGTTTTTATAACGGGTTAATGAAAACTTCTTATGTTATTACTATTAGTTATTAGATGTTATATAAAAGCGTGCCGGTCGTATGCGAGAATTCCATATTGTTCCTGCAACAAAAGAAACAGAACGTTAACCGATTTATTGATTTTGATCGATACATAAACAACCGGTCAGATAGTCGGCGAGAAATTTTAGAAGCCACCCAAACTCGGTATACCGTACGCTGTATAGGTAGAGTCATAAATAAATCACACCTCCCCACAATCCCAGTCCCTTTTGTTTAAATGCTACCAAGACATACAAAAACTTTTATTTTTCTCGCAAGCTAAGCACGAAAAAAATCATGGCGGCCGAGAATTGTGCAAGATCACAACAGAAAATCATTAAACAATGCCCCTGCCTGGAATTGAGGTGTTTATTATATCTTCCACGTTCGTCCAGTCATACAAAAAAAAACGCAAGAGTCCAGGTAAACTGTGTCTTTTTTTGCACATCGAAAATCTTATTATGCGGGATTTATGTCACTTTTTGTTGAGTCCGAGCTAATTATTGTTATCTATTTACTGCTTGACCATAGCGTTTTCTATGGACCAATAATGGGCCACTAATTCTCGTGACACCTTTGGAGTTAAACCGTCAATCGGCTCGAAGTTTCTCCCATTGTGTGAAGGACAAAGCCATCCGCTACTTCTACTGTTCCTTTAACGTTTTTATTATTCGCATTGTGGACGTCTCATTCACCGGCCCAACTCTACCTTCCACTTAACGATTCGTAATAACCAACTAATCATTCACAATTTTTCATTTTCGCCTGCTAATTACCATAACGCTGATTCATTCGATCACAGCATCTAATGACCGAACAAAGGGATTGCAAATTGAATTTTACGAGAAGCGTGTCGGTATGGATAAAAAAGAAAAAGTAACAATAAAACATCGAATTTAGAACAGGCCCGCGTTATTATTTTAGCCAACAAAGTAGAAAACCATTTACAATAAATCATTTTGAATGCTTTCTTGGTTCACAGGCGAGGAGCGGGCGACGTAAAGGGTGATTTCTGTCTGAGTATACATAAATAAAGGTGAAGGTCCTGAATAAGGATCCCAGGTACCTTTGAGTTGCCAACATAAACATATGGTAACTGGATGCGTCTTGTGACTACCGCCAAAAGCGAAGCGAAATTTTTTTCTGTATATCGATAGCCAATTTGTGATTTTCAACAGTCGACGTTATATTATCTCTCAAATTTAATGATAGATTAATAATATAATGGAAAATCTTACTTAATATTTAGGAAAATTGTTTTGGGCATATACGTTCTTTTTAATAAATAAAACCATAATTATCGCGATCAAAAGTATATCCTCTAATTAAGAGACTATCGATAGATTTATGAGTATTTTTAAATAGGTTACAATATTTTTTCAATTTTCAGGTACCTAATAGTAACAATACTAATATTCCTAAATATTACTAGAGATATGTCACTTCCTTTTCCAAAGCAAACTAGCGCCGTGTGTTTGTCCAACAATTAAAGCGTACGTCTAGCGGTCGTGGTCGCGCACACCCTCATTGTATGAAGCAACTGTTTTAATGATCACACGACATTTGTAACTATGATTAGTTACACCTTGAACACCTGCTTCAAAAGTATTCCAAAGGCTATGTAACTCAACTCCCAATAGATATTATGAATGCTATGTTATGTTTAAACAGAGGAAAATATGTATTTGTTTTCCTCTTCTTCATTTCTATTACTGTGCAGCTTTTCTATAAGATAAGAACAAGTACATAATAGATTCTAACGTCATAATATTAATGAGCAGAAACTCGCACAGAATAAAAGAGAAAATTTATTTTTTTCAGTAAGATTTTTGGTAATATTTGGAAAAAAAAATTGAGTAAAAATTTTAATAAACTTTAAAAAGCTAATTTTCGTTAGAGTCAAGTATCCCTCTAGCAACTAAACGATCGTTGGTGAAAATTCGAAGGTTACGGCAGAAGTATATAACGAAGTCAAAAGGAAAACTCGACACTTAATATTAAAGGTCATAACGTAATAGTCGACCCATTGTATTATTTTCTTATTTTTAATGGATTGTACGGAACCCATCGTGCGCGAGTCCGAGTTGTACTTGGTCGGGTTTTAAATAGTGTATATTTCTATGAAATAAATATCAAATACTTCGTTAATATTTTCACGTGGGTACCTACCAAAACTGGTTCGAAAATCCCTTTAGCAAATATTAGGTCGCGTTGAACAAACACGTCGCACAATCGGATAATGCACGTGTAATGTGTGAATCGCATCCTACACCTCAATGCGAAGGAGTTATTTGACTTCACTTCGGAGAACTAACGGATCCGATGGGCTGCGGTTTCAAAGCTTTTTCGTTTTAAATTTTTACTTCAATATCTTTAATGGGCCATATACAAGTATCAAGCGTGATACGTTACATATACTGTTGCTGTAGATTGAGTTTAAATTTAAATAAGTATATATATCATTGTTAAATCAGATTATTTCTATATAGTACTTAACTTGACTCCCACAATAGAGCGTAGTCGAGTAAATTATAATTATCAGACTTGTCTAAGAAGGGTTTCTCTAGAATAACCTATACTGAAATTAACTGATAGCTGAACAAATATGGATGGAATTTAACGTTCATTTAACATTCCTATTCTTCTTATTAACGATTTGGAAATACCAACCATGATTTTAAGATTTTTCCATAAGTAAATATGTAATTAGAAATCTTTAACAACTACCATTCTACAAAGGTTTAAGTCAAAATGTGACAGATACCTCCAATAGATTGTGAAAAATGTCGCAAGTTAAGTTTAGAATAGATTGCGGAAATCATCTGTAGACTAAAAGAAAAACGTCACTAAACCATCTTCTTTTTTTTATACTGCAAGGGTGGAATTTAGCACCACGTAACACATATGTTACATAATCAAATTCACTTTTTATTAAATGTATGGTTCTAATTTTAATACAAACCACAAATAAATTTGTCTACCCCGCTCGAATAGTGATATAAAATAAAAGACTTTGCGAGGAATGACAAATCACTTCAAACTCAGCAAAAATTATTCACTCTTACAACTAACAAAACATATGAAAAGAATGTAATTAATAAAACGATAATCAAATAACACTTTGCACTTAGTAATCAACAACAAAAACTGTATCGCGGGTGGTCTGTTTGTATCTGATGAAGCATTTTCATTAACATGTTTTTTATGTATTACGTGACTCATAAAGCCAACCAAGTAATCTATATGTACATAATTTAGATACAGAGACTATTTGAGAGAAAAAAGACAATGATACAACATAATATATAAGTCAATTATAATCAGCAATAACATTAGAATATATAAATATTATACAGCACATATACGAAATTCCCATTCTAAGATAAGCGGATTAAGTATTTGTCATTATATAAGAAAATTGAAGCGAAACTATATAAAACATCGGCCAAGAGCGAGTGGGACTCGCGCGCAAAAGGTTCCGTGTATATTAAGTTTTATAACTCTGTCTATGTACATATATCTTCACGCTGTATCTAAGGTTGCCAGATAGCGAGACTAAAATATCTGGACAAGATTTGAGAAGGTCGGGAAAAATACTAATGACAAAATCCAGTTTTTATTAATTAAATTTTAAAATAATAATAAGTATCTACTTTTTTGTAGTTTTATAAGATCACATTATAAAAGCATAACATTTAAACAGCTAATATACCTACTTATTATATTATTATGATATGTGTGTTATTAATTTTTTATACTTGGAATACGATTTTACAGAATGTAACAATTTTGTCGGGGTATATTTCTTTTTTTCGGGACTCTGGACATCATACGAAATGTCTGGACAATCCAGACGAATCCCGACCATCTGGCAACCCTACTGTATCCCTTGTGGGTAGGCAGAGATTGTGCGGTCGCCTCATTAACTATCATTGCTCTTAGTTACATATTTCATCAATTTTACATTCACATCGTATACTGAAAAATATTCTTAATGAAAAATGCTTAAAATTAACACTTTTCCTTGGCACTCTGGGATGGGACTCGAACCCATGACCTTTCGCAATCCGGGGCGACTGCTCTAACCACTGAGCTACCCAGGACCTAACAGGAACTGACGAATTTTTCAAGCACGTAATCTATGATATATAAGAATATCATAGACTACTAGCTTTTCTGTCCCCCACTAATAGAGCACAGGCCTTACCTAAAGATAGAATCTAATAGGGAGAATGAACCTTAACCCACCGATTGAGCCTAGTGCGGATTGATGGGTGATAACGACTGCAGTCAGATGCAGCTAGACCGATGGCTTAACGTGCCTTTCAAAGCATACAGGTCGAGATAACACATTTTTGGTTACCCAACCTATGACCTTCCCTTGCAAATGTTGCTTGACCTCCGCATTGTAGACCGAACACGTTAGCTACTAAATGAGTCTTTGAGCTTCAGTTAAATGTAGAGCTATTAATTATTTATTTCATTTATACCCAATATATTAGAACTTTTATTAGAAATATGTCACAAAATATAGTTAACGTTTCTTACTTTTCTAATCAACCCTCCACAAGAGACTACCATATAGCAAATTTATTTATTTACATTTTTCGACAGTCTTGGGCTTACTGATTTACATAAGCATACCAAATTTCAATTCAATCGGTCCAATAGTTTAGAAGAAAATTGTCGATGACTGACAGCTAACCTAATGATCTTATAAGGGCTCTTTCTATTTTGATGCGATACCCTAAAAATACATAGATCTGTTCTAACATATTTTCAAGATTTTATTTACAGTTTAATTATGCCAAATGACCCGGTCGATAATCAAACATAGAAATTCATAGAGGTCAACAAGAAACAAATCTGTAAGCCTCTCAGGCTATAGAGCAATATTTATCTTTCTTTTATAAAAATCAATTGCTGTTCGTTGATGTCGCTATAACACAAGAACGGCTGGGCCAATTTAGCTGATTTTGATTTTGAAATGTTTAAACTGTGTAAGGCGATACGAAGTACAACGGATCATCTACTGATATAATAAAAAAAGTTAATCAGTTCAACAAATTTAAAATTTCAGCAAATTAAATATTCGCAGTTAGTCAAGTCACAAATTTATATTGAACTTTTATTAATTGTTGGAACAAAACTCTGTCTTTCTTCGAAAAAAACAATATTTTAACCAAAAATATTACAACTTAAATACACACAGAAGAATATTGTCGGTCATCTAAATATAATCGTAGGCAGAAAACCACAGCGAAATTAAGTATTTACAATTATATTGCTAAACTGTAACAGTTCCAAGTTAATCTATTAGCTTGGATCTCTACTCTAATGTCCACACTACTGGGACACAAACCTTCCTTAAAAATGGAACCGAACCAAAATGGGGAGAATGAGCCTTGGTCCACAACGCGCGGTCAATGCAGTTGCAGCCGGGACCAAAGGCCTTGCAAAGCACGGAGAAGCGCGAGATAGTAATTTTTTGGTCACTCTACGACCAGCCAATGTAAGAACTATCGAACTTCCATTTTGAGTAATGAGCGGTCATAGCATTATGGTCTTTATGAGATTGATAAAAAAAACTAATTTGAAATTATATACATTAAAATGCATCCAGCCAGTTTTCGTAGAAGGGGTGGAGTAGAGCAATTTCAATAAAACACTTCAAATCACCGATTAGTTTTTCGCACATAAATTCCTTTGGACATTCCAAATGGCTTGTGAAACGTTACGTGTGATAATTTAGATCTTTCTTACTAGGATACTGTCTATTTTAAAATAGAAATGTAATTTCAATTGCAATCATGCCTTAGCGCTTAGGTTTTTGGTATTGGGAGTGCATAGTTGCAAAATTTTTTGATACTTGTTTTACATTTAATAAGCGCGATGTTAATAGCGTTCGATTTGCGAATACAGAAGGCAGTCAATTTTTTAAAAGGCCAATAATAGGTAAAGGTTGGGTAACCAAAAATTTATCATATCGAACTCCTTGCTTTGGAAGACACGTAAAGCTAATTGTTGTATTTGCAGTCGTTAGCTGCACCGAATCCACACTGTACCTGCACATTTTCTTTTTTTTAATGGGAAGTCCTGTAGTTGGGTTTAGATGAATGAATAAAAAGTATTATGACGGGTAAATTAGTTCAAAGCAGATCGCCACATCGGTTCTTTAAAAACACAAAACTAAATGAGACAAACTTTATGAGGGGACAAGCGATTAAAAGAAGTGAAGTAAAAGTTAATCCCATGTTACCTAATGCTTTGATTAACTCCTAAAGAAAAGGGCGATTTGAATGGTAATTAATCGTTTGTATCAGTTTGTCACAACTACTTTTTAAGACATAAGGCCTAAGGTCCATATTAGAAAATAATTTGAATTATTAACGACAACATAAATATATATTCAGAGTCGTAATAATAAAAAATCATTTAAGTGTTTCCCAATAAGTAAAACGTAAAACACCCATCAAACTATTTACTGCTTTTAAATAATTTAGAATCGTGTAGATAAAAGGTGTATAAAAGAATAATAAATTTTCATATACGATTTCATTGTCATTCAAATATTTTCACTAAGGATGATTTTTATAATGTTAATTTTAAGTAAAGATACTCAAATTCTGTCTCAATAGTCTATAAACGTAACAATGGATCTATGCTTTCTACCAATTCAACTTTCAATGAAGTCAACAAATCAAAGGTGAAAGTCAACTGCGTCCGCACACACGCTACCGATACACGGTACGCAACGGATTGAACGGATTTGCCATTGTAAAAAAAGATACATCCACTAGACGCAGTGGATGTCTATTTATTATAGAAAAAAAAAAATTTAGTTTTCAATTTTTAAAGAAGTATCATTTGAAAGTTTTGAGGCTGCGAATGGCAATTACCGCCACTCGCATAGATTACCATATGAAGTTATCGTGAAGAAATGAAAACGTAGGTTAATTATCTATAATTATATTATATAAATCTGAACGCGTTCATAGCATTATTATATTTGATCAATTTTGCATACTGAAAAATAATCTTAATGAAAAATGCTTAAAAATCCACTTTGTCCTTGGTACTCTGGGATACTTGTTCCTTCCTCCCTGTCACGGACCTCAAGCTTACCTTTTTTTTATACCGAGGGGAACTGACCTTAACATGCCATCGACCTGGGCGAGAGGCCGACTGAACCCGGGCTCTCCCACTGCAAGGGACGGCGGTCCAGTGCAGTGGGCCTACCGTGCAAAACCTCCCGTACTACCCTCTCGCTTGATCCGGGTACCTGATATCTTATGATAAGTCCCAGATAATGATAAGTCCCAGATAACCTCAAGCTTACCTAACTGTTAACTATTGTTATACGTTCATCTAAGAATAAAACCAACCAGATCGTATTTCACGTTCCGTCTAACTAGTTTATTTATTTCGCATTACCTATATTTCTTGCTATAAAGTGCTATAAAGATATATACAAAGCTATGGAAAATCCGTTGCGTATTGTGCGTGCATTGCGTGCGTACATACAAAATGGACGTTCACCTTTGGAATCGTGCTTATAAAATACACAAATATATCAACATACGTGCATAAAATTTACAATTAACTGGACTTTGTAAACTAATGAAGGATGTGAGTCGTTTAATTAAAGTGATGATAGTAGATGTTTCGTATTATAGTATAATATCTGGCGCCAGCATACTCATAAAATCAAAAATCGGAGAGAATTTCCGTTAACTGAGAAAGTTCTTGGGAAACTAAAATGCACAGAAACCTAAATTTCAACTTTGTATGAAGGAAAAGGTCAGTAATAAAGACGTGATTTCTCTAAAACCCGTACGCATCGATATTAACTTTTAGCACAGAAGTTCCAACAAAGTTCCAAGTAACATTCTGCACAAAAATACACGGATGTTTTCTTTGAAATGTTCGGAGACATATATTTTAAAGCGAAATGCTTATATTCTAGAAGTTTCCAAATCGCAGTAACAAAGAAGCAAACTGTGAGTTCAGACGGGGTTGTTATTCCTCGAGTCAATAACACTATTCTCGTGGATATGGGAAAACAAAACTTTGATATATTTTCCAGGAAATACGGCGAGGGTATTACGTTCGATGGTTCTCAGGAGCATTCATTTTAATAAATGTAATATAAGATAAATATTTCAACAGAAAATTTAATTTATCTATTATACTGTAGTTTCCAAGTAGTAAATTTACCAAGTATTTATATAGTTGCGCCTTATTCGAATCCTATTAATATTATAAATGTGAAAGTTTCTTTGTTTGGATGTTTGTCGGTCAATCACGCCGAAACTAATGAACGGATTTTGATGAAATTTGGTATACAGATAGGGTATTGGCTGACTAAGATAATAGGATACTTATTATCCCACTAAATATTTCCTTAGAGACCATGCGGGCGAAGCCGCTGGCGAAAGCTAGTAAGATATAAATTTCTTTATCCTTGGTTAACTGACACAGCAAACTCTTGACTACTATTTTAGAAACTGAAATATAGCTTATCTCACTTGCTGTTGAGGTTTTTCTATTACAAAGAAAAATCTAAATATTTATCTTTATATTTGTATTAATCGCGTTAAAGTTCGAAACATTTACGATGAGATATGTTGTAACTTATTCATAGTTACCCATATTTTGGAGGTAAGTCTTTCGTAATTAGAAACTCGAGATTACAAAATATTTTTCCTTGCATTATAAAACAAATCTATCTGTCTGTCGAGATAAATTTCGGAAACGAGTTTTTGTAGCACTATTCACCAACGTATAAAACGGCGGAAAAAATTTTTGGTGTAAAATTCGATAAAATATATTTATACCAATATTATAAAAAGGTAAAATTTCTAATTTTGTTTGTTTGTAATGGGTAATCTTCGGAAATACGGTTCCGATTATGATTTTTTTTATCACCTCCGGGAAGCTTCATCACAAGTAGGTGATATCGATTATAATTTACACGGGCGAAATTGCGGGAACAGCTAGGATCAAATATAATCTTTGTTTTAGATGTCGGAGAAATCATACCGACTGGGTATTGTACTGTGGAAGTTAAATTGTATTATATAAATACTTTTTAATGAATTGATAACTGTACAACATCACATACATTGTTCAGATTCCAAGATGAATAAATAAAACCCCCGTATCATGGTTTATCTGAGACAATGAAGGTATCACAACACCCAGACTTGAGACAATATAAAAAAGTCCATTTCTACATTGACCTGACCGGGAATAAACCCGGAACCTCAGAGATGTCGACCTCAGAGATGATCCACGCGGCCACATTATAATTAAATTATAATAGAATAAAATACGAGAGAACTTTAGCTTACGTTGACATGGATGACCATCAACAGTAACCTAGCAATCTACTCAAAACTTATATCAAGTTTATTTATAATATTTTCACGCGCACTATCCATATAACTAAAGACTATGTGAACACGGAACCTGTAAAGAGTCTGACACGTCAATAAAAGAAAATACAAACGCGATGAAACAGTTTAAAAGTTGTTTCATTTTACATAAAACCTCGATGAAGTAAAGATATTCTTATATGACACTTCCTTTTAAGAGAGCAGGAGCTTATTTCCTAAGATATTTTAGCAGCACCTGCGTGGCGCTGCGCAAATTTCGTTCATATATTTAGTAAGAAACTGATTATATAAACCACGACCCATGTATCAGGGACATGTATGAAACGGCACGCGACACGGTGAACTATGTATAACTTCCGCTTGGGGCTCATTTATGCTTCGTAACGCAAAATTACCCATCAAAATCTAATTTTAAAAATTTTTTAAACATAATGCTTGGCTAAACAGCTACTCTAAATAAGTTTATTTCGATGATACAATAAAAGCTAATAAACGAAAAACCTTTTGCTTCCAAATAAGAATGGGACCTATTTCGACACCGTGATCACTAAGATCCGAAACAATGTAATTTCTTGACTTGACGAACCAGGAAGTTTTGAGATGTTGCCACATTTGGCAAGCTCGTTTCTCGGCTCAGAAAATCTTAACTTTCACTTTTATTTATTTTTTTCAAAGCTTAATCACAAATATTACGCCAGTATTAAAGTGCAAACCAAAAAGCTAAGCGTATTATAATTTCCCGAACTAACATTGAAAAAAGTCATCAGTCCCAATTTATCTACACGTAATTCAAACCCTCAAATATTTAAGTATCTCCTTAAAATTAAAAGCTGTACCAGCACCTATGTGCCATTTAAATGCTCCCTTATGAAATGCTACTCTGGAGTCTGGAACATTAGTATGTGATGAAACGTTACAGTGTCGATCATTATATCACTGAGGGGGACGAAGCGACATTAGATTGCGCAACTTGTGATATTACATAGTCAAGCTTTACTCTTGATGAAGGAAGACAACCAAACATACGATGCACAACATGAAAAAAAATAGTAAAACTTGAATCTTTGAAACGTCAGAGCAGTATTTTCCAAACTATGGATCGCGAACAAATATTGAGTGTGCCTTCACCATTGTACAAGATACGAGTTTTTTTTTTGCCCTCTTCTTCTGTAAGACAGCAAAGAGGCAGATTCTAGTACTGGAATATTTTTGTAAGATGGGCCAGAGCCGAATCAACTTGGGCAACCACTGCATTAAAGGTAAATCCTGGCTCCATATGAAGGACCTTTACATTGTCTATCTAAGTAGTCGTCAACCATATACGAAATGAAATTAAAAAAGAATTCGAAGCTCTATTTGAGTGTTCGGCAATTTATCCAGAATAAAATCTGTATCTGCAGATTGTAGCCAACCAAATGAACTATCTTGAACGGCAATTTTTCAAAATATGCTCAGCGGAGCTATGACTCCATAGCTCCACAAGGCATATGTTAGGAATTCCAAGAAAATATTAGTCAATTTCCACAAATGATTAGAGCTCAAATATATATGTAATTCATGTAATCTACTTAAATCTAGGTTTTATTTAATTTTTAGGTGCCGTGTAAATATTTCCAAAAATGTTTCGTAACTAAATATATGAGAGATATGAGAGTATTCTGTACGATGACCTAAAATTTTGTTGAGTTTAAATAAATAAAAAGTCTCTGTTATTTTAACATATTTTGTACAGATGATCTGTTTTGGGCTACTTAAATATAATATTTTTCTGTATTTTTTACATTATCGTCATGAAAAGTATATATCATAATGTAATAAAATTATTTTAAATTCAATATCTCTGTATATAAAACGGGCAGAGAAAAGTTTCATGACGATTTTCTGAAACAGATTGGGGTGGCAGTAGTGGTATCCAAACTGGGAATTCTACAACTGCGATTTTTTCACGTCTACATACGTACGTATATTTATATCTTTACATATATTATAAAGAGGAAATATTTGGTTTTTATTTGTTTGCGTTTAATAGACCCCGAAACTATTGTAATGATTTTAAAAATTCATTCACCTATGGCTACATTACACGCGGGTGACATTGTCTATAAACTACGCGGGCGAAGTCGCTTGAAGTCGATTGATTTCAAAATAAACGTATTAATTTAAATTGTGGTTTATAACATATATTTTAATAACATTATATAAATTTGGTCTATATTATAAATTTTATAATGATTCTATTCGAAATTTCGAAAATTGGACTTTAATTTCCCTCGCTTCACCTTTTATATGGTTAGCTATTTAATAAAATTATTTTCTCGTGACTCGTGACTATAGACGTGCGAAATTTGATATTAGAAATTAATCATTACCACTCGCCGTGAAAGTGAATATTACATTCAGATCATAATGTATATCAGTCCATAAAGATATCATAAAAAAATATTCGATATAACTAGAAATTGGTTTTCCCTAAATTTTATACAATAGGTAACTAGCAACCCACCCCGGCTTGCCACGGATGCGATTTACAAGACAAATTAAGCTGCTTTCTACGACAGCTGTAATTGTCTATTATCTTTATTTATATATCATATTACTTCAGTCAATTTGAATAAAACCATTGCGAATAATATAGCAAAAGCTTCTTTATTAAATAACTTCTCCATCGTTGAAACATGAAAATACAATCGCGTTTAATTCAAATAGACAAGTCGATAAAAACACTCTTAAAAGTGAAATAATATTTTTAAATTCAGTAAATAGTTTTATTTAGTTATAAGTAGCTAAAACTTCAGTATTATTCAAGAAAGTCATAAATTAAAAATGTATTTATCTATTCTATTTGTATCTATTTTAATAAAACTTTGACCTTTTTAGTTTATAGTTATAGCTTGGATTAAAATATTATAGAATGCTGTTCAACCCACAAAAGGCATATAAAAATAAAGATTCAACTTTACATAATATTCTTTAAGTTTTTATTAATAAACACTATATAAAAGTATAATATCAATTACTTTGATTTGGTAACTTATTTACCAAATCACGGACTCAATTCTTTACAACATCGTAATTCTACAATGAAAGATGTAAGACATCACTAGTGTTAACGATCTTTTATATATATCACTGTGATGAAATTAATGATATTCTCATTACATTATAATTTCACATTATTATATTAAAATATGGATTTGTTTCAAATTTTATACGACTTAAGTGTAATTGCATTAATATATAATTTGTTTTTGTTATATGATTATATTATATTTTGATATAACGAAATTTAGGAGAAACCACTCTTCGTACATTCAGTGAAAAGATTTAAGTTACTATTCGTTCTCCGTTACTAAGTTAACTTCAGTGAAGTCGGATGCGGTAAGTCGTCCGCTCTCGCTACGAACCAACGCTTTCCGTGAGATTTTCCTCAATACAACAGTGTCCCACGTATAAAGTAACAACAACAAGCTTTTTGTAAAAAAAATAAAAAACAATAAAATAAAAAAAAAATAACCAACCAAAAATTCCGGAGCAAAATAATCCAAATGAAAATTGTGCACAAAATGGAAAATACACTTCACACAAATAGAATCAGTCGGCACATAGACAAATAGCACACAAATAATAAAAATAAGCTCTGAACGTCTAAACGCACTTTTAACACAACACACAACTTTACCGTTTGCCCGCCAACTGCAACTTTTCGGGAAGTTTTTCGAATTCGATTTAAAAAAAAAAAGAAAAATATGGAAATCGCGTAGTTTCGCGGTTCCGTTTAGCGTTCGCGTCGTGAACGCGTGACGCTCCCGATCGAGTGCGAATGGTATTTCGGCTATAATGGGGAGGATGTGCGCATAGCTGCGGCTTAGATGAGACTGTGGCGTGGTACCGCGGCGGTCCAACTGTGTGGCCGAAGCCGACTTTCGCCCCGACCGGTCGCCCTACAGATCGACCGACGAGTGACGCATCCAGGAACATTTAATTCACTCTGTTTAACACTATGAATAATTTTTCTCGGGATCACTCCTAATGTTTGTCACATTTTCATCAATCTTGTAAAACAGAAATAATTAGAATGGCATGATATCCGAATAGTTGGGAATATTCGTAAATAAGTTAGGGGTTGCAACGCAGCGAAATACATTGACATTTTTTGTTGTAGTATGCCTATTGTGGTCCCGTGTTACATTGTTATTGCAAATAATCAAATATTCGGATAGGAAGTGCGTTGTCATTATAAAGAATTAGGCTTATTCAAATGTAAATTTCGGCAGGTAAAGGTTTGGGGGAAGCATAATAAATTTTGTTGCTAAAAATTTGTATTAGAATTCTTGGATTCACTTAATGATAATGATATAAAAGTAAAAGGATTTTCTCCATTATCAGAAATGAAAAGACAAAGCGAAACAATTAAAACATTTCATAGAGGTCACCAATTATTTTCAATAAATGCTTATTGAATTATTACAAACATTATTTCTTTGAACAATGCAATATTCACATAGTATTAATATGTATGATTGTAAAATTATTCCTTATTTATAAAGAAACAACATAAATTTGGAACAGTTTAGTTAAAATTGTTGACTAATATAAACCGCAAACCATAATACAGTTTCCCCAACTAATGAAATGTTGTGAATTATAATTCACAAATGAGTGAATTATAATTTTCTATTCATAATTTAGCTATCAATATTTGTTTTAGTTCTATATTTAGACCGATATAAAGCTAGCTGATATGTATTGCGGATTATAAAATGACGCGTAAACCCAAAATCGCCAACTTTAAAATTTGTCTATTATTATATAGAGGAAAGAATGTTTGTTTATTTTTTTGCATGGAATAAACTCTAAAATTACTGGACCGATTTTTGAAATTCATCTACCAGGGAAGCAGGCGCAGTCACTGAAAACAGCTTTTAAATTTAATTCGCAATTTTTCACCTCTTATTATAATTATACCTCTTAAAAGGGAAAATTGATAAGTTCAAATATAAAGTCTTAATTATTTTTTTTTAATTTTGCCCCTAAAATAACAACACTTTTTGTCCCATAAAAATGTTCGTTCCCTAGAGAATACAATATAACGTTAAAACAGAGTAAATAGCAGGCATACATTATTTACAGATGTAAATAAAAATAAGCTGATACCAGGACATCAGAAGCGTTCAAAAGTTATATGACCCAGTTACAGCCAATGGACGATAACGGAGGACCGCCAGGAAACGTCAGGACTCCGCGACGGGACTCCGCCCGTCCAGTCCACTGTTTACAACTGTTGGACTGCAGTTGCCAGCGATTAGTTTCTTGTTTGTATGTAGGTGCAATTTCGATAGTGGATTCCATTTATTGAGAACGTTGTGAATAAACAAGTAAACTTTCCTAGGTATATTAGGAATTTATCCATTCTAGATCAACAAAAAAGAACTAAACGAATACAAAAATGATATTCTTAAATATTTATGAAAAAATTCTACTGTAATCGAGAGGGTGCTAGTGCAGTATTTAGAGTCTGGTCAACGACTGCAGACGTTAAGCAATAGGCCGGTGATAGGATGGGTGACCAAAAACATAATTATGTCAAGTTCTCCCTTGCTTAGTAGTGGACGTTAATTCGTATTTCGTACGAAGCTTGCGTGGTGGATTAATTTTCCTAGTGTGATTACGTTTCAATTTTTATATCTACTTTTGGGTTCATATTTCTAAATATACTTATATCATAAGCGATATACTTGACAACACATTTAACTATCATTGTCGTCTGTTTTAACGTAACCGACATTTGTATAAGAATTTGAACTACTAATTCAAAACTTAACATTTACATCAATTTTCATTCAGTAAATCAGTACAATTTACTAAAATAATGACGACTATACTTTAATTATATTAAAAAACCTTCTCATGTAAAATACACAAAATGTCGGTTACGATGTTCTTTCTGAAAAGGGTCGATATGATCACCAAAACTAATCTATTAAAAGGACACCGTCGCACACAGCTTTAATATTATGTTCAATAAAGTAATCATCATCAGCCTTTTTACATCCCCGCTGCAGTGGCTCAGGTCTTCCTTATGGATGGTTGAAGAGGATGGGCCATGACCCTCTACGCTGACCCAATGCGTATTGAAGGGTATTAATAACTTCAAATGCAGCTGGGATCAACGGCTTGACGTGCCTTCCGCAGCACGGAGATAATATTTTTTGTCACCCATCCCATAACCAATCCTTGTGAAAGTTGCTTAGCAACAGCGATTGCGTGCCACGTTGCTTATCCACTACGCCATTGAGAGAAATAAAACCTACTTATTTTGTTGAATCTCTAATGCTGTGTCAACGCTGTGTTCTAAACTGTATTTTTGTCCCCAACAGAAAAAAATATGAGATGCTTCATTAAAAAATCACACAGTATCCAAACAAAGTTTTTAAAACATACATTAGGAAGCAGACACATATCGTACACGGTAAATGTAAATATTTGAGAAAAGATACTTTGCGTTTTTTCCATTGGCTAAATCAACAATGTTGTGACAAAAATGTCATATCAATAATAGTAATCAACTAGGAGTCTAGATTCATTTTTATTCTACGTACATTTAAATGATTTATATTTGTCGTAAAGACCTATTTATTTATCATGCGCAAAAATATGTTACCCTAACATATCAATGTGTTAAGTTGCATCTGAAGTCATTTCAACATTCCACACTGGGCCCAAATGAATCGCTATGACTCATTCTGACTTACACATTTTATATTATAGGTCAAAACAGACCTTATACAAAATAATTAGTGTACGACTTCGTCCGCGTATACTTCCTTTCAATGACGAACTTACAAACAAACTTTCGTCCCCTATTTCTACCTCTTCACGTCAAAATGTAACCTATGTCCTTTGCCAAGCCATTGCTATGCCCTTTGCTTATACATTTATAATATTACCAATTTATCAAAAACTTTTTTATATAATTATTACATTTATTGTTTAGTTAATTTAGAATTGAGACGTGTGAAAACAAAAATATGTTTAATACAAACAAACAATTCTACACACTTTATCATAAGAAAACAGGTCTCTTAAAAGTGACGCACATTTTAAGTCATAAAATCAAATACATAAAAGATGAATCCATGAATGAAATTGTATTGCAATTGTCTGCCCTTTCGATGTGAGACTGTCTACGATGTACAATTGTTTATGCTGTGTTAGTTTTAAGACCATTGTTTAGTGTGACTACTTTGGAACAACTAAACTTTTCCACAATTGTCAGAAGATGTGCCAAGTGTATGATTGTTTGAATATGAATCAGGAATAAGTGAGATTTCAACAGGCAAATACTACGTTTGAAATAGTTATACTGAAAGAAAAGGCAGAAGCGGTAAATCTTAAACATCGTCACCCGCCTTTCTGTTTGTTCGAAATTTCAGATAACCTTGAAACGTAATCGATAATTTTATAGAACTCATATCTGTAAAAAATTATCTGTGCATCATAGGTAATGTCAGATCATTCTGTGCATCAGAAAATAATCAAAAAATAATGAGCATAGGTGGCCTATTTAAAAGCCGTCATGGTACAAAATGATAACAAGCGAGAATATAAACTGAACTGAATTCTATAAACACTATTTATTATAAGAATATTAGCTCATTTGCAGCTTATATTAAACTAATCACAGTTAAATATACAAATAGATAAAACTATGAACTAAACAAAAATGTTAATAAATAGAAACCATGTTCAAGCAAAGCATACATTCATAAGAAAACCGCAAAAGAAAATCAAGCCGACCGGTTTGATAATGAAGTTTATCTGTTACATCTGATCGGACATCTCACTCGTCGCGGTAGCTGCAATAAACAGAAATCTGATACTCCACTGGTGGATACCACTTAAACCAACAGATCTCGCTGATAACAGCCATCGTACGCTATATTATTTACGGCCTATACTTGTGCGCCAAAATCGAACGCTTTTTATAGCAATAGGTAATACAGTATGAGCTGAAAATAGTTTTATGAGCTAACAACACTTTCAATTAACTGGCTCTTTACAAATAATTGTTTCACTAGTTTAAAAAAGGAATCTTGGCCTACAGTAGTGCGCTCAAATCTAAAGCTTTGACCTCACTACATTTTTAATTGAGTGGTTCATTATAAAAATGGCTTCCACTATATTTTGAAAATTGGATTTCGCCAATATCGAATTCGAAGCTGTTAGTGATCTGCAACGCAAACCTTGTTGGCAATTTACTTTCAAAAATTCTCAGTACTAAAAATAAATATGTATTTACAAATTTAGAATGTAATAAAAATTTCAGTTCAGGACAAAATATACGGTTGGGTTGCTGGTTTTCTACACAAAATGTCTTGGTAGATTGGCCTCGAACTTCTGCAATTGCAATAGGTAGTATGAACTGAAAATATTTTTAACGATCTAACGACATTTTTAATTAAGTGGTCTATTATAAAAAAAAATTACAACTATATTTTGAAAATGGAAACATTAATCTAGATTTGTTCGCCAAAATCTAACGTTTTTAGGGACCTTTAGGCACTAAAGACCTATCTAGCACATTATAGATGTTTTCCAATAATTGAAAAAGGGAAGGTTAAATAATGTAACACTTTTGTTGACAGGCTCATCGAGCTTTTATAATTACTTATTTTTTTATTTACTTTTTTAATTTGTTAATTTTCATATAAATATACACGGTTAATTTTAAGTACATCTAAAATTTGAAGAGGATCAGAACACTTAATACATTATATCTGTGCAGATAGATTTTAAAAAGTTCATCGTCAATCTGAAATCGTCTCTGGAAACACATAAATATTAGTAAATTCGCAAATGAATTAGACAGGAAGCCGCGAAGTTCATTCTTTCCATGATTTACTAAACAAAACAGTAGATTAACTAATTCATAATGCTCAATGCAAACTTTAAAGTTTAAACAAATGAAGTCAAATTTTGGAACATAAACAATCATTAATAATATGATAAATATTCTTATTTTTTAACTTTTGTACTGTACATATTTGTTAAGTGTTAGCAAAAGAAATTATTATTATTTTTTTAGATATATGTACATAAAAATCTATGTTGTCTCTTGTGCACTTTATCTTGTATTCATATTATTTATTATTTTATCTATCGAAATATAGTCTGTATATACCTAAACGCTTGCATCTATCAGCTACTGTTACGTTCCCAAATCTTCACAATATTTGTTTCTGTTGGTATAAATAAATTGATCAAGTGCCACTCATTGATTGTCATAAGTTGTTAAATATTTATTTATTCATGGTAGAGGACCAACTTAGTAGTTTATTCATGAACCAACATAACATTCCGAATTGAAATAATTATATATTTTAAATAATAAGATCAGGATAATAATATGAAAACCTCGTTTTTAAAATGACAATGGATTAACAATAAAACGCTTACTACGCTAATAAAATTGCATCTTAATCAAAGAGTTTTATGTATGTACCTATATTCAAAATTCAAAATATGCGGCGTCAAAAAAAAAACATTTGCGGATTAGGAATACGAATGACAGCTGCGATGCGAAACGGAGCGATATTAATTTATTCATTCACCCTTCACGCCCTAAATGCGTTGTCTCGTGGCGAAAGGGTCGCCGCGTGCGCAGACCATCGATCACGCCGGCGCCGATGCAAAGCTAATCGATTTATTTGTGATATTATTACGATTTGTTCGTCCTTCGTATCGACGTTCGTTTACGGTTATTTCGCGCGCATAATTGAATACTTCCTATTTTTCGATTTTTAATTTCCGTCTTTTGATTTGTAAATGAAATCCATACCAATATTATAAATGCGAAAATAACTGTGTGTCTGTTACATTTTAACGCCGAAACTGCTGAACCAATTTTTATGATATTTAGTACACAGATAGAGTGGACCTTGGGAAAACACATAGATATAGTTTTAAAACATTCCAAACTAGCATCAAGGAGCTGAATGACATCACCAAATCATAAGTAATTTTAATCTATCAAATTTCGTAAATCTCATTTTTTATTATCAGTATTAAAGAGTTCACAAAACATTAATTCTTCGCAGGCGTCTTATTGCATCGCTACACTAGACATTCATAATAAGTAAAAAAGAAACAAGCTTTAACTCAACTTGTTAACAAGCTTTAAACGGCATATACATTTTCCGGTACACGGAGACCTGTTGACATATCATTTAAAAAACCCTTTTATTATACCCCCGCTGTTCAAATGAAAATTCTATATTAACTGGATTTTTAATTAATTCTTATTTAGTACATGACAATGTATAAGCCTGTACACTGCCAATTATATATCTGCACTATATATCAACGATTGTGTTATTGCTATTTACATAATATGATACTGTAAAGTATCAGTTACATACTCATTTAATTTCATATCAGTGGATAGTGGACACATCACTATGACTTGCATCGATAATATTTTATCGATTTAATAGGTCACACGGTATTGCATCAACAATATCATATTAGTTTCATCGATAAAGAAAAATGAATACAAGTGGATGTTATTATAATAATTTTATACGCTTTAACCGTTAACATGTATAATATCTTGAGTTTACTGAGTTTGAATATAGTAAATACAATATTTTTAATCTCATGGGAATGCTGCCAATAATTTTAATTGTAAACAGTTAAATTATAAGTTCTTACAAATCCAAAATCTTTGAGCTTTTATAGATCAAATCTATAAATAGTGTAGCCATTCGACTAAATCATTATTTTTGACTACATTTATATATATATATATATATATATATATATATATATATATATATATATATATCTATAAGAGGACATATATATATATATATATATATATATATGATACAATATTATTACTGCACATGAAATAAAATTCAAGCTCATAAAATGATGGGTTGACTTCCTAAACACGCTAAAACTTTTCTATATGAAAACGGAGTCAGGACTTTCATAAGGTACTTATTTGCATTTTTTTATATTCACCAATGAAATTGCATTAAAACTCACTAATTATTTTCTAAATAAAAAACAAAAATTTGTATTTTTTACAATCTTTTTTCAATAATAAAATATATGTATATATACATATAAATATGAATAACTTTTCAACAGTTTGATATTCTATAATAAACGACTTAGCAGGTTTTGAAAATAGACCACTTAATTTTTTTACTTTATTTGAATTAAAAAGTGCATTGCAGTGGCGTAAACCAATTGAAGTTATTATTTTGTACATAACTTTGTCGATTCTTATTTATACCCTTCCAGTTCAGATATTGATTTTAGTTTATTTTCATTAACATAATATTTTAATTTGCCTTGATTTGTATAATTTATTTGATTACTTATTCTTAGTATTGCATAAGCGATTGGATATATTGTTGTAGTCAAATTATACAATAACAACTGCAAATGAAACATTTACACAGTATGTTAATAAAATATATTTTATTCATTAGTTATTTGTTCAGACATTATTATTCGGGCCGAATCAGGAAAAGGACCCAGATAAGACTAACCCCCATTTCGCGCCTTTTCAAGCACTCAGGTGGTGCCGAAACGAAGGGTGCAGTAGGAAGTGATACTGGTTTTATTTCCTACACATTATCGATTCATGCCACCGCAAGGGGAACGAGGGGCACTACTATGAGCTTTTAATGTCATGCAATCGCAATAGTAAATACGGGATGGTGCCATACGGGTATAACGACGTCTCATTCTAATGACAGTCTTTGCATCGTATTATAGACATCATAATGAGACCCCTTGACTGTTGATTGACACTTACTGAATTGTGTTGATTATAGTTTGTATGAAAACAGTTTACTTTGTGACTCTCATCATAAACATTTATATTTATACGCAAAAGTACAATTTTGATTACTTTAATTAATGCAGGTGTGAAATGCTGCCTTATTGTTTGTTAGTGGTTAGAGCCATTCATAATGCCATACTTGAAAAATAATTTCATTCTGCTCTGACCTACAGAAAACTGAAGAGCCTTCGCCCGGATTGCAGAAGATAGTGGCGTTGAGTCCCATCTTAGTGTACCTGGGGCTGCTTTTTTAAACATTTTTCATTAAGAATATTACATATTGAATTAATAAATATTGACTTATCAATTACAATAATAAGTTAATTGATATTTTCGTTGCTTCAAGTTTTTAAAACAAAAATGAAATTACTTTGAAATAGGGTAAAATAATAAATACAACTTGGTATAGCAAATCTATGATAAATAAGTATTGTGTTTAATAGTTTTTTTAACGATTTCAAAAAGGAGGTTATGTTTATTTGTGTGAAGGTTGTATGCTTATCTGCTCTTAATTTAAATCCAAATCTTATGACTGAGTATGAAAGTAACACTGAAAAAAATAAAGGAAAAGACATGCGAAATTTTATATGTATATGTGACAACAATCAGTTTCTTTAAATCGTCTTCGATAATTGCAAAAAGTAATGGAAAGGAACGGCATACATTTTCTTATTTCTGATTTTGAGTCTGTTTTTTTTTTAGTTTAGGGAGTAGCTACATCCTCAACCCCTGTTCTATGGTAATTCATGTTAATGCCAATTAAAATGTGAACAATACCAATAGCAGGAGCGTTACGGCTTCATCGTATAACCGGTTTGGCACAAGCTTATCCGTTTTATGTCTCTATCCCACAGAAATGGGGCCATGCAAGAATTGCACAATAATGCTATTTAATTAAACTTTCTAACAACCCCTTCTATAAACTTTTGTTAAGTGTTAATCATCAATACCTTCTGAATTGTTTGCTAAGGGCGGCATTTTTTTAAATTAATATATCTAAAAAATTTAAAACCAAATTTTGCTGTCATTAACTAAAACATTTTGCTTTTAATAATATACACATACATAAACGCAACTAAATAAATGAGTGACAACTGAAATAAAGGGAAATTTCAAAATTTTATTTTATATACCATAATTATTGTTTTATATTTTTCCTTTATTTAGAAATACATGAATTGTTTCTGTGTTTTCAAATATCGTGAAGTTACGTCGACAGGTCGTGGAGTGAAAATATTATTAAATCTTTTGCATATATCATATTTAATCTAAGATCTCCAATGCAAGCCAATTCCTAGCGCGAGCGGCCAAATTGGTTAAAAGTTAGCGCAAAACGTTTGCAATCCTCTTTATCGCAAACGAGTGATCTCAATCCTCTTAAGAACAATGTTGTAACTGACCTATTTGTCGATAAGTCTATAAAAACTATCCTTGTTTAAAATAGTAGCAATGATATAATATAAACTTTTCTTTTTAAATGTTGATATCAAATAAAACGATGGTATTGAAATACGATCCTATCGATAATATTGTCTGTTATCAAAACATCACTGTTTCACTGTAATTACAGAAACGTAAAATTACTTTATTTAGTGGAATTAAATTAAAGATTGAATAATAAAATCACAAAACTTCGTCTTAATTTAAACAATGAGCTTTATAAATCCACCATAATTTAATTTACATAACACAATTATAAAAACAAACTCATGAGGGAATAATGTACTCCTAAGTAAGAACGAAAGTTTAGATTAATGTTCCGTACTTATTTTGATAAAAAAGGGTAACTTCCTATATGAAACTAACATTTTATAATTATAAATTTTCAAATTCGTTATTCATCATCAGCCCTTATACGTCTCCACTGCAGGGGCTCAAGCCTTCCTTATGGATGTTTAAGGAGGATGGGCCATGACCCTCCACGCTGGCCCAATGCGGATTGGAGGGTATTAACGACTGCAAATACAGCCAGGACCAACGGCTTAACGTGCCTTCCGAAGCACGAAGTAGCTCGAGGTAATAATTTTTTGGTCACCCATCCCGTGACCGACCCTTGCGAAAGTTGCTTAACGACTACGATCACGGGCCGCGGCGCTAATCCACTACGCCACCGAGCTAATTCGTTATTAGCGGTATAAAATTATAATCGATTGAGTATGTATGATACTTATGTATGTATATTTATGTCATTTACACTTAAGACACCATAGACAACCTAATTTAGATTTAATCCTAATCTCTTGAAGAAGATAGTTGATACTAATGTGTGAAGTAATGGTGATGATGATATAGGGATCTCTTTTGTTTAGTGTTTTATTCCTAATACACTTTCGCATAGCCAATTTGCTTTAATTGGTTTCGGCATAACACTTTGAAATTATTTTTGGCATAAAGTTTATGTTGACATAATTTTCTTTTATCTCTCTCACTCTCTCTCTCGCTATATCACTACTATACTTGCATAGAGGTTACACATCAGTATAATTACAATTATGCTGAAAAATATATATACCGTGGAAATATCCATACAAAAAATTTCTGTCCTAAAATTTATGCCTTATCGCCATCCAAGTGCTTTACAAAAGCTGTGACGCCGTTGGTATTTTGTAGCGCGGATTCCTAAATAAACAGTTATAATTTGACTACTCTTTATTTTCATATTCGACTAAATCAAATTACTAATAGACCATCGGATGCACATAAATTCCATCTTGAACGCAATAAAACGTTCGAAATGGTGTATTAGCAGGCGGGCAATAAATTACATATTTATGGTATATCGGAGAGATATACTCAATGAACGGAAAATTTTATAACAATAGTTTTATGTAAATATATATCCAAACAATAGTTACTTTATATCTATGCACATACGAAATAAAAAGCATAAGAATTATTACAGTATTGGATTGTGTAAAGTATCATTTTCAATATGCTGCAGTCATCTCAAAGTTTCTGACGTTTGGTTAAACGCCACACAAAACTGAAGTTAGGGGAAATATTATTGGGTTGGCACAAAAGTAATGAGACACACTAGAAAAATCTATAACATTTCCCTTTAAAATAAATTTTTTCGATAATATTCTAGAATGTTGTAGAACATTCTAGGTACTTCTGGTGTAGGGTATATAAAGCCGCGCTCGCGATTTGTTTAGTCAGTTTGAAGAGAAATGGACGAGCGACAAGTTCGAACACTATACTTATACGAGTACTTGTTAGGCCACAGTGCGCGGGCTGCGGCTGACAATATCAACAATGCATTAGGCGCTGGAAGTACAAGCCATGCGACGGTGTCCCGATGGTTTGACCGTTTTAAATCAGGAGACAGGAGCCTTGAAAGTCAGCCACGCTCAGGGCGACCACCCGCAGTGAATGATGACGATTTGCGCCGCGAACTGCAGTTGAATCCGGATGCTACCACTCGTGAATTAGCGGAAGCACTTAAATGCAGTCACCACGCCGTGGAACACCATCTGCATGAGCTTGGTTATCGAAAAGTTTTGGCTCGGTGGGTACCGCACATCCTTACAGACGCCAGTCGTGCAGTCCGTGTCGCTATCTGTCAGTCACTTTTGCTGCGACCCCGACGTAAAGAGTTTTTGTCAGATCTGGTTACTGGAGATGAATCATGGATTTATTACGAGAACGATACACGTCGTGCTTTTTGGCTGCCTCGAGAAGAAACGCCACCAACTCAACCGAAGCCGAGTCAAAAGAACCGCCGAAAAATTCTGCTTTGCTGTTTCTGGGATGCGCAAGGCATACTGTTTTATGAGCTATTACACAATGAAACTATAAACGCTGACAAATATTCAACCCAGCTTACCAAATTATCTGCCGCTATCAAGAAAAAACGACGAAGACGAGTCAATGTAGTTTTACTGCACGATAACGCTCGACCTCACGTCGCATCTGTGGTTCGCCGGCAGTTGGAGAACTTAGGCTGGGAGACGATACCCCACCCACCTTATTCCCCAGACCTCGCCCCATCAGACTATCATTTGTTTAGAGCCCTGAAACAGCATTTGCGGGGTAAACAATTTAATGATTTCTCTGACGTAGAGGCGGAGTTGAACAACTTTTTCGAGGCACAGCCATCAGAGTTCTGGGCAAAAGGCATCCAAACTTTGCCGGATCGTTGGCAAGAAGTCTTAGATACTAATGGTAATTACATCATTGACTAAACTTTTTTTATTGTAATAATAATAAAAAAGTAAAAACTTAAACCAAGTGTCTCATTACTTTTGTGCCAACCCGATATAAACAAAAACGAAATAATAAATTGGGCTGATTATTCTATAAAAATATACGTGTTATCTACAGAACCACCGATAGATTTTTCTTATTTGGTTCCATCTATTGGGCAGGTTTATGCTCCAGCAGTAAGCGAATGGTCATGATATAAAGGTGAATGCTCAGTGGCAGAATTTTAATAAGGTAAACTTAAGCCTCCAATATAGCAGGCTAGTGTGACATAATAGTTTCGGACCACGTGTACGAAGTAGCGGGTTACAGCTAGTAATCTTTATATGATGAAATAACTATTATAATTGTATCCTTATATTTTTTTCAATCAGTCAATTAAAATATTTCATTGTATATTGAATTGAGGTTATCAACAGCAGGTTTACCATCAAATCGTCGAGAATAGTTTTTTATTCATTATGCTACGACATGATATCATCGCCAGCCTATTAATATCCTTACTATTAGTGTATATAGGCCTTTCTATGGAAGGAATCAGAGTCGATGAAGTGTTAAGGCGAGTTTTCCTCAGTTGAAAAAATAGGGTTTTAACGATTGCAGTTGCAGCCGCTACAAGACGTAACTTCAAGCTTAGAGGATTCATTCTATGAGACGGCCCTTGCGAAATTTACTTAACTACTGCGCTATCGAATTCCTCTGTCAGTCAGGTATTTCACGAAAATCCAAACAAGAATGTCTACTCACTTTTTTTCACAATATTCTATTTCGTTTGGTTTTTTGCGTCAAAGTTAATATATTCATATTATAATTGATTTTAGTGTATACAGCTCGATGGCGCTGTGAATGGCGCGCCCGGTCTGCAATATACCTAGTTGTTAAGCGCCTTTCGCACCGGCCTTAGGATAGATGACTAAAAATTAATTATATCGACCTTAAAATCAAAAAATAAAATCATAATCAAAATTTATTTATTCAGTTTAGGCACACTTGTGAAAGTCGAAAACTACGCAATCGGTTCGCAAAACTACGGCGGGAGACCTTGTACTGAGAAGAACCGGCAAGAAACTCAGCAAGGGCTGTTTCTTTCTCCCTGTTTTATTTCACACAGAGAAGTCTTATTGAAAATTGACTTCATTAGAATATGAAGTCACTTTCCATTACAATATTTGGAAAGTGACTTCATATTCTAATGAATAATCTTATGCTTCGAAAGGCACGTTAAGCCGTCGGTGTTAACTGCATCTGCAGTCGTTAATACACATCAATCCGCATTCTCCCTAATCCATTTGATTCGATTACATCCATAGAGAAAGCCTGAACCAGCAGTGGGCACTTTAATTAGGCTGGTGATTAAGTCTATACTGAATCCGACAAATACAGTACATCTAGCTAATAAATTCAACAAAAACCCATCAAGTTCAAGAGTTTTATAAAAAATACCTACATGCTTTTTTATTTCACAAAAATAATTAATGTCACCCTAAGTCTACAAGACCCTAATCACAATTTCTCAAACAATTTATAGGGAATTCATTTTTCTAAACACGCACTACTATCTTATGATATTTATGACGTTACGACGCACGCGCATCCATTTAGAATTATCACCAAATATAACACTTACGACACTATCACCATATATAAATGTTTCGTAATGCCCGCCGAACAGAGATCGTGCTTTCGTACCAATAAAACAATATAAAAAAGGCCAAGTGTGAGTCGAACTCGCGCACGTAGGGTCCCGTACCGGAAACGAACAAAATAAATCACGTTTATTGTATTATATGTCATTTTCCGATAGTTTCCTTTTCCAATATTTGAGTTTAAAAGCGAATTCAAATAAAATGTTAGTTGGGAGGTATTATACTTCGTCGTCAATATTTATTTTATTCTAGTTTTTAGTATTTGATGTTGAAGCGGCAACAGAAATAAATCATCTGTTAAAATTTCAACTATCTAACTTTCACGGTTCATGTGCTATAACATGGTGACAGACAGACACACTGCGAAGTCTTAGTAATAGGCTTCCCGTTTTACCCTTTAGGTACGGTACCCTAAAAACATATTGATAATAATTTATTCAGTACGTTAGTTGTGAACGTGGAGATTCTATATCAAATCCAACGTTAATGCTATTAGTAAATCACACGATAAAATCTAATAATAATGTTAAAAGATAATATAATAGAAGTGAGGCAACGTATCATGGAAGCCATAAAAAATCGATGAGAAATGAAAATGATATATTACTAATAATTTTTCGTTTCACCACTATATATTTAGTTTTCCGCAAGTTTCCAATAAAAACTGCATAGATTAACAACACCAGGTTATACAGAAATGACAAATTTTTCCACTCGAAAATAATTTTGTCTTGGCGCGTCATTGTATTTCTTTTAATTATATTCACACATGAGTTGTCACAATGATACGCATGTATTTTAAAATTTAGTCGAAGGTATTTATTTTTAAGATCTAAATTATCCATTAAACCCTAATTTAATGTCATTTCGAAACTTAGTCATAAATTCTCGCGCTGTAAGAACCTGAAAATCAGTAGACACAGTTTCACGTAGTCTCATGAAAGCCATCATCCATTAAGTAATGGTAGCGAACAATATACTCGCGTCGCGGTCTCGTACAATCAACTGAAAATGTAGAGGAAGACGAGATACAGGTAAGGCCGGCTGTTCTCTAAAACTCACTATACCATAAACCAATGCCATACACGTCAGTTAGTCAGTCAGTTCGTTTTCCCCACCACTCTCTTACTATGTATGCACGAGTAAACAGAAACTGATGGATTAGCGCGATCATCTTTGTATGTCATTCCTACTCTAGTGTAACAGCTCTATGGTTCAATACTTTATCTCGTCTGTCACACAAGTGATACCGTAAGTCACTAGATGCTTCACAGCATTTTTCTCGAAGGACACTGCAGGGCTGCGTGATTTTTATCATTATTTTGAACAACAAACGTTATATTTCAGCTAATTTACACATAGCCAGAATGAGTTGTGTATTCCATGAAATATATCCTTTAAATTAAAACTTTATTCGTATAATTAATAAATATTAGACAACATCATACACATTTCTCAGATTTCAATATGAGTAGAAACAACAAAGCTAACAGAGACCCGAGACAATATAGAAAAGTCAATTTTCTACATTGACCCGACCAGGAATCGAGGCCGGGTCCTCAGAGATGGCGACGAAGCCTTGAAACCGGAGTTAAACCTTCAGTTAGAATAGTGCCAATTCTTAAACTAAATTAAAAAAGAACACTGAAATTTATATAGATATTAATAAGTTTATTTCTATATAATTGTAGTCACCTTGGCATAAGAGTATATCATAAGTATTAATATACCATAATAAATTTATATTTAATAAAATCATGTATACCAAATATCATACCGATACCGTAATAACTTTTAAATTTCTAAAATCTAATTATTATTTGTGTTGAAAGTGCATTTGATGAACTTAAGTTTTAATTTTTTACATGAAAAATTATTACAGAAACTTTATTATCCTAAGAAAAATAAACTTATATCATCATTTGAATTTTTAATTTTGATGCCAAAATAAAATCAATTTCGAACATAGCCAAATATCTTTATAAACTATAAATTTTATTATCACAATAAATTTGCTACCGGCTCCTCTAGCTGAAGGGTAAATAGCACATTGAAATATAATAAAACGTGTTATTACTACTTTTTTACTGTAATAAAAATGCAAAAAATATGTAGGCGGGCATTATCCGCAGATTACAGAGACTTACAGAGATCATTATCAATGGAACATCCATATAAATACTTAATTTGCTTAAATTTTTAAATAGATTCACTAATTCTATGATCTTGTCGGGTATTTATGGCGTCAAAATGTGCTTTCTATAGATTCCAATGATAAATACATTGACCATTCGAATTCTAGGTCGTATTATATTTTGTGTAGGATTCTGTTTTGGGCAATTCACCTACTTAATGATTTTTATCGATGTCTTAACGATCACTAAGATTTCAAATCGTATCAAGATTATGAAAAGATCATAATCTATTATGACTGATCCGGCAAACGTTGTTTTGCTATATACATTTGGGGTGGACCATCCTTATCACTTAGTGTATAAAAACAGGAACAATCTATTCTTAACTTACTGAATAGCATATATAATTTCATTAAAATCAGTAAAGCTTTTTCGAAAGAGTATGATAACTAAAACTGTAACACGATAATTTTATTAAATTATATATTAAAGTTTGTGACAGAACCAGGCATTGCTATTCTGTAAAAAATCGCCCATGTGCAAGTTGAGTTCGCGCATGAAGGGTTCCGTGCTGAAAACGAGCAAATGTTCATGTTTTTTGCATAGTCCTTAGAGAGATATTTATTTTATTCTGTATTTGTTATTATAGCGGCAGAAGAAATACATTATCTGTGAAAATTTCAACTGTCTAACTATAACGGTTCATGAGTTACAGCCTGGTGACAGAGGGACAGACAGCGAAGTCTGAGTTCCCATTTTACTGTTTGGGTACGGAACCCTAATAAAAATAGCCTCAAACAGGTATTATAACATAAAGGTTCAATCAAATAAAACCTAAATCAAAAGGTAATAAATGCTAAAAAGAAACTGAATGTGTCTCTTCCAATATTTTTGAAATTTTGTGATTTAACCGAGTTACGTATTTGTAATTTTGGAACATTGTTTCACTCAGCGCTCATTTTATGTTCATTTGCATTTGTTTATTGTTTCAATGTAATGTTGTCATCTATACTCCATTCATTATAGCATTAGACAGAAGTTAAATAAGGTTCTTTTTATGGTATACTTTGTGACTAATTATCAATAATCATGTTACTTCTTAAGACTGACGGCTAATTTGCTACATATCCACTTAAATACCAGCTGCTATACTTAACTGTTGTCATTTAAGCTATCTATTAAACAAATTTATGAGTATATGACTAACTTTAAATGATTTAATAACTATTACAATAAAAAGTGTCCATCGTAAAGAACCTAAAGAAGCAGGGTTGGATTAGTTTCGGCACGATTCTCATGTCACTATAACTCTACAAAATTTAAAACGTTGCCTAACCCCTTCAAACGTTTTCGGCAGTACAGCTTTTTAACTTTGTCAGACTATTATTTATTCATAATTGTTAAAATCGTAATCTGGGATTGTCATCATTGTGAATGCTACTGCCTTTCTTGTTGTTTTGCCGTTTTCCGTGATTAAGTTGTTATTTTTTTATTTTTGTTGTTAAGTTTTGTTAAATATGGACGATGCCGTTGCAGGCCCGAGTGGCCTACAAAAATTACGCTCTAAGCCCCCATACCTACCCTCAACCTTTGACATTTCAGGAAGTTTTTCCAATGTCTTCATCAATAGTCTAACTAATTACACTTACAATTAGAATTTATCAAAACAACAGACAGATAGTTTCAGTTTTAGTTCCATGTTGGCTTGGGAGTAAAAGATGAATTTATAAAATGCTGGCCTCATCTCAACCCCGAGGTATCGTAAAAAATGGAAAATTGCCCAGCTCTTTCAGACTACCTAACGTTCAAAGTTTCAACAAAACTAATATATATTTTTTTTAAATTATCTTGAAAATAAAATGTTCTGCACTGCTGCTTCTATGACCCTCTTTTTTCTAATGTTATAATGAATGGAGTATAAGTGAAAATGTGTCTTTTTTGTGAATAAAATTATTTAAGCCTATATTTAGATTGAATATTTGTTGTTATAAACATCAGAACGAGATCTAAAAATGGGATTGCTACAACGTACGTTGTTTTTATTGAAAAATATAATATCAGGAACTCAACAAAAACAAGGGTACGTGACAGCAGTCCCGTTTTTAGTAATAAGGTTGATGAATGAAGTTGGTTAACTACATGACGAAATTAAGTTAAAAATCATATACCTCAGATTACTAATAGCTAAAAATAACTGGTTTTACGCTGATGCGCCGGCGCACCGAGTCATCGCTCCCTGAAGTGTTGACTTTCGATTGTTTATTCGCCTCTACAAAGTCACATAACAGTTGCACAGACAAACTACATACAAAAATCATTACACATTGGAGTTGAAAATGTTTTCTTCGGAAATTTTATGATTTTATACCCTTGACACGATGTATTTTTGATTATATTTTATTATTGTTACCTTCCAAGGTATAAATTTTTATTGTATTTATTTTGACGCCTTATAGGACACGAGCAATTTATTGTTGCCTCAAGGTTTCACAACACAAAATTCACATTAATTAATATGGCAGTTAAATCTCTCGGTAATAACTTTATGAGTCTGTGAATTATTTATTTGCCGATAATTTAAGCTTATTATTTCGTTGACAACAGGACATGCTACATCATAATGAATTTTAAAACAGAAAGTGACCAAAATTGCATTTATATGAAAAATTTATTTAATGTTTTCAGTAGATATAATACCACCGAAAGGTGAGTCAACCCAATTTTTGGTAATATACCCATAAGGAGAACAGTAGTCTAATAATAGACTGCTGATCTGTCATTTTTTTAGGCAGGTTCTTAATCTTCGTAACTGGAAATTTCGTAACTGTGAAAGTTCTAATTATTACAACTCCAAAGCCCGGTGAAACCAAAAATCATTGGTCACCCATCTATATCCGTCCTAAGCGAATGTTGTTTAACATCCGTAATTGCAAATCAAACTAGCTACATACTATACCATTAAACTTCTCGTCATAATAATGATTACTTACAATAAAAAATTCGATACCATTTTATAACCTACATTTTTAATAACTCTATACTACTTCCTTAGTTCCGATGTCATCTTAAGAGTTAAACATACATCGCTATATTTATAAAACTAATAAAATAAAAAACAGCTTTTATTGACTAATCAATATAAGTTGTTTTGTAATAACACCTTTTCGACTAACTTAAACTATATTTAAATAAAATATTTAATCACAAAAAATCGATATAAAGTAAAGCCTTCGGGACAAATGTATTCATATGTGTCTATTAAATGTCGATGCTGAATGAATGTCAGACGTATTTAATACCCATTTCCTTACAAACGGTTATCGGAAATGGACGTTGAGAGCTGTTCGTTGGAAAACCCTTATCGAGAAATGTCGAGAGGACGCGCTTGAATACTGAGACTGGGGACTTGAGATCTATAAAGTTCGATATTTAATAATTTTGACTGCCCAAAAAAGGAGTATGTGGTGTTTAGGGTTATGTTTTGTAAAGGTGTATGTATGTGAGTTTCTTTATTCCACCTTAACTTTTGAAAAAAATGGTATCCTTAGAAACGTTACATCATACCAATTAACACCGGCTATATATATCATAATATTCAATATAAAGTCATTAAAAATATAAAGAAAAAATTGTTACGAATATTCAACGGAACGGTACCCCAACTGCAATGAAAATTTTGCTAAGTCAATCCATAATAAATGATGGTTCTTTTATTTTTTTAAACTCTAAAAAATTAAACCGGTAAATTCAGCAACTCTACATTTAAGTAGTCTTACGTTAAGTGAATATAACACTTGGCACAAGCAAATCGTATTGTATTTAAAACAAATACAAGAAATTGTCTATCATCCTCTTTAGTTAAGGGTTGTCACCGTTTGGTTTGGCTAAAATATTTGGATTTTAATACCCAGGCTCTACAATTTTCACTCGGGTTTTCAATCTAAGTATTGTTTACAGTGATGACTGCTCGAATTATTCCTTCTATTATTTACATAAATGCTCACCTGGAAGGCATTTCAATATTGAACAGCTTAGGCTCAATGATTGTGATCATCTTGGACGAAGTTACAAGTATTTTATGATTACACAGAATAAATAGATTAAACTCTAACACATTCATCTACAATAGCACGCACATGTAACGTAACTAAAATAAATACATCAATAAACATATTCAGAAGCAATTCTTATACTTACACTTTTCAGCAATACTTTGAACTATCAACTCTCTTCTTCTTTTCGGAAACAGAGCAGAAAGCTTCATACCTTCTGGAATAAAATAAAATCTGGTATCTGTATTTCAAAAGATGGTAGCTCTATTCTAGAACGATATGAATAGTGTCTATTTTGTTATGTTCAATTCAATGCAAAATTCAAAGTTATGTAGTTTATGTATACGTAGCAAACAAGTATCCGTACGGTTTAAAATATAATGCCAACCCTACTCCTTAGCACCAAAAGGTTCCTACAGAGTGTCCTAAATAATTTATCAATTTTGCTTATATTTCTTTTGAAATCCTCAATACCAAAATTTAACATTTGACGAAATAATAAAACACTAGCAACCGCGTATGATGTCGCTTTCTATAGAATAAACTATTTTCATGATCTGATAATTATTTCAGACGATAACCCCCTCCTATAATCAAACAAAAAAAATTAGAAACTCTACCTCTTTATCTAGTAATATTATTATTATACGTTTTATCTAGTAATACCAGTAAAATATATATGTAATGTGATCCTTAGAAGTAGGACACACCTTCTTATGAAATAGCTGTAAATTCAAGTGGTAAATATATATTATGTATAGAGATATAAAGCAGACCGATAAATATTTCAATGAGACATTTGCGTACTCGATTAATATCCATAGATAACGATGTAATTGTGTTATGATAACGGCACGCAGCTCGTGAATCCTGCATAACAATCATTTCATCGGGGATTACCTGTGCCAATAAATTCGTATTGAGGTTAAGAGCCACTTAATACTAAACGACCTATTTTTGCGAATCAAATATGGGTAATAACTGTTTTTTAATTGTTTTAATATGCGAGCTAATCATCAATACGGCTGTAAATTGGTTCGCCTTGTGCTTCAACTTTAGGGTGTAAGAAAAATCTATGCATTATCGTAATATCTTATTTCTGATTACGGCACTGATATTTGTTTTTGAACCCGAAGTCATAAAATGGCGTTGCGTTTAGGGTGGCCGTTAATGATGCAACATTTTTTAATTTCGTATTTAGTGATGAAAAATAATTGCCGAACTTTATTTTCTTTGCTGTCAGTACTAAAATGACAGCTAATCCGTAAAGTCGGTAGCAAACACGATCCTGTTCCTATTTAGCTCGTATAATATTAATATACTGCCCGTCAAATTTTGATAATTTTCTTGGATTATATTATGTAAAAATCTTATAATATTAATATACTGCCCTTCAAATTTCGATAATTTTCTTGGTTTATATTATGTAACTTAAAATATATTAAAAGTTGACTGGATAAAATTGGTATCTGACTTTTCTTTAGTAATAGGTAATACTTAAAAAATTCAAACGCGGTCCATGTAACCACTACCGAACTTGAGTTAGAATTATAAGTTTATTATCTTACTATTAGATATTTATCCAAAGTGATTTTCCATAAGATAAATATCAAAACATTATCTTTAATGCAAAATTTATCAAAAATGATAAAATTAGTTTGATAAAAACAGGGAAGAACCTTACAGGAATTTCTCTATTTGCTTGTTTAAAAGTACATACTGTTATTTTAAATATCTTATCCATTCATTGAAATCTTATCGATATCAAAAATAATCTACAAATCGTCTTCTCAAATATAATGAATAAGGAAAACTTCAAATAAGTATTGATATAATTATCACTCATTAAGATACTCAATAAAAAAGAGTTTATGTAATTACGAGAAGAAATCGAGAAAAATTATCAATTTTATCAGTAAATTTGTTCTTTTTTCTGAAGAGACATTTTTAAATGCGTGTTTTAACGTAAATACGATGTAGTTAACCGATTTCAATTGTAGCTTACCTATGGGCGTTATTTCTTTGTTCAAAACCAATTAAAAGAGTATTTTTGATATACGTAACATTTTCAAATTTTAACCATTAATACTCATAGAAAGCCACTTCGGAAGGCACGTTAAGCTGTTGGTTCCGGCTGCATTTGCAGACGTTTATACCCTCCAATCCACATTGGGCCAGCGTGGAAGATCATAGCCCATCCTCCTTAACCATCCATAAGGAAGGCCTGAGCCCAGGGCTCAGGAAGTGGGGACGTAAAAGAGCTGATAATGATGATGATGACTCATAGAAAGCTCAGTTCTAATTTACATTATGTGTTCATAAGTTTTGAGACAAACTTTTTACTGAAATTATAAAATAAAATATTACTGGCTGTTATTTTATATTTATTACCGATTTTGAATTTGGAATGTTATCTTTTAATTTTTTTGTATCGCAAATTCATTTATTTATATTTTCTTGTGATGGAGTGAACGAAACAATTACGTGCAACTGTCATTTCGCTATTTAAGGCGGGAAAAAACCGACGCAGATTTTGCTGAAAAGTTTTCCTGTAAGCCGTGACTTCATCTATTACACAATACAGCGGCACAAAGAGACTAATTATCTGCAAGATCGCCAAAGGAGTGGTCGGCCACGTTCTTTCAAGACGCCTGCCAACATCAAAATCATCCGAGAGCGACTTCGCCGAAATCCATGCCGCACTCAGAATAAACTCGCTCTGCAGATTAATATTTCGCGTGTTTCAGCGTGTAAAAGCCTAAAGCCGTAAAAAAGTTCACTTTTTGAACGATCGTCTTCGTAAGTCACGACGCGAACGTTGTCCATTGCTGCTGAGGAGACATTATGCCAGGAGGATACTCTTCACTGACGAGAAAATTTTTAATGTCGAAGGAAAGTTCAACCGACAAAACAATAAAGTGTACATCATCCGGCTAGTGTGATGCTATGGTGGGGAGTTTCGTATGATGGTGTCACTCCGCTCCATTTCTGCCAACAAGGTGTCAAGGTGAAAGCCAAGAATTATCAGAGTAACATTTTAGAGCCCGTGGCCTTCATCGTGGCGGACGAGTGGCCCTCCTCCAACCCCGACCTCAACCCGCTGGATTATTCTTTATGGACTGAATTAGAGTCCGCTCAGGGCGTGCCGAAAGTCATACTTGGAGTCACTGAAGCGAACCCTTGTTCGAGATTCCACTACAAAGGTTTGTGCTGCCATCGATGTTTGGCCAAATCGTCTAAGACCCTGTATTAAAAACAAGGGCGGACATTTTGAATAAAATATATATTTTATTGTTGATTATTATCTATTTAATGGTTACTGAAAATTTTAGAAATATAAGTTGCAACTTTTATTTCGTCTCAAAATTTATGAACACACGAGGTAATTATAACAAGTAGTATTTATTGCACAAAAGAAAAAAGAGATATAAAAAATAGAACATAACTATTGTACACATTAAGCGGCCTTATCGCTTACTAGCGATTTCTGCCGGACAACCTAGATATGTATAAGGGGTATAAGGGAATGTTTACGATATAAAGTAATGTGTAAACAAAAGACGAGGCATAATTTCGTTACAAATTAATGTAACATTAATATTTTAATTACTTCTATAGCGTAATATAGACAGAGTAAAATATTAACATAAAAGAGTTTAGATCGTGTCTTTTATAAAGAGCATAAAATGGACCACAGTGGTAGGTAGCAATCCTTAGAAGAATGATACTAAAATACACTAACTGCGGCATTTTACGACTCATCTGACTAACAAATAGAGCAAATATGTTATGGGGCCACACACAAGATATTTTAATAAACCATTATACTCAATAGCCATTCGTGTTTGTATTTTAGGCCGAAAGAAATTTTGCTTTAACTTTATATTTTTACCGTCTATTTTAATTTATATAATATATGTATAGGATACCTTAGTATTATGAAACTCAGTATTTGTATCTAAGTATTTCAAATTTTATATCCTATAATGTATCTATAAAATAAACATATAATGTACTCATATAGAAAAAGTGAAATTAGGCTCTTTATAATTACATTTATTTTCCATTAAAGACACAGATATATATTTCTGTATTAATTTAAAAGCTTTTGAAGCAAAATTCTATTTAGGAATCCGTCAACATTAAAATCATGGTCAAATCATTAATTTAATATGAAAAAGAATTATAACACCCCAAATCCATTCATCAGAAATTCAATTTAACGTCAATTAGTGATTTTTCGTGGACCTCACAAATAGTGAACCAATAAAGGGTCGATTTACACATACACAATGCATTCATCACTCACCCCCCATCACTAAAATGACCAACTTACACACTCAATAAATAGGAAACGTATAAATTCGTGGCGAAATTGCTCCATTTCCGTCCGAAATTGACGACTTAATTCGTCATGGAACGGACAATTAATGATCATAACGGTGTTATTTGTAACGAACTGAAATGAGCTTTATCTTTTGTAGCATACAATATATATTAATTCAAATAATAATCCAAACTTTATAGAGGCGAAATGCCAAAATAAAGAATAAAGGGATGGGACTGTTATGAGGATAGTTTTAACAAATTCTATTGATGACACACAATCAGTTTTAAACGCCAGCTTTCACCATCTGCCTGTTTGGTGAAAAGGAATATTTTTGTCACGTGTCCTTCCGCACAAAAGCACAATCGCATTAGTCACGATTATTGTCACAATACATGTCAAATCGGCAATATTTCACCGATCTTATTGTGGTCAATCGGATGTGAAGCTATTCGATATTTCAAATTTTCCGATTGGCTGAATTTTTGTACCCCAAGTCGATTGATGTGGAACAGCGATTATCTGTTCATTTTTTTTCTTTGCGGCACGACAAAACAAGCTGATGGAAAGTGATATTACAGTCTATTAATATTAATGGCTGTTAGAAGTTGAAACTACTCCCGGCAACCTATCTTGCTTGGCTGCTAAAGAGCCTCTTCACATCTCTTTTAAAGGACCAAACATGTGGAGTAAGAGACTGCCACATTTTAATAGTACAGCAGATATAAGATTCACCGATTATTTTAGTACAAGATGGTATAGTACACGCATGTTACTTAAATAATAATATATTAATCCTTTTTTGTTTTGCTGACAAATTATGTATGTTTGAAAATTGACAAACAAACTATTTTTACAATAAACGTTCCTTAGTTTCTAAATTAAGTATAAGTTCCAAATCAAAGCTAGTTGTTCAACGAGTCGTCAAAATTCTTAATAGCATTTTTTAATGATTTTCACACCCAGAAACGTTATTTACTAATTAATAGGTTTTGTTAGCATGCTTTGAACGCCTACGCAACATACAAATTAATTAACTCCATAGTCAAACACAAGATTGAAATCTAAAATATTCGATGTTGACCTATTTTTGCTTACTTTTTTAATTCGTATACGATTTAAATTACTAATGTATTCGAGCGGTATATTACAGACCATGTTGACGTCCCTTGTTAATTAGTTGATACATGTTTCGTTGATACACACGGTCCCGAATAGAATTTGGAGCCGATTCGCCTATACTCGGTGATGTAAACATAAAAAAACACATCGGTACTAGTAAAAATATTAAGCACCTAACGGTATGTTACATATTAAAATCATTCATTATTTGCGGAATCTAAATATTTATACAAATATTAAATTTTAGGGTACCGTAGCTCAAAGGAGAAATGGCACTCATAAAGAATGATTCACTTGGTCGAATGAACTTATCTGTCAGTTAAAATCCCTCTTCTGAGAACCCATGTAGGTATAAAATCAAAATTTAATACATACTTATATGATTATACTCTGAAATCGTTTAATAAGTCTTCCAAAATCCTGTTGCCTACGTCTAGTAATTAATTTAATTTATTTCACATTTTAAGAACCTGTAAATTATCAATATAAAACTAAATTGTTAGATGTATGAAAATGTATTTTTGCCTTATGAAGGATAATGTTTTATGCAATAATATACATGTATATAGAAATTTATTCAGATCAGAAATTCGCAGAATGTGTGTATAATATGGAGTAAGCTCACACTAACCTATTAAAAAAAAAATGCAGTTTACAGTAGACCGGTCGATGTAAGACGAATGATTCAAAAATAAAGCTCATGTATGTGTTCTTTTGGAGCTGTGGAAAAAAATATTTTTCAAAGTCAACGCAATCAAAATATACGACAGTTTATACTTCGCAACTGTACTCTCATAAGAGAATCAAAACCAAATAATATTCCCGTAGACCGCACAAGTAAAGGAAAAATCAGAAAACCACAAAATCGATTACAAGCGAAAGACAATATTAAACTTATTTGTAGTTGGTAAAGTGACCACGACTTGATTCTATGTATAGAAGAGAACAATGATCCATTAGCAAAATTAATTATGCCTATTCATTAGAGCACAATTCGATGTTATCTCGAATTTAGAACCTCAATAATATTCTACAAGACCCTCGACATGCGAACCCAAGTAATACTTATCCGGTTTCAATATTCAAAATAGCCAAAGTCAGGTCCTTAACTTTCAACACATTAAACCCCTTTAGGCTATAGAACCAATAAACTCAATTCGTGTCAATAATAAATAACTGTTATACTGTCAAATATTAGATATAAAAAAGTTGATGAGAAAAAACAGCCACAGCAGTTAAGTTAGATATAATTAATTAACACCATTGTGGCTAATATAAAGCCACATCGCTAGTCACTCAGTTATCGTGGCTCGACATAGCCATCAATTATAGCATTCTTTGTGTTACCCACTGACAATTGAAACAAAAAATATAGCACAATGTACCTGGACAAAATACTATTCGCTAGACAGCGTGCCGCGCGAGCAACGACTAATAGTGGTCAAGGAGCCATGAAAGAATAGATGAGAATATTATTTTTAATATATTCACAGAATTTATACAGAAAAAATATATGATATCTATCATCTATGTCGCTATACTCTTGACAGGGTGGTCGTACAGATATGGTTTGGTGGCACGGCAAAACAATCCTTCGCCATTCCTCCCACTTGTGCATTCGTGGAGTGGACCGTTAAGTGCGGATCTTATTTGGTCGGTCTAGCGCAAGGGAGACCTGCGGGTTACCCTCGTGCACTCTTTTTTGCCCTGCTCCGCAGACGTATCCCTTGGCTGTGTGACATGATCAAAGAAAGCGAGAATGCGGCCGTGTACGATGGAAAAAAAGACGCTGTTTGACTCCAAGTTCTTCCATTATAGAGATTTGAGTTCTAAATTGGGTCCAGGATATGCCATGCATCCTTCTCCAGCACCACATCTCCAGAGCGTCTATCTTCTTCTTCTTCTATCTATCAGTAGTATAAAATAAAATCGCTTCCTGCTATCTGTACGCTGAGTTCTTTTAAACTACATAACGGATTTTAATGCAATTGCAATTCCTTAACACAAAGTGATTTATATATTTTACTAGCTTTCCGCCAGCGGCTTCGCCCTCGTGGTCTTGTATTATACATAAAAACCTTCCTTTGGAATCACCCTATCTAAGAAAAAAAATGACATCATAATCCGTTGCGTAGTTTTAAAGATTTAAGCAGCTTTCCCTGTCCTTATATCCCTATGTAGGATATAAGGACAGGGAAAGCAACTGTTTTATACTATTTAGTGCTACAAACCAAGCGGGTGAAGAAAGCTACTCTATCAGTTGATAATTGCTTAAGTTATATTGCTTGTCATCTTCTCATTGCTATAATTTTGTGTTAACCTTGTTTCTGTTTTATTTGCGAAAATACTATTCTGTAAAAAATCGAATTGGCTGTCTCACTCGCATCAAGGTTATTTGCTAATAAAGTTTAATTTTAAAAATGTAATAACAAAATAACTTGGTGATATAAAAAAGTGTTGAGTAGTAGACAGACCAAGCATCCCAGGAACTGGCAACCTGTTAGTGTCGCCATAAAGTTTAATTCTAAAAATCTAATAACAAAGTAACTTGATAATATAAAAAAGTGTTGAGTCGTAGACAAACCAGGTATACCAGGAACTGGCGACGCCTGTTAATGATGTGATGCATCGAGGCTCGGAGCCGATGGTAGCAGCCGGTCGACCTAGTCAGGGTAAGTCACGATCTTCAGCAGTGAGGGAAATGCCTGAAGAAATTCTTTTCTCTCGGCATAATGACAAATGTACTAATAATTATGATTTTGAACTTAAACAAGTTTGTGGGAAGAAACGGCGTTCACTTTAAAACCCTAATAAGAAATTCATAAGTAGTAAAACACAATCGGTGGCGTAGTGGATTAGCGCCGCGGCCCGTGATCGTAGTCGTTAAGCAACTTTCGCAAGGGTCGGTCACGGGATGGGTGACCAAAAAAATTATTATCTCGAGCTACTCCGTGCTTCGGAAGGCACGTTAAGCCGTTGGTCCCGGCTGCATTTGCAGTCGTTAATACCCTCCAATCCGCATTGGGCCAGCGTGGAGGGTCATGGCCCATCCTCCTTAACCATCCATAAGGAAGGCCTGAGCCCCTGCAGTGGGGACGTAAAAGGGCTGATGATGATGATGATGAAAACACAATCTAAACTTTATTCTAGATCATGTGAATATTTATAGCAAACATTTTTACATTACATAAATGAACGTGACAGACATTATAGATCAAAAGAATAATCCAATTGTCAAAAAACATATTACCTATACAAAAATCTACATATTACATTACAACTAAGGTACTTAAGTACTTATGCTGTATTGAAACAAAATATAAAACGAACACACAAGTCATCATAAAGACCCTTGAATCAAATATGTTAAAAAGTAACCTCGAAATAAATACTAACGATTTCCTAGTCATGCGCACTCGCGAATTTCATTTGTAATTCAAATGCACGTATCTATGTAATTATTCTATAGTAACTCTATGTCTGAACATCTGGACGAATCAAGGTCTGGGAATTGAGGAAACTGTTCTACATAGCACTTAAGAAAAAACTAATAAGCCATTATTTCGATATCATTAACCTTTAAGCACCGACGTGCATATTTTGTAACGTTAGTACCGACGTGAGGCCTGAGAGGCCGCTTATATTATGTATTGTTTTTTAAAGAAAGTTTTGATTTAAATATTTGTCTCTGCAATATGATAGAAAATAAAGGTTTCTAAGAAAAAATAAGTAAAGAAAGACAACGATCATTATTATATTTTAAAATTTAACACTAGAATCATATTTGGCTTGAATTTTGGGGGAAAATCCAACTAATAGCTATAAAAAATCATAACACAAAAAATACTTTTCTTAGAATAACAAAAACTTGTATTTCTTACTTAAGACTAATATAACTTTAAGAAAAAAAATATAATAGGAACATAAAACTTCTCTAAAAAAAAAATGTCCGCAATCGAACTACATCTTAAATTCTAAGCACAGTCGGGGCACACTTGTTTCGCGCACTGTAAACAAATGTGCTTTTGTGTACATCAATAGGCCAATAAAAGCGTGCAACTCAATCATATCGGTATCTTTTAGCTCTGAGCGATCTTGCTTCTTATATTTTCATCTATATTCAGCCAGCTTCTCATTGGTTCTTAGCAAAATCTCCGATAACATCTCGTCATTTATATATTGTTTCCACAAAGAATAAGGATCCTTTCCATCATTTTCGGTCAAATTGGATATAGGGAAATAATATTATGTTGTGGTGTTCTAACAGATGATCTATTTGGAGGCGATTTAGACCACTTATATTTGTTCTTTCGTCTAAAACATCCCAGCCTTGAGAGAGGAACATCTTCATCTGATGACGATGATGGCGCGTCCAGTTGTTCAGGTTGAGTTTCTTCTGTATCAGAAATATCAGTGCTGGTATCCGTGTCATGGTCATTGTGCTCTGGACAAAAATCTTCGCCAACGTCGTCAACCTCAGATCCACTGGAATCTTCATTCGTGATCCAGCTCTCAATTACTCACGCATAATTTGGATTAGATGCATTTATACTTATCCGAGGTCTCTTTGAGTGATGTAAATCTGTCGCAGAACTATTTCTTTTACTACCTGAAGTTCCTGGTCTATCCATAATTTACACTATCTGTAAAAATAATAGTTTATTATAAAAAAGAATAAAATAAAAAACTTACGTAAGTACCGACGTGAGGTCTGAGAGACCGCGTCGGAATTTCAAATCGTAATTACTCACCAAATGCGCGTGCGACTTTACGCCTTCCTGTTTCAATGTCAAAGTGGGCACTGTTCTTGCAGCTACTTAAAAGCAGGGATCGGAATTTGGTGGGGAAAGGGGTAAAGTAGCGAGTCAAGTGCCTGTCAGGGCCTCTCAGACCGCACGTCGGTACTTAAAGGTTAAAGATCATCGTGGACAAAAAAATAATACAAATACGAGACGTAGAAAAAAACACTGAGTCTAATCAACTTCACTTTTAAGTTATACATAACTGACATACGTCTCCAACGGATTTTCAACCTTAGAATTAAATGTTAGAATTCAAAGTCTATTGTGGAAATTAGACATTTTGTGATAAACTGATGTGCTGATGTGTGTACTATCGTTATAATGAGTATTTTAAGTAGATCAACTTCCTTGACGGGTACAGTTAGAATCATGTTTATTGGTTATTTACTTTGCAAAAAAAAAACTAATCTACATCTTACTCTTTTATTAACCGATAATTTATTGAGATTATCAATTCGTAGTTCTTGTAAATTTATTGCTTGATGACGCAAAGATGTACTAAAAAGTAATATTAGATGTATCTCAGTTATTAATGCTTATACTTCAAAGTCAAAGTTTAAGATTTTCTTTATTCAAATCGGTAGTAGGTACGAGTAATAAGAAACCAATTTTTTCTTTGCCTATAGTGAATTTACTCGTATATCCTTTTTTAGGAACGGCAATCTTAACTTTGAATTTACACACAACATTATTATTTATCTCAACCATCGTTCACGACTTTCTAAGCTTCGAAAAAGAATGACTAAAAAGGCCACCGTATCTAACAAATGAAAACTACAAAACAATTGACCTGACAAATTTTCAAAATAAAAACACATTTTCGATATATCTGTCCAATATCCATTAAATCATGACTATGAATACCAACTAAACTAATAGACTATTTATCGCCCCCAGTTCGTAAATTATATATCATTATTTCTCTAACAGTAACGGTCAACAAATATTAAGGTTAATAAATCTTAAGTAAAATAAAATTCGTTCTTAAACGGGCAAGGCAGAGAATATACCGGTATTCTAAAATGTTGACCCAACACATCATCGCTCTCACAAACACCGAATTAAATTGATTGATTGGTGACATAAAAATTTTACGCGGCGACCATTACATCAATCAAGATTCGAACTGGTATGTGACTGCCGGACGTCGAGTCGGCGGCTTTCAACCTCCGGAGGTATACGGCCAAGTTTTATCTAGTACTCTAATAGCGATAGTGACCAATCACATAGGTTTTATTGGGAGAAATATGTTATATTATACCAATGTATGTATCGAGGGGAGGAAGGGAAGAACAGCTGATTTTGGATACTTGACGTTATAAATGGTATCAAAGCATGTCGGCAAGAGTGCGCAATTTCTCTTAAAACTTCTGGAAGTATATATCTCACCAAAATAAATATCATTCAGATTCGTAAATTATATAGAACATTCAGCCGTCGTGTTCGATGTCCGATGAGATACTGATGTTGGTGCTACGCTGTTTAAAAAATTATAAAAGCAGGGCGAATAAGTTGAACCAAAATGTCGACTGCGCAATAGCATATTCTCGGGTCTCAATCAAGGTACGGGGTGAGACGCAGGGCGAAATCATAGCAACGCAGTATAGAACATGATTATACTTGCACGGAAAATCGACATTTTGTTTCAACTTATGTACCTCTCATTGTATTGACTATGCAATTTACTTTGAAATTTATCTTCCAGGTATTCAAGAGATCGAATCTCCAAAGCTTCAAAAGATCCAAACTGTTCAATCGTTTAAATTGTTTTGAAAATATAAATTTTCAATCATCATTATCAACCCTTTCACATTCCCACTGTAGGGTTTCAGGCGATAATGGATGGTCAAGGAGTATTAACGTCTGCAAATACAGTCGGGACGAACGGCTTGATATGTCTTTTAAAGCACGGAGTAGCTCGAAAAAAAAATTTTTTTTGTCACCCATTCCGTGACCGTCCCTTACGAAAGTTGCTTAACAACAACAATCGCGGGCCGCGGCGCTTTTCAATTACGCCTCCGAGCTACTAAATTTCCAATATGGATGGATGGTTTTCAAATTTTTTTCAAATCAAATTTTGTAAACGAACTTTTAAATTGATTTTATCGAATATCACAGACACCCTACATGGAACCATAAAATGGACTACATCAAAGACATTTTCCATAGACATTGGTTTCGAGTCATATAATAAATAAACATTAATCTAATAATGATTCCGAGATAACGAAGCAAACAACAATGAATTTATAATAAGCTCTAGCCGAAATTCAATAATCTCCTAACCCATTTACCGTCGACGATTATACGAAATATCGATGAATATAATTACAACTCTTATTTATTGACTAGTTCTGTGCACGCGGTTTCTACTATTTTAATAATCAATAGATATTTCAAGTTTCGAACACACATAAATTATATCTATTTATATATTTATCTTAGTTCCAACCAGCTAAGAAATTTTGTATATGGAATGCGAAACTCGACGAGGCAGTGGTTAGCGCGTTCCGTATGTAACACGAAAGTTAAGTAATTTTCGTAAGGGAGATACTAAATTTTTGGGCCGTGTTTGAGAAGGCACGTTAAGCCATAAGTTCCGGCTGCATCTATAGTCTTTAACACCCACCAATGTGCCTGGATGGTGGGTCATATCCACAGGGAAGATTTGTGCCAGGAATGCAACGAAGATATTAATTCTGGTGGCTCATGTCGATATTCTATTTTTAAGTGGATAAATTTAAAGGAATCTTTTTATGTATTATTTTTTTCGAAATTGATATATATCAGAGACCTACTCATCACCTCACACTAAGCGAAATAGATTTAAGCTTCATCATCAGCATACAGTCCTCCAATATTGAGGAATAGACCATCAGTATGGACTGAACCAAATTGGAAAAAAAACGAGCTATCGCCACTGTCACAACCCATACTGCGGGCCCAATGCGGATTAGCGGGTGTAAAATACAGCACTTGTAGTTGCTTACAAGTGCTGTACTACAGTTGCCTACTGTGACTAGCGGCTTAACATGCCTTCATATGAAAGAACTTGAAAAAATAAATGTTTGGTCACCCATCTATGACCGGCCTTTACATAGCTTACCAGACGTGCTTACTGTATCATTCAACTCCTCGAGATTTAAACTTACGACAATATTAGATATTTATTGCACCTTCATATCAAAACACATATTATGTACTTACGTACGTCTACTCATTTTAGTTTTAATAATAAAAAATTCAATTACCTTCCAAATTTTATAATAATTCTGTTCTCCAAAACAACATGTTTATATCCATGTTTTCCAATTTTATATTCGAAGATTTAACCGAACTTACTTTTACTATAGTTGTAACTACAAGAAGGTTATAAAAGACACGCAAACTATGTAAGTATTTAGTTTATACGCGACACGGTATTATATTTTTCATGGCGCATCAGCGGAAAAATAACTTGTGGCTGTTTACGTGAACTGAAATAAACCTTTGCGATACTGCAGCGTCGATCGAAATGTCTGTGACAAAATCGCGGAGCTTTAGAAAGGAGATCTTGAATATGTTACCTATTCAGATGATATGCATATTTTGTAATATTATTATGGAACGACCAAAACAACATTTTTATCACAATTTTATTATGTCATAGAGACATATTTTTTTATGTTATGCGTGCATTAATTGCTTTTGTCTTTTATCACCGTGATTAATAAACTATACGAAGGCGCACGCGTGACAAATAGGTGATTTCTATAGAACGGAAGAGTGCGCGGTAACAGAAACAATAAGTCGCGATGACAAAAACCATCAGTGCGCACATAGTTTTAGAAATCAAATTAAAATCTTCTGTTTCCTTTTACATTTCTCTATTCAACTTAAATTATTTATTTACGTACAATTTTTTTTCGAGGACTTTTATGATTGCAGTATAACTGCTTCTGTAAAAGTTAATATTCATATTCGTATATATTAAACTGTACCTTTTAAGATATTCCTCGTCGGAATCGGCCTGAGCCCCTGCTGTAGGGACATAAGAGGACTGATAATTATGATTCTCCATCACTGGATAGGCGACGAGGTGATAATGTGTGGACCCACGGTGGAGAGACCCAGTTATATTCTCGATATGCACAGGAAAGACCTTATAAAACTTCTATATATCTACTCTCACAATGAGAATAAGGCCCGGGACCAGATATTTTCTTTATCTCCAAGGGTTATCTTCTCTTTTTAAAGCCATTGGGTCCACTCTCGCGGGTACACCTAACCTAACCAATATAAACATCAAATTCACTGCAATTGATCTCAACAAAGTATGATTGCTGGTTTTTTTGGACATCAAGTCATCAGAAGCAGACAGAAAACAAAATGCTATCGACCTTAAAATTATTGCAAGAGCATACCGTATCCGAAAACTCACCTAAAAATGAACTTTATCTTTTAACGATGACAGGTTGAGATGGAAATTCGGTTGAACAAATAAGGAACGAGAGGAGAGATAAGATTATTTAAATTTTTATCGGTTGATATGCTTGCATCGAACGCAATCCTATCCAGACTTGCAATTCTGTTAAATCCAAAGCCGAATTCGAATTCATTCAGGTGTCAAAATTCACTGCAAAAAGCGGCATCCGCTCAGTCTTCAATTGATAATATCGTTTCGTGGTATCTGAGACAATATAATCAATCAATTTTGTTTTGTATTTTTATACAAAAAAAGTAATCAATAGAATTTCTTCACTAAATGACGTGAATTCGGAAACATGAGTGAATTCGAATTCGTGTTTAATTTTTTACAGAATCGCTCTGTTGTTTCCATTTGCTATGTGCATATTAATTAAATTTAGAAAAAAAGGCGTCTTTTAGTTCTCATGTTCATTAGGTTAGCTAAGGTATTGAAAATGGTACTTTATTTGGACTAGATTGTATCGCTAGACGTCCATTTCAATTTGCATTGTTGCATATACAAACTATCCTATCTAGTATAGGTACGTACACATTTTTTAAAATATCTGAGTCCTAATTACCTGTGTTAGATAAGAATTCTGCTCATATTGAGCAGTGGAAGATTTTTCAGCATTATTTCGATACTGAACGATAAAAAAGGATTGGAGTATACGTAACGGAGTATTAAGGAAAAGACCTAAAATAAATTCTGATCACCGTTCTAATACAAAACAATAAAATTACGAAAAGAGAAAAATCATAAATTTTATCGCAAAAATATAACGATAATTTGTCTCTTAGTAATATGTATTACTTGTACGAAGAACATACCTTTAAAATACAATAGGAAATAAACACATAATATGTATTACTAAAATTCTTATTAATACACAATAAAAAATTATTATCTATTACAAATTAATTACTTCGAAAAATAGATATCATATGAAACGAACTCATATTATAATGAAAACAGTATCTGTTTTCCTGCGACTTCACCCGCTTATGATGTAGCTTCGCGTAAGTAAAAGAATTTTCGTGATTGGATCAATATTTCCGAAGTTTACCCTCTACAAACAAACAAATAAAGTAAGTCACTTTATATCTTTATAATATAAGTATGGATCTAGAAAATGAAATTTAAGTTAGTAATGAAGAAATATCATAGAATTAATTTCGTCCACGACTTTCCTCGTCAATAGTTTCAGTGGGTAAATTAATGGAACGAGAATGCAAAGTCAGCATTACGAAAACTACACAGTGAAGTGTTACAATACAATTTCCTTTAGCAGATGCAAATAAATTGAATTCATCGAGTTCAGTGGCTGTTTCGTTTGTTAACTGGGTCTCGAAATGCATTTCATCTTTCAGAAGGAAAAAAAAAACAATTAAAACCAAATTGAATCTGCAAAGAATACATATACTCGTGACCAATTTCGTGACATTAAAAAATGGTGAATCGAAAAGAGTTTAAGGGTCTTTTTTTAATTCGACTGAGTATATTTTAATACTGAGTAAAACTGCTCTGGTCGTCCTTTATTTACACCGAACATGCTCCCGGTTCGACAGCACAGCGATTAGCGATTTCGATCTGCTTACGGAAGATAAGCAACTTTCGCAGGGATAGATCATTGGATGGGTGGCCAAAAACTTTATACTCGTTTTTCTGCTTTCCACTTCATAACCTTTGACTATCTCTTTTTACTTTCTCTTCTATCAGAAAATCACAGACTCCATTCACATGAAACTAATTTCTAATTTAGAGAAAAATTTCGCACCAATGCTTGTTTTCTTCTTAAACACGTACAACCACAACGCAATGTAGCACACAGTAGCCGATTATTAATGTTCCGATTGAAATTTATCATATGAAATCATATGAAATTTATCATTTTCAAAAACAGAACCTTTTTTATGAAACAGTAATAAGTACAGACTCTGCTCATGAATAATTTTCTTATTTACATAAAGACTCTTTGTAGGTTCGTAGCTCACAAAGTTAAAATAAAAAACTATCCAAGGGGCAGTCGGACTCGCGCACGAAAGGTTCCGTACAATTATCTATAAAAAACACAAGTTGAGTTTTTTAATATTTGTTGTTGCAACAGCAATAGTAATACATCATCTGTAAAAATTTCAACTGTTAATGAGATACTACAGATAATAAGTGACAGACGGACGGACAGTCGGACAGCGGAGTCTTAGTGACAGGATCCCGTTTTCACCCTATGGATATGAATCCCTTAAAATTTTTATTTCAAAAACTAAAACCGACTTCAAAATTTAAATGAGGGAGAAATAATACTTATCTTAAAAGTTCATTATTCAATCACCAAAAACTTCCGCCCAACTTCAATAGCAGTTTCTTGAATAATTAAGTCGTTTTTAAGTATTATTTCTCACTTTTTCGAAGTTTGAAATCGGTACTATTTTTTGTAAAAAAATATATAGAAAATAAATATTTCTACAACAAACCACGGAGGTTTAATGACATGATGACTTTACCCCTGATTTCAATAACTTCAATATCAAAACTATCTGTTCTTGGTACCATTCGTAACATTTCCTACCGATGGTACCTAAAAATCGTATCAATAACATACCATTAGTAGTTCAAGCTACCAACCGTGTAATAATAGATTAATCTGATACTTTCGTTGGCAAAATGTATGAAAATAGCGCAAAAAGTTGTTTCAATAAAAAATCTATCCGTCGGTAGAGCTTTCAAACTTACTATCCGTAGCTTACATGTCCAATTTGCCTACCGGCCATTTTCTGTCGGTTATCGTGTTTGTAAATAACACGTTTTCCCTTGTTAATTAATAGAAATATAACAGTTTTGGTTTAAAAAATAATACTTTAGCATAGCTTAATGTGTTTTGTGGTTCCAATTAGTAGAATTTAAGTTGCAATCATGTCAATGTTTGTGTCTTTGAGGGCTCATACCACTAATTAATTATTGCTCCAGATGTTTGAATTGAAGATGTTTAAGTTGAAAAGCTTGATAATTTACCCCTAGTAGTAATGAAAAACCTGGTTCTGATGAAACTTAATTTGATACCTACTTATACCAAACTTATACACGTTACACTAGTTTATACCCTTTCTTTTTATTAAACACTGTGATATTAATTAAATACTTAATAAAACCCAATATGAATATAAATTTATGTTTAACAAATAAAAACAATACATAAAAATCTAAACAATTTTTATATTTTTCCGATGCATTTTTCTACGTTTGTTTTACGATTAGAAATTATTATTATACCTTTTTTAATAAAGATCCATTTATCATCCTATGTCAATGGATCACAATTGTTCACTGTCAATTTCGTTAATTTTAATTTTCAAATTCATTATGTATTGTACCATATGATATACAAAAGATATTAGAAAATGGTGAGGTTTGAAAGAGTGACGCTTTCTCATTCTTGTAGCCTACTAAATTGTCAAAACACTGTTCATACCCATGCACCGTACCATTTCAAAGTACTTTGTATTATTCATGTTTATTTTTACTCCGAAGTTTAATTCAAGATCAAAACTCATAAAAACAAATTATGTTATTTCAGGCGTTGCAAACATTATCCAAAAGGTTCTAGTTACGATTATATTTTTGAAAAATTAAAGTTTATAATTAGTTAGTTTATACATTTTAAAATATAAATCTCCTACCGATGGTCGTCGGTAGCTCAAGAAACTGTCGGTAGCTGCTACCGACGATTGTCGGATGATAATTGAAACCGAGGGTAATTCATTAATTATGTAGTCGTTATAATGAAACATATTTAACCGTTCCATGTAACCGTCCATTTTTGTATATAAGTTCGTAGTGAAATTAGTTTTTATTAGAAGTGTGACAGCACTTGGTGGTTACTCATTGATTAGCAATAAGAAAACTTTAATTTTAAATTATGTCTACTGTAATGTGTCTACTGTTAGTTATATTTTCTCTTATTGAAGGATTTTGGTGTGCTACGATAATCCGTAAGTATATTTAAATAAAAAATCTGTTCAAAAATGTATATTTTGATATGCATAGGTTTATATTTTTTTCTGGTATTTGAAAGAAAATCTTATTATTGAACTATATGTATAGTTCGTGACCTTAATTGTTACAATTAAGACAGGTAAAAATTTAAAAAAAAATCAAAAACATTATTATTGTTATTTTATTTACTAGATTTTTTATTTTTATAGCACCGTCAAAATTTCCTCCATCATGTATCAGCGATATAAATGGATGTCTTCAAGACTCAATTCGGAAAGTTTTACCTATATTTACCAAAGGGATACCTGAGATGGGAGTGGAAAGACTTGATCCTCTGATCGTAGAACGGTTGAACCTAAACTTACCTGGAGGCCTGGATATACAATTTCGACAAGGTTACGGAAAAGGTCTGCGGAATTGTGTGATCGAAAATGCAACGTAAGTATCATTTTGTTTCCGATACTCCTATTATACAAAACTGGAAATTTATATATCTGATTGATTAATATTTGTTAGTTGTTTAATAAATTTTGTTAAATTATATATTTAACTGGAAACTTTAATCATAACCATGCACGAGTTTTTACCCGATTGCGCAACGCAAAAGAGGGTAACGTGTTTATAAGTCTATGTATGTATGTTTGTTCCTAAATAGTATTGTAGGGACTAAACGGCTTGGCTAATTGAGATGATTTATATTTCAATCAATCAATTTGGCTTAACCTTGCGAGTGTCACTAAACACAACAGTAATCAAAATTCTTTTTTTTTAGGGTAGGATGATTTTTATTTTTTTTCGATTTCCCTATATTGCGGGATATTGTTGGATAGGTCTTTCAAAAATATTAGAAGTGTGTGACCGTTTTTAGATATAGTGAGCCGTTTGCAAATTTTATGTGCCAAAACTACTTTGGACCAAGGTGTGGTTGACTTAAGTTCGCGAATTTTTACTAAAGGTCAAGTATATGTGACTTTGAGCCGAGTGAGGTCTCTAGAGGGACTTATAATCAGTAGTTTAGATCACCATTTTGTTTCCAATACTCCTATTATACAAAACTGGCAATTTATATATCTGATTGATTAAGTTTTTTTGTCTATTTAATAAATTTTGTTAAATTATACATTTAACTGGAAACTTTAATCATAACTATGCACGAGTTTTTACCCGACTGCGCAACGCAAAGGAGGGTGATGTGTTTACGAGTATATGTATGTATGTTTGTTCCTAAATAACATTGCAGAGTCTAAATCGCAAATTTTTACTAAAGGTCAAGTATATGTGACTTTGAGCCGAGTGAGGTCTCTAGAGAGACTTATAATCAGTAGTTCAGACCACAATTTTGTTTCCAATACTCCTATTATACAAAACTGGCAATTTATATATCTGATTGATTAAGTTTTTTTGTCTATTTAATAAATTTTGTTAAATTATACATTTAACTGGAAACTTTAATCATAACTATGCACGAGTTTTTACCCGACTGCGCAACGCAAAGGAGGGTGATGTGTTTACGAGTATATGTATGTATGTTTGTTCCTAAATAACATTGCAGAGTCTAAACCAATGGCTTGGCCAATTGAAATGATTTATATATTGCGAGTGTCACTAACACAACAGTAATCAAGATTCTTTTTTTAGGGTAGGATGATTTTTTTATTTTTTCGATTTCCCTTTAGTGCGGCATATTGTTGGATAGGTCTTTCAAAAATATGAGAAGTGTGCGGAGACCGTTTTTAGATATAGTGAGATGTTTGAAAATTTTAAGTGCCATAATTACTTTAAACCGAGCTGGTCGCGAATTTTTGCTAAAGGTCAAGCATATGTAGCTTTGAGCCGAGTGAGGTCTCTAGAGGTACTTATAATCAGTAGTTTGTCCAACCGACTCAAGTTGCTTAATAATCTTCACGATATAAACTCCCTCAATGAAATAACAAGGTTGCGAAATTTACCGTCTTATAGTTCTAATAACGAAGTTAATGAGAAATTACTAAAAAGGTGTAAAAATAAAAATTTAATTATAAAAAACAAAAAACCCGACTGCGTGAAAACAAAAGCAAGAAGTGAAATAAAAATTACTTTCACTAAAAATAAAAAAAAAACAAGCCCAGTAGTTTGGAATGTAATTGAGTACTACTGAATAACTGTTCCATTGAAATAGTTTTAAACTCTATGTATATTCAAATTATTCGGGGCTCCATTGATTGGTCAAAAAGAAATGGGTCCTGATTGTTGATCCTTCTATTCTGCTTTTGAATTTATATTATTCAGTAGTACTTAATAACATTCCAAACTACTGGGCTTGGTTTTTTCTTTTTAGTGCTTAGTGAAAGTAATTATATTCCCCTACCCCCTTTTTTTATGTAGTCGGATTTTTTATTTTTTATAATTGATTTTTTTCTTCATACAATAAATTTATAAAAAATCAAAACATCGTTAAGAAAAAATTTTTATTTCTTCCAGGCTCGTGGAAAACATTTTAGAGACACAATTTGCTTGCAATATTTCTATTCGAGGAAAATATAAGTCCAGTGGTAAACTTCTAATGTTTCCGATCGACGGCGATGGTGATGCTTCTATGAAATGCAGTAAGTTAACATCATTTATGTCTAAAATTAATAACCATTTATATTATTATCATACGAGGGATGTGTGATGTGAAGTGATTAATGTCTATAACTGTGAAATCGGGACTGCCACTCACATTCTGCGGAAGGCGCGCCAAGGCGATTGTGTTTCCTTCAAAGATTATTTTCTTTAGCTTAGTTTACATAAAACTGTTGTGTGAATCTGTTTAATATATTTAACTTTTCTTTCAGAAAACGTAAGATTTTTCACTAAACTGACACTCAAAACTGAAATGGGCGAAGACGGCAAGAAGCATTTACTTATAACAGACGTGAAGACCAATCACAAATTTGATGGACGAATCACATATAATTTTACAAACATCTTCAAGAGGAGCCCTGAAACAAGTCAGTATTATGCTTTTGTCTTTAGCGTATTTAAAAACTCAAAAACACCAAGTAGCTTGTTAATGCATCATTTTTAATTATGTATTTACAATGCTACATTGTAAAATAGTGTTAAGAAAAATGCATGACCACGAACCCACTATCTTTCGCAATCCGGATGACTGCTCTATCCAAAAAAGCGAAAAAAAAAGAAAAAAGTTGAACGATTCGTCAGTCCTGTAAGGACCTAGGTAGCTAAGTGGTTTGAACAGTCGCCCCGTTTGCGATATGTCGTGTGTTCGAGTCCCACCTCACAGTACCCCCGGCAAAATGACTTTTTTAAGCATTTTTCTTTTTAAATTTCTCTATATGTTTGTTACAGGCAAGTTGGTTATGGCGTTCATGAATGAAAATTGGCGAATGGTTGCAGACGAATTCGGTGATCCTGTTGTAAATTTTGGAGTAAATAGAATTCTGAAAAATGTCAAGCAGGCGTTCAAAATGGTACCCTTAGATGAACTGCTCAATTTCCCATTACAGTTTTAAGTCAATGTTTTCCACCAGTGTTTCCCTAATGAGATTTTTAAGACGATTTACATATAATGTAATAATAATGATGTTTTTAAAATTGATATGGCTTATATACAATGGAATTGTATAAATTTTAATTTGACTTTAAAATGACGTTATGTTAATATTAGACCATGTTAAAGTGTAGTTTTAAATAATGGAACATGGACATTATTGAGAGAAATTATGAAGTAAAAAAAACTCTTTTGATAGATTTTGTTTTTGATATTATGTGAATTGTTATTTATTTTTTACACAAAAATAAAAAAATATTTTTCATATAACATTTTTAATTTTTCCTTCGCTTTTAAGAAATTTAAAAATGTAGTTGCTACTTGGTGCTTGAACTTATTACTTAGTGACTTGAAAGACTTATGATCAGATCAGTGTTCTGTAGGTTATTGCGATTAAATGATAACCGCCCAATTAAATTGCAATTTCTTGAATAATGAAGTCTCTTTTAAGATAAGTATTATTTGCCACTTAGAAGTCGGTTCTATGGTTTAAATTAGAAATATTTCATAATTTAAAAATACCCTCAAAATATTTAAAGCCGTATAAAAAATATGTCAACATAGTGAATGTCCTAAGAAAGACGATTTTGTTCATTTGCTCGACGTAATTTTTTTCAATATACTAATATCATAAAGAGGATAGATTTCATCATTTGTTTGTTTGCATCCAGAAGTACTTGGCCCGTTTATAAACAATTTTTACCTACTGGAAATTACTTCATACGCGGGAGTCATTGGCCATTATTTACATGGGCAAAATCGAGGGAAAACAGCTAGTTTGATAGATGTCATTTCACAATTCACGAATAAATCGGTGAACATACTTACTTAGATAAAAGAATATATACCCGTTTGATCGTAAGAAATCCTCCTTTCGAATTTTGAATGAATTCAAACACGTAATCTATATATATTTTTTAAATTGTGAATAATCGCGCCTGCCAAAATCTAACTAAAAATAAAAGAAACAATAGGATTTGTCGGAGTCCTCTTAGATTACAAATTTTCCTTCGGTCCCGTGAATGCAATGAGAATTTGGTTTAGCCAAGTCATAAGACAAGCTTGCAAAACTGGCTTTGCGCACAAATTCTCTTATTTTTAACTCCTTTTTAATATAACAGAATCAATAAACATATAAATTTATAAAATAAAACAAGATAAGGATCCTGTTTCATTTTATAAATCTCACACTTTCCTAGATAGGAAAGTGACGAAATGATTGAAAAATTACTGAGTATAAATATATGAACTAGTATGAATATATATTTATTACTATGTCTATTTATTTATGTTATTACTTGTTTATATGTTTATATATATGTAAATATTTATACATCGCAACTTTGTATATTGGATTTCGATCAAAGTTATAAAATATTTATATAATCATGGTATATGTAACTATAATCTAAAATAAGTATATATATTATTTTTATTTTCCTCTGTTTTGCTTACTCTGATTGCTCAATCGAAAATTTTAATTTGCTCGTAATTTATTTATGTTAGTACTCCAATACTAGTCTCAATTGCATGACCTGTGTTGTCTGGTTCTTTTGCATGTACCATTTTTTCTCGTACGATTCAAATCATCCAGTTTTGTATTGTTTAATCACACGGATCGAGAATCATAACCTTGCCGTCAAATAGTGAATATTAGAAAGGGAGGTAAAGGATTTGCATTTGTGTACCCTCGATTTGAAATAAAATAAATACAAATGAGAAATAAACCAGTAAATAGTTCAGTGGGCAGTTAACCACGTTATGTGAGATCTCATGACATATATAATTTATATTTTTATTTTTCAAGATATGAAAACTAAAGTTTTTATTAGATTGTTACATGATACAGTCGGTTATGTGAAAAATGTACAACAATGTGTTTGTTTCCAAGTTTACAAATTACAAGTTCTTAGTAAGATACATGATGCTATAACATACACGTTATCACCATTATCTATATCCTGATTTATAACTAAAGTGTTAATATTAATTTTATGACATAAAATTGTAATGTCAAAATCAAATAGGTTATTCCTGACTTACTATTATTCTAAAAGCGACTTTTTTCATTTGCTTTGGTTCGATCTGATTTTGTTTCGTAGTATAATAACTGGGAAACCTTAAACGTTCTAGTGATTTTAACGGCATAAAAAACAATTATACAGCACCATAAATCTCGCGCCTTAATTTTATTTGGCGGACAGGTAGTTCCCAAGCGTTCACGACTTCTATGTGCAGAATGAACGCGAGTAGCAGACATTTTATATGCCGGTGTCCAGGGGTCGGAAACCGGTATATTTTTCGAAACGTTTTCATCTTAAATACCTAAAAAACACTTTGTTTCGGTTTCGTTCGAACAGAACGATATAAAAAATGATTTTGGAAAAAAACAGAATTATATTGTTTTCGGTTAATAAAACGTTTTTAACCATATATTTTGCGTTTTTTTGCATCGCATCCTGTAAATAACGTAATAAAATAAATGTACGCCGCCCTTACAGCCCGCGCGGCACCGTCTTGCGGATTAAACCGGTTTTTTAAAGCGTTCTCATTTCGTTTTCGTTTCGAACGCAATCTTGCCCAAAGAACCATAAGAAACGTTATTTTGAATAACGTTTCCGAGCCCTGCCGGTGTCTAAGAAAAATATAATTCGAATGGCCAATATTAAAATTGTGTAATTAGTGTTATAATTTATGTGTTTCTGTATTCTCAACTATAAATAGGTGTTTCATTTCTAATGTGAGTAGGAACTAACCTTTGTTATACATATCTACTACTCGAATAACGTCATTCAATGAAACAAGATTTTACATAAAACAGTTTTTACAATAAAATTGTATCACACAACTATAGTAGTACAAATATAATAAGAATAAGTGTGAGTACATATATACATAACTTACTTAAGTAAATCTTAGACAAAATCTATACAACTGTGTTAGCTGTTGTCATACTTTTTTCTCATACTTAAATAAGATTTAATATTACCTACCCACATATAACATTGTTTTTCACAGTTCAAATAAAAAAAAATACCTGTCACAATATACTGCATTAATACGAGTAAACAGCTTATGTTTCCTTATTTATACTTACCTACCTAACTAAAAGACAAAATTGTAACTGGAAGAAATAATTTTCTATTATTATTATTAACTTTTATTTTTAGTACAATTTTAGCAGTCGTATCTTTTAATTTTTAAAATTACTTTAGTTTCATTAACAACGGACATTTTGAGCAAGACGAATGAAATAAATGTCGCTCTTTATCAGATAAAAAGAGGCTAAAATCCCACCCTTCTAAAAAGGTCATATCATCGTATTCGCACATCATATGAATTAGGAAACTTTATCATGACGCACTAGACGTAAACGAAATTATGAATAAGCATTTCCAAGTTACGTCAAATCACTTGGATCATTGCCAGAAGAGGATAACATGAAAAAATATTTTTCCAAAAATGTCAAAGGTCACTTATTAAAAGTCTGGCTTTTTCAAGTATCATACGTTCAAATATAAGGTAAGTAGGGTATCAGTAGCAAACCAATTAAGCAATAATTTGAAAATATTGTGTATGATGTGTGTCAATAATTGACAACCATTGCTTAAAATATTGTACTCCCTCCGTATAAACAGGTAGCTTATTCTGATTTGCAAATTGTTATTAAGTTTATTTTTGTGAAAAAAGCCTGAGGCAAGTCGTAATGTGCCTAAGGTGTACCAGATTGTAGACGGCACGTAAAAAAATGGTGAGAAATGCACTATCAAGTAAAGTGCATGGTGTGGAACTGGGGCATATATAAAAAAAAGGTTAAATATGATGTTTAAGATAAAAAAATAAATAATAATTAACTTAAAATAATACCTTTTTCATCATAGTAAATTGTATATTAACGGGTTAAATGTTATGTTGATATGTACGGCAACTTTACGCATCAATGATTTCAATAATTTTCTTCAGTAACATTCATAAATTTAGAGATTAAATTAAATTAAACTTTTATTACCTTTTTAGTAGGTTTTATATGATGTGACAACACCGTGTCCGCCGCTATATTTTTAACAAGATATAACACAATCTTTAACTTATTCAATTATTGCAAAGCTTCTACCGTTGCCAGCCAAAATTAGGTCATAATCTCAAAATGGCCAAAATCGGGTCGTAATCTTAAAAAGGCCAAAATCGTATCATTTGTCCCATTTGTCAGTTATGAAGACCGACAAACCGAGCACCTAAGAATCTTGCATTATGGAAATCTAAAACAACTAAGGTACGAATAATGTTTACATACATAATTTCAGGTGGGCGTTAGTTGCCTAAAAATCAATACTAAACGTTTCACAATACTACAGGGATGTTATAAAAATGGAAAACATGAATGAAGAGAACCCTGGATGGCAGCCAAAAGTCGGGACGTTTTGCGTGGGTTTGTCTGCGCTTACAAGCTTGCAAAGGTTAAGGGTGACTGAAATAATGTAATGGCCTAAGTTATGACGTCATATAAGAAGATTAGCCACGAGACACATTTTTGTATTATACGGTGTTACGCCATTCTGTCTGCTTGAAATTACTGGGTTAGCGTTATATATTTATGCGTAACACTTAAAAAAAATATTTTTCGCAAATAACTAGGCATAATTTTCTTCGTATATTTTCTTTATTATTCTTCTTTCTTTATCTTTAGATTCTGGAGAGTGTGGAGTTCATTTTCGTTATGATTTCATCATATTGTAGTACGATTGTAAAAAAACACAGGATTTTTTACATACTTAATAATAGGGTAAATAAGGATATAGGTTTTAACAATTCTATCATTAACCTAAAAAAGTTCAGGTTAGGTTTTTGATTAAAATAAACTCGACTTGTTCAGGTTCAGTTCATATTATGTAACGTCATTAAATCATATTTGTTCCTGGATTTCACACTTAAAAATATTGTTGTTAAAAATTATACAGTTAAAACGAAGAAGTTTAATATAACCTTCTTAGCTAAACCTTTTCAACGCGGTTTTATAAAAATAGCACAGAAACAGACCTCCTTTGCTATTTTGCCAAGAAAACCTATTAGCTGTATCTCCTCGTTCTCATGCCAATTAATTAAATCCAACACGAGCCGATTACAATAACATTCTGAAGGAACACAACTGAAATAGGTTTTACGATGTGGAAAATTATAGAATATACCACAGTGGCAATAACGTACCAAGCAACGTATCTAGCTGAAATGTTTATTGAACAATAAAAATGTCCACAACAATTTCATCATGGATATATACGACTACATGACATTTATGGTCTAACATACGAGTAATCATAATAAACCAACCGCAAAAATATATATAAAGTTGCCATAGAAATAAAAATTGCAATGAAAACTAATATTTATTTAATTGAGGCGGCTATGACGCTCAGCTATCCTTATCGGTGGTACAGGTCGATTCTAGTTATGATTACGTAATAATTGCACCTCAATAGAGTCTCGACGACCTGTATTTTGCCGTTGTACGAATACTATCTACCTGAAATCCAATATTATTATATATCTGTGACCATTGATGTGATAGTACGGTGTATAGTAGGTAGTATAGGTAGTTGTAGTAGGCAACGCGCGTCAGCAATATTCGCCTGCTACTTAACTCATATTTTTACCAAACAATTACATTGTTTGGTAAATAAAAATAACTATTAGATTCTTTTTTCTCTTTTAGAATATATTTCGGGCAATATTCTATTACCTGTCATCAGGGCGATTACCTATGTAAAAATCCGAACCCGATTTGGAATTTCTCATTTTTTATAATTTCTCTTTAATTGTACTTTTAATTCTAGTACTACTTAATACGACAGAATTTCAGTAAAAAATAATGCCATAAAATCAATTCCATTCAAGAATGCTCTTTTGATTGAAACTTTTTAAAGAATAGTAACATTTTTAGAAAGATTTGTAAGTTAATTAACAATTATTATCCTTCTCTTTTTAAATAATAATTTAAGTAATAGAGAAACTCAAAAAAATCTAACCAATTTGACAAGTCCACAAGGAATATAAGTTGCACCAAGGACGGCTGGCGCCTTAATCGCCTTAGCCATATTTTCTCTTAAACATAATAACATAAACTAAAAGCAGAAGGACAGCTCTACAATTTTGCACAAGACGTCGAAAAAAGTAGAAAGCGCGATGTCTTAATATTCCATTATCTGTTTAACTGTTATAAACCTTCGCCAATAAAATATCTCATACATCACCAATACTTGATTTATTTTTATATTTTATTTAAGAAAATGTATTGGATTGACGTTACCCAATATTTATTTATCATTACGTAAATAGAAACTATATCTTATATATATAAAAAAATCGCTTCTTATTGTCTGTATGCGGAGATGTTTTAACTACACAAAGGATTTTAAAGCAGTTTTCTTCAACAGAAACAAGAGATTTTAAATGTACATACTAAAAATGTTTTATTAATTTTCAATGATGATGGTGTTGCCGAAAGATTTTTTTACGAACTCACACTCAGAAGGAGCATATCGTGTTACTCAAAATTTCAAATTGCGAAAAATGAATTTAAAAAAAAAAAGAAATGATGTTAAAAATCAAAGACAAAAAGTTTGGATGCGGAAACCTGGGACAAAATAAACGGTGTGGTACGACGCACAGTTACAGTACAAGACCACGCGGACGAATCAGCTATTACAAAGCTAGTGCTTAGTAATTGTCAAGCTTTTTAGTCTTAATTTCGATAACAGAGTGCCCTATGCCAGCCAGCTAACGACTGTTTTTATGAGAACAGAATGAAAAGTGTTATTTTTGCAATTATCCTCATAATTTTCCGTTTTTTCTCCATAAGAACCTTCGGGTTTCAACGAATACAAAATATATAAACGAAATTGGACCAGTCGTTCTACAGTTTTGTACTTGCAAAAAGCATTTAGCAGTATAAGTATTTTTATTTGTGTACTTCTTGTTTGTACAGAGCGCTTAGTTTAATTTTTTTTGTCCTTTACGTTTATCGTCGTTCGCGATCGCATTATGATTTTAGTTTGGAACCTGGTAAAATTTGTTAACGCTCACTCGCTCACTAGTTCATGCGTAAACGTAAAATTTAGATAATAAGAGGAGGTTCTGATGTAACTATTTTTGTCAATAGATGACTGAGCTGAATTAATACACTACCAATGTACCCTCATCGCCTACGCGCTGGGAAACCGCGTGGGAGGCTGAGAAAATGTATGTACAGGTTGATTCTGTAGGAATAGAAAACTTTGTCTAACTTTAGTACCGGGTGTAAACTATTATCCGACTAAAATAAGTCAACACGTCTCAACTTGACGTTTTCTCTTATATTGTCAATTTCCTTTCGTTTAAGAAAGTTCTTGGTTTAAACCACTCGTAGTTTAAACCAAGAACTTTCTTTAGACTCAGTTTTTTAATAAGATGGTGTGTGTATAAGAAAACTATACATAACTATCAATTATAGAAACAAACATATTATAGACGATCGAGCATTGGTAATATCATAAAATAACTGTTATTATATGACCTGAATTCAAAAATAACACAAATCATCCAAGATTTAAAAATTTGTACAAAACTAATATTTGGACAGCTGATCATATCTATACTTAATAGTTACTTTAATTAAATTAACCAATAAATTTATACAGAAACACATGTGGCTCGTTGGTCTAGGGGTATGATTCTCGCTTTGGGTGCGAGAGGTCCCGGGTTCAAATCCCGGACGAGCCCTTTTTTTTAACTATACGACTCAATTTTCCATCTTAAACACCCTTATCAATTTATTGCTATTTGTAAGTGGCAACAAAACGAAATTTACTTTTATAGTACAACATTGTTCTCTCGCTACAATCTTTCAGAATGAAAGACTTAAAAATAAATCACCCTTTAAGAATATACGGCTTACTCGATGGCGTCGCCGAGTCTCAGACGCGACACACTTTCCATTGACGGGGATGCTACCCCGAAAAGGTTGGAGAGGGGGTAGATCCCCCCACTATAAGAGAAGAATGGCGAAAACACGCAACAATAAACTAAAATAAGGAGCATAAAGAATACCATGATGACGCAAATCATGGAATACATTCATCATTACATCGACCAATGGAACAGAGTAATTTGTAAGACGATTGGTTAATCGGATTGCGGATGACGCGTCTTGAATATTGTGTCATTTATGTTTGAGGGGAGTGTAACGATATTATTATTGGCAATGATGAGTTTGTAAGGAATTGGTGAGTTCCGCCTGTATGTGGCAGAGTAAGCTTTGTCTATTTCAACAAGTTTTATCGAATGGTGAACTGAAGAGTTGAGTTCATCATAATATATTATACTGAATTATTCATAGTACTATGATTGTTGAATATTAATTTGCAACACAAATCTTTAACCAGACAGTAGTATTCATAGAGTAAGTTAAAAACTACTATTGTCGTATCGTGATTGGTTTGTAATATTATTTTACGTTTATTGCTGTTATTTTTTACTAAGAACCATTGAAAGATAAGTTTTAGAATTATAGTTATTTTTACAGGATTTCTACTAAGTACATGGTATCAATCCGAAAAAAATACGAGTATAATTCTAATTTTAAACGACCATGAAAGTTTAAAACAACATAAAAATAAGTTTTGTTAAATTATAATATTAAAATTTTTATAATATTCCTTTAAACGAACGACGAAATATCATTTAATTAATAAATAACCTTAAAAAAAACCTCCGCCCGACTTCAAACTTTAAAAAAGTGATAAGTTATAGTTATAATGAGAATGTTACGGATTTGTTAATATGAGAATGTAATGGACTGTGAAAGAATTTGAAAACATCCAATTTTAAGGCTGCACTAAACAATAGAGTCGAATTGATATAACTTTGTTCTATTTAGTATTGAATTCGCTGTTAGTACATATTATGTAGGATCTGTTTACTTACTTTATAGAAGATAGCATTATCGTCAAAATTTTTATCTATATTTTCAAGAAGGCGCATATTTCTAGTATTAACAAAAACATGTTCATGCAGAGTTCACAAATTCAAATTCTTGTTATTATAATAAGACATTATGTGGAAAGTAATGTTTAATTATAATAACAAGAATTTGAATTTGTGAACTCTGCATGAAAATGTTTTTGTTTAATTTAAAAACTTAACTAGTTCAAATTATTTCAAGTAGATTATATTAATCTGCTGTATTTAATTATTATCGAAGAATAGAAGACAGCGGCGTCCTTGATGAAATAAAGGCATTTTCTATCAGACTTTCATTTATTTATTACTAATCTTAATTGTTTTTGTAAGATAGAATTAGTAAATCCTGTAATATACAACTTGTAACAGAAATAACGCACATCCTTATTAGACCCCAATTAGACAGTGCATTTATAATCATAAAACGAAAATGGGAATTTTACTTCTATGTACTAAAACATTGTTTATGTATGGACACATTTATGCTAATTGCTGGGTAACAGTGTAGACACCTCACAAATCCACAAAATATCATAATGATACCACCTACCTACCAATAAAAATTCTCAACATAAAATATTATTATGTTTCGAGATTCATACTGTTTTTTTCAGTTTAGACAATAATTATGATTATTACATGTGAAAATTAAATAAATTTATATTGCGATAAAATAATAAACCAGCCACTGTCATGGTTGCCACATATTATTTTTCTCTTTATTTATTAATTATTTTACTCTTTGGTTCATGACCTTGTGCGTTTAAGAGCATTTTAGGCTCAAGGCACACTAAACGAAAGCTCATTTTCTTTGTTTTTTCGTATGTTGAATTTTATTACTAGGTAACAATAAAATGCATTTTAAAATGCCATATTACATTCAATTAAGTTTATTTTTTGTTTGTGGCGGCTGTAATGATTACAGGTGACCATAATTTACTTGAATCCAATTAAATTTAGTAACAAAATTATATTAGTTGTCGAAATAGAGTCAGTATCTGATTTTAAACAAACTACTTTCAGGATATGCGTTAATTAAGTTTTATACAAATATAAAAAAACAACAAAATATCACTATGAATTTGCATGGTATCATCATCATCATCATCACCAGCCCTTTTACGTCCCCACTGCAAGGGCTCAGGCCTTCCTTATGAATGGTTAAGGAGAATGGGCCATGGTATACTACCATATATACCTACTATAACTAAATATAATAACTAAAAGAAATTGATTCCTTTATATGAACATAGTTTGTATAATTCAAGATATATATATGTCGGCGTGTAGTCAGAAGGGGCTATTACGAAGCCAAAATAGATCGTCCATATCGGAGGACTATCTTTAAAACAACACTGCAGGCGTGTATACCAACGTGGATTTGTTCCATTTTATCACTTTTCATACGAAAATATAACGAGATGAGCGTGATGTCGTCCGATGTCTTTACTCCTTGGCGATAGGAAACAGAATGTGTGCCGAAATGGCGGCAACTTGCTTTTTGTTAACGAACTGTCAAAGTCAGTGTCACCATTCTAATAAAATTAAAAGTATCGATGATCACGCCCTCTCTACAATCGAGTAATTAAGTAATCGAGTAACTAGCAATTAAAAAAAATAAACTAAATCAAACGATCTTCGTAAAGATGATGCGACATATAAATAAACAGGTTATGTTGTGTGTATATTTCAATTTCGTACATTACAAAATAAATATATTCTAAGCTCTATGATATTGTTTCCTGTACCCAATATATAATTTTATTATATTAAGGAAATCACATAACGGATTTATTAGTAGGCACGATGACAATATTAAATTTCCACATTCAGAGAAACATTGAGTGAAAACACATAAAATTATCGATGACACGTTTTATGGCCAATCACATTATAGATTTACATCTTATCATTTCACTGAGATTTGATCTGAGTGAGAACTATGAAAAATATCTTATTATGTGTGCGACATAAAAAGGTGGAGAGAAAACAAATAGAAACTCCATGGAGGTACAGCTGTGCTTTCTACGTGGTGTAAGGCGCAAAAAAATATTATTTAATTATTTACTTTTAGGTCAGATAAGGTCAGAATTGAAAAATATATTGAATGACATTCAACCTTGGCCAGTCGACGCATAATCCGCCTACTGAATAAATTGAGACGCTACTCTTCTTCCAGATTAGCACCGACATTTAAATTATTATGATTATTGTCAAATTACTCCTGACAGAACTTGCTACTAGTTAACTCATCATGTCAGCTTGTTGCAGTACATTGATGGATAGACTGAGCCTGCTTCATTTACACCCGGTTGCACAAACATTCGTTAAGTGTTAGTTACGACTTTGGTAATAAGAGTAATATACTCGTATATTATTGATTTCTTATATTTTCACGATTCACAAAATTAAAAAACATCCGAATTTTAATATGAGATAAAGGTTGGTATATACCATCGGCTTGGGATTCAGTGATTAGTCAAATAAAATCTAATTACAGATCACAAATTGCAACACCGAAGATACCTGTTAGTTCATTCTATAAATATTAATAACTCACTTTTCTTGTCGGAGCTTGTTTCGCCAGTTCTTCTGAGAAAATACTCCCAAATTTGAAACTGTATTTTTAAATAATTTAAAAGACAATCAATACCTTAGTTTTATGTGAACATGGAACCTGTAAAGGGTCCGAAGCGTCAATAAAACTAAATACAAACGCGATGAAACCGTTTAAAAGTTGTTTTATATATAACGTACTAGTGGACGCCCGCGACTTCGTCCGCGTGGAAGTCGGTATCCCGTGGGAGTGAGAAGTTTTCCCAGTAAAAAGTACCCTATGTGTTATTCTGATGTATAACCTATATTGCTGTAAAGTTTTATCCAAATCCGTCCAGTAGTTTTTTCGTGAAAGAGTAACAAACATCCATACATCCATACTTACAAACTTTCGCCTTTATAATATTAATAGGATAGGATAATAACGTATATTTTTTAAACTCTAATGAATGTTCTACATTTGAAATTTTATATTGATAATGTTACTGCAAACTAATGACAATTTTAAGACATTTATGCAACTGGGTGTTGGGCGTCACACAAGGTCTATTAAACATACGCCAGCTATCTTCATCAACCGTCACGCTTCTGAAGTCATCAGTCCATCTTGCTGTAAGGCGCCCGCCCGGCACCAATTTGCCTAGCCGTCGTCTCCATTTGAGAACCAATCTTTGCCATCATTCGTCGGTTCTTGTGGTCAGTCCACTGTCAATTCTGCTTCCACATTTATTAATATCCATTACATTCGTATTCTACCGTATTACCTTATTTTATACCTTGGAAAAACTTCTATCTATATATATACTCCAGACCTTTATATATACTATACTACAGACCTTTTTATAGCTCAGTAAGCGACATGCAGTCTTAATCGTACACAAAATAATCACAACTCAATTAATGGCCTTAAACCCAGAACCCGGTGAGAAGTCGTATGCAAAGATTTATAATTAACATAAATATAAACATATTACAAAAATATAGTGAATATTTACAAACGGTTGTTTGGTATAAAATACACGTTGTAAGGTTCGGTTGTCCGCACGAACCTGCGGTTATTTTACAAAATTTAGTACCATCGACTGCATATGTAGGGAAACAATGTGGAGCCGCATTCCTTGTCGTATAACTTCGGAGTATGTTGCTAATCGCGTCATGTATGCGCCATCACGGAGTAAAAACTCCATGCTAAAATTACGCTTCGAAACATACAGCCACGTTAAATAATTACTTACCCCTATTTAACTAGAACACAAACTTTTTTCTTTTATTCCAGTCAACATTTGTCAACCAAAAAGTTTTTCTTTTAAAGCGTTTGTCTATGCTGTCAGACATCACTTATTTTCTGATGGGACACTTAGATTGTATGCCTGTCTCATTGCTCGTCCCGACAGTCCAATTTACAGATAATTTAATAAAGGTAAATAAAAACACTAGTCATTCTTAAATTGTAATAAAATTATAAAGAAAATTGTAATGGTTGATTTTTAAGTATATGTTAGTTACTTCCAGACGCTCTCCGTCGACAGATCCTTATCTTTAAAAGGTGATTCAACTCTTAGTATTCAGATTGGTAGGTACATTTATTATTAGTTTTCTGGTACACAAACAATTATGATTTATTGGTATAATCATGGTTTAAACATGAAATTTCTAAATAATCATAAAACAAAGTATTTACTAGAATTACAGAAAAACCTAATGAAAATTCACCTTATTTAAAGATCAATGTTAATTTACCCATTAAAAGCGCCATCTTACCGCCTTAAAGGCTTTGTATTCATCGCCGGAGGGAACTTACAAGATGAATCCGTTGTAAATTGCGCCTGTATCATTTGCATAATGCTCAAATTTTATTGCACAGCCGTAAACAACGTTTGAAACAGCGCTGCAATGCAAATATGAGCTTTTCATGAGCATTGATGGTCCACGCGTGCTGACTGCTTTAAGTGATGAGTAGAGACCCAGTTTTACAATTTTATTATCACCGTATATTACTATGACTTGCAACAATGTAGAAAATGTGTCTTACATTTAAATATACCTCTATTTACACGTAATTATAAGCTTAGAAAATTAACTAACTTTACACTGAACATTTCTGCAAGGTTGAATGTTCCTATAATAAAATTGTACAAAAACTTATAAAAGCTTTTTAATTTAGTTGTAAAAGTCGTTGATATTCGCTCGGCTGCACGTCATGTGGCGACAATATGCCAAATTTCTTCAGTTGATTTTAAACTCTACATACAAAATATAAAGGTTTATAATCAAGTGGAGAAATTTATCAAAATTTGTATTTTGACTGCACGTTTAGTGATTTGTCGGTTAAGTATTAGGTCTATTTTGTAATACAAGGGCTTTATCTACTTAATTTAGAATTTCAGCAATATACACGATGTTGTCTAATATTTTATTATTTATCTCGAACGACACATAAATCTTGAAGATATAAAATCTCTGAAAGGCAGGAATAACCTTTTCAAAAGCTACCATCCTTTTATTTATGCTACATATAGACTATAATTCTGGTGGCGAATCAAAATAGATCTTTAGGTTAATTATAATCTGAAAACTAACTGCTTAGTTTTATATGGTGTCCTTTTCTATACAACCTACTTTAAAGTAAAACCAACTGAAAAATCTTACAATTTTGTTTCATAATGGCACAAACACAATATGTAATAATCGTCTGGAGAAAAGAGCACCAAATTACTCTATGACTAAACCGAATGGTACATAAAAATTGTGATGTTACGAACCTACGAGACGATGAAGCAGACTTGACATGGGCAATAAAGCCTGGGAATAATTCACTCCACGACAATTACAACTGAAATGCACGCTGAATGGTATCGTTGTTAAAATACTATGAATCAGACTTATTACAAAGTTTCCGAAGACTGAAATTATCTTGGAAACTAGCAGACTTCTGATGTAAAAACTTTGAGAAACAAACAAATACATTAATATCTCGAAATGATTCCTGGTCAGTCTAGCTCTAATTTCGTGCCTTGACTTTATTCTTCAAGCAACTTATTGACACCTTAATTCCGAGTAAACTAGTTTTTGAAGTAAATCAGTTCGAAAAGTGACCCCATTTTTTACACTCATTACGCCTAGGATTGAATCTGAAAAAACAATATTTATAAAACGTCCTTCACAGAATATCAACCAATAAAAAAAATTTAATATCTGCCTCAACATTTTTATAAGTAATATATTAATTACTTACTAATGGCATTCCAAAATATTTTTATAGGTATGTGTTTGTACTCAAGATTTCCAGTAATCTCCAGCTCCAAATAAATAACCTGTATTCATAAACGGGAAAAATATATATTATAAATAATGAAAAAACACAAAGCATGATAAGAAATATGTAATAACATAATACTTAAATCCAGGTATAAAATCAAAGCAATAAATACACCAGACATTAATACATCAACATCGAATATTTAGGCTAAACCACAAACAGTATCAAAAAGTATTCAGAAGCAATATTTTAGTCGACGAAAAGAGATCCCGAGTATCTTTTCCTTTTTGATTAATCTGTAAAGTGGCTGCAACAGGGAATCGCCGAAAGCGCAAACAGCATATGAGTTATGCCAACAGGACCCGTCTCTGGGAGCAATTTGGGGTTCCGTCGTTGTGTCGCTGCCAAAATTACCATCTTTCTGCTCGCTGGCGTGCTTCACTGCAGCGAGCGAGACGTAGAGCTAATCTAGGATTAACACCGTAACGTTTAATAAACGAGACGTTTGCATTAGTATTTAAGATATGATAGGGGAGAAGATATTCAAATATTGTAGCATGAAGTTTCATCCTGTCTCATACAAGGCTTGCCCTATGTTAATAAAATCACCCTTTGCAATCAAAAGAGGTTACAGATTCAATTCTCTACTAAACTTCTTTCACTGAGTTGATAATGGATTCAATCAAACACTGATGCTTCGCATTAAACTTACTCTGATTTTCTAAAAGCAAAAGATGAGCCTCTTAAGAATAAGATCACAGGTCTGATTTTCAAGTTATCAAAATATTCCTTTTGAATGTAAATGTTTTCTGATACTCTCATTATCGTTGAACTTCAACTCATTTATTTAAGCGACAATTATTTATAGCAGCTTTATAAAATTTCTGAAATAATTTTAATATGTTATTTTGTTTACCCACAACATCAATGTTGACTAAAGGCATTTGAGAGTAATGACGTTGTCTACATACGAGCTGATTCAAAAGTCTTGTATCTGTTGGGATAAACCAAAAACCATTAGGTTTGGTTTTTTTTTGGAAATAACTTCCAAATAAGTAAAATGTAATTCAAAATGAGAAAACTACACCACCTCTGGGGCTCTATTTTTGAATCATTCGTCTCGCGTCGAGCGCTCGTTTTCTACTATCACTCGCATACAACGTTCGCTAAGCGACGAGTGGTTCATACCATTCGTTGCAGTCGAGCGATTTAGAAATGGCGAATTTGTTAAGTCGAACGAAAATCAGTAGAAAACGAGCGCTCGACGCGAGACGAATGATTCAAAAATAGAGCCCCTGAACAGTTTATCTTAATTAAAAAATAAATTTATAAAATATTCTCGAAGCACAAAATTATTTTTAAAATTTACCATATTTACATTTCTTCTCCTAATTAATGGTATTTTTACACGGGGAAAATTAAAAGTCACGAGTGTCGTATGAGTGAAAATTATGAGAGTGTGTACTTTCAAGCCGAGCACTTTACGGAGAATTATTACTATAGACGAAAATATTTGCTAATAAGTAAGAATAGTTTTGAGGTGCAATACCCTAATGCTACGGACACAGGTCCGTGAATGATATGATACTTTATTTCGTTTCTTTTTTTATTACCTTTTTGCCAAACCTTAAAATTTTAACCCAGCTCAGCCCAGCCTTAAACCTTCTCTATATTGAACTTCCATATAGAATTAGATTTTTAAGGTTTGAATAAATTTTTGAAGCAAATAATAATAATAAAACCCAAGATTCCAAAAGAGGGCTCGTCCGGGATTTGAACCCGGGACCTCTCGCACCCAAAGCGAAAATCATACCCCTAGACCAACGAGCCGGTTAGTGCTATCTTATAATTTGTAAAAGTAATTCCAATACAAAAATATTCAGCAGCTGTGTAAATAAAATTCCTACAAAGATTAACAATGTTTTAGCATGAAAACCTTGAACAGAGATTAATCGATAAAATTTTACAACTTGTTAATACGTACTTTATGATAACGTATTGCATTGAAGTAGTCTGAAAGTTATTTAAAGAATTCCGTAGTAAACTCTCATATATTTTTGTAATCGCGAACGGACGGACGGACACACGACCATGGCGCGTCTGTCCGTCCGTCCGTTAGCGGTTTAGCTCAAAATCTATTGATACTAGAAATTTTGAATTAGGCATGAGTTACGATACGCTTTGTTATGATACGCTTAATAAAGATATAGTGGTAAAGTATAATATTGAAAAAAATAGTTTTTAGGGTAGCTCTCCCACATGTAAAGTGGGGGTGATAATTTTTTATTTGTCTTCCACATAGTGAGAGGCATTGTTGGATAGATCTTTCAAAAACGAGGTTTGAAAAGACCGTTTTTCGATTTAAGTAGCCATTTGTGACCTATTAAGGTTTAGAGAGCTAATTTATAGAGTCAAGTGTCTGCCTCTACCAACTAAACAGTCGTTAGTAAAACTACGGAACCCCTCGTGCCCGAGTCTAACTCGCTTGGAGAGTTTTGTTATATAACGAGAACATATAAAACTTCCGAAATTATTGAAATAATTCTCTTTGTTCTGATTTTGTGCGTAAAACCGTAAACACCTAAAAAGACATCAACCTATCAATGTCCCCACTTTTGAAGCACAGATCTTCCCTATATGTGGAATCGAATCAAAAAAGTGAGGATAATCCATGGCTCTCCACACGGCCCCTGTACGGATTGGTACAGGGGCCGTGTGGAGAGCCTTAACGGCTGTAGAGGCAGCCGAAACTTTCGAAACATAGAGACGCCAGGCATAGTAATTTTTTGATCGTCCAAGTTGCAATTGGACATTCCGAAAGTTCCGCATCGTAGCTAGTACCAAACGCGCTAACCACTGCGCTATTAATCTCCTAAATGACATACCTATTAGTTAAAAAGACACTTTATAAATCTTCCCATGCAACAAACGGATGTAGTCCCATTATAACCAAATAAAATTCTCTTAGCATGAAACAAAGAAATATATATTTCAATGGTGATTCTAAAGTAAGTTTCATAACATTCCAAAGCGTTTACATACTTACAGAGTACGCATCGAACTAATCATTGTAACATGAAATACGTGTCATCGTTGTTGAAACTAATGTTTCGCCCCGGCGGTACTCAGAAACGATAATCTCCGATGGTGTTTATGCTAAACTATGTGTTTGAGGTTCCGCCATCCAATTCGCACAGTGGATCGTAAAATTGCGGTCTCTACGTAACGTATCGACTGATTCGAAAACACCGCAATCCGTTTAATACAACGCCAAAATGAAAATGCACTCCTGCAAATGGGATGCCTAGAGATTTAAACCCTATGCTGACATTCGTAAGGTTACAAAAATTCTATTAAAATGAATTCTAGTTTGTCACATTGACATGGAGAAAGGTATCGTGGGAGTTCGATTCTTACATAGAACAAATTGTGTATGTTAGGTACGTACCATTTATATGGAAACAAATTTAGGTATTTGCGTATGCACTTTAAAACGTAAAGTTTTGTGAAGTATTAAATATTCTGTTTTAAAGACAGACCTTTGCCAAATTTCTGACTAAAAACCACCACATTTATTTAAAAGCAAATACCTAGGTCATAAGTAAATTGTTTCTTACACTTTCTTATCAGTAAATCTTCTTTCTTTCCGATGTTTATACACACCGCAAACTGTACTCGTATTAACAGTTATCCAATATTCGAAGGTCATTGTGAGTAGGTATAGAGATATCCTGGGTAGGCTCATGATTGTGTACCGATTACCTACCTACAATGAGTTAAGTGTTTATTTCTTTTACAACGAATTATCGACGTAGGTGTGTGACATGGTCACCAATTTTCACAACAATGGGTTGTGTAATCATTTTAAATGCCGATGAAACATCTGATAAAACAATACCGAAATTCATACCGATATTAATAAGGAAATTAAGAGTGATTCCATGTGGCTCGTTGGTCTAGGGGTATGATTCTCGCTTTGGGTGCGAGAGGTCCCGGGTTCAAATCCCGGACGAGCCCTCCTTTTTTAAATATTCATTCATATAGTTTAATTAAGTCTGTAAAATTTTAATAGAAAAAAAATGTATAGAAATACATACGTAATTTTCAAAACAATGTTGACGGTTTGCAATTAAAAGTAAAGTGGACAAAAAATTCACAATATCAAAATAATATCTCTTAACAATATACTGGAAAATGATCTCACTTAGATTAATTTTTGCTTCAATTTCACTACTTAAAGCGTTAAAGGTTTAACAAATTTTGAAAGTATTAGTGTACGTAACAGACAATATACCTAAAATATTTTCTGTGGATTCAGAAAGAAAATAATAACCGTTAATAAATAAAATGGAATCAACAATATCTCTAAAGAATGAATGACGAGGCATTAATGAGACCAAATGACCCGGAGAAAATATCAAACTGTGATATTTCACAGTTGATTACCAGTACCTTATAGTTAATCTCACACTCGCTACGAAAAAGTTAGACTTAAAAAGTATGTGGCAATCATACACAGATAATAATCATAAAATTCATTCAATAATGAGTTCGATAAAATGACATGCTATTGGATCTTTTAGCCATGGTAGTAATGTAAGATTTCTACAGTTCCATCCATCATACTATTTCTTGTTCGAAGAAAATAATTGTACTTATGCTTTAGTACACCCGTACGTGAAAATCTCAACTTTTGTGCTTTTCATAACTGTAGTGACATACAAGTTCGTTTAACACTGATTTCATTTTCATTAACATAGTACCCTTAAGTACCATTAATATAGTAACGCATTAATGAGACCAAATGACCCGGAGAAAATATCAAACTGTGATATTTCACAGTTGATTACCAGTACCTTATAGTTAATCTCACACTCGCTACGAAAAAATTAGACTTAAAAAGTATGTGGCAATCATACACAGATAATAATAATAAAATTCATTCAATAATGAGTTCGATAAAATGACATGTTATTGGCATGTTATTACATTCGGCCTCGCAATTATTTAATAAAAAGACAAATAAATGAAAAAATATACTTTCTAAACCATACTTAGACTCCTTTCTTTCAAGAATAAAAAAAAATTAAAAAAGCTCAAATACTTCCAATTCAATTTAAATAAATATCAACATAATACGTCGACTCAGAGATTACTATTCATGCTACCAAATTACGCACGTTAACATCTGCCCGGGCTCTATTAGCAATTGAAAGTGCTACAGTGTTATTACAAAAGAGATGTTAGACAGGGTTTTACCATGTGTTTAAGTAAACAATGTCTAAGAATATAAACCCTGTTTAAAATGATGTTTAACTTTGTCTATTACAAATCCATTTTTAGTCGTAGTCTAACTAACGCCGATTTAAACATGCAACCCGTAAAGCATTCGTTCAGTTGGCTTTCATTCGTTCATACACGTTCCATTATATGCACATCTTATACAGACTTATGATAAATTCTAATCGTAAAAAGATATGTTCAATAACGTATTAGCTAATAACTTTCAAAAGTAAAAAAAAAGTACAAAATTAACGTTTTTAAACTGGCACTTCTATTCATAATTCATATTAGAGTAAGGTCAAGTAAAACTATAGCGAAATATTATGAAGAAACGGAACAACGACTACCTGATGCCGAACCCAACGCCGCACATGTTCACAAGCTGTGTACTGACACAGAAGCTATGCACACATGCACATGCTACGTGTATTTATTTGCAGATCTATACTTTCATCTCGAGGATTATGTGGAATATCGCCTTAAATAATTTCATATATTTTGTCAGCAAACAATCCACTAAATATGTACTTTCTTTTATATCAAAGTTCATTGTATTGCTCAAATGGATTAATTCGCGTTCGCTTTACTTACGCGTCCTAAAAGCTTTCCATGTAATCTAAATCGACCATATCAATATAATCTTTATCTTAAAAATATGGATGAATTTTCAACAAAACGCAACCTATTTTGAGGTTAGACACGCGTTAAACAACTCTCAACGAGTGTTTATATTTTAAACAATGTTTAAGGGATGTTTAGCCTTAAACAGTGCCTAAATACGATTTTGTAATAGAATTTTTTTTAAACACGTGTTCAACGCGTGTTTATCTTTTTTGTAATAACACTGCTAATGTTGAGGTACCTGCACAAGGAACGGGAGGAGAGCAGTTGCCCGGATTAAGAAAGGTTATGGTTCGAGTCCCATCTCAAAGTGCCAGGGACAAAGTGGATTTTTGAAGCATTTTTCATTAGGAACATTTTTCAGTATAGCATTGTGAAAGCAAAATTGATCAAATATAATAACATTAACACTCTTTATCCATAGTTGAGTAGAGTATTTACTTGAGTAAAAGAATTTTGGAGTATAGACGAGAATTTTCAATAGTTAATAATAATAGTATCGTAACTTTTGGAAGTTCCTGCTATTACTCAAACAATTGCTTCTGCTCAATTAAATATACGACTGTAAGATACTCGCAATAGATATTCTATGTTCATAATAAACCCCTTTATTTGATATGTTAGTTGAAACCTAAAAATGTTATCATTACCATTTTTTTTATTTAAAAAAGAATACATAACTTGCTACTGCGTAATTCTAGATATTTTAAGCTCCAGCAGATTGGATTAAAGTAGAAAATTAACGTTCTACACTGTCTCGAATCTGGGTGTTGTGGTAACCGTTCTTTCAGTTTTTTATAATACAAATCCTTTAGATGTTGACTTGGGATTTGAGCAGTGTATGTGATGATGTCTAATAATTATATTATTTATATAATTTTGTTATTTAAAACTAGCTATTTTTGCTTCTGGCCGCTTAAATTATACCATATGTCACCCGCGTATGTATAGATTTCCCTATGTAGGAGAAAGAATTCTTAAAATCAATCCAGCTATGTTATGAGCCTTTTCAATGCAAATACTAAGTTTTCCAATTGAAAGGATTAGTTCATACTCTTGAAGTAATATTTCGGTGTGACGACTCTGGATCAAAACAAAAGAGATCTAATAGATTCTCGTTGATTCAAGTTCTCTCGTCGTCGAAAGCCAGTACCATAGATTGGCAACTTTCAAGGACTTGCTAGCAATCTAGACTGATAATAAATATATATTAATAAACTTACTTTCGTTTTAAAATAACTGATATCATAGTTTATACATATGCAAAATTAAGTTTGCTAGTGAATCCTCACAGTGAAAATGGTAAATTTCATACTTTGAATACTAAGGACGAAAACTGATACTTAATTTAAAACACAGCAAACAAACACCTCTATAATTTAATTAAATATAGTTATCGCATATCTTATTTTAATCTTCAACGGAAAGTTTTTTAAATATTAACTTATAAGCGAGAGATCGACTCTAACAAAGCATAGGACACGTCGCGATCGTATGATCAAACATTAATAAATCACTTCCTGTGGGAGTATCGATATTATTTGTTATCCCGATTAATAATATCAAAGTGTACGAGAAAAAAATGAACGATTATGTAGGTCTATAAAACAAACTTATAGTAATCATAGAATTCAAAATGATCTCTATTTTTCACCGTTGACAAACAAATCAATTATAGGACAACGACAAACAATGTTAGCAACTCTATTGCGCAGATTAAACTATATTTAGGATAAATAATCTCGTCAACCTGCGTCTTTCTTTCTCAAATTGTGAAAATAGGCTACAGAATTAAACTATACATTTTAGCATATTGGAGTATAACTTATTTCTTTGTTTGCATATGACTATAAATCAAGTAAATCGGCGGGACCAACGTATCAATCACACAACTTTAATTTGGCCTTTACGGTTGTACCAATAATTGGTACATATTTTGTACTAAGTTTTGAGATATGTCTTACCTGTCTCAGAGTTACTTTTCCAACTAGTCTCCACCAACGAACTTTTACCATACTGCTTTAACCTTTAGAGGTACAAATTTCTACATACAAATATAATATCGCACTAACTTTTTATGTGAGAGTTTTTCCGCCATCTTAACGCTCACAGAATATTTAATATTAAACATATTATGTGGTTAACAAGGACTAACTTTAGTACCAGCTATAGTTATGTTAAAAAACAACCTCGAACTCGATGTAGAGCGCATCGCTGTCGCACTGTGGTGAGACTTCAACTTCGACGAAAAATAAACTCTTTTTAACTATAGAAGAAGGTTTCTGTTTGATTGAACCTCTATTATACTTCAGGACTGTCCTCCACGGTCGAGGCCGTTTTTATTACAAATACCAATACAGGTTTAAACCATTATCTGACCAACACGTCTCAATTTTACGTTGTCTCTTCTTTTATTGTTAATTTGCTTTAAATTGTCAATGGTGAAAGATAAATTATTTATTCCGGTCTTTAGCAGTAGTAGTAGTAGATAGTCTTTTTTTGTACGAAATAAAGGTTATATACATACTATTATGTTAATTACGAGGGTCAAACTGAAAGTTCTTAGAACTGGCCACTTATAAACAATATAATAAAAAAATAATTCTAAAATTTGAAAATATAACTCTTTGCCAATATTACTGAGTATATATTTCATTCATTTGTCATTTGTTTTACGATTTGGCGGCAAATTGAAAATTGTCTGTGTCACGTCATCATGAATTTAACACGAGAAAATTTTCGTGCAATGATTTTTTATGACTTTCGATGTCATTTAAGTCAACAAGAAAGTTATGATAGACTACGATTGGCCTTTCACGATGAAGCCCCATCTCGTGCGACTGTTTACAACTGGTTTAATGAGTTTAAACGTGGTCGCACTAATCTCACTGATGATTTACGTGAGGGACGGCCTTCTACGGCGACGACTGAAGATAACATCTGTGTTGTGCGGCGTATGATAGAGACTGACAAAAGAGTGACCTATCAACAGATTCGGACAAGCTTAGGCATCGGTATGAGTCAAGTGCACAAAATCCTCCACGAACATTTAGCGGTCAGGAAGCTTTGCGCCCGGTGGATACCTCATAATTTGACTGAGGCTCAAAAACTCCATCGTGTGGATTGGTGTCGTAAAATGATTGAAAGATTTAACGGAGGTGACTCAAATGCTGTGTTCGACATACTAACAGGTGACGAAAGCTGGATTTACTGTTATGATCCTAAAACCAAAAGACAATCTGCTCAGTGGGTGTTTCCTTTCGAGGAGTTGCCAACTAAAGTGAAGAGAGATCGAAGTGCGGGAAAAAAAATGGTGGCCTCGTTCTTTGGAAGGATAGGTCATTTTGCAACAATTGTGTTAGAGGATCAAAAAACAGTTTCTGCAGAATGGTACACTACCAATTGTTTGCCACTTGTCTTGGAAAAAGTTCGAGAGAAACGACCTCGCAGTAGGATCCTCCTTCACCACGACAACGCCTCGTCGCACACCGCCAAGCGAACGATCGACTATTTGGCGACATCAAACGTTGAATTACTGGGTCACCCGCCGTATAGCCCCGACCTCGCGCCTTGTGATTTTTATTTATTTCCAAAAATTCAAGAAAAACTTAAAGGAAAGCGGTTTATGAATGCTGAAGAAGCGGTGGCTGCGTATCGCGATGCCATTGAAGAGACCCCTAAGGACGAGTGGGCAAAGTGCTTTTCCCAGTGGTTCCATCGCATGCAGCGGTGTATTGACGTGAATGGACAATATTTTGAAAAGATATAATAAAACTAATAACTGGCTAATGTAATCAGTTTTTGATTTTCTAAGAACTTTCAGTTTGACCCTCGTTTATGTGACTCCCGTAATTTTATATTAATAAAATTAGACAGATATCCTTAAATAAATATCTTCAAATAATTTTATGCCCCTCATCATCTTAATAGTTACTTGTAACAGAGACATAAATCAAATATCCTTTTTAATTATTAACTTTTACCTACCAATACCTATGAGAAGGTCACATAGGCTATGTTTATAAGCAATTACCGTGTTTATTAGCACATGCTCGCGTAAATCCTGTACTGCAGTGTGTACCTAATGAGACCTATAAATATTTTAAAACTAACACTTGATGAGTACCGAGAACACTCCTTGGCTTTTGTGCCGGTAATTGAGGACATTACTGAGAACAACTCAAGGTTTGATGTGACAAAACATTATAAGTAGTTAGATGAGCAGTCTATATGAACTTTTCCAGTTATCTGTTATTTGATTGTGACAAAGTTTATAAGTAAGATAGCATATACAACTCGTACGAATTAACCTCGAACGAAAACTCGAAAAATTTCCTGACAAATTATCGAAAAAGGTGTTTCCATGGAGTCGAAACATTTCGAAGATCGAAAATAGGCCTTCAGGTGTCATGTTAATTCGTACGAATTCGTAGATAGTGGATTCTTAATTTAGTATGTCATTTGTATTATCAGTTCCTTTCATTTTCTATTCATGAAAATCGAGCATTAATCGAGAAAATACGTCCAAAATATTCGAAAAATATAAATTACCTAAATAGAAGACATATTTACTACCAAAACCCCTACCCAAAAAAGGGGTGTTATAATATAAGTTTATCAGTGGCACCGTAGCTGCTGAATGAATGAACTGATTTGAATATGGTTATTGTAGTTGAAATCCTTGTCAGCTACATTTTATCAAATTAGGAATAGAGAGAAGATGAGGTAGCTATTTTTAACTGAGTTGAAAACCTCAACATAAAAGACCGATTGTGCTAACCACTGCGCCGTCGAGCTCTGGGCCAACGTCATCTAATTAGTTAGATACCCACAACGATTTTGAATAATCATCAAGGTGGTACATAAAACTAGCGAGTAAAAGTTCAAGCCTGAAGCTGCTTATCCATTAAAATCATCCGATATCGTACAGTAAAATAAAATTTTCAAAGCATACCCTATAATCATTGCCCATATATCAATTCTTAGAAGAGCTATCAATAACAAAGGATGGTAATTAAATTATGCCCTAGTGTCACAGGTTTAGGTATCGATATCCGCCGCATCGACTCTCTAATTTAATCATCTGAATCATGGACTCCTTGATTATTACAATCCGACCGAACTTATTAATCCGCTTGTACATAGATCATAGATTAAGTAATAAACGGTAAGTTTTAAACAACATATACTTAAAATGCCTACATTCTATTTCTTATTATTTTCTTACGTCCATATCGGGATAGAAATAAAATAAAGAAGTTTGCAGTAGTTAAAGAAATAAAGTGTCAATCTAAATAACTATCTAAATTAACTTAATTTCGATTTCATTAGTTTTTTTTTTATAACGATGCTATGCTATAGGTGCAAAGTTTGCGCATAAAGATTAAGAAATTAAGATTTAATTGAGTATTTATTACCTAAATATTCTTAGACTTCATATTTATAGTTCAAAACTGCACGTTGGGCGGTAACAAATTACCAAAAGATATTGCCAGAATGGTTAGCCAATAGGTTAAAACATTGACCAGATATTTTAAGATATATATTACGTTAATAACGTTTCAATTTAATTTAATTATTGTTATTTTTAAATATCATCACACATGGAAATCTTAATAAATACTGCACCAGGAGCGGTGGCGGCGGCCCGGAGGCGCAACTATATCGGACCAGATTGAATTATCGATCCGATAATGGGATCGAGAGAGTAATACCCCCGTATATTGTTCCAGCTACTTTAATTATCGAGAAGATATCCAGCCAACTTGTTTAATAAAGTGATCAGTGTTGGGTTATAAACATCAATTTAGTTTATAAGTGTTCATTCTATTCATAATATTACATATTCGTTGCAATTAATACATGGATACATTTCACAGCGCTATGGTTCCTAAAGTGTGATCTACACAGTTCAACACAGTTGCAAACCACTGTTCCAACAAAGGTAACCGTTGTCGGACCTTAAGTTTCCAACCCCGGATTGATTTCGAAATCTGGTTTATAACTAACGTCTAGACAGTTGTTGTTGTGGACGTTGATTTGCAACCTTGTGTGTCACACTTAAGGTACCTATTGCAATTCCAAAATCTATCCAAATAGATGGTAGCAACTAGTGAAGATAAAAAAAAATTACGTTGCAAAAAATAATCCCCATGTTTGTATTCAAGACAAAAATGTAGTTGTAATAATCCGACGAATAGAAATAATATATATGCTATCGATTTCATAGAACACCAAACTTAACAATACATGCCTTCAGATAGATCAAAGCGCTCAAGCAAGATAACAATCAAAATGGCGCCTGAGGCGTCAGCGAACGTCACAAAGTCAAACGAGCGCATTAAAACGAAACTAATGGACATAAATTAAATAGTCATCCACGTCACTCAGGACTATCGAGGACCGCTGACGAAAGCCAGGTAGTTAAGATCCAGAACAAAAATATTAGATAACACCAGTTAAGATGTTCTACTTTATTAGTGGCTAACAAAGTGAAACTAATTTATGTCTTTTTTCTCGGTCGTAAGTTTCAAATTAATCTCCGATCATGATCATGAATCATTCGGAGGAATAATACCGTGAGAATTTTAAGTGGATTCAGAAGCTCTAGGATTATTTTTATAATTATCGTCGAAATAGGTCTCCACAAAGTTTGGATCTTTGATTTTTTAGCTATTTCATGACAAAAATGTTAACTAAATTATATTTCACATGTGTTAACCAGTCTTCAGCTAAATTCATATGAACAATGGCAGGTATAAGTGTTTATTTAACGACCATCAATCCTGGTATAGGAACAGAACTTTGCTTAATAAATTCTTTTAAAGGAATTTGTTTCTATGGTAGCATAGGCTTGGATCATTTAAAACAATGAAGGTTGCATATAAGCAAAAACTTATACACAACACAATACATAATTTCTACTTTCTAATATTCCCGTCTCTCTTAAGGTTTCAGCGGTGACCACGACACTGAGAGAAGCACTCGTAAAAGAAATACGTTGATTGCACAAAACGCAGTTTCTTCACAGCAATCGCTCATCCTGAATTGTCGGTGGCGGCTGTCGACTCGCACGCTAGTGTATTGCGATTCATTACCACAGTAACGCCAATAAGCGATAGTCATAACACACGACTGTCGCAAGTAAATTACCCGAACCATTCATAATATACGCCACAGAGCAAAACAATAGAGCTATAACTACGACGATATCCGACGAAACGAGAAAGTTGCAATCGTATCGGCTACAAATAAATCAGATACAACCCGGAGCGTTACCTTCAACACTAGTAATACAACGGAAATTTACAGACGAATATTTATGACCGAGAAACCTGAATATGAATTAATTTTGAGTTACGTAAAGATGATGTGGTTTATAGATCTAGCGGTGTCCTGTGAACTTTCATCTACATTACTCTGAACGCATTTGAAGATACCAAATGTTAATGGAATACCTAAGAATATGACTCCATAAAAAACATTATCGTAATTATGTGATTTAATGTGAAATAAAAATATAGTCCATATACTAATCTGAAGTTATATTTGTTCTATTTCCCATAAAACTTTGGTGATCGCCTCTCAATAATTCTTTTAAGAAAATAGAAAGACCACATGAAAAGAAATGTAATTTCACGGTACACTTTCCTTATATGCAAACCATATTATTTTTCTATCATATGGATATCCTAAGTTTTAGAGTAACGCGGACCGTCCGCGCTGACGACTACGCGCGTAGCTATTAGCGCAAGCTATCCGCGCATACTCGTTTCAGTATCGTGCTAGTTGTTACAAAGTACAAACATGGTCAATCCTGTGGGTGTTTAAATTGTTGCAGTGAATTATTTATGCAAAAAGAAAGAAGTGACAACGATGAAGCAGAACAGCATGTTTAGTCACTTTTGCTGAAAAATTGACATTGTTCAACCAACAAAAAATTTTGACGCGTTAATTAAAGGCAAAGTTTAGTGATAAGTTACCACGATGCAATAGGATTTGTTTCTGATATGATTGTTTGTAGAGTTGATGCACGGGTGCATTCACACACTTCTATGTTTATCGCCATTCCACATGACTGTACACGCTGACGGCGTCCGCTTGGCTCGATACTGGAATGCTCGCTGAAGACAGATATGTGCGTGCGACTGTCAGCGCAGACCGCTCAGCCGCGCACGGCTCGGAGCCGACGCTAGTCAACACTATAGAACACTTGTATGGAGCCCATATACATTGGCCTGTCAGCGCCGACGGTCAGCGTAATAATAAAACCAGCCCATATTGTTTACCTGTATGACCTAAATGGTCATAGACCGAAAGAATAATATCATTTATACGAACTAAAACACACACTAAATAATAAAAATTAAAGTTTTCACTAACCAAACAGAATAAACATTCATAACTATCTTTTGCTCTAAAGGACATCCAATAATTGATAACATTATAAATAATGAAACCATAATAGTACAATAGCTCGATGGCAAAGTGGAAAATCGGCGCAACCTGCGAATATTGTTCCTAAGGAACTTTCGCAAGGGTCCAGTCAAATCTTAAATGGACCAGCATGAAGGAATATAGCCCACATTCCTTAACCATGCATAAAGAAGGCCTTAGCCCCTGCAATGAGGACGTAAAGGGGCCAAAATCATTTCGCCTAGTATAAAAGTCAGTAAACGTCTGAGTAAACGCCCCGCCGTTACTATTACAATGTGTCTTGAAACTACCAAACGCCAACAGAATAGTCTCAGATAGATTAATACATCCATTAATGCAATTCGATACTAAACAAAACTTTCGTAGATATAACTTGTACTCAATCACAAGAGAACATTCTGACACTCCCAGTAGTACCGGGCCGTTATCGTGAAACTTGCACCCGACAACATTGTGCAACAACAAACGAACGACAAATGTCTACATTATGTATTGATCTGCCACCAACATCAGTTCACTGCACGTCTGTTTCCATTTTCCAAAAGATAAGCCGTAATATTTTATCGTCTAATGTCCAACAAAGACTCCCGTTTGCTACCTACGATCACGTAACTCTTATACAAGCTCGACAATTTTGGTACAATTATAATTCAACCTAGATTCTTCCACGATTTTTTCCGTAAGAGCAATCTGGAGGTCATCGCATCAGGTGGAGGTGATATCAGTTTTATTGCAGCCGTCATTTCAAATGGTCGGTAAAAGAATAATTTTCGTTTGATTTAATCAGTTCACTTCCTGAATCTTCATGTGTATTTTTAAAGTACTGACTAATGATGGAAATGAATCATTGTTGACTGTAGTCATATTGCTATACTTCCGTAATCATAATTTAAAAATTAACTGTTTAAAATGTTTAATTTTTAACTGTGAAAAAATTGCAAATGATTGGATACTGATTTTATTGGTGCAAAAACCAGGTGTGATTCTTTTAAGAAAATATATCACCTATATTTAATAGGTATGCTTACTCAGCTTATAATCAATACTTGCTGATTTGTCGCGACTTCGTAAATTGTAGACTATGTCTATCCCGTATGAAGTAGCTACTCGTAGGTGATAGAATTTTCAAAATCGGTTCAGAAGTTTCTTAGGCTATTCCTTGCAAAGAAACAAACAATCAAATCTGTCCTCTTTATAATATTAGTACAGATTTACACTGATTTTTTTCAAAGACTGCGAATAAATAAATGCTGGTGATAACAAATAACGTAGTGGCTCCATTTCTAAGTAACTCACGTGAGATGGTAATCAAAAATATTCTAACAACTTACCACAAACACTTGCATTTGACTTGAATAAAGAAAATATTAACTTCGACCCAGGACCAAAAATATGTTTTTATGTTGACCCAGAGCTAAAGCCTCATAAATCAACCGGTAATCGGAACACGAACGCTAAAATTGACACTGGTTTCTGAACATTAATTTTGAAAAACAAATTACATTATTACATTCTATTGAAAAACTACAATAAAATTCAATTTGTAGCTCCTAAACACAATTGATTTCTTATTCATCTGATTTTTTACAATAGAAGTAGTTGTCATCGATATACCTAACACTTGAATGTTGTGCTAAAAATAAACCATGCTTATTTATGAGATGTCCAAAGTTTGTAATAATACCATTCATGTATTGACGACTACACCTTATAAGAATTTTCGATGTTTCACTATTCCATATAATATTACCATATGGAAAAAAAATTACAATTAGCCAAGAAAACGATGTCTCAGATGTTGTTTTCGTGTCAATTAAAAAAAACAATACATATGAGTTTTTATTAAGCATATTTATTAAAAATTGCCTCCTATGTATGTCAAATGAAAGTGGGAGAAATAGGTTGTTCTAATTATTAGAAAATTAGATTTAATGAATTAGAATCTTATAGGTACTTACATTAAACTTGACAACCTCCGTGTTATATTGACTCGCACGTCCGTTTCCAAGGTGTCATCCTAATCCAAGGTGCGATCCTAGTCCTAATAGAAATCCGTTTCGTACAAATATTAAATTTTAGAAACCGTTTATGGTTCTTATAACATTTCTTTCCTGTGATTTATATACAGATTGTAGTTATTGTTGTGTCCCTCCCATGTTTTTTTGAAATAAATTCGTTAATTTAACTAATACCTCTTTTTCATTAGTTAAAAATGCGCTATGAATTTTAAGACTCGGCTTGTTACACAATAACAAGTGAAATTAACATGTATCTATAAGGGAACTCTTCTGTTCTATTCTAGCGTCCTCAAGACATAAAAAGCCAAAAAAAAATCTATAGCTACTCCGTGCTTCGGAAAGCACGTTAAGCCATTTGTGCCGGCTGCATTTGCAGTCGTCAACGCCCTCTAATCCAAATTGAGCCAGCGTGGAGGGTCATGGCACGTCCTTCTTAACTATCCTTATGGAAAGCCTGAGCCCCTGCAGTGGGAATGTAAAAGAACTGATGATGATGACGAAATAACTAATTCGTATGAAAATTAGTAGAAAACGAATGTACGACGCGAGATTATAGACGCATCATCTCAGGCGGCATCCACCATCTCGATACAATCTCGCACGCGTGTCGTGATACGTGATCCCACCGACTTCACCATAATTAGACTCGTTCTCATGAAGCATCACCTATTATGAAAGTATCTCTTAACCCGCACATATTTCGGATAAGCCATCATGATAGCAATGAAAGTAAACCTTAGCTACTGCATCACAAACTAAAAACAATATAGATGTTTGTAGAAATAATAAAACTCATATCTAAAAAAAAATATCCTTTGCATATATCACAAGAGTTAGATTTTACTATTATACTAAACACAAACATTACTTTAGGTTTCTGTTAAAACATAGGTAAATTCAGCAAAATTAATGAAGCGTCATTAATTTAAATAATTTTCAAAACTCTGCCTTTTAATATGTACGAACTCAACTTTATCTTGCACTAATGCTCAGGAAAAACTTACAAATAAAAAAATATTATCAATATCACTAATACACACAGCTCCACATCAGGTTACCATAAAATGTACAAATTCTTGCAATGAATTTTCTACTCATCACAGTTCTATCTGTAAGATTAAAAGTATAAGAATGAATTTGACAGCTTTGGATAATCCTATGAGCTTATATGTATTAGAGAAACTTTAATAAAAAAAAAATATGTATAAATTATGCATTGAAAGAACAAATTGTCGAAAACTAAAAAAAGTAGTCAAACAATTATTTGCTACTATTATATTAAGTATAACATGTTATCCATTGTCAATAATCATGTCTATAATCGTATGATCTATCAGAATCAGGACAGTCCCTGTCGGTTCGATAATTTCTGTTCGATCTCGAATAGTTTTCTCGATTGCTTCTGGTTCTGCTTCTACTTCTTTCTCGACGTTTGTTTGATGAACGATAATTAGGATTTCTGACGTATCTCCCAGTTTCGTAACCATCTTCTTTATCCCCTAAGTATTCATCTCGCCACGATTTGGCATTCCTATTAATTTTGCTACTACTACTATTTTGGTCATTATTATGATCTGATGGTAATACGGCTGATATATTTGTTGACACCCCTAAATCCGGAGGTGGTGGTTTATTTCCCATTAAGTGCGCTATATAATTATCTCTCTCAATTTTGTAGCCACGAGCGATTTCGAACTCTGTAATAAATATAAGATTGATTTTTGTAATTAATCGTACAACAAATGTGGTGAAATCTTGCGTTTTTTAAATACAGTGTCTCATTTGTGTCTACGATGATGAAAATTTAATTAGTATTCATTTTAAATTTTCACTTCAAGTAAGGATTTGTTTTCACCTGTACAGTCGAATGGGTCACACTCGCGGTAATGGGTTCAAAATAATACTTGTAAATAAACCTAAATAGTTTTACTGTTGCATTTTTTTATTTTATTTCTATATGTCATCAGGCAAAACAAGTTAAGCAGTGCTAGCTGAAATGCTGGCCTTTAAGATAATATTTACATTAACTAGAAATATATTGTTAAAAAAACAATATCCATTCGATCTATTGGCAGTTAAAAGTAACTGAAATGTAAAGACCGACGTAGTACTCACTGTGAATAGCATCTTTTGCGTTGACACCCAATTTATCGCGCATGTATCTGCACACCATGTAGCCAGTACGGTTCAAACCGTGCGTGCAATGTACACCGATCAGGCTTTCTGGAATAAAAGAAACACAATTAAATCCTTTATCGTGGAAAACATGACAAGTCAGATGCGTGTCAGCCATTCCATGTTTCAGCTATAGCTGCAGGAGATCTAATAGCCGGACACCATACAATTTGGCCAGATATTTGGGTAGAAAAGCCGAACATCCTATATTAACTACCAGATGAAAAAAAAATCTTTAAAATGGTTCACATGTTCATGAAAATTCTATTGAATTAACATCCTACATTGGTTGGTATTAACATCCTACACAAGATCTCCACCCGATTTAATACAATTCTCATGAATACATGAACCGCCTATAATATATTTTACTTTAAAATTTTTGACGTTTTTGAAGTAGGTTAATTTAAAAAATGTATATATAAAAATATGTTTTTTATTTAACACTTGCTGTATGGAAGCCCCCCTATTAAAATATGTATTCTATTTTTAGTAGTTGTTATATGAATAGAAATACGTAATCTGTTAAAACTTTAACTGTGAAGCTGTCGCGTTTCATGAGATACAGCCTGGTGACCGACAGACGGACAGCGGAGTCTTAGTAATAGAGCCCCGTTTTTTCCCAAAAACAAACCCGTCGAAAGAATAACCTTCTTGTTTTCGATATTAAATTCGTTTAATAATGTCAGTCGACATAAAGTTTCCGTAATAAAGGTACAGCAGTAATAGACCGATTTACAACCTCCCAATCTCAAACACGCTTTCCGCAAACAGAAGTATTAAAATATACCATAAATTTTTATATTTTATTTCATATCAACCGAAATTTATTGCATATATAAAGCAGACTAAGTAGGTAGATGGATTAAAACATAGATTTAAAATGGCTCTACATTATACGCTTACGAGTATGTAATGCGCGTTACATACTCGTAAGCTATAATTTGCGCGGGCGAAGACGCGGGAAAACAGCGGGTCAGTATTTCCGAAGATTACCCCTTACAAAAAAAACAAACAAGGACAGAAACTTTACCTCCTTATAGTATTAGTTGTAGGATATAACAATTTATAAATATCCAAAAAAGTTGGAGGGGCGAGCATTTCATACGGTATTCTGTATATTACATTTCAAGTTAGATTTTCACATTAAAAAAGAAGTAAATACAAACAACACAAGAAAAAATATATACTGTCATAAAACATAACAATTGTCCTATAAAGTTTTCACTGTCGTTTGTGTATATATTTTAGATATTTTAATTTAATAAAATATCTTTACTACCAGTTCAACAGTTCAACTGGAATTAGGTGAACTTGTAATTAATTTTCAGTTTATTCTGAAAGAAAGTATTTTAATTAAAATCCTATGTGATTTTTGTTTAAAGCCCAAATACAAATAATTGAGATATCAAATACAATCAAATACATTTTAAGGCTTATTACAAAATCATTCTCTCTTCTTCTGTCTACTCTGTCAACCATTGTTTGTCTCTGTTTTTGTAACATCCTACTAGCGTTACTTCAACCGTTTTAAAACAGAAAATATTTAATAAAATCTTATATCACACTGACATCGGTTCCAGAAAAGGAAAACTATACATTGTCTTCGAAATCGCCCCGCAAACGCCCAAGTTGCAAGGGTCGTTGACTCGCGCCCCTTCTACCCCCGCGGGGATGTATAAAGGTGGGGGTAAAGAACGGGAGGAAGTCGCGGCCGCGGTTTGACACTTCCTCAGGAAGACCTTTGATGTAGCACGAAAGAGCTTACCAAATCATATCCCTACATCGATATCAGACGAGATAGTTTAAAAATTATACGTACCTGTGTTAAATCATTATTTAATTTTTCAACCATTTTTGCATTTACGTATTACATTTAAAATGTTCTTTTTATGATAAACGTCGTCCCGTCAAAACAAACTTTGCATTAATGCTCTATATCAACTTAAAACATGAGAGCTATTTTTCAAAAACAACAATCACTAATTCAACATTTTTACGTCGCCGTGAAAAATCACATTTAGATTAAGACAAATGCTTGAACCGAATCAAGTCAAGGATGTACACAAACACAAAGAGAAAATAGCACAAACATTTGTCTCCAGAAGTGAAGAAGTGGTGTATTAACATATGCGAAACATCGATGGGTTATAAACGAAAGCTTTGTTTGAGACAGTACAATAATATTAAATATGAAAAATCGCTCGCTCCTTTAACATTTCTTTAGCACGAGACAAAAAAGGAGGACACATAAAATTGTCGATGTAAAGTTCCCACGGCGGGGCCAAGAGGTAATGCATAACTAACGTGACCAGACGTCTAAGTTTTGAACGGGATCGTCCATTTTTCGGTTGTCCGTCCCGGAGTGCTCGAAGATAATCTCGGGCCGCAAAAATATCCTGTTTATCGAAATAACGTGAAGTTTTATCGCCCGCCCGAAACGAAGAAGATTGATAGGCGAAAAGATAGTTTTTAGAACAAGTCTTCGTGCGAAATTATTTTTTAATTATAAGGAAAATTACAAAACAATACCAATTTATCCGGTAAATATCGAAATTCAAATATGGAAATAGAAATTTCATAATTGTTACACTTCTCCGTTTTCGTGAAAAAAGAAATGTCCCGTTTTGAACGAGCAGAAAATGGGCACGTATGCATAACGCATCACACATGTAAATCCATGCCAACTCGGCTCGGGACAAACAAGAAAAAAAAAATACATTTCCATTTGCAACAATCCATCAAGAGCCTTTCGCCGGCAACTTAATTAACGAGTGAACATGTTTTCAATTACAGAAACAAACAGACTGCAATGATAATTGCAGGAGAATTACCCGCTCACAGATAATGCAAATAGGCACTTAGTTTTAACTGAGACTTCTTTTAAATATGTTTATTAAGCGTCTCGGTTGAGTTATCCTCCGTTGTTTGTCACGGTACGAAGTTTTAAATGGAAATTATTTAGTTCCAAGCCATTTATTTTTCAGTGGATGTTTACAAATGCGTATATTTTTCAAGTTCGTTCCCTGGTTCGAAAAAACATTTGGTTTTCCTTGATCAGAATATTTACATCTTTGCAAATAGTTTTCTTTTTTTTATTAAAATTAATATTTGAAAAACTATATCGTTACCTGTAACTATAACGTTTACCTAATAAAAATCTTTAAACACAATAGAGTAACTCGGTGGCGTAGTGGATAAGCGCCGCGGCCCGCGATCGTAGTCGTTAAGCAACTTTCGCAAGGGTCGGTCACGGGATGGGTGACCAAAAAATTATTATCTCGAGCTACTCCGTGCTTCGGAAGGCACGTTAAGCCGTTGGTCCCGGCTGCATTTGCAGTCGTCAATACCCTCCAATCCGCATTGGGCCAGCGTGGAGGGTCATGGCCCATCCTCCTTAACCATCCATAAGGAAGGCCTGATCCCCTGAGCCCCTGCAGTGGGGACGTAAAAAGGGCTGGTGATTGATTGTGATTGACAATGGAAATAAGACTTTTTTTTTCTTTCCGTCAGGTAGATTTTTGAATATTATATACCTAAATTACGGCGACACATTAAGTTACAATTATACACTATTGAACATAAAATAGCCACATGTGAAAACATGATTTAATACAAACAAAGTACTGCTAGCTGTAACCCAACGAACATGTTTATAAAAACAGACAAAAGGTATCAAAAGAAGGCGTTACGTAATTATAATAACGCTATGTTATGAATATAACATTATTGCGTAACGGAAGGTTCAACCATAGACCAATAAAGAAAATTATAGACGCCATCAAATAAGCAAATAAAGCATATTTCAATATTGGATGTGTATAGGTGCTAAAATATTACCAAATGTAAAAAAAATGTTTATACGTGAGCAAACGAGTTTGTTTTCATAAATGAATCGTGATTTTGCAGTAATAAGATATTAAATGTTAGCGTAGGTCATCCTATTAATATTATAAATGTGATAGTTTATTTGTTTGGATGTTTAGATGTTTGAATGTTTGTCGGTCAATCACGCCGAAACTACTGAACGGATTTTGATGAAATTTGGTATACAGATAGGGTATTAGCTGACTTAGATAATAGGATACTTTTTATCCCACTAAACATTTACCTAGGGTCCAAGCGGGCGAAGCCGCTGGCGAAAGCTAGTATTTTTTATAAATCCGAATATAGGATGTTTAAAATAAACACAAATATAAAGAACATTCACAATCATAATAACCGTTATTGACAACAAAATTAGTGAACCGTACTATATAATCCTCTGTCTCCTTATTAACTTTCTATGGCTGCCCGAAAATTGCATCCCGTCAGTTGCACTCGTACGACAATCGGTATCGAGTCGCAGATCGATAATCGATGCCATTGTAAACTGGTCGAGTCGGAGTCGATACGCCGCCACCTACACACGACCCTTATACATGGTAATCGGCTTAATAGGATTTTACCACACGCATTCAAGTGATGTCTCAGTTACAAAGCACCGTTCGGGAGATTCTGTGCGATACCGGAAAATTTATAAAAATTGCAGAGTATAATATAATAATTATAATATATATATGAATAATATATAATGATACGGCGAAGGAGTGTAAAAACATGGCCACACGGGACATGACCGAGAAAATATTACTATTATCTAAAAACATTAGACGATCTCTTGTTACACGCGCTGAGTTTTTCTTTAGTTTTATGAGCATAAAGGCAAACACGAAATCCTTGTGGGAGTTTACGAGACAAAGAAAAAGATAGAAAAGACAAAAGAGAGAGAGTTAACTCATTACCAAAAAAAATTAAAATAACTCGTTAACACACGGGGGCTATACACTAACTTTAATCATCACAAAAGAAACAAAAAATTGAATTAAAAGAGAAAATAAATAAAGTTACATGTGATTTTCTAATATATTTCTTTCCATCCAAATAAAATTAGTAATTACGTTTGGTCTAATTGTTTCTTTTACGACAAGTTTTTCCGTAACAAAAATCAATGTTTCTCACCCGACGCGTAGAAGTGTCACAAATAAGGAACCAGTCACCCTTACTGCATAAATTAAAATTAATTGTATTAGTAATTTTGTGACTATAGTATTGCATACTATGCTATTGCCAAAGTCGCAAAAAATGGAAGTACGCGTGGAAATAAAAGAAATTAGTAAGTAATCAGAACTAACGTGCGTGCGAGCGTGAGCACATTACTTCTTTGACAAATTACTAATAGAACCAACAAATTTTCGTATTTATTCTATGTTTATACTGATAAATTGATGAATTACTATACATATTTCTCCAAATATTAAGCTTAATATGTAATGTCATACACGTAATATATAAATAACATTTAAAGTAAACACTTGTAGGTACTGACTAAATAAATAAATCTGTGTTGGAATGTAGCAACAAATTATTCAAAGCACTTACGATGTACTTAGTACATATTGCCACATACACGGCGATAGGGTTGTCTAACAAAAGTTAAATTACAAAACCAAAAGATTGGTTTGTATCCTTTGGTTGGTTAAATGCCTTTGCATTTTATTGAGAAAATTAAAATACATTTTCTAGTTGTCTACTTACATTTTAATTCGTTACAATGTGATATGGTGTTATATGAAATATGTATTTGATGTTATCGCATAGCTCTATTTTATATGAAACTAGCTGACCCGACAGACTTCGTCCTGTCAAAAAGATTTGTAATGTGGCAGTTTTTTTGCCTACGTATTTAAAAAAATTCTCCTGAACAGAACCGTCACCCTGGTGATAGGGCGTTGTGAATAAAAAATAATTAAATAAAACATATATAATTAATCATATCAAATATAAATTATTTTTTCACTAATCACGAACTAAACAAACACTAACTAAGTAAACACTCTGCACAAAACACGATATACGAATTTGTTTCGTGTATCAGTTGACAAAAGCAAACTCAGTAGATTAGGTCACAGACAACTTTTTTTTTTTAAATTTGATATGACTTGAAGTCAAATCCTTTTAAGCCGTACGAATTGTTTTATTGATTTAAAATTTGGATATTAAAAATAATAAAACACTGTTGGTAACGCGATTTTTGTTTGACTGATGTAATGACGTGGAAACTGATGCATTTTATCTCGCGTGCCGAAACTAATACAAAAGAAACGCGAGTTTCGGAACGCGACATTAAACTCCTCCAACTATGTATTCTGTGCTCCAACGCACACACGCACATTGTTTTGATAGATATGATCTTTGACGTTAGGAACACACCTACATTGCTTAGACAACAGTGAGTGCTTGTAATTTAATATGAACTTTATACCATAGCAATAAAGCTCAAATTGACTACGTTTTAGTTACAAATCATTTGTATGGGAAAAAGAAAAGGGCTATTTTTAGGGTTTTTCCAGCAATAATTCTAATTTTTCTCGCCGTAAAAACCATCCTTGAACTTCAACGAACATTTTAAAAAAAGATTTGGCCAAATTGGTCGAGGCGTTGTTGAGTTATGCGCTTACCAACACATTTTGCGATTCATTTTTATATATATAAGATTAAGCAAAACAAATTCTGTATATTTTTTTTATGTTTATAAAGACATTTCAGGTCATTAGCAGTCTCGGGGTCATTAGGTAAGTGGCAAATACGAAACTTCTAAAAAAGAACACTAAATCTAAAAATTATCCGCACTTAGACCCGTTAAAAAGTTTATTAATAAGAAGTGTGCTCGGAAATTTATATAATTACAATAACATTTAATTTAACAGCAAATTTAATTCAATACTCAAGGCAGCCCTGGGTGCAAGGCGCCGCGCGTGGGCAGACCTCTGATCATCAGATGACTGATTATCTTATTTGAGAATATTAATTATTACATTGTGAGTACATCTTGATCGGTATTTTTATGATTTCCTTAATAACAACAAATTATTACCCGATTCAGCCTGAGCACTTACTACTTTCTCCATTCCTAATGACGGCAAAAGAATTAATTAGTTTTCCAATTACATATGTGTGCTAGTCTTTTGTTGTGTATGTGTTTGATTTAAAAACTATGTAGAAGCTAAACAAAACTAGAGAATACTAAATATATCTCTACAGTATAAGTCAAAGATAATGTAGAAAATTTGCCGATAAAAATAACTTTAGCGACTAACTAAAGTCGTATTTCAGTAACTCTAACAACGTTATCACTTCGTAAACGGACTCCGGTTTCACCACATTTGTCAATTTGATTCGTACTTACTGTACGAAAGTGCAACTTTGTAACCACCGATACCTATCTCTAGTCGGGAAATGTTTGCTACCACGATATATGAATGTTACTTTCCAACTCTAGACTTTTGGGACGACTCATTTCTTTGTGACGTCAGCTAGATATATTTCATTGAATCCTCTTTATATACGAGTTCGATAACATAAGGACAAAGATTCCTATCGTAACTATGTAGTGCTATGTCGATTCTTGTTTGTCAGACTAAGATTGCCCTGTGGTTGATATATATATATAACGTAATTTTCAATTTGCCTGAAAACACGCAGTTGTAAAAGATTTTGAGTTCGTTATCATCACCAGTCTACTAATGTTCCCGCGCTCTATGGATAGAATCACACAGAACGATCGTATCATAACCAACTACGCGGGCCTACCCAATTCGGATTGGAGGGTCCTAACGACAGCAGATGCGGAAGGTCGAGATCGACACCTTAACGTGTCTTATAAGTCAAGGTGGAGTTCGACGAGATATTTTTTTTTATTAGTCACCCATCCGATAGCCGATCTTTGCGAAAGTAATTTAATATCCGCAATCTCAGACCGTATACGCCGACCCTTGCTCCATCAAGGTAATAGAACATGGCTTTTCAGAAAAATCCTAAAACTAATATTAACAAATGCAAAAAAAGGAAAACAATTTACTTATTACCACGACATAAGAGAATGCACGAAACTAAATCTTATACCAAAATTTTGTGTCACCATGATTCAGCTTAGCTCCTTCGACGCCATTTACTAAGACATCATATTATCAACATTTGCTTTCCCTAGTCCCTCTAGTGCATTTCACCTTTAATGAAATTGTTTAAACTATATAATAATACTGTCGTTTTCGTTTCTTCCATTAGAGCTGGTTGTTTCTTGCTCGTTATTCTTATCAGCCAAAAGACGTCTTAAACGAGCGGTAGGGAAAAAATGTTAGACGATTCAAAGGTACTCTAAATAAGATAATTTGAATAAACGTATCTTTCTTTTGAACCTGGTTTTAAAGTAAATTGTTATAAGACGAAAAAACTTTACAGATGCAATGAATAAGACCACCCCTATCGCATGGACGGTAGCAAACGCGAGCCGCAAGCATCTCACGCAGACGCGTAAATCGAGACAAGATTGTGATTCCGCGATATAAAGTGAAATATGAATATCGGCGCATTACCGCCGCGTATCAGACGATTTGTAACGCGAACCTCCCTATCTGATACAGAAAAAAAACGTCATGCTTGGTCCGAAGCCATACGTAAAGCTAAATAGTATAAATAATCTTTAGAAATTATATTTTTCGTTGAAACATGAACACAAACACACAAAACCTCGGGCACACAATGAATGTAATTAATTAGACAAGGAACAATCGGCATTTCAAATATTGTTGACTGTAATAGATACATCTCACACAATCTACTCCACGACACCGATAACCGGCCATTACTGACGAAAACGCCGACAGATACTAACACGCTCACAATTAATTGAAACTACCCACGTAATCTAATAAAAGCTAGTTCTGACGATCAAGACAAACAAGGGCGACCATTCGTAATTAGAACTTAATGAACATTCTGAATATTGAGTTCGGCACCGTGAGAAGGCGTCGATAACCACGATTTGTGTCACTGTAATTAAATGTGTGGCTGCCGATTATCTCGAACGCGCTCACCGAACTTACTGCTTTGACTGCGATGAGTTATTGATGAAACAGTGTAAGTAGACCCCTTCCTGCCGCCCCGTGCCTATACTAATGCCACAATAAAGAGAGGGACCTTGAAGGGTTGGAGAGGTCTATATTTAGCGATCCCGCGACACATTCCTCGTTAAAATCGAAGCGGTCTTTAATTGAAATCGTATGTACAGTTCGACATGCGAGATAAGGACGCACTTGTTGGATAAGTATTGACGTAAGCGTAATGACGCTGCAAATTTTAAGTGCATTTTCAATAAAAGCATTTATGTCTCCGTTAATTAAATAAGACTTATTGTATAAAATATTTTTCTTATTAAAATGGTCTTGATATAATAATCATTGACGTTAAAAGATTTCTTAAGTATTTTTCCTTCATCTAATACCAGGTATGTATGGGTTTTACAAACCTGGTATTATGTAAATAATTGCATTTATCATGACGATGATCATATACCACCGACATATCTTTTGATACACAATAAAAGGATTGCATAATGCTATGACACACAAAAGTTGGGCATTTTATAGCCGCATTCACGACACACATAGCCATATTTATTTAAGAGGACGCTCACAATAGAATAACGATTAGTGACAATAAAGACCACAGTTCATCGAAACTCTTTATGGTGGTCTCGTAAAGTAATACAATTAGGCAACGTGCATTAACACCTCTCAGAGTCATCACCCACGCAGTAGTGATTCTTAAACTACCGACGAATCGTGAATTTAACCCACATATGCAGTATATAGAGACATGTACGCCTATAGATAGTGTACACACGAGACGACAACACACCCAATTTGTAGAAACTACATAAATATTTGTAGGTTACGAGCGATCTTACCTGTGGTCGATGTGCCGAGCCGAGCTCTCTTTACTCGAATGGCCACTAAAGATGAGAAAACCGCAACATCAATGCGAGTCCGCATACAAGAGCCGTCATTAACCACGGCCCAAAAGTAATCAACAGCGTTAACACGTTGTACAAACGAAATTTTTACTCACCGCAATCTTTTCCCAAGAACTCGTCGACTGTGTCCATAAATCTGAAAGTAAACAAAGCGGATTAATATGATCAAGAGAGCGCACAATGTATATGAATTATATTAAAAGGATCATGAACAAAACACATTAAGTCCAAATAAACTTGAATTAAAAATCCTATATTTAAGAGACACTACACTAAAAAATAAAGTTTAAAAATAAAGTACGAACTATCCACCCTTGCTTGTAATTTACCTACTATTGGTATGTTAATTTTGTTTTTTTGCGCAATAAAGAGTATATACTCGTACATATATTATAAGATATCATATTTATCATTCATATGAAACAAAAAAATTAAATCAAATCGTTAAACTTTTTTAAAAATAATATTTGGAAAGCTTTATTTCACATATTATGTAATCATCTGCTATCGACAAATCTCGTAACTGCATCAATGTATATCAAACTTATGAACGCTTACACTGCACCGTACTTCATACGAAAGAACTGTAACTTTAAATTATTTAAAAGAATATAAATTGCCTCATTGAAAAGTAATAACCCGATATTTAACACGATGTCTACGCACATTAAAGCAAAATTAACAATAAAATTAGTGGAGGTGTAATCTTACTGAATTCCATCGGTCTAGACGACGCTCCTAAGGTACCATTATAAAAACGGGCACATTGTAAAATGATAGCAACAGTCATTCTAACAAATATATAAAAATTAATTTAATAAAAATACGAAATCTACGTTGGCTGTCACTAGAATGAAATGAAATATTATCATTTATCGATCGCAGCGTGTTGCCATACTTTAATCGATTTTTTTACACCTAAAACCGCACGACCTGTGGTTTGGATGGGCGTTCTGGAATTACAAGGCGTTTCTGCCGACCGAACACTGCATTTTTCTGCCAACACGTGAAATATGTTTGTTTTACTAATAAACGATGCCTTTCGGCACGTGAAAAATGCTGCCGGGTTCCTCGACATTGCATTATTGGGATGTTCACTCAAATAACTCGCTAGGGTGGTCTAATGATTCAAATTGTTTATACGTTCTTTTTGAAAGGGGATGCTATAAAATATTCTGTTGAGTCAAACGGTAGACTAATTGATGAGAGGGATTTGTTATACAAAATACTACTAATGCAATCTACAGCCTAATTATGGGTTCTCTTCAAAAAGGAAAAGTTAAGTTACACAAGTCTCTACAGAGTTATTTGTCAATATATATTTGATTGCGCTTCTTCTTATTTTTTAAATAAAAAGCATTGGTGCAAATGAGTCTCATTAATTTCATTCATAATTCAAGCAACAAAGGCTGATGAAAAACGATGGCTAAGTATTCAATTACCTATGATGCTTCCTTATACCGTGATACATAATTCAATGGTTTTTGTTATTGTATCTTTTTATGTATACAGAATAATATATACAGTGAGAGCCGCTGTATGAGAAACGGTAACCCCAATATGAGCGAGCTTTGGTTGCACTGCCTGTTTTGTCTAATTATCTAGTTATTAAGACACACCTTAAAGATTACTACATTATGCACTTTTCGTATGTATCTATGTAGTATATGCAAAATAAATAAATAATTCAATTTCACCATATTTTATACCGTAAAAGGCAATGTTGAAAACTATAATACCAGTGACTTTTATAAATTTGAACATCATAATTTTTAATGTTCCGTGAAAGAATGGCGTAACTATGAATAATCACAGCGGTGTGTTAACACGGTGTTTCACGGAATTTTGGCTCTTGGTCCAATAACGTTTTCTATACTAAACAATCAGCTACGTGTGGCGCCAGCGAACAAACAGTTTAATTAAGCATAAAGTCACGATTCCACAAAAACCATGAATGTTCTTTGCTGAGATAAATAATGGTTTGAAATAAAACTCCAGTGAATTTTTAGATGAACTTATTGTCTACTTAACAAAACACATGTATTTATATAAGAAACAATATCGTCTGCACATTTATTATATAAATTTATGTGTAACGTCAACCACCTACAAAGGCTCTGCATAAACAACGCCATAACAGAGTAATCTACACTGTTCTGGCGTATGCTGAGGCAGTACTGATTGGCTACCACTCTTTAATAAATATTTATTAATTTTCAAATTATATTTTGTACTTAAGTAGCCAATAAATGTATCTTCATTCTTTCTTCCTATGTGTTATATTCACCTCATTTTTTAAGAAAAATAATCAAGTTAATAATTTCTTATTTTGGAAAAAAACCATTTCATTATCATAGTAATTGGTTACATTTTACCGTTTTATAAATATATCAAATACATCACGCAATGCCAACAACAATTATCCTAACTTGGGTTTTTGGTTAACACCAGGATAAAGAATAAGCATAACTTAATAAAAATTTACCCATAAAAATTGGTTTTACAAGAAAATTACATGCTGTCACGAAAGCCTTTGAATATGTAATGACATCACATCGGTAACATCAGAAAACCGATACGATACGAACGCATAACGGTATATATGATGTTCTTTATAATACATTAACACGTGTATCGGCAATTAAATTAGTTTTGAAACATGCATTGCTTCCAATATATCATTCGCAAGGTCAGTGTGAACACCGAACGAATTTAAAGCAACGTTCGGGTGAAACTTTCTAAGTATTTCCTGCTCTACCACGGACGTCATTATTTTAAATCTGTCAAAACTGTGTATTTTATTGCCCGGGCATTAGATCGGTGTGCACCGTGAATTACATGCTTTCTTATTTAATATTAGAAGCGTCTTGCGTTTGTGTGATAATTTATATCTATACAGCGTTATCGGTCCGTCGAATCGGTCTCCGGTTATAATCCAGGTATTTTTCATAAGGCACGCACCGCGCGGTGCACTCTGTGAGGATGCCGTACTTGAAAATTTATGTCACTGCCGCTAGTAGAAACCGCCACTATTATTGACGCTCAGTAACCACCGGTACACACTGGAATGAATCGAATTATATATTGAACAACATCGCGTTCACAGCAACGATCACATGATAAGCAACTAAAGCACTTCATAGCACAAACATGTGCTATGAAGCGCAAATACAATAGCGGTAAAGTAAAAATAACCCCATTGTAAACATATTCAACAACAAATTTTCCTGCGAAATTTATTTGGCACACTCAAATTCTTTATAAAGGGTGATTACTGTTTCAAAAATGCCATTTAACCTACTGAAATTAAACGAATAGAATTTTTTAATCTTGAAAAAATAATCGGGATCAAAAACAATAAGCTTTATGACGTAAAAATAAAAGTAATATACAACATTGTGTTGAATGAATAACAGGGATATTCATTTTTTTTCCACGTCCATTGACATGCCGAGGGTGAAATGAAGACATGCTTTCACAACAGCGCGGCGGACCTCACATACGCGACGCCCGCGCATCCATCATGGTAGGATCGTACATGTCAACACGTTGGTCTCCAGAGCCAGACCCCAAAAACAGAGATAATGGCCGACATTTCGATACAACGCGAGATAAGGATGCAGGAGGTTCCCATGCGATCCAGGGCGTCCTTCCTATTAGAGAAAAAGCTAGGACAAAGGTCAAACGTGTACAAAATACACCACCATTGAAACATAATACATCCGCTTGACGAAACGATACAATGGAAAGGATAGTGTTAAATTTTACGATTCAGATAATTGTCGGGGAATTTATTGTTGGTTTAGATATATTGACTGTAATATTTAAAGCTTATGAAGTTTGATTGCGTAATAATCCGCAGGCAGTCGATTGACGATAGTTGTTAGTTTATGGTGTGCAAATTTATGGAAAGCTCGCTTTAGACCGAGAATGATTTGCTGTCGACGAATTGCTACCATAAGTCATTTATATGTAGGGTGAGAACCATTGCAATTCCACGTCTTACTACTGAATTTTAATAAAATTGATCACTTTTTGACCGATAGCTATCACAAACAAATATATATCTCCTATCTAAGGTGTAATATTATTATATGCCCGAACCTCGTGCGGTGGATTAGTTAGGTACGTAACTAATCGATTCCACGAAGTCCATATTTTTACGCTAGATTCCTTCTGCTTCTGTATTTTCAACAGCTCGCACTCTTTACCTAGAGTCTATTTTATGGGATAATTAATTTCCGTGACGTCACGGTTGATGAAACCACAAAATACAGCTAGTTCTTACATAATAACTCACAAGTAATCACACCTATTCAATTGATCATAAATAAACTACAAAAGTTGTTATAAACAGTAGAAAGTACAAACATAACGGCCTGATGAGATTGTCTGGTGTAGTACTGTTCGATATTTAATAACCCTCAGTCATACACTCAAAAATTAATGCATCGTTCAAATCTCAAGAGTTCTAATGTCAATATCACACGTGAATGATAGAATAAGTATACAACTGTACTGTAGTCGGTAGCAGATTACATAACAAAATTAAACTAATATCATACAGGAAAGATTTGTAATCAGTGCACAAAATTTGATGTTGTTCACGGTTTATCACGGTCACGTTTTTTCTCTATCCTTTGAATTCCTAGCATTGAAGAAAAAAAGAAAAACGATGCCTATAAACACATCACTTATGATAAACTTACCATAGAGGAGACTGAAAGCCTATTTGTACCTATAGTTTCTTCACTACTATTAAAATAAACATCACCATCTTTTATATTTATTTTAAAAATACTTGAAAAAACAACTAAGTACCATACCCGACATTGGACTTATCCAATCTGGTAGCTAAGATTTTTGTTTCTCTCAATTCTTCTATAGAAATAAACCGTGTTATTCCGTTTTTTTCATTGTTTGCTTCTATTTTATGCTAGTTTTGTGTAAATATAGTTTTATTATTTTTTAAATCAATACCAATCTTTTCATGTTCATTTACAATTTCTGCAAAAGTGACCATATATCTTTCTTTAGCAGCTGAGAACCGATGACAATAATTACAGCTAATGAAACGTTACAGCTATTACCATCAACTAGTAGTGACTAGCCCAGGGCAGTTCTTGTCACCACAACTAGAGTTATAAGATTGCGGGTTAGAGAATCATATTATTTATTAGACCTTACAATGTTGCGTGTGCGTGCTGGGAAAAGGTTATGAATGGAATTTGGGACATCCATCCTTAGTAAATATTATGAGTGCGAAAGTAACTCTGTTAGTTGTGCTTAAACTGCTGATATTGTTTAGATGTTTGTATGAGACCTTGCGAATTTAGAATACTTAAATTTAATCAGAATACATAAATGCTTTGAGAAAAATACAGATTTCTTGAAATAATTATTCCAAGAAGACAAACGCATAAGCAAAAGATAGTAAGTAAGTGTCGCCTAATAATGCCATTGTTTTTGAAAACTGGAGTACATAGAACTTCATGTGATGAAATTTCATAGAAATCATCAGTTACTTTATGCCCCTGTAGTTGTGTCTTCCTATGGAATCACATAGAACATGATTAAACTGCTACATGAAGCTCGATGCCAATTGGTAGGTGTTAACAACTATAGATGCAGAAACCAACGACACACACGGTTTCTGAACTGTGAATTTAAAGTTAAGCTCGTCTCAAAATGTACTACTTAAACATCATTTAAATAGATTTTCTTTACTGATTTTAGTTTTTTTAATGAACAGTTGATAGCAGTTTGATAAAACTAGGACTATTTGCTTTGTGAAATGTAAAAAACTTTAGTTATTAGGAATTATCAGTTGAGATTTTGTACTTTTCTAAACTCAGATACCGGCCGTTAACCTGCCTCTCAAAGCACTCAAGATAGTATACGAATAAATGTGTCACAAAATTGTCAAGAGAACTAGCTTTGACATATTTATCTAAGTGCTTCCAATAAACTTTATTGAGATAAGTTTCTGTTAAAGCTGCAATTCAATCAGAACAAAAGCTATGACACCCCATTGTGAAAGAATGACTGGAATACGAGATGTTTTTCGTCGGCAAAGTTTCCAATCGCCTTCGGGATAACCATCAAGCCTTTCAAACTGTCTGTAGTCATTTGCAATGGTAAAGGCGTTTCCATTAAATGAAAAAGAAAATATATACAAATATGTAAAATAGTAGAATTCCAAAAAAATTTTTAATTTTCTGAAAATTAAAAATTTTCGGAAATTCGGCAAAACGAACATTCGGCATAGGATTTTTTTCTTAAATGTAGAGATGTCTCAAAAGACAAGAGATAAAAAACAAAACGCTTCCATTTAAAAAGTCATACCACTATAACAGTCGTCGTAAAAAGGACAAAAAATACTTATGAAAATCAATATTTTCTTTAACCATGAAACACATCTTAACAAAATCTGTACCGCGAATAAAAGGAAAATCCCACGTAATCTTTCCACAGTGAGCACAATAAAAATTTATTGCTTCAAGAGATCCGATTCATGTCTGCGAAGTTTCCTCATTTAAGCATTGTTGTGTCAAAACTAAATCCACTAAATAAATCTGTTTTCACATAGCAGATATTTTAAGATTTATTACTAAGATAAACTATTTAGCTATGTTTATTTTGATCTCGAAAACATTCATTAGAAAAATGTTGATACCAAGTTCGTATTACCATTGACTAATAAATCGGGCTACATTCGAAACTACATATGTATATCAGACTATTTTAAAGATTATTTTTTCGGTAATATATAATAATCTGTGAAAATTAACACAGGCATACTCAACGATTCATACGAACCCTTTTTATGTTTGCATGCCTTCTAAAGTGTGAAGGAGCTCGAGATAATTTTTTGGTCACCCATCCCATAATCGACCCTTACGAAAGTTGCTTAACAAACATATCGCAGACTGGACGCGCTAACCACTGCGCCATCGTGCTCCTCACTTCTATGCTTCTATTATAGTTTAACAGATAATTACGTATTTCTTTTTATATTGAGGTATCGAAGTTTATTATGCATTCATAATTCTTTTAATTTCATACTAGTAGCGCCTATCCTCATCGTTATGTCTGTTGAATAAACTAATATAGGTAAAATACTCAAATACGAGTTATGTAATTTATATACGAGTATTCATTCAATAAATGTAACCTCTTTCTTGGAAACAAACATTTCATTTCAAACGTTGATGTTTTCCTAGTAAACGTATTATTAGTTTATAATTATTACATAATTTTATTCCAATATGACACATATCTCTCCCACATATTACCATGCATAACCACATTACAAAGTCGCATACGATATGTTACAAAGGACGTCACATATGTACCGTCCAACTGTCATTTCGAAACTACCACTACGTATCCACATCATGACGCATACGATAAGGTCGCAAGCTGGAAGCCCGCGGGCGCGGTGGCGGCGTTGACCGCGGTGTAACGCGCGAATCACGCGACTTGATAGTTTGTATGAACCGTTCTGGAGTCTCGCGTCGAGCACGCGTTTTCTACTGATTTTAGTTCGACATAATAAATGCGACCGTCTGCAACGAGTGATATGAACCACTAGTCTTTTAGCGGACGCTGTGTACCAGTGATAAAATAAAATAAATGCGTTACGACTTCTAAGTCGTAACGCATTTATTTAACTTCTAAGTCGAGCGTGACTTAGGTCGAATACGGCAAGGAAATTTTAAATGAGTGAATCAAAAATAGAGCTCCTGGACAGCCGCGAGGCGGCCCACTGCCCACTGCAACGAGCGTCGCGCGCCAATCGAGAGACGAATGCACGACTAAGTGATAATAGTTATCTACTACAGTTTCAACTTATTCTCAAACGTAAGTATGATATTTAAATCAGTATAATTAATAAACAAGTAATCAAATATAAGTATATAAAACATATAAGTTGAATTGAGCGAACTCACTGCTGGCGTCGAGGACGGACCAATTTCCCCGCGTCACCGCCCGCGCCTGGTCGCGCCCGCCACCGCGGGTGTCCAGAACGAAGCCTTACTTTGACTACGCAATTACGCATCCGCATCAAAATCGTAAAAACTATCACAATTATACACTGTGAATCAGTCGAATAATACTATAATATATCGCCGATATTGTTCTTGGAACAGCCTCTATTGTGGTTTGTAACTGCGGCTCATAAAAGGACAGTTAAAGTGGAACAAACAGTATAATTAAATAACTAAAAGCGGCAATATTAGAGCTCGGTTATGCAGAGTTCTGTAGTTTGAATTAATGTGTATGTTTTATCAGAAATTGTTATTGAGTTAAGGAAACTTGTAATCTGGTTTAGAGTTAGTGGTAACAACATTTTGTATTAAAAGTTAAAGCACTAGCTACATTTAAGTACCTATAATAATACTACTGTCAAATACATACTTTAGCTAGTTTCTAGATTAATGACGTGTATTATTTAAATTATTAAATTATTAAACCAGTGGCCTAATTGCTTAGTTTTAAAACCTATCAGTTACTTAGAATTTGACATTTGAAAGTTATTCACGAACTTCACGCTACAAAAATTTAGCATGTGAAAGCAATTGTGATCGCCAGGTTTTTTTAACATGTTTGTAATATTTTATTACTAATATTCGCACATATTTGCAACATGACCTATTAGCCATGGTTTTATTTCAACAAAACAACTGAAAATCTTAGATGAGCTAAAATTAATATATAACAATGCTATATCAAAACAAAAGTACCATCCAATCACTTTGGAACCCTAAAAATAATATAACAATAAATTTACATACAAATTAAATCCGATAGGTTTATTTATTTGTTTTTGCGATAAACAGTAGTCATAAAATAGGTCACAAAAATTACGACTTATAGCACAATACAGACTCATAAAAATAATAATCGAAGGAACAATAGCAAACATAAACAGTGTTCACTCAAACTAAAAACATATGAAACAAACATTTTGCTTTGTGTCTTGAAAGCAAAGCAAGCGAATGTTGATTTGAAAAAATATATTTGATATTTTTTTCAATGGCAATACTAAACTACTGTTTACCACAAGTCAAGCTTAGCAAAATGTGTAGACCGTTAAATCATAAGTTGTTAATATAATCTTAGGAGTAAATGAAACAACTTTTAAACGGTTTCATCGCGTTTGTATTTAGTTTTATTGACCCTTTACAGGTTCCGTGTCGCCATAAGACTAAGTTGTTGATTGTCTTTTTAATTAAGAGTATATCTACCTTCAAAACAATACCTCAAAACATTGGATACATTCACATTACAAAAAAAATGTTACGGAATTTATTAAATTAAATTATTTAAAAAATACCTGACTTTTTTATTTACCCCTGGCTACCGTGAAAATATAAGAAATCGGTATATAACCTAAGGAGATCCTTTTTTTTATCTCCTAAGATCTCACTAGTTTGTTATTATAATATAGATATTTATCTTATAGAGAAACACTTAAAAAGCTCAACTGGTGTTTCAAAAGCTTATGGATGTCTTTTATTCAACGTGTAAGAACTTCTGTTTTCATGAAGAACAAAAATGTATGATATGAGACTTTCTGATTTGTGCCTAATTAATACTCCTTTAGCAACTCGTGGTCAATGGACAGTCATATATAAAAATAACTATAGCTAATACCCATATTTGTATTGATGAATTTTGTTGATAGACTGGTGTTGACTTTTTTCCCGCGATTTAGATTTTTATTACATTACAATATATATTTTTTGGCGAGATCAGAATGTTTATTGTTAAATTAACTGTCATCTGTGTAGGCTTATAATTTGCTGATAAATTAATAGATTATAAACAATTATGCAACACAAGCGAACAAAAAACTTACGGCCGGTTTCTGAAAAGTACAAAATATCACCTAATTATTCTCAATAACTTAAGTTTTGATGTTTCACAAGGCAAAACTACTATCAACTGATTATAAAAAAAGCTAAAATCATATATAAAAACCTTTTAAAGTACAGTTTAAGATAAGCTTAACTTTAAATACACAATTCATGAACCGGGTGAAAGACCTTAAAAAATCAAGATGTCATTTACGGAGTGATATTTAAAACAAACCGATGAAACTCTACAAAGTTTTTCATTATAATACACAGAAAAAACTTATTATTCAACATTTCTGAGTAAGTTAACTCCTTGTAAGCTTCAATGCAAAGTTTCGAAAAGTATGTTTTACATACGCCTGAGAAATCTTAAGGTAAAGTTTTGTCTCGAGAAGATTCTCTTCAGCGCGCCGCCGGCTAAATGCGAAAGCGTAAGTAATGACTACGAATCACTTGTAAGATTTAACTAGAAAGCGATGAACGTATTTAAGTTTAGTTTATTCATACTACTACATAATCATCGTAATTTCAAGTAGGTAAGATAGTTATTTATTTGCGGATATTATTAAATACTAGCTTGCCTCAAGCGGCTTCGTCCGCGTAGTCCCCGAAGAACTGTTTATTTGGATATTGATAATTGGATATTGATATATATCATGAAACTGATATAATCATAATAACAAATTGAAAAGAAAACGATTTTTACCATGGTAACGTTTTGTTTCCCTATACAAACCTCCACTCCCATTTTCCTATAACCTATGTTATATATATCCCATTAACCTATGTTCACCGCATATGATATAGCTTCCCGTATGTGATTTTTTTTAAATCAGCCCAGTAGTTTCGGAACCTATTCGTTGCAAACGATCAAACCATTCCTCTTTATATTAGCATAGATGCGTAAGTTACCATCACTCGGTGAATACATATAAAATAGATACTAGAAAAATCTAATCTTAATATGAACGACAACTTTGCAAGAAAACTTTAAAAATACCTTTATTTTTAAGGTCCTTTGTTCAAACTTAAACGTTTTTATGAATAAGATATATTGTATATGTATATATACAGTTCCAAGTCTTTTATTTGCTAATCCACTAGGTCATTCAAAAAAAAAAGTAAGAAAACAAAAAACTTTTTATAAAAATTAGAACAGACTTCAAACTTTAAAAAAGTTATAAATAATACTTATCTCAAAAGCGACTTCAGGTGGAGGTTCTCTGTAGATTATTAATTAAATGATAGGCGCTCGACTTCAATAGAATTTTCTTGAATCCTATTCTTAAGGGTCTTTGCTCCACTAGTGGGGACAATAATGGAGGATAAAACAATACTAATGTGATTCAAGGGACTGCGTCTCTCATATTTATTTAACGATGATTAAAATTAATTATATAAGGTCGCGGGCATATAACATAGTTATAGTTTAAGGCGTAAAAAAGGTTGCGAACGTTAAAAAATTCCAAAAATTCTTTCATCTAAAATTATAACTGGTTAAGTTTATGACTCTATATAAAATATTTAGAAGGGAAAAGAAAAGTCATTTCAATTAAAGAAAGCTTTAAGCCAATATACGCCATTATATTTAAAAATATACGACCGTATCTAACCTAAACTTAGCACATTGGTACTTTACGTAATTATGACAGATATTATATTTGAAAAGCACACACACGTAAAGTGGAAATGTTAATTAATTGATGGCGCTTATGACACACGATCATATTACCGGATTATCAGAAGCTGCAGTCGCTGACTAATAAACACGGTGAATATTACACAGCAAACAAGTAAAAATCAAACTTATTCAAACACCTATAGATTCTTTGCTTATCATCGTCATCATCAGCTCATTAATTTCCCATTGCTAGGCTCAGGCCTTTCCTGTGGATGGAATCGAACAATACGCCATGACCCACCACGAGGGTCCATTGCGGATTGGTAGGTAATAACGACTGTAGATACAGCTGAGACTAACGGCTTAATGTGCCTTTCGAAGCACGGAGGAGCTGGATATAATAAGGTCACCCATCCTATGTCCATTGCGAAAGTTGCTTGACAACCGTATCGCAGACCAAGCGCTAACCACTGCGCCCGATCATCTTTCAATTCACTTCTTTGCTTAATAGAAACGAATACAAAATCATTGTATCGATAATAAAAGGGCTATTGAGCGAATCGACATCACAAAGAAGTGATGAGGTATTGTATGTAATATTGGCCACTGGAGGGTTAAAAAATTAATCCGTCTCAATTACCAGTCGATGCATCGACTGATCAGTAAGGACAGAAGAATAGAATAGAATAACCCTTTATTGTCAACACCACGGATACAGAAATGATTAAACCTATTTTAGTTGGATATTAGTGACCAAAAACATTGGGCCTTATTTGGCGCCATTACCTGATTGAACCCTTAAGGTTAAATACAAATTAATATCTTCAACAATAAAATATTAAAAGCAAGCACGTGTGGTAATACATTTCTTAATTAATCCATTATTACTAAGCCTTTAATGAGACTCAACAACACTGACTCATAATAATTAGACTAACATTTTCATAGACAGCATTATGATCAGTCGTCTACATTTAATGATTCTGCGAAATAAAACTACCAATTATTCAGAATTCTAAATTTAGAGTAAACCATATTATAATTACATGACATGACATTTTAGATGAATCATTGTTTTCGTTGAATCTTTACCATTTAAGGTTAATACAATGTAGAATTACCAGAATTCATCATAGTATAATGAGCACGACATGGAAGAATTTGTGTTGGAATTATGATGAGCACAAGTAGTAGTACAAAAATACGAAATGAGTGACAAAGTAGATCTACTTCTGAATAATTTCCAAAGAAATTATTCTCGAAAGAGACTGTAGCCTCATACAAACGAATACACAATCAATTTGACCAAGACGAAAGTGAGAGAAATTATCACTGTTCGAAAGGGTTGTTATTTATTTCTACTTAATCGTAAGGCAAAATAATATTAGGATACAGACGAAAACACAAATCTTAAATACATAAATTCAGCTCCTGAAAAATAGATCCACTTACTAACAGCTTCGTCGCTATAAATTTTAAAGTCAAATGTAAGTCTCTTTCGTGTCGTATGTCTGTATAATTAAGACTTACTGCTTTTAGATTATGTATTATGATTACCGAGCAAGTTACTCATTTAAAAGCCCTTGTCAAATTATAAAAAAAGGAAGAATTCATATTACCACATATAAAGTCTAATTGCGATATCCTTTTAGCAACAATTTTTGTCATTGGTTTTTAGAACAGAATAAGAACAATTTGGGACTGATATCCCCAATTCGATCGGTGTAAAAAGCAACAATTTCTATATGTTTTATTTGACGGTTAAATCCCTATAATAAGAGATTTGGCTACTTGCAATACATTTCAAAATAACTCTTAGAGACTAGAGTTATTGAATTGCGTAATAAGGAATATCAAAAGCTGTTTTTCATTTCACAATTAAGAAATAACTAAGCCTGCTGTCTACTGACAAGTAACTATAGATTAAGAAAAGCAAAGAAATGGGTAATATATTTATTTTATAATATTAACTTCACTTAAAATAAACATAAAAAGTAAAAAAGCAGTTTATTGCAAAAACAGAATCAAATTCCATTTAAACTGAAAAAATAATTAGTGTTTGTTATAAATAAAATATAAATGAAAACAATGTATAAAAATATGCATGACACTTATTAAAAAGTGTACCGAACATCGCGCGGCAAACAGAAAAGCTTAGCATTATCATTTAGTAACACTATTAGAACACGTTTACAGTTAAAAGATTCTATCGAATAGTTGAAACAGCTCACTCGAGCATTTTGTCTGCTACATAATCAACTCAAAAAAAAAAGTTATTAGTTATTTTAAGCTATAGTATCGCTCGCTACTGAAGTAGACACTAGGCCTTGTAAAACCAAAACATAATATTATGTAGACTAGAACCAATGTCTCAATTACATAAATTATGTGTGGTCCATATGATTACATACTTTCTTAATAACGAAAAATGTAACATTGTCGACATTTACATCGCCAATTACTATGAACAGAACGCTGTTACTAGAAATAATAGTGTATTATTAGGGGTATTATTGAAAACCTTCAATTTATTTCCTCGTACTAGAGAGTTAATATTAATATTATAACCGTTTCACTATCGAAATCGTATTACTTATTTTAACCGTCTTTCGTAATACATAATGTTGTAAATTGTGACCAAATTATAGCAATTGGTTTTGTTATAATACCCATTGGGTTGATAACTAAATAATGTTGAATGGTTTCAGTTTTGTGAGTTCACAAGGGATTAAGCTACTTTGTTTGAGATCTCAGAAATATACGAGTGTGTTTGTTATGTATAAAATTTTGCAATTTTATTTAATCATAATTCTTTAGATTTTCGCTCATAAAGTTTCTCTATACTGCTTCAGAATATTTCGTATTGAGAAAGGAAATGGTAAATAAACAATATTCATTCCGTCCCCTATGGAACTCGATAAGCAACAAAAAATTGCTTATAAAAGCAACACTTCGTTTCTTTCCGATGACTCCTTTACGTCAGATTTATTTGGAAAAGTTTCTTATATGCTCACATTTCATTCATAATCAATACGCAAATACACAAACACAATCGTACTTCGCCAAGTAATAAACATACCACTTCGCTACTAAAAGGATCCTCGGACCGGTTGCCGGTTGCTCACATCAAAACATTACATCACTGCCTTGAAAGTCGATGAAAAATAAGCTTTAGTTTACTATAGGTAATAGGTGTTACCGACACTAAATTCGGACAATAGCCGGCGGTCGCCATATTTATGTGTTTGTTATCACGCGACCAAGTCCCCTATCTCACTCCTGATTTAACAAACCTCCGCCCCTCTGTTGAACAAACAATCGGCGGTGTAAGAGTTTTAACACCTCACCTAGATAATAGGGGCCATAACAATTCTTAACCAAAGACACATTACAAGCCATTCGATACGGTTCGGAAGGTTTGAGGAAATAGTTTATTGGACGCACGCGATAGAATGATCGTTTACTGCATATCAAGGAAACGGAACGAACGAATATGGTAAACAAACATTTTGGAATACCTTCAATAAAGGAAACTTTAAAAATGGTGATATAACCTTTTTATTTTCTAAAGTCAGTTCATGTTATTTTGATATCAACATATTTTTATACAAGTCGTTTTCCGTCTGTCTGTCCTAATGTATGTTAAGATTTTAAAAACTACGCAACGGATTTTGATGAGGTGTTTTTAATAGATAGGGTGATTCAAAAGGGAAGTTTTTATGTATGATAGGATCACGTAGACCGAAGCTGACGGTGAAGTTTTTTAAAAAATACTGTTGGTTAATCTAGTCTAACAAAAAAATACAATTGACTGTGGATTAAAAAAACTATTAATCAGTTCTGAACTGATTAAAAGACGAATATGAATAAAGACACGGCTGTAGAATTAAACAAAAACAGATCAAGAGGTCATCCAACTAAGAATAAAGTCATTTTTCGAACATCTATGTATATTCTATTTAAACGAACATTAACAAATAATGAACAGACATCGGGCATCCAAACTTGAACTTTGTATCCTATAGTTAACAAAACAAACAACTATTCACACATCGGTGACGTACAACCACTTAATAACAATTAGGTTGAACGTTTCAAAATTTAAAAAAGACAGTAGGTTTTCCCAACGTCTAAACACTGAGCAAAACTACTAAAAATACTAAATGATTTAATGCGATGTCAAAATTATACCATAATAACTCTCAATCATGCGCTAATATAATCACAAACAAAAAATGGCTAAACGCGGATTTGACATGTGTATGTACGTGATACGGAATTCGGTGTGACAATATTTATCTGTCTGGAACCATAAATGTGTAATATATATTATCAACAATAATCTTTTTAATAATCTAAATGGAGAAATAGAAAATGTTATTATCCGAAAACATTCTAGTTTCAGTCCTATTATCAGAACGGCCTCAATTATTATAAAAAAAAATACCAAACCATAGCACCACAGCATTGAAATCGGTAAGCACTGATCTAAACTCGAGACAATAAAACTTTGGGGTACGCACGACCAGTGAAATCCTATTAAAACCTCCATGGTGGTCACAATTTATTGACGGGTTGATCGCTACAAGAGATGGTATGTAATGACGACATGATTGTCGACAGAAGACAAGAGAAACAAGTAAAAATACGACCGTGATAAATGAACGGGCAATAACGCACGGACTTTTAGCTGATCAAAGCCGAGTAATAAAGTCCTTACCAACTGAAAATTATGTATTGGTTTTCTATTGCATATTTGAAAAAAGAACTGAACTGATCTGTATCTGACCTTTTTTTAAATATTTGAAGACACGAAACTTTTTCAAGTCAACTTCAAGTCAAAAAATTTAAACATTTTTTGACTTGAAGACAAAAAATGTTTATTTTTTTATCATTATTATGTTTTCACACAATGTCTCTCAGCTTATGTTAAAGTAAATAAATCAATAAACAATTTTAATAAATCCTCGCGTTAAAAGAGATCTAAAAATGAATATGAGATAGGGAAACGTTTCTCAACTAATGGCGACATAATGAAGGGTCAAAGGTGTAGAATGTGCATACATCAATTAAACGAAAAGATGAAACTGAGCTTTAAAAATGTTAATCAAGGTTACGTAGCAAAACTATACGAATCTTATATTAGTAAGGAGCATAGAATACAGCTATGGTACAGCTGACTAATCAAGGATCTGAATTATATATATACTAATATTATAAAGAGGGAAAATTTCTAACTTTGTAGGGGGTAGTCTTCGGAAATACTGATCCGATCTGAAAAATTATTTACCTACATTACACAAGAGCGACATAGGCTATAATTCACGCTGGCGAAGTCACGAAAAACACAGCTAAGAATTCGTAAAATCGGATCGAAACAATAGGGATGATGACTAATTTTTGTTTGTTTGTCCGTCAGGTAGAGTGTTAAAAAATATTGAACACGTATTTTTTTATTTTTTTCATAATCATAAAATTAAGGCGTTACATTGAGTTGAAATTTCGCATGACGTCACGTTAGAGTACGTTTTCTACTCAACTGTGACGTAGCGAGCCCCCACTCCTCAACTTTAATGCCTGTTATATAAGCTATTTCTTGTTAAATTGAAGTAAAAAAAATACGTATCTAATATTTTTCTATTATCTGACTGACGGACTAAATAGAATTGCATTTTTTTTACCCAGTCATCATCCCTATTCTAGAATCTAACTGTTTTCCCGCGACTTTGCCCGCGCAACATTATAGGCTATGTCACCTGCTTATGATGACGGTGAAATAATTTTCATTATCAAATCAGTATTACCTAAGACTACCCCCCTACAAAGTTAGAAACATTAACCTCTTTATAATATTAGTATACATATAATTCAGATCCTTGGTAATAATATTTTTTATAATCGGTCCAGTAGATTCGGAGCCTATTCAATAGAAACAAAGAAATCTTTTCTATTTTTATTATAAATTAATAAAAAAAACCTGAAAACAAATACTAGGATAGTTCAGACATTTCACTGTAGATCCTTCAAGGCGAGACATGTTCAAATTAGTTCTTCTCCGTAAACAATTTAGTACCAAGAATGCTCGTACGGGTGGCACATTTGTTTAAAGTAGGGTCACCAGATCTTTAGATATCTAATGAAAATATACGTACACTATAAAAATAATTTCTGATGAAAAATTTACTATGACACCACAATAACAAATTTATGTTAAATTGATTTTATTTATAGATTCGACCTCTCAGGATAAGGTGACAATTCTTTGTGTTCGAACTTATAACGATATAATATAAATGAACTTATAAAAAATAAATAATAAAAAAAGTATTTGAATAATTATCAATTTTGAAAAACAATCAAGTGAAACTCCTTTTGATATATAAATCATTGGCGACTTTTTACCACAAAAAACCATTTAATTACGCTTTGTCCAAGTGTAGAAATAGGAACCTAGTTATATAATCGCACTTAATTACATAATATCCGGTCGTATCAGATACTATATGCACCCCCGCGTAAACTAAACTGACAAATGCGAGACTCCGCCGATAACAGGTGCGATGCCGCTCAGAAACGCCGAAGGTTATTTACGGCTCGGACGCGCGACGATGGCCCTTACCGTACAACAAAAGGTCGGACAAATGACCGAGATAATCATAAACACACACCTATACTTCACGTAGTACTCGCACGAACATTAACTTAACATCTGAAGGCCTCTTCTATTTTTCCTATAGTGAAATTTAGTCTATTTTCGGAATGATAAGACCACTCGAAAGAAATGCATTTTTCGATAATTTATAATTTACTGTTACTGTATAGATAAATAAAATGAACCAAACTCGATAAGGTTACGGTGTTTAGTTGCAAATTTCCCATTGCCACCTTCCAGTGTCATCATCAGTCCCTGGACATTATCAAAACTAATCAAACGAACTCATACTCGATGTCATCCAACTTAAATGTGTATGTGTATAACGAAAACCAGAAAATGGGTCAAATATAGCTTGCAAGATCAACGTAAAAATATCAACTGATTTTTTAAACCTTCTATTACGGTATACACTTTAAAAACTTTTAAGTAAAACTCAATTCAAAACATGTACATACAGATGTCATAAACTAATATTAAATTCAATATTGATTTCAAGAGCTGTTTACGTTCCGATTTTATAGTGTCACAATTTATGACTTAATAAAGTATGCGCCTGTTTTAGTTGCAGGGACAACTGTTACACGCGAAGCGACACGCACCGGGCAGCGACAAATGCCTTTCAAATTCCGAGAGCATCGTGCGTGGGCGCAGACGCCGCCGAACAAACGCTGGATGCGACCGAGTTCAATTGAATCCGAAAGTACTAGAGAACTACTCCATTAGAAATAAAGAAACCGTAGCTACGGGCTGTTAGACGAACACTGCCGCATACAATAGCAGTCACGTTGAAATGTAGTAAGCTAGGAACGTATTGTAGAATGAAATCTCCAAAGTCGTGCTCGGTTTTATTGACTAAAGCTTTAGTTTCACAGTGGTACTATGCTAGCAAAGCGCCGCCGAGGCCTCGGGCGCACAACCTCCCACGCGGTGCGTCAAGATTTATAACATTACCCATATTCGGTCTACGAACGGCGCCAATTCGACGGTTCAAATTAAAATCCGCCGTAAATGCAAAACGATAACACTGGAACACTCTGATAGATAGCTGCGTTGTTTTTGATTTACGCAGGACGCCATTTAAGGGTGTAAACTTGAAAATGATCTCGCCGCCAAATTAAGATGCGATGTTACACATAAAATTTCAACATCAAACTATAGCATATTACTTTTTCTCTAAACAAAGTTAAATTATATAGTTACGGACTTTTATGTCAACATTTTAGCTGTCATGTTCAAACTGGTATACCAACGCATAACAAAACCGTGTTTAAATATAGAAGCCGGTAGAAATATTAACATCAAAAACTGTAATATGAATTGAGAGGAAACCACAATACAATTTAGAACCAAACTAAAGTAATGAAGACTATAAAATAAACAAAGCTTAAGAGTCTCTTGTTGCGAATGTATCTCTGCATAATATGAACTACATCTTTACTCCATATCCATTGAAAAGTAGGCAGATAGTATGATATATACTCACTCTTGTACTATTTCTTCTGGAGGTATTATGCGACCCGGCATATATATCTTCTTATGAAGAACACCAGCCTTCCGGAATTCCTAAAAAAAGGAAATCTTTAAAAAATTTATGACGTCCTGAAAATTTGGAGTTAGATTATTGATAACCTTAAATTGAGCTACTATTCAAACTTTCTGAAATATTAGTGTTACTTGAAAAAAAAAGGAAATTTTATTTTGCAATTGAATCAAAAGTCACATAGTACACATTGAACCTCTTAATTACAATTCACCTCATTTAATCACAACGCTTACGAAAGAAGGTGACGAATGACGTAACAACGGGAATAATTAATTTAATTTTAACAACTAAATCATAACCAGTTTCAAACGATGACTTTATAATCGAATGTATTTGAGATTATGATTACTAGAGCATGAAAGAGATGACACGGAACATAATAATTGAGCGGCAATGCGCTAGTAATCCCAGAGGTGACGACAACTAAGCTGTAAGATAATGTTTGATAAGTGACGAAACGTTAAATCAGATTAATATGGATCAATGTGTGGAACATCCATTATGTAACTTATAATAACTTTCCTTTTCGAGGGTACTTTTGTGCATTCTAATATTAAACGCATACGTAACATATGAAGGTATTTTTATCATTGCATGCATTAAAGCTCAACTTAAAAGATGAACATGCCAATTCTACTTTTGTAATGAAAGCCCAGTATATTCCTATTTTTTTTTCTTAATTGACCTTACTTTATCTTAAAATTAACTATGCATAAAAGCGGTACAGATTATGTACACACACCGGGTTACCACAATATGTCAAATAATTCAACAATTTTTTCCCACTTCATTTTAAACTCTACCCCAAAGCATTAACTGTTAAAAACAAGTGGAGAAATTTGACATATTTGTGCCTAATATTAGTTCATAATTTGACAAATTTGACACATTATAACCTGACGTGCTGTTGGCTATACATTGGATAATTTAAAGTCCCTTGGATAACTTTGACAAATCACATTAATCTCATAGACTGAAAAATAAAATGATTATGAACCAGAGTACGGAGAACATAAAAGCAGTACAACTATCACTGAAAGAAAACAAACAAGTTTTCAAGACGATTACGAAAGTAGGGTGTGTATTAATGAAAATATTTCAAGCCGACAAACGTCAACATAATTAGGTATAACAAGCGCAATGCTAGTTGACATACGATGACAGGCGGCCAGACGCCAACTTGCTGTCACCGTGGTCACACCACGACAGGTGTTGACGTAATTACGAAAGCAAACGTCACGGGCCAGGTTACTTATTTAAATTTTTGCGGCACTGCTTTTAATTATTGCATACAATCTTTAACAGTTGTACTCGTAATACTAACGGAAATCACATCAAAACTGACTGAAGTTGAAACTTTACGTTTAAGCACAATTGAATTTGCGACATAGCAAAACTAACATTACATTAAGTACGAAACAAACTTCGTCATTTGTCTGTGCTTCTGTATAATAAGCTTTACAGCAAACAATACACCATTATTAATTTTTGTTAAACATCAATAAATGTTCACTGGTAATAAACTGAGCTAAACGGATTTAGTCTTAGGAATGTGGTATTTAAATAACGCAAAGATGTTAAACAAGCAATAAATATGTTGTATGTGCAGACATTACTCCCAACAAAAGATGGTCATAATAAATGGCAACGACACGACTGCAGTTCAGCAAAGTCAGGAACCGTGTTAATATGACTTGAAGAATGACTGACAGATAGTAATCCAGGGAATTACCATATTACGAATAATTCAAAAGTCGTAAATTGGAAGAATGTGCAAACTATCAGTTTTAAAGACTTTGACTAAGATATGCGTGAAGTGGCACTGCAAGTAAATTCTACTACCGTAGACACAGTATTGTGAACGTAAATGGCATGACATCCATCCAAGTTGACGATGTTAAAATTACCAAAGAAAACTAAAGTGTCAGTCATACCGAGAGTTAAGAAGAGTTATTCAGCAGAAAGGATAGATTTTAAAATCTCTAACCTTGGCAAAATTCTTATTCGATTATTAAAGCTGTTATAGTGACTCGTGTGTTTCAAACATTAACAGTGAATAAAGATTATTTTATTAAAATTTCAAGTTGGTATACTCTTCTTATATTATTATTGACTGATAAATGAATAACAAGTAGCCAGAAGAAAATAACAACATGATAACGCCGAAATTGGCTTAAAAGTATCATCTTGTAGCTTAAGCCCCACCATGACACAGTCAGCCGCCCATGAAAATGCGGGTTTACGATCAGATTATGCCGCAAGATGAATGCAAGGCAATCAGACATCGCTATGAACAAAGCATCGTAGTGGAAAATGTGACTTTCAATTGTAAAACTGAACATAACTTTAATACTTCCAGGTACTCTAGCATAGTGTGGGCCAGTAATCCTATGGTACCAATGTACGATCCTTTGACAGTTAAAACGAATCCTGTACACAGGCAAGTTAATAATTAATATAAACATGCAAGAACAACGAAAATAGTAATAGATAAGAAAAGAAAATATATCTGAATACCTAAAAACCGGCAGAGTAAATCAAACCCGCGTGAAGTAGGTTCCATACAAATATTAAAAACAATAGGTTTTCCTGTTATATATTGGTAAAAAGTATCTACTGTATATATTTTTTTAAAATCTTTAATAACTTCCAAACTTTCATAAATTCTTTCATTTGATGTGTTACAAAATAAAGTATACGAAACTTTTTTTTATTTACTCAAAAGAGGCCTCCATACTAGAAATCTCATTTATTTATTTACATTGCCCGACCGCCTTTGGTCGCCAACTTACATTACATCACAACTCAATCGATCCAGTAGTTTCGGAGAAAATCTGTTGTTTCAGACGGGAAGACAACCAAGCGATCTTGCCACTAATACAGTGGAGAATCTTAAAACTATAATTCTATTAAATAGAAAGCTCATTCCTTGAGAACACTAATTTGTAAAACTGTTAAAGATCGTATGCTCATTATAGTACAAATTATAGAAAGCAAATTTTGGCAAGTTGCCGGGAAAAATGGCATTTCTATACGATAACTCACATAGGATTGATTAGTCTGCCAAGTTGATTCGAACTAAAATTATCTCAAGCTACTTCATGTTCAGTAAATGAGTTTAGATGTTTTCCCATGTCCATTTCCAACATACAAATAGGTAATACATCCCATACTAGGGTGAAATCAAATACCAGCCGTAGCTATACTAATGGGTTTCGTATTAGCTATTCTAGCCTACCAAATTATACGAGTACTACTAGTAAAAGCTTTGCTGATACAAGTTACTCACCGACGGATTGTAATATCTATTTGTATTAGTCAAGTCGATAACGGCGCTCAAATTCGGTATTGTTTCCAGAAGAGTACTGATATCCCATCTGCAAGAAAATGAAACCAAAGTTCATTACATAATAAATTTTAAGTTCTTTTACCATAAGAACAATTCTTTAAACGTATAATTTAAGCCTTATAAAATTTCAATGGCTACAGAGAAAGGGTCAGGCGGGGTCACTGGTGTAAAACTGTCAGTTTTTCAATTTACAAAATGTCCATTTACCCAATATCAATTTTATCGTGTTTAATTTTTTCTTTACCGCGAATGAAGCATAAGATATGCGTGAAATTGATTCTTACTTTACAATTGCCGCTAATGTAATGTGTAATTCATGTGACCATAATATTCTATGTGATAACACACTTAACAAAACAAATTCACGACTAAAATCGGGTTATATATGATACCGATAAAATGAAGGTAAAAATACAAATTAATATCCTTAAAATTAAATAAAACGAATGGCATGCGAATAAAATTATTTGATTATTGCATCTTACTGATACTTACATTTCATCAAACCCCTTCTGTACCGTCTGTAACAAAGAAAAATATAATGATACTGAAAATTATTTCAACAACTTTAAAAACCAAATTAACAAAAGAGGAAAAGGAATAAGCCTCATTGAGGCATGTCAAAATTTCTCAGCCATTAGCACACGGCTGCGTGGTCAGAGACAATACCTCTTTGAGAGTGCCGGGAGGCGACCATTCTGATAAGGGCGCATATCCATCATCACCAACCCTACCTGACCGGTGTCAACGACCTGCCCTCTGCCACCTGACAGAATCAAGTTTTGGACACTCTACGACGCACTTCGAATTAGGTTCCACGTCAATTCAAACATTTTGATAGTGGCTAGCGATTTTTAACTGACTGATTTTTAACTAAATGACGAAAAAACTAAAACTGCACACGTCCACCGAACTACATAAATCTCAAAAAATCCATTTCAAATATACCGCAGGGCAAATTTTTGGATCCAAAATTTTCAATTTCGCTTAAAATTACGTTAAATAAAATGTCAGGACCTATAATAATAGGTTGTTAGATTGCTCATAATTTATCGGCGGTGTTGACATGACGTAAAAGTGCATTGGGCAAAAAAAATATTGAAGCACACAGGAGGTGTGTCCTAAATGGGGTTAATTTTCAATTTGGAGCCGCTGGTGGCCTTTATAAATAAACGGGGACCAATTTAAATAAATTCACGTTGTATAATATGATACTGAGAAATGTGCATAAATATTGGACATTGCCACTTGATCACGATATTTATTAACTTATATGATCGATTAAAATTAATTGACGACATGAGAGAGTAGCCGATAAATTTTTCGGATGTCTCTGTCGTTGCAGTACTGAGAAACCATTCCGAAATTAAATAATTGATGTACAACTTACTGACAATCGCAATGTAGAACATATAAATTTGAGATACTTGATTCATAAATATCCTACCACTCTGAGAAACAATTTATATGATGTAAGTTACTCGTATTTAAGGAAGCAATTTTTATAAAAATGAATGTTTCAGGCCACATAAATAGAAAAAATGAAAGCGTTCAGGCAACTTTGCATTACATAAGTAATACATATTTAAAGTGCTGTAGGTATAACGCGAGTGCAATAACATCACGGCCTGCCCATGATATCTCAGACAATAACATAAAATCCATGAAGATGGAAATATAGCTCATAAATAGAATTAGATTATTAATATATATGTATCATATTTAATTCATACATATTTACATATAAATCCCGAGATCATAAAAGAGTTTGTTATGCAAATTAATAATACGAAAAGGTCGCAACTTATTAAATACCATTTAGAATCGCGTTTCCTTACAAAAGTAAGATTTTTAAAATCACAGATTTCTTCATAAGTTGTCCTATATTATACAAGTAAAAGATTATTGTCTTTAATTTTTCACAATTTTAGAGCTATTTTATTTGTATAATAACTTTTTATTTATTTTTTTCTTCTTTATCCCCAAAAGAGACGCCATGTTTAAATTACATTTATTTACATCACTCGGCCGTGTTTGGGCCAACGACTTTTGCCCATGTTTAATACAACTCTAAACTAGCTAGACATTTCGGAGTACATCAGTTATAAACGGATTGACGGGTAGACAGACACACGAGTTACCGTTTAAGGTTTCATTATTTTCCCTGTTAAAGCACGGAACACAAAAAATTATGTTTTAATCTTACCACATGCGTACCAATCAATGACCTTGTCTAGCGGATCTCGTTGCACACAGCTACGCCTTTTTTTAGAAATTATTGTCAATTTATACTTGACGAAGCAAAATATTAATCAAGATATATATTCATAAATTGACTTCCCAAACCCTTTTCATGTCTTCTTCACCCTATGTCTTCCAAAGACATAAATACTCTTTTAAAATAATTCTTGCAAGAAGAGTATCGATAAATTATATAAGATCGGCTCGCGTAATAAATAGCTAATAGTGGTGTATGCCCTCTGCGCTAATAGGCAGGACACGTGAATGTATTCCTAGGGCGGCGAATAGCTCGCTTGCGGCGACAATAAATTGATGATACTCAAATCCAATTCGCAATGATTTTATTCGCGAACCGGCGCTATTTATTAGATGTATGAATTTCAGTCGCACATCAACGATAATTTTGAGGTCAGCTTATTTCAGATGAAATTTAGTTCTATTATGGTTTTTGGATACACACTTTTAGAAGTTTAGAATATCATATACAATTAATAACTATTTATTTCAGGTATATTAGCGTTTTTGAAGATCCAACCGCAACGATATCTTCAAATACATTATAATTGTTAAAACTAAATAATTATGACGATGTAGACATCAAAACCCAGGAAATAAAGATAGAAATACCACTCAACTAATCTACATAGCTGTACAATGTTATAAAAAGTTAATATTATTTACATTTCGGGACAATATCTATAAACAAAGAGATTGTATGAAATAATATATGAAAACTTAGTCAGGTGTTTAATGAAAATAACATTTCAGAAAACCATTCGATCTCATCGTATCCACTTACCGCGACTTTCAATTAACTTCAAGGCACCGGAACAAATAAAACGTTGCCAGGACAAAGGAATTTATTGGAACCGCGAATATCGCTGTAAAAAGTGCGGTGGCTAACAAAGTCGACTCAGACGTAAATAACATATTGAAAAAAAAATCGTTCATTTAAACAAGATTACACAAGTTTATATTTATTGCGTGGATATCAAAAACCGCTGGGATTTGTCCGAAGTGAGACATTTACTAACTTCCCTGATTTACAAAAAATGGCGTCAATTTCTCTGCACACGCCGCTTGACAATATTCAACTGCAATATAATTCAGTGCATGGGTGGCCAAGCAGTCGATCGTGGCAATTCAAAAAATATTAATACATAGTGTACGAATAATGCTGTTTCATTTAAGATTTTAAGTAGTAAAGTAATTGGTAGATCGTACTGGGAGTTGTCAGTGAAAAGTCGATCTTGGGTCTAAACAAGTTCGCCACCCCTGATTTAGTGTAGAAGGCAACTAACCATATTAGTCTTAATCGGTAATGTTGGTCAAGTCTACAGTCTGATTTCATTTTTTTCTTTAAAGTCTGTATTGTGATACTTTTTCTGAAAGTAAGATCTAGATCATTCAGTTAACGTGGGACTATAAATTGAGTTGTTCTATCGCCATAAATATTGTTTGCGGTTCTTATAGTTATAAGCTTTTGGTTTACTATGTGTTGCGTATTAATTGTATGATCAATTATGTGTTGTATTTGCATCTTAAAGAAAATTTTCTTTTAATACATTGTATCGAAATTTATATACTACCGGTAATACATTACAGTGTATAATAAGTTTTAAATGTCCTGTCATAACTAGAAATACCATATTTAATAATCAAGCCGGCCAATACATTATTTAACATGAGTAATGCTTGCTCACAACCCAAGTGAAACATTTGAGATATATAAATAAAACAATGATATAAATAAACTATACACTATTAGCTATACAATACTTTAAATATTTCCGGAGGCCGAAAACACTGATGTCAAACCATCTTTAGTTGAGAACGCAGTACATAAACAACTTAAAAAAGAAACAAACATCGCAGATGTGATTACAAATTGCCGTTCTATAATAGTAATTTAAGAATCAGACCTACTATTTAATACCACACGGGTATCATAATAAAACTTATTCGATGATACTCGATCATAAATCGTGACCATTGCAACATTAATGAAAATAATATTTTTTAATCAGAGGAAAAATCAACGGACATTGATACATGCGCACGCACTACACCAATGACACGGTTAAACAGAAAAATACACATGTAACTTAAAACATAAACCTAACTATGTGAAATAAAAAAAGAACTTTCATAAACGCTTGACAACAGACTAGGTTGAATAAAATAAGCTTGCTTCTCTTGCTGTTTATTACATTAACTGCTGTACCTTTTAAAAATACTAAATAGAAATAAAAAACATCATTTTCATCTATTGAATCATAAGAAACTAACTATAGTGAAAATGTTCTAACCTTCACGCGTATAGAGCAATTCGATAATAAAATAATCAACAAGATGCCTAAATAAATCTTCAGATTGCCTGCTGACAAAATCCATACAAGACGACATGAGCATGCATTATTTACATGTATCGTACACGACAATAAAAGCGAATTTGTCATTTTTACGACATACCATGCATACATTTGCAAACAGTGAAGTATTGGGAGAAATCCCCACCTGCAGAGATACAACGACTAAAACCAGTCCAACTGCAAGTAAGATGTAAATAATTTAACATTTAACGTAAAGACGACATGAGAATCACTTACGGTGACATATCGAAACAAAACTTCCACAAATACCATAATGTCAAACGAAACTTCAATTGACGTTGGATGCAAATATATGTTCAGCTAAGGACCTCCCATCAAATTACACGTGTTAAGCTCCTGACTTATCGCACGATCGCGTGTCGGCAAAACGAATAACACCTTCGCACGACTCGATCATATTTGACAAATGCGAGGACCAATACAACAAAGACCTCTCGTTTACTATTCAACGAGAGCCAACTTATTGAAGAAGAAAATAAGGATTCAATTACAATAACAACTTCAATTACTATTGTAGATCGTCTTTAGATAGAGATTATTAAAACGATGGTGCAATATTAACGGTACCAAATCACTTCAAGGACACTAAAGTATTAATATTGGTATTAAAAAAGAGATTACTCATATCCCCCAAAAATGCCTAAGAAATGCTATTTAGAAATCCACTCGAACTTAGTTGAGGACAGAAACAAATTTCAACTTTACGATATAGATGTCAATACAATGAATTTGAAACAAAACTGAATTTTGTCAGTCAGTGACTCACCGTTATGTCGAAGTATTAAATTTCAATTTAAGCAATGTTTAGGGCACGTAATCTGAACAAGGGCGATAGAATTTATGGGAATACAAGAATATGCTTGTGTCTATTCTTACACGACATTATTTTACAAACTTTCTCTGGATGTTCAGTAGGCTTCACCGCTTCTAATGTAACGAAAGCTATATTCACAGTATAAAGAGCGTCATTATTATAATTTCTAATTAACCGGTTTTTAGAACTTAACCGGCTCGACAGCCCAAACTAGATTCCATACACGAATTTCATAATGCATAATAATGACTGATGATATTTTAAAATATTCACACAGCACATTAACAAGCGTGCAACATTTTAATTATTCAGATTCATTGTACATTGTTAAGTGACAAAAATTTAAACGGCGGCGCCGCAGTCTATAAATCATTTATAGAATAACTGTTTCGACATCTTGAAAATGCAAGATCACCAATAGCTGACAAACTAACGAACCGTCGGCAATAGGCATCCTATTTATTAGCATCTAAGCTTTAATTTTCCTTGGGTATTGATTGATATGCAGCAGACTGCGTTGCATTGTCATCATGTTGTTTTTTCAACAATCATCTGATCCGTTACGTCGTTTATTCCGATGGTAATGATGGCATAATTGACAGAGGGCAACTATTGTTCCCATTGTGTTCTATTGATATTAGAGTTTTGTCGCCTTGTAATGGCGGGGCATTCCGTATTGTTTTAGAGATCGTTACTAGCTTTGACTTTGACACCAAACATAAGTGCAACTGTTGCTACAAATTAAGAAAAGGTGGAGCAGTTCTATTCACTCGTGAGTTTGACTGCCGAACTAAGTTTTTAAAAGAACAATTTTTAAATAAACATAATTTGTGACACAATTTTAATGTTTCTTTACGTTGCTCAGAATAACGTCATTGACAATTATGTGATAATTGGCATGATCACTTCGAGTTAAAAGATAAACAATACAATCAAAAACTGTTAATAAGTTCACATAACAGCACATAATTAATAGAAATCACACTTATATATGAACGTGTTAGATTATTTATTCAATATAAGGGTTATATTAAAAGCTATTGGAATTCGATTGCCTATTGGACAGAGAGAAAAGCTCAAATTATAATTGATTTACGGTCAAAGAAAGTTATTACTGTCAATATAATTGATATGTGACCAGTTCCAGACATAGCATGCGGGCAGTTAAAACCAAACTAACCCTTACTCCATGTTTTACTAATAAAGAGATCACATGTAATTTTTATGACATTATACGGGTATACTAATAGGGAATAACATATTATTTTCATAAAAAATCTATCAACGACTTAACTAAAAATTTAACATCAAGTGAACATAATTACAACTAGTTTATGGTTTTTGAAAGAGAATACATTCCGATACGCTCATTTCTTCACACTTTATATGGAATGAAATACAAACGGTACATCATTAGCCATATTATGATCAGGTTCATCGCATGAGAACACGCCAAGATAAGTATCGAAATATCGCACGAGGTGCTACATAAACAAGCAAAAGGAACGACCTGTTAAAATCGGATTCCGTGTACGTTTCGACCGATTAATCGAATGAATCGAATGAAAAGCCGGTGTATCGGATGTCGGGGGCATTTATCGCGCCTAATTGCGACCACCGCGCCGAAATTCGGTTCGAGAGCGAGTTGGGTGGCTTGATGGGCATCGGTGATACCTCGTCGAGTGACTCGTCCGTCTGTCGATGTAGGATATCGAATGGAATGTTGACAGATCCTTTGAGTCATTAAACTTTAACTACATCTTTTGGTCTACCATGACAGATAATACACATCGATTTTACTGAATTCACTATGTATCTACACAAAAAGTTGTCTGTAAATTGTAAATAATACAATAAAATACTGAGCGTATAAAGAGCAAAACTACGTCAACCCAAATCGCTGAATCTTTTAAATTCACGATTTGTGTATATCGTGTTAAAGAAACGCAGCGACTCATAATCGTATCTCACGATAAATGAACGCATTATGGTCACCCTACATGATATCGCTTTTCGGGTGTTGCGAAATTAAGAGTTAATTGTATTCTTTTTGTGCGCACGAGCTTAAATCTTGAAAGCAAGATTGTATTTTATGACAATAAAGAGAAGGGGAGTTCGAAATGCAATGATAAATTTTATTATGGCCATAACACATTGAGCAGTGGATTTTCAATTATTTATAAAGATATTAAAAACTTAGAAGTTATAAACGACAAGTCAATAGATGATGTTAGTTTTGTAGTTTGCCGATTATATAATATTTTATTTACGATAATATCTATATTTGTAAATGAACTTCGGGTTTAACAACCTGACAGTAACTGAATAGTAATAGTAATACCATGAGACACATTTTCATACATAAAAAACATGTAGGTTAATTTTAAAAATGTGTGTCATATGATAATGTGTGCATCGAAATTACATTCTCATATACACGGAAATTTTAATATTGAACTAAAGGCGCAGACATACGAAATGGTTTCAATTTGAAAACTTGATTAGGCTAGACTAGTTTATGTATCCGTAGTAAAGAAACATTTCTGTTATTTTGATTACATTATAACTAACATAGAAGATAGTAATCTGATAGATTTAGCTTATATATCTTAGCTATTCGATCAGTTAGTGTGAAAGGATTGCTATGTTTTATCAAAATAATTATAATCCATGAAGATAAAACTTTCAAAAGCTAACGAAGATAATCATTCCGAAATTAAATAGGAGTTGGATACACAATTTGGGCACTTGTATATTATTTGGTGTAGTAATATGCTCTGTTTTTTGTTTAATAAGTAACAAATTTATTAAGTTTCCTTATATTAGAAACGAGAGATACCTAAAATCCTGAAAAAAAAATTGAAAAAATGTTCTTGTTATATTATTCTTGTTACATAAGAAGTATAAGACATAAGAAATTGTCTTATGATATATTTGCCATAACCGATAAAAATGAAATTACAAGTAGATGAACGTATAAAGTAATTGTAACTCTTATTTTAGATGAAATTCCACGAAACCAAATCGAAATGTGCCGGTCAAGAAAGCTGATTACATGGTGCTCCCACGATCTCATGCCCTGACGGCAGGCGGTGTGCAAGGCACGAAACTTGGCGCGTACATGTCAAAAGATGTAATTATGAAGAAATCCAATCAACGGCCGCGCGAACCGGCGCAGGCGACGACGTTGATTGAGCGATAAATTTATTGAAGATAAATCACAGGCGACAAATCGGTAGCAACAATGAGACGTTCATTTAATTGAGGATTCATTAGCAGCATCAACTTTCGACAGGAATGATGGTAAATTTAACAATCTCGTCCATTTTATTGTAAGGATACTACTAATATCAGCTGAACAAAAAATGATGAACCCTGAGCGTAAATAGAGAAGATAATTTGTACAGGCAAAATTATATTTACAAGTCACGCACGTAATGACGTAACTCAAACAGCCAATCATCGCCTCCTGTAGCGAAATAATTGTCAGATACATCTGAAATTGACTTCTGTGCATTTAAAATCGGTGCTCGTATCCCTAGGACTTTCGCCTCAATATTTTGTCACAATTAAAATATATCATGTTAAACTGTAGTCATTTTACAAAGTGCCGTCACATCACAGGATTAAACATTACTAACAATTTGCATCGAAATAATACCAATCGATGTAACGGATACAATGATTCAGATTATTTTCACTGCTGGCGCCATATAGCCGCCGTATTTCAGGTCATGTTTCTGATTCAGGATCTCTGTCGTGACCCAACTGACTTTTGCATTATCATCTCGGTTATTTAATGGCACGACCAATTATTTCAATAAGACCATGATAAAAACACACAGATCCCAGTTTAAACGCCATCAGAAACAGTATTTATTGAACATTTATTATATTGTGGTAGACGAGGAGTTAAATAAAACTGAATCTGATCACAAAGATATATGGTAACAGAATTGATGATAACGCCAATTTGAGTCTGACTTAAGAGAGTGCCTGAACCAAATAACTAATTTCCAATAAAAAATACTAAACAAACTGAAAGTTAAAAGAACTAAATCATATGTACCCTTAAGGTACTGGCCATAAAGTGAACTATCTTCTTCAAATAAACAAAATTGGTAACGTTCCTCTGAAATTCAACTAAAATATATCTACTCAAAATAAGATTCTTTTATAGAGAAAATTTGATATATGTGATGGAGTCACTGTATAACCGTGTGACATTGCCAATTTAACATAATTTGACACATTTTTTAAACCACGAACATATTATTGCTCAGATTCTAAGATCAAGCCCAAGTCCCCGTATTATGGAGACAACGAATATCCAAACCCGGGACAGTATACAAAAGTCCATTTTCTACATTAGAAACGACACTGAGACCAGAAATGGCGACACCTTGATAATGCGTGCGAACCACTCGGCTACGGAGGTCATCATTATTTTGTTAATACATCTTCTGTCTCCTCTTATTTGCTTAACAACAATAAACCCAAAAATATGCTCACTGATATGAGACTTTGTGACCGAATACAAAATATACGAGTTTTAATGTCCCTCGTGAATACGCGAGTATTCTTATGAATAATAGCCAGATGATCTGCACACGACTCTTGAAATACGACGTCTCCGTTTAATGTGACGCGACGACGTTATTATATCTGTTGTAGGCGTATTGACGGCGCCTGGACACACAACTACTATAAATTCTTTTATCGGTAAATATTCGAAGCTCTATCCTGTGACATGAAATACACACGAAAGTTGAATGCGTGTTGTGAGATGACCTATTGTTGTTCAAGTATATATTATTACCATCAGACGTAAAAATAAAGGATTAATTCTGGTAAAAGTTTAAGATCGTTTTAATGGTAAACTGACGAGCAAACGTTCCTGGCCATTTAAAATACTTCGAATATTCTTAAAGTGTGTGCGGTATTTTTTATTTATGATAAAAGTAAAAAAGTAGAAATTAATTGAAATAAATTCGATTTCTTCATTTTAACTTTTTACTAAAATTTATTTCAATGGGTTATGTTCGACTTTTTGGATGTCATCAAAGATTTTGTAAGTGATACGGACTACCTGTTAATCAGTATATGTTACTATAACGCACAAAATGATTTTGCAATAGCATTACGTAAGAAATATGTTAGTAAAGAGAACATTTTAAAATTAAATTCTCGCTAAAAAATTAATATCTTATACTATAATGTAAGAAGTACAATCACACGTGATTTTGTCTAGATTTTGTTTATCACTTTTAAGCCTTATTTTTGAGTTGTAGTGTTTGTTTAGGTAACTTCAGAAATATTTAAATGCAAATTGAAATACAACCTTCGTAATAATAGTTTTTTCGTTTATTCCATGTACATCTGCACCTTTACGTCAAAGTGTAATATTGATTTTTGCTATTTTAATAATTTATCTACTAGATTGGTGATATAAGTTATACATATGATACTATTATATGGTTATCATTTTTGAGTAGCGGGAGCCGTATAAAATTTTATATTTTACATATTTTTACATATCGACGACACCTACTTTGTAGGCAATAGTTTTTATGGAATAATATGTGATTGTTTGATTTCACCTTTGTCATCACAGGTATAGGACCAATGACAAGTTCAGATTTGTACATAATCTAATTTCACTTACTCTTAGCCACGCTTTTTAACTTATCATTACAAATCACGTTATTTCACGGTGGACAGACCATAGTTAATGCTGACCCGAGGCGAATGCGCACTCAACAGGCTGACTAATTAGACGCACTAGGCACAAAGGCCGTTGTTGTGTCCTAGTCCTCCTTTGTAAAGTTACTAAACTTGCGCCTTTATTGCTATGGAAATAGTATTTATGCGATTGCACACGTAGAATTGTTGTTACGCGTGCAGCAAGACGTGCGATGGCGGCTTACGATAGGCTCGCCCACGCGCCGGGCGCCTCGCCGGCCGCGAAATTCGTGAGAAAAGGTGCTCGAGAGCAAGCGTCAAACGGGGTCAAAGAGGAAAACACCTCAAGTGCCTACGCAAATTTGACATCCAAGATGTTTCGTTGCTAAATGGACTTAACCTAACCAAACAATACAAAAGACTTCACTATGAAACCATTAATTTCACAGAGATCATATTAAAAGTCAAAATTGCATCACACATCACGCTCCCTGAAAAAAAAGTTCAAAATGTAAATTGAAACTGTTAAAGATACTAAAAGAAATAAGAAATGCGAAAACAATTCTAAACGAGGAAAACTGGCTGCTACTCACCTTTACCTTCGCTGCGTCATCAACTTGACATTCTAAGAAAAGCAACAAAACCATATTTCAAGTATGACGCATATAATCGTACAATTATTTAAACATTTCAAGATGAAACCGCATATAAACATAACGGACATATCACACAACAAATCACGGATACTCTTATTGTTCATCAAAAACAGAACATCTGATTCATGATGACTTTCCTCAAAGAAATATCTTGCAGAAAACACTACAAAATAATAACAAGACTTTTTATCAAGTACGATAAATCTAACCAGTTTTATCATTTTAAACTCAGAAACACTGTTATTACAAATCTTGATATAAAATTAATTAATAAAAACAAACAATTTTTCAATATCCCCGGCGTGATTTGTATTCATAATAATCATTTATCTAATAACACCATAGATACCGAGAGCAAAATCAACATGGCGCAAGTTCGCGAGGCTGTCGTCGACACATCAACTACGGGGCGTGCCGACACACCTCTCCATTACGGCGCACTGCCCCTGCTGCAGGTGTTGCTTATAGACCGGGACACTTCATTAAAATTGTTTTCAAACACAAACACTTTATATAAAGGCTATCGAAGATAAAACGCAACGAAGTAAAGACACTAACGATTTAATTAAAAACAATTTTGAAAAACAAAACGTTATAATCCCAAAACAAGTATAAAGAAAGAAAAAAGAATTAACAGACAAGTAAAACGGCAATGAAGAAATTAAGATCGTTAGCGGATAGACGCCTGAATTATGGACGATAAATTGCCGATCGACAAGCATGGAACGCATGTAAATTGAATTAAAAGATAAACGCCGAAGCAAAGCCTTTCGCGAGACGATTAATATGGCTGTTTGACCCGAGGTGTATTCAGAGCGACCTCAGACACCGGCTCGTAAAGATAACATTACAACATGAACCGCTGTGTTGAATTCAATTAGTGATATAATGACATGTTTATAAAGATTGACAAAACCGATAACCTTGGTCATACGAAAGAATTTCGATTTGATAATTCCAACGAAAGTCACGCATGTTGACATAGAGTATCTAATATCTCTCTAAATCTTGGAGCTACGATCATTAGGCAATATCTTAATAGCTTCTATTATTTATGCGTTTACAATATTCTATTTCGTATAATATGCAAGCTTGAATGGAGCAATAACATGAAAAAGTATTAAATAATAAATTAGTGCCATAATATATTCTATAATTAATTAATTATGTGACGACGATGTTTAATCATCATGAACATTAAAAATTAGCTGACAAATAATAATAAATATCTATACCTATTTAGTCACGATATCAGATGCGTAAAATATTTTTACGATATGATGGTGATTAACTGTGTAGTCTATAAATTTTAAACATAATAAAATATCAAATAGATGATAAAGTTAAAGCAACCTTGTTCACATCTTAAAATAAGTTTGGTAAAACTGACAATACAGCTCAACATAATTGGCAAATAGTAGACATACATAGGGCGTCTCTCGGCTGAAGTGATGATGATGATGATGATGAGACATATATACTATAAAATAAGTATATTGAATTTATTAGGCTTAAATACAGTTTATTGAGAATAATGTTATCCGTACAATGTTCTTTAATCATTATTTTCTTAAATAAATTCTATCTGTTGGCTTTATATTAACATAAATCATAACCGTACCCGAAAAGAACATCTTAATTTGCATCGCCTAAAGCCGTCAGTGACACTAACGACATCCAACGAAAACAACAAAATGGAACTATCAATTTTGGTGTCCCCAAAAGCGTCATTAAAAACGTAAGAACGACACTAAAATTATTTACTACACGTGCTCAAAGCGATGTTCATTAATTTTCAATTATAAAATAAATTACGAACAGAACTAGATTCCAAATGGCGGGCCTCTTTCTTATGGCCCTAATACTTTTCCCATGGGCGTAAAATACTAGCGGTCGGTGAAATTATTTCGCACCAGCCTGTTAATGATTTTTAAACAGGTTAACGGTTAATCATATGTTAGATATCAAAAGTGCATTACCGTTCTCCGATATTATATGACCAACAGGGCGTTAAATGATCAGTTGTTTATTAATGCAGGAATGCTATAAAATAATCAAAACTTCTCGGCAGTGAATCACCGGATATCTTATTTAGTAAAAACTAATGAGGAACGTAGATCACATTCGGTAATGAAGACACGAGTAGATATATCAAACACTTTCGATCCAAAACTTATGTGAGATGATTAAGACATTGGTGTTGACATAATGGCCGGGCAAACAGAGTTAAATGCTCACATTTCTCAAGAAGCGTTTAATTCTGACTGTAAATAAGTTCATTAAGATGATCACGTTTGAGTTTCCGGCAACTGTGGTTAGGTTGGTATGGGGAAATTCTAGATATTAACATTATATTTTTTCAATATTGTAACGAAACATGATGTAATAGTTTAAGTTATGAAATTTTTGCTTAGACTTTATCATTGGAAGTATCATTGACTGAATGATGGTTTCCATAGAATTTCATAATTACGAGAAAAACATTTCACCAATTCAGAATGCCCAGAATAAAACAGAAGGGTGCACAGACTTAAACTAACAGCAATAACTTAATGAACTTTTATAAAATAATATTGAAAAACTAATATACTGTGCATGCCTTAAATTAATTGTTGAAATATAACAAACAAACTTATACTTAAATAAACAACCTGAGCGTTCATTAATACGTGTTGCCTATTCATAATACAGTGACGAACAAAAGTTAAAGGTTATGAAAGCGCAATACAAACAAGTTCATGAAACGATAACGACAAAGCAATATCTACGTCCTTTCTTCATATTCAACGTTTCAAAATCTTATTTAAAATCAAAAGTATTCCAATCTTTCAAAGTAAACTTTACAGATATAAAATCAATCAACCTAAAAGTAAAACGATTCCAATAAATGGATTTCGATCAAATGATGTGAAAACGTTTATTTGAAACTTGAAGCGGGCAATAGCTTCAAATACGTTTTATTAACAATGCAACGTAGTAAAAACAACATTATTAAACGTATAAACGATACAACCAACGACATAAGAGGACCACAAAGTGTAATTGCATGCAAAGAGAACGTTTGAAAATCATAGGGCTGTGATATTATCCACTAGGCGGGATCAGCAGCACGCGAAACCGACGACTGCACATTGTATGTTAAATGGTCCACCATTAAAGGCAACGGTGCTTAATAAACACATTACAGTGCAATATAAGACGCGAACGCAGAACCGACATGATTAAGAGACATGAACGTGGGAACTGAAGAAAGAAGACACGGTCTTTAAACAAATGTGTAATATTAATATATTTAATTTGTATAAAATGTTAATTGAAAAATAGAACACGAATATGAAACATAAAAAAAGTTATAATTCATTGAAGACATGCTTATACTAACTTTGACTTTCCATGATCGAAGTTGAAAGTTAAACTGATAGAATCAAAAATTCCAGGAACCTTTACGAAATAAAACGAGTTAGTAGAAAAAAATACCGGAAGCCGATATATTAAATGATCAAATCAAACTGTACGACGGCAATAAAACTACAGAACCAACTGCTATAACACGCAGCGCCGGCATTAAATATCAAATACCATAACGAAAAAGCACTAAAACGAGACACGTATTGAGCGTCGTCACCGCACAATGGATACGGGGCTTTATGAAAATATCAATAATGGTATTCGAGGCAGTTTAGTTCGCTATTAATGCATGGCGCGCTTGCAGACAAATTCAATTGACAGGAGCCTCCGACGCAGCCCCGGGGTGTCCCTCGGTTACATCTCGCCTATCTATTTACACTGCTATTGGATATAAAATTGAGCGGCGAGATTGCATTGCGACTTTCAAAGGGTGCGATCGAAACTTTATGATCCGTTTTTATTGTTGTCATCGACACCGTCATCCTTACAAATGCCGCGAGTAGTGGATTTTACGGACCTCTTATATCGAATGTATGGAACATTGCACTTTGATCGTGTGATCAAATCTCGATCAACATACGTATGTGCTATCAGTGTCTGACTATTGGCGGCAATACTTGAACTATTTATAAGAAATCGATTGAGTAATACAAAATGGCATAATGTCATTGCGACGTTCTATTGTGGCATAGCTGAGCGTCAAACCCGATCTCCTCAATACGTTACAAGACGCGTCCTAGTGGCGTTATCACAAAATATGATAGATCGTCGAGCACAACGCGACGCTCTCCCACGCGGCAAACGTGATTAATTATAATTCGAATTTTATTCAAAGTGAACAGCGGACAAACTACGATACCAATCAATAAACGGTTCCATACCGACGACGGTACCGACATGATACTACAATTTACTGTTGCCGATAGTGCATATGAAGACGTCAAACCGCTAAGAATAACTCGCTCTGATAGAGCGTTTGAACAATGGAAACGACATTTACAGTACGATAACAACTGATCTTTTTAAATATGACATAATTCAAAATTGATGTTAGCTATAATTAAAAAGAAAACCTCTCGATTCACGAGTAAATAATAATACATAAATAAATATAAATTGTAAATATATAACACAAAAATGAATTCTAAAAATACATGCTTTAAATTACTTTAAAAACATGTCTGTAATAATCCTCATTCAAGAAAACGTCTTGAACGACCTGTTTAATATGACAAAAACATAAAAATATTGGAAGAATTGTGACAAAACCAAAATCCGACATCCCAAATGCTATAAAATGTCATAAGGGCCGTCATAAGCTTCGTAACCGTTTAAATTGCGCAACGGGCTTATGATTCAATAAACACATTTGTATACACAAATTCCTGTAAGCTGTGTGTTTTGATCATTAGCTTGATATTAGACCCCCGCAGTATGGGCTCTCACTGCGTGAGAAATTGTCAGACATTTGACAGTATCATCGACACAAATATTATTAAACTATATTCAGTCGCATTATCATATTAAGTACAGTGATAAATGCATTTCTCTTTGCACTATGCCCTAATCAATGAATAGGTTCATGTCATCTCCCATAGCGTTTACAAGCTTTATAGCGAATTCCTTGAATAAAATGAAACGGCAATATTGACAGTGGTTCCTACATCCCGTAGTACACTTTCTTTGAAATGACTCCAGCAAAACGATCAGACACAATTCCATGTGACAGTGATCACATCCTTATAACCACATAAATCATAGACGAACACACAAGCGCCATATAGATAGAAGCGACACGAAACCCCGTCTCATGGTGTAATAAATAACATCCAGTTCTCGCTTTCAAAGAGACGCCGTACAGCAATAAGTCGCGGACGGGTCAGAGGTGAACTGAATAAAAAACGGCCGACAATTAAATAGCGTTCTTGAAGGTTAATGAGCACAATAAATATGTTGTCGGCACCGCAGCTGCGGACAAACAAATGCATAACGTCACACGTGAGAAGGGTAAGGCGGACTATTAGCAGCCGTTGAGACTGACTGGCAAGCTATTGTTAAGACAGGACACATCCAAAGTACAATCTCAACGTAATAGATTAAGAACAGTTTATGAAAACGAATCTAAATACTCCTCATAATATAAAACGCTCAATATACGATTAAAGGTCTCAAGGTGAAATGTCTTTTATTAAAAACTCTATACATTAGCAACAATTCAAGCTACATATCATCTACAAAGGCATCCGTTAAGCCCCTAATTTATAAGATTTCAGTGTCAACTTAATGCTAACCCAGTTTTTTATGACCCATAGACGTGTTTATGAAAACAAACTTTTAAGAAATTGGTCACGGGGTATTAAGCGTTTGTACCAAACGAAGTCTTTATTATATCTCTAATCTTTTTATTTATTACTTTAGAAAAATATTATTAATGGGCTAGATTATTGCCTAGTACAACAACATCGATGTAATTATCAATCAATAATTCTAATACCCATATCGGATCCGATACACTTGACTTACCCTTAATCAAAAATAAATTATACTATTATCAAGAAACAAATGATATATATACTTTCTAATTTCTGTTTTTTTTTAATAGAGGTAGCATCAACGATCTGGCACAAATCACCCCCGCCGGCGTTCACACACGACTGATCCAGACGGAGTCATACCTGCATTTGATTTATAATGAGGAGGGGACACAGAAACCGCGGGAGTGAATTCAGCTGACGAATTCCTACATCCTGGGCGTACGCGAACCAATTTAAAACATCAATTCAAACGCTTTAGTTGTATTGTTGTTAAAGAGCGTAGAGGGAAAGTAAGCCTTTCGGCTTAAATTGGAAGGATTTAACCTCACAGCGGGTAGCAAGGACTACAGGCGCCTCTGACAATACGGCACCTTCGTGACCATTGACTATAACCAGAGGTTATAGATTTTTTTTCCAGCAACCTTTCAATAAAACGTGACTATACTCTTTAACGAACACCGCCGACAACTCAATATGAATTTGTCTATGCATAATCGATTTATCACGAGGCCAATACAAATATTTTCATTTAGAAATCTCCATTCGAAAAACACATATCACTACTATTACTTTAAAAATATAGGTAAACCAGTTTTAAATAATGACACGGAAATGGACACTGATAATTGAATTAACATCTGCATTACGACGACCGTCTTTAAGCACACTAAAAAATGCATTACCACGGTCATCATTACATCTTTGTTGTGTTTCACGAAGTTCAGCTAAATACATAGTGTGAATTAAGCCGGCTTGCGGACGCGTTCAATTTTTATGCTACCAATGTCGTTCATATAGCTGAGACAATAGAGATCAACTTCATACATTTCATATATGAAATTAAAATTGTTAATGTTACAAAATAAACAGGGACGTATTAGCACCAGCCGGAAGGTAGGTAACCGTGGGTGTTCCTAACCAATGGTTATACACAACAACTACCGCAAGCATATTTGGTAATTGACTACTACGAAAAAGGAACACGCTCAAATTTGCTTCTATTGATGTTTGACTGATCAAATTACAAAGTTATTTATAGCCTTTTATTATTGACACATTAAAAATAGCTGAAGAGTATTAACCAAATACATACGAAATATAAACTTTCATAGTATAATAGTAACTATAGATGCCAATAATACGTACCTCTTAACATATAACTAAGCATACTAAGATATAGCCATACCTAAAAGATAATAAATAAAAACATAGTGATCCTAGTCTAAGTAAAACACTTGCTTTGATACACGGCTTCCCGAAGAGATATCGATACATCTGTTCGATTAAGGGGTGTCTATTCCATACTTAGTTTTGTTTGTTTCGAAGCATGGAGATAGATTTACAACACCGGTAAAATTATGTTCTGTAACTACATAAAGCATTTTGTAATCTTTAATTAATAAAACATTTTCAGTTAAATAATACTCAACTCTACTTTTCTTCGTTAAAACATTATTTTCAATACTGTTGTCATAAACCTTTTATTTCTTTATGACATAAATTCGCTTATTGATTTCTTATATTTTCACGTGCAACATCTATTAAATGAAACATCTTTTGAACGGTTTCATCGCGTTTGTAGACGTTTCGGATCCTTTATAGGTTCCATGTTCACGTAAGACTAAGATGTTGATTGTATTTTTAATTAAGAGTATAGCTACATTCAAAGCAATACTATATTATTGTGAATGTGTCCGATAGATATCGAAAATTAATATATATATAAAAATAAGATAAATCAATTCTCTTTTTTTTATATCTAAAATAATTTTCACATAAACAGATATTACCTAAAATGTAGGTTTACTGAGCAAATATGACATGAACCTTACTACAGAATGGATTTGTTTTTCTCGAAATTTGCCCAAGAAATATCGGTATTTACTTACTACACTTCTACAATAACAAGATCCAATAAATAGAATATACATTCATTCAATGAATAAGATAGAAGGACCCGTTAATAATAAAAATGGCTCCTTTCATAGAGCCATGTAATACTTGATTTAGGTCGGCTATTGTATATTTTGGACAGAATACCTCAAGTGACAGTAAGGTCAAACAAAACCCAAAACCATGATGAATGTAAAAAAGCTCAAGTAGTAGTGGCTGAAACGCCGCCCTCTGTTTTAGATGAGAGCAAACACGCCGAAGATAGTAGACAAACAAATGTAAATGACCGAAATGTGAACGTCATGTTTGGCATTCCCATAAAGCAACGTTAACACGTCATTAGAGGTAATGATGCCGTGATTACAGAGTGGAAGCGGGGTGAGCGATGGTCAGATGATTGCCTGCTTACTGTGTGGTCTCGCCTTTATAAACAAATGCTGAGTGGAATCGAATCGGAACCACGTGCCTTTGAGGATACACTTTAATTGACGTCTGGCGCTTCCAATATTATTGCATCGATATTCGTTACAACATCAGATAGATCACTAAATTACTTTTAGTGATTCGTGGTCGCTTTCTAATTGCTTATTACATGTATAACCGCAAAGATTATTAGTTTCTGTCTCAATTGAATTTGGGTCATCTTCTTTTTGATTTTGTGTTTACTTTATCGTTCACATTCGTAAGCATATTAAATTTGAGTCGTCTATAAAATATACGGTTCTAAAAATCGGGAAGGGCATATTAAAAACTAACCCTTATCATTTTATCAATGACAGAAGCGTTCATAACCCTCCGGTAAATCATCAGCAATAAACGGAAATTCCAAACGAGCGATGCCCAATCGAGCAGAGATGTTATCGCGCGCACGATAATTTATCGAGGGCTTATCATTCGATCTGCGTAATTGATACGGGTGAAATCAAAGGTATTGAAGCGCCACGGACGACCCTTAGATCTTTATAAAACATGTGTAAAAGTATACACACAGTGCGATCGTTTACACTGCAGATTATCAATCAAAATAATCAGATTACATTTGAAATAAAAAAAATATAAATAATGCAGATTTTAAAATACTGTGGAATTCAATTAGGCGTGTATTTTATCTATACCATACATCTAAGCCATAGATATGATGCACATTATTCTTTATTTAAATGAAGCAGTTTTCCCGCGATTTTGAACGCGAAAATTATAGCTAGCATTGAATTAGCTTTCCGTAGGTAAAAGAATTTTTAAAATCGGTAGTAAATTCAGTGCAAACAATCAAATCTTTCCTATTCATAATATTAGTAACATAATCAAAATCTAAAGACCTTAAACATAAGTTACAACCCTGGAATTGAAGTGACACGTACGACTAGCTTGTTCGTGTTTTATAAATGGTACAATAATGCTGATAGTAATTCGTTGCTTGATTCGTTGACCGAGACTCGACGCGTGCTGAACGAGTGTCGCTAAATAAATGCAATAAGTACCTATACAACTACCGCCCACCCACCGACCACAATTGTATGGACATATATTGTAAATAGATTCAAATAATATGAAAGCGCTACCTGTTTAATATACAAGCTATTTCGTAACTTGATCTAAGCCATTATTTAAATAATTAAAATGACCTCCGTGATCAAATAGCTCGAAGGTTTCAAGGTGTCAAAAATACTTTATTTTAGGTCTTTAGTTTTATATACTGTATTGGGTCTGGGTGTTGTGATAACTTCGTTACGACATAATTCAGATATCTGAACAATGTGTAATGGTGTCTAATTAATAAAAAATACTTTATTATTTAATAAGTTTAGATTTTTAACCCATAATTATAATTATGGTGTAGGTGTAAATTGTTATCGCAAATTGCGTTTACAATAGATTTAAAAAGTAACATAACCGTATACTTTATTTACGCTACATTTATTTTAATCTTTATACAATTAATTTAGCACAATCATACAATAGGGATGATGACTGGGTAAAAAAAATGCAATTCTATTTAGTCCGTCAGTCAGTTAATAGAAAAATATTAAATACGTATTTTTTTTACTTCAATTTAACAAGAAATATCTTAGATAACAGGCATTAAAGATGAGGCGTGGGGGCTCGCTACGTCACAGTTGAGTAGAAAACGTACCCTAACGTGACGTCATGCGAAATTTCAACTCCATGTAACGCCGTAATTTTATGATTACGAAAAAAATACGTGTTTAATATTTTTAAACACTCTACCTGACGGACAAACAAATAAAAATTAGTCATCATCCCTATAATAATAGAAATATACCAATTCGCATCAAAAACTTTAGTTAAGCTGTCATAGGTGCTGTTCATTCGTCGAACTAAAATTCTTCGCTAATCTCGACACGTGATAGACAATTGAATCGAACGTCAGCAATCGGCGAGATATCACAGAGCAAATTGACAATTAACAACATCGATTACTACGATGGAGGGTATCTCTCGCACCGAGCAGCCCTATAAGCTCGCGCACACAAATGGCTGGTCGATTAATTAACCCCATAATCATATATCAATTTCACAAGCCGCCTTAAGCCAACCCCAACAATGACTAAGAATTACTTTAAAAACTAAATAGAATGATCTCATAACTTAACATGGTAATAAGCAGGGCGTCACCATCACGATTATCGTGTTCAGACGCGAACGGTGACATCACTTCAATTATTCTGCTGAAGAAAAAATCACGAACGAAAACACTGGGCCCGATAGTACCACGCTTTGACGCCATCACGGTCATCGCTCGTCTTAGGCGATACGACATAATGTTTAATTTTGTTATTATCATTCCAAAAATATACAAGATTACAAAAAAAAACAATGTTGTCCTAAACTTCTATTAATAAATCAAATGGCTCGCTAAACGGCGATTAACACTGCCCACGGATAACGGAGCGTATTGCTAATCGACTCAGCAGCGAAATCGATTTTAGCACATAGTTACTAATAACCAATTATTACGGAACAAAATAGTCACAAGGAACTAATATAAGAAAATGTAAGCAATACGTTGGACTTAACAAGCTACTTATATCATTTAGAATTGATAGCCGTTTTGTGACAATAAAAAAGGAATATAATATCAACTAAGGTATTTTTTTTAAACTGCAGTCCCGTGACAAACAGATGGTTTCCCGAACCGACCCCACAAACCCACCGGTTGACGCCACACGGAAGTCAGACATGGAATAAATTATTACCCTCCCTTGGACGGAGTATAATAGTCTGGGGTTTTTTCAGAGATTCTGCGTATAATTGAGGTGTAATTTTGCGTACAATGCCAAACAACTGTGCGGTCGCAACGAACCGGTGCAAGCGTCCAAGGGACAAAGGCGAGAAACTGAATTAGAAAGTCCTTTTGTCCAACATACCTTGCTATGATTTACATCAATCTAGGCACGCGGTAGTTTAAAGGAAACAAAAAGATGAATCAAAAGACTAGACATCAAACACTTGACACTTATAGATGTATATGAGTAATTAACAAAGGGATAATGTGATGTGTACATTATTTCAAAGAACCCTGTTAGAAGACGTCGATCAATGTAGTTGAATGATCCATCAGTTCACTCGTTATTGACGCTCTATCGGCTTCTCTATTACTAAATCCTTTACACTCTGATGAATATTCAATTTAAGACACGAGACAATTTGACCCAATCCTTTAACTTTATAATGAGTCCGTGGGCTAGTTTTAGTTCGTGTTTTTACGAGCGTGTAACATTACACGATAAACGATAAGTGCAACGTTGGAGCTTTTGCTGTTGTCGGCCCAATAAAATGTTGGGCCGATATCGACCTACATTACAACCCTATGTTCCCAAGCCTGTCATCAGTTTATTACTTTTTTATTCGGCCTGATGGCCAGAGAAATGCAATACCACTCCCGATTCTGATTTCCACAGCGATACTGTAGAGTATTGCGCTATAAAAAGTGTAAATGAACCGTTTTGGGCCGATCAGAACACTATAAACATAGTCAGAAAAGAAGTACGTCACAATAACCAAATAAAAATAAACTGTTCTTTGTGGATAAAAGTAGCATTCAGATATTATTTATAAATCTTCCTGTAAATTCATAAAAATACAAGAAATCAAACCATGAAATCTACACCGCATAATAATATTGTCTTGTTATAGCATCCTGTCATAATATCCAACAATATGGAAGAGTCTTCCTTTAACTTCTCCGAATTTGTTATCTTAGATATAATTTTTAATCGAGAAGAAAATGTTTATAGTAATATATATTCTCGACCACACGTTAACATGGTACTCGGATCAACAAATTCATTGTTGACATTTCTTTTAACTTTGTTATCAATATTTATGCAGTTATTTGTCATTCAATACTCTTTTATCCCGATTTTATTGAGAATATAAAATGGAATCGTCCATGTGTCCTTACATTCATTCTCAAGAGACACTAGATACAATATGTCAGAGCACAATAAAAGATAAAAAGACGCAGTAACATTTGTCACTAGCTAAGCTTATAAAAGGAACCAATACAAATAAAAATATTGCAAGTACAATAATGAATGTAGATACATTACAGAGTTGTAGCTGTATAAAACATCTCCGTGTATATGCATAATGAAAACACGCGCTTAAATCACATAGATTGCACCAATTGGGAGCGCTGCTAGAATCGTTATCGTAAAAATATATTGCGCAAACAAAATATTGTTATAGCTTGACATCGAAGAAGCATTTGACCGATTGACATAACTTGATGCGTCTGCCATCTGTGCGATGCGAACGCTTTCGCTAAGGAAAGTCAAAACATCAACAGTAACACTCACTATACTTTGAATAAACACATACAAAATTGGAACATGTTACGGAATCATCTATAGACGGTGTTGATTTTAAGTTACCTTTCCCTTTCACACATGTTAAAGAAAACTCACGTGGTGTAGATGGCATCCTACTAATTATTATAACTCTCGACACAGCATTGCCATCTGCCGCTAGGATGAAAGCTTACGCCCTCGTAAATGTAACCGTACATCATAATTTTCACAAAGCATGAATAGGACTATTCAGTAACATAACCATCAATGATTTAGCATTGTTTCTATACTTTAGATTCTGCATCTACAAATGAACCAACACTGTTTAAAACAAATATCGTAAAAATCTAAAACTCGTGTTGAGATTTTCAACTAAATAACTAAAGATTATTCAAAACTTAGTTGTGTCAAATTACCCTACCGATTGCCATTAACGTAATATCCCTTTATAATTCAAGCAGAACAAAACTATCAAAATTTATGGTCTGGTCCCGTTGAATAAAGAAACGGAATCAAAGCGCCAGCCGAATAAAGGAGTGGTTTTTAAATGAAAAGAAAAAAAAAAGAAAGATGCAGAGATTATCATGAAAAGAAAAAACGAAGTACAGTAAGAACGGTAAGCACCCGCTGTTTTATCAAACAAGGATTTAAAGTTTTCGATGTCGGGACCGTTCCTTTTTATAAGGTACAAATATTTTGACACGACTGTGTAAATAGAGGTTGGATATGTTAAGGGTTAAGATCACCATTTCAAGCACAATTCCGCGTTTAATCTTAAGCCTTATCGTCAACAGTTAATGCTAGACAATAAATAAAGAACTGTTAGTACTACACACACTCAAAGACTTTTATTTACTTTAAAATAATTTAGATATCATAATGTGTCATTTCATCTTTTTCAAATGCGCCGCTATAAGTCTTTGGAGCTTACATTTTATGTGTCATTTAAAGTTTTTGAAATCTTCAAAATCGAAAAGGAGGTTATATGTCCGTCGTATATTTTTTTATGAAAGTCATAGATAGTAGATATCAATGAGTAAAGTATATGTATAGGGATAAGGTATATTCATCGATTTCTTCTTGAATTGTGAACCAATTTGTATCAAAATCTGTTTCCCCACGACTTCGCATGCGTAAATTATAGCCTTATGTCTTTTAAAGACTTTAATAAATCGGTCCAAAATAAATAAGCAATCAAATGTTTCCTTTTTAAAATATGAATATTATGTCGACCATAATGATTATTGGAAAAAATTATAAAAGATTATTGGAAAAAATTATGTCGACCAAATAAACAAAATCTCCTATTATACTTTCACTATGTTAAATATTTTTATTTACATAGATATTTAATATTTTTAGTGTTACCTATAATATATAAATATCAATATCACTAACGCCTATCTTTTAATTAATAACCTAACAAAAATCTCCGCCCGCCTCCAATATAATTTTCTTGAATAAGTCGCTTTTAAGATATTATTATACTTTTTTAAAGTTTAAAGTCGAGTCTATTTTTCATAAAAAGTTTTTATATCATTGAAAACTTCAGTTACGTCCACGTAACCGTCATAAAGGTTATTTCCAATCATTAACGTTATTCTCATCAATTCCTCTTAGACTGTACTATGTATGGACAGTAATGTAATGAAACATCTCAATACAAGTACTGTAGAAAGTACATGTTGATAGTTAAACAATTATAGGTACTTATAATGAAGTCGAGCATCTCAAGCGTAGAGGCAGGCAATCTAAACAAACTTCTGATATCTAAAGCGATGTAAGCGCTATGCAGAGCAAATTAACACAGAAATCGTCGAGCTATGTTTACCATCTAACTGTGGAGTGCGGACGGTCAAGTAACGCCCAGGCATACGAACAGTTATACAAACAAGTATTGTACGTTGCACATGTGGACCAATAATGCATCTCATTGTCGGCTAGAACTTGTATTAGCACAGACTGTATAATGCGGGTGCGAATAGCTAAAAAGTAATACATTTTCCTTTTCGTTTAAAAGTAGTAGCATAGACTATAGACTAAGCCAGATGTTAAATCAAGAAATAACATTTATCCAAAACACAAAAGATATTTCAGCTTTGACTATAAACAAATTAATCTACTAACAAGAAGTGCAAGCAATAGTCATTTGTGTGCGTTTTGAAAATTTCTTTAAATCTTGCTTCATAACGTAAGAGATAGTTACCTACTGTATTTTTGTCATTAAAAATAACGCAATCGACCCAGATTGTACGTTTTAAGAATGAGTAAGCATCTTCTTGTTTAGTCGTCATAATAACTTACGGTCAGTTGCACAAACGTCCATTAAGTTTTAATTACGCCTATAAACTCTAATGAATGTCAAATTTGTATGGGTAATGTCGCTTTTAACAAATGAAATTTTTAATGGACGTTTGTCCAAATGGCTGTTATTATCTATACCTATTCAGAGACAGATTTCCAGGCTTGGTCGCCCTAGATCATGTAGTACATGATAGTCTACTAGTCCTAGACGCCCCTTGTTTAGCTCACATAGTTTAAGCCGAGTGTCATAAGTAGGTATATTTTATACCATTATTCCTACCTATTTATGTTATTTAAAATATAAGAGCATTCCATTGTTGATAGTTTAAATCTTTACTAATGAAGACTAGCGCTATCTGTTGACCGTTAAAAATAATATTTATACATAATATTTCAACTGCAACAAAAATAACGCCATCTGCAATAACGTTTACTCTAGCCAAATAATACGGAATGATTTGATCGATTTCACATAGATGGCGCCACATATGAAAAAAAACAAACATCTATAACGTAGGATCAGTCTTATAATTTTGAATTAAATAATTCTATTAAAACAGTTAGACGTTCAATAGTTAAAAAATTATAAAATCATACATTAAAATTACCTACATACCAAACGAATGCCTTTGATGAGTAACTGTTTTATATATTATAATGTCATGTATAATAAATTATGGCGAATTAACCAAACTTTCCTTTTAAAATACATACCTTTTTCAGTGGCACTTTGAAACATATGAATCTTGTCCCTTCAATAACCTTTCCACATGCCTTATATGGTATCCACCTAAAAGATATGATAAATTACAAATTACTTAAATACGTAGGCACCTAAAAACCATCTGGGTATGGAAATTATGTGTAAAAAAATACCTATCAGGAATACTCCGTGGCATGTTATATACTAAAATTTTGAATAAATACAAAATTCATATAAACAAAACTCTGTTGTTTGTATTTGAGTAGCAAAATGACCAAACGACAAATAAAATATAACCTATAAATCAATGACACTTTGACACTGATTTTTTTAAACTACTATTTGAAAAGGCAAAGCCAATTATGTGTTATGCAGCCGTAGAACACATCATCACATCAATTGAACATTCAACATATTTTATTGGTGATTTACTTAAGGGCCCAGTAGAGATAAAGAAGAAATAAGTAATGTTATACAAATAACATTAAAAGCCATGATATAAATGGTCGCATGATATAAAAATATCTTGTGAATAAAAAACCTCGGCTTCAAAGATACGATACTATAACCAATATTAAGGTAAATACCCAGAAAAAAATATACATCAATTTTTGTTGATATTTATGCAATATTTTCTCTTTTATATGCAAATCCAAAATATGAACGACCAGCGGCGGTACTGAACACTATTTTGGGGATTCCATTAGGTATTGTTAATCGATTAAGGAAAAATTAATGAAGTAAATATCGATCCATATTACAAACCTACTTTGTTTTAATTCTAACAAAACACTATCTATAAACAAATCTTGCCTGGGTTGATAGGGATGATGAGTGTTAAAAAATATTAAACACGTATTTTTTTATTTTTTTCATAATCATAAAATTACGGCGTTACATTGAGTTGAAATTTCGCATGACGTCACGTTAGAGTACGTTTCTACTCAACTGTGACGTAGCGAGCCCCCACTCCTTAACTTTAATGCCCGTTATCTAAGCTATTTCTTGTTAAATTGAAGTAAAAAAGCATACGTATCTAATATTTTTCTATTATCTATTTATATTTTTTCTATTATATATTTTTCTATTTTTTTACCCAGTCCTCATCCCTATTAATAGTAAAGATTGGGTTTTTTCTGACAAGCAAAGTTATTAGTCTATCTATACTGCACAGCAAAATTATACAGTTTTTTTCTAAGTTAATGAGGAAATTAAAAGTTATATTCGTCATAAACAATAGTAAATATGGATTTTCGATTATTTTGTTTTGTGACAGTTGACAATATCACCCGGTAGTATCGGTATGTGACACGCACGATATAACCGAGAGCTTGCCAGCGGTAAGTCAAAGGTGTATGTAAGATAACATAATAAGGAAGAAAGAAAATAGAAAGAGGCAATAAAGGCAGAAGTGAACAAAATATTTTAGCTTTATATTTTATATTCATGGCGAAAAACTGCTTCGTCCGTCACCAGATATCGGCTCGAAAATCTATTGGCAACGATGAAGTTGACTACGACAAAATGTGAAAGCATTTAATAGTACCTAATTGTATGAAACTACTTGTCAAACGATATCATGTAGTTATCGTCCAATGTGAATACGTCCAATCTTGAGATATATCTGGAAGACAAAAAAAACGAATTTCGATTCCAAAAAAATCGATTTTGACGAAAAATTCGATCATACTTGACTCTTATCTGATAATACTCTCTCCCCCCCCCCCCCTTGCTATTTTGTTTGTTTGTTTCTAGGTTACAAACAGAATTTGAAAATGAAAAGAAAATCGAGTTTGATCGAAGTTTGTTGTGAAGTCGATAATACCACTAACAGTTTCGAGAAGAAATTAAAAGCGAATTTTGCTAAAAACTACGGTCAAAGTGTCAATATGTATAAAAACACTAGTTGGTACAGAGCTTTGATGGATGCAGAAAAATCATGTTTGAAAGAAGATAAAATAAAAAAGCTTCACTATAAGTTTGATGATGACAAAGAAATGGTAGAGGAGTATAATGTAGACACTCAGGTTTTATTGCGACGGGCTTGGAAAGTCAAAAGAAAACTTGGTGGAGAGGGACAATGGTCTGTAGAAATTGGTGATCCAATCCCAAATGATCAATCATCTATAGAAACAGTTGATATTGTAGAAAGTAAAGATCAGGTACATTCAATCATAACAATCCTAATGTTATTTTGTTTTTCCAAATATAATTCTTTTGCTGACAGGACTTATTGTTGAATTACAGCCGATTGTTACTCGAAGGAACACCCGTATTAATTTGGAATGGCGCATTAGAAACTTACCCTATCCTATTGAAACTTATTCTATAAGTGCCAACAACAATGATAAATGTATTACAGTACGAACAACAAACAAAAAATATTTCAAGAAATTAAAAGTTCCTGAACTGGAGAGGCTCAACATCCCTCTGGAACAAGCTAATATATCTTCTACTCATCAGTATCAGACTCTTATTATAATGGTAACTCAAAATGGTCATTTATCTCAACAGCTATCCCCTATTTATAATGCTGAAGAAATAAACACACAGAATCACATATTATCAAAGGACCTATTCATCATAATTATGTAATTAGTTCAAGAAAACTAAAGACCATGTTATATTAGTATTGTACAATATACCTACATACTATTTCATTACAAGCTTTCCCTAATTCATATAAATTACTTTATTAAATTATTGAAATGCTTCCTATAACTAACCTTTTTTCTGTTATACTTATTAATAACAATAATAACAAAATCTAAAATTTTTATAATTGAAATGTTAATCACCATTCTTACAGTATAAAAAGCCAACGCAGCTCTTAGAAATGGAAAAAGATTGGTATGAAGAACTGAAAAAGGTGAAACCTATCAAAGATATACCTAGTGACTGTAAAACACAATGAATATTGACGATAAAGTATCATGAACACTATGTGTCTTTATTGATACCTATTATGGTGGTTTTTAAAACTTTGTTGATGTCTTACTTTACTTGAAATAATAAAACAGCTCTTAAGTTGTTTAATTTGAGATTTAATAGTGTATTTATGTTTGGTACAATTATGAAACAGAGGTCATGATGTCCATAATGAATGTATGTCCAGAAATATTAGGAACCAAACGATAATAAATTGTTATATCAAAATGTTGTGTGTACTGGTATTATTATTGCAAATATTCAATCACTATCATCCATTACTAAAGATTGTGCTTCTTTCTTCAACTCATTGTCATTATCTTTGTCTATTAATCCTCTGGATTTCAAATACTCCCCATACTGTTTTGGGATTCCCATAAAAGTTTTTATTTTTGCTCTCAATTGTTTCCATGTTTCTTGGTAATAATTTTTTTTATCTCTAGACATAGCTTTGTAATCATGTCCATATTTGTCCATCAGGTATGTAATAAACTCTACCTGTCCCTTCGGTAACCTGTAAGAAACAATTTCTATCATAATACGCCATGAACATTTTTAACCATATTTCCTTTTCATCCTTGTTTTTTTTTTACTTACATAAATCTTCGTTCTCTAGGTGCTTTTGCTTCCTTTTCCAATTTCTCCAAAACATCTATTTTAGGAGGCTTATAAACATTTTCTTCTTGCTCAGATTCGGAATTATAATTTTTCACTAATTTGATGGCCTTTTTTAATTGCTCTTGCTTGAAATTAGGAATTTTTATAACCTTATTAGGATCATTAGCTAAGCCCATTTCCTTTAGGTTCCGTAGTGTAGTTTTTTTATGATCCCAATTATCTTTCATAACTTTGCTGAAATGAACCCAAATCATATGTTAATAACTAAATTGCATTACTTTAAAAAACGTGAATTAAATTGATGTTAATCGATTTAAATACCATACAACAGTCCCAGTACTTTTTTGATTTTTATTCATTCTCTTCCGATTTAGTTTATGAAGATACTTTTTCCGACGTTGTTGCTTTTTAATTTTCATTTTGTTAAAGGTGCTTGGAACGTACCAATAAATAAATAAAAATTGTTTACAATCACTTTAACTTTAACCTACAAATTATACAAAAACAGCACTAAGGTCTTCGCAAATTAAGAGGTCACTTTTGACATATATCAAGGACCATTAATAGTGATGTAAAATAAATTCAAGTACAAATTATTCGATTATTACATTTGTCGTGCAAGATTTGTTTTTTGTTTAATAGAAATTAATTTTCACTTTTAAGTATAATTAACACAAAAAAAAATCTGAAAAGATTCAATACTTATCAATTGAAGCAAATATTTGAAAATTTTGAAAAATAATTGCTTTTATTGATAAGTTCAGGCAGCGCAGGTAACAAATACTTTTCGCATTTCATAATGGTACCAACGCAAGTTTTGCAATTTCATCTTGAAGTAACTAACAAGATTTCCAGAAATGAAAACAAACAAAAATATGCAAAACATTTTAAAAAGTATTCTGTTGCGGATCATTATGTGTTATTTGTTTTCAACACTTCGTAATAGTCGTAATTATCTCTATATTACAATCAAAATTGCAGCCCATTAATATTAATATCATTGAGTTTAGAGAAAGGGCTCTATAATTAAACTTTCCTTATATTATATGAATATTCATAACTTCAATCATTGGAAATCCTCCATTATATTTGATCGATAATAAGAATTTACCTGTTGATAGTAAAAAGCACCGGAGTTAGCATGCAAATAAAAAAGTGTATGTTTTTTATGTAAAATACTTATATTTATAAGAAAATGATTATATGATAATTTAATTTTTACAGTATTTTTTATTAATTATCATCTTCATCGCTAGAATCATCTTCCTCTTCTTCTCTTAAAATAACAAAATAAGCAAAAACGTTGGAAATACGATGTAAACAATATCACGCCACGAACGAGTCTGTGTCATCAGCTGTCATGGCGTCATGGCAACCGAAACCAGAGTGGGGATGGAATGAGAGAGTAATAGACAGAAAGAGAGAGAGAAATAGTGATGCGGAGAAGGAAATATAGGTATCACGTAGCTTAAACGCATTAAATCTTATCGATGAATTTTTATTACTTCGGCTTGTGACAATCGTCAGATTTAATATTTTTCGTAATCCTTGAATGATTCCCTTCAAAATAAAAAAAAATTAGCCACGCTCGAGAATGTCAAAGTGACGTTTTTTTTTACAACTTTGTAGCCTTCCCCCTTCTTTACGTCACTTTCAAATTGTCAGATTAGAGGTATGTACACCTTTTAGCATGTAACTAGCTCACCTTACCTTAATCTGACGCGCTCGAGATTTTCAGATGATCAATTTTTTTTACTAATCTGATCCTTCGTCCTTGCCGGGCGGCCATTTTTATAGGGCTCATACTTGGTCCAGGTACTTAACTGGGTACAAGGTATCCCCATGTATATTAATCTGCCGCGCTTTAGTAAATCCCGAAATCCCCGCTTCGGCTCCCCTACTATAATACTTAATTTTAATACACAAAACATTTTCTTCTTACTCATCATTACTTAATAATAAGTTCTTTCCTATTACATCAATGACGTATTGTACAACGTTACGTTATAACTTCTTTTTGAAGTGTCAAAATATATTATAGTGACTGACTTACAACAAGTCTTAGAACCTACAAAATAAAAATACTCTATCCAAATACCTAATCCACCTAATATTTTTTTGTTTGTTGTAGTGCCTAACTATATACACTTTACACTGTTGTGTTAAATAATGCTATAGAGAAAAATACTAGAGGGGAATGACACGAACATGTAAATATGATCTTTACTTTGGACTTCACTACGCTGTTTTTGAGAAAAGAAAAAACACACCCTGCTAATTTTCTAATTAATTTTCTTAAATACTATTACTTATGCATGTATCTATAATGAGTTTATAGTTTGTTTTACATGTATTCAATAATTTTTGTGTTTATTAGGACTGTAGTAATGTTATTATTGTGTTATAATAAAAATAATGAAAGCAACGATGGCTACGAGAGCGTTTAGTAACAAGGAACACCTATTCAAGGTGAGATTGCCAGTCTACATATCCAAAAAGATTATCTAGAGTAGTTTATGGCTTTTGTAGTGTTGGAGAAGGATGAAAAACATTAGCTTCACGGAAATACAATCGATTGAATAAGTATTGGGAATCATCAACGAAAAGAGATGAATATTAGGGACAGAACAGATTTACTCAAAGAATATTAGGACTACCGCGTAACAACATTGGCTTCGATTTGGTTGACAATAAATTGCACTCAATGTTTAATATTTATTGTTAGATCACACCTATATACTAATATGCTGAAGTGTTTGTTTGATTGAACTCTAAAATCTCAGGAACCACTGGAATGAATGGAATTGTTGTTTTTGTGTTGAATGACATCACGCTATGATTGACTACGTGGAGCAACAATGATAATGTTACAACTGTTTTAAAGCTTTCCATGCATGCGTTTACGCACGTTTGGACGTTTTTTCGCTTTAAATTTTAATATATTTTTTTTTTGCTTACGTATACAAGTCAAATAATTGTAAAAACTACACAGGTTTTGAATGTTTAGATCTACTAAAGTAGTAGAACATTACTTTATTTTTTGTGCTTAAATAACGTGAAATACATTTTGTAATGAATGCCTGTGTTTTATTTGCAAAATAATTAGCCTAAGCAACCAGCCAAGTGTGAGTCAACTCCTGCACGAAGGGTTACGTACCAAAAACAAACAAAAAAATCACTTTTGTTGTATGGGATTATATTTATTTTTGTCTGTTTTTTGGTATTTGTTGTTATAGCGGCAACAGAACTACATTATCTGCGAAAATCTTAACTATCTAACTAAAACTGTTCATGACTATATAACCTGATAACAGCAAAAAATCATGTTTGTTGTATGGGAGAATAAATATTTATTTTATTATATTATTGCCATAGTGGCAACAGAACTACATCATCTGTGAAAATCTCATCTATCTATCTAACTATCACGTTTTATGAGATAAAGTCTGGCGACAGACAGCGAAGTCTTAGTAATAAGTAAGGTGTCGTTTTACCCTTTGGGTACGATACCCTAAAAATTAAACATACTGCCGAAAGTTACTATTCCACGCGGATGGAATCGCGGATACAGCTAGTGATACTATGTTTTGGATATGGTATTAGCAGGGATCGAAGGTACACCGCTTACATAGAAAGGAGAGTGGATGTTGGAATAGGTTAAATGAAGCTTTGGGAAAACTTGTTGCACAAACACAACTTTATACAATACGCATTGCTGTTGATCCTAACACAAATGTTGATCCAAATGCATTCAAGTAGAATAAATGCAGTTGAAAGTAGAGGATGCGTAAGATGTATTTAGGGAACGTGTCTTGTGGCAACCTCACTGCTTAATCCGCAAAGAATCTTGCTGATTGGAGATAAAAATAGATTACATAAATAAAAATCTATTTATGATTCTGGAAAACGAAATAAATCATCTCACTATTTCATTTGCATATTTCTTACTTGCTTATTTGCTCTTACAGAGATATAAGCATCCTACTTGCCTATATCAAAAACCAGTATATACCTAATTCAAAATCTTCTGACATTACGTACCTTAACTAATAACAACACATCAGTAAAATCAATAATTGTAGCAATAGAAACAAAGAAAATAATTGATTAATGCTTATTATCTAAATATATATAACTCAAAGGTGACTGACTGACATAGTGATCTGTCAACGCACAGCCCAAACCACTGAACGGATCGGGCTAAAATTTGGTATGCAGGTAGATGTTATGACGTAGGCATCCGCTAAGAAAGGTTTTTATCAGTTCTACCCCAAGGGGATAAAATAGGGGATGAAACTTAATTTCAGGTATTTTACATGATATAATGAAATGCTGCTCAAAGTAACTTTACCACGCGGACGAAGTCGCGGGCAAAAGCTAGTTAATTAATAATTATGTATTGAGTTATCTCAATATTAATGAACTAGCTGTTTTCCCGCGATTTCGCCCGTGTAAATTAAAGCTTACATATGTTATCCGCGTATGATGTTGATGAAGCATCCCATTGGTGCAAGAATTGTTATCATCGGTTCAGTAGTTTCAGGATTAATTGGATTGCAAACAAACAATAAAATCTTTCCTATTAATTTTAATATTATTATAGATATATTCAATGTTGTAAGATCTGAATTAATACTAGGCTGTTTATGTATATATATCGCTACTATTAAAAACATTTTTTTAGATATAAGATTCGCTAAAACTCGAGAACGGCTGAGCCGATTTGGCTGATATACGTGTTGAAATGTCAGTTGTAGTCCAAGGAAGGTTTGTAACGTGAGAGGTGATACGTAGTACGCTAGGGGATGGTATTTTAATAAAAGGTTTCTGCATTAAATATGATTGTAAATATTAATGTTTGATATTGCTAGACGATAATTGATTAATAAATATTAAAGCCGCCCGAAATTCCATATCAAGTCTACCAAGGCGTAAAAAAGTGTAGGTGATATTTGTTTAATAGAATATCAACAGGATTAATTCTATATCGTTTTTTATTTCCAAAACTGGCTTTTTAACGGTTTGACCAACTTAGGTATTCAATATACCTAGTTTTATCTACTGACAAAATATGTAAAAATATAATAGAATAATTTGACTTATATTTTCAGTTTCTTCATAGCATACCAATATAAAACAAAGCGCTATAGTTACGCATTATCAATAATAGTAATTGTCCTCAACACTAATGTATTTAATATATATTTATAAATTCAACCAAGTCGAAATTCATCATAGTTTCAAACAAATATTAACTAGTATGTCACTCGATTTCATAAATTACCCCTACAGTATTTATGTATGTTTTTGTGCAATATATATTAATAGCAACATTTAAAGTTTCACTTTAATATTTTTTTTTCCGAACATATCGAACTAAAACTCTGTGATAATTTTTGTGATTTAGAAGAAAAAATTCTATGCAAAGATGCATAGAACTTTTTCTCCGTACAACAATGTCCACTAGCAAAACTCGAGTTCTATGTTTGGTATTCGATTGTTGACTCGAATCCAGGACTCGAATCTAAAAATTGGAGTTATGGGCATCTCTAACTTCCTTAGTGGATAACGTTAAAGATTTAAATTGTCTTCAATAATGAAGTGTATCGTCAGGGTCATGTAGTTTTTGCCGCTATAGGAGGTCCACAAATCTGTTGTCAAAGTAATATAATCGGTTGCTTTAAGCATCTCTTGCGTAGCCTTTCTTGCGATTGAATATTGTCCAGAATCAATTTTTCCGAAAGAATTTCCCGCGAAGGTAGCTCGTAATTAGGGTTAAGCATACGAGTATACTTTTGAAAACCTTTATTTTCAACAACTTGAAGCGATTTGAAAATCAATGCATACCCTTTTCATTGACGCTTTATCCACATTTTTAGAGTTCATCTTCAGAGCTTGCTTAGAGGGAAAGGTCATTTGCGAGTCTGTTGGACTCTTATAATAGAATCGAGTCAACGAGTACAAAATCGATTCTTCCTGACTCGAGTATCGGAGTCGAGTACGGCGTATTCGAATCAAAATTAATTGGTATTCGAGTACGCGAGTCTAAAGCAGAAATCGAGCCTGACTCGAATCAAACCGTACTCGGCAAATCGCTAATGTCCACCCTGCTGCCTATGCACATAGTCCTACCTACGTAGTTAGCGGTCATACATAAGAACTAGTTCTCTTATTCGTCTGTGTAGATAAATGAAAACGTGAAAATAAGGCTGTATGGGCTGATACTATAATTTTATTAACAAAAAAAAAACAAACCTAACCTACAATATGTTTAAAGAAGAAACACAAATTACGTGTTTGAGAGAGAACATTAAGTAGATACCTACTATACTAAGTCTATTTTAAGTAGTAACTTATTTATTAAAGGGAAAAAATAACCTATATAGCTGGCCGTGTTCAATTCATTTAATTTTCATTTCACATTTGAAAGAAGAAGAATAACTGATTTAGCTAATAGAGAAATATAATAATGCCTCAAACTGGCGCAACACGATATCAAAAGTTTCTCAAGTCCGAGAAATCCAAAACAAAATTAAAGGCTAAAAAGAAAGAATTACCCAAAGGCACTAATGTAACTAAAACTAACTTTAAAGTAAAAAAAATTGTTATCAAAGAACAGTTGAAAAAACATGGAACAAGTGAAATTTTGTCTACTAAGAAGCTCAATATAAAAGAACTTTTGTCACGTCTGAACCATTTTAACAAAAATTCAAGGACTGAAGCTCTCGAGGGCCTAAAAGAAATAATCAGTAGTAATTCTGATGCAGTATCTCAAAATCTTGGACAAGTTATATTGGGTGTTACTCCTTTAGTGCTTAATATAGAAAAAGTGGTAAGATTACAAGTTTTTTTAATGTTACATGGATTCTTTTAAATAATAAGCAGATTTAATGCAAGGCTTCTATGTATATGACATTGAAGTTTTTGGATAAAATTAACAAACTTTTATTTTTTAATAGTAAACTATTTGAAGTTACAGAATATTACTAATAATGTTGCTGACAGATATACAACAAATATTTCTAGTGTTTCATGTTGCATATGCATTTTTTCCATTTCAGGTACGTCATGAAGCTTTGAAAGTTCTTCATTCGGTTTTGACTCATATTGATCTGGATAAAGTAGACCCATTTTTTGATATAATGTCTACATATTTAAGAAGTGCCATGACTCATATTGATACACGAATACAGGAAGATTCTCTTCTTTTTCTAGATTTACTATTATCATGTACACCTAAAAAAGTAATTGGTGACTTTCATAAGATATTGCCAATATTTTTAGATATGATATCTAAATTAAGAGTCGATTCTAAACCAGGTAGAACACTCACAGTAAATCTTAGTAGTCAAATTACCAGTGTCAAATGGAGAGTGAAAGTTTTACATAGATTGGAGGATTTTCTTAATAAATATATTCATGATAATATGGTTAATGCAAATAACAGACCTAAAGCAGTAAAGAGTTATAATTTTGATGAAACTCAGATGAATTATTATCCACTTTTTAATCCTGTTAGTACTGCAATATGCCATGTTTCATCTTTTTCTGCCAAAAGCACTCAAGATTTCACACTATTTGATGAAGTGGAAAAATTCAAAGAATACTTTACCACTTTGATACCTTTACTATATGAGACATGGCTTGAGGTTTGCCCTAAGGCAACATCAGTAATGAATATTGAAACAGTTGTTAATGAAGATGCAGCTTCACTTCTAAAACATACATTGAAAGTAATTTCACATTTACATATACTTGTTCAACATTTAAATGTGATGAACCCCAGCTCTAATATTGAACAGATATTTTGCCAAAAGAATAGAAAATTATTCACTCAACATTTGGTGAATTCATTTCCATATGTCACTAATGTAAGAACAAAACAGATCAAGTCAAATATTTCACCATTCGAGGATGTTATATCGGACCCTAAAATGGTTGCAGAAAATTTAACAATATGTCATTTGTTTGTGAACCTTAATCCAAATGTCAACATGAAAAACCAAAGTAAAGAATTTTCTTCAGTAATTGGCTATATTGAAAAGAATTTCAGTAACTCAGCTTCAGAGCCAATAAAAGATATGATCATAAATATTCTTGATACAATCTTTACAAAAGGAAATAGTTGGACTAAAAGTATAACCATCATGGATTCCTTGTTTAGCAAAATCATACGAGAATATTTTAACACAGCATTATGTATGTCCTTCAAGCAACAGATATTTGGCTTGTTATGTAAAGTAGCCCTGAATGACAATTTAATTAATTTTCAAAATCGCAATGATTTTAAGGACTGGATTAGAACTTTACCAAACATTTTGCTGGAAAACACAATAACAATGGAGACAGTAAATATAATTCACATTTTTGCTATAAAAAATAATGTAATGTTCAATGATATTATAAAGCAGAATTTATTAAAAATAATAGAAAATCTGCCAAAGTTAGTTATATGCGATGATGAGAATTCGAGTTCATATTATAAACTTTTTTCATTGCTGTACTGGATAAAGAATTGGGATCATGAATCTCTCAACTTACTGGAACAGCAGTTAATGAATAATGAATACAAGAATGATCATTGCAAATACATTTTTGATACATTGAGGTTAAGAGTTGGTGGAATTTTATAATTGTTTTCAAATAAAAGAAAAATATAAATTTACATGTGTTTATTTTAATAAAATCAAACTAATTATGTCTTGGTTACCCAGCACACAGTAGTAAATATAAAACTATTGTTAAACAATCACAACATATGGGTAACTTTGATTCAGTACAAAATGCAGTTAACCAAATGATAGAATATTGTAGGAGCATCCAACAAACCAAATACTTCACATTGTTACATATTACATATAATACTGTTTACAGTATGCTTGTATTCAAAATTATATAAAGGATATTTAAACTGTGCTAAATAGACGACACAATTTTTAAATAGCTCAGGATTTTGTAAATAATTATTCAGCAATGAATTTCGAATTGACCACAATTTAGCACAATTAAAATAGCCTCATTACTTGTACGTATTAACATGACACTAGACGCCTATTATATTTCTGCGAAAACGAAATTTCATCAATTTTCGAATTGCTAATACATAACATAACATGACTCCAAAGACACGCATTTTCCGATAATATTAATGGAAAATCATAAGAAAGAATTGAAATTTTCCAAATTTTAAATCAACAACAAATAGAATAGGGCTTCTAGGTGTCATGTTGATTAGTACGAGTAGTACTTTACAATAATATCTACAAAACCAAAAACAAAGAGGAACCAAGAGAAACACGAGATTCTACCAACTCGATAAGATTTGTAACATTCAACAAACTTCATTCATTCTCACTTTTTTATATTAAAATCAATTTCTCCCCAACAGGTCAATGTTAGATAACTAATATGAATACTGGCTAATATAAATTATCACAAACATTTTTTTACGAGTATTGTGGTACATTAATTTCAGTTTAATATAATCTTATTTGGAGTATTTGCTTCTATACGACCGAGTCTTGCTTGCTATGTACCCAAAGCAATCTCCCCATACTAGACTCATTTTGAAATTCACAAACAGCACAGAGTTCATTTCAACTTCCCAACTCATTTAAACTATATTTTTTTAAACAGAGAAACTCAGCCTGCCTAACATGACGAACATAGAAACGTTTTGACAACAAAGAGATGTTACTTTTCTCGTGTGTGTCCATATAGTACAAAAGTTTATGCCAAAAAATGAGAAAGAGTTTCCTAAGGTTAATACTTTAGTGTGTATGGAAGTACTAAGGATATATCGCAATACACAGTACATCTGATGGCGGCGGCGCAATGTGAAAAACATATAATGGTAAAGATGCATTAGTTGTTTCGTAATAAATAAAAATAAGGCAGAAATTTATTCTCAATATAAAAAAGTATAATGAACTGTTCAGACGGCACAATTGTCAAACGAGGCAGCTCCTAAGTACTTCAATATTGGTGTGAAAATCAGCTCCAAAAGAGTTTCGTAATCGTTTAACATTATCTAATTATTAGTTAAGAAAAAATACTCAAACTTTTATTTAGTAGAATATATTCAATCGCTGGAACTTTGTATCACGCTGCTAGCACCATGCATTACCATACTGTACTGAGCGATGTATACCCTAAATACTTTTACATACTGAAGCATCAACGGTATATAAATAAAAGTATCAAAGAAAAAACTATTTCACATTTTTTCACGAGGTCTCTGTCTCTGTACATTTCGCTCTAGCTAGAAAAGTTTCTAGGCTCTCGATTCCGTCATGCTACGGGTGCAGGAATTGCTTTTATTCAGTAACAGCCACAATATTAATCAACTTTGTGCATATATAGGATGATTTCGCACAAGTGGGACTAGGAATATATATATTTATATATTCGCTTGTCCTTTGAGCCAAAAGTTTACTCGATTAGAAATACAGTTCAATATTATTAACAAATAGATCACGAAAAAGCACTAACTACCGTTCTACCTATAAAATATGACCGTTGCAAAAGACTTGTAATTAAACCATAAACGAGATACAGATTTAAATTGCTACAAACGTTTTATTTAATTATAACACTCTTTCAAACAAAACCGCCCCGCGTAGTTCTGGAATGAGTCTTATTCTTTCAGTGATACACTTCAAAATTGCAATAAATCTTATAGCATCAATGTTTCAAAAAAATTATAAAGTATTTAATTTCAAGAATGGCGCATCATAACTATTCGCCCAATTGGTGTGAAACCATATAATAATAAAGGTATAATCTGATAAGTTTGTGTGTCAGGAACCTTTACGAGATTAATAACAATGTTTAGTGAAAATGGAACCAAATAAAGTCTTATCCTTTGTTGGAAAACTAAAAATGACATCTTCACAGTCACATTTCTCATTTATTTAGATGTATTGATATGAAGCCTCATAGAAGCGATAAATACTATGGACTAGTTTTTCTAAGAGCTAAAATGCTAATAATAAATTTAATTAAAAAATAATTTACTAGTTTTGAGACATTTAGTTATTTTGGCAATTTTTGGCTAATAATAACCATCATACTAATATATAAATACTAATAAATTGAGTATATATATTAATAATTATGCAAAAAACAAGCTCTGTGTAATGTCTGTGGTACTCTTGTTCAAAATATTAATAGAAAAAAAGAATCAAGTATAATATTTTTTTTGAGAATACAGTTCTCATAAACTTTAAGAAGTAACAATTTTTTTTTTTTTGCATTTAATGCTGCGTTTAGTTACAAATATCATTGCGGAAATATAATAGTATCGCAAAATACCATGATTATATCTGGTTTTCAACACTTGAGCATTTGTGCTTAAGAATTTTGTATTGTGTATTCTTTTATCGTACGGAAGTTTAAAAAATAACTGTTACCATTTTTTTGCTGTTATTATAACATTCATCTCTATGAATGAGATCAAGTAAAACTTCAATAGATATGATTACAACGAGTAGAAAGATCATAAACGTATATACTTGAATATGGCATAGAAATACACTGTCAATTAATAATGAAATTAATTGAAGTCTACTATTTTCTTTGTCAAACTCCTGAATCTATAGAGAGCATTATTTTTAAAATCGCTCTATATCTATCTAACAGTGACATTCGACATTATATTATTACTGTCATTTTTAAAAAGTTCATTGCGTTTTCCTTTTATTCGATTTTTTTGCGCGGGGTATTGTAGCGGAGGCCGACAGCATTGCCTGAAAATAAAAGAAATAATTGTAAACTAATGCAAAAAAGCTCAAGCATATCTAACGACGACATTTTCAATTGGAAGTTAATATGCTGCGTAAGTATTATATTTTATAATTTATCTAGGTGAAAATTGTGAAATTTAACTACAACTGAAATGTCGTCACATTTAGTCTTCAAAAATAAATAGACGTGGTCTATTATACCAAATCACATCACACATACAAACTCAAACAACTAAAAAAGTGTTAAAAGACAATCAGTTACACTCTCAGAAGAAATAAAAACAAAAAAATAGCATAAGAATACACTGATTAACAACACCAGTAATAAATGTAAAGGTAATTTTTTGGAAGGAGTTTTTTTTAATTATTAGTTCTTTTATATTTGAAGCTCATTCTGTAATGACGTAAATTCAATAAATGTTTAAGATTTGTTTAAGAATCTAATAGAAAACCAGGCACCATGCAAATATCAATACATAACACGATACAGCACTACACTACATACTTTTTCTGCTTGAATCCGGCAAACTAATGGTTCCAAGATTTAGGGAATGCTTCTTAAACATCGGTACTTTTGGAAGTTGTTGGTATTTCTTCGTGAAGTGAAACGTACTTATATTCAGGATGACTCTCTATTTTAGCCTCTATAATTTTCTGCAAAGCATCACTCTTCTCGATTATATCGTTCGATAAGATTTCGTTATCGACATCTGTCGCATCTTTTAAACTGCTTCGAGCACTTGCCATATCATCGACTAGCGAAGGATTACATTCACTAGATATGATAGCATCAAGATCCAGACAGCTTTGGTAATCGTCCATCTGTTTTTCAATAGTTGAAGACCTTCTACTATGGTCTCCAGAAGTAGATACACTGTCCAATACATAGTTATCTGCCTTAGGTTTATCATCACTTTTATTCCAAAATACAAATTTGTTAGGCAACTGTAGTAATTTACCCAAGCCTGAACTATGGCTTTTTGGGATTCGTCCCGGTGATTTTGATTTATGGCGTCTTTTCTTTTCAGCGATGGGATTAACTACTTGAAGTCCACCTCCTTTAGTTTTATTTTCTGCTATTTTGGGCATTTGGTTAATAATATCGTTTAGACTTTCCTGCGATGTTGTGTATGCATCAAATTCGTTTTCGATACTATCTTGATCTATATTTTGTTTTGGTAAATTTAACTTAGGGGGTGGAGGCGCTTTAGCTTTACCATATTTTCCTTTAGGGGACCTACGTTTCATTTTTGGAGAATCTTCTGGAGTCCCAAAAGATGCTTCATCATCACTTTCAGCAGAAAGATTCTCATTAATTGATATCTCGAGGCTTGTCGAATCAATATCTTGTATGCCAGTTTTTGTATTAGATTCGATTTGTTTGACTTCAAGTTTAGGTTCTACATTTTGTTTGTCAATTTCAGAAGATTTAAATTCTATTGATCTCTCGAGGTTTGTCGATGCAATATCCTGTATGATATCTGTTTTTGTATTAGATTCAATTTCTTTGACTTCAACTTTGGATTCTATAGTTTCTTCGACAATTTCAGATTTGCATTCTATAGGTTCATTGAGATTATCATATTTAATATTACTCTCACGTTTCTCGCCCGGTTCAGGAGTATGTGTAAAGTTTTCTTTGACTACATATTCGTTTTCTGATTGCTTAATTATATCTTGTATGACAGTTTCTTGTGAAAATTTTCGTAAAGAGTTTGTTTGATCTAAAGTTAATGTAGCTTCCATTTTATCATTTACTTTCGGATCGAACTGGTAATTGCCTATCACTTGGAGAATTTTTACTTGATCTCCTACATATTTGTATATGAACGGGGGGTTTGTATGGGATAAGTATATTGGAGAAGGAACATTGACCAGAGGGGGCATATTCGCATAGTCAAAATAATCGTCGTCCTGTAGCTCCTCGATGATTACTTCACTTTCCTTTAAATAAAAAGTCCTTAGTCTACATCAAACGTAAGAAAACTAAATAGAGTTGGGTATAAACTAATAAATGCGAAAACAGACTTATAGACATCTATACTGGTACCCGCGACATTAAATAAAAATGTAAAGAGTATTAAAAACATGAACTCTAAACATGCAATAAATATGCTTACAAGAAAGTGAAAAAATTAATGATAAGATAAATATACCTAATAGAAGCAAATGACAAATGCATACACACAAATGAAAAGCTAACAATTTTATACCTATCTAAATAAATACAAGTTTTTATCTGATAAATTCTTTCATTCCATGTTCATACAATTTTGAAAGATGAATTTAAATTCATCAAACTATGCTTTATTCTCTCATAGTATATAATCGATTTGAGCTGCATTACCATATTTATTAATAATAGATATACTGTGTATAAATATGCCAATCTCTCTTATTCTGTAAACAACCTCATAGAAGCACCATTCAAACCCTGCTTGAATATTGTAGAATGGTCCTTCAGGCTTCACATAAGGTCTTATTTTTACCCAAAAAGACATTTCTACAGTATAATGCACCATATAATATACTTTTTCAACCGAATAAATAGTGACATCAACACATTCCTTTTTTCGTAATGTAATGATATTCTTTTTAATATACATAATATATGAAATTTTGTCATATTACAAACTATGATAATGTGTAATATAGATATCTTAAATTTAGATAATTACAATGTGTTCTTATAACATTATAATACATTTGATGATCTGATTTTTACACAAATTTTAAGGCGTTATGGAAAAAATAACGAATACGATTGATAAATTGAAACCATCGAAATAAATCAGCACATAAAATATTATTCGGAAATATTACAATTATTTCAGTAAATGATGCAGATGCAATCTCGATTTACAACCGATTTATTAAGATAGATGTAACCTTAGATAATGAGTACATAAAGCTAGTTATATATCGGAGCCTCTGCAGTCAAAACAAATGATGTGATGTCAAAATATGGATGTGATTTAGGGATACGCGATTTCAAAATGATCTAGAACTTTCATAAACAAAATAAAGGAGTTTTAATTTATTTATGGTTATGGTTAGAAAACAATCGAAATTGTTTCCTTTGTTAGGCTTTATTAACATTATCTATTTAAATTCAGGAATCATAAACATGTCCATACTACTACAACACTTACTAACAACGTTATCTATTGCAATCACTGATAATAAAGCACAGGTGAGATGTTGAAATGGGTCGAAAATGAAATAAATTTAAGTACAAATGGGTGGAATGGGTTATTATCTAAATTGATTTTGAAAAAATAGTTTTAAAATTTCATTCTATTGATCTACAGCCTATGTTTTCGTCACCAACAGTTCATTAAAAATAATTGCAAATAGATTTGTATTGATATTTTTATATATCAAATTCAAATGAGCTTGACAAAAGTCTGATTCGTTACATCGCAAAATACATTTTAAATTAAAGAATTCATATTATTAAAATTGGAACGACGAAGGTACAGCAGCAGCTCGGGTTACCACAAATTAAAATTCCCGAACTTATTATTTTTTTAAAGTTTAAATAGACTGAAAAATTAGAGCTTCGTAACCTGACACGCCTTTTCTCTACAGAGGTTGTAGAAAATTTCGTTTTCTTCAATAGCCCGGCAGGGAATCGAACCCTGTAACCTCGACTCTATAAAATCGACGTGGAAAACGAATGACTACGGAAGGCATATTAGAATCCCAAAAATTCTATTTTTCTGGAAATATGCCTTCGTAACAAAAACTGAATTTCATATGGACATTATGATCAGTGATCAGAGTTTAACTTAATAGAGATTGAAAGTCTAAACTGAGATGAGAGATTAAAAATCTTCGATTTTACTGTCTACTTCCATGCAGCAAACTAGAATTAAAACTAGTTTACTTATTAGACTTGTCGGTCCATCCTTTTTTATTTAAAAAAAATAAACATCTGCTGATCTATTTTCAATTCATTATCATAATTTATCATTCTGATCACTGATTATAATATTTTTCAAAACAAAAATTTCACGATTTTTTTCATATAAACAAATGATTTTCAACGACAGCACCTAACACAATCTATATATGAATGTTACCAGACCTCGGCTGCTTGCGGTCGCTTGATAGTTGTGACAGTGTTAGTGCGAGTAGCTCGCACTCGCCCTTTCCCAGCAGCTGCTGCGCCCACTGAACCAGTACGAGTAAGTGACGCGGAATTATCAGCGCTTGAATACCCAGAGCTTATATCCTCCGTGGACTTTATGTGACTGCAATTGAATTACTACTATTATTATACTGTATTTGTATATTAATCAGACATCATCAGTCTATTAAAGTCCCCACTGCTGGGGCTCAGGTCTTCTCTATGGATGGAATCCTTCGATCAAGAATACAACTAGATAACGCCTCGCATACTCAAATACGGCACCATACACTGCGATAACCAAGGAACATAATACCAGAGAGTATATTCTGTGATAATTTCTGAGTATACTCTAGGCTACACTGAGCTTCGGCACTGGGTTAGTGCTTAAATTAATTATAGACATTGTACAATCACATTTACAACCCGATAATATGATATTCCAACAGATTAATTTTTATTCCGATAGTTATATTTGCATACACACCGAACGTCGGCGCTGTCGCAAACCACAGAACACAGAAAGACGTTAGAAGGGCCTTGTGGGCGTGGCAGTGCAGCCACGATCCTAGACAAATGTACAGGATCGTGACTTCACCACGCGATCGCGATGTTTAGTCATTCACGAACGCGCGCGCTGTAAGTACTGTGAAACACGCCACTAAAAGTGTTAAAAATGCCGACTTTCGCAGTTATTAATTGCAAAACAAGAAGCCCATCCTCAAGTTGGTCCAAAGCAAGGATTTCTTTCCATTATTAAGTAGAACACTTCTCAAATTTAGTATTTTTAGTCGAAAATCGTGAAATGTTATCAAAAGTGTGAATCACAAAAAATATTTCCAAGAAAATATACATTGCTGGAGAAGTGCGCATATTTATTACATTGCGTCGTACTAAGCACGTAATGTAATGAATATCGCGAAATTACCGTTTTAAATAACAACATAATAGATTACGGTAGATGGGTAGTGAAGTGCCTGGAAACATGTAATCGATTCTTGGTATGTTAGGTAGTAAAAACTAAATAAAAGTATGGACAATAAAAATAGTGGTAATAAAAAATAAATTTTATCAGAGATTAACCATATTGACTTCGTTTGGAATGCGTATGTATATTAATTTAATAATGAGTGTGGTAATAAGTCTGTTTTTATATACTTAATATTGAAACAGAAAACTAGTTTTTTTTATTTTGAACCATTAACAACAATACTTTTTAAATCATCGGAGTCTGTTCAGGATAAGTTCCAATAGCATTTATTGTACTGATAGTATTTTTTTATTTTGTATATATTTATTTACAATATATTGTTTGTCAATATTACTAGTTTCATTTAAGCGATGTTGCCGATCTTATCTGTTTACTTGATACGAAATCGAGTAACGTAACGTAAAAAAAAACCTACTATTATTATTAATAATTATATGCATATATTTAAGCTCGACTTGTACCGATTCAATGTTAGTTCATTAGTAATTTAAATATTTCTTATTGAATCAACCAACTAATTAAGAATTTATATCTAAAGAAAAAAGATAATGTCTCATTTAATCAATACAATTCAATGTATATCCAATATAATATAAAGAAATCATTAATCTAGTATCCTTTCAATTAATCGACTTGTTGTTTTTCAATATCGATAGCAAATAACTTTATGTTAATCACTAGTAGCCTGATACAAATAGCAACTTCCAGTATGGAGATCAAACATTAAAACATAACAGCTGTTTTTTTTTTATTATGAAGGTATCATATATTTCCTTTTTAAAATATGAATTAATCCATCGACATTTTCTTTCGGATTATTAGTAAAAAAAATAATATTCCTTTAATTTCTCAATGGCATGATAAGCAAAATACATATAAAGTGACTTCTACGTATTTTTACGTTGTTACTTATGGTACTTCCATGAAATACATAAATTCTCCTAATATTATATTTGGAAACTCATATTTTTATAGAAACACGGACAATATATATTTAAAAAATATTTATAAAAAATCAATAATATTAACAATGAAATACGACTTCAGTCGATATTACTATATTGCGTTAAGTATATTTTGTTTTGAATCCAATGAAAATTTCCATGAGAATATTGCATACCAATCTATATATATAAAAATGAATCGCAAAATGTGTTGGTAAGCGCATAACTCAACAACGCCTCGACCAATTTGGCCAAATCTTTTTTTAAAATGTTCGTTGAAGTTCAAGGATGGTTTTTACGGCGAGAAAAATTAGAATTATTGCTGGAAAAACCCTAAAAATAGCCCTTTTCTTTTTCCCATACAAATGATTTGTAACTAAAACGTAGTCAATTTGAGCTTTATTGCTATGGTATAAAGTTCATATTAAATTACAAGCACTCACTGTTGTCTAAGCAATGTAGGTGTGTTCCTAACGTCAAAGATCATATCTATCAAAACAATGTGCGTGTGTGCGTTGGAGCACAGAATACATAGTTGGAGGAGTTTAATGTCGCGTTCCGAAACTCGCGTTTCTTTTGTATTAGTTTCGGCACGCGAGATAAAATGCATCAGTTTCCACGTCATTACATGTATTGCCGGAACATTGATGAAAATACGCTCTGTAGTAGCAAAGCTGTTGGGTCCTAGATAGCTCATTGGTTAGAGCAGTCCCTGGATCGCGAATGGGTTCGAGTCCCATTCCGGGGTACAGGTAGATGGATTCTTCCAGCATTTTTCCTTGAGAATGTTTATATATTTTTTTAATTCGAATAGTTTACTTTTATAATGCTGTTGTGTGTAATGTGTTTTTATGATCATAAAAATCTCTTTTTTCTATATTTAATACTATTACTATTAATACATTGCAATAATAATTATGATTCACATGATTAACAATAAAGCGATTATAAGGACTTTTAAATCCTTATATATGTTTTATTTAATTATTTTTTATTCACAACGCCCTATCACCAGGGTGACGGTTCTGTTCAGGAGAATTTTTTTAAATACGTAGGCAAAAAAACTGCCACATTACAAATCTTTTTGACAGGACGAAGTCTGTCGGGTCAGCTAGTAACCTAATAATTATTTATGAAGCAAAAATATAACACGCTATATATGCAGCAGACTTTTGAGTCAAACACGTATTCTACTAAATATCATTAAAATCCACTCAGAAATACTTTAAATAAAAGTTTTATCATATTAAACTACTACAAAGGGCTTGCGGAGAAAGCGCGGGGTGCGGAACGTAAGGTATGGCATGATCCAGAATGCTTAGTGTAAGTTTTTTTGATGTTTACGTTCACTGTCGATCGTGAGCGCGTTAAGATTTTAGTATAGAATCCGGTACAGCGCCTCTAGCGGTAACTACCAAGAAGTATAAATCTCCATACAAATTCTTAACGCGCTCACTAGGAACGCGTTAGCGTAAAACTTACACTTACCACTCTGGCATAATAGGTGTCTCGTAATGTTGCCAGTTATATTAAGCTTATGACAAAAAATGATTTTGCAATAAGCCAACCTTAATACCTCATTTTCTTATTTTGGTAAACAAGAAAGCTGATGTCTTTCTTTACACTACCAGGAGCCTTAATGCCACAGCTGTAAAGATAGTTAATGAATTATAACTACAGATAATTAATTTTTTAAATAAAATATACTGGATTAAAATATATCAATATCTTGTCGGTGTAAAGTATCTTGCTGTCGAAATTGCACCTGTAAAAAATGTGGTATGCAATGTACAGATTTGTGCACTTACTGCGTAGGAAGAGATTGTCATGGAACATTAAGAGCCATATGACAAATTTTCACTCTGTGAGATTAGGTATTTTGAAGCGTTCCGAGTTCTCGACAACTTGTTCAAGGTCACGAGTCCACAATACTGTGTTGAAACTACGACCAAGCTATTTTGATACTTTTCCCAATTTTTGTATTTTTTTTAGTATTTCTATGGTGAGATTCATTATCGATTCCCGAATATTTAAACACGACTGCTCTCGAAAAGGAGTCTATTGTTTTTAGAATTAATGTATGTATGTGAGTTTTTTTATTGCACCATAACTTTTGAAAGATATAACGGATATGAATGTATAGGGTATCATTAGAAACATTATCCTAAGTTCCTATGATGGCGACCATCTTGGATTTGTAATTTGTCATAGTGTACCTATAGTATTCTATTTGATATCCGTATTGAGGGAGTCATGACAAAATATGTAGGTAATCCAACATTTTGTGGCGGCGGCCATCTTGTATATAAAATTTTGTCATAGTATACGGTCAAGCCCTTTTGTTTGATATCCGTATTGATGGAGTCGTGACAAAATATGTAGATAATCCAACCTTTTTGGTGGCGACCATCGTGGATTTGAAATTTGTCATAGTTTATAGTATTCTACTACTCAAGCCCTTTTATTTGAAATCCGTATTAAGGGGGTCGTGACAAAAAATATAGATAATCCAACATTTTGTGGCGGCGGCCATCTTGTATATAAAATGTTGTCATAGTAAACAGTATTCTACTATTCAAGCCCTTTTATTTGATATCCGTATTGAGGGTGTCGTGAGAAATAAGTAGGTAATCCAACATTTTTGGTGGCGGCCATCTTGGATTTGAAATTTGTCATAGTGTTCAGTATTCTACTACTCAAGCCCTCTTATTTGATACCCATATTGATGGAATCGTGATAAATCCGACATTATGTGGCGGCGGCCATCTTGGATCGATTTTCATCAAATAAATTTGACATAGTGAAGAACAATCCCGACTAATACACCTTTCAAACAAAAAAAAACAAAATCAAAATCGGTTCATCCGTTCGGGAGCCACTATGATGCCACAAAAAGACACAGACAAACACACACGTCAAACTTATAACACCGCATCGTTTTTGCGTCGGGGATTAAAAATATATTGAATTTAGAAAAAGTTGTTTGATATGCGGATCTCCGATAAATTTGATATCGGTCGAATTGCATCGAGCCATAAGCCTAAGTTAATCCTTATTACGTAAGTCAACTTCTAGTGAAAGTCCCTTCAAAATCGGCCAAGCCGTTTCAGAGATTAGCCAGAACTAACAGACAGGCAGATAAAAAATATTATTTTTGTATATGTACCATGTATACACACAAATGTATTTAGTGAAAAGCGGTTATTTTAATATTACAAATATGCACTCCAATTTTTATGTACTAGTATAAGTGTATTGAGAGAAGAAGTACCTTGCTTAATTTGCATTTCTTAATATAAATATATATTTTAACTTTCTTTTACAAATATACCTAGGGGTCTTTCGACCCATGCTGAAGATAACATAATAAATAAATGTGTATTAGAAATAATTCAACAAGCTATATAAATTCCATATAAATCGAACTTCGTGACCAAAGTTGGAAGTGCCACTATACTGCTCTATTAACGCTCGCTCAAACGTATTTAGATCGAAAATGGCGCGAAGTAATGCGACACAGGTCTAACGTTGAGGAGCGCTCGTGCGGTACTGAGCTCAGACGGCCGCTGCATCGTATTTTGTAGTGATTTTGCGTTTACATTTATCGTATTTATTGAAATAATATAATAAATTTATGCTTTAAAATTATAATATCTTTGTTCCTTATGAAATAGTCATTAATCTGGCATAAATTTTGTTAAATAATATTGTTGTGGCTAAGAGAAATTCAAAGTTAACTTCAAGCAATTTTTAATGTTTTTTGGTTTATAATATGATTGTTTTTCTAAATTTAATCAGTGCTATTTAAAAATTTCGACGCTACTGTTTACTCTACGACTATACCGCGTGTTACAAAAAAACCGTTACCCCGAAAATGGCATTGAGTATACATAAAACTGAGATAATGGACGCTGTCCTTTATATCGTAGCCATTGTATTTATTGAAAAAAACAATATCGAAGTTTAGCAAAATTTTCGATACCATTTATCGAAGCACACCGACATTATGATCAGCTGTTTCAGTTCATTGACTTCTAAACCAAAGACTATTATTTTGCCAGACTGGTTATATCTACTGGTATTTAGTGCCTACGTCACAGTACAGCGAAATAATTTATCTAGTAATGTGTACATACGCAAATATTCGAACATGCAAAATATTACACGAAAACATTATTTTAAAACTATTTCCAAAATTCGTTTTTATTTAGATTAGAGCTCCCTTTCCAATATACCTTGCCATATTACTATGCCCGTGCTACGCACATATCAGGCACGGAAACAAACAATAAACAGTACGCTATAGACACTGCACTGGATTAAATACTTTCGCCTGAAATGCTCGTACAATATCTCTTTACGAACTGTAGACGGCCCATCCAAAATAATAATCTTTATAATTAATGCTACGACACGTCACTCAATAAGGTACTCATAAAATCAATTTCATCTAATCTAAACAAATAGAGAAGGCCAGAGGAAGAAGAAATATCGCGACCTCTAGATAAGTAGAATATTCGTTATTGCACGAACAATTTTTTTTCATAATTAGGTAGTTTCATTTTTATGAAAATAATTACAATATTATGAAAGTAGGCGACGTATATCACTGAGTGTCTTCCAGGTAACTTTGTCTATCTGTAGCTGCTTCATCTTTGAACCAAAATTTTTACACATCGTGTCTTTAAATCATGATAACCTGGTACTCGTACCTACAATCTTCTGTTACGAAAGTAGACCTAATATGACGTCAGCGCAGATACAGTCGGGGAATAAATTGAAACATTGATCAATATTCGTGTACATATTTCAATTGTGTTTATGGTCAATTTATTTATTTTCAAATATTTTTACAATAAAAAGATCAGACTTAAAATGGAATATGAACCTTAATCGGGAATATGATCATTCCCGATTATGGTTTCAACCACTTACTTACTACATGTAAATTGTTTCTATTTCTTTTATTTCGTTTGTTAAGAACAGTAGCTCAATCCAGGAGCTCGAAAAAGTGTCTTTGCGCGTTTTATGAAAATCTTTCTCTGGTATTTTTGGTTTAATTAAAAAGATGAGCAAAATTTCCAAAAAGTTGGGCCACTTATTTCTATACCAAGAGTTATTCTTCACTATTCAACAAGTCAAAATTATGAATTTATTTTTGTTTCCGAGAAAAATCACACAGAAATCACAGTTGAGATGTAATATGGTTCTTAAACAATAATAACTATAATATTGACTCTTCGGATGATGAAGACGTATTATCTGAATAAAAAATGACCCACTTAAGTTAGTTTTTTAAGGCAAAATGTTTTCTCCAAGTATATTTTTTGGAATAAAAATGTAGGCATTTTCACTGTCAAATACGTTTAATATTTTTTAATGAAACCGTCTGTTTTTCGAATTTATTTAAATATAAATCAACTATGACACATAAAAATACACTAAAATAATTTTGCCTAAATCCAGCCCTGTTTTGAAAGCTACGTAGATTGCAATCAACTGTGACGTCCCGTCCAACTTTATTCAATGAAGGTAAGGAACTTAACAAATACAAAGATTATTTTTGTAACTAATTGATTATTTATTTATCAAGTAAGTACCTATTTATCAACACAGATATATAAATAGGTAATGGATACATCGCTCGAGCCTCGAACGCGCACACCACGAGCCATTTTTATTTATTTATCTATGACAAGCCAATCAATACTAGGCCGTATAGCCATAATCTTAAGGATTAAACTAGCTTACACGCTATTGCATGTTTTTCGAATTTTCTATTATTTGCTTAAAATTGTGTTGGATTAGGATACCAGTGCTTTAATTCGATATTTTTTTTAAAGTCTGCTATCAATATCCTCTGTTATTATTTTGCCTGTGCTTAAAAACAGGGTTGATCTTGAAACCCAACTACCGAAAAGGTTTTTGGTTAGATACAATATAATTCGCGATCGATGTTATTGTCCTAATACAAAACACTTATTACATAACTTATATATTTTTTTTCCATGATTATAATATGACTAGAACAAAAAAAATAAATTTTAATAAAAATCAGTATTTCCTGTAAATTTTCTAGTTGGATTTCAGTAATTTTCACTGTCGGTATAATAAATAAAACCAAAATTTGTGAAAAAAGTCGTGTTAGTAATTTTGCGTGAAGGAAATGAAGGTTTTTTGACTTGATGTTTTTTTTATACCTTCCGTAGCTAAAATGAGATGGATTCTTAAATATAGTCTCTTGTGATTGGCTCACAAACTTGATTAAAAATATTCCAGGCTTATATCGAATTATTTCCGTTTTTCTCGTATTTGTATCAGGCTATAGTGTGATATATCAAATTGCGCACTATAGATGTCTGTTATGGTTGAGCGTGATTGGTTATAGTTATATTGGAGCGTTCTGATTGGCATGTTTAAAATACAAGTGTGTGCATATCTTTTGTATAATTGGTCTAATTATTCGTTTGATGTACGCAGGGGCGGATCTACATATGGGCTTTTTGGGCTGTAGCCCACGGCCCCATGGATATAAAGGGCCCCCAGCTTTTCTTATTGGAAACATATAGGGAGTTGTTTAGAAAATCACGAAAATTCTAATAAACATAAGAAATCAATGTTAGTGTGGTTAACACGAAAAAAAAGGTATGTTTAAGACAAACAGTTTCAGGACTAATTTGAAAAAGAAACAAAATATTATCACAATGTTCTAAAACGGGTTATTGCAGTGATAAAATTTTTAAGTATCAGGGGCCTACCATTTAGAGGTTCCGAGGAAGAATTTGGTTCTCCGCATAATAGCAATTTTGTGGGTGCTCTAGAGCTATTAGCAGAGTTTGATCCATTCATTCGTGAACACATTGAACAGCGAGAGCTACGCCCAAAACCGATAATATCGTTACTTATCGAAAACAGTATACGAAGAAATAATCGAGATTATGGGCCGACATATAATTAAACAAATTATAACTCAAATAAATAACGACGACACAAAGTATTATTCAATCGTTATGGATTCTACTCCAGATCTGTCTCACAATGATCAACTTGCTATTGTACTACGATACTGTTTTCGGGTAAAAGTACATGAAAGATGTGTTTCCTTCATTAAAATTAGTGGCCATACTGGCTTACATTTATTTAATATTCTACAAGCATTTTTAGAAACAAATGGACTACCATTGAAAAATATGGCGGGTCACTACAATGTTGTACAAGCATTACTAAAATAAAAGAACAAATACGCGGATTATGTGCCATGTGCTGCGCATTTTCTTAACTTAGTTGGTGAAGAATCTGTTAAGGTAGCAATCGAAATTGTAAACTTTTTTGGAGTAGTGCAAAGATATACGTTTTATTCTCTTCTTCGACTCATAGGTGGGAACTGTTAAATCGCAAAACAAAAATCAAATTTACTTTAAAAAGTTTAAGTCAGACCAGATGGTCTTGTAACTACGATGCTGTCAAAGCTTTAAAAAATTATTATGATGTAATTATGAAAAGTTTCAGCGAAAATGAGAATGAGAAAGTCGATTTCCGAAAAGAAGCACAAAATTTATTCAATAAAATGGCGAAACTTAATACTGCAATTATGATTATTTTTTGGGAAGAAATTTTGGAGAGATTTCATTCAGTTAATAAAAAAATACAAAGCCCTTGTTCAGATATTTGTGAAGGTAACAAGTTAATAGTGTCATTAAAAGACTTCGTAAACAATAATCAGATCAGAAGCTAAAAGAATATGAAGAGAAAGCTAAAGCTAAAATTAAGTACTAGTGTGGAAAAAGACTACAATGACAAAAACAAGAGACGCATAACTCCAAAATTTTCAGATAAGTCTTCAGATAAATTCGCAGTTTACGGCGCAGAAAAATTTAAAAGAGACACACTAAATGTTGCGTTGGATAAGTTGATTATGGATTTAAATAAAAGAAGTCTAGTCTATGAGACATATAGCAAGAAATTTAAATTTTTAATAGATTTGCAAGATAAAAATATGGAAAACGTAGATCAGGAAAGTTTACGTAATATTATTGATTATTATCCAGATGACGTAGACGAGCATTTAGTAAATGTGTGCGTTCAGTTAAACTCTTACTTACTTTAGTGTAAACCAGAGTCTTACACTTTTTGCGATGAAATTTTTATGATAATTTATGAAAAGAAACTTTGTGATGTTTTCCCAAATTGCTATATCATATTAAAGATTTTTTTATCTTTGCCAATCACTAGCTGTGAAGCGGAGCGTTCTTTCTCTTGGAGGATGACTTATATAGAAAATAAATATAGGACAACATTGTCAAACCATCGACTTACTCATCTATCAGTTCTTTCCATAAATAGTGACTTAACGAAGGACTTATAATGTGATGAGCAAATTGAGGAATTTGCAGTACAAAAATGCAGAAGGTTGCTTTATAATCTATTATATTAACCTGTCAATTTCTTTTCCAATAATTTTGTAAAGTTATAATATATAATTTTAATTATTTTATTGTTCTATTTTCTCTTTATAGTTATCTACATCATTAGAGAAAATAGATTTTAACAGTTTTCCTGATTTTTAGTGGTATCGATTTTTTTGTTGAACATACAAATTCCTCCATGCGGATTTTGAATGCATGAAAAATATGCCATTTTTTGTATTGTCAATGGTATAAACATGTCTTCTAAATAATTTGGTGAAAGGCATATTTTGTTTTATTATTTCGATAAAATTTATATAGAACCACATCTGACTCTTAAGCTGTCTAATAAAAAAAAAATCATTAAAATTGGTTCTTAAAAAACGAAGTTAACCGCGAACCAACATAAAAAAGTATGTATACGGTCGAATTGAGAAACCTCTTACTTTTTAAAGTCGGTTAAAAATGGCTATTAGTTAGTACATATTTAGGTAGGCCCACAAATAGTTTTAGCCCAGGGCCCCACAAATTCACGATCCGCCCCTGGATGTACGGCGGACTAAAAGCGGGGCAAGACTGGCTACATCGGTTTTCGTACAAAGGATGCATGATCGCCTTTCTAACCTCTTTTCCGTGTTCTGTGGTCGCAAACAAACTATAACAAAATAGCCTCACTTCAAGTGCGGTCTGCACTTTGAAGTGAGGCGTCATGTCTACGGCCATTTTTGAGACTGATCGGGCATGTAGTTGTATTGATGATCGAAGATGGAATCGAATCAAATCAAAGCCGAGCCCGAGATAATAAATTTTTGATCACCCATCCTATGATCGGCCTTAGCAAAATTTGCTTAACTTTGCTTGCTTGCTCAAATTTATTTGCTCCTTTTCTTTAAATACTACCGATAAATATCGCACTCTTAAAATTTGCATACAAAAAAAAAAATAAGCGGTTCTAGTGCAGTGACACGACATAATTTTTACAAAATATGCAATTCAAACTCAGTGATGGCAAAGCGATAAATCCTCGATTGTACGACGAGAGAAAATATTTTTAATAGTTCCATTGCAATATTATGCTTGCTGGAGAGCAATTCTAATACTCAAATTAATGAGAAATATATATTTCAAAATATTTTCAATGAATTAGTATACCATTTAGATTTTATACTATTGGTATGTAATTCCTTATTGATTTTCTACCGATGGCAGAAAAATGCGGTATATGAGAATCGGAACGTTCAAAACAAATAAAATACAATTCACAAAATAATACAGTTCAATATTATAGATCTTAAACAATTATTCGCTAGCATTTAATGTTAGAAGCCGAGAGAATTACAGTTACAAAAAGTAATTATATCTGCTGCGTTTTAACAGGCAATGACTAGGCTGTTTCTGATGAAATTGGAGAAATAGTATTTTTCACATAGCATGGATACGGTGACGTTTGGGATTTGAAGTTTTAAGAGCTTTAAGGCAATAAAAAGAATCTATATACAAAAATTCAATGTTATATTTTAAGTATTTCTAATAGAGATAATAATAAATAGAGATTTTCAGGTCTGTGTAATAAAACAGGATTTAATAAAAATAGTTATTCGTCAACGAGAGGAACCAGAGTCAACTAAATTACTTGATTCTTCAACTAAATTAAATCACTTGAGTCTCTTATACTGTCTATTTTTTAATAACGCTACCCCAGTTATATAAAATCAGGCTTTTCAACTTACGTTTTAAATTTTGATATTTGAAAGTGAGTTAGATTTCAGAAATTATTTATATTAAAAACTTGTTTTTACTGAAATCTATTTTAGTTTTTTTTTTGCTTGAAATGGATTTGTTAAAAAACGTCACCGAACCCGTGCTATGTGAAACGGTCTATAGTTATGGTTTAGAGGAAGAACCAATTGTTTTTTCTTTTTTCAAAATATTATTAATAGGTTCTAAAATCCACCCGGTCCTGGACCAATTCGCGAATAAACTCATAGTAAAAAGAATGTGACATAGAGGACATCTTAAATACTAAGTTAGTACTTATAAATGTATAACCTGAAGTCAGGTTCGTCACTCCTACTGGACCTCGTAGACCTCACGTCCACATCTACTTCTGGGAAATACATCGGCGATCGGCTGTTTGATTCGGAAGCGCTACGACGAGTGCTGAAACCGCTGGAACACGTTCAAATTGATTGAGATTTTATTTGACTAATTACTGGATCCCAAGCCGGTGACATGGCAACCTTCACCTCTATCAAAATGTTTTTTAATTTCAAAATCATCGCGTAAAATATATCTCATTTCAAAATTACTTTTGTTTATGATTTAAAAAATGTCTATTGCGTTTGTATTATTACAAAGAAAATGTTTTTTATTTTATTTTCCATTACCTTAATATTTACATATAAATATACCCCCTAACCCGGAAAAGTACTGGAAATCGAACTAAGTCAACTTGTCACTTAATACTACTATAAGTAGTTTACTATAACTAGTATTAAGTGACTATAACCCAATGTTAACGAACTGATAATACGCACAGATATGAGGGTTTGTTGTGTTATCAAAAATATCACGTCTTATTTTTGTTACTATAGCCAATCACAATACTTATTTTCGGTTTACTGTCAAAATTTCACTAGTTTATTTAGATATTTTGATGTATTCGATTTTTTTAATATATTTTTTTGGTAGAGACTTAGACAGGAGATATCAAAAATATATAATTTAATTAACGGCAAAAGATCATATTGACCAGTGTTATTCATAAATAATTTATCTCTTGCCTTTTGTGCTATCTATATTTTCTATTTTCATATGACGTCATGCTGGTTTTATTTAGACAAGGTTCCAGCGCATTAGCAACTTATGGGACCTATAATAAGTCACCTACCTTTTTCCACCTCGTCGTATGAGCCTCGGTTCACCCACAACATCGTCCGCTTCGTCAATAGCGCGTTCCTCGCGCGGTTCACATTCACTCAAGTCTGATAGACTGTAGCTTTTACGAAGCTGTTGGACTAGACCACCACCTCCCTGAAGAATTATAATAAATTACTAACATTATAAACTATTTTTAAAATAAAAAGGAGCCTTCCACCGACTTGGATAACAATTTTTTTGAGCCTTATTAATTCCCTTAGAGTTAGAGTATTCAAAAAAAAAATCTTAGCCTTTATTATTCTGCCAGCAGTTAGATCCGTCCAATAACTCAAACTGTGTTTTGATAGATCGGTCAATGACACTTTTCCCTTTAAAAGGTACGGAAAATCAGTACTGTAATAGTTCTATGCATTTTCAAGTTATGTTGAAATATTTTAAACTTTTAAATTATTAATTAAATTAGCTTTCCGCCAGCGGCTTCGCTCGCGTGGTCATGTATTATACATATAAAACTTCCTCTCCACTATGTATATTGATGAAAACGCCAATTAAATCCATTATGTAGTTTAAAAGATCAGTACAGACAGAGGAAAGTGACTTTTAATGTATAGATGTATAATGAAAAATAATTAAATTTATGTCTGATTAATGAATTTAAAAAATCTTACTACTATCTGGTGCAATGTAAAAATATTAATAAATATATGACTATACTTACATTTTGTTAAATCACTCGTGCCTATAAAAGCTTTGTGTAAACGGCCCATGCAATACAATTTATTTAAGTACCGAACAGATACTGGATCATGATATTGAAGCTAAATAATAACAATACGCCTTCTATATAAAAACTTTTTTAATTCAAAAATAATCAAGATATAAAACTAAGTCAGTCACACATTACTAAACCTATCGTCTTCGTAATACAAAATAGTTTGGTTACATGCGACACATTTAAAAACTAATGTACTGTTAACATCATGCAATATAAAAATATACAAGAATCTTTAGTGAGATTGTGCATGTATAGGAACAAAAATATAATAAAATTTCATTTGTAATAAACGTTATTTAGTCTCCAGGACGAAAATGAAATAATATTTTAAAGTTATACAGGTAACAAAACTTTAAAAAAACCTAAAAAAGAAAGAAATTATTTGACTTTCCTTCTTTCCAAAAAACAAAAACTATTATTATGACGAGCAAAGACCACTCAAATTTTGAAAAGAAAACTTTTGAAATGTGATGAAATTAACCTATGCATTGTCTAAAAGCTATTTAGAAATCACAGTTAGCGTTGGATTTCGTTCCAACTGTATTTGCTTTGGTCAATCTACTGACAGTTCGTTGATATCCCTTTCGGCGGCCGCCTGGCTTCGTGTTCTACGTCCCCTAGATTTACTTCGCGGTCTCTTCTCTTTAGCAACTTTACGTTTGCGCACTACATTGCCTCTACTGCGTGCGGAACTAGGTTCATAATCGGGATCATTAGCGTCACCGTCCCCTTGAATTTCTTGAATGGGATCTTCTAGCTCCACTATTTCAACGATGCCAGGCAAAGCATTATCTGTACGTTGATATTCTAAATCCTCGTAAGTGTGTTGGTAACCGTCAGTGAAGTCGGAACTGACGATCGCTTTTCTACTCCGTTCTTGCTCGGGACTCGGCAAATTGAAGTTCTGCGTGAAGCAGCGACGAAAAGGATGTTTAGGAACGAAGGGTAGGTGAGGGGGGTGGACAAAATTAAAAAAGCGTGTTAATAAAATTAAAAAATTAAATCAAATTAAGCGAATGCGTTTTAAAACATCGACGTTGTGTGTAATGGTAAAAGAAAGAAAACTGTGACCATGCTTGATGACAAATAATGGACTTGATGACAAATATTTAAGTTTGCGTAAAATATAATTTTAAAACATTGAAGGTCGTGCACAAAGCACTAGACGCGTGTATCAAGCGAATGTTTGACTTGTGTTATTTACATAACTGTTTGCGATCAAGCATGCCACGCCATTGTTTAGAATGTTTAAATCATAACTATGAAAATAAAAACAACAACACCTATAGTTAACTAATGACAATATTTGAACTCTTGTATGTTTGTTTTGTTAAAGGTTAAAGTCCACCTGTACCCTTTTCAGCTTATTTAGACCATAAAAAGCCTTCAATTATAAAGATAGTTTTAGACTTTTTCGGGTCCAACTTAACGGTTACAAAAGCGTGCTTTGATAAATGAAATATGTAAAATACCTTTATCGCAGTCTGCATAATAACTGTTGTAGCGTAGTTGACGCCCTTAGTGCCCAAGTTGAGCACTGTGTGGTAACCCTGATCTTTGGCTTTTGCTATATATTCATCTATTTCCTGGAAACAGAAATCAATTTATTAAAGATAAGGTCGCCATTTACACTGTATCTGTCATTTTTTTAGTTTCGATATAGACTGCGTCGTGTTAATGTTTATAAAGTACTAGCTGTTTTCCAGAGACTTCGCTCACCTGAATTATTTTAAAAGCGGTCTAGTACTTTCGGAGTCTATTCAATGCAAACAATCAAACCTTTTCACTTTATATTATTAATATAGAAAACAATAAATATAAGAAATGTCAGATAATTGTTTTATCTTTTATTAAAAAAAAATATTTAAAAAAATACAACAATTAGATATCATGCAGTTTAAATCTACTATTAAAAAAATACTTATAAAAAGCTTATTATAAGGTATCCGATTATATAACAGATAAGAATGCTTGGACTTGAGATGATCCAGCAGCTGGATAGGTGATTACTTCTAAACTCACTATATATCAAAAATTATCTTGTTTCCATTATTATTAAATGATTATGTTATTATTATAAGACCATAGTTTTTTTTGCTCTCTCTATTTATAATGTATTGATCTGGTAATGACATGGTTTTTGTAAATGTCATTACTCCTATTAGAGCTGGCGAGTTTCTTGCCTGTTCTTATCAGCCAAAAGTCATCCTGAACGAGTGGTAGGGAAAAAAATGTTGGACGATTCAATAGTACTTTTAAGAAGTTTATTTGAATAAAGATTATTTTGACTTTTAACTAATATTTGAACAACTACGAAACGTTACTATATCCATCCAGATATAGAAATTGACATTAACACCTTCTCAATTAAAAAAATAGTAACACTTGTATCATACATTAATTGTTTAGCGAAAATTGCGACACGTTATATATATTTTAAAATTATAATTTAAAATATATATAATTTTAGTTTTATGTAAGGTTCAATTACAACGTATATTTTTTCAGTTTCAAATACTTAATTTTATTATCGTGATAACACATTTAATTTAAAAGGACACTATTGTATATATGCATTTTCCAGTTCAATTTAACTCTAATAAGCGGTTGATTGGAGTACTGATTTACCTGTTCCCTCCTGCATAGCGCTGGGTGAACAAATTTTCTGTACAATATGGAAGAGCCCTTCGTGGCGGGGGACAGTAGCCACAGCACCAACACAATCTTCACCTCGTAATAGAACGGGAACCACGACAGGAATACATCGGTGAACGTCTCTGTACAAGTGAATAGGGCGAATACTATCCAGTACATCATCCATTTTACCTGAAACATACACAATTTTGTGTTTTTGACTGGGTAAAAAAAAGGGAATTCTAATTAGTCCGTTAGTCAGATAATAGAAAAATATTAAATACGTAATATTTTTTTTACTTCAATTTAACAACAATAATGGCTAAAATTACAGGCATTTAAGTTGAGGAAACAATTTTAACCTACATGGCCCGTTACATCAGTTTTGTAGAAAATGTACAAAAGCGTGAAGTCGATATTTTAATTACGCAAAAAAAAAACATGTTTAATATTTTTCAACAATCTACCTGACGGACAAACAAAACAAATAAGTCGTCATTCCTATTCTAGAGGGGTTGTTTGGGGATGACGTCTCATCCAAAACTAGTAAACTATCCTTACTGAAACTTTTAAATATGAGTAGAAAAACATGTGCCAATTTTAAAAGAATAGTAACTATGAGTACCATACTTTAATTTGATTTACCAATTCCATAATACGACCTTTGGCGCAATCTAAGCCAAGGATAGATATTTTCTTTCATAATGAAATATGGCAGAGAGTACTTTAATACGAGTATATCTAGATTACAAACTCAGTGTCTGGTGTTTTAAGATTCTTCGTTATACATATGACGGATTTTCTGTACCTTATACTGTGATAATTTATTGCTAGGGTTACAAGTTTTGAGGTGGAAAAAACACACGAATGTTCCTTTTATGAGTTCACGCTAAATGGTGTAGTGATAATTGAATTAAGAGTTGTATAAACAATATTATAATACTCAACTCCAAATAATTACATGCCTATACTAATATTATAAAGAGGTAAAGTTTGTAGCTTACTATCTACCATCTTTAAAATACTGATGATTAACCTACAGAAAACTACATCATAAGCGTATCATATACATATGTATGTTATAAATGCTCGGGCAAAGTCACGGGAAACAGCTAGTATAATTTGCCGAGACCTTTAATAAAAAGTGAATAAATCATTAAGTATTGAGAGTTATTAATTAGTCACAGTTTCAATTATAATAATTATAAAACCTATTTATTTTGAACATGACAAATTAATGTAATTTGAATAAGAACTCCAAACAATTATGAGATTAATAGTTTAATTTTGATAAAACATGACTAAAACGACAATGACCTCAATCATAAAAAATATAAGAGATCAGTTGTAAAGCTAGAAGCATGTAGAATGTATCACGCTAAAAGTAATTAAGCTTAGGAACGCAATAACAAGGTAAAGGACAAAAGAACTGAAGCGTTTCGAACAAAACGAGCGAGCACGCGTAACAAAACCGAAGGTCTGCTGGATGATGATTCATTTTTAAAAGCACATCTCGTCGATATAGAAAGCTTTTGTGACTAACATTTCAACTAAATAATGTTACACGTTACGTGTTCTGTAGAAATAGTGTAAAAAAACTTCAATATAAAAGTGTAAAAGAACTTACGTATTCTTTCAAATTCTTCGTCCGTACAGCTTTGTATGAAGCGTAAGCCGGGTAGAGGGTTCCGAATACCAATCTGCAAAATGGATATACAACCAAATAAGAGATCATTCTTGGAGCTAAGGTTCCAATCACCACAGCAAGTATTCCAAAATTTCCAAATGTGACGCTAGGTATGCATCTACTAAGGGCCACTCCAAGATTCACAGCGATTTGTTTCCAAACTCGTCCCCTCGGCGATCCGAGAGGGAAGTCGTTGTAATCACTGTAACCTTCATCGATGTTTGGGTCGTACTTCACGAGATCGTGACCGTTTGCGAAAGTTTCAGAGGCCACGACACGAGCGCATTCAGCCTCTATTTGGTTCACAATGACTCGGACGCTGGACAGTCCGAGACTTAGCGTCAGAGCCCGTGGTCTGTCGTCACGGTAACGCGCGCGACCTGCCTCCATGGATACGAAGCGACCGCGACATTAAACAATTACGCTTAAACAAAATATTATAACAATGTCTGTCTGAATGCAACAATCGATATTGCAATAGATGCGTACACGCCTGCTGCGGTAGAGATACACTGTACCAATTGATGAGTTAAATCTATTTAGCCTGGCATATGTAATTCGATACTGATATTGATTCTGTTAACTTCGCAGTGTACAAAGCAAGATACCTAGAGACAATTACGTAGTTACTTGTTTAGTACCTATTTCGATTCGAAGTAGATGACCGTGTAAATTAGAAAACGTCAATCAAGCCAATACCTACTCAAATAACCATACCATTAATTGGTGTGACGCCGAAGGTTACTTTTTAAGAGACATTTTCTGTATTTATTTGGGAAGGTTTTTACTTTTACAATGAAATCTTTACAAGCATATTCTTCATTGTTTGTTGATTTGACATTTTGTTTGAACCGTATTCACGGTCCGGTAGTGTACCAGTGCAGGAGCGCGTGTCAATAACGAGCTATCGCTAAATGGCAAAGGCTAGAAAATATGAACAGTGCACCAAATTTTTAGTAAATGAAATGTTCGAATATCAAGTTAAAAGAATGTTGTTATAGCAGTATAAGGTTACGTATACTCTTATAGAGAACAAATGATAAATACGAGCAGACGGCAGCGTTTATGCCATTATCAATTCATATAGTCACTCGGTCGCCCCTGCAACAATTTGCTTAACTGCAAGACCACTGCCTGGACACATGGCAATATGGACGTGTTTATAAATAATTGGCAATTAAGTGCAAGTGCAGAGTGAACTAGACATAAATAACAACGTAAAAAATGAAAAATGCGTTATAGAAAATGATGATTTGTCTTAAACTTTTAGCTTAAGGCTTAATTTGAATTTAGAATATCTAGCAAAAAAATATATGACATAATGGTTATTTACGTAGTGTAAACTGATAAGGTAAAAAAACCTAAAACGCCATGTTTACTATTCACAAAAAAGCATGTAGGAAGGACAAATCTGTTCGTTTTGCAAATTAAATATACGATTAAGGATATTAGTAATTGATTTAAATTATCGATGTAGCTTCGTTTGGCTACAAATTATTTATTTAATAGGTAATGGGACCAACTTAAAGTGCAGATGTTAGCCATATTAAGAGAGTTTCACAACTCTGCGATCTAAAATAACTTATTTGGTCAAGATTGTTGAATGAAATCTTAAATATACCGATGCTTTTGCATGCGTTACTCGTAACCAGATTGAAATTAAAATATTAAATATTTTATTTATCCTTTCCATTACTTTAATGTGGTTCTTAAATGCCGTTTTTATCATCGATGACTACGATAACGACCATGTTAAGGATATCTTTTACTTGTACAAAACGTTTTCATTTTTCAGGAACAACAAAAGAATAAATTAATACGCAAAACACTAACATAATAAAATATACAATTACTTCTAGACAACTTGCTGACTTTAAATTTGGTCACATTCGTGGCAGAAAATCCTCGACACTTCAATCAATTTCCTGTTTTTCTTTCTCGCGTCCTTCTTTCTTTTAATTACTACAAACAAACAAGTATCAAAGAAGTTGAAGTTAATCACCAAGCCACAAATTGATTTCGTGCTCTCCAACAAATACAACTGCGAAACGAAGCGTAAAAGTCAGTCGAGTATGAATTTTTGGCTTATTGATTTCCTAACTCTCAATATATGATAGCTCAATATGAAATCGGCTACAACTTTCACTGCCAAAATGGGGGTAGAATAATTTATAATAAATTACTGCTAAAGTTGGTAAATAAATTTGAACAAAATTTATCGCTACAAAACGTTACAAAAGTTATTTTTAATGAAAAATGTTTAAAAAATACACTTGCCCCTACCCATGACCTTTCGCAATCTGGGCGACTGCTCTAACCACTGAGCTACCCAGGACGTAGCAGGACCGACGATTTTTTCAAACTCTTGTTACTTTTTCACTTCTACAGAGCGTATTTTCACTAATGTTCAGGCAATCCTCCCGAAACAAATATTTTTACAAATAATAAGGATTAAAGTATGAAATTCCGACTTGTACTAAAAATCAAAATTGTTTATTTTTAAACAAATTTATTTAATCAAAATAGTTACCATTATAATCTGTATATTGCTGACATCTAATAGGAAGGTGATGGTTAAAAAAAATGGTAGTCCGTTGGAGCAAGCTTTGGCGAATACGGAGGATAACGAATGGTTTCTAACTGCAGTTCCTGAAGGGTCAAAACGGTTTCTCGTGCTGTATGAGGTCTCGCGTTGTCATGGAGTAATAATGGTGAAGGTCGAAGTTTCCATCACGAAAGCGTTTAAACCAAAATCGCACGGTGCGTTCATTAGCAGACCCCTCTCCAAACGCAACATTGATAATGCGGGCTGTTTCTGCCGCGTTACTTCCGCGTCGGAACTCGTATTCAAAAATCACTCGAATTTTCGCAGTATCCATTATTTTTGTGTAAGTTGAAAAAAAAAAACAATTGAAAGTCGATATTCAAATGTTTCACATTTTTTTAAAAGTATATCATAGAAACCATGACAAAAAAGTTTCTTTCGAAAACCTCAAACCATGAAGATTCTATGTCAATTCAAGGAACCTATTACAATAAAACGGCAATTTCATACTTTAACCCCTTATATTTAAACTTCGATAAAGATGTTTTTTTTTCTAATTATTATATTTGATCAATTTTGCATTCACAATGCTATGCTCAAAAATACTCTAATGAAAAATGCTTAAAAATCCATTTTGCCTCTGGTAAACGTATATGTATGTCATTTCTAATCTAATTCGATGCTCAGATATGACTAATATAGTGCATGAACGTTTTAAATTAGAACGGGTTCATCGGCTACTGAGATTTATTTTAAAATATCTAAATAAAATAAACTATCATAGCTACATTCTATTGGAACAGACTAATTCGTTACACCGTTAGTCGTCTACATTATATTATATTATATATGTACATTATATATTATATTAGTATATGTAGTTATGAAAGTATATATGTATTGTTTATGTATTTTGTTATAGGTCTTATTTCCTTTGTTTATATCTCTTCTACAATGTGCACACTACCACCTTTTATCTCCACATCACCCATCTGATTGACTGGTAGAAAATGCCTAAGGCATTAAATCCGCCAATGTATTATGTACATGAAGTGTTAAATAAATAAATAAATAAACTAAATAAATTCCTTAGATAAAACTTAATAGTAATCACGCAGAAAGGGCTGCATTGTACATTAATTAATACGTATATCGCATATACTTTAATTAATATTCGGACCGTTACTTAAGCCCACTGCAATACGCATTGTAACTAGAATGCATCCGGTATTTATAATGAATCGTATAGTGTAAATCCTTTCTATTCGGCACACAGTACAGCTATCGGTGCACCAAATATGGCGCGTGCGTAACGAACAAAACGCTCATCCTTCAGGGTCGATGTAACACAGTCGTTGAGGCGTGAATCTTGGTTACCTACGTAAGTTGTTAAGTATGTCTACAGTATAGTTTAACAAAGCCATTTTTTTATATAATCTTAAGACATATAATATTCGAGTGTGCATGTATATCAACCAGCACAATTGTTTCGAAGAATGGCTTTGACAGACAGACGGACAAAAAGACGAGAGAGACACGCGAATGGTCATATTACAAGGATTCAGCTTTTCCTTTTTCGGACGGAATTCTAAAAAAATCTATGTAAAATTAAAAAATATATATATAAAATTATTCCTGAGCCTTGAAACTAAAACTGGATTGAGAATGATACCAGGAACATGATGCAATAATATTTAATAGAATGTAATTGATACCTGCTTCTGTGTGATGTATATCGTACAAGCTGGTACTTGATTAATCAATGCTCTTATTATGGTTGGAACGGTAGCCACACGCTGGGTCGTTCTTACAATGTTTTGATATCTCAAAAGGGCAACAGAACCCTGTTAGTCTGGATGTAACATCCAATTTGCTTTTAAATACTGAGTGAGTAGATACTTGATGTAAGACGTAGATCATGTAAGATGATGACATAAAGACGGCCCTTTTGTGGAGTACATTAGAAAATTTTTAATAATCTTTTGCAAAGTTGGCAAATATGTGTAGTGGGGCTGGACCCGGCAAACTCCTTGCTGGATCCCGGGTCCTTCCCCCCAGGAGATTTTCACTAGGTAGGCCGACCCCGATTCTTGGAGGAGTTGGACTTAGTATAAGGCTTAAGGTGCATTATCAAAAAAAGGTATTATGTGTAAAATATCAAATGACATTATGACAGAGCTTATTGTGACTACTATTGCTACTGTGGTCAAAACTACTGGTGTGAAAAAGAATACAGAAAATAGTTCTTTAGCTATAAATTATAGTTTCCTGTAAAAAGTCCATGGCTTTCCGTTCCTAATATTCGTATGTACGGTCGGAACCCACGTTGCGTGAGTTGAAATAGATCAATTCCCTCTTGGCTCTATTTTCAGTGTTCTGATTTGAGTATAACGTTTGAAACAGGAAGCGGAATTGATCTATCCATTATTATTTACATTAAAACTATTGAAGTATGCTAGTCTGTTAGTTTTTATGGATAATATTCTTTTAAAATAACTAGTGCTATTTGATGTGAATATTTGAAATTATGAGATAAGATTTGAGGACCGGGTAATAGGTATTTGGAAACTAAATTGAAATGTTTTCGACTAACTCGAACTCGAATCAACTTCTTTACAAACAATTGTACTAAATGCTATTTTAAATGGTTTGACTAATTATGCTTAGCTATTGGTAGCATACGCCCATAAAGGTTATTTTTGTGAACTAACCTACATTAGTTGGTACCATTCAACATAGGTACTGTAGCCATTACTGTTTATTTCAATAACATGCTATTATGGTGTATGAGTCACAGGAAACATGAACAAAACCTGGGTTTTATTTCTCACCGCTGTTGCATTGTTTATAAATGGAGTTTTAGAAAAATCTTTACAAATTTACAGTATAGATATACTTACAATAAATACCTAACTATTTTAGATATGGAAAACAAACAATACTTTAATGTTTACTAATGTATTTACATTAAATAAAATAGGTACATAGTAGGTATCTGTATTTATTAATATTAACACTAATTTAGTTATTAATCAATCTAAATATAAATCACGACAATATGATCTTCGTAATAAATCGTTATTCTTATTTCAAGTTTTGTACGCGATGACATTTTGGTGATAATACGAAACTGCACAAGGGTAATGTAAAGGTATACGTAATCCAAGCGAGGCTACACCAAAAATGGTAAAACAAGTGTTCTCAATATGAACATAATCGTGTTGGAGTCAAGGTGTACGACCTACAAGCAATACCAGATTGAGCGCACTCGGAACAGACGATAATTTCGAATATCTCAGGTCGAACGCGGTAATGATTCACTCTACAGTTAGGTGTCAACGCACTTCACTTTTGTTGCATAGATTGTGTGTAGGGAAGACGACGCGGGCGCAGACCGGGTGCGCCACAGACTAAAGCTCCTCCGTTGCAGCTTAGGGGCGAACGGCCGAGATCTCCAGAAATAGCACCCGGCAGTACAGGGATGCCCTAATGACGAATTTCGAAATGGCCCACACGAAGCTTTGTTCTAACACAATGTAGATTCAGTTTCAAAATAACTTTGTTGCTGACGGTGAGCTACTCTTAAAGAATAAGTCGCAAGTAAAAAATAATTAAAAATTGAACTTTCACTTAACTTTCCACAAAAATAAAAACAAAACTGATGTGTCTTGAAAGAAGTCTAGTGAACGTCTGAAGGTGAAAACAAACTTATAAAAATTCAGCACGCTGTAAAGATGCCAAATTTCAAGATGGCACATTGGGATGTGTGTAACAAATTGGAGATATGCCAACTTTTAGTTAGCTGATTGTTGTATGATTATAACAATGAAATGTATTATTAAATGTTATCTAGACCAAGACCATTCTGAAATAAAAAAATTTAATGGATTTTTAATTAATGAAAGCAAAATCAACTGTGTAAACTTTTGAACCACATAATCTGAGAATATATTACCTAATACTTTTATATTTTTTCCATATAATTTTGGTTAATATAATATTTATATTTAACTTTGATTGTAAATAATATAAATATTGTAATTAATTATAAATATACTTAGGAATAATGTCCATAGAGAGTTTATTGCATTAAATATTTAATTAATAACACTGTAAAGTGTTAAGTGTGTAGTAAATGTCAAACTCATTACATTTAAATATCTAGTAATTAGATATAATTGCAAATATAACTCTGTCTATCTGTTACTCTTTCATGCCTAAACCATTGAACAGATTTCAATGAAATTTGGAAAAGGACAATGTTGGAAAAGACTTAATCACAAAAGGGGAAGAATTTGGGGATGAAAGTTCAGTATTGAAGGTAACTATACCACACAGACGAAAGCCAGTATTGTCTATGAACCTCAAAATATCTTACCCTTTCCACCTACACTGCAAGGTATCCTGAGTGAAGTCATAGGCTAGTATGTGTTGGTCCAAGTAGATCTCTCGTTTAAACAAAGCTAATTTAGTCAAATTGAGCCTACAAATGATCTAATAAAATCAAATTTTTAACAAAACATTAAACCCTTTAAAATTGTTTTATAAATGTAGTTAGTAATGTTACATTTTCTTTTAAGTGAATAATTTAATTGTTACTACAGCCACTCTGTTTTCAAATATATTAAAAAATAAATAAAACAATAAGCATAAAGAATGGACTCTGACACCTACACTTAAATTTAAAATCACATGGAAATACAAATGTAATGAATAGATGTATTTTATTTGTAAAGGGGTCACATTTCAAACGGCTATAAAAAGCTACCATTCAATAATATATTTACATAGAATTGATTTATAGATAGAACTGTGAAAACCAACAGTTTACACAAATTACTATAAAATCACAAAAAAAAGTAAAACTTCTGCTAATGAAAATGAAGTTCATAAACCATTGGTAGGTATATCATGATGTAGTGAATCATGTTGGTGTATGATTATATTTCATCTGTTTAATAATATAATATCAATGTAAATTGTTTTACTGTTTGTGTACTCGTAAAAAAAATCTTATTAAGTTTTGAATGAGAAGAAAAGGAACAAGCATACAATCAGTTATGAAATGAACAACTAGGTATATTACAGATGATAACATGTTGTTGGATTCATACATCAAAGGAAATGTATGTAATGGAAATTATAAACACCACAAGCTTATATTAAATAATGTAAGGCTGATTTAACCTATATTTTACTACAACGCAAACATTTATGATACGACAGTTGGTCAAGTTGTTTTTTTCTCTATAGGCAAAATTAATGTTCGATTTATTGATATATTGGAAGTTACGTTGCAAAATCCTAAGTTACACAAGAATAAGACAAATTATTTAAGTTAATTAAAAAGGATTATTTAAATTTATCTAGGATATTCTATGAACAAAGGATCAACACAAAAAATAATTTTCTAGACGTCACACCTGTATTATTTAAAGAACTATAACATTAAATTCATAAATACTCACATCACCAACCGGGAAATTATCGCCGATATCATATTAAATAACACATACGAAAAACTGTCTCTAAATAATCACAAAACAAATAATATGACAAGACACAACCGTCCAGTAAAAAGTCTAATCGGCCATGTTGAATAAAAACTGATGTTTTGATCACGTGACCTCACTAATCAATATGACTTATGTCCGATTACCGCCATCTCTGTACTAGGTTCATAAGCTTATTCTATAAGTACCTGCCATAGCACAGGCCAATTTTAAATGTTTATAGTAGGTCCAACTCCCAAATCTAAATGAAAAAAATTACAGAAATAAAATGCTGTATTTATAAAAGCTAAAAAATAGATATTAATAGTAATTCATAAAAAAATTATCATAGTCTACCCCATCTTTGATCATGTTTAAATAATATAATAATAAACTCGAGTAAAAGAGTAGGTACCTATAAGTATATTGTTGCTTGTGATTATTATTAAAACATCTATGTTATTTTCTAAAGTAGAAAAATTCAGACCAGTTTGGAAAAGCGGGTATTTTAATAAAGTATACTAAATATTCCAAAATATTCAAATAGTTTTCTATAAGCGGCTGCCTCGATAATATAATTAGTATAGCGCCATCTGTTGCACATAAATAGAACTTAAACGTAAAGACTATAATTATTTATTAGTTAAGCTCCGTGGTTGTACTGCATACAAAAAACAAAGAAATGTCCTTGCTTTGCAATTTACTTTATTATGTAGATAATGTAAAGTAGCTACTGAAAGCAAGTTATAAATTTTGGAGAACATGCCTGCCATATTATACAAAAAAAAAATTTGGAGTACTGAAATATGGTTGATTATAACTTATATAAATTTAGGAGGCGCTTCATCGCCAACAATAACACTTGGCAATGAGACTCTTTAACTTGACAGCATTATTTATACAGTCTGCAGAGAAGATTTTGTTTTCCATGTAGTTGACGTAGTTTCCCTTCGCTTATCGAAGAGAGTGAGTCGTGTTTTGCGTTTTAAACGCAGAGTTTCTGACGTTTGTGTAGTTTTAAAGTGAATAATGTGATTGTGTAGTTCGTTATGGCCTATAAATACCGTGAAGATTTAGTTGGCAAACGATTTTTGTCTGTGAGTGGTGTAACGAAAATTAACGTGAATAAAGTTTCTGAATGGGGATGGAAAGCTGGTGTTATCAGGGCAGCATCACTCAAAGATAACAAGAATAAGGAGCTACAGGTACAATTGGTATTTCTATGTAAATATTTTATAAAATAATGAACGGTTTAATTCATAATATACTAAATCGTAACATCTTTATATTAATTTACCTACGATGTTCGCTCATTACCTGTGCCAAAATAAATATATACCCTACCTACGTACTCGGATATATTGAAAACCCAACCTGAAATAACTTGGTGAATAAATAGGTATATACATACATATAATTTATTAATGAAGTTATTGGATTAGATTTCATAGATATAATTTGACTAGGTAGGTTCTCTTTGGGGCCACTGTCTGCACGTCTGTTTCAAAATCTTAGAACTTTGAACCTTTCGACTTTAGCAAGTGTCTTAATATGAATATTTTTAAAAAATTGCAGGTTCTGTTTTTAAAAGTTTGTATTTTTTTAAATATTTTTCTATTTTTGTTTCGTAAAAATACGCCATCGAGCTTTTGACATCGCTTAAATAATTGGCGTATAATGAATTACAATAATATTTGAAATTTACCTATCTTCTACCAACTAAGTTAAACCGTATTGTTAAGGTAGTTACACAATTTATGAAGAGTTGCGTGAACAGTTTGTGGCACCAACAATCAGATGAATTTGAAATTAGTAGTTTTAAACCTTCACCTGCTGGGTGCGTAAATGAAGGTAGACGTGTATTGTGATTTTTGCAGTTATGCTGCTGTCTTAATATTTATATTAAAAATACTAGAAAATAAGCGCTTGAACCGAAAGTTAACAAGAACTTGAAAGATTTGTCTGTTCGAAGAACACGCATCCAAATAGCTAAGAGTGAAGCCAATAGAGTATCCAAATAACAGATAAATTTGTTACAATTGGACTACCTAGGTACCACCTTTTGTTCAGACTGACCTCTGTAGGTATTTTAAAAATAATGAAAAATTTCTCATTTAAAAGCTATTTCATTTAAATGAGAACCGTGGTCCATCGATAGATTGGTAGGTACCTATATTATTTACAAATGCACATGGCATATGGTTCAATGACCTCACTCTCACTGCGTTCGATGCACCGAACACCGACTGTCGGCACCCGCCACCATCGGCCCGCCCGCCACCGTCCGTAGTTCCTTACGTATCTTTTAATGTTTTCGATCTTTAGCAGAACGAAAGCAACCAAGAGTTCCTTCGGTTGGCGGCACAAAAAGCAGCTGCATTGAGAATATTTTCACGGGTAGGTCAAAAATTTGGGCCTCATCCTAGGTGAAAGCAGCTCTGTACGTTTCTCGAAATTCAAAAATAATTGCTTTCTACATAAAATCTCAGTGGACCAACGCATGAAACTAGTAAACAGTTAAATAGGTAATGGTAATAATTAATATGAGTTCTTGTCATATATCTATCGTTGTATAATGAAACTTATATAATATCCTAATTTAACTTGTTCAGTTGCTTATTATTATAAGACGGCACGATAAATTAAAATGGTCTTTAATACCTACTTCTTAACCGACTTTAAATCGAAAAAGAGGAGGTTCTATGTTTAACAGATATGTATTTTTCATGACATATTTAACAATTTCCACGCTAATCTTGAACCGATTCAATTCTTTTTCAACGAAAGAACACAGAAACAACAATAGTTAATGAAAGTGTTATTCGATAAAGAAACAATGAGACCTCATTATTGGCAGAACTTTGATCTTCTTGTGAACCTTTGTCGATTGTTACTGGACAATTAATAAAATTAACTTTTTTTCATCGATAATACCTATCTAAATTTCTCACATACCTTACAATTATACATACGTTTTCCATCTTTCTTTTCTCAAAAATGAGTAGGTAGGTACATTTCGTAAAATAAGTAGGTACTGCAATGCTACATTTGCGTGCGCCTTGTTATCATATATATTTATCATTCTGTTTTAGTGTAATATTGTTAGAAGAACTGTAAAGATAACATTTACAAGTTGTGTACATACGTTCGTCGTCGGGATTTGTGTTAACATTCAGTGATGGGCAATTGGCTACTGACTAACACACCTACCATAAAATATTCAAAATCGAAAGATACGACAAAAGCGCTTCGATGCGATATGTTCGTCGTGCATTTCTGGCCGTTTATAAATAACATAATCTTGTACCATTGCGTTCTGCTCTCCCACCGAGTGAAGAACGCCAGACCAACTTTAACACTGTGAACTATTATAACGCACAGGTTATTTATTTGCCTACGCTGTTTGAAAACTTGTTTCACTTGAATTGCGAGTGTGCCTACTCGATGTTGGATTCGCTATTTTAGTGATGGCCAAAGAAAATCATTTGTGGACAATAATATTCTGACTGCAGCTATTTTTAACGTTCCAAAATCTGAACACGATACTTTTGAATATGCTGTATAGTTTGTGAGAAAGAAAATATAGTCACATTACACCTATAATTACGTCCAGTATCATTGTTACGATACATACGATTTAATGTGCGTAAGTAGGTATAAGTAATACTTTCAGTGCGTAAGTTTTTTGTACTTGATATTACATTAATTAGATAACCTTAAGACATTTTTTATAATCTGCAAAATGACAATCAAAATATATTCTGCGTCTTCGGTTAGGTAAATCATGACTGATTATATTTATGTAGGTACACTGAAACTTTTTGGTAGCATATTTTCATTCTTTAATGCTAAGGTTATAAAAAATATCATGTTATGATAATATTATGATTATACCTATAAAACGATTACAACATGATGATTATGGTAATAATGTTCAATACAATATATATATAATGTATAGAGGTAATGTATTTTTTTATAGAAATAACCCAAAGAACAACCATGAAACAATTAACATGTCTAGCTGACGACAGAATAATCTGCACAGGCATTAAAAGACGAAATGTCCTCATTAAATTCAGTTCATGGAAAGATAATTGAAACTCAACGAATTGTATTCGGTACCTATCTATTGTGTTTCTAACTTTAGTACATAACAGAGAAAATTACACAACACACCTCTCTCTCTCTTGCTCTTACTAATCAAAATTAGACAGGTCTAAGAGCTTAATCAGTGAGTTTTTAATAATTATACTAATTATTACGAAGACTAAATTAATAAGTCTGGGTATTGACTGATGGATGAGATTGGTTATGACTCAATTTTTAATAGATAAAAGTAAGGAGCTTGCGAAATCAGATGAAAAGAGAATAAGATTATTGAAGAGGAGAGCGTTGCGTTGTAGAATGGAAAGCGTACAGCTAAATCACATCAATGTCACAGAGCATAAATAACGAGAACTGAAATATCTTCTAAGATTGGATGAGTTTCGCAGTTACGTGGAAGTAATGCAATGAGTATGCAATTCGAAGCTGTCATTGCATCTATTTTTACAAGAAAATAAATACAAGTAAGTACTACTTAAAGAAATGTAACGCTCATCCATTGGTAACTAGATGATGTCTATCTAAGTCTAGTTCTTTTAAAGTTCTTCGGTAATATATCTTTCTGTTATGAGTTGGGTAGGACATACTATTTATCACTTTTCATCTTATATAGGTAATGATAATATTAAAACGTGTAACATTGGGGCAATTGTGTATAAAGTAGCAATTTTCTTGTTTCATATAAGTTAAAGCCCAAAGGTCGGGTTCTAATTAATGCCTGCTGTCGAAGGAGACACCTCGACCCCAGCCCGGCTCGCAAAAAATTCGATAGAGCTGCTGCTAGCCGCTACGAAGGATTAAGGGTCGGGAAATTTATATAAAATGGCATGTGTTACGCTGTCCCTCTAATTATAGGCTAACACACCGTTATAAGACTGAAAATAAATGATAAAGGTCACACACAAAAAATATATATACTGGTACCTAACTAATACTTAAAAAATATTTTTAATAAATAAATGGAATATAAGTTGCCTGTAGGTACTATAGAGACGTTATTCTTTATCTCTTTTTAATGGCATGAAACGTAGACGTTATTTAAATGTTTAATTTTATATTATTAAGTAAATCCATGGAATTTATATAACGTCAATAGAAAATTCACATACTATCTGCAGCGCTATGCTGTTATCAACTTTATTATCTTTTATTTTGAAAGAGGTTTTATTACAATAATTCGGTGTCAGCGCTGTGTTAAATGCCCGAGTCGGAACTTGAAGCTGTAACCTTTCTTTAACCGGGCGATTGTTCTACCTCTTGATATATCTTTCTTTTACCCGTTGGAGAAATGCTTTAAGCTCAGTCTCTGCCGTCTGGCGAGCGAAATGGTGGTGACTTTCCTCCATCACCGGAGGCCTGGTTCCTTCGATAAAACTGTAAAATCAAAATTGGTACAGAATATAATAATAACGGCAGTAGGCTGAAACCAATGGCACATAAAAAAACATAGATATAAATAAAGTAGCTATTGAAGATTAACATCAATTGTTAAAGTATTTTAATCGTTATAATAATTGATTTCCTCTTCCTTGTCACTGTTTGTTATCGTAATAACTAATTCAAAAGTATTTTCAAGATCTCGTGTGATTCCGATATGAATACTAGGAGTTGTATACTAGTGTACGATATACTAATGTTGTAAGAGATAGGTGACCGAGATAGGTTTCAAAAGAAGTCCATGTTCCAGATAGGGTTGCCAGATGGGAAGAGTAAATCCCATCAAGACCGTAACACGTACGAAAAAGCACAAGTCTGACAACGCTATACGTCTGCCGTAAAAAGTTATGAAATCAACGTAAACTAAGTCGATTAATTCAGTACTTATCTTTCTGTGAGAGCAGCTATCCAAGCTTGTCATAGGCTTAGGAATACTTAGCAAACGCAAACGCATACCCATTAATCACCGAAGTACTTTAAAACCAATAAAGAACAGAGCCAATAACTTTTGATAGATTTTTTACGTAACATTATTTTACCATACCTATATGCGTTTGCCAAGTAGTAGTTGCTCGAGATAATAATTTTGGTCCCCCATGCCGTGACCGATCCTTGCGAAAGTTGCTTAACAACAACATATAAGTATTATTTATCATTTTTTAATTTTAAAGTCGGTTCAATTAATAAAAAGTTTTTATCATTTTCTATAATCTAAGCCTTTCATAAGAAATTCCGCACTAAGATGCGCAAAGGTTTAATGAATGTTCTTAAATTGATTTTTTTTTATGTCGACAATTTTATGGACATTATATAGGTATAGTGTATTTTCTATTAAAATTAAATAAATAATATCCAACATTCCATTGATTGAATGATACTCATTATTTAAAAAATATCAGTATAACCGTAGCCTTTAAGATGGAGCTAAGAAATTTAGATTGTTAGTTTGTTTTAGTTGTTACCAGCTATTACATTTTTTGCCGTAACTTACCTACCTGATGATCACTGAAGCGAATTTAAACGGTTGGAAAAATTCAACCTTCAATTATTCAACTTATTTTCATAACATTGACTTCTAATCCAAACCCAACCGTAATGCATATGCTGAAATTGTGTGACTGCGATTGTGAAGTTATTTTGTGTATAAACTCGAAACTTAGTAATATTCTATGATTGTTTTGTGTTATCGAATCTAACAAATTTTCTCTTCGCTTGTCAAAATAAATCCAAATAGAAACGTTGATGTCACTATCTAGCCATACAGCTGATACCGAGTTGTGCAAGTGGAGTGTAGCACAAAGATCGCTAGGGCTGGGAGGGGGGTTTAACTAGGTCGGCAGGGCGCGGAGGGAGCCCTTAGGCCACTTATCAAGCGAGGCCGAGCGCGGGGAAAGCGAAGCTGTCTCTTGAAATTTTGTCGGTTTGTTTGTAACACGCTGATTTTTTGGGACTTTGGGGTCATTATTTGTCGCTAGTAGAGAAAAATATCTAAACGTTATTATATCAACTTCATTACCAGTACCTTCGCTCGCCTGTCGTTTTGTACTTTTCATCTCCATTCAAAGTTTACCTCAATTTAGCGACGGATGTTAATTTTTTTTTAACGGATTAAGATTGAAAAGCACACGTTTGTTTGATTACTTTATGTGGTTCTGGTTTTTGTATCTTAAAAATATCGTATTATATTGTAATAGAAATTCAGTACAATGTAGTTATCCTAAAGTTTTGGACATTGACTAATTTAATTAATTTTTCAAGTATTCTCTCTAGCATTTTAAAATGTACTCAGACTAAGGTATTTCTGTATTTGTTGTAAGGCAAGTGAAACCGCATCACGAAATTGAGAATGCGGCCTCGCACTTGCATGTTAGCATGACGAACTCGTAGATTTTGTGTACACCGTTCTCGAATGAGAGAGAATAGATGTCGGCATGACAAAATCGAAAAATAATCTTACACCAAGTTGCATTAACGTGCATTAAAATTGTCATTAGTTTAAAGGGACATTACCTATACAAATTTGACATTTATTAAAGCTTAAAGGCTTCATTAAACCTTATTAGACGCAACTGACCGTTAACGTAATGTAATGCCAAGAGCAGATAAGTTTATTTACGGTTGAGAACATGTTCTAGTACCAATCTGTGCTCGACCTATTATATTTTCTTACTCGTAAAAGATGAAAGTTGTTTCTCGTTCTACCTACAACTGACTAGAGTCCCAGATGTACTAACGCATAGTAATATATACCAAATAGTTGTTTAATATATATTATTTTTAGTAAGTGTTTTAGTCAGTTACTAAGTATTAAAGTATGAAAAATTCGACCGTTTAATAAAAAATTATATATCAAAAGAAGACATTTAAATATTGTATTTTCTGAAATTGTGTGACTGCGATTTTAAGTACACAGATAGGATGGTGTGGATCTGACATAAATATTCCACGAAAAGGTTCTACTAAAACGATTCCAAAAACACGGTCAAACTCGCGGGTGAAAATCTAATATTTATTAGGCACTTTAATATTAAACTAACAAACAGATGATGCACACGTAGGTGTTACTACCTAATAGGCACGTGAATGTTTACGTCTGTTGGTGCTGTGACCTCGATCAAGCCCTTTGCAACCTGTGAGGCCTCCGTACCTCAGTCAGTGCCATCGACAAAAATAACAAACCCGTTCTCACGAGAACATTTAAGCTGAAACTTTATTAAATCACTTTTAATAAAAATACTTTGATAATGTGTGTTAAATATTTTTACATAAAAGAAACCCAAACATACTTTAAATTAAGTCATCACCTCAAACAAAATCAAAAATGCCATTTTTAAGATTTTGGAATGGAATTTTATTTTGTAAAATTAACTTGTTTCGAGTTTGAGTAAGTAGGAATACCGGTTTAATAGAGTTTGGCAAGCGAAACGTGACACCACCTATTTTTCCGTTTTCATATGGCAACAACATAGAACTGTCAGTTTGACACTACGTTAGACAATTCAAGAATATTGAATTTTGTTGTTTTTGCGAATTTGAACTTGTGTTTTTGGTTAAAAATTATGTCGAAGCCGATAAAAAGTTCATCGAGGAAACTTCTTTCCATCATGATTGACAAGTTTACTGAAGTGAAAACTGAATTAAATAAAAATTTCATGGAGAAATTACAACGATTAGATAAAGTTGTATCTTTTTTAGGTTAGTTTTGTATTATAATTTTGATACTTTCGTTTTAATTTTCTGTAATTAACTAAACAGATATTTTTTATAAAATATTGCTCTATTTCAGATAACTGTGATGGTGATATTCAACCAATAATGGAGGAGATAAATGCAATAAAAACTTTAGAAAAACAAGAAATGATGAATTCCGAAACGCAGTACTTACAAAAAATTTCTTCAATGACAGGTCTCTTTTCTTGTTTTGATTTAAGATAGATTGATAGTATTCCTATAATATTTACATAGGTTTTTTATGATGTATTGGTTTTTATTGTTGACATCCAATGATGTCATAAGAATGTTTTGTTTAACAAGGAAATTCACAGAATTCATGAAACTAATCAAACCATGTAATTGTTATACATGCTAAATATGCACATAAACTTAACTAAATTAAACATAAATTGCATTCATAGTTGAATAGGTATTTAAATTATTTTGATGTATGTGTCTATCATTATTTGCTTTTAAATACATTTAACATATCTTTGTTTCAAAGTGTTTAATCTTTTATAGATGTAAGTATAAGGACACTAAGAAGGATAAAAAATGAAGCATTAATTAATAAAGGAAAATGGGACACTCCTGGGAAAAAACGACCTCATCAACCAACAGTGTCTGCTTTAGATAATTTTGATTTAAGTGCAATTCGGAATAAAGTAAATGAATTTTACTGTGTGAAAAAAATTGTTCCAACATTAAGAAGCCTTCACAATGAATTAAAAGATGCAATAGGATTCAGTGGTAGCCGTGAGACTTTACGAAAAATTATGCTTAAGAATGGATTTTCTTTTAAAAGCAATGAAAATGAACGTTCTATGCTTATAGAAAAATACCAGATTTCTGCATGGAGGCACAAGTATTTGAGAGAAATAAATATAAAACGAAACGAAGGAAAGCAAATTGTGTACCTTGATGAAACTTATGTACATCAGAATTATAAAGTTAAAAAGTCTTGGCAAGGACCTTCAACAACTGGTGTCACTACAAAGATATCCTCTGGAAAACGGCATATTGTTGTGCATGCTGGATCTGAGGAAGGTTTTGTGCCTGGTGCATTATTAGTGTTCAGTAGTAAATCCAAATCTGCTGATTATCATGATGATATGAACTCATCGAACTTTATGAAATGGGTCAGAGAAAAATTAATACCAAATTTAAGTAAGCCCAGTGTAATTGTTATGGATAATGCCAGCTACCATATAAAACAAATCAATAAACCGCCTATAATGTCTAATACCAAAGCAGATATCCGTAAATGGCTTGTAAATAATGGAATACATTTTGAGGAATATCAGACAAAGGCAGAGTTAATGTGTTTGGTTAATGATAAGAAAACATTGCCTGTATATGAAGCTGAAGAGATTTTAAAAGAACATAATCATGAACTTTTATTGCTGCCACCGTATCATTGTGACTTAAACCCAATAGAGATGGTTTGGAGTCAAGCAAAAAGAAAAATTGCAAGCAGAAATATTGGAATACCAGGAAAGGAAATGGAAAACTTAATAATAGAGTGTTTTAACTTAATTACCCCTAGTGACTGGAAGAAATACACTGATCATGTTTTAAATGTCGAAAATGATTACAAATTAAAAGATGGCATTGTTGAAAACGAACTTGAAAAATTTATTATATCTGTTGGTGCAGACAGTAGTGAAGAGAGTGACTCTGATGATTCCTTGTCATTGTTATCAGGTGTAGAATATTTAGAAACAGATTTTGACTATGAATCAGACTAAAGTATTTTTAGTCTGATTCATAGTCAAAATCTTATCTTAAATTTTCTATTGTGATTAACATGATGATTTTGTGACACCTGTATTATGTAATTTATCCATGGCACTTAATTGTAACAAAAATAAATGTTTTTTTTATTGTAATCTGGTGTTTATATTGACTAATTTAATTTGATAGATAGTGGTTCTGGATCAGAGCAAAAGGTTGTGATGAAAATCCCTTAGGAGACATGTATGTGTTATGAACACATTATAAATATAAGGGCCAGAAATCAAAATTGGCTAACATCACATTTATTAAAAAAATGTGGCCAGAGTCGCCCATATTCATTACAAAAAAACAAAGAAGTCGTTGCAAAAAACACCCTTTTAATTAATGACAAATATGAATTTTTAATATTATAAGTGCTGTTAGCCAATAGGTATAACGAATGGGTTAAAAAAAAGATTCGATTTAGTCCGTCAGTCAGATAATAGAAAAATATTGGATACGTATTTTTTTTCGCTTTAATTTAACAACAAATGGCTTAAGAGGTACTATGCGACGACTTCAAATATGCTTTGCAACAATGTTACTTTAATACAGTTTATCGATACGAAATCAAGTGTCAAAATGGAGTCCAGTGGAGAATGCCGATATTGACATTTCGAAATTGCTCATCATTGATAGAGAATACGAAATAGTGATTTTGACACAATCAAAGTGTCTATTTTTTACGGTGATGACGATTCTTGGTTGTCAGTTGAGTTAGTGAATAGGCCTACTGATATGCTGTTAACTGTACAATTAAGAACAGTCACGCTTTAGTCAAATGTTCCAAAACAAATAATTTTAATTGATATCTAAATGTTAAGATTAAATATAATTAATAAAAGTATCAAAATTATTTTGCAGTACTACATTCAGTGTTTACTGCTTAAGAATTTTTGAAATTGCCGCCCTTTTCTTGTGACACGTTTCGCTTGCCAGACTCTAGTTTCTGTCAGTGTTGTTATGATAACGATAGTCATATAGTCACTGCTAAATTTCGATAGTATTCCTTGACTGATAATGATATACTGTTTGTTATTTTTTATTTATTCTATCGATCACAGGTATCGATGCTATGGATACTTTGCTTTTTTAATAATTAAAATACTCGTACGAACTGTTTCCCGCGATTTCACCTGCGTAAATTTTAGCGTATATCACCCGCGTATAGGGTTGCCAGATGGCCGGTATTTCCTTGATTGTCCCGAAATTTTGCGTGTTGTCCCGTGTCAAGTAATTTTACTTTGCTGTTCCGGAATGAAAAAAATACTATTTTTTCACATAGTTACGTTACGTGGCCCCAGAAATGTCCAGGAAATGATCAGCCTTGATCTACCCTACCCGCGTATGATGTAAAAAAATCAAAATGGATTGGCCTAGGCGATGTAGATTTTAACTTACGTTTTTAAACTCTTTAATAGTTTCACTGGTAGCATATTCAGTCTTGATTGATTATTGAAAACGCTCTTCAGATTAAAAAAAAAGAATCAAAGATACGTCAAAACACTTACTATAATACTTCGTATGTGCTTCGTATCGTCACAATGTAATTCGTTATGTAAATCTATGACTTTAATTCATTCTTTAATGACATGCATTGTGTAACTGACCTTAAAAAAATACTTTGTTGTTTTGATCACTTTTTAATAAAGCACGGAATATCGTATTACTTAGAATAAGTAATTTAACGGTGTGTGTGTGAAAGAGATAGACATTATCTGCTGGAACATAACGCAAATGCGCAGTCTTGGCATCTGATGAACGAGGAAGATTGGAAATAACTTACCTCCCAAATTGCAGACGACCTAAATACTCAAAACTACGTACATCGAGTACATTTATATTTGTTAATGCAGTAATGCTAGGAATGTAATCGCTATTTGCTCCTAATACTTTTATACTTCTAACTCACGTATGAAATATTAATTTGTACCATAATAAATACCAGGGTTTTATAAAATGACATTCAGTAATATTTGTTCGTTGTAAGTTTCATTTGCCTTCTATGATTTAAATATTTATTTCGTTGCAATTAAGTAAGAATAGTATTTATCTATTTCGATTAGTGAAAATAGTGGACGTCAATCACTATGGACTATGGGCAAAGATGCCGAGGTTTAGTATTCAGCAGAACTATGACGGTAAGACGACTCGTCGCTGGTCACGCACCACTGTTTCCTCCGTCCGTGGCTCGCTTGCCCTGCATTCTTACACAGGAAACCAGTTCCTTACGTAATACTCGTGGTTAAATACCTTGGAAGATTTTGAAATCAAGAGAAACTAGACAATTATTTTCATGTTTTCTACATAGTGGAAAATATTAATCCCTATAATAAGATGAATTGCTCACATCCCGAACCGTGTAGTTTAATCTGATACAGTTATTAATATACCATTACAGTCACATCTGTGGCAATGTAAATCTATATTGCAAGTACATTTTTAACATTGACCCGATCGGGACTCACGAAAACAATTTAAGTAGTTACTTGGTCTTTTCAATCAACATCTGAAAGTTATTTTCTATAGGTATATGTACTATACATACTCTCAAACATTTATTGTTAGTTCCGCACAAAGTTGACATGTCAAAAGTCATCCATTTCCAGCCATTGTTAGTTGACGTTACGTCGACGTTGATGAATTTATAAATATCAATTGCAATTGGTATTAAATATTCCATCAGTTATTACTAGAGGTGGAACTGCATATTGTCCAATTGTAATGCCTTCGTTGAACGTTAGGAATCTTTGTCGGCAAACAGGAAGACTCGGGCACGCGACGTCGTCTAACGGAGCGTGACGAGAGAAATTAACTGTTATTTATACCACGGCGAAGGCCCGCTTAAATAACCTGTTACAACACTGACGAAAGTATTTCGCCATCGATTTCAGATTACGCCAACCGCCAACGCTAATGCCCCGTAATTTCACTTTGACAAGCTATTTTGGGCAAGGGTGCTCCATAAATAACTTTTATTAACAAAGTTCACTTATGTCAACTTAATGCCATGTCACGTGAGCTGGATAATTCTTGTTGAATATTTTGAATATTTCATATTAACTTGTCCACCGTAAATTGACATTTATTGCGAAGAATGTGACCGTGACGTGATCGGTATTGGTAAAGACGTACGTGGCATTGGACAAACTGTAATATTTTACAAAACCTACGACACGAGTAATGCATCACATATTAACCGGAGTAAAAAGAGTAATGGTTATGAGTTTGACTATATTTCTGTATGGTCATCTGTTATTTCCATACTTCTAAACTATTATGACAGCTATACCGCCACACAATCAGTGTTGCCAAGCCCAAGAAGCTAAAAACGACAGACCATCAATGAGAGCAGTAGAATATGTAAAAAAGGCATATTTCATTTAGTACCCATATAAATAAAACTGATACGATAATACTGATATACTTTTATTAGTTATCAGAACTTACATACTATTTATTTGTTTTTTCTAGCTTATTTTCCTTTTTAAAAGCATACATATAAACTTATAACTACAAAAGTTATACTTAAGGCAAGAGTGAATAGGTTCCTTCTGGGCAAGCTCGTCCCACCGTAGATCTCATCTATGTCCTTAGGCTAGATTGATGTCAAGAGTGAGCTCATTGTAAATAAATGAATAAAAACTTACGGAAAGTGCATTTTATGACAATTAAAACGATAGGAAATTGTTAGAATTAATTAATATATGAAGTGTTTATTATGCATTTTACAATGAAGGGTCGTTTTACAGTCATGTTAATCGTTGGTAATGTTAAATTGAAAAAAAAATAAAGTAAAAAGAAAAAGGTTAAAAAAAGATGTTGGTCAATATTCAGTATATCAATATTCAGCAAGGAGGCCCTTGCTCGGATAACTGCCAGCAGCCTCGTATTCATCGACCTCGCCAGCCTAACGATGAAATCTTGAGGACTCGCTTTCCACTCCTCTTCAATTGTGATTCGCAGCTAGTGAAGGCTTGTTGGAGTAGGTATCCGGGCTAGAACTCGACGCTTCCGCAGCAGCCATAAGTGCTCGATCGGATTCAAGTCCGGGCTTCGAGCTGACCAGTCCATCGTACGAATGCCGACGTCGCGTAAGTACGGGCCACCACATGTGCAACATGCGGTCTAGTGTTCAGTGTAGTTTTATTGAATTTCTTCAGGTGCCATTCGTGGCTTCAAACAGTATCGGTTATTTTATTTACGTAATGTAATAGGATGCCAGTTAAAAAACAGTAAAAAATCGAGTTGAAACAGTAAACAAGGGGGGCCATCAATCAATGTGAAAACAGCAAATCTACTGTTAAAACGCAAGGGTTGGTAACACTGCACATGATACAATAAGGCATAGGGTAAATTGGCATACGACCTCGACTATCTTAACTGGGTATTTTATTGTTTCGTTATTTGTAGTACCTAAACAGTTGCTGTTATTTTTTTAAACTTGTTTTATTTGTAAATAAATAAAAAATGGAATTGCATCTTACGCCAAATATTACCCGATATGATAATATGGAGCATATGGCAAAGTTTGGTTTACCATATTAGATACAACTTCAACATCACAGTTCAACATTATTATCGGTACACTAGTATATCCGTAAATCGGGTGTGTAAGCCCAAATTCAATCGTCAATTCACGCTCTTACTATCATTACCTCAATCCTCTGCTTTCAGTCGCCATATTCTCAAACGAACGTTATTATTTTCCGAAAGTGTCACATTGGCATATAGAGAAAGATAAAGACAGCCACATAATGTGAGTTGTAATGTTCTTTTGCGTTTATTACTTTCATTAAAGTAATATTCATCGTCCAATTTTTGTCGGCTGTGATTTGTGGTGCCATGGCCAGCCATGACCGTCGACCTTGGATGGTGAGCGGACCAGACCGAGCCTCGCCTCAAAGGTTTCTTGTAATTTCACAACACCCAGCTTCTGCGCACTTAAGACTTGATTTTTAAATTGTTGCTTCCAATTTACTGAGGACTATGATTTGGTTTTATCTATCTATAATATATAAAGCTTAATTACCATTATTTAATAATACTAGATTAGTAAACTTATATGTGCTTATTTAAAAATGACCTCATTTGTAAAACTTAATAATAGCCAACGAATAATATAAGTAGGAATAGCATTTTCTACAAAGCATTACTACACAGATATCCTAAAATTAACTGGATATTAAAACAATACCTGAATGAATGTTATCTGACATCATCAAAGTACTGGTGATGATAGCTGAATGTAGAACATATTACTACAAATCTAATACTAAAATACAATCTGCCCTTTTCATGATTTGCCAACAAAGTTAGACAGAAATAAATCAAGGTAAAAAAATTGGGAAACATTGAATTTACGTCAATGTTTGAGCTACATATTAATAACAGTATGTTTTTTAATTTGACAGTTGAGAGAAAAATGAAAAATAGGTATAATAGGAGGAGGAAATGTGTCATGATTCTCTCAGTAAATAGTAGGCTGATAAGATTAATACATACGAGTATCATTAACGACTGTTTCAAAAAATATAAGCATTTCAGCTTCTTTTTACTTCTAACAGTTTTGCGAACATATCTGGAAAATACCATTTATAGAAAAAGACTTTATTATTAGTACCACCTGTGAGCTTCGTTGTTATCTAAAATGTTCACAGCGTAGAGGAATAGACTAAAGGTGGTACGACTTTCGGTACCAACACCGGCTGCTCTTGACGATCGCAATTAGGTACGGAACGCTCTAACAAGCCGTCCTAATGAAACCCCCCACTAATTAAATTTGCTAAATAACTTCCTATTTTAAGTATTCTGCTTGTGTATGAAGGACATTAGCTACCGGATTAGCTATTTTCAATAGTGGAAATTTGTTTCACAGGACCAATAATAATAAAACATGTTATTATAACAACAATAGGCATTTTTTGTGATACAGAGCAATTTTAGATTCTTAGATTATATTATTATACTTTGACTACTGCCATTACTACGTTTGCTTGGAATTTAAAAATTATATAACACCACTCTTTACGAAGTCTATTGTAAATATATATCGTGACTCAATTAGTCTGTGGTATCTCTTTTTATAATACATACTTATCCATCTGAAGTTAGTAACACGGTAATATTATCTAACAGTGGCTGTTGTAACAGTGACTACTAGATAACTTTGGCCCCTGAAAGGATACACGCCATTAATACGACGCCTCGCGTAAATTGATATCACGTTACTTTAGGATCTCAACAGTTTCTGATACTGGTATGATTGGTGATACAGATATATCCTAGAATTATTCTTTTCTTACTTCGTCAGTTCATTATATCTATCATCCCCACTTCTGGTTTCAGTTTTCTACCGACGATCATTCGTTTTTTATCAGTTAGATAATATAAAAATGACTGCTTCGGCTTAATTAATACCTCAAAAGCGACACTGGAATGTTTACACTTGACCTGCCATTTTCTCAAATAGGAAAAAGGAAATGTCGTTCTTTAATTTAAATCATATTTTATTTACGACGATGTTTTTACATATCGTCAATATTCTATCTGTGTGACAATGTTTATGTCTTATTGTTCGTCTGCGATATCAGCTTCACAGTGGCTTTATCACGCAACAAACTATTAATAGCAGGCCATACTGCCAACTTCATTAAATAGTATATTGTTTACTAAGTATTCGTCTAGGAATGTACACAGTACTAATTTGTAGTTGCTTATGAAGTTTTATGCATACTTTATTGCCGTTTTTAAAGAAAATATTTATTATTGTTTTAATGCAAGTCCTAGTACAAAATAGCAAAGGATAGAACAAATATCTAATATGAATACTCCGTATCCAAATTCACAGGCTGTAGGTCAATTGAACATGATCTACAGCCTGTTACTTTGATTTTTATCCAAAACTTATCGCATTATTTGATGGTATCGTAATTATGTTATGGTCTGAATGAAACACTAAAAATAATAATACAAGTATATGTCCATGACTTTTCCATTTATCGTACTTTAAAGCGTCGCAGTAACCTTAATTCTTGATGGTATCAAATAACCTTCCCCTTGTTAACCTTGACGCATATATTCTTACAATAAAAAAGTTTTCACATTTTAAGTACTTGTTTATTCAATTAAAGGATGAAAGTGTCAATGTTAAATATGTGTACATTATTTCAAAAATAAAAACATATGGGACAATGACCAGTTTCACTGTACGTGCAAATTACAAGTTTAAGACCAATAATGTTTTTGAGATGAAAGATTTTAAACTGTTTCGGGAAAAATAATTATTTAAGTTAAGATATGATTTATATATCACCAAATACGCGCTTTTTATTGAATGCAACACTGTCCGGTACTAGTACTTACTGCTTTGATTGGAAGTGTTTCTTAAACCATAATAGTATAGTGTCGTGGCGTGGATAGTATTATAATACATATTTTTATGGTCACGGAATCATCCACCACCTTCTTTGCGACTACGTAGAATCTTGGATCACAAGAGTTCATCAAACAAATACTGATAACCACTTCTAAACACTATCACCTAATTCTTAATCAGTTACCATATAGTTATTTTGAAATTTAAAAGATGTATGCCATGTATGTATCTATCTGTATACTGCCTTAATAATATTTTTTAATTAATTCTTTGTGAATCATTACAAAATTGGTTCAGCTTTATACCTACACTCTAATGGTTGTAAGTAAACTTAACTGCTACTCTTTTGTACCGTATATGTACCCATTTATTAGGTACATATTTATAATTAATAACTATATCTTCAAAGAATATTGGTGGCATAGTGGTTACACGTAATGAGTATTTGTTTCAACAATGTTATAAATACAACCTTATAAAGCAATCTGATTAACGCTATAATTTAATTTATAGTCAAAGGGCCCGGCGTGAAGTGTAATTAACTTATCCGCAATGAAAGCAACCCCGCCATGAACGCAGACACTGGCGACAACGGTTTTATTTTTATAATTAATCTAACAATAAATTTAATATCACAGTTTATGTCTCCATATTTTAGTAAATTAAATTGAATGTTTTCCCCACCTACGTAAATTATAGCCTTGTCACCAACGTATAACGTAGCCTTCCGTAGGTAAAAGAATTTTCATGATCAGTATTTCCGATGATTACTCTTTACAAAAAAAGTTAAAGGATCTTTACCTCTTTATGATATTAGTATGTTAATATTCTTGATGAAAAATGCTTAAAAAATCCACTCTGTCCCTGGTACTCTGATATATTTTATATATACATTAAGAATATTTTCCAGTAAAGCATTGTGGGCCATACTGTAGCTGCTTTTAAATTTCAAGAAAACTTAATTGTTTTTCATTACACGTGGTAAGCAATTTACGCAGCTTGGGAACAAGGTACTCATCCCAATGAATCTTGGACCAAAGGAGGTCAAGGGAGTCAAACAACGCGAGGAGAATCTTGAATGTCGTGGCAAAAACAATTCTAGATATTTCTGAAATAAACTCGCGTCGTATTATATTTAGAATTTAAAATTGGAACAAACTGTCAAACGTTTTAATGAAGACTTTGGATGTGTTGGTACGGTAATATTCTTAAAAAAATCAGGAGCTTGTTTGGTAACACAAAAATACTGCACTTACCCGAATTTGACCGCTATAAGTGGTCATTGATCATTGGAAAGGGTCTGGTCCACCATGCCTTGATTTGTTTGCCTGATCTCAAACAAACACACGACATATCTATCGCGGTGGTGCTGATATGCTGACATATGAGTCGATATCTGACCGACAGTAACGAACATGAAGGATTGACAGATGATTTTTCCACGATGTCTGCTTCTTCCGTATTATTAGTATATTCTGTCTCCTGTTTGTAACAAGCTTGTTGTATCCAAACGTCATCTGGACCTCTATTTTTGATTCACTCGTTTAAAGTCACGCTCAACTTCTAAGTCGCATGACTCCGTATTTTAGAACCGTTCGTCTGCAGGGTGGTCAACATGATTCGAAATATTGAATATTGTTTTACGTATTGCATGGAAAATATTTTTTCCCATATTTAAATTAACAAAAAAGTGTGAATGTAAAAAAAAGTCAATTCTTCATTTCATGTTTTGACGTTTATTCTATCACTCGCATAGGTATAGTGTTTGTATTAACCACTAGTTGTTTAAACTAGTGGTTAATACCACTCGTTGTAGTCGAGCGAATTAGAAATGGCGAATTTGTTATGTCGAACAAAAATCAGTTGAAAATTAGCGCTCGACGCGATTTTTGACACAATGACTGCACTCTATCGCTCGTTCACCGTGTTGAGTAGACGTATGTTTTTATGATATCATGTTTAAGAGCAAGGAGGAGCGGACATATCTGTACATCGCATGAATATACCGATCGAAATGACCACAAATCGCCTGACTGTAATTCCATAATACACAAAGTGGGGGCCACTTTAATAAAAAGCGGACAGGTGCATTTTTTCCTCGTCTCACAAAATTCCATCCCTTCCACGCTGTCTAAAGCGAAACAATAACTGCAATTATAACTGGAACGAAGTCGACGCGTAAATTATGTTTGTCCAAACAATTATCACGTTTTGCTCGCGCTGGCGTGAGATCAAACATTGTTTACGCAATCGTTTATTTGCTGTGCCATTTCGGCTGAATGCAGTTGCGTTGTTATGCAATATTGCCTAGTTGCTTATAGACCTCAACAGCTATTTAAATTTTATAAGTATAAAAGAAACATTGATTTTATGCAGTCAATACATTTAACCTATCTTTGTTCATGCCGATAAGAAGTATTCGATTTTATAGACTTTCACTTTTTAAACATTTTGTAATGTTCGACTGAAAAATATGCACATATTTTCTGTTTTTTTTTTTTTTCATAGGTAAAATGTTAGTGGTGAAAAGCTTTTATTTTATTCAAAGACTAATAACCTTTTTATAATTATTCATCGCATAGCAGCCACTTTTTTATTTTAAATGATGTCGTTACATTTATAGTAAAAAAACTTTTTTATTAAGTCGAGCTATTATCGTCGAGCGAGATATCTACGGCCTTGCGGAGTCAGGTTACGACACTAGTCGCGGCTCGCGAACGCGGTCAACGACCCCTCGCGTGAAAGAACCTTGTTGTCTCACTTTCTTATGATTTGAATTGAAGCACTAAACAACTGATATTGGTTAGCTGAAATAATACGTCAGACTGAGGTCTGGATCCCTTTATCCTTAAGTTAACAAATATTTTTTTGCAAAATGCGAATAAAAATTGTATAAATAAAAACTGACGAAAAATAGTAATTTCGGAAACAATAAGCAACGCATAGTTTTAATTGATGCGCACCAAATCTTCTTTGTCCTTTCTTTTTTTTTCAGCATTCTTTGTGGAAAGATGAAATTATACTTGACTCTTTTATATATATAGAATCAAATAGAAACGTAACAAAGGAGTTCAAAGCAAGAACAATAGCAATTGCCGTTTTTCTTGCTCTACGTTGTCGTCTGTATTTAACAGAGAGAAAAAGTAATCTGAACTACTTTCACGGCCAGTTGCACAAACGTCCATTAAGGTTTAATGACTCCTTTAAGCTCTAATGAATGTCAAATTTGTATAGGTAATGTCGCTTTAAACTAATGGAAATCTTAATGAACGTTTGTGCAACTCGCTGTCAAATTACTGTCACCTTTTTTTATTTTAGCGGATTTTAAACTATTAATCTTCACCAGCAGCATCACTACATAGTATAAAACAAAGTCGCTTTCACTGTCCGTATATCCCTATGTATACCTAAATCTTTAAAACTACGTAACGAATTTTGATGCGGTTTTTTTTCATAGATAGGATGATTCAAAAGGAAGGTTTTTATGTATAATATAAGACCACGCCGGCGAAGCCGCTGGCAGAAAGCTAGTAACTTATAATCTTTTTCTATCCCATATTCAATAACTTTCACCTACAAAATTATTTATAATATTAACTTATAAACATTTTCATATATCTATTTTGTGATTGTTTTCACGAGTTTGACGCCCGAGATAAAATATTTGTATTTGAGGATTGAAGCTTTGAATATGGAGGCGCGGTATGATTACATGCAACCCCATTTTAAAGCTACGGGTAAATGAGCGGTGGAAGTAGGTCAAAACTCGACTCCGAGGGTGGAAATTGGGACAGTCCTAAGAGGACCGAGGGTCTGTAAGGTTGACTTTGGTTCACGCCGTTTTGAACATGTAACGCGAGGGAAGACCCAAGGCTCGTTACAACAAAGGATAGGAAAATGTTATAATGACTTTGAAATGATAAAACCAGCTTTAATTATCGTCACGAATATTAGCGTGATTAATGTGTCACGCATACGTTTACGAGTTACACCAACATAAACTAAATTATATAATAAATCATGTTGTTTCTCAAATTTATTTATAAGATTTAAAATAATTTTTGAATACTATTTCATCTTTCTAAATTATTGTTGTGACATATAAACTGATTTATCGACTCGTTCTTTACAAGATGAACAGTCTCAAGATTTATAATATACATATTATGTCAGTATATCGAAATGGAACAATTTTATATGTGTATCATAATCAACTTCCACTAGTAACAAAGCCAACGCGACGTATGAAACGACAAAGCTTGAGGCCGCCGGGTGTCGTAACACCATCGTTTCGTAATTACTAAATTTGTTTCTTTGAGAATGTGACGTGTTCGATAAAATTACTTCATTATTATACCGATTGCCTGTATATTATTGAAACGTTTCTTTACAAGTAATAAATGCAAGACATAGGATGAATACGAACAAATGTAGATATAAATTGACTTTTATCTGGATTCAATTTATTTAATAATCATATAATTTTAAAGTCTACAAACTGAAATATTGAAAATCATAACCGAAGGCCTTTTGAAGGAACAGATTCTTTTAACGTGATTGAGTATTATGATTTTATTATGAAATTTAATAGGACTTCGTAAACCGCAATGTGATGTCACATCGGATGGTTTCCTTTTCCAATTTATATTTTAAACGAATAGCGATATAGATAGGTTATTTCTACCAACTTTTTAGTGCGTCCACGTGTAAACTTAGGATCAAGGAAAGACGGTTAGTTATTATAAGCACTACTGCGTTTAGTTATTATATTCACTGAGCATTTAGTTGAGATTTTTTTATAATATTTATTTTAGCTTAGGTTTTAATCATTTTACCTTTATTTACAGTGAAATGAATTCTGATGTTATGTTCAGGTACTTTTGATACATAATCATGAAGTTCCTGAAAATGACTAATAACTTTGATAAATAAATGCACAAGTAATTGTTATTTTCATCGAATAAAGTTAAGTATACTAATAAATATGGATCATTAATAACTTCCACCGTCATAATTCATATCAAAGTTTTCGTATTCATATATTTCATTGATCCGTTTTACGTTTTTATTTCATATTTATTCGGTTTAGTATCTCTTGTTGCCATATTTATCGTCAAATCTCCGTACCCAGAGCTCGGTACGGAACAGACGAAGCCTCGATCGATCGTGTTACATCTAGGAGCGACTCGTGGATTATCCGCCTCAAACAACCGCTAATTTGTTCCGAATAAAAAAGTTTTCTCGCCTTCCAAATTTAAAACCATTAACAAATCCGCTATCTGTAATTTAATTGGTTTTTTACCGCTGCTCTAATCTGTGAATGATTTAATGTTAGTGAGACAACAATGTTTTGAACTGTATATAAGTCTATACCTATTTGTGAGATATTTCCTAATGACAGTAAATTCGTAATATCCTAATGATATAATATTAGGTACTTACATATGAAATTGACGTCTTGTCGTATTAGCCACTTTAATCACAAATTTCACCTCCTTGGTTGGGAATTCCAAATTCAAATTTATACAGCCATTTACACATGTATTTGTGTTTCGTTAGGCGGCATTCATTTGTTTTTTTTCTTATGTTTGCCCTAAACTGTGGACAAACTAATGAAAATAAAACATCCAATATTAAACAACAATCCTTATCTTGCACCTCCAGTTCCGCTCACAGATTACAATGCTGTTTTGAAGTGTCGAATGTATCACCATTGGCATGAAATGTGGGAAAACACAAAAATTTATAAAGGAAATTGGTATGCCCAAATTCAAAAAAGAATTTCACTCAAGCCTTGGTATTTCAAATGGAAATCATCAATCAGCACACTTGAAGAGAATCAAGATTGTTTCCTCGGATATATGCGAGTATTGAGAGTCAACAGCAGCTACATTAGATCATTTGATTCTGCATTGTCCTGCCTTCAATATCCAAAGGTTGCTTCTAGTAGATGGTCTAATGAAGATATATAAAGACGAAGACATACCCCGCCTCTTGCCATCGCTACTAGAAAATGAAGATACGTACGAATGTATTTACAAGTTCATAATTTCAACTTTTGATTTAATATGAAAACTTGATGCTGTGTAGAATATAAAAGGATATTTTACCTTTATAAAGAACAATGTACTAAAGATGTGGCTGTATGGATATTTCCAAAGCCGTTAATAAATTAAAAAAAAAAATGTTTGCCCTATTTACGTCACACAGTATAAAAAAAATTGTTGGCTGTATGGATGAAAGTCCTTTGCCTACCCTGAAAGCGTGAAAAGAATAAAAAAAGTATAAAAAATTGAAAACTTGAAATATCGTGTTATTTACGAGTACGAGCTCCACCATGGCACCAGTGCTGCGGAAACGGCTGAAAGGGTTAACGATGTGTATGACGGTTGTGTCACAAAAGAAAAAACAGTGCGTTTTTGGTTCCAACGTTTTCGTTCTGGAAGTTTCGACCTGCAGAACAAGCCCCTCGGACAGCCGGAAACTCAAGTTAATAATGAATAATTGAAGGCTATTGTGGAATCGGCTCCATCGCAAACCACGTCCGAGTTAGCTGCAGGCTGAGGTGTTAGTTATTAGACTGTTTTAATCCACTTGAAGCAAATTGGAAAGATTAAAAAGCTTGAAAGGTGGGTACCTCACGAATTGAGTGAAGCAAACCGGCAAACGCGCTTCGACTGCTGCGTTACATTACTTAACCGGCACAATAATGAAGGATTTTTAAATCGAATCATTACCTGTGATGAAAAGTGGATTCTCTACAATAATCAGAAGCGTTCTTCGCAATGGCTGGACCCTGGCATGCCAGTCAAAACCTGCCCCAAGCGAAAATTGACCCCAAAAAAGTTACTTGTAATCGTTTGGTGGACTAGTGCCTGTGTCGTTCATCATTACAGTTTTCTCAAAAAAAATTATATTCGCCTTTTGTTCCTCCCTTACCAAACAGCAATTTCATATGTAAGAACCTTATATTAATATTATAAATTAATATTATATGCATGAATAATAAAATAACATATAGAAGATTTTTAATTGGACATCGGCAAAAACGAAGTCTGTTTATATATTTGTTACGCTTAAAGAACGAATTCGCACATTAAGCGAACAAAAGTTCACAACGCGTTGTTGGCAATGATGAAAAGCCACGACGTGTTCTAAGAATTAATTGGTTTAACTAGCTGTTTCGTTTTATAATAGCGATTCGCTTCTGGTACTTCGCCAGTTGTTGCCGCGGCATGGTCGGTTTGCTCGCTCGGCTCCTACGTTGTTTTTCATACTCTAACCTAACCTAATCAAATATGGTTTAATTCGCTTTCATGGCTTTTCATCATTGCCACAACGTGTTGTGGTTGAATAACACGACAACCAAGACAGGGATTTCGCTATGTGCATATTTTAATGTGGCCACAATGCGTTGTGAATTTTAAACTATTTAATCGCTCAATGAGCGATTTCGACCTTTGAGTGTAACATCTTTTCTAAAATTAAATGTCACATTAAAATTATAAGACGGTTATTATTTTGTTGTTCGTGTACATGTGAAGGCATAGGGCATAGCAATGTTACAAGACAATTATGGAAGAATGCAAAATAAAAATACCTAAAATTAAATAATATTAAAAATTACATGTCAAGAAGCTTACAACAATACATATTAACATCAATTAAATATAAATCAGGCATTTCAAATATTACAATGTTTAGCAATAACAATTTTTTATTTATTAATAATAATAATATAATATTTATGTCAGTTTTTCATTAAAAAATCATCTATATTGTAATATGCTTTATTTAGTAAGAATAATTTTAATTGATTATTAAATGACATTTATGTTTCAAGATTTTAAATATGCTTTGGTATATGATTATAGATTTTTATTGACATAGCATGCGGGCCAGACGAGACTATTTCTAATTTATAGAAGTGTATTTTAAGTTTGTTTAAATATCTATTGCCTCTCTTAACACTTGTTATAGGTGTATAAAATTCTGGGTATACACAAGGTTCCTAATTGAGAAAATTTTTAAAGTTTACAAATCCAAATGTTTATTTATTGTTTATAAAAATATGAATATGCATTTGCTGATATTTTTCAGATTAAAACAGTGTAAGTATATCAAACATGATAGTGATTGAAAACAATGTGAGATTCGGATATCTGACATAATTTTTTTTTACAGTCTCTGTAGTAATGAACTAACAAATCGTTAAATATTGTCAGTGACTGATTACTATCGGTTTTTATAAAAATTAAAAAAGACATTCTTCATCATTATAACACATCCAACAAATACTTTATCAAACGTATTTTCTACAATATGAGTATATAATGGATGAGAAAAGAAGACAGATCGAAAAAAGGATGGATACACTTCATGAAAGATATATGGATAAGAAAGGAGTGAATGTTGAGATGACGGCTGATCGAAAAGTATGGACAGAATGCCATCCAAGCCCAAGAATGAAACAATAAAACAATCTTGAAATAGGTAATAAATAATAGAAAAAAAATAATGTCAATCATAAGCGGACCGAACAATTAAAAAGGAGATTTTCTGAGATAAGTATAGCCTTCTCGGCATTCTACTATTAGCACGTTTATATAATGTTATATTGCATTTTAAATAGTAAGAGACAATTTCGTAACAATAAACTTACGGTGTTGAGCTACAGGTTCAGCGGATGTGTGCGTGCTAGGGTTGCCAAGCTTACTTTATTTATTATTTTATTGTAATATTTATATATATATATATATAGTATTAGAGAAATATAATATAAGCTTAATATATAAAGTTTTGATTAGCGGTACAGCTTAGATAGATAATTTTAAATGTCATTACTTTGGTTAAGAGCTGCTAAACTTTCGCTTATTCGTGTTGTCAGCTGAAACACCTCCGAAACGCGTTTTTATTAGAATGTTCGGATCGGAATATTTTATAAGTTAATTTTTTTATATTTCGCTGAGATGTGGTAACCCTGGTCCGTGCAACAGTGGGTGCGTGCGTTGACCGCTAGGAATGCAGCGCACGCGCCGCCGACCCAGCTGTTCCCTGTTCCGCTGTATCGCTCGAAAGCACGGGTTAATAATAACTGGAAGTTTGATATTTAGATAAAATTATAATGTTAATTTAAATTTTAAACCATCATCATCTGACTGTTTATGTTCACTGCACATGCCTTCCCTATAGATGTAATCACATGGCCAAATGCTGTTTGTTTGGTGCTGGCTACTGCTAAGGCAGTTTTCGACCATCCGATTAGTAGCCTTTGCAAAGATAGAATGAAGCTGAACGCACCGTCCTTAAAATGTGCGACAAGTATTGATCTCAGCCCTGAGATTCTAAAAAATTCGAACCCGAATTCGAACTCACTCAGGTGTCGGAATTCACTTCAAAAGCGGCATCCTGTCAACTAGGAATTGATAATAACGTTTCGTGGCATAATTGAAGAGACTTTCGAAAGACAGGAATAGAATATCTGGGACATGTATGAATCAATCAATCTTGTTTTATATTTTTGTGCAAAAATGAAATCAATAGGATTTCTAAACTAAATAAAGTGAATTCGAATTCGGGTTCAGGTTTTACAGAATTGCTGCTGGTTTTAAATTCGCTACAGTAATGCTGGTGCAAATGTTATGATTGCCAGATCGCAAAAGAAAAGAAAATATAACCATCTTTTTGAACACTGTCTGTTCTTTTCCAACATTAAATATGTACACATTACTCGTATATTGTTACATGCATTCGATAAGTAGTTTTATGTATGATTTTATATGCTTCTGTTTGTCTATTGGATCGTTATCTAAACCGCTATTGCCTTTTACTCATAGACACCTATAATAACATATCAAACTCCTATTAATCATGTTGAATAATTCATAAAATTGAAATCACCTGCCCACAAGTGAAAGTAACATACCAATTTCGAGATACCTATCTGTCTATCATATAATCGATAGTAGTTTACTTTAGACATTGTAAGCTTCCTTATGTTTATTTACATCAGTGACTTCTTTTGTTAAATTACCTATTTTTTAAAGAGTAATCAAAAGGCAGCGTCGAATACACCGCTGAAAAACAGCGTTAAAGGTTCAATCGAATAAAATTTACTTCAAGCGGTTATAAAGTTTGCGACAGAGCTGTTTTCGAAGCTGAATTTTTTCAGAAACCAAAACAGGCCTCCATCAAATATCTACGTAATCTATTAGAACGCTATTTCTCGCGCTTATTAATATACATATAACAATAATTATTATTATTATATTTTATCAATTTTACATTCACAATGCTATACTGGGAAATATTCTTACTGAAAAATGCTTAAAAATCCACCAGCCGTCTGGTGGTCTGAGATACTCTGAGATAGGACTAGAATCTTTTCATATATCCACATACATAACTCAGTTGCAATAATACAGAAATGACATTTCCCACTACATGAATTGTAATCATCGTTGTAATCTGATTATTTTTAACTGGGCATAAATTTATAACTTAACGGTAATAACAATTCTATTTTACTGTCAGCCCTGTAAGGTGGACGCTAAACTCGTTTTATTGAAACTCATATCACGACCATCAATAATAATCTTTGCAGTGGCCTTAGAAAGTGTTAGCATTTTCTGTTATACTACCCAACATAAAAGCGAGCCCGAATAGACATTATTCTGAATATTACAACTGTGAGTTAAACAATTCTTGTTTATTAAACCGAAACCCGAGATGTGCAGTTGCCCTAAATTCCTGCTCCCGTTCTCCTTGTCCCTCCGGACGGAGGTTTTATCAGCCCCCTTTATGGGAAACATCAGAAGCCGACCCGCTTATAAATGGAATCAGGCTTTACTGTTCTTCTTAAGAGTAAAAGGGGGTGGGAAGCTTCGCTGGAATCTCGTAAATATTTCCCGATACTGCAGCTATTGCTATACGACAACAAAAAGTATGAATTGCATAATCTTGTTCAAAATAATCTTCGTTTACATAACGCAATGTCATTATGCAATGCCTAGAATAAAAATAACAATAATAATAATATATTCATAAATTACATTTGGTTAGTAATACATTGTATTTAAAGGTAATGTTAGCGTAAAATATAGCTTAATTTAATTTATTAAATATTTTCTTTAGTGTATTATTTTTTGTTTACAATTAGTTAGGTCTGGCATCCTCCTTAACCATCCGTAAGGAAGGCCTGAGCCCCTGCAGTGGGGACGTAAGAGGGCTGGTGTTGTTGTTGTGTTGGGTTAGGTCTGTGTTTAATCATTTTTAGTTTATATCTGAACTAGGTCGACCTGTGTGTCCGACAAGTAAAGCTAACATAGTTTAATTATATAATAACTACTTAATCTGCAAACATTCTGTCATAAATAATAAAAAATAAAAGAAATAAATTAATAATAACAGGAATATAAATTTTATTTTAACACAATTAAAAGTTTCTCCTTGTCCGGTGTCATACGACATCGTTTGCAGTTACTTTTATCTTTAACTTACAGTTTCTAAAATGTTATCTATAGTTATAGTATATGTATAGAATCTTGTTGCAATAACGCACTTCACTTTAGTTTTTTACTGCTAACTTTATCCTTTCATCTTTTATTAGTAATTTCTGTGTTATAAGAAATATCAGCGTGTTATTTTAGTACAATACTAATGAATAACTGCTGAACTGTTAAAACCTTAGTTTTCATAGAGCAAATTAGTAGGGTAAACGAAAGGACGGAAAGTAGAAACCCTAAGAATACCTCTCTGTGCTTTCTCGGTAGTTTTACCCACTCCGCCCCATGTAGTAATACAGGAGGATAAAATTAATTGGCATAATACCATGTAAACTTGCCTAATTATTGCAACATCTGCATCATACGTTTTACTAACATTAATTGTTAGTAAATGATTCTGAAGAAGTCATTTATTAACTAAGTTAAGCCCACATCGCGCCAACCTGTTAACGTCGTGTTCTGTTTCAGCCGAGAAAAAGAATCATTATCATTATAATATAACCCTTATCTAACTTAGAAAGAGGGGAATGTTCGATGGCTCTACTATTATAGGTATAACTGTACATATATATACCAAAGAGATATTCATTATCTACACCTAGTTTGTCTTTGATAAATAATCAATCAAAATAGAAATCATTTTCTTCTTTTCATAAATAAGAGTGTGTAATTTGAAACAGGAGTGTAACCCCTTGTTTATTATTTATAAAATTGTAAGTATTATTACAGTTTTTTTTAGTATACAGTGTATGTATGTAGTATACTAGGTAATCATAAAAAAACCAGCATGTATAATGTTCTGAATTTGTACGTTCTGTTTATATCGCTTTCATACGAATGAAACTCACGGTTTGATTATGCCACAAGTTCGTTACCTTCAAATGTTTATTTTCAGTTGTAATTACGGGAATTAATAATCATCGATATACATTTTATTTAATCTATTAAATTGATTTAAAAAATATGAGCAAATTCACACTAGCAAACTTCGCCAGGGTAGAGTAATTATCTTGCCTTATTATTACGAACCTCTATAAGTCGAACATCAAGGGAGACGCCAAAAAATTCGAGTTATAGAGTTTTCGAATTATAGAGGATTTCGACTTAGGCGGATTTTGATTCGACATAAAAAGGTAAAATAAATAAAAATTTTAGTTGCAGAGGTGATAAACATATTATAATTTTTGTATTACAAATCAACAGTGTTCAAAACATCCTTAAATAAAAAATATGTCATTAAAAGAAGTCAGTTTTTTTTTTTGTTTTAGATAGTTTGGTTGTTCTCTATCTATAGCATTGTCTATGGTATAAAGAGCAGAAAATTCTTTTTCTTCAGAGTTGCTGGTTTGCTCTATAAAATTCCGTAAAGTATTCAATGCTGTTCTTGCCTCTTTGATGGAAACCCATGGAGCGCATGTAGATTCGAGTTTTCTATGTCATCTAAATCATCATTTTTCTTCGAGCTAAATAGAGGTGATTAATTTCAAATAGTCGAGTTCACGTCAGTCATAAGCCTATTTATTGTATACTCCTTTGTTTTCTAAGAAACAATGGAGCACTTTCATCGTCGGTAAATACTTAAATTCATTTTATTTTTCTTCGAGCTATAGAGGTGATAAGTTTCAAATAGTCGAGTTGTAAAGGTTGTAAAATCAAATATTGCTATGTTTGAGATACAGAGGTCCAATTTAATTTTTCGAGTTATAGATAGAAAATATGTACCAAAATGGCTTACAGGGACTCATTGATTATTTCGACTAATAGAGGGTTGAAATTTCGAGTAATGGAGGTTTTGGTGTTTGAAGGGAAGGTAACAAAACATTTTTTCGAGATTCGGAGGTTTTCGACTTATCGAGGTTCGACTTAACGAGGTCCTACGTACTAGCTTTCCGCCTGCGATTTCGCCCGTGTGATCTTTTGGGAACTGTTTAGTTTAGAGGGATAAAAATGCTTTAATTTAACTTATATGACATGTCAATTATACGTACCTATATGTCATTTCATCAAAATCCGTTCACTAGTATTTGCGTGAAAAAGTAACAAACATCTTTTAGTGTTACATCTTCACCAACTTTCGCATTTATAAAAACAGCAGGATTTTGTTTCGTTTTCTCATTCACTTCATCTTTATTATTACCTCATACATATTTTACTAGACATATTTCTATTATATTAAAAGACAATTCTGTAGTGTTTTTTATTTGAAAATGAGGAAAATTATTAATTTTATTTATGCTAAGTCCGAAATCGGGTCCACAATAAAAAACCTGATAAACTAATAGGCCGATGCTTAAAACGTGTTTGTTTTAGTTCAGCGCTCGATACTTAACAAACCTTATTGAGTGTGGATCACACGAAGGTCGGTCAGTGGCAGCAAGGTTATACACACTACTTAGAAGTTGCTACTACGTTGTTGCGCTAATACATATTAAAAGCCTAACTAGGTATAATTACTTAAGTTCGGTTTTTTTTTCTCGAAAATATTGTTTTTCGGTAAATAATAGGAGTTACAGTAAGAACGTAATTCATTTTCATTAAATAGTACCTACACATAAGATTTTGCATTATTTTAGGCGCTGTGTTAATACTCGTATTTGATTTCCAAAAGGTTCCCATCGTCAAAAATGTTTGAAAATCGCTGCTTTAAAGAATACTATGAATTTGAAATTTGAAACCAAAAAAGATGTTGTTTTCGAATATAATATTAAAGAAATACTACTGCTACTACTACTCATGTCGGTGGAGTAATTTCCATTGATCCCTATCGTCGGCTATGATCTTGACTCATTGGTACGAAACGAGGCTTACTTTTTCTTTTACTCGTAAAAAGTAGCTACGTCTAGGTCTTCCTCTTGCTTTTTCCTTTCTATCATGTTCTTTAATAAGAAATCGTGTCGAAAAAGTATCCTGTCATCTTTCATTTTTCTATTCTCTATGAAAATTGGATGTTAGTATCACCCATTTTAAACATAGTTACCAAAATAAAAACAATCTCCATCCGGATGAAAACGGCGTTATCTTCCATTGCATTAATCAATAAAACCTTTAACAAAGCTTTAACTGCAAATTTCGAAATAAAATTTGCGCGCTAAGTTCATAATTGAGATAAAAAAATAGTTTACATATGAAAGACAAAGTATGTTTACATACAATTATAATAATCTAGATATCCATTCATAAACATGCAGCTTACGGTTTCATGAGCACGATGCGTGAGGCTTTATAGATAATGTGTATCATTATGTAAATTTTTGTTTTATCACGTCATACTAATATTCCAAGAGCAACTTACATTTTAAACCTTTTCTGAATAGTTTTGTTAAGTTAATATTGAGAAGAGGTCGTTCTAACGTAGACTATTTTGAACATCCCGCTGCTGCGCCCGGAAACATCGTGTTAACCAATCTACTAGGCCTAATGTCTTTTATTATAAATAAAACTATTCATAGTTCAAAATAGTTGCTTATTAATTCTTGCGACCTTGCATACAGTCTTTTGACAGGCCGGCAAATAATGATGGCTGCCCCAGGACTAGCTTCGACTACTGCTAGCTATTTGTGTTACTGAATTCCACCAAACGCATTGCAATCAATTTGGAACAAACTCATATTTAGCTATATTAGCGAATTAATCAAAAGACATACGCCTAAAATTACATTTTAGATTAAATGTTGTACCAGCGGAGTGTTAAATTGTCTATGTGATATTCGCTCGCATGCATACGTCTATGTGTGCTTGTACGCTTGCATACAGTTTGCTTAAAAAAGTATTTGATGAACAAAATGTATCCATCAGTGGAGATTTTATAACACATTGTATTCTACATGTAGGTATTTGAAACACATGTAGGCGTTGTACAATTTTGATTTTTTTTTTGCTGAGCCGCAGGGCTGGTTCACCGAGGATGTGATGTGATAAATAGCCACAATTTTTTACAACCGTCAAGACATCCGTTATTGCTGAAGGTCTTCCATTAAAAACTGTTTTATGTTTGAAGTGGTAATTCCGATAAAAAAAAATGTAATCAATATTTGTTTTTGTCGATATTATCTACTGTTTCTGTTACTTAATTTGAACATACTGTTTACTTATATTTTTAATTATGTCACACATGAGACCATTATCTTGCACTTTATAACACAGTCATGGCCTTAAAAGCATTTTGCAGTTACAATAACTTACGTAGTCTTTACAGGTTTTATGGTTGTCTTATAAATTGATAATGGCGTCGCAACTCATGCTTCCCCTACAGGAAACGGCTCCCGTAGGAAGCTTTATGAATACGTACAGTTACAGCTGGACAACTTTCTGACTATGTACTCGAATATTTAATAAGAGCAAAGTACTAGCGAAAAGAATTCGTATCAGACACAAATATATTAATTCGTACTGGATATCTTAGTTTTCTTTACAAAAGGAGACATTGCTGTGTTTTCAATCAATTTGATGTGAGTATATAGTCAAAGACAATTTTTTTTTATTCAAATTGATATCATTGATACATTTATTTTGAATAGTCCAACCTAATGCGAATCGAAATACCCACAAACAAAATTATTTTTTGGTGTATTTTTTATTTTATTGTAATTTCGTTACTATTATCAAGTTACCATTTTGAACTCTTGACTTGAAAATAAACAGTATATTTTTAACGCAAAGTAAATATATACTTAAAGTATTATAAAATACGACTATCAGTCGAATGATCCTGTATTATCTCCCCCATCAGTAAATTTTGCTTTATAACATTTCTATTTATAAAACGTATCTGAGCAGGTGATGTGAAATGTAATAAGTTAGGAGGACCGTGGCATGCGCCAAGGTCGCTCGCAGCGGCAGTTTCGCAATTGTAAAACAGTAGGTCTGCTTCTCACCGATGCGATCAGTCGTCGCCGCGTTCATTGACCCACTGAACCGACAGCCCGACGTGCACCGACAGATGCCGAACGATAGCGATGAATATATTAGCAAGACAATATTTTGGGGAGTTTTTTATTACCACAAATCTCGTTTCACTCTAGCTCTATGAATGCTATGTCGAACTAAGACTTAGGGGTATTTGACCTTAGATGTCCAAAATATCCGTCAAATTTAACGTCATCTCATAAAAGTCATAAACAAGAGAGGACCGAATTTGTAACCTAGTGGAATACCAAAAGTTAATATTTGTGACTTTTGACTCCAAAGTATGACAGTTATCTCTAAAAATTTAAAGTTTACTGAACCACTGAAAGCGAATTTTTGTAACAACAATTATAGGATACTATACTTCAGTTAACAACTTTAACTGTTTCATATACATAATTTTTGTAAATGCGTATTTATGGTATGTGCGTCAATTAGTATAAATTACTAGAATCTGCTTCTGTCATCACACTTAGTATTACTCCTTACTCACTTTTATCATAGCAGTTATCCAATAATAACTTTTGTACGAGTAATGTAATTATAATAACGATAACAATCAGATGTACATATTATGTTGAATCGGAATGTCTATTTACGTTTTGTCATCGCACTAGATCTCGTAGTGAATTAGGGCCTATTATTTTCTATCTATTGGATAAGCCTATTCGGAATTACATATTATCTGGTTTATAATAACTAATACTACTGTTTAGAAGAGATTAAATATCACTAAAAATTAATATATGTTTTTCACATAGTATTAAAGGCGAAGCCGGCATAGTGAAATTCAAGATAGCTAACTATAAAGTTAAAAAATAATAAATCACTATTCTTAATGAAAATGCTTAATAAATCCACTTTATCCCTGTTACCCTGAGATGGGATTCAGACCCATGACCTTTAGCAATCCTGGCTATTGCTCTAACCGCCGATCTACGCAGGACCTAACAGGATTGACGAATTTTTCAAGCACTTGTTAGTTTTTCGCTACAACAGAGCGTTTTTCATCAATGTTCAGGCAATCCACCCAAATAGTAGAAAGTAATAGTATTTTTAGAAATATTTTAAACTTTTGATAAAGATGAAAGTTTGTTCTTATTATAATAATAAATCACTATCAAAATTTAGTAGCAAGGTCAACAACTAATGATGCAATAATATTAATATTTACCACTTTGGAATAAATGAATTTAAAACACCAACTGCTTCGTTCAGAACAGAAATTAGTGTAGCGAATTTCTTTTCGCAGAAGTTAACATATTGTTGGTATAATTATAAATAATAATAGATTAAGTACACAAGATTTATTCATTTGATTCAGATAGCCGGTGAAGCTGTATAGTAGAGTGTTTGGCCTAGATTCATAACCTTGACGTTAATACCGATTCTAATAATAATGTCTGACTGGTTTCCCGAGCATGCCAAACAAGAATCGATGAATAAATAAATAATCTATCCTGAATATATGGTTTATAATGCAGAAATTCGGTAAAACAAAATATTTCAGGAAATAAACGTAATAGGAACACAATAATCTGCTTAAAAACAATAACATTCCAATCGTTGTCATTATTGACATTATTGTCTGCTGCTGTGTTGAAGAAAATATGAAAAGGTTATAATTTCATCATAATCTTCACGGCCAGTGTGTGCTTTGCTTTCCCTGTTGGTAAAACACGTAAAGAGAGATACATATATGAATATGACATTAATGGTTCAATGATAAAATCTGACAGAAAAGTATCTTCGTACACTTTTTTGGGCGATCTTTTTGATAGAAAATTGTTTAAAAAATAAATTACTCACTCGTAAGTGGCTGAATTTCATAATCTTACCTAAGTTTTCAACTTCAATACAATATTTTGTCATATCATCTTACTACTATCTTTTATCTTCGGTCTTCCAAAATGTCCAATCAAAAGGCAAATTTCGGCCGAATTCTTCGTAAATGACATTACGTACTTCTGTAATTTTGTTGTGTACCTCTTTTTAATCATCACTCTTAACCGCATTGGGTCTGCGTGGTTGATCCTCCTCATTCATGGTTCGTTCTCTTGGTTGATTCCTGGTAAGGTATGGGCGCCAGCAGTGGGGAAATCATGATGAAAATTATCGGTTTTTTCGATTAACCAAATTCAGTTGAATATAAATTTGGCTCATCAGGTTTTAAAAAAGTAGGTTTTAAAAATAAATAGTCTACAAACGTTTTTTTCTATCATTAGAAAAAGATTCTCATTCATTATCATTATTCATGATAATTCATCACTAATTCATGTTCACATATACGTTGGTAATAGTAACTATTTAATACCGACGACCTCCGTAACTGAGTGGTTCGCACGCCGGTTTCAAGGTGTCGCCATCTCTGAGGTCCCGGGTTCGATCCCCGGTCGGGTCAATGTAGAAAATGAACTTTTCTATATTGTGTCGGGTCTGGGTGTTGTGTTACTTTCGTTGTTCTCAGATACTCCATAATACGGGGGCTTTGACTACTCATCTTGGAATCTGAACAATGTATGATATTGTGTAACATTTAATACATCCATCATTTAGTGCTCACGTTATTACTGTTTTTATACAATTGCTGAGGAACAGTAAGTTTTTCATATTGGTATCGAAGCGAAAACATAAATATGTCAGCCTTAGTATTTCGCACTTCTATAGTGCGAAATACTGTCACAAAAATCAACTGATAATAACGTAACATTCATAAAATGGCTTTAAGTGTCACTAACCTTTATTTAATGGAATATTTACTCCCAAAGATACAGATTGGTTGAGTAAAAACCAATTATGTTTTTCTACAAACAAAACTACACATCAGTATTGCCATTACAAAAAAACTCAATAAACTGGGAATTTCACGTGTTTTAAGATAGCGAGTATTTTACATATATTTTGATGGTGTTTTTATTTTCTTTCACATCCAAAGTTTTTATTTCGGAGAGGCAACATACAAAACTGATATTTTAATTATAGTAAGAGGGCAAAAACAGGTATATTAAGGTTGTTGACCGGGTGAAACAAAGACTGCAATCGGGCATCAGTACAGGTAAGGCTGCCAGTTTTATCTTGAGCTATTAGACATTTTGAATTTTATAAAATCCAAAAAAAATTAACTGCTAATTTTAAATTACGAGTTTATTATTACCGATTTGTATTTTTTGCTATTGCAGTATCAACTTTTTCATTATCTTTTAGTGTTTTACTATAGGTCTCTTAAATTTAAATTAAAGGATATATGTAGCTAGCTCCTTATTCGAGCAAAAATATTTTAAAATTAAATAGGTACATAACTACTATTCAATATAGATTTAATTGTTTACCCTCAGCGTGACATCCACCACTGGCTTGTAAAGACAATGGATTTTTAATATACTATAGATTTAATGTAATGTTAAAAACATTACAATAGGGAGCGAATCTGTATTTTGCAATTTAAAAAAAGTGAAAAATAATACTTATCTCAAAAGCGTAAATAATACTTATATCTTCAAGATAATGCTATTAAAACCGGGTGGAGATTTACTGTAGGTTATTAATTAAATGATAGGCACCTAACTTTAATAATATTTTTTTGAATAATTCGCTTTAAAGATAAGTATTATTTTTCACTTTTTTAAGTTTGAAGTCGGTTCTATTTTGTTTTTTAAGATTTATTTCATGCTTTTTAGTGATATTGATATTTTTCATATAATAATAAGTAACAATTAAAAACCGGGTCAAAACGGTGTCAAAGTGCGAACCTCCATTTTTAATCGGTTAATATTCCTAAAATCTTCTCCTAAATCTGACAAATACAATGAACCGCATCAAAATCGGTTCTGCCAAACGTGAGATAATCGCGCACAAACATATATATATACAAACAGGTTGAACTGAGAACTTCCTTCCTTTCCTTTTTTTACAAGACAAGCTTTTATAGACGACTAGCTTTTTTCCCGCGACTTCGCCCGAATAAATTATAGTCTATGCCGCAGATGAAAGAATTTTAAATATGGGTCCAGTTGTTACGGTGCCTTTTCAGGGCAAATAAATCTAATAATAACATGATGAAAATCGATGCATGATCTTCTCATATGAAGAGCAAAGATAACATGCCTGTTTATTAGATAATAATCCGTCAGAGTTCGAATAACATAAGTCAGTCGTAAATTCTTCGCCATATCGAGCTCTACGATACACAGAAGTTATCATCTTGAAATTTCATATTGTTATTGCCCTTCAATTCACTATAAAAGAGGAAAGTTAATTCAAGGAAGGCATCAAGCAACGAGATTATATTACAATTTTTATTATTTTTGTCTTTATTTTGTTATATTTCATCAATCCACCATCAGGTTACTCCTACCACTACCTTACTCAATCCGGGTGACTGCTCTAACCACTGGCTACCCAGGTCCCAACAGGACTGACGAATTTTCTTGTTTGGCTGTTATTGAATTTAATTTGAAAATTTAGAGGTGTGTAAAACAAAAAATTGGCAAATTGACATTGATTATACCTTGTTTCTAATGATGGACTTTGTCGCCACGTATATTTAAGTAGTTGGCATTGCTGTGTTCTTTTATTGGGACAGAAAACCAGATCTTTTATAAGAATTAGCCGGGGCAAAAATAAGTTTAAATTCAAAACTCAATTTCACTGCGAGCGGCTGCGCCCGCGTGGTCCACAAGAAACTGTTTAGCTTTTACCGGAGTAAAAAATATCCTTTATGTTAATGCAAGCTAAGAATTGTCCGTATACCTACCAAATTATCCATTTAGTCGTTTTTGCGTGAAAGAGTGTAACGGTGCGTCGTACCACCGGCCGTTTTATTTCGTCCTAGGTATCCGTATGCAAACTTTTTGTCTTTGATCTTGAACATAATTTCTTTTTATTATTCACCTTTCGTAATTTGAAATTTTGAGAAATCCAATTTGCATTTTATGAATGCCAGTTCGTAAAAAATTATGTAAGAAATTAGAGTGTAGGAAACAAACCCTTATATCATTAATAAAAATATTAAATATCAAAGGCCCTATCAAGGAGCCCTGGGGAACCCCAGGAGGTATACTATGCCATGCAGAAACAAAACCGTTAATTGCCACAGCCTGAGAACGGTTATGTATATAAGATGAAAACCATCTAAATAAGTTTCCGTGTATTTCTGCAGCAAGAAGCTTCTGTAAAATTGATTGATTAGTATTTTTTTTATATTTGACAATAACTCCAAAAAAGTTTGGGGTTATTGTTATTTAATCTAGGTAACAGCCCTTTTTAATATTTTTAGCTCTCTTAAAAAAAGTCTGATAATCATCAATGCTGCCATTATATGCGATATCTACTTAGATATTTGCGTTTTTCTTTTTAACAGAGCGGGTGATTAGTTCGCTGAGTATTTTTATGTGAGTATTTGTATGTTTTAGTGATTCTTTTAATGAATTATGTTTTAAATAATCCTCCTAATCCATCCTATTCAATAAGTCAATATTTTTTTCTTAAAAAAAATATAACTTTCTAGGTTTAACTTTAAGGGATTCGGTAAATAAACAATTCATATTCACGACGAGCAACTTATGATGCGTATCCGCATGCACCAAAAGATCCGGACACGCTGATACAGATAATTCACCATTAGCAAGAACTAGATCTAAAATTCTATTATTAACATTTTTACACGGGTTAAACTGCACTAAATTACATTCAGAAAGCATATCTATAAAATAAAATGAACTTGCGATGGCCCGGAAACGTTTGATGGTCATAAAGAATCCAGTCGATATTGTCCATATTAAATTAATTCCCCATTATTATCATTTGAACATAACTGAATAATAATAATAATAATTCGAGACAGGTTGTCTGTGAAGTAAGCGAGTCGCAGATTATATGAATCATCATGCTTTTCTAAACATAGGTATAAATATATTTTTATGTTTCCAATTTTATTTTGTTACTTATTGAATTATACTGATTATAATTTAATGAAAATATTGCTGAACTCGGCAAAATTTTAATGAAGCTTCATCAGCCGATGGTATAATCGCCCCAGTTTCAGCGAAGCCCATGTCATGAGCACTGAGACCTTGTCACAGTATCTCGCGGTCACGAGTTATTTGTTTACGTTGCTGGCTACATTTCTCTATGTATAATATGTTGAATGTATATGTTTTGTTTACTTGGAACGTTATATTGTTCGCAATCGTAACCTTTCGCATGGAAAATGTCACTAAGAACAAGAAAACGATTGCTAAAATAGTACCTATTAGGTAGTTATTCAAACAATAAATCTTTCAAGAAGACTGACTATAAATGGAAACCATCGTGGCTATGATACTCGTAACTAACAAAAGTTTGGTAGGAAACTGAGAGAACTACCGTTACAAAATATCAATATTTTTTTCTTTAAATAACTATTTAATTATATTTAAATAGTTCTCATAGCCGCGATAGTTTCCCTTTTATAGTCAGTCTTCTTGAAAGAACTGTTCTAATTCAAATATATATATATACATATATATCAATAATTGTATATATTAATTAATTAGAACAGTGTTTCATAAATATGTTGGAATCCCATGAAATTATAGTCAAAATATGACAACGATCGGTGTTAAAGTATGTGATAATTATCTATAAAATGAATTTACAACAGTACATACCCACATATGAAACTATTTATTTTAGTTTTCAAAAGGGTTTCCTTGCCAAAAAAGCGTGAGAACCGCTGAAGTGAAGGTAATTTGTCATATTACCTCATTACCACCTACCTACTTGGTCGTAGATTTGATAACGGCTTGGTAAAAGACTGCAATGGAAATTATTCATGTAGTTCATAAAGTAATACATATTGTGAATAGAGTAAATAACTATCAATAGTAGTTTACTATAATTGCACTATATATACTATGTGTTTATTTCCTATTACACACCTACCTACTCATTTTCTATCTACTCATATAGATTTGTTATTGTTGCCGTTTCTTTTTCACAATCTTTTCTCTCTGTCACTGTTATTGTAATGTTACGATCGGTGCATAGTAAGGGTGTGGCCAGTGTTAATACAAGTATTGCCCTCTAGCGTCGAAAGACAAACTAACAACTCACAAAAGCATTGACGACCCAGTTATTCACTGCGTAGCATATACATTATGCTACTGATAATTCAACTTCCCACCGCTAGATGGCGCTGAGAAGTCTTAAATTTGGTGTCTTACTTTTAAAATTCTTAGATTGTGTATAAAATATTTAATATTATTATGAAAGCGTATTAAATCACGTCTTTCTTGTTGCAGGTGCTAGTGGAATACGATGGTGTAGATTGGCAACGACGTGAATGGGTGGCAGTTTATTCACGGAGGACGTTTCGAGTGTTTTTAGTGGAAAGAACTTTAGTATGGGCTCCTAGGCACGTCGATGGAAAAGATGCAAAATGGCCGGCGTTGGTAAGAACTTTTCCATAACTCCATCTTTTGTCTTCTACTTTGTAACTACTACAGCGCGTGGACTCTATATGCGGTTATTATAAGTTCCGCTTCCGATCGATAGATGGCACTACTAGTAACTGAAATGTCGAAGTGGAATCCAAATAATTATCTTGAAACATAAAGACTGAACTTATCATTAATGTCTAAATCTAGAATATTGACTGACACTTGTATTGATTTAGAAATTATGTAAGCAAAATTAAGAGCTACAGTTTATTACCAGCACATCAAGTTTTACAAAATATGAAATTTATTTATTCGATTTCAGATAGCCTTTTAGATTGCTCTTTTAGTTCAAAAATGATAACAGAAAGGCTTTTTTAAACTCATATTTGCTGCTGTTTGTACTTGTTAGGTATTTTTATTTAGCAGGAAGCTCGATACCACAGTGGTAGGTGCGTTTATTCTACAATGTGGAAGTTAAGCAAGTTTCGCAAGGGCCTGTCATAGGATGGGTGACCGAATTTTTATCGAGATCTTCGTAGGTCCTGGTGGCATCTGCAGTCTTTACCACCAATACGCACTTGACCTGCGTGGTGGGTCAAGACCCTTCCTTTTCGATTTAATTTGATTGAATCATCAAGAAAGGCCTGTGCCCCAGTGGGGACATTAATAGCCTGATGATGAAGTACTTAAGGTAATCCTCCCTCACTTGTTTGAAAATACTGTTATACACTATTGGCCGACTATCAAAGCCGAGCTAAACAACTTATTAATGCCTAGTTTTCATACCTTGTTTTAATAATTCTGCCATCATATCAACATAGGTATTAAGACCTGATCAAGACATGCAAATTCCCAGGGTTGTAACAAAATATTCTGTACTGTGGTTGTGACCTCCGCTCTAGACGTCTGGAGACTATGTTTGTATGAGTATCACGTACAGTTTCTCAACTGTGTATGGTGAATGGCAATTGGTATATTGCTGGCCTATTGGTGTTCATTTTTTGTGATTTCCTGCGTCCACTTTAAGGAAATGTGATAAGACTTGAAAAAAATAACCTTGATTTTATTTTGGCAATGATAATTTGATTATATTTTTCTTTAAATACACTTAAATTGTCTATGATTTTCTTTAAATGACATTAAAATGAATTGGGTGGTACGTTTTATGATTACAATTTTTTTTTTAATAATTCTTTATAGTTACCTCTAGGGGCGCTATGTGCGATCGATGCAAGAAATTCGAATATTTTGACCTATAATCGAAAATGAAAGTAGGTCAGAAAACTAAACTTTTGGATACTAAAAGTTTTTGCTCTCAAATTCTAACTTTTATAAAAGCCCGAAAAAGAGTTATATTCAAGTTGTTCAAGTAAAAGCTCCTAATAATATATATATATTTTTTTTATGATAAAAAATATTAGGAATGTTAGTCGCTTTGTAGCTAGTTTTCGACAAATTGTCAAGTTTTTTTTACTCTTATATTTTGTAAAATACATCATTATTTTCCTAAATCACCTTCGATTTTATTTTCTATTATAGTATTTGTCTGCTGTCTTCAAATGAAATCTCGATAAATTGTGGAAATAACGATTTAGTTAAGCAATAGCTCTTTGTTACAGACGTTCACACCATTAGCGGCGGACGTGACGTTACAGGCCGACGCTCAACCAGTAGAGTTTCTGCATGATCATCAGCTCCAGTTCCTCGATTACGCTACCTTACAGCCATATCAGGTAATTTAAAACAAACAGTATCCAAATAAGAAAACACAATTATGTATAAACAACGAAGGAAATGGCAAAAAGGTCCCATTCACCCGTTAAAAGTTGCTGGTTTAATAAACTATTTTTTAACGTGTTCTTGGCGATGATTAAACTCGTAGTGTTGTCATTTTAGCATGAAATACGGTACAAAGTTTTTTATTCTTTACGCGCCGATAATGCTGTCACATTTAACTTAATTTGCAATAATGAAAAATACATATTCTGAAGTATGAACACTTAAAATTTCTGTTGTTTAACATGGACCGATATTGTTAGTGCAATGCAATGGTAATGTTATAAGTCCATGTGGATAATACATTAATTGATATTTAATAAGCCATAAGACATGACATTATAATTTTAAAAGTTTGTAAATAAACACGTATATTTCCATTGATAATATATAATAATATTGATAGCACTCAAGGCAATAAATCAATATTGAACTAATACAAATAATATTTGCTTAAATTGTTGACCTATAAAATATATATTTAGAATTTAGTACATCAAAGACATAAATTCACTATAACAATTTTATCGTGTACAAAAAATAAAAATTTCAAATGAACTGATAATATAAAATAGAATTAGAAATTTCTTCACTTTTCTAAATGTATCATTTGAATTAAAAATATTAAAACTAAACTTAGCTTAAGATATAAATTAATCAAGTAAGTATATATTTTTTACTCAAATTCTTTCATTTTAGCGCATAAAAACTATGGTGAAGCTAAAATAGGATTACGTTCTCTTGGAGAAAAGCATTTTTTTCGTTCTTATGTCACAGAAAAGTTTTTATTTAATGCAAAGTGTGTTACCTCGTAATAACAGGTAATTTTAGCCCATTGTATTATAATCTCCTATTTCACTCTTTATCTCGCACAATATACCATCACCTATTTATTTCTATATAAGTCTTGCTGCCTGACCTTGCGATGTCGTCATGTTTCTCACTACTTTAATACCCACTCTTAATCGTAACACGTTCAATTAGAAACATTATTATAAAAATCAACTGTAGAATTATTCTGTTATAAAAACACGTCATATACTTTTTTAAATAGGTCATATAAATAAAAATTTGTTTTGTTTTACTTACAAACTATATGAACTAAATCTTAAATCTCTGAATATTATAATATATTATGCAATGTACCACACTCTAAAGTGGCAGAAGTTACTAAATGTGGTTACTGGTGAATTTACTCTTATATATTACGAGTTACTATAGAAGTATTTCAAATAACTTAACATCGTACTAAGTGATAGATTTATTAATAGTGCCCATTACTTTAGTTTTCTTGGCCAGCGTTGATGAATTACTTGCGTAGGTTTCATTTATTAAACCCGCTATTTGTAGTTTATATATTTATCTTTAATCTCGGCTTATGCCAGCGTAAGCCTCGAGCTATACTGGGTGTTTTATGCGAATTTAGATTTACTACTTTAATGTTATATCTTCTATACCGTATAACAGATAAATAACTCGAAAAGATTTATCCTTGTTTCGTATTTTATACAATACTTAATTTACTAATTAACTTTTTACGTATGTATAATGAATAGAAAATACAATTATTATTAATTTTATTTGCGCTGTAGACATAGAATTGTGACTTAAATTCATAAATGCTAAATAAAGACTTTACAACATATACAATATTTCAGTAGTGTGCGCTGGAGCCTCCCTCATTTTATTTATACTAAAGTATTTAGACTACCACAAGTTAAGTATATAATCATACATATTTTTGCATGTACTATTCGGTATTGATAGAGTTGGTCAAGTATTAATCATATAATATATCATGTATACATGATTTTAGACTATAGATATTAGTGATTCTAGATAATAATACCCACTTAAAATAAAATCTCGTCTCGTAATAAAACCACTTTGATTTTACATCATAAAATCAATTTGCCAATCGCTATAAATAACTCACTACGAAGGAGTAATTAAATCTACGTAAAATAGAGAGATTCAAACAAGAAATAATATAAAAATGAATATTCAGTTCCCAATGTACCAGTATGAATTTATAGAAAAATGTGAACGACGTCACTTTTGTACATTTTGTTATCATATCAACCATTGATATTGGGATATGTAGGTAGCACCCCCCTCCCTAGCCGAGGGGCCCGGTACAAGCCCAATCCGGCTCTAAGCATTTCGAACAAAGAGACTACGCGTCAAATATAATCTTCGTGCATCATTTCACATTCCTGCTTATAATTCGATGCCCCCTCAACGGGTCAGAACACTATTAGACATGCAAACTGAAAGGGTGGACAGTAAAAAGTATAACGCATATGCGACCCAATTCAATGAGAGACGATAGGAGTGTTTATCCAAACTTGCCCGCCCGGGCGAGAGGGGGAGATCAAGGACGGCGTCTGCCAAACACGGGGTGGGTTTGAGGGTTTCCCCGGGAGACGGGGTGGCGGGAGGATTCAGGGTGAGCGGGGGGACGCGCTGCTGCGGGCGCGGGACGAGGCATGTTTTGATGCTCGTAGCTCGCTTTATTGATTTTCTGCGCCCGTTCTGCCCTCGCCTCCCCCTTTATTATATACATATTCCAGGTGGTGGCGGCTGGTAGTGTCGTGCTATTTTCGGTTAGCCAGGCCACCTCGTGGAAACATGATTGATTGGTATTCGGTCGTCCTCTGAAGTTACTGAAATTTTTGCATTTTCCTTAGTACGCTTCTTCGGTCGCTTATTGGCTCTTGATAGTTTTTAGATTGAAAATTTGTTTTTAAATTTATCTTTATTACACACTGGAAGCTATTTTCTAAGTGGATGTTATTGATTATGTAAATGACAGATTTATGATGAAGGTAGATTATAATTCTAAGAGCAATATTATTTTTTTATTAAACTAATTTGAGTCAAAAGATTTTTAATCAAAAACTCAATTAACGTAACTCTGATATAATGGAGAAGAGAAGTTTCCTTACCGCGCACGCAGTCTAAGGCTGTTTCCCCGCTAAATTTAAACGAGTAAAGTTTGTTTCAGTTATCTAGTTTTACCCCACTGTCCGGTTCCTCTATTCGGTGGGGTGGGATAAAGGTGGAATACGTATAGGCATGTGGCGGTTACGAGGCAAAGTTACTTTGAATTCCAACGCAGTAGAGTACCTAATACAGATTTGAATACCATGCTAGTAGACAATCAATCCAAAAGCAATTAGAATTCGAGACATATAATTGACCGACTTTAAAATGTAGATCTCAAATTTGGATGACTGATTTTTTTTCTTAGTATTGTGAAGATTTATTTAATGTCAATTTAGAAATACAGGTCGTTTATTTGATAAGATTTAATTTCACATTCATAGTTAGATATTCATATTAGAATTTTCTCGCAACAATATGTCCTTTGTTGTCGACATACTACTCAGCTACTTGAGAAGCAATTATATTATGTATTATAAGGTAAATCTGTACGTTCAAGAAATGTATTTTTTTGTTGAAATAATTAAACATATGCGTATATTTTTTTCGTTTACCTATAGTGAATTATATGTCAATCCAAATTTTATTCTAATTATCTCGTTAAGTGTAACGCGCGCTGCTTAAAATGATTATCTTATTATGCAATTAGATGCATAATACCTTCAGTGGATACATAAAAAAATATATAATATTAGCCCCTTAGTTTGAAGAAACTGGCATCGAAACACAAATCTTTGTCTAGACATACATCTCATTTCACAAGACAGCATTACTATTTCAAGTCACAATACCGTACAGTAAGATGTTTCCGTGTATTTATTGCGTTTCTGTGGCGGTCACAGAATGCCAATTTATTTGTACACAGGGAATAACGTATTCCACATTTTTATTCTGGAGTAACTTTAGATACAGATCGAGCGTTTCCGATGTAAGCTCAATTTAAATAATGTTGACATTGGTATGACATGCGGTCGCATCAGAACCAAATTTGCTTATACATGTCTGGAAATCAGTTTAAATAATCTAATAAGTAATACATAAAAATATATCACTCGTATAATATTGTAATGTACTGTGAAGACGAACGTCTAACAATAGTGTATGAAAGAATTTTAGAACAACTACAAATCAAAACATAGAATGAATGTTAGTGACGTTAACTGGTATGTCACTTGGTCAGGAAATTGTCCTGTCGCCCCGAGAATAATAGTTTACCCTTTTCGGTCTGTAAAATGTTTCGGGGACATTCGGTCAACAGTTTTTGTCAGAGATTTAATTTTGTACATTTTCACGTAACGGATGCGCCCCCTTGATACGTCACTGGTCATCGGTCACCACATTTGCTGATCGTTTTGGATCAGCAGGGCTATTCTGTAAACTGAACCCGAATTTGAATTCACTCATATGTCAAAATTCACGTCATTCAGTTAAGGAATTCTATTGATTCCATTTTTTATAGAAATACAAAATAAAATTGCTTGATTACATGTGTCTCAGATTTTTATTGTATTTTTATATTGCTATGTCATTTCGAAACTCACTTCACTTATGCCATGAACGTTATTACCAATTCAAGATTGAGCGGATGCCGCTTTTGTGAATTCGGAAATTCGAATTCGGGTTTGGATTTTTATAGAATCGCAGGGCTATTATATGAGGAAAATCTTTTATAGACAATATTCAAATATTCTGTTATGTAATAATTACCTTTTTTTTATTTGCATAGCTTTTCAAATTGCTATAGGTACACAATGTAACTATTAATGTTAAAAAAAATCATAATCGCGTAATTGTTTTGAAAGTTCAATTATGTTTTCAGCCTTCATTTTACTTGATATAAAACGGAAATGAGTCACCATATCTATTAAGAACACGCGTTAGGTGGTTCTATTATTGGCACAGTCTATATTTGTATAATTATAGTAGGGAGTTTGCTGATGAATGTGAGCTTGGAAACAAAAAAACAATAGCAATCGTATAATCAAAACTTTATATGCATTACATATCTTAACGTGTTGTTAGGTTACAGTGGGTAATTTTTTAATTTTAATTAGCGATTTATGGAACTGTGTAACTTTTAGAGTCACAAAGGCTTTTGGAACGAATGAGATGAATGAAAAATTACTTAAACCCTTCCGAAGATTGTATGTACTTAGCATTCAGCTCTTTCGTTTGTCATTTCTCAAAAGCTTAGACAATTCCAATTAACGTCAATTTACCGATATCCTTCATTCACTATCTTTCAAGATTCGTCCATATGGCAATCGCTCTCACGTGTCAAATATTTGTAATATGAAATTAGCGTATACTTTTCAAATTTCAAATTGTAAGGGATTGGAACAAATTTAGACTATAAGGCCCATATTAGGACCCAGGTCATGTTTTTGTATTACTTCTCAGTATTGTTTACATATCCCAAATTACCATTTGGAAAGATTAATTGTTTTCTTGTTCCACATTATCAATGTTTAATTTCTCATTTGCTTTATTGTATTCACGAAATGCAATGATAATCCGGGAAACTTAAAATATGGATTGATTTACGTCGCTTATAATGATGAATAATGCCATAATTTAATTTAAAATTACAGTTTTTGATTTCTTATATTTTCACGTGCACTATCCCTAAATGACACAAGTTTGAAACGGTTTCATCGCGTTTTTACTTTTATTGACGTTTCGGATCCTTTACAGGTTCCATGTTCACATACAACTAAGGTGTTGATTGTCGTTTTAATTGTATTTATTGTTATCCGAATTTAATTAAGATGGAGGTTGAGATATACCGCCGTTCTCAGATAAAACTCCTAAATTTGGAACTGGTGGTAGATTACGTTAGCCAGGGGTAAATATGTCAAATGTATTTTTATAGTAATTTAATTTAATATAAACGCTGCCATAAAATATGAAATTTTGTATTGTGCATGTGTCCAATGGTATTGTCTGAAGGTGGTTATACTCTTCTAGCCGCGCTCTTACAAGTAGAACGCGGTGGAGGTTTGGTTTGGTGGCATGTGTATTTTTATCAAATAGATAAAATTGCAACTTTAATTACCTTTTTCGATTTAGGCCCCAGTGCACATACTGAATTCAAAAGCCATAAAAAATATTAGACCAGATAACATCAATGCATTGCTCAGAGGCCTAGTATTATGGAGCATCTGAGATAACGAAGGTACCACACGAATCAGTTCTGAAACATATTACAAAAGTTCATTTTCTACGGAACCCAGGACCTCAGAGATGGCGACACCTTGAAACTGGCGTGCGAACCACTCTGCTAAATCAAAATGACGTATGCTAAATGACGTACCTTGATTTTTTCACCTCGTATATGAAGTGGCTGTATATAGACTAAATTCATCACCTTCATCATCAACCATTTTACGTTCCCACTGCAGAGGCTCAGGCCTTCCTTATGTATGGTTGAGGAGGATGGGCCACGACCCTGCACACTGACCCAATTGAGGGTATTAACGGCATATTTAGCCGGGATTAACGGCTTAACGTGTCTTCCTGAGCACGGAGGGGATCGAGGTAATAAATTTTAGGTCACCCATCACCAACCGGCCATTCTGGAAGTTGCTTAACAATCGTATCGCAGACCGAGCGTGCTAACCACTGCGCCATCGACCTTCGTTTAGTATATATAGTATCTAATTTAAAACTGGAATTATATTCAAAATAGTTGGAGAATAAACGCGTGTTTACAGTAAAGTAAATGACGTATCCCTGACTTCTCCACCTCGTATCTGAAGTGGCTGTAGGTAGAGGAGGTTACATGCATTCAATGCTGACGCCCCATTCGTTTGATGGCTCTAGACTACACCGAGCGAGCGCCGTGATTGTGAAGCAACCCTTTGTTTACGATCGCTTCGGATACTCCCAGTTCCCAGATAGCAATAAAACTGCAATTGTGAGGAGGTAGCTGAGCTTTTTTTTATTTTCTTTCATCTTATTGTTAATGCTTCCCCATTTTGAGGACTTTTTTTGAGGTTTTAAAACGTAGAGATTTTTAAATTAACGAGCTTTGTTTATATTAAATGGAGATCTTAATGATGACTAGTAAGACGTAGATTAATATCAAATATTATGTCTATTGAAGCTACAAATTTATAGTTCAAATTAATTAATTTTTATTAAAATGGTTGTACCTTAAATAATAAATAGCTGTACCTTAAACAATATTAATTAAAATAGTTGTACCTTAAATAATTAGACTGACTCCTATTTTTTTTAATATTCTTGCCACGTTATTTCAATACAGTAGTTTTCAGTCTTGACTGATTGCAATATAAAATGACTAATTGAAAATAGTTTCTTACCGATTGGTTAGTTTAAGTAAACTGCTTGGAATTATCAGCTCTGGATATATAAGCAACATGAAGATAATCTATGTATAAGAAGGAAATACATACTTTACTTTAAATGGCAAATTGTTTCATACCGTGAATTTACTATTATCACAATGATATAGAATATAATGTCTTTTCTAAATAATATTAAGGACCCTACATCGGCAGGTACCCACTTTATTACTTCCTACTTTGTGGCATGAGTCGCGGAAATATATATTTTATCTTTATTTGGTTTTTGGGCTTACAAATAAAAATCATTTGCTAGTGAATCGATATATCATGTAATGTTCCGTCCTGTGCCTTGCTGTTACTTCTTATTTTTAATATAAAGGAATAGAACAGCGTACCACATGGGTTTACGAACACTCGTTTCAGTATGGGGATGGTACTCAAGCTGATTCTAGTAGAGAGAGTATTCTACAAGGAATTTTACGGGTAGGTTGATCACATTTTGAACTTTTACTTCGAGGCAGCAACTTTACCGAGTAATCTAAAGCTGTATTTATTTCTATCCAATCCCACGCCAATCCTAATTTGGTCTGATCACAGTTAATTTGTCAGCCTGATAGATCATCTAGGGCTTCATTTTGACAGTTCAATCTGGATTTAATTAAGTGGTAGAGCCGCACTAAATGTCCCAGTGATCGGAAAGCCACTGGGACATTCCCATTAAGTCCATGTGCATAAGATGTATTTTTCCTGCTGAAGGTTATAAGGTACATATCTTCAGTACATTTAACCATGTACGCAGATGCCGCAGCGGTACGTCGCCCCATATTTAGACTAAATTATTTAATAATCGCATTGTTGATTCAGGTCGACATCAAAATCTATTTTCTAGTGTATCATTTGTATTTTAAGTCTTTCTACTTTAAATTTTTTAGTTAGGTATATTTCTCATGATCATGAGTCCCTAGTACTTTAATAGTTAATGTTTAAGTTAAGAGTACGTACTCTTAGAAATAAACCGTGAATCATATTGTCTCAACTTGATTGTTACTGATACACGTTGTACTTATATATTGCGGCAAATAATGCCACAAACTTCATATTTAACATTTCTTCTTTTCAAACTGCATTGTGAAAGTTCTTTCTTTCCAACCTTTCCGACAAACTAATTTATAGGGAGCCATCTAAGTGTTCATTACTAGTAACTACTTGGCTTTACGATCAGGTAGTATTGCGAAAGTCGTAATTTTCTTTACGACACACGCAGCTCAACCGTAAATAGTTTAATAATTGAGAGTTAACTATGTGGCATCAATAAATTATCCTCTAAGAATATCAATACTTAATGATTGCTTTTAAACAAAATATACGTTCCATTGATGTTTTTGCTTGGCAAAAATAAAAAGTGAAATCGGTGTTATTTTGCTAAGTCTGTTTCGGTTTTGCAGTTATCACCAATAAGACCTATATCGTTTCTTAAAGAACCATACCAAATAACGTTATTGGATATAGGCATATTCATCAATAGCCCTACAAAGGCGCTATAATCCGAGAATAAGCCGGCCTCTCAAGTGCGGGACACGGAGAATTAATCACGGATAATCTCACAGAGCGGTACACACAAAACATCTCGCCTTGCGCAACCAAAGTGGTCGGTCCACGACGAACGGTTGCTGTTGAGCTTATGATTAATTCACTTCATAAACTTAATATAGACGTAGCTCTGTTTGGCAAAACGTTTACAAACAACGCTATCGGAAATTAAAAAATCTGAGCACGGAGAAAAAAGCTGTTGAATATTATATGATGGATGGAAAAATTCTAGTTGGTACGATATCTAAAAAAAGAAATCGCAAATATGTATGAAATTGAAGATCGAATTACAAACAAGATTACCTAATGCGATTAGAATTTTTATAAATGAATAAATACTAAGCTATTTAAATGTAAGTAAATGTACAGACGACAAATAAATAAAAACTAAGATATCAATATGTACACACAGTTTTACGTTTAACAATTGAAATGGTAAAAACAGTGTAACTTGTTAGATTTCAAGTTCTGTACAAACTTAACTTGACTTAACCACGGACTAACTTACGTAACCGTTGCATGCTGAGTCATCAGGACAGCGGAGCGTGACCACAACAAACCGAGATTACAATACAACGCCACTCGTAACTCGTGGCCGTGAATCATAAAATGGCATGGGAGAATGCTTTGTCTTCGTTATCTGCCGTTGATCTTCTTCTAACAATCATTTCGTTATAGACTATTGAATACAGTGATAATTATTCAAATTATATTGAAGTATCTGGAAATAACGGTATTTTAAACATCAGTTAAACATTTAAATGTAAAAGGAACTTCTTCCAATATGCTAACTTAAATAAATGCTCTAGTCGAGAGTTCATTGAAATTATTTTTAGACATTTAAAGTAATTTTTCATTTAATTTCAATGATGATCATAAATCAATGATGAATAAATAAGAAATTAAGTCCTCCTTAATTATGATAATTTTAAAATTACTTGGTAGCAGTCATTCAAACATACTAGTGACCCTGAATGGCTAACGACGTTTGTTAGCGAACAAGCGGATATAATAGCTCTACAGCAGTGTAGCAAGGGGGGAATGGAGAGGGGAGAAGCAGGTTCAACGCACCGGATACGTCTGTCGCCGGCATAGGCTCGTATGCACTCAAGCACAGGTGTGGGTGCGAACTAATGTGTGCGATGCTATAACATTGACATAAATACTATAAGGCAATGTGTTTGTCTGCATTCTATGTTCTACATATGTGTGTATATCGAGTTATTGCTACACTTAATACGATGGTACGTGTTAAACTAGTACTGATGTTGATTTGTGGGCGTCTGATAATATAGGCTATGGCCTACATGGTGTTCACTTCTGATACGAGGTCGTAAAGCTAACGATCGTACACTTTTAATTACACTATTTATGGGCGCACGCACTAGATCGAATTATGTAACTGTCACATGCTCGTGATTTATGTCGCTGGCTTTAAGGAAAATATATGTAAATCAATGTATACACTGTTACGTTGCGTTTCTAGATAAAAATAAGGTATTACAAACTATCAAATAATCCAATCTTATCTCAAATTGGTACACTAACAACGAATTCTAGTAATTTTATTCATAGAATTTTGTTATCTCATTTTATGAATTGAGAGGTCATTCAGTCCTGTTATCTGAGTAGTGTACAGAGTTCATTGGAATATTATGTGTAATCGTCTATAATTTATTCATCACGAGTCACTTACGCGTCTATGCTATGTTGTTTGTTTGCAATAATAATACCCTTGTCTGATTTAGAAACATATCTTAAACAAAATCATTGTTTGGCAATACTTATATTTAAAATATTCTATTTTGTCGACGACCTATTTTAATATACTTTACCAGTACGGTATCAGTCGTATGTGATATAATATCATTAACAAGTTCTCGATTTTCTTTATATGGTTGTGATACTTCTTATACAACATTATTGTGTATCTGGATATACTCTGTAACTAATGTAGAATCCTTTATCCGGTTAGTTTGATTATGTTAATTATTGGACCAATGCCAATAGGAAAGGGGAAACGATGTTGTCTAACGCATCTCTCCTCTTTATCGGGGCTGGCAGCAAGGGTGGCAGGCAGCTGCCTTTGCTCATTACGGCCTCGCATATTTTTGAAAGGCTCAGGTGTACCTTCACCTACGATGGGCGATGAGACGTGATGGTACGCTATAGGTTTTTAGTGGGTAGGGCTCTGTGGATCATCGAGCGAATATCCGCTGGGTCGCCTCGTCCCTCGTCTGGCGGCGGGGTATGCTTGACGCAATTTCCCTACAATCAAAAAAGGACCAATTATGCTCATACTATTATTTTCTTGTTATAGGACTGGGATCCTCGTCTCGTTGGGTTGGACGCAGGTGTAGATTTAACAGCTTTATGTAACGAGGCGACAGAATGGCGTAGTACGCAAGATGGTCAGAGGATTCTGACAACGACGCCCTCTGTCCTCGGCGGTTGCAGAGCTCAAGTTTACAGGGTGGCAGGTGCCACTCAATGGTACACAGCCGTCATTGTCGGTGTCAACGAGCACACTGGGGTATGTTATGAACTGATATTTTTTTTTGTGTTTGTAACCTTTAAATGACGCTTGTCTGATTTTAAAATCAATCTTTGAAAATAGACAATTATGCCTCTGGAATTGTTTTATTTTTTTGTATTATACGTGCAGAATAATGGCTAGTGTAATAAACTACACATCTGTATTGCTAAATTTACTCTATAATAAAGCTGGTATATACGAGCACACTGTAAGCGTACTGTCTCAACGACGCCCACTCTCATGCAACGCTCGAGGCTTACGAAATGTGCTTGTTGACCGGTCAATATATTCAGAACGAAGGTTTTTGTCCACCTGAACAAAATTATCATAAAACATAAAAGCCCGTTATTAGCGATCATAATTTATCAACATCAATTACGATCTACATTAGTTCGTTCGACATTATCGTACCGACTTAGGTGCAGGTGAGCGAGCTTTAAAAACTACTTGGATAACTGTAAAAGCATTCTACCATATCATTCCGGAGCGGGAAGTTCTGGAACCAGTTTAGTTTATTGAACGCGGAGGCATCCAACGCGGCAACGACATGGTATTTATAAGGGCATGTTTAAGAATCCGTCCACCCTGCGCACAAGCGTGCCCACAAGGAAACTTGCTAAGTGCGGGCTACCTCGTACCTCGCCATAAATGTCGAAATGGAATGCTGAACTTTCCACCTGTCTTCGATTTTATTAATTGCACCCCAAAAAGGGTAATGGCCTATTCCGTTTAAGGGAGTAGAACCAGTCGCATGTTATTTTAGCCGGATAGTTTAATTGAATATAATTTAGTTTGAGATTTAGTCACCAAATTTATTAATGGAAATTTTAAAATGTTGACATATTATTATCGAAAGTTGGACTGTTTTGATTGTCTAGTTATGAAGAAAGAACAACAAACAAATTTAGGAGGGCAACACGATACATATTAAAAAAGCGATACATATTAAAATACAATTATAAATATTATAAATATTAACGTAAAGAGGTTGAATAGACCGTGTTTGATCTCTCGTAATTCAATTTCCTTTTATTTATATGATAAGAGTAAATTGTGTTCTAAAATTGAAGTAGACATGATAACTATAGAAGTAAACACGGTAAATTATATTTTATTCTTACACACGAAGTTGTTATTCATCAACCAGAATATTACGTATATTGGCAAGAATCCAACAATGTAATGTGTCAATAACAACATTTTATAAATTACAAATGTTGTGTTGTGATAAAAGAAATATAAAAAAATAAAATACAATTATAAATATTATTTCACGGCTGCGTCATTGATACGGCATTAAGATTTGAAACAACGTGCTCACTTACTATGAAAGCTAGTATGTTATGAGAATTTTATTGCGGTATTGTCTTACACATTAGTGAAGGCAACTACCCTGTTTCACCCCAGGAAACTAACCTCCGAACTCGTGTAAACAAACGTTGTCGCTTTACATTAGTGTTACGTATTTAGTTATTCTTTCATCTCCTTTGAGGAATTGTTTCCTTTTGGTTTCTCACTTTTGTTTTCATGAGTTAATTACAAAATAGGAAATAAATAGATGTTCAGTTTATTTTGTATTTCTGAAATTGTACTTCATATATTAATTAAGAAGCTCGTTGGAGTGGATGAGCGCCGCGGCCCGTGATCTTTATTTTTAAGCAACTTTCGCAAGTGACAAAAAAATATTATCTCGAACTTCGGAAGGCACGCTAAGCCGTTAATCCCGCATTTGAATTTGCAGTCGTTAATATCCTCCAATCCACATTGGGCCACCGTGGATGGTCATGCATGGCCCATACTCCTTATTCAATTCGACTTGTGAGTGGATTGAAAGATATTAACCTCCAATCCACATTCGGCCAGAGTGGAGAAACATGGCCCATCCTTCATATTCGATTTGAATTAAGGCCTCTGCAATGGGGACGTTAATGGGCCGATGATGAATATTATGATTATAATGAGTTGCCTTTTTAAATACTTTAACATCTATCAAATCATATTTAAAAAAGAAAGTTTTATCATATCGCAACAATAATAATTGAATTGCTCATCAAAACTTTCGGCTTGAGTTAGATAAGCAGCACTCCGATCTATTCCGAACTTTCCTAAGTAATTACAGTTAAAAAGTTGAACCGTTAAACAAATTTATACTGGGAATTAGCGACTGCGAACTTGGCTCGTATTACTGGCGTCCGAGACGTCAAAGTTTTGAGTAACCTCCCCGTTCGCCCCCTACCCGGGAACCCGCAACTTTCGCGAAGTTCCCTCTTTGTTTCTTACAAGTTTGTTCCCAACTTCGTCTTTTGGCATAACGACATGTTTATCGAACGAACGTCAAAGAGTAATTTGTTGTTCCTGTCGATACGACGACTGATTACACGTTTGGTACTTTGCGAAAGGGATAATCCGTTATCTCGAAAGTGCACAACGAGGTATAGTCAGAAAGTGCAATGTGGTCTATGTGAGTTTTATTATATAACTTACTTCGGTCTACATTACTTTCTGAATGTTGCTGACTGTGTTTGGAGTTTTATTATGAAATGAAACCTTTTGTTTTAAGAATAATTTTATTTTTAGATGATAATATTTTAATTGTAATAATTGATTGTCATGATTATTATTACGAGCACGCTATCTCGTTATCTATAATCACTTGTAGCTCAGGAGATGAATTAATCAATTACGTAACATTGATGATAATCCAATAATGGCGCCAAGTATTACAGTATAAATAAATAAATAAAAAACCTTTTATTAATTCGCATTTGACTTGATGAAATTGAAACTCCAACAAATTTCAATTTCATTTAGGATTCAATTTATTTATTATTCAATTCTGATACATTATTTGTTTGTCATTTAATATTTAAGTTAATTTGTTAATATTTGCAATTTTATTAAGTGAAAAAGTTATATTTGTATATTATTAAATTTGCTTGAATTTTATAATTACTCATTATCCATTTTTAATCATTATCCATTATTACTTTTATTATTGAGAATCCCTGGCAAGGGTAAAGGCCTCCTCCATCCTCCATCCATATTCTGGTATATTACTAATGTAAACAATTATTAATTCAAAATGGTTAAGAATATTTATTATGAATGAAAAATTGATTATATAAAATAATTATGTAAATAATTCTACGAAGAAGAATACTAAGAACCTGTTATGAATATTTATAATAATAAATTTTAAATAGAATTGAGAATGTTCTATAAGTTGTATTCGAAGAAAAGAGTATAGAACTTGAACACCCGGATATAGATAGAATTGACTATATGTGAGTAGAATTAATAACAACGTATGAAACTAATATAAAATAGGATCTCTGCTAACAACACAGCTGAAACTGGCCGTGTGAAACATTAGATAGGAATCCACGGTATCTTGTTTAGTTACGAATAGGTTACACCTGCTGAGTTGTGTGTACTGTGGAGATAGGAAGATAGTACATATCTAGGAAAGTATTTTCTTTGGTGACAAGGATTAGTTTAGATCTTAAGTAATTTGTTTTATTTTACATGGATAAACTAACAGCTGTTTTTTCGTGGTGTTACTATGAACGAATATCCTTATCAGTATTTTATAAGAAATGTTTTAGTTACAATGAACCATCTAATACTTACAACAAATTAAATTTACAAGCATTCACAAACAATATGTTGTTTTAAACTTACACGGTCATTAACATCAGAATGATTGCTAAAAACGGGATTGCTACCATGTACCTTATATTTTTATATTTTACGAGAAAATAATTCAATTTGATGAATGTAATTTTTTATTTTTATTTTTGTATTGTGAATGTATCCAATAGTATTGTTTTGAAGGTTGTTTTGATTGTAATTAAAAAGACATTCAACACCTTAGTCTTATGTGAACATGGAACCTGTAAAGGGTCTGAAATATCAATAAAACTAAATACAAACGCGATGAAACCGTTTATAAGATGTTTCATTTATGGATAGTGCACGTGAAAATATAAAAAATCAATAAGCGAATATTCTTCAGCTCTTGATTAATGTTAGATTAGTATTCAACACGTTAATATTAACACTGATTTTTTTAACAAAGACTTCTACGTAATATCTGTTCAATTGGAACTTTGCGAGAGACATGCTTCAAATCTCGCCACCGCTGACGATATAGCGTTTTATATCAATGAGTTTCTGCTTGCTTTGATTGATGCTGTTAATATTTGTGATGTTATGTGCTTAGTTTAGAAAGTGAACCCCGATCCTTTACAGTAACGGATCTTTTATCCGTAGGAGCTGACAGTGACTGATGACACAGTGTTAGAGGAGCACAGCGAGGACCCCGCTCTCGTGCAGATGAGGCTCCTAGGAGATGGAGGTAAACTTTACACGTGTTTCATTGATTTTAGTACTCTGTACATTAACAGGGACCCTTATAAATGATTGGACCAATTTAGTTGGTATTTAGTACAGTATTCGATAATGTCAAAATTTATAAACAAGTTTGGAGTAAATTGATGGCAAGGTTACACTTGATATTGGTCAAAATCAAATTATCAAATATAGAGTAAGCAAACTCACTCTTCTTCTTAATTTGCTTGAAGTATTGCCCTAGTATTAACGTAATCTTTGCAGTCTTTGTTTAATAAATTTGTGAAATCTTACAGCTACTTTACATCTATCGCTCAACCTTATTAATGAAAGCTACTTTAGATAAGAAAAAAGTTTGGCAAACTCCATCTTGTGACGTATCAGCTGAAAGACTGTTGTGGCAATCTCTTTATTTATTTATACAAACAAGTCTTAAAAGCTAACACATGTTTCCTTCCAAAATGCTTACAAGATTAGATTATTAAATATAGGAATAGACAACATTGAATATAGGAATTTTAATGTGAGAAGATTATACAATACAGAATTAGATTGATGAATCTGGCTCGCACTTATTGTAAACATTTACAGCAAACAAAAGAGCAATTTGCATCCCGTCATTGATCGGCTTTCGGTGTTGCTTGTTACACAATAGTCTTTGTAATTGGATTTTAATTTGTCTGCATTGTTCATTTTCAATTAACACAATCACTCAACGTGCTCAAATCAGTACGGTGCGTGATGATAACAGTAACTCAGGTTATAGTTAAATAGTCAATTATATAAAATAAACTACTGCTTTAATACAAACTATAAAATAAAAATAGAAACGTGGACATAATCTATTTCCCACGCTGTCTAGTTTCAATAAACAGAAGTGGAAGCAACAATGAATAATATGTCCATTAACTGAAAAATGAATCATTGTTTTTAGTTAGCTAAGGATAGAAAAATATATACATTATAACGTCATATATACAGACATGGTTTGAATAAATATTATTATTATAATAGTCGCCGTCCAGAAAGCTAAATCGCGTAAAATTGTTATAACTATGATATTGCGTGCGTTATTTGATTGAATCAATAACCATATAACATGATGAGTATGTTGACTTATTCAATAAATGGTCAGAGACTAGTAGTACTCGGGACTAAATTATTAAAATGCACTATTGTTTCGCTGAATCTGAATATCGAACAAAAGTGATAACGTGACGAAATCAACGCGGTTGACAACGATGTAGAAACGACCAGAGGTATTACACGTCAAATTCTGTTTTTTTTTTCTGTTTTAATAAGTATTTTAACAATTTCGAGTAGATTATTTTAACAATTCATAATAATTATTTATAATACGGCGGGTTATAATAATTAATTATAATTATTATGAAGTCAATTAAACTACATTAATACCAATTCAATTATCGTTCTTCGCACACCTCCACGTATGTACCCACCAAATTTCAAGTCTATGAACTAAGGTTTAGGCTGTGCGTTGTCTGACAGTTTGTAAGGACATCTCTTCCACCTATGTATAGATATATGAATTAAATTGGTTTTGTAGAATGTAATAGCGTTAAGACAATCTAATAAAAACTAGTTACATAATTTTTAAGGGTACTGTGATTCTGTAACGGTCAGAACTTGAATTTATAATTTTTTTTCGATCTAGTCAATATTCTTATTTTGACCAAAATATGGTTTTTATCGTTCCGAATTTACTTAACACATATTTACTTGAAACTTAATCTACTTATACAGGATGTGAGATTATCTTAATTTATTTATCACGTGTTCTTAATTGGTAGGTAGTCAGAGTATACAGTTTATCTCCATAGATGGCGTCAGATGTATTGCGTGGATACAAAGTAAAAAGATCTCCGAAAATAGGTCAATATAAAAAACAATAAACATTTTATATAGTATACTAGAAAGTTATAAAACTATGAAATATGTACATCTTTCATGTACATCTTTTCCAACCTCTTTGTCGAATGAAATATATGGCTGTATATATCTTTAGCGGTAAATTATCGTTAGAAAGTATAGAAAATAGTTTTAGAAAAATAAGTAATGTAATGCAGATTGTATTTGACAAAAAATTAATTAATTTTTCATATTCCGTATAAGATGATCTGTATTCATTTGCCTGTATAATGTGCTCGTATGTGTTTAATATGCAGTTATATTAGCAACTCCACTATAATTGGATCGAATGAAACCTTTCAACTCCATGTTGTAAAGGTAAACACTTTAATCTTTTTGTAACGATGTTAGAAATATTATGAGAACTCAATTCACACTATGCTGAACACGTAATCAAATGTTCACAAAAGAAATACTATAAAAATTAGAACGAAAGTCTTATGTTTTTGGTGTACATTTTTTTTGTTTTTTTCCAGTTATCGAATCCATTATGAGAGGGGAGGTAGTTGGTGTAATGCCCAGGCGATCACGTTCCAATCTTCAAGTAAGTTTTTTCTTTATTTAAAAACTTATTATATGTGCTATTACATAAGATATCTAACTGGTACCTGCGAGTTTGTCTACGTGGTTGAAGATATGCATTGCTATTTCGTTATATAACATGTCATACAAACTATCAACCTCAAAAACAACCCCTTATGGGTCGAATTATGAAAAATCCCGTCTTACTTAGCATATTCGTCCTAAAAACACAGAACCCCGTGAATGGTCATGCAAAATACTGAGTGTTATCACGTATGTACCTTAATCTTATGATTATTTCTCAATGCGGTTTCTCTTTCTCCACCTGAAATTAAGAAAGTCTTCTAACTTCTCTTAATTTTGTTTCAATATCATCTAAAGGTTAAATTGCAGGAACGCCTAAGTTACGCTGAATAAATATTGCAATGAATTAGCGTAACAGACAACTTAGAATAAATATTTAAAAAGATATAAGACTTTATTGGAAATTGTGGGAAAATCTATTAAACGTTCATTGCTCGTTCTATGTTGCTAACCTAACATAAAAAGTAGCTAAATCAGTCGACACACCGAGCCGTCGCTATGTTTGATATTATCCTATGAGACTAATAATAATGGTGTATTATATAATATATAAAATCCCGATCTTTGAGTGCTGTGGGATACAAACTGAGAAACTGGATTATCCTTCCATCTTAAGTAGTCACTATGTCGCTATCTACGAATGTACTTATATTACATAGAGGAAAGATTTGTTTGTAGCGAATAGGCAACGAAAGTACTGGACCGATTTTTAATAGCTCTTTTACCTACGAGGAGCTGACGTAAGCTATAATTTACACGCTGTAGTAGTAACAGCTATACTACAGCCAAATTCGAAAGAATGTTTAGTAACAAAGTGTTGCTTAGCAACAACTGACAATCAGATATTAATAACCTTTCTATAATAGACAACAATGTATTTTTTTTTTCGATTTCAACATACCTACTACTTTGACAAATATTTTAAGCAATTTAAGCAGCGTTGTGAAAATTATCTAAACTTTGTAATTCATTGTGCGTTGTCTTAACACTACAAGGAACATGTTATGTGAAAATCAAAGTTGAAAAACCAGTCAAAAACAAATTGTTTTATTTTACTGACCGATTTCAAATGTAATCAGTCTAAATGAACATGTTTTAAAGTAATTGGCAACTTTATTTAGAAGGTTATTTAAAAAGTTTAAAAAGGTTTCAAATATCTGAATTATATTAGTAGTAGGGTTTTTAAAAGTATTATTTTCAATTTTTTACCAAAATATTACATTTCTTGCAATATATAACAGTAAAAAATATTACTCTACAATGAAGTAATGTGCCTGATGGGTGAGAAATATGAGTTTTATATTTTTTTTTGTCATGTGAGTTGCGGTGAGACAAACCAACTTAGGGTAAGTTGGTTTGTTTCCATTTGTTCTTCATCTAATTTGGCTGGATTATAGTTTATATTTTGTACGTTCTCTCGGATCTGGATGGTTGTATTCCTATGTTATTTCAGATTTAAACAACGCACGGGATTAAGTTAATTTACCTACTTAAAATCTGAGCATTGTATGTGATAGCCTATGTAACCCGCGTATGATGTAGCTTACCGTAGGTGAAATAATTTTTATGATCGGATTAATATTTCCGTAGAAATAAACAAGGTTAGAAATCTTACCTCTTTATATATCTTTATATTTGAATAGTTTATAATATATGTAGAAACTTTTTGAATGTTAGATTAGTATCATTATATTTGAGCATGAGTCCGAACGGTTTATTTCTGTAGTGGTCGCTGCGACAAGTCGGCGTAGCGGACGATGGCGGGTGACGCACGTTAGTTTTATTCTTAGTGGCTTTGCTTAAGTCGACGCTTGAGGCATCCTTTTTGCAACTAAATACGGAATATATGACTAACATCACCCACTCTATTTTAGTCTCGCCAGTTGGCAATAACGGCTTTCTCGGAACCAGTACTATTATTATTAATTTACATTTTTTAATCATTACGTATTGCTCTATAAAAGTTACTGTTACTGCGTTAAACGATTAGGTAGATTAGAAAGTGTTATATTGATAGAAGCAATTAAAAAACGAAAGAAAATGTAAAAAAAATGTATGTATTATATAGGTAGTAAACCAAACAATCATTCAAATTCCAATTCCTCCTATTCATTGAAGCTACTTCGTTATACTTTAGCGAGGTTGTCTAACCGTTGATCAATCTTTTCATGGAAATCAATGTTATTATTAAATATTATATTAATATTTTCTCTATTTTCTATTATATAATTTAAGTCAAATTCACTACATTTATAGATATTTATAATTAGTTAAATAATGATGGATATTTCATGATTAAGAAACTGACCACCTTGCCAAAACATTTACAGAATCATAAAGAAAATGTAGGTTCCAGAAGAATGAAGTGTTACATCGTCAAATGGTACAATTAGGTGAAAAATATATATTTACAAAAACAAGCGAAACCATACCGCGATGTACAAATAATATAGCGCTGTCTAGTAGACAAAATAGTAAGTAATTAATAACGGTATCAAGGTTAGAAAAGTTGCGGACAAAACAATTACCGAATGATCGATAAAAATAAAAGAGCCATTAAAGCAAAGTTAGTTTTACACCAGTTTCAAGTATGACCCTGGATGCAGACGATTTGCCGTCGGCAATTCACGAGTTAACATTACGTTCGAGAAACGGTCGAGTTTCTGCACCAGTGAGCTCATTTGAATATTGGAATAGAAACAGTGGCATGCTAAGAACTTAGTTCGGTACTCCCCGCATTGTTTTAAACTAATGTTAATCGGGGGATGTTTGAGTTGGCCTGAAACACGTACAATATACGTACCGATATACTGTGAGTTAAAACTTCTCGTGAATATCTAATTTAGCCTCGCCACCGCACCGGAGTTACAAGTGTTGGGAAATAATTAGCTTTTAGGATTTACATTTACATGTCTAATTTAACTCTACAACTTTGTCATTAGTCTATGTTCAAATTTTAATTTAAAGTCCACATTTGACGTTACATATCAATATCAATATGCTTAAAAATAAAGAATCTTAATATGTGGTTAGGGATTTTTGCTAGAAAGCAATAGTCACACCAAATTGTTTGCAGTAAATAAAGATATCATTAAATGGTTCATTTGTTACTTGTAGTTAAAAAAAAAACTATTGTTTAAAAAGTGTAATTACCAAAATCTTTATATAACTTTTGAACATATGACTATCCAATATTCTTACATGAGAAATACGTATAAATAATAATGTATGAGTAAAGAATACTTTAAAATCAATAAACATTTCCAATTTAAAAACAACAAATTCAATTTTTTATTTGAACCCTCCTAAACTCCTAGTTTAATAATAATTACCTGGTTTCAAAGGACAGCTTTGTTCCATTTTGTTTATGTCCCTTTAAATAAGAACAAAGACATTTTTATTCAAATAATAATGACTTTGAAAACCTCGTGGAGCATAAAAATGTAGGTAATATCGTTGCCTTGAGACGCTCCCGTCTTGAGACTTCAAGGATAGGTCGCGTCAAGGTCTCGAGAAATCTTGTCGACATTAATTTCGTTAGATGAAATAGTCTTTACTTAATTACTTGTTCACCTTCAGAATAAGTCTCGTGTTTCCTTTTATGTGCCAGAATGTATAGCAAAACTATTTGAGAATTAATAGGTATCTTTGAGTTAAATATTAGACAAAGGATCTTAAAAAAAATATGTCTGCTTTCCGTACCAAATAGCTAAACTATATGCATGTTCTTCTGTGTCTATTCATTAGTTTCTGAACTTCTAATATATTCCCACTAGTATATTTCCATTGTTTTTAAAAGCCATATTTTCACCTTAATGAGCAGGTATTTTAAATTCACAAGCGAACAAAGGAAAGACATTAACATTTTATACAAAACGGAGATAAAGAAACTGGATTGTTACTACGCAGTGATCCGTTGTAGGAGAGGGGGTGATGTAATATTTGAACCCCGAGTATCTCAAGCGTACATCTCACGTCCCTATGTCTAAAATAAATAGACAAATGCCTCCGAATTGTGTAAGGGTTCCAGGTCTAATTGAATTGGTTCAAGTTAATGTACAAGACGAAGCCAACATCCATGTCACGAGTCATTTTGCTTTATTTCTTAGTTTCACTTTAAGAATTAATTTAGACAAAATTTTATTTAACGATACTCATCTTTCATTCAATGTCAAAAATAATAACATTATTCATACATGGATTAACTTTCAGCACAGGGTAAAAAGTTTTTATATCAAAACCGTGTCAGAGCCTTAAGAAGCATTTTTATTTTCGCCAATCAGTTTGCATCCAAAACGCACTAATGACTTGGTTCTCACTTTGTACTGTCAATAATAACATATGAATAATATATTTCAGCGATTGGATATTATACAAAAAAGTTTTAGAGGGTTTTGAAAGTAGACCACTCCTTCAAAATATTGCAAATCAACTTAAAATAACTAAAAACATTTAAAAAAATGTAAATGATTTCAAATTAACAAGCTACAAATAGAAAATTGTTAGGTAAGTCATAGGAAATGAGATAGAAATAATATAGTCAAGAAAATATAAATACCGTGTCTTTTATTGACTTATACAAGCGGTGCGTGCGAAGGAACATAAAGGATAGATTAGGTAAGGGGATTATAAAAATATCTTCTTTTGTTGTGAAGAATACCTGATTGCTGTATCCAATTATCTATTATTTTAAAATACTTATAACCACTACTATCGAAAAATGTCTACTTAGTTTGAAGCACAAAGATAGAAAATGTTCGAGATAAATTCACTGCCATTGCAGAACTATGTGTCAACGTCCATAAAACCCAGTAGTTGCAGAGAAAGATTTAGCGCTTTGTGCATTTCGCATGCATGTCACGGCGCATTGTGAAATGGCAGATATTGCTCATCTCGTATGCCACCAATACTCTCCCCTATAATTTAGATGGCCGTGTTTGGTTCGCCAATCTCAACGCGTAGCTCCGAAATCAAGGGGACTTTGAACCTTCGCACAAAGGTTTTCGGCTATTATAGGTATCCGTTCGTCTCCCTAAAGCATTGCAATGTTTTCTTTAATGTCTTAGGAGGGCTTCACACTGACTTATAGTCAACAATAGAAAAAGCAATTAGTGAACGTGGAAAGATTATAGACATTAATGAACAAAGAAATTTACTTTTTAGGTCAATCTATTCATGATACCATCTGTGCATGTAACAGTTTATGTACACAATTGAAAAAAAAACATTGAAATGCTTTCGCAATGCAGTGATGTATGAGAGTAAAGATGTACAACATTTGCTGAAAGAGTTTATTGGAAACAAAGATGAGAAGGAGTCTCTTAGGAAAGGTTTGAATTTAAAGTTTTATATATCGGATTGATTCAAACTATTTTAGCAGAATCAAAATATCTAATTGCACAAAAATTATGTACATTACTGAAAAACGTTTAGTTTAACTGTCCAAAAAGATAAAAAAACCCCTTCAAATCAAAGAAAATATATAATGTATTTGCAGAGTAGTCGGAAATGTAGTTTGTGATTCACAAAATTATGTGCTCAATTAGTGTGAACTCTCCCATTTACCATTTTTACCGCTCGAATGTTCCACCGATGTAAATCCAACAACTAATGCGATTAAAACCGAACATTGCTCGTCAATTTGACAGGGCTGTAGGGGAGCAAATTCTCGCTGTCGTAATTTGTTTGGTTCACCGACCCTTTTCGGAGACATCACAATTCAGGGAACTTCGATCTCATAAACAATTCATCTCTCGAAATCCACGCATGACATAAGAATATTAGAAGTATTATGAATGCTTTTAGACTATCGATTCCTAAGTATGCTCTTATTACACTTTATCTGTTCTCTCCAATTGCGCTGTAATAGCTCCATCTCTTTCCTTTCGTTGGTAGAATACTAAACGGCAGTCCTAACTCGTGTTGCTTCCTCGGTTACTTCAGAAACTGTATAAGGAACTTTAAAGTTTGTATTTAGGGTTGTTTTTAGATTTCTCTATGAAGATCCTGTATGCGAGGTGTTGTTTGATAGTACGAATACTAAATTACTTTGTTTTATGTTAGTATGTTTTCAACCTTAGCGTGTAACGTTAGGTAATTAATTGTATACGCGCTGACATCCATACTGTATCCATGTTGTAGATGGATACAGCATACTCGTATGTACTTTTGGTCACTAACTTTGAGTATTATTCTTTTATTGATGGTAACATTTTAACTGTGATCTTGTTCCTTCAATTATTATGTGATTTACGAGTATAACTTACTTTTAACGATTTAGAAAAAAGGAGGATACTTTTATTTAAAAAGAGAACAACTTGTCTGCGCTATTCTATTCGGCTCTTAAACGTTATGCAGATATTAATTCTACAAAGAGCCTTCAACATATTGTTACAGGAAATTCAAGGAGCACAAAATATATTCACGGTAAATTTTTTTACTTTGGTAACCTTCATTTAATTCGGTAGATTTTGACATTTTAAACATATATAGAAGACTTGTTATATGCTTGTGGTAATATATTGGAAGCTCGCCGCAATAGATGTGCATTCGCTTATTGATTCACCTGGGTTACTTTCTTCAGTCTACATTAATACCAGGCATAAGTCGCGTTACCCTAACACATTTTCAATCCGAGTCTACAAAAATAATATCTCTTTTTATAACCCGATCGTAAGAATGTCTCGTACATATAACGAATTGAATCGTAATGATGGAACTGTCGATATTTTCAATAATAAATACTCAAAATATAAAAAAATAATATCAGACAAATTTCTATAATTATAATATTAACACCAGTTAATATTTAAATTTACTGTATACTAAAAGTTATTTAAGGATCTATTCATGTTGTAAGTTAATACTGTTCATGCTGTGTACACTGTTTTTAGATTCTAGTCGAGTCCAAATACTTTAAATATGTTTGTAGGTTTCTCTTTTGATTATGATCTTTTTGTGTACCATATATAAATAAATATATCAGTGGTGGTCTCAAATAACTAATTTCTGTAATATAATAGGGACAACGACTGGGTAAAAGAAGGAATATTTAGTCCGTCACTCAGATAACAGAACAATATTAGATACGTATTTTTTTTTCCTTTAATTTATCAAGAAATGGCTTAGATTACATTCGTTAAAGTTGATTCGTTAAAGAGAGAAGCGGGGCTCGCTACGTCACATTTTTGTAGAAAATGTACTAAAGCGTGACATCATGTGTCATGTGACATTTTAACTCGTTGTATCGCCGTAATTAATTGATTACATCAAAAAACATGTATAAAATTGTTCAAAAATCTACCTGTCATAAAAACAAACAAAAATTGTCGTCATCCGTATAATAATAATGTGAAGTGAGTTTATTTTTTTTCTCGATTAGCTTCTCCGTTACAATTATTATCATCAAGTGTACCAACCGCAGTCGTGTCTACCTGTCGTGAGAGTCTCGCCATGAATCGATTCAAACTTTTCCTATTACCGCGAGATTGGTTGCTGCCGTCACGCTTGCTTTTTTTCAACTGATGTGTTCCAGTGGGTTGTTATCGCACTTTTCTTAACAGATGTGCATTGTTTGTTATGTTTTTTCCACTATAAATTTGTAGGATCGTAATTATAACAGGTTTTACAAGTATCGGTCAAGGCATTTTTATTCGTTTTGTAAAAAACAAAATATCTCGGTAATAAAACGCAAAATTCTTCTAATTTTTTTTATTGTATGATACTTATATTTGCCAACATATTTTTAATGACAGGTTTTGGTCTTGTTAATAACTTCTAAAACAGAAATATTTTCAACACATCTCATTAGACGAAGCCAAAGAAAAAAACAAAAATTAGTCAAGGTCTTGTAATAATAGTTGACACCATTTGTCATTTATTTCTTTTACACAGTCGCAATAATTATCATATGTTTACAAGAAGATATTACTTAAATTTTATTTGAAAATGGCCTCGATTGTCTTATTCAAAGGAATTTCGTAAAGTTCAAAAATTAATCATTACTATTAACAATTCCTCATTTTTTTCCAATTTCTGTTGTATTGGATTTTGATTATTTGAACAATTTCCCAGAAATACTTTGGGCGTGATATAATTCATACTCTGGAATTTATTATGAGGCCGTTTCTAGTTTAGCTCATAATTTTTGATCACCCACCCCGTAACCGACCCTTGCGAAATTTGCTTAACAACAACAATCGCGAGCCGCGGCGCTTATCCACTACGCCACCGAGCTATTATTATTAATCAGCAACAACAAAGCCGTTATCTACCGTCAATGTTATTGCGCAGTCGCGAGTTGTTGATTCATTTAGAATAACAAGAGAGAGAGTTCCTCGGGAAACTCTAATCGGTAAAGTTTGTAACAACATCGGCCGACTTTCCACCTCCATCGGCTAAGTTGGCCGTAGTTAATGTGAGTTCCCGTGCAGCGGATACGGATATCGATCGCGACAAGTGCGGGATGCCGAGATACGTCTGGCACGCCCGAGTAACCGAACACCCGCCGCCCACCGCCCGTCAAAAGGGTCCGTATTAACGTTCCTACTTTGTTCTTGTTTTGTTTGAAGGTTAATAATATTCGCTTTGACCTGCACCACTACAGTTTGAGCCCATACGGAAATGAGAATGATTTTTAACTTATTTTAATATTATTGTTGTGGTTATGATTTATTTGGATTCATGTTTGTTTGTAATGTTATTATTTAATTTAGGGGCTTATTTAAAAGAAGAAATGAAAATGTATTCACAGATTAATATTCAAAACTTATTCATTCAATCAACTCATAGATAATTATATTTACTCTCCTCTCCACGGTCCAAGTGTCTGTGTACTCGAAATTAAAGTGCGTGTAATCTTTTGAATGTCACTATTAAACTTAACGTCAAGGTAATTCATAACCTCAATTGCATGTGTTTATAACGAAAATAATGACCTTTCAGAGATGTAGAGATGATAAAAATATGTGTGATGTGTAATTAATTATGCAAACTCGTCTTTTGCCGGGTGGAGCGCGCCGCGGGGTGTAGTGAGGTGGTCGAGCCGCCCCCCGCGCCCCTCGCCTCAGTTTGCGCCATTCTCCCGCACCGTCACCACACTACGCTCGGTTACTTGTTACTCGGAACCCGAAACCGTTTACGGAACGCATCTTACCTTTCACCACACTAACGTCACTTGTTTTTATAAACCACTATTAAGTATCGCGTGACAACGTGAAGTGATTTTGGTGATTTGTGGCCATTGTGGACTGTGGAGCGGTGGACGCCAGTAGTAGCGGTACCTATGCAATGATTCATTATTCATTAGACCGTTTCCTTTTGTTTATTATTATTATGTTTGACATTTTGTTTTTTCATTGGAACCTCTTTGTTTGGTGTTTCAATTATTCATCTTATTGAAAGATTCTTACTTTAGGCATTCTTAAAATTATATTGTAATTCTTTAATATTTATTTAATCTACTTTTAAAGTACGATGCTATTATGAGTCATTTTATCAATCGTTAAATAATTGTCTTCGTTCCTTCTGTTATCATTTAGTTATTTAGGACATGACCTTTTCGTTATATCATCTTTGAACTTCTAATTTTTTTATGTTGTGTATTAAGTCTACGTATTCAGAATCAGATAAACGCTTTCATTACCGAGCGCATCGGTCCCATCTGCAACGGGTAGGCATGTATCGGATATCTAATTACCATATAATGGCATGAACACGACTGCATGTCGTATAACATTATGCACTCGCATGCAACTGTCTAAGTAATCCGAAGTTGAGATAGTCACACCACAGCATCTCTTTTACACTAATTTCCAATTTTAAACAAGGAACTTTTACGCACCAGATGCAGTTCTCGTTTTGCCGTAAATTTGATAACCCTCATATAAATTAGACCGCTGTTTATCAATACCTGTTACTCAAAACCCGGAATTAAAACAATTGCGTGAACGTTCTCATCGTTCAATCGTAATACGAACGCACAAAAACAGTTATGTCGTTGGTACATCGTCTTAGAAGAATACAGTCGGTGCGAGATACGACCTACTCAGTTGGGTCTTGGATTTTATTCCTCTTTTACTTTTGTTAATGGCTATTGTTCCTTTGTTCGTCACGGAGTCAACTAACGAAGAGACGCTATTTATAAACATTTGCTGTTTGTTGGTAATATTCTATTACACAATACGGTTTAAAGGGTCACCTTTAGAATTTATTATAAAGCCAATATGAATACGAGTCGACTGTTGCGTAACTCCAGATAAGCAGGTGCTATTATTTGCTGTCTTTATTGTTATACATATAAATAAATTTAACGAGTAGCGATTCCATAAATGGCTATAAATTCCACAAAATGAGTTGAATACCTGACTAGATTCTACAACAAAAAGGCGGTATATGAATACCTCGGTGCCCGTCTACAGCCCACATCCGCCCACTCGTCGCATGTTCGACCTATACGTGAATAAATCTCACCCGACAACACTGGACTCAACTAGCCATATACGTATCCAAAGTCTGTATTTACGAGAGTAAGTTTCCTATTAAAATACCAGTGAAACTTGTATCCAAAGAAAGTCCTTCAATGAACAATGGAGATTTGAATCGGTTACTTAAGGTATACACTCCTTAATCGTAAACCATTAGGGTTACTTTACATAGATTACATAGTTTACTGTTAATCAAATTCCGAGCGAGATAAACTGGTACTCACACATTGGAATGTGCGAGTGATGTGAAAATTCACAACGATTCCATTGTCCTGGTACTAATGTGTTTTTTATGATTCATTGTTGAAATTCGTTCCTCCGTAAACTCTATGAACTGTTGCGTGAAAGAGAGGTCGAATGAAAGGCGAATAAATAAATGCCCGAGTGGCCGTCAATGTATTACGATCCGATTTACGATAATCGTCTGCATTCGAGATACGTGATTATGTAAATCTACTTGTTTTGATTTAATGAAGCTCCATTGACGTCATTTATTGCTACATTGTTTAGAATGACATCTGTATCCACACGGCAACGTGTAGGAATTTGTTTGTCCTTTTATATAACGAAACTTTTGACACGACCATGAACCAAAATTGATAATAACACCAGGAATAGAATATCTGTAAGTTAATTAGATAACATTCAAAATAATTTTACATCAGCCAGACTATTTAGCACTGCATTCTAATAGTATTAAATTGATCAGATAAATGAAACCATTTTTAAACGGTTTCGTCGCGTTTGGATTGTTTTTAAGGTAGCCTCTTTATAAAAAGACAATCAATACCTTAGTCTTATATGAACACGGAACCTGTAAAGGGTTCGAAACGTCAATAAAACTAAATACAAACGCCATGAAACCGTTTAAATGTTGTTTCATTTATGGATAGTGCACGTGAAATTATAAGAAACCAATAGGGATCAGATGTTAAAATCAATATTATTATATGGACTTGTATTTATATGCTATCTTATTCGTATTCAAATTGTAATAGTTCCTATAATAGCAACAATATTATTGAATCATTCTACTCTCGAAATAACCAAATTATGTATTTAATCTATCTAATTATTATTATCATTGTTACATTAAGGTACCCTCTTAAGTCTATTTAACCTTAACTATTTTAATTTTGAACCAAACTGTTATGAACAAAATTAACTCGAAACTGTTATATTTATAATTTAAAATTAAATCGCCCTAGTTTTCAACGGCAAATTTAATTATCTATCCCCTTTAGTTATAGCTTTGCATAAGACATTAATATACAGAGTGTTGGCTCGTTTCCAATTCCGTTTTGCTTTTCAACGTGTTAGCTTGTGGCATCATAGATCGTTTATATTCAACCTACTTTATTTGACTTTTAGTTATCGATGTTTTTACTTCGCGTGAAGTTTACTTTTTCTGTCCTTATAATAATTTGTGTTGTGATTGATTGGATAGTTTGAATCGTTATAATAATAATCATAATATGTATAATGTCTATTTCATTGTTTCTATCTTAATGCAGTTAATGACCATGGAAGTTTAAAACAACATTAATTTGGGCAATTGCAAGTTTACCTTAATTTGAATAAGTTTTTTCTAACGATATGGTAATTTATGTGTCTAGCATTTTGTGAAAACAATAATCCGTATTATTATATACACTGGACCGCAAAGAAAACGGGTCGGATAGAAAATCGTCAATATCTTGAAAACTACTTAACTTATTTTTATGAAATAAAAACTAAATTAAAGATTATTTAATTGTAATTTATTGAATATAAAAAAATACAAATTAAAAGTTGTCTATTTTCAATAAATGTCAAACGAATGAAAAAGGTAGTTTTTCTGACATTTTCGTAAATATGAATTGTATAAAGATGTGACGTTTTTACGCATGTTAGTATTTCGTGTTGCCTCCACGAGCTTGCAAAACTGCGGCTATGCGATTCGGCATACCTTCCACAAGGTTTTTAAGGCGATGCTGCGGAATGTTCTGCCATTCCTCGATCAAAGCTCCTTTCAATTCACGCAGCGTGATTGGCGGCGGATTCCGTTGACGTACACGTCGTCCCAGTTCGTCCCATGCATGTTCGATGGGGTTTAAGTCGGGGCTTCGTGCTGGCCATTCCATGCATGTGATACCTACTTCGTGAAAATAGTCGAACACTATCTGAGCTGTATGCGGGCGGGCGTTGTCTTGCATAAAAACAGCATTTTCGCCCATATCTACTAAAAATGGACCAACATAGTCATTAAGAATTTCATTCACATATCGTTCTGCTGTTAAACTGCCATTTTCTATCACTACTAGCTCAGTACGGCTTTCGGAAGAAATCCCAGCCCACACGTGTATAGAGCCTCCGCCATATGGTACTTTTTCTTCTATACAAGCTTGGTTATAGCGCTCTCCCGGTCTTCGGTACACTCTTTTCCTCCCATCGTGCTTGTATAAACAGAATCTAGACTCGTCTGAAAACATAACTCTTGACCAGTCATCCAGAGTCCAAGTTTCGTGTTATCTGCTATAACTCAGCCTTGAGTTTAAGTGGTGTCTTTCTAATTTTGGGCCATTTGAAGGCCTTAATGGTCTCAAATTTGCTTCAGCCAGACGTCGCCTTACTGTATCTGTACTCAGATAGTTTCCTCCAGCTCGTAAATGGTGATTTTTACCTCAACGGCCGTAAGAAATCGATTTCTCAAAATTGTTGACACCATATAGCGATCCTCCCGCGCAGTCGTGCACCTCGTTCGGCCTGTTCCTGGTCTTCTTAGGTTGGATCCAGTTTCATGGAAACGCTGGAGTACCCGCTGAACTGTGGAAAGACTCACACCAACAGTTCTCGCTGAATTGCGCTGACTGCGCCCATCTTCAAGCATTGTCAGGATTCTGGTGCATTCTTCAGGGGTTAACGACATGATGACTTCAGAATACAATTTTTGAATGACAAACACACGATATTTATTGTAGTTTTTATGTCAAAACTAAAACAAATGCGAAACAAATGCTTTGATTTTTTTAGAACTAAATTGAAAAACAACCATTATCTTCATTGCCAGTTTTCTTACACAATTATCTAAAGTAAATAAAAAGGTTTTATATACTATGTTAAATAACATTAAATATTCTTTAATTGAGTTTTTATTTCATAAAGCTAGGTGAGGTAGTTTTCAAGTTATTGAAGATTTTCTAACCGACCCGTTTTCTTTGCGGTCCAGTGTAATCACTTTTTATGATTTTACTTCTATCATTTATATTATGAGAAAATAGGTATATAATGTAGTTAATATTAAAATCGATTTTAAAAAAATTATTCGTTATAATTATAAAATTATTAGCTTTCGCCAGCGGATTCGCCTGCGTGGTCTCTAGAAAAATGTTTGGTGGGATAAAAAGTATCCTATTATCTAAGTCAGCTAGTAGCCTATCTCTATACCAAAGTTCATAAAAATCTGTTCAGGAATTTCGGACTAACATCCAAACAAGGAAACTTTCACATTTATAATATTAGTAATTAGTATAGTATGGACCACCGTAGTAAAATCTGCTTAATTAAATTGAATTTACTTGCAATAATAACTGGTGCTTGGTCATTTTATATGTTGTCATAAATATAACAGACGTAATTATCGTAACGTTAACTTGAAACTGGACTTTTCGATGGGTGTGGTGTGGTTTGTTTCACATAATTTAAATGCGCAGGTGTGTTGCATATATTAAAGTTTGTTTCTCTTGTAAATATGCAATAGTTATTTATAGTAGAGAATTAAAGCTCCTTGCGATGTTGTAATTTGTAGTAATAAATTAATAAATAGTTTGATATTAAACCATTACCAATAATAAATACTTATAGAAAATGTGTGTAAACAATTTTACTAATAGATGTTTCACAACATACAGAAACAAAAAGCTTTCAGTAAAGCCAAGGCACGTTATTAAATATAATAAAAACAAACATATTGCATACAAAAACACACCTGAAAATTATTAATATAATAAGTAGTCTTCTACGGTCGTAAAAAACAATGTCTGAAGATAAAAATTAGAATCACACAAGTAAGATGTTATAAAATTTGTCTATGAATAATACTTTATTATTTGAAACATGTAATCTGTAAAAGAACTGTTCTCCAATTTGCGCTCACTCAACCTATCATAGTATTTTATGATATTATATTTATTACATAAACTTAGTCTTTATGACTTCATCATTCTATTTACCTTATATTAAACTTACGACTTCGTCGTGCTGTTAACTGTTTAGCATTAACTTTTATTAACAATCAAGAAACTCATTTCTTAATCATTTATGGTTATTGTTGCATTCTAGGTACACCTCTGAGGTATTTGTGAATAAGTTAAGTTTAAGATTTTCGTGTAAATTCTCGCAGTTTTAAGTTGTCGCATTCGAGTAACTTTGTATATGTATACCACGAAAATGGTACCTGGATAACTAAATATGTGGACTTAACGCAAACACTAAACCTGTAAAATTTTAGTTTATTAAATCTAGTACATTGATCTCTGTAGCTGAGCGCGACTTTAATCTAGTTAGCCAGGCCTGTGGTTCAGAAATACCGGTTTAAATACAGGTATTAGCCCTTCCCATCGCTAGTTTGACCGGTTCCGTTGAGGGCTGCCAGATATCTATTTTATTCCTAACAACTACTGTAAATTATTCAATCGATTTTCGAGTTAAATAGTAGCTGTGCTTATTTTTTTTTTCGTTGTGTATTTTTTAATAAGATGAAGTTGAAATGTAGTGGAACGAGTTGACAGCTTAATCATCTTCAATTTAAAAATACAGCCCAGACCTGTTGTCGTCTACGAAGGCTAATAAAATGATCTCAAAACTTGTTAAGTATAAACTAGACATACAACTAAATACAAAAAATTGAGAATTAAATAATATGCTTTTCGATATTGAACTGTGGTAATTTGATATGACACTTGAGAATAGTCTAGGTATGAGGTATAAGGTAGGTATAAGGCTTGAGATTGATCAAAATTGCTGGTTATTTGTCAGGCTTGAGAAAGTTTCCTGAGAATCGAGAGCTCTTGATACGGAATAGAACGGATTGATATTGGATAATAAAAGAAGTTATCATAATATGAGTAATGTTAAATGAAAAGAACCATTATGTTGTGTTTCACCGTTTAAAGGTCATACCATAAAAACAGTTACATAACAAATGACGTTAAATAAAAAACTATAACGAACGAGAACCATAAAAAAAACTGCAAGCATAAGAGTAATAAAACAATATTCTTGAACAGTATGATGACATGACTATTCTTGACTAGAAATGGACGAAGTACTCTTTTATTACCTTTAAATTATAACTATCAGACTATTATAATATCTAGCAACTTCCACACCCAATCTGTATCTGCTGTGTATCACTCTCATACATTTTCACATGCAGAAACGGCAACAAATCTAGCAACCACCACCAACCTATCACTCTTCACGTAGACCTCCACTAGGCATTCTCAGGAGTTTGACTTTACAGTGTCAACTACTGAATGAGCGCAGATGTGCACACACCAAGTTATACATCTGAATACACGGTTAACCTTTATTTATAACTTATTATTGTTATTTAAAAAAATGTTGAGCAGCCTTAGTTGTCCGTTTGTGTGTCTTTGAAAATTATACATTTTTCTTCACTTAAATTAGTCTGTTGTACGATTACATACTTGATGTTTTGCTACTATGAAAAAAATATTAATTATCATATTAATAGAAGATAATTCAACTTATGATCATAAAAGTACAAGATAATTACGCAATGGTTTTAACAACGCTATGGATTAGTCACGCAATTCCGTTAAGCCTATTATGGGGCTACAAACATTGCCAACCATAAATCGTGCTGAGATTGGCATGATAATGTACTTAACTATATCGATAACATAGAGCCTTCGCATATTTTATCGAGCTCTGTCTCCTCCGTGTGTGACGGGTTCGATGCTTAGGCAAATGAATAAAAGGCTGTCTAAGCTTGAAAATTTTATTTATTTGAGGGTAATAAGAGATACTGTAACAAACTAAAAATTAGTAAAAAACAGTTCGTATGATAACCAAAATAATATAATTAAAATAGTCAAATAGAACAAATACATACCCCGTTTCTGGGTTTTCTATATAGATAGAACTTAGTAGATATTTCACGAATATATACATTTCGGTTCATATTTTCCTTATTTAAATTATAATAACTTTATTATTATTTGATTTATAAATTTATATGTTTAAATTATCATGTTCATACCAGATGATTTTTTTACGAACTGACATTCATAAAGAGCATATTGGATTACTCAAAATTTCAAATTACGAATAATTAATAATCAAAAAGAAATTATGTTGAACATCAAAAACAAAAAGTTTGCATACGGAAACCTAGGATTGAACCTAGTTATTTGGCCCTGCAAACAGATAACCTCAAAATCATTCCCCAGAGCTCTATTTACGAAACACAAAGAAAAGTAAATTTTGATACATTTACGTTTTCACTTCAGAAATTCAGTTTCATTTTTATTACCCCACTAGAAAAATCGTATCGTATAACATAGTCTTTTTTTAGGCCCTAACCAAGAACTGTTATATAATTAAGATCTTAAATATGCAGGCGTTTTAATATACCATTGTTGCTAACATGTATCATGGATATAAAGGAAGGTTGTAAATTATGTAATCATCGTTGTTGTGTATGAAGCATATCGTCCATTTAGCTATGTATTTGCAGACAAAGGTCAAGCAATGCATGATGCATTTATATAATCACCGCCGACGGAGCACGTGAGTTATGCAACCCTACTAGTTGGCTGTAGTATATATATATCAATAGTTGTCTTCCGGCTTTATGAATGCGGCATTGTTGTAAATTAATGAGGTTGCGTCTTTCATAATATACAACGGGCCGATTATAGCTTTGGATATGTCAATAGAGGTCAACAGATTTATAGCTCTAATTAAAGTCACCAAACCTCTTTTTGACAGATACCGCTAGCGAAATATTATCGTTTCTGTCATTAGTCAACTAGTTTTTGACTTCATAAATATTAAGGCATTTATTAACGCATTCACATTATGTAAATTAAACAACGGTTTAAACTCATGCTCTTCTAAAATTTTTAGACTATCTTGATCATTATTATGTCGTACAAAATTAGTCATTGATCTCTAGAGTGGTTAAATAATTGAGACTTCCTTCCTTTTATTGGATTATTTTACAGAGAATAGTTCATCTTATCATAGTGCCGTTAGCATTATCCTATTAGGAGCGGTGGGTGACAACCCTGAAAGTAAACTAAATAAATCACCCCATAAGCTTTCAATGGGCCGTTCACCTGCTATCGACCGTTGCTTAATGTAGGTATAACGTGCGACGTGCCAGGAATTGATGAGAGCATTGCCGCTGTTAAGTCTCAAGGATATAGATTACGTCTATGCTTCAAAGAGATTGATAGATCTATTGGCGTACTCTAAACTTTTATAATCAACGGTCCACATATCATTTACTTCATTGAACCCTGTCCTGTTCTACGGCATTATAAAATCAAGATGGACGACAGAGAGATGACGTTATTTACAATTGTCTATTTTAAGAGTAGGTACGTGTGCTTCAATTGTAATAAGGTTATGTGGCTTTTTGCTGAATATTACATTCCTTCACCAATTTCCAGCAATTCTCATTTAATTATGAGAGAACAATTAATGTTTGCTGTCTCTCAGTGGATAATCTCACAAGGGTATAGATTTAGAATGATTGCTAATTTCGGGATTGCTAGCCTGTGCTTTATATTATAGCTGTTGTGAGCACCAAGATCACTTATATAAAAGAGTGAATAAGTTAGGAAATTAAATATGATAGTAAAAAATATAGGTATGAAAGATTTTAATTGAATATGTATTACTTCACTTACCACAACTTCTTGATTCAAAAATCTAATGAAATAAGTTTATAATGTGATTAATTTATATTTAACTTTAAGATTGGATTGTATTCAATATTGTTAAATAGACGTATGTGGTAACAAACGCAATTATTTTTGTGAAAGACATCAATAGGTGTCTCGCAAAGGCTTTGTGGGCGGTTATTCGCTTTGGTAGAGCACACCAGACTGCTTTGTTAAAGCCAACACTGTATTGATTGCTAGATAGTACTTTAAACAAGGATATTGTGTTATTCGTATCATTAAAGACGTTCTTTGTATATTAACAGCATATACACACGTCATTAAATTAAGAAATAATTCTCATAAATCAAGATCTTTTTGGTTATATTAGAGAAAAAATGTAGAGAATCAACCGCCGATATAATTAAATATCAATGTGTAATTACCATGCTGTCTTTTAACGAATAAACTATGTTAGTCTTTATGTGTTAGTTCCATGGAAAAAGACATGGTAACCTCTAAAAATATTTCCTTTCTCAATGTAAAGTGACTTAAAAAAAAATACCGAGCAAAGTCGCAACTATGTAAATAAAAAATAATATACCATTCGAAAAACTATTTCGATGTTAAATCAAATGTAAGGAAAGGAAATATCCTTTCCTACATTCTCATGTGTGTAAACTGCTTTACTCATATAACATTAATTACTTCTACGGTTGCAAACTTCGTAGAGATTGCTCCGGACCAATTTATATTAGAGCAATTATGATGGTATGTCCAATTTAGTTCTAAGAGTAATACGGAGTTTGATTATACCTCAGTGGTATCTTATTATATTATATATTAATGAAGTCTATAGTTAGATTAGCAGCAATAGGTACAAATTATATTATAATTATCATTAATTTTTATTATTATAAAAAATTGTTTTGCCGTTTAGTTGATGAACTTTTTATCTATGATATTCTTGTATGTGTTGTGAATGTGCTTGTTTTAGTCTAAAATTCTTGTTTCAAATAACAAATTTCCCATTGTGTCTATCTGTCGCTTTACTGCTAGTAACTTATGTCGAAGGTTTTTGGATTACGTGTATATTTCAATCTCAATGAAGCCACATTTGAACATTGTTTATTTTAAAGTCAATCATAAAAACTTTGTAGATCTGTCTTGTCTGTCAAAAAGTCTTGTGTTTTAAATAATTTCTATCACAACTTGTGTAAAAAGTTTCCGTTTTCCTTATTTTTATTATGAATATTGTTCTTGGACTCTGTTTATTTTATCATTTCTCTATGAGTGAGATTTTTTTAATTCATTACGTAATTTTTTTTATTTTCCATATCGTTTCTTTTTTTCGTAATTTATTATTTGTTTTCGTTTTATTAATTTACTTTTTTCTTTTATTTTTGTGGGACATAAAGCAATAATATTTTTTTGGTCATAATTTATTTTGAATAGTGCAGTGTTTATAGCCTTGTCTGGTAGGTTTTATGCATGTTTCATAAATGAGACAAATAACATTTGACCTTCATAAAGATACGTACAGACTATTAATTGAAACAATATTTTATATTCAATTAATTAAATTTTCGTAAATAAAGGCGTAAAAATATTACCTCACCGAGGGCGCGGTTTACTATTTTATTTATGACACAATAACAATTTCCAAGCCAAATCCAATAAAAGTATAAACAAAAAAATTCCAACCGACAAAATTTGTGAACGGCATTCAAATTATATTATTAGGTAAACTTATAATTCACAAATAAAAAGTGATATAAATTTTAATCACATTACATTAAAAAGTTACTATTAAAATAATTCAGATTCAATTACTATTTTTTTTGTATTTAATGAAATGGTGCAGATTAAACGCCATATTTTATTGCGTCTGGTAACGAAGTGATCTTCAGAATACTAATTAATAAATAATTTATCATATTATCAATAATAACAAGGAAGATGATATTCCATTTTTTTAGAAATTACATACAGGAATCGGATTATTGAAAAGGGTGCAAACCCATTATGCCAGGGGTCAATGAAACAGCATAAAGCGAATGCGCATACTCGTAATACTAAAACGGACCATTCGGTTTTAATGAGATCGTATACGGAGATTGCCTTGAAAACACGATTCGCTGTAGGTTCAAATAATTTATATCGTTTAGTGGAATGTTTAATGCTTTTTATAATATGTTAGGAAATCAAATAAAAGATGGTAGGTACCAAATACCTTCTTAATATCATTGAACAAAATAGAAGAAAATAGTTATTGTTGGAAAAAGCACTAAAAACATATTGACTATTCTTTAGTCTTTTGATAGAGACGGGGAGAAGAAGAGATCCAATTAAAAAAAGGTTAGACTTTATGGAAATTAAGAATAAAAGCACTGAAATATACGTTAACTAGCTTTTATGTTCGTTAAAGGCCATGCGAGTCTTTGCTCTTTATTTAAATGTCGCATATTTACGAGTACTGATCGGCAATTAGCAGATATGCACAGTATGCGCTCTTGTGCAAACCAACCGTGGCCCAGTTCGAAGTCGCATTGCGTAGGTCAGGCCAAGACGGGCTACTTTCACCGTAATACCACTTCACTTTCACTGTTGTTTCAAGTGTGACACGACAATGTCTAAGTAATACTTTTATAAGTACATTTAATTAAAAATAGACATAGAAATACATAAATTCCTCTTGGAAAAATCATCGAACAGCTCGCAGATTGAGCTCGCTTGTTCTTTGAGTCGTGTGTTGGATCTGTTCATCTGGTGTTTGAGATATTAATTAAATAAAATCAATATATCAGATCAATCCTCGTTAACCTCACCGACAAATTGTTTTAGATGTTTTTGTTACACTTGATTAGTAACATTATCAAAATTTATATTATCAATGACTAGTTGTATTGCCTCGATTTCTACATCGCAGCTTTCGTTATTTATAGTCAGTATGGCAGTTAATTCTGAGTTGAAGGTTTTGTATTGTGATTCTACTTTATATGTTTTTAAATAGATTGGTCTTTGATGAATTGTCAGTTTGATGTTCCTTAATGTTTACAAACACATTCAATCATGGACGCATGTTACTTAATATCATTACTGTCAGGATAACGTTATCGTATCTCTTAACCTGTTTTTAGTACATCTGCACTGCAGATAATAATAATTTTAATTTAATCTTCACTGATATCTTTTCTGATATCTATACATTTATATTTATCAGGTGTCTTTCTATTATCATTCGTGTTCCGTGTTCTGTGGTCATGACCATAATAAGCTTTTTGCTAAAATAAATAACAGGAAATTCTATTTACAAACAAATCACTTAAATAATCAATGTGATCAGTTTCTTTTATTTAAATTTTATAGTTCTTTTAAAGTTATTGTTATGTCCAACAAAAAATCGATGGCTATCTGATTAAATCATGTCACTAAAATATTTCAAATCATTACGCTCGATGATATAATAATGACATTCACGAACTCAAAGTCAATACCAAATCGTATTGTGTGACTCATATAAAACTTTCCCCTGTTTCACGAGCGTACGTTACGAATTCACAATTTTAATTAACACTTTAAACTTTCTATTCATATACAAAGTTTCGGAGCATTATGTTATTTCAGTTACGCAATTTAATTGATGTAATTTCGAAGTTAAGCCTTAATAGGTACAGTTTAAATATAACGTTTGGGTTTTTAAATCTGTAAGTGTTTTAGACTGTAGTACGTTTTACGTAAAGTAAACATTGTCTTTATTCAGCACCATTAATTCATCCTTTTTAACCTGTCCATTGTTAATAATATAAAATGGTAAAAAAGCACTTTGTCCTTGGTACTCTGATATGGACAAAGTGGATTTTTAAGCATAAATTTTCCAGTGTAGCATTGAAATGCAAAATTGATCAAATATTGCCATTGATTTAAAATTCTTCCACCCATTCTTTTAATTGTGGTGTTAAAACTACAAAGTTTAATATACAAGAAAGATATTTACTAATAAACTATGTCGTGTACTTCATGCTCTTCAAATAATTATATCAAAATAGATATGACCTAAAACATAACCATGTTTACCAATTAAAATCTGCTGTCAAAGCACAGTTGTTTGTATGTGTACATATAACAGTTAATTCTAGACTGTTGTCGGCAGCCCACCTCCCTCTTTACCCCCCGGCAGGGCCGCCCCTACCCCAATCTGCCCCATTTTTCACTGACGTTTAGTGTTCAGCCCTCACCCGGCACGACACCCACCCAACTTCGTTCGCGTGTTTTTTCTGTAAATTTATGTTATGACAACAAACGGTCAGCTGTGCCAATATTTTACGTGTTCGGTAAAATAGGATCGTTTACTTTTTTCCTTATATAGTACAGTTTTCTGGAAGTTTTTCACTGGAAATTTCATATTCCATTATGGATAATAATACGGTATTGATACTATCGTTATATCATGACTGTATTTTTTACACTTTACGTGGAATCGTTAAATATATTTTGGTTAATAGATCTTCGCTTTCTATTGTGTTGGATAAAATTACTGAATTTTTCTAATGTTCCATTTATAAAGTTCTTTAGCTTTATTCTATTCTTAGAATTAGGTAATAACACAAGAATGGTAGCTAGATAAAAGAATTTGAGTAACGTTTATTCATGGAAAAGGTAATTTAGTGTTAATGAAAGCAGAGCTAATATAGGCTTGTCATTATCGGATATCAATCAGTATTAGTGCAGTGAGCGGGCGTTCGTTGATTCTGTCCAGTCAGCGCAATAAGCGCTGCGAGGTGCGCCGCGCCCGCCGCTGACTCTGCGCTACGTCTGCGAGCTCCGCGTGACTCAGCACCGGCGTGACTCATGATTCGACGGTTTCTGGATCGTCTGCCGTCAGCCGAAATAAGTGGATTGCTGCTTCACGACTCAATGATTCCATTTAAAAGAACGTTCTATGATGTTATTACTTCGGACGCTCACGTTCAACTAGATTACTCTCCCGCTTACGTATTTAGATGTTTCCACCCGTTTAGCAGTTAGAAAAAGTCGCTAAAGATTAAACATTGACCCAAATTACTTTTTGATGAGATTATCTGCTGCTCCCTTACTTAGAAATAAATTACAGCACGTTCTGTATCTAAATTGCGCTGACGTAATACCCAAAGTACTGTATTCTTAACTCACATTTAATGATTTCTTTGTTATGATCGTTGCTGCTCTTTACATAGTATATTAGATAATTAGTCATTTATGTAGGAAAACTGCAAAAATGAAGTGTAATTAACCTAAGAATATGTCAAAAGTTATCTCTGTTTCCGATTTAGTTAGTCATAGTTTAGTTAAGTATAGTATATTATCGTCGAAGTTATAATAAATATAACTTTGTGATATTGTTAAACTTGGCAACACCGCTTAAGTAGCGGATGAAGACAGTTTATCTGTGAAATCGTTTGCACAGAATAGTTTCTTGCTGAGCTTCAGAAATCTGTAAAGCACGTAGAGCAGTTAATCTGACCTATTAAGTATAATTGCTCTTGCTTGACTTGTTTTAATGGGCTACTGTTCAGTTATATTGATCAAGGAAACGTCTTGTTATAGAGAGTTGACCGGGAGAATACAAAGAGTCCAGCATCGACCGGAACCAGAAAGAAGGCGGCAGTGAAGAGCAACGGGCAGATTTCTAGTGCTGATCCTACGCCTGCGGCGACAGGTAATTTACTAATAACATTTTATAATTACTTGAATGATTAGTGTAGCTGGTAATGAAATAAAGACTATCATCACCCTCTATGAATAAAGACAATACAGTCACTTATTTTATCTTATCACAAACTTTTTCTTATTTCCTCGATACAAATTTATGCTTGCAATAATGGTATCACAGAATTAACACTGGAAAATCCAGTAATAAAGTATGAAACAAATTCAAATATGAGACAAGTCAGAAAAACAACTTTGAATCCATAGCAATTAAATCGGAGGTTTATTTGCTCTTCGTATTCCTTAACGTCAAAAACTTGTAATAAATTTTGTATGTTAGTGCTTTTTTTCTTGATAAAAATATAATTTTCTTAATATTAAGATCAGATAAAAAAATCGATAGATATTAATTCGATATGTTTTTCAAGACAAAGTATTTCTAATGTTCGTATGCGTAAATTATTTAAACGATAATTTTATAGGTATTTACTGTAATGACTTTCACGAATTTACTGATTTGCAATACTTGTCTCGAAGACAAGAAATGTAGCAAAGTAATAATGAAAAGAATTTACACACGAAACTAATCGCAATACATTCTTAGAATGGCGACACAAAAGCTAAAGATTATATAGTGTTACCAAATTCTTCTAACTTATTCAAGATTGTAATAACGCCCGTAGCATTCTAAGGATTAATTTACATTTACTAGAAAGACGAATTGAAAACTGTCAAAGGCATTTCTTATACTAGACCTGCGCTCAGTTTACACCATAATTCCCTGGTTAGTTCAAAATGGAGACAGATATGTGTTGCAATAAAGCTCTATTTATATATATGCTATCCAGCTCTCGGTTGATAGGATACAATTCCAGCCATTCAAGCATGTCTGTGTGTGTACGAACAATATAATCTAGTTACTAGGTTATAGCTTTTGGAATGGATATCTTTTCTATTACGTTGAAGATAATGTTTTATATAGTATCCGTATTTATAGGGAAATGTAACATCCATAAACTACAAGTATCGTGTGCATAAAAAAGCTTACATCTTGTCAGACTTATTTCATTTTTATATACAACAACAAAACATATACTGCATACCCTGTGTTGCTTCTTTACTTTCAGTTTTTTTTATATCATTTTATTTCAAATTATGACAAACTATACTGAACAGAGACTATGACCTAATTAAGCTACGTCATTTTTTCTTTTAAATTATGGAGGATTTTCTAGTTTTGGCTTTATCTTTTTTCTTCATTGTCTTGTTTCACTTCAATTCGTTGCTCATTGGACTGTGAAAATTCGATTACAGCCGAATCAAATGGCGTGTTTTTGTAAACTTTGATGTAAGCAAAGTGAATGCTTTTATCTTATTGACGTTTAATATAAACAAGGTTTTTATAAGTTTGTTTATAAAACCACAGACGTAGGGGGATCTCGGGAGTACGTATCGTGGAAACGTCTGACATGCAATTAATCAGTAGCACGTAAATAAATGTATTTACTACCGCAAATAAATATAGTACGGGAGACTTTTGCAAGTCTTCAACTTTTTTTTGCGCTATCCTTGGTCGTATTGTGTGGATTTGTGGCACAGTGAGAATTGGAACGTAGCCAAAACCCGATAAGTTAGTGTATCATAGTAATTCTATATCATTTTCTTTAAGATATCTTTAGTGATTCGTGTTTGTAAGTGGCGTATAATTATGTGTAGTTGTATTATTTTAGTTATATATTCTTAAATGAAAAATGCTTAAAAGTAGTCGCTCGGATTGGGAAAGTGGATTTTTTAAACATATTTCATTGATATCTATCCATATATATATCTTCATGCAAAATTCCTAGCAGGGTAGGCAGTGGGAACTGAAGACCTTTGCATGAGTCTTCCCTTTATGACAGTCTCTTTCCATACAACTTGTAATGTATGTAAATTTTATAAATGTTTCGAATATTAAGTAACATAGATCCTTTGCCTCGGGTTGCTGCTTCATTGCTCAAACGGGCTACAACACGAGTAGCTTAGCAATGTGCTGCTTTATAATTGAAGAGGAATGTATAATTCGGTAAAAGTGTATGATTTCCACAGGATCAAGTCGATCCTAGAAAATCTTTCGCTTAATTGTGAAGCATATGCGTTTGCATTTAATAGAAATTTCCTTGTATTCTGATTCAAAATTTGTTTTATTACTGGAAACGTTGGTTGAAAAACTTATGTCAATTCCACATTTAAAATGAAACAGTAGATCAACTTTTTTATTTTGCGTTGGGTTAATAAAGTTTTCCACTTCATTATGTTTATTTGGTATGCAATTAATTTTATTCGAAAATTTATCTTAGGGTTGTGGGGCATTGTTGAATTGGCAAGTTACCAAAGTAATAAATAGTATTCTCTCCAACAGCATTTTAATTTGCATATATAAAGAACAGTTTCTCAGACTACAGGCATCTAACAGAGTTTTCTAATAAAAAAAATGTGTAGTGTATGGTCGTTGTTGCGTAATCAGTTCGTATTCTTCATTGGCCCACATATCTATATTTTCTTCTTAGCGTAAATTGCAATAAATGGATTTAATAGCGAAATCTCTTGTGTTATGAACTGAAAATAACGACGGTGTTATACAATAAGAGATTATAGTAAAGAACATTTTTTATATTGAATTTTTTATATTCAAGTCAGATCTGGCGTCACCTTGAAACTGACGAGTGAGAGTCGTTCAGTGGTCGAAATTAAGTAAGTAAATATAAAGAAGTTGCATTCTACACGTCTTCTACATAATAGTATTAATATAGTTACTCCAAATCCTTCTCGTAAATAGCAATAGCAATAAATATAGCTATGTTTAAAAATGTAACATTAACCTATTTATTATACAAAAAACGTTCGTACTTAGAATCTTACGACGAAATCGCAGTTGAAGTTTAAAAGTAATCCTGTAAAAGAGGACTCTGCATAATTGGTATAAGGTTTAAAGAGCACTGTAAGGATTGCGAGTCTGATACACGTGCCCAGTAACAAGGGGGATTAAACAGGTTATGTGTAAGGACTTGCTTAATCCCGCAACGCTTCACTTTAGTTAAGTCTAATGTTATCTCGCGGTGATTTTACGATAATAATAAAGAAGCGTATAAACGCTATTTAATATAATGCAAACGTTTGTAGAAAACATTATTCAAGATTTTCAGTTCACATAAAAAAAAATGCACTTCATTATAAAATTTCAACCTTTTCGACGTTGAATTTCTAAAGCCTTATTTTGGGGCTCACTTATAATATTTATGGATGTGTTCCATTTTTTAAGCCTAGTATTTCAATCTTTACCTTGATCACCACTAGTCTGTTATCATTTTTATATTAAATACTTTTTTGAAATGTCACTTGGACCTCACATTAAAGGTCAAAAGGCTATGAAAACTTTCATTATTAAATTTTACCTTTCATTACCTGTAACTTAATTTTTTTAATCAAATTTATATCGTATTTTACTGATTACTTAGTGCTACTAAAAGTAACTAATATTTTCAATATCAAAAATTGCATTCTCTCGACGACTCGACGATTCTTCATACTAAGTGTATTCACAGTTCACATTTCACCTGCACCATTTCCCCTGTTATAATAAATGTCGTGAGATACTTTTATAGACTCTCTGGGATAAGAAACATTACTTACAAATATTTGAAATTTGAAACTAATATGAAATGTAGAGACAATAAACAAACAGCTTAAAGTTATAAATGTAGCTAAAACTAGATCATCCATTAAATATTTGACTATCAACGATGTCACCATGAGTCATCACGATAAAGTGCTTTTTTGATTTATTGAAGTGAAAAAGGTCGGCCTTTCTCTGTCTACACGTCACGTCAGACCTTCTTCTGGGTCGCATTCGAAGGGTTGAATAATTATAGCCACAATGCTAAATCACAAGGCTTATGTATTTTTGTGTAACGATGATTATTTTTAACAAGCATGCGCTTCTAATAAAATTATTGTGACGTCACAAGCGAAACAAATTCGCTTTTCCAAATAAGAATATACAAAATAACAAGCGATTTAATTAAACAGGACATACCATTTCTTTGTCTGTTGAATAGAGGTACGGTTATCTTTCGGAATAATAGGGCCGCAATGGAAGCTGATAAAACGTGCTTTCATTTCGAGGGACGGCTGCATGTGACAGCGGTGACGTCACCAGAGGGGGAGGGAGGCAAGGGGGAGACCGCATACACACGTGTCATATAAATCACGTTGAGTACACCCGTAATATACTACCATGTATATCAAGTCGAGGTATAGTTGTGTTCCGACCTCTGGATGTTTTACTATATAATAATAAATACTATCTTCCGCTTTACTTTATGGAAATGAGGTTTCATCAATCATTATGAGTTGCGACATCAATAAATACGATTAAAACCTAACAGTAGAAATGATAGAATCCAAGAAATCTAAGTCTACTCCGAGGTAAACATTAATGTAAACATTATACTTTCTAACGGCAACGTCAACATTTGATTTGAAATTCTATTCAGGCTTCAAAACACGGTTGCGTTCAGTTTTTTTTGTCAATGAGGTTACTGCTGATTATTCATTGAATAATTCATTCGAATGGTATTAAATTTTATTGCCCTTGGGCCAATGTATTTGCATAATAAAAAGCTGGAATTTTTTTATCCCATGTTGTAAGCAGAAAACGAGTGCTCGGTTTGCATAATCCTCTAAAACGAGTCGACTTAAATTACCTTATATTAAGCAATAATTATTAATATATACCGTTTTGATCTGGTTGCGTTTAAATAATAATAATTCATGATCTTAACTTTAAAGAGGAACCACCTTAAAATCATTTACACTGGGAGAGATACAAATTAATCGATATGTAAGTTCAGGCTTCGAGTTATTCGTATACCAATTTTTTTTTTAAACAAACATATTTCGGCACAAAATATAGAATTTATAATATTAGTAGAATTTGCCAATATAATAGCGGGAGTGAAATGTATATAGAAAAGTGAAAACAGAGATGAATGTTATAAAACGAAGAAGGCTCCCACTCAAATGGTGAATAAGAAAAATACTGTCAAAGATATAATTTCTTGTAATAAATAATTCATCGCATTGGGGCTGAGACAGTTATCGCTGAATCTGGAAATAGAATTGTTTTTCCCAAAAAAACATTTGTTCGGGAAAATTATGGTAATTAAATTTACCAATACCTAAAACACGAGATACAGAATACACGAGAAACCGATCAACTATAAAAATATTAGCAAAACTGAAGGTATTACATAGATCGCTTTGAAGTATTGATCCAACGGGAATATTAATAAATTATTATATAATTTTGTATTACCAGGGCAGATAACTTATAAATTATTGGCTAGCAACTCCCAAAGTTGAATAAGCGTGGGCTCTGAGCAAATATTGCGCAGATCCGAAACTTTCGTATTGTTGTTCATCGTTCGAAGTTTACTCACTTTCGTTGAACGCTCGACGAACCCCACACAAGGCGGGGGCAACTTTTGTACGAAACTAGTTAAGTTTTCAAGGTTATCGTCTCGGCAAAACGGTCTCTGTTAACAATACTGTTTTGCATAATTGTCAATGTTTGTGCCGTTACACTTATTAAATGCTTATTTTGGTAGTCACGTTTCGAAACACGGTGCAATCAAAAAGTTTAAAGGTCAGTGGTATATTATCATGCTTCGTGCAGGTAACATTCGGAACCTGTTTATTACAATATATATTACTTGCTTCACGATCAATTATTTCCCTTCATTATACACAGCTAGCGCCAAAATAATAGCACGCCTTAGTTGTAATGTGCATCTCTCACGCTATGGATTAGTACAGCACAAAAGCACGTCTGGTCATGTCGGATACGTTAAATTCTAACAGGAACCTTATTATGTGGAATGAGTTGAGTGAAATCATGCAGAATACACCTGTCTGGATGTAGCTATTCATTGGAGCACAAAGCGTCACGTGTGCACAACGCCGCATTTCGCACAAAGCGACGTTGCAGTGTAGCTATGGCCGTGCCGACAGTCCTTTGTGTTCCTGAGCAGAATTCGAATATTGGTTAAGCTTTCGACATTGAAATAGCCTCGAGAAACTTTTCGAATCTTGGTTTCGAATACATAAACCAAGTAGATATATAAGTTCATCATGCAGTTTTGGCTATTACAGGACCTAATAAATTATTCGGCTGAATGTGATGAACCGTAATTCAGTAAATGTTATTATATTTGATCAATTTTGCATTCACAATGCTATTCTGCAAAATATTCATCATTATGAATATGTTTCATTAAACATGCTTAAAAATTCCACTTGGGCCCTGGCACCCTGAAATGGGATCTCAGCCGAATAACAGGTCAAATTACATGTAAGCCATGACGCGTCGTGAGCGTTTTCATTAGAGCCATAACACAAATTTCACTATTAACTTATTTTTTCGCTTAATGAGCGATTTCGATCTTTGAGTGTAACATATCTAATGAAGATACCGACACCAACCTTGAAATTATTACTAATATAAATTAATTTAGTTTGCTATTGATTATACACTTATCATTAGTGTATGCTATCAGAATACTACTTATTTATCAATAAAATTGTCCATTTGGTATTAATAAGTTTTACCATTTGTGATATGGTCAATGTCCACATCAGTTATAGTATATACTGCGCAGGTTGTACTAATTGTATTCATGAGTTAAACAATCAATTACCTATTTTATAATGAGGGCTAGGTTATCAATATTTATTTGTTTGAGTTCCGATTAATCAGTAGTGTTGGACCTTTTGTTTATTACTACATAATAGAGATATTTGTTTTCTTGTTTGAATGGGATTCCTTGTAGCCATACATAAGTTATTGTTTTGGTATTTGGTGTATCACTTAGTTTAAACGATGAACATAACCACCATTGTTTAGTTAGATATTTATAATCATAACCAAGTCCTTACTATTAAGGGTTATGTTGCTAAAAGTTATCCAACGTTTCAATTGGTAACCATCTTAGGTTTGCCATTACCAAAATAAGGTGTTCGCGAAATTTGCGTGCGATCACGTGATGCAGTTTGCATAACTTAGCATATTCATGACATGACGGCCGGCATGCATATATACTGCCTGCTTTGAAACTATCTGATCGCGATACAGACGGATAAATTAAGGAACTGAGATGTGGTTTAGACTTATTTTGTATTGTCGGAATATTTTTATTTATTTATTATAAATTGGCCATGTTATGACATGTACATACATATGTCACATTTGGCATGTCAGAATTTTACAATACCATCAATTAATTGTTACAGCTTACATAATATACATAATTGTATTTCACTAATATGCAATTTGTTTCATTATAAAATAATTCGTCATTCTCAAAATAATAATCATAACAGGAAATAATATCAGTAACAAAATTAAGTTGAAAATAATCATATAAATTAATAATTAGATTAATTTACTTCATTACAAATTAAAATTACAATATTTCCAGGTCTTTGTCAAAAATCATTTACTTTATAAAATGGATTAGATAAAAAAAATAATAACAATTATATTTAATAACTATTATATATTGCCATGTAATTAATATTATAATGCTGTAAAATTTTAAAACCTATGTAGCAATAGTAATGCTGTTATATTCTTAAAAAAAAGGGTTATGTATTTTTAGAATCTGTGAAAGTGGCTGTCTATTATTAGCATTCATTTCACAAGCAATTTAGATTAATCCATTTCATTGTGCGATCACATAAAACAGATCTATTCAGAGCTTAGCTTTTATTTTAATAGTTCTATTAAAGTGTTTAATAAGATTTATTAAAATAATATTACCTGAAGCCGAACTTATAAGTTTTTTTAGTACTATAGGTAATATTTGTATATAGTAGGCAAGGTAATATCATTTATGCGACACATAGAATGCTCATAAAGATAATGTTTGCGGGAACAGGATCTCATTTATACACATTACGCTGACGCCGTTTATCATACTTTGCTTCCCCCACTGCCCTTGTAAAGTCAAAATAAAAATAACAATATTAAATTTGCATGCCGACAAAACTGGCTGAGACACGCAACACCCCAGCTCGAGGGGCAGAGTGGGTAGGTGGGGTGTGTGGGGTGGTGAATGTGACCCGCGCACGTTGCAGAAATCAGCTTATCGTGCAGGAATGCATAATCGGCCAAGTTTCTGACCCCTGTTTAATACTTACTGCTTATTAATCGTTATAGATATGTTTATTTTAAAAGAAAATAAACTATCTCTGGTTTATACACTGTGAATAAAATAAGTAGAGAACTTTCTGTTTTTTATATAGTCTGTTTTGTTAATATAAAACAGCCTCGTCAGTTTTCAAACAATGCATTTACCACGGAGCAGCAGTATTATTGTAAATTGATTTTTCTGGTGACATTTTGATTTTAAACAGTTTTTAATCGATTTCAAATTGATTTATTTGATAGAAATTTGAGCAAAGTCGATTCTATTGCAAAAAATACTATTGCTACTTATAAAGGATACGTAACTAACAATTTTGAAATGCAAAGTTCAATCATAGATAAAGATTACATGTATCGTAATATTTGTAAGTGATTAAATATTATGATCACAGTACGTAATTTTCTAATCCGAATGAAATAAGAATTACATAAGTAATGTAGTATCTGTAGTAATCCATCTTATTGCATTTTGCTAATTTCTGCATGCAATGTCGCAGTTGCGCAGTCGTGACGGCAACGACGCACTCGCATTGGCCCGCTGATCCTGTGTAGGTCAATGACACGAATGTATAACTAGTGAATCATTTTCGTTGCAGATTAATTAGATAAAAACGCATGTCAGCGGCTCACAATAGAGCTATTGTGCTTCCAGTCTGAATAAACGATACATTAATAATACCGTTTTCAGTTGTGGGGCTTCGTTTAATAAACAGACTTGAAATGATTTTTATTTATAGGTTCTTTTAAACTTTCTAATTATCTTTTAGTATATTATTACACAATGGACGGTGATATCCTTTTCTTTGTTTGGGGTGTTACTATACTTATATTGTAGAATGTCCTAGTAAAATAAATAAAATCTTGCTTGCACATGCAGTTGTTCGGAGTAGTCATATGGTCGAGTCAGCATTTTAAATAAGTTTAGAGCACTTTGTTTGGTTAATATTTCAAAATTGCCATCAGTTTCAATTAAATACTCTAATCTTTGTAACCGGTAATCTTTGCCTAAGATGTGCTTCGGCAAAGAGTACCGGACCACATCTCAGACAAAGATTACTGGAGACAACAAAATGATTAGTTATTATTTTATATTATTTAAATATAAGTCATATAAAAAATAAATCATATAGTATAATCTACTTTACAATCTACCTAACAAATAGTTCCTTATTACGCCGCTAGATGTCCGTAGTAGTATACAAACAATACAATCCAAGGTGTCTTGTACTTCTTTTTCGTCGTGTTACGGTCGAATATCACGCAGGTACAGTATGACGACATCAGTTTTATTAATGGTTTTTATTATATAAACATAATAAGATAATTATGAATAAGAACTGATCTGATTTAACAAGCCATGTAATAATATCTCATATTGAGAATATAATTTAAGCGTATTTTTTACATAAGGATCCCTAACGTTTTTGAAAATATTGTATAACCATGTTATCAGGGATAATGTAGGATTCTAATGGTAAAATAATTTCCTAAACCTTCCAGTAGTTTCAGAGTCTGATCAATGCAAATGAACAATAAAATTAAATCAGATAGTTCACTGTATAGAAACAGTGACCCATCATATTTTGCCCATCATTAAGTGAAAAATCATATTTTGCCCAAAATCAGAGTGAAAATAAGTGGATATATATTCCTGTCCATCAACATACAGTTTAAAGGTCCATTTGCCTGCGCATTGGTAGTAATTTTCGCGTAATATATAATGTAAAATTGTATGTAAAACATTTGATTCGGATTGCGTGAGCGTAGATACCGGAGAAAAGCAGTGCTGGATCAAGAGAAGGTACTTAATGCCCTTAGCAATACTTATCTGTGCATTAAGGGTGCACAGGATTGATCAAAGCTTATCACCATACTTAAAAGTTCAAAATATTATCATTACGTAATCCCTTTCTTTGTGATAAAAGACGTATCCTTACCTTAGGTAGCTCTATCTTTATACCAAAATCCAAGAGTTAACAGTTAAGGGAAAGTGTAATAGAAAGTCGGAAGAACAGATAAAGTCACTTTTGCACTTGAATTTTATTAGGGATTGATCAAGAGAATAAATCGGTTCAGTAACTAGTCGACAAAGTTGCATTACATAGGACTATTGTGAATCACATGGAACAATAAGAGATTTCATAAAAATCTTTAAAGAATTTTCCCAATGCTAATTAATTATAAACTCAAACAGAATTAAGTTGAACAAAATTCATATTGTCATTAGTTGGAGAAATCGACACCTCGACTGGTACATAATAAACCGCGCTGGCGTCACGTACTCGTTACGTAAAGAACAATGGCCGGGAACGCGGCCGTGAACGAGAAGAGAATACTATACGCGGAATCTATTCTATTTATATATTCATCGCGTTGTCTCCGCTTTAATACAATATCGTCGTGGAATTGCAAATGGCCGCCAGTACCGTTTCCGTCCTAGCTCGCTGCATAAACATGTATTTGCATATTTTCGTCGCGTTTTCGATTCGGAGAACTAAACGCAATTTTATTACCTGTTTGGAAGTCCAGTTTTTCCAGTTTAATTCCTATTCGGTTTAATTAAAATGATAAGTTGATATTTTTTATAGATAGGTTTAATAGAACGTAAAAGAAGGACAACTCTGTCAATAACAACAGTTTACTTTTTAATAATAACGACAACTTTGTTGAATACACAGTGAATGCTGAATTCATTTATTATTAATAATGAACATTAAGAGATACAATTAAAGTTTTTGTGTATGTTAAAGGAAGTAATATTAACATTTTACGACCATGAATTGTAGCCTTAACAACTGAAATTGCTTTGCTTTAAAGACTGTAATGAGATAATATAAAAATGTAAGTATATCTGCCCGTACTCCTTAGCCAGTTACGTTATTAAATGTACTTTCACCCCGGTCTACCGTTACCTGAGCAAGTGGCTTGTTGTCTCGCTCGCTCGAAAATAATCTTGATTACCTTAGTGGTTTTTAATAGCTTTTTCAACAGGATCTCAAGGTTTAAAGAAAAAAAAACTTAAATACTTCTCATCGGTGAGGTTTAATCACAATTCTGATAACACATTAAAAAAAGATATACACAGAAAAGAAAAGAAAATAATTTCATATTAGAATTCAGCTTTTGTCTTCGTTCAGTAATTCTAAACCCATTACGAGTACCGAGTTACCTATATCTGTCTTTATCTCACCCTCTTTAGAAATTTATTGAAGGGTTAGTGAACGCCCAATTTATAAGTGTATTGAGAAAGGGATTGGGTTTGTTTGAATAGCCTTTGAAAGGAAACAATATGGCGGCTCGGATGAATTTCAAAGCCTTTCTTCTAGACACTACCTACAGCTATCTCTAAACATTCAACTTATTCAGGTGAATATTATCGCAAGTTTGCTTTCCTAGAAACCTTTGAAATAATGTTTATGATAGTATAAAGTAGATCAACCATAATGCTTTTTCTTTATGCGATAGAAAATATAAGTTTTGTTTACTAACTCTAACGCTATAATACCCACAGCTGCCTTTAATCTGGATACAATTTAATTCGTATCGTTCACATTTCTCACATTTTACTAATCGCCTGTTATTTAAAACATTACGGCCGTTTCCTGTTTACATTAGTCTCAAATTATACACGAGTATTTAATATTTCAACGTCAGCGACTATTTTATCAACTTGTTGTCATAGCATAACATACGCATGTTTTCACTTCTCAATAGTATCTCTTGTAAACCTATGCACTGTCTGTAATAAAATAAACTTCAATGTTATCAGCAAAATGGTTAATTAATCAAATTAAACAAATATGTTTATGAACTTATGTGATTAAGTTTTACTTTATAAATTAATTTCAAGTTTTTGATTTATATCAATAATATAAACATTATCTTAGCAGAAAATGAACAGATAAGGCATTATTGTGTCGTGTTGACTGCTCCGTTATAGGTTGACTTTTATTTGCCCTTCACAACTCTAGTTAGTTTGGGACCGGTTTTCAACTGGCTCCATAAAATATGTGGAGAGGGCGCACCTTACAGGCCTATCAGGATAATCTTTCACATACATTCATCTCCCTCTAATCGCCGTAAACGGAAAGATTCATGGTGCCCTAAAAAGGGAATTTTGCCGTCGAATGGTAATCGGTTCCTAGTATAATTTATCAGAACTCTTTCCGTGGAACCTGTTCTAACACCAGACATTATGTTCAACAAAGGTCGTAATCTTGTTTCTAGTGTATTTATTGGAACTATACATCTTAGATTACTAAGCTGTACATTTATAAAATTGGAATCGAGCTGCTAAAGTCGTCTGCTTTATGATTAATAGAGCGACTAAGACTTTTTGTGTTTGTTTATATAAATCGATAATAATTTATCTCATATATTCTCTGTGTTGAAACAAAGTTAAAATTAATTCAAAAGTAATTAGATAATGCGTTGACTAATAAATAGACTTGCTAAGATAAATTTTGATAATATTAAAAATTATTACAATATTTTTTTTTTATTTTGTATCATAGAAGACTAACGTAGAAAAAGATTGGGCTATTTTTCACATTTGATTTTCACACCGTACCCATGGACAAAAAATATGAATATCTAATGGCACGTAGACAATCACAAATTGGTTACGTTGTCTTCGGCGTTTTGGTTTGCATCAAATTTTTTATTTCAATAGTCAAGCAAGTATTGTAATGTTTTAATTTTTTAGGTTTCATCTGTATGGGTCTTTATTTTAGGTGAGGACCAAGAGCTCTATTCGTTAACTCAACTAACGACTTAAAATCGTAATCACCGAAAAATATGAGCAACTCCAATACGATTATGTGTCAAAATTACATAATCGTGTAGTCTATCAATGGTTCGAAATTTTGAAACGGCACAGTCCGCGCGAGTCGAATGCGGGTAGTGGAGAGCCTAAGATAGCTACCACACGGTATTACATCATCTGTCTGCGCGAGCGCAATTGATCGTTGCGCTGATTGACGCTCACGGCCTTTTGTGCACTTGTCTAATAAATATATAAAAGTCAGTTACTATATCAGTGATCTGCGCATGTACCTTATTGTATTATTTGATGAATTGCATCCACAACTATGTTAGGACTGATGTATCGTCTTTATTTATGCCTAATACAATACTTTTTTTATGATATTTTACCACCCCACAATAATATATTACCTCATGTTTTTTTTTTGTATTATAGCTTAAAATTAATCAGTTATAAAGAAACTTAATCATAATACTATTTACTAAACCTTTACATATGATGGCTAGTGTAAAAGGCAACCGTTATCCAAACATGATATATCAAAAATCACACACAAACAGTTAATGACGTTCCGCCGGTTTCTTTTTATTGCTTTTTCGAGGGTTTTGATTCACGAATGAATTAGCTTTGTCAAACAACAATTAAATATCAGATTACACCTACGCTGCGATCACAACTTGAACTGGGACAATAGCCTCGCAACGGAAACTAGGATAATATAGAATTGAAGTTTTTTTTTTCAAGACCGTGAACTATAATTGTTGATGTTTATGAACACGCAATAGAGGCGTGAAAATCCACGAGAATGTCTTCTTTGCACATACGGAATGTGAAGGTTGAAGGTTCTTAGAAATACTTGTTTTCTAATAAATAATTACTTAGCTATTGTAGTCTTGTTATCTTATAATGAACACAACTCTCTTAAAGTCTTGACACTGTTGTTTACTTTTCAATTTGTTGTTTTATTAAGTACCTACTAATAAAGTATCTACTTATTTTGATTTTCTTATTGTTTTCCTTCACTTGGCTAGCTTAATTCAACTAGTGGAAGTAAATATAGAATCAAATAGGAAATACTTTATTGTTAACGTACATTTATTTACAAATATAAACTTAAAAGTAGATCAACGAAATTGGGTAACAATTGGCGGCCTTTTGAATATATCCAGAATTGTCTGGATCAGATCAGACCCATCTTTTCATTGAACAGGATTTTCACTTTATCTATGAATAAAAATTTATTTCTCTATTTGACTATTGCTTTATTCAGTTGTTTAGGTATCACAATTTTAATTCTTTCATTCAACTGCTTGTTAATCAATTGTCATCAGTCGTAATAAGTTTAAAAAGGTCGAAGATTTCAAATAAAACTTGAGAGTCGAAAATTGGAAATACTGTCACAGTTATATTTTGTCCTAGAGAAATTCAAGATTTACATTAACAATAAGTGAAACTTGGTTTTTATGAAACAGCCGCTTCATAATTTCCATCGATTAGAAGCTTGATTGTTTTCATTTTTGTTGATTTCATAAGAAACAAAAGAGTCTAGAATGAAGCTAGCTCTGTTTCTGAGGTCTCTGATAGCTCGCTATTATACATCGCGTGGAAAAACCATATGTGTTGCATGGAAAAAAAATCTTACGAATATAACACAAAGATGCGGATAAGCCCGGAAAATTAGAAATAATCATTTATATTCAATCAAATAAAAATGTCGAAAACAATGGGCTAAGATACCTGGAGAAAGTTGTCAGAGGTATTATAAGGATAACTTTGGGAATAAATTATGCAAAACTTTGTATAGCTCTGTGACAAATACCATAGGTAAGCTCTCCTGGGATTTATTAGTTTTCTTAGCGAATAACGTTATATGTATCGTAAACATATTTTCTAGAAAATTATATCTAATTATAAATAGAGGGTTTTCACTATCATAATTAGGATATGAAAGATTTTAAATATTATTTTCTTATCTAATCAGTTGATATCGTACGTATGCAGTATTATTCACAAGTCACATTCTGTTATCAATTTGATTATTTACGTCAATTTACGGTCTTCCAGTCATAAAAAGCATTTATTACAATGACCAAGCTTAATGTAATCTGGCAGTTATTAAAATAATCATGTTAATTTTGAATATGACAGTACTACATTTACTAATTGTGACACAAAGTTTAGTGCAAGCACCCGAGGATAATCGAGCAAATTCTACCACATGAGGAAGTAAGCACTATATTAAAACCCAAGAGATTCAAGAAAGGAGATTTAAATATATTTTATGTCTTTGATTGAAACATGAAGGGTGAACACGGTACGCAAAATGGCCGCCGCACGACGCGCAACTATGGCGGCCGGCCTTGGTTCGTGCTCGCAATCAACTTATTATTCAATCTCATGTCGCGAATTGGCCCGAGGTCTGGGGGACGTTGACCCACGTTCCACTCTACTCGTTTTAGCATTCCGCCTGTAGGGTCATATTAAATTACATAACTCAAAGGTGTGTTAATTTTATACCGTCAATTATTTTTAAGTGTCATTAACTTTTTAAGTTTCGTTAGATTTACTAGGTAAGATATCTGCGAAACAAAACTTGTCTACGCTGCGCAGTGGAAATTTTAATTATGCGTATAATTTAAAGTTTTTAATGAAGAATACAAATTCAACAACAGTGAAGTGATTTTAAATTAATAACATTTCCAATTTCCTGTAAAATGCGAGTTTGTTTGATAATTCACCAGTGATAACCTCGGTCACCGACGGCGTTGACGTAAATCCGACACGGTCCGTTATACCCTCTCGAAGAACAATAGCCGATTCGCGCTACCCGCCTAATGAGAAATGTTTGTTTTACAGCTCCACACAATAGTTACAGCTTATTGTTGGTTTCATACCCCTACGAGCAATTCTATTCTAAGCTATTCTATTCTATTTTATTATTTAAATTGGACCGATGGCTATGGTTTGTGGTGAAACTAAATATGTTAATTTAAATAGGTTATTAATGTTTGATTTAAAATAATAGACAGCGGCGATATCTCGATGAGTCGACCTTGATTGAAGGCTCATTAGCCGTGCAAGTCAAGACGATACGACGCAACGGACCGGTCGCGGTCGTGAGTCCACATGATTTATGCCTTTGCCTTCACAAAGAGCATGTGTTTTTTCCACTAGACCGGTTTACCCGCCGTTCCCCCACGCCTTTTTGTTGCGCTACCTGGCTGGATGGATGCCGTCTAAAAAATATAGTGTCAGCGTTTTTTCTATCGTAATAATAATACCGAGCATTCCTTTTGTAGCGCACGCGGACGTGGGTATAGAACGTGATAGGACGGCTCTGTGGCTTCATTATATTAATGGACTCGACCGGATGAATACAAAGACAGGGCCTTTAAACTTTATAGCCTGTGGAATACAGTTCCCGGCATCGGCATACGTGGCGTGAAATCGGTTTTATGAACACGATAGCGATTCGGAATATTCCAATGAAGTTACTTTACATTTAACTCGAGTATCTTATTTTATAGATCTTTAATTATAAATGGTTATATCTTTAATATTTATACGCGCTGGTCTGATTTGTTAATTAAGCGTGTGTGTGTTGTAATTGTATTATAACTAATGCTATCTCGATTGTGACGGAAATAACTCTATTGTAATTGTAACTTCTGTTTATCAAGCCAGTTACGACATTTGAGGTCAAGGTCAATTCTACGGTTTATTAATCATTTAACTGCCAATATTCTGTGTCCAAAATATAGATCTTTGTATGTAATTTTACCTTATAAATCGCAGAGTATTAATAGAAATCGTGATGTGACAACTAAATACCTATTTGTCATTTTTACGCGACACGAAGGATCTACATAATATTCTTAAAATTTTATGAGTCTTATTTGCGCTTCCTTCATCTTATATTCATTTATACTGTCTAAATGTACATTTGCATTATATTAAATAGGATATACCATCAGAACAATATTCAATATTAACACAATTTCCTTAGAACTAAGTAGTGATCGAATGACCTCTATTTGACATTGGCGTGTCTCGTCGCCCTGCCTCATGCTGCCGATCAGTTTTTGCTGCACTTTTTCTACAATGAATTTTATCAGTTGCCATTTTATATACCACCTGCCGCGGTCCTTGCCCGCTTACAAAAACTCGCCCTTCCCAACAAAAGAGATTCCCAAAGTTATTTTTATAATTACGACTCACAATAAATTTTGGGCAGAAAGCGTAAATTTTTTTTTTTTGGTACAGTTCACAAAAAAATCTCCCTTCGCTCCTTTGGGAACGTTCAAATATGGTCCGTGTGTATGTGTACCTGCTTTTTTCTGCAACAAATGCTACAGGATTAAGGGGATCGATTTGCAATGTTCGTTATTGATGATTTGTTGGGATCGGTAGATTATGGAATGGGAAATTGTGAATGATATGATCTCGATTGATCCCGAAGATTACACGAATATTAATTTCTTGGCAAAAATTCTTACATGTTCCTTAATAAACGTATGTCAAAAAACACACTGTTTTTTATGTGACTCGTATCAATAGATGATGTCATTCGGAGTATAATTTATGGTCTATAATTAATTGAAGTCACATGTAAATTGGTTGAAATGTGATTTTAGCTATTGAATATTTCGAAAATAGAGACTGGAATGATGAGTCTGCACTGCATAATTCTAAGAGACTTTTTTTCGTACATCATCCACTAAAATGTCGTGAATTGTTTTCGTTAAGAATTAACTAATTTTTAAATCACTTTTTGATTAATTTGTGCTAAGACCACATGTCTAGACATTAGAAGCCACAATATGAGAAAGTTAACTATGTTCATTTCACGTTAGGTTGACCAAAGATAATTCATCCAATGAAGACTTCTAAACTTTCACAATCAAGGGGAAGCAACGTAGACAGTTGTCAAAGAACTTGTAAGCGGATATAAATCTGAGTTTAGTTCGATATTGCCCGTAACTGAGGTCTTAAAGCAAGTGGAGAAGGAAAAGTTTTAAGAAAGAAACGGCCAACTTTTAATGCTCTTTCTTCGCGTATTCTAATAATAGGGGACGGAAACTTTATCTTTTAAACTTCATTGTTAGGTAAAACATTCGCCTATCCGCTTACTTTTGAGTTATGGTGCTGGGAGAAACTTTTCGTTGACAATAAAATCTCGAGAGTATTATTTTATGATGCTTTCCTTTTTGTTATTGATGGAAGAGAGTAATTGTTGGTTAGGATAATTTTATGTAAAAAAAAAAGTATTAGAACTAACCTTAATGTTAATTCAAAAAGATTTATTAACATTCAATTCCATAAAATTAGATGCAAAAGAATGTAATCAAATACACATATTTAATTACACTGTCGTTGTAACACGTTCAATTTACCTAAACATAATGTATGCTTGTTGATAATATTAACCTATTTAGCAAGTTACAATTTTATTACACAAAGTCTGTGTAGTGTCGATGTTAATAATTACCTTATCGCCATGAATCATAATACGGTTCTATTGTTACATCAGAATTTGTGTCAACAACTTTAATAGTTCACAATGCGTTGATAATAAATTATTGCAAAAATTCAATTTACAGCTGAATAAATAAACGTATTAGAGAGCGAATATAAATTTAATTCACACGTTTCAATTATCAAAATTGCGAAAGATTTTATTTAGAAATTTAATGATATGAAAACTAATGGAATTGAAAAATAGAAAGGTTGTCTATCACTACCCATATTTGGATGAGAAAAGTCATTATTATCAGCTTCTAAACCAGTTGTGTATAATATAATTCTTTCTCTTATATCTACTTAAGTTAATTGATACGACTTATAATGATATTGACAGTATTCTGATTTTAAAGTAAAAATATATTAATGAGTGAGGAAACGAGTTATTAATTTTATTAGATAGTTTAAGTTTTTGAAAAGAGTTGATTATGGAATACGACTATAAAATTAAATCAAATAATGACTCCCCCCGTCATTAACTTTCTATCAAGAAGGAACAAAGACGTATTATTACAAATTGGCCGGAATTCAAATGTTTATCTAGACACCCGACCCTAATGAACTCTTACGTTCTATTATGCGATAGCGTGTCTCGGGTCGTGCCCTCAACTGCTGGCGGATCGAATGACCGACTTACAACGAATGCCGAGATAAACACTGTTTTGACGTCCTCGTGTTTGTAATTGTAAATTTAATCTTTAATTTCGTCATACGATCCATTAGTGGACACAGTTAAGTTTTTAAAACAGTTAATTCTGAATGCTGACGCACTTGTTTGTCCAAAAAAAGTAAATTTAAAAACAATTAAACGATAATTGTCTTATTTACTTTTATGGTCGTTAATTTGTTAATTTATCGTTTACTGACAAAGAATGAAATCCTTTTTTTTGAAAGGTGTGAAATGAAAACGATATAAGTAACTGTACGTGGATTATAATAAATCTTTCGATTTTGTGTGATCGCGGTCGAAATAGTAAGAAAGGGCCAGTTATAAAACTTCTAGAAAAGGTTTAAAATACTTGTGTTTTTATTAATAACAAACAGCGGGAAGTAACTTTGTTTTATACATACAATTAAAAAAAAAAGTCATTACACACACTAATATGCATATGACAGTTTTGTTTAATGAATGTCCATAATAAAGAAGTATAATTTTTATATCAATAATGCTTAAACTTCTGGTCGCATTTCAAGATTTGGGCGACTAGAAGCCAATGCCAGTAAAAAAAATAACTTACAATAAACCTACTATTCCAAACCTTCTTACAAAGACCTTGCAAGCAATTCAAAATATAAAAAAAAACCCTGTTACTATTTTGATTAAAAATATCAACTTGTTTATTATTAAAATACTACTCGACGTCAACTTTAATATTTCCGGCCAAGATTATTCTATCTTTGAAACACATAATTTTTATTACATCAAGTTTATATTATTATTACTTTCGCTCATTTAAATATTGATAGCGTAACAAAGCGGTCACTTCGCCGAACACGACTAATGAGGTTCACTGCTGTGCACTAAACCAGTGCTTAATTAGTGAAACCGGATATTTAATTAATCCCAAACCCTTTGAAGTGCTCTTCAAACAAACAAGCATTATTATTTACAGCTTCTCCGTTTGTATAAGCTACAGTATTGTATTACTGATTTGTGGTATGTCATACGTTTATTTTTATGACCTTCACAAATGAATGCCGTTATAACAAAAACCCATTTGAAATATAAAAGCGTTCTTCACAAAAGATTGATGGGGATCTACCAAATTCACAAAAAAAGGGTCTATTTCCTCAAAACTATTTTTGGCCAAACAAAAAGTAGACAAAGGCCGATCCACTTTTGTTATGTTAGGATTCTTAGAAGTTACTGTTTCACGTGATACACAGAGGTGATACATATGATAAGGTGTTAATGCAATGGCAAATTGGCATGCAATTTAACATGAGTACGTTTTCCAATCTTATTGTTTATTATTGGCAATACTTTTTAACAGCATGAAACAAACAAAGGAAGGACATATTTCTTTTCCTTCCGTATATAAAATAGCTCTGTAAGCACAAAAGAACCAGAGGAAATGTTAATATCATTCTTACAAAGCTTAAAATTGTATTATCGGCCAGCAAAAATCAAAGCTACTAATGTTTCGTGAAATAAATGGATTCTCATGTTCTCTTTGTGTGTGAGACACTTTGAGATCAAATATTTTGATAGTAAAATATGTTATGGAATACAATGATTGACAGCTCGATTTAGAAGTTACTGTTCTTTTTTGTCTAAATAACAACGTCGTAGGAACATGTGACCTTTTTTTGCCTGATTGATACTAAAAAAATTGAATACTGGTTAATAACAGTTTTGAAATGATATTCGCTACATATTTTGGCATTAAATATGATAAGAAAAAAAAGTTAAGCATATCCAAAGAATAACGCTTTTAATATATCAGATATGCATTTGAATTAGCATATAGTTAGGTACTAATTTGTTGGCGGGCACGTCACGAAATCATGATTGTGCAATTTGCACGGATCGATGCTGTTCTTTGTTCCGTTGCATGGAAAGCGAGTGGTACACATGCTTTCTAGATTATTGCACCATCAATCTCGGTGGAGCGGTACAATGGAATCATCTATCATATTCAATTGCGGCCGCGGGGACCGTTGACAGAGCCATATACTGTTCCTTGGACGTACTAATAAGGATGGATTTATTTGTAGCTGTGGCCTCAAAATGAAACAAGGGAGATTATACCGGTATGTAGGCGTGTAACGTGTGTAGAATACAGCTTGCGCATTATGTCCATTTCGGGTCCTTTTCGTCGTTGTAATACGAGTAGCCCTACTCGCAGTATGTGATACGAATCTATAGTAAAATTAGGTTTTAGCTTTTTTATGTGGTCCGAGGTATTTAGTAACCAATTCTATTGATTTACTTCTTTCGACGTTTTTCTATCTCATATCTTTCTCAGAACCGCATCAAAAAGATATTTTATTCTCAGAAACAAACGTTAATAATGTCGATTAAATACCTACCTTCTCTATCTTCTTTGTCTTTGTCTTTAAACGTCTTATCTAACATTCCTGTTTTGAAAGTGAAATCTGTTTATAATCCGATAAGGTAAGGCTTATCGTATTTGTGATGTATCTATATATATAAAAATGAATCGCAAAATGTGTTGGTAAGCGCATAACTCAACAACGCCTCGACCAATTTGGCCAAATCTTTTTTTAAAATGTTCGTTGAAGTTCAAGGATGGTTTTTACGGCGAGAAATTTAGAATTATTGCTGGAAAAACCCTAAAAATAGCCCTTTTCTTTTTCCCATACAAATGATTTGTAACTAAAACGTAGTCAATTTGAGCTTTATTGCTATGGTATAAAGTTCATATTAAGAGAATTTACAAATCTTTTTGACAGGACGAAGTCTGTCGGGTCAGCTAGTAATATTATAAGAATTCTTGTTCCTTTTGAATTTACTTTATCAACCTAGTTATTTATATTTTGTTTAGGCATAAAACAAGTTATTATAACTTACTCTGATTAGTGATTTACTTGGGTATTTCTCAGAACATTGAAAAATGTAGTTAATGTATTTAAATTAGTTTGGAGACAGTAACGCAATTTAAGGGATATATTTACCATAGGTATAAAGCTATTATTTATTACTAGTTATAAATTATTAATTATATATGTTTTATATTAATAAAAAAACATACTACTATAAAAAAATAGTATATATAGTTTATTTAATGTTTTTCTACTATAACGAATCTCCTTAGTAAGTAACTATTTCAGATTGACATCGTAAATCATTGAACTCAACATAATGACCCAACCTTATTTGTCTTACTCTAAGACTGGCTCCACACTATGAGCCATTATGGGCAATCACAGGCCATCACCATTGGTAGACGGCATGTGTCACACGGCACTCGCGATAAACGTAACATTCTAAAGTTATATCAGCTTGATACAATATTTCCCTTCTAATGAATATCACTGGTTTTCACGATGACACGATATAATATAACCTCAGATAACGCACGCTCATTGTGTTGCGAAAGTCATATCCATTTATCAACACGAAACGAACAGATGTTATATATACACGTAATATTCGTATGATAAGCCAAGCATATAGAACTGTTATCATCGAATATATAATATAATTTATGTTGGGGAACTATTTATAACGTATAAACAAGTTTCTAAATATTGGCGGTTTGAAAACATGCGATGCAAACCTATCCGCCCATAAAAAGTGTTTTCATTATTCTTTGAATGTTAAATGAAAACTGAAAATATATAAATAAAAATAATTTATATAAATATAAAAGTTATTATTTTATAGGCCAAAGTATATTTATTCGCAATTCGTGTAAAGTTGTTTTTTTAATATAAATATGTACCTAAGCCTTTTGTGACTTCTATAATCTAATCTATGTAGGACAAGTAAATTTTTCGTTTGCTCAATATAATTCATAAGATATATTATTATTGTTGTTGGATACAACCAAGTGTTTAGTTGTTAATTAAATAACGGTATCAGTTTGTTTGTAACATGCTATCAGAAGTTATAAGGTTATCTTACAGTTAATTTTGAAATTATGTACTACAATGTTTTGCGTTATTGTTATAGCTACAATGATTAATGTTTTAGAATAAAGTAGATTTTTCCTTCCCATGTTTCAAAGTATTGAAGGCCAGACAAAACATAATATCATAAGGTTCAGAACATAGTAGCCAGCCATACGACTCTCATTTATTTCTGAAAACATTCCCAATATCTTTTCAGTTATCGGGCTTAGGTATTCGAACTTATTTATGAATATATTTGAGACAGTATATACTTAAATCGATAATCCTGCCTGTGTTTTAATATGTATTCTTTCCCTGTTGTTTCAGGTATGATGCACAGCGATTCCAGATTTAAAGGTACACATTAAAATTATTTTCGTTCACACTAGCGTTCGACGTCTTCCTGGAATTGTCTGCGTATATCGAATAATAATTCTTGAAGCATCTCATGGAAATCAAAAGTATATTTTCTGTCAATTCAAAGTTTGTTGAATTTCAATTGATGGAGATTGATATGAAAACAAGCGTGGCTGTTGTTGCCAAGTGTTTTAGTAACGAAAGCAGACATTTTACGAATTTATTAACGCGAAGTTACGAAGTTACATTACATTTTAATAGATATTATGTAGTTTTGTTGTAGGGCTGTATTTACAAAGGTATATTGTAAATGTCCTTACCCATTGTCTACCTAAAAAAAAGGAATCATACGTATAAAATTAATTAAGCCAAATAAGTAGGTGCGTCATTCGATTTCCACAATATTCGTTAGTCAGCTGATTAATAGACGTAACAATAACGTGGTGTCATCAAGAGGTCATTGGCTATAGACAACGTAATTTCCTATGGGCTTTCCAAATAAAGCCTGACCTGATTACTCCGCTTCATTTTATTCGTGCTTACTAGTGTTGTGTGTTTACTACGTACTATGCAATGATATAGTAATGGGAACTCGACCTCCGTATTTAGGGTATTATTTGTATGTACTGGCAACGATTCTCCTCATTAAATTCAAATAACCATTTAAAGTATTTTTATATAATGTGTAGTGCGCGTTAAAATATAAGAAATCAGTATTGAAATAAGCTGTTTATCTTATAGAATAGTACTTAAAAAAAACATTCATCTCTCTACATTAATTAGACCTATTTTGACATACTTCAGAGAAGTCTTCGGTTGTCTATGATACAGTTAGAACTGTCTCGAAATTTAAATTTAAAAATAGAACGATGTTATGTCAGTTTTAATATTCGCTGCTAAGAATTGACGAGACTTAGTTAGCAATTTATCTCCACGATCTATTATCTAATAAAAATAAAATAAACCTGAAAAACTGTTTATTCTCCTCTTTTTTTAAGTTTCAGGAAGAGAAAAAGGAACAAATTACCGACCAGTCAGTAGACAGTAATGATTATTGAAATGTTTTAATCATATGAACTCATGCTTAGAATACATTATCTTATTGCATAACCAATTCACCGGACGTCTGACGAGTTTTATTTGCATTTATTATGTTCGCTGCTAGTTGTTATTTCTATTTTAAATTAGTCAGTAGTAATTGTAAAGTACGCTTCCAAAATGTTTATAAATTAGTTATAAAAACAACCTACCTAAATAATATAGTTTAGTAAACTTTCCCTATCTGTCATAAAAATGATTTGAGAATACTACTTCCGTTTGTCCTTATAAATATACAATTGACGTCATTGTATCTAATAATAGTCTCAAGGATGTCTCGAGGAAATTAATATACATTATAACATATTATGGCGAATCTATATGGGTCCAATTTAAATACATGTTTTTAAACCTTTGGAAATTACTATTATTAAATTTTTAATAGTCGAGTTGTCCGTCGAGTTGTTTACGTCTCAACTACTCGTGAAGTACCTACTTGAAATATGCTATACTAGACTTTTTCCCGCGACTTCGCCTACGTGAATTATAGATAGCCTATGTCACCTACATATGATGTATCTGTTTGAAATCGGTCCAGTAGTTTCGGTGATTATCCAAAATAAACAAACCAACAAACAATCAAGTCTTTCTTCTTTTTAATATTAGTGTAGACATCAACACAAATATTTTCCTATTATGTCACTCATTGAGATGAATTATAGAGTTTTTTTTATATACAAGTATTTTCATGATAGGTATTTTACCTCAAAAATTGAAAGTAATTATGTGTAAAGCATATGTTTATTAACATTAAAATTATTCGTTAGGTATTCATTTTCAGGATTCTGTATCCAAAGGATGAAACGGGAACCATATTACCCCATTACAAAGACTTCGCTGGATAAAATAGGATAAGGTCTTTATTTGCCGTCTGTTTGTCTGTCTGTCACAAGGCTGTGTCTCATGAACCGAGAAAGTTAGATAGTTGAAATTTTCACAGATGACGTATTGCCATTTCCGCTTCTACAACAAATAAGCTAAAAATCAGAATAAAATAAATATTTAATGGGGCTCCCGTATAGCAAACGTGATTTTTTTGTTAGACAGTTGAAATATTCACAGATAATGTAATTCTGTTGCCACTATAACAACAAATACTAAAAAATATATAAAAAAATATTTAAGGGGATTCCCATACAACGTGACTTTCTTTGCTCTTTTTAGGTGCGGAATCCTTCGTGTGCGAGTGCTACTCGCATTTAACCATTTTTTATTACTTCGTATTAGTATTTGAGGCTTTCCGGTTTAAATCTTGACATCGAGGCCCTGATGATCTGTATGTGATTTGTATAACAGGTTTATTGCACGCTTTTACATATTGTGCGACTTATTATGAAAGGTACTATATGATATTATTATCTATATCTGCTACAATAGTCTTGTATTTACAAGGATTCGAATAACATAAAAGAGAAATTGCTCAGTTTGAATAATAAATAGACTCCGGACTGAAATAGAAGCTCGTGACGTCATTTGATGTGTTTACAATCTGTAAATCAATATCTATTGTCGAACTAGTTGAGACGGTTTGCTTATAACTTTTACACATAAATGTTCTTTTTATTAACTGAATAACTAAATAGAATGATGATATCAGCTGCTAACATCTATACAAGGGACTGAAATATTAGTCTTAATATTTAGCGAGCTTTAAATTATTTATTGATAAATTGAGCAACAATTAAGTTCATAACAATATTATGAGAAAGTGTATTTGTTTGTTTTCTTTCGACTCTGAATTCGTAACTCGTGACTCATGAGATTTGATGGTAGGCTGAAGAATGACATAGGCTACTGTTAGTTTTAAGGCATCTCATTCCAATTAACCACCAGTAGATATATAATATCGTTTATTGTTAACGTAAACTTTATTTAGAACAAGCACCATCATATTATTTTTGTTTACTTCTACGAAATGATGACTAATATGTATTCTGGTATACGTAGGATAATTTAATATTATCGATAACGGATAAATTTTAAATAATGTGTACAATTTCATAATACGTAATACCATTTCTTAAAAAAAAATTATATAGGTATTGTTATTAAAGTATACAATGTTAAACACTGGCCTTATTTATTTGCAATATATACAAACTTACTTTGATTTTGTTCATTAATTACCCAACTCTGAAATAGCAGTATAGTTTATATTACATAGATTAAACTATTTCGTACTTAAAATGTTTTTTTTTTTTCAATATGTTCATGTGTGTAAGCCAATTTGTACTTTTTTTGTACGACAGAAAAGCGCTATTACTTTGAACAAATTTGGCATTTAACTTCCCAGTGCCAGCCGCGCGGCGGCGTACGCGAACGCTTTGTTGACTGTATAGCATCCATAGATGGCGTTAGCTGCTACGAAATGTCTACAGACGCCGCCGTTTCAGGGGCTATAACGCTACTCAGTCCGCGCCACCCCGCGCAGCGCGTTGGACGAGAAGATTACATATTACTGTCACGTTTTTGTCAAGATCTTTAAAATGTCAATACCACGGGATCCACCTGAAATTACAATAAAAGAAGAATCCCAAAACATGCAGTACGAAATAGGAAAGTCGTTATACGAAATAAAGCATGAATTAGACCTCGACATACAAAACGAAGTGAATAATATTGAAAGTATGTCAGAAGCGATACAGATATCCCAAAACATGCAGACCGAAATCGAAGCGATGGAAATAAAGCTTGAATCAGACGATGACATAACAGTTGAAGAGAATAAAATAGGAAATTTCAGTTCAAAGGGATCGGAATCACCACTATATCGGAATCCCATTAATCAATCAAGCTCGACAGAAGTACCCTTGCCCTTTATACTTCAAGAACCACGACCACAATCATCACATTTACCCTGGAAACCACTTCAATCTCGTCCCGGTTCATTTAATAAACCTCACACTGGCGAGCCTATTCTCCTTAATTATATGTTGCAAAAAAATGAAACAATGGTCGTACCCAAAATCTTAAATACATCAAAGTCGAGATCTATTAATGATTTAAGACTGTCGAAACTCCAACCCGCCCGAGATTGTGCTGTTCGTGACTGTTTTGTCAACAACAGGGGCCATCCAGACTTAACGTTTACTGTCATACCACATGATTTTAAAACGTGAGTGATTACCTATTTCTATTATGATTATAGTGCTACACTTAATGTACTAATTTTTCTCAATAGATCGAATCGTAGCATCTATCAACACCAGCCAATGGAGTATATTGTATTGAATCAAATGCGTTTACCAAAAAACTTTTTATTTAACTATTCGATAGCCGTTCCGTTACGATTGTTGTATATTCGTTAGTCCAGCCAGCAAGTAAATATCCAGTTACTTTATACAAGTTCGTTTTAATTATTTACACATACTAATAGGACATCAAATAAATCAATCATTAAGTATGTATTATGCTAATTGCATTATTATAATAATTTATTTCTTATTTTCAGAAGAGCTCATTGGTTGCGACTTATAGGTCGTTATGAATTAATAATGGAAAAGGGTTCACATTACGTATGTGAATTACATTTTCATCAAAATGATTTTATAAAGAACCCGTTAAAAACATTAAACAAGGTTGCCTATCCAGCCTATCGGCTACCGAAAAATATTCAGGGGCAGTTATCAACAATAAATTTGGAACTAAACTCGAAAGAAACTCAAACAATCCCATCAAGTAGTACAAACACCAATGATATAAATGATTGTCAAAATGAACTGTTAATAAATAAACAGCTATTACAGAAAGACAATGCGTCACTGTTAAGAAATAAAAGGAAACATTTTGAGAGATTATGTGACCATTTTCTGTCTGACGAGTTTTCTAATTTGATCAAAGCATATCCGAAATTGCGAGAGCTCTACAATGAGAAAAAAAAGGAGCCCCATCCTTTATACAGAAAGTTCTGCTTTAGTTTGTATGTAACCAGTCCTCAAGCGTACCGTTTGCTAGAAAAACCCTTATTTCTGACACCCAGAATTTCACTCCAGAGATTGGTTATGGATGCGACAACAGAAGTAAGTGATGACTTAATGGAAAAATTAAAAATTAAATTTGATAACATGTCATCCATTCAAAAACATTGTTCTGTGGTAGTGGATTTTATGAGTCTGCATAGTAAGTTGTATTATAATATCAGCAAAGATAAAATATTTGGACTTCACGAAGTGAATGGCGTGCAATCACCAACGCCGGCGACAACGGCTTTGGTATTAATCGTTCAAGGACTTTACGTTCGGTGGATGCAACCTATTGGCTATGCACTCGTGTCACAAAACGTAAACTATGATAAAGACGTTTATCAATGGATAGATATAGTTTTGCATAAGCTGACAAAGATAGGTTTGATTATCCGAGCATTTATATCGAATATTGAACCGATTTACTCAATTATGGCTGAAAGGAAATGCATGTCGACCAAAAACCCATACTTCACCTTAAATAGTAACAAGGTTTACTACATTTATGATGTTCGACGATTGTTATTAGAAGTTCGGGACAACTTTTTAAAGTATGACTTTTGTTATAATGAAAATAAGATTGCAAAATTCGCTCACGTTTTGTTATTCTACAATAATGACCGCAATAGAAAGGTTAAACTTGCTGAACATCTGACCAAGACACACATGCACCCATCACAATGTGATAAATTAAATGTTAACTATGCAGCCGAGCTTTTTCACAAATCTGTTGCAGCAGGCTTGTCAGCATATATTGATTTTGGCGTTATTTTTGCATCGGCGAATAATACCGTCGAATTTCTAACACTGATCGGTAAAATATACGATACTTTGACCTCTAAGATCTATTTTGATGATAGTATTCAAATAGTGTTTCTTGAGCACATGCTTGACGTTTTTAAAAGCATGAAATTAGTACATCTTGATGATGACAGTGATGTAATACACAACAGTAAATTTATTGATGGGTTTCAAATTACTATCGCGTCAATTTTAGAACTTATCAAAGATTTCAAAAATAAAGGATTTAATCCTTTATCAATGAGCAATCTCAATTACGATATAATGAAAATATTCTTTGATAAATTAAAAGCGAAAAATAAAGTGCCTGAGAAACCAATCGACAGCATCAACTTTGGGACTAATTTTCACTCGTTGTGTTCTGTTTATATATGTAGGCGGCCAAAATACAATAATTCATTAGATATATTAGTCTTCATTGATAAACTTAAAGAATTTGAATGCGTTGTGAATCAGAAATCTAAAACGGATTATGCACTGTCGAAGAAAAAATTAAAAAATAAGTTACTAGATATATTAGTTAAAGATTATCATAAACTGAACATTTCAAAAGATAATCCTTCGTATAGTTTCGTAGAATTTCTTTTTAAACAATGTATCCAGCGACATGACGGTTGCCATATCTTACAATCCAAATTAGACGCAAGTCAATCATTATTAGATTTCCCAGAATTTCTAAAATACGCTGAGGACATGGAGGTTAAATTTAGAGGTTCCTTCAAAAGAACATATATGAATAACAAAATAGGAACTTTCATTTATGAACAAATTCAACACATTCCATTTTGCGCACCGTGTCCATGCTTTCCGACTACATATCTGCAGAAATTATTTGTGAGAGCTAGAATATATTTGTCAATTAAATACAACAACTTAAAAATTCGTAAAAACCGCAACAAAAATGAAAATTTTTCACCTGACCTCTTACAGTAGTTGGATTATCTCTTTGTTATTAATTACCCAATTACAGAGAAGAAAAATGGACTGTTATTCTTTCGTTGTCATTTTTTTGAAAAGAAGTTGTGATAACTGTAAATTATTTTAGATTAAATAAATATTAAAATCTAAAATGAATATTTTATTTACATTGTCCTGTCTTCGTGTCATATTATAGCGACATCAAATAACAAACTTTGTTAATATTACATTGAGGTAAACAAAATGCATCTCTCTATATCGTTATCTTGGTCAAGGCAAACTCCGTGGATGCCATAGTTATCTCGACAGGATGGCGGTTCGCCAATCGTAATGGACAACCTGTGTATTTTTTTATTAAGATCTGCGAGATAACGATTTTTTCGTGTGGTTAAATCCAAAAACGTAACCATATGATAAGATAGTAGATATTTTCAGGTTTTATACGAGATTATAATAAATTCGAATCAGGTAATATCAACCGTGGTTTTAGATAGTCGTAATCAATTTTTTTTATCGCCAGTCGGTCCCGATAAACCACACTTTAAGAAGGAGATAATAAATTGCTATTGTGACAAACACTAAAAAAAAAAGGAGTGAATGCTCTTATGCTTATGTCTTGTTTGCCTTAGCGTTGATTTTAAGGTAAAAAATGCATATTTATTTATTTTTGTATTATAAAATAAGTCTTATGTATTAAGGTTTTATTTAAACAAATGAATGCGGCATTTCAAATCGATTGGCTATGATCCAAGAGTATTGTATGACCGCATGTCGACTCAAGGACATAGCTACCAACATAATTAATTTGAATTCGTACGTGTTTTAAAATATAAAATTTAAAGGGAATGATAAGATCACATACATAGAAAAATCAAATGAAAAATTCCTTTTCAAAGTAATATTTTGGACCTCGGTCACCCACGACCGTTAATTACTCTAGCCACTGAGTCACCCTGCCTTACTATAGTTTATTAAGTAACAGTATCTTCAGAATTAATTTTAGCAACAAAAAGGTAAGCACATACTATTTTTGTTGAGTTAAAGCGTGTATTATTGTATATAGCTGTTTTGGAGTCTTTTTAATGCAAAAAATCAAATATTTTGTCTTTCAAAACATAGTACAGATGTCTAGGGCTATTGAATTTGAAACACCGATGAAGATTTCGATTGTGATTTTAAAAGCAGCAGCAATAGAAATACCAGACAAGTATACTTTTTACGTTACCTTAAATAATACCTATGCGTATGCAAAAGGAATATTTAGTACTGAGCGTTCATAGCGCGTTCAGTTTGAGATGATAAGCAACTTTCGCAAAGTCCGGTTATAGGATGGATGACCTATTATCTCGAGCTCCTCTCACTTTAAGCCGTTTGTCCTGACAGCACCTACAATCGTTAATACCCACCTATCTGACTGGGCTCGCGTGACGGGTCATTTACCGTTCTCCCTATTCGATTCGTTTAATCCCATCCACGGGGTAGGCCTATGCCTTTGCAGTGAGAAAATTAATAGGCTGGTGATGATAAATTGAGCTGAAAACCCTAAACGACGGACTTGTTGCACTTGGTACAAAATTAACATATCGAAGGATGAAGATAATAATACAAATGTTATGGAAGCAATAGGGGTGTAGACAACCTTTTTTATATGTTTATTATTTAGATATAAATAAAATATATCTAAAAAAATAAAAATACATTTAATTAAGATGAAATTTTGTTCTAAATTATGTTGTGCATTCACAATACTATACTGAAAAATATTAAAATATATAATTAGTTTCAGCAATATTATAAATATAATAAGTATTATAGTGCGATTATCGGTAATAGTATATTATACACTACCAGGAAAAAAAATGTTGACTGTTTTAACCCGTGTTATGTTAATAATGGACAGTTAATAAACGAATATTGCCTCTAGCAGTTCTATAAATGTAAAATTGTAAGACGTAACTGCCTCCATTATTGATTAATTCTCGGCGTTTAGATGGCACGAAATGACATCGGTGTTTGTCTTTTTTATATGTCTGTCCACTATTTAAGAGCTTGACATCGAATAGAGCATGTGTCTAACAATAGAATTGGAATTTTGCCAAGTCAATACCAATGAACGATAATCTGATAATCGTATTCCTAATGTTTGCTTTCGGAACGTTGATTGATCACTTCCCGCGTCGGCTAACGACCGGATCGACCTTTAATAAGCATCAAGTGGAATACTAATGTAAAATTATCTCGTTAAAAAGACTTGTGTTAAGCAGTAGTAGTAACCGTCATTTATATAAAATAGATTGATCAATGAAGCATTGTATAGGTACACATATTATGGAGAAGCTCGCGTTTATTCTGAGGAAAATATACTTTAATGTTGCGAAACAATGAAAGAAAAGGAGATAGCACAAGATAAATAAACATGCAAAAGAGAATGAAATCGCACGGAATTAATTTAGGTATAAACTCGCCATCGCATTCGAATTTGATATATTACACTTCAATTCACAGTCTATAAAATAACTAGCATAGTTTGTAAATATTAACAAAGACTGAAGTTCCGTAGAACCAATTAAAGTTCGATCGTGTATACTCGTAAAAGCCCCTCCTCTGTATGCCAACACTCCTCGACTACTCGGCAGCTTTTAATGAGTTTCCAGTTTAATTTACTGTTATTGTTTTACCCTCTATCACGTGGTCTCTTATACTGTTATAGAATATTCAAACAATTTCTGGCAATCTGCAGAAAGTTTGAAGGTTTTTCTTGTAATCATTGTTTGTGGTATAACATCTATTTCATCATTATGACTAATTTCTAAATATAAGCAGTCTCAAATGAAATTTACAGTAGAATGCTTTCATTTAACTTCAGAGCCGCAGGAAATGTTTTTCTTAACTTCTTTAATTTCACAAACAAGTTGAAATTTCTTGTCATCGTCTTCTCAACTCATTGCGGACCCCATTTATTTCTGCTGTTATTGTGTAAACTTCATCAAACGAATGAATTGTACTATTTCTAATGGAACCCTTTTAAATCGTTACAAAATTATTTTCGCTTTGTCCCCTTATACTGACGACATAGTTATTTTCTGGCCCTTACGTCAAGCGTTGAGTAACTGTTTTTGTAATATTTGCGATATATTTTGGTATGCTTGAAAAAGTAGTGAACAAGATTCTTTTAATTCAAAGATATTATTTCAGTTTAATTCAAACTTTGTGTAAGCAAAGTTTAAATTTCTATAGGGCTTTTTATATGGCTTTTGGGTTACGTATAACGGCCAGTTTACGTTTATAACAGATTTTTTCTTGATTTAAGTTACTACATTTATAAGTACCTATATGATCAGGAAGACCATATTAATTATTGTTTTAGAATTGTTAATGAATTGATTATATTATGCAGTACGGAACTTCTCATTAATCTGTGGTTCGGAAAGGTATACTTATCGGATTAGTGCGATTTAGGTGACTTTTACCCACATATGAATATCCCACATATCCCAAATAAAAATCTCGTGATAAATGTGGCGCTCTACGGGTTGAGGATCACATTACAGTAGTCACCTGTGGCAAATATGGTATCAGAGGAATCTTTGACTCTCTTCAACTTTACCAAGGTATCCAACGACGACATGAAATATTTGTTTATGTTTATTACAGATATACTTTAGATAAATAATCACGTTTCTATTTAAGAACATCTTTAGATTTATCCAATCTAAACACTCTTGTTCTTCAATTATGTTTTTAAAGATTCTCTTTATAAATTGATACACGTGTAGAGTGTTGTAGTTAAACGAATTCACCTCCTGCCGTTGAAAGGGGTGAATATGGGTGAGGCGGCTGGGAGTTAAGCCTTCCTCCCTCTATGGCGGTCATGAATATACCGCTTAAAGTTCTTCACGTAATTGCTGTCTGGCTGAGAATAAACTTTGTATTACATTACCACAGTTAATTTATAGTGTCTTCTTATTCACTGCATTAAGTCAGTTCTGTTTTAGAAACGACCCGAGTTTCGTATGTATAGCTTGCTTTACATCAAAAGTGTGCTTCAATCGTAATTGCTGTGTATTATTTTGTATTATATTTAAAACTTTTACAAGGTTTTTTTTACTTTATAATTTTATGTCTTTTTTTAATCTTTTTAGTTCTTGGACTTCAATCCGTAATTATACAAAATGTTAATACTGCTGTCTCTATTTGCTAACTAAACCTTGGAACACAAACTTTTTATGATAAAATCTTACAAAATTCGTAACAAGCTTCTCACACAGGCATGCAAATTATAACATCAATAATCTATTTCGTGAGGAGATGATCACGAACATCGTGATAGTTAGTTTAAAATGTCTTTATTATTGCAGGAAAGAGACGGAACGCTGGCAATTATATCTCGTTTAGTTGCGAAGAATGTACAAAACTGCTGGCGTGCTTATTGACTATGAACTTTACCAATAAAAGGGTTAAGTGACCTTTAGTATGTCAAAAGTAGAACTAATCATGTAAACACTGATGTTGCACATTGGCTTAGTTGTCTGATACAAAATTATTACTTATATTACTATGATCTTACTGACCTTGAAATGACCTACAAATTCTTTTACAAGAATTGAGTAACTTCAGTTTTATTACACTACCGAAGAAGTCAATAATTCAATTCTATAATTTAAACTGATAATTTATAGTTACGCGCACATTTCCTATTAAACATACACGAAAATAAATCTCTGGTTTCAGTCTGACTATTATAGGTATAGACAAATGCCGACCTTAATGTCATCATAACTTTCTTTATTCTTTTTTTATCGCATTGTCTTAAGTTTTCATAACTTCAGTATTTATTTCGTAAAATCAATCAAAGATTTATCTTGAAGGTATGCATCTTGTCACTGTCAATTAAATATAGCACTGAAATGTTTCGATTTATATTCATGTTTGCATAATAACTTTAACTGATGCTATTCAATGTGCAAATTAATAAATTTGATGAACTTCGTACTAAGGTTATCTGCCTTATTGCTATTGCTCTTTATGCCAATGCGCATTTCGTGACAAAACGAAATCCATTTATTTATTAATGCCGTATGATAACGATAAACCAACGAGGTCAGACGAGAGCTCGCAAAAAATAGAAACGCTACTTACTGCGCGTGACTAAAGAGTCAATGCAGGCAAGATGGCGAGCACAACCGTCTCTCTCTAACTAAACGCACCCATGACAACTGTCTTACTCAGATTCTTTTACCGTTATTTTTTTTTCCAACTGCCTGGATTTTTTATCAACTTCATTGTCATTGAATTTCACGAATTACGTGATGCAGACGAGAGGTAAGTTGAAATTTGCACCTAGTTTTTAAATTTTGTTGTTACTTTCTTAGAATTTGACGGTTTGTCTTTTATGATTTTCAGACGGGTCTGTATTTGCAATCGGCAAATAATTTTCGGACATTAACCAGGAGTCGTTATTAGAGGCGTACTCTCGTGAGCATGATACAATACTTGGTCAACGATTTGATGTCCCTTGTCTGTATTTCTGTTATACTGATTTTACTGAAAGTTTTTATAAAAGTCAAATGATTTATTCTTCTATTGATCGACAAGACTTTCAAATATTTCTGGACATTACAAAGTAGTTATTACGAATTTGATAATTAGTTATTCATTCTCGAATTCTTTTGAAATAGACACTGTGGCTAAATGTAAACGTAGGAGGAAACCAATTTTGATAATAAGTGGTTGGTCGTTAAAATGTTACGTAGGCGACTTAATTTTTTATCAGAGTTCTCTTAATAACGAATGCTATTATATTTGTACTTAGATACTGGACTACATTTTTATATAATACTCATATTTTGGTATAATTATATATACATGTCTAGTAAATTCTTGCAGTTTATATAACTTATGTAGATTTGGTGTTCGGATTAATCAATACTCGTCGGACCAGAGGAATGCTGCCCAAACAAAAAACCACGTGGTGGGCACGAATTATTCCGCTCCGTTTAGCGGCTACATGTTGCTGTTGCAAGGCGGACGCGCGGACACGTGATGTGATTCTGAACAAACTCACCAAGATGGCTGCCAATGCTGCTATTCGCTTTCCCACGGAACGTACCAACGTTCTTTCTGCACGCTTCATTTTAGTTTCGTTCCTTTTGTGCATCGAATAATGATTGCAATTTGCACACAGTCTTAGAATTTGTTAGGGTTTTTTATGTAAGTATTTTGAAGATTACTATTATTTAAACATCATTATTATATTTGTATGCGAACCAGTAAGTAGATATTTATTTTCGTGAACTCCTAGGAGGCGATAACATACACGTGGCAACGCTGTTAGACAACATGTGTTAACATAACCGTGAACACAGCAGATGTGGCCACGAAACTTATGAGCCAATCAATGTCCGGGGGACATATGTTTTCTACAAGTGTTAATGATTCATTAACCTCTTTTTCTTAATTTACGAAAAGGTAGTACTTTTGCTTAATGATCTCATTTAGTATGAAACACCTGATCATTATTGTTTTACTTTTCTTATCAACGTTTAATTTATATAAGGTTATGCACATCATATTAGATATTTGGACAAGATATTTAAGTTGTCATCACTGACTGACTCATAGTGTCACTTATTTTTTTTATTGAAAATCAACAAACTGCTACTCATTTCACGAATACTTTTTGTTAGTTCAACACTTACGTTGATGGAAACATTGAATTCCTTTAAAAAAAAAAGTTAAGGACGTTGCTGACCGGAAACCGCTAAAATACAGCTCCATTCCACTTCTATTGGGCTTAATGAAGCGTGATAATAGTTACTGGATATTGCTAGTTCCTTTGTTAATTTGTCAAGTGCTAGCTGATTGGACCAAAAGTTAAACCAACAACGTAAAAAAATCTCGATGACGAGGAAATCAAATTGTGTCAGTTGAATTAGGATTGTTGTGTAACCGAATAATGATATACCCAAATACAAATCACCTACTTAGATTTCACTTCCACTGGGCTCATGAATTAATCATCGCTAGATTCCTCGCTCGTTGTTTAATTGTTAGACTGGTATAATTTTAAATACGAGGTTAATGGTGCGGAACGGTGCATGATTTTAATTGTAAAGAATTGGATGTTCAGTGGATATGTGTCACGGCTGTCCGTAGCGTTCGTACTCGCATTATACATATTAAAAAGCACGGGATTTTACTTATAGCCTGTCGCCATTGGTCTGCAACACTAACAGACTACTAAGCATTCGCTTTTGTAGGATCTGCATATAAATTACCACCGAATATAGCTTGATTTGTAGATTGTTTGAATGTGGACAGCAAAATTGATTCTCCTTCGTGGATTGCTGCAGTGTCAGCATTATATTTTCCGTTATCTATAGGACGGGATTATATATGAGCGAACGTTCTCTTATCATAAACGTATCCGCCACGTGCGTGTTTTTATAAATTACGTTTATCATTTTGTTTATCTTGACCCACTTGCTATAGATAAAACATTATCTGTTGTTACGAGTGTGATGCATTAGTTGTGCAATTTTGATATCGTCTAATAAACAATGTGGTTGTTTAATTTTATCTATATTCTATATTCGTTTCTATATTTACCAAACACCTAAAGCAGTTATGAAAATCGATTATTATAATGAAACGGCACCACAAGCTATGAAAATTTGTCTATAGATACGACGGATAAGAGAATGCAGGATGTAATTACTAGTCCATATTGTAGGTACAGGTTTATCCAAGATCTCCAGTAACGTATCAAGCACCTTTCATGTCGTCGTTGCGAACTAAAGTATTGTATGTTTATTATGTTATGGTAGTGATTGTATTTGTAATAAATGTGTTATTGTCGACATCAGACGCAAGATAAAAGACTTCGTCCGGTCGGTCAAGGTGACCTTCCTTTAGTAAACCAGTCATAACACACAATTGGAACCGCCATTTACTGTAAGCTACGGCTTTACGAGATAGTACTATAAATATTTGTTTTGATGTTTTTAATTTACCATAAAAGGTTTCGAGAGTCACAAACATTTAATTTAAACGTATTTTGGTTTCAAAACTTTTATTATTCCATTAAATGACCCAGTCAACGTTCCATTCACGTGCATCGACCTGCATTTTAAATAATAAAAGAAAGAGGAACTCGTTCTGCGCTGCACGCCGCCCGCCGCACCGTCCGCCATTTTGCAATATAAATAGCAAGATGGCGTCGTTCGGGCCGTTGGTTGGCGAAAGTACACGGTAATTATGAAGCGGCTCGCACAGGCAGGCGGGTAGACGCGGGGATTCATGGAGGCCGGTGCACGCAATGCTTAGCTTGATTTATATCGCACTCTGGTTTCTACTCTGCCGATTGTTCTCGGTTTTATGCGCTCCGCGGTGCGTGCTGAGTATTGTGTTGTGCGGCCATGGGAACTTGCGTCGGCCCATTCGTTGCACGCCGCCGCAGGGTTATTATCACATATTTCCGAAAACAATACAGCCAAATGTTATTTCATGACCATAATGTGCAAAAAACGAAACCTTTTATGGCCACGCATGAGACGTTAGAATAGCGTCGTTCACAAAGTACTTATAATGTAGTTAATAATCTATGAGTATGTTTTAAGAATTCAAATTCTAATTGAGTAATTATATTAAAAACATTCACCGTAAGTATAAATTAATTTATTTAGGTATATTAGTTGACTTTTCAATGCGTTTAGAACCAGCACTTAAAGTTATCAAATATGTCATACAATGAATTTAATACACATACACAAAAACATTTTTCTGGTAAAAAAATGTATACCTGCTTACTTATACTTTGGAATTTCATAAACGCTTGTCACTGAGAACCACAAGTATTAGCATTTATTTGATTCTTCTTATTAGCTTCTGATACACACATGCTGTACGAGTAGCATGACAAACTCGAGAACGTTTTGTCTACACGCAAATGTCACTTTTCTCGGTGCGTCCATACGACCCGAGAAAGTGACATTTGGAAGTAGATATAGCGTTTCTCGAGTTTGTCATGCTGGGTCTGTTTTGGCCAATTAATGCCAATAGTGGTTAGTTAAGTTAGTCCGTTTCCAACGGCTAGTTAGCCGTATTAACCTGACATAAACTTGTCTAGGTTTTATTTATCGTCCTTAGCAGTGTGTTATGACTCAAGTTGATAAAGCGATTCAGCTTTACTAGATAAAAAAAAAACAAAGTAGCTAGCTTAAACTAAACCAACACTCCATATTTGCGCCAACCTGACTAACAATATGAAGCCGTAACTCGGCCAACTTGAGCAGCATGTGTAGACGGCTTTACAAACCGTAATATTCCATAGAATTCATTTGAAATACATTTTAAAACTTTTTATGTTTTAAACATAGAATTCGTAATGTCGTCAATGACGTAGAGTTGATTTATGCAGCCGTGACCGATAACCGAACTAGTATTGAAAAATAAATTTAGTCCGCCTTGATCTGTTTGCATTTCCATTAAACTCGTAGATTGCAATGTTTTTTATTTTAAACCAACTTCAAAAAAAGGACGATACATTAGTATAAGTGATAATAATAATCATTGCAATTGTAGTTTATTGTCTTACTTTATAAAAATTTCATCATCCATTACATCCATATCCATACTTTCCATACATCCATTTCAAAAGGAAATAAATATTTGATGCGCTTTATTCTCACTGGATTGCCCCGATTGGTTTAAACAATTTTCATTTCGAAATTTATTACAAGTTTTCTTGTAAATTCTTCGTTATGTTTCGTAATGCCCCTTTTTGAAAGGGTTCCTTGAAGTTTTCTACAAATTAAATCAGTGTTTTTGCTAAGCTTTTTATTTAAGAATTTGGTCTAAAGAGATCATCAACAGAATTATGTCATATCCTAAGTTATATTTTATCGGTAATAACAAAAGAAGCGTCAAGCATTAAACACATTAATTATTACTGCTAGTTGCTAGTCTGACCTCGATTCTAACATTTTTTATTCATTCCACGGCGCAACGAGACTTTTGAAACGTGTTTTTACTAAAGCTCTAGGTACTGTTACCGTGGGCGAGCCATTTTAGACTTTATCGCTATAGATTTAGGCTAAAAAACGAGAACAATTTATAAGAAGACTCGCTTTGGTGTTCGTGCAATCTAATAACATTTTTATCTATTTTTTTGTAATCGTTAAAAAAAGTATAGGTACTTCTTGGTATTTTTGCGAATTGTTTCACCTTTGCTTGTACGTAACTTTCAAAAGTTTTGTGATAAGTATACGTTAACTTTAGATTATTTTATTTCAATATTAACAAACTAATGAACGATCCATATGCATTAAAATATATGAACTTATTTTCTTATTAAAATAGATGCTTTTTTAAACCTTCAGTATTCTACATACAGACACTCGGTAAGAGCGTTGTTATTTATATCTTTGGAATTCGCATTATGAAGTAAGGTTTTTTTATTAAGAAAAATTATTTTTATTTCTTGTGATAAAATAATGAAGCGTTTGAAAATATTTGATACCTCATTAATTACTTACAGTTATTGTATTAAATTATTTTTTTATTGCCAAGCCCTGCTTATCACAGATACTGATAAGATGTCATCACGTTACGTTGACAAATAATGTTAAATTATGGATTTAACCGAAACTTCAACACGAAATCAAAGTACTTAAGTTCATTTAAAAAGTTTTAGGTTTTTATACTTTAAATTGTAAATCGTGAGCAGTAGACAGATGTGTTATGAAAATAAATGAATTTTAAACATAGCACTATTTTTGGGTACTACAGGACCTTATATTTTGTCAAAAAAGGCGTATAGAAAATAGATTGCATTAAAACCTATCAAAAGTATGTGCGGAACTTGCAAACCTCCCCGCGAGATTCCCATTGCACGTGCTTCGGTTTTTTGTTTCTGGTTATACAATCCTATTATTTCATCATTATTCCAAGTATTGGGAATATTCTTTTCTAAATATAATTCCACTATATCTGTAACCAATTAGTAATTAAACTATTTGGTTAACATGCCACCGCATTGTTTAAGTATGCCAACATTGCCAATTCGTCCGACCTCATTCCCGACACTGCTCTGCGTAAAATCTCATATCAGCTTATGAAAACATATCTATTTTTAGAACATATCAAGGCGCAGACCGCTCAATCTTATTATCTGTTTATTTTAGGTACAACGGACGTTTGCCAAGCTGCCCGTTTATAATTTACGATAAACACGACACGAGAGTAGTCGATGTAATGCAAACAACGCGAGCTCTTTTCCGCGATTCATTCTCGTTATGTTTATAATTACAATGGATAATATTTATAGGCGAATTCCTTCACCGGATATCGGTTGCTATACGACGTTATCAACATGTGCGATTTCGTGGAACGAATTCCCCTTTAATATTATGTGCATAATATAAATTCTGTGGTCTCGACTACATGTCAAACCAGTTGAGCAACCGGTGTGACTACGTTTGGTAACTGGCTGATCTAATGATGCTTTCCTGTGCTTATTTAGAAAGCTTACGATATGAGTATGAGAGTTTGATGATATTGCTGTAGTCGTAGCAGTTTTTATAAATGAAGAGTGAAATTCCGATTCATACGCGGACCACTTTTTTAGCTAGTTTTTAGCTAGAAAATAATACCTACTATTTTTCGCAATTGATGCAATTGTAATAATCTTTTGAGCGATAAGTAATATATGCATACATATATCTGCTTTGTCAATTTATATATCTAACTAGTCTAAAATATGGTTACTTATAAATATATTTGGCATCATCATATAATCATTTATTATAGAAAAAAAAGATTAATCCATTACAGTAAAATCAGGCAACGTGCTCGATCGAGTCACAAATTCCCACGGGCCAGTTGCAACAACCGGTCCAGCAAGCTTCATGCGCTCGAAAGGAGCCAACGAGTCACATAAAAGGAAAACGGCTCAGGTTTTTGTACATAAAGCATGCTCAGTCATTAGTCTGTCCGCTCAACGGTCAAACCATTAGAGTAAAACCAATACTACGCCTACAAATGTTTCCGCACTATAAGACGTCACGCTTGTAAGATACGGTCGTCGTGGTAGTCATTGTGTATTTCCTCATAATGCTAATACTGATTAATGGGAAACAAACATACTTTTTGTTGCTATACGCAATCGTAATTCTAGGAAAGACCTCTGAAATATTAGGTCAGTGTGGTGACGTTATGATTTTTATGAAAGGTATTAATTGCAAATGCTCTTCAAAACTTTAGAAACAATAATCACCTCCCGGAAGACAGTCGACAACTAAGTAATTAATGATGATGTACCTTTCATAATTCCTCGATCCATCCAACCACGCGATAGATATCATCTGAACAAGTTTGTTTATTGGATCAAACTGGTTTATGATGACTGAGTAATATTACATTTGATGCGCCCATTTCCCTTAGGCAATCATTCACGATTTGTAAGTGCGAATAATAATTTGTGTCTTGATGAGCAATTAAAAATAAACACTAGTATTAGCAAATGATTGTCAACAAATTAGTCGTCGAAACTCTTAACAACCTACTCAGAGCTCAAACGCAGATTTTTAATGGTAATCAGGAAAATGTAATTTCTTTATTTAAAAAAAAAAAACGTAGAAAATCATTGTCATCACCAGCTCCTTTACGTCATCACTGCAGGGTCTCAGGCCTTCCTCATTTATCTACACTGGCTCAAAGTGGATTGAAGGGTATTAACTACTGCAGAACCAGCCGTGACCGATGGCTTAACGTGCCTTCCGAAACAAGGAGTAGAATAATTTTTTGGTCACCAAATAAATAAGTGGAATGAAATTCATCTTTTTAATAAAGTATATCAACACATTATGTTTTAAGATAAAATTTATATTGTAAATATTGCCTATAGTATTTTTGAAATTAATACCTATATAATAAAAGTCTTTCGGAAGAGCGTCCCGCATAACACAGCAAGGCGGGTGTATTATGTAGGCAATTGTCCTGCGCAAAAAAATGGTTTTACCTGTCGTAAAATTCACTTTCTATATTTGACCACATCTTACAATCAATGGAAAAAACATCAGGTTGTTTTTATACAGTCGATAAGGTAAAACAACTCTATATTTATGGCCATATGTAAATACATACCATTACTAGCCTTATAAATATTAATTATTCTTTTTTAATCAATACGGTTTATGCGTATCTTCCAAGAAAAGGCAGTAAATTTTTATATCACCCGAGTTATTTGATACAGATTTTTTTGAATATTATTTTGTTTTACTGACCTCGTTTGATCTACTGTAGGCACACTCGCAGTGATAGAAGTTTTTAACTGCCAGGCAAACGTCCGTGCTCTCTGCCAAGGAGAATAGTTGATATATCAAACGAGCCACGACAATATTTATCTTCTCAGCGATAACGCTACTTACTTGGATCTGAATATGGTTGAATTAAATCAAGCAAACATGATACATTCCAGTGCAATTAATGCAACGTACACCGCTTTTAGCTTCTCAGTTGAACAGCTGCACATTACTTGACATAATCATGCGGGCAAACAGAAATTACAGAAACACGAGAGAAGACACCACCTGCCGCCCTTGTACTCTTTAAAACGCTTTATCTGTGGTCAGCCGGCTGAACATTTTCAATGCATACCCTTATTCAAATAAAAAAGACACGACGCTATTAAAGAAACATAAATTACTGGGGTTGTTGGTGTATGTTTCACTCACCAAGTCAACAAATCGTGTTGACCTTAAAAAGCAGCTTTCGGAACTGTTAAAGGTCATATTAATTAAACTCCAAAATAGCTTCAGTATTCGTAATATCGTCTACACTCGAATTATTTTCGTGAGTAATTAACAAGTCAGGTTGTACAAACTGAACCCTGTTTAACGGACCAGAGATAGGTGCTTACATAAACATCGAAATCTTTTTTTTTTGTGACCAAGTCTAACGAAAAAGGTTGTTTATTTCTCATACCTCTTACTTGACAAAACAGGTTGCGATAACCGGTCCATGTCTGCTATTCTTGACGGCTTCATAAATATTCAACAGATAAATATTTGACCTTTAAATAAGCACAAAGTTTTTTTTATAAAATGGTTAACGTATTTATTTTGGGATTCGAAGGTTTCTTAATATAATAACGTTAAGATTATGTTTAGTATTATTATAAAACTGGCTTTTCATTGTTTTGACATTCCTAGTTGTAGTTTCAATCATTGTAGGTATCTTATGAGTTTTTAATAATTTGTAAAAAATATTTTTTGTTACAGGTTCTTCTCCGGAAAGTGAAACCAACGAAATTAATAAAAAAGGTAAAGTTTACCAGTATTGCTTTACAGTTACATAAGTATATATCTGTTAAAAAAAACTCCAGACGATTTTGTTTCAGTCTTCAAAATTAAAACAAACAGTTTCTTTTGAATCACACACAGTACGGAAAGTATATATTGCATTTTGCATTGCAATATTAAACATTTAAATTCATTTTAAAGGAAAGTATTTTAAAATTATTTTTTTCAGCAAACATTAAACGCTTTTAAAATAAAGTTATACGTCGGAATTAATCTATTTGTATTTATACCTTGGGGTATTTACGAGTTTAAAAATTGAGAAATTTTATTATTATTACGAGTATAAGTTTATTTTATAGCATATTTAAACTAATATACATGTACATATTTACTTTACCTGCGTTGAATCGATAACAATAGTCTGTCATAGATTCTCAAATATTGTAAAAGCCATATTATTACAGTCGTACTAAAAATAAACTTTATTCTAATCTTAATCTTAGTTGACAGTCATTTATAAAACATTCGCTGGTAACATGTTCGCTTATTCATCCACTTTATTCATAACGTCATATAAATGTGTTGTTATTGAGATAGGTGATTTCACATTCAAATCATATCTTTGTTTGTCCAGCACCGTCTGCATATGTATGGGGCCACTTATGCTTCGCACCCGGCCAGTATCGAATCAGAGGTCACAGCGGACGACAATACATTTGTTATTATTATATCAATATCTGAAATTCAATTTGTTATCCGAGTAACGGGGTCACGACGTTTTCGATTATTCTACATAATTCTTTATTCATCTGTCTAAGTTATGTTAAATAGTTACATTTTATATACAACAAACAACGGTACATGTCAAATAAGTATTTATGATATTCTTATATGATAGAATCTCTACGCGGGCGGAATGGGTTAGAACAACGTGTTTCTTTCTTTCAAAACATAAAGACAACCACACACGAGGCGTCAGTGCAACCCTCGCTGTTGCATAGCTTTTTTGTTTAAACACAGGAATGTTTACGCCTTCACAAGTGTTTTCGAGCTGTTAACTTAAATATTATTATTGATAATGTTTCTACAGATCTATTTTTTAATGGAACACTTATTAAAACTACGCAAAAACCAAAGTCAATTAAAGGTTGGACAGTTTTTTCTTTAACAAGGAAATAATCACAGAACTGGTTTTGAAACGAATTTAATGTCCTAATGTAATCTGCTATATATAACCATATAACGAATTAAAAAAAAAAGATAATACAGGTGAACGAGTAACAATCTCCGCGTGCGTCATCTAGATAATTAAACGAGTATTCGTGGCACGAATCGGTCCAAAAACATTTTTATGGCGGCGCGGCGAGGTAACCGGTTCTGTGATATTTGTCCATGTTTGACTTACGATTACCGGTCGCCGTGGTCGGCTATACTACACACAAACCCGTATTTATAAACACCTGCTTTATATGCGTGAGTGATCGCGTCCGACGGATGTGATTAATCTCGAAAGAGAATTTTATAGCTGCAAACGCGTTCGATATTCGATAGCACCATTATTATATTGACGTATATCCGACTATGATGGCGAAACTGATAAATTAACGATTGAAATATAACTACAGCATTGTAGAAGGAAAGGGCAATAATTATACTTTAATTGCAAGCGGGTGTCTGATACTAGATAGTCAATTTTACACTTGAAACTCAATACTTACGCCATTGTTCTGGGAGTAAGTCACGTTCACATGTTGTAAACGAACAATGGTTGTCTATTTTAAATACGTGGCATCAATAGGTTGAAAGATATGGCAGGTAACTAGAAAGAGTCATTTTAACAATACCACAACAATCGGATGAGGTCAGACGCGTCGGACCAGTTCGTGAGTGCCAAGAAAGTCGCCGGTGAAAGTACGTAGACGGTTCTAATTCGCTCGGTGGCATTATTAAAAGCGTTTCATAACACCACTCGTAACATGAACCGGTTCTTTTAGACGCGATAGTCTTTTTTTAATATCACGATGAGAATGCGCTTGGAATAATAATAGCTCACGAGTAATGTATGTGAGATTTGTGAGGCGAACCTGTCTATTGTCGTTTGGACCATTTTAGACGAGGGTCGCGGACAGCTATTAGTATTTTGAATGCGTTTGGGCCAGTGCCGTTCCCTTTTGAAGCTTTTGTCCAATTTATTACCATTTTCTATATAACTTTCTTAATTTCACCTTGAAACAACTTTTTACTGTATCAGTCGTATAATTTTTTGCTTATTTCAATATTCAGATATTAAATGTTGATATTTTACACTTAATTGCGATAAATTGCATTAGCGAACCTACATGTAAAAGGTCATTGTACTGAATTTTGATATTTTAAAAACCCAATTGAAAATACTTTCGATGAATAGAAAACATTTTATCGTTAAATATAGATAATTTTTATGGCAATTTTTGTAGGCATGTCTAATCAAGATAAGATATTTTATTACTACTTATCAAACAACACCTGTTCTACTCATAATATTATAAAACTGAAGAATTTTACTCCACACAGATGCCTAGTTATAATTGTCGTTAAAGATACAATTCCATTTACTTACGTAAGTGTGTGATTATTATTGTAAATTAATGCAAATTGTATTGCCGCCCGCATGCAATTGTTAATTTACGAACGTTATTTTATGATATGGCAGTACTAACCACAGTTTCACACTCGTTGGCCCTCACAACTGGTTGGCATAACATGCTATTTTGCAAAACTTTCTATAAAACTTTAGTCATGCGTGTACACATACGCATCTACTCGGCTCGCTCTACTTCAAGTAGCTCACGAAATGTCCATAAAGAAAAAAAACAAACGTAAAAGTTAACTTTGTATCATACATAAAGCTCATGTTTTTTAAAAACTGTTATAGGCCTATACATAACGTAATACATTTCAATGACGTCAACACGAACCAATTACTAAAACATCTGTTCTATCAAAGAAGACACAGGAGATCAACATTGATAAACGAGTTGACTCGATTTATATGAATAGACAATTGAACAAAAGAACGAAGTATATGATAGCGTACATGTGACTGAATGATAATTGTATGATAATACCCTTGTTGTGAGGCGTATTGAATATTTAACAAGAAACAAAGGGAAAGCAAAACATCTCACACACGTATCTTAACACCTAGTTGCATAATAATGTTTAAGAGAGTAAAATTTCCTTTATATTAACGTTTTTGATGAAATTGACAATGGCTGTTTCTTTGAGCGCTCTTTTAAAATATGTTATTATGTAATTGAACGTCTTATATGCGAGTGCAATGAAATATACATTTGTTATTTTTTTACACATCTATTATTGATTCTGACCCATGACTTAGATCTGAAATATAGAAAATAAACTTGTAGGCTATATTCAGGACGTTTAATCTGATCAAAATTAGTAAAACCCTTCTGCGATAAGCCAATCTCGGATAAATATTTAAATTGGAACAAGACAAAATTTTTAATAGACACCATTTATTGCTTCCTTGATAAATTTCTGAAAACGTTTGAATTTGTCGTGGGTAATGATATGTTGTATGCGTCGTCAGGTTTTACTTCGTTGATAATAATCGGTCAGAAGAGACTGCCACCTGCTGTGGACCGGTAGAGCGAGTTCCGATCGCCCCGTCTATAGACCACTAACGACCAGTTATGAAATATAATTTATCTCAGTCATGATTTTATTCTACATCTTGCGCAATAATTGCTGAGATCAACACAGCACAGCGCCGTTCGCCGCCCCCTCGTAACGAAACGTTTTATTTAACTTCAATAATAGACGTTAAGACATCTCTTTGATACTGACGTTAAGTGGCACTAAAAACTAGATCTTATTATGATCGTTTTATACCAAGCTTGTGTAGGTGCTTGGTTACAGAATTTATTTTTAAATCTATCATTGTCTCTGTGGATAAATACTTTGTCACTTATTATAAGACCATTTATTTTATCACAAGTCATTTGAATATCGTTTGGTATGTTAATATCGTCATCACATTCCACAAATTTATTATTATGCTATACTTTATAGGTAACATAATCAAATGAGACTGAACTGACATTCGAATTAGCACTTTAAATTTAAAAACATACCGCAATCGATTGAGCAATTTCATCTTTATGCATAATATTTCAAATGTCAAGTCATCGTGTGAAGTTTATATCAAATATATTGTGTCATCGTCCAATATCGTACAAAAACTTGCAAGTGACGTGACATTTTGCGGGTCGAATATCTGCTTTGTACACATCCATTGTGTTTATTACAATAGCGCATGATTGACAGATTTTTACCTATTCACAGTCTGTTGAATTTCAGAGATTTATTAACATCGAACAGAAAGAGAAAGTAGCATTCTGTCCATAAAAAATAGATACATGTTATTCAAATGCTTTTAAAACGTTAAATAACAAGTTGGTTCCGCAAATTATCAACAACGTTCTTGTTGAAATGTCTGCTGACTTATTAGCCAGATTCACGTTTAAAAGAAGATCTATTATGTCATTATAGATACCGTATTGGTTGCGTTGATAAAATCTAATCGAATATTTTTCTAAGATGGCCGTGGCCGGTCCAGCGCTCGTCACGATCTGTGCGCCAGTGTAGATGGCTACTTTCTCCTAACGGGACTTACCTCCCGCCCCGCACTCGAGTCTACCGTCTGCGCAGACGCTGATTAAGATTACGACATCCATTTTGAATTTTATAATCTCCAGCTACTGTACAATCACGATGTTGCTATGTTTAGGTGTTATTACAATATTTGTTACCAGTCATTAGTTTTAAATCGGTACCTTTTTATTTTTTTTTATTTATTCGTTTAGTTTTTTTGTTCAATTATTGATTCTTTAATCATGTTGTTGTGTACCAATCCCTCTTCTTGGGACAGTTTTGAAACATGCAACATGTAAATGCAGGGAAATGTAATAGAAACTTTCGTGGGGCTAGGCATCTCGCTCCGGGGGCCTCACGAGGCAGAGGCCACGATCTTTGCCTCTTTGACATTACCGGTGCTTGACGGCATTAAGTGCTAGCCCCGGTTCTACATGTTATTGATGATTAACCGACGTTACAAAATAGTGGATTGAAATAGTCTTTATTTAATGTTATAGTTTTGGTGAAGGAACGTATTGGACAAGTAAAGAAAATTATTTAGTCGAATAATATTTCTACCTTTCTAATTTGAATCTATTGCAAACAAAAAAGTCTGACGCCTTTCTAACCAAGTGAACTGCAATTAATTCATAATGATACATGTCACTGGAATGTTTTGCATGATCTTTTAATTGAGCTACTGTTCTTTTGAGTCATTTAGTATTAAATATCTTAAAACACATTGAAAAATAATAATATTTAAATCGAAATTAATTGATGAATAAATTACTCTTATGATTGAAATTCTGCTTTTAATTGTTATTGCATTATAAAGAATATGCTCATCAGCAAATTTATGATCAGACACTCGAAAAACGATTACAGTATACCGAGATGATTCATAGTCAACTCGATCGTTCTAGCGACTAGCGTCAAAGTTACAAGTGGCACTCTACCTCGTCCCCCGTACCCCTCTCGTTGGGAAAAGCATTTGGCAAGAATCCAAAGTGTGATCTTCCTAGAACTGCATCGATTCGCACTATTTGTGTACCCAGATCACGCCAACATGTTAATTATGATCACACGCGGTGTAACCATACTCTCACTTCACGTCATTCGTATTAATGAATTATTATGACATCGTAGTGACTCATAATCATAACAATATTTTGCTAAACCAGATAATAAAGAACAGATATTGCAATATTACATATAAAGTTTTTTATAGCACGTTTTAAATTGTTCTCTATGAAAAAGTACAGATGTATTGATTTCCTTTCTAATAAAAAAGTCATTGTCCGTTTGAAAGCTCGCGGGTACAAAGCGTGAAGACAACAAAAAGCTACTGAACAAAAAGCCTCATCGTATTGGTGTGGTTGCGCGCACGACTTGCATTATTCCATCCACCGTATGAAACGGAACGCACATGTGAGGCAGATGTTTAGGGTTCTTTTTTTTTTCAAATGTTTATGTATTATTAAGCCCCTCGCCGCCCCCACATCAGCGCCGGCCACCCCACCGTGCAGTCACTGACCCCTTTCAGAGGACCTTGCTATATTCCTTTGACCTGTTCTAGTTATGTTTTAACCTCCTTAACTAGCGATGTATTTGCTAATTGCCATTCGGCGTTTTTATGAAATATAAGTTGCATCTGGATATTTTAAACCAACACTATAAATATAACTTCGCGTTGTTAGAACACATGTTTCGATTCCTGACGGACTGTTCACTCGATTCATGTGAAGTTTCCAAGGTTAAAATGTCAACATCTGTTAACTATTTAGTTAGTACACGTTTGACTACGTTATTTTCATTCGTTTGGAGTAATTAATGTATCGACCTTCTATAAAAAAGTTTATTGATATGCCCGTACTTATAATTTTACATTCGAATCGTTTTAACAGGTTCAATGTTCCAGTAATCGTTGAGCGTGGCAGCCAAACAAAAACAGTCTCAATAAATGCCAAATAACGACTTGCCGACCGACACAAAAAAAAAACAACTAGAAATGCTCAACAGATCTGTGACTTTTTGTTTCATTTCTTAATTTACAGCGAATAATATTCGTGCAAGCGAGTATAAACTTTATTCTGGATGTTACTCAATTCAGTTTTGAATATTGTATCGTGGTAGTTGTTCTAAAATATTTTTGAGGCATAGTACCAACCGAAAAACGAAGCGAATTGTGCGTCCTCCGTGAAACGTGTTTGTCAAAGCTATAGAGTAATAGCTCGTGTTATAAAACGGGTACATTTTTCAAATTATAACACCATAAAATAATAAGAGAAATCGGAGTGTAAATTTATTCTTTTTATTTGTTATGTCATTCGTAGACCACACAATTTGGTGATTAAACATTATTATTTGATACTCATCGGTATACAGTATTACGGAGAAATCAAATTCAATTCAGGTATCCTGAGAATTTCTTATTAATAAACCGGCAGTATTCTCGGAACCTGTTAAAGCATCCGACTACTCAAAGGTTCTCGCAGGACCTCGAGGCAGGTAAAATGTTGAAGTTTTTGCTCCTAATGTATAATTTAAATGTTTTTGTCGAATGCTGTTGAGCGAGGTATTACACTTAAATGCGTGGGTGTTACTTTCTTTATTCAAGATAATTCAGTGAAATTAATAGTCTTTCGTAGATTTCTAAGCTTAAAAGATATTTGCTTTAGCATGAATGGATAAGCCGTTTTAAAAGTTTCCTGTTCAATAACTCTGTTTTACGCCTTTATAATCATAACTGCTGGCATTATGATATTTTGTTCATTAACCACAAATGATTCACAAACAAAGGTTACGTTTAATTCTTTTTTGTATAAGCAGCTTTAGGCGTAAAAAGTTTGTAAGCCAAGAATAACTGCACTCATATAACTAATAAGATTTTATCATGTGTACTTCATGTAGCTAGTGTGTTGGTCATATGTTCTCAATAACAGACCATTGTAATTGTATTTTAATAGTCTTCAATAGGTGTGATATTTATTTTTTATAGGATCGTATTAAATAATATTTATTTCGTTTACGATAATGTCTATTAGAATATGCAAAGACAAAATATTCCTATTAGGGAAGAAGTTTTAGAACGAAGGGAATGTAATTCTTCAAATATTACAAATTATTTTAATAAAACTTCACAGTAATCTCTTTGTACGTATTATATTATACACCTGTGCACGGTACCCCTTATTCCTTTTCCATGTGACTAACCGATGAACATTTTATTTTATATTGCCTATCAATCTTTTAGACACATCTGCTATCATACTACAAATAGTATTATTTTCACCGACATCGTAAATAATACCGCTATCTTTAAAAAAAACTGCTTTTATAAATGTTGTGTGAGAGAAATAATTATAAAAAAATGATACATGCTTTTTCCGCGACGACTCAATTATGTGACTAATATGAATTAACCCATTTTAATATTAATTGCTTGCAAGAGTCACCTTTTTTTTATTACTCATAAATTCCATCCTACCTATATACCGTCTAGACTTTTAAATTGACAGAATGTAAAAACTATTTCGTATTTTAAAACTTATATACTCTTTATAATTTTGCTCATTCAAAATTAGCCTTGTTTGTATACGAGAAATTTGAGCCAATGACGGCGTTCATATATAAAGCGAACGATCGAGCCAATTACATTTGGCAGTGTTTACAAAATCTCGTGGAATTGAATCGAGTATGCGCTAGTATTTGTAAACATGGCGGCGGGCTCCGTGCGTGGCACCGAAAATACATCAAACAGGAATTGAACCCACGCCAACTGGAGTGCGCAGACGGCGCGCGGCGGATCGCCCGCCCGTTCCTCATAAACTTTTCACTATACGACATCTCTCATTTTATTCTCGTTCGTAATAGTCTTTTTTTGTACGCTTAATTTATGGCTCGCCGACGACGGATGACGACGCAAGGTGACGCGGTCAATAGAATATTGCGAATAAAGAACAATGGCGAACTCCCATATAGCTTTGGACCTGAATTTTTAAAGTCGCGTTCATCAATGAAATAAACGTGTACTTGAAGGTATAAGCTAAACTAACAAAATCATAATCGTCTTTTTCCTTTAAAAGTTGGGATTAAAGAGATATGGCATAAAATACTTTGTGAGGTTATATATTGCATCTTTGCTTTTTCGTTGAATGGACGTTAAAATGAATAAAAATGGTAACCAGGTTACTCCGTTTAATAAACTAGATTAAAATAATTACATATCTAGCAATATCCAGACATTTATAATAGAAGAAACATTTATATGACTAAACTGTGTGGAGTAGATCCCTTTGCCTTTAATTAAATCATTACAACTGAAAGTGACAAACAAGGGCAATGTACACATTGAACTGTCATTGTTATAACCGAATCAGTTGCCATTCGGAATCCAAAAGTAATGCAAATATCAACGTTAGTCGAAGAAACATGCTTAATTGTCAAGTTGAATATTAACATAAATATCAAACTCCACGAACGAACACACAAAAAACAAACCAAACCAATCATCCGCTATCATTCCACCATCATCATCTTAGAACATTCATAGATGAAAACAAACATGTCAAAATAAAATCAAACAATCGATTATTTAGAACAAAATAATCGATACGTTAACCTTTCATCGGTTCAACTACAGAACTGGCAATAATCTTCTTAAATCGGTTGTGGTATCTTAGCTTTCAATTTTTTTATTTCTCAAGTATTCAATACGTAATTTGAACGAATAAAATAAATATTTATGAAAGTATTCAAAGACCGTATTTCATATAATATATTATATATAGATTTTATATTGAATATATATTTGACGTTCATTCGCTCAGTCGGTACACGTCATTACATCACATATCTCACTTATTATTAGCAGTAAATGGCGACAGATAATATTCTATAGAACATGTTTGAAAAACTCGCGATTAATTGAGAATCGCTTCTGACATCGTTGATGTATGTGATCGATTTTTCAAAAACCATCCAAAGTACAACCCTTTGATATATTGTGTGGTTTTCAATTAAAGAGAACGGAATGAATTCGATTATTAAGCGTATTGATGGTACTTTAAAGGTAATAGAATTAATTGCAATGTACAGGAAACGATAATATCCATTAAAATAGATGACCCTTTTCAAGGGCAAAAATCATGAAACACTTCCAAGATATAGTTTTATTATTAAAGTACTTCTGCGTAAACCAGAACGTTTCTTAAAAAGATTTTCGCGTTTTGTTTTTGCACTATCATCAGACGTTTTGTTATCTTGATAATTATTAGCAGCATTTAACATTTTAGTTTGGTTCCCCGACATTAAAATTCACCATTTTGTAGAAATAAAATCTATTAATCATATATTATTTATTTGTCATATTGCCATCCATGTACGGTTTTGTAAATTATGGGGTCCGATTTCGCCATTCTTCTTTATACTTAATACAAACTCCACAGTTTTTTCTCACAATAATTTTAAAACTATTTCGGTATATTATGCGTGCTTAATCGGATCCCATTCTAGAGTATTATATATGTATTTTTTTAAGTTAAGTAGGACTAGGCAACGAAACAATTAGAGATTTCATTACAAGAAGTAGCGTCATCGAGACTTGGCCAGTTTGTTACACGATGTTTTTGGTACTGTCTTTGTTAAGAAATACTACAATATATTTTTCATTATGTAATATTAATATGAATTCAAAAGGTTTTCTGGTAGTCGATGCTTGTTTAAACGCTGTTTAAATATGGTCTGTCGTGAATCGACAATAATAAATGATGAATTGCTCGATACTATTTGTACAACTGAGCATGACATACCTACGTAAAACAAATTTCGCGCTTTGGTAATTCAACATTGTTTTCCTAACAAATATTGACTGTACAGCTCTTGTGTTATTATCATCGTATTCTCGAAATTACAAGATACGCTGTGCGTCATAATATATGATAGCAACCGTAATGTAATTCTTTTTTACCGCTCTATTATTATTTTCACATCCTTCAAATGATTTCATATTATATAAAATTCAATAGCACTTTTATTTTGTAGTATAAAGGTGTGCGAGTTCTTTTTTCCGTTGTTCACCTTCATTTGTCCTTCGGAATGTGGTACTACCTGGTTTGACTTATAATTTCTCTCGCGATATTTTGTGTTCCGTCACCTAACATTGAAGCAGGCAGGTTAGAACCAAAAATAATTATAATGTCGTTTTTTTCAGTTTTTCTCTATTTTATACTTAACGGTTTTGTTGTTAGTGTAACAGTTCCAGAAAAACGTAGATATAATAAATAAATAAATTAATAATGTTATTATTTCTTGTAACAAATAACAAATTTTTTTATAAATTCGAAATCTATAAACTATTTGTTTTTATGTCTAAACGAAATTTAGACTGTTTTTGTATATTTGGTAAATAGCTAATTTATTTGACTTCACTGTTTAGCCTAATTTGGTGTTTCAATTATGCGAACTATACAAACATCGCGGCTGATTACTGCGGCTTGGCTTGTTTCATTTCGAATTCGAACGTTCTGTATCTAGGGCACATGTGCGCGTGTCGGTTAAATAGTTTTACTCGTTTATTTCTATCGCTTTCTCACACGTGAAGCTATATAACTAGCCAGTTTGAAAAGAAACAGGATGAAGTCCAAATGTTATTGCAACACATGCCTCACTGAAGTTTATTTGATTAGTTAGATCGGTTAGATTCCTCAATCCGTGATTGTTGGATCGCTCAGTTTCTGTTTGTGTTTGCATACCATTACAGCGTTTCTTTTTGTTGTGGCAACGTGTTCTAAACAAAGTTATACGAGCCAATCTAAAATTAATGAGCAGCGTTGCTAATGCATTGTTTCTGCGCGGTGTCGTGTAACCGGTTCTCGGGTCGTCATGCGTGTCGATTCGAGGAAACCAACAGTTGTTTCCATTGGCATTCTTCGCACGCCCGCCACCGCACAATGTCAGTGAGAACCGAACGACCCTATCTCAATTTTCTATTGTATACTCCGCGCCTTCCCTCAGACTGTTGCTATGCGACACCAGTGAAAACGACTCCTTACTTGACATTATTGTCGATTGTATCCGCAATATGACTACACTTAGCAATAATAATATTTGTCATTTTTTTAAGCGCCCGCATCAAGGTTTGAACGAAGCACATCTGTGATATATCACATCGCAGCGCATAATTTATTTATTTCTACAGCGGATACGACTCTATTTATATTCGTGGCTGACCCGAAAGAAGGTTATTCGCGTTCGCGTTTACACAACCGAGATACGTATAAGTATACAAAGGCAGAGTTAAGCGTACGGCCCGGGCATTAATCAACGTTGTCGGTAACCGTAACTGTCTCTCGGGGATAAGCCGCCGTGATATTCTATTCTTTAGTAATTAATAGCTTTTGGCAAGTGAGCGTCAGTCAGACAAGGGTCGTGATGAGGCGTCGCTGTTGCATAGTTATGTAATTTAACCAAAAACAATACGTGTAATAGAGATCGTACGTTGTACGTAACTGTATATCCTCAATAATGCGTCGTCGTGCACATAATACGCGACCCACGCTCTCTTGTGAAGCGGGCCAACGGCCTTTGACGAGCTCATGTCGAGATGGGCGGCGACGATACGCGGATGAGCGAGTGATTCGAAACGTTACTGACACAACCATATGAATAATAGCCCCCGGCTAACATACGTAGGCCGTCGACGTACTGCTTCAATCTAACTGAAGAGACGCCACTAAATCGTTTTGTACGAGAAAATACGCACAAAATAACTATACGGCTATATTACGACCGAGTCAAGAACCTCGACATTTAATTAGCTATGAGTTATGAACGCCTACAGCGGCTGAGGCAATGACTTCTGGCTTTTTGATTCATTAGCATGAAATTACACGTCCCGAGTACATTATTCAGTTTCGCAAAAACAATGCTTTATCGATTTATGATTACGATATGATAAATGTTGATAGCAAAAATCTTATCTCATGAGATATGATAGTGAGTTTCTGGACAACTTTCCATTCCAAACGGTATTGTAATGTATATTATGGCGACATCCTCGATAACGATTGGGCGGATGTGTGTTAATTAAACTCGACCGGTTGCCGCTTAGCGGTCGAAGACCGGTCTTTCACAAGTCGTAAATCATACTAATATACTGTCTGTTATACAACTACTAAACTCGGATATGGATTGCCGAATTAATTATAACGACTCGATCGTTGTTTATGGCTGGCGTTTCTCTCACGATAGTTGTTGTGCTCGCGTATTTGGTATTATCAAAACAAGCTGTTAGTATAGATGTTGACGTTGTTTGATATTGAAACTTATAATGAAAATAATCTTGGTGCTCATTTTAACAGACTTCAAAATCAAAAAGGAGTAGGAGGAGTAGTTTTTTTCTGTATGCTTATCGATATATTCGTCAATTGTTGACCGATTTTCAAAACTAGTTTTTTATTCGACAGCTGATAGACCGAATCGAAATTGAATTTTATAACTAAACAAAATTCGCTCTTCCACAGATATCACCTAAATATTAAGATGATATGTTATGACATGACCCATTTCAACTAAAAAATATAAGATTGCGTATTTAGAATTCATTCAAAATCTGAATGGAAGATTTTCTATGTTCAACAAGTATGTAAGTATACTTTACTTTTTGATAATTTTTTTTATGAAAGTCATAGATAGTAGGTATCAATTAGTAAAGTATATATTCATCGATTTCTTCTTGAATTATGAACGAATTTCTATCAAACTAGGTGTTACCCCGCGACTTCGCCTGCATAAATTACAGCCTATGTCTGCCACATATTATGTAGCTTACCGTAGATGAAAGATTTATTAATCGGTCCCATAGTTTCGGGGCCTATCATTTAATTAATAACCTACAGAAAACCTTTAATGAGTCCCTTTTGAGATAAGTATTATCACTTTTGTAAAGTTTGAAGTCGGTTCTATATTTTTTAAAAGTTTTTATTAATGTCTGGACGCCAATTTGTAATTTAGCCTGGCTCTTAAATCTATACTTTAAAAGCATAATTATGAAAATTTGAATTCATAAATTATTCTATTGCTATAAATATGCATAAAATATCATTAATAAAACGAAAGATTGGTTGATTATATTTAGTTTTAATGACATATCTTGATAACGGTAATTAATTATCTATGAATCGTTATGTTATACGTATTTATGTTCAAGTTGAAGGTGATTTATATACGTTTCTATATGAGGTATTTAAAAATGTGTTTCCATATTTGGAAATACATAAATATTATGCAGGATCGATGGATCGTTCTGCCGTAAAAAACTATTTTACTCACTGTAATTGAAAATAAATAAAAAACCTCATTATCTTAGTTATTATAAGCAAGCAAAGTAAATGGACCAAAACATGGTTTGTAAAAAGAAATTACGTACCAATTTCATATCTTATTTATGCGTAATATGTATTTATTTAACTGTCGTAACTTTAACAATTTTATTTTACGATGAAAACTGTTATATTTCTTTTTGTGGCGATGATTGACATTGAGATTTTAGAATAAGAATGTTTATTCGAGGTAAAATCAATAGAATAAAAACAGAATATATAGCATCGTCTGTTTCATTGAATGGTATCACGTTTAATTTTTCGTTTTTTTCTCATTATATTTATATGGCGACTCTTAAATATAATTTTCTCTACATAACTTGTTTTACCAGTTAATATTATTTGACTTTTTATATGAATATATGACATTCTACTGTCGCATATAAACTACGTCGTACAAGGAAAATTTTAACTCGACATTAATCTGCCTATTATGGAAGTAACGCAATGAAAACTTCTGTAATTGTTAAATTGTTTTATGTTTTATGTAACTCGGTAAGCTCACGATCGTTGTTGTTAAGCAACTTTCGCAAGGGTCGGTCACGGGATGGGTGACCAAAAAATTACTAATTCGAGTTACTCCGTGCTTCGGAAGGCACGTTAAGCCGGGACCAACGCGGCTGCATTTGCAGTCGTTAATACCCTCCATTCCGCATTGGGCCAGCGTGGAGGATCATGGCCCGTCCTCCTTAATGATAAATTGACTTTTTTGGCTATCCTGATTGGAATAGCGAATGTAAAAAAAAAATTTAAAGTGCTTCCAACGATGACTTCACTCTTATTATTTTTGTAAATGTTACTTGTTTATAAACAATAGGATTGAAATAACAGAAAGGTGGTAAGTTGCAATAAGAACAATGAGTACGAATGAAATAACGATATTATTATTAACGACACCTATCTTATCTGAAGCATCGTACGATTATATCTTTTCCGTTAATTTAAAGATTTTCTTCATTAGTTTATCTTTGATTATTTTTTTATTTCTCTTCATAAAATACTGTAATTAACAGCGATTATAAAGTAAGTTAAGATAGCATAAAAATATTTATTTTATCAAATTGAAATAGTATAGAAACAATAAGCATAGAAGCAATACAATTAGACATAAAAAAATAACATAATAACACTAAAATAGCTATAGAAACATGCATCAAAAGAAGCTAAGCATATCGACAATACTCAGAATAAACTAATAAGCATATATACAATACATAGTCATCAAAATAAAGAATGTTTACCTTCTTTTGCAGAACTGGATACAGTTAAGGAAGGAAAATATTTATTTGCTCAATAAACATTATCCTTGAGTAGAACTATAAGCCATAAATTATACTGTTACACAGATGTGGTGCGTCTAACAGTTTTATATATGTGTGTGTCTGAAGTGACGATGGTTAAATGGTCTTATTTTAGTCATGAATTACCTATTGTGTTAGTCATTTATAATCCTTTCCGTTAAATAAACAAGTCATAACGTTCATACTTTAGTAAGAAAGTATTTCATATATTTTGGTAATAATAAACAATGCTATCTATACGATAAGAGATTCGTAAAGAAGATAATTTTTCGTAAACATGACGATTATGAAGCTTAATTACGTTTTCGTGTTCCATCAGAGTTCGAATATTGAGATTGTAACAGTTCGTTCGAATTGCAGCGTTCGGGAATATACGTAAATCTTCCCGTCCAGATTACCACAGTGTCTCAAGACCAAAGTCTTTGATCAGTGTGTGTACCAGTGATGACTTACGGAAGCGAAACGTGGTCGCTCACTATGGGTCTCATAAGGCTCAAGGTCACTCAACGGACAACGGAGAGAGCAATGCTTGGAATTTCTCTACGTGATCGAATTAGGAATGAGAAGATCCGTAGGTGAACTAATGTTACTGACATTGCTAAAAGAATTGCTCAGCTAAAGTGGCAGTGGGCGCGACACATAGCTCGTTGAATAAAAACTGATGGCCGTTGGGGCGGAAGAGTTCTTGAATGGCGACCACGTACCGGACGACGCTCAGGGGGTAGGCCTCTTGCCAGGTGGACCGACGATCTTATAAAAGTCGTGGGAAGCCTCTGGATACGGGTAGCGCAGGACCGATCGTCATGGAGATCTATGGTGGAGGTCTATGCTTAGTATTTGACGTCTTACGGCTGATAATGAACAGTAGCTACGTCACATTTTATTCATACATAGATCTCTTTTATGTTGTCTCGAAAATTAAATGACTTTTGCGCAAGTCAAACTTCGATGTATTGTTAAGTAGACGACAAGGTCACCGTAATGTCAACATTATATCAGTACCGCGTGGTTTTGATTGTTCAATCTGTATTATGAACATGACTACAGTGCAGTTAGTAATGGCATATCATGTTTAATAATATCCTATTATTATTATAAATGTGAAAGTATGTGAGGACGTGTGTATATTTGATGCTCTTTCACGCAAAATCTCCTCTATTCTGATGAAATTCGGTATACGGATAGTTCTAAAACTGAATTAATATATAGTCTTCACTTGTATAGTAAAACTTGTATAGGGAACATGCGGGCGAAGCCGCCGGCGGAAAGTTACTGTATTATAATTTTCCTTATTACTCTTCTGTCGTTTTACTATTTTCCATGACGTCGTAATAGGAAATTTCCATATCTAAGAAAATTATACAATAACGATTCTGTCTTTCTGTGTTATATTTTGTTAGTCAGTATTTAGATTCACCAGGAGAATGTTAAATTGATACCCAATTAAAAGGCTGTATTTTACTTTACCAGTGTTAATATTAAATAATGTTTGAAGTTGGAGTAAAATGCTGTGTTTGTACTCAGTATTAGTCAAAATTCATATTATTAAACAAAGACGAAGCAAACTTATGACTTTCTAGGTGTAAATATTTGTTATCTTCGTATTACTCTTGCATTAGTTTAAATTATACTTACAGTCGGTTTCTGTATTGAGAAAAGTACAAAATCTCAACTGGTATCGCAATAACTTAAGTTATATTACGTTTTACAGTCCTAAAACTAGTTATATCAAACTGATATCAACTTATCATTAAAAAACTAAAATCAGAAACGAAAACATGTTTAAGTGACTTTTAAGTACAGGTTGAGACGTTCTTAACGTTCTTAACTTTAAATTCTCCATTCAGAATTTTGAGTAATACTAGTAATAGTAATCTTAAAACCTAGCTTAAACCTTGTAGCACCCAAGTTTTAAAATAAAACTATCACCACATAACCACTTCCAGTTCACTATCAAATATAGTTACCTAAGTTACTCAAGATGTGATATACCCATGAATCATTAAAAAACACAAGTAAGACAAACTGGAGTTATCAAAATTATAAAATATATTACTTATGTTAACAATATTCATGTGTAATAAAATAACTGTAGCTATAATATATTGTGTATCTAATGGAATGGCAGCCTTATTATCAGCAAATAGATTCACGTGCATCTATCAAGGCTTTCAACTTAATTCTGTAACCTTCACTGACTAGTTTTTTGTTTAAAATACATTTTAGACTGTAATTCATTGCTAATACATTATAAAGTTGTGTTTAGATTGAATATTTCGCAGCGAAGTTGCAGGAAAACAACTACTTTATTTATATATGTCACTACTATGTTTGTATAAATCTGAATAGGATACATACTTAACAACAGTGTTAATACGTAACGAAAGGCAACAAAAGTTTCGTCAAACTCACGCGGTCGGTCAGGTCGGGTCGGTCAGCGATTACGTTTATATGGAAGTTCGAGAAAGTAAACGTCGGTGTCTGCGGAATAACCAAGTAGTTGCGCAACAGTCTATGGATGATTATGGCTGTGCGAGCACACCGACGACCGTGCCCTGACCAAATCACGCGAAACTCCCTCGCCTCTCTCGATGCCAATCAACTGGCACTAAAGGAAGCGACCTATTAAACTATCAGAGGTCTCATCAGACTGGTCACGTCTCAAAACGATTCCGCAGCGCACGTTGTCAAATAAAAGCGCGAACAATGGAGTCATTGGAACGTGAAAACGAAACTATCACGATAAATTGCACCGCCTGTAAATTTAAAGGAATGTCATTATTATAGTACGCTTACCATCGTTTTCGTTGTCGGCGTTCGTACTCGTTTTGGCCTACATAAAACGTGTCGATTTTGGTCCTATAACGTTGGCCTTGTCGTTTTAACCGAATGGCATTTAAATTGGTATACGTTGAATTTAAACCGACCAATTTATTTTACGTAACCAGTTTGTAAATAATAAATTCGGCAGCTGATTTGGAAGTAGTTAATGTTTAAAGTGAAATGAGTCATGATCGTGCCATGTGTCGTTTTATTATTATGTCCTCTATATTTGTTTTCGCAACGTCCTCAACTCGACTCATATCAAATTCATCACAATGATGTCATAAGCTAAGTTGTGCTAAAAATAAATAGTAATAAAACAATCAAATTACACAATGTCAACGAATAAAATGTTTATTAAATTCTTGGAAAGTTAAAACTCATAAGACATTAAATCGAGCTTCTAGAAAAGATTTCTGTATCGACAAAAATAGAAATTCAGCGTGAGATTTAGGCGTAGGACTATAAGTATATATGAACTTAATAAATGTGACGTCGACACGAAAATGTCAACACCATTTTTGTATTCATATTATTTTTATAAATAATCAGTATGAGGAAAGTACGATAAATGCGAATCGAATGTGTGCTAAATATATTAGGTATTATAAAACGATGTTAAGCAAGTTTATTTTCCTTAGAAACTGTAATCAGCGCTTCAGGTACAATCATTCTACTATCGGAACTCGACTAAAACTATTCCTTTTCTGCCACATTGAATAATACAAAACGTTTTTTTTTTGTGTATGTTTCTTTACTATTCCAGAGAGATATAAAAGCTCGTAAAGCACATAATTGTGGAATAAGCTCCTCTGAAACGTACGAAAATAGAACAAACAAAGACGAGCTCATGTATATTCTGCTGTTATTAACAGAGACGACGTTTAATTACGTCTACGGACAAAGGGAAAGACCATGAAACGACAAATCGCTCTTATATAAGTATAAGAATATAACTTTCGCCCTCGGGAATGTCTGCGTATCTCTACATTAATGTTTTTTCTTTTATGCGTGAACGAAAGAGGGTGAGGGAAGGTTACGCCTTTGTAACCCCACCATGAGAAGGGTTGACATAATACTTCGTCCTATATTTAATTTTGGCACGTTCACAGTAAATGTTCTATTTGAAATTCTAAATTATACTTGATATTTTTTACCGTCGATGTTCTTTTTAATACAATATAAACGTTTGACAGCTTTATTATTCGTCAGTGGGAATAAATGGAAGTGGCTACCTGTTCGAATGATATATGCGATTATTACAAATATAAAATTAAATTTATTAGATATCATGGAAACTGTACTGACCCAATAGATATAACATTATTTCTACAATCATAAAAATTGTTAATCCAGTTAGCAAAAGTTAAAACGTTTTTTTTATTTCATTAAATCGACACGATTTCGGGGATAAACAGACGAGGTACTTGTGTTGCTTGTAAAGAGGAAGCACGGATAAATGGAAAACACAATTATACGATATGAATGAAATCAGCTGTCCTGGGGTGCTAGCCGGGGGATGTTCGTGAAACATGGCCCTTAGCGTTGGCATGGCAACGTCCCGGGAACGAAATCGGAGCTTGCTGCCGAAGTATAGTTAGGATAAGTGTAATAAGATTAACCAGTTATGCTCTAGACTACATTTTATGTTGATTGATAACAAGGAAATCATTGTTAAGTATATGTTACCTATACTGTCATGATGTTTGTCATGCTAACCTGTGTATAAGAATATTTTAAGTAGGGTAGAAGATAGAAAAGAGAAAGCTCGTTATCTTACTTGATATTATTAAAACTTCTTTTATACAGATAAAGACGATAAAAATATTAAAAGATTAAAAATTTCCTGTAAACATATCTGTTACTAGGCAAGATACTACATACTTAGATATACATATATAAATAGTCCAGAAGATAAAACTTATGGTATACGTATTATACATTAGTTACACAATTTAAATGTTAGTGTTGCTCGTTGTAAAAATTCACCAGCATTCTGAACCTCGACGATACGGACACTCCCGTCATTACCAGGGTAAACTGCCGATACTCCTTTTGGCCAAATACATCGGGGAATGTTGTTGTCCGTTATTATAACTAGGTCTACGCTTAATGGATTTTAAGGTACATTAGATCTTGACATTGGAGTTAAGCTAAGGAGATACTCTTTCAGCCAACGTGCTCAGAAATGGTCGGTAAGGCGTTAAATATTTCTCCACTATTCCCTCCCATATAGGTCTCTGTCCCAAAATTCCATTTCTAAAGGACGTGCTCCTCAAGATGAATAAACTCTGGAGACTGTAATTATAGGCGTAGATTAAGACACGTGGCGTAAAGAATCTTAAAATAATATATTAGAAACACTTAGCTGCCTAAAACAAACAAACAACACTGTCTGGTGTCAATAGACAATACAAATCAAAAATATAAAAAGTAAATCTATAAAGAAGGTTGCCTTCAGCATCAGTCAGTATAAAAATTAATAGTGAAACAAAAAAACAAGAGGTATATTGTATAGTTACTTACATATTAAATGGAAATTGGAACTATTACTGAACAAAAAATATCTCTTGTTGTTTTACAAAACAAAGTTTTCTTTCAATAAAGGCCCTTTTATAGACATAAAATGAAAAAATAACCAAAGTTGTGTCAGGGGACTTATCTTGGTTCATGGGCGACGAAGTAAACAGTCGGCGGTCAGGGGGTCTACCCACCCTTCCCAGTTTCCCACCCCAAGTCTCATGAAAGCGATTGAATTGCGACATTTACCTTTCATCAGTTCTTACTGTAATTTTTCTGTTATTATTCTTTGTAATGTAAGAAATTTTGACATGGAAATTATTTTTATTAATAACACAAATTAATTATTTTATAGATCTATATATAAACTTTTGTTGTTATATACTTATTACAGAACGCTTCCTGGTAACAATTTAGGTTGGGTTGGTCCAACGTTGAGTCAGTGAAAGATTTAATTGCTACTAGGGTAAGTCTGGAATGTTTTTCATTGTAGAGAAATCTCAACAATAATCCTTGCTATTTATAACTAAGCTCTTGCCCGCGACTTCCTCCGCGTGGTAAAGTTACTTTCAGTGGCAAACTTTACCCCTTTTTCGACTACTTTTTTCGCAATTAATGTACCCAATGTTCCTGCCTAACGAAACTTGTCAATTTTCAACAGTAACAAATAATTTGTGCATAATTGAGGAGCCCCAGTTTCTCAAATTGTTTCATTTATCACCAAATACTCAGTTATGGCATTAATTTTTATTTAAAGTAAACAACACTAAATTCAAAAATATTTAAAGCAATAACTTTGAAAGTTTCGCCGTAACGATTATAGTAGATAAAGAATTATATATACCTCGGTAATAAGAAGCAATAATATTATCGCATGTAGCTTTTGAATTAAAGAAAAATGTTGTTGCAACTAATAAGTAATTTTAATTGCCTAGTTTGAACATGTCACTATATCGATATGCATCGCGGTACTAAAAAAATCTTGTATTTTATATGGAGAGAATAAGGTATTAAATACTATGTGTTTTTATAAAAAAATGCATAAAAATTTTGGTGATAAGTTGTTTCGCTAATAATGAGTGTACCATTCGTTATGATACATTGTTATGATATGGGTTAATGCTGCGTTATTTTAACACGATCCCATTATGTAATATCTCAGTAAGGCTTCCTATATTTTGTTAGTTTTTATATCCAATTATTACTATTATCTTTGACGGCACCATTGCATTAAAATTTTCACATCAAAACTGTTTACATACCTACACTTCAGAATGTTTAGAGCGTTTTCATAACACATCACATTCCAAGATGATCAGACCACGAACGTTTCCAAACATTATTTGGCAAACGTCCAATGTTCCAATACTGTATTTGTATTCAGTTGCAGTTTTAATAGCGATATAACCTTGATAATATAAAGCTTTTTGCATGAAGTACGAAGAGATTGAATCAAATTGTATTTTATGTACTGATAAAAATAAATTTGAGTTACATTGTTCCTAGGATAACGAAAGCTTTTTTTTGTGTTTCATCAAGAACGTCGCGTTTTATTTAATTATTTTCAAGTCAAGGTCAATGATTATTTCAACAATAGTGTAAGCGCAGTGCCTCAGCTCTCTATTTTGTTGGCAATTCGCAGGAGTTCACTCTAGGAAGTCATTGTTGGGAATTGAGAATTGAATCGAAAACTGTTGAAGAATGTGGCGCGGCAACAATGCAGTCATTGTGTTGTTTGATTAGTGAATTAACCGTGAGGGCGTTCGTGTGGACCGATCACGACTTTCAGATCTCACGCCAACATTTCCCAGCGCTCGGAAATTGCAGACGGAGGAGCGGGATCAGGTATTGCAATAAAAAAATAATACAGCACAAAAATTTCACTGAACTATTGTGATTGGTGACTTGCGTTTGTATTTCTTGGTCTTGGAGTAATTATATATTTTGGTCGTAATTGTGTTTAATTATATTTATTGGTCGTAATTGTGTTTTTTATAAGAATCAGGCAACACCCAGGCTACGTTTAATAGTACGACATAAAAAGTGTATATCTATGGTTCGTAACAATGGCCCGGTGTACCCGGCAGGAAGTACGGCTGCTTCGCTCGTTCACAGCTGCTGCCAGTGAACCAAACGCGTTTATATTTGACATTGAACTCTACCTGTGTAAGTGAGCATTCAAATTTAATGACGGCTTATACATCACTAACAATAGTTTGAAAACATTTTTCTTTCAACTAGTATACGCCTCTGCGAATTCGGCCGTGGCGATTCTATAAACTTCCAGCGAACGCATGAATCAGAATTGTTTATGATAAGTGCGATTCGTAAAAAATACAAAACATCCTCGTTTATTTTCGAGTCGGTCCGACCGGTATGCTTAGTATGGAGAATGTATAAAATCAGTGCTCGCTCTGGCTTTTTATTACGAAAGTTGTTTCAACGTAAACCACAGTTGAAAGAACGATTTAAAAATCTCATCGCATTCGTTATTGCGCAGTTCATGGATAAACTGTTCGTGTAGTGTACGTGCATGTGAGCGTATATTAGTGCAGTTACAGAGCAGACAGGCGGGCGCGGTATTTCATTTCGCATTATTATTATTATGACTCCATTTGGCGGTAGACTTTCATCAGTAATGAGGACGCGCCGCCTGTAGGCTTCGACCGCAACGTATAGACGCCAAATAAAACGCTCAGCAAAACGAAGTTTACAGTCGTTTAATAATGACATATTTTATTAATAAAGATTTATATAATTTATTGAATCAAAATTAGGATATTCTATATGTAGAAGCGAGTTGCACTTTATACTTAATGTTGCGAAACGACTTCTATAACGACAGCCCGTATATTTCGAGAGAAAAGTCTTTTGATTGCGATTATACGGTACAATGCTTGGTCGCGCGTGAGAGACCCACGATGTGATTTATTATATTTAACACCAGTGCGCCCCGCACCGTAACGCTCTATTTACTCTTTCGGTAACAATAGAAACTAATAATGATAATTCTGCATTAATTGTTCGTTGCGTGCATGATCAAGACAACGTATTGCATACTTATCGTGTCACGTGATCGCCCATGTTACGTGCAGGCCTAAGAGCGCAGCGGAAGTGAGGAAAAAAAATAAGTTTCTTTTACGAATTAATGGTGTTTTTGTGCGCATTTATTTGCAAGCTCGTAAGGTCGTATTAATATTCACGTGGTGGCGCGCCTGGGGCGGGCAGGCTTCACAAAATGGCTGCCGCCGGAGGCGCTCGGGCCGGCTGAATCGTGACCGCCAGGAATCCACGCGCTCGTTCGAACCCTCATCAATTATGCATGAATGCGGCCGAACGACGATGTTTACTCTCCATGAGACAACAATTTATTGCGTCGTGCGGTTTTTGACATTCGATCGCGGACCGGTCTCAGCTCAGCACTATGCTGGCGAAATGTGATTCTCAAACAGTATACAAATTATTCCAAGAATAAGCCTAATGAATCAATTAATCAAGTTTTTCATGTTATACCTGGTATAGTAGAGTATTTAATGCCTTTATGTGGTGTGTTTAAATGAACTTGAGAATCGTTTGTAAATATTATGCATTGTCTTTTCTCCGGTCAGAATGTTTACGTCCGTGTGTAACAATGATTCATATTTATTGCATCAGGTCAGAGAAGAATTAATTTTATCGTATTGCGAGTGTCTACGAGGCGCAGCTGTGTAAGCTATCGATAACACCATATGAATAACGCATTGTTCCCAAGCAGTTGCTGGATTTACAGCATAAAATATTTTGTTTTGCAGGTTGCATAGAATACATCGTTTATAACTTTTAAGATCTTTTGCGATTATAGACCTAAAGTGTCCCTATTTTATACAGTACTAGCTGATTTCTCGCGACTTAAATTGAAATTATAACCCAAAGCACTGCGTTTGATGTAGCTTTCTGTAGGTAAAGAATTTTTACGATCTAATAGATTACCAATTATAAAAAAACAAAATAAGAAACTTTTCTTCTTTATAAAATTTATGCCGTATATTACAGATGAACCGAGGAATTTTGTTGAAATAGCACTCATTTTTATGTAATCAAACACTTTTTTCAAAATAATGGCTGAATACCTATTATAAACTTACCTCCTTTTGTCTTATAGGTGTAGCTCAAGTTGAAATATCTAACAAGGGTTTATCTGTATCAAGTTGAATTCTCCCACGCGTTAGTGTAATGTTGGTTAATCGTGACTCACCGGATAGTGCTAGAAAAATTACACAGTAAACAATGATCACATTCAGGCAATTTTTGATGTTAAATTGACACACATAGAGTTAACTTTTCATTATATCAATATTGTTTTGGTAAGATAATTTAAAACGACAGTCTTTCTTACCATGAAATGAAACAATTTTAGCAGTCGGTAAATAACGAGATTGGTATAAAGTTATATTAAATATTGTCATTAAAAATCACTAACTTTCAACTGGTTTTGTACAAAAAATAATCTTCAAATAAGCTGTAATTAAATACGAGAGAAATACATTATATTTCTGTGACAGTAAAACGTATAATAAAAAAAAAACCCAATAGAAAATATAAAATCATTTATTTCAACATAACACGCGAATGACTACTTACCATACAACCTTATTTCTAATAACAGTAAATTGTATTAGTGTATTTCTTGATTATCTAATTGGAATAATGTTTACATGTCTGTTTGTCTCCGATTAACTATTTTGATGAAGTATATAATTGATTTTTACTTGAAATTTAACGAGCATCTTAATACGTTAGGTAATTAAGTGATTCGTTTACAAATTAACCTAGAAAATTTTGAATGGAAAAAAAATATCACAGTCTATAATTAACATAACTAGATTTAAGTTTGTTTTCAATTAAGAACATTAGTTAGTTTGTTTTGCTTCTTTGATAATAACAGTTTTTATCATTTATCATTAATTATACAAGTATTTCTGTATTCTGATTTGAATCTACGCATTGGATGTGCTAATGATCATTATACTACTAGCTGTTATCTAGTTTTGCCTGTGTAGTCAAAATAATGAAATTCTTCATCGCGATAAAAAGTGTCATAAATCACTTTTCAGCCTAACACTCCACTGCGAATATTATGGGACAAACACATACTTTTACCTTTTACATTTATAATACTGATTGATTTTTTGTGTCATTTATATACGAATTGGAAAATGCAGAATATGTGAGATTGGGTCTGGATGCCGTCTTTCTCAAATCCATCCTGCATTAATGAGGGTTTTACTAAGTAGCCAATCCACGCTTTGACCTAGTTCTTTGGGGCAGGTCTTGTGGATATAGAGCCCTGATTTAAGGTTTAAGGTTCATTTCCCTTGAGTTAAAAAAAAGGTGAGTTAAAACATGTTTAATATCCTGTTTTCTTTTTTATTGATTATTTGAACGCGTTCGCAGTGTTTTTCTGATATTATTTTGCTTTAATTTTAATAATGATCATGTTGTTTAAATTTAGGTATATAAAGTCGCCTGTCATACTCTGATGATTCAACGTTTCCCATGTCAAGTGTTTCTTTGGCTATATTATTTACGTAAATTAAGAATGTTACACAAGCTTTATATGGCCGATAGGAAGTCTCTTAGAAATAAAATATTTCATGAGTTACTAGTTACTACACGGTATCTAATCCTACCTATTCATATTTATGCTTCGGGATAAAAACATTGTCCTTTATAAGGACTGCTCGTCCTTTAATAAGGACGTCATTATCATTAATCACTTAATTTATTAAGTATAATGAAAGCGTTGGTCTAATTACACAATAAAATGTCAGTTTTTATATAATGTAGATATTTATATATATAATTTTCAAGGTATTAATACTGTTCATTGTGTTATTTAAACAGCGGGTTAATACGTTGTTATCAAGTGGCGCAACCAGGTTATCGACTAGTTTGTGTTATCGACTGCCGTGTTTGTTCGTTTTATGTAGATATGAAATTCCCTGTCTCTCACTATCACTGTTATCTTAAACGTGCAAAGCGTGGTATTGTTTACTGAACACACTTTAATTTCACACCATATTTGACATGTGATTTATTTTTGTATAAAGAAATTTGCTAAATCGCGCTCCCCTGGGTCTTTTTTTGTAGGGATTTCATAGTCAAGTAGTCACCTAAAGAGAAAATAAACTGAACGCTATTGCAGAATAATGTTTATCAAAGTATAGTCAACAGCACGCTAGGATATACAAAAAAAGTGAAATTTGAAATATTATGGTAACCTGACTTACTGTATCTCATATAATTATGAATTTGTCAGACGAAATGTTACGTTATATATTCACCTATTTATATTTCATATACTTAAACATACCTAAAGAAGAGTCGATACAAAATTTTTAAAAATGTCGTCAAACTAGTACCAATGTGACTTAAAAAGTCACGTATCGTTTTTTTTTGTTCACTTGCGAATTGCTTTATAATTTGCATGCAACCGCTAACTTGATTAGTACAAGGCCAGAATAAGGTATGTGACCTCTTTGCTTGTTTTAACAAAAACAGGTTTCGCATCACTATTCAACCGCATAGGCATCCGGCTGTACGCACGAAGGCGGCTATAAAAAAAGTCAGAAAAACAGGCCATTGAAAATAAATAATTGATGTGAGTAGTACTTAACAAAAAAGTAATTAGGTTGTTTTTTACATAACCACGGTTGTTATTTATTAATTTTTCCAGGAAGAACTGTGGTAACTTGCGTAATGTATATTATTATTAAAAACTACTCTAGTTTAAACATTTCTTTATCTGTGATACAATGTAAAATTCTTGTGAAATGTATAAAGTGGAAATAACCTTTATAATGCACCATCTAGATTGCGGATTAAAGGTTTTGTTGTTGATTTTTTTTTCACTACATAAACACGTTAAAAGTTTTTATTTATGTCATAGAAGTAGGTAGATACATTATATCGTACCTTACAGAAGTAACATTTGTTTTCTAACACACTGTATGGCATTTTCTTGGCACATACCTACATTTTAGAATTGGTAACGGCATATTTGTAAGTAGGTGGCTAATATTCTCTTTGTGTGTTATTTATAACCATAAACTCTGAACGCATAGTTTGTCACGGAATTGTTGGCAATTTGCCAATCGTTAGTACGTATGTTGGTCAACGATCAACATTTGTTTATCGTTTTATTTTATTTTCATTTGGCGAATGAATGTTTCCGGAAAAAGCCCTGTAAAAATATAAATAAATAACTCGGAATTAAATTATGAAAACACTGCGACGTTGTATTGGCTAGCTTTTTCTTTTATACGTCTTTCTACTAGTATGAATGAACGTTTCTATTATTTTATAAATTGTCGTCGATGACAAAAATGTTTCGGTATGATAATTTGTGAGTAACGTTTCGTTACTTGCGTTAAGCGCATTATCGTGGTTATCGACATCTGCCCTTCCTGTTGATATTCGTTTGCTGTAGGTTATAATTTAGTAGGTATACATGACTGCAACGAACGACATCAGGTGCACGATGTATAGCGCGGGGGGCACCTCAAACCCTCTTGTTTCCCCCTTCACACCCGCGCTACCGTTCACTTGTTGCTAGTTGCTACGTTTTGCCTGCTTGCTACGTCGCCGCCGTCGTGGCCGCGAGCATCGCGAGCGAGACTGGCGCTACGCTACCGCCTCCCCTCGGCCCCCCTTCATCCGTCCGACGAATCCCCGCGTTTCAGTTCTTTGTGCGCCGCTAAAGTTGACGCATGTTTGTGCAACGTCTGTATCGAAATAATTTAACTTGGGGAGGTCGTGTACTCTATGTTATCATAGCCCACTGGAAGTGGTACGAGTGTGTCTACGTCTGCGCTTGAATGCATCACGTATCCGAAGACCCTTCAATTAGGAACTGAAACGGAGCTTTCCTTTCAACAGGATTTTATCTCTGTGAAACCTGTGACAGTGACTTCTAATTTGTGTTAAATTTTTTTATGATATTGTTTTGTGTCCTATACGTGTGACTTTAATTTTGTGTTTGAATTTCATAAGTCTTGGTTATCAAAATATCTTTGGTGCATAGAAAAATCATATTTTTTTACCAACGACGAGAGAAGTGAGTATGTTTTTTTTACCTTTATAAAAAAGGCAAAGGTAACTGAGTGATCTTGATCTATCGACGCTCAAACTACTAGACAGATTAATCAAGGCACATTAATAGTTATTATGACGTTGAGGCTAAGAGGTTGAGGATTTTTAGTGGTCAAACTACGAGCGAAGCCGGACGTGGAAAGCCGGTATAGTAATTTAAAAAAATTTCCTACTTTAAAATTGCGCATTATCGTTTTCTATTTAATAAATTCTATCAATTTCTATTATGTTTTCATTGAAATGTTTTCCTTTTTCTTTGTCGACGCAAAGCACTCTAATATATAATTAATGACTTCGCTAATAAAATTGTCTACCAATTATTTAATTGTATTCTGGTTCTGGTGTTATTTAATTTGAAAGCTATCGTAATATACAAATCCGGCTATTTTAGTAACATTCCTATTTTATTATAATATTACGCATAATGATTACTTTAACTGCGTAGGGACGCCTTTTGCGTTTAGACGTTAAGTATAGAAGCTATTAATTTCTCTTTTAAAAATAGGTTATGATAATTTATTTTTGATTATATTACCTACCTACATAATAAAAAAATGGAGTTGCTCGAGTATTGCGGGGTCACAGAACACAGAAAACGTTTTGTTTGTAAAAAAAAAAACATAATTTGATCAATCGGTAATGTGCAAATCAAGACCAAAGAAAAAGTCCAAGAGGTCACCAGGATAAAGATTGTAAACGTGGGTTATGGCGATGTTGTCAGGCAGGGGAATCGAGAATTCCAGTCACGATCCTTCGGGACGCGTCGTGAGATGTAGGAAGATAGGTTGTTCGTTCGCCACCGTGGCTTTCAATAGCATTGCGCAATTTACTGCACGCCGCATTCGTGATACTAACTACGCTCCATCAAGGTGGTATTGCATTTACAGTCACGATAACTTACGCGTATATACTTTGGAACTTCAATGTTGTCCCCAAACTAGGCTAACTGCTTATATTACAGCAGGAATTTTTTTACTCTCTCCCATAATGTTCCAGAAGACGATAAATCTCACACTCACATATATTACGCAAAATGATTAGACTCGAGATATAATTGCTTTATTGTGACTGTGCCGAGAAAGCTTTTGTTACTGCTAAATGTTCTATTAACGGTTGTTGGCCGAGTGGAAGTGTTTCATTACACGCTTGGCGACTCTATACGCTCTAGTGATTTTAACGAGATAGCTTTGACTCCACAAACGCGACCGGATAAAGTAGCGATTGCTTATTATGAGATTACTGCTACACAGTTTCGTTGGATCTGATTAAACGTGCATGCATTTAAACTAGTACCTAGGTATGATCAATTTTTAGCTCGGATAATGCCATAAAGTTACATGTTCACGATATTAATATATTTAAATAGTTATCAAATCAACCATTAACTTTAAATAATGTTTCGTAAGATATTCGTGAACATATTTAACGTACAGAACGACTTGATTGATTGTTTCATGTCACGCGACCAGCGGACTTCCTTCAAAGAATGAACGCTTTTAACAGCCAAATGGTTTTGATGACTTCGACCTCTTGACCTCATCTCTTTAGTTCTCGTCTCGTAATGTACACTGAAATAGATACGTTCTTGTTTCACACAGCAAGAACTGCTTAGCGACTGACGTAATAAATAATGTCAGCTCGGTATGTATTTGCGGTTAAGCTATTCCGAGAAGACCCACATAGTTAACTAATGGCGCGGCAAACGGTATTGCACTGAAATGAATAATTCAAAACCACGCGATAGTGGAATTGCGTATGCTGATTAGTGATTTTAATAAAAAATATTACAATTGATTTGTTTAAACTAGGAGATGTTAAATGTCAGAGGTTTTATTAATAAACCTTTCCTACACTACATTGTGTAGGCTACAAGTTTATTATATTTATTAGTTTCGTGAAAATAGTTTTATGTTATACAGTTGCGAGGTAGCGTTTGAGCTTGCCCTTCATGTAAAATTCATACGGCGGTGGTCAGGATTTACTGCCATCGGCTCCCGCCGCGTTTTGCAGTCTCCATGTCAACTTTTTGCTCGGTCCTTTCTATCTAATGAAAACCTCTTAAAGGTTCTTTTTAGCGTTTGTCTTGTCAATCAGCCGTCGTTGTGGCGGCGTTGCCACGCTTCCCCGTGGAGTTATTTGTTATTCCATTGTCCCTGCAAGCTGATCACTGTCACATTGTCTCGCTACTTTTGTTTACATTCGCTCAATGGCCGTTTGTTTGTAAAGAAACGAAGTTTGTTTACCCCGACTCTTGTGTTCTTCAAACATTGTTTGTAGATAAGTTTTACAATAAACTTATCTACTTTACTTATCTTCTTGTTATCCACGACTGTACACGTAGGCACACTAATTGTTATCGTCGCAATCAACGTTTTATTTGTTATTTGAATAAAGTTCTTCAACGTATTTTGTTTTATTTAAGGATAATTCAACATTACTTCCAAATAAGCGTAGGTATTTTCGATAGTAATTTGTCAATTAGGCAGTGATAGCTATAACAGGTTTGACTCTGAACTCGCTATTTTTTATGTTATTAATTATTACAATAACGTTAATTAATCATCAATAAGTCATTTGCATTAGCTTATATTCTGTTAAAGGCACAATTATATTGCTGCAACAGGTTTTACGGGGTCCTAATTGAAATCGCGTAATAACCTCGGTCAGTGGATCGAACCTCGCGCACACCACCACATTATCTTGTCATTACGCTCACTGCACACTGTAATAATAACCAGGTTCGAGCTCACAATAGCGAGTCATCCGTTTCTTCTGTTTACGTTTGTTTATGAATAATTATTATTAATGCGATTATGTAAATGCGGCTCTCGTTGGCCATGGCTCATTAAAATTCCATTGTAGTGCGCTCGACACGCAAACTTTTAAATGTAGGTGTTGTGTTGAATACCGTATAGGACTTCTTTCATTAGTCATTATTACACTCGGAATATAAAATATTTTTCTGAGTATATCCCTTTCTGTTGACTTTGTCATTTAAGGACTAATAATGACACAATTTAAAACGATTGTTTTTTTTTAATCAGATAAAATATTTACTTTTATTACAGTTAAAATATCTGTATGTATAATTTGAATAACTTTCAGTACTGAATATTTCAATTATGTTTAATATTTCTCATGCAAACAAGTTATAAGTAATATTAGAGATAACACATGTTTTGATATTTACAAATTACAACCAATCAATCACAGTTTACCAAACTATCAGTTGCGACCCCTATGGCTTAAAAACTTGTGTTCAATGAATAAAACCTTGTTTATAATAAATATTACTTTATTTAAACTCGTATATTTTAGTTAAGCACGAGTGGTATAAAATTGAAAATGTATTTCTTAGAATAACACATCAATGTTCCTGAATACATAATTTATTCCCATCTTAGGATGGATACACTACGAATTACTTTGCCGTGATAAAAAATGATGTAATGTAATAGTTCAGATAGTTGTAACTTATCAAAGCGCGGCCGTTAGTTGAAATGTCTGAACAACAGTTGCAAATGATTGAATTGATATTATTTAAGTATATGTTTTCATTTGCGTTTTGTTGATCATCAATCTTAAGTAATAGCCGTCATAAAATCTGTCATGTCACTTCAAAGTTGCGCTGGCCAAACGTCCGTTCAACTTTTGAATATTGGCAAAAGTTGTGATGGCCGGAGTCCAACTTTATCATTCACGTGCGCGTTCCACGTCTCAGACTTGCCAACATTATGTGACTCCTGAAAAAATCCAGTTATTTCCAACGTACTTCCCCTTCCTGTAGCCAAGTTAATACGCGCTAACTGATCATTTTTGATTAACGATTTGTGTCACGGAATTCGAAGCCAAGGTCGATTATTCATCGTTACTAACGCGGGTGTGAAAGTATATTACGCCAATAAATGACACCGTCAAGGATTTTACGGATAAAAAACGTCCTCATTGAACGATTACGCGGTTTAATTGTACCTTACGACATCCTGAATTTGAAAAAAAAAAACGAAACCATCCATTGGTATCAGTATAAAGGGACGAACCAGTTTCTTTTTTCAAAGTATTAGTAGACGTTTAGTTTACGTTATCATTATACAGTCTGATATTTATGACTCTTCTGTAAATGGCGACATGCCGCGTCCGCATACAATACATATTTTTATGCATCTGAGTGGGCGGCGTGTGAATGAGCTTGTGTTGGCGTCAGCCCAAACGTGTCAACAGCAGAAGTGCGACGAACGTCAGCACTTTGACAATATCCAGCTGATATAGCGAAACTTGACAGTGGAAATTAAATCCATGATCATGATAAATGTCTTGCTTTTTTTCTAAGAAAATAATTGTGTGTTGATTTCGTTGACCAGAATATTAATATTATTTTTCTTTTTGTTGCAGGTATTGCCGTTAGTGTGAGTGCAAGTGATGTCGTTGACGTCAGTGAGGAAAACGACAAGTGTGTGAAACAAGAGGAAGTGAGCAAGTCGTCGGTGGTTACTAACAGTGAAATTGAAGTGAGGAGTGAAGTGAGTAGTGGTGCGAACGCGGATGGTGTTGTTAGCGCCGTGGCCTCAGAGGAGGACGACTGTGTGATAGTGTGCGCGCGAGATGCGGACGATAGGTCCGACTCCGGCGTGAGTGGCGTGCGGTCCGGCGGGTCAGCGAGCTCGGTGGAGGACCGCGAGTGGCGCGGCATGGCGCACGGCTATGGCGGCGGTCCCCCTCCGCCCCTACTCCACCTGCCCCCGCCGCCGCCCGCGCTCTACGCCAACGAGCTGCTGTGGAAGCAGCGTTACCAGGCGCCCATACATGCGCCGCTCCATCATGCCATCGCTGATGACTACCTGGCGGCGGCGACATACGATAGAGAGAGACATGAAAGACTGCTACGGTGAGAAATTTTCTTAATTTTATTTTAGTGTAGGTATGATCTGTCTTCATACGATAAAGACGGAAAAAACCATCTACTCATTTTGAAAAACAGTTCAGATTCAGTTGATATCTGAATGGAAGAGAATTGACAATAAACGAACACACCTGTTTTTTTTCCATAAATTAATTTTCTTGGGTCTCGGACAGTGGATATATTTATCTACTGTGGTTGGGACCTGTATTGATTGGCTACGCTTGAATATGTGAGTCAGTTGTTCTGGCGGTTTAGCAAACATCGTGAGTCACAATCCTAATAAATTAACAATATCACTGCTCCACTATTTCCCGGAAATTTCAATTTTATGCAGCTATGTGTTATTCTATTCATATTTCAGTAATTTATTAAATTTCGATGTCGTATTCATTGCGACAACAAAATAGCTGAGCCATTGATAAGTAATGTTAATCCAATGAAAAGTTCCAAAAGAATACAGGCAGAACGTAAATAAAGTTGTTAAAATTTATAGCGTGTCCTGGTTTTCGTGTATATTTATCATTCGTATTGTAACAATGCGCATATTAATTCTAGATACGATCTGATGATTGACTTTGAATATACATACTTTACTAACGCCCACTATCAATTAACTTTATTTTTAGCTCATAAAACGTTGTTTTTCATATTTAATCAATTTAAAACTAGTATATCGGTGAATGTATATTTTTAAATATATCAGATTCTTATTTATATTAAATTCTGAATAACTCGTTATATAGTATAATTTTTATAAAAGATGTTGATGATAGTTTCTCCAGTTAGTTTTTTTTACACAATTATTTGCTCATACTTTTAATAATTAGGCAAAGGTTAGACAAATGCATAAATATCCATTGAAAATTCCCTGAGTATCAAGTTTCCTTGAGTTTTAATTGAAAATAATGTGTCATAATTCAGGAAATGATCTGAGTGAAATATCTGTAAATCACCAAAATTCACTACATATTTATAATCATCAGTACACATAAAAGTAGGTTTTGATATATTTTAGCCTTGAAATATTTAGTTTCCAAAAAGGTTTCACTGAGGACCGCTGCCACTATCTATACAAGTTTCTATGAAGTCGAAGAAAAAAAAAATCACTCGATTATATTCTTTAGACATTATTTGTTCATATTCATTTGATATTGCATTGTTGCGATAACATTCCAAGGTTGTTGATAGCGACGGTAACGTTTTTGGGACGTGATTAATCTTTGAGCGATCTCAGTTTTATTTATAAAACTTATTGATAAGGAATCTTCAGATAATATATCTGATAAGTATATTATTATCAATTGGAGTACTTAATGTTTCTTTCTAAAGCATAAACGATATAATATTCTGTGCTTTATTTTAATGTTCCTAAATTAAGTTAATTCTTAGTTTTTATAAATAATGTAGGAATGTTTAATATTACCTATTTAATGGGAATAGTTGACATGGACACAATTATTGATCATTATATCTATAATTGTATTAGTTTAATTGAATAAATAAAATATCAAAGATCTATCGAGAGCATTATGAGGTAACTGGTTTATTTATATACGGTCGTTACGTTCATAACTATAATCATAGTCATGTAATGTGATAATTTGCAATAAAACTACTCGTTTATATGTTCATGGTCAAATTATGATAATATCAGCATGTGGCAGCAGTCTTGTGATGTTGCTCAAGGTGGTTTCCGTTAGTTTGAAAGTTCTGGGCCAAGGTTAGTGGAACTGGTAACGTCTGATATATATAAAAGTGTTTTGTGGTACAAATACATTAAAATTAAATAATTCCATTGCCCGTAATTTCATAAAATCATCAATTGATTTTTAACTATATATTAAAGTTATCGATCAAATTTCTTTTCAGATATAAGGATGAGGTTTTAAAATCTATGATTAATTATTTTTCTGTTATAAAGTATGGCATTAAGTCTGAAGTCTGAATATGTGGTATGGTACGCAAATGCGATATTAAACATCATAATTTATATAGTTTAAACTTATCCCGTAACAGCTCTGTATCTCCACGAACCTCCTAAGTCATCCTCTAAAAAATTATGTTTAAACAAAAATAAAATTTATCAAGAATCGTGTCTGATTTTAGCCCAAATTTCTATTCCTTCTTCTTGCATCGTGTCGTGTCGTGATTTCAGGTTACTTCCAGTCGATTATAGTCCGGCATTTGATTCTGTCCTCTCCGTTATGGATCGCTTGTCGAGAATTAAGCTCATCTTTTTCTCCGAGGCATCTGTCCGCTTCTTACCCTCCACCTTGCCTGTGATAAACAACATTTCAAGTTTATCACTACTTATTCAACGAGGAACTCAAGTATTCTACGAGGAAACACGTAGTGGATATTTTAATAGGTGGATTTGAATAGGTGGATTATTTTATATCTGTTGGACTTACACACAAGAGATTAACGAAAGGCAGGTTACATAGTTTCCCAGTGTTTGAATTTAGAGTTATACTTAAAACAAAAACGGTCGGATGTTGAGAGTGGAAAGCAGAAAGAGAGATAGAAGCGGATAACTTGGTAATGCCTAAAATAGATATGAAATAGTTGAATAATTTCTGTGACCTTGATTTGACATTGAAAGAAACAAAGGTTTTATAATATTATTATTCGAATGCACATAATACCTACTGTCCTAATATCCTGTTTTGATTTATCTTATCAATAATACAAGACAGAATATATTGCTCGCATTTTTCTGAAATCATTTTCGAGCGAGCAGATAGTTATCTTGATTATATAGGTAAAAACATATAAAAAATACAACTTCTATTTTTGTAAATTTTGCGTTACTATGCTATTTTTGATATTTATCATTGAAATTACTTAACAAAAATGTCGGGTTCCCTGGGCACTACTCAGATGTTATTTAAGATATACAATTTTCTACGTTTTTAAAAAAAGAGTTCTTTGAAGTGAACTTTGTCGATTAATGTATTTATAAAGGTTGTGAAGAAACTTTTTTTAATATGAAACTATTTCTATGTTGTTTTCAAATATATAAAACAGACTGCGCATTATCACATTCTATATTATTATTGTAAATATTTATTCCGTAGCAAAATAAGGTAATGAATAGTTTGGAATGTTTTTGTTACATATGAAATCGTCATTTGTGCTTACAAATATAGCACCGAAAATGAGATATACATGGAAAGAACTTATTTCCATATTTCCTAAGTTGGTTAATACAGGTGTTCAAGTAACACTTGTTAAGACAAAAACGGTTATTGTTACTAGAAAATATAGTAGGTAAAGAATATATAATATAGGTAGGTCTTAGTTTTCTTTATTTTTATTTTTTTATAGCATATATATATGCTTTAATAGTAAAGCTAAATTTGTATGTATGTAGAGAAACAAGATAATAGTGTGTGGTCTTATGTTGTAGATCTTTTAACGGTTATTTACTAGGGAATCATATGGCAACGTTATTCAATTAAAAAGTTAAATTACATCTGTTTATTTTTCATTATCTTTGCTTTTTTGCAAAGTGACCTTTTACCCCACTCCCATCAAGAGGATTTTTTAAGAATTTATCATTAAGAATATTTTTCAGTGTAGCATTGAGAATGCGAAATTTTTACTGTCTACTACTGCATTATTATTTGCGACGAATCTTGTAAAAGTTAAGTTGCCATTTCTTTAAACCATATCCATAAAATAGGTAAATAATCTCATTCCCTCTACAAATACTGCTATCAATCGTTTTCATTTTTATCATCTTGAAATTTAATTTAATTGTAGCCCATCCATCTATTGAATCATTGTCTATTTCTGTTAATAATGTCTACAAATCGGATGATTTTCTGCTAAAATCACGGCATTCTGCATGTAGCAAACAACTAACAATTAGGTCCCATTAAAAATTATATTCTTTGAAGATAATGATTATCGAGACGTAACTTTGATTTGTCACCAATCAATCCTTTGTTACGTACTCGTATTTACTTATGAAAACTACTACTTTCTTCACAAAACGTCTTAATCCTGTATCGATAATATGTCCTCAGAGATCCATTTGTACGATATTTCAAATGGTTTTACAGCATCCACGAAACTTCTGATATGTAGCAAATTCCGCTCTTTAGCATATTATGTAAGTATGCTAATTACCTTCATACTCACTGCGTTTTGGTATCATGCCTTGTAAAGTTTATTCAATTAGTTTAAATAAACCTGGTGCCTTTTTAATAAACTATTGTCAATTAACTAATCCGGTTGTAATTTACCTTTGGTTATTTTTTGTAAGCTTTCATTTAATAATGTCTTTCAATCCTACCTGGATTGTCCGGTGTTGATTTTATTAGAAAGTTGTTCTTGGGCCATGTATTTTTCATAATTATCTGTAGAAAGTAGTCATTAATAGAAAAAAAATAGGCATTATGAAACTTCGAATTCTTAACGTTATTTAAAAATAAACTGTGTAATTAACTAGTATTTAACAATACACTATTAGTAATGCTAAAAGATACTATGCTGACCTGTTCACAATGGCTCTATAATGGAGTTTAAATTATGTTTATTGTTAAAATTTCATTCCTACCTGACGTTAAATATGATTAGTGCAATGACCTCTTCATGAATAATTGATTACAGATTATTTTATTATTTTTTAATATTTTGTTTATTATTTATTTGATACAATCTATTACAAAACAATCTATGTAATAGATTGTATCGAAAAAGGTGCTATTGAAACGCCACAATAGGCTAGTTGCCAACTTTTTTTTTATTTCATAAATAAATAGTCCATTAACATCTGAGAAATAATGTCGAAGTAACATCATGTCTGCGATTAATAGTTTTGGAGATACGGTGCTGTGTTTGTAGAACTGCTGCTAGTTGGCCGAAAACGCTCCCTACAAATTCAAGGCACTAAGTGACGTCACATGGTGGTACTGTAGCGAAAAATGTATGGGCGTCTGGACATTTTTTTGTAATATCTTTATTATTTGTGCGTTTATGTTTAAAGTTGTTATAATGAAAATTGTAACATTTTTTATATCCAATTTAATGCCTAATGTATTTTAGCAAATTTTTGTAGTAGATTTTTTCTACTTTTTTCAAATTTTCAAAGCGTAAAATTTTCCAAATCAGTGACTTAAAATTTGTTTTGTTAAACAATTATAAGTTAAAATGGTTCATATTTTTCGAAGATATAACAAAAACCTGTATTTTCACTTGTAGGACACAAGCCTATTGAAACGAATATCACCATCATATTAATAGATCGCTAGATGTCGTATTTAGAGCTCTTATTATCTATATCTTCTCGGATGGATTATGCAGAACTTGAAGTCGTTTCGTAATATTTGATTTCCCACTTAAAATATTCCCATTCCATAAATTCCTTATTGGCCAGAGTTTAGCTTATTTTATATTATAACATATACAAAGTAACGAAAAACCTCAGAAAGAAACTGCTTTTATTTTGCATTATTTAAATAATGAATACATAAAGCAGTGCTTGTAAACAGTGATCGGTAATAACTGTTTACTTTGTTTACAATAAATTTAACGCGGGTTATAAAGACAAAATACTGTCCATACAAATATCATGGCACTCGGTAATGAAACAGATTAGGGTTTAATGATTGGGAATTGTGCGTCAAAATGACTCACATATTTATCAGTTTGCACAAGTTTATTTATATTAGTTTCTTAAGTTAAAAGCTCTATGATAAAAGAGAATTAATTATGAGAAATAATGAAAACGTTAATTTTAGAGGTAACTTACTTTTTTTATGGAAAAGAAAATCCTTTCAATGTTTTCAAATCTCTAACATATATTGTAGTTTTCTGATTTCTAATCATAACTCATGAAGACGTTTTTTCTTTTTGCACAACCAAATTAAAGTTTGTTGTTTGGAATGGTAGACTTTTTTTGTTTCAGGCACTATTCCTAATTAACACAATACACTTAAGTAAGTGGCCTTGAGCGAAGATGGCGTGTATTATGTGATCGCTAACTAAAAATAGTCGAGGGTTATAAAACAAAGACAATCACTTTGCTATAAAACCATGGTAATTTGCGAAACTATATAGTCATTAATTCATTTTAATAAATCATATTTTAATTCCCTAGCCAATTATGCCATTTGTTTTCATATATTAAAATACTATATATAAAATTGCCAAGACTAGTTGGTGTGTGATATCTTAATTTAGAAAAGGTCAATAATATATTCGTTTCATCAAAATAAATTGATCATTGTCGAAATAAAAGAGACGTCAACAGATATTTGTGCCTAATGTGACGTGATTGTGACGTTAAATAATAATACCTAATTTTAACACGGGTATTGTTTCTTAGAAAACAATTAACGAAACATTAGTTAGATTTTATTGATATTTAGTTTTATATTAATGACATAGGATACCACTTGTCAAGTATAATGGCCAAAATAATTAAATAACATTAAGATGCCATTATACCGTTAGCATTACACTAAAGATTGTATCATGACCTTTGAATTGGTCATATTGTAACAGTTATTCTTATCTATTATAGTATTGAAACTAAATAGACCTATCGGAATTGTAACAACATTTCAAGGTTAACTATCGGTAAGCGATGTAAAGCAATAAAATAACTTATTCTTTACAAACGCTCATTGATCAAGCGATATATTACAAAACACTTAGTTATTATTTTAGCTTGATATGTCATCCTATATTCTAAAGGTGAGAACATATAGACGTTTAATGACCTTTCACGTTAAAACTACTGAGCGCATTTTGATGTTTGGTATACGCATAATTCTAAGCCTAAATTAACATATATGCTACTTCTTAACCCACTAAACAGTTCCCTATTGAACACGCGAGTGAAGTCGCTAGCGAAAGCTAGTGAAAGCTAGTCGTTATATAAATAATCGAAAATATCTATTAATAAATAGTTAAAACTTAATGACGCTGGTTCAGACTTCTACAACATAAATAATAAGTTTAGTTTATCAGCTAGCCTAGCATATATTTGTGGGATTGGAACCGGCGGGCTCCTTGCTGGACCCCCGGTCCTTCCCTCCCAAAAGGTTACTCGCAGTGGGTTTTACCACCTTGCTAGAGCCTGTCCTTTTCAGCACGGGTGCAGGGTCGGAGAGCCCTGGTTTGAAACTTAAATGTTAATTTCTCCTGGTTATAAAAAAACCTAATATATATATCTAGGGTTATAAACAAAGCCAATTTTAATTAATGTATTCTCCTTGTTCATCAGCCAAAATACGAGCAACTGCTTGGCACAGGCCTTCTCAAACACGGGGAGGTACCCCAATATATCTCAATTAAGGTCAGTTCCATAAATGGTTTAGTTGTTAATTTTATTTTCCAGTTCTTTTTCCTTGTCAATAGCTGTGGTCATGTATATGTTATATGTTTAGATTGTGTATAATTGCGAACAGGTTATCTTGATGTGGTTAATTTATATGGAGGTGTTATATTTTCTCTTAAGTCTTCTTCTTTACTTTGTTATCATTTTTTAAATATGCTTACCATACCTTCGACATTTCATAATTAAAATTACACAATAACAATTAACATGGTCTCAAATTTGCTAATGTAAACATAATTATATTATGACGGTGGCGTTTCAATAACTGCTTTTTTGACACAGTTCTTGTTACTATGTCAAAAATTGACAAGAATTCTGCCATCATTGATTCATCAACCAGCTATTGTGCTAACAATATTTTTCGTCAGGTAGACAAAGCAGTAGGATAATGCTATTATTGAAATGCCGTTAAAGTGCTAAGTTATTAACGTTAACATTAGCATAATCGAGATCAGATCAACTGATTTCTAAATGCTCATAACTTTCAAATTACAATAAAAAGTTACGCGCCATCCGTTTAGTTCATAAGTAAGATTACTAAATCCCGTAAAGTTATAATTTAATATTTTTTTAAAGATAAAAAATTACGATGCTTTAAATGTAATAAGTGTTATTATTCAGAGAAATTTACTAATAATATTTGATTTAGAACTCGATCCTTGTGATCTATTCAAATAGTAAATGTATCTGAGAATGAAATACTCCTTTAATATTCTTACGTAGTAGTTACACACGGCTTATACCTAGGAATCTAGGAATATAAGGTTATACGGGCTATAGGTGTTCTCTTTGTTACTCATTGACTGATCCAATTTGTCATATTTGTCAGTGGCTAAATTATATAGTTTACTCTTTGGATTAAAATTTTATAAACAGCGACAGTTCTTAAGTAGTACTTTTTTCTTCCTTTATCATATGATAAAAGAGAGAATCTAAACAACGTAATTTTACGTGAAATGAGAGAGCAATTAAAAACTATTTCATTAAGAAATACGAATGTGTACTCGTAGAACAATTGAAACAACGGTTATGAAGACTGGTTGAAAGGTATTCTCTTTGATGAAATATATTAATATTATTTAATTTACGTATACATGTTGCTAATGTCTAATAATCAGGACAATAACCCTGATTTAATTTAATTTATTTAAAATTGCCACAACGAACTGTATTTATTATAAGTCTTATCTTTTAAACTGCTTAGTTAATACACGTATGATTTGAAGCCAATTGACGTGATTATTTATTTGAACTTTAGAAAGTTATTCTTTTAAGAGATATAATAGGTACACATTTTAGGCTAGTGGTAACAATTTTGGTATACAAAATTTTTCGAATATGTATCTAAATCTTATTATATTAGTATAATATCTTAACTTAAACCGTACAATCTAACCCAAATGAAAAATATGTGTTAGATTAAGGTCATCGTTGAGTTTATCTGCAAATGGCCCAAGATTTCAAATGTGGTTAAAAATTATCAGTGCAATGTCAAAGTCATGAGAAATTAATTTAATAATAATATCACGAGGCTATTTACAAACTACAATAGGAATGGCGACTAATTTTGTTCGTTTTGTCCGTCAGGTCGGTTGGACTGACGGAACAAATTGAAATTCATGTTTTTACCCATACATTCGATTTCACAAAAAATAGTTAATCGTTCTGGAATGATCTAATGACTTTTTTTTTCAACATTGCTACGTATGATAGTATAATATTCGATAAGATAGCTGATAATTATGATAACAGATACGTCTTAGATAGGTACGCCTTATAAAAAATAAACAATTGACCTTGACCTACTTTTACAACTTATACAAGGCTTACACAAGTCATGTGATTCCAAACAGAAATTTACTATCCATATTTGTCATTGATATATGTAGGTATTTATTGAATTTAATGATGATAAGCAGAATTTATCAGCATTACTAGTCATCTATTTTATTGACATGAGTTTATGATAAATGTTGTAATTAATAATTTTTATTAATGTTTGTTACATTTAAGTTTGAAGATAACAGTAATATTTTTATAAACGTTTTATTTTCTTTTGGTTATAGAGAAAGGAGAGATCAAGAGCAGAGGGAGCTCAAAGAAAGAAAAGAGAGAGAACGGATAGAGCAGGAAAGAGAACGAGAGCGCGAAAAGGAACGGGAGAGGGAGAAACAAGAGAGGGAAGAGAAGGAGAGGAGAGACCAAGAAAATGCCGCCTCCAAACTAGTCACCAGGCATTTCGAAGAGTCTTTCAGGCTGGCTAATCAGAAGGTTAATATTTGGCTATTATTATATTAAGTATTGTGAGTAATCACAATTGTTTTTATTATTTGAGACTTATATTTGAAGATACCTCCTTGTGAGTTTTATTAAAACTATTGAAACTGTTACATAATTGACATCTGCAATGTAAATTAAACACGACTATAACATTTTTTATCCAGAAAAAAAATCTTTTTGTTGTGTTTATTGATGAATCTAGAATTTTATTTATAAATAAAAATAAAATGTTTCAGTAACAGAGCTGGTCGGTGGTCTATTTTATTTTCTCTAATTTATTAAATTGATTATTCTAAATCTTTTGTATCTTTCCACAGAGGGAACGAAATATGTCGTGGTCAATATTGAACAGTTTGGCACCGAACAGGGGGGCAGCGGGGCCTGACCACGACCGAGTGCGTGCTACTCCACAAGATCGCGCTTACTACTCTACAGCAGCACACCCTTCACATCCTGCACACCCATCACCCCGCGCTCCCGCTCCTTCCCCCGCTGACTACAATGCCAGACTTTCGATCTCCAAACAAGAGAAATCTCCCCATCCTTCTCTACCTAAAACCGAACCTAATTTCGGACCTTACAATTATCCTTATAGACCCTATGATAAGTTAAAAGATCAGCACTTACCGGCACCACCGCCGCTAGTGCCTGAAAAAAATTCTGTGATAGTCAAGCACGATGCGAAACAGATCCACCTCGAACAAAAGCACCCGTATCCCAGCAAACCTCGGAGCGAATTATCCACTCATTACCTTCCTTCACGGCCGTACAGGACGGGACTCTCGCCTCATGCGCCCGCTCATCCACATCCGGCTTTACAAACTTCGCCTCACGCCGCGCTCCCTGCCCAAGACAAAAACAACAGACGGCCACTTTATCAACCCCCGCCCCAACGATCGCCGGCGTACTATCAAGCGGCCCCACCTGCTAAGCCGAAAGTATCCAGTCCGGCGCCGCCGCACATATACGGCAAGCCGAGTAATTCGCCAAGTCCAGCGCACTACGCGGTCGCCGTCGAACCCCCGTTACCGTTGACGAAGGCCGAGCCTCCACCGGTGCCGTACCCTCCACCGTCCGCGTATTCCCCCGCGCCCCGTACGAGGCCGCCGCCGGTGGCCACGCACTGTCGGACACCGGAACCGAGGCCGCCGCCGAGAGCTCACGGCGACACCAACGTATCGTCACCCTGCCAGACGCAACCGCTCGATCTCGGCGTAGGGCGCGAAGATCCCGATAGATTATCGCCGCGACGAAGGTGTCCCTTCGAGTCGGCCGAAGCGGAAGCGAAACGGAGGCGACTCGATGAAGTCGCTACGACGGAACCTTTGATAGCGGCCGCCGCTAGCGTCGGGAGGACGCCGCACGGGTCGGAGCCCGCCCCGCAGGCGCCCGGCCCGCCCTGTGACGTGAGAGTTCCATCTGCAGACGGGAGTGTTGAGACGCCGGAACGTGCGGCGGGAGCCTCGCCCGCGCCTCAAATGACACCGGCAGCTAGTCCAGCTCCGGCGACGCCGGTCCCGCCCGTCGCCGCATCACCCCCTACCGCCGCAGCACCTCCTCCTGTGCCAACACCGCCGGCTCCACCCGCAACGCCGCCCGTAACGCCGATCGCCGACGGTGATACTCCGGCCAAGTCGGCATCGTCGCCGCGAGACGGTTCGGCACCCGTCCGACATTTAGGTAAAAAAGCTTGGCTCCAACGCCACGAAACGGCCCCGATCGGCGAAGGCGACTGCTCAGGCGGGGGCGGCACGTGTATCACGCTCCCGATGACGATCACGAGAGTCTCCGAACCGGACGATTCGAGTTCGAATATTGTAGTTCCGGTCGCTGCCAAATCTATTCAGCGTGGCGCTCGAAAGACATCGAAGCCGCGCAAACCGAAGGAAATTAACGGGAGAGTAGACGATGCCGAGGAGGATAGTTCCAGTTCCGATAGAGAATCAGCGGCGCCACCTAAGCGGAAACCGCCAAAAGCGAAACGGAAAAAGGGTGTTGTACCGAGAAAAGCTGGCGACGAACCGAAGAAGAAGAAGGCGTCCGAAAGCGGCAGCGAGAGCGATAAGGAGAGCGATGACAAAGATTCCGATTCCGGCGCCAGTGGGAGCGGAAGTGGAAGTACGTCTAGTAAACGCGGAGGTGGAGGCCGTGCTCGAGGGCGAAGGTCAAGAGGAGGAGGCGGCGGCCGAGGCGGTCGACGGAAAGAAGACCCGCCGCGACGGACGCCAACTAACGCGCAGGCGCGATTGACAAACGAGTCTTTCCTCCAAAACGGACCTTGCTTCGAGGTGGCCCCCAGGCTCGCTAAATGCCGCGAATGCCGATGGTCACCGGCGCAGCGGGATAAAGACATGCCGAATATCTTTTGCCGCTTTTACGCTTTCCGAAGACTGAAGTACGCCAACAAGAATAGACAACTAGCTATAGCTGGCTTCTCAGACCCTTACAAGGATGCTGATGAGGTACTTATTATTTATATTTTATATGCACTACTCATTAAATAAAATTACTTTCAAAGTGTTGTCGCGTGTATTTTTAAAAAATATAACATTTTACACACATTTTGTAAGGCTCCGTGTACACTACACTGAGATGTCTGTGAAATGGAGTAGATAAAACCATTCAAAAGTAGTTTTATATAGTTAAATTTCTTATAACTATCTTACTTTCATTGGCAGGCAGTTAGTAAATTTTTTATTTTCCTATTTAAAAATTTATATTTTTATCTTGTAGGAGGATAAAAAGTTATGGCTGTCATCGTCCGCCGGAGCAGCGGAATTAGATATAGAGATGAGTTGCTTCCTATTGAGGGAGATTGGAGACCAGTTCTGTGAACTGCTACAACAAGAAAAAGAGGCGGAATCACACCACCTCAACGATGGTAAGAATATTTGTTTTGATAACTAAATGGAATCAACAAATTTATCACATAACCTGTTATGTGGGTATGCTCATTATCTAGAAGGAAATTTAATATGCAGCAACAAAAATATCACCTTATTTGTTCCTACAACTTCTGTAAAATCACATATTTTTTGCTTACTTTAATGTATAACTAATGGCTGATATTTTTCTCTCCACAGATAAAACAATAGCGTGGAAAAGAGTAGTGCAAGGTGTGAGAGAAATATGTGATGTGTGTGAAACTACCCTATTTAATTTTCACTGGACGTGCGGCAAATGCGGCTTCGTCGTCTGTTTAGATTGTTATAAGGTAACTTTCATTTAAAAAACTAAATAAACACCATTTTTAGCTATTTTGCTCTATATACAAAACTAAATACAAAAATATACAAAATTATAGTATTTACTTCAATTACATACATACATGATGAAGTCTAGAAAACTTTATTAGTTGATCTACTTATTTGCATGACTAATAATTTATTTTTTGTTTGCAGTCAAGGTCATCCGGCAGTGAGACCACTAACAATACCAATGAATCAAATAATACGTCGAATGTTAGCACCAACGGTGAAAGAGACGCTTTTGGGTGAGTTACATATTCAAAGTTTATTTTTTGTTTGTTTGAGTAAATGTACTTTTTAATAAAAATATTTTATTGCAAGTAAAGCTTAATGTTATAAAGTTTCTGTTATTTTTATAGTGAAGATCTATAAATATTAGCATCATATCAGTGTCTCTATGTATAACAAATACTATACGAATCTTTGAACGAAATATCGGAAAATTTCAAATCGTTTTTCTAATTACGTTATAATCATATCTGTGAAGATTATCTGTCCATCGCGTGCAGAGTCAGGTCCTGCCTCCCTTGCATCATAAATTATCGAAAAAAAAAGCGTTTTGGAGTCATATTTGCATTTCGGAAATCTATAGACCTTCAGTGGCCTAATTGTCTAATTATAAATCTATCACAGTTACCTTGAATTTGATATTTGAAAGATATTGATGGACTTCAAGCTACAACTTTTTGACATGTGATCGTGACGTTTTTTTGAAAAATATTTTATTAACGATAACGTTTATTTGACGTTTATCGGAATTACCTACCCAAGTGATAGTTACAAAAATCTTTGCAAAGTTATTGGAAAATGTCGAATGTAATGAATTGTCTATGACATTTGTATTATTCAAATCATCATTGATTCCAAAAGGAATTAGTAACTTCAAAATTACCACAATTCCATAAATAACTACCACAACCTCTATACATTTGAAAATTATTGTGATAGTATTTAAAATTAGATAATTAAACCTTCAGTTGTCGTGTAAGTTCGTACGTGTAATAATTTTGTCCGTTTTTCCGCATAGATGGTTGACGTGTACTTCGGGCGGTGCCCATCCTGTCCGTCGACTGTTGCTCACTCAGATTGCCGCCGGCGGCACTCTCGCCGATGTTGCCGCGCGATGTCACGCGGCACGCGCCAATTGGTCGTTGCCCGCGTGCGCATGCGGATTACATCCCGCGCCCACGCCCCAACATAAGCAACAAGCTAGACGATTATTGCATCGAGTACTCAATAAGGTGCGTCATCATCATTATTAGCAGCCACATCTGCTAAAATACAAAATCTTAGTTAAATACTAATAATGAATCTTAGTTTCCAAGATAAAGCAACCAACAAAGTATTGTATTGTATTTTATATTTGTGTAAAAATTGCACCCATGATGCTAAAAACCTGTTAATTTTTTTATTTACGAAATAGGTTTTACCAGTAGATGCAGCTTTAAATTTTCGCAAATAAACTCTGACATTTTATACTTAAGTGTTTTGAGTGGTTTTTGAAAGTTGCAGTGTTCTGAGCTGGAAATATTTTATGTAATTTCTTCTCAGTTCGATTCCAAGTCTGAATAAAGAAAAAAAAATGAACTCTGCCAAATTGTCTCTAGTATTCCTTGCGTAAAGGCAATTTTAAATATATTTTTATATAGGTTTCTTAATTTGCTTCTCAAGTTTTTTTTTCCTATTCTATTAGATAATGTTGTGACAGTCAAGTAGAATTGTAAGTTAACACTAGTTATGACTTGGCCATACTTTATTATCTTTGAATTTATAAACTCAAGGAAAGCGAACTCGCATAGAATAATATAAGCAGGTACTATAAATCAGTTTTTTTGTTACAGAATATTAAGAAAGAGGATGTCAAAGAGGAGAACGTTTCAACGAACGGGTCATCACCGGTCAAATCGGAAAATGGAAAGACTAGCAACAATGTAGTCAGTTGGCTCTCAGACATCCCATTGAAGACTGAGACAAAGGAAGAGAAATCAGATTCCAGCTCATCTGATTCTGAGGAGAGTGGCAACTTTTCAACATTGAGAGAGTTGTTAATACGGCCGGCGCCGGAAGGCGGGGATAGTCAGCCGAAGAAGAAACAAAAGAAGAACAAGGGAGATATCTTGGATGACGTAATTTCGAGTGTCGTCGAAGAGAAGAAAGACGAGGACGGCGAAGAGAAGCCATTCGCTTTGTCAAATGTCGTGAAGCGATACGACAGGAGGACGGGCAGGGAAGAGTTGCCCATTCGTATTATGACGCTGACGGAGTCGAAGCTGTTATATCCTGATGTGCCGCATGCGTGGCTCTGTGATGGCAAATTGTTACATTTGACGGATCCTGTGCATCCTGGCAATTATAAGCCATTCCAGGTAAATTTTTGAGTGACACAAAATACTGTCTAATTATAATTCAATAGGTGTAACGGCTATTTTTTGGTTGTTTATCCATCAGATAGATTATTGAAGAATGTGAAACAAGTATTTTTTTATTTTCTTCGTTATCAATTACGGCGACACATTGAGTTAAAATGTTGTATGACATAACACCTTTGTACATTTTCTAAATAGTTGTGACGTAAAGATCCCTCACTTCTCAACTTGAATGCCTATTATCTAAGCCTTTTCTTGTTAATTTGAAGCAAAGAAAAATGTATCTGATATTTTTCTATTATCTGACCGACAGACTAGATAGATTTTTTAAAACCAAGTCATCATCCCTATTACATATATTTGACTTTTTACAATTTTTATATAAAAAAAAATTGTTATTGGAGTTGTTCGTTTTTATTAATGGTAATTTTTTTTATCACAGGATCAATGGAAACGCGGCCAACCAGTTCTAGTCTCAGACGTTTCGAATATACTCGATAAGGATTTATGGACCCCCGATAGTTTCTCTCGGGATTTCGGCGACACGAGAGTCGACTTAGTCAACTGCGCCTCAGGATTAGTGGTGCCCAATCAGCCCGCCAGGAAATTCTGGGACGGCTTCGAGTTAGCAGCCAAACGGCTCCGGGACGAGCGTGGCGCCCCTATGGTCCTCAAATTGAAAGACTGGCCACCGGGCGAAGACTTCGCGGAGCTCCTGCCGACCAGGTTCGACGATCTCATGCGAGCTCTGCCCCTCGGCGAGTACACGTCGAGAAACGGAAAACTCAACTTGGCCGCTCGTCTGCCGGAATGCTTCGTCCGACCGGACTTGGGGCCGAAGATGTATACCGCTTATGGAGGCGCTGGAGGCACGACTAATTTACATCTGGACGTCAGCGACGCCGTCAACGTGATGGTCCACGCCAGTGCACCGGCGGATGCGCCCGAGCGTGCCCGAGAAGCGGCGAGAGCGGCCGACGAAGCCGGCGTAGATGTACTATCCAGGCGGAGAGCGCGCGTCAAACCGCCGGCGGCTTTATGGCACATATATGCCGCTAAAGACGCGGATAAGATCCGCGATTTCCTAGTCCGCGCGGAATTGGAGAGAGGTGCCAGACCACGACCCCAGCATGACCCCGTCCACGACCAGACCTGGTATTTAGACGCGACGTTGCGCGAACGCTTGTACCGCGAGTACGGCGTCGAGGGCTACGCCATATTGCAATGCCCCGGCGACGCTGTTTTCGTGCCGGCCGGTGCTCCGCATCAAGTCAGGAATCTGTTGGATTGCATCAAAGTTGCCGAAGATTTCGTGTCGCCCGAGAACGTATCTCGGTGCTTTGAACTCGCCCAGCAGTTCCGCCGATTGTCACGTCAGCACTCCAATAAAGAAGATAAGCTGCAGATAAAGAACATCGTGTACCACGCGGTCAAAGACTCACTCTGCTGCTTAGAGGAAGCTTTCGCCGAAGCCAGCAAATAGAGCAGAGCAGGCCTCCCGCATTTGATCTCAACCTCGACGTAACATTAATCGCTAAGTTCCGCATTTAACGTAAGATTGGGAGCGAGTATGATACGCGCTGTGCGCCGTTTCGTGTGTAAGATGCCATTTTTAAGCGTCCGAGTGGATTGTGTACCAGTTGTGTAAATGTACTCGAAATGTGATTTAGTCCGATGGTCGCAGTCGGAGTATGTGCAATGTAAATTAGTCTGATTATGGTGATATCGTTGAGCGGTGGATATGTTTTATGTTCCTTAATCGAAATACAAATAAACTCTTCTTTGCTTAATTGTAGCTATAGTGTTATGTATGTATTGTGTAAATTTTTAATTCGAATTCCATCGAGTACATATTAAGAAGTGTATACTTTTAAGTTATTGTATTGAAGTAAAACGTATTCGCTCGAAGCATTGTACATTAAAACACGGCGTGTAGATAAGTTTTTCCTATAATTAGATTTCTCAATTTGGTTAGTATGTTACAAAATGATAGTTTAACGAAGTATGTGACAATTTCTTTTTGTCCTTATCGCTGTATTAGACGAAAGCAAGTTTTTTTTGTACTGTGTATATTATGTACGGTTATAAGTTGGAATAAAAAAAAAGATGTTTATATTACTCTGTGTTTTTATTTACCCTGTGTTTGTTCACATATTGGTCTAAAATATGAAATTTAGTAACTGGACAGATTTATACAATTTAAGTTGGCAGTCCCAAACACTTATGAGTTTCGATACTCTGTTCGCCCGTGTCCATTACGCTGCTGGCAGCCACACTTAGATTTTGAAAGAATTCTTGATAGATGGATCCAAAATTCTCTTATTTATCAGTATGTTACGAAATAAGGATATAGTTTCGGAGATAAATGAGAATATTTGTGATGGTGCTGGACTGATAGGCCGGGTAGCGCCATAACTAGTAGATATAATCGATTCTAAGAGGCTTACGAGTCATCTTTTAATTCCTTATTTATCAGTCTGGGACACAGTGCTGATTAATAGCTAAAGACGCTTAAAAATAATGTGGCGTCGCTGGGCTGGCGTCAGTCTGGCAGCGCCACAGGTCATTTTTTAATATCTTATTTATCACTGAGACAGCGTAATAAATTGCTAAAGGAAGTACTTTTAGACATTAAGAAATATTGTTAAAACTATTCTAAATTATAGCACTTTAGAAGTAGACTAATTAATTACCTGACTGCAAAGGAAGGGTTATGTTTTTCGCGCGTATCTTTTACGTATGTAATATTCTTTTTTACCTCTATCTTAAGAACCGCTGAACGTATTTAGATAATTGAGAGTATCGTTAGATTTCTCTTAGAAGCCAAGTGTTCTAAGACAGGTAATGTTAATAAAATCAAATACTATAAATTATATTTTTATGTTTTAAATACCTATATGGATATCAAATTAAGGGCTTAATACGAGGGTCCCAAAAGGTATACCATGATTATCATTACCGTAATACTAATAAAAATAACAACGATAAAGTTTAAAAAATGGACTTTATTCTTTTACGTTCTGAACCAATATGTTGTTTTGTCAAACTTTAAATAAACAATAATTAAAATAAATCAAAAAACCCACCTGCGTGATAAACAACTAACATGAAATTGAATAATAAGCTAATCATTCTCTGTGCATATGTACCTCTGCTGGAAAAAAATTGAAAAGGCCGGGATTTTGGGATCGTGGTAGGGACAAAAACTACTAATAAATAAAATTAAGATAATAACTAGTATCTACTTTTTTGGCAAATTATGAGATCACATAATAATATAACATTCGAATAGCTAATAAATAAATAAATGTTACCTAATAAATAAATAAATAGCTGATGTACCTACTCAGAAATCATTTTACAGCGTCTTACATTTTTTTGTAGGGAAATATTTGTTTTTTTCGGGACTGTTCGAAACGAATAATCGACTCGCCACATCACTAGTTTTAAGTTGCTGTAACGGTTTTTTTTTTCATTATTTTTATTCCTTTTCTGTTGGTTCAAGCGAGTACACGCATTTGTAAAAAACCCGAATTTTATTAATTTGCACCTTTTAATACCAGACCCCTACATGGTCCTAATCTACGCCAGATATTAAGTTCCAGCTGATTCATTGGTTACGAAACCGGTTTACTTCGCATTTGGATTCTACGCGCAGTAATTGCATTGGGGATTGCGCATCGTAAAAGAGTGGTCGAGAGTAGTTCAAAGTATAACGGAAAAAAACGTTTGTGAAGTGGAGCAAATAAATTAATTTAAGAACCCAACACTCTAATCAGGTATTTTTAGGTGTACAATTGAGTTTTATATAAGGTTAGTAATATTCAATCTACTAATTTCTAACTAAACTGTGTAATTTTGTACGACAAGGCACCGGTCACAAATTATTGTGAAAACTTGCAGTGTAGATAAATTTAGTTATGGTGGTCAATTATTTATGCTATTGTTTGAGTTGACTACCAATTATTTTCAACGAATTTATCATTATTTTTACACTCATAATTTTTAATTTTCAATTGTAGGTACCGACATATTGTACGACATAGTAGATGAATTCATTTAATTGAAATTAATTAGCCTTATTTATTTGTTATTCTCAATTAATTCAATCAATTCGTAATTATTTTGTGTCAATATTTGTATTAATTATTTGTAAAAATCAGTCAATATAATTTGAATACGGTAGGTGTAAAATTATTTAAAATTTGTATCGTCTCATCGCAGGTAATAAATTTATAGCATAGGATAGGATACATACCTGTTGTAATAAATAGCCTAGTACATAAGTAAACGTTATTACTGTATAAATTCCAGGATGACAGAGGAATTAAAAGTGCCAAGTCGACCCCAGTCTCCCAGAAATTCTGACGAAAAAGACTTAATCAAAAAAAGAAGCGTTATTAAAAGACGGTTAACTGCGTTCGCGAATTATTTAACGACTTTAGAAGGATCCTCGTTGAGTGGTCTGGAGGCCAGGGAGTTACAACTACGAATTGGTAAGGTTGAACCTTTATATAACGCTTACGATGAGATACAGTTGAAGATTGAGTGCCTTTCCGATGATGATTTACAAACAACCGAACGAATTGATTTTGAAAATAATTATTATCGTGTACTTGCTAATGCAGAGGGAATGTTAGATAATTATCAAAAGGCTCAAAATAAAGTAGAAAGTGAAAATAATTCTACCCGTTCCAAACATAATTTAGTTAAATTACCCACTATTCAGTTGCCGAAATTTTGTGGTTCATATGAAACGTGGATGGAGTTCCGTGATACATTTTCGAGTTTAATTGATAAAAATAATCAAATTGACCAAATAAGCAAATTTCATTATTTGAGAGCATCATTAGAAGGTTCTGCTGCTGTGGTAATTAAATCCATTGAGTTATCAGATTGTAATTATCCTATCGCTTGGAGGCTTTTGTGTGATCGTTTTGATAACAAACGTTTATTAATACAAAATCACGTTGCATCCTTATTTAATATCGAACCTGTCACAAAGGAGTCCTCTGTTAATTTGAAGCGTCTGATCGACCAGGTAAATAAGAATTTACGTTCATTGGAATCACTCGGTGAACCGATCGATCACTGGGATACTTTATTGATTTATATCATTACACAAAAATTAGATATAAAAACATTCCGTGAGTGGGAAGAACACAAAGGTAATTTGCCTAAAGACAAGCCAATAAGTTTCGAAGCCTTTCTTTTATTTATGCGTAATCGTACAGATTTAATTGAGACAATTGAATTGTCACAGAATAATACAATAAGTAACAAGAACTCGACTAAAATAAAAACTATGGTTTCTTATCAAGATCACAATAAAAATAATTCTAATTTATCGTCGCCGAAGCGATGCCCTAATTGTAATGATGATCATTATTTAAATAATTGTCCGAAGTTTCTAGCGTTAAATAGCGCAGCGCGATATAAATTGCTGCCTAGTTATAGGGTTTGTTTTAATTGTTTCCGTAGTGGACATTTCGCTAATTCTTGTAAACGTCCTGGTTGTAAAGTGTGTAAGCGCAGGCATCACACGCTTATTCATATAAACGAGTTTGACGCATCTAATCAGCTGTCTACGAAGATACCTATACCTGCCGAGCGCACAGTTGATCGCGATAAAAACCACATAGTTAGTTCGATGCCTACGCGCACGGGCAATCCGAGTGTCTCGCTCATTACGGGAAGCATCACCGCTGCATGCAATACATCCAGCCAGGTAAATGTCTTATTATCGACTGCGTTGGTAAAATTACGTGATTATAATGGTCGCGAGGTTGTCGCTCGGGCTGTTCTCGATAGCGGGAGTACATCGTGCTTAATGACCGAACGACTGCATAACAAATTGAACTTACCAGCTGATCGAACTAATAGAATTATTGTAGGTATAAATAATAAAACGTCGAGTATTAATAAAATGTGTCGATTGCCTATCGCATCCTTGAGTGAAAGTTACTCTAGTTTTATAAATTGTTTTATTCTGCCGTCGATTACTGATAACGTTCCCGGGTGTCAGATTGATATTAAGAATTTTAATATTCCGTCGAATATTTGTTTAGCGGATCCTAAGTTTTATGCGCCCGCCGCCATTGATATGATCATCGGCGCTGATGTTTTTTGGGACATTTTAGGTTCGCAAAATATTAAATTAGGCGATGGAATGCCGATACTTTATGAAACTAAACTAGGTTGGATAGTTTCCGGTCCTGTCAATTGCGGCCGTATATCTTATTTTCCACAAATGAAATGTAATTTTAATCAAGTTGATTCCGTGACTTCTCACTGTTCTGATGATGACATTCAAACCCAACTTACGCGGTTTTGGCAGCTCGAAGAAGTTGGCCGTCAGTCATCTCATTATTTTCCAGAAGAGAAGCATTGTGAAGAACATTTTGTAAAGAACACAACTCGCCTCGCAGATGGTCGTTTCTGTGTTAGAATCCCATTAAAACAAACACCGAACGTGTTAGGTGATTCATATCAGAGAGCGAAGCACTGTATGTTACCATTAGAGCGCAGGTTAAAAAAAAAAAAAAAATCAGTCATTTAGTAAAATGTACAATGAATTCATGTTAGAGTATGAGTCATTAAATCACATGACAGAGTGTGATCCGATAACATCGGTCCCTCATTATTTCATACCACATCATGGTGTTCTACGCGAAAGTAGTAGTACAACTAAGTTCCGACTAAAGAAAACCCCGCGGATTTAATATCACGCGGCATTGATATTTGTTCACTTCAGTCGTGCTCTTTGTGGTGGCATGGACCAGATTATTTAAAACGCGATCCATCGCACTGGCCTGCTACAGCAAACACTACTGAAAACTTGCCTGAAACTCGTAATGATATCTCATTACATGTTCGTGAATCAAGTCAGCATGAACTCATAGATTTCAATCGTTTCTCAAAATTGCTTAGGCTCCAACGCACTGTAGCATATGTTTTAAGATTTATAAATAATTTAAAAAAGGAAACGATACGTAAAACGAATTTTTTAGATTCTGATGAACTTGAAAAAGCCATGATTGTCATTTTACGTCAGTCACAGATTCAGTCATTTCCGGAATATAAGTTGTTAATTACAGGCAAGGACTTGCCGAAGAAAAGTCCACTTATAAAGTTTAATGTTTATTTAGATAACAATGATTTAATTCGCGTTGGAGGTCGATTAGAAAATTCAAATTTTTCATTTGAAAAGAAACACCCTATAATTATACAGTCCACACATCAAGTAACTAAGTTAATTTTTGAATTTGAACATAAAAAATTAATGCATGCCGGTCCTCAACTTTTATTGGCTACGATTAGAGAAACTTATTGGCCCATAGGCGGTCGAAATCTCGCAAAGAGGTGTTTTCGGCAGTGCATGCGTTGTCAACGTATGAATGGAAAATCATTTAATCCGTTAATGGGTAATTTACCTCAGCAGCGTCTTCAACCTGGTGGCTATCCGTTTGATAGTGTAGGTGTAGATTACGCCGGCCCGGTGGCCGTCGCGAGTCGTACTGGTCGCGGATGTAGGCTTATTAAATCCTACATTGCACTTTTTGTATGTTTCACGACTAAGGCGGTACATCTGGAGTTGGTGGGTGATTTAACGAGCAATAACTATTTATTAGCGTTGCGTAGATTTATATCACGCAGAGGAAAGCCCACTCATATATTTTCTGATAACGGTACCTCATTTGTGGGCGCTTATAACGATATTTCAAAATTTTTAAATAGTAATAGTGACTCACTGGCTTCGGATATGGCACAAGAGGGTATTCGTTTTCATTTTATACCTGCTTATAGTCCTACTTTCGGTGGCCTCTGGGAGGCTGGTATCAAGTCCTGTAAATTTCATTTAAATAGAGTGCTGGGCCAATGTAATTTAACGTTCGAGGAGCTCACTACCACGTTAGTACAAATCGAGGCGATACTTAATTCTCGGCCACTCTCTCCGTTGTCATCGGACCCCGCAGACTTGACACCACTCACACCCGGCCATTTTCTCATCGGCCGTCCACTAACTGCTTTGCCGGACCGAACGTTATCAGCGCATTGAACAGTTACGTCAGCATTTTTGGGCAAGATGGAGCAAGGAATACGTTAGTGAACTTCAACAACGAGTCAAATGGCAATCTGACGGATACTTTTTGAAGATCGATACTCTTGTCCTGTTGAAGGAAGATGGTCTTCCACCGTTAAAGTGGAAACTTGGACGTATTGTGGCTGTTCATCCCGGTACCAGTGACAACGTATGTCGTGTTGCGGACACAAGAACGGCGAACGGTGTTGTCCGAAGAAGTTATAGCAGGATAGTACCACTAATGATGCCTGGTGAAGATTTGGTTGAAGGACAAGTCTTCAACGCGCGAGGGCATGTTCGAAACGAATAATCGACTCGCCACATCACTAGTTTTAAGTTGCTGTAACGGTTTTTTTTTCATTATTCTTTTTTTCCTTTTCTGTTGGTTCAAGCGAGTACACGCATTTGTAAAAAACCCGAATTTTATTAATTTGCACCTTTTAATACCAGACCCCTACAGGGACTCTGGACATCATGGAAATATCCGACATCCTACGGACATACATATATACCACCACTCGAGGATACTATGATAATTTACGCAAATGATCTACTAAGTCATCAACCACAAAGTATTTTACCGCTCTGAGTATACCAATCAAATACATATTTTAGTTGCATATTACTTTTATAACTTGATAAACGTTAGAATCGGAATGACTGATACAATTGTGTTAGCAAATAGTAAACTTTCTTGATAGTAAAATCATAGCAAATCATAGATGGTTAAATGAGTATATTCATACCGAATCACAATCGGCAGGCGCTACACATTTTAATTTGTGTTAAAAGTTTCAACGTTATTCATTTAATCCAAATAAATTAGTAATTAAGTTCCAATGTTTTATGAAATCTATAGTATCTTCTTCTTCTTTTATCAATGGCTTATCTGCGCATTTCGCAATTTCTGCCAATAACTAGTGAATAAATTAATTGAAAGATTGCAAAGAGTAATAGTATACCTATATTATAGCGTGGTGTTTTACGCTGACATCAGGCACCACATTATTGTCATAATAATCTCTAAAAAGTTTTTACTTTGTCCCAGCTTGATAAATGAGGGTCATTGTTAACTGAAAAAGTTTTTGAATTCATTATAAATACTGTTTGTGTATTATTGATATTAATGCTATATTTACCTAAGATAACGTAACGGTGTAATATTGTGTGTCCATCAGTATGACAGTGCTACCTTTTGATTTTTGAAATAAAATCAGCCCGTATTTGCCATTATTATACATGTAGTGCCATCTATGGAGTAGTAGAATTAACACAGTAGAGCTTTAGCTTAATATGTATAAGCACACAATATCATACCACGCATTACAGATCTGTTAAGTACAAAATGTCGCTACTACACGATAGATGTCACGACAATGAGTAAATACCTTAATTTTATGTTTCAAACATATGTTTCAAAACCTTTTTTCCATCTAAGAACAATTTAGCTTTCCATTTTTTATTGTAACGGAGCAAAAGAATGAAATATGTATTAAGTACTCTTTATTTGTTTGATTATTTCCTTTGAAATGAGGGAATAGCAAAGTTTTTTCAAATTCGGTGTAGTAGTAGTGAATTGACTTTTGAAAAGAACCCATAAAAATAGTGACTAGTAAAAAAATTGGAAGTTGGGAGCTTAAAATTAGTACACAAAATACTCATCAAGCCTTAAGTTTCTTTAGTTTTTTACACATCATCATTTCAATATCAAATGCCGTGATGATATACTTAGCTACCGGAAAGATCTATGGTTGCTCCTCCTGTGAGAGGAAATCAATGCGATAGATAGATAATTTTGCATTAACTACTTGTACAAACCATTAAAAATTATTGAATTTTTGGGGTACTGTCTTATTGTTTCTCATTTTTAACTAAAACTATTAAACGATATTACTTTGTATATCAATTGAAAGCTAGTGATTTTTTGTTAACGCGCCCTCTTAAATCTTGTGAAAGAGGGCATAAACCTATCAAAAATCAATTCTTATCAAATTTTAAATAGTTCAAGTCAAGAGGAACACTTAACCTCCTCTTTTTTGTTTAAAATAATATATGAAATTACACTGAAATTATTTTATGTTCAGTGTAATTCGGAAATTTTGGATAAGCCCTAGCTAGGACAAATTAATTACAGCTTCTTTTTGTGATCAGGCTTCACATGCGCGTTAGAACAACGGCACAGGTTATTGGGCGTCTAAAATATCGGCGGCCCCATTTTTTTAAATTACGTACCAAAGTATTATGAAAATTATTACCTAAAAACATGACGAAGAATTTTCTTTAAAAAAATGTCACTTTTTCTATATTTTTCCAAAAGCCCTAGTACGGTGGCATAGGGTAATTAAAAAAAAATATATTACATATTTTTTAATACTCTTTATAATTGCTAAAATAACAAGTGTTCCCCAAAAAAGCAGAAATACTGAAGTATGTTAATCGTTTTCTTTTTAATAATATGATAATTATAAAGTGATAAGAAACGCATGGCCAGTAGCTACCTAATACTATAATACTTTTTTGGAACAAATTTTGGAATGAAAAAAATACATTTTAATAAATAATTTTGTTATTATTTTGATAAATTTTCCATTCAAAATGCTATAGTAAAATATATTCTTAATAAAAAATGTTAAAAAATCCACTTTGTCCCTGGAACTCTCTCCCCATATCAGAGTGCTAGCTAGGGACAAGATGGATTTTTAAGCATTTTCTTTAAGAATAAATAATTTTGTGTTTTAAAATATATTCAGTTAATAATTACCGTCCGTTAAAGACATCCAAAAAAGGAAAACATTTATGAGAATTTCAAAAACAAATTGCCATTTTAATAATTTGAAATCCTTGAGAATTGTAATTCAACAGATTCTTATTTTTCATTTCTCGGTTTCACACCATGTAAATGGGACGCATTCATTTTGATTTCTTCTCAGCAACAGGCAAATTTATTCCTGTTTGTTGTATTATTCGGCCCCTTCTACTGTTAACTATGCGCATAAAATATTTTCACGTAGATTGCCATGATTTTCGTTACATCGACTACTTTTTAAATAACTGGTGGAAGTCCGATTAAGCAGTGGTGCAATGGATTAAACAATTTGTGGTTTTGCTAACCTACTGTTGGGTTTGTAGTCTCCCCACTATTGACATATAAGAGACTGACTCCACTCGCCGTTGGCAGTTAGCATTCGGTGGGTGCGCACGATCAGATTTTTTTTAATCGAGCAAAAATCAAAATGAAGGCAATAACGTTGGCTGTTTTCGGTAAGTTTTTGTTCGCATATACTTTTTTATAGTAACCTGTTCTTAGAACGCGGTCACTCCGCTCATAAATTCTTCATAGAGTTTTTTTTTAAGATAGAAAAAGTCGATTTAAAATGTTAGTAGATTAAAGAAAAAAGGTGTACCTAATATATTCTGGATACTTGAAGATTTTATTGGAGGTAGGATACTGGGTGCTTTAAAATATAATCTGCTTTTTCACATTTACGGCTTTTTAAATTGAAATCTTATGAATATATTATTAAAATAAACCGTCATGGGTGTTCAATTACGATTTTGAAAGTATAAAGTCGTGAATTTTTTGTGAAAAAGTAAAAATGTCGGAAAAAGTAATTTGGTACACTAATATAATGGACCTTAGAAAAGGACATAGGACAGTTTTTATCGCGAATAAAACAGGTTTAAAGGGCTGAAATAAGGGACAAATATACGAAGAGCAAAAATAACTGATATCCACGCAAACGATGCCGCGGGTGGAAAGCCTATTTACAATAAGCCTTTGCTTTTTATTGATTATTTGATTGAAATGAAAACAGTAACGTTTTGTACACGTGGATTAATCACTTAAAAAATCGCTTTAAAAGATGTAGGTTCTTATATAGGTACTTCTCATATTTCAAAAACAAAAACAACATTATTACTCCAAACCTTCTGAATTTTTTAACAAATACTTTTAGAAGCTTTTATAATTCAAATAAAAAAGATGAGAATCTAATAAAAGATAAAAATAACTGAAAATTTAGATTAAAAAGAAAACGTTAAGGTAAATATACAATTAAATATGATTTAAAGGAATTCTACCAAGCATAGGTACATCTGTGCATTCTACTTTATAACAAGTTTAGTTTTTTAATATAATGTTTATTTGTACTATGAGTACCCTAAATCGTTGTAACATTGAAGTGGCCTAGGCTGGAATGGACTGGTCATTCTTCCTGTGATTATCTCATTGATCTACACAAAGTACAGCCGTAAAATGGTCACGCACAACAAAAATATTTTACATACATTTAGTATTTACTATTTATTTTTTGATGATATATATATTTTTTGTTATTATAAGGATACCAATTGTCTGTAAATATTAAATTGGTAGAAATAAAAACCCGCCAAGAAAAGTAGTTTCTTTATTATTTTTACTACAAATAAAGCTTAGGTGTCAATACTTATTCTCTCCCAGATTTAGCAACATTCTACCTCCGTGTTTGTAAAGACAGTATTCCTTAGACTTGATCGTTGTACAAATAAACATATTTATATATTTTGATTTCTCCTTTGTAGGATATATTCTCTTGATTCTAGAGTCAATGGCTCATTGCTATTACGAACCATTGACTCTAGATTCAAGTAGAACGTATGGTTAACGTAAAATACGCATTTCTCATCGTCTGATATAAGATTGCGACAGTATAAATTTTCTATGCGATTTTTTTTAAAGCCATATTTTACAATGGAGTTTTCTAACATTTTTCAACAAATAATGCAATTTTTTGTCTGGGATTACAAAGAGGTACTAACGCCAGCGGCTCTCAATATTTGTCTGTTTTTGGGGCTAAAAGTTATTCAACGGTCGTAGTTTTTTCTACACATAAACTTATGAGCAGATATCATATTTTGTTTCAGAATTAAGAGGATTTTGAAATGTGCTTCTTTTATATTTATCTTAAAAATGCTTAATAAAAGACCATCGCAGGTTCAGAGAATTCATATTTTTACGAAAGTTAATAAATTAATACCTACAATATTGTTGAATGTTTGTGTTCGTATTGTGTTGACCTTACCTCGGCCGCTAAGGTCGGCGCGAGCACAATGTTATCTTGATGAGTTATATTACATGATGAACTCAACAATTCACCATAAACGCAGATTTCCTACTGCCTATATCAACATTACCTATTAGATCAACAGCCTGTCCATGCGTCGATCTTTGTTCAAATAACAATAACTTCAATAACAATGTTAAAGAGCAAACATTAATGTCATTATTAAAAAAAAACCTAAATTTTATGCATTATATAGAGGTATTAACGACTGCAGATGCAAGCGGGACCAATGGCATATCGTGCCTTCCGAAGTACGGAGGAGTTAAATAGATTATAAATTATTGGTCATCCATCTTATGACTGGCCTTTGCAAAAGTTGCTGCTCAACAACATAATGGCAGACCGAGACCGCTAACCATTGCGCCATCGAGCTCCTCATATCACTGAATAGCGGGCACATTTCTACCTCTTTACAGTTCATATTTGAAATATTTGTTTCTTAGTAAAATATTTAATAAATATCAAAGCTTACATCTATACTAATATAATAACTTCCCTATCTTTGTTTGTAAGCTGTAATCTCCAGAAATACTGGTGCAATTATGAAATTCTTTCACCTTTCAACTGTTTTATCATACGCGTCGGTGACATATAGGCTATAATAATTAAGGCGCGCGAAGTCGCGAGGAAACGGATTGTTTTATATATTATTAATATTATTGGAATGTTTCTTTTGATGTAAGATTAGAGTCCTTTTTTAATCGACTTCAAAATCCAAAAGGGGAGTTTATATGTACGACGGCGATGTAATATTTTTTTATATTTTCAAAAAAAAGGAAAACTACTGATTCGATTTCGATGAAATTTAAATGGGACTACCTTGGTCCATTAAGCTGATGAATAAAATTAAAAAGCTGACTTAGATAATAGGATATTTTTTATCCCACTAAACATTTCCCTAGGGTCCACGCGGGCGAAGCCGCTGGCGAAAGCTAGAATATCATATAACAAGTTCCTTTCCATGTTCCTTACAAGGAACGAATCTACCAACATAAGCCCACTAAACATTTCCCTAGGGTCCACGTGGGCGAAGCCGCTGGCGAAAGCTAGAATATCATATAATATTCTAGCGGCTTCGCCCGCGTGGACCCTAGGGAAATGTTTAGTGGGCTTATGTTGGTAGATTCGTTCCTTGTAAGGAACATGGAAAGGAACTTGGTGAGAAAACAAAAATTTTCACACATATCATCTATATATTAAATATATCTAACAACGAATATGTTCCTTAACATGTTCCTTACAAGGAACGAATCTACCAACATAAGCTTTCTTACCGTTCAACAACAACCCATTTACTTTTTCAGTTGATTTATTTGCAGTTTCTTCAGTTCCAGTCTATAACAAGATGATGAGATCTATACTAATATTATATAAAGGAAAGTTTGATTGTTTGTTTGTTTGCAACGAATAGCCTGGAAAACTGCTGGACCGATTTTAAAAAATTCTTTCACCTACCGGTCGCTACATCATATGCGGTGAACGTAGGCTGTATTTTATTAAAAAAATAGCAAATAAAGGGATCGATTTCCCATTTTCGGGAGTGGAAGTTTGTATAAGGAATGAAAACGTTACCATATTAACGATTGTTTACTATTTAATTTGTCACTATTTAACAATATCAGTGTCATGATATGAATCGATATCCAAATAAGCAATTTTCTGGGGATAAAGCGGGCAAAGCCGCTAGCGGAAAGCTAGTAGTTTTAGTGTTACCTATTGTATAAAAAAAGTATGATATAAAAACATAAAAAGAAATAGAACCGACTTCAAACTTTAAAGTAGTAATAAATAATACTTATCTCAAAAGCGACTTATTCCAGAAAATGCAATTGGCGCCTGACATTGAATTAAAAAACCGAGAGAAGATCTTCTCCTTGAAAAATATCAAAAATGTTTTTACATTTTTCATATGTATCACTTCAAAATTTCACTTAAAATACATTTAAGTCGTTCCTTATATACATTAATTCTCTAAAATCGTGAAAACAAATCATCAAGCAAGTCTGCTTTGAATTCTCTACTTTTGGCACCGTGATTTTATCAATTGTAATTGAAATTTAATTGTAACGGTATTGGACGTCATGGTAAATCCATGGTGAATGATGCTTTTTTATTTTCTGTTCTGTAACTAATAAAAACTCAGTCACTGTATTAGTAGAATTGAAATTCAGAGTGCCAACCATTTGAACATGACGTTTACCAACTTTATGTAAGGCTTCGCGAGAACTGGTGTCTTTTTGTCACCATGACGTTTTATCTTCAGTTATCATCATTATCGTGGGAGCCTTTTAGTGATTTACTCTTGGCTATAGGTCTCGCCAACCGTGATATCAGATATCATTCACCCAGTGTTAAGGTGATCTGCCATGCACTCTGGTGGCCGCTTCTAATAGAGATCTATGCCAAGACTCGTCTTGACAATCAAATCTCATGCATTCTTGCTATATGCTCCGCCTATTTTGTTTCTGGAAATCCTCTAGCGTACTTGATCACGGTTTTGTAGTTTCTGACGTCATCTTCCGATAATACGAGATCTAGTTCATTGCGAATGGTGTATTTTGAGTTTTTCGGCTATACATATGAATTAGACATATAGCTATCTATATCTTAAGCTCAGATCTCTTGCGTGATAGGCATACACAATTGAGCATTACAAGGTCCAAGGATTCAGTATTAGAATCAATGATACAACTTAAAAAAGTATATATTGATGTAGATATTTCAATTTTCAGCTGTTCTATTAGTGGTGGTGTCCTGCCGGCCAGACAAGCCAGATCTGAAGCAGTTAAAAGCGGAGGCAGAGCGCAAGAAAGCCTGCATGCAGGATTGTACCAAGGTCAAATTCGAGCCTGTGTGCGCAGGCAAGCAAGGGGAGAAACCAAAGTCGTTTGGTAGCGAATGCGTTATGAATAACTACAACTGCGAGCACAAAGACAGTGAGTACCTTGGTTGTAAAATAAGATTAAGTACCCTGTTTTGATTGTGTGGGTTAAGCTCTAGACTGGGTCCTAGTTAGAGAGATTTCCTAATTCATATACTAACATCATATGAATTGCGATCAAAACCGATAAAACCCAAATACAATGTAAGAATGTAGAACGACATCGTATTTCTAAAGTAAACAAGGATATACCGGATATTTTATAATACACAACAAAAACAGACAACATTATTCAGCATTCATTTTGAAGTATTCAAATACGATCTGTTAGCCTGACACGGCTTAGCTCTGTTAATAACGGTTCACAATGGAACATTCCCATTCATTATTCTGTCACCCAATTTTAGCCTTAACAATGCATGTTCAATAAATAACTAAAGAGGGAAATCAGAGGATGTTGTTTATGAGCTTTGTCTGTCGTTTTGGTGCGAATTGTGGCTGCGTAAAGCTTTGAAGGTGGGCACGAATGTGTGACGAGACCGCGGTAATATAAAACCATTGTGTGCACTGACTGGAGTACCGGAATGTGACTCACTGTTGACTCTTTGTTTTATTCTAGAGTTTTCCTGGTACATATGAAACGTCTACTGTAATAGATAGTTATTCAACCTTATTTTTAGATCGTTTTATAGTTGAGGTAACCTTTTTAATAATATACGTCGATAGAATTTTGAATTTTCCGATTTATAAAAATTGTTGAATATGTTTTTACTGGTAAACATTTTAATTTAAATTACATCAGCTATCTCACCATCTTTAAAAACTACTTGCTAAATGCAATTTCGTTCACGTTCAGGCAGACAGACTTAATATTTATATACAGGAAGGATTTACGAAGTTTTATAGTTATTCTGTTATCTGAGTGAGCTAATTAAAATTGCTGTTTCAATTAAGGTAGCTTGTGTGTGCTGATAATTTGTGGTGTCTGACTCTTAAGTCTGACACTTAAAATAGAGTTTGGATTCTATTTTTTTTTTTCAGTAACAATATGTTTTTATTCTCTTGGTAGATTTTTCAAGATGTCGCACAAAGCCGTTTCATCTTTTTTTTTGTAAAATGATGAAGCCAAGGAGTGGAATATGGGAATAACGTTTATTGACGTCTTATACCGTCTATAATCCTTTTGTGCAAGCTTGTCCCACCGTAGATCTTATTCATGTCCTTGGGCTTGAATGAGCCTATTATAAATTTAAAAAAATGTACCCACTCATGGGCAAGCGCAGATTGGGTGTAAATAAGGAGGAGGGGACTCGTTAAGTCACAACTATGTATGATATTTCAATTAATGTACAAAAAACCTAATGTACCCCGTCATTTATTGATTACAAAAGTAGTTTTAATATTCTTCAATTATCTAACTAATGGACAAACAAAAAAAAATTGTCATCATCCCTTTTGACGTTATCTAACTACCTATAAAAGGCGTGTATTGAAACTTTTTTAACTCCTCTTGACAATCAACTTTTTCTAAGTAGCACATTGATAATGATTATTTTTTATTTTTCAGCTCTGTCTCGAGTCAGCAAAGGTGAATGCCCTGGGTCTGATGGCATTCGTCTCTCCTAAATTTCTGCCTCCCTGATGTGGACGTCAGATGTTTATTTTTCTTTTTACTGGATTAAGTTTTAAAATTTTATTTTATTAGACGTTTCATTTAGTATTTATAGCTACTTCAGAAGAACTCACTGTTCCAAAGTTGGGTTTAAAGAGAGAGTTAAGAGAGTACAGTAAAACCCTACTGATTTACCGATTCTTTTTTTTGTATACTGTGCGGTAATTTTTAAAAGACCTGGCACCGGATAGGTGAGCCATATAAGTTGTGTTTTACCGTACAAAATTTTTGCTTGTGAGTCTACTTTTACATTTTAAGATAACGAAGCATATTCGCTTGTTGTATCCACTTTTCAAAGACGCTGTGATGTTAAAGGATATGTAACAAATGCTTTTAGTGATATCTTTACTATTTTGCTTTTTACCAATTTAAGAATATGTTTGATAATATACTTTTTCTATATTATTATTTTATTTTTATTTCTGCCTTATTTACTTACGGTGACATTGGGATTTCATTCTCTTTTTAGATTTAAAATTATTATCGAAATAGAAGTAACTTGCAACTTTTGTAGTCAGAATTTTCTTCTAGTTTTGGTAACTTTTCAACTGAATGGTAAGAGCTAACGGTGTGAAACGTTGTCATTATCAACAGTTCAGAAATAAAAATATATTTTTTTACATGTATCTAACTAGAACTACCTACCGCTTATTAACGTTGAAGTATTGAGGAAGTATTATAAAAAAAATTAAAGAAAGCATTAAAACAGCACCTCACTAGATGGCGACTCTATCAAAAGTTGATTTAAATAGACTAAAGATAGTAATTTCCGCTTCATTTAACTAACATATTAAAACAATGAAATTTGCAAAGTTCGAAACTTATATATCAATACAAATATAATATGAGTTGTTTATTGAGTATTAATTTACTTTTATACATGAAAGAAAACCGGCAGGGTTGGCATGGAGAAATCAAGAATGTACCGTAGCGACATCTATCTTGATTTTGGGAACTAATGTTTCTTTTACATAGCCTGTAAAACCGTGTTACCTTACTTTTGGTACAGGACCCCTGGGGCTCCGCCTGTATACCCTCTATTTATTTAAAATAACAAAATATAAAAAATAAAAAGGACAAGAGTATAATCATAAACATTTGGATACATAGAAACTTTTTTGGATAGTGTCGATGATACTCAGAGGGTTAGTTATCTACACTAATATTATTTGTACAAACAAATATTTGTGAAAATTAAAAAAAACATAAAAACAAACATCTCGATGACATAGACTCTTATTTACGCGGGCGAATTCGCAGGAAAGTGCAGATATCTATGGGTACCGATACATGTCTTTTTCTTCAAAGATAAAAGTTTGTGTCATATTTCATCTACCACAGAGGAGAATATAAGTTTTACTAAAATTAAAGTAATAATTCTATTTAACATGACCTGTTTGTTGAAATTCATACAAATCTGATAAACAGCTTTTGGTAATCGGATTTGTGCTTTTCCTGGCTTATCTGTCCCGTGCTTCATTAACGGTCCTTATTATCAATTGATAGAAATTGGTTCATGTAATGCCAAAAGTGTTAAATATCTATTAAACAGTAAGTATGTAGGTTTATTTGTTCTAAATGCTTTGTAGTATCTTAATTTATAATGTTAGTATTGGTACAGCGCCATCTCGTTACTGGGTGTTGAAACTTGTATAATATATATCTACACGCAGTTCAGGAAATTATAGAAATCGGCCAAATATGAGTCCGAATCACGTAGGGTTTCGTACTATTATCTATACTAATATATAAAGCTGAAGAGTTTGTTTGTTTGAACGCGCTAATCACAGGAACTGCTGGTTCGAATTGAAAAATTCTTATTGTGTTGAATAGACCATTTATCGAGGAAGGCTTTAGGCTATATAACATCACGCTGCCATTATTGGGAGCGAAGAAATAATGGAAAACGCGGACGAAGTTGCTGGCGGTCACTAGTTATCTATAAAAAACTCATATAACATGTTTGTGTATTCCCTCCCTCTTAACCGTCTTAAACCTCTTAAATATTTATTTAATTTTTATTTTCAGTATTTGTTGTAATAACGACGACAGATTACATTATCTGTGAAAAATTTAATTAAGTTATTACGAGATACAGACGTCCAGACGGACAGTGGAGTTTTAGCAATAGGGTCCCGTTTGAGACTTTGGGTACGGATCCGTAAAAGAAAAGGAAAAAGATTCGCAAGATCTTGTATTGGTGGTGATATTGCATTCCTTAATAAATTACTCCCTTTATGTGTCTTGGTAGTTTCACTCTGTAACGTAGCCATAGTTATAAATACGTTTTATATATTTTAACAATTAATCAGCCCTCTTAAGTTCCAACTACAGGGGCCATGAACCTCTACGCTGGCCCAATGCGGATTGGAGGGTGTTACGGCAGTTAATGCAGCCGGGACTAACGGCTTAACGTGCCTTCCGAAGCACGGAATAGCTTGAGATAATATTTTTTTGGTCACCCATCCCGTGGCCGACCCTTGCGAAAGTTGCTTAATAATAACGACTGCGAGCCGTGGCGCATATCCACCGCGCCACCAAGCTACCTTGATTATATATTCTTTTATAGTTTCATTATTTATATACATATTTAATCAAACGTTTTTGTTTATATTACTTCGAAATAACTTTGTTTGTTTAAATTCACCTTTTCATATTAAGTCAAATATAATTCAGAAAACCACAACAACCAAAACCATTGATTAAATACTAAATAAAATATATACATAAATAAAATTAATAATAAAAATCATAGATATGATTAGATTTATAGCGAGGTAGGTCGCTATCCTGGTAACTGGTAAGTAACTGGTTACATTTAAATGCATGCAAACAGTAAATTTCCTCAGATTATGTTTACATAAATAATAAGAGATTAGTATAACATTGTAGAATGACACACTTTCAATAGCATTTACCAATTGACCTAATATAAGTGATAAATAAAGAGACTGCTTGACGCTTCCTATTGATTTCTGTTATGATGATTGATTGGATTAATATACGAAAATATAATATGATTATTCTAATGGATTGGAATTTGCCGTAGTTTCTAAATGTTTTTCATATAAAAGTAAACATTTAGATAGATTAAACTTTCTTTGATTAAGGAAAGAAATTAAAATATATATAGAATAAAAAATAATATATATTTTAATTTTCAATGTCATGCAGGTGATGTATTATGTTATACTATATAATTTTTGGAGGATATGATATGGCTTTATTCTACATTTATTATTCGAGGTTATTATCTGAAGCAAAGAAAATAAATGAGCTCTGCCTAATAACTTTAACCGGCACTTATATGTATTACCAATAAAGATTACATTGTAATATAAGAAATAAAACATATGGTACTTTCTATCAATCAGTCAATAAGCATGACTATTATGGTGACGCAATTGAGAGACAGAAAATACAAACGACAACTATTAGAACATTTTGTTTCAGAATTAAATAATTTGAGATATATATTTATGTTGTAAATTTGAATAAGTCTTTAAAATATGTTTGAGCTTTCTTAATGTTAAGGGGGAGAGGGACCGGGGAGCTAAACTGGCACTACCAACCGCCTAAGTCTATATGACTATAGACATAGAAAACTGTGTATATGTCATGAGTTGGGAGTGGTTATCGGGAAAGGGAACTTCCTATACGACGTACGTGTATATAGCGGCAGCTATTGTAATTTTCCAGAAAAAAGCTGTTATTCTTTTCTAACGCTTTATTACTTTCATACCGTATAATTTTATTGACATAGAAATATAAACATTTAAGCTTCTTGAAAATGAGTACTTAGCACATACAAAATAAATTAAAAAATAACGGTTAGGCTAAGTTACGATTACTAATTACCTACAGTTTATTTTAAACTTAAGTTTGTATTCAACAGTAAACTTAAAATTTTGAATTTAGGAACTGTCACCAAAAACTTTGTAATGATCTATGATCGCGGTTCCCAAAATAGTACAGATGGACACCTAGAGGCAACTAGACGTCGTTTAATATTGATCTAATATATTCACATTTTTGAAGAATATAAGGAATAGGATGTCCGAAGAATTAAAATTTTGACCGTGGTTGACAAGAAAAGAAAGTTTGGGAACCTCTGATCTAGAATATCTCTTCTAATAAAATTAATACCATTATTTATAAAAAAACTACATAAGATTCAAATTTTAATCAAAGTAAATTAGTATTAAAGAGTAGTATATGGAATAACATGTATGAATGTATAGGTAGTATTTATGTACATTTATGATGCTGATAGAAATATTACAAAAAAATCTGAAATATGAAAATACACTATGAAAATTTGGACTAGATCTAAAATTTTTGATATTGTATTCGCGCTTTTACATAATTGTTATTCATAAAATCATTTGACCTCAGTCGTAAGTATTTAAAAACTACAGAATTAGAAAAAATATGACAATTGTGTTTTTTTTGTTTCTGTCTGGTTATAATTTGATTTGTAGCATCGCCGTGAAAGCATTATAGAATAAAATTTAAAAAAATAACTATCTTTGCTTTGCTTGTTCGATTTCATAATTTTTACTGGGTCCTTAAGAAATAGTTTTTATTAATTAGATATATAATTTAATTCACTTGACAATACATTATACTTTTTGTTAGGTAGGTACGTATTGCTTAGGTTCTAGAAAGTAAAATAGTATTTATGCAGATAAAATTAAGAATAAATTGAAATGTGGCATATTTCGAATAATGATTTTGACAGTTTGAAATAAACTGAATACATAACGTACTATTTCGTTTCGCTTAACTTTAACTGTGACAAAATATGATTTTACCGAAAATATAGGTCAGTCGAAGCTTTGTAAGTAAAAAAAAATCTAAAATTACTTTTACAATCGCTAATTGATAGTGTAAATTGCTTAAAATGAATAGTTTGTATGTTAATCTAAAGTATTTACGTAATAAAAAGTATGAACTAACAAAATATGTTGGATTTCGTCGATGAAATATTGAGAACTTCTACCTGAGAGCGAAAATTTAATTTTTTTTAATGATAAATATATTTTTCATCATTTAATAGTTACAAATATATTCTTAATATTAATTACCCTATTTCTATGGGAACGATTTTTTTTTTATAGTATAGATATCACCATTAAGCACATCTGATATTTTGGCACACACAAAAACAAATTTACCGTGACATAACCTTAGATCTTCTTCTTTTTTTTAATTAATGGCCTATTTGCGCATTTCGCGCAATTCTGCCAATGTCAAGTAAATAAATTAATTTTTACATGTAAAATGAAAATGAAAATGAAAATCATAACCTTAGATACGGAACACAATAGATTATGAGTGACATAACGTAGATTGACATAGTATAGTAATTTCAATAAATATTTTTTAACAAAAACAAACTCCTTACGTCTGTATGTTACCACTATGTGCAGCGAGGACACCGTTATCTTATGTTTAAAGTTCACAATGATTGTTTATAAATTACAATATTAGTATTATTTACGCAAATATGCGTTGTAAATTATAGGTGAATTAAGTAAACGCTACTGATATTATTTTAAAGTAAGCCCAAACAAGAATTAGAACTATTAGATAATAGAGAAACGTTATCTCTTATTTACATTTTTTTTTTTATAATTTTGATCAGCTAAATTCTTTTCAGATAAGGAACACTGATGCGCGCTTCCAATTAGAACCTCTTCATTGAACATTGAGTATTATTTATTTTTAATAAACGTTTTTTTATGTTACATGTCACGTCTTAGATTATTGGTTCGTATCCATGAAAATAATTTGCATTTAAATAGCACCGACCAAGATTCATTTTATATCTATATTGCTTCAATAATATTAGTACCTACATGGTTTAAGTGTAATTTTTTTATCATTTTAAGGGAAAGTTGTTTATAGAACTTTAAGCAAGCAGTACAATTCAACTGCAGTTGACGAAGTTATCGGATGTAACTTCATTATCTATCATGTCAACATTCACCCAGGCTTGTGACCGCGTAATCTGAAATAAAAGAAAGAGAAACGTGAAATTCTTACCATATATATAATAACATTACCAATAACGTTTTCTTAGACGTGTTTACCTACGTATCAAATACATACACTTTAGTCCATTACTAAAAATAAGTTGTTTTCGTGTATTAATATTTTTAGTGTATCTGCATACTGTGTAGGTACTTATAAGAAGATTTTGCAATAAACACTCTTTCTCGTAAAAGGCGAGTAAATAAATGAAACCTCTTTTCTGGTTTTCTTCTTTGGAATGAATTTAAAAACTATTATTGACGACGGCATTTTATTTTCAATTAACTATGTAACTACTATGTGAAGAATGACAATTATCTTTAAATATTGCACAGCGATATCGTTGGTGGATGTTAACGACTACAAATGTAACCAGGACCAACAGTTAACGTGCCTTCCGAAACACAGAGGAGCTCGAGATAATACACTTTTGGTCACCCATCTTAAGACTGGTCCGTATGAAAGTTGCTTAACTTCCGCACCGCTAAGCACTGCACCATCGAATTCCTGCACTCGCCTGTAAATCTCCGAGTAAAAGTTACATATTTCAGTGTACTTTGTATATTGGTCCTAGGGGATAGCCTATAGTTTTTGTCAATCATAGTATACTAAGTGGTAGTGTCTACTCACATGTACTTTCACGACACGACACCGCTTCCAATTCACAGAGCGTTGCAAATGTTCGCGCTGTACCCGCTGCGTTCAATGCACACACTGGGCCAGCTGGCGGGGACGCACATCTTCCCGCGCAAAGAGGTGGTGGAACTCCTTCTCGAACTTTCAATTCTGTGGGCACTGGTGGATCGACGCCTTCTTCGACCACTTCATAGTCGTAACCCACTCTCGGCGGTAGGAGAGGCAAGCTGGCTGAATGTGCCCTTTGCCATGCTGAGAATAAAAGAAACAAAATTATTCGATTTTTTAATACAGTAGATTGTATTTTAGATCTGTAGAATCAAATTTTATTTTGGCGCGAATCAGTATGTGGGTGAGTTTTAAGAAGTGCTCCATGCATTTTGAGCTTTAGTCATCATCCTCCGACTGATTTAATATTCCAAAAAATAAACTTATTTAAAATTTGCTTATAATGCCATAAATATCCATATTAGGATTCAGATAGGGGTAGGAATTGGCACTACGGTAAAGTTCCATCGCCGTTTTAATGGACGCATTACTCAGAAAAAGGTTTTTGGCGCGAACCGATGAAACTTGTTTATTAGCCTTTAAATAAAAAGAATAGCCTTTAAATGAAATAAATAGTTTAATTTTAGAAGACTGCGACTCATGTCAAATAATGTTTCTTAAAAAATAAAGAAAGTGATAATAATTATCTCTGGTAGCCAGAGTACTTTTGGTGAAAGATAAACGCAAATGTATAATGTCATATTCAAGAACTGGACAATTTAATTGGATATTATGCAAATATTATGTGATGCGGATTATCAAAGTTCAAATGTTCAAGGTAAAATTTACTTTGAAAGCATTACCACTAAAGAACAAAGGTTTATTACATATAATGACGTAGTTTTGACTTATAAACTACAACACATATTATATTTTTCTTATAAAATACATTCTGTATTTTTAAATACCGTTTTTATATGTCCGGATCGTTTTTGTATACCCGTATCATTTTTAAATATCCGTACAGTAGTAAGAGTTTATATTCGCGTTTCTATCACTGATTCGATTGGCCTTGCGTAGCAAAGGGCGTCGCACCTCATACCGAAACAAGTTAGGAAAAGTTTGTAAAATCAACATCACGTCAGGTTTTAAAAAAAAACTGTTTAAATTCTTCGATGGAATTTAAATCTTAATGCAAGTAAGTGCGAATGAAAATTGATTGCAGAATTTGACACTCGTACATAGACGTTAAAAGTGCATCGGAACATCTCAACGTACAGACCTATGTTCAGTAATAAGTTTTAAAAATGTGCACGAAAAATAAGGTGTAAGGCAAAAATCCTGCCAGTAATTATTGCTCAAAAATAAAAAAAATAGGATGCGTTCGGCAACAGTTAATTTGAGATAAACACGAGAACAGAGAAGTACATTAAATTCTCGTTTTATTCCATTATTGTTATGACTCGTCCCAAGATTATTGGGTGACGCGACCTCAACTAATCTAATCAGTATTATTTATTTTCCTAAAATTTTCCTTATTACGCATTAAACAATTCGATTGGAAATAAGTTTGTAAACATAAGTGCAAACGCCCTTCGCCTACGTATGATTATTATCAACATATTGATTACAGTCTTTGCGGAAGATGCCTTCCATTTTTAAATTTCAAAATTACGACCAATACCGCTATGATATTTATACATTTTTAGAAGCGAAAAGTTTGGTTTGGTTTCATTTCAAATTCAATTTCAATAATAAAATATTTCTGGCTATACCATTTGTAGCTGGTTTCTGATCATTAAAAATTTTAAAGAAGATCACTCCGAATTCAAATTAGGAATATGTGTGATTTTTAATAAAGTTATTTATATTCAACTAAAGTATGTAGGTACCATTTTATTCGATAACCTTTTGCCATCTTGCAGGTCATGATCCCATACCTATAGAAATTTTGGGGCTTCTGATCAAAAAGCCGCGACAAGTGATTATGGCAGTCGTCTCGTGATGTTAACCTGACACTTTCTAAAGAATTCTAAAGAGACCGAAACAGATGTAAATCTGAAGGTCAGGACCATATGGCAGATGCATTAACACCTCCCAGCCAAACTCTCTTAAGAGTGACCAAAATATCTAACTTTTTTGCGTATCCAGCTTCTTTCAAATGCGCCAAAATTGTTTTGTGGTCAACCCCCAGTTCTTCAGCTAAGTCGTAACTACTGATATGTCAATCTCGCTCCACTTTTTAAAAACTGGCATCCATTTTATCCATGACGGGACAACCACAGTGACATATATCTTTGACATCAAAATTTCCAAAATTTTTTTTCGCGTCTTGCGTTGCATTTTAGCCTTTTTTGTAATAAAATTTTAAAATGTATCGAATTTCTTCTACTGACAGGCTTCAAGGAGAAAATCGTGTATAAATATAATAAAAGACGAAATACTTTTTATTATTCACTAGCTTTTGCTCGCAACTTCGTTTGAGTGGTATTAGTATTAAATACAGTAGCTTATTTTTAATTAACTTCAAAATAAGAGAAGGTTTCATGTTTTTGACTGTTTTCTTGTATCCTAGTTAAATGTTTTCATTTGTAAAAAGAATTGAGAAATCTAAAAATAAAGTCAAAGAATCATGGAAAATAATAAATGAGCAACTGAACAAAACACGCAGACATACTGTTTCGTTAAATTCTATTATAGATGTTAGTGGTAGCGTGGTAAACTATAATAAGGATGTGGCAAATGAGTTTAACTTTTTTTTCAAAAATATTGCAGATCAGCTAACGAAAGATATTGAAGTTGATAGAAAAAAATGCACACAATATGTATGCAATTCAAAAAAAAAAAATCTTGCCACACCATTACTTTTTGCCAAAAACTTACCGGGAACTGGAGAAAATTGTTAAGTCTTAAAAATAAACAATCCCGAGATATCTACGACATAGATTGTAAGACAATAAAACAGCTTATTCTGACAAATGATTATTTTCTAAATCTTATTTTAATAGTTTTCAATAGCTGCCTTGATAAGGATATATTTCCAGAAGCTTTAAAGATAGGTAAAATTGTTCCTATAAAAAAGGTGATACAAAATTAATAGGAAACTATAGGCCGATACGTTTATTGCCAGTTCTTTCAAAAATATTAGAGACAGCTATAAAAGATAGAATGATGGAATTCATTGAATCGAATCAACTCTTATCGGATGTGCAGTATGGTTTTCGTAAGGGACGCTCTACTGAAATGGCGATTCGTAAAGTAATATACTTTATATTAAGTAGATGCAATGGATGAATCTCAAAAATGCTCAAGCATTTTTTGCGATCTGTCCAAAGCTTTTGATAGTTTAAGGCATGATGTTTTGCTACTTAAGTTGAATTATTATGAATTCGATGAAAGAGAACTTGAAATAATAAGAACTTATCTTGAAAATAGAAAACAAGTTACTAAAATTAGTAACGAAGTCAACTGCCGTATAGGATTATATATTGCAGTCCCCCAGGGTTCTATTTTAGGACCATTATTGTCCCTCATTTACATAAATGACATTCAAAATTGTTTGCCTGATGGAAGCCATGCTACTCTTTTTGCTGATGATACATATAAAGGTATAAAAGAAGTGACTGAAAAGGGGGCAAATGAAAAAAATGTGAAGATAATAGATAGCCTTAAAAAATGGTTTAACGTTAATGGAATACTATTCAATGAAGATAAAACTATCATAATGGATTATAGAATAAGAAAGGAAAAAATATTTAAAGGGACGATATATACTACTTTACTGAGCTACAGTATCGATTATACAATCAGTCATAATAAACATGTAGACATGGTGTGCAAGAGATTGGCCAGTGCAAACTATGTTTTATATAAACTGCGGCCTTTGGTGAGTAAAAAGGCGCTAGTATCAATTTATTATGCATATTGCCATTCCATTTTGAGTTACGCTCTTACTGCATGGGGTAATGTATCTCAATTTAACCGTGTACTTGTTTGCCAAAAGAGATCATTAAGGATCATGAATGGGCTACGTAGATATCAGTCAGTTAAAAAGTATTTTAAATCAAATAGAATAATGATAGTGATATCTCTTTTTATTTATAAATCTCTTCTGGAAGTGCATTGACCTAAGAAAGAAAGAACTATAAAAGGTCCAAACATAAAACTTCAGCGGGATTCAACTTAAAACTTTATATGTACAACAAGCTGCCTATAACTATTACCGAGTTACCATTAAATAAGTTTAAAATTGTTATTATTTTTTTTTTAATCTAATCCATTTTATAAAGTAAATTATTTTTTGACAAAGACCTGGAAAGATTGTAATTTTAATTTGTAATGAAAATGTAGTTAATTAATCTAATTATTAATTTATATGATTATTTTCAACTTAATTTTGTTACCGATATTATTTCCTGTTGTGATTATTATTTTGAGAATGACTAATTATTTTATAATGATACAAATTAATTATATTATGTAAGCTGTAACAATTAATTGATGGAATTGTAAAATTCTGACATGCCAAATGTGACATACATTTTAACATGGCCAGTTTTCAACAGTGTTTCATGATTAACGCAGTCGAATCCTTTTGACAGATCGCAAAAAATGCCGATAGTATCTTGTTTATTCTTCCAAGCATCATAGATGTCTCAAAAGTGCAATTCCAGCATCTGTGGTACATTTACCTCTGCTTAAACCAAACTAATTTTGTGAAGTTATTTATTTAACGAAAAGTGTGCAAGCAGTTGATTATAAATAATTTTCTCAAATACTTTACTTAGCGCTGTTAGTATAGATACTGGTCCGCTCGCCTTGAAAAGTGGGATTATTTTAGTATATTTCATTAAATGAGGAACAGTTCCTTCATCAATGTAGTTTTTAAAAATAAAAGTTATTCTTGAAAGCATCACAATCCTTTCATTTCATCTCATCACAAGCATTTCTAGCCTATTTTAAAAGAAGTCCTTTTGTCGGTCGTATAAAGTGTCCATACATTCTTCTATAGTTTTTTTCTATAGTTTTCAGTAGGAATTTGGCTTCGATTTGAATGATATTGAATTTAATCCAAATGCATTTAACGTTCAATTGTATTGAGTATGATGTATATGTAATCTAACAATACATATGAACATTGAGTGCAATCCAATATCAACCAAATCGAAGCTAATGTAGTTACGCAGCCCCCCGTTTATAAATGTTCCGTACTCAAAGGTAAAAAACTATTACTAAGACTTTTGTCACTAGGCTGCATATATGATATTTAGACATTTGAAATTTTGTTTCTGTTGTCGGAATAACAACAAATACACAAAAATAAATATTTGAGGAAACTCCCATACAACTTGAATTTTTTTGCTCGTTGCCGATATGGAAATGTTCGTGCGTGCGACTCTTCTTTGGTCTTTTTTTAATTAATCACAACATAGAAAGATGCAAAAAGCAACATACTGTTTAGATATTTTCATAAAAATACGAAGAACAACATTGTATAAACACCTAAGTTTATAAGTTTTTCATGGAACAAAGTCGTAATTACACTTACGTACTGCAATATACCGAAAAACAAAAGCTGAATATATCATTATGAAACTATTTCACAAAAATACACTTTAATTTAAAATTCTTGAACTTTGTTTTTTGAACCAATCAATTAACAATTCAAATTATTAGCAACTTAACAAACGCATTCTGACAGTTTTGTAGATACGTCTTTGTTCGTGGTACCTGTCGATACATTCCATTATACTTTTACCTACGATGAAGAATTAGACATTACAAGAAAAGCTCTACAAGTTTAATTTTGTATTTCATTGATCAAAATCATTATAATTAATTGTCAATTTTTTTATTCAGGTAAGGGCCCATATCCAACAATAGGTAATTATGTAGGTAATAGCAATATAATCAAATCAGCATTACAAGGAGTTAAAATTATATATTTTGCATTGTAACATTTATTCGTTCTTAATATCAGAGGCAAATAATATAACGTAGACATGTTGTATCTACGGATACTACAGAAATCAACACAGGTTACTACAGAAGTCATATTTATACATTCGATTTTGAACGTTAATTACAACGTTTTAATGTTTACAGTCAAACAAAAACATGCTATTGACTTACATGGTTCCAATATATCGTGTAGGTACTCTTTATCTCTGTTGCCGAATTAGAGTTCTAAATTTAGTATAATTAATGATATCTATGTTATTTCAAGTAATTAGAAACAGTAGGTAGGATTTGCATAGCGCTAGAGGTCAAGTACCTTGATAGAAGAATAAAATGTTGTTACTATGACTATGATATTGTGAAGTGAATGTTAAAGGAGCTTTTTTTTGTGTAGAGGCTGGTACTTTATTCAAATTATTTCTAACCAAGCATAAAGTATATATTACCGATAGAGGGTACATAAACCTTACATATCATCATTTTATTTTATTTTTAGGCGCCGCCAAAATGATTGTTTTCTGATTTGAACATCTTTTGGTGGATATTTTATAATTTATGTAACACTATGTGTTGTTACATTTCGAAAATCTATGGCAACCCCATCCCTAAGTTACGTCCTTATTCATGCTGTGAATTTCTATTGCTATTAATTATTGTTATTTCAGACCTCTTAATGTCTAATACAGAGATATTTTAAACGAATTGAAGCTCGTTAACGCAGATTAGACCTGGTTTGTGTCTATTCAGTGCGTGGCTTATTATAAATAAATACATAGTTAACAAATTATGAATACGATTTTCACAATATTAATATATGATTCGTCTACTAGGGACGCTATGTTACGAGTATTATAAGGTGCTTTGGGGTAATACCCAAAACAGCCAATTCGCCACTTTCAGGCATCCTGAAAGTGACGAATTAACAACAAATTAGGCATCTTGTGTTGGTAAAGTTGACTATTAAACAGGATTTTACTAGATACAAAATCTTTAATTACAATAAACATATTGCTATTTGTTTAATTTCATTATCGGAATTTCCTCACTTTCATAATTACCCAATGTACCCTATCAAAAGCTAGGCTATGATAAAGACAAAGGCAAAGATCCCTTTGCGTTTGTTATAATTTTCTGCGCTTTATTTTTTATGGCTGTGCATACTACTGTTACTAGGCAACCCATACCAATTTTTTAACTGAATTCTCTAAAACGGGGGAACATTCAGGCCTGAAACATTGATGAAAGATAAATGGAAAATTGAGTCTAGGTGCTAGGCCAACCGCTTAACGCCGAAGCACGGAAGAGCATGAGATAATAAATTTTTGGTCACCCATCTTATACCTTTGCGAAAGTTGCTTAACTTCCACATTGCACTTAGAACGCATACTACTGTGTCCCCGAGCTCCTATTAGCTTATGTAACTTGTTTCATGTAAATATTTAATATCGGTATCGAACTTTTGATTTGGGAAAGGCATACTTTTTTAATTAAAAATTTTTTTTTAATGATTTTTACTTTTTTTGAGTGTAATCTTCGGAAACACTGATTCGAACATGATAATTCTTTCACATCTGGGAAGCTACAACATACTCAGCATCCGAGAATATGATATAATTTACCTGTTATTAATTATGTGATTAAGAATTAATTGCCATAATTTTCTCGGGTGTTGCCATCGTTGTCTCAGATACTCCATAATACAGGGGCTTTACCTACTCACCTTGGAGTCTGAGCAATGTATGTGATGTTGTTGCATATTGTTTATTTAATTTTTTACCGACTTGTATAGTAAAAGTGTTACCCGTATGCGTAGGAACAGTGGATACTTGATCTTTATCTTGTCTATAGCTTTGTACCCTTTTGACCCTCCAGGATAAAAAAAAGGATAGGTTATCGAAAAAGTAACATTCCATTAATGCATAAATCTTTTTTATTATCAACTGTCTTTAAATGTTTTAAAAAATATACATATTTTTATATTCTGAGCGGATTTTAAATATCTTATGTAGCTCAGTGGCGTAGTGGATAAGCGTAGGAGCCCGCGATCGTTGTTGCTAAGCAACTTTCATGAGGGTAAGTCACGGGATGGATGATCAAAAAATATTATCACGAGCTACTTCGTGCTTCGGAAGGCACGTTAGGCTGTTGGTCCCGGCTGCATTTGCAGTTGTTAATACCATTCAATCTGCATTGGGACAGCATTTGGAAAGCCTGAAAATTATAGAAACGTATAAAAACTGAAATAAAACTACAAAATCATCCATGTTTTTAAAGCCTATACAGAATCTTATGACAGCTTATTTAGATTTTTAATATTTGTTTTATGCTAAACTATGATATTATAATTCCTTGTTGTATTTCAATACAACAGGAAAAGTGGTTCATTATTGTTAATATTAAATTTTTATGAAAATATTTTAGCATCCCTATTAAAAAAAAAAGAAATTATTTTTGACAGTTAGTAACAGTTCAAATTACACGCTATAATTAACTCCGACTTTTCAGATGCAATTTATTTTTTAGTTTTTTAAGTCCATGGTTGCTATGTTAGCTTCTAGAGTAGAGAAAATAAAACAATTAAAGAAATGATATTCAAATTGATAAATTACGATATTTACGAGACTCGCATTCTGTGTACCAAGAGGTACTGAGGGGTGACAGCGGAAAGTATTATGTTTTTATAGATATAAAATGCAAATAAACTTTTATTTGCATTTAATATCAAAATTAAAAAAAAAATATTAACTTGACACTGCTTAAAGAATTCTGAAGAGACTGAAACAGGTGGAAATCTGAAGGTGCAAGGTCAGGACTATACGGCGGATGCATTAATACCTCCCAGCCACACTCATATGTGTTACTGAGCGGCAAAAGATCTAGCGTTATCAGGATGAAAAACCACAACTCTTCTATTGATTAATTTTGGCCGCTTTCTCTCAACATCTTGCTTTAATCTCTTCAGTTTTTCGCAGTAGAGTTCAGAATCGATGGTCGTGCCTGGCGGTAATAAAAAATAATGAATATTGCCCTTCCAGTCCCACCATTTATTTACACATCACATTGTTGCGAGTTAACCCGGGTTTCGCCACAGTCTGTGAAGCCTGACCGACCTTTGACCACGATCTTTTTCGCACATTCTTATCGTACGTGATACACTTTAATCACTAGTTATCAGCTTCTTCAAAAATGGTTCAGTTTTATTACGCCGTAATAAAGAATTACAGAGCTTGTGAGGTACTCAAATATCCTATTTTTTTCCACTTTTTCAAAAATGACATCCATTTTATCGGTAACAGAGCGACAGAAGCAACGTGCATCTTTATCATCAAAATGTTCTGATTGAAAACGTTTAAACCAAATTTGTGCTACTCTCACAGAAAATGCACCAGGGCCATAAACGTAACAATGTTTTTCGTAGATTCGGGTGCATTTTTATCTTTAAAAAAAAGCGTTTGAAAAGAGAAACTAATTATTGAATAATAATTGGTAAGAAGTCCATGCAAAGAGTTTATTGCTTTAAGATAAGCTTGGAACTTTTAAGTACTATTATAATTTTTTTTTTGGACAGAAAAATTCAAATACGCTATTCTGCTCTAAAATCAACCTCGAACTACATCGAGTACAGCGCTGTCAAAGCATAGAGGTTCAATCAAATCAAACCTACTTCAAAAGCTAATTAAATTTTATTTCATTGAACCTCTATGATGTACAAAACGTCGAGTTGCGACGCTGAACTTTTTGGAGAATAGCACTGCCAGTATCCTGTTATACATGCCTATGCTACAGCTAAAACCAGTTTTAGCTAGAACGCATTTTTCCTAGTTAGAACTAGAAAGCTTTTGTTAAAACTAGAAGTACTTAGTCAAAACTAGAATTTACCATTGATATATTTGATTTTCAGATACAATTAGTTGTCACTTCGAGCTTTATTTAAAACTAGCATCAGAAAAACGATTACGATTTCGAAATTTATGCTACAATATTTAGGTACGATTACGATTTCGAAATTTAATGCTACAATATTTAGGTAGGTCACGTGATAGATTAAAAATTAAAAACAATCGCGAAGCGTGGCGTAGCGATCCTCCTTTTCGAGGTAATTCTTTTAAAAATAACAAAAAAGCTATAGAATAATCGAGGTTATTTTTCACTGACCCACTTTGGAAAAACGCTTCTTGTCTAGTAAGAACTAGTTTTGACGATATACAATTTTGAGCATACGTTAATTTAAGTTTAGTAAATAATGCTTTAAACTGTAACACCTATATATAAAAATATATATATATTGAACTATTACAAAGATAACGAACAAAGTAACGTATACATTTCCTACGTAACACATCACTGCTTATTCCAAAAGTTCATCGATAAATGCATGACGCTGCGCACTTCAACTGCGCAATAGTTGTTGTTAATTGTAAGTCGGATTGTTACTATTTTTTTTTATCTATTGCGCGTCACAATTGCCCTCGTTTTCAGGATACTCGATATATACTATATATGGGAATTTATTCTGAGTCATTCCCAGGATACAGTCATATCACGGTTCCCACGCTTTAAATAAAAGTTGAAGTTTTGTGTTTCCTTGCTGATTAGTACAAAAGTATTATTATTATTATAAATTATATGTTGTTACTGATATAGTATTGTATTGCCGCCGATTGTACTGTTTATTGTTATGTTGATTTTTCTTTTCAAGTTCAATAGTGTGTATATATTCTTTTATATATCCTGTAGGTCTTGATGTTCTTGAGGTGGATAAAGTTATGAATATATTGGTAATTAAGATGAAGACTTAAGGCAATACTTGGTTTTCATTGTTTAGACTCTTCTGCTTTTATTTTATATTATAGAAGGAAAATATATAGATATTAGCACTTATATGCTTCCCATCTGTAATATAATATACACGAAATTATATTGATGTTTTGAGCGAGAGAAGTGAAAGTTTCTGTTTCTGTTATTGGTATCAATCTGATTTCACAATTTAACCTTTTGTAAGTAATCAAGCAATGTGTGGTCGATAGAGTTTGATCTTTGTATCAATTAGGTTTCACGGTTTTCACATGTTGACCAAACCCGATATCATGTCTTATTGGCTTCAATTGTTTTCGCTGTCCTACTGGTCGACTTTTATATTTTAGGCGACCAAAACAATATGGCAGAAAACATACCCAAAACGTATTTTGAAAATAATATTTCTCTTGACCTTTAATTACCTATCATATCTTTAATTTTCCGGGCATATCACCTTCTCGCGTCATTATCCTCAATACTGAGGGATTTGTGGTGTTTGACCATTGCTTGCAATCTGTTCCAGTCCTTGAATATAGAGCAATGTGCAGTTTAATGTCCAAGATTATTCGGATCTGGTCAGTCCTTTTGATGATCTGCCGTCAACCTTTCCGGTAACCATGAACTGCTAGAGGTTATTACCTTATTTTCTATGATAGAAGAGAGTCGACTCTTATCTAAAGGACATATGTTTTGTGAAAATAGTAGAATGTTACGTTTGTTAGGTTCCCTACAAAAGTATTGTAACATCTTTTAATCAAACCCAAAGGAAAACAGTGAGTGGAATTCGTCACCGATCTCAGTGTTATCGTGCACAGAAGTTCAGTCAAATTCGACACGAATTTATTCTTACTGGGGCCTACTCTGTTTGTCTACAAACTAAAATTTCGAATTGTTTTTATAATTTTGTGAAGATCATTATATATCAGGGTCAGATTTTTTAATGATTAGAATGAGACCGATGGCTAAATATGTCTAGATTGTAAGTTTTGGTCACCCATCTGACGACTGGCCTTAGTGAAAGTTACTAAACCGTCGCAATCTCAGACAGAATGCTCTAGGGGTGCGACCTTCGAACACTCTAGCAATGACTCTGGCCATAGAATACGAGATATCATAGCATTCCTATGAGGTTACTTCGTTTCATTTATTACTTGGATGGACTTTAAAAACGAATAGCGGATTATAAAAAATGATGATTATAGGTTCGACAGCAGTGTTACCAACTTATTTATCTCAAATTTACCTACCAAAAGACATGACAGGGTAGTCAAATGGAAGGAAATATTGCCAAGATGTCAATTCCTATAGGTAGAGTCACAGAATATAAGAGTCAATCACATGTATGTACTTTACTTTTCATAACTACTCTCGTCGGTCGAACTATGATTGCCAACTTTTGGGGTGAACCACGATGTTAAAGCCCAGGTGGGGTCCACCAATAGATGGGAGATTGCGCAATAGCGCATCTTCTGTCTTTGACAGGGGATCATCCTTGTAGGTTCTCGCGTTTAGCGTTTAGCACGTCCATTGTCACGTCCGGGGGTAGAGTTCAAGTGTCTCTGATTCCTACAGCGGGACAAGCCTTGGAAGGGGTGGGCCAAAATGGTGGCGAAACGCGCGGTAAGAGGTCTCGGCTGTTACCATGCATCGCCCGCTATAGAGAGGGACATGTGGACTTGCACAGGGGAATCGAAGTATGCGGTAAGGCATTTCCCATTGACAAAAAATAAAATAAAAAGACAATATTAGCATAGTTCGCATAGCATATTAGTACAATATTAAAGACAATACTTATACTACAATATTAAAGACAATAAAAATACTATTTCAATATACTACTTATTTCTATAAGTTTACAGAACAAATACATTAAATTTAAAAAACTAAATGTAAATTTCTTATGACAATACAATTCTTTAAACCAAACACATCAAATTTTACATATAATAAATTCTCTATAGAAAATCTTTAATAACTTCTACACGGATTACCTTATTTATTTAATTTAATTTGTTCTTTTAACACAAAAATAATAGAGTCACAGCTTCGGGTAATAGTCATAGTCGGTCGCATCCCTGCTCATTTCGCTGGTTCCGCTGTTTATGACTTAGGTCAAAAGGATAGTTTTAAGTGCATCAGTAACTTAACATTTGAATTAACTTGACTAAGGCGGTCACACTTCAGTATGCGGATATATTTGATATAATTGACAAACATAAGTGGAGAGTTGTATTGGTGCGTAAGCGCATGTATTGACGTCCGAGTGTCTGTCCGTACGGTTACTCACGCCTATTAATAAATACATCGGGCAGTGGGCGTGTAGAGATAACCCTTGGTTCAAGATGCAAAATGATCTATGCCACACTAGTTGTGCCATGCGTATGTGTCATTTGATTTTGCTTTGTTAGGTGGTCATCTTTATTTTAATCAGAGGGCAAAGTAAAATACAAAATATTTGCAAAAATAAATGACATATCTTTGAAAGAAAATTCATGAGCTTAATTTTTACTTACGTTTCGTTTTTATTTTACAAATTTTTTTATTGTGCTATTACATCTTTTCATAATTGGCCAAGTTGGTTCAAATATCAACGATTGACTTAAAACTGTCATTTGGCTTTAAGTTACAGTGGTGCAAATGAGTGAGCAGAGCGTCACCTGAAACGACAGCCATATTTAGTTATATTAGTTTTCATACATTTGTTCGTGAAGTTGGACTAATAATAAACAGTTACATACTAAATATATGAAACAGAACCGCGCGCTGTGGGTCTGTTTACTTGCAAGCTGTACAATCAAGAGTGAGCGAAAATGTGATATTTAAATAAAATTAGACAGATGATGGTGTGTTATAGGACATAGAGCAGGGCATCAAAGACATTTTTAAATAATGTTTGTATCAGCTGTCAAACCATTCTCAAAATTACACGCAGTTACTCAAAAATATAATAAACTTACTCTGAAAAAGAATTTAACCACGAAGAGAAAATTAGCTAAGTTGGGTTATGCATAACGTGATCAGTCGTCTCGTTATGAGATGGACTTTTCTTTTTTGGTTGTCTGTATCGGCGTCCCCGAGGCAAATCCTGCGACGCAAAAGTGTCCAGTTTTCGAAATAGAGAAAATTTTGTTGGACACAAACTCACTCACGCAGAGGGGACGATAACAAGAGTGTATCGGCTGTCTATGTAAAGTTAATTTGGGGTTATTTGGAACCTTATATACCGAAAAGCATTGGGATATAACATGTAACTCCATACTGCATTCTGTAAATTTAGTCACAGATATGATGATTGTCAACACCCCTCTGTCTTGTTAAAAAAAGCTGTACCGTTATGGTACAAAGAAAAAATAGTCACAATACTCATAGTTATATCGTTTCGTATAGATCACATCCTTTAGTGAGACCGACTTTGGAACCATTTGCGAACTAGAGCGAGTAGGAGAGTAGTAGGAATGGCACTATTCCCGCTAAACTGAAATTAGCGGGAATAGTGCCATTCCGACTACTCTCCTATGCTTGGTATCGTGTTACTGAGATACAGAACTACCGCATTAAATCAAGAGATGACGAACCATAACCCACCATGCAGGTACAGTAACCAGCGGTTTAATATGCTTTCTAAAGCACTGAGGTCTATGATCGGACATTGCAAAAGTTCAAATTTCAAACCTATACGAACAGCTTGTTTTAATATAACGGAATAATATCCGTTAATGTATGCTAATATGTAATGAGTCCAGTGTACTATTGTATCCGGTGCTCCGATATTAACAACTTACAAAGTCCATACATAGGTACTCTTTTCATAAACAATGTTTTAGTAAAGGCAATAACAAAAGGGAGAACAATAAAGGAGGTCGATTGCATTTATTTGCGCGTTTGATTTCCGATGCCGAAATAAAGCAACTCTTTCATGGGACCGAAATTTCATTATCTGGAGCCCCTCCGTGATTCGGAAGGCCTGTTAAGCTTTAGGTATCATCTGCATTTGTCGTTATTACATCCACTAATCCGCATTGGACCTGCGTGGTTGGTCATAGCTAGGAGATATAATCCCGGGCCTTTATTACAATCCCGGTACTGGGCAAAGACAAGCCCGGTATCCCGGGACAGTCACGGGATTTGATGGTAGCATACAAAAATGCGAAAATATGCAAAACATTTTTTTTTATATTTAAACTTTCTTTAGAAATGGAAAAACTCTGAACAAAGAGTTTTCTCTTCTAAACAAAAAACAAACAAATTAAAATGTAAAAAATCAACTTGTGTAACACAAGGTTAACAATAAGTTTCACATTAAAACAAATACTTAGTAAGTAGGTACTTATCAGATAGTAAATTATTAACCAGTTTCATTTCTATTTCTAAATCAGTCAGTCTCGTTTGCTTTGCAATTGCGTCACTATAACAATAAACCTTTTACATTTCTTTAATATTAGTCAGTCATTAATCAATCCTATTTTTTAAAATATCAATAAGTCATAAATATTAATTAGTTAGACTCATTTCTCGTACGTAGTAGTAATAATATTAACTTTCTATACTTCAAGAAATCAAAATAGCTGACTTTTTTATTGGCATTGATTACTCGATAAATTGGCAGGTAAACTAAGTGCGTTTCGTTTATGCAATGCTTTTTTGAAAAATAAACTTAATTTTTTTATTTCGAAAATCCCGGGGTTTAAGGAATTAAATCCCTAAGATTTCGGGACTGTGAAAGGGCCGGGATCCCGGGATCAGGAAGTCCAGGATCCAGGGTATCCCGGATATCCCCTAGTCATGGCCCATTGTCTCTACCCAAGTCAATTCAATTCCATCCTTATGGAAGGCCTTAGCCCCAGAAGTGGGGACATCAATAGGTTGGTGATGATGATGACGAAATTAAAAGAAAAATCAGTAAAACGAAGATAAAAATCAGTGTTTAGACAATTTAGGTGAAGCATAATGTGATCAGGTCAGATTATCTAATGACAACATTCAAAATTATTATGAATACTACCGTACCATATCATGTCAATGAAGTATTGTAGTATCTTTCTTTGATATGAATCATTAAGGAGAATGGTTATTGTGCTAAATATCAATAACGAAGTTTATTATAATTATGTAGCTATACTAGCTTTCCGTCAGCGGTTGCGCCCGCATGGTCTCTATGAAACTGTTTAGCGGGATAAAAAGTAGCAGTCTTAGAATTATCGGTATACCAAATGTTCAGCAGTTTTTGCATGAAGAAGTAACAAACATCCAAACTTTCGCTTTTATAATATTACTAGCTTTCGCCAGCGTCTTCGCTCGCGTGGACCCTAGGGAAATGTTTACTGGGATAAAAAGTATCCTATTATCTAAGTCAGCTCACACCCTATCTGTATACCAAATTTCATCAAAATCCGTTCAGTAGTTTCGGCGTGATTGACGGACAAACATCCAAAAATCTAAACATCCAAACAAAGAAACTATCACATCTTTAATATTAATAGGACGATATTAGTAAGATTATTTAATTACAGCTTAAATATATTAGTTTAATAATTAATTGTGAAATCCGTTCATATCATGACATGGATATAATTACAACAAAAAAATTGAATAGTTAACAATTATTACACTTTATTTGCTGTTTTTCAAGATAAAATCTAGTCTATGTCCACTGCATATGATGTAGGTGAAAGAATTTTTAAAATAGGTTCAGTCCAGTAGTTTTGAAGCCTATTTTAAATAATCAAATCTTCTCTCTTTATAATATTAGTATAGATACATGTATAGTAAAAGGTTAATTCGCTTATTGCATACAAGCATATTAGCAACAGCTTTTCTCTTAAATTAAATTGAAACAAGACTTTAGAAAATAATTTAATACATAGAATTCTGCATTTACGCATTTCTAAAAGCTGCAGCTACGGCTACAGCTTGTAATTATAATATATATAGGTCTTATAAGACTTTGATTAGGTATCTACTTGATGATTTGGCACTATATAAGATAATAAAACTTTATAGAAATATAATGCAGATTATTATTATGCTTATATATATATAAAAAAAAGAATTAAAGAAAATATAGTTTAAGAATTTTATATTTAAATATCAATTAAAAGCAAACTGTGTTGTGAGTTTATAACTGTTACACAACTTATTAAAGATTCTTCAACCAGACGTGTGGTTGTGGTAAATAAGATACTGCTGTGGTTAAGCTATACACTTTTAAAGTAATCGTCATATCATATTTCATACGGTATATGCGGAAAGAGTCACAGTTAATAAGTAATATCTACTTCTTTAACCTTTTATAAGTTTTGTATGACTAACTCAAAATACTGTTAATGTTTTAAGTTAGCAATAACTTGAGTTTGTCAAAATAATTACTTATCTCTTAAACTTATATCGTTAAATACGAATATAAAGAACATCTTAATACCTAAATCTCAATTTTTGCTCTTAATATAATTAAGTTTTGTTTTAAGAGCATTATAAAATAACTCATACGGTTCAGTTAATGTTATTCTTTTGTCTTACTCGAGTCACTCGAGTGAATTTTTCAAACTCGTACTCGAATGAAAAAATATCACTCGAGTCTCTATGCACTCGAGTTATCGATTCAACTCGGTGCATCGAGTTGATTCTCTTGATAATAGATGTCACTTCGCTACTCTAATTTATTAAATTAAATAAATAATATGTCAAAACTATTTTAATGTGTATTTTTTGTTATTATCTATGTATTTGTTTAAAATTACCCTCGAGTAGCACGTTTGATTTTTTTTTACTCAAGTTACTCGAAAGCTCGAGTATGACTCGAGGGAGGTAGTCAGTTGACTCCTACTCAAATCCCATACTGATAGGTATAAACCATATATTGCAACCATTCTCTATTTCGTTTTGTTAGTATACTTAGATTTTACTTTATCTAAAATATATTATCCAATTCCAAACAATTTGTGGCTATGAAACTGAGTCGACATTCATGTTTATCATACAAGTATTTCACTCTTTGCGGGATTATAACATTAAATTTGAAAATTTTGACTTCGAGTACAGGCAACAGGATCAGGTTATACAGACATGTTAAATTTTCCCGCTTGATTTTAAACTTTAATGCTTTTAGGGTAGAGTTTAAAATCAACTGTAGAAATTTGAGATATAATGGCAACCTGAAGTGCATCCTTGTTACTATTGACTTTGTCGATTTCACTTTAACATCACTATAATTTAAACATAAAGTTCAACTCACCAGCAAATAAAACTACGCACAGAATGATCTTCCCGCTTAGCATTTCCAATTCTTCGTAATCGAAATTTTAATGACACCACACTCACTAAAGTTAATAACAAAATATCAAAACCTCCTTAAAGAATCGATTAGCGTTTTCGTCTTATTATTTCGTTTATTCCAATTGTTGTAAAACGAGTTGTTTATTGTAGTGTTATCGATATACTGCTGCATCGTGAGCGGCTGTGCCGGGAGGGGATGGTGGCACTGATAACCTCCAGTGGTCAAATAGATAACCAACCGACTTTCAAATGAGAGCAGCTATTCTTTCGCTACCCGATAAAATGCTTTTTATTTCTAATTCCAATTAATTAAAGTCATAATTAAGTAGTGTACTTAGAAAGATAATTTGTTGAATAATACTTGTTTGTCAATTGTACTTTGTCGTTTATCCTGTTTTGCAATGTACAGAAATCTGTATCCTGTTTAGTTAGAGATTTCGTTATCGTTTGTGCATTATATGTTATTTATTAAACTACAAGTACCAATACAAATACGTGCGATTTAAATTTAAAAAATGCACTTTAATTTAATGCAATATTATTTATTCAATCTAGGCTGTTTGTAACACTAGTGAAAGTCGATAGCTATGCCATCTGTTTACAAATCTATGATGGGGGTTTTTAAGTTAAAGGAGAAAGTCAGTAAAGACTGCTTTTTCCCCTGTTGTATAGAGAATGCAAATCGGAAATAAGATTTGCTTTTATTTTTACAGAAGATCATCAATGTTCGTACTCTGTAGATATTGCTAAGCTGATTCACTGGTCTTACTCTGTCACCAATACCATATTATAGAATGTGAATTTTTAGATAAATGTCAAATGTTTGTCTCACTGTTTGTATAGCGCCATCTAGTTTAATATATTGAACTAAGATATTTAATAAAAGTTTGAACAATTATGCTCGATATAAATTCGAGCCTAACTTGATCATTTTCATAAGTCACAGCCTTCCGTGGTATTCAGAAGTGTAAAATTTTAATATCGGTTCTATTAAAAATATTAGGAGTGTCTGTTGTCATTGGCCAGATTACATTCTTTAATTGGTATATCTACTTTAGTCATATTTTGTTGTGGTTTTAGGTAATTTTTGGGGGTCGTTCCAGTGTTTTGCCTAGGTTGCCAAGTTTTGCTATTGGGCTGGCGCTGATGCCCTTGTACTATGGAAAATCTTAGATTATCTAATATTATAAGTGGAAAATCTTTGAGGTCTATAAAATAATGAATCTAGAGTACATTAGCCTATACAGGTCTATCACGTCATCGAGAAAATTAGAATTGTTTATTTCGAGGATTGTATGTTAATACCTACAATTTGTATAAAAACTTACCAAAAGTCATGTATTACAATTTGAACAATTAATGTTATTATAATGTCTCTACATAAATTCATTCACGAAAACGGATCTTTATAAGACGATATAAAAACAATTGAGATTGATTTTCTATTCGTTAATGATCAAACAGTTTTTGTAGGTACTTCATATTTTCTGATAAAAAGCGGTGCACTAAGTTTAGCAATTGAACTCGCAGTGATCTGGTTTGAATTTTAATGTGAAAATGTATGACATGATTGACAAATCAACTATTCGCGTTTTATTATTGATCAATCGAGATCCGTTATAAATTCCCAAGAAGGTTTTACCAAGTAGTATTACCGGATTTACTTGCGAATTATATTAATTATCAGTTTAGAAGTAGAACAAGCAATGTCAATTTATTTATAGGTATTTTTAACAAAGTCGAACAAACATAAATGTAGGGATAACTTAATATTTATTTCCCCTATGATGTATTCACGCATCAGAAAAGGGATGTGTGGATAAAAACAAAATTTAGTCCGTCAACCAAACAATAGAAAAGTATTAACAAGAAATAGTTTCGAAGACAGGCATTAAAGTTGAGAAGTCGGGATCGCTACGTCAACTCACAGCTTTGTAGAAAATGTACAAAAGCATGGCCTCGTGTAACACCTTAACTCAATGGATCGCCGTTATTTATTGGTAGCGCAAAAAAAAAAACGTGTTTATTATGTTATAATTTTCAATAATTCACCCTACGGACAGAAAAATTAAAATTTTATACAACATCCCTAATCTGATGTAAAAATAAAGCTGTAACTATAGGATTTAGTAGTAGCTATATTGTATTCAAAAATACTAGTTGTTTTTCCGCGTAAATAATAGCCTATGTCACCCTACAAGAAGCTACATGTATGATGTAGCTTCTTTAAAACAGGTCCAGTAGTTACGGAGCCTGTTAAAAAAAAAACAAAAAATAAAAATCTTTCTTTTTATAATATTAGTATAGATGCGTAAGAAGTTTAAACTTTTAAAATTATATTGTACTAGTTCCTCGCCAGTGGATTCGCCCCTTTAAGTGAGATAAAAAGTAGTCTATTGCCCATGTTTACCGAACTTAGGGGACGCCTAAATATTTAGAAATCGCCTAAGATGAAAACGCATTTCATAAATAACTAGGAATCACCTAACGACATTAGGTAATGCTTAAAGTTATAACATGCGTCATGCAGCACCTTGTGCTTATCATTTGTCTAATATGACAAGTCAAAATTGTGTCTACAGATAAAAGAAAAATGTTTATTTGGAATTCAACAAATTTGCTTAGGCGATTCGTAAGGTTAGGCGATTCCTAGTTAAGCTATGCCTTACTTTAGGTGAGTGGAAACGGGTGTAAGTATTGTCTTAAGTTATGACATGCCATATGTTGTGCCTTGCGCTAGGCATTTACGTAATATGAGAAATAACAAATGTGTCAAGGGATAAAAGAAAATATGTTTATTTGGAATTAAACAAATCTGCTTAGACGATGCGTAAGATTAGGCGTTTCCTAGTTAAGCTATACCTTGTTCTAGGTTAGTGAAAACGGGTTTAGGACTATCCAAGTTTCCAAAAAACGCATCGTTCAGTATTTTTTGCGTGAAGGAGTAACAAACATCCAAACCAATAAACTTTCGCCTTTATTTACATTGTATAATTATCTGGTTTTGCTTAGTATGATGGTTACTGGTTCATAGTATGATTAAATACATCCGCTATGATAAATTTTATAATATAGTGAGTAGGTATTATATTAAAATTACCTACAAGATTTTAGTGGCACTTCGGCAACGATATTTAAAACAACTGATTGATTTATTTCTTTATTATATATATTTTTTATTATTATATATGTTAACTTGATTAAATGAATGAATAAGTGAATATAATGATAAAATGGCATATGTTTAAGACAGTATATTAAAACTGATATGTTTTATTATTTCTTTCACAACAATGCCCACGGAAATGCGTTACTCACAAATTCTATGAAATTACATAAGTAAATGTAGAACACAATTATCTGTGGCTATATTTAGATACATATACAAGTAACAGTTTCAAATTTATATAAGTTGACTTACTCATTCTTATATATCACAAGGAAAAGGTAATACAGTCCTAGTATTTACGGCGGTATGTTTTAACAGGATCTCGGTTTGTAAGAAACATTTATAAGCAAGGTCCTTAGTATGAACAGGTCATTATAGATTGTGATTTAAAGACAAATTTTAGGGCGGCACATTTAGTGGTGAGAAATTCATATATGTTCTTATTTTTTTGGTAAGAAAATAATAATAATAATTAATTATTGTTATTGTTAAGTTTATGATGTCATTATGATATTTTGTAGAAGCTTTGATGCTTTCGAATATTAAAAAGTCATGTGTTACCTCTTACCAGAATTGCAGTCGGATTTTGCAAGTCTCAGGAAATCTCAGGATTTTTTGAATTTTAAATAGATCTCAAAGATCTATTTAATAAAAAAAAGTTGCACAATCTAGAAACAATTTATATATAAAGTGTTCAATTTTGGAAATTTCTAGGGAGCCAGTTTAGCAAGTCTAGGAGGCTCAGTACGCGTTTGACGTACTGGAGAAAGGTTTGCCTACACCATTCTCGGGTCGAGAATAAGATTTCTAAAATATAACAATTCATAACGTCTTTTAATAAAGTTTATGAACATTTTACTAAAGTACCTTTTTGCCATCTTGAAGATAGGGACTATAGATATTTTAGGGGTTCTGATCAAAAACATTAACATCTCCAAGTCAAACTCTCTTAAATTTTGCTGAGTGGCGGAAAATGTGTGAGCTCTAGCGTTATCAACATAAAAAATTCTATTGATTAATTTAAGCCGCTTTCTTTTAATTTCTTGTTTTAACCTTATTAGTTGTTAGCAGGAGAGTTCAGAATCGATTGTCCTGGCTGGTGGTAACAGCTCATAATGAATAATGCTCTTCCAATCGCATCATAGACACAGCCTTTACTTATTGCGAGTTTCGCAAACCGTAACAGGGCGACCGGACCGACGTGCATCTTTGACATCAAAATTCCTAATTTGAATTTGGAGTTATCTTTTTTAAAATTTAAACTTTTTAATGATACCGAAACCAGCCAGATACGAATGGTATAGCCAGAAAGATTTAATTACAAGTTTATGTATACTATATGCAAAAAGACTTTTCCCCCAACCAAATATACTACAACGTTAACGTTATGTTAAGAGTAGACAAAACTGTTGACGTTTCATTAGATAGCAGTCAAAGTTGAAATCTACGATCGATGATGTTATGTAGATGGGTACTTCTTGGAAAAGCAATTTTTGAGTGTCACAGGGAACATATCTCCTATAAAAATAAATTATTATGATAAAAACTACTATTACATCGTTTCTTCATTTCATTAAGCATCGTGTCATATAGATTTCACGGATAAAAAACGACGTAGATCGGAGTAACTTACCCTCAACACCTCAAATCCGGTCAATTTTGCACGTTTTTACCGTGTCACACGCGCGCCGACTTTTGAGCAATCGCAAATATTTTTGAAATTACCCACGTTTTTAATCAGTTTGTTACACACATTTAAAAAAGACAAATCGGTTTACATATTGATCAAATTTCAAATTAATCGGAAGGAAACTTTTGATTTTATGGTCAGAAGTATACGTGTCACACGCTTAGCAAAATTTTCGCGGCGCGCCTTGCGCGAGATACTGCTCTGAGCTGGCAGAGGCGTAGGCGAACCCCGATTGGTGTTTGCGAATCGTCATTTACGCCGCAGCTAGTCAGGTGAGGTGGCCACGTCGCTGTTTCCCGCGCTTTCGCTGCTAGAATAAGTTCTTCAATTTCTTAAATTTTGGTTCTCAGTTATCCGGCTTTGCCGTGTCACATTTTTTCAATATAATTGTACTTCTTCTAGAAAATGGGTTTTAAGGTGAAATACCTAGCTCTATAATGTAGATAAACAGTAAAAAACTAGCCGGTTATATCTTTTCAATGAAGAGTAATTTCAAAATATATGTTTTTTGTTAATTTCCATGGAGTAAAACACCATGGATAATTACGTATCACTCATGGAAATTACGTATCACCCATGGAAATTACCTTGTTTCTTTTTGGTTGCAAAAAAACAAACGTTATGTTCAATGTTTGTTTTCAATGAAATGCACGCCATCGCCAAATACAGACTTAAATGTTGAATGTTGGTTATTTTTTAAATTAAATCGTCTTAAATATCATTTAAAACTTTGATCATCATCTTCAAATTCTCAAATCGTGATTAAACAGATTCAATTTTAAAACATCTGTCTTTCGCTGTCGTCTGTTTGAAGTTAACAGGGTCACAAGGACATTTTTTACACCGGATTAAGTTAACATATTATATAATTAATTTATTTATTGTAAAAATTTACTTTGATTAAACACTAAATTGGTACCTGTAGGGCCAATGGTTTTCTCAAAAACGATAGATAGCCAAGGGGGTTATCTTGACTGAAATAACCTCCTAATATCTACTTATGACCGGTGTTCGCTATCTATCGTTTTTGAGAAAACCACTGGCCCTACAGGTACCAATTTGGTGTTAAATGAAAGCCAATTAAATTTACAATAAATTAATTACTGATATTTGACGTAGGATGCGTATTTTATAAGATAATTGACAAAATAAATAACCATTTCGAAAAAGGGTTCTCTATGTCACTTCGAAACACGTTTCTTCGATAATTGATACATCGACAACTATACGAGTACGTCGAAGCGTTCATTGTTCGAAGTTTCAATACATCGAATATCTTACTTCGACGCCCGACTTTTGTTTGTCCGATGTAACGTTACTTCGAAAAATTTGCCAGATGCTGAAATTTCAATGTTGGTCTCATAGTGAAAGTTGTTCAGTTTCATGGGCTGAGCTACCACCTGAGAGGTTTTGCGCTATTTCCATAACACGTTGTATATATTTTGTTTTTTGAGAACATGAACGTGTTTAGGTTTCGTTCCAATTTTGAGTAAGTACTATGGTATATCGTTTCAGTATAATGAAGGCAGATCTTAATACTACCCTAACTAATATGACAGCTTAATTTCATATATGACATGGTGTTTAGCAAAATTTTATCTGCTGTGTAATTTCCATTGCCTATAATGTAATTTCCATGGTCCGCCAATTTTCTACATTTTTTTTAGCAAAAGTATAGATCTCAGTCGTGGCCAATTTTAATATGTTGTTTAAATTTGCAGAAGTTTTCGAAATATTTATATAATTCACCATAATTTTGCGATTTCAAAAATGCCCTGGAAATTACACGGAGAACACATTTCCCAAGAATCACCCAGATGCTAAGAAGCTAGTTTATACACGGGTGATATAGGTTTTATTATTACGCGGGCGAGATCGCGGAAAAACAGCTAATGTTAAATTTGTACAACTTTAGTAAGACAGTTATTGTATACTTAAAATATATATTTTATTACGCTGTAATGTGTGTATATCTTATATAAAGATGACAACGACGATGATGTAGTTGTTTTCTGACGTTATTATGAGTATTTAGCAGTTACCATAAAACAAATATGAACAGTAACAGTTTATGTTAACGTGTAACACTGTGCGGTTTTGCCTAGGGCATTTTCTAGTTATTTTTTTCTTTATTTCAGTGCGTAATATAATAAAATGAAGAAAATTCTGCTATTTCTAATTATAGGTATGATAATCAGATTTTTTAATATGATGCAACATATCACTCGTTCATTTTGTTTAAGTACAGTAAATAACGGTTATTAATTTATCCCATTATCACATTTGCTTAGCATTAAATATAAGGCAAAATGTCGATATGTTATAATTTGCTTTTTTTGCAGCTTCTTGTGAGTCTTTTGGAAAACCTTCAACGAAAGATCTTCTGTCGAAGTAAGTTATTTCTTATATTGAACAATTTTGCATTCACAATGCTATACTGGAAAATATTATTAATTAATAATGTTTAAAAAATTCACCTTTTCCTTGGTACTCTGAGATCCATCTCTTATAACCAGAATTTTTAAGCATTTTTCAATAAGAATAAGTTTATTTTTATTTACACTTTCATTCATTAATATTTCTTTATCAGCATTCCATATCCCTTAGTTGAATATGGGCCCCTCATTCATATGCCATTTTTTTTCTATATTGTGCATCCAGTTTTTCTCGGACGGTCATGTAATATCATCTGCCCATTTTGCTGGTTGTCGACCGACATTTCTTTTTCCCGTCCTTGGTCTGCAATACTTCACGACTCCATCTTTCATCTGTCCTTCGGCTAACGTATCCCGCCCAACACTATTTCCACGCTGAGAACTTTTAAAATATACAATGGATTTTAATGAGGTTTCATCGATATAGAGAGTGCTTAAATGAGAAGATTTTTAAGTATAATGTAGGACCACACGGCGGAAAGCTACAAAGTAACAAAATATTAATTAGACAAACCATAGTGAAAAAAATCCATATGAGTATTCCAAAAGATAACTACCTAGTACAGCCGTTACAAATCTGGGTATTTTAAAGTTTAGCATTTGACAGATAAAATTCATACTGAGTTTCAACCTTTTTTTATAGATATTCTTCAGTGGATGAAGAGTGTATAAGAGAATGTCCAAAAACAAATCAGTATGACCCAATATGTGGTAGTAATGGAGTAAGGTATTGGAACACCGGACATCTGTATTGCTCCCAAAGCTGTGGTGTGGGTGAGCTGATATTGTTTTATGTACAGTAGACATCACATCGGTTATTGCAAAAGTCCTCTCTTATCAATTTAAGCCTAAATCTATTACAGTTCTTCATCACCAGTCTATTAATATCTTTACTGCTGGGGTATAAACCTTACTTATAGATGGAATGAAATAGAATAGATAGAATGGACCATGCTACAGGGGCTCATTGTGGATTGGTGGGTGTTAACGACTGCAGATGTAGCAGGGATCAACGGTTTGACATATCTTCCGAAGAAGAGAGATGCTCGAAATAATACACTGGTCACCCATCCTATGACAGGACTTAGTGAAAGTTGCTTAACTTTCATACTTTTACTTTCACGGTTATGTTTAAAATGTTTCAGAAATTCTCACATAAAGTAATGTTGATCGAAGAGCATAAATAAACAAAATTCAATGTATGTTCATATAATGTATATGTAATATAACAATGTTCATATTTCAGATGTCTATCCGATGCATCCACCACCGTGTTTTTCAATACCTGTGACATCAGCAATGTAAGTTTATGACAGCAGCTGACCAATTAGGATTGATCTGTGCAATCCTAGAACGATCCTGATTAGTCAAATTTTTTAATTCTGGTTTCATTTTAAAGTCGAAACATAATGTTCAAATAGTTATGCACGCATCGCATGACAGACTCGAGAAACGCTTTGGCTACACTAAATGTCTATCTTCGAGTCGTGAGTGTAACTTCACTGTTTCACTGTTACTTTTCACCAGTCGAGAGTGAGATATTATATGAGAGCACGAAAAAGTAAGACATTTGAATTGCATTTGGGTGTAGACCAGCCTTTTCCAAAGCGAGCAATAACGTCCCCTTGTGGGCTGTAGGTTTTTTGGGGGGCCTTATGAGATCCACAAAAATAGGGACGATTTGTAAACTCTTGGAGTACTCTTCGACACCGACTGAGCTCTCGACTCTCGGCTACAACTTGTCAACATAAACTAATATTAATTGAGATTGCTCAAACTAACTCGGTTCCATATTTCTTTCCGTCTTTATATACGTTTAATCTGTCCCGTTTTATTGAATTTATTTAATAAATAAAATTATAATCACGTCAATCTGTCGTTCCTTTTAAAAGTCCCTTTTAGAATGAATGTTTTATCTTCGCTAATATAGCTTCTAATAATTAATTTAATATGAAGTTATAGTGGTTTTAAAGTAGGTTGAAAAAATGGGAGCGCAATGAAATAATTTATTCTCAAAGTGGGCAGACCAGACGAAATAAGTTTGGGAACTCCTGGTGTAGACAATACGTTCTCGAGTATGTCAGGCATGCTACGAGTTGTAATTCACATGGTAACCGTGGTTGCTTAATTGAATGGCTTCCCTTAACATTAGTGCTTAAAATATTATAATTCATTATTGTAAAAGACCAAGCAACATAAGTTACGAGAATTGTACCTTACGAGAAATGAGGTCAGCTGCCGTTATTGTCAGTAGACGTACCTCCAGTTGGACATACATCCATAAAAAAATATGATTAGTTTATAGCGACATTACCGATGCAAATTATTAAATTTATGACATTCATTAGAACTTAAAGACGTTATTTTACCTTAACGGATCTTTGTGATTATATAGGTAGCGTTTTTATTGCACAAATTATATGTAGGTAAACTGATTAAGTTTTAATCTCCTGTTAAACTGGGTAATAACTGAAGCAGAAGTAAACTTAACCTATACTAATAATAAATCTGAAGAGTTTGTTTGATTGAACCTAAAAATCTCAGGAACAACTAGAAAGAATTGATTTATTGAATAGTCCATTTATCGAGGACGGCTATATAACATCACGCTATGACTTATAGGAGTCCACGGCAGCATATGTCTTTATTAAATCTTATCCCAGAAAAAGCACATAAAGGGATGAAAATGGCAATGGAAGTTCGTACAGGGCATTAAATCGTTACCATGGTAACCACTGTTTACAATTCAATTTGTCATTTTAATTATATTCCATGTAATCCTTTTCCAAATCCATTATTAATGATTTAAGCTGTTTACACAGGATTGAATCGGTACAAACTTTGTCGCTAATATTAATTCTATTGAGTACAAGATATGTTACTGTACTTCAAAAATGGGATTTTGATTTCTATTATGTATGTTGTCTTTATTTTTCCGATTTTTGTCAAACAAAGTAGCTTTCGTTTTTAATTTTGCGGTATATCCAATAACATAATTTAATGGAAAATTATTAATAGCGCGAAAAAATATAATGTTACATTTGGCTGCCTCTATTGATCACTAAATGACGCTGTTGTACTTTTAAAACAAAATTTTGATTTTTGTTATGTATGTAGTCTATTATTTTCCGATTTTTATCAAACAAAGTAGTTTTTGTTTTTAATAATGCTTTCAATAACATTGTTTCATGGGGAATTGTTAATCTGGATCTGGCGAAATAATAACATGCTACAATTAGCTGTTTTTAATAGATGACGCTACCGTGTTTTTAAAACTAATGTGTTTGTTTGTTTGACTTACGACTATACTTATATGTAACAAAAAAATATATTTTTAAGTAAGAATTATACTTTTTATATTCTTCTTTGCTTATGTTCACAAGTCCGAAAATTGTAAGCTTTGATTATTTTGGTCTACTAAAATTGTTGGAACAGTAATTTATTTGCAGAATAATTAGCCTTAAAACCGGCCAAATGCGAGTCAACTCGTGCACGAAGGGTTCCGTACCGTAACGTGCGCGAAAACGAACAAAAAAATAACGTTTATTCTTATGGTGTTAACGTTTGTTGTATTCCCCTTTAATATTTATTTTATTTTATTGTTGTTGAAGCGGCAACAGAAGTACATTATCTGTAATAAATTCAACCGTCTAATTCTGTATTACAAGAACTATTTTCTAATGGTTCATACGATACAGCCTGGTGACAGAAAGACAGCCAAGTTTTAGTAATAGTGTTGTCGTTTTACTCTTTGTAAGTACGTAACCTGTGAAATTGAAAGATGATGCCGAAAGTCACTACACGCGGACGAAGTCGCGGGCACAGCTAGTATAATATAAAGAGGTATAAATACTTCTTTGATTACATATTATTACGCATTGAAATATTACAAAACTAAAATTATATTTTTTAAGACAGTGGGATACTGAATTGACAGCAATATTAATAACATTATTCAGATCACATGTTTAAGTAATTAATACTAACACATACCAAAAAGGTGACAAGTTACATATGTGTGACATGGGACATAAAATGATCATATGAGTGGACAAAATTTTCCGCTTCAATAAAGAACTATTATTTATGGATAGGTGGGTCCAACAAACATTTTTCGTAGGGTGGGTGCGTCCTTGGGTAGTGGTATTATGGTCTTAAGTCTAAAGAAAGGTTGATTTAAGGAATGTTGGGTGTTTTTAGGCTGTCTGTCACTTTATATGATTATGTGGCTTTGAAAGCTGGGTATGCAGTCTTTACAATGATAGCGATTCATATAGCCAACTTACCAGCTGTCATAAATTTTATGAAACTAAGTAATTAAATTAAATTCGTGAAATACTTTAAAGAAATGCTAGTAAAAAAAAATATTATACGCTAGATTTTGGTGCTTAAAACTATAAACTTTAAAACTATAATTTAATAAAATGGAAGAAATATCAGTTTCACGGTCTCAAATAATATAGGAAGTAAAAAAGTTACATTAATAATTACCCGTTTAATTTAAAGTCTATTTCAACAGAAAATATAATTATATTTTTTAGGGTACCTAATGCATTTATAAATTTAATTCTAATGTAGGTAATTTAATCGCTAATCAATATTTTTAAATTAAAGCTACTAAAAATTGCTACTCCCTTGCAAGGCAAGGCAACACATGATCTGTAAACTTATGTAACAACTTTGCACTTTGTGATAATAAAACGAATAACAAATCGCTATGATTTACCGACCGAATTCGGTTAAATAGCGAACGCAAGTTCTGTCGAGACTACATGCCCTAGATAGTAACAAGTACTACACGGATGACCATTCCGACAACTGGATAACAAATTGTCGAAATTCAATCAATAGGGTTTTATTACTTCTACTATTAGTTTTTATTTAATTCAGTAAACAAAAGAGTAAAAAGTGCGCATAATTTGATTTTATTCATCATTGTTTCAGGAAGAGCAACAGTATAATAGATGTAGAGCAGTGTATACGAGAATGTCCCAGGACAAAAGAGTATAACCCCATGTGTGGCAGTAACGGGGTGCAGTACAACAACATTGGTCATCTGACTTGTGCTCAGTACTGTGGTGTTGGTCAGTTACCTATAACTCGTACGATTAACATAACACTTGAGGGCCTATTCTATTTGTCATCAAACAGAAATTTCGAAAGTTAAATTTCGCTCTCATAATATCGTTACAATTATATCCATGAAGATTGTCAGTGCATCAGAGGCAGTGTTAAGTACTACTTCCGTTACATTATAAATTATCGAAACATGCATTTATTTGGAGTCGTATTAGCATTTCAATAATAGACATTTAGTTTTCGCAGATATGTAGAGCCCTTGAATTGTCATGTTATCTCGTACGAATAGTACTTATTATTTGTTATTTAAAGATGAGTACTAGAAAGGAGCTCAATTGGACAGCGGTTAGTTTGGCAGTGTGGCCATGTGACCAAAATGAGACAAGAGTGCTAACGTTGTGTTTAAATTAATTGAAAATAGAAAACGACAGAAAGAAGGAATGTGAGACAGATTGATAAATTATTAAGGACACTCGAGCGTTACGTCATGTGTCCGAGGAGGTATGGGGGGTGGGGATGGCGCCCCTAGTTTTAAAAAAAGGTTGAGGTAAATTAATAGCTCTGTGCACACTTTGCTGACATGATCCTAATGTCCGTTTTCACTAAAATTAGGAGTCGTCGAAATCTGTCACCTAAACATTTATAAATTGTATAAGGTGAAAATACAATACATTTTACCAATTACTATGAACCACAGAACGAAATTAAGGCATGCGTTATGCGGATGCAATGCGGAGAAAATGTTTATTTGGAATTAAAATAATCTTACGCGTTTTCTAGTTAGTCTTATGCCTTATTCTAAGTTAGTGAAAATTCACAAATTGTTTGTTTCAGACGTGTCGCCGACTCATCCTGCCCCATGTCAACTAGGAAAATGAAACTTTTACGTAAAATTTCAGTTCATTTAGTATTATAGTCAATTAACTAAACATAAGCATTGTTTGTAGCAAATTCTGGGTACTATTTGTCTTTTTAAGCTTAAATATAAAATGCCATGTCACTTTATTGTAATGACTGTTTTAACCATGTTTTAAAGTCAGTCATTCAATATCCGTTAAAATTAATTTAAATTTTTGGAATTTATCAACAATGATGAAATAAAATATTATTTGTAGAATAAATAATTAGAGAGTCGGACAAATATTACGTATAAATTAGGATTTACATATAACACGTAAATTTTTGTTACCTTTTCATCGACTTCATAATTTATTATAATTATTGTTATTTTTCTTTCTTTTGTATTACTCAATCCACAAAACACAGGGGTACTAACTGAATATTGACTATTGTTTAATTGTGTCTTTGAATGTTCAATAAATTATATTTCCTTTTTTATACAGGCGAATGTTGATTTAAAAATTATTGTTTTTTTTTTGTATAACACCTGCAGATGGGTAATTTTAATCTTTTAATTCGAGTTATGCTTCATATAGTTCCTAATCTTATTTAGTATGTACAAAAATGTGTTTTGAAATGAATATTTATCTATTCATTTATGAATGGTACGCTGACGTAACAGGTATGAAAAATAAAATATGGTGATTACAACATATTATAATTAGAACTTAGTACCAAACCATTTGGGGGATGACTTCACGGCCGCGGATGTGATGCCGTTAGGAGTAAAGAAACGTTCTCGGTGACGGTAACTGTGGGGGACAATCTCTTTATAGACAGTGAATTATGACAAATATGTGCAAGAGCTTTCTAAAGCTTGATATATCGGTATATTGAAGAATTAAGGAAAGTACATCGCTCAGTGCCTAGTGCAGAGCTCAGATGCTGGAACACCTAGTAGCGGCGGGGAGTACGAAAAATCGTAACACATTTTAAATGTGCTTTATAATAGATTGCAATTAGAATTAGTTATACGCGTACATACATTTAAGTGATTCATTTTTATGTAAATTTCAACCACTTTAGAACTCTTTTTGGCGATAAACGGTAACCTATGTCCTTCTCCAACATCAACTTTATCTTTGTACACACGTCTGCACGTGAAAGAGAGCACATTGTGGACTTTCTATACTAACAGAGGTCTGCTTACGGTGGTGGTGGGTAGCGTGATGTGTGGCCGTGCGTGCAAAATTAAAAAAAAATCAACTATCGATATGTTTATATGTACCAATATTTTGTTTATATAAAACGTTGGGCTATTGTGATAAAATTTTGAAGCAGGGATAGTTAATTAAAAAGCTAATTATATTTAATTGGCTAATAAATTGCTCACAATTTTCCTTATTTATTGAAATGGGAATGGCCTGATCACCAAGTTCGATTCGACTTAAATACGAGAGAAAAATAAACAGATGGGATTTTACGGACAAGTCATTCCTCTTTTCTGTATAACAAATAGAGAGGGTTGTAGATATCGACAATAACATACGATATTTTTTAATCAACTTAATAAAAAGGAGGAATTCGACTGAATATATAATGTTCCAGTTCTGATATTTCTATCGAGAAATTCCCATAAAAAAATCATTAAATTATCATATTTTTTTGTAAACGTATGTCGTAAGCAAATGTTTATTCGCTGACGTTTGGAATTCAGTTTTTGGATAGATCAACCGCCTTTGTATTTCATTATTTTTGTGTTTATGTATGTTATCTTTTTATTATTGAAGTCAGTTTCAAGAAGTAATAACAACAAACGTTAGTTGATACAAAGTGTACACGTGGCTGTAAGTTAAGTTACCACAATATGTTAAATTTCTGCAATGTATTTTGACCTCTACCTTAAATTTAGCAAGGTTTAAAATCAAGTGGGGAAATTTGACAATGTAGTTTCTTTTCATATAATAACGTGATGCTACTTACCTTATTACATAAAAATTGAAAAGGTATTCAAGATTTTTAACCCTCAATCCTGATAGTATTTTATGTAAACCAGCGATACTCAAAAATTTTTGACAATGGAATCATTTCCACAGAGCCCCAAAATAAAAGTAAAACTACATGGTATTTTTGTGTTCATTTTTCTTATATTGAAATATATTCATATTTTACTTTAATTCTAATCGCTTTCTGAAATATAACTAATATGTACTTGAAATCCAAATATGTGCTTTGCAGGGTTTCGTTGAACATTTTAAGTAACGCTGGTCTAGAGATGATAGATATCTAAAAGATAGTTGGCGTACTATAAAACAGGTTCAGACTGAATTTTATACATTACAAATTGTTTTATTATTAATCTTTTAATCTTAAGTCTTTGGATACTTTTTGTAAATGTGAGTAAGAAGTAAGTAATATGGTAGTGTACAAAAAAGAAACAACCAAAACCTATTACACTTAATCTCTTTTGTCTGACAGCAAAACCCGGTAAGAGCAGTTGCAGCGTTTAAACGTAGGTATCATGATTTAGATTTATAGACGTAGGTAAACACTATCGAAAACGATATTATTTGGAAATAAACTATTATCATATATCGTCATAAAAAACCTTTCATCTTAATTATATCAAAATGCGGAATTACTACAGCGTTTTTCCATCTAAAAGTAGACATATCAACTAATAACTAAATTACGACCTTCATTTAATAACAAAAAATACACACAAAACATTAAAGCCGGAAAACAAAACAAAAACACCGAGAACGAGCGAAAATGTTACCACATCACTATCAGTTGACAACTTAAGAGCAACCGGCTGGATTCGTTGGAGTTAAAAGTCATAAAACTGGTAGAACGGAGCACAAGTAGGCAGTTGGTGACGCGACTTGACAGTTGATATACGTTTAAGAGAAACCGGTTAACTAATTAGGAATTCTGCAAACATGGAGAAACTATTCACACTTTTCGTAATAAGTGAGTATGTTAACAGATTTTTTTTACCTTAAATAAACTATTTTTGATAATTCCTCATCAAGGTTCAAAAAATGAATAACATTCTTATATTATTTGTTAGTAAAACTTTATGTTGTTTAAATAATAATACGAGTATGTTACTAAATATACAATTCTATGTTTTGACTGTATATTAGAACGTCTGTAGATAAAAAAAAAACATCACCGATTATTTAAATTGACGATTAAACCGAATCTATTGCGGTAATGACCTGTTGATGACATTCTAAAGTCACCTAATACGATCGTAACTTGAACAAACAAATGTTATCTTGAATATTGCTTACTTTATTATACCGAATTATGTTTTCGAAGATTTTATTTAAATCTGTTTTATTCATAAGTAATTTTAACATTTGATCGAAGGTTTTAATACAATAACGAACAACTAACTAATGGCAGTAGTGGTATTAGTGGCCAGCATTTATTATTCTGATACCTTTGTCATTTAAGCAAGATAAGTCCTAGAAAAATCAGGTTTTGTACATGTTTCTTGCTGCCTACTAATTTAAACTTGACTTTGAACTTTTAATTGTTATATTTCATGAATTCTCACTGTTATGTCTTCATATGATTTGGTAATTTGTTTATGATAATTATTATAAAATCTTAGTGTCATTTAATACGACAACAGGAAAGTATATAATCAATATTGCCGTCACGGAATTCCCAAATTGGTTTCTTCAAAGTCAATATTGATTTCTCATTTAAATTTCAAATGGACTAATGTTAAAGTATTTATCTGTATATACAACCGTAGTATAATATTCTATTTCTAAGCCGTAAAGTATTGATAACATCAAAAGAATTATAAAGTTATGTGGTTATATTATTAACAATTAAATTGTAATAAGAGTCCTGGTCGGCCCTCCAAACATATATTCCTTTGTTTCTTTTTTAAAATATGTATCCTGTTATCATAATGTATATATTTGTATTGGCTAAATAATTCCTATATATTTTCATTTCATTAACTGTTTATAATTTAATCATTCAATTTGTTTCGCATTAACTTAAATAACGTATAAATCTTAATTCTTTACTAGTTGGCTACCAAGCGGTGGAAATCGAACCACAAAGTACCTACTAATATCATTAAACCTTTTATTCTCATTGGCTTCTTTTGTTTGATATTTAGTCAACAATAAAATTTATTAGTATTTCCCACTTATTTAAAGTTTGAAGTCAACTCTAGTTCTTGACGAAAAGAACGAAAGATATTGTTTTTTCATGTAGCTAACACTAAAATATATACTTAATATGGCAACGAAGTGAAAGACTTAGGAAAGGCGATTCTGTTCATTTGTTCGTCATAATTTTTCCAATACATGATTATACTAATATTATAAAGAGGATAGCTTTGATCGTTTGTTTGTTTGCATTGATTAAAATCCGAAATACTGGACCGATTTAAAAATTCAATTCAATTCAAAATTCACCTGAAGCCATGGCCTCAGGTGATTGTTTTTTACTCGTGGAATACAGAAATTCCTCCTATATGAATTTGAATGACTGCAAAATACACAAACTTTTATTTTCTCCGCTGATATAAATACATAATCTAAATGTTTTGGTGAAAAGCATATTTTGTTTTGTTATAAAATTTATGTGAGTTCACTTCGTTCCATTAAACTGTCAAATAAAAAAAAAAGAATTTAAAATGGGCCAACAATTAGCGAAAACATCGTTGAACATACATGAAAAAAAAAACATACATCGCTGTCGAACATATAACCTCCTTCTTTTCGATTTTGAAGTCGCCTAAAAATATCAAATGCATAGTAGGTGGTATAGAGAAAAAAATATATTTGTGTTGTGTTGTATATGGTGTATATAATGTATTATATATTAATGCTATGTATTTTTTAATTATTAACATATGTACTAACGTACAAAGGCGGACTATTTTAGTCTTTACATGTAAAAATATGTAAGCATTCTGCTTATTACTTCATGTAAACATTTACATTCTTTTCCTTATGCGCATTTTCATAGAAAGGATTCCAAAGTTTTTACGTATTCTGTATTTAATTTTAACGCATTACAACCCTTTACTTTATTATTTATATATTTTTTGACATATAATCTTCTAAATAGGCTAAAATTATTGATTAATAAATGTTTATGGTTTTTTCAGCTCTGGTTGCTCAAAGTGCCTTAGGAATGGCCTACAGATACAAAAGACAGACTAGTGATGACGAAGACAATCTCGAAGACCGGTATGGTTCTCCGGATAATTTCCAAAGGCGTCCTTTTCCAAGACCGAATCGGTTCCCTGGCATGAATCAGTTTCCCGGTCAAAATCAGTTGCCAGGACAGAACCAATTTCCTGGCCAAAATCAGTTCCCCGGTCAGAATCAGTTCCCAGGACAAAACCAGTTCCCCGGTCAGAATCAGTTCCCAGGGCAAAACCAATTCCCCGGTCAGAATCAGTTCCCAGGGCAAAACCAGTTCCCTGGACAGAATCAGCCTGGACAAAATCAGCCTGGGCAAAATCAGCCTGGACAAAATCAGCCTGGACAAAATCAGCCTGGACAAAATCAGCCTGGTCAAAACCAACCGAACAACGCGTACGTATTGCATTTTTTAAGGATTGGTAAAATTGATTTTAGAAAGGGGATAGTGGTACAAAAATTGATTTACATTGTCATTAAACTTATTAATCAAAATTTAATATTATTATTATACAAGTTATTTAGCTAATGTTGTACACGGGGATATTTTTTCATATATATATACCTGTTTTGAAACTCGCACTAATACATCTGAGCAATATTTTTGTTCGGCATTTCAATATTCATCATCATCGTTACAGCCTTTTACGAAATACTTCCTCGGATATAGACATCCTCCAAAATTCTCCACTCCTGTCTATCTCTTGCCACTTTCATCCAATTTGAACTGGCATGTGCGTGCAATGTTGTCAACCCAAGTCATCGGGGATCTGCCTCTGCCTCTGCCTCTGGTGTTTCCCCGTGTCATGCTCATGGTAAAACCCCTAAAAATTTCAATTTAAATATTCATTAATTGGAAATTACAGAAATCTGGCGACCTGTCTGAGCAATTGCCCAGTGACCCCGGAATACAATCCAGTGTGCGGCACAGATAACGTGGTATACCCTAATCCAGGCAGGCTTAACTGTGCTCAGGCTTGTGGCGTCAGTGAGTATATAAGTCATGAATTACTATATATATATATATATGTACATTTTTTTACATCTCTTGCTCAAAACAATCGTCTTAACCGTAATAAAGCGTAGCTAAAATAACATTCTCGCTCTAGAAGAAAGTTATTTTTTTTATCGATGCCTAACCTACAGAAAGGAAAAATAGTCTTAAGTAAAGACTCGACTTATTACTGTTTCAAAAAAAGAACATTGTGTTTTTGAAAATCGAACTAAAAGTGGAATCCCGGTGATCCGGCAGAATGCGTACGTAAAGATTGAAAATTTTAATACTATATGAGATAATATATTTTTTTCTTATTCGAAACTGTTGGTTTTTATGAAAACTATCTATCTTAATAATCTAGTAGATTGTTAAACATGGGGCTAAAATGACCCATAATAAAGATAAAGGGTCATTTTAGCCTCTTGCATAAAAATCTACTATCCATTTAAGTTATGTTTATTATGATATTGCGTTATTAAGTGGAAAACATATCTCTAATACTGCTTATGAATATTTTAATATGAGAAAAAAAAAATCGAATCTTTATAATCTAGTAGATTGTTAAGCGTGGGGCTAAAATGACCCATTATAGTATGATAAAGGGTCAATTTAGCCTCTTACATAAAAATCTACTATCTATTTAAGTTATATCTTCTATGATATTGCGTTATTAAATGGAAAACGTATCTCTTATAATGCTTGTGAATATTTTAATATAAGAAAAATAATCGAATCTATCACTAATCACTATAGAAATTTTATCTTATTATATCAAACTATTGGTAAGATTATGTGCTATATGTTACTCATAGAGTAATAAATAAATAAATCACTAAAGCCATACTTTGTTAGTCAAAAAATAAATCTAATGAATTACGTTTCATATAAGTATAGCTTCTTATTAGACAAACGTTCTTTGTGGGGGTTTTTATATCTAGTCATAATTTTAGTATAATTGACGTTTACGTCATAATAAAAAACAAAATTCGTAGAACAAACGAGTCACTGCCGAATGGTCTAAATGTACCTGAATTTTTAATGACGTGACTACTGAATAAATATTTAAATGATTTTTTTTAAAGAAACAAAATGACCGATATGTTGGTGTTCAACGGAACGGAAACCAAGACTTCGCAGTCTGTCTGTCCTTCTGTTATAAGGCTGCATCTCATGAACCGTGAAAGTTAGACAGTTAAAATTTTCACAGATAATGTATTTCTGTTGCCGCTTCAACAATAAATACTATAGATCAGAATAAAATAAATATTTAAGGGGACTCCCCTACAACAAACCTGATTTATAGGTAAACGATTGAAATATTTACAGAATATATATTTATATAGTTACTTTAAAAATATCGTCTCGTCTCGTACTTGGACGATATACTATCTCATTAATATTATAAATGTAAAAGTTTCTTTGTTTGGATGTTTGTCAGTCAATCTCGCCGAAACTACTGACGGATTTTGATGAAATTAGGTATACAGATTAGTTGACTTCGATAATATAATACTTTTATTCCCATTAAATTAAATAAAGAGTTTTGTGTTATATTATAAACATTTGCCTAGATACCACGCGGGCGAAATCGCTGGCGAAAGCTAGTTTTGAATGTAATTAACATTGGTACATTCACAATAAAACAAACCAACTGACTCCGCGTTACACATTTTAAGAAATAGTGACGTGAAGAAGGCATACATTAGGGTCAACAAAAATATGAGTCGTATTCCGGTAAATGAGTTAAATTGCGTAAATCATTATTAATAAATAGTATACGTAAAACTAGCTTTTGCTTTATTTCAGAGCTCTGTGTAAATATTTGGTTCCAAAAAAGTTCCTTCCCATAGCATTGTAACGTTCAAGGTCATAGAAAAAACATACTTTTTGCTGTGCACTTTTAGTCTTGTTTTGTAAAAATTTGCTTGCTTATGTAAAAACCCGACATCTTGGGGGAAACTATTTATGACAATATTTTATTAACCCGCTGTGTTTGTTAATTCCCACTTTTCGATTGTTGTAGATGACTCGTTGCATAATATAAAAATATGTTTTTTTTTAACTTAAAATTAACCATGTTAACTTTAACCGATATTTTTCTTTTTCTATTCTGAAGCATTTTTTTAGGAAGGTACAAAAATAAAATGAACCGTGTTCGAGGAGCATAGTGATCTCACGACCTCTATGGTCAGTTTATTGCAATAAACCATCATGAGCGAACCTACGTTGATGAAGTTCGCCATCTTGATTTACGGCACCTGTGCGCTTTCATTTCCATCCCTTACACATATATTAGTTAGATGACAATATAATGTTAATATGAAATAAAGCTGATCTGATAATGGTGCCGGAAAGAAGTCATCGGATCTATGTTATTAAACGAAGCGAACCCATCGAATTCGGGCTCGATTGATTTGTTAGACTTTGGTCCGATATAAAATTCAGAACCTGAAGGTTTGAATTACATACGAGATTCGTAGGAATATATTTAGAATTATAATCAGCGAGCTTTCACTAGCGGCTTCGCCCGCGTAGTCCCTAGGGAAATGGTTAGTGGGATAAAAGTATCCTATTATCTAAGTCAGCTAATACCCTATCTGTGTACCAAATTTCATCAAAATCCATTCATTAGTTTCGGCGTGATTGACCGACAAACATCCAAACAAAGAAACTTTCACATTTATAATACTAATAGGATTAGATATTTTTCCAGCGACTTCGATCGCGTAAATTGTGGCCTTAGTCACACGCCTATGTAGCTTTGCGTAGGAGAAAGAAATTTGAAATCGGTCCAGTAGTTTTGAGCCTATTCGATGCAAACAATCGGTCAAATATTTCCCTTTTATAATATTAGTACCTATAGAAAAGAATCATTTAATGAATTTATCTTATAGACAAATACTTAAAATAGTCATAAGTTCCAGGTGCGGGATATGATGAGATGAGATTCGAAACCCATCCAATCTTTCGCAATCCGGGAGCTCGCTTAACCCACTGAACATTTTTCTTCTAGTGAGGGTATTTTTATCAATGATATTCTGCTAAAAAACAACGTCGCACTAGCGTGACAATTAAGAGCTTCAATGAAATTTATTTATTTACGACACATAACAGATTACAATCAATTTCATTACAAATAGTATTAACAAGTTATTCGATTCTGATCATAAACCAACAACATGTGTCTTTTATAATAACTAAACATGTTATTTAACAATTTAACTTTACAATTTTCAAAAATTAAGTATTTGGAATATAATTAAATAGTATTAAGAATTGTAATTACGATTTCCATAAAAGAAATTAATGATCACTAATCAAATTAAAATAAAAAATTATTACACTAAAATTAATCAGACGAAGTGAACTATATCTTAAAACAAATTAATCATTACATGATGGTAAAAGTTTTCTAATTCGATTAATAATCAAGTTTCTATTACAATTAAATATATCAATGTCAGCATTATGTTTAACGTAAATAAAACCTAAACCAAAATAAAACCTTTATTATCTTTAGAAATATGTTTTATTTGATTGAACGTCTATGGTGTGATAGCGCTGTTTTTATAACTGAATAGCACTACAGACAATTCATCTAAAGACCTGGAATATTTGTACAAATATTAAAGTATTTATTTGTAAATTAAATATCGAGACGTCACACACATTGCTCATATTCCAGGATCGGGACAATACAGAAAAGTCCAATTTCGATTGTCGATTGCGACACCTTGAAACCGACATGCGAACCATTCGGCTACGGAAATATCGTCTATATGAAATTATGTATGTTATTTATTTTTTATTTTTCTTTGTCTACAGATGTAAATCTACTGAGAGTGGCGCCCTGTCCTAGTTCTACCACCGCTGCACCGACTAATTTTTAAATTTATAAGTCTAGTCTAAATGTAAGAAAACATAGTGTTTCATGACAAATTGCCATAAAAATCACATATTTTTTTGAATATATATACTAAATTCCGTCTTTCATCCGACACAATATTTAAGAAAATACTCATCGAATTAGGAGTATGTGAGCATTTTTTCGACCGCGAAAAACGGAATTGATTGTTTGTGGCCGAATGCTAATTAGTTTAAAATGGAACAGCATTCAATTTTAAATGAGATCTTTTCCTAACTTTAACATTGCTATTTAAAAAAAGAATTTTAATTGTTTTAACTGCCATTTTAGTAGATAATTTCCTTGTAGATTTTTTTAAAGACAAACAAATAATGTAAGTTACAAATACATGGATGATAAATAAAATGTGGAAAAATGTTTTGTATTTTATTTTATATTTTTGTAACAGAAATAGCGCAACCGTTTTTACACGAGTTATTTTTTGTGTTGTTTTCAACAAAACATTTGATAAATGCTTAAATATACTTACTCATATATCCTCGCTTAATTAAATAATAAATTGATTCTATGCTCGATTATATTATAATATATATTAAATGAGCTTTTCCATTGTCAACGATAATTCTAGGATATGAGAACTCTTAGTAATACTTTACATAGGTAGGTAAAGATTTAGTGTATTTACATTGTACTTGAAGTTTGATAATGCAATGGTTATTACATTTGGTCAGCGTGAAGGTTAAGTAACTTCTACAAGACCAGCCATAGGAAGGGCCAAAAATTTAAAACTCGAATTCCTCTGTGCTTCGGAAGACTTTAAATTACTCCAAGCTGAATCTGCGTCATTAACACCCACCAATTGCCCACCAAGAGCCTATGTTATGGCTCATTCTACCTATTCAATTCGATTTGATTCCATCCATGGCGAACGCCTATGCCCTGTAAGGATATTAATAGGCCGATGATGATGGTGCTTAGTGAATGCTAAAGAAATGTCCAAATTCTGCTTTGTGGACCTCGGTCTTCTGCTTACACCGCAAGGGGTCTGCCATGAAGATTACGAGATAGACAGTAAAATATATAAGGATATTAATAGGCCGATGATGATGGTGCTTAGTGAATGCTAAAGAAATGTCCAAATTCTGCTTTGTGGACCTCGGTCTTCTGCTTACACCGCAAGGGGTCTGCCATGAAGATTACGAGATAGACAGTAAAATATTTATCAGATATTAATAGTTATAATATATATATGCAGTAATCAAATATAACTAATTCATTATGTTTATGTAATATTTAAGATGAATAAATATTTATTTATATTTATTTTCTAGTCGTCAATCGTCGTGGTTGTTAGGTTAGGTTAGGTTTGAACTATGATTGCATCGCTTCCATGAAGAGGGACATAGGTTTAAGTGGGTATATCCCTGTTATTTGATTAGTCCCAATCTGGGGTGGGTCCACATAACGCGCCTTCCCCGCACTCCCCCTAGCGGGTTTGCGTAACGCATTTTCTAGTGTTAATAAAGTTAATAAAGTATAAAATGTTACTATGGATTTTTGTTTCAATTAGTCTCTAATAGATGGCGCTATAGTTTTGTGTAAATGGTGGTATGAGAATTTAGAATTCTAGTTATTGGTAAAAGCATTTGTGCATTCACTTGTTGTTCTTGTTTTGTTATTGAAAATTGGTACCCTTGGGGCGGTAGCTTATTTTTGGACTGAGCACCGAACAATTGTAATTAATCAGATCAGAATTTTTTAGTCCTGTTTTGTCAACGTCCTGTTACGTACCTACCAACACTGTTAATAAATTTCTCAGTCATCAGTTAAAACACACATTTATTTGCGCATTATTTAGATATTATGGCATATTAATCGATACACTAAAGGTCTTTTTGTCATCTATTAATTGTCATCATAGTCTAATGAAGTCATGTTTTAAAAACTTTTTAACGTTTGAAATGACTGATATCATATCTTTTGATTTTCGTAAAAGTTTGTTGTTCTCTAAGGTTATCAATAATTTTTGTATTTGACACCTACTTTTAAAGAAAAGAAATACGTCAATAAGAGATAATATCCTTCATATTTTACAACAATCAATACGCCTACTTTGATGCTTAGGAGCTTGTTTGTGAAGAACAATCGACTATTTATTATAGAAATACCATTTTTGTTAGAAAAAAACGTTGTGCATAGACCGTGTCATGTTTCTATTATTCACGAAAAAACCGATTATGTCATGCCATTATGCCTAGTGGTCTTGAGATAGGTATGTCCTTTTTGTGATAAAAGGGTTAAAATAGGGAATAAAGTTTTGTATGGAAGTTCGTTATCTAAGCTAAGACTATGAAACTTTATTTTCAGGTATTAAACGCGATATAATTAATAAATAGTTATTTAAGTCTTATTGTAAATGCTAACCAAAGTAATTGTACCACGCGTACGAAGTCGCGGGCAATAGCAAGTTCATAAGAAATCACGTCATACTATTATGTATTCAACACCGTTTAATACTAAGTTTAACGTTTATATAACTATCAAGATTTATATCGCCTCGAGATGCTCGATGGTCTACTACGTGGAAGTAAGCAAATTTCACCAACTTTTAGTTGGTCATAGAATGAGTAACCAAACATTTATCATTTCGACCTCCTCCTCCTTCTCGGAAAGCTCGTTAAGCCGTTGTCCCAACAGTCCCATCCCACCAACGGCACTGGGTCCGCGCGGTTGTCCATGGCCTATTTCCCCTACTTAATTCCATCTATAAGGAAGGCCTGTGTCCCAGCCGTGGTGATATTAATTAACTAGTGATGAGGTATAGTCTCGATTTAAGTAGTATAAGAAAAAAAAACTATTCAATTCCTGTTAAACATTCTCGCACTTCTTGTTAATGCTACTCAATTATGTTGATGACTCTTATGAAAAAAACGAGTCGAATGACTCACAGGCGAATCATAAAGCAACATTGGAGGACACAATTGTATCGTAGGAATTAATCGTACATGCAATTTCAACCGGTAGTGGTGGGAATACCCTCGTCTTAACAGGTCGGTGACTGCAAATTACCTTCGCGAACGAAATCGACCATCAGTGCAACTATAACTCAAGGAGTACAGAGTTCTACTCGACTTTTTATTATTATTTTGCATAAACAAACGTCAAGTTCATAACAAATCTCATTAAAAGTTGTAGAACTATAAATTAATTAAGCTGTATTGCAGAATTCAGTTAACTAAGTACAAAAAGCTTTTATAATTAATGAATGTATAGCTTTGAAAATCTCCTTTATAATTAATGTATACTATCATCCTTAAACATAGTACTGCAAAAAGACAACAGAAAGTTTTTTGATCTGGTGTTACAAATATGTTTGTCTCCAAAATACGTAAGTACAATAAAAATTTTATCAGGCGATTGAAAGCAAAATGTCAGTATTAATGTAATTTCAATCGGACTGTTAATACAATTTGAAGTTAATTAATATCTGTCTGAATTGAGTTAAGATCGGGTTTTCCTGGAAAGAGATGGGCGGGGGGAGTGATATTTATTTAACAATAACGTTGCTATCTTACAGAAACTTAATTTAACATTTTGTGTGTATAAAGCAGCCGAGGCAGACGCAAAAATCAATAGTCAATAAAGTGTATTAGTTAAGTGAACCGATTGTATATAATGTGTGATTATTGGACTCTAACTCTAATTTTTGGTAAGTGGTTTTATTTAATTATATTTTTTGTTGTTACTGTAATTTAATTAAGTTTAAGGAAAATATTACAGTGAATTATTGTTTGCTGATAACTTATACTCAATGTTCAAGGTTTCTTTGTTTTTTTTAATACTATAACAAAGTTAAATGTTTAATAATATGTACATAATATGCTTTCGAATATATTTTAAAAGTTATTATGATAAGTTTACAAGTCTTAAATTTTTAATTTTTTAAACAGATATATCACTCGTCTATGTATGATGTAACTTCACGTAATTTGATCATCCGATAAGTATTTCCGATAATGTTGATGATTAGCTTTTTTGTAATAAGCAAATTAAAAAACTTCACATCTGTATAATATTAGTGAAGAATGTTATTTATTAATACAATTGTCGATTTGAAATATAATTTTCTTTTTCAGCTGTGTTAAGTTCAGCGTCATCATGTTATGGATACCACAATGATTTTCACTATGGTTTTAAACCTATCCAATACTATGGTTATCGTGGTTCATTTCCTTTTCATGGACCACATGTAACCTACCGTGTGACCCATGGACCTTATTATTACAAACCTCCTCATAATGACTTTCATATTCCGCATCGTGGGTTTTGTAATTGGCCAGCGTTAGGGGTTTCAGGGGAAAACAAAGGGTCAGAAGATATTGGAAATCCAAAGTAAGTGTGACATTATAAAACAAATAAACTATTTTTTGTATTCATAAAAATAATATAAAATTTTAATCAATAAAATATTAATTGCTCAGATTCCAAGATAAGTTAAAGTTCTGGTATTACAGAGTATCTGAGTCAAGCAAGATACTACATTCTAGACCCGACAATAGAGAAACTTCTTTTCTTATAATGACCAGTCAATGTAGAAATAAAAGTTTTCACCCGTCGTCGAACTATACATAACCTGTGGAGGTCTTCCATTAATATTATATTACAGAAAAAAACTGTGTCGGAGACTTCTCTAGGCTGCTCATTAGAACTTTATAAAAAAACTTATAATTTGAGATGGATGAATTTTATTGGTAATTTTTACATAATTTTCAATATGGTATATTGTGAATGAAAACATTATCAAAAACCTACTTAAGATATTTAAAAAAAATTACATATTGAATATTGCTCGCACAGACCATTACCCCATGCAACATCCACAATTACAACCATCAAAGATACAGTTACCACACCATCAAATATAATACTGACAAGCAGCAGAATACCGCATGACGTCTGCATGAAGAAACGTCCTGACGACCACGATTCCAACCCTGTTTGTGGTTCCAATGGTGTTACGTATAAAAACGTTAGGACTTTGGATTGCGCTAAACGGTGTGGAATTGGTATGAATAGTTTTATTTTTATGTCTGACTACAGCATCACCAGCCTATTAATGTGTGGAAACATAGGGCTCACATCTGCCTCGTTTGAAATCTAATAAACTGGAATAGGGAGCATGGGCCATGTCCAACCACGCTGACCCATTGCGGATTGGTGAGTATTAACGATTGCAGATGCAGCCGAGACTAACAATATCTTTAAAGTTAATTCAAATTAGCCGAGCTCAACATCAGTACGAATTCCTGTTGTGTAAATCTTGCGCTCCCCAATTTTGGTTTATGGCTCATGCTTGCAGCACGTAATAATTTGCGATTTTGACAAACCGTAAGTGATAAGTGTATCGTTGGTTCAATGATGTTTAAAGCCAGTGTCAACGTCTACTCCCGACTTTTGTTTTGTTTGAAAATTTTGGTAATAAAAATACGCTGGAAACCCTTTCTAGGTGGAATTGAAAAAATCATGGTGTATTGCTGTTAATTAAGTTTAATTGTAACATCCTTGAGTTGGATACATAACATTGTGTAAAATTGATACAATTTTATGTGGAGAATTCCGTTTCCGCAAAAGGAAGCCAAACTGCAATGACATTAACATTGGCCTCCACATTTAATAATGCGCACTGCACATTTAATTAGACAACTTTTAAACTGTTCAATTAAAGAAAATATAAATTAAAGATTTTATCACATGTTTTGATGTTTCGGATGCTTTTCAGGCTCCTTGATCGACCGTGGTACACTAAGATGTTGGTCATCTTAAATTATTATATTGAAGCATAGATTATACCTGGCAATACTATTGGATACTTTCACAATACGATTATTTCCTGGTATAATTTAATATGCTCGTCTTGCTTCCTCGTAACGTCATGTATAGTCAATGATAAGGGTCATGATTTCTCTAAATGACATTCTCGTCGACTGTTCTTCACCATTTCTGCTATCTTCGGTGATATCTATGGCATCACAGACAGTGGTATCGAGTATGATCGGATCTGACCTGAATATTATAGGGGACTGTTCCCTTGTGCGTCTTCCATCTAGCTTGCCTGTCAGTAGTATTTCCCGAGCTATCACCTTTTTGTCTTGCAATACAAATAAGATATTTTCCAAAATTTCTGTGATTTAGCTGGCACAGTTAAATAAACACCATTGGGTTGCTCAGTAAGAAAAAAAATGTTGTTTCATTTTGGATAGAATAATAGTTTTTAGAAACAAAACTTCACATATATATTACAATTACGTAATTAATTGATGATAATTTATATACTCTTTTGACAAGACGCTATTTTCGATATCTTTCTCCTTATCTTAAATAAACAAAATGTCAACGGCTTCAAAAGGTTTATCGCACGAGGAAATTTAAATTAAAGACAATTATATTTTTCATTACATACATATTGTTATTTTAATACAACGGCAGTTCTATAGAATAACTTATGTTTCTTCTGGCAGATGTGTCTTTAATTAAAGCAGGGAGATGTGACAAAGATGATATACAGCCCACCGTCAGCTCAACTACCATAGTCGATACTGTACTGCCTACGACATCGTCTGTGGAGACTATACGAAAGTGTCTACTTAACTGTCCGTCCAATACGGAAGTCAATCCTGTTTGTGGCAATAACGGTGTCACATACAATAATCCTCTTCAATTTCTGTGTGCTAAAATGTGTGGAATAAGTGAGTATTAATTTTCCTTTATCTATACATATATAAAAGGAGATGTCCTGACATACTAACTGACAGACAACGCACAGCCTAAAATGGTGCTCGCAGATACTGGAAATTTGGAGGGTACATTTGTCTTATTACGTTGAGGTCTACTAAGAAGTTTTTTATAGTTTAATTTGTATTTATGTAATTTAATTGACTGCGTGATATAATTGATTAATATAAATTGTTAAAATTATATACTTAATAAAAAATGCTACTTGATGACAAGTACCAGGAACAAAGTCCATCTTTTTAGCATTTTTCATTTAGAATATTTCCAGTATTGCATTGTGAATGTAAAATTGATCATATATAATAATAATCTCTCTGATGTTCCCATACATGAATTGACTTGCATGATTTAAGACTTTAAAATTTAATTTGAATTGTACAAGACTTACCGAGTGTGACTTTATAAGTTTATTGCCAGTAAATAATTTGATTTAATTTGAAATAAAATATAGAGAGAAAATCTTTAAGTTTTGCTTTACTAGATGGCGTTTATTAGCAATTAAACTGAGTTAACGTTTTGTTCAAAGAATTTTGTGTAGATTTCAGTTTTCGATTAAGTTTTGTTTATATTTTACATTTGCGTTTTTCTTTCCATCTGTATTTCAAATTGGATAAATAGCTTTTAGGATTTCAGAGATAAAGTACTGAAACATATTGGACATTAGTCGGTTAGTTACATGTGTAGCTTATGCTGTACCTTAATTAAATAAATATGGCTTTTTATTGTAGTTTCTTGGAAGTAGAATATCAAAGTAATTTTATTCTAATAACGCGGATATTTTGATTTTTTTTTTTTTGATTTTCCTTAGTTTACACAAAATCGAAAAATAGTTTAATATTCAAAAAAATACTGTGTGTTTAAAAGTCGATCAAGCAATTGTGATTTCTATTATTCTTAGTCTATTTATTTTGGTAACTGTCTGGTAATCTCTATGTGATATTATAACCGAGAAAGAGAATCGTCTAATTATCTCATACTAATATTATACAACGAAAGTAGGTCTGTGTATATGTCTGTTATGCCTTACCCACTAAATATGGTTGACTTGAGATAGGACATAGGTTGCTTTTTATTGTGATAAAAACAAACGGTTAAACGTTGAAATAGGGTTTTATATAACCATAAATCTTTATATTCAGGTATGACTGAAATTTGATTTAGCTTTTTAGAAATGCGGCCCGAAATAACTATATCACGCGGATGAAATCGCGGGCAAATACTAGTTATTTATAAATGTACGTTACTTACTATTCATACATATTGTTAGGTGATTCAGATTTTAAACGGCATGGACTTATGTGGTTTTAGGAATAATGATAATTTAATAGGATGATGACTGATTTTTGATTTTGTAAATATTTTTTGCCTAATCGATAAATTACGGCGATACGTTGAGTTGAAATGTCACGGTTTTGTACATTTTCTACAAAACTGTGTTATAGCGAGCCCCCACTCCTCAACTTTAATACCTATTATCTAAGTCATTTCTTGTTTAAATTGAAGCAAAAATACGTATCAAATATTTTTCTATTATCTGACGACTGACTGACGGACTAAATATATTTTTTACCCAGTCATCAACAAACGATGGGTCCAATGATGGGATAGATCATCCTAAGCATAGAGTTTGCACTATAAAGTACTTTTATATTTTTGATTTGTGTATAAGCAGTTAAAGTTTATTGCGTTCATCACAAATTTATTAAAGATATCTCTCTTTTTACAGATGTGACTTCAATAAAACCAGGTAGATGTGGGGGAGAACAACCGACGTTAAGACCAACTACCAACGTCACAACTGTATTGCCTGTGACGACATCAAAGGAGACTTTACAAACGTGTTTGTCGAACTGTCCATCCACGCCTGAGTACAACCCTGTTTGTGGAAGTGACGGTGTCACATACAAAAATTTCAATCATTTATCATGCGCAAAGTATTGTGGAGTCAGTGAGTACAATTATTTTCTCTCTGATACTTGTCAAGTGGATTTTACGTAAGATACTCGTTCGACTGGCGTACTCTAAAGTTGATTTACATTCACTATCATATTTTTAATGAAAAATGTTTACAAAATCCACCTTGCCTCAGGATACTCTGAGATATGACTCGAACCGACAAAAGGCACGCAATCCACTGAGCTACTTGTACTAATATTTATTTTAGGCTGTTTGAGTAAATTGCCTGAACATTGACGAAAATACGCTATGTAATAGCGAAAAAGTAACAAGTGCTTGAAAAGTTTGACAGTCGCCCGGATTGCGAATGGGTTCGAGTCCTATCTCTGACTACCTGGTGCAAAGTGGTTTTTTTTAGCATTTTTCATTAAGAATTATGTGTATAAAGTGTCACTATCTCTGATATACAATACTTATCTATGATCTCTGATAACACGGCTTCAATTCCTAGCCGGGCCAGTATAGAAAATGGTTGTTTCTAAATTCCATATTCTTTTAGCTATAGGTACAAAATTTTCAACGAATTAAAAAACAACGGAATAATCAAAATTAATTATTATTGGTTTACAATTTCATTCTTTAAATAATTATACAATACTCAATCATTTAGATACAAAGGTTTTTGTACGACATTAGAAGAATGAATCGATTTTTGATAGATCGAATCTTCCGAATTGATCTAAAAGGCTCCGAATTGAATCGATTCGCAAGATCGATTCTTTTGCTATAGTTTGAAAACTCTAGAGACTGTCGAGATATAAAAACGTAATATTTTGTTCTGATAAAAGGTTAATATTTTATCCTATCTATGACACATTATGAAGTCTACCTTTTATCGATGGGTTTGTACGCTATATACAGCTTGATGGCGCAGCAATTTGCAAGGGGGGGGGGGGTTGTAACTCTCGCAAGCACCGTTCATAGGATGGGTGACCAAAAATTATAATCTCTATTTCCTCCCTGCTTCGGAAGGCAAGTTAAGCCGTTGTTTTATGCTGTGTCTGTAGTCATTGCCACCAATTCATAGCAATGATGATGGAAAAACAGAGAACTGAGCTTCACCTTCTAACCACGGTTACCTACAGTCGTACTTTTTTTGAAAACATTTGTAAAACATAAAACTATAAGTAAACCGTTTCATTCAATAAAGCATAAAAAAATTAAATAATGTAACTGCCTTCATTGATTTAAATGTAAATAAATTCGTAAATAAATGTAACGACTATATTAAAATTATTGATATTTTGATAAACGCTTACCTTAAATAATAAGCATATAAAGAAAATTAACAAAAGCTGCATATTGTATAGCTGTATTAAGCTGACCATTGAGCTGTGGCATCATAGTATTTTAGATTGGGAGCAACGTTCTGGGGAATACCCGTGAAAGGTGCTATTTTAAAAGTTCTTGAACCCAAGCAAAAAGATTCTATAACACTGAAATACATCAAGTTATCGATATTAATTTTGGACAATACCCTTACTTAGTATTTCTGTAAACTTAAAACATATATATATATATATAATACAATTTTTACTTGAAAATTGATTCATTAAGCAACATACAACATACATAGCAAATACTTTTACATCATAAACGTATAATTGTTTTTTTTTGTGTTTGTTAATGTGTGGGTCATATCTTGTCCCAGTTTTCGTATGAGCTGAAATTTTGCAGGTATAACGAGAGTGTAATTTTAATTGAGAACAATACTTATCTAACGATAGAGGAAAAAGTCAATAATATATTAAATTATAAATAAAAATTAAAAGTCTGAACTGTCGATGTATTGCTCAAAAGCAATTGAAGCTCAATTCAGTTTTGAATAAGCGCATGCGCATCTTTGGCATCGCATTCAAGTTTAAATTATTATTTGCAGATGTAACGTTTGAGAGAGCTTCCAGATGTCCTACGAGTGGATCTACAGTTACTACAAGTTCAACTACCACAGTAATTCCATCGTCTACACCTTCCCTGGAGGTCATACGAACGTGTATGCTCAACTGTCCTACAACGTCAGAATATAATCCTATTTGTGGCAGTAATGGTGTGACGTACGATAATCCTAGCCGCTTTGAATGCGCTAAGATGTGTGGACTGAGTAAGCACTTCTTTATATTCATTAAGTTATTAATTATCAGTTTTATTATTCCCACTCGTAACTATAGAACAACATCATATAAGTTTATCTGACATTAAGTTAAGACACTAAACTAAAAAACTAAGTGCAAATTAATTGTGAACAAAATAATATTATTCCAACAAACTATATCATATACCATCATTAATGGAAAGTAGAAAAATGAAAAGGTGAAACCTTTAAATATTATTAGTTACCTATCCGCCGGCGTAGAAATAATAGGATACTTGGCCTCCCTGTTCTATATAATCCTATATATTCCTCCCTATCTTTCCTATCTGCGTGAGCACTACTTTTTTCTCCCTTTTGCATCCTTCGCGTGTTTTCAGCTGACGCTCTTTGACGATTCCACATTAAATCATGATCGTTTTCTAGATTTATGACATTCAATTAACTTAAATATACTTACACTGTATTATTTAGTACAAATTCAAACCACATACTTTGTACAGTAAGTTTTTCAAAATAGAGTTTAGTCTAGGTTACTAGCTAAAAAGGAAGCCATAAATTAATGAAAAGTTTTGTAAAGATGGTTTTAGTAATTTTTGAGGTTATCCATTACAAACAAACAAAAAGACAATCCTATATTCTTTTTATAATACTTATAACTATTGATAATGCATTTAATATTAGGTTTCATTTTGTTATAATGTGGGCATGTTTAATGCGTGAATCATTTTTGATAGCTTACGTTACTAATACGTATTAAAGATAAACCGTTTTTGTGGTTAACTAACGTTATGTTTTCGTTAGCTTATCGTTTAATAATAACTTATTATGAATTTGAATACAATTTATAAAATTAATTCCGTTAAATGACAGAATTGAAGAACGTTCTTATGTCATCATTAACTATTGAATTTTAAAACGCATTTGTACTAAGGAATTCTACAAGCTTAACTTTAGTTTCAAAATGTAATGGCAGTATGATATAGTAATATGTGACTGGCAGGAAGCTCCGGCTTCCTACACTTGATGAAATAGGATATGTCTGCAGTATTATTTATATTTTTAATGAACCATCCTTTGATAAAATAAAATATAATAACGTCCGATAATCCGACCAAGTATTCATTTAAGGTCGGCGTAATATGAATTCTGTTTCTATATTTCTCTATGAAGCCGTCATCTCAACATTCACTCTGTAGACATAGCGTCAGTCACGAAGTATAAACAACTTTTCTCCGGTCTTCTCCTTACATATCCGCATACATTCATGGTCATAATCCACTTTTATTACAAACAAGTCGTCTCTTTTCATCACATGTCGATATCAAGATAATCGATTTTTGTGTCACCGGCCCTACTTTCACACTTCCTGTAATATACTCATTGTTTACTTTTTCCAATCTCGTCGCTTCAACAAATACAGAATTCTTTATTAGTTAACTAGCCAATAGTTACGCAATTGAAATACTTTATAGACCTCTCATATATTTTACAGACATACAGATGTTAAGACGATCTCGTTGTGAAGTGACTGGTTCATCGGTGACGCCGAATACTAATACTACACCGAATTCTACCAGTGCAACCACGCCAACCAGCATATCTATATCGAGCCCTATCACGAATGCTACGCCGATTCCTACAAAACCAAATGTTACTCCTATAACACCAAACGTAACTCCTACATCACCAAAGGTTGCTCCAACGACGCCCAACGGTTTAGACTTTACCATACCACAGGATATTCTTGACTCAATTTTTACCACTGACTATGGTGGTCTTATAGATGAGAGACATGAAAGAAGAGTTTAAGTATCATAGTACTATATGACTATATATAGTACATACATATATATGACTATATATAGATTTCATGAAAATACTGATAATAGTAGTTGTAATTATAGAAATATGAAAGGTTATTGAATTTGTAAATATAGTTTTTTAAAGCAGTAGCATATAGGTACATAATATAATATTTTAAAATTTTGACAGTTTTCAATTTATTTTGATCTCCCACTAGACTTATATTTTAAACTAGCAGTGCCAGCTACTTCATCTGCGTGAGACTTATACGCGGTCCCAATGCGTATTAGTGGGTGTTTTCGACTGCTGATGCAGCCAGGTCAACGGTATAACGTGTATTCTAAAGCACGAAGGAACCCAAGATAATAAATCTTTAGTCACCCATCCTATGCACGGAAGCTATACGCCTGTGGGGTACAGGCAGGGTAAAGGCAACACTGGTTGATGACAATAATCGAAACTACTTTCTTGCTCTCTATTCTGCAAAGCCCGAGCTTTTTCAGACAAACATACTTCTCTATCAAAGAAAGATTCAGACCCATACCATATTGCATATGTGTTAGGATCAGTAGTTAGACGTGCTAAGCGATCTTTAGAAGTCTCCTGAGATCAAAACGCTTGCTGTATGAATTCTCCGAGAGCTCAAGAGATTTTCCCTGACAGTGAATGCTTCAGATTCAACTTAATAGTGCATGAGCCTCGAGATAGCCAATTAAATACGCTTCGTTTTCTTCAGATATCTCCTGTGAGCGAGAGCTTTATGACCGAACTCTCTCAAAGCTCAAGAAACTTTCTTTGTCAATTAAAGCCTAACAGTGGTATAGATAAACAAGATTTAGCGCCAGAGTAAGTTTACGCTAAAATTGCAATTTCAGGATTAGTCCAAATTCATATTTCTATAATTAAAATGTGTTTTTTTTTTTTTTATACGGAGTAACTGTATACGTGTCATAAGTCAATTTGACATAATAATTATGTACACAGAATCAATTCCACTCAGCCTTAACGTTAGTGTAGTCATATACGTTTTCTTTTCTTTCTTTTTTTCTTTTTTATTTATATTCATTGTGTGTTATTATCATTTACGGATATTATATTAATATAGATATTGTGCTCCGTGGTGTCATTGCTGGTCTCTGCAGAATATCAGTGCAGCGGGTCTTGCCTGCTGCTTATACTGAGCTGAGTCCAGCGTTGGCATCACATAGCATTCGCAGCAACCTGTTTTTAAAAATATTTATATTCAGCCCTATTTAATGTTGTTGTGTATGTTATGTGGTTTCAACAATAAACGAATTTCTTTCAATTTTCTTTCTTTCATATTATACAGAGAATAAGCAAACCTTCGAAGATCGAGAACAAAAAAAAAATTAAATTCAACATTGAACACTCGACGGAAATCGTCTATTAACATATACTTCCATCAGATCTAAACCGACCCTCAGATTCACATATACCACATGAGCATCGTGACCTGTAAATAAACCTGTGTCTCCAGTGAAGACTGAAAATACCAGCTTTATAGCATCTAAAGCGATATACATGTTAAAAAAAAAACAAAATGAGTAACATACGAGTAATGACAGGAAAAAATATATAATTCGAGTTGTCTTTACTTTCTTTACTTCAGCGTAAGCTACATCGTGTGTTACATACGCTGTTCACTGTTCTCTTGAATCCAACAAGCCATCATTCGAAAACAATATAAACTCAATTTAGATTCATGTTGAGCCAAAGTTTCTTTTGCACGCAACGATCGCTGTACGATCTTCTTGAGACTCTCATCCATTTAACAGTGACCATTTGTTATGGGTATTATCAAATTTTTGTTTCTTTGTACGTCTGGTAAGTAACCGAAGAATATAAAACATGTATTTTTACATGTAAATAAAGGTCTGAAAGCCTCTGCAGTGGGGATTTTAAGAAGCTGGTGATGACAAAAATTTAATAAAACAGATAATATTTCATAACATTTTTTCGAACAATATTTCATATTGATATAATTTTTTTATTTGTGAACAGATATACACTTTCCCAAGCAAAAATATTAAGTTTATATTGTTTCTCTATTATATATCTTCTAAAATACATATTAAATTAAAACTACTTATCTAAACTTAAAATAATATCTAAACTAAATTAAAAATGTCTCCCAGATCATTGCCTACAGGTAAGGTACCCAGAAGGCTGCGAGCGTTACCTCTTTGAATAGCTAAACTAATTCTTTGGGCGAGGTACAAACCAGCCTTCTGATCACCTGACCTGTCAAAAAATGTAATGTAAAAAAAAAAAAAAAAAAAAAAAAAAAAAACGTCAGCGATACAAAGCAGTCAAATTTCCCCACAATAAATTGATAAAAAATTGAAATTTCGATATTATGGCAACAGAAACTAATGTGCAATAGTTCAACTTTAACCGCCGCCGCTCAGCGCATATTTTCAGAAAAAGCAAATAAACTACAATTATTGGGAATTTGTGATAGTATCGAGTCTAAATAAGACATATAATTTGTGACCGATGACTGCCATGCCAGTCACCTAGACAACAGCCCAATGTCAGACAAAATGTCAAAAAGATGCTCCCCGATTGGTGTTTTCCATCGGCAATACAAACTGATTCGCCCTCACTCACGTGTCATTTTTGTAAACAAACAATATAAACAAATTTTACAAAGTGTGATTTTTACAGTGTTGTTTTAAGTTTGTGTTTTTATATAAGTTGTTGTTGTTGTTTTTTTTTATATGTCTCTAAGTCAAGACAATGCAGGCAATACCCCAGGCAATTCAGTTTTTGGTCACCAAGGTAATCTAGTATCTGATATTTCATCGGAAAATTTAGTTCAATGCCCACGATGTTCTCAAGCTCGCTACTTCAAAGGGGCCAGAGGTCTGAAAATACATTTATCACGGTCTCACAAAGAATTAGCACAGCCAAACAATCAATCATCACATAATCCGATCCGGCAAACATATGATAATGATACATTATCACAACCTTTTTGGCAAATAATTTCAAAATTGAAGTCCTCGATTCCCATCATAAGGAGAATTCCTCGAGGAGCACGTATTGCTGTTGCCGAGGAATTGACAAAAACAATTAAAAAAGTCAATTTGAAAAATACTCCTGAAGCCTGGGAACATCTATTCACCTTTGCTTACAAAATTCTTCACGCTTGTCCAGATCATACTAACAACCCAAAATCGCTAACAGCTATTATCAAAGAAAATTGTCAGAAGACAAATATACACTTTCCGTCAAATTACCCCAATAGAAACAAACCTAAATCGTTATTTCATTACGTAGAAACCAAAATAAGTGAAGGTGATATCAAAGGCGCATCTCGACTATTATTTTCCGATGACATTGTCGCACCAGATATTCCAGAAACTCTTATAGCCCTTGAAAGCAAACATCCTCCATCAAGACCAAATTCTACATTTCCAAACCCTCCTATTTCTTCTGATGCTTTTTTACAGACAGAATCACGCGATGTTTTGGATGCAGTCAATTCCTTTAGAGGTGGTTCTGCCGGTGGACTAGATGGTCTGACGCCTCAACACCTAAAAGATCTCTTAAGTGGTAACAATGGTGAAGCTGGTGAAAGCCTCTTAAAGGAATTAACTAAACTTATAAATTTAATGCTCTCAGGTAACGTTCATACCGCGATTGTAGATATTCTCTATGGTGCGAATCTTTGCGCTCTTAAGAAAAAAGATGGTGGTATCCGACCAATCGCGGTAGGTTCTACTTTTCGCCGTCTTGCTGCTAAAATATGTTGTAAGTCAATTCGTAGCACGCTTAGCAACTACTTCGACCCTTTACAGCTAGGGTTTGGAATAAAATGTGGTTGTGAAGCGGCAATACATTCTCTTAGAACATTCTTAGATATTCAACCAGAAGATCTTGTCTTGAAGGTAGATGTAAAAAATGCTTTCAACTCGGTAGATAGGTCCACCCTGTTGACACAAATAAAAGACAAAACACCATCTATATACAATTTCTTATGGCAATGCTATAGATCACCTTCGAAATTGATTTATAAAAACCACCTTTTGTCCTCTTCCGTAGGATGTCAACAAGGTGACCCACTCGGGCCGGCACTTTTTGGTTTAGCTATTCATCCAATTATTTCAAATCTAAATTCTAAATTCAATGTGTGGTATCTGGATGATGGTACGTTAGGAGGAGAAGCCGAATCAGTTTTTTCAGATCTAAAATATCTAATCGAAAATTTAGAAAATTGTGGCCTAGAGTTAAATTTTAGTAAATGCGAGCTCTATATTCCTAGTACAGTCAATGAAAAAGAATCCATAATTTCCAAATTTAATGCTCTAGCTCCGGGCATAAAAATTATATGTAAACAGTCACTTTCACTTTTAGGGTCTCCAATTTGTGATGAATATTTCAATCAGTTCACTGAACAAAAAGTAATAAAATTTAAGTCATTTGCTGATCGTTTACTAAAAATTAATAATCAAATGGCTTTCACAATTATGCGTTATTGTCTGTTTGTTCCTCAATTTACCTATGTTTTACGTTCAGCACCTTTTTGGAAACACACAAACCTTACACTTTCAATGGACAAAGCAATAAAAGAAATTGTTTCCACTATACTTAATATCGATATTAGTGACAAAATTTGGGACCAGGCTTCTCTTCCTATACGCTTCGGAGGTTTAGGTTTACGCAAAATTTCTAGTGTTGCCCTTCCAGCATTTTTATCTTCGGTCCATAGCACCTATGACCTGAATAAAAAAATATTGTCTAAAACATCTTCAGCTGCTGCTATCTCCAATATGGCCGAGGCAAAAACTGCTTGGGAGATATTATCTGGAAGTGATTTTCCAACAGTAATGACAGCTCAAAAACATTGGGACGAGCCGCTCTGTAAATTGGTACGGAATAATCTATTAAACACGTCTGCCAATTCTGCAGAGCATGCTCGTCTCTTAGCTGTCGCTGAGTGGGAATCGGGTCTTTGGTTACAAGTATTGCCGTCATCGACTGTTGGGACACTTCTAGATAATACAACTTTTCGCCTTTCAGTTTGTCTTCGCCTGGGGGCAACCTGTAATCTCCCCCATCTTTGCCCTTGCGGTGAAACGGTGGACTCTTTAGGTCATCACGGCTTATCTTGTAGCAGAAGTGCCGGTCGTATCTCTCGACATGCAAGTATCAATGATATTATCCGTCGAGCTCTTGCTACGGCGTCAGTGCCAGCCATTCTAGAACCGAACGGGCTGACTCGCGACGACGGTAAGAGACCTGATGGGATGTCTTTGGTACCTTGGAGGATGGGTCGACCCCTAGTATGGGATGCCACCTGCGTTGATACTTTGGCGCCAACTCATCTTCCACGAACATGTCTTGAGGCGGGTGTAGCCGCCGCTGCTGCAGAAAGCCTCAAACGGCGCAAATATTCAGGTATAAGTAATACCTACATATTTGAGCCGTTTGGGGTCGAAACGATGGGTCCGTGGGGCCCTGGAGCCCATCGTCTTTATCAAGAGTTAAAAAAGAAACTTTTTGACAGGTCAGGTGAACAGATTGAATAATACATTAGTGAATAGCGAAAACTTTTTAAAAATCATTTTTTCGTGTTCTATTGCGTTTATAAATGCTCTCCATAATAGTTTTTTTTTTATATATGAATCTTCATTGTACATATTTATTACATTCAGATACATTTTTATTATAGTAATATATTTATATTATTATAGTATATATGTATATTTTTATTATAGTATTACCAAATTATTATCATAGTTACCAAAATAATAAATAGATTAACTATTATTTTGGTAACTAAGAGTAACTATGATAATAATTTGGTAATAAATAAGTTAAAATGTCTTATAAATATTCTTGCGCTCATATAGTAATACTCACTCATAGTAGTATACATAGAACATAGAGAGAGATATCTTAGTACGCGACGGATCTTCCGTCAAATGTACAAGGTTGAATGTCATTTCAATAATTGTTGGTGTTTACGTTCCATTAGTAACAATTACGTGACACATCTACCGTCGTAAATGCAGGCTAAAGCCCCGGTTTTGGCAGCTGTCCCCGTTTTGGCCATTCGACACTACAAGGCATTCTAATTATTATATTTAAGGCACATACATTACGTTACCCTAAACGATTACTACTATTACGTTTACGGCAAAACTAATACCGTTGACAACTATAATGTGTCGAAGTTCACTTTCTCGTATCTCTTAAAATAGTCAAACCTTACCTCACTTACCTGACGTCTTAATCCTAAAATCCTAAAACTGATTAATTTACCTTATTGTAGATATACTATTATAACCTTTTTAAATACTAAATAGATTCAAGTAAAAACCTCAATGGTATGGTAATGGTAAAACCTCAATTCGTAACTTTTTTATATCATTGACTGAAATAAATTAAATACCATAGTTCTAGTTAAAGTTCTTATTCCACCTCGGGTACTCGCGACTGGTGGTTTTTAATTAATTTTCTATTAAAGTAATACAATAAATATATGAAATAAAGTTGTATGGCAACATAAATTACTGACTTACGTCAAATCAATTACACCATACTTTTGATGCAATATGTCCTTGCTATTCCTATTAAAGATTTCATTTATTGGACAGAGGAAAATAAGGATGTCAAACACGTAAACGAATATACCTACAGATAGTATTGACATGTAAAATCCTAACTATATTATAACTTATAATGCAGTTTTTAATTGTCTATATTATTATTTCTTATGGAATTCTAAACGGACAAATTTATTATGACCATAAAATATAATATGTTGCACGTGTGCAACATATTTTATGGTCATAATAAATAAATGGATATGAGTTTATCACAGATCTTAAATATATGAAAATAAAAACAATTTATGGGATGGTATATTGACGTTAATGTTAGACAAAAAAATAATGGTTTAATTGGCTTCATAACTACAGGGTCAATTTCAAAAATTATTTCACATACGGGAAACTACATCATGGGTGACATAAGATATAAATTATGATAACAACCTCGCAAGAAAATAGCATATTATAAATGACTCATAAAAAAGAGAGTTGCAGAAACATTTGTAATTTATTTAGTCAGTAATCACCAGACACAATAGTATTGTCATTAACCCGACTGAGAATCAAACAATGAATCTCGAAGATGACGATGCCATCTTCAAGCCTCTGCTCAGTAGGGATAGCACTTCCCTATGAATCGAATCGAATACCGCTCGGGCCTAGTGTAATTGGGTGGGTATTAACAACTGCAGATACAGACGAGACCAGCTACTTAACGTATCTTCCCAAAAAACGAGACAAGAAATAAATTTTTTTTTTCACCCATCCTATGATCGGCCCTAGCGAAAGTTGTTTGATCTCCACATCGCTGACCGAACGCGCTAACCGATTAGTCGTCAAGCTCATCATTAAACCAGAGTATAAGTTAGAGAGATCATCGCATTGTAATGGGATATAGTTTAATGTCTATTAACATTCTTGGAATATATCTAAAGTATCACATAACTAAAGCGTGTATGAGCTGAACTGATATAAAACGGGTTTCCTTTGGAAAGACGCGAGGGGGGAAATTTATGATCATTTCGTACATAAGTTGCGGAAACGATGGACATTTTGATTCTTAAATCGGACTGAGACGGACGAACGAAGAACGGTGATTCCAAATGACGTGAATAACAGTGAAAAATAACAAAAATGTATACACACATCACTATATTTATAGGTAAGTTAAAATTATTTATATTTATTTTTTTCATTAGCAATACTTTATTTAGATATTCTTATATTACAAATATAATCAATCATTACATTTCTACACTTATTTATAATCATAGCATTAATAACTTTAGCTAAATTATCTGTAATAAAAGAAACTTCAATCTAATGACGATGTAATTAAATAATAATATATTTTTAATGTGCTAATAATATAACGAATCCGTGACATGACAGGTGATGTCTCAGAAACATCAGACATGAATGACTCATGTATGTTTTTTGTTTACCAATAATGACAAATGTATATGTTTGCTGTACAGGTTACCAAGGATATTCTACCGTATACATTAATTCTAGATACTAGCCAATCTAACTTTAACTTTATACTAGAATATTAATGTCAAATAAATATAAATATATACATTTCAGAACAAAAGTGTTCGGTTCCCTCCTTAAACAATTTTAATCAACAAGTATTTTAAAATTGTTTGTAAGCATCCTGTGTTGTGACTCCAACGCTTTAATTATATTACTTAAGGCTCTCTTGTACCTTTACGTTCTCTTACAAATACGTATCGAAATAAGCACTAGCTTTATTTTAAACATTATTAATAGCCGAAAAAATAGAAAGTTAAAACAAATCTTTTAATAATTTTAGACTAGTGGCGTGGAGGATAAACGCCGCGTCCCGCAATCGTTGTTGTTAAGCAACTTTCGCAAGGGTCGGTCACGGGATGGGTGACCAAAAAATTATTATCGCGAGCTACTTCGTGCTTCGGAAGGCACGTTAAGACGTTGGTCCCGGTTGCATTTGCTTGGAACCCTCCATCCTCCTTAACCATCCATAAGGAAGGTCTGAGCCCCTGTAGTGGGGACGTAAAAAGGGCTGATGATGATGATAATAATGATGATGAGACTGTATCAAAATTATTACTAATGAAAATTGCTTAAATAATCAATGTACTCTGAAATGGGACATGTACCCACCACTGCACTCACCACTGATCTAGGCAACCTGGACCTAACAGGACTGATGAATTTTTTGAAGTTACTTTTTCGCTACTACAGAGCGTATTTTCATCAATGTTCAGGCAATCCCCCATACAGCCGAAAGAAATATTTTAATTATCGATAAAGATGAAAATTTGTTCTAGTTATTATATTTGATAAATTTTGCATTAATGATGCTCTACAAAAAAAAATTTTTGATGAAAAATGCTTAAAAAATCCTCTTTGTCCCTGGTACTCTGAGATGGGAACGAAATTTAGATCAACATTCTTATTTTATTACTTATACCTATATTATTTTTATTAAATTTTTTATATAGTTAAGATTAAATATATTAATCGTCGTAAAATCAATCCGAAAAGTCATCTTTGCGATTTTTTCTATCGAGCCAGTTATTGAAATTTAAGTTTCTGTTTTTAGCAAACAATCGACTATATGTATAATTTCCATGAAATGATTTTTATTTGGCAAATATTAATATAGCCTTATAAGAAAATTAGTTTAAAAAGTGGTAATTTCATACAACCTGGCCTTAAATTTTCATACACAGCTTCATACATAATATGTTTATTACAGTTATAACAACAGTAGTGATCTCGGAATCGGCATGGGAAAATTTTAGAGGACAACAAGGTTTTGACCAAAACAGAGTATTCATATTTTATCCATCGAATAATCGCTTTCCACGTCAAGATTCGACTGATTATTTTAATTATGATGATTCAAGCGATTTTTCGGAGGGATGGGGATTTATAAATAGAGGACAAATGAGGTACCTTTTATTTTATTTATGAAACTAGGTAGTATAATAAGTCACATAGCCTATTCTCCGTACTTTTAAGCAATATTTTATTACCTGTACTTACTTCAAGAGCAATCAATAATATGATCTATAAGCGATTATTTTAATGATATACATGAAGGTTTGCAAATAAATCTTCAATTTTTTCATCAATAGTAACCAACAGATAACATCTAAACAAATGACGAATGTAAAAATACTATTGATATATACAATGTAGATACTATTGAAATACAGGTATACGCCGCTCAAAATCAGGAACATTTAAAACGCTCATCAAAAAATAAAGCTTATAAGGTCGGTACACTGTCGTAAAATTATGCTAATATCTAGTCAGCAAACACGTACATAAATGCGATCAGTTTGATCGTCCACTGAACGACCTAAATATATTGTATAGCCCAAATCCTGTTCTCGATAAGGATCAAGAATGTCACTGACAACATCACTGATGTAAATAACGCTATTGCTTATGTATAAAATATCATAAATGCGAGATTATTGGTGACTCCTGAATGTGATGTACTATTAAACATATGAATACAGTTAACATACTGAATCAACAATTATGATACTTTTACAGTGCTAAAATCACGCAAACGCTAACAATAGTGCAGACTAGTCATTCATCGTATATCGTCGGTTCCCTCCTTAAACAATAATTTCTATTTAGGTCTTTTCCTAAAACAAAAATTCATTAAAAATTATTTTCTTCATTAGTTCTACGGAATCGGTAGAACTCGTCAATCATCGAAAATGAATGAAACCTCGAATTCAAATTGTTTATTTATTAAGAACATGGTATAAAGATAGTTATCGTACCGCTGACAAGATCTGAGAGGTTTTTATTCATTAATTTTTCTTCGTTCCAGAGCTCAACAGCGGCAGCAGTTTTTCCCACAAATTCCCACATCTCAAACAGTTATAAACACAGCCACATGCATCAGAAATTGTCCAACCACATCAGAATATAACCCTGTGTGTGGCACCAATGGTGTTACCTACACGAACCCTAGTCGATTAGAGTGTGCCAAATTTTGTGGAGTTGGTAAGTTCTTTTTGGGTTCTCGAAAACAAATATGCATTGCAGTAATGATTATGACTAAAACACTTATGAATGTGTTAGTTTGGTAAACATTTGGGGATTTTTTTTTGCAGATGTACAACTTTCAAGAAATTCACGCTGTCCAATCGATGGCTTACCTACATCAAGTCCAACCAATGCACTAACACCATCTCCTCCCCCTATAATCCCAACACCGTCTCCTTTACCTATAACTCCTACACCTTCACCAGTAACTATCACTCCTTCACCAATAACATTAACACCTTTCCCTATAACTCCTTCTCCTTCACCTTTGACCCCTACACCTACACCTACAACTCCTGAAAAAGATAATGATTTTCCTGTTACTCCAAATAATCTAGACTTTACTATTTCCCAGGACATTTTAGATGATATATTCACTACAAACTATGGACATTTAATAGATGAAAGGCATGAAGATTAAATCAAACCAGTATAATTTGTTAATGATAATTTAAGGACATTAGTAATAAATTGAATTCACAAACAAAGGAATAATTGTTTTTATAGTAATAATAAACTATTACTCATTCTTAATTATTTAATGGTACATATTTAGTACATGTAATCAAAGATTATATAAGATACGTAGAGAATTTCGTTTTGATCAGTAGTGTGACAACATTTGATGGTTACTCAATAAGAATACTTTACTTTTCAATTCTATCTATTGAAATGTGTCTACTGTTAGTGTCAATATCTCTGCTTGAAAGATTTTGGTGTGCTTCGATAATCCGTAAGTTTTATTTTTATTTTAATGTCTTTTGCTGGACTTGACTTTCTATACAAAAATTATATTTTTATAATTTTCTGAAACTTGAAGATTTAAAAAAAAATTTGAACATTATAATTCTAAGAAAGGAAACTTAAACAAAAATAGCACAAAAACGTTAAAGTAGTACAGTTTATCAAATACATTTCCGATTATTATTTAATTTATTGTATTCCTCTTATCATAGCATTGTCAAAATTTTCTATACCATGCAGTGGAGATATTAATGGATGTCTTCAAACCTCAATTCAGAAAGTTATAGGCACAACTTTCGCCAAAGGAATACCTGACATAGGAGTGAAAATACTTAACCCTCTGATAGTACAACGGTTGTACCTTAACCTACCTGAAGATCTTATACAGTTTCGACAGGGTTATGGAAAAGGTCTGCGGAATTGTGTGATCGAAAATACGAGGTAATTCTCTTTTTATTTTCAATCCTTTTAAAATACGCTATATGGTGACTATAATTTCCTTTATTTTCCTGACTTAAAGTATTTTATTATTTTAAATGGTTTTACATTATTTCATTGGATTATCAGCCAATTCCACAAATTTACATTAAAATTGTAATTAGTTTACCGATACGACGTTACCCATACAAATTTGACATTCGTTAGTACTTAAAGGCGTCATTAAACCTTAAGGGACGTTAAGGCACCTGACCGTATGAATATTAAAGTATAACTTTAAATAATGGAACATGGACATTATAAAGAGAACCGTTGTTATAGTAAAAAATATAAGTATGTTTCGATAAATTTTAATGTTGTAAATTATTTAATGTAAATTCTTATTAATTAAAAACAATAAACTAAATAAAACTAAATGTAAGAAATAGATTTCTTTTTGTATAGATAATAAAAAATATTTTTCTAAAATAACATTGTTATTTTTTTACTTAACTTTAAAAAACCTTACCTAAAGTGCAAAACGGAAACCCTATACTACTGCTACTTGTATGTCACCAGGCTGTATTTCATGAACTGTAAAAATTAGACAGTTTAAATTTACACAGACGATGTATTTCTGATGTTGCTTCTACAACAAATACTAAAAACCAGAATAAAATAAATACTTAAGGGGACTCCCATATAAAGAGCATGATTTTTTTTTAATTTCGTCAGGTATCTCATGAGTCGTGATAGTTAGACAATTGAAATCTTTACAGATAAAGTGTTTCTGATGCCGCTATAACAACAAATACTAAGAAATAAAATAAAATAAATATGTAAGGGGCCTCCCATACAACAGACGTTCGGCACGGAATCCTTCGTGCGCAAGTCCGACTCGCACTTGAACGTTTTTATTATTTATAATATGAAACAACTAGACCTGTATGCAATATTTCACTTTAGTAGTTTTTATTTAACTGCTTTGAAACTCCCCATTCGATTTGATTCGAAACCTGTAGGCCTGATGATTAATAAGAGCTTAAAAATACCTTATTTTTACTTTTATATCGTTTTTATATCATCAACAAAGCAAATGCTACTGAAAAAAAAAAACAAAACCAAACCGAATGGAAGTTTCCTTAAATAGGTATATGAGCCGCTTTTGTAATAAATATTATTATTTACCTTTTCTTACAAAATCATTCCGGAAATGCTGGAAAAACGAAAGAAGTATTATTCCTCACTGTAATATTAAAAATAATACTCTATTTTTCACTTTCTCAGCATTTTCCAGCTTTGTTTTTTAGAAATTCCTTTCAAAAACGGTGCCTGTTTCTGTAGAACTTTCTTTGTCTTCTGTTCTGTAAAACAGCTTTTAAGAATATAAATAAACTTAATAACGCAAACTCTACTAAAAAAATCACAATATTCCTAGTGTAATTATCTATACAATTTTTTTTTTTCATTATGAATTTTATACATATCGTTGTGAAACATAACGTATCAACAATTAACGAATACTGCATTCAATTCACCATGTGTCATCTACTAAATCTCCGTAGCTTGTATGTAATGAAAATATTGTTAAAATTTTTCTAAAATATAGTATTCGGATTAAGGGATAAATAATATATCTTCCTGGAGGTATGACAATTGGATGGGTAGGAGTCAAAGGTGAAGGGATTAGGAGTTATAGGAAAAGGAGTGAAGGTTCTATTAAAGAAATAATGATTAAAGGTTGGAGGACTTCGATGTTAAAGTGTATGTACAGAGTAGGTGAACCTATATCTTTTTTATATACTTTTTTATGTAATCCAACACCTTTTCTTTTGTTTCTTCAGAGCAATTCCTTATTATTTACATTACTTAGCACCAGTTAAATACTTTTTTATAACCCAGGGGAAATGTACCTTAAGCCTTAAATCAGGGCTTTCCAGCGACGCCCCTGTCCGGAGAAGTACAGATTGAAGCGAAACTGGCATACCTAGTAAAACCCGCTGCGAGTACCATCTTGTGATGGGGGGGGGATACCTAATTGCATTTCTTTTTCTGTTGTTACACTTCTTTATTTCTGTAGGTATTTATGTTTAAAATAAGATCCACACAATTTCACACGTTACTTAGAGATGTAGAGACTTCTATTTCCAATTGTTATGGTTTTAACACTATTATTATTATAAAAACATTAAATTATATTAATTGAATAAATGTTAAGGAAATAATGCACTTTAATATGTAATAAACAATAGAGTTCTCATGTAATAGTGGTTAAACCTGTCTTCAATGATTTAAAATAATCTCATATACGCGATATAAGCTTCGGTCTACCGGAGAGGTTACTTGCAGAGCTATTATGTAATAAAATGTACTTGACGTCAAGTTCAACGCAGAAGCTATTCTGATAAAATTGTTAAAAAATAAATAAACACGGCTGCCAAAACCTAACTAAAAACAAAAGAAACAATTTGTATTATGGTTTGGCTTAACAAAATCTTCATTGCGGTCGGAGCACAGTCCTGTGGAATATTTGCAGGTAACCAAAGAGGTCCCCCGAACATAATACAACTTGTTTCATTTATATTTTGGGTTAATTTTGGCTGTGGATTTTTAATTTTTAAAATTATTTATTGGTGTCATTGGTGTCGGTCGTCACATCCGCCATTTTCAATATTACATTAATATCTGTTTATAATTTTAAAAGTTATGAAGCAATAAAGAAACTCACATACATACATTAACCCTAAACCCACTACACTCCCTTTATTGGGCAGCAATTTAAAAACAGACTCGAACTCGACGCCGACCCAACGGAACATCGCTATGATAGAATAGTTTCAATGAAATAAAACCCTTATCACCTTTTAAAGTATCTATTATTTAATTGAACTTCTGTTGTGACAACGATGCAGTTGAGTGCAAAGCGGTTTTTAAACAGAATAGTAGGTTCGCATGTGCAAGTTAATCGTATATTGTTCACTGAACTCAAAAGAATAGGGATGATGACTAATTTTTGTTTGTTTGTCCGTTAGGTAGAGTGTTAAAAAATATTAAACACGTATTTTTTTATTTTTTTCGTAATCATAAAATTACGGCGTTACATTGAGTTGAAATTTCGCATGACGTCACGTTAGAGTACGTTTTCTACTCAACTGTGACGTAGCGAGCCCCCACTCCTCAACTTTAATACCTGTTATCTAAGCCATTTCTTGTTAAATTGAATTTAAAAAAAATACGTATCTAATATTTTTCTATTATCTGACTGACGGACTAAAGAGAATTGTATTTTTTTTACCCAGTCATCATCCCTATTGATCAGACTTTAAAATGCACAGTGGACTAATTGTCCAATTTTACAGTATATCGCAATCCCTTTCATCAGTATAGCGAGATGTTGGAATTCTTTAGCTTTTAAAGTCGTTATCGCTTCCGTAATGAATGATAATAATAATAATATTTATTTGCGAAAATATGGTTACAAGGTAGTTTTAGCCCAGCATATTTTATCGTCAAGACGATGTGCAAATATTAAAGTCAAAATACAATCAATTGTCTGATTTTATATAAAAAAAATACAATAGTTTTATATTTAATGATTTGAATGATCAAGTAAATTCTTAGAAGCTTATGGTAATATTGACGTCTAACGCTTGCTCGTCTAATAGTTGAAGTATTTGTAACTTTTAAAGTCGTTATGTATGTTACTCTTTTTCAAATTTCAAATTGAAAGAGATTGCAATGAGTTTTGAAGCTTGTATGCGTAACACATTTCTCAGCGTCAACAATAAATAAAACCATCAATGTGCATTTGTGCCGTTTCGTACTCTTGACTGGGCATACTCTGGCGCTATTGCGTTCAGGACAGTTTTCGGTCTACCTGCGAAGGAATACCTACTATACTTTTCCGGCAGACTATTATATGTGTGGCTGCCATAAAACTATCAAGATAGAAATACCTAGGAGTTTCCTGTTCAGAAACTACTGTTATTGTATTTGTACGCAATACATAATACATGACATAATACACAGCATTTTCCTTATAATTATTAACATTGACCTTATTAAGTGCAGTTACGACGGTTTGCACGCTGTTAATACAGTTTTGTTTGAACTTTAATGATTATTTGGCGAATAAACGACTAACTAATAAAATAATAATAAATAAATAAAATCCATAATCTTTTAATGTAAATGTAGTCAAATTAAAATAAATGTCGCTAAGATGTCGAAATTTATGCCCTAAGTCACGGCTAGAGTGTTACGCGGTCATATCCGGAGATTCCATTGTCATCCAAATTATAATGCATACTTAATTTCAGCTATATTCAAAACCTGGGAAATAAGTGAAACCTAACAGCATTAAAGTAAAAAACAAGACCCCCAAATTGAGCAGGATGTGCTACACGTCCTTTTGGACTGCCCTACACATAACATTGGCAGACACAACCTTCAGCAAAACATAAATCACAAACTGAACAAAGAGAACTTGGCAAACATAATGGCAGATAATGATGGCAGAAAAAAAATCTTGAAGTACGTAATACCTATCATAGAGAAAACAGTAAGAGCTAATAAAGACTAAATGGGTAAATTAATGGACAGGTAAATTAAAACCAAATGGAAATTAGAAATAGGAACCTAAACCAATGACAAATACTACGTATGCTTAAGTAAAGTAGATACTAAAGTAACAAATATGGGGAGCAGGGCCACTCCTGGAACGCCTAAGAGATACAATATTATATGAGCAGAAAAGGGTCTTAACTAATTAGATAATAAGAATGACAAATGCAATAATGTAATGTATAATAACAATTAATTTATGATACACCGATTGCAAAGATGACAATGTATAATATTAATGTAATGTAGAATAAAATGATTGTATAATTATAATTACGAAAATGAATTAATGATATGAAGAACGGTAAATACTAATAAATGTATGATATTAATGTAATGGAATGGAGTAAATATAAGGAAGATTAGTAATGAAATTGTAATTGAAATGAAAATGTAATTGTATACTGCTATAATGTAAAAATGAATAAAATGTAACTTGATATTGTAAACAAAACAAATCAAAATGTATGACATGAGAAATGTATGAAATAGGAAATATCAGATAACGGAGACAGAAAGGGTGTATGATTAAATTAAGTATACATAAAGAAACTGAAATGAAATTGACATTAAGTGGTGGAATTAATTAAAATTTAATGACAATAATTATGAAGAACTATAATAATTTATTAAATGCGACTTGTATGCTATTGTAAAAATAGTTTATAAACAGAGCAAACATGGAAAAGAAATATATAGACAATGAACAATAATTAAAGAACGTGACACAGAAGAAACAAAAGAGGATAAGATGGTTAGAAAAATAGAATAAGTAAGGAAATATGTATCAAATAAATAGAGTTAGGTAGAAAAAAAAAGAAAAAAAGTAGTAGGGTAAGATATAATATAAAGGATTGACTAGGGGTAGAACAAACCCCGCCAACAACAATGTAATAATAACGGTCTAACTAATATACATCAATGAAAAGAAAAAAAGAATATATTAAACAAAAAGAAAATTAAAAGCATGATACAGATTGGGGAAGATGGCAATAAAAAAAAATAAAAAAAACTGCATTAAAGTAAGTAACAACAAAAATACCTTTTTTCATTAAAAATATTCTTCAGTATAGCTTTGTGAATGCATGAATGAATGAATTTTATCCTTATCGAAAGTTTCAATATTTGTAGAAATATTTCTTTCGGCTGTTTGGGTGAATTATCTGATAATAAAAATATACTCTATAGTCGCGAAAAAGTAACAAGTGCTTGGAAAATTTGTCCTTAGTAGCTCCGTGGTTCGAACAGTCGCCCGGATTGCGAAAGGTCATGGGTTCGAGTCCTATCTCAGAGTGCCAGGAACAAAGTGGAAATATTAAGCATTTTTCATTAAAAAAAAATCATGTTAATCACTGACATTATATTTATTAACTTAACAGAGTTCAAAACCTCGTTAATAAAGGCAAATTACATACAATCTATTTAATGTATATTTTGTAATTCATCTATGTAGAAACGTAGAGCTTAATGACATTTTATCACACAAAAAATGCATCATCAGTGCTCACCTACAACAGTTTATACCAGACGATTTTACACTACACATTGTTTAAAAAACTTCGCTTCATGATTATTAATTATGCAAAAAAAATTTTTTTTCAAAATAAAAAAAGAACATAATTTTCCATAAAAATAATAAACTCTACAACGTATAGTACCCAACACGAAAGAAAACAAAAATTCTGAAGTTTTGTGTATCTATTAACTTCCTTTCTTGCGCCGAAGAAATGCTTTTAACACTGTCCCTGTTACCTGGCAAGCAACAGCGGATGTGTGTGGGACTCTCCTTGTGAACCCATCCAGCATCGACCTGCCCAGTGGGTTCCTAGAGGTCTCTCTCTATACGGAGGACCCTCTCGTGGGAGATGAGACCTGCCCGAGAGCTGCCTTTGAAATAAATAAATTCTTTTATCTTTTTTAAATTCGGTTTTTAATAAATATTTGTTTAATTTCATGCCGGGTACTGTATATGTTTTATTAATGTCAGAATTGATGATTCGTCTAAAAGAACAGTTGAATATGTACATATTATAAATATTTAATTATCTTTACAAAGTGAATAGCCAGTCCACTAACAAACTGTTCCTTAATTTGGTGAAATAAAAAAATGACATCACAAGTAAATTGTTCATCGAGTAATAACAAGCGTTACTATGGTGCAAAGAGATTAGAAAGAGGATAGGCAAAGTAGAAATTATATTTAATATTAGTTTGCCTTAAGCTGTAGGTCGAGTACAGCATCGATTATTTGCATAAATGTTACATCCCATTGTAAATATAACGGAACGTGCATAGAATTAAACACATTTACAAAAAGTGTGTTATCTGAATGATAACTATCAGATATGTAGTGGCTACGCTAATGAATTTCAGCATTAGTGATATATCCACTGAGAACATGTCGTAAATGAAAATGCGCAGGTGCCACGCCTCTATCAACTCCATGAACGCTTTGGCCTGTACCCTCATGTTCTTGGGCAGATCATAGTCCATTATGATCTTATTCACCAACACCTTGGTTTCATTTCTCTTCACTAGCAACCGTTCACAAGACAACGATAGCATACCTACTCCAACAACAGCGGTTGTACACCATATTATTATTGTAGCTAAGGAACCATAATCTTGATTACGTCCCAAGGAATGCATGTAATAAAACAGTGAAGACCAAATGGTTATGACGATATAGCAAAAAGTTGCCACAAGGGACATAAAAATTTGAAAGTTATAGATATTATTTATTAAGGCACATGTTTCCCCGATAATATCGTAAGTTAATGCCAAATCTCTGATCTTCATATTGTCAGGGGAGGGTTGACCGATTAAATTAAATTCCTTCGCCTTCTCCTTCGTTTCTTTATCTTTAACGAGAAATATTGATAGTTTTGTTTCTTTCTCTTTGATGAACACTGCTATATAGTTGTTAATCACCACTAGCCTTTTTGATAGCATCCATATCATCAAGCAGAATACACTTAACTCGAGATTTTGTTCGAAATATATAGGCAGAATGACAATTTTACTCAATGGGATATTATCATCCTCTGTAAGTAAGTCAGCAGCTGCAAACAGTAGATGAAAAATCACAAGTATCAACATGCATATTACAGTTACTCGACACGTGCTTTTGTAGAACCCTTTGTTTGTATCGATGTGCAATTTGAAATCAAGATCAGCGATAGATTTGAACAGACGGATGTTGGACTCGCTCAGCAGGAAAGAAGTTCTTATAGTAGATGACACGTATTGTGCTATTATGACGATGGAGGGCACTTCGTCGATCGCATCCACAATTTTACCAATTCCGTTAATTGCTCTAAGTAGTCTTAACATTGTGATGAACAACAGAGCGTAGGTTGAAGTTATTAATAAGGTAATGAATTTCAGTTTTTTGTTTGTGGGTATTAAACCTTCTTCAGTAACTCTGCATCTAAATATGCCGTAAAAATTTTCGAGAAGAAAAACCGCTTTCATTGAATGTATCGTTTCATTGACTTTAGGTTTTCTAGGTACATTATCTTCTGCGTTTTTATTTTCAGGTGTTACAGACGGCTGGACTTTATTATCCATATTGATTATTGTTTCAAATCAATAATAATATACAAAACAAGACAGCTTTCCGATCAGAGGTTAGTTGGAAACTATTTCATTACCGCCGAAGTGATGACGTCGGTAATCAAGTAAGTGGTTCTTGGTACATTTCAATAATTAATAATAAACATAATCATATAGACATTATTTTTTAATGGATACAAAACTTAAACATTTGTTATTTGAGCTCAAATTAATTCATCTACACTCATTTAGAACCTTCAAGGAGTTCGTTATCGCAAAATCTAAAATTAATTTGAAAATTTTGGTTAGATGGGCAATAATTACCCGACCTCACGCGGGGACTTAATCATAAATGCCAACACTACGTTTGAGAGAAGTTAAACACTACGTTTTAATATACCTAGTCAAGCCATAAATTCTGCTACTGGCTGTTTACATGCATTTTACTAAAACATTAATTTGAATTTCAAACATTAGCTTCTACGATAAAAAAATAGACTTCTTTCCCACCATTACTGTTTTTTATTTACAAGTTATTTGTTTTGAAAATCGAATGGGGCATTTAAGAGAAAAGGATTGTAGTAATTGCACTGTGCACAGTAGGTAAGGAGCCAGCCGACATTTTTGATACATTGAAAAATCTAAGGATTAGCTAAATATTTGTGTATTGTACCATCCAAAGGTAGACTGAAACCATGTCTGTTGATGACCGTGAGAGATCCGGCCGACCGCGGTCAATTCGAACAAACCAAGGGTCCAATTCTACTAAATAAATTTTGTTTAAATCGAATCGAAAGTGACATACGATATAATTCCAGCTCAAATAGAACTGGAATAGTATCGTATGTCACTTTGTAGAATAGGAAAACCATTAAAAACTGTAGTTTCGTTCGGTTTCGATCCGTTTTCGATTCGATTTAAACAAAATTTATTTAGTAGAATTGGCCCCCAGGCCATTAATGCAATCTAGGTCAGATTTCGTCGAAATCCCCGAAGGAAGCAGAAAATCCTTTCCAGAGAAATGAATATCCCACCAAGGACACTTTCTCGGATTATCAAACAAGACTTAGGTCTAAAGTCTTACCGGAGATACACAGGCACTAAAACAAAATAGAGTCGAAACATCAAAACAGCTGTTACTGCGATACGCGGACGAAAAAGACAGAAAAATTCTTTTTACCGATGAAAAATATCGAATTAATTCAGGTGTCCGAATTTACGAGTTCGGCCATCTGAGTGAATTATCGATACATCGAATGTTACATTTGAGTAATATCTGTCAACTTGATGTTAATTATTTTAGAAAATCAATTGCTAGTTTTTGAATTACATTGTTTTAATAATTGAGTTTACAGTAGTTAAATGTATACGCCATTAAAATCCAAAAAGACTGAGAACCAAACTTATTTGACTATTTAATCTATACTGATTTTATATAGGGGCTACGAGAAGCAACATTATACCTACGGGGGTAACATACAGTGTAACTAACCCTACTGTTTTAAGAGTAGGTATATTTGCTGTTTTTATTTTGATACCCCTGTTTTCTGATTTGTTCTTAATTATTATAATGTTTTTCAATTAGCAGTCAGCGCCACCTATTACATTATGCAAATATAATCTGAATTAATCGATTGCTACCCATCAAGCCACAGAAAGGCACATAATTTTTTTTAAGAAAACTATGTATGATTTTATAATGGGAAATGAGTCAGAAAATACACAAGATGAGGCAATTAAGGATGAATGTGGAAAATAATTAAATTTTTTGTTTTGTTTAATTTATTTTTTATTTTGTGATCAATATTATTATAACAACGTAATTGTCTTGATAACTAATAAAAGTACCTACGTGATTGTTTTTATTATATTGAGAACAGTATGAAATATGTTTTTTTTTACTTAACCTACAGTTTTCTCCTGTTTTTTTATTGGTGAACTATCGTTTTGGTAATGTTGGGGTTGGCAACAATGTTGACATATGCTATAATTTAAAAGAGCTAGTTAAATAAAACTTTATTGTACGTAGGTATAAGTAAAGTTCCAACTTGTTACTACATTTGAATTTTAACTTTTGAAATGACTTAAATAATAATCAAGTACCCATTTCATAACTGCAACTTTCCGAAACTCAGACATACCTTCAAAACAGAATTGAAATTATATACAGCCCTGCGATTCTGTAAAACTTCAAACCCGATTCCGAAATCACTCGGGTGTCCGAATTCACTTCAAAAAGCGGCATCCGCTCAAACTTGAATTGGTAATAATGTTTCGTGAAATAAGTGAAGTGAGTTTCGTAATGATATAGGATTAAAATATCTATGACACGTTTAATCAATCAATTTTGTTTAGTATTTTTATACAAAAATGGAATCAATATGATTTCTATACTAAATGACGAAAATTCGGACACATGAGTGAATTCGAATTCGGGTCTGGATTGTTACAGAATCGCAGGGCTGATATGATATTGAAATTATAAACTGATATTATTTCAATTCTGTATCGGAAACCTATTATTTTATGAGTATCTAGATCGGAACTTTCACGTCCATAACACCCCTGACGGATACACTTATGATAACAAAAACTCTTCTTATTTTCATCTAAGGTTCGTACCCTTTTTCCGTTCTGATCAAATAAAGCGATCAGTTGGAAAGTAATCCATTACCTAGGTCATTTTACTTTTTCAGCAGTTGCCATCAGTTACCTATACTATACGCATTTCATTGATCGGCTCTATAAGTTTCATTTTGGACCTACTTTGACATGGGTATGGGTAAATATTTATAATGAACGAGATTTTTTTTGCATTTATGTATTTGTATAGTACGATTACATAAATGCAAAATGTTATATAGAAGTACTGGCAAGTACGGAGGTTCCTCAATCCTATGACTTTAAGAGGATTTGGAATAGATAATATTAAAAAAGGGTATCTACCTTATACATAATTATCCATGGTAATATTATAACGAGTAAGCACTTATGTAAGTTATAAATACCTACTATTATGTACCTTTGAACTTCATAACTTTATAGTAAGCTTGTTTCTAATTAAGTAACCTCACCACTCCACTAGGGCAATAGTTTTTGCAGTAATGGTTGGTTCAGCATGTATTTTGTAATTATCTACTTTTTATAATGCTATTTTTGTTACATTACGCAATATGTTATCAATTTTAGCGCCTACGATAGAACATAAGCAATGGGTTTTAAGCTATTAATTTGCTTTGACTCTGTGTAATTTATTCTTTCAGTAATAGGTAATTGATGTGATGATATTCCTCCTTATATTGTCGTGGATTGCAAAAGCAATGGCGGGTTTGGGAAGAAGAGGAATAGATATATTATAAAGAATAATACAAAGAATTCGAAAGCTTATGGTAGTAAGCTTCGATTAATATATTTAGGTAGTCTGACGGTGGAACTGAAATAGCTCAGGGTTGTAGAATGAAATCCTTGATGAAATTCTTCTAAGTCGAGTTTATTACCAAATAATATACATTTAATAACTTATAAGTCACTTTTTTAAGATACTGTCTCGGAGCCGGTTGCCATCACCACGAAAGATTATCAACCAGTAAAACAAGACCACGCGTAAAAGAAAATCAAAATAATATAATATTAACGGCTAGCAGTGACCATAAATCGTTCGGAGAGTAAGCCTACCTCTATAGGTAGGCTTACTTAATGGCTTACGTAGGTTATGTAATGTCCGTACACATTACTATTAATGTGTACGGACATTACATAACCGGGATGCTTAAAAAAAATTGAGCGTGTGAAGACACTCCAATAATTTTTCAGAATTATTTTGATAATTTGTCTACATAACGCCATCTATACACAGAAGCTAATAAACTGTCTATTCACATTTTCCTTCATTGTTTTTACTATTTTTTCTACTCGCTAATAGATGGCGGTATAAGACAAACAAAAAGCTTTGATTGTATATACCTACTTAAGACAAAATAAGACAAGTTTACAAGATCATATTCTGTAGTCGAAAGTTAAAGATCATTTTCCGGATTAACTTAGCAATGTAAAAATTTTAAATTACTAATAATACATTATACCTGCTTTATTTTCCTTACGTTACTAGTCCTTTTTGTTTTTCCAAATTACTAGTAATACATTATACCTTCCTTGCATTATACTTTCCTTACGTTACTAGTCCTTTTTTACTAGCTTTTAACTCGTGTTCAACTGCGCAACTTAGTACCTATGTCACTCTTTCGTCATCTCAATCCCAAATAATATCCACACAAAAATCATACCTACCCTAAAGTTAAAGCTAACAAACAGCTTCCTGTTTATCACTATGGCTATGACAATGAGTCCTACTTAAATCCGCAATACAATCAATTTAAACTTTAGTGGCATATCCACTCAGTAAAAAGATCAGGCAATAACTTTTTGAATATTTTGTTTGAAAATAATACTTGTAACTTTGTATATACCTATATCTATATACATATTGAAAAATTGTGTACCTAATCATTGTTGATAGACTACAATTTTCGTATATATTTCACGTAAGGTTGTATTGTTGTGTAGTACAATTTTATTGGCACTGGCAACTGTCACGGGTCCCAGCTGAGAGGACCTGCGCCCGCTGTATCGACCGCCTAAGAGCTAGGCTTGTGTTTCAAGTTTGTCGATAAAGTTCTTGATCCAAAATCTAAATAAATGGTGGAATCGAAAGAGTGAATAATAGATTATTGATCCCTATATCTTAACTAATATATAAAATACTCATGTCACAGATTTAGATTTGTTTATGTATGTAATTTTATAAATACTTATTTCCTTAGGTACGTTTTGTATTAGTCCTAGTTCATAATACTATTTAGGTACAGCGACACCGAATCTTGAAAATAATATCAATCTTTCTACCCAGCCAAAACTTGAAATAATTCTTATATTAGTATAGTATTTAATCTGATCAAAAATAATACTATTAATTTTACTAATGGATACAATGTAGCTTGTAAATTAGGCATTACTCGTGATATTAGTATTGGTACGAATTTAGGAAAAATGACAATATATCGATAAATACAACCCTAGTACTAAGCGTTGATCGAGGGAAATTTAACAGCCGCGCGGCAGTGGACGCGCGATAGACGCGCGGGCTGCTACGCGGCCCAACGCTGGCCGCAACCGCTCGGTCACTCCGATCCCGACCGACCGGCTGATAAACCTAACGGGACCACAGTCCAAGCCCCACGACCATGGGCCAAACTGCAGGCGCAGAATGCACCCCAGACGATGACGAAGAACCCCATATTAGAGCCAATCCTACAGAAGGATCGCTGGTAAGTTTCTTGGTATAACATTGAGCTTTTGCTTAAGATTAATGCATACTTATATGACTGTGAATACGTAACAAAAAAATTCAAAGTACACGACTATAAATGAATAATGGTGTCTGATTATTGATCGTCTATAATGTTTCGTCAATGTTCTATTCAATGTTTCGTCTGATATTATTATTTATAATCGAGAATCAAAAGTTTGTATTTTTTTTAAATAAATATCAGTAAATAGAAGTATGAACTGAACATAATACCATATTGATTTTTATTTAAATGAGACACTACTCGATTCTCTCTTTTACATTCTCGGTAACGTATTGAAGTTCATTTTCATAGTGATTATTAAAATAAATAACATTTAATATTTAAGATTCGCAAAGTAGTTTTCTTCGTGGGAAACATTGTGTCATTGGTACAGTCTGACGTTAAATATTGTTGAATGACCTTTGGGATGATCAGTCAATCGTCCAAGTATCGAGAAATCTCTCATGTTCCTAGAAATGGCGATACAGATATGTCACTAAAATTATATTCATTGAGCCACCTGATTCTTTTATAATTTCCCGTTATCCTTGAAATAACTACGCGCTGATTTTAAGTGTCACACTTTCAGCGAGATTTTCGAGATTTTATGCATAAACAGAATAGGTTTTTCAGTATGCTTTCGACGTCATAATTTCTTTTACATTACGGGTCTTTCCACTTTCCAATAAAAATTGGACAAACAATAGCATATTTTCCATAAATTGTCAAATTTTCCAAGCGATCTTGAATCTTAAATTTCAAATGAACTAAATTTTATTATTCTCCAGAATTTTTTTAGATACCGATCTAAAAAGTAAAACGAGCTGTTGATTAGTTAATAGGTACGTTTTTACTAAAACTTGGAAGAGACAAATTCAATTTTAATGCTTTATCTATGTCTATATCCAATTTTCCTATAGAGCGACAGCGACAATGTTGCTTGATGAGATACAAATCATGGAATAGCTGCAATGTTAAAGAAAACATTTTTGTTGACGTGGTCACCTACGCTGTGAATAATAACACAAAATGCCTGGCTGACGTGTCACTAATGTTACTAAAAAGTATGTAAATATCGGTTGGGATTAAAGAAATTCTAACACATTTAGAAATGGACTCCTTTTTCGAATTTTCGCTCATCTAGAAATATGTTTCGTTACCACTAACGGACAGTAAGTGGTGACACATCAGAACTTTTGACAATCGCCTGAAACAAATTGTAATCTAACGGAGACTGATAAACTTCTACCTATGCTATATAAGTAGTTTAATGAGGAAAAAAAAATTTTCCTTCTTTTAAGAAAAAAGGGAAAGTACAAAAAAGCTACACTACATGGCGACTCTAACAAAAGTTGATTTTTGCAGGAAACAAATGGACCTAAGATAGTCATATCCATTCCTTTTAACTAATATATTAAAAAACCGAAATTTGCAAAGAACGAAACTTATATATCAATACAAATACAAAATAGTACAAACAGAATATGAAAAATATTGAGTTATGAAAAATAATTTACTTTTATATATGAAAGAAAAAGTTATCATGGAAAAATCAAGATAGTTTTTTAGCGACATCTACTTTGATTTTGGGAACTAATGTTTTTTTTAATACTTCCCCCTTCGTTTATTGGGACAGGCGAAGGAACTTAGCCATACTGCCAAATCTTAAATAACGACATTAAGTCAGTAGTAATATATACCTATTTATCAAGCTATATTTTATGAACTATAGTAGTAGTTATGTAACGGTGCGCCGTTTCACCGTTTATTTCGTTCTTTTATCTTAAACATCATTTCTTTTTATTAGTCACCTTTCGTAATTTGAAATTTTGAGGAAACCAATATGGTCTTTATGAAAGTCAGTTTGTAAAATATTCATTTGATGAGAACATGATAATTTAATCATATAAATCTAATAAAAATAAAGTTATTATAATTTAAATAAGAGAAATGTAAACGTATATCTTCGTGAAATATTTACTAAGTACCTAATAAACAAAACCTCTCGATAGATAAAATTTTCAAGCTTAGTCAGTCTTTTGTTCATTTGCCTCGAACCCGTCACAGTTTTTTCTATTCTACGTCTAAATAGTTCCGTTCCCAGATGTTTAAATAATATGTAACTTTCTTATATTATAAGTGACCTATTCCAGAAACTTTGCGTGTGACCTTTTTTGTTGTCTATTCTATACTAATAAAGTGGAAATATTTGAATATTATTAGTTTGTTTGCATTAAACAGGCTTTGGAACTATACTGGACCGATGTTTTAAAATCTAAAACAGGTAGTTTTTAGGTGGATATGCAACGTTCTTAAGTTATACGTTTTATAATGTCATTCTTATTTTTATTATTATGATACTTCTTATTACCATATCATATCAATCACCAGTCACCAATTCACCATATTATTCAAGCAAAGTCAATGCCGTCTAACGACGTGTTGGTAAATTCAATATTTTGTTCAATGTTTGTTATTTTGTAATGTTTTAGTGAGAAGAAATATGTCAAAACAACTTCAGTTGAAACTGTTTCAATGAAACGCCGTCAAAAACTACCAAATTACTTTGAGATGGGACTCGAAACTACGTCCCTTTGCAATCCGGGCGACTGTTCTAAGCACTTGCTACTTTTCGCTACTAGTGAGGGTATTTTTACGAAATTTCAGGCGCAGTTCACCCAAATTTCTCAATTTTTACAAGTATTTTAAAGTTTAAGATGAAAATTTGTTCTAATTATTAAATTTGATCAATTTTGCATTTATAATTAATTTCACAGTGCTATACTGGAATAACATTATTAGGAAAATATATATTTGGATTGCCTGAACATTGATGAAAATACGTTCAGCGAAAAGTAATAAGTTATTGAAAATTTCGTTAGTCCTGATAGGTCTTGAGTAACTCAGTGGTTAGAACAGTCGCCCGGATTGCAAAAGGTCGTGGTTTCGAGTCCCATCTCAGAGAACCTGGGGCTGGTGTATTTGTTAATTTTTTATTAAGTATATTATAAAGGTTCCTAGGATCTACCTAAAATCAAGGATTGATTCATAAGGAAAGAGGAGAAGATCCTGGGATCTATATGTTAATGTGTCGATTTTAATTCATGGTATATATTGCCTCCTGAAAAATATTTGGGGCAATTTTAGCGTTTTAATTTAGTGATTACCTATTATGAAAATTGTATATTATTGATAATGGATGTAGCCTAATGCAATTATCTATGAACACAACTTAAAGGTATGCTTCTATGACTTTATGATCACTCTATAATATTATTTTGGAGTTTCGCGCCGTAATTACTTGCCGCATGGTATAACGTTTTTCGTTTTGTTATTACTTGTTAGAATTTGACAGTTGTCGGCTTGCCAGTGTGAGAAGCGGTCACGTTTGCTTCACGTTCGCTCGCTCGGTGACTGTGAAACAAAACGTTGGACGTCACAAAAAACATTATACCTTTGTGAACATTGTTTTCGTTCGTAATTTTTGCAATTACCCGATTGTGTTTGTGCGTTATTAATTAAATAATTTAGTATTTATTAGTGTTTATATCCACAAAATTCACTGTAATAATTTTTACTATGGGGGTTGTGTAATTGCTTTTCGCTACTGTCAAAATTAACTTTACAACAAAGTGTTGAATTGGGTGCTGTCTTTGGATTTCTAATTATTATTTCCATCTGTACGCAACTAGCTGTTATTACTAAACATTTAAAATCAGTGCCAGACACCAGTAGGTAGAAAGGTGACAAGACATTCTATTTTTTTGTTGTTGGGACGAATCTAAATAGTGGAAGATGTCCAAGGTGTCTCTGAATAACGTGCCTTCGAATCCCAGAATCAATCGTCTAAGAACATTTTCAAGAGTAAGTACCTATGTTACAACTAACGTTGTTTGTTATTATTATTGTAACTATCAGTTTTAATTGCTAGGTTATGTTTTCAGTACTCAATTTTGATACTGTTGTGTAATTTAATTACATCTATGTCTTATAAAATGTCTAATAAGGTTGAAGATGAACTAAAAATGGCACTTTATATTCTGAAATATGTATACAGAACATTAAATTCAGATCATTTCTTATCATTTTCATGTGCATTCAACATAGTTATTGAAGCTTATGATGTGATTGTTTATGTGTATTATTTATGAAAAAGCCAGGTAATTATTTATGAACAAATACACGCAAAGATCAAATCGTTGGAAATAAAGCCCTTTGTAAAAAGTCATCTTTCTTGTTTATTAGTTTTTAGATTATTTGAGTGTAAATCACATACACACATAATATTAATTCACCAAGGTGAAATGAACTGACCAAATAAAGCTTTAGTTTTTTGTTAACAAAAAAGAATTTTTGTATTCTGTTGGCAATAAAGGTAAAAAAAAAAACAAAAGTGTAGCAAAGTTAGCAGCAGTTTACATAATATAAACTCGCAGACAATTACCATAATAATTTTAATATTGAGTGATCACCAAATATAAACTAATTAACAAGTGCAAAAAGAAGTTTCATTATTTATAGGTACAAATAATATATAATTATGTGAATTCATTGTTATTTAATTGTTCTTTATAGCCTTATAAAAGATTTTTTTAGAAAGATTCTTTCCAAGTAAGAATATTACAGCTCATGTCATTGATGACATGTTAAATTATCGTTGATATAAGTTAAAAATCAAACAATCTGTTTTTTGAAATAACATTATTTTATTCTGCTCTGAAGATCAATTTTGGTTTTGCAGGTTAGTACATGTTTGCTTTCCAGCATTGATTTGAATTTTCTAAAGAAATATTTGACACATTCCAATATATCCAACATTGTTGAATATTATTGTAAACTATGAAAATTAGATAGTCATTATAATACAATTAGCAAATTGTAAAGTGATTACCAAATTGTATGAAGTAACATTAATGATAGTAGTAATGATTATTTAAGTATTTATTGGATAATAAGTAATATAAAAATGGATAATGTTATAATCAAAATTTGATGGATATGTAGATTTATTTTGTAATAGTATTTTTGTGGAATGAGTAATTGATTTATTGAAATTGTTAGCAAGTAACAGGTCTGGAATTTTTTTAATTATACCGAAGTAATTTTGATTATTTAAATCAAACATCATACTAAGGTAAATGTACCGTATTATATTATGTAATTTCAGAATACCTAATTTAAAAAAGTATAAAGAAATTAAGAATAGAAACTTTCAAACTGTATCATTATCTAAATTAAAAAAAAAATATTTTATTAAATTTTTGTAACAAGCACCAAGCAAAATACAACACATCAAGGCACACAAATGTACAACCCCAATTACACATTTACTGCACCCATACCTAGCTCAAGAGACTGCTATCTTAGAAGCCATTCTTTACGATGTTTACAAAATATTCATAAGAGCCATATGACAAATTTTCACTCTGTGATTTGAGTTCTCGAGAACTTGCTCAAGGTCACGAGTCCACAATACTGTGTTGAAACCACGTTCAAGCTATTTTGATACTTTTCCCAATTTTTGTATTTATTTTAGTATTTCTATGGTGAGATTCATTATCGATTCCCGAATATTTTAAACGACTGCTCTCGAAAAGGAGTCTATTGTTTTTAGAATTAATGTATGTATGTGAGTATTTTTATTGCACCATAACTTTTGAAAGATATAACGGATATGAATGTACAGGGTATCATTAGAAACATCATCCTAAGTTACCACAAAATACATAGAGTATCAGTGAAACTAGCTTAATTATTAATATTAAATAGGTATGGGGACGTGTGACGCCATTTAAAAAAGTATGTTTTTTTATAATCATAACTTTATGGGTATCAAATTAAAGGTCCATTAAAAATATATAATCTGTATACAAAATTAACTGCTCACTAAAATGAATAAAATATAAAAATTATTTAAAAATTAAAAACACGACTGCTAAGATCGGACAAAAATTAAAAGAAACAAGTTTAGCCAAATCATAGGCTATAAATATAAATAGCGATGACAATATATCAATAAAATTATAAATATTAATTAAAAAATATTCGTGCCATATTTTTCGTCGACGATTTCGAAATATTTTCGTCATCCATAGGAAACATGGACTGTTTCCTGTTTGGAAAAGTAGTAAATTAGAATTATATTAAACTAGTTGTGCCCGCGGCTTTATGCGAATGGAAAGTAACCTAAGGTTCTTTTCTCATGGCTAGATGCGATGTTATTCGATATGAATGAACGATATCACACGAATCGCATGCACTTATAAAATGTATGGAAAAACTCAAGTGTTTGCTCATGAGATTGTACTATCTGTCAATATCGGTCACAAATCTCATGGTCTGCGGTATCACTTCAAATGTATGAAGGTGGTAGAACGCTCGATCTGCTTTTGATTTTTGATGAAATTGTATGTGTGTACAAAATAAATAAATAAATAGATAATCCAACATTTTGTGGCGGCGGCCATCTTGTATATAAAATTTTGTCATAGTAAACAGTATTCTACTACTCAAGCCCTTTTATTTAATGTCCGTATTGAGGGAGTCGTGAAAAATATGTAGGTAATCCAACATTTTTGGTGGCGGCCATCTTGGATTTGAAATTTGTCATAGTGTTCAGTATTCTACTACTCAAGCCCTCTTATTTGATACCCATATTGATGGAATGGTGATAAAATATGTGATCCGACATTTTGTGGCGGCGGCCATCTTGTATCGATTTTCATCAAAGTGAAGAACACTCCCGACTAATACACCTTTTAAACAAAATCAAAATGGGTTCATCCGTTCGGGAACTATAATGCCACAAAAAGACACAAACACACCACACACACACACAAGAGACATGTCAAACTTATAACACCGCGTCGTTTTTGCGTCCGGGATTAAAAATATATTGAATTTAGAAAAAGTTGTTTCATATGCGGATCTCCGATAAATTTGATATCGGTCGAATTGCATCGAGCCATAAGTCTAAGTGAATCCTCATTACGTAAGTCAACTTCTAGTGAAAGTCTCTTCAAAATCGGCCAAGCCGTTTCAGAGATTAGCCAGAACTAACAGACAGACAGATAAAATATATTATTTTTGTATATGTACCATGTATACACACAAATGTATTTAGTGAAAAGCGGTTATTTTAATATTACAAATATGCACTCCAATTTTATGTACTAGTATAAGTGTATTGAGAGAAGAAGTACCTTGCTTTATTTGCATTTCATAATATAAATATATATTTTAACTTTCTTATACAAATATACCTAGGGGTCTTTCGACCTATGCTGAAAATAACAAATGTGTATTAGAAATAATTCAATAAGCTATATAAATTCCATATAAATCGAACTTCGTGACCAAAGTTGGAAGTCCCACTATACTGCTCTATTTACGCTCGCTCGAACGTATCTAGATCGAAAAATGGCGCGAAGAAATGCGACACAGGTCTAACGTTGAGGAGCGCTCGCGCGGTACTGAGCTCAGACGGCCGCTGCATCTTATTTTGTAGTGATTTTGCGTTTACATTTATCGTATTTATTGAAATAATATAATAAATTTATGCTTTAAAATTATAATAACTTTGTTCCTTATGAAATAGTCATTAATCTGGCATAAATTTTGTTAAATAATATTGTTGTGGCTCAGAGAAATTCAAAGTTAACTTCAAGCAATTTTTGATGTTTTTTGGTTTGTAATATAATTGTTTTTCTATATTTAATCAGTGCTATTTCAAAATTTCGAGCTACTGTTTACTTTACGACTATATAAGAGATATCATTCTATTTCTTTTATTTCGTTTGTTAAGAACAGTAGCTCAATCCAGGACTTCAAAAAAGTGTCTTTGCGCATTTTATGAAAAACTTTCTCTGGTATTTTGGATTTAATTAAAAAGATGAGCAAAATTTCCAAAAAGTTGAGCCACTAATTTCTATACCAAGAGTTATTCTTCACTATTCAACAAGTCAAAATTGTTAATTTGTTTTTGTTTCCGAGAAAAATCACGCAGAAATCACAGTTGCGATGTAATATGGCTCATAACTGTGATTTTATTCATTTTTATGAATATAATGACATTAATTTTGTAAATTTCATTACTCCTATTAGAGCTGGTGAGTTTCTTGCTCATTCTTCTTATCAGCCAAATGATGTCCTGAACGAGAGGTAGGGAAAAAAATGTTGGACGATTCAAAAGTACTTTTAAGAAGTCTATATGAAAAAAATTATTCTGACTTGACTTGACTTAATTACACACTAAAATTTGGCTCCAACCTATTTCTGAATCATCTTTTACAAAAAAATATTTCTGTAAAAAATCTGGATTTGAACATATATATTTTACATATTACTCTGTAATTACACTGTAATTTGTAAAATACAAATAAACACTGTAGTGATTACAGTGTTTATTTACTAAACTTACTGTTATGACAAGTTAACTATTTTGTCATTAAGTATTATGCCTAGGTCATGCACCACCGACTTTCAAATATGATATTGTCTGCAAAAACAGCAAAATATTCCTTGTCTCTGGCTCATGCCATTGGCAGTACCCCAGTTGTAGAGAGATATACAAATGTGTACATGTACCTTAATCATTCCAGACAGTTGAAGAAATTAAGAAAAGTTCCTAGGTAATTTTGATAATTTAATTTTAGCTCCCAAATTTACTCATTGATTATTTTTACAAAACTAAACATACCAAACAACATTTAACATTTACGTATAAGAGAATTTTATTATTATTCTTTATTATTTTTATAAAATGTTATTCAAATTATAAGTTGTCTATTTTAATTGGCAATTTATTCCACAACTACAAATTTTAATGTAATATTATAGAATTTTTGGGACTAGTGTTACTCTTTTTATTGCACCAATATATTATAAGTGCTTTAAATGCCTAGTTTTTAGAGATCAATGTACAGTTTAAATGGAAGGCGCCACATGGAGAAATCATAAAAAATAATTAGATATATTAAATAAACCTAATTCACTTTCAAGGAAATGTTGTGTGGATAACATCGACATTGGATAGGAACGAGTGTCTTTGACAGTGACCGTCCTGAACAAGGCTGTTGGTAAACCTTCGTGTGGTACTGACATTCAAGGTAGTTCAACAAAGTATGTTATGTTCTCGAAAATCGACTTTATTGTAATTGAACAAAGGCTATAATGATAATAGTTACTCTGTAGCCGTAATTAGAAACGTATAGAATTATTAAAAACATAATCGATGTGACTTTAATGTATATTATGTATGATAATAAAATAAAAATGAGAAATATGCGTAGCGTAAGAGACAGAGAATATCTTTGCTTATTATTATTGCTTGACATGATGTGTAAAAAATTTAGAAAAACAATATTTTACTTTACGTGTAGGTATGAACGTTTATAATTATTACATGTTTATGAAAAATCGCTGAGACCAGTTTGATTTAGTACATTTATAAAATAAAAAACCGCAGTAGCGTGGATCTGCGCGCAACAATAAAAAAAAAAACACAAAGTTGCACTTTATAATTGTTGAGATTATTTCTAGTAATTACGCTCTTTTTATAAAGGGAATTCGATTGCTAAGTTATATGCAATACTTTTACAATAATCGTAATGGTTTGCGATTGCGGTTAATTTTGTTAAAATAGTTTTTAACGCGATATTTCGCGTAAATTATTAGTGTCGGTTAGTAATTATTGCCGGTTGCAATGAGATACATAGATAGTGACAGTCTTTTATTCGTTCAGTCCTCTATATAGGCATAGGAAAATAGATTCCAGGCACATCACATGCCAAGAGAATACAATTCAAAGTTGTCTGCTATCAGAAAATAATTCAATTAGATTTTTTGGTCAGCATGAAAAGAAAATATATTCCTTTGCTGAAAAATAGATATTTATATACCATAGACAGGATATCATCACATTATCAATCTACAGTAGTTCACGACATTGTCGCCCAATGCGCTCTATTTTTCTCTTTTTAAGCTATAGATAAAAGATAAGGTATAATAATTGTTATATTAGACCACATCACAAAAAATTATCTCTAGCTGTTCCGTGCTTAAGCCATGTTAAGCCGTTGGTCCCGGCTGCATTTGCAGTTAATACCCTCCAATCTGCATCAGCCCACCTTCCTGGCCCACCCTGCTTAACCATCCATAAGGATGGCCTGAGTCCCCGCAGTATTATCATACCTTCCAGTGGGGAGGAGGACGTAAAAGTGCTGACGATGATAACATCACATATTATATTTTTCTCAGATCCCAAATGAGATTTTAACACTTGTATTATGGAGATTTGAAACAATGAAGATACCTACGACCTCCATCCGAAACAAAAATGAGAGACAATATAGAAATGTTCATTTTTATTCATTAACCCGACCAATTATATAATAGAACTTGAGTCCTCAGAGATAGTAAAATCTGTAAAATTACCGCCACTCGGCCACGGAAGTCGTTATTAATAATATATCTTTGTTGATATCTGTACATTTCAGAAATGCATTATATGTATTAAAACAAAATATGTGCAATGGACGCTGCAAGTATTTTCCTGATAGCATTGGGCGCTGCGCCAGAGTTGTGCGCAGGGATTATTTGCTTCTGTAATATGATGATTGATCGGATAAACTAAACTTTCCTTGAAAGTTGTGATACTAATAGAATTTTATAATCAATGTTAGTTCGCTGTGTTATTAAAAATTTTGTCGCAATAATTGGAATGAAGTACATAAAAAAAAAAGAAATTGTAAGAAGTAAAAAAAGGGAACGTTGAAGTTTTATATGCATCACTGGATTAGTTTTCGATTTTACTGGCAGGACATATGGTAGCTAAACGTTTTTGATAATAAATATATACCGTAATGTTTTAGAGGTGGCCTACGCTCGGGAACTCTACGGCTAGAGGCTACGTTTCCGTGGTCTAGCATTGGAGCAATCAATCCTGATGGGTTTCAGATGCATGGGTGCTTCATTTTGATACATTAATAAAAGCTTCAGTTGCTAAATAAATGACTGCCAACGCATAAGCAGTAAACAATAGTCCTTAAATTATCAAAATATAGTCTTATATTTGTAATTTAAATATAGGTACACACAAGTAAGCTAGGCGTTGCCTATTAGTTTTAAAAAAGCGTTAACTCGATAATGCTTATGATTCTGTTAACAATACGAAGGATTCTGCAGGTGGTGAAAATATTCTGATAAAAACATATTTGCACACTACAATATCCCAAACAATATTGACTAGTTAATTGAAAATAAAGTTACAGAAAACCAAGATTTTGCTTATATTGTTTTAGTAGAAAATTCGCTGACAATATACCTTCGAAGGTAGTTTTATGACCGTTTTCACTAAACTTAAGAGTCGCCCAAATCTGTCGCTTAAATATTTAGGAATCGCCTGAGGTAAAAATGTATTTCACCATTGACTAGGAACCACCTTACGAAATGAAGCAAAGTCTTAAGTTATGATATTCGTTATGCGGCACCTTGCGCTAGGCATTTGCGTATATGACCGGTCATAAATATGTCAAGGGATAAAAGAAAAAACTATTTATTTTGAAATAAACTAATTTGCTTAGGCGATTCGTAACATTAGGCTTTTCTAGTTAAGCTATGCCTTGTTCTAGGTTAGTGAAAATGGCTGTTAGTCTTGTAATGTAATCGATTTTCACTAAAAGTTTCATAATCAACTTAGACAGATACAACTGATCGTTTTTATATCATTATAAGTAGGTTTATTTTGTAATAACAGGCGGCAAATGACCGGAGCGCCTGGAAAGTTGCTAAAGCCGGCCCTGTTCTCTGGTAATATACTAATTATTTACTAATGACGGTTGGCATGCCATAGTTGCTCGATTCCTTTCAATTGTGTACATCCAGTGCAGAAATGAGCTACTTTGGTGATAATTATCACTAGTTAATATTTCATTTGTGGTAAACACGAATAATTAACTTTCCAATGAGATAGATAAATACGTTTGCTATAGTGGTCGAATGAATAATACAATTCTGGCATTATCAATTAATTGATTTAGATACGATATTATCAAATTCTAAGACTGCGACTACTGGTCTGTTCTTATCATTGGCAGTCGATTGTGTGACAGCAGTTGGTGTGACTTTACAGACATTGTGGTGTTGTGCTCTACGTGTTGATATTTGTAAAATAAACCGAAATTATGGAAAAAAATAGGGTGAGTGCATTACATTTGTTACATTGTTTTTTGTGTGTGTGTTTTTTAAATATCTCGACAATTTTTAATTGATTGTTTCGTTCATAATGCTAAGGGCTGAAAATCTAAATAGACACGTACGCACCGATTGCGGAAGGTCAGTGGTAATAAAATATTGCTGAACAACACCTGAAAATAATATATTAGGACGAAAATAAATTCATGTTGTTGCGTGTTTAAAATAATAATAATCTATTTTTAAAAATGTGTGATCAAAACAAAATAGGTGTTTCATTTTTTAAGAAAATCAAAGCGACAAAATTTTTATTAAGCTAATTATATCTTAAATTTACAAAGTTTATGTTGAATATTCGTTAAATAATAAAGTACTATAATAAATAACAAAATTTTATAGTTGCCATTAAAATATTGTTATGGTTAGTTAATTATAGCCACTAATCAAGACATATTAAAATGAAAAATTGAAATTCAATGACTTCATACTTTTGCGTTTTATGTGTGGTATGCTACGTTAGTTATGCGGAACTGAACCTGGAAGTCGTTGACTGAGAAATTAAAGCGCCGTAGGTATTGTCTTTAAAATACTTTGTATCTGAAAAATTTTATATCTAACATTCTAAGGTAGGTAATAAAATATGCGACAAGCGTGCGGTACTGATCAATTAACGACAATCGCCATCACGTGTGTCGACACACACTGATTCCGTGTAACTCGCTGGTACGTCAATGATTTAATATTCAATGTTGTCTAGGTATAAGGCATCAAAATACTCGTTAGTTCTCGGTTTTAGAGGTGTGACATTATTATATCCTGTGACAGTTTCTTTTGTTAACGATATACTTACTAAGGAATTTAAGACAGAATTTTAGTAGGGTAGGAATAAATGAGCGGTTACGGAGGAAACGAAACGTAACGACACATTTACAAGTACACCACTTATTCTTGAACTGCCATTAAGTACAGTCGTAAATCCAAAAAGCGTATGCAGGTCATAACATATAAAGCTGAATAGGAAAATTGCTCTTCAGAAGATTTCTATACGACAAAGATAAGCAATCGCAATTGTAAGACGGTGGCAAGCAAAATAATGCAAGTAATTTCTGTTTGGATATTTCAGTATGACTAAAAAGATAAACTGAAACTTATGTATCCGGAAGCCAGCGTCTTCATCATATGAAAACGAAAATATTTATTTTTACTCAATGACCACGATGAACAAGAAAATCGCACAACACAAAGAGAGATCGACTCACTTTGTTTATATTTATATTTGCTTCGTGTTTCTGAGAATGCTTTTTTCGTTCGTGAATGGAGATTTACTAATTTTATTTCTAAATAATATCTTTGTTTACTACGGAGTTGAGTTCTGTTTAAGATTACACCAAATGCTTTAAGAAATTCTAATGCAAAAAATCACACAGTACTTATTACAGATTCAAAAGGCGTCGTTACTATCAAGGGCTTCCTGGTTTGTTAAGTTATAATAACAAATTTTCCGCGTTTATTGGAATGAGGGAAGAAGTTAATTGGCGTTTAAGTACGTTCCTGATATAATAAAAAAATATTTGTATTTGAATAATTCATTAAATATTTAATTTTATAATTAGTGCCATTAATTGTACCAGCGTGTTAACACATTCATCGATAAAGGTATGATCTTGCCAAAGTTTTTAAATTATTTACTTAAACGATCTTTATGGGTTTTTGTTTTGTACGTACGTTGCTTGTTAACTTCCTAATGTAATAAATCCTTACGCTAGAATTGTTTACGATGTTGTAAATATTAACAAGGTCGAATGTATGATCATAGTTACCGTAGACAGTGAAGTCGTCTATAATAATAACAATGCTTAAACTTGTTCACCTACGTTCAGTATATGATATGCATGGAATAGAAATAGATGATATAATAAATCTGTTTTAAAAATTACAATTGTTAAAATGGTCACCGGTCATTACACCATGTGCGCATCAGATTAGAGGCGCATGATCCAAGACCGTACCCCAAGGCAATCTACTAGGACACAATTTGTTTTTCGCATCCAACAAGTGTAACTTAATAATTGGATGCCATGACTACCTCACTTAAAATCAATCGGTGACCAGCAATGTACTTATTTAAATAAATATTTAATACTCTTCTCTATTTGAGTTCAAAATAGTAAGATAATTGTATACATTCAACTTTGGGCATCTACTAAAAACGTGTAATTGCCCAATGTTGGATATAGACGAAATGCATATAAAATACAGAAAAGTTTAAAGTGATGGTATTCGCTGTGAGCGTGTGCGTTTAATATAAATATTAAGTAGATAATTTACCAATATTTTATTATGTTCGACTCTGATAAACTACTCGCGATTTAGTATGATAGCTGTAGATATAAAATATTGGATAAGATCTGTTTAGATTGTTTTATTTTTATCAAGACCATGACATGGATATATTATAAGTTATCGGTTTCTTTGGCTTTTGATATTTGCGTTATTATCTAAAAAATGTTACTACCTCGCCTAATACTTAAATTAAACTTCCAATATCTTTGACTATTGTGACTTCATACGAACATTAATGGAAGTTAATATACTTAGATACAATATAAGTTTTTACGTAATAGGCGCCTGAATTAGAAGGGGAAAGCGTTTCAATAAAATTGTAGCTAAATATATTATAATAAATATTTTAGTGGTTGATTAAAAATTACAAAATTGATAATCCTAATCTAATGTACACGTGCTATAGAAAATTCTCGTCAAAATTAGTTATCATTATATCATAAATTAAGGTAGATTTGTGCGTTGTTGTGATAATTTTAAAACAGTAAAAGAAATCCTTTTTCCTTAAATTTCATTTGCATACGGGCGAATATTTTATGACAATAATCGGTGCGGCTGCATCGTCAAGATAATTCAAGTAATCTAGTTTTTAAAACCTTTCTAAACATAAAAATAAAACTATTGATTCGACTCCAATAAAAAGCTTAAAAAAATTATGGAACCGAGTTAAAAGTTTATAAAATGTAAAAAAAACAAACATATAGAACCGACTTCAAAGTTTATAAAATTTTTAAAAAAAGCATATAGAACCGACTTCAAAGTTTATAAAATGTTAAAGTTAAAAGTCGGTTCAAAAGCTACTTATGCAAGAAAAACCAATTGAAAAAGGATCCTTTTGGATTTTTAAGTCGGTTAAAAATTAATAGGATTACTCTCGAAAATATACCTCTCCTTCTCTCTAACTCCTTCTTTGAAATCGATTATTAATAATAGTTCATTTTATATAAAAAACTTAAAAGTTGATGCATGTATTAAAGAAGGCACATCATAGAATCTACTACTTTGTTTATAAAAGGCAACATTTACGCAGCAACCCTAGATAAAGAGGGTGTTTGAGAATTGATAATTTGACACAATGCGCGTCAACACAAAGAACAAATTGTATGAATCGAAGTCCACATGAAACAAAGAGACTTAACGTTAACTATACAATTAGAAGTTAATTCACACAGACGAAATATTGGTAAGACTATGAATGTTATACAAATAAAAATGCTGAGAACCCTGGGTAAATTCTATGAGGATCTTAAAGTAATATCTGTATGTTCGTCTTCAGAAAAGAACACGGAAACCTATTAATAATACTTTAAAAATGAACAACTTTTAATGCGACTCACTTTCTTTGTTTTGTATGTTCCCTAATATATTCAGCATGCGTTTACCCACCTTTGTCTTTTTTTTTTAAAGGGTATTTTAAACCATTTTGTTAACACCCTAAAGCAGTAAATTGAGTCGCCTCATATTTAATATTTGTATAGTAGCTTCCTACTGGTTATATGACGTTGCTCATATTATTTTAGGCGATAATCATTTACTTTTGATGTATGGAAACTGTTGCTAAGAACGTTACAGCATTAACGACTGAGTCTATAAAATCAAATGCCATGTAATGGGAGAGAAATGACGTCACGCACTTATGGTTATGGAACATAAATTTAATGATGCTCTAAATATTATACCATTAATTCTGTTTTGATGACATTCTTCTGTATTACAGATTTAACTGAATATATATTTGATCCAAACAGGATATATGTATTAATTTTTTATTTTTATAAAGGGTTAATATTGAATTGTTTGTTTATTTGCAATGAATAGGCTCCAAACTACGAGACCGATAAAAAAAGAAATCACCTACATCTTACTCTGGGGTTCGAGCTTTAAATAACTCTAATAATTTACTAATTCTCTTTTCGTACTTCGAAAAGGTGGGACTGTAGAATTTTATATTTAAATAAACATGATTGTGTGTTGTTACAGACCGAAAGTGAAACGTCATGTGAGGAGGCAGCGCGGTTAACAGCGGAAGGAGCAGCCGCCGATGATGATGACGAAGCCTTCGACTACGGAGCCTTACCGCCGCCACCCGATGGTGGTTATGGTTGGGTGGTGGTATTTGCATCTTTTATGTGCAACCTCGTGGTGGACGGCATCGCGTACACGTTCGGAATATTCCTCCCGGAGCTGGTCAAGTACTTCGGGGAAGGAAAAGGCACAGTAGCGTGGGTCGGCAGTCTGCTGTCAGGAGTTTATTTAGCCGCTGGTGAGTCTATTAAAATTATTGATCTGTAAATTTTAGTAGACACTTATGGCCAGTTGCACAAACGTCCATTAAAATTGTCACTAGTTTAAAGGGAAATTACCCATACAAATTTGATATTCATTAGAGCATGAAGGCGTTACTAAACCTTAATGGACGTTTGTGAATCAAAAAGAAGTTTTTTCATGAAAAGTTAAAATTTTGTGAATATTTCACAAAAAAATGAAGAATCTGTTTTAAGTTTTTTTTTTCTTAAAAATAGTAAAAATTTACTACTTCCGACCTTTATTGCTGACACTTCTTAACTTTTATAAATTATACAAACACATTTTTTACAAATACATTATTATATTTTTATGATTCGCACTTTAAAGTTTTTTTAAATATTCGTTGTTGAATTTCAAGTAATTATTTTTGACATAATTTTTCAATTTTTCTGGATAGAAAATAAATCAATTTACTAACATTCACCATTTTTGCATTTCTTCTCGAAATTTTACTTTTTTTATAGGAAATATTTATAAATATGTTCGTCAATTTGTGGCCGTGGGCTATAACTTTCACAATAATCTTTATGGTTTGCGAGTAATTAACGTAAAATTGATCTTCGTTCCCAAAAAGTTTTTATTTAGTCTCAAAACCCAACTTTAAGGATAGAATAAATATACGGCACAATATGGAAATAATGACAACAATCCTTTTTCATACAAAGACGGTGCGAAGTTCGCCGGGTGATCTAATATTAAATAAATACTCCATTGTTACTATGTTTATATTTCTATGTCGCACTATCGTGTTACTCCACGATGTTATTGTACTAATTTCGTTGTTAGTCGGGTGCAACGTGTTCTATTCCTAATGCTCTTATCGTAGGGCTCATAACTGACCTCATTAAATTGATCGATGTTAGTTATATGCTTGTCCCTTAAATAGTTATGTGGATTAATTTCTAATTAGTTAATCTTGTTGTTTGCCTATTAAAAACTCGTTAATTGTAAGGTATCAATAATACCAAAAATCATTTGTTTGATTTTGAACAAAGAAATAAAGTCAAAATGAAGTAAAAACGAAAATCATATAATGCATGTGTTACTCTAAAAAAATCTTTGTAGAGATTGTAGTAGAGACTAATAAATAAACAAGACTGGTATTACAAAATTCTTGTAGGAAATAAAGTTTTAAATGTTATTTACTTCTGTACATTCCAACCGTACTCATATTTATCGTAGCGACGAAGGAATTTATTTGTGATTTAAACAATTTTCCCTGTTAATATCTTTACTTGATTATATTGGTCAATATTAAAATAATCGATATTTTAATATATAAAAATGATCATAAAAATATCTACCCGTCCGTATACTTAAAAAGATAAGATAGGATGTATTGCCAAGCGTACTCAGATAATTATCTACTATAATCCCTCTTAACTATTTATGCGGCACGTAGGGTTGAATTTTATGAGAAGAGATATAATATTTTTTTAAGTATATTATTAGATTTCAATGGAAATAAATAAAGATTACGGACTTGTAAAAAAGAGCATCATTTACTTATCATTTAAAAAAAAGGTTATTTTGTTACGATAATAGGTATACACCATATATGCGTGACTTATTTTTCGTATATATAAGTAGGCACTAGTATAATAAACATTGTGTAAAAAAAATTATAACGGTCTCTATTAGTGCTAAAAATTATAAAGTTACAACGATTACATTATATGAAGTAAAATACTGTTGATGATGTATTTTGTATATATTCACCTAGTAGACTGACGGCTGGTTGCGTTATTATATAGTCGCCTTTGTGTTTATAATATAAATATTTATTTATTAAATTTGTATTAAAAATACAATTATTGAAACGTATGTATGGACGTTAGTAAACTATTTAATGTATAATGAACATTGAAAGACTATAAGATCAAATTTAAATCATAGACAAAAAGTATTTATGTTATATATTTTAAATTACGTTTGGCAACCCTAGCGGCATGGTAACTCGGTTTCCCTTAAAAGCATCGAAAGTTGGTTTTATCGCGATTACATTATACTCGACGTTTATCTAAACATACTAATCACAGAACATAGAGAGAGATTAGAAGTATAATGATATTAATTTAGTATGGGAACCGAGTGTCGCCCTTCCGCACACAAATGCAGATTAGATGAAATGATCATTTTGTTCACTACATGAAAAACCGCCACGCGATAGGTTCGCGATAACATAAATCAAATCCCAAAAAGATACTAAGCTAAGAAATCACACGATTAAAAACAAACTCTAATTCAACGTGATAATAAATAATTTACTTTAACATGAATGTTGAACTGTCACGTGGCTGTATATGGGGATACCAGAAGGAAAAAAATATTTTAAGATTATGCACATTTAAAAACATTGGGGTCATCATTTTATTTGCGAACTATTAATATTAGATTTTGCTGTAACCAAGTGAATACTGAAAAATTAAGGCTTTTCCCTACATAATTTATTAAAATATCTTTTAAAAAACGCAGTACAAAAACTAAGAAAACTTAATGATACACTCTATCGTATGTCTGTGGAGTAATATAATTAAGCGAGGGAAAGTGTAAAAAAAACAAAAATTAAGAAAACAACAGAATTTTTGTATTAATTACATTAAGCCTAATTTGTATTTTTTTCTTACTGGTATCATTCCGATTGTGCATATTAGTGATGTGACATATTAGTTGATAAAATAAGAGCTTTAAATTTTGTTATGAAACAGTTCAATGTAATTCAGTTCGACAATTTTCTACAGTGGTTTGATAGTAATTATTTAAAGCTTTATTCAAATAAAACGAAATACATAAAGTTTGCATTACCTAATGTGAGGCATGTTAATATACTTATAAATGTAAATAGTGAAAAAGTTGAGATGGTGGAATCGACAAAGTTCCTTGGTATTTTGGTATATTGATAATTTGTCAAGTAGACTGAGTTCTGCAGCATTTGCTGTTAAGAAAATTAGACTCTTAACAAATGTTGAAACGGCAAGATTGGTATATTTTAGTTATTTTCATAGTGTAATGAATGACGTATAATCTATTGTTATGGGCTTCTGCGGCTAGCATTCAAGATATTTTTATTCTACAAAAGAGAGCTGTCCACGCTATATATAATTTACGGTCTAGATAATCTCTCAGAGAAATATTTAAAGAAATAAATATTTTGACTGTTGCCTCTCAATACATCAATGAAAATATTATGTACGCAAGAAAACATTACGATTCCTTCACAAAAAAAAGTAGAAATAAAAATAAACTTGCCATTCCAAGTGCTTGTAATAGCCTTCTTGAATAAAGATATTTTCATTTCATTTCATAATAACTAATATGATCATTACACTAATAAATTGATCATAGCCATGTTTGTTTTACTTTATTATTCTAAGTTTTATATCTGTAATAATAGTAGTAGCTACATTATTAATTGCAACGACTAGACAATAAGGAATCGCTGGTCAAGTATGAGTTTGAAAGCCGTGACAAAAAAAGTTTGAAGATAGACACAAAAGCGATAAGTACGTACAAACGTCAATCTACATATAAAGTCACATCCGTTTGAGACATGCGTCTATAAACTTATGTGCAAATATGGAGCAACAAAAAAACTGATAAAAGCTGTTCTGTGGGCGGTTCTTTAAAGTGACTTTCTTAACTCGATTTCTATAATAATAGTTTCCGATTATGAATCAGCAGAATAAGGTAAATTAAATTGACGCCTAAAAATTAATTTTGTAAATTAAATTCACACCACCAACAATATTACGTTAGTTGAAAACATAATTTTTTGTTTGTATAGATATTATGTTGTTTTGAAATTCATTTGATAGGTTTAGGTCTAAAACAGATAGGGCAAAATTAATTATGTAAACAAGGCAATCCGTTGTAAAGTTATTAGGGAAACTGAAATATAAGTAATGCAAAATAAGTGAAATCCAGTTTCACCAGTTTCTAACAAGACCTATTAGGCCAACTCTTAGCTTTTCACGAAGTTTCGTTTAATTTATGTATTGTTCATAAAACGGTGATATACTTCGTAACTTAGATATTTATAGCACATCAATAATTTTTAATATTTATCTGCGTGTAAATAATTAACCGAATCTTCGTATTAAAAGTGCCTGGACAGTTCATTATTTCATTTGTTCAGTATCAGTTCATCTATAATTTTCCCTTGTAAACAGTATTTTTTAGTTTTATATAATAATGGCATATATTTATCGATAACGTTGTTATGAAATGATGAAAGAAAAGCTCTAAATAAATATGTTTTAGTTATCGATTACGATCCATATAATTAACAATACGATTCCGAGCAGCAGCAGCCTATCGGTACATTTCAGACAAATGGAGGCACAGCACTATTTTTTGCAAAAGTGCACAAAATGATTTACATTGCTGTTTAGTAATGGGGTCAGAAACATTGATGTTGGTTTGAGCAATCAATGTATATTTTATTTAACATTGTGTCAAATTATTACGTTTTTTATATTTTAGCACTAAAATTGAACTTACCAGTGAAAGGAAATGTTTGCATTAGTTAGATTGTATACTTTGCTTTGCTTTTTGCAAGTGATAATAGCACAAAACGGCATTTTTTATAAAAAAAATCTGTAAAATCACCACTCGACGATTGACGAACGACTGGCAAACATAAAACCGAGGAAAGGGCGTCATATGAGTAAAAGCGCATATGCCAGCGACGCGTGCCCCGCCCACTTACTACTTCTATTCTCTCTCTATGTTCTGTGATACTAATTGACCTGATTAAATTATTGATTTGACATCATGGATGATGGCGCGGCAATTTAAATTAATTTTTTACTCATAATTATCTTCTGTTCATATGGTATATCTATCGGTAACAGTGATAATGTTTTGATAAACTGTCTGCTTGTTCAGAAGGAAATCACAAAAAGTTTTTTATAAGTCTGATTAAATTTTACCTGCCTATCTATTTAACCTCGTTTTGGATGTTATTGTGTTATTCATAACAATTATTTGATGATTTGTTCCAAGTTCTTTTTCACGGAAGGCTCCAGCGATGCACAAGGCAAAAATTGCCTCATCATCATCAGCCCTTTTACGTCTCCACTGCAGGGGCTCAGGCCTTCCTTATGGATGGTTAAGGAGGATGGGCCATGACTAGGCTTGCCAGACCGCCGGGAAATCCGGGATTGTCCCGGAATCTTGCCTCTTGTCCCGTGTCCAGTAATTAGCGCTTATTGTCCCGGGTTCTGGAAACTTATTATTTTTTTACAAAATAAACTAGCAACGAATGACACGGCTGCCGGTGTGCGGGGGCGCGCGGGCGCGGGAGGGGAGTGCGTGCAATAGTTTATTTAAGATATTTTCTATTATAACTACGAGCCAACATTTTTTTTGTAGAATTGTCCCGGATTTGATAAGTTACTATCTGGCAACCCTAGCCATGACCCTCCACGCTGGCCCAATGCGGATTGGAGGGTAGGATAGGGTAAAAATTGCCTATAGGTCATATAAATTTATTATTATATATGTATATTACTTCCATTCCTTTTTGCTTCATCGGACGGTTAGTCTAGATTTTAGTATAATGAAATGATCAAACACTTGTATATGATAGCGAAAGTACTTATCAATGTGCTTAGGACCCGACACAATGACCTAGGTGATATCTAATGTAATTATTGTTCGGTATTCGAGATAAATTTAAAGTGGTTCTTGTATATGTTGATCATTTTTTTTTGAACGAGTTCCAATAATGTATTTTGAGTGATGGTATGGTTAAGTGAATGCTTGGTGAAAGATGAACGAAAAAATAAATTTAAATTTCATTAATTTCTTTGTACAAGTAAAATGAAAGTTATTACTTTCATTTAGAATCATCGTTTCTATTATTCATATATTTCCTTTTTTGGCGTATTGACCGTGCAACAAGGACCACATTCGTATGTTCTTAAATTTCTGCCTCTCATTTTCTTTTTTTATTTTATTGCATAGGTATCCTCTTTTAATTATGTAATTTAATTGATAAAAGGTTTCGTTTTGAAATATTATTTCAATCAAATTAGGACTACGTTTTGCCAAATTATACAAGAACACAAATAACCATCCCTAATACAAGATCCGATGAAGGCTTCTACTAATACGATTATAATGAAACAGTAAGCTTAATCAAGCGACACTTGAGTTTTCGTGGAATGTTATTTCCAGCTTGAATACACTGTACGCAGCTCCTCATTTTGCATATAGAAATTTCTTCTATCTTTTTTTTTAATTAATAATGAAGTGGATTTTTGCTTTGCTTTGAAGACACAGTTTGAAAACTATTTAAGCACTAACAACGGCTGGTTCTTTTCTTATTACTACATTATCTGTAATTTAATGAAGCCATGTGCGATATCATATTCTAATAGTTGAGCAAAATAATATATATCCACATATGACGACTGCCACTTCATCTACATACTCCATAATAAGAAAATAATTTCTTATTGTGTGTGCGATTGTATTATATTTTCAATCAACGACAAAATGAAGAAAAAGGTCACTTTGAGATGTTTCGACCGCAACTAATTTTTTTTTTATAATTCACTTCGTCTGACAGACAGACAGGTGTAAGTACGTAGGGTTCCGTACCACCGGGAACAAAAAAAAAAATGACGTTTGTTGTAATGCGATTGTATTATATTTTAAATCAAGAACACTGATGTTTCGACCGCAACATTTTTTTACGATGAGGAAGTATTTAAAAAAATAAAACGAAAACACTAAAAAGCACCTCTACTAAAAGGCGACTCTAGCAAAAATTGATTTTTGCAGGAAACGAATGGACCAGAGACAGTCATTTCCGTTCCTTTTAACTAACATATTAAAAAAACTGAAATTTGAAAAGTTTGAAACTTAGATATCAATTCAAATACGAAAAAACAAATAGAATATGAGGTGTTTATTGAGTTTTGGAATCTAATTTATTTTTAAACATGAAAGAAAACCGGAAAGATTGTCATGGAGAAATCAAGAACGTACCGTAGCGGCATCTAGTTTGATTTAGGGAACTAATGTTTTCTTTTAAATACTTCCTCATTCATTTCTTCTGACAGACAAACAGACGTAAGCACGTAGGGTTCCGTACCACCGGGAACAAAAAAATATCACGTTTGTTGTATGGGAGCCCCCTTAACAATTATTTTATTCTAGTTTTAGTGTTTGTTGTTGAAACAGCAACAGAAATACGTCAATTTTCACGGTTCATGAGATACGGTATGGTGACAGACAGATAGACAGCGAAGTTTTGATAATAAAGTTCTCGTTTCACCATTTGCATACGGAACCCTAAACGACGAAATCTGTCAGGTATATAATCAAAGTTTATGCACGATTCATTAAACTTATAGATATACCATGTCGTTCTTAGTGCTGACAGTCGTGCAGTGTATGTATTCCTTGAACTGGTTTATCTATTAACTCAAATTTAAATTTCAAATGATGCAGTTTATTTAGTACGATTCAGTACTAGGCAATCATGAATGATGTAAATAATGACAAACTCATTATGAATTCTATTAAATACGGGTATGGTTTAGAAATAAAAGGTTTTAAATTTATTTAATGAATATAGTTGTGTACAAAATGATAGATTTGTCACAAGTGATATCAAAAATATAAACAAACTATTTAGAGAATGAACTGCGGACTCATTTTTTTTAAATAGAACCGACTCTAATCTATAAAAAAGTGAGGAATAATACTTATGTTAAAAGCGACTTATTCAAGAAATTGCTATTGAAATCGGGCAGAGGTTTTCTGTAGGTTATGAAAGCTTTAATAATAAATATCTGTTTACAAATGTATGCTTTGGTGTCACTGAAAAATGTTGTTGTAATTAAATAGAAGAAACTAGTTGAAAATTATTCGTAAATAATAATGACTATGTAGATATTTGTAGGATAATAGGTGTTAATGGTATACACGTTCGTTTTATGAGTATTGATAAATTATCACGTCATTGGGGTTGAGCAAGTTAGTATAACCATATTTAGGTTTCTGTTATGCATGAGTCAGTAATTATTAAATAAATTATCTAATTCATAGACTTGTTACTAGGTTTAGGGCAAGGTGATTTTGTTTGTAATTTTGTTGAAACTGTTATTTGTTGAGTAAGTGGTATTTTAAATGGTTCTGCTTATTAGAATGGATACGATCGAATTAAGTTGTTTACAAGTAGGTCTCGCTATTTAAATGAAGTTTTTTGCCATGTCTAATTTGTGATATATTTACATTGTTACTAAAATAATAAAAAATATGTGGTACTAGTTATTATTAATCGAATAATAATCTATTCTGGTCTTTTTTTTATTTTTTTTAGGCTATGCAAGCCTAATTAATACTATTGTGTCTATTGAATTGATTTCTATGTAACATTATTAATATTTTCTATCGTTTATTTGAATATATATACTAGATTTTTTTAATGCAGATGAAAATATTTTTCCAATTCAATGACTTATACGTTTTAGGCATACTAGTAGTTGTAACACACATTTAAAAATGTATGTGCTATCATAAGTGTTCACATGTGTGTGACAGGTATTTGATACTCATGGGACATGTTTGAGCATACAAGTGCTTTGCTATTCCGTTTAAGTTTTTTTTTTTTTATTATAAGACTGGGTTGACATTTGGCCACTATCTGACCTGATTGTAAGCTGAGGCCTAAGATGTAGCCTACCCAAAAAGTGCCTATTTACTATGGCTTTGAAGAGTGCCAAGTTATACTGATTGGGGAATACATGACCAGGCAATGCATTCCATTCCTTAGCTATTCAAAATGGAAAGAAGCTGGCAAATCACTTAAGAGCTAGTAAAAGCAGATGAGATGTCAACAACGTTCGAGTGATAAGCCAACTAGTAAATCGTACTTCGGTGATGCTACCGGTTTTTGAAAGCTCTCGCTAGACATGTGCGTACACTTTGTTTAATTAAAATATAAGCGCACCAATAAGCGACAAAGTATCAAATACCCGTGACACACATTGTCAACACTTAAATGATCAAATGAGTGTGTACGTGTCTGGCACAGGGGTAACGCACATCAAAGAGATCACTGTGGAAGTGTTGCCTGTCACACTTGCTCAAAGTTCATTGAAAATTGTGAGCTCGAAGAAGTTATTAAATATTTGAACACATATCTGGCAGGTACAATAAGTGATCAAATGTGCGAGAAAAGTCATTTGAAGAACAGTTCATTTATATGTGAACAAATAAAGAAAATCTAATATGTTTTTTATCCTTCGTAAGTTACTGACACATATTTCTATAACAGATGTTTGTTTTGTGATTGCGTGGATGTCTTTGCAATATTGTTTGTCACAAGAACAAGCCAAATATGAATAAAACGGATGAATATAAATTCAATATTTATGATTGAAGTTCACCTTCACATTATATTAAAGCCAAAAACAAAACTTCCAATAAAAAAAGTATCTTTATAGCCTTTGCAAAATGTTTGCAACGCACGTTCACTTAAAAAATTAAAACATTACGTAAAGTTGAATGAGTTAAATGGCAGAAAGTTCATAAGTTTGTGTTTACTTCGAGAGCTCGCGAGAATTTTTAAAAAGAGGAGGTTCTATGTTGGTAGGGTATTATGTATGACCAATTTTTAAATTTCTTTTAACCTATAAACTATACAAAACTGCCGCCCGACTACAACGGTTTTATAAACATGCACCGCCTGATGCGTATTCATTTGATCTATAATGTTATTAACACTGATACATAAATAAATAAGTCAGGGTTCCAGCATCAATTCAATACATTTTGTTCGCCAGCCAAAAGGTTAAGAACCACTGTACAGTACAGCACGTCAGGCTATACAAAACTGTCATGTTTCACTTGATTTTAAACCTTATTGCATTGTTTGGTAGAGTTCAAAATCAAATGAGGAAATTTGACATATTGTGGTAGCCTGATATGAAGCAATCTGTAAAAATGGTATCAAATATTGTCATAAAAGTTTTTAGAAAATTACGCATAAATTATATTTTTTACTTGTTAATCTATACAAATATTTACATAAAAAACAAGTTAATCTACGAGTACATATTTTATTAACCTGTCTGATGATGTCAGATAAGATCAGATATCTAGGCCATTTTGATGAATAATTAACCTCAGGATCAGGTGCTCAATTTCCTGTATGATTTTTTCATCCATCACAATAGATAAATTTATCAGTTTCGAGTTGACATCTATCACCTTTATTGAGCTTGGAAGCTACGTTATTAACTCAATCTGTCTTTGACAAGCTTATCTCATTACACCAAACGTAATTTTTCTTTGTTATTAAAAGTTTGCCTATAGAAACATAAACATCATAAAATATATATTCACTTTAATACTTCTTTAATACTTCTTTAATACTAGCTGTTTTCCCGCGGCTTCGCCCGCATAAATTACAGCCTATGTCACCTGTGTATGATGCTTTCCGTAGGTGAAAGAATTTTCATGACCGGTTCAGTATTTTTGAAGATTACCCCCTACAAAACCAACAAAGGTTTTATTGGGTTAAATACTTCAAAAAAACTGAATCCTCCCAGGGCCTCCGGTCCTGGGGGCCTTCAAATAGGCTACAGCCATCAGTCAAAATATAATGTAATAGTAATATAATGTTAAACAATATCAAGTTTCTGTTCTGGTTGAAGGGGTCTTGCCGCCCCGGACCTTCGATAAGGTTAGTCCGCCACTGATTCCCAATTCTGAGATAAAACTTTTTTTGTGTTTTTTAAGAAAATGTGCGAATTATTCCATTCTCTATTCAAATTCCGTGTCCAAAATGGCTGAAATTTTGAAAAAATAATCGCAAATATTTCTTTACATTAGAGAAAAACCAATTAAAGCTAGACTCATATTTGGCCGGTTTTTAAGTAAGATGGTACTTGAACTTTTGCGTTATTATTATATGTATCGTGTAATATTATTATATGCCAGGACTTCGTGAGATGGATGCCAACTTTTACACATGGGAGCAACACTTAATTCACGAAAAATTAATCAGCTTTTTCATACAAAATTGTCATACACCTACAATCGTCAAAGGTATAAAACAGCTGATTATTTTTTCGTGAATACATTGTTGCTCCCAAAGTAAAAGTTGGTCAGTATACTTAACCCATTCACTCTACTAACGGTCAGTAGCACAATCGTTCATTAAGGTTTAATGACGCCTTTAAGCTCAAATGAATGTCCAATTTGTATGGGTAATGTCGCTTTGAAACAATTAAATTTTTAATGAACGTTTGCGCAACTGGCTGTTATTCCTGGACCATAATATTACATCTTATATAATAATATGCTTTTGTTTTCCCTCAGGTCCGATAGTATCAGCGTTATGCAACAAATTCGGATGTCGCGCGGTGTGCATAGCTGGGTCACTCGTGGCCACCACGGCGTTCGTGATGTCCACCTTCAGCAAGAGTGTCACGGTCATGATGATCACGTACGGTTTATTAGGAGGTAAGTTTACAATTAGTACTCAATGAGTGTAGTAAAATCACGTATACAAAGATTCAAACAGTTGTCATCTAACTCGTAATTTTACTATTGTACTAATTACCTAAAGTCCAATATTATTATTCCAATGTCTTCGTCACACATCAATGGTAAGATATATGTCGGCGGGTAGTCAGAAGGGGCTTTTACGAAGCCCAAATAGATGGTCCATATCGGAGGACCATCTTTAAAATAACACTGCAGGCGTGTATACCAACGTGGATTTGTTCCATTTTATCACTTTTCATACGAAAATATAACAAGATGAGCGTCAGAATGAAACAGAATGTCTGCGAAAAATGGCGGCAATTTGCTTTTTGTTAACGAACTGTCAAAGTCAGTGTCACCATTCTAATAAAATTAAAAGTATCGATGATCACACTCTCTCTACAATCGAGTAATTAAGTAATCGAGTAACTAGCAATTAAAATAAAAGAAACTAAATCAAACGATCTTCGTAAAGATGATGCGACATATATATAATAATATTGGATTTCAGGTAGATAGTAACTATTATAAGGTAAACATTAGCAGATATGGCCTCGTGTACTCGTGCGGTCAACTCAATTTAACCGTAACGCAAGCTCTGAACTCGACAAATTCCGTATCCCAACGAAGTACGTACTTATTAAGAAAAAACAATAATTCTGATAAATTTTGTTATAATCGGTTATACTACAAAATTATCTTTTATTTGAAACAATTTAACTTAAACTCAACCCAGTAAACGCAATCTCTAATCTAACTCATAACTCTTTTTCTTGTAAAGATTTGTCTTTATAGTTATGGTGTCCTTTAGTTGCCAGATTGAAATACGAGTATTCTTAATCAGCCTTTACGGTATTGTAGAATATAGTATTAGATTCGATATCATCTTAGGAATTCAAGATGTTAGTTCGTATGCAGCTCTAGTAATGTATTTCGTTGTCTTCATATAAATACTTTTGTATGCGAAACATCAACAAATTGATTGTTGTCCAAGTTGTTGTCCATTTTAAATAATACTAGGCTTTTCAAGGAGAACAAGTTACTTGTTTTAAAAAATAACAAAAATATTGATCGACTTTTTTTTTTATCTGGGACTGAATTGATTCGAATTCTGGTTTGGTCATAAATTTAAATACGTGTTACTATTTTGAATTCTATACATTTATTTATGATTCTATTCTATTAACACAGAGTTTGGTTGTTATTATAATGAAATAGAGTTACAGCGTTCACTGGGACAATGCCAATAAAAAAAATATGTAAATCTTATTGATTTCTTATAATTTTCACGGGTACTATCCATAAATGAAACAACTTTTAAACGTTATCATCGCGTTTGTATTTAGTTTTGGCGAACAATGAGGAGCATAGGTACTCGCCTTAGGGAACACGTAGCTAACGTTAAGCATAGGCGCGACAATAAATCTGCAGTGTGAGAACATGCTTTAGCAGGAACCGAGCATTGCATAATATTTGACAATCCAAAAATTCTTGTGACTGAACAAAGATTCATCCGCCTCAGCCGTGGTTCGCACGCCGGTTTCAAGGCGTCGCTTAGTCTTAAGTGAACATGGAACCTGTGAAGGTTCCGAAACGTCAATAAAACTAAATAAATACAAACGCGATGAAACCATTTAAAAGTTGTTTCATTTATGTAAATCTTAATATGTGAACTTAGCGACATATCTGCTCAAGGCAGTGGCGTAACTATAACGTTTGAGGTCCGTGACAAATTCATCAGATATACATTTTTTTTTTACTAATTGCGTAATAATAAATGTCAGGAGTAAGGAGTCTCCTCTGACCGGGGGCCCCTTCAGCTGGGGGCCCGTGGCATTTTGCCGACTTGCCACCCTGTAGTTACGCCACTGGCTCAAGAATAGTTTATTGTTTGTATATCTGTGCTCAAGGGTAATGGATTTTCAAACATATTAATTTTCAATTAGATTAGCTGTTCTGCCAGGACTTCGTAAATTATAGCGTATGATGTACTTCCGTTCCCAGTATTTTTTTAATAAGTCCATTAGTTCCAAATTCTATTAAATGCGAACAAATAAGTAATCAAATCTTTCCTCAGTATATAATATTAGTTCAGATAATTACTATTTTCATTTAAAGAGTAAGTGATCAGAATTGTATTTTATGAAGCTAGTCACAAAAGATTAAATCATGGATTATAAGTATTAAAACTTAAAAATTAATGGAAATTCTTATTCACGTATGTTAAGGATAGTATTTTTATAGTCGCATTATTGTGTTTTATAAAGTGTGACCGTAAGCAATAAACTTAATTGGACAAATGTCAGAGTTATGTATGCGAAACACGCTGCCAGTAACCTTGGCACATTGGCACAGATGTTGTTATACTTGGCGTCGACGCGACACGGAGCATGGTGTCCTTCAAGTTTTGATTTTTATGTTTTACCAGCTGATGCCGGGAACTTTGTACCGTCTTAGAATTAATAAATGTAGTGTTAAGTCATGTATGACCTATCTTTGACTTTGCTTCGATTATGACATAACAATTATTTATGCGCACAAAATCACAAATATGATATCCTTTATTCTCTTTATACGCATCATGACAACTGTCGTACATAACAATATCATATACCTATGGCTGGGCTACAGACCTGCCCTATGAATGGAATCGAATATATCGAATGACATCGATCGAATATCGAATAGAACGAGTCATGACCTACCACGCGGGTTTTTTGTATCTTCTTAATTTGCTATTTCGGCCGAAACGAATCTAATAAGATCATGAAAATCAATCAATCAGGAATCGAGTTTTAAATGATATAATGGCTGCGATTTCATTTCGATTTTTTGTTTCTATGTTCTTTGTTAGTATTATCAGTAATTGTAACATTGAAGAAGAGCAAAATGTCCTACTTTTTCGCACGCAATTTATTGATAAGTAGGTCAATTTAAAAAGAGGGCGTATAAACCAATCTGATGGGTATAAAGTCTGAAAATTTTTTCGGTTTTCTATGTTCTGTGAAAATCTATACCATAATAGGTGGAGCAACAAGAAAACTGTTGCAAATACTGAAAAACCAAGAGTGTGAAGCCGCTGGAAAGCTTGTTATAGTACATATTGTCTTCTACTCAAATGGACTATTGAGTTATAAAATTTATTTTTATTTATATAATTATAAAGTTTCCTCTAAAATAATCTTAATTTATATTATTTTAGTGAAGTGAAAATTTGTTTAATCTTTGAATCGGTTTGTTGACGATTTATAGGTTAAGTGTGCCTGTAGAATATAGTCACCAAAATAATTTTAGCTGAAAGTATTTTTTGACGCTTGCTTTTTGCGTTACCATTTATTTATAGTTAACAATCAAGTATTAAATATCGATTATAAACTAATATCAATCGTTTTTGTTCATTGCAAGCGTTTAAACTACTTCGGAATATCGCGTGTGAAATTGGACCCATGCCAACGCTCGTCCGACGAACAATAAAACCGTGCATGACACTCATCTGAGTTGCGCGCGACTTGCGAAGAACCCTTCTTTCAATTAGACCGATTACTGGAAAACCCTAAACGTACCCCGAATCATTTACTCGTTCGATATATTTATATTATTCATAGGACAGTCGGTCAGTTTCCAGGATATAGATGAAAAAAACCTTACAATCCGTTTTGTAATTTAAAAGATTACAGCGTACAGACAGCGTACAGTAAGCGGCTTTGTTTAATACTAAGTATTGATAGACTAGTCGAAAAAATAAAAAATTTCAAATGTCGGTGATGATCCTAAAAATATTGCTGAATAAACTGAATTAAGGAGATAGAATGGAACACGAACCTTCCCAACACTTTACTACCACTTGAATACTGCTTATATTTTTATGAATGCAAAAAAAAAACATGAAAGCCCTCAACAGTTTGCCTTTTTCCTTTGAGTCGGAAAAGACTGATTTCAATTAAAATAATACGAATTTCGCTGAAAATGAACGTTCCCATCCCAATGACTAGACAATTGTCTTTGTCTTAGCGCCTACCGAATCACTTGGAAACAAAGAACATCTGTTTGAAATTCATGGAAGCAAGGTAGAATCAAGATTGTTGCATATTTTAAGATTCATTTTATATTCTTAATGTGGGTTCTAAGATGTATAAAAATGTGTGTGTTTTATAGGCGAACTAGTCTGAAGGTCGTGGAATTATCCTGGCATAATGCCAGTAGATGCAGACATTGTGGCGCCTCACTTCAGTACCTTAGACTGTTAACTAGCTGTTGCTGCATTTGACATTCGTAAGCTTTGTTGAGAAGGATAATCTATTATCACAGAGGAGACATATATTTCAAAGAGGTCTATTTTATCTTTAGAAACTAATCGATCTGGAATTGTGCAGGTATTAATGCGGTCGTCTGATATATTATTGTATGTAATCTTATTATGAACACCAGTCCTATTCATGTTGATAATATTAATAAACGTTTTTCAGTAGACATATCTGTCTGCTAGACCATTCGGAATGATGTTTTCAATGATAATGTTGATATAATTATTTAACATGAACCAAGGATCGTGACGAAATTCTAGGTATTTGGCAAAAATAACATATCAATTGAGGTATAAATGAGGATATACATTTTAGTTTTTATTTAGAACACACTAACATTTTCTGTATATTGTGTGTTATTGTTGTTTCCATATCGTTAGTGTGTATTAGCGCTGTCGATGATTGATCTCTGTTGGCAATGTTAGATCATCAAACATCAATGTCGACTCAAGACGATTTCAAAGGTCGCGGTGCGTGGAAAATTTGGTGTAACTGAACGAGAAAATCAGATGATACGATTCAATGAAGGCTTTTAAAAATAATAAGAGTTTTTTACAACGTTAAAACTCTTTATAGAAATATGAATTTAATTGAAGTCAATGCGAGATATGAATCTCATGAATGGACACATTTATTATATAGATTTGGATCTACCAATGCCAATAAAGTGCCCACTTTTTGGGTTTCGGGTTTTAATACTCAGTAAATGGAGAAAGAAACTCAAAGTATTGGAGTTTTTTAATTGAATATATCTGTACGTTTACTCACTGTCGAAAATATTTATACTGTGGTTGCCAAAAGCTCAACATGTGTCATCCTTAGGATTTGTTTTCATACAAATACAGTTCGTTTTCGGTCTTGTTACTATGGTAACTACGATTCAAAATTATTTTTATTTAGTTTACTTCTATTCATTAATTATTCGTTCGTTCTACATTTGACGAAGTTAATATTTTTCATTTTTATTATATTTTTCTTTGTATATTATCTATCTACATTGTCGATCACAAGATAAAACAAAAGCTTATTACAAAGCTTACATTCTTGCTTTTATGTATCATACTACAGATATACTTTAACTTATACTACCTTCCCTCTAAAATAAAGATCTACATCTCTTTGTTCTTAATCTACTCGCAATAGAGAGGATAAATAGTATTGTTTTTACATGATAACCGTGAAGAATTGACTTGGAATGAACTTATGAATTTCAAATTTATCAATTTGCCTTGAATGTATGTAGGTTTACGTTATCGACACAAGCAGATTCTCCGATGTAGGTCAATAAAAAATTCAACCCAATTCAATTGCACGACCGACTTTTGCTCTCTTAACCGTGTTTTAGTAAAAACACTTCTAAATCATTAACTGCTGATTGTTCCCTAGAGGCTAAATTGTTATATGTTCCGCGTTCCTAAGAGCTCTTCTCGATATATAATTTTAATAATTATTATGTATATAACTTAGTAATGAAACAGAAAACTTTTTGTTTTGATCGTTATGGTTAAATGACCGCAATAATTTATCGTATTAGTAGCCTCAATCATTGTTTGTTAATTTACTTGTAAATGTTTGATCAGAAATGGGACTAGTGCCGGAAAGTGACGCATTGCTGTGAAATTGGTGTCGATGAACTGTTCGCAACAAAACGGCCCACATGCCCCTTTGTGTTTTTCAAATATGTACCGATTTGTGGACAGACAACGGGCTCGATGATTCACTGAATATCGTGTTCCGATTTATTATTTACTAGCCACCCTACCTGACTTCATATGGGTGCAATTTATATGCAGTATGCTCCCTTTTTGCATGATTTTTGCTGACATTTTCGACAGTCGACGTCATACTTCGGTATTTTATTTAAACTGAATTTGTACTAAGTTTAAGACCCGTAAGATTTTGCGTTTTTGAAACCGTTACTAGGTGTCTCGTTAAAATCTCAATTGTTTGATGAAACTAAATGTTTCTTAGTTAATATTAATGAATATTACTATTGTTGCTAAGTGGCATGTGATCTCAAATTTTAATATAATTTATAGATACATATCAAAATTAAGAATTTGATAATTTATAGGTAATATACCAAGAAAATTGTTTGGTTATAGTTAATTATGAAAGATATATAGTTTGAGACAAATCTCAGTTTGTATTAAGAAATAAGCCTTTGTCAAGAAAATTCTTATATAAGAGTGAAAACCGAATAAAATCCGTTGCGTAACTTAGGAGTAAATTGAACTTTAACAAACACAGGCAATCACGGGCGATTACAACTGCCTTTTCAATTATAATAATACTATTAATAGAGATGAGTTCATTTCGTTATGTGTTCTAAACAAATTCCGATTCATCCATTAAAATATGTAATAATATGTTTAGTAATTTACGCTTGACATGAGCAATTACACGATGGTTGTCCTCTGAAGCAATAGTGTTCAACAATGCGTCCATGATGGTATGATACTTGTGATTGATGTCGAGGTCAACCTGTCCGGTTTCAATTATGATGACGCTTCCCCTTTTTCATTAGAGTTTTATTAGGAAACTGGTCAGGAATTTCTGTTACAAATTGATCAAAGAAACGTATAATTTCACATGCAGACTTTAGCTAATATAAGTGTATACTTGTAGCGTCTGCGTGTTCCTAATAAAAGTTCTTTCCTCTCGAACCATAAATGATTATTAAGTATGCGTTAGCGTATAAGTAAAAGCAAAAAACCTCAGGCTTTTTATTAAGGAAATATATTTATATTTTAAAGGTTAGTTACAGATATTGAATTCTTAAAGAATACTATATAGTGAAAACGCTGTTTGTCAAACCAAAAATAAGTACTAAGTGTTATTTGTTTGCTTCAAAGTAATTATAACTATTCTTTGTTGACTTATTAACAATTAAAATAAATAAGTAACATAGCTATAAAATAAATTCTGTTTAATACGAGTATGTACTTTTTCACAATAACTTCCTCTGTAATGATCCATTTACCACGTACCTAACTCTCTTATCAAAAACAACAGGATGACGATGCTTCCATTGTTTCAATATATACATTGATTTATACATATATATTTGAACGCATTTTCTTTTCTATTTCAGGAATAGGATTCGGTATGATATACTTGCCTTCAGTGGTGGCAGTAGGTTACTACTTCGAGACGAGACGATCTCTCGCCACTGGCATAGCGGTGTGCGGTTCAGGAGTCGGCACATTCAGTTTTGCACCACTCGCGTCTATCCTCCTGAACGAGTTCGGATCATGGCAAAACGCAAATCTGCTGCTTGCCGGCTTGATCCTCAACTGTGCCGTCTTTGGCGCATTGATGAGACCATTGGTCTACCCAAAGGTAAATATACTTAATACCATTATACCGGGTATAATATCAGGCTTTGGGTATCATAATTCATGTGGCGGAATGAGACATTTGTTGGGCTAATTTGTAGGTGGCAGAGTTCCTAAATATGGTGCATGATTTAATATCATTATTATTTCGTAGGCGTCGCCAATCCTGAATCATATATAATATACCTAACTATTTGACCAATGTATGCGAGTAATTTAGAGCAGATAGACATTTGGTAGGTATCTACGTCTAATTTATAACTACTTAGTAGCTAGTAGTTTTAGAAAAAGGTAATCATCGCGGTTGTTAGTTAGAAAAGTACAATACTACGCCATAAACCTATTGTTTCTCCAAGTCTCAATTTACTTTAACCTTGTTTAGTTGGCCGGTACATCCCCAGTAGGTAGTTCAATTAGTTGCCCATATATTACAGACGTCAGGTGAAAAGCCACTCCTACAACGTATGGCTGAAGAGAAAAGACTGCAAATGGAACGGGGATCAATAGGAGGGTCATACTTCATGGTGCAACTACCAGATGGCACCATGGAAAAAAGAATGAAGGTATGAAAACGCACAAGAAGAAAGCAACGCTGTATCCCTGCCGGGTTAGTCTAACAACAGAATCTGCTGACTTTTTATTTAGGACATTAAAATTATAGTTTTAATTATTGAGTCGTGTATTGTGTTGTATGCGTTTAATGAAACTTTTTTATTGTTGTTAACAACAGTTGTAAAAATAGTCTGATGACTCGTTTAATCAACGGATAGAGCGAAGGTTAGGTGAATATGACATTAATGTTATGTGGTCGTTTTTCATGTGTGTTATGCTTTGTGACAGAATGCAGATAGTTTTATCAAAAGGCGCTACCATTATTTATATTAATATACATATAACGATGTTTTTAATTACTCATTGTTGTTATAACACGTGTCCATGATATTGGCTCGCAGATGGTGATAACTACATTATCCTCTCATTACAAACAGTCATTATTCATCAATAATCACTTAGGTATATGTTGACTTTGTATGATGGTATTGGTATGTTGTCTGTCTCCATGTTAGAGAAATTTGATGTCTTTATCACGTGTAACTACTAAAACTAGAGTATTCTATAATGATGGGAAGTATACAACGAAAGAATCTTAAATTTATGAAAAGTATATGTTGTCAATATTGTTTAATTTATTTTTTCAATTTCTAAATCGTTTTATAGTTAATTTACTAGATGTGACAATCTCTTTCTCCATATTTCTCTATCTCTTCATCTCCTGTCTGAAATATATGTAAAATAAGTGATATTCACGATTCGTATAATATTAAACAGTTTATAATAAGTAATAAGATTTAAAATGACGGAAGTGCAACAATTGCAGGCGCCCCTGAATATAGACCCGGGTGTGCATTCGTCACTTAATCTGGAAGCGTTGGCTCGCGTGCCCACTGTACCCAATATGCCCGGAGTACCCACCGTGCCTACTCTACCCACCATCACAGAAGCTAAAGTGATTGATGAGACTAACGAAAAGAAGGTTAGTTAAAGGAATGGACAATTTGGCTATCCAAACGGTCTGTTATTTATTGCTTTTTGTTTTCAGTAAAAATGTATATTTAATTTTATAAATAGCGATTATTAAATTAAATCATGAGGCGAGGTTGTACGAAATTACCAGTTTTTTTCCAAGGCTAAGCTAATATTTGCCAAATAAAAGTATTTGGTGAAAATTCAACATACACTGAAAAAAAAAATGTCTACTTCAATCACAATCTTGTTTATTATAATCACCCTTCTTGTTTCTATTTGAACCTGCTAAGAGCTAAATTGATTTGACTTAGAGAACTTTGTCGAATATTTAATCAAAAATATGTTTAATGCAATTGTGAAACAATATCAAATTTACGGTTTTCCATAATAGAATCAACTAAGAAAATAGTTATATCAATGCTAATACTTGCTTATTCGAACAATTATTTTATTCAATTCAAACATATTACTTCTTAAGATTCAATAAGACACTACTTAAATCAACCAAGATTCTTGATTCTGCCTACCTACTGCAATTTTAAGCCTACAAAGTATGTTTGTAGATTCAATTTTTCCCATAGTCGTATCAACTAAGAAAATAGTTATATCAACGGTATAACATACTTAGAAGAACAATTAAATTGTTTAATTCAAATACGATACTCATTTAGATTCAATAAGAAACTACTTCAATCGATCAAGACGTTTAGTTGCACCTACTTAATATTGTATTGAACCAATTAAACTGCTTGTTTACAATAACATATATCATATTCAGTGCAAAAATGTGTATTAGCTCTTTCAATCAAGGTCTTGGTCAAGTTTGTCAAATTAGTTTATTATATCTACTAAGAGTGATTGTTGATATGTTCATATCAGATAATTGATCTAATAAAGACACTTCTTCCAATACACAATTAAGCTATAACTACTCTTGTCTGACGCTACACATTGTATCGTTACGGTGTGAACGTAAATAAATAAGTTCACAACGTAACAACACAATGTGTCGCAGACAGACAAGAGTAGTTATAGCTTAATTGTGTATTGGAAGAAGTGTTTTTATTAGATCAATTATCTGATATGATAATATATGATTTTATGAAAATAATAAACATTTTATTTTAAAATATAAATTTTATTATATCTCTTTTACATTGTTTACTTACTTTCTAAATTATTTAATATTTTAGATACCATAATGCACATCGCTAAGAACATTAATGTTACATGGGATAGGAGACACTAAAGTCTTGTAACGTTTAATTACATTTTGATTAGTTTCAGTTTCGGCAACTTGATAAGTAAAAAAATGCTCGTCAAATCTCAGTGTCTGCATTAATGTTCCTACAAAAATTAAATCATTTGAGTCATAGGTACAAGTAAACATTGTTAACAAGTAAATACGAGTACGTTCGCAGAATATCAAAACTATGAGACAATTTGAAGTGCGACTTAAGAAATTTTGTATTTGGTAATTGCAAATGACATATATAAAACAAGAGAACATAATGGTAATTATAACTTTTTTAACGTATATTCAATAGTAATATAACCTGATGTTATATTCAATAGTAAAAATGATTTGATCCTAAATAAATTCTCACCAACAAATAATATACGAGTATATGATTGTGGGCATATATTCCTTTTGTTTTCAAATAGTTTAGCCTGGAATCTATTGTTTCATGTATTGCAACATCTAATAGCCATCTCTAGCTTCAGCTTCGGATGGCTTCCAAGAGCATCCAGACTCTGATTTGCCTTTTTTATATTTTAACTTAATGTTAGATGTATTCAGCGGATCAACGATTGCTAGAAAGATTGCTAGATTTTGTTGTTCTATATTAGAAACTGAAACAGATAAGAATTATTCATTAGAATAAGTAGGCATGGCAATGGCTATGGGCAGGATATAGCAATATATATATATATATATATAACTTCACGTTCCATATATATTTTAAAGTAAAATAACATTGAGATTAATTACTTTTGTTGTTATTATCATTATTTGTACAAGTATTTTCTAAATACAATGACTAAAAATAATGTTTGTTTGCTTTTATCATTTGGGTAAGTACTTTAGTCGTACTGTATTCAGATGCAATCAAATTTATATTAAAATAAAAACGCAGTCATAATGATTATGAATTTAAACGGAGATTAATTACCTACTTACACGGACAAACAAACAAAAATTTGTCATCATCCTTATTGTAAGGATACAAAGATATGCGAATGAACGCTAATGAAATAATAATAATGTTAAGTAGTAATCAAAAAAAGTTAATAGAAGAAAACGTAAGATAAAATAAAAAGGTAAAAAACATAAATAAACGATATTTAGATAGAGATAAAAGCTTACCGAGATAGATGTGATGTTGTTACTACACTCGCAACCATTTTGAACTTTCCATGTACTTCAGCATCTGGTGAACAAAACCCTCGGTCCTGATTGAGGAATAAGATCCCTTAGATCTTTTATGAGGGCAGATAATGCCTGAACATAACCTGCTGCTCTAAAACAGAATAAATAATTTATTATTAGGTATACGCCATATCAATACTAATAATAACGCTAAAGAGTTTGTTTGTATGTTTGGTTAAACGCGCTTATCTCAGGATTCGAATTTAAAAATTATATTTGTGTCGAATAGTCCATTTATTAAGGAAGGCTATATAACATCACGCTTAGACTAATAGGAAGGGATCAACAATGAAAAGCCGCTGGCGAAAAGCTAGTATAAGTATATAAACTAATCAACACACAGCTGAAACTAATGCATTCTCACAAACTTGAAAATTGGTAGAGGTTCCTTTCATGATGTAAATGAGTACTAAAAAAGGATTTTTAGAAATAGGGGTGTGAAGTTTATATGGCCCATGCGGATGCGGGCGAAGCCGCTGGCGGAAAACTAGTCAAATATAAAGATTTATACTTATTAATAAACCTGGAACTTACCTTCAAATACTGGAATAAGTTGTGAGAGTTCCCACGCTTGTAACAATTTTTTCACATCTCCGTTCATGCTATTATATCCACTAACATTGATATGTACTTCCAACGCACTATTTTGTTATTTTTCATCTTTGTGGTGAATAAAAATTTAAATGGGAGGTAAATACCAATTGATACCTAATTAAATAAAACAAAAGTAATTGCGAGCAGTTGAACACGCTGCACCACAATTTCAAATGAATAAATGACAGAGATGGCACGAGACGGACAACGTCGGTTTAGCAGTGTTGTAATCATGGACGTTATTAATTCAATGCAGTCATTGTTGCAATAATTCAACAAATTAATTGCTACAACTATTGATGTATGTTAATAGAAAAAAATGAAATAATAGAATTTACTATTATCTTGTTTAATTCAGCTATAGATCTAATTTAATGTAACGTTTCCAGTGATCGTTATAACATTGCGCATTGTCAATGCAACATATGATCTTCGTATGTCTAAGTAAACTCTCAATTGATTCAACAATGTTTCTTAGTTGATTTAGCTTTAAAAATAGTTAGTTTTATATTTATCTTAATTGAAGGGAAGATCAAAATTGTTCATTTTAACATATCTTATAATTATTTCGACTTTGTGCTTTGTTAATCATACAAGCAGCAATTGTTGATACAAATATGACCTCAGCTAAAACAGATAAAAAGAAGGGAGTCGATTTAACTACGTAAATTTTATTAAATTAAAAAATGTCTTATTTATCTTGATTTAGGACTGTTTTGAGTTAACAATTTACCTTTCAAACAAGTAATGGTTTTTCTAACAACTAATGTCGTTTCGTTAAGGTAAAAATATGCAATGTTAAAGTAACCGATGTAATTATTAATTCAACATTTTTTTGGCCAACTAAGAGAAAATGCTACTTAGTTGGCTATCATTTTTTTCAGTGTATGATCGATTGCTTGCTAAACTAGAAACATGTTTCAATAATTGGCTCGATAGGTTTTTTGGATCGATTTTACGACTTATATATTTCTTCTTGACTATATAAAAATATATATAATAATAATAGATTTTGATATAATCTAAAGTATACAAAAAAATAACTGCATTTGTTTTTATGATTAAAAATGTATGAAACCTAGCGACCACGATCTTTACTCTCGATGCGTATTTGTATGGGAACGTAAGCCGAGTTACAATAGATATATAATGTTGTGGATTGTGGATATAAGTATAATATTTTACTTTTTGTATTTTAACTAGCTGTTGTCCCACGACTTCGCACGCTTAAATTATAGCCTATGTCAACCCCTTACGATGTCGCTACACTAACTACTAATATGTGACTTTTTTTTAAATCGGTCCAATAGTTTCGGGGCCTATTCGATACAAATAAAAAAACATACAAACAATTAAATCTTTCCTCTTTATAATATCACTAGCTTTCCGCCAGCGGCTTCGCCCGCGTGATTTAGTTGAAGTCCAGAAATGAGAAAATTCCAGAAAAACTTTCATCCCCTAATTTACTCCCTTAGTGGTCGAATTTCGTAAAATCCCGTCTTGGTGAGCACTTACGTCCTAAATGGAAACCGCATGCAAAATTTAAAACTCCTAGTACTTGTAATTTCTGAGATTTCGTGATGAATGAGTGAGTGAATGAATAAGTGAGTGAGTGGCCTTTAGCTTTTATATATATGTAGATGTATTGCAATATATGTATAATATTTGACATGTGATGTATGTTGTTTTCAGAACGGAAACGGTTCCGCCGTATCGTCGACGCAGCAACAGATGTCACGCAACGTTTCATCGCCTGCGTTTACTGCTCAAGCTCCGGGCTTACCAAAGAACGGTTCGGTGCCGTTCTTCGATCGTCAAAGGAAGCAGTCCACCGGAGATAGGTCAGAAGCTGATAGGTAGCCATAACATGTTTAATTCACTCATCGTACGGCTGGAAAAATGCATCGTGTTCGCTCAAGTATTTATTAGTGTTGGGGGTTTGCATGTAGTGTTTATTCTCTATTCTATTAGACGATATGAACATCGAGATAGTTTGTCTGCATTATTGCCAGATATTTGATGTCTTTTTTTTTATTTATTGCACTATATAATTCAATTATTACATACTACTTTTTATTTGGGGCAATAAATATTATGACTATGACTAATCTGTGTATAGTTTTTGCAGAGTTGTTTTTTTTTGTATATTATATGAACCGAAGGTAGTTTTATTATATTTTTTTTATCGAAATTTGATCCAATTTCCTTTTACATCAAAATAACTGGAAGAGTCAATATAAAATTCTAATACTTAACGTAGATATACATGTACTGAAGGTCATCTAAAATCAGAACGGTAGTTCAAAGGTAAATATTCAAAGTCGAAAATATTTTAAGTTATACAATTATTATTTATTGTTTTATTTAAGATAATGATAATACTCTTTGATGATAACAAAAACTCACGAGACAGCAGTAAAAATAGTAAACAATTAACAAAAGTGACAATATTTCTAAAAAACAAAACACATATCAACACAAAATGTATAAATACACCTATCTAAAGAGTCTGGCAAAGCTGTCGTCGACTATCATGATATATTTATTAGAAAATTAATCCGAAAAGACTTAAGTTCATATAATTATACATAAATACTTTAACAAGGATTAGAATGCTTTAAAAAGATCTCGTATCGTCTAGTAGAAATAGGATTTCTAAGCTTTTTTGTCCGCTAAATAATGCTAAGAAATGGATTACCATATTGCATGTCTATGAAAAATTGCTATATTATACTTTTACTTCTCTTTCATTTGCTAATGTGCAGTCGAGTTCACGTCAACAGTAAACATACAACGTAAAATATTGTTTTAATGCACCCTATTTTTATAGTTAGTACGGTCGTTATTCGTAAATTAGTTTTCCATTGACGTGAAGCTGACTGAATATGGATTATTTGACTAAAGGATTTGTTGTCTATATTATATCTGATTTATATTGTTGTCGGTTTACAGATTCAAACCGTCCTTAGCCGCTATCAAAGCATCGTCCAAAACTTCCATGAGCCGAAACGCCGATGTAAGTAAATGGTAATTTGTTACATAATCGAATCAGTACTTTTCTAATATACTCGGTATAGCTGATTAGATTTTTTTTAAACCTGCTCTAATCATGTATAAGAGCTTAATTATCTGTAGACTGGAAGCTATTGTGGCTGAATAGCAAATAATGATTGGCAGATAGATATAAAAAAAAAAAATCTACTGTTACTTTTACGAATCAAATCAAAATTATTTATTCAGTCTAGGCTGTTACAAGTACTTCTGAAAGTCAAAACTCTATGCCATCGGTTCGTAAATCTAGAAGAATCGGCAAGAAACTCGACAAGGGCTGCTTTTTTCGCGCTGTTTTATTTCATACAGAGATGTCAATATAAAAAAATGACTTTATTAGAATATGTCAAAGAATATACCTATATTTTAAATTAATTCACTCGTCATAGAGATACTACTATTTTGATTGATAGAAGTCATTTCATATCTCTTTCTCTCTCTTTAAAAAACAATCACGACCATCCATAATGCTTGGCCAATCCTATTGGAATGCACTGAGTCCATAAGCAATCCACTTCTAACATTAACATTTCAGCGCTAGATTCCTTTGTTTGACTTGAATAATGTAAACCTGGAATATATAAATACTATTTAATTTTATTCTAATAAGCCATTTCAGCACCTATAATGTGAGGTAATTTATAGATTGATAATAATGTGGTAAACATTTTCATTTTATATAAAAACCTACAATCTAGACTAGAGTTACTAGAACGCTACAATCTATATAGGGCTGGTGAAAAGTATACTATGATTCAAAGTATATAAAGGATATTGCTTTGTTTCAACGCTCTATATAGATATTATAATCCGTCCTCTTTTACAATACAGCCGAATCCAGTCAGATTTTCATCTATCGAATTTGTCCGTAGTGCTTTGAATACGATGAAAAAAATACTCTGTGGTCATAGTATTAGAATTTCATTATGTACTCGTCGTTTGTTCCATTTTCACATATGGCTTATTGTAATTTATGACTGTGAAGCTTGGACTGTTGAAGCCAAGGTTAACATTCACTAGTTGGAGAGGCAGATGAAGAAAAAAGAGTTGGAGAGGCAGATTTTTTAAATATCTGGTTTAAAAAAAAACTATCTCTTAAAAATAAAATGTGTCAACAATTTGTCGTTGATCCGCCGGATTATCGGATCCGTTTTTCCGGATTGCATTTCCTACCTCTATTATTTTCGCGTAGTAGCTGTTTATTGTTATATGGGTGGAGTCTGCAACCTGTAGAGTTTATGAATACGTACAACGCTACATATAGTCTTCTATCGACGCTCACATAATATCTGTGTCATTATCCGTCTGTTATAGAAACATTATGACACTATCTATGATTAATTTCTACGTCTAAAACCAGGGTTCGCTGATAAATAGCAACGGGTATATATACGTTGATATGTATAATATTTATTATACACATCAATTGTTCGTTTTCGTAATGAGTTAATGAGCTAGGAAATTAACCAACAATATCCGATTTTTGGGAACCCTGTCTAAAACGGAACCTTAAGTTCTACGTTGTAATTCCTATTTTTTTTATTTACAGGGAGATACAGAGAGCATGATGTATACGTCAAAACTTTCCGTGTCCGGTCCTAAGGAACCTTCCCGTATGGTTAGGCCGATGTCCCGCAAGGATATATTCTATTCGGGCTCCGTGCTCAACTTGCCGCAGTACCAAAGTCAGAAGTCCCTTCAGGGTTATAGGAATTCGGTTCTCAGTTTGCCACAGAGCAGGCAGACTGGCGACTTGGAGAGGCAAGAACGTGAGTACAGTGTTGCTTTTAGTCGGTAATACTGTATGTGATACGCTTTTATTGTGACACTTTTATTTTATTTAGTCGTTAATGTCTCTTGTAGCTTTAGTAGAGAAATCGTCGGGTTAGCGTTACATTCGCTATATTCAAACTCCCTATTTGAGAATATGAGGAAAGGTTTGTGCATAATTTTAATCAATAGTCTTGCAGACTAGTAGAAAGGCTTCATCATCATCATTATCAGCCCTTTTCGTCCCCACTGCAGGGGCTCAGGCCTTCCTCATGGATGGTTAAGGAGGATGAGCCATGACCCTCCACGCTAGCCCAATGCGGATTGAAGGGTATTAAAGACTGCAAATGCAGCCGGGATCAACGGCTTAACGTGCTTTCCGAAGCACTAAGTAGCTCGAGATAATATTTTTTTGGTCACCCATCTCGTGACCGACCCTTGCGGAAGTTGCTTAATCACAACGTTATGTAACGCTTATGTCGGAAAAGCTTATGTAACTAAAATTTATTTATCAAGTAAGTAATCAATTAGATTACTTACTTGATAACTTGATTCCAATTAAATTTAGCAAAAAATATTACCTATATTAGAAGTTGTTGAAAACCCGCCAGTATCTGATTTTAAACAAACTACTTTAAAGACGTCCTTAATTGTGTTACAGGTTGTTTATATAAATTAGGTTTTCGTATATATCAACAATATCCAATTACGTGTATCGTGAGTGAGCATCATAATGAACGAATGAATACTTTGATTGTACACCATAATTAAATTATAGGACATAATTAAATAACAATCGGCGGCCTTTACTTAAATATACATATATTACTTAAATATACGGGCAGTAGATAGTATCTTACATATTAAAACATGTGTGTTTATTTTCATATATAAACATACATACATAAATTATACAATAATAAATATAAAAGTACTTACCTAAACAAAGTATACATATAGAATAGAAATAGGATGAAAACAATAACATATCTTACTACAACATATCCACATCAGCGTTCACTATTTAGCCGAAAATGTGTGTTATTTATAACATTGACGTTTGAAATTACAGAATACGACCTGTGCCCGTGTCTTGCATTGCCGAACTCGTTCAAGTCGGCATTGTCGTCAATGTTGGACGTGAGTTTACTACGCGACCCCGCCTTCATGTTGATCGGCGTCTCTAATATATTTGGAATGGCTGGTTTATACGTGCCCTTCGTGTATATAGTCGATGCTGCAGTGATGAATGTGAGTTTATTTATTAATTTGTTGAAGTCTGTAGCTATGACAAAATCGGTAGTTAATGGTATATAGGTATTACATGGTACTCATAAATAATTGAAGAACATACTGTTTAAAATACGCCTAGCCGAAACCTCGCTAGTGTCGAAGAGATTTAAGTTTACCTGCCTTGATACGTCATTGAAATTGTTAAGAGCTCGCCAGAGATATGCATTCCGTCTATAATTGGCAGAAACGGGAGAGATATATAAAAGAGGATCGAAACTGTGAGGCTTTGTTGTCGATGTATCTTTCTTTCGAGTTATTTTACGCTGGATCCCCGTGTCAATGTTAAATAAAAAAGAAATAATAAAAAAAAAACGAAATTTAAGAGCTCATTTTTCTAATTACGATAATGTAAATAAGTTAGATTGTCTAAGATCTCGAATAATTGCACTTATCGTAAGCATGGTAAAATATAAAATTCCCTATACAAAAACATTAAAAGGCGAAACATAACATAACTTTTTTTCTATGCGGGATTAAAAAACTCCTTTTCACATTTTTTTAAATAACTTCTTTTTTTAAATGAAAACTTTTTGTTCTACCAAAAAGTTTTTACAATACTCTTTGTGTTATAACAAAATGTACCTTATTATCTAGGGTGTAGAAGCATCGAAGGCTTCTTTCCTGCTTTCCATAATCGGCATCACTAACACGGTGGGCCGTATAGCCTGTGGATGGGTGGCCGACTTCCCGTGGATGGATTCGCTGCTGCTCAACAATCTGTGCCTCGTCATCGCAACCGTAAATAACACTTTATTTTCATGAAACAACAACAGTATTTTAACCGATTTTAAAAAAGGAGGAAAATATTGTTATTTTCACAATTTATCAATTTAATAATAATTCAAACTCACACGATTTGTTTATTGCATGTCACATAGTATATAGTTGTAGATATTAGGTATAGGTTATGTGACAGCCTGTAAGGGTGAACTAATTCAAATTGTATTTTAAATAATTTTATAATTATAATAGTATTATAAAGAGGAAATATTTTATTATTTGTAAGCATCGAGTAGACACCGAAACTAATTTACCGATTTAAAAATAAATAACTCCTACGGGTAGCTACATCATACGGGGTTGCTATAGTCTATAATATACGCGTCCGAAGTCGCAGGAAAATAGTTGTTTAAATATAAATCTTATTATTTATTAATAAAATTTTCAGGTATCGGTAGCGGCGACGCCCTTCTGTTATTCTTATGAAGCATACATAGCAGTAGCCATCGCTTTTGGCATTGCCATATGTGAGTAAATATTGATTTTATTATTTTTTATGTTAATTTTATTTATTTATTTGAATAGGACAACCAACAACACACAAATCGTCTATAAGTAAATTATTCAGTGCTTATAAACGTAGGCGGGGATGATAAATAGCTAGCGCAACCCATATTTTGTATAATAACGATATAAAATCTCCTTAGTAGGTACTTTACTCATTGGTTCATTAGCTGCCAGTGTTCCAAATTCCAAATCGATCGTATAGTTTTTCTTTTAAATATTGACATTTCAAAAAGCATTCTTTTGGTTTTTCTGCAAAATGGCTAAAATTGAGCCGTGATAAAGTTTTCGCATTTAAAAGGATAAAAAGGTGGAGACATTTTTTCGGAGATGAAGGCTGCTTCCTTGGGAGACAAATGCTCCTTCATATGCGACCGTAAAAAATTGGGTGGCTGAATTTAAACGTGGCCATACCAGCACCCAAGATGAACATCGGCCAAGACGTCCGAAAAGTGCCACTACTCCAGAAATTGTGATCAAAATTCATGATGCAGTTTTAGCTGACCCAAGATTGAAACTTTCCGAGATAGCTGATACTGTAGGCATCTCTAAAGACGGGCGCATTACATTTTGCCTCAAGAATTATGTATGAAAAAATTATCCGCAAGGTGGGTGCCGCGATACACTAAAATACACTAAATAAAATTCCCTTGAGATTACAAAAAAAAAGTCAGTATAGAGTTACTGCTTACAGTTGACCAAAAACGCGTTCGTATGCAAATTTCACAAAAATGATTGGACCGCTTTAAGAGCAATACAACTGATTTTCTGGGACGGTTTGTTACTACATACGAGACTTGGGTTCACCACTATATACCTGAATGAAAAATTCAGTCTAAACAATGGACGGAAAAAGGATCCCCGGCTCCAAAGAAAGCAAAAGCTGTGAAATCAGCGGTGAAAGTCATAGCGTCAGTATTTTGGGATTCGAAGGGTATATTGATGATTGATTACCTTCCAAAAGGACAAAACATAAATGGCGAATATTATGCTTATCTACTGGATAAATTACAAGTGTGTATTCGTGAAAAAAGACCCGGCCTGGCTAAAAAAAAAATCTTTCATCAGGATAATGCGCGCGTTCACACGTGCACGATGGCGAAATTCAAAGAATTAAATTATGATTTGCTACCACACCCAGCTTATTTCTCCTGATCTGGCACCATCCGACTTTCATCTATTCCCTAAGCTCAAAAATTTTTTAGGTGGACAAAGATTTGAAAATAGTAGCGAGGTGATGTCTGCTGTGGACAGTTATTTTGAGAGGGCTTGAATAAAACCACTTCAGGGATGGCATCAAGGCTTTAGAGCATAGATGGATGAAGTGCATACCGCTTCAAGGAGACTATGTCGAAAAATAAAAATACTTTTAATACACTAATTCAAGTTTTTCTATGCTAGGCTAGCTATTTAGCATCCCGCCCTCGTATAAGATCGATAATAGATCTTTTTTTTTCCTTAATTATAGTTTTCCACGTCATGCAAATGTGGATATAAATCACATTTTTAAGTTACATACAATTATTAGATGTATAAATTCATAAATTTTCTTTTATAAATTAAAAAAAATACATATATAAATTTCCCAGAAGTTATAAGTACATTATATTTTTTTTTTTATATAGATTTACCTTATAGAAAAACACTTACAATATTCATTTATTAAATTGTACTGATAACGGCAACGTGTACTGAGAAGAATCGGCAAGAAACTCGGCAATGGCTGCTTTTTACCCCTGTTTTATTTCATATGAAAAAGTCCTATTGGAAATTTAATTCTTTAGACTATGAATTCGTTTTACATTACAATATCAAAAATTTTAATACCCAAGTCATACATCACATCATTAGTCCTTTTACGTTCCCGCTGCTGGGGCTCAGACCTTCCTTATGGATTAATTATATGGTCAAGAAGGGTGGGCCATAACCCTCCAAGCTGGTCCAATGATGATTTGGGATATCAACAATTGCAAATGCAGCCAGGACCAACGCCTTAACGTGCTAACCGAAGCACAGATAATTATTTTTCGGTCACCCATCCCGCGACCGACCACTTTCGGAAGTTATTTAACTCCCCCGATTATAGTTATTGTATAATAGACTTAATGTTATTATATTTTAATTATTGTGCTTTTCAACAGCTGGCTACATATCGCTGACTTCCATCATCCTAGTAGACCTTCTCGGTTTGGACAAGTTAACTAACGCGTTCGGTCTACTGATATTGTTCCGTGGCGCGGCTGCAATAGTAGGATCTCCTCTAGCGGGCGTGGTATACGATAATACTCACAACTACGATGCCTCCTTCTATATGGCGGCGGCATTCTTCCTAGCGTCTACTCTGACTTCGTTCGCTGCACCTACATTCCGCAGGTATTTATTATGTTGAATTATAAACTGCTATTAATAAACAAGGTTTAGCTTTAGAAAAAAAATACGCAAAAATTGCAATACTAGTATTAATCTTAACTCATATACAGAGAATAAGCAAATTTACTACCTTCTTGGAGTAAATATTACTCCCGCAGAACTACTAGGTTAACCTTTGCTAAGTCTCTGTTTAATAATATGATTTTTGACTAATACTAAGTACGGTCTCAGCGTAAATTAACGCCAACGCTAAATCTTATTAATAAAACAAATAGAAATAATATAAAATAAATAAATATTGGAAAACATCATATGCATCGCTCAGATTCCAAGATGAGTAGCTGAAGTCCTTATTATGGAGTATATGAGACAACGAAGGTACAACAACACACAGACCCGAGATTATACAGAAAAGTCAATTTTCTACATTGACCCGACCGGGAATCGAATCCAGGACTTCAGAGGTGGCGACACCTTGAAACCAGCGTGCGAACCACTTAGCTACGGAGGTCGTCAAATAAAATACAACTAAAAACTACTACTATTACTGCTACTATTTTTCATAGCGTCTAATCTCACTCACTGCAACTACTTTTCGTAGGTATTTATGATATGTATAATATCGTTGGCTGACAATGTAAATACCTATTCTATTCTGACAGTGTATTAATGAATCCACTGGTAAAGCAGGCCTGATTCTCTATTGATAAAATCTATGGAGAATTGATCATAATCTGACACGTGTGCTCAACACGGATTGGTTACTGAATACAGACGCAGACGAGACCAATGGTTTAACGGTACTCTGAGATGGGAACGATGGGATGAGATGAGATCCCATCTCTGAGTACCTGGACGTTTTCCATTGAGAATAGTTTCCTGTTTGTGAATGCAAAATTGATTAAATATAATAATCTAGAACCGGCTCGAAGGACCATTTCCGAATAACAAAAATTCTCTCTTCAATAGGAAACAGGAGGAGATCCAACATCCGGTCGACGTTCTTAGTCCAATAGACGAAGATCTCGAAGAGGGCGAGGAAGAAGATCCGGATGATACTCCTATAACTATGGGCGCTAATCTAACCCGCGCCCCTCCAGCTATTACTAACACCGCCCCTTCCCCCTCTGACCCCCCTTCACCCGTCACGCCCGCCGCCCCCGCACGAGAGAGCGTACTGTGAGCCTTATTTACATCACAATAAATACCACTTTATTATAACTAGATGAATTTTCTACTCCGTAACTTGTTAGGGTCGTTGTACTTGATAAGATCTATGTTTACATTTAGGCCAATAACAGATCAAACTGTGCCAATGAAGACGAGCGAAATGAATTTTCGATGACGGCTGCAGAACGATTCTGTGAAAGTCCGAACCCGAATTCAAATTCACTCGGGCGTCCAATTTCAATTTGAAAGCGAGATCCGCTTAACCGTGAGTGAAGTAAGTTTCGAAGTGACAAGGATAGAATATCTGAGACAATTATGAATCGATCATTTTTGTTTTGTGTTTTTATGCAAAAAGTGGAATTTCTACACTAATATAAACTTTTGAAGTGATTTCGAACGCCTGAGTGAATTCTATTTTTTTCTAATTCGGTTCGTACTAACTTGCTCTTCCGCACGCCTTAGATGTTTTATACAAGAATTCTTAAGATTTCTTTCTTTCGCCTTCTTTGGCGTCGTCTTCATGTTCCATTCTGATTGTTAATATTAAACTGCAAATATTTCATAAATGGATGATTGTACTGGTGACAATCGTCACATCCACCTTATTTATATTATAATAGAGATGAATTTGCTATACTTATTAATTTCTGTACGAATACGTATTAACGAAACCTTATTTATATTGCAACAGAGACGGTTTTATCATAATAGATAAAATAATCATCAACTGTTAAAAATCCTGCTCACCGGGCTGTTCAAATATTACGTTAATTGAAATTTAGTTTTTAATACCCGCTTCCCTCATCAGCAAAAAATAAATTTCTATAGATCTTTAATTCAGATGTCCCTTCCCCCATATTACCAAAGATAAACGAAACGAACCCACGCAATTAGTGTTTTATATTTGAACAGCCTATTCAAAATTTACCTAGAATAGACAAAGATATTTTGAAAACTAAATATGCTAATAGTGGCGGCAATTCTGTTGGTACAAATTAGTGTAAAATTTATTTTAAGCCTGTCTATACTACGTTTTCAATTCTGTTAACAAATAAGATGACAGGAGTAAACGTTTCAAATTGAATTATATATTAAAATATATATTTATATTTTTTTAGTTTACATAGAATAAAAAGTAGAGATATAAAAAACCAAATTAAAGTAAGAGATTTTTAGTTCAATTTAGATAGTGGCACAACGAAATTGCCGCCAGTATTATACTAAAAGGTCGCAAACAAGTAATTATAAAAAAAATATCAAATTTTTTCATTAAAAAAAGAATATAACCTAAACTAGAAACACCAACATGTGTCAAACATTCAAATATATTGGTGTCCTACAAATGCCATCGTTTATTGATAAATTAACACTACGATCTCATTATGTCGGCATGTTAGTAGGACTTCTTCATTATGTATTGTAAAGGCTATAAAATTATTCTTTTTTTTTTTTATTATTCGTTCGTGCGTTCACTCAAATGTACGAGCTAGAATGATGTACTTTAAATAAAACTTAGAAACAAATATAGATAATAAATATAGATAGTAGAGTGCAGTATTAGAAACGTGACTCTTATTGTGTAGAAAGTAAAGCTCAAATTCACTGAATTCTCAGAGAATATAATTTTTACCACCAATCAGACTTAACGTTTCCATTGTTGGAGCATAGACCTTACAAATGTAAAGAATCGCTTAGTGAGACTAGTAATTATCAACCACGCGGGTCCAATACGGAATGATAGTCGTTACCGAATATATTGACGTGCCTTCTAAAGTAAGGAGGATTTTGAAATAAAGTTTTGATGTGGCCAATATTTGCGAAATTATTTAACATTCGCAACCGCAAATCATGTTAATCACTCTAAGATCCATATCTCGTTAATATTTTTAAATTTTCCAGACAATAACTGTAATGCCTAATTTGAAAATAAATAACTTGAAATGTTTTTGGGTTGAAGTATTTCATCACAAAAAAATATTCATAATACTTGCGACAGTCGAAGAGTCACGTTTTTAATAGGGCCTTGTACTCTTAAAATCGAAATTCGATTTAACGTGGACTTTTTCTTCATTGTCCTGCTCTAACTTACGTATTTTTAGAGCACGATCAAGTTGACGCTATATCGATAATTGATTTTCAGAGTACACCCCGTGCACTTTTTGTATAAAATACGTAGAAGCGCGATACTAATTTTAAAATACTAAATGTATAACATTAGAATAATGATAATTAATAATCGTTTAATGAAAGAGCTAACGAACTGTAAATACATAACGAGTTACCATGAATGATGGAAGCGGATTTAATAATGATATATACCTCATGGGCGTTATAGGAATTGAATGGAAGCAATAACGCGAGTGTTCGAATTGCGTTTAAAAATTGATAGAACGTTTTAAGGTCCATTATATTTCAACGTGCCATAAAATAGTCGTGTGATGTCATCATTTCGATGTACCACCAGACTACGACAAAAATGATTGTATACTCGGTAAAACGGAACGGTGTTTTTAAAATAATCAGTTACTAAATTTCAAAAGGTCATAGCAATAAATATTGTAGTACTTATATATTTTTAAGTACTTAGAAATGAACTTAATTAGATTTATAGATTTTTTTTTAAAAACGTAATGGAATTTTTCAGGTATATCAAAATATTTTTTTTTGTAACACATAAATGGCGTTATTTTATTACTGAAAATTGTAAATAGTAAATATACAAAATTGCTGCACTTATTAGTATGTAAATACACATAATTAACTATCTTAAAATCGTTCTCATTTCAATAAAAACTTACCGTTTCAAATACTCGTTTATCTACATGTAAGAAGTATATTTTAATTATTGGTCATCCATGTATAAAAGAGTCGAAGACAAAACTTGATATTATTCCATGTATAAACAAATCTTCCAACAATGGTCTGCATTGTTATAAGAAAAGGAAAATTCGATTGTAATATCTGTGAAATCAAGCTAATGTAGTATTTTATAAATGGTGTGTTAGTGTCATCTTCACACGCTATGAAAGATTCCCATTTCTTGATGTAGAGTATATGTAAGGTAGAAGCACCCATGATGCCACTGTCCAAATGGTTAAAAATTAACTAAAGAACTTTTGACCAACAACAGTCAACCGCCAATCAAACGTATTCTAGTTGGTTGTTATTTTTGATATATTTTCCATTCGCAATGTTACCTTTATTTATATTTAATCGTATGCTATAGAAATATTATATTTAGAACACATTATTGTCTTAATCAACAGTTAAAATGCTCGTAAAATATTTGCTTCGGCTATTTGGGTAGATTTTCTGAACATTTCCATATAAATGTACTAGTAGCCAAAGTAAAGAAATGGTTGAGAAATTCGAGTCTCGCTAAGGTAGCTCAATTGGTTGTACGGTCACTGGATTTGCAAAATTTTAAGTATTCAAATCCCATTTCGGGCGAAAACTTGATATTTTTATTATAGTAGTTTTTATTATAGTGGTCTTCTTAGGTGCTCTTACCTTATATTTAATATTTACTGACGATACGTTACTGATACTCATGAAATGAGTCTTTGAAACATTTAAAATAAAAGTTAGCATTATAAAGAAGGCACTTAAGTATTCTAGAAAGTAATGTAAGTCTAAAGTATGTTATATTATAATATTGTGTAGCCTTATATTACTTGTCACTAGGTTTTTAATTTAATAAATAACGTGTAGGACAGATAGTTGGAGTTTGTTAGAGTTACATTTTTTGAGCTTGGCTTTTTAATGGTAGCTACTTCTTGTGAGACATAATAACGAACTGATTTTAAAAGTCCCCGACTTTCGTATAGTTGGTTTTATGTGATTATTGTGTATGAGATTTTTGTCTCTTGTGATGTTGGTATAACTGTGCGAATGGCGGCGACTTTAATCTATTAACCCTTTTACTGTCTTCGTGTGCCATTTTCAATGAACAACGTATTCCTGTAAATAATTAAATTATAATATAAAAAAAATAAGTGATTAAAAATAGCGGATTAGTAAAATGTAACGCAGTCAATTTTCTGTGCATCATTTAATACCAAAAAAATTCATTATTGGGTAACGAAATGTAGGCTCTATAATTATGTACTTGCCAGTCGATAAGGTTTAAATTAAGTGAGATCAATAGGTACATGATATATTTTTGTCATAGATATTTTTTGTCATTAAAATGCATAATTTAGCTTTAAGCATAAGGATAATGTGTGTATAGAATGGCTATATGAACTGTTAAGATATAGACGGAGAAATTATGTGATAAATCTATAAAACGGTTATTGAAGTATATCTATTTCTTTTGTAACCACATGTATTTTAATATATTCAATTACTTGTATTCATATAAAATGTAAGATTTCGTTTAAGGGATAGTGTAAACTGATTTAAAAACAAACATTTAAAATTAAACGATAATTTATTAAGATATATTCGAAAGAAGTTATCGATAAATGTTACTGTTGTTATAGCTTTATGTAAAAACCAAAAGTGTTATTATGTTTTTAAGATAAAAAAAAAATAAGCGACTACAGAATGGAGATGTATTGTCAGTAACTTGATAATGTTCAAATTAAACGATGTATTTAGGCCAGTCTGGCCCCCGCGTTTTTAGGAAGTTTTGATCTTGAAATCTTATTTATTTTATTATATTTATTTATGTATGTATGTATTGTTTGTTTTGTATGATTAACATTCGTGTCGATATACGTCGTCATAGCAAATTAGCTATGTGGGGCTCAACATCAGGACATCTGTTGAATGTGTTTGATTCAGTATTGGCTTTAAGTATTGTTATATTAATTTGTGTAAATTTGAAGCTGTTTGCACATGGTATTAAATGATTATTAGTAGCTTATTTTTCTATTGAAGATTTTGTCTATTCTAAATTAATTTTTATTTGTGAATATGTATTGAATTGTATTTTTTTATCTATTGACATAGTATTTGTGTATTTTATTTTTATATTAGATGTTTTTTATTATCCACACCATTTTGTGATGCTTCAAGGCAATTGTTCCTTTTTAAAATTTTATATTTCAGTATATTAGTGTGACAAACAGCTTTTCTAAGGGTATATGAAGAACTAATAGTTATATACAGAAGCCAAAGGCAGAGCACGCGTTTTTAATTCGCTACGCTCGCTCGCTCGCCCGGTACAAATTCAAGCTTATTGTTGATATGTCCACTTTTGTAAATAATCGATTCATTAAATGATAATGATGACTGATTAGTTTGTCTTTTTATTTTTTTTACCCATGTAGCATGAAATTCTCATATAACTCACAGATCGAACGTGTGTTTAAAATGTATGATCAATCGTTGCCTAAACATACGCTATAATAACGCAGTAGATTTCTATCTCCTTATCTATTTAAAATCTGCGGGAATCAGGCGAGTGGAGTACCTACACAATGGCGCGCTACTTGAAACAATCTCATTGGCCAGGATTTGCCGCACTTCGAAAATCAAAACTATACAAGTATATCAATATAAATAACTTCTAACTGACAAAAGTTAACTAGACACCACTGACAATAATTGAAGTCTTTTTAATTAAAGAGCTCTAAATACATATCGGCAAAGTGAAATAACACCTTTCTTAAACTATAATATGCTTCATGATTTTACAAAAGTCTCCAGAATATTACAAAATTTTGTTAAATCTTTTATTTAGGTTAAAATAATATATCGCGAGAGGCTAGAGGAACATGTTTTATTATAATTGACAACCTTATTTAGAAGGTTAGTTTAAAACTGCAAATATGTTTCCAATATCTGAACTCTATAAGTTATAGGGCTGTCAAGTAAAAATAATCTCATCTTTATTACTATTTTCCATTTTTTTGTCAAAATATGGAAGTTATTTTAGTGTTCCTGGTTATTTATGGCATTAAAAAATATTACTCATAAAATTACGCTTAAAATTATTTCCTCTGAGTTGAGTTGAGTTTCCTTTGACTGAGTTGCCACAAGGCAAATAAATGATGCATAAACGCATATTGCAGTTCAATGTTACGTAGGCGTCAGTCAAAACTCGGGACGCTGTTTAAAATATATTCAGGACGTTATAAAAACCAGGGCACGTCCTGAGAAAAAGGTACGGTAGGCAACTCTATTTTTGACGCCGAGAAATGCGTTACGCATACCCGCCTCACCCAGCGCGAGCTCCACGGGTTATATGGAACTCTACCCTGCGAATAACCCCCACAATGAGGGCAGGTCAAAGAGCAGGGGCATATCACGTCGCGCGGTAGCGGTCCCCAAAGGGGCCATTTCCCGCGCCTATCATCCCCGCTCTACCCGCCCCTATTACAGGGCAGGCCCCATCTCGGGATAGGGGAAGGGCTCAGGAACATTCGTGTCCTACAAAGGACAAAACAGGGCGTGCAATGCCTGGTGAATGCGCTAAACTACCAGACTGCCCCTAACCCGTCTAATAGAAGAATTCACGTGGTCTGAATCCTCGTGAATCCTTCACCCCGATAGCCCCAGTTACCCTTGTTGCTCAGTGTTAACCAATCATCGGTAGTTCATCGCAATGAACTATTTCAAATTCATGGGCTTGAATGGCCAACGCCCACCTGGCTAGTCTACCATTCATGTCTCTACGCTCTTTTAACCAACATAGGGCTTTGTGATCTGTTACAATCTGAAACTTGAGACCCCACAGGTAATGACGGAAATAATTTGTGGCCCATACGACAGCTAAACATTCCTTTTCCGTTATCGTATACTTTTTTTCACAATCACTCAATTTTCTAGACGCGAAAGAAACCGGAAACATTTGTTTTTTTCCTTGCATTAAACACGCTCCTAAAGCAATGTCACTCGCGTCAACATATAATCTCGTTATAACATCATTAGAATTATCAAAGTGTTTCAGTAATGTTTTGTCAAATGCGTTTTGTTGACTTTCAGACCACTCAAACTTAGTATTCTTTCGTAATAATTTGTTTAATGGTACAGTCAACAAAGCAAATTTGTCAACGAATTTTCTATAATACGAAAAAAAACCCAACACTGATTTTAATTCTTTTGTATTCGTAGGAGTCTTTACAAATTTTAATTTATGTAATTTATTTTCATCTGGAAGTATTCCAAAACCAGAAATAGTATGACCTAAAACAGAAACTTTATTAAAACCAAAATTACATTTTGATGGTTTGAGAGTTAAATTCACTTCTTTTAATCTTGATAAAACTTGGTCCAAAGCATCGTAGAATTCCTTAAATGTTCTTCCGTACACAATAATATTATCTACATATATTATTGCACACCTATACTTCAATCCCGCGAGAGCTTTATCCATGGTTCTTTGAAAAATAGCACCACTAGTCTTTAGACCAAAAGGTAGGACATTGAATTCATATAATCCCGACGGTGTGACGAACGCAGTCTTGTGTTTATCGGTCTCCTTGATACTCAATTGCCAATACCCAGAATTTAAATCTAGATCGGCAAAATATCTGGCTCCATTTAGATGCGTAATCAGATCTTCTATCAAGGGTAGTGGATATGAATCCGTAATTATTTTCTTATTCAGCTTCCTATAATCGACACAAAATCGCCATGTATCATCAGGTTTCTTGACTAAAACAACTGGTGACGCATATGGACTTCTGGATTCTCGAATGATTCCATTTTCTAACATCTCGGCAACCTGTTCCCTGATAATTCTATGTTGTTCATTTGATACCCTATAAGGTGCCCTATGAACAGGAATATCATCCGTCGTATCGATTTTCACTTCACTAAATTCACACTTTCCCAACTCGTTTTTATTAAACGCAAAACACGACCTATATTTTATTAATAAATTATGTAAGTTACAAAATTCATCTTTCGATAATTCTTTGGAAATATTAAAATTAACTTCATTTTTATTTGCAACCACTACGCACGTTTCATATAAATATTTTTCATTTTCGTTCACTTTTTCTAAAAAGTATAAATAATCGCTTTTAGACAACACGCTTGTATTTGATTGTACTATGTCAATCGAATTTTTAGCATTTGTCAAATCAGATTTCATCAAAAAATTTACCATAATATTTTTTATACATAGTCGATAACTATTAAAATCTACAATTGCACCATGCGAAAATAAAAAATCTTGTCCTAATATCATTTCTTGACTAATATTCTGCACAATATAAAAATCATGCACAAATAATACATGTTCGAGAACAATCTTTAAATTAACTTTACCGATAACCACGAGATTCGCGTTATTAACCGCATGGAGTGAAATATTACACGGCACAATTTCTTGACGTAGTTCATGCACGACGGTGTCCGAAACAACGGAAAGCGATGCACCCGTATCAATTAGAGAAATCAAATCTTTTCCACGACACGATACTTTAATAAATGGTTCGAACTCACGTTTGTGCTGGAATGCGTTGAATTGTGGCGGCAGTGTGCTTCCAGCATTCACATCAGACGCCTTTGCTCGTTTGGGTGGCCTTTATTTTCATTAGGTGATGTCCTCCTCGGCTGTTGTGTGTTATTTCTTGGTCTGAAATTATAAGGGCGGGGCATCATCTGATCGGGAGGTGGGATTTTATGAGGGGCATAAGGTGGAGAATTAAATGTTCTAGTAGGGCGAATTGATGTTGAAGGTTGCTGATCTCCTTGTCCGCCCTGTCTGCTAGAGGAAGGAAAAACATCTACAATACTTGTTAATTTTATAGGTAAATTAATGTCCGCTTCTCCATCCCCTCTATTATAAATTTCCTTCAATTGTTTAATCACGTCCTTCAACTGTTGTTTATTTGAATACAACTGCGATCCTAAACGCCGTTTGGTTTGAAAATTTGCTGCCCCAAGAAAATGCTGGATGAAGCATTTATCATCCACTGCCGCCCCTGCTTTACATCCTAAATAATCTAACGAATAAAAATAATTGAGTGGGTCCTCTGTTGCACCCTGTCTTCTAGCAAAAAATTTTGCGAGAGGATTTGCAGTTGAAGAGAACTCTTCGCTAATTTGTTTCTCAAGTTCCTGAAAATTCTCACAATTGTCTTTTATTTTATTATAAAATAACAGTGCAGGTCCCGCTAAATATGCTGCCAACACTATTTTTTTAGTCGATTCTTGATATCCATTTGCTGCTGCTATAATATTAAATTGGGAAAAAAAATCAGCCACATCACCTTTTAATCCGTCGTATTTCTCCATTTTCGTTTTCTCGCTTCTATGTTTTCTTGCTTTTATGTTTTCCCCGCTTGGCTTACGAGAGGTATCGCTGTATTTCGAAACGTTGCGCCTCCACCATGTGGCGACTTATGGCAACTTAGTCTAATGGTGGAGGTGGGTGGCGCAATGAAAAAACTGGTAGCACTCCTTAGTCTTGATTTATTTCTGATAAGAATTACATTTAAGAACTTACAATAATTATACTACGATGCTCACCCTAAGCTGGTCTCGATCAGAAAAAAAGACTATTTACCAGCAAAACACGAACACGCGAATTCGAATAAGAAAAAATAATAATTTAAAATATTAACGGCCAGCACTTGACCATAAACCGTCCGAAGAGTAAACCCTACCTATAGTAATGTGCTCGGACGTTACAGTACCCCGTCCCTTAGTCGCTACTCTGATAGTGACCCCACTGCCGGGCTGGGCCGGGCTGCCGCACACACCGTTCGGTGTGTGGGGTGATCGGCCCCAGGGATGGTAGGCAACCCTAGACTAAACGATTAATAAATACTACTTTAAACAGAATACACAATCATAAATATAAGAATATAAATACGTCACAGGATTGATTTGAAGAAGTTAATAAGAGTGAAAATATAATTGAAACCGGAACACGATTTACGATTATTGTAAAAGCTCTCCGTAAAACCCTTGGCTAAAAAGTTGCTCACATATTTATTGATTTTCATTAATTATCTACGACAACGAGAATTTTAGAGGAAACTTAATGATGTTTTTCTGTATGAAATCTTATAAATTCAAGATTTTTTCATTTTAGTTTTTTCATTTTCATTTATAGTTTGTTTGCACATTATTTATTTGTATAAAATTTAAAGTAAGTTATTTTGTATGTACACGCCTTCTTGAGTTTTAATTTAAAGGTATAAAGGTATATAAGGGATTTTGTTAGACCTCTGTTGGGAAATCTCAATTTTCTGGATTCGGCGTCTTTGTTTTTGAAATACCTAGCTCTTAACCCGCTTGATGTCGAAATCCCATAAATAAATGTGTTTACATCTTAAAATGAATGCCAATGTTCTATTAATCAACAGACACGCCCACATTGCTAGACGGCAGTTAATTCGATTGTTGATCTCGTAATATTGTCAACTCGACGCGAATGTTTCTACGCATCGAAAGTGTATCAACGCAATTGATAACTACGTCACTGGCCGAGGTCAATATTATATCTCGTGCGTCCGTTGTTACGAAATTAAAAGGTTTTAAAGCGTTTATTAAAGACAACTTATTAGACTTTACGTCAGAATTATTATAAAAAATCGGTCGCTACCATTTTCAGAATGACTAAATTATCTTAAAATGGTAATGGTTCGATATATTTCTGAGAGATAATTTAAAAATATAAGTATTTCTATGACTCGCACACCAGTTTCAAGGTCAACTCTGAGGTCCCGTGTTCGATTCCCAATAGGTAAATGTAGAAAATGAACTTTTTAATATTTTCTCACGTCTGGGTGTTGTTTTACCTTCGTTATTTCAGATTTCCATAACGGGGTTGCCCGCCGGTCTTTGTCGATAGCCTTGATTAGACGGGGACTTGAAGTACCTACTTTATGTAGGTACCTCTTTTAATTTTCCGCCCTATTAATAATTCCCCATTAAATTATGTTATTAGAAAAACCGCAAAACTGAAAACGAACGTTATTTTCTTGATAAAATTAATAAAAAAAAAAATATTAACACATAACAAATTTCTTAATCCTTTTTTAAAAGTACAGTAACGTCATCTAGTAATCAGTAGCGTAAATGTAACATTTTCGTGCACTTATCGACTTAAACACATGCATTTAATATTAGCGACAACGATCAAATTCAAATGGGTACACAATTTGAATTTTTCAAGACATTATTTAATGGATTTGGAAAAAGATGAATTCTAATATAATTACAATGACAAATTGTTTAAATCATTTAATAATGGATGAGGAAAACTTGGAATTACCTACAATGACAAATTGAATTGCAAATAATGGTTGTATGGTCACGATTGTTTGCTCTATATGAACTTACACTCCCATTTTCATCCCTTTATGTGTTTTTTTCGGGATAATTTAAAAGGTATATGCTGTCATGGACTTTCTTTTTGAACTTTTAAAGGGGATCAATTTCGTAATTAATCATTTTTGCGTACCTTTCACCGTTTACACAGCGCACGCAAGGAAAGCTCACAAAAGGTAATATATTCTTCTGTTTTACATTTATCATTGCCTGTCGTCTACTATAAATCATAGCGTGATGTTATATAGCCTATAGCCTTTCCCGATAAGTGGACTATTCAACACAAAAAATAATTCTATTCGCACCAGTAGTTTCTAAGATTTAAAGATCAATCAAATAAACAAACTCTTCAGCTTCATTATTAGTAAGTATAGATATATAACTGTTTTTCCCCAACTTTGTCCGCGTTATTTATAACCTATGTCACGCCCGCCCGCGTATCTTCCCGTATTTTCAAACTTGGTCCTTTAGTTTCAGAGCCCATCCAATACAAACAAACAAAATAAACTTTCTTTCTATAATATTGGTATTGATGACTTATAAATAATATTATCAACGTGCACTTTTGCATTTTTCAAACTCATTTTTTTTGCTATTGACTCGAGGCTCATTGCACATGAGCTCTTGGACGGTGGTCTACATAGCCAGTTGTCGCCGCCTCTATATAGTCAAATACTCTATTTTATACTCAAAGTTTACCATCCGTATGACCACAAACAACGGTTAATAAATTACTCTCACATACATAATGTGTGATATTATTATATGCCAGGACTTTGGAGTGAATTAGTTAAGTATACTGAACAACTTTTACCATGGGTTCACGAAAACATAATCAGCTGTTTTATACAAAATGTAATACCTGCAATTGTATATTTTCTTCATAAAGATTAAGATATTTATTACTTGAAATATGGTTACATGTATAAGTAGTACAGTTCAGTCCGAACTTAACTATTATTCGATTATGGGTTTTGAAATCGTGTCCGAGTCTGAGGCAGACCCGATCTGTGATTATTGTGAACCAACTGTATAACAATTGACCCCCATTGTACCAGCCGAGTGCTGTAATAGGTTACTGAATTACATCAGTAGTTCAACATTTTCAATTAAACGCCGTTCAAAGAACTTACATTGAATTTTTATACAGACGACCTGTCTTTCCGTGTGACCTTGTTATTTATTTTTTTTATTCTGATTGATTTGATCGGTTAATTTATATCAATGTACAAATGTCGGCATTCTTTTACTTTTCACACCATTGGTATGAAACATACAATCAAGCAATGTATCTAGATAATTAGCTTCATATAATTTTAAAAGTGGAGGTCATTTTCAACCTCCGCTTTTAAAAATGAACTTAAAATTATTCGGTGATGAATTTAAATTTTCGTTCTAGATTACTTAAATACATATGTCCCTTTGCTGTAGTAGTAAACCAAAGAGTCATGCGCTTGTTGACGTCTTCAGCTTTTATCTTCGATATTAATAGAAGAAAGTAAGCGAATATGGAATATTAAAAGTCATTTTTTAATCCTATTAGGGGGAAATTTCTGTCAATAAGATTTGTTTGTTTTATTTCGAAATGCATTAAAATTACTATAATGTACAATTTAGAAAGTAATTTCCGTAGGATACTATTACATAATTCGATACTTTTCCTAATTTATTCAGGCCAAGCTATGTTTTTACGACATAATTTCATTCGTCAATATAAAATATTTGTTTATATTCAATAATATATAGAGGAAAGATTTAATTGTTTGTTTGTTTGGATCCAATAGGGACCAATTTTTTTCCACTTACGGTAAGCTATGCGGGTATCATAAGCTATAATTTACGCGAGCAATGGCCCAGACACGTTTTTGACCACTCGCCTCTTTTTAGTTATTTTGGATGTCAAGTAATAATTAACGCATAAGCAAATATAATACTTTACGGATTACGATCTTCTAAATATCGAATTATGGCTGTTGATGTGTCAATGTTCACTTCCTTATAAAATGGACAAAACCAGGTTTAAGATAATGTCTAAATGGTCAAAACCGGGTGTGTGACTCTAGGTATGTAAAACGTTTTTGGATTTCTTTTTTCCGGCAATAGAATTGATAGAAAATAAAAATAATTCCACTGTGGCACACATTAAATACCGAGTGCCGATGTTATATTACCATCTTCTATTATAGCATTTCAAACGGCGTAGATATGTATGAGATCCGATTATATTGATCACCACAGAGACAGTAGACATAGTTATAATTCACCACAACACTGACAATACACGATATTAGACGTTCACAATTCACCACAAACCTATTCCCAGTAATACGTGCGGTGTTCACCACACGTTCGTAGCGTCTATAGACCGGCGGCAAGGTCAATGACCGTCTGGTGCAACGCGGACACTCGTTACATCAGCCGGCCTTGTCCGATGCGGAACAATGCCACCGACGCAAATTACGTGAGAAACTTATCATAGACTATATCTTTTCTATGAAAATTTATTGACAAATTTATGCATCCGGATGAAAAAAAGTAAAAACGGAAAACGGTGTAGGTACTACCCGGTACCGATAGACATTAAATCTGTTCCACATTCAAAACATCACGTACTTTCCAATATAACAAAGAATAATAAAAAAATATAAGTAAAAGTAAATAATTCGTTGTAGTTAGTTTTATAAATATTTTCTTACAATTAATTTGTTCTTACGTTAAGTGGAGAATATTGTGTTAAATATAAATTAAATAAATGAGTCAATGTTATAAATCATAATGAATTGTTAAAAATAAATTTATGACTCCTATAAAACTAGGTATGTGCAATTAGGTGTATTTTAACAATTTTCTCAAATAAGTGGTTACCCTAGCTGGGAAGACACTTATGGAATTTGTGATTCATAAGGCTGTGTCTTGATAAGTGATGTTTAACTATCATACAAAAAATGCTAAAAACTTTTTCCAACCGGGGCAAAAACTTAATTTTGCGCCCACTCCCCAGCAAGTATTTATGTACTTATATTCAATTCAAAGACATCTTTATGAATTCATTTTTTTATCCGTACCTGCTGCTTGTCAAACCCGTAGATCCGGGCCTGCGGTTTTCCAACAACTTTGTCGTAAATTATAGCCTATAGCGACTGGTTATGCTGTAGCTTCCTGTAGGTAAAAGATTTTCAAGATCTGATTAGTATTTCTGAAGATTATCCTTTACAGACAAGCAATTAAAGTTAGAAGCATTACCTTTTTACAAGTAAAGATAAAATACAAATATATACTAACATACGTACAAATAAATAAAAATGATATGTAGATACTGAATGGGTAAAAGTGATGCCTGTGTTCTGTGAGTGATGCCTACATAACGTGAAAATGGAAGGAGGTAGAAGCCATGAAAAGCTAAGCTATAAAACCGATTGACTTGTATGAATGAAAAGAGTACTTTATTAATCTATTAATATCGTTGGCCTAATAAAGGACCTGGCGCCCGCACAATTTTATGAGTTAAATTAAAATTAATTAAAAAAAGTACTAGTTTTAAACCATCGTCCATCTGAAAGAAGTCAACATGTCGCGACTTTCCGTTTTCTCTTCTGTCAAATTGTCAATTTGCTTTAGGCAGCCGATGTTTTACCAAGTACTAAATTAATTAATTAACTAAATAAATTAAGTCTTCGTTTTATAATAACAATACCTACACGATCCTACCTATACGACCCATAAGTAGTCATTTGGGTTTGGTTATCTGAATTTAGCTTAATGGTATCTGACTAGAGTAGCTCGGTGGCGCAGTGGATAAGCACCGCTACCCGCGGTCGTTGTTGTTAAGCAACTTTCACATGGTCTGTCACGGGATGGATGATCAAAAATTATTTACTCGAGCTTCTTCGTGCTTCGGAAGGCACGTTAAGCCGTTGGTCTCGGCTACATTTGCAAACGTTAATATCCTCCAATCCATTGGGCCAGCGTGGGGGTCATGCGCGGCCCATCGTCTTTAACCTTCAATAAGGAAGGCCTCCCAGCAGTGGGGACGTGAAAAGTCTGATGATGATATATCTAATTTGAAAATTATTTATCCGTAAGTAACTTAAACTTAGGTTTAAATTATGCGTTAATAGTGATTAAACTAAAGTATTAATCAAATCAATAGTAAATATTTTTTAACAAAATTGAAATAATATTACTATATAGGTAGGTTATGTATAAAATAAAAACTCTTTTCATTTAAATTTGTAATTCAATAATTACTAATTATTTATTTTATGGTTCTTATAAATAGATTGTTTTTTATAATACAAGGAAAATTGCAAGTTGATGTAATTTCAGTTTAAAATTGCATATAACTAAATGGCCTGTACTTTGGAGGCAATTAGTTTTAGAATTCCCCAGAAGCTGCGCGTCATTGAACTTTTTTATACGTATACAATAAAAACTTTGCGATCACGATTATTGAGAAACAAAAAATGAAACTTTTTATTTTCAGATGTATTTAATATTGTCTGTAAAGTTGACTAACTAACCATTTTAAATAGAGAAAGGTACAAGGTAATAAAAAGGTTTCCATTTTAATATAACCGAGAATCAGTGGCGGTGCGACATCTTACTTAAAAGTAGATTCTGCATATTTTATGAGGCCTTCCAATGGCGCAAAAAAGAGATTTAGATATGTACTTCGAAGAAGAAAGGTCGTAAAGAAAGACTTCATGTATTCTACTAGAAGTCTTTGATCGTACACATTCTTTTGTGTTTTGTATTCGATACCAGTACTAAGTTGCAATTTTGGTATTTGCGACCTTTCTACCTCTAGGCATCGACATAATTATTTACAGAGCGTGCATAAATAATCGCTGAATTGATCAAAACTTCCGACGAAAATAATCACGCCCGTATTTCAATACGTAACCGAATACGAATTCCGAAGAGTAGCACGCAGAGAAGCACCGAGTGCAACACGACGCTTCATGACGCACCACGAACGTATGGAAACAAGACCACATTCTCACGCGTCTCATCCATTAACAACTGCCAACTTATTTGCATAAAACCGACAACGCTCGCTCGCAGCAATGAAAACGCAATAGAAAATTAAAGCCAAACCAACAGAGCGTACATATGTGATGTAACATCGCACAGATTTGCGCCAGACGAATTCCTAAAGAAACATTTGAAAAATCACCGACAAAAAAAATTGAAACCTTCACGATGCAGTCTAAATAAAATATGTATGCAGGATAACAATTATTTGGTTAATAATAATGACGGGAAGTTGGTTTTAACGTAACGTCGTAAAATGCTTTAATAAAATAATATTATTAATAATATTTAATTAAAATTTTCCTAGTCGGGTATTACAATAGAAAGATATTTTAAAACTAACGCAGGACGAAACTTTATCCGATCTTGTACGTAAAAAAAAGGATTTCAAGAAAAAATTCACCGTAGAGTTTTTATATCACGTTATGAATTATTGCGTTAGTTTTGGTCTAAGTCTAGTTATATTCCTCTGAATCATCTACATCCTTAGATCAAGTCAAGATCATGTAGTAGCGAAAAAGTAACAAGTGCTTGAAGCATTCGTTAGGTCCTGGGTAACTCAGTGGTTAGAGCAATCAACCGGATTGCGAAAGGTCATAGGTTCGAGGACCATCTCATGGTGCCAGGGACAAAGTGGATTTTTAAAGCATATTTCATTCAGAATATTTTTCAGTATAATATTGTGAATGCAAAATTGATCAAATATAATAAATAGGTCTTGCATAATACAAGTGCCTTATATCTAACTAACTTTTGCCCGCGACTTCGCCTGCGTGGTTTAGTTTTAAGTCCAGAAATAAGAAAATTCCATAAAAATTCCCATTCACTAATTTACCCCCTTAAGAATTTCATACCCTAATTTACCCCCTCAAGGTTCGAATTTCGTAAAATCCCTATGTTCTAAAAATAACCCGCATGCAAAATTTGAAACTCCTAGCACTTGTAGTAACAAAGTTTCATACAAATTTTCATCCCCTAATTTAGCCCGTTCGGGATGGAATTTTCAAAAATCCTCTTTTAGTGCTCCTCTAGCCTCTACACTCCCTGAAGAATCTTTATTCCAAATTTCAACTTTCTACGCCCAGTAGTTCCCGCTGTACCTTGTTAGTCAGTCACTCAGTAACGCAAGAATTTTGTATATATAGATTTGAGTGAAATGCGTGAACAAGCATTCATATATTGTGTGGAACTTTTTTACTTTTCATCTTACAATTTATGCGATTAGTAAATTGGTGCCTTATTATTATTATGTACAAAGAAATCAAGTTAAAATCAGCTGTAATTGAAGATGAGAAAACAAAATCATAGGTAGAAAGAGCACTGAAATAGCCAAAATATTGTTAATTTTTTTCAGACAATTCTTAATTGAGGTCTTTACGGGGAACTTTTACAATAATCGCAAAGGATTGCGAGTATTGAAAATAGTTGATAGGCTTTACATTTTCTCTTTTCTCTTTAGACCCAACCTTAATGACGACTAATTGATCTAAATAAACCATCTATATCGGAATGTTTTCCGACGGAGCGGGTAAAGGGGCCAAGGTGCGACCTTTGTGATCTCGCAATTAGTTTATAATATACTTCATAATTAAATAACACGATGCTTTTATCTAAGCCCGCTGATAGGAGAAGATGTACCGGTCACTTCGCAAGTACAGGTTCTTAGAAACTTTGCGTCCTGTTACGCGATAACATGATAAATTGTTTGTATTTCAAATTCAGACTAGTATTAAATGTAACGCAACCGTCTATTGAGTTTTCATGACTAAATCTCTGATTTAATTTTGATGAATTTAGTTGTAGAAATAACCAGATTTATCAGGATGTATCATGAATTAGAGAGACCTTACTAAACTATCACGAAAACATTGTAAATAATGTTAAAGTTTGAAAATAATTTTACTACGATTAGTAAGAAGCTCGCACGCATGGTAATGACATGGATGATTAAAATTGTATTATCTTTTAAGCTCTTTCATACTTCGTAAATGCAATGCAATAGTTAATAAATATATACAATTAGCCCCGGGTTCGATTCCCGATCTAGTCATTGTGGAAAGTGAACTTTTCTATTTTGGATCTGGGTATTGTGTAACCTTCATTATTTTGGATACTACATCAGACGAGGGCCTTAGCTACTTATATTATAAGCAATATGCGATTCGTTTATTGAAAAAAAAAAGACAAAATACATACTGCCACGAGTCGTAGGTGTGGCCTATTTACCCGTGATTTATTTATTTGGGTACAGACCCAAATAAATAAATCACTAAGTACAGACTTAGGATTACCAATCGTACTCTAAAATAGAGTATTGTACTATATGATCTATAACATTAATAGAAAATGCTGAAATACTTTACTTTCAGACTATATTTAAAATACCAGTCATACATATATGATGCATGTAAGCAATATCAAAAATACCTTTTTAAAAATGTTGAACAAATTTTACTCTTTTTATAAATCCGTATTCCTTATTTACATCATTTGAAATCAGATATACTCTTTTTTTCTTCTAATACCCTACATGTAACTTAGCTGTAAATATTACGTGAAACTTTGCCGTAATTATTAGGCTGATGATGATAACGTATGAACTTACAGAAAATAAGTAATCTGGTAATCATCTTAAAATGGAAGTTTCCGTCAGTATGTTTAAACTCTGATAATACAGCGAAATTCACCTCTTTATTGCATCCATTGAACTTCATCAAAATAAGAAGGCATAAATAGATAAGAGTAGCGATTACTCCGATAAATTAAACACCTAATTACAGTTCATTCAAAATTCTTAATATTTTATTGGTCTTCACCCAAATATCGCCACAGGTCAGCAGGTAAACGGCGTGATTACATTGGATTTGATTTTATTGTCATTGAATTCGATCAAAATGCACTCAACTTTCAAAACTGTATTGTTAGATATAATATATATGTTCATCCGCTTGAAACAAATAACGTTGAGCGGTGAGTGCATTTTGATTGAATTGAATCCAATGCAAACCAATTCGAAGTCAATGTAGTGAAGTGATATGTCTGTCTGAAAATGTTACCTTCATTTTTGTTTGTTAGTGACAAAGCAGGTATAAATTTAAAACTATTTACAAAGCTCTATTAGTAGCACTGATCCAAACCTCGTGAATGTGTGATGTGCGATGTACCCTTTCTCAGAATAAATATACATCAAAATCGAAATATTGTAAAAGACAACCTCTTCATTTTTTAAAGTCAGTTAAAACAGAATAATGGATATTAAGATTTAGATTATTGATCTCTTTTATTTCATTGAACTTCTTGTTTTATTATTCTTTATTAACAACAATATATTTCATTTATGTAATCATAGAAATAATTTCATTTCCTCTTCCGTCAATACACAGGTATATATCAAAGTATATCTCCGTTACTATTGATAAAATGCGACATAAAGTTGAAACTTCCGCAGAATTGATTGACGTAGGAAATAATATGGATATTTCGTAATACATTGTTGTATTATTCATATCCTGATTTTTTAAATATTTCTCTTCTTGCTCAATGGTTTAGTGGTTAGCGCGTTCTGTCTGTGAAGCGGAAGATAAGTAACGTTCAAGGGTCGTTCATAGGATGGGTGACCAAAAATTCATTATGTCGTATTTCTTCGTGCTTCGGCCAGTAAATTCCACTAATCAGCACGGGCATTCTCCTTATTTAATTCTATTAATAGGGAAGGATGTGTCCCAGTAGTAGGGAAATTAATGGCTGATGATGATGATGATTTCAATGCGTTGTGGCAATGAAGAAAAGCCCCAACGCGTTCTAAGCATTAATTGGTTTAACATTTTACAATAACAATTCGCTTCTGGCACTTCGCTGGCCGCTGCCGTAGCACGCTCGCTTTGCTCACTCGGCTCGTGCTTGTCAAACTCTCAAATATGGTTCAATACGCTTCATGATCGAATAGTATGACAGTCACAACCACAGAAACACATATTACGCTATGTCATTATTCTGTGAATGCCACAATACGTCGTGAGCATTTTCATTTGAGCCTTAACACGAATTTCTCTATGTGGATATTTTACTCTGACTACAATGCGTGTTGCACTATTTTTTCGCTCAATAAGCGATATCGATCTATAAGCATAGCATCAATTTCATTCTAATGTATTATTGTTTACGCGACACCAACAACAGCGACACAACAGTTATATATAATCTACCATTTACTTTTGGGCAATAAAAACACATTTATTAAAATTATGTACAGAACAATAACAAAAAAATTCATTACTTAGGTAATAAACAATTTAATTAAAACAATAGACCGGGCTGAAAATATTCATAAAGGGTTTAGCCGGATACGTATGACGAGTCGGCCCCCAAATGGGAATCGATATTGAAACTTATGTTTTAATATAGACTTGATGTTCAAACACGATTTATGTACTTTTCGCGACCGACTTCCGCTTTGACCTTGAGATAGAGAGCAAAATATCCGTATGCTTGACTATTACTGAATGTGATATATCTCTGAAGCTAATTAAGATAAAGAAGTGAAACTAACGCGAGGTGTTAGGTTACATTACAGAGTATATCACATATATTTTTTTATAATTTTTAGAATAAAAAATTACATTAAAAAAATAAAAATTAAAAATATCATGTTTTTTTTTCTGACTTCTCTGTGACTTACAATCACGAAATTAATATATGTTATGCTCCTTTCTATGCTCTATCACCCATAAAAATTGCGTGAAAAAAAAGTTGGTGCAACATAACGGAAAAAAATTATATGTGATTCGCGCCTTGTAGTGTGAGTGTATAAACAAACAAGTTCGAACTTGTTATCGAGCTGTTTACTGCATCGTTTGTTTAGCTAAAGTAGCAGTCATTTGTATTACACAAGAAGGCAGTTTGGGACTCAAATTCTGTCATAGGTATTTTGTATCAGCATTTTGAAATTATTAACTATCGAACCAAATCATTATTAAGTAATAATGTCGAGAAAGTGTAAAAATTGTAACAAGTACCTGTGTAAGATTCCTGGAGACCAGGATAACCAAGACAACCAGGAGGTTATAAAAAAATTATAAAGAATGAAGAAGAAGCTAAAGTGTTTAGTGACTGTTAGAATAAAATCGTAATAGTTAATGATATTTTTTGTAAGAAGTGTCGACTTATCCCATATATTAACAAAAAAGCTTTTACTTCTAAATGTGCAGCATTTAACTTGGCCGAAATAATGGACGATCAAAATAATCTCTCAGTACAATATGTGAAATCAGCACCTAATATCATCAAAGCAGAAGTAAAATCAAGACATATAAATAGAAAAGTCTATCGATTTACATTCACTATATTTCCGAAGGTAATGACTACAATAGTATTCTTCGTTATTGCTGTGATTGCCCCAATGGCAAACGTACAGTGGGATGCTGTTCTCATGTAGCAGCTATTATTTATTATCTATCATATCGATGATATTTGTCCAAAATCGTACGTCCTGCTGAGGTCCTAACTAAGTTATTTGCGACTCAAAGTGTTCCGATTGTAATTAATTACAACAGTGACGATGATTAATATTTTGTTTCTTGTATTTTGATAGACACGAAAAAGTAATAATAATGAGTATTGAACACTGGCTGTTTTTTTTTCATTTCTTTTTAACTATTATCCCATCTCTTAAGACTAGTTACTTATGTTTTAAAACAAGCTGATGTGAAATTTCGAAAAAAAAAACAATGATGTAATGTGAAAATCTTATAATACAGGGGTATACCATAAGACAGAAATCACATATAATTTTTTTTCGTTGTGTTGCACCAACTTTTTTTTCCACGCAATTTTTATGGGTAATAGAGCACACAAAGGAGCATAACATATATTAATTTCGTGATTGTAAGTCACAGAGAACTCAGAAAAAAAAACATGATTTTTTTATTTTTTATTTTTTTAATGTATTTTTTTATTTTAAAAATTATAAAAAAATATATGTGATATACTCTGTAATGTAACCTAACACCTCGCGTTAGTTTCACTTCTTTATCTTAATTAGCTTCAGAGATATATCACATTCAGTAATAGTCAAGCATACGGATATTTTGCTCTCTATCTCAAGGTCAAAGCGGAAGTCGGTCGCGAAAAGTACATAAATCGTGTTTGAACATCAAGTCTATATTAAAACATAAGTTTCAATATCGATTCCCATTTGGGGGCCGACTCGTCATACGTATCCGGCTAAACCCTTTATTATAATGTATTATATTAGAGTTATTGTATTTTTTAATATTTATTAAACAGATAATCATAATACAAAAGACGTGATATTGCTTTTCTCTTTTCGACAAACTTTAGGATACTTTGATCTTTCGGTTTGATTGATTTGTGTTAGCAGCAAGAAGTAATACTAAGTATGACGTAGCTAGAAAGATGATTATATAAATACATCCAAAAATACATACTACATTATATTGATGTTGAATGTCACAGATTTTTGCTTTGCTCTATTACTAAGACTACGCTGTATGTCATAAAGCGTGATAGTCAGACAGTTGAAATTTTTACAGACGATGTATTTCTATTGTCGCTATAACAACAAATACTATAAAAAAACAGAATGAAATAAATATTTAAGGGGGGCCAAATACAACAAACGTAGTTATTTGCTCGTTTTCGGTATGGAACCGTTCGTCGTTAATATTTTTTGTTATTGTTCTGTGTTGTTGTTTTAATAAACTCTTTCTTTCCAATTAAACGCGTATATAGTGTACGCCTTTACATTTGGAATTATTTATTTAGATATTTATACCTTTATTTAAAGAATCCGGGAGGTTATTTTTCAGTCGCATGACTTAAAGAATAATAAAGACGGAAATAAAGTCAAAAATGAAAAAGAAGAATCGAAAGAGACAGAATTTATCAATCAAGAAAATCACTAAGTTAAATAAAATTTTAAATATGTATTTCTATAAAAATATAATGAATAAGTATTAAATATGCAATACAGGTTAACTACAGGTTACTATTAATGTCATAAATATCTTTGGTGATATTAAGATTATAAGTTAAAGCAAATAAAATTTAATTAAAATTGCCTATTAAAAATAAGACCGAAGTAATTATTTTATTCAGGTCACAATATCTTATGATTTACCACATCTAGTTGCTAAGAAATTAATAAAAACTCAATTGACCTTTTATATCGCTTCATAACCTAGTTGGACTAATAATCTTGTAACGTGTTTCTTGTGAATGTATTTACATTTGATGTAATCTTTCAACTGTCCGAAGTAAGCCTTTACTTAGAAAACATACCTATTTTCTTATAATTACGAAATAAAAGGGGAATAACTTAACTGTCATCTCATATCTATACAATTACAAATACTAGAAGAGAATATAAGTAATTCGATTAAAGATACCCGTCTAACTTTGCCCATTCAAGATGGCGTATGCAGGATAACAGTCAGATTTACGGTTTTACTGACGTCACCCGAAATTACTAAAGTAAAAAATGTTTAAAAGACGAAGTAAAAGATTCACGGCAAAGTAAAAAGTGTTAGACCATCGTAAAATCTTTTGATTGACTTGGAGAAAAGAAATGTTTTCGAAACCTCAGTATGAATTTAAAATACGGAGACACGCGCATGTCTGTCTGTACAGACAGACATCTACTGAGATCTTTAAACTACACAACTAATTTTAATGCGTTTTTTATTAATATAAAATGTGATTCGAGAGGCAGGTTTATATGTATAATACAAGACCAAGCAGGCGAAACCGCTGGCGGAGCAATAAACCTAAGCTACGTATTCTGAAAGGAATAAATCTACGAGTCTCCTAAACACAATCTAGTCTATTATATATAATGGATGACTAAAGTTAGTAGGTACTTGGTTTAAGTCATTGGCCGCCTGAAACAAATTCATTGAAGTGGGTATTTTGTTATTTGATAGAACGCTTCCATTTAATGTGTCACAAAAACGAAACTGCCAATTTTATGGAGCCATCCCACAGGCTCTTACATATAGTAAGCGTTCGAATAAAATTGGTCGACAATCTGAAGAGAAATTCCTTCCCCATCATGATTTCACATGCAAAAGAAAGGCAAATCACATTTTTCAAACAGATTGGTTATCTATTCTTGGGTGTCCATAATGACTATAAAAAGTTAAGCGAGTCAGTCTGCTTCACTGACAAACTAATAGTTAGTCATTATCTCATTTATGTCAATACAATTACTTTAAAAACACAATTTCAAACTAATAACTGAAGGGAATTACGGAATAAGAACGGCCTTAAATGTTTAGTAAATTAGTCATTTAACTACTTTAGCCATTGAAACGAGCTTTAGAGATCAATTGCAACACAATGGTGGAATGTCGAAAAAACAGACCCGAGTGCTCATCAAAACTACGCTCCAAGGGTTCCCGACAAATATCAAATTAAATAATTGTTTTTAACCCACTAAAAGCAAAGACATCGTTTGTAGGAGTTTCCGATATAACGGGGGCTGAGTGTGGAGGCTCCGTGCTGCATGCCGGGCTTTTGCCCCAAGAGAGAGGGTGGTTTTGCTATCTGAGTGTTGACTAGCCGTCGGGCGGGTGCGTGCGGATGGAGAGTCACACCACATACCCCCTTTCGACTGTCAAGCGACAGGGACAGTGCATAAAGCATTTCCCTGCGAGACAAAAAATAGTTTAAAAGATAAGTGAGTGAGCAATTTAAATTTGCCTATTTTTTTAAAATAAGGCCTGCTGACAACAAAACCTCAAGCCAGATTTTAGGCTTAGTTTCTGGTTCTAATCTCCCACATGACTCAACAGTCATCAACATTTACTTTGACAAGTGCCAAATGTCTTAACTTTTAAGTACAGTATGTGAAAGAAAAATAAAATGGGGTTACTTCCCGTTAACATCCCATGGCCATCTACCGGCTCTCTCATAAAATCGGCTCCATTTCATATGAATGTTGAATAGCCATCTAAGTTATATGCATGCAAAATTCAGCATAATCGATAACCTGGAAATGCGTTGATATATTTAATTAACCCGCACTAACAAACTATTCTAAAATAAAATAAAAAATCATTATCACAAACCTATTCATTCTTGACGGAGTTCTGAGGCGTTATACGTGAATCGAATTAACAAACTCTTCATTTTCTGAAATCGGTAAAACTTGACCAACACGAAAGGAAGTGTCCCTTAGGTCATATTTGTCTTCCTCATTATTGAATTTGCTATTACGAGGAAATGTTAAAAAATATTTAGTGAAAATTGAATACAAATTTATTTGTAATCCTTGGCATTGTTTTTGGCTCTAGAGAACCTCGTTTCCTTTAGCGAGGAAGGAAAATCAAGATACAAAACTTTTATAAACATGAATCTACAGATTGTAAGATTGTAAATATGGCAAATTGTAAGACGCAGGTTGCTGGGATTTACCTGTGAATGAAGATAATTGTTGCTTGTGACGCATTTGGAAGTCTCATATGCCGTTAAAGGAAGATATTGGTGTAATATACTACTTCCAAATACAGCATACAGAGAAACTGATGTTTTTAAGGTTTCATGAATTAAAAGGAAACTTTATCGAATCAAACGCATATTCTTCTTTCGCAGCATTTTCTCCGAAATCACTGGATCTATTGTTTTAGCTCAATAGATCCAGTGATTTCGGAGAAAATGTGTACAATTTTGTAGAACGAACCGATGACGTTCAATAGGGAGGTCCCTCACCAGGTGGACCAACGTTCCGATAATGGTTGTAAGACGTTGCTGGATGCGGGCAGCGGAGGACCAATCGTCTTAAAAATCTATGAGGAAGACCTACCTATGCTCAGTAGTGGGCGCCGTACGGCTGATGATGATGATGGTGTAGAACGACGTCTTAGAGATGAAAGTTTGACGTAATGGTTATTTAAGATACGAGTGCGGAATGTAAGGTTTTACGAATAAGGGCCAAATCGAAAACACGAGCGTAGCAAGGGTTTTCATTGGCACGTTGGCTTTTTGCGAGGAAATAAAACAAATATATAGGTTAATAAAACTAAGTATGTATTAAAGGTAAAAATTATTTGTTAAAATTAAACATGATATTTGAACATGTTTTCGTGTCATACATTTTTATTTGAAAATATTCGTTCTAGGCTCCTTGAAATACTTTTACCTCTAAAGTTTGACATATTTTCATCAATTTTTTTTAAATTTCTTTGGTGTTCGGCCAAAAAAAATAAAAAAATACTTTTAAGCACGTGTGCAGTAAAGGATTTCAGTACATTTTTATTTAACACGTGTTTAAAGACTCACTTTTGGTGTTTACAATGGATTAAAAAAATAGCGCTTTATGAGCAACTGCATTGAAAATGAATTCATTTTATAATTGAGGTGGAAACTAGAAATATAAAGATATAAAACTTGTTCTTAATGAAAAACGCTTAAAAAAGATGGGAATATTAATTGAGAGTTTAAAATATTTGTAAGAATATTTCTTTCGGTTGTTAAAATGGATTGCCTGAACTTTGATGAAATACGCTCGCTAGTAGCGAAAAGTAACAAGTGCTTGAAAAATTCGTCGGTCCTGTTTGCAAAAGGTCGTGGGTTCGAGTCTCATCTTAGAGTACTTGGGGTTGGTGGGTTTTTTAAGCATTTTTCATGAAGATTATTTCCAGTGTGTGCTATAGTAAATGCAAAATTGGTCAAATATAATACATAAAACTTATGCAAACAATATCGTGTAACGCATCAACTGAAAGAACTTATTGTGAGAATGCCAAATACCTATTTTAAATAATTTTGACTAATAACAAATTTTTTCCTGTTCTATATTATATAAGGAAGCTGCAGATTTCATATGAGTAAACGTATAAGGAAAATCGGTAAATAACTTTAAAATTCATAATATTTCTTTACACGTTTGTTGCGCTATTGAAGAAGCCTAGTCCCTAATTAAATCTACTCCGCGTGGTCACAGATTACAGCAACAATGTAAAATAACACTAAAAATTATAAACAATGAAAATTAACCACGAACCTGTGCCACGATCGAGGAAAATATTGAGGATAATTTCTAACGCCGCCATGTTGTTTTAATTATCGTCAGTTTTGCAACAAAACAAATGTGGTCTGACGACTCGTCTCAATAAAGTTTGAAAATTAGTGGAGATAACAAGAACTAATATTTTTGACAATGTCTCATGGCGTTTGTTTATTTTAATTCGAAAACTAAAATAAATAAACGCCATGAGATAAATAAGATACATTAAAAATAAAATGTATCATTAACATTAGAAGACTTTCCTTAATATTATAGTATTTATTAATATGTGTTCAATCATTTTATATCATTTGAGATATTATTATAAACATTGCCATTTTTTGCCAAGTCGCGATTTTGAAATTATTCAGTACCCGGACACGCTCTCAGCGCGCTGCATGCATAGTCATCTCCGAAAGCGGGACTGAGCCTGTCCCGCGCGAGACATTTAATTTTGAATGCCCGGATTCAACGTCTGGCAACGTTGATTATCACCTACGGCATCGTTACTTGAGCAATTTATTTGCTACTAACTTTTGCCCGCGACTTCGTCCGCGTGGTAAAGTTAGTTTGATCAGCATTTGTAACGAATATTTATTCATTATATCGTGTAAAATACCTGAAAAAAGTCTTTTCCTCTTAACCCACGCCCTTAGGGGTGGAATTTATCAAAATCCTTTCTTAGGGGATGCTTACGTCATAGTAGCTTTATGCATGTAAAGTCTCAGCCCTTAAAATTGACAAAGTTTCATACAAAATTTCATCCCCTATTTTATCCCCTTGGGGATAGAATTGATCAAAATCCTTTCTTGGCGGATGCCTACGTCATAGCATCTACCTGTATGCCAAATTTCAGCCCGATCCGTCCAGTGGTTTGGGCTGTGCGTTGATAGATCACTATGTCAGTCAGTCAGTCACCTTTGAGTTATATATATTTAGATTATTTTCCCGTGGGAATGCGTCATTTTCCCGCGGTAAAAAGTAGCCTATCTCCTTTCTTGGGTATTAAAATATCTCCATACCAAATTTCATGTAAATTGGTTCAGTGGTTTAGGCGTCATTAAGTAATAGACAGACAGAGTTACTTTCGCATTTATAATATTAGTATAGATTATCATAAAAGTAATTGAGCTCTCCCTCATTCGCTGTTATATTAATGACAAAATATGAATGGGAACACATAAAAAGTTTATTAATAAGCAAATTAAATAAACATATTATCAAAGTTACATAACATATGGTAAGGTGGAATCGTTGAAACGTAGAAAATTTCCAACGATGTTGCAACCAACATAGTTTTGTGACAAAAATAATGCGAGGCGCATTTAGTTACTGAAGATGTTGTGTTTGTGTAGAAATGTGAGGTGTAATCCTCCATAATATTTCATAACCTCATGGGTTTATTAACACACAGTATATAGATCTTTGTTTAGATATATAAATAAAAAATATATAATTATTAAAAAAAAATACATGAAAGCTTAGTATTGAAGAGAAAGGATTGTAACGTAACGGGGTGTGGAGCGAGAATTTTTTTTTGGAAAAAAAAATAACAAAATTTATTTCAAATTTTTTAGAATGCATCAAGTAAAGTTAGTGTACGTGTTAGTTAGGTTGGGTCTAGGATTCTTTCAAATGTTTTTTCCGTACACACTAACGATTTTCTCCTGTTCTAAATCTCTTCTCAAAAAAGAGGATGCAGAAGTAGTAATAAAAACATTACCAAAATTATAATGATCGAATAGTATAATATCATTATTTATATCAATGATTATTTTGGTGCATGATGGTTATTGTTAGCTTATTAAGGAATTATTATTAACATATTATAGTTAAACTAGCTTATGCCCGCGACTTCGTCCGCGTGGTAAAGTTACCTACTCTGAGCAGCATTTCTAACAAATATTTATTCAATATTATTATTACTATTTTATCACCTTAGGGGTGGAATTTATCAAAATATTTATTTTATTTCTTAGGGGATGCCTACGTCATAGTAGCTGTATACATGCAAAGTCTCTGCCCGATCGGTTTAAAATTGACAAAGTTTCATACAAACTTTCATCCCCTATTTTATCCCCTTGGGGGTAGAATTGATCAAAATCCTTTCTTAGCGGATGCCTACGTAATACCATATACCTGTATGCCAAATTTCAGCCCGATCTGATAGTTTGAGCTGTGCGTTGATAGATCACTATGTCAGTCAGTCACCTTTGAGTTATATAACTCGAATAAGCAGTTACAATTCAATAAATAACTGATTACTTATACCGTCATTGTGTTAAGAGACTAGATTTACTTGCAATTAATTATTTTTGCGGTAAATTATTACCTGCAGACGTTATAAATTCATTACAGGTTATAAATAAAATACTTCCTGTAAACCTTTAAGGCAACTAAACGAACATTAAAATGTGTGTAATAGTTTCCAGATCTAAGCAAATATTAATTTAGTATTTTTTTAAAGAAACACATTTATTTCTTCTTTGGGTATTTTTATTTCTTATATGGGTGAACAACATTAAGAATAAGCGATGAAAACTAAATTTATCCTGCATTTCTTATGATGTATACCAATTTAACAAACCAAAAACAACATTATGCTTGAGATTAAAGTTTTTCTTTAAATCTTATTTTTTATCGCATTGTAAAACAACCTTAACCTCGGCTATAAATTTGCTCATATATATCTTTGAAAATATTTTTAATAGCAAAGATTTGATAGTTTACGAATCGAAATTACACGACCTATTTAAAAAATTCATTCACTTTTATTTGTCGACTATAATCATAGGCTATAATTTACGCAAGCGAAGTCACGGGAAAACAGTAAGTTAATTAAAAAATATCAATGAAATGAAAATATAAAAGTTAATTACAGGATTGCGGGATTGCTACTTTATATTATCGAGTTCCCGATGTTTAGTCGCTGCTGCAGGCGCCGTGATAACGCAGTACCTAACTAACGTTAATGACCATGAAAGTTTAAAATAACATATTGAATTAATGACTCTTGGGTTGGGGGCAAACGCCATTGTCAACAGTGGCTGTCTCGTGAGATTCAGCGAATCTTGTGCGGAATACTGATGCGTGTAGTCACGAGCTATGAGACCTTCGCGCATGCGTGATGAGGACCACGGTTGTAAGTAATTTTCTTATTCGTTACATGGGCAACTTTTTATTTACGAGTTTCCGTGTTAATTACAAGGATCGTATTCAGGAACGAAACGGAACAGATACTTTATTTCGCTAATTAGAATTGATTTCACTGCATACTCATTTTTACTAAATAATTAGATTGTTTTATCTTATGCTGCATAACTAATAGAGCATCAAACGTGCGTGATCTTACTTGGGATGAACATAGATACATTCACCTGTTTTATTAATATTAGCACGTAGAAGACAATAAGCGGATTCCTAGTAAGGAATTTTCAACGTCGTGTTGTCTCTTATACAAGTTTTACATATATTATAACCGTGAGGATTTGCTTCGCAAATTTGTAATAATATAAAGAGTTGTTTAAAGATTAAGAAAAAATAAGAGTTAATCCGAATTCGAAACCGAATTTTCTCTAATTTAGCTTTTGGTATTTTCTTCTTATTGAAATTTTAATACATGCTTAATTAATTACTTATGAAAATAGTTATTTTTTTGCTCTCGAAGTATGTACTGTATGTATCTATCCTACTTATGGAATCGTAGTCTTATTTTCAAAAGCACCTGTTTTAAAATAGGTACCTAATTTACGTTGCTTATTTATATTTAACATTAACATTTTTTTGCAGAATGTCTAAGTCATATTTAAAAAAAAAAACAGCGAATAAAAAAAGATTTAAAGGACCGTGAAGAAAAGATAAACACGTCGCAATCTTAAGATTAATATTAAATTAATTTTGTCGATGTCTGATGAAATCCACAAGATTAATTACACTATTATAATTGTAGCGTTAAATTAAAAAAGAAAGTTGTTTGCAATAACTAACTGAGCGTCAGATATTTTTTATGTAGTTGACACGACCCAAATAATTGTATTTGTAGTGACAAAATAAAAACAAACTGTCATATCCGAAACGCCTTAATAACATACTTTATAAGCCTTCGCAAATATATATCTATACTTCTAAATTAACATTGTTTGTTTGTTTGCAACGAATAGGCTCCGAAGTTATTGGACCGGTTTTAAAAATTCTTTCATCTACGTGATTATATGCGGTAAACATATGCTATATTTTATCCCGAAAACAGCAAATAAAGGGATGAAAATGGGAGCGGAAGTTTGTTCAAGGAATTAAAAAGTAACTTTAGTAACCATTGTTTACTATTCAATTTTTTTATTGTAATTATACCCATGTTACGATATTAACACGTTCACTGCGGCAAGTAAAATCATAACTCTTCATCTGGTGCGGCGGCGGGTCAAAATGAGCCCCCAATGATATTTCCGCCAGTGCGTGACAGGTCTTTCTAGACCCACCAGCACTAGGATATATTAAATTGCTATAATTTTGTGGAAACATAATGTATACATTTTTTTATATTGTATTATCGTTTTATCGAAAATAAAACAGATTTATCGTAAAAGAACTGAAAAATGTTTTTATTTATTTATGCCTGTCTTGGAAACATGTAACGCAAAGGTTTGGGTGCCTGTTGGAAGGGCGGACCGAAATAGGCCTGCTGCCGCACTCAGTGAATGTTTTTCACCGTTAGTGCGTGGTAGGTCGATAAAAGCCTGCCATTATGTTTTGATGGGAAACACTTACAATTTTATATTTGTCTATTTGCCTCTGACGATTTTATACAAACATCTGAGATAAACGTTTCGCACTAGCGACAAGGACATAGTTTTCTTCGTCCGCCCAAGCTGAAATACCGCGGCAGGCCGATATCGGCCTATTACGTAGTGAACGTGTTAATCGATATCCAAAGAAACAGTTCCCTAGGAACTACGCGGGCGTCAAACATGGTAAGAAAGAGAGATTGAAGAAGTAGAAGTATTTTTCGATTATAAAGTCGGTTAAAATCCGCTAAATCGTGCGTTTTGATGTGCTCCTAGTAACTTTAGGTTCATTGATATTTTTTGTAACGAATAAAATGTATGAAAACAAATGAAAATGTGCTTTAATTTGTTAAAAAGTTGTGTTAGAACATGAGAAGCGTGCGTGGAATTATAAGATAATTATCCAATTAAGTTCTTAAAATTGAATTTTCCTTTTATAATGTTATATTTAGAAAACATAATTGTATGAATCAACATAATTGTATGAACACAATCCTATAAAAATGTTGTAAAAAACTAAATTTTTTTTTTATATACTTATAAGAAAAAAATTGATAAAACACAAACCCCGCCCATTTCAAACAGAAGTTTTTGAAGTAAAAGTAGGCTTTATAAAAAAATAATTAACAGCACGAAAAATCCTGTCGTAACCAATTGCGACCTGATTGTAGAAGAGAGAAGATTAATTTCACTATTCAAGAATCACGGTAATAGAACTTGTATTTTTAGAAGTTTAATTACATTTTTAATGAATTGCATTAAAAATCGGCTACAAAGTAAGCTTCATATAAATTATATATTAGCACGTGCAATTTGGATTGTAGAAGGGGGAAGATTAATTTCACTATTTAAGAATCAGGGTAATAAAAATCGTATTTTTATAGTTTAATTTATGTTTTTATGAATTGCATTAAAAATCGAATGTACTAAATAGGCCAATGTATTGCATTTTCTAACATTTTTTTTTATATTTCCCCGAAAAATGTCACTTCCAATAAGTCAACCCTATAACAGACGGCTGCGATTATTGAAAAACAAAACTGTTTAATAACTTAATTCTCTCGTTACCCATTCTATTTATAATATTTCACGGTGGATGCATTGTTACTAAAGTCACAATATTGTGACCTTTGTCGTACAGTTAATTGGCTTGGGTTGAACGCTCCATGACCCTGCACTCAGATCTCTTACCCCCGGTTTCAATAATATACCGACAACCATCGGTAGCAGCTACCGACCGTTTTTTGAGCTACCGACAACCATTCGTTTTTGCGTTTCACAATCATCGGTAGGCGCCTACCAACTACGAACGGTTGTCGGTAGCTCATTTTTTTAAATTGTAATCATATAATTCGAGGAAAAGGGTTCTTTCCATACAGCCTTGTCTTAGGTAATATTATGATTATACTGAAATGTTGGTCTTTAACATTTAATAATTTCTTGGACAAAATCGAAATCGTAAGAAGGAAGACAGAGACATCAATAGGAAAGAGGTGAACTGATTACGTACCGAAACTAAATTTGAAATTTGTTTTGGAATTATTATGACTTATTTATTATATGGTTAGGTTCTTAAAAGTGGTGTTATTGTGAAACAAATTATCGTCTGAAATGGAATTCTGATGTAAACAAAAGAGTTACCATTACAACAAATAGCTTAAATTTATCTCTTTAAAAGTTTTTAGTAATTTTTTTACTTGAACTAAAAATCCTTTTTTTTAGATAAAAATAGGATAGAAATATTTTATGCTGCAGGCAAGAAACAGCGATTCGGAACATTTGGCTCATTGAATTAAACTTTTTTTTATTTAGTATGATTTATCGTAAAAATATTTATAAATAACACGTTTTCCCTTGTTAATTAAAAGAAAAGTAACAGTTTTTCATTAAAAAAATAATATTGTAGAAGAGCTTAATGTGTTTTGTAGTTCAGATTAGAAGAATTTAAGTTGTAATCATGTCAATGTTTGTACCTTAAAGGGCTCTTACTACCAATTAATTATTGGTCCAGATGCTTTCTACAATAAAATAATGATTTACCTTTTGAAAAACATAATGATTTACCTCTCTCTATATAATTATGAAAAACATGGTTCTGATGAAACTGAATTTGCCACCTACTGTACAAGTATTTTATTCGATATTGATTTACAATTTAAAGTATTTAAAATTGAAAAAGTAATGAAATTCTTATAGGCTAATGTCAACAAATCTTACATTTTTATCCCCTCATTATTATACAAAATTATTTACACTTGAATGAGAAACCTTCTCTTTCATTGAAGTCGATTAAAAATAAGACTATACATCTTATTTCCATATTATTATTTGCAAAAATAAAATTATAATTAGAACCTTTTGGAAAATGTTTGCAACCCCAAAAATAACATTATCTGTTTATATAAGTTTTTTTTTATCTCGAATTAAATTTCGGTATATAAATAAACGTGTGCAATACACAGTTCATTGAAATGGTACTGTGCATGGTTATGAGCAGTGTTTTGTCAATTTAGTAGGTACAAGAACGCGAACGTGTTACTTTAACATACCTCACCATTTTCTAATATATTTCAATTTTTGCTCCAAAAAAAGCATTTAAAACGTCCAAGTAAACCTCAATGTGAATATTGTCACTCTAGACTAGGTTGTATGTGCTATATCCCTTTGCCTTTAATTATGCCAAAAAGTAAAGTTGATTTATGTTCCGTAGAAGCTTAGCGGGAATTTTATATAGAGTTCACCTTTATTATAAATTGTTAATTGTAAAAAGTGATTTGTACTATACATATTGAAGTTGCAAGATAACATTAATGAATTTGACAGTGAACAATTGTGATCCATTGACATAAGATGATAAATGAATGGTTATTAGAAAAAGTGGAATGATTGTGTCAAATCGTCAAACAGACGTAGAAAAATGCAATGGAATAATGAAAATTGTGTAGTTTTTTATGAATTGTTTTTTATTTGTAAAATAAATAAGTTATATCCAAATTGGGTTTTATTAAGAATTTAATCAATATCAGTGTTTAATAAAAAATAAAGGGTATAAACTAATGTAACGTGTATAAGTTTGGTACAAGTAGGTGGTAAATTCAGTTTTATCAGAACAAGGTTTTTCATAATTATATAGAGGTAAATCATCAAGTTTTTCAACAGAAACATTGTAGAAAGCATCTGGAGCAATGATTAATTGGTAGTATGAGCCCTTAAAGGTACAAACATTGGCATGATTACAACTTAAATTCTTCTAATTGGAACCACAAAACACATCAAACTCTTCTACAATATTATTTTTTTAATGAAAAACTGTTATTTTTCTATTAGTTAACAAGGAAAAACATGTCATTTATAAATATTTTTACGATAACCGACGGAAAATGGCCGGTAGGCAAATTTGACAGATAAGCTACGGATAGTAAGTTTGACAGCTCTACCGAAAGATATTGAAACACCTGTTTGCGCCATTTTCATACATTTTACCTACGAACGGTTGTCAGTATCAGATCAATCCGTTAGTAGCACACCGTCGGTAGCTTTACCTACCAATGGTATGTTATTGAAACACTTTTATGCTACCATCGGTAGGAAATGCTACGGATGGTAGCAAAAACGGATAGTTTTTTGGTTATTGAAACCGGGGGTTAGACGATACAGAATAATAGACACATTTCATAGTTAAGTATTAAAATTAAATGATGTATTTACTTACGCAATGCCTAAAAATGTAGTAAATTAGATTTATTTGACTCCACTTTTTCCACCTTTATGAATAAATTATAAAGATATTAATAAAAATTAATCATACCTTCGGAATAATATAAAATATATGTAGACAGAATAAAGGAAATTGCGTTGGTACTTAAATGCTTCCGTAAAAGATATAGTAATGGCATTTTAATTTATCTAAAGTAGCTGAATAAAATCTCAGTAATTTTAAAGATATACTAAATTACAGATTTATTACAGATTTCCGATTAGCGAAGAATTATGTGTCTAGATCATAAATTATTATGTCATTGACGCATAAGCGCAGACGCTTAGATTTTCCCGTCTTATACTAGCGAAGAAAAATTGTTTCTATTCTAAAAAATTTTAACATGTAAATTTTTCAACCCAATTTTTTGTTCTGTCCAGTTTTTCGATACTGCGTTGATACACAGCGAGTCATGCTTGCTTGTTCATTCCTTCCATTCAATCATACTACGACCAATCGATTACTTCATTCATGTATGGTCCACGATTCGATGGTCACCCTATAAGCATCAATCAACAAATAAAGCGGCGTATTCACAACAAGCACAGATCGTGTGCGTATGAGTCGATGGCGAGTGACGAAGACGGCCCCATTCCGAATACTTGAACTTTCGTGAGTTCGTGAGGCACGTGACTGGCTCCCATGTGCTGTCTGTTTGTTTATATTTCCAATAATAAAGATTTAACTGCTTATCTTGTTTCATTAGTTTTGAATATTTCTATTTCATTTTACAGTCTAAATACCAACGCCTATTGTTAACGCGATATTTTATTTCAACCGGAGTATCGAATTATTAGTTGTTAGTTTATAGTGTAGGCTTAACAATTTAGTTCAAGTTTACAGCGGACTTAATTGCCACAATTAATTTGAAAATTCTGATGATTGACACAATGCCGTGATTGTCATCCTCGGTACTCTGCAACCGTGCCGGTATCATGATCACGAGTGACCCTCATAAATACTCCGCTGAAATCGTAATTGTAGGACATAATATTTTTTATCGCGCCAACCACGTTGTGCTTTTAAACATGGCCGTCGGCCGGCGCCATTCAGTATAACCGCAACCGGTGGCAGAGGCGCTCCCGCCACTAATATTAAGAACATCAAACAAAACTTGAAAATAAAAATACAGTGAACGCTATCGGATTTTTTTTAATAACACAAAAGTTTTAGTGGCCAAATTAATAAATAAACTTTATATATATTTTAAGTGATATTTAATTCGGACACGCATAGATGTTGATTAGCCGGCATCGCGTTTGAAATTCGAATCACTTGTCAGGGTCCGATTTGCGTTTATCGTGAACGTGTTAAATTGTGCAAGGAGTTTTTAAAAAGGAGTTAATTTCGGGTAAGTGACAAGAGATGTAACTAGATTAGTCACGGATTTATTTTTACACTGTAGACACGCGGGAACGCAACTGCAACTATTTTTGGTGTACGCTGAGTTAGCACTATGCTCTTAGATACATTCTCATGTTACAGTATAATAATGCCGCGAGAAAGTTGTGAAAATATCAGCGTTGCACTTTATGGACACATCCGAAACGAGTTTTAAAAACGAGGAAAGTCTCACGCTTATAATAAATTTGATAAAGTTGCGTTTAAACGTCATTCAGATTACATTTAACCTTGGTCAGTAAAACCTTTTTAAAAAGGATCATATTAAAACCAGTAAAGAATGTGTTGGTCCTAATTGTTAATGGGTTCATTGGCATGTTTTACATTTTAAACTGTGCATAAATTATTTTCGAAGCGCTGATATAAAGAGAGTTAACTTATACAATAATTATATTGACTTAAATCTTAGTGCCTAATAAAAAGGAACAGTGTCAATCTGTTACAGGAATTGATTTCTAAACTAGACTAAAATAAGAAAAATGTATTAATATAATTTGGTTTGTCTTTAATTATCTAACGACTCCTATATTCTATCATGATACAATTGCCTCTCTTATCTTAGTTATTTACAAAATAGAAAACGTTTATTTTGACAGGATAAAAACAAAATCTAGTTTAGTTTGCGCAATAGAATTGTTGCCATCATCTATTTTTTAGTATGATAAAATAAAATATATTTAAAGTTTTATAATTTGTCGATAGAAATATAACAATTTCGATAGAAAAAAGCGTTTTCTATTTTAATAATAAAATTTACATACTTTAAACCAATAATAAACATGTGCAAGGTTGGAATCCCAGTCTCAACTTTAATAAATCTTTGAAACATATTTCAAAACTGAATCATTCGTGGATTATTCAAATTTTAATGGAATTTACAAAAAAGTGTAAATTCCATTATGTTGCAAACTCTTTTTATTTTCTCAATTCGAACGGTTAAATTAAATATCATTAAATTATTAGCTGTTATCAAATCGTTTTGTTAATATGAACCTCATATTTAGAAAATATCACTTTTTGAAAATCGAATTATGAATTTCTTATTAACGTTTCTGTGGCGCTTCTGTCCTCAACTATTTACACATAAATTTCCAATTATTAGCTGTAGACTCTTCGACTACAAGAATACTGTAAGAGGTTAAGCCCAATCAAGACTGTGAACTATCTTTCTGTCTCGTTTTTTATAGGTAAAGAACGAATTTCTGTATTTTATTCAACATTTTAGGCAAAGTAGTGTCAGAGATGGAATGGTTCAGAATAAGGAATGATCAATTACTCTTACTTCGGGTTAATATTTGATAATGTTTATAATAGTCTCAGCTAAGTGACGATTGTCGTAATGAGAAAGAAATATGATTATTTACGTCTTTTTTATAACTTTAAAACTATTTATCTTGAAATTTTTAAATGAATTTATTTGAGACGCTCACAATATACCCTTTTATTTGATATATCACACAATATACTTTGAGCAAAATTTTTAATTTTATAATTTACTCCCAAAAGAGGCTACCATGTTTAAAATTCATTTAGTTACGTTATATGACAACCTTTCAGTCAGCGACTTACATATGTGTACCAAATTACAACTCAACGATTCAGTAGTTTCGGAAAAAAGTCTATTGTGATAGATGAACAAACAGACATACAAGCGAGTGATCCTAAACTTTCTGTTTTTTTCTTTTGAGATGCGGCACACTAAAAATATATTTTTGTAATGATTAAAGTTTTTGACTTTAAAAGAAACAAAAAAATTATGAAGAGCACTTTTGATATTATTTAATCTACGAAATACGATATTATAAATATATACTTGCAAACACTATTATTTTAATAAAGTTCGCAATAACTAATTTATGTGAATATGACCTTAGGATGTTCACTATTATAGCACCCGTATATACTTGAGCTGTTATACTAGATACTCGTAATACTTAATGGGTTATCAGAAATAGACCACAACCGTCATTAGAAAATCATTAATTTTTAACGTTGTTTTTCAGTGACTTGAAAAAGGAGGTTATCATTTCCACTCTTTTTTTTTGTATATATTTATTTTTCAGTGACTTCAAAAAGAAGGAGGTTATCATTCCGACTCTTTTTTTTGTATATATTTTCGGTTGTATATTTGATACTAGTGGACCGATTTTAATGTTCGTTTTTGTTTGATTCAACCATATTTAATTTCGAAAAGAGACTTTTATGATGGTTAACTGATCACGATTTTAAGTCCCCCGATTTCAAATGGAATTTCTACAATTATTTAACAGTCATTTTTTTTATTATTGATCGATTTTATAGTATATTCTTCGATTTTGAGTTTGAATTCGATTTTATAGTAAGTATATATTATAACTTTGTAACTCCTGTAATGTAACTCCTTATTCTTTTTAAGTTTTAAATTCATAAATGTTTCGTATTTATTTTACATATTATCATTAATGTTATTTCATCACTTATCACATCACTTTACTGAATTATTTTGACTTTGAATTGGTTTATTTTGGAGGTACTAAATGTTAGATTACGTAAGTTTGATATTCTTATTATCAATATCACTGAGAATTAATATGAATAACATACCTTTTTTGTTATCTGTCTGTTCAGTGTGTTTGTAAAAATGCTTATTATTAATAATTTTCAGGGTTTGTTTTCTTCATATATTTTCTTATAACGCTTTTCCAAATTATTATTACTTTATTAAAATACAAAGCAATATTTACCTTAAAATAGCCGTAAAGAGTTATTCTGAATAAAAAAATTATGATTGTTTGAAAATGTGTAATTTATACAATACGATGTCTTTTTAGTCGCAAACTCATGTTTGTAGATTCCAATTCAAATAACGGGCTTGTAAAAAATCGTATGTTCAAAAGGGACCGCAGTGTTCACAGTAAAAGGGTCGTTCTGAGAAACACCTCAATGAGATATTTGGGTTGTATTTTTTTTTTTCTAACATAGACTATAAATTTATCAATGATCTGGCGCCAAATTTATTATATCTGAAATATAATGTATATTTTGACCTTATTAATGTTATAAAGGCGTTGTTTTTTATAGTTGTATTAGTTTAAATATCTTCCACATTTAGCCAATAAGAAAGTAGTCTATAAAACTATACAGCTAGTCTGATTAGCTAGCTAATTATTAAAGGTCCACAGCACACAAGGCTATTCATAAAATCGAAAACAAGAGTATCATAAACACAATCCGAACCAGGGTACAATTAATGGAAATAAGACTATATTATCACAGTCAGACATCGAAAACAAACCATCGCACAGATAGTCACACCATCAAATCAAGACCATGAAGGTCGTAACTTATACAATCATTCAAGCTAGGGTCAACACTTTTTTTTAAATCTAGTGATAACATCGGACATTCTTGGTGATATCATTGTTAACAAACAGCGGTTGTCAAATATTAATTTATGTCTTCACACTGAATTTACAGTACAAAAATACTTATATTACGAGTCAAGCAGCAAATTACAAACATACTAGTACCAATGTTGAGATCTTAGCATTTGAAATATTAAGTTTATTTTTAAAACGCCTTACTTTATTGACATTTAAAATAATTCACTGCACAATTTATTTGAACGTGTGCTGATTTAATTATGTATAAATATATTTTATTTCTATGTCTAACGAGATGCTTACAGCTTAATTAGTATCTATCTAAAAAATTTCCAAAAAATGTTAACTATTAAACTAAGGGCCGCCCGAGGCAAGACACTCATAACATTATTTTTTTCAAAATATAGAACCGACTTCGAACTTCGAACAAATAATACTTAACTCATAAGCGACTTATTCAAGAAACTGCTATTGAAGTTGGCCGGAGGTTTTATGTAGGTTATTAATTAAATGATAAACGAAGTTTTACGAATAAACTGTAGAGCAAAAAAATAATTTTCAAAATCGCTCAACATTTCACGGAAAAATCTATAAAAAACAAACATACATCGCCGTCGAACATATAACTTCCTCCTTTTTGATTTTGAAATCAGTTAAAAATATAAGACTAGTGTAGATATGTGCACAGTACACCCATTAAAAAGTGTAATTTTATCAATGACAAAAAAACTTTAGGGTACTGCTAGTCTGAGAAGTTTTTACTTTTCAATACAACGAACCTTAGCAGCGGACAATCTGTTTTAAGTTACTTTATGGTTTAGCAGAACATATTATGCCATGTCGTCCCCCAAATACGAACACCCTAGGCAGTTGCCTAGTTTGCTTATATGAACAGGATAACCTTGCGACTATTAGTGATTCTAATTATTACTTTTACGAGTTCTATCTGAAAATATTTTTTCGACTAGTGTTATTTATTATGATACTAACTTCATGTGTACAGCAGCAAAGGTCTAAGTGCATCTGATAAATAGCCCAACGATGACGTATATTGTGATACTTCATGTGTTTTATCGCTCACAACATTATTACTTAGCTTCATAATATCACACACTTGGGCTCCGTATTGGAAATCGAAATTACTCTGATATACACTATCTAATCCTCTTAATGTGTGTGAAATCGGAAATTGTAATGATTTTAGGAAATATTTCATATCAGTGCACTTATGAATTTAGAATATTTGCCACGGTATCACTTGCATGGATGATGTGATTGGTGAAAGTAATACTACCCACTTTATCAGGGTCGGCCTGTCTATATAGGCAAACTAGGCAATTGCTTTGGGCGCTCATATTGGGGGGGGGGGGGGGAGTGGCAAGGCATAGCAAACTAATTGTTTGCTAGTTCAATCAAATTTATTTTTTTTCAAAAACTAATATAATTTCTATTTAATTGAACCTTTCATAACGTTACGTTTGACGTCGAATTCAGGACTATATTTTTAGAAGTATAGCATAGCAAAGCGCAGTCACCCTGCATTTGCTATTAATTTGTTTATACTATTGGATACGTCGTTAAGATTTAATGTCTTCATTTTTAAATGGTTTTATAAAATATAACATTATGCACTTATATTACTTAGAAATTTTGATTGTGCCAGTTTTCAGATTACAAAGTTGCATTTTGACGGAAAATGTATCAAATACTGGCCGCAAATCATGTAAATTGTAGCCTACGTTAGTCGTGAAAGATGTAATTTTTTGTAGGCGAGAGTTTTTTTTAAATTGGACCACTAGTTTCGGAGCCTTTTCAATGCAAAAAGCAGTCAAAACCCTTTTATTATAATTTAGTACGAGTATCTATATTATTAGAAAATATAACTTGACTTTGTTTTTTGAGGTTTTTTCTTACAATATAATATGTTGATATTTTAATAAAGTGTTATTGATAGGAAGTTTCAAATGAATCTAAATTAGCATTAATAAAATATGAATGAGTAGATAATAATTCTGTTTACGCTTTCAATTTTCAATGTAATACTTGGGTATGCTAAAAAATATTCCAATCATTATGTTTGTAAACATAACAACTGAATGTGTATTTAATATTGTGTATGTGTAATGTGTATATGGATCTTGTAATAACGTAAATAAAGTATAAGTTCTTTATTATTACCTCGTGTGTTCTTAAGTTTTTAGACAAACTATTTACTAAAAAAATAAAATAATATGTTACTGGCTGTTATTTATTTTTTTACTGATTTTGAATTTGGAATGTTAACTTTTAGTTTATTTGTATCGCAAATTATTTTTTTTATGTTTTATCGTGATTTTAACGAAACGATTGCGTGCAACTGTCATTTCGCTATTTAAGGCGGGAAAAAAACCGATGCAGATTTTCTGCTAACTGAAAAGTTTTCCTGTAAGCCGAAGTTACTTCGTCTATAACACAATACAGCGGTTCAAAGAGACAAGTTCTTTACAATATCGCCGAAGGAGTGGTTGGTCACGCTCTGTGAGGATGCCTGCGAACATCAAAATCATCCGAGAGCGACTTCGCCGTAATCCATGTCGCACTCAGAAGATACTCGCTCTGCAGACTAATATTTCTCGCGTTTCAGTGAACAGAATACGATCATAAGGTAGAGACCTTTAGCGTAGAAAAGTTCACTTTTTAAATGCGAACGTTGTCCATTGCTGCTGAGGAGATATGTTGCCAGGAATATACTTTTCACCGACGAGAAATTTTTTACAGTCGAAGAAAAGTTCAACCGACAAAACAATAAAGAGTACGCTAAAAATAGTAAGGGTGTCCCAGCTTCTGCACGGAATGTCTCGCGCACTCATCATCCGACTAGTGTGATGATTTGCCACGGGCTTTTATAGTAACATACCTACCAAGAAAAATTACAAAATATTCTTTGATTATTTTATCGTAGAGATTTATTATAAAAAAAATACATAAGTAAGTACATATTTAGTAAGGCGCAATATTTGACTGAAACTCACAAAAATTTTACTTATATCTGCACCATAAAAGTAAATACTTAAAGGTAGCGTCGTTATTCATAAACTGTAAAGCTTAGAAAGTAGTTGCAGCCACATTCCTAGACATAGATTGACGGCGATATATAATCCTACCACATATATGACGTTTACATATAAAACTAAGTGTAAGAAAAGTTAAATTTTTTTTTATAAAGCGAGTGCACCGATTTCACTTACTTTTTAATTGAAAAGAGCTTATTAAACAAAAAAGTGACTTGATCATCCTTGATGTTTTAGTAATGTCAATGAATTCATTTAATAAATTGCACTATCCTGATGCGTGCTCGACTTTGGATCGAAAAATTTAATCCATCCTTGGGTCAATCCACAATTTAATCTAGTCTAAGGGACAAGATAATTCATCCAAGATTCTAGTTGTATACTAAAATGCTATCCGTTTTGAAACCATGTAAATTAAATCATACACAGATGCTGATTTAAATATTAAAAAGATTTCGATTGCATAACATTGTGCAACTAAATAAAAAATATAATACCTACCTTGATTTATAATAATAGTGTTTCGATAACTGCATTAATATAATTTCTCCTTCATTTTATTACTAAGCTATTAAATATAAAATTGGTATTTAGATAATTGGTCGAATAAATTGAAAAAAAAAAATAATAAAAAACTGTCATATCTGCTGTATGTACAAAACCTGATATACCGGTGTTTCCAATGGTATGAAACTTGAATATTAGATCGGCCTAAGTTTATATGGTAGTATATATACAGACCCATATAGAATCACAATAAGACAGTCACTATTTTGTATCGAGACTAATCAGTTCTATTTATTGTAGCTGTGATTATCTGATCTGTGGACAATAACATTGGATAATCATGTCGTCAGGTAGGATGTAATTATTTTTATAGTCCTTTAGATACTGCTATAAAACTTTTCTAAAATGTGTGTTTTATACTAGAGTATATACCAGACCTCGAGAGGTCACTCGACTAGTACGAGAAAGAAGATTGCGGTATGTCTCTGAAATGTTAAATTATACTGCAGTTCTTGCGCGTTATTTCCAAAAACAGCTTATCTTCCCGTCTCTAGTTTAATAGTTCTCGATATTGATCGATGATACAGTAGTTCTTATTTCAAATGCTTTTTACTTAGTTCTTCATTTCTAATCCAAACCATATTGGCATAAGAGATAATGATAATTGTAATTTCACAAGAAAATTTACATTTTAAAATAAAATGCAACAAAATATAATATTTGCGACTATGACGATTTGACTTTATTACAATTCATGATATTTTATGAACGTAAGGTGTAGGCCACAACATTATAAATTTATATTGGATAAGCAATTATTACGACACAAATAAGGATTTCACACATCGTCGAATCCAAAATGTCTACCTACATCAATATTAATTAATTAATCGTGTCAAATAAAAAGATTTTTATGAAAGTTATTGAGTTCTTAATACATCGTAAAAATTGCAAGAAATAATCAACAGACACTGAGAAATAATGTTGTATAACAACACAAAGCATACTTGTACTTCTAAATTATGGATGAAGACAAATACAATTAAAAATGTAACATATTGTAAACGTATTATAGTTCAAAAGCCCTTGCAATAAGTCGGTCTATGTTTAAAAAGAAAACCTTTTTCATTTAATTGTTTGCTAAATATATCGAAGAAATGTAAGCGACGGTCCCGAGCGAAAGCATTATTATTTTTAGCATTATTATTAGAATATTCATTTGTTGTTATCAAACCAGTAAAAAATATTAAGCTTAATGAAAAAATACTTAAAAAATCCTCTTTGTCCCTGGCACTTTGGGATGGGACTCGAACCCATGCCTTTCGCAATCCGGGCAACTGCTCTAACACAGGACGCAGGACTCAACTTTTATAATTTAATGTACGGATTTTTTATTAAAAAAAAATTTTAATATAGCATTGTGAATGCAAAATTCATCAAATATAATAATAACTAGTAAAAATTACTTCATTTACAAGAAGAACGTGGAAAAACTAGTTATCGTTACTATCACGTACGAAATTCTTGATAACCTACATAGAAACCTCCCAAAAGATGTGACATTACATGTTTGCATGGCTAGCGATTGCTAGAGCTGCCATCGTTAAAGATAATTATCAACCACCTAAATATTCCTTATGGTTGGGTAAGGGGCCATAACCCTCCACGCTGGCTCAGTGCGGATTGGAGGGTGTTAACGATTACAAATGCAGCCGACACCAACTGCTTAAAGCACGGAGTTGCTGGAGCTAATATTTTTTTATTGGAGCTAATATTAGCTCTACAAAGTTGCTTAGCAACCATGATCACGCGCCGAGATCTTTTTAAAGCTACCTTAGAAAAACTAATACATTTTAATATAATTTTTAGCCTTGACAAAAAGTGGTAACGTTGCATACTTTTCCAACAACCAACCAATTGTAGAATATATATCCTCTTTTGTAATTATATAAACTCAAGAGGATACATATTCTTAAATTCTACATCAAGAGTAGGATTGTAAAAAAAATATTAGGCTAAAAAGTAACATGAAAATATAATCTATACAAAACATATTTCGAGGTGACAGCAAGGCATATGTAATGTTGCGTAATATTCATGTTCATTCATATTATTTAAACTTAATATGTGTGAGTATGTGTGTATATAAACAATAGGTCAAATACACGCAATCCCAAATACGTCATCGCCTACTTTAATTGAACAAATATAAATCCGAACGAATTTTCAATAGAAATGGCATGCATGCCATGCATGCATGGTATATAGTTGTCCCACGATAAAAATGTATGCAAGTAGGTATAAGTTTTCTGTTTCACTAAAAAAGTAATATTACTTTGGTAGACTGCGGTCAGGCAGGCAATTTGTTTTGTTGTTTTATTATTCGGAGCGGTGTGCGTTTACTAAATACTTTTTTATATAAACACTAACTAAATCCGCCCACGCTACAATTGGATCAGTTTTATATGTTTCCGTGGAATTTCGGACACATTATTTGCAAATTTAAAATCATTACATTGAATACATTACAAGATTTGCGTGCGAAAATACTGGAGTAAATATTTATAAGACTTACTGAAACTGAATTTTCCCATATATTATTAAAATATTTATTCAAATTGCCGTGTTAGTCTGAATGTGTCAAAAATCTTGAAGTTTTTGACCCACATCTTAGTTTTTGATTGATATGAAATTATGTATACATTTAACTTGAATGACAAAACAATATGGAGTGGATGATGGACCTGGAAGGGAAATATGAAGACACTTTGAATAAAGAAACAATCACATAGAGTTATGGCTCTTTTGATTTGTCTTGATCAAACTAGAAGGGGAACTTTGTAATTAAATAATGCTGCCCCGTCAAGTTTAGGTTTATAAAATAAAAAATATGGTTCAAAGTGAAGTCCATGTTTGATCACGAATTCAAATTCAGAGAGTATAGGACTCTTTCTTGATGTATCAGCATGACCGGCTGCATTTGCAGTCATTAATATCCTCCGATCTTCATTGGGCCCTCCATTGGAGGATCATGGCCCATCCTCCTTAACCATCCATAAGGAAGGCCTGAGCCCCTGCAATGGAGACGTAAAAGGGCTGTTGCTGAAGCTGTCCTGTCCAACTTACTAGAACTACCAGGTTAGGTAAATGTGGATAAGCCACCAATACCCTCTCTTTCTTTTATAACGGGTAGAGGCAAAAAAAAAACAAATTTATCCATCCCATCTTGTATTATAAATTTATAAGTAACGCGGTTTGTTTTTATATGTTTTTAAGACACTTTCCCTCACGTTTTGACATTTGCGCCGGTCATGTTGATAACTCTGTTTATCATCTTAATAAAAGCGTAATCACTATTAACTTTCGTTATTATTAACACAACAGTATAACTATTGCATGTGGTTTCGGCCACGTGATACTAAGATAAAAAGTATAAAGACATATGTCTATTTGGAATAAATTACCTTACAAATGGTAAAGGTAATTTTTCAAATAAGTGTTGTGGTTGACAATCACCATCCTGAGACATAAACCTATAAAATTCACACTCTATACATAAAGCTAATGTAGATGAAGGCATGTCTTATCTAGAGAATATTATAATAAAAATTAATATGCAAATTCACCGATGACGCAAGATTTTATCACAATAAACGACCCCACGTACTGCCAACACGATTGTTTAACATTTCATCAGGTTGACAATTTGATATCATGTGATGATGCGAGTGTTTTGTGTAAATTCCATCTAGTCAATTAAATAATATTTAATATCTGACTTAGGTTCTATTAGATTTTCCCTTACTATAAATTTTGTAGACATTTAAAAAGAAATCTTATATTCGCATAGTTAATTTTTTTCATAATTTTAATACTTGGTAGTCTATCTTGAAAATTTTTAAATTAAGTATTTCTATAAATTCTTTACATTGAAATTATTTTTTACGACATTGAAACTTATGCTTTTTTAATTTCGTTGCCATTAATTAAATATTAGTTTGGATAGTTTGCTGCTTTATAGGAAATCATAACATCACTAATTATTTTATTTCTTCTGACGTTTCACGACCTATTACGTTCAATAAGATTTTTAGTGTCAGATTTTTTATATGTTTATCGCTGTCTCTGGTGAATGTAAGATTCACAGGACAGCACGGTCTTCCCGCATAACGGATGCTCTGTTTGATGTATCAAAATAAAGCCATAAGTGATATGTCAGACTGACAAATTAATTGTCCGCAGATCAATCAGGATTTATCTGTCCAATTCTAGACCAATCCTGATAGTTGAAAGATGTGACGTGTATCACGTGATCCAACCAATGCGGAGGCGGTCTCAATTAAATTCATCACTATTACTCTATTTCAAAACGAATACTCTACTTAAAGAGCTTTAGATTCACAAGCTTTGACGGTTGAGTTCACGATATGTTACAAAGATAACATCATAACGTACAGATATCGTTTATCAAACCGTTTGTATGTGTGTATCACGTGCTGATAGCACATGTATTGTACAAAATTGTAACATTTTATTGGAATTCATGAATGGAAAGTTTATTACAAATACTACGAATAGGGTGAGAAAACAAATACTTTGTCTATTCGTATAAATAAAAACTATTTCCTTTATGGCTTTTGATAAAATAGTGCGTTTTTTATTATATGGGCATTAGTATACGAAAAAGGAAAATACACAATGCCGCTAAGTGTATGAGTTTCAAATTAACAGTGAATGTGACTACTGTTAATTTAACTCTATTTTTTATCTGATTATGAGGATTTATTTAAAATACAACATACCTACGAATTGCTAAATAAAAACGTCGTAAATATGACGCGCATGTAGAATTTATATTAGGAAATTGACTTGGTTCATTACATTGGATAAGAAGTAAATGTTTTTCAAACAAATAATTTGCTAACAACATATCTTATTTTTGTTTTCATTTATACAACACGTGGTTAGATTTCGCTTAGAGCTGTTTATTATGAATGAAATGATATCATCAAATAACTACGAGAATCTTGAAGACTAGTTTCGATGACGACTCAGCTTTGCAATGAAAACAACTTCTATTAAATAAACATTACGTTATGAAAGAAGAGATCAATGTTTTGAATGAGCCAATAAATAAAAAATTGAAAAATGATACCATCACTTATATTGATACTTTATTTTGATTGGTAGAGGAAAATATTGTCATCTTGCAGTATCTTTTTCTGTTTTTATGTTTATAAGGTATGTTATTTTAGTTTCTAGCTTAATTAGGCTAAAAAATAACATAATTGCGTGGATCTTCGTAGTTTTTCTGAACGAGTGTTCGTAACATGGTCTCAAGATAAAGTCGATAATTATGGCATAATGGTATTTGTTTTTATTCTAACACCCACTGTAAACCCTGGTATATAAGTATACACTCTAGTATATATGGTATATTAACATACAACTTGAAATATTTAAATGATAATCTTAGAAAAAAATCCAGTCATTGTAAGTAAGTAATAACTAAGTATTGTAAAGTTCCCGTTCTTAAAAAGAAAAATTAAGCCTTTGCAGGTTCACACAAGTGTTGGAGTTATTTAAGGAGATAGGCGTAATTTAACTATAATATTCGAATACTATGTACATAATTTTACCATATTTATTTACTACACTAGTTTTATCGATACTGTCTGTTTTCCAAATAAAAAAAAATAAAATAAATAAAATATTTTTTTATCTCTGTAGCTACTGGGTCTAAAGTTTGAGAAAAAAATACACAAAATAAAATTCCCTTGAGATTACAAAAAAATTATTTGATATATGCACCGATCCCTTAGTCCCTCTCTATCCATTGTATACTGTCCACATTAACTTCTGTATATTAAGTACCCGTATGATTAATAAACAGTAAAAGCAAGTTAATCTATACAAAACTGTCTAATCTCCATTTGATTTTAACCAATAAATCGTTATAGATAGAGTTCAAAATCAATGTAGAATTGTCATATTGTGATAGTCTGACGTATGGCCGTGGTACAATTTGGAATACCTAAATGACGTTCATTAAAATAAATAATTTAGTAAACTTTACTTAATTTGTTCTGTAAATGTAAAAAGATAATTTTATAAAAATCTACAAGATATTACGAATGCGAATACGAATACGAATATTCATTTATAATAACGATTGAGTTGTTGTGCAGTCCCGGACGCACCTCACCGTCATCGCGTGATTTTATCGCGTACATTATGCGTGATTTTATTTAATTAGACAACATATTTATTTAATATTGTATCTACTATGTAGAAACTGGACGTTTATTACAATATTTATAGACGTGCGACCTTAAATTACATTAATGGTATCTTATTAATAGGACTTGATATTATATAACCTACAAAAATAACTGTGATCTTTTCCCCTTATAATATAATAGGTAGTGGATTTATATTTTAGAAATATAAATACATAGTGACGAAAAAAAATTTCTATTTGAAAATTACAAGTAGATAATAAACTAACGCTCAGTTGCACAAACATCCATTAAGGTTTAATGACGCCTTTGAGCTCTAATGAATGTCAAATTTGTATGGGTAATTTCGCTTTAAACTAATGAAAATTTCAATGAACGTTTGTGCAAATATCTGTAACGTATGATAGGTATTTTCTATTTTTAAGATTAGTTAAAAAGGCAGTATTATAAAATAGTTCTATTTATTTCAAAATAAATTATTTTTTAACTTATTAAAATGAACTCTGTTTAATATTTTGGATGATAACAATGGTGAAATATACTTAACCATCAAAATATAATTCCGTCGAAATTAAAAGCATTAACCGCGATATGCTACAACTAATTGCAGCCAATGTAATATTAAAAAAAAAATTATTTTAAAAACATCCAATGTCAATTTGATCCAATAACATTTCGCAATCCCTAAATCTTGCGTTCTATTTCTCGACATTGAGAATTATATATTTTTTTAATTATTTCCTACAGGAAATACATCAATATTTTATTCTAAATACAACATTATTATAATACAATAATTCCAATGCCGGTTATTGACTCCAGAATATTCCAGAAACAAAAAACACGAAAGCGGGTCACACTGTTGTGGTCTGATATCGCGTATCAGTGGTTAGCAATGCACTGCTATGATCGACGACTGAACTACATGTTGGGTCACACGGTCGTCGATCTTATGCGTCAATCGTGTCGACCAATCGACATAAAGTTAACACATAACTTTTCCTTTATTGTTATTTATAAATGTAATTACATATTTATTTTAAATATTAATGTTAGCAACATTGATATTAAAGTGTCACTTTTCGAACCAGAAATTAGGGCTGTAGCGTGTAAATGACGAAGTTATTTGTATTTCTTTTTTTAAAGAAATAGAGCATAAGTAGTCGATCTCTTTTTAATAATTTTTAATTTTTATTAATATTCTTTAAAATTGCCTTTGTCAGAATTCAGTGTTTTTCTAAATAACCCGGAACTTTGCTTAATACTTTGAATCTTCTTGTATGATTCAATACAAAATACAAATAGATAAATAATAATGTATGAATAGATCCCCCCTCCCTCCAATCCGCATTGGGCCAGCGTGGAGGGTCATGGCCCATCCTCCTTAACCACCCATAAGGAAGGCCTGAGCCCCTGCAGTGGGGACGTAAAAGGGTTGGTGATGATGATGATGTATGAATAGATAATATACAAAGAGATTTTTAAACTTAATTAATTTATCATTCTAGCGCATTTGGTAATTAAAAGCTATTAAGGAATGGCTGAGCATTGGATGGATGACCAAAAATTCTCCTCCATGCTTCAGATAGCACGTTAAGCATTTGTGCTTGTTAAAACATGACGAATGAGGATGATGACTATTTTTTGTTTGTTTGAAATTACGGCTTAAGTGTCGCATGACGTCACACTTTTATACGTTTTCTAGATATGGTGTGACGTTTCGAAGCCCCATTCATTATCTTTAATACCTATTATATAATCCATTTCTGCAAAAAATACGTATCAAATATTTTTCTATTATCTGACTGACGGACTAAATAGAACTTCTTTTTTACCAAAGCATCATCCCTATTGGCCACAGAAATTTTCTCGTTTGCTTTATTGTTTGTTTTTTTTTTATAACTTCAGACATATAAGGTTATAAAAGTAAAATTCACTCTACTGACAGCCCTTTCACAAGTTTTACTTCATACAGCCCACGCACCTTTCGACAGTTATTTCAAATATATATTTGTTAGGTGTTTTAAAATTAATTTCCGATGCAATAAACTTATTTTAACGATTCGTATTAACTTTTCATCAACTAAAGCAGCTGTTGTTAGCTTAAATAAGTGAATACAATGTTGTGCCATTTACTTTCTGTTGTTCTATTACAATCTATACTAATATTATAAAAGAGGTTAAGTTTCTAAGTTTGTTTGTTTGTAGGGGGTAATCTTCGGAAATACAAATCCGAACATGAAAATTATTTCATCATCAGTTACATCATACGCGGGTAATATAGGCTGTAATTTACACGGGCAAAGTCGAGGGAAAATATTATAGTAATTAATATAACCTCTGTTTAACGCAATATGTATTATTCCACAGTAAGTTACCAGAGACGTTTCATGAAAAAAAAAAATCTAAATAGGTAGTCTACTAGCTACTACATTATTTTGCGTAAAGGCGCTTTATCATTGTCGAGCACGACTACTCGCATGCGGTGTGCAGATGATTTTTGTGACTCATTTTCATGTCGACCAATCTTTCATCGACAAGAGAAAAGAGCCCATAAAAATCTCGCACGCTGCCACTATTAGCCAATGATTTGAAATTCGCCTTAAAGAGTCAAAAGTTCAAGGTCATATCTTTAATTTAATATATGTAGTGTTGGTAGGCCCCCCACAAGGTGGACCGACGATCTGGTGAAGGTCGCGGGAAGCCGCTGGATGTGGGAGGCGCAGGACCGATCGCTTTGGAGAACTTTGGGGGAGGCCTATGCCCAGCATTGGGCGTCTCTCGGCTGAAGTGATGATGATGATGATGAATATATGTAGCTCAGTATAGTCAATATTATTTGTATTAAGACGTTATTTATACTTAACATAAAACATATTATTTACGTTTTGATTAGATTTTATTTTTTATCCACCACCATATCAGCCTGTTCCACTTTTCGTCGGTTCTGCGACAGATGTGGCCAGCCCACTGCCACTTCAGCTTGCTACATTTCTGGATAACATCCATCACTTAAGTCCTCTGCCAGATGACCTCATTCCGGATTTTATTCGTCAGAGAGACTCCGAGCATAGACCTTTTCATAGCTCGCTGAGCGACATGTAGTCGGTGGGCCAACTTCACTGTCATGTTCCACGTTTCGGCCCCATAGCTCATGACTGGTAGGACGCCACAATGCGTTGTGGTCGTATAGCATATTAACCACGACACGTATTTCGCTATGTGGTTATTCTGTGATCGCTACAACGCGTTGCGAACAATTTTTTCGTTCAATGACCTATTCCAATTTCGATCTTTGAGCGTAACCAATCCACGTTGGGCCCGCGTTTATTTATGGTTAGTTCACCATATGTGATTCGTTCCACAGGGAAAGGCTATCTCTCAGCAGAGATGAATATGACAATGATGAAAATTGGCTTACCATTATGGCCGTGAAAGCGTAATAGTTAATTTACACTGGTCAATGATATCCACGTGCGTCGTGCGGATGATTTCTGTAGCCCGCTTTCATTGGTCGGTCTCTATTTTATTGATCAATAACATGAAATCGCAGAGGTCGCCCACGCTCCGCATGCAGACCCCGTTCAGTGTAACTGTGCCATAACAGACGAGGTATATAAACAAAGTTATGTAGTGGTTTCACGTTCATGAATATGGATACAACGAAAATCTACATTATCGTTTTATTTTATTCTAGGCGCAGTATTTGGAATTTTCCACACCACGAGACAATAAATTCAGAAATATCAGATTCACCTGATTAAATAATAAACAAGTAGAAAAATGTTCTGCAAAACAAAACTGCTACCTTTAAAACATAAAAAAAAAATTAACCACTTTCTACGCTTAATTTTTGTCTGCCTGGGGTTTAGAATTGTAATCCTTAGGGAACCATCTAATAATAAAATTACCCTGTTCATTAAAATTGACATAGTCGATATATTTAAATGTATTTCTTATCCCTTATATGTATTTCACACATGAAAAATTAATAAATCACGTATTTTGCTATATGTTAATCAATTCTTATAAATAACACTAGAAATAAAAATAAATTTGACATTTGTGCAACTGTTTATTGTATTCTGGTTTTTAGTAATAATTATTGAGCGACAACGGAAATACATCATCTGTGAAAATTACACCTGATAGACAGCGAAGAATACAGACAGGCTGATAGACAGCGAAGTCTTACTAATAGGGTTCCCGTTGTACCCTTTAGGTACGGAACCCTAAAAAGTAACCGATCATTAGGACAACTATATCTATATTTAATGCATATTTGTATACTTCATAGAAACTTTAAAATACCGTAATTTTACACTCCTAATACTAATTTAAATATTTTTCAATTCCAACATTATTACATCATACGGTTTTTGCAATATATGAAAACTCTTTACGTCAATAGACATTTTAACGAAGCTATTGTTTACGCCAGTTTGTTCAGCTGCCTTAAGTTACGACGTCAATTACAATAATATCAACACGTGGTTATAAAAAATATTGCAATCGTTAAAACAACTACCCTTCTTCGGCAGTAGAGTCAATAGTCTGTGAAATGTTTAAGTATCGTTTTAACAATGGCGAAAGTTGATTATCCTAGATGAATGAAATTTAAAAAGGAACTTTTTTAAATCCACGTCTTTAACTATAATGAAAATGGTAAAACATGTTCTAGGAAACAATCTTTAGTATAAAATTTGTATTAATATGTTATGGGAAACATATTGAATTGACTAAATAAAACTGACAAAGAAATCGCAAGAATTTTTTAAAATGTAAATCAGTTGTTCTAATCTATAATAAAATCTGCCTCGAACTCAACATTACGCAAAGCCCAGTTACAGCATAAAGATACAATGAATTTAAACCTCTGTTACTTTTTAAAGTAGATTTATATTTTATTGAACCTCTATACTGTGACAGGGAAATGCTTAACGTAGAGTTCCACGCTGATTTTATTATAGAATAGCATCGGTGTTCACATTGTCCTATCTAATGTCAAATTAATTCGCATAGAGTATTAATTTATTTATTTATTATATCATAGGAAGCTAACTAATACTCCTCATAAATATTCGACATGTTAACATGTTCAACTTGTAAGGCGTTACTTGTTTATACAACAATTTTAAAGTTGCCAACTCCCACTGTGTTATGTGTTATTTGCCGAAGATGGATTCTATTTAAATAGATTAAAATTCATGTTTTGAAATTATTATTAGAAAAGTATTAGTTTATTAAATTGAATATTCCTTTCACAGAATCCACGATGGTGGTACGAGTAGCGACTGACGAGCGTCCCTTCGAGACGCCATCCTCAGATGAGAGTGGCATGGGACGCAGCGATTCACCCAGCGACGCTGAACCTGAAGCAGCATTGGTCAGTATATTTTCATATTTTTCTCGAACTCTATCCATTAAAATGATAACAATTCTGCTCCATCTAATATCAATACACCATTTAAAAATTAAATAAACCATATTTGAATTGAATTGTAACACCAAAACAGATTTTATTTGTTTGTGTTCACATATTTTTATCATATCCCGTTTCTTCGTCATCTCATCTTGTCTACTGGAAGTTTGTTTGTCAGTGAACATAATCCACTATTTTGTATTAGTACTTAGGACTTACTAATATAATAAAGAACTCACACCTGTTTTATAAGTCATTCTGTGATTCTTATTCGCCTTTTGTGCCAAACTTCAACTAACGTTTGCGTTTCCGACTGAATTTTTCCACGGTCATGCCCTTGATTTTTCCGTGATTTTCTTATTCTCTTGTTTGGAAATCATAGAAAAGAGACGTCGCATTTATTGTAGGCAATTTTAAGCCTATAAATAAAAACAATAACAACGGCAAAAATTCAAGTAACGATCCAATTTTTTGCAGAAATAGTTATTTAGTTTGTCATTTTTATTAATTTCTCTTCAAAATTACTAAATATCTATACTAATATTATAAAGTGAAAAGATTTGAATATTTTTTTTTTGTTTCGAATACGCCAATGGCGTAGGAAATAATTTACGCGGGCGAAGTCGCGAGAAAACAGCTAGTACACGTATTTCAAAATTAATGAAAAAAATGTTAATTTGATCTGATGAAATAAAAAGTAACGTTTCAATGGTAACGTATACGTAGATACGAAATACATTAAATATTATTGCTATGACCTTCACAATTCGATATGCCTGTTAAAAGAACGAGAGTTACAATCACGGGGCTTCATTTGAATACAATCATCCATTGAGACAGTCATGAGTGATTAAAACTGAAGTCATACAAACTCTCTCGTCGGTCATATCAGAATCAGTGTTAGATAACCGTGAACTTGAGGTCGTTTTTTGTATCTTAATGGCTCGTAGCATGATAATGGCAATCAAGTCCGTTTTTTTCTTTACTTTCAATGCGACAATTATGCAAATACCTGTCGTAATACTTGATAAAGTAGCAAGCAGTGATTTAAATAAACACTAAATGATTTTCAATAATCTCATATTACCTATTAACTGGAAAGTTGTATTTATTAAATTAATAAATTATTAGATACACCTCTAAAGCTTACGTGATCTCGCCAAATCAGTGAATCTATATTTTTTGATGGCGACCTAAAATTTTTGTAGCCTGCAACCCACCCTAATACCAATCGTGAACCGATTCAAGGTTAAGAAAACTGGTCTAAGCTAAAAAAACTACATTTTTGCTTGGCTTTGACATTAATCCGTAGTCACATGTAATGCAAAAAAAATAATTAACGGATGTCAAAAAGGTAACTGTGATTCTGTGGTTACACAAGTACTGACTGTTACACGGAAAATACACTCGGTCTCAGAGTTTCTTATAATATTACCTACTTATTAATCGTTGCAACTTTCCTTTTTGTAGATAATTACTTAATTAGTAACGTTAGTTGCGCGCAATAATGTTGATTGAGCGAGATTAAAAAATAACCAGTATATCCTTTTTTGAAATCAGCGCGGTTGCCTCTGGCGACCACCGGAATAAATTAAATAAAAAATTCAAGACTGTCATCTTCACCTGACAGATCAATGACAGCAATCAAAAATTCAACATGACCGTGAAATTTTAAAATATCCAAATAAATGGGGCTAAGCGCGATGCCCCCATTTATTTTTTTGCTATGTCATATTTGTCTGTTTTTAATACATTAATAGTTTTTTTAGTTGGTATTCATATTTGCTTAGTTTTTTTGAGCTTTCAGAAAGTCGAGTATCCTTCAGTGACAATTCAAACAGATGATATTGAGATGAAATCAGAATGTGTTTCGACTTGCAGTTGCGATGCTCCTAAATACAAAAACAGATAATATGGATTCATGATTAATGGATTACACAGCAATTTAACATAAAAATAATACTATTCAAAGCCGGGTCAGCTAATAATTGAATATGACAGCACTTGAAAGAAAGTTAAGGAGGCGAAGGATTTTGCGTAGATTTGCTGAGAAATTAATTAGTGCTTGTTTGTTAACGACTATTTCATTGGCCTTCGCTGAGATAGCTATGACTATGATTTTATTACTACTTTAAACCAACGTCATAAAGTTCATTTTTGATTGGATTGCAATTAACTTTGTGTTGGCTGACTCGGAAAAAATGGCTTTCCAGAGGGCATGGCAGAGAAGGCAGCAAATTTTGAAGCGTGTCGCAGACTTTACAGTGGACCTCTTCGCCTGGCTCTTGCCTTTTCTAGGACTATACATTCTCTTTTTATATTAATCTGTTTTAAAATACAGACATAATCTGTGATTATTGGTCTCTTATTTTATGACTCTAGACATTTGAGGTGTAATAAATAGTAGGTATTTAGCATATGATACGAGTATCTGAGAATATTATAAATTGGAATTTCTCAAAATAAAATATATTAGCATAATATGGATATTTCAAACATAAAGTATAGTGCCTGGATGACCAAGCCTTAAAATAAAATATATAAAATGTTAACTGAAAAAAATGTTTATTATTAATAAATAAAATAAATGTAATACATATTGTTCTTACCAAACGATAGAATTTTGGTCCCATGCATATGGAGTCTGATGATAAATTAAATATCGTTAATAAATCCAACTTTGTATCAGGCACTCTGAAATGGGTCTCGAACCCACGACCTTTTGCAATCCGGATTTGGACGAATTTTTCAAACACCTGTTACTTTTTCGCTAATACAGAGTGTATTTTAATCAATGTTCAGGCAATCCACCGAAACGAAAAGAATATCTTTAGATCTAGAAGGCAAAACTCGAAATACAAAAGCAAATCAATAGTAGGTACATTTTATTATCAAATAATAAAATGTAAATATATAAATAATAAAATAATATTAGTTGTTCTTGTAAGTAAATAAATTAGTATAATTAAATCTACGTATCAATTACATTGAGATTTCTCCTTGTAATACGTCAACTACATATCAGTTGAAGCCTCGAAAAGCCAGGTTGACCTTCAGCGAACTAAATGACCTTGGTGGCCAAATCCCACATTTCGTTGGACATTAAGATAATTAACACTTCGAGTTTTTCTAGAAGCTCCATCCAATACCGGTTCACCGCAACTAATGTATTGGTGTGTTTGGATTGGATACCGAAGTAATTCGTGAGCAATGATGTGTTATAGTCTTGACAAGAATTAGGCAGCACGGAAGCTAAGCTTTCAATCCCATAATTTTATTAAGAAACTAGTAAATCACTTCAAATTTATAGTTTATTCTACTTAATATGAAAAAAAAAAATTGTTTGTTTGCATTCAAATAGGCTCCGGAAGTATTGGACAAATTTACCAAATTCTTTCACCAACGGGAAGTTACAACATACGCGAGTGGCACTGGAATAATCGCGGCAAAGGAGCTAGTCCTAAATAAATATTACACGCATAACTTGTTGCACAAATTCATTTTCTGGTCGAGAAATACTGTTATGTTAAAATATATGGGAAATCGTCGAAAATACGCTAAATAAGTATATGTACCTACTCATCTTTTCATTACCGAAAGTAATTAACCCTAAACCCTAAATGCTTCAGTAGAATATTACAATACAGTTTTGTTTCACGGTGTCTGCGTTTTGTAATTGCGACATTCAATATTCGGCATAACTTATTCGGTTAATACAAGCTCCATTTATAACAAATGTTATTTCTGTATAACGACTAGCTGAGAAAATCTAACCGGAAAAGTTTTTAATTTTCCCAAACCTAAAAAGCTTTCTTTTTTGCAAAATAACGTTCTGTAAACTGCTTGCCTATTTCTGAATATAAACAGCAAGTTAGCACAGACCAGTTACAATATTTAAAATCTAAAAAAAATCCATGAATACTAATATATTAGCGTGAAAAGAGGGAATAATAAATATAAGACAACACCACATACATACATTACTCAGATTCTAAGATGAGTCGCTTAAGCTGCCATAATATGTAGTATCTGAGACAACGAAGGCACCAAAACACCCAGCCCTAGGATAATATAGAGAAGTCAATTTTCTACATTGACCCGACCGGGAATCGAACTCGGAACCTCAGATATGGCGACACTTTGAAACCGGTGTGCGAACAACTCGGCTTGCCACTCGGGTGATTATCTAAATTACTGAAATTTTAAATCGTTTTTAAAACGTTTTTATTTGCTTTTTCTTCGATCTATTTAAACATTACTTGTGTACTCAACATGTGTTCACCACACCTATTTTGTTTTCAATAAAAGATGTTAGCGTTTGAGAATAGCTGAATTTATATCTTCCATAAGTTTATATAACATGTTTTGCTTTAACCTTGAGCCAGAGAATCAATTTAAAGACAATTTTAATTTCATAGATTATACTGATAAATATAGAAAATCATAGAGTTATTATATGAATCTATAAAGAAATGAGTACTTTTCAAAAATGACATCCCCGCAATAGTCTGTGATATGTAATTTCTGTGCGTTTTTATCTATTTATTTACCACTTCTCTGTAAAATTATGGGGTGCCAAAGATTATCAATTATCTAATTACTATTACAAATATGGACTCTTCGGGTATCCAGCGTGTTTCTGAGACTGAAGCGGATGGTAAAGGAGACGCATTACAGTCCAGAATAGAATGTGTAAAGTATATTTTTTTATAATAATACTAGCTGTTCCCGCGAGTTCGCTGGCGTTTATTATAGCTTGCCGCCCACGTAAGATGAAGATCTGTTCATAATCGGTTCAGTATTTCCGAAGATTATTTTCTACAAACAAAGTTGTTGATAGTATAGAATTGTAGAAAGTAAATAAATATGTAAATAGGAGCACTCCATAATTTTCGTAATGAGTCCCAAGCCAAATTTTTTGGTTACATTTAGTTTTTCGTCGTATACCTACTATATTGTCACAATAAGTCTTATTACAACAAAAATGATATAAAATGATCCTAAGGGATACTAAATTTTCTCATTATGTTTGGAGTAATTTATGTCAATAAGAAATACGACATTTTTTAAATTTAAATTCAGAATGTGTCTAAGTATAGGTTTTTTTACAGGTAGTACCACCAGACGGCGGGTGGGGTTGGGTAGTGGTCTTCGCATCGTTCATGTGCAATTTCTTCGTCGACGGCATCATATTTTCCGGTGGAATGCTCAAAGATGGTATCAAAAAGGACTTTAAGGTAAGTTATTTTGTAACTCGACAGTAAGTTAATACTATACTGCTCTAAGCTAACCCAGCGAACTTAGTACAGCTCCTTTTTGTATGGTAAAAAGTTTTTTTTTTTAATATCCTTTTTTAGTAATATTTTTCTCCATAAGCATCTTTTTCGAGCTTCAACCGGTAACGGAATACCATTTAAAAATACTTTATTCAAATAACCTTGTTACATGCACTTTTGAATCGTCCAAATATTTTTCCCTACCGCTTATACAGGACGACTTTGGACTAACAAGAAGAACAAACGAAACAAACTTTCGAACTGCGTATAAAGTATATTGTTTCTTCTAACGTATGAGAGATATGTTTCATTGAAAATTAAAATAGTATTGTTATCGCATCACAATAAACAATTTCTGACATAAAACGAATGTTAAAAGTTTTTGTGTGTGTGTAGTCTCGTGCGCAGTTTATTTTTAGTCTGTAACCACACCCTTGGCGCCATCCAGTGCGCAAGCGCGTGTGCGTCACAGCCGAGCCTCTTTCTAACCGTAGTATCATTTATAATTGTGAATGAGTATGTATATGTCATCACCGACCTATTAATATTGCCATTGCTAAATCACAGGTTTTTCCTATAGATGGAATAGAATCGAAATGGTACATAATTAACTATAACCCGCGGACTCAATGCGGGTTGGTAGGTGCCTATCGAAGCAAAGAGGAGCTCGAGATAATTAATTTTTGATCACCCCTGACATGCCCTTGCGGAAGTTACTTCTGCTTCGCTAACCGAGCTTGTTTATGTATAATATTTTTTAATTTTTACATTATACATAACTTGCTATGATCATTTTATGCAATGAAACATAGACTAGGAATAATTATTTGTCTACTCGTCGGTACAACCTATTTAATTTATCATTGGAGTATTTTTTATAAAATATAATTCCAATTGAAACGACTAACTTAACGAGATTAAAACTATTGCATTACATGTTAATTATATGTAAATCCAATAAAAGTAAACAGGGAATCGTACGTGAAATATTTGTCATCTTTCAACCAATGATCAATGAAATGCTGCAAAAAGCGTGTCAATAAGAAATGAATGCTAATTAGGGTTCGAAGTAAAATCGCCGGAACTACAGTGCGTCCGTTCGCCATCGGAAACGATTTACGCTCAATCAGTTATGTGGCATAACAACTATTCAAATGTTTTTGTGTATCTCAAGTAGGGTATGACTTTCGCAATTACCTGTCAAAGCTGTGAAAAAAAAAACTTTAATCGCGTCATTTGGAATCCGGTGGACGATTTTGAAATTAGAATCGCTTCATTCGAAAGTCGGCAAATGAATTTCAAAATTACAACAAATAAGTTTAGGACCAATTGTATTGAGTTATTAAGTAAAAATGTATTCAATAAATATAATAACATTTTAATAAAGTAACATACACCAATATATACGCTGTGAGGTAAACGAGCTAATCTATTAAATATGGCGGTTGCTTCCGTTGATTTAATTTGAATAACTACGTTTGTGTTCACTAGACTGTAACTTGTATATCATAAGTATTGTAGCAGCGATAAAGTAATTAATTAGTAAGACAACGAAACTAGTTTCTTACTTAAGGCGATGGCAAATGGCAGTGACCTTGGCCTAGCGGTAAGAGCGCATCCTGCGTCTAATAAACTGTTTATCATTGCAAAATTAATATAAATTAAATAATAAAAATCCACCAGCCTCAGATACTCTGAGATAGATTGCCGGAATGCGGAAGGTCGTAGGCGGTGAAAGGAAAATCAAACTCAAATTATTTAATTATTAATAGTTAATAAATAATAACTTTACTAATTTCAATTCATAAAATAGTTTAATTTAAACAAAAACACGTAGCAAGTTTATGATCCAATATCATCTTTTTACCTTCAGAAAACTTTGAGATTTTTTAAATATAATTTACAGTACAAATTATAAATTGTTCCTAGTTCAGTTCGTTGTGTGTTTCTGTTTACTATTTATATTTTTAATACTAATTAATATTCGTGCGAAAGTAAGACCAAGGACCCCGAATGAATGGGGATGAAGCAAGGATGATAATTACATGCATGTCATGGTAATGACGATGGGTTTGTGACTCATGAAAATCGTACGTCTGCGCTTTAAAATATAATAGTGGTGGCCGATTGTCATTACAATAATGTTAAGGTCAAGGCGCCCGCCTGCGACACCCGTTTGGCCGCGAACGAATCATTCATTCATTTAGTTAGACTATATATTAAATAATTTTCTTGAATATATTAGCGTATATAAACGTAATAATTCATATTGTTTATATAATTGCAAACTCTCATTGAACTATCATATTTGATAAATTTCGCATTCATAATGCTATACTGAAAATTATTGTTAATGAAAATGCTTAAAAAATACTTTGTTCCTGACATCCTGAGATGGGACTCGAACATTTAATTTACCATTGATTAGATGCTCTAACCACTAAGCTACTCAGAACCACAGAGCGTTACCACAGAGTGTATTCTCATCAATGTTCAGACAATCCACCTAAATAGCCGAAAGAAACATTGGATTAGAAGCTGGCTTGGCATTTTTTAGAACCTTTCCAAATGCACGATTAAACTTGCATTTAATATTGACCTGATTCTTTATTGCTAAGATTATAAGGAATCAGAATCATATTATAATAACTTAAAATTCAAATTATTTCTTAATGAGTCTAGTGACGTCAAATTTCTTATTTACATACCTGCATGGAAAAATTATAGTAAAAGACTATGGACGTCTCTTTTTATTATATGCGTCTCTTTGTAATTATGATAATATATGCAACGTTAATGTGTTAAACAACCTGGTAAATTCAGATATATATATATATACTGTTAATTATTATAATTTATTTAATTACTATTATAGTTATTAAGCTAGTACAGCACAAAAAAGAATCATAACAGTGAAAAGCTTTTTCCTAATAGTGAGCGGTAAAAAAAATTATATTCCACAGTTTTTGATGGCTACAGTGCTATAACAGAAATAGCTTTTTATTCTTCCATATTAATTAGTCGATGTGGAACTTTAATTGAGACGTAGATATTTCTAGTTTGCTTATCAACACTCAAACGCAGCGGTTAAAATTAGTGGACCATATCAAGGGACATTACCATAGAAGCCCTGATACATAAACTTTTAAATTTTGGCACTTTAAAAGACTTCACGTGTAAAATTCATGTCTTATTAACGTTAGATTTACTCAGATAAGATTTTAATGTGACTATTAAAAAAATAAATTGATGTTTCGATTGTAAGAAAATAAATATTATAACCTTTTTGTCATTGCGACGTTTAATCAATATTGATTCAGACAATCGACGACTTTTAAGCTCGTAATAGACGGTGAAGACACTACTTTAATATATCTTAAACATCGCTCGCCATACGACTAAGATAATAAGTAAGTATAATATTTTATATTTTACACAAGTATTTTTTTTTATTAAGATGTCAAACGATACGGAAATATATATTTTGTGGTTACCTAAAGATACGATTATATATTTATAAAGGGTTTCATAATATTGTCGTATCTAACCTTGTTTGATCGCTTAATATGGTAAAATAAGTTATCTTAATACGAAATATATCATATTAACCGTATGATACGCTTTATGAGCTTGCTTGAACCGTATGAGCTTTACAATTGGTAGTTTTATTATATCTATGTTTGGTATACGTTACGAATTAGTATGAATTGATTTATGTTCAATATAGTATTGATTTCTCTGTCTAGCGTCTGAGTGGTTTATGATATTCAATGACATTAATAATTCTGCTGTCTATATTGAGCAAAGAAAAATGTGTCCTGGCCAATGTGCGAGTAGAGAACTCGGCACGAAACTGAATATAATATCCAAGTTAGATCTCCTCGTGTATTAAAGAAAATAAATATCATTTATATAAAGTTTGAAATTGATGAATTAATATCAAAGTAACTCTAGATATACATATAATAACTCAATACTATCATTATAATTGACAGGCCATTTATATAATATAGGCTATTAAGTGTACCCAGGGCTGTATAAACTGAACTGAAACGGATAAACAATTAATTAGTCCATTTACGTGAGAGGTCTGTTAAAATTTATCCTAATAACATATTAAGTACAAGTAACCACTTCCATGGCACCCCGGACTACCGTGGTTGCTAGGCCATGACCATAACGACTTGTTTTGAAGTGCTACAAATATATTTCAAGAAGATAATATCTATAATTTGGACGTTAGATATAGATACATAATATTTCTTTATTATAGTGTTAGGTATTACTGAAGCAACGATACAATTGTTTGAGTTGTAAATAACGATAATAGCAAAAGACGATGACGTCAACATGTCCAATTAATTAGAAACAATATAAAATAAAACGGCTTTAAGCACTAACTGTGTACTGTCGCCGCGAGCACACGACGAGGCGCCAAGCCTTACAGAATTTTTCCACTCGCGTGAAATGCAATTCCACAGCCTTCCCTCACAATGTTCAATCCATGTCATATACAAGAATAAACCGTATGTCTCAGATAATAAGACCACCACCCTTGGCGAGAACTTAAAGCCGCAGTCGAAGGGGCAACGCACGGTGTCGGCCTCCATGCGCCATCGCTAACTGTTCGTTGCATTTCATAAATCTTAAAATAATTAGTGTGAATATAATAAAAAAATTTAAAGGCACTAAGAGCATTTTTATGATGTCACATATCTAATAAATGGAATTTCTCTTAATTATATTATTTATGTTGTTTAAGATAAACTTTTCTATTAACTGAAGCAGAAAATATCGAACTGCTATTATGAACTCGACTTAAGCAACAATAATTTTTACATTTTATTATTAGAAAGAGGAAAGATTTGTTTGTTTGTTTATGTTGAAGAGGTTCCGGAACTACTGAAGGAAAAATTATTTCATCCATGATACGAACTAATGACTATTGTAGTTGAAAATAAAAATTAATCAATATTATTTATTAATTACATTATTTGTATACGAACTCCGTAGCCGAGTATCGCCATTTCTAAGGTCCCAGGTCCGACTCCAGGGCGGATCAGCGTAGAAAATGTTTTTTTCTATATTGTTACGGATCTGGCTATTGTGTTATCTTCGTTGTCTCAGATACTCTATAATACGGGGGCTTTAGCTACTAATTTTGAAATCTGAGCAATGTATGTAATGTTGTCTAATATTATGTAATTTATTAAGGATCTTTCTACTGATTGTTGAACAGGTGATTCCTATAAAAACGCCATAAGATCATTTGCACCATCCTAAATACCTAGTTTCGACATTAAAAACGCAATTTGGATTCAAGCCAGTTTACGCAATATCAACAAAGTTCTTCCACGATAACAGTATTATAAATAGAATTAACATACAAACGGTCGTAAAATATCTTTGTTTTAATTTATGTTACTATGTGACCTAACAGATATTTAAGACTAAAATGAATTTCAATTATAAATAAACAATAATTTACAGTATTCATAAATCTCACAATTTCCGGAAAAAAACTTTTCCGTAAAAGTATTAGGTCGTATAATAGAGGCGTATACAACTTTTTCATATTTTTATTTTATCGATATACATGAAATATATCTAAAAAAATGTAATAAATTAAAATCTAAAAATAAATTTAGATTTAATAATTTCAATTTTAGTCTACGTACCCGTATTACTTTCTTTTCTATTCTCAGAAACTAATAACAGTAATACTTAGGTCTTCAACTCAACGGCGCAGTGATTAGCGCGTCCGGTCTGAGATGTCGAAGTTAGGCAACTTCCACATGAGGAGGCCACAGGATGGGTGACCAAAAATTTATTATCTCGAGCTCCTCCGTGCTTTGGTCAGCCCACTGTCGCTATTCAATTAGATTCATTAATATACTGATTATGAATAACAGCAAAAAAAAAACTTAATATCGTTATTTGACGTTACTTCAAGTTACTTCCCAAACGTAGGTAGCAACTCTAACTCGGAACACGGAATTTTCCTTTACTAAGTTAACTTCTGTTGCTTTCGACTTATCTCTCTCCCACGCAGACGTCGGTCGAATGTACGAATAAACATAATTTCTATGAAATAATCGATCTCAAACATGCAGTGTCCCATAAAATATCTGTTCTTACTTCTCGACTGACGTAAGTACGCGACTGATTCCAACGTAGGAGGAACGCAAGTCTTATTATAAATGACAACTGCTAACGTCTGCGCATGCCTTATTAGTAGATATTAAAAATGTTAAAGATTAAGTCAACGAGTTTGTAATAGATTCAGCAGTTCTCAGAGTAATAGACGTTACTTTTTACAAAAATAAAAAATGTTATATCGTTTTTTTTTATAAATCTGACTCATTCTTCCGGTGTAAATGATAAAGAATTTACTCACTTAATTGTAACCAAATTATATGTAACTTACGTTGTATTATTTTTATTGCATCATTGTTGAAGAGGTTAATGCCATTTACGAGTAGAACATCTTATTACTCATTCGCTTTCATAGTTTTTTTTTCTTATTATACATCTTGTGAAAATAAATAAATTAGCAACCCTGACCCCGGTGCATGTTCCGATTCCGAACTATCTTCTTTAGTTTAAAGTAAATTAATAATATTAGTGTACGAGGGATTATTTCGGTTCCGGAGCAATGTATTATGATGTATTGATATGCCCTTTTAATATAATTTCTATAGTAATTATATATATTAATTAATTGAGAGTTGATAACGACTTGTATTAAATGCACACCTTCAATTCAGTATGTTAATTAGAAATTACTGTGTACCGAACGTAGAAATATAATTTGAATTGCAAATCTAACCGACCGGTATCTCGGGAATGCAATCACAGAGGACGCTAAGTAGCATACTGTTATATAAACAGTATTTGTTAACGTGTACAAGTGGTCACACTGCTAACTGCACAGTTTTTTTGCTGACTCATCACAGGGAAGAGATTCACATTTGACGTTGACACTTATGAACTCTAGCCATAAGACGTAATTTCCTCGGATAACAATATCAAATCGGATAAAATCGGCAAGACTCCTTTGCTTTCGACTTTTGAAAATATAATTTTCAACAAATTTATGTTTCCAAATAGGGATCTACTCTCAAAACCCTCTAAAAGGTTGTTATATAAAAACTAAAAGATAAAGATAACCAATCAAAACTCAGAAGTTTTTTTATCAAAACTCACAAAATTTTCTGTTTATTTGTACTACAGCTTGTTGCTATTCATAAATGATATAATTTATTTTACTAGTTTAATATTTTACAAAAAATATTTCAGCGTATTTTGAAAGTATAGATTACTCGTTTTAGAAATTGAACATTATAATTCGAACTTGGTTCTAACGGCTCGTGGGCCGGATTTTTCAGTCATGCACAAATAAATCGATGATGCATAATAATGTGAGTAATTTTTTTTTTATTTTTTTATTTCGACTTACAAAACTGATTACAATCAAAAATATAAACAATACAATTTTCACAAAAAAGAAACTGGATTGTAACCTTCTAGATGTAAGTACAACATGCATTTTAAAATGAAACATTTTTTCACAGAAGTGACTACAGCCGAAACGTAAAATAATTTAAATTACAAAATATTAGCAAAGTTATCATGATTCTAGTATATCTAGTAATATATTGCAAGCTAAATTTGATCCACATTCCGGTTTTTTAATTAAGATAAAATTTCGCTAACAATTATAACTTGGGCGACGATGCAATATTTATATGGAGCAGAGCTCTAAAAGTTGTCTATATGGATAAAACTAAACATGCATTTACATATTTGGAATATATTTATTCTGTAAAATTTGTTAACTAAAATATCCAATGTCCGTGACTATTAAAAGAAAACAGTTTACTTATTTATAATTATTATTTTATTATATTTTCATATTGTGCAATAATTTTTATTAGTATAAACTCCAACCTATATAATAACAAACAAAAATAATTTTAGTTGATCAAAAAAATTACCAATTGTAACACAGGTAACCAATTGACGGTTTTTTATTTTTTTTGATCATTGATTCGAAAGTCTTCTCATTCACAAATATTTTAGTTAAAATTGTAGTACTGAAGACAAAAAACTTAATCCGCTTGTTTCAGTATATTTTTTTTAATTGGTAGGTTTTCTTTGGCTGTAGGCTGAATTTATTATAACGAAGGCAATCTGTTAGCATTGAAGTCTGTAACAAACAAGGAAACACATTAAACTATACTCGTTTATGTAACAAGCATTAAAACTTACTTTAACAATATCGACCTCCAATTAATTACAATAAGTATTTCATATTCACATCCCCAATAAGTATTTGAAAATAAGGTTGTCTTCAAACAGTTGAATTTTAATCAAGTATTATAGTTTGATAATTTACTTGTATTTATAATTTTGCGTTTATAATAATCGACGCAGTTTTTTTTAGAATACGTCTAAAAGTAAAATTAAATAGAAATATAAACTGAGTAAATGTCAATTTGAACGAAATCTATGAAACGAAATAAGAATAGCAACATGACCGAATGTAAAAAAACCTAGATAACTATAATAATATACTATATTGAAACTGAACAATATATATCGATCCCTTTCGAACAGAGATAATTTCTCTCAGCTCCGTCTTTAATCTGCAGTTAAAAGTGTGGCCATTTGTACTTAACAAACAGCACGTTTTAGTGTTAGTGGCATTCGTCAAGTCCAAATTCAAGGCGAATAGTGTCTACTGAATTAGAAATATAGAGTGACATTCGTAATGACATTCATTGCAATTACAAAACAATGATTTTAAATTTGTTCATGGTTTTTAATTTACTGTTTTTAAAATTAAAATTAAACGTTAAACGTAAACGTAAAGTAAAGGTTAAAATTAAACACTTACAATAAAAACACTTACAGACGTCGTGTCAATGTTAACAAAAGTTTTCTCATCAATATTGATCTGTAATTCTAATAAAACAGGATGTGTGGGCGTCATAATTTACAAAGTTGACGATGCAATTTTGTTATTACGGTAAGATACAGGTCTTCGGTTTTATAGTCAGTCAGTCAGTAAATGAGTGTTTACACATCCAAGGTGAATAACCACCTGTTACTTGGCTACATTTAACGTCGGTGCACTACACCTTATCAATCGCATCAAACTTTTGCTTAGCAGCCACGTGCAAAATCGCAAGTTATCTTCAGAATGCAAGGCTACGAGTAGACATGTCGAGTCCGCGCATAATATTATGAAGACGAAGGCATAAAATGAAAAAGATTATTATGTTTAACCTTCATAAAGTCGTTATAGAAAACGAAAATTGTTGTATTATTAGTGGCTGTTTTAATTTGTTTATGAGTTTTGTTTTTCTGCTTTTTCACAATCTTCAAAAATAGTGATATTTTCTAATGATATTATCTTATGTAAATTATACCATATTGTAATTATAACATATTGTAACCCAAAGTTTCTAACCTTCATATCTCTGTATATCTTGCCACTTTTGGAGTGACACGATGAATTAATCTAACTTAACTCACTTATCCTCTTTGCATCAAATGGTTTTTATTTAGACATCTAGTACGTAAATATAGAGGCTTTTACACTCCAATTATTTTGATCGTATGTAATTAAAATTAAAGTCAAAGAACGATAAACACGGAAAGCTTTTCGATCAGGATCAATTGGGCCGGAGGAAATGGTCTGGATACGGAAGACCGAATTATTCACTGTTTTTGTAGAATAGATAGTATGATAAACTTTCAGTTGCCTACTTAAAGTCTGTTACCTGTTTTCATTAAAATAAATACAATCAATCTATAGGCTCTCTTGAAAGTCGGTTTTATTTTCAATCAGTCTAAAAACTTTTTATAATAATTTTAGTTTGGATATAAAAATAACACCTACACATATATACCTACATACGTACTTTCTCACTTAGATAAAGCCTATAAAAGAGAGATAATAATAGAAACATACTCATGTGGCTATACGTTAGGTTACCTACCACATATGTTAAATTTTTCCAATCGATTTTAAACTCTACTCTTAAAGCAATCAAGCGCAAAACTATGTGGAGATATTTGAAAGATTTGTATAAACTGTCGTGTCGTTGACTATACAATTGAAAATATATAGTTTCAACCCTCTTCAAATATTTGAGTTTAATAATATTATGTAAATATAGGCACACAAAAATTAAAATGTCCGCTGTAAAAATTAATACATTATACTTCAACGTTCAACGAGCATAGTTTTTAAACAAAGTATTGTTTTGTGAACTTACAAGTTATCCTGTAAATAAACTTTTTAAAAATGTTGATGGGTACTTGATAAATTTTGTATTCTACTTATAAAATACAAGTTTAAAAAAATGTAAAAAACGTTGTCAACCGAGACCATAAATGGAACAAATTTTGAGTATTTTGTGTACAAGACCTTAAATATGTCTCTATGTACGTCATATTAAAAGTATTTACTTATTTATTAATTGACCTAGCACGTATCATTTTTGTGTATCTGATGTTACTTCAGAAGTAAAAAAATATATTTTTATATATTTTATCAGTTGTGATATTATTATATGACATTCAACCTTCCACAGTCGACGGATGATTCTACTTACTCATTGCTCCGTTATTCCCCGTTATACGCTATACGGATCTACCGTCAGGTTTACACCGAACCCAATATGGGGTTAGCTATAGTTTTTAAGCAACGGTGGTCAAAGCCGCGTCAAGGTATCGCCCGCCGTGTCTGATTTCTGAGGATTCGAATCCCGGTATAGAAAATTAACTTTCCTGTGTTTTCTCAATGCGATTCCAGGTCTTAGCTTAGTTCAATATAGAAGAAATGTTATGTAATATATATCACATTAATAAAAAATAGAGATTTAGATTAAAGTACATAGACGTTATCTAATTTAGCTGTAAGTAATATATATATTTACTTAAATAAAACCAAAAATGATTTGATACGATTATAATGACTTCCGCTGAGACGTTTCCTCCTACTTCAAAAAAGGAAATTTTTGATCTCATATGCCTACTCGATCGCCTTGTCATTCGGTTCCTATTTCTTTGTTACAGATTAGTGAAGGGGAAGTGGCTACGGTGAATTCATTACTAGCCGGTTTTTATCTTCTGGCTGGACCTTTCATATCGGCTCTAGCGAACAAGTGCGTATTATATTTTATAGCTTTTTCTCTATTTTACCACATGTGTGACTACTGGGGAGCTATATATCCCACTAGTTTCAAAACCGGGGTCAAGTTAACTATCGGTAGCGCAAATATCACTATTGAAATAACATTGACAAGCACTAAGGGAAAATGGAGGGTAAAGTTGAGTTGAGTATAGTTTACTTGAGTATACTAATCCCGCATTAAATTTTAAGATTAGACAAAAGAGACGCCCTCTGTTCATAATTGTGAGTTTGAGAAACTGTGTTTGAATTAGGTATTTCTTGTGTATCCTAATTAATTGATACTATTGTACTTTCAGGTACGGTTTTCGTTGCGTGACCATCGCGGGTAGTATCATTGCCAGCAGCGCCTTTGCTATATCTTACTATGCTGATGGTGTCATCTTTCTATACATAATCTACGGAGTTATTGGAGGTAAGAATTATTATTCGCAATAATAATAATAATACATTTAATTAAGATTTTCGCAATATTTAAAAAAATATTCGAGCATTATAATTTTTTTCTTTTATGCATCACTTAAAAATAATAGAAATGATTAAAATCATCAACGGTCTGAACTGCGGTCTGAAAATTTGAAAGTTAATAAATAGTAGGACCGGAGATAAACTTATTATATTTGTGGTGTTTCAGGAATTGGCCTTTGCATGATCTATATGCCAGCAGTTCTCACGGTTGGATTCTATTTTGAGAAATGGCGCGCGTTAGCTACAGGCCTTGCTCTTTGTGGTTCTGGTGTAGGAACTTTTGTGATGGCTCCACTCACCGATAAACTCAATGAATCATTTGGCTGGAGAGTTACCGTTCTAGTCCATGCAGGTTTGTTATCATCCTTACAGTGACTTTACTTTATCCCCATTGTGTTCATCTTTTATATCTTCTTTTCCATCATTACAGGAACCCTACTGTCGTGCATTGTGTTCGGAGCCATGTTCCGACCAATCGAGCCAGTCCGCGTGACTCTAGACGATTCTAGCGAAGACGATGAAGCGCGTCGCCATGAAGAAGCCGTTGAGAAACTCAACAGCATGCTCAAGCTTCAATCTAAATTTGACTCTGGCATTTCCATGCCACATGAAAGATTTACCAATAAAGTTACACCCCACACATGGATGGGAGTAGCTAATAACACTCGATATCCCACAGCCGAAGAAGTGTTCCGTGGCAGCAATTCCCACTTAACACAGTACAGTCGACGTTCATCAGCCAACGCCGGTGCCATTAAGAATACTCTCGGAAACAAACCACTATTTATCGATGTACCAGTGGTTGAGAAAGACGAACAGGAAGACTCCAATAGTAACATTGACAACACCGAACCACTTATCACCTCTAAAGTAAAGATTGTGCCTGTGAACTATAACTCTCGACGTTCTCATGCAGATCTTGCCAGACCTCTGTATCGAGACGACATTTTCTTCGGCGCAAGTTTGACTAGATTACCTCAATATACCTCGCGCACATCGTTAGGTTACCATTTGGCCGTTACTCATGTCCCTACTAAGGAAGATGCCCAGGAAGAACAATCGAACAAATGCCGTTTTTGCCCAGAGGCCGTGAGGAGGGCATTAGCTACTATGTTAGATATTAACCTCTTCCTTTCACCGACTTTCGTGATTCTGGCCGTGAGTGGACTCTTCACAATGTTAGGATTCTTCGTGCCATACATGTACATCAAACAGAGAGCACTAGATAACAATGTGAGCAAAATGAGCAGCGACTGGTTGGTGTCTGCTATTGGAGTATCGAACATCGTCGGCCGTATTATCTGCGGCATGGTCTCGTCGATGCCGAAGGTTTCACCTCTGTGGTTGAACAACATAGCTTTATCCGCTGGCGGCATCGCTACCATGTTGAGTGGGCTTCACTACAGCGACGCCTATCAATTCGGTTATACCGTCGTTTTTGGACTTGCTGTCGGTAAGTTCACACTTAATTGTTTTTTATATTTAAATTAGCTTCCTATAAATAAAAAAGTCAAATATTAAGCAAGTCATCCAAGACCCACTTATGTTCTTATTGCTGGATGGATACAAGTGGATGGATGGAGTGAAAGACAGTAGAAAATGAGCCATAACCCAATATGATTGCCCAGTGCAAATTGGTAAACACTTACAGCGCAGTCGGGACTGACGGCTTAAATTGATTTCCGAAGCATAGAATTTCACCGAAGTGTCTGCAATTGCTATTTTAAAGCATAATGATATAATTATTTTCAAATTACAGCTTGCTTCGCATCATTGCGGTCCATCTTGGTTGTGGAATATTTGGGATTAGAAAAGCTGACGAATTGCTTCGGTCTTTTCCTCCTCTTTCAAGGACTTGGAGCCTTACTAGGCAATCCCATAGCCGGTGAGTTTTGCATTCTTCTATTGAAAAGAATCAAATATATTACATACATGCTCAGCAAAGTTAAAAATATAATATGTATAGTTTAAGCTAATAATCATATGTTTATTTTATCCCATTTAATTAAATAGTAATAATATATCATTATAAAATATATTAAATGGTTCGAAACTAAGCTGAGGTCATAATAAGGAAAATACGGGTAGCATATAAAAAGGTTTGAAATAATTATGAGCAGGAAATAATACATATTAATGTTGAACGCACCAACTGAAACCAGTATCTATATAACAGTAAATAGCATCTTAATCATACCTACGATATACTGCAGGAGAGGAATCTTAATTATCAAAATCAGTTAATTTGTATCTTCGTGAGCTATTTAGCGTCTATAACACTTGGCATATTGCCTGCTTCCACAAAGGCCAACGGCATCGCAACGCCAAAAATTATGCAAGACGTTCTTAGTCAGTAACTCTTTTCATTACAGAGCCTACTCAATATAACCAAGAAAACTTACAGTGGTACTCTCAGGTGCTCTCTTTACAGGATTAGACTACATATACGTGTTTGTGCTTCAAAAATATTTTTTAAAGACGATCCTTAAAGCCCGATATCTTATATTATGCATTAATTTGAATACTACGTAATAAAATATATTTTTTTCTAGCTACTGACACTTGTAATTAGGGTTAAAAATCCTTGGTCAGTGATAAATGTATAATATTATTTTTCCTTTTCAGGTATTCTATACGACCAAACGCAAAGTTACGAAATACCGTTCTACGTGTCCGGTAGCTTCTTGCTATTCTCTGCTGTAATGTGTTACCCAGTCGACTGGGTCAGTAAATGGGAGAAGTCTCGCAAAAAATACAACGACTCTACGAGCATTATGGGCTAAACTCTGAACAGCGAGTTCAATGCGAGTGTTACGCCTGAACCGTGAGTTCAACGCGACATATCTGGGACGAGAGACATTGGTGCCAAAAGAACCTCCAAACAGAATTAGTACATCTATTTCTGGGCTGGACGACCTCCTAGTGCATACACAGTGTTATTTCTTAGGCTGGCATTCGATGATAGCTTTACCGTTTTTTACACGCCTTGAATACGAGCCTTGGAAAAATTCTTCGCCCTCTTCCCGTTTCACATAGAGGAAAATTGTATAACATTATTCTCTGTTATTGAGAGAATAATCAAAAATATGTTGACTTAACCAAAAGAACCTCAAAATATGAAATTACGGTTGAAATACACATTCCCTTCGGAAAGCCAATAAAAGACAAAACTGCAAGGGACGGTTGTTGTAGCAGTGGGCTCAGTTAAGTCGTTAAATGCATTTAAAATAGGTTTAGATTAAAAAAAAGTACAAAGACTCTGATATGAAATATGTAGGATTATTCCACAATTATGTAGAAAAAAAATTCCGGCACTAGATGTTTGAAGCCAAAAGTGTTATTGCAGAAAAGAAATGATAAATTTATGTACCTATTAGAACTTGATCCCGAAAATGATGCACAGTGTAAAGACTATTGTTACTTTTTATACACATTACATTGTAAGATACATCATATCAGAATGCAGGAGTGACTGTAACGTAATATTTGTGCCTTATTGTACGGTGTGATTGTCTACACGTTAAAGTAGTTAGTTTGTTATATTGTACTTGTTGGAACAGATGTTTCAAATGTCCGTTGTATTTTATTTAAAATAGTTCGTAGAAACAAACTTTTTTTTTTTGTTTTAAATTGTATGAAACTCTTAGGTTTAAGTGCTACAATGTGGCTGTGGTCCTTTTAGAATATTTAAACGGTTATAAATAAGAAATCATAGTCATTATCAGTCTTCCATAAATAATTTTTGTGCCTGCGTATTTCTATATCAACTATAATACCTCGATCTTAGCTAACTTGCGTATTTGCAAGATTTGTGTCGCAGGGGTATGTTAAAATCAGAGATTATCAAATCTCTACAACGGATATGATCAAATGACAGGACATGTTAATTTTAACATTTCAAACAATTATGTAAATTATAAGAAAAATGAAAATTTACTAAAACAAGTACCTATTTCATAGCACAAATTGAACTGACAAATATCGTTCACCATTTCACTGAATTATTTTTTGATAAGTCTAGTGATTTGGTCAATACATTTGTTTATGGGAATGTTAAGTTTCCAGTTGCAAATTCAACATATCACTGCGACATATGCATATTTGTGAGATATTTAGAGACTCTTTCCACACTTGTGGTATGCAGAAACGGAGTTATACCATTTTCATAAAATTACTTAATTTACTATCTATATTCAAATATTGGAGTAAAATTAAATTGTGCATTATTATTGGAATAGGCGAGGAATCGATTTGCCTTTTTTTGAGGCTTTTTTTTTATTGCAGTTATTTCATCATCTTGATCTTGCCTAAATATATTATTGATTGTATCTGATTGTGAAAAATTGCGAAAGTATAAATTCCACTAAAACTATGTGTTTGATACACAAAAAAAATGTAATTTGATATGTATAATGAACATGAAACAGTGGGAGGGATTTCTAAGGTAGCCTATAAGAACGGACTTGGATAAATCCTTCGCTGTTCTTATTTATTTATTACTAGAACAAATTATTTATTTTTTAATATAATAATAAATTCTATATAATAGGCTATAAAACGGGAATCAAATCCTTCTCCTATGATATTGTGATAATTTAAAAATAATAGTCACTAAATACAGGGAATATAAATAAATATGCTTTGTTTTTGTATTCACCTTCTTAGCAAATATACGTCTATTTTCACGCGTAGTACTTAGCATTATAATCCTCCTTCGTATTTCTTTTTCAAATAAATGAAAATATCAGAATCTGGTCAATACTAATACATTTGTTTATAACGTCGAGCAGGTGACCCTCTTTTATTATTTTAAAAGTATGACCTTTTTTGTCCATTTTAAGAATTACGAGGAAGTGAACTTTTGACACATCACATCGTCAATGGAATTAATTTTGGCATAATTCAATATTTTAAAGACCGTTTACGGTAAAGTAATATAATTGTCGATACTATGAGTTGAAATGTCTTAAGTCTCAAATGACCAAAATGGCCCCTTTTGTGATTAAACAAAACAGCTGTTAAAACTTTGTTAAATGAATATTTAAAATGAAATAAATAAATCCGGGTCATATTTCCTACTTTTTCTTGTTAATAATAGATGGAAGGTTTTTAATAGATCTGTTGATATAGACTTATTGTTGGTTATAATGTAATTTTGAAATTATTTATTATCTTTTGACAAATTGTTGATATGAATATGGTGACTATGATTTTCTTCCATTAGAGCGGTGTTGCCACATTGCCTTTAAACTGCTTGCATACTATCATTGATCAATAAAAATATAAAATATTTTACCTTATAACGGTACTTATACGTGGAATCTTAATTAATTTGTTAGCAAAATATGTACTTATTAAAATACAATGCTTCCAACTTTATCACTGCCGAATTCTTTGATTTGTGATGTATGAATTTTATTTTTTCAGAATAATGTAAAAGTTAAATAGCCTATACATATATGTACTTTTATTTTAGCTAATATTGAATGATAGATATCAAGCAGATAAAACGTATTGAAATCGAGTGTTTAACCTGAAGTCATTCTTCAGAAAAATAAAAAATAATCGTTAAATGAAGTTGTTTCATTTCACAAATCTATCTAATCGTCAATAACTTCCACACCTTTTATAGATAAGGATAAATTTGAGTAAATACGGCACGGTCGAATATGCATATACCTATAAAAACTGGCTGTGCCTGCGACTTCGTTTGTGCTTAGGAGAAAGTGTAGGTGTTTTAAGAATTCTTCCTTCCCTGGATGGTATGCACATTGAGAGCACAAGTAAAATACGAGTACATTGCAGACATATTCTTGCAACCTTACATGCAGTTGTGTGTAGCAATGAAGCACGATACAATTCGACCGATTATTACAGATCCGTACGTCAAACAACTTTTTCTAAATTTTATGAAGTAAACTATGTGAATTTACGGTTTTGCGTGCACGTGTATAAGTGGATAGGATGGATAGCGCTTTTGATCTCCCGCGGTTGCTAAGACTAAGTTACGTTCGCAAAGACCAGTAATGGGATGGATGATATTTTTTTTATTTGGCTGAGCGTGGTAGAGCGGGACAGGCGTTGCGGAATGGGACTGGGTATGGCGGGATTTAGCTCTCTTTTCCTCTCATGTACGTACAATTAGCGTTTGATCTGCAAAGGCAAAGATTAAGCGGCGTTCGCAAAGGCTAGTAATGGGATGGCTGATCAATTTCTTTTATTTGGCTGAGTGGGGTGGGGCGAGACGGGCGTTACGGGACAAGGCGCGGTTTTGCACTCTTCTATGTATACCTTGTTAAGTGCGTTCGATCTACGATTGCGAAGATAAAGCGTCGTTCGCAATAGCCAGTAATGGAATGGATAGAGGATAATATGTACTCATAAATGCAATTCGATGACAAGATTTGAGACCGATATCGTCAGATTGTGCAATCTCATGAGATAGACTTGCGATTTTTCATACATTTTATAAGGTTGTGCGATTCGAACGATATTAATGAGGAAGTATTAAAAAAGAACACTAAAAAGTACCACACTAGATCGACTCTAGCGAAAGTTGTTTTTTTGCAGGAAACGAATGGACCAGAAACTGCAAATTAAAAAACTAAAATTTGAAAAGTTCGGAACTTAAGCGGGGAATTCACTAGACAGGCATGCCTTATGTGTTCTGTGGGCATGCCCGCGGGCAAGTCTGCCGGCCATGTCCGTCGTTCACAACACACTACACAGACTCGTCAGTTAATGTTCGACGCACTATGCGACTGGTTTTAAATAATTTGGCTGTGTTTTAATTGCAACAGGGTTTTAATTAATTTTTAACTGCTTTTTGTTAATAAATTGCAGTCACGTTTTTCAGCGAACCCCATATCATTTAAAAAATGTTTGCCAGCCTCCATTTAGCCGCAACATATGGGTTGCCAGATTTAAACAGGTGATATCTTATTGTTTATAATTATTTACGATTACGTGTTTTTCAAATGAATTATATATGAAATTAAAGATTTTTCTTTTACTTCATTAAAATCCAGCCCAGTGCAAGTCGGATTCGTGCACGAGGGATTCCGTACCGAAAACGAGCAAAAAAATCACGTTTGTTGTATGGGAGCCTCTTTAAATGTTTATTTCAGTCTGGTTTTTAGTGTTATTTGTTGAAGCAGTAACAGAAATATATCATCTGTAAAAATTTCTGTCTAACTTTCACGGCTCATGAGATATAGCCTGGTGACAGACAGACAGACAGCGAAATCTTAGTAATAGGGTTCCTGTTTTACCATCTGCGTACGGAACTCTAAAAAGACGGTTCCCTGTAAAAATAAGTGCTGCAACTAGAGGTTGCCATTACCTAAATTAATTTCTTCAACACCGGAGACTATGAGAAGGTATATTATTATTATATAACATTGTTATTATTTATAATTTAAACATATTTGAATATTTTAAAATGAACGACACTTCGATTTGCAGTAAAAATTAAATGAAGAATGTTTCTAATCAAGCATGAATTATTGTAATAAAAAATACATTAGTTACCGAAATCAAACTAGATGTCGCTACGGTACGTTCTTGATTTCTCCGTGACAACTCTTCCGGTTTTCTTTCATGTATAAAAGGAAATTAGTTTTCAAAACTCAATAAACAACTCACATTCTATCTGCACTTTTTCGTATTTCTGTTGATATATAAGTTACGAATTTTGCAAATTTCAGTTTTTTAATATATTAGTCAAGAGGAACGGAAATGACTGGCTTTGGTCCATTCATTTCCTGCAAAAAACAACTTTTGCTAGAGTCGCCATCTAGAATTTCTCTTTTTAAATACTTCCTCATTGATAAAAAATATGTAATTTAATATAAACCAGTGTGGGCCCTTCGTCTCTCTTGCTCATAACTTAGTCTCCTGTGTGGAATAAATTGTAGCAACCGTGTTTTATAATGTAAATAAAACAAAAAACTTTAATCCCATATATAATTCATTTGAGAAACCCGTAAGTGTAAATAATTAACAATAAAATACCTGGCAACTCATGGGTTGCGGCTGGTTATTTCGATAAATCATTATCTTTTCAAATTATACGTTTACAATTGTTATATACAATATCAGATTCTGAAACTATATATATTTTTCGAAGCTGAATATATCTGTGTATCGGTCTGTATTTGGTAATCTCTAGCCATCGTGAACACAAACAAGTAAGAAAACTAATCAAGCTTTATTCACGTTAACACTTGCTAATTTAGCACGCGAAAATAAACCTGCGTGCAATAACTAGTATGCTTATTCACAAGCATGGTCTTTTCGTATTCTTTACACAATTAAGTCTATTAAAAACACACAAACGTATAGAAACAACCTTAACTCAAATAGGCTGTTTTTAATCCTGAGAATCTTTTAATATTGCTAATTCACTCTCACAAATACAAGCGCCTGCACGCGTAGCATGACGAACTCGAGAACGTTTTGTGTGCACTCAAATGTCACTTTTCTCGGGTAGGCCCATACTATATCTCACTCTCGACCCGAGAAAGTGACATTTGGGTGTAGACGAAGGGTGCTGGATCGGGTATTACGATGCCATACGGTTTGATAACCCATATCTATAAATATTGGTTATCGAGCGAGATCGTATCACCTCGATGCAGCAGTGTTTAAAAAATATATAGTTTTTGTGCGCATCGATATCGGATATCACGATATTTGTATTGCCCACTCCTACTCTCAGCCCGTTGCACGCGTCCACGTTGCAGTCCACTGCTTATACTATCTTTCAAAAATAACACGCGAGGCAGCACCTCCTGCGTACATTCAACTTATCGAATAAATATTGTTTATAGAGGATATAAACATCTAATCCACAATAAAACAACAGATGTAGCAAATGGGATGTTATATTTGCATGTTATTTACATTAAAAGTAACCTATGAGTTAGAGTTGGGTCCACGGCGGCGACCAAACGTCTGTACAACGTTGACAAATCTGTAAACAAATTAATATTATTATATTATTAAATCTGTAAATAAATCTTATGGTGTTTTTAAAAATTAACAATATTAAAAGATGTTATGATAATAAAATTTGATAAATTATAACAAATAAAAAACCCTATTACACCAAAAGATTTATTTCGATATTGTTTACTATTGTTGTTCAAATATCTAAGATAATTTATTTTCATAAACAATATTCGATTAGCAACCTTAATCAAATATTGAAACATCTTTATGTCCTTTAACATAAGTTATTGTTTTGTATCAGTGGTGCCATATTACAGGCAGTAGCTGTACTAAAATAACCAAAGAATGATTTATTTTTAAAACATGTTTTAATTGGATACCAATCAGCGTGAAATAATTTGTGTGTGTATCTTCATTGTTTGTGTTTAGTTAGTGGTTTTCATATAATAGAGCATGCTATTTTATGTACCCCAATACAAAAAAACATAATACTCAATTCTCTGTTCAATTATAAAAATTGTATTTATAAAAGTAATGAAATTAGTCTGAAACTTTTACTTCATAATAGCTACTTTTTAAAGGCAGACTAAATCCACACAGACAAAGTTGTCAGTAAAAGTAATATTTTTTATTTCAACATAGTGTTTAGTATAATTCAACACACTTTTCTTACAATATCTTACTCTTTACCAGTTTCTTATCCCTAGTTCCATAGAATAAAAGTGCCAACTGTAAATCTAAATAGCTGTTTTAACCAATTGGATGCCGGACATTTAAATTATTTTCCTCACCTTCTGTTGTATTGGATCCTGCGCTTGGCACGGCCAGTCTTCTTCTTTTTCTTTTGTTGTTTCTCTACCTTTGGGGTTTGTCCTTTAACCTTTCCTATAAAATGAATATTTCGAAAAATCAGCACTAATCTTAAGTCAATAAACAGGACTTTGAGGTTTTATAAAATTATTTACATATTACTCCATAATTTTCCAGGTAATGCAATGAACATGTTACCAAATATGTATATCAAATTAATACTGTTAGATACAGTTTATTAAGGAATTGTTGTTTGTTACTTTAATAAAATCTCTGAAGGTTGTTTCTATACTTTAAATTTGCACACAAATTATCAAAGTATATTACTATGTTTACATAAACATTTAACTTAGTGATCATCAGTTTGGTGGTAAACCTATGGAAACTTTGACCAAAACTGCATTCTCACATTGTGATTGATCATATTTGGCTCAGAAATTTCCATCCGTGAAAGAAATCCTGCAGCAATGAGTAATCTTTTATTTTGTTTTTATCAAAGTGTCATACACAATATTGAATTTAGTGTAGGTGTTAATTTGTTTTTAAGATTGAAATATATTTTTTTTGTTTTGATTATTAGTTAGTGCTTATTGTGTTATTAGATAACAACTTAAAGAAGTAATTTTGCTTATTCATATTTAGAAAAAAAAACATGAATGGATAGAGCCAAAGATTGCTCAAATAAATACCACATCTATTTTCAGTACTTTTAAGACACAATTATTTGTTCGTTTAATGAAGGTGAATTTAATGAGGGGTTGTTAAGTATGTTGATTATCGCGATGAAAATGGCTAAGACTGAACAGCTTTGTGATTTAAAGGTAAGAAATTAAAGAGAGACTGATTATAAATTTATCATGATGATAATGTCTAAGACTGGATATAAAGATAAAAAAAAATAAAGACTGTCCGATTATAAAAATGTTATTTTTATTTTTCCCTCAAAATATGATCTTTGTAAGGAAGTTTCGGTTTTGGTTTTAGTCGAAACTGAGACTGTTGGCTAAATTCAGTTTCAGTTGGAAAAACTAGTTTCAGTAAGAAACTAATTTGAATAATTAATGATAGCAAATAATAAATAATTAGAACGATTCGTCTGTCAACCAACAAAATCTAATTCAAATAATCTTGAAAATAAAAAAAAAGAAACAATAAATGAATGTTTTTTTCACAATTAAAAAATATGAGTAATTTTGTATAAAACAACCATATAACATCGGCTTCTTAATTTATTTTTATTAAAGTTACTAGCTCTTTAACATTGGTATTGGGGACTATCTAGTTTTATCCATAACTGAATCGGCATATAATTATCTCAACTATAGTATTCTTACCATCAATCATCACAGAAACTCTAAAATCAACAGTAGAAATTATGAAAACAATCTTACCAGCACGAGCCAGGGAACCGTGCACTTTACCACCAAGCAGTGGTACTGTGAGATCCAACTCAGCAGAGGAGAGTTCCGAAACCAGGTAAGAATCATCAAGAGGAGCGCCGTTAACTGAAAGTGTCAAATCTTCAGCTCCTACCTCGGCAAGTACTCTCAGGCGTTCCTGAAACCGATCAAAATATAACCTATAGAAAAGAGCTATCAAGAAAAGCAAGGTCAAATAACTGATATGTCAATACATATGTTTCACGAAATATTGTACAATAGCCGACATACTATCAATCATACGGATTGTGGAATGCCTATAAAAGGTTGATTCATTCTATTTTTACCTTGATTTGTCCAATAGATTCCTCGCCACTGACTTCCAAGACATGCGTCGACTGACCTCTGACGTGAAGCTGCATTTTGAGGCTTCTGTAACAAGAAACAAAATTGGTAGCAGCGTGGTCATATCCGTGCACGACGGCGACATAAACAGTCTCAATTTATCAATCGGCTATGGCATCATAAATTAAAATTTTAACTTTTTAAGACTTTAGTAACATAAATCTAAAATAAAAACTACCGTACACAAATAGAACTAGAAGCAAAACCGATAACTCAATTTAATAGAAATTTCAATAACCTTATCAACCACTTTGACAAGTAAAAGAAAAAAGGATGGCGGGCGATCCGGAAACGGATATACACTTTTTTGTATATTTGACTAAAAGGAGTCTAGCTCATAGAGCCATAGCCATATTAGATATTTTTTCAATAAAGATACGGCCATACTGGACCATAACTTGCCCTCCCGTGAGCGTTTGTTTAATATTCTGAGGATTAGTTCGGCATTTTCTTAAAAATTTTTTTTTATTAATTATGCTCTTTTATTCTGATATTATTTACCTTACAATTTTCGATTACAATAGCGATAGCAATAGTTTTTAAGATCTGTAATACCTATTCTTAGCAAATAAATACTTTGAACTTTGATCAACAGTTGTATTGTTGATTGAAGCTTACAATAATTACTTAAGCTATTTACCCAAGAAGTTTATCCTGTCCTGGTTGTTTACTTTACTCTTTTTTTTATTAGCCGTTATCGCGCATTAAAAAATATATAGCCAGTTGCTATATATTTTCTAATTTATATGAAATAACTAATTGAAGTTTACTTTCATAGTTACTAATGCTTAGGGAATACGAAATTTTTTGATACAAAATCAAGTGTCAAAATGAAGTTCAGTGGAAATCGCCAATACTGACATTTCAAAATTGCAAACCAATGATAGAATTAGTGATTTTGACACATAGGAATAGCTCACTTTTCGGCGATTACAACTTTAGAACTCAACTCAAGTGAGTTAGCAATTGAATATAACCGTTGGTCGGGCTTTGATTTTCTACCGCACAGATGGTCTTTATTGTTACTGTCATGGAAGTACTATACAAACAGGATTGAGCACTCGCAGCTAAAAAGTAAGCTGAATGAGTTATGTATTATAAAAATGACAAATTTCTCCACTTGTTTTTAAATCTAAATACATAAAGTGTAGAGTTTATAATTAATTGCAGAAATTTGTTTTAAAGTCTGACGCGCAGCTATGTATACGATACGACGTACGTGGTATATAGTAATTATGTCTAGTCTTTCACCGCTGACACCTAAAAGGAATAATAATAGAAAATAACTTGAATTAGTCTCTGTAGAGCAATAGAAAATAAATCTATGAAGAAGTTATTTTCGTAATTTTAATTTTTGTGAGTCCTGTTCGTATACTCCATGGTTATTGAAAGATAATTATTATTTTCATATTGGCTAGACTGTAATCCACCCTCAAGCTCTTGATTGGTTAACTAGAAAAAGCGGCTGACTCGCCGTCTGCCCCGTGTGATTCGGTCATCCGTAGGAAAATATTTTTTAAAATGATAAAGTAATCGTCAAATTAACTCAACAAAAAATTTCTTTATTTCGCCTTGAATATGCTCTCAAGATTGCTTCGGCAGTTTTTGTTTACATTAGTGCATTTAGTAGTGTCTGTACTTGTTGCTGTTCAGAATGTTTATCTTCGTATTCGGACACAATACAATGATTTTTCTGGTGGAGAGGAGGCAGCAAATGATGTAGAAGTGATATTAAGACATATTCCATACATAATTAAAAAGCCGAAACATTTAGTAATATTAACAGACATGACCCAACACACTTTGAAGGATCTTGCATTAGTTGTGATCTGGAGTCTCGTGGCAGGAGTTCCTTACATTAGTTTTCACGATGTTACAGGTAAAAATTATCAATCTCCAATAAACAGCCATTTATTTCTTCATTAGAATGATTTAGAAATATCCTTTTGAATTTATATTCATTGAGTTTGCCCCTCACTGAAAAGGTAGAATGGTACCTTTTCTACCTGGTTTTCTGTAATGCAGCAGTTGGCGACAATAATTGTAATTTTTTTTTCTACTTAATAATATGATGATCAATTTCCAAATTTAATATATAATTCTAATTATGTTGATCACTTAACAATGTTTCATGATAAGGTGATGTAATCGCAGATATTTCAAAGTAGTTTTATGTCAAATGTTTACAAATTTGATTTTTCTCTTACAGGGGAACTCAAAGAAAATGAGACAAAGTTATTTTTGGAAGTTGAGAAATGTAAAAAAGGTGTCCCAGGCTGCATAAAATGGTCCAACAGACCTAATCTGAATGGATATACAAATGGAATTCAAGCCCACACTATTACTATCAATGTTTTTACTGCATCTGATGGTAGACCAAAAATAGCAGAGTGCATACGTAAAATTGCTAACAATGAACTCAATTGTAAAAGAAAAACAAATGAATTCACCGCACAAGAATTTGATGAAGTTTTAAGACAGTTTTATCCATCAATTCCAGATCCAGATTTGGTTATGTATACTGGGTCATCATGTAGAACGTATGGCCTGTTACCATGGCAAATAAGACTTTCAGAGTTTGTACAACTTTCATTAGACCAATGTATAAATATTCAATGTTATATAGGTGCTCTATATAAGTATAATAAATGTGATCAAAGGTTTGGCAAGTAGTAATTCTAATTCAAATAAAAAATAATAGGCCTAAGTGTAATTGGAGTGTGAAGTGGTATATTAATATATTTATTTATTGAGAGATTTGTCATACAGATCAGTATTTAGTTATGAGAATAGAATTCAAATTAAAAAACTAGGTGTTTTTTTTTATTTAAATTTAATTTTACTTATGAAAGTTCCATCTGTTGGTCCTATTTAAAATGGAATTATCTTCAATAGACCAACAATATTCAAAAACATTCAACAATATTGTTTTTTATTAAATATGTAAAGTATCAGCATACAGTGGCTGAGACTGGTACTGTGTTTTCAGTTTTAATGACTGTTACATAAGTGTTTCATTAAAATACCATAAAAATGAAAGCTGTGAATATTGAGCTGTGTTACGCACAAAACAAACATCAGCAGTATATTGCGCTTTAAAATTCCTAAAAGTCGCCTTAAACTTACTCCAAAAGGCAAAAAAGGTATATGACCTCTAGTACTGTGATAGCATTCACTGCTGAATTTTTGCAAAACACCGAAGAGCTGCTGTGTGACCTTTACTCGGAAACTTGGGTTGAATGAGCATAACTAAGAACTGCCTATTCAGTAAATTTGTTTAGATGGAATAAAAATAGTTTTAAATTTAAATCTTTTCTTGTTTTTAGTATAAATACTCTTATTGCTAAAGTGCTAAAGCAGAGCATTCTGATCCATATAATCAACTATGTTTTTTTATCCAAATATTTGGTGCTTATACAATTTGGGTAACAAATAGTTATATAAAAAGTTAGCTGCTCTGATATACCTCCAATATTATGTAATAACTAAATATATTGTGAAATATCTAAATAGTACTGGTTGTTTTAATAAAATCTGATGAATACCTGAAGATTACTAATAAAACGAAATATCTGAAATGAATTAAAGTTTATTGGAATAATTCATGGATGCTTATGCATACTAGAATACTATACATAAATACTATATATAATACACCTGAAGCCAATGCCCCACCTGAAAGAGAATAAAAATATAAATATATCACAGCCTTTTGTAGTTAATATTTGAACCTACTCTTCGAGGAGCATTGCTTTTTAAACAACACAAGAGTTGTTTCTAGTATGTATAAGTTATGTATATGTTTTTAACAAATTAAATATAATAATGGATACTAATTTTTAAATCTACTTATTGATTTATTTTTCTTGGAATGCCAGTTAAAAGATTTATATCACAAATTCATAATAACAACTTATTATTTAGTATACAGATAACGAAAATAGGACAGTTAAAATATATAATCAATAATATACAATCAACATCCTGTTGACACTTATCTCAAATTAGAATTTGTAATTCCGTTTTACTAGTTGGAACTCGTGAGAGTTATTTTATGGATGAATTAAAAATACAACCTGTTATATATTGTAACCTGATGTTCATCGTCGATGCCGCGAGTAGCTGCCGCTGCGTGAACGCCGCCGGTCGTAGTCCCTAGACCGCTCATACCTATCATGCTTGTCGTAGTCACGACCGGACCGGTCGTATGACCTATCCCGCCTTGACGTTTCCCTATCGTAAGATCTTCTGTCGCGACGACGCGAATGCTCCTCGGACCTGTCCCTCGATAATCTCCTGCGTCCAGATTTCGATTCGTAACTCGTCGAACGGGAACGCTTCGTACGTTTCCTGGGTCGCTCCTCTTCCGAATCATCTCTGTATTTGTCTTTATGTGATCTGTCATAATCTCTACTTCTAGAAGACTTGTGTCTGCTGTAAGAGTCCTCTTTTCTTCTCGACTTAGATTTTTCGGATCTTTCACTGTCATCATAATGTTTCGATTTTGAGTATTTGTCATCACTTTTGTACGATTTATTCTTATATTTATCTCTTTTTGATTTTTTATGTGATTCACTAGAACTAGAGTTTTGCCTTTTACGTTTTTTCACTTGTTTCGTCTCTATTTTTTGGATAGATTCATTATCTGATGATGAGTCACTAGAACTCGATGCAGAATCTGCCTCTGTATCACTAGAAGTTGAACTATTTTTGTTATTAATCTTGGTATTGTTTTTTTGAGGACTAGGTGTGTAATCTCGTTTACTTGATTTCTTTGGTTTCTCTTCAGGGATGACTTCTAATTTTCTAACACCATCAAGTTTGTCATTAGGCTTACTATTATTACTTTTTTTATCTCTTGATATACGACGTTCAGGGAGTTTTTCGGGTGTATCACTTTCCAAAGGAGGCGGGGTCGCTGAACTCTCTGTAACAATTAAAAATATTTAAAGGTACGAAGTCTATTGTTCAAAAAAGGGTTTAATATTTTCAAAATCAACATGGTTCACAGACAAGTACAATTTTTAAACGGAACAATGGAATGTTTTCATGGGTGCGGTTCAATGTGTGACCTTGGCTGTTTGAAATATTCTGTACATACTTTAACATATTTCAACTTATGATTGTTAAGTATGCAAATTTTTCATAAACTCAAAACTGATAATGACGCACCTGTGTATACTTCAAACATTTCACATAACAACAGAGTACATAATTATTGTTTTTATGAATTTAAGTATATACTTTTTTATTTAAAAACTATTCTCATTCAAATCTTAGCTTTCCTCTATGAAAAAAAGTTATACAAATAATATTTGCATGCTCTGCTGTTGTACGAATATGTTTTGGTTCGTTCTTTTAAAACTATTGCCGTTGTAAAAAAAACTATAATAATAACAAAGACAAAAATGAATATAAACAAGGATAGTAAAGAACTTATATGACGTCACAGATATTATATGAAGTTTATAAAACTTTGCTAAAGAGAGTAGTTTATTTGTGACACCATAATTTCATAATTATTGGTACGACAATGGAATATCAATGACTAGTAACCATTATCTACACCTCGTATAGAACAAAATCGGTTCCAGCTATGTGTAGGCTGAGATGTTTTAAGCTATATAAATCTTGAGATCGTCTTCTTCTAAATCTTCGTCAAAATTAACGGTTTTTGGTTGTTTGTCCCGGTGTCCCCGGGACGCAAAAATGTCCCGTTTTCGAAATGGTGAGAAAATTTTGTTGGACGCACGCTGTTGGTTGCCTTGGGGTAGGCCAGACTCAGATATCTATGCCAACTTCTTTCATTTTCCAATTAGATAAAAATTATTTGAAACTCTTTACACCGAATGCAAGTTTTCATTAAATAACAGGTGTTTAGGATCGTACTCAGTGGCGTGCACACTGTACATACAAATAAGCACTGCATACCCTACACATAAAACCTAACTAAACATTAACTCGATACGAGTATTCACACTCATGATCATGATTTGGTTAAATTAGTAAAAGTGCCATCTATCAAAAGTTGACAGAACTACTATAAACTTTTAGTGAGCAGAATATTTTCAATCGACCGCTACGCTGGCGCCGCCGCCATCAACACGGCCATAAGCTGCACTTCTTACAGCTTATTCGCAACTAGTGGCCGTCAGCCACTTCGTACGCGTTTTCCATTATTTCTTCGCTCCTAATAGTTGCAGCGTAATGTTATATAGCCTAAAGCCTTCCTCGAAACATGGTCTATTCAACACAAAAATAATTTTACAATTCGAACCGGTAGTTCCTGAGATTTGCGCGTTCAAACAAACAAACTCTTCAGCTTTATAATATTAGTATAGATACTAAGATTAATATGACAAGTTTGTTGTAGGCAGAAATCATTTGTATGCGTGTGTAAAATTCATGCATGTGTTACGGTTTTGAGAGGCACTGCTCATCGCAACGTGATTAATTTAAGAAGTCATCAAAAGAAAGTGTTTGCGAAAAAGGACAAATTCATAATAACAACTTACTTAGTTTAGCGGTGTATCGTTTTAATTTTTTTTTTCGTAATTTTGTTTTGATTACTTTTCTGAGCGCAAGTGATTTAAGTTGTATAATCATTAATCAGTCTAATTACGTAGTGATTTAAATACCGTGATTTTTTGAAAATGATAGCTTTGAGCTGCTCTTTCTTGTCTGTGCTACAGTGTGGTCCCATTTTAATTTAGTCCAGATTTAGCAATGGATTCTATGAGAAAACCATATAAGTCTTAAATTTGCATCAAGTATGCGTGTTGCTTGCTACCCCAAAACTCAAAATATCACTAAAATGAATGAATTAAGCAGTGCCCTTATACAAATGTCTTTTATAAGTGTTTATTTAAATTATATGTGTGTACAAAATGCATAAATAAATAAAATAAATTATTAATTAATGATTTTTTCCACCCCTATGAAAAACCCAAGGAAAAAACGGCCAAGTCAATCAAAACATATAAATCGCAATATGTTGAATATTTACGTGATCTCCTCGGTCTCTCCGGCGTGTTGGCTACAGGCGTGACGGGCTCGTCCCCAGACTCGCGCAACTCGGCGCGACGCACCTCCGCTTCTATATCGCGCGACGTCCGCTCGAACTCTTGACGTTTTCGCTTGATGATATCCTGTCACACCATAACCACACTTATTCTTCAATCTAGACTTTTATAAGCACTTGTGGATGTAGAAAACTACGCTATCGGTTCGCAAATCTACGGCGGGAGACCTTGTACTGAGTTTACCGGCAAGAATCTCAGCAAGGGTTGCTTTATTCTCCCGGTTTTATCATACACAGAAGTCATATTGGAAAATTATTTTATTAGACTAATCAGACCACATCATCATCATCAAGACATTGCAAGCTCAGGCCTTCCTTATGAATGGTTAAGGAGGATGGGCCATGACCCTCGATGCTGGTCCAATGCGGATTGGAAGCGTCAGCGCCCAACTCGTGGAATGATGAACTCGAGAACGCTTTGTCTTCACCTAAATGTCACTATTTTGGGGGCGCTCATACGATATCTCACTTTCGAGAAAGTGACATTTGGGTTTCTCGAGTTTGCTACGCGTGCTGGAAGAGATTGCGTCTAAGCGGTAAAGCCGATTGTACTGTATTTTAAGATTGTATGTAAATGAATTTGTGATAACATGGAGTATATATTCATGTATGTGCAAAAGGTAAAAATAAGCTGACTACTTGTACCAAAGATATATTTTAGGAACTCTTATTGAATGTTAAATGAGAAGTTAGAAACATGGCATGGACCTGACCTTGGGGATCAAAGAATGATAAAAATGTATAAGACTATATTTATAACTTTATTTATTTAGGTACCTTATTAATCCATTAACGTTTTAAAAATAGTATGACGATTTGATATTTTATTGTAAAATAAATAAGTCCATCGTCACAAAGATCTTATTTTGCTGTAGTGAACCATGAAGAATCTTTACTTTATTATTTTGCCGGCCACGTCTCCAGTAAGGTTCCATGACTCCCTAGGGGTCGCGATACACAGATTTTAAGCTTTTGCATTATAGTTAATAATAATTGATTTTTAATCTGCACATTAAAGTGTCACAGAATATAGTACAGAATGCAATTCTGTACATGTATGTACTTCACTCTTCATAGTTACGCTCTCGACGATCACCCTAGGCGTGTCAACTTGGCTAATATACAAAAACTTATTACCCATAGCTCGTTTAGCATAAAACTTATTCTTTAATATAAAAAAATTGAACATACCATTATTACAAAACGGTTACAGAACAAAAATATCATATTTAACATTGACAGTTTTCACCACACAAAGTCTCTAATAATTTCATACACGATTTCTTTTGTTCTATTGATGGACATAAAAAAACAAAAATTTTAGACAGCTCCTTCAAGAGTCGAACAAATGAAGTTCATGTTTTCAACAAATTATTTTGCGTAATTTTTACACAATAACTACATTCGATTCATATTTGTATGAAAATAACGACCTCCAAAGCAGAGTGGCTCTCACGTCGGTTTCAAGTAGTCGCCATCTTCGAGGTCCCGGGTTCGAGCCCCGGTCGGGTTAATGTAGAAAAAAGGCTTTTCTAAATTGTCTCGGGTCTGGGTGTTGTGGTACCTTCGTTGTCTTGGCTAGTAATACGGTGCTCTAGCTACTCACCTTGGAATTTGAGCAATGTGTGTGATGTTGTTTAATATTTATTATTATTTAAAAAAAGAACAAATATCTATTCATTTAATGTAATAGAAAAGTATATATTGATAATTTTAGTTTAGAATGTGACTTTATTATGACCCAATTGTAATTTATATTTATGTCTCTCACTCTCACCTGTAATTGTTGATCAGTAATGTCGTTCTGTTCGTCTTCACCCCCACTCTCCTCGCTGCTACTCTCGTACGCGCCCAGTCCTGCACATACAAACTTAAAATAACACTATGTAGCATAAAAAATACTTAATTTCACTAACAATAAGAAATGTGGCCCAACATGACTATTTATTTGGAAAAGGTACACCAACAGTATGTATATGATACATGAAAATTTTTTATATATAAAATAGACATATTTACTTATTACATTTCCAAAATTACATATTAAAAGATCACATCATGTCTGTTGAGGCACATGGTGTTAACCTGCTCTTCTTTTGATTTCCTTTTAATGACAATAAGTTCTAATATCTACTTGATACGGAGCCATTAACGTGCTAAAAAGAGTAATCTATGAAACAAATTATCATCATATTGAATTTTGTTCGGTTGGGTCTCAATAAGTACACTATTTTCTGTGACATTTAATAAATTTCATTTTTCCATTTAAATATATAAAAATGAGTGAATGATGCACCATTCTGGAATTGCAGTGACAATTTTTATGAAAATTATATATTTCTGTACATATAGAAATATTTATATATACGTGGCCTAATTAACAATAATATTTATACAAAATTCAGGACAAATTCTTACCAATTAATTCCCAATAATCTCAATGCACAAATCGTACAGTATTGCCAATGTCAATACTTATAAAAAAATATTTAGCACCATCTCTGAAACGAAAGGGTATTTGATTGTCGCATAAATGGTGGTCATAAAATCTTAACAAGATGCCTTTTATGAGAATATAGAAAAAAATACTTGTATGTAAAACATTACTAAGAAACAACCACCATTCATGTTATATTGAACCATCCCGTATACTATTGTTTCATAAATAAATTGCTGCAAATAAACTGAATGATATAATTAAAAGTTAGTTTTATATTGAAGTTTTATTATTGAGTGTATGTTGTAATAATATATACGAGATGTTTCCGCAAGTCAGGCCTTAGGAAGATAACTTACCGAGCCCACTGGCGATAGCGGCGAGTGCCTTCGACTTGCTCGCCTTCATGGCGTTGAGGCGCGACGCTTTTACCATATAAATGAAACCAACATTAATCACACACACCACATATATTCAGTTTTCAACAGGCAAGATCTGAAAAAGACTTTATTAGGAATAAATAAGACACATCTTTTATCACAGCACATTTCTTCGAGTCACTAAGTGGTCTCAGAGACAATATCACAGTGAGAATTATCACAGTTTTCAGTCAATACGCGAATGTTTCACATCGTATATAGTAAGGTCTTGGAGGGCGTCGGGCCGTTTTGGATAAGCCTATATGAGTGGAAATACCTTGGGCGGCGTTATATCGGGCCAATTCTTCCTGGCTCACCATTTGGATCTCCTGGTCGGTCACCTCTAGGAGGATCTCTGTTAGCGAGCGACGGACTGCTAACATCTGTACACAAATTATCATGTGATTACTAGTTTTTCTTTGTGGTGTAAACATATTGGTTTAATGTACTCAGTGCCGAAATTTCTTCGGCGCCCTCTAACTGCAATTCAATTACAATCAGCTACTACTACATACTTCAAATCAGTTAATTGTCTTTTTTTCGCCGACCCGGCCTACTTACTTGTAATTTTCCCTAAATTTAGGTAGATTGTTAAGTTGGCAGCATTAGAATGGAACGTAGTGTTCAATCGGTTTAATTTCTCGGGAATCCCCGACTTTCCGACCATACAGAAAAAATCGGGTATTCCCTAGATCTATCTCTTTTAATTTTTGACGAAGAAGAACACAATCAACAATTATCTTCTTGCTTGACATAAGTGGACGCTCTTAAAACAATTATTCGATTATTTTAAAACAAACAAACAATCAAACGTTTAACGCTACGTTACGATGCTCTTGTTCCAACTATATAGTGACATTAGTTTTATTTAAAAAGTAGACATATAAATAGCGTATAAGTTATTTATTAATTTTTGACGGAACACATCATTAGGTAAGTACAGATTCATTTTTACCCTAACAGGGTGTCACATAATTGTTATCTATAACTTTGTGTAATTGTTGTAACTTTGTGACAATGAGTTTGCAGTGGGCCACTACTTATTATATAATCAATTATTTTGCTATTTCAAATATGTGGACAAGTAGCTGGATCCGCTATATTCGGGACAACAATATCAACATCATCTAGTATATGTATTTGTTGTACATCAATAACAGATTTATCCTGAGCAGCATCTGTAATCATAGCACAACTTGCTCCCTTACTTCGAGATTTTTCATCCACAATCTCTTGAGTAGCTATTCCATCTGACTTGCCAGACAGAGGCTCCACTGCCGATGCATTTGTTAGTATTGCAGCATTTTAGCTTCAGCTTAACGTTTAAACATGCTCAAACGAAAATTTTCTTAAATGACCGAGCGATAATGCCCGCTAATGTACGTCATATTAACTAATAAAATACATATCTTCATATTGGTAATCGGTATGTTGTTCTGTTTTACCATAATATAATATTTTTCTTGTTAAGTTTCCTTTCAATTCATGCTAAAAGTGAGGCAACTTGAAAATAAAAACAAATCCTCAAGGTTCTTGTTCTTTTTTCGCCAACCCAATAGGCCTTGTTCAATGAGCAAGGGAACTATAAGAGGGCGTCTGTGGGAAAAGTATTAGAAACTAGATGTCGCTACGATATGTTCTTGTTTTCCCCATGACAACCCTTCCAGTTTTCTTACATGTTTAAAAGTAAATTAGTTTTCAAAACTCAATTAACAACTCATATTCTACGAGGGTCAAACTGAAAGTTCTTAGAACTGGCCACTTATAAACAATATAATAAAAAAATAATTCTAAAATTTGAAAATATAACTCTTTGCCAATATTACTGAGTATATATTTCATTCATTTGTCATTTGTTTTACGATTTGGCGGCAAATTGAAAATTGTCTGTGTCACGTCATCATGAATTTAACACGAGAAAATTTTCGTGCAATGATTTTTTATGACTTTCGATGTCATTTAAGTCAACAAGAAAGTTATGATAGACTACGATTGGCCTTTCACGATGAAGCCCCATCTCGTGCGACTGTTTACAACTGGTTTAATGAGTTTAAACGTGGTCGCACTAATCTCACTGATGATTTACGTGAGGGACGGCCTTCTACGGCGACGACTGAAGATAACATCTGTGTTGTGCGGCGTATGATAGAGACTGACAAAAGAGTGACCTATCAACAGATTCGGACAAGCTTAGGCATCGGTATGAGTCAAGTGCACAAAATCCTCCACGAACATTTAGCGGTCAGGAAGCTTTGCGCCCGGTGGATACCTCATAATTTGACTGAGGCTCAAAAACTCCATCGTGTGGATTGGTGTCGTAAAATGATTGAAAGATTTAACGGAGGTGACTCAAATGCTGTGTTCGACATACTAACAGGTGACGAAAGCTGGATTTACTGTTATGATCCTAAAACCAAAAGACAATCTGCTCAGTGGGTGTTTCCTTTCGAGGAGTTGCCAACTAAAGTGAAGAGAGATCGAAGTGCGGGAAAAAAAATGGTGGCCTCGTTCTTTGGAAGGATAGGTCATTTTGCAACAATTGTGTTAGAGGATCAAAAAACAGTTTCTGCAGAATGGTACACTACCAATTGTTTGCCACTTGTCTTGGAAAAAGTTCGAGAGAAACGACCTCGCAGTAGGATCCTCCTTCACCACGACAACGCCTCGTCGCACACCGCCAAGCGAACGATCGACTATTTGGCGACATCAAACGTTGAATTACTGGGTCACCCGCCGTATAGCCCCGACCTCGCGCCTTGTGATTTTTATTTATTTCCAAAAATTAAAGAAAAACTTAAAGGAAAGCGGTTTATGAATGCTGAAGAAGCGGTGGCTGCGTATCGCGATGCCATTGAAGAGACCCCTAAGGACGAGTGGGCAAAGTGCTTTTTCCAGTGGTTCCATCGCATGCAGCGGTGTATTGACGTGAATGGACAATATTTTGAAAAGATATAATAAAACTAATAACTGGCTAATGTAATCAGTTTTTGATTTTCTAAGAACTTTCAGTTTGACCCTCGTATTTGTACTTTTTCGTATTTGTATTGATATCTAAGTTTCGAGCTTTTCAAATTTCAGTTTTTTAATATGTTAGTTAAAATGAACGGAAATGACTGTCTTTGTTCCATTCGTTTCCTGCAAAAATCAACTGTTAATTGCGCCGGATGAAAAGCCCTTTTCGTCCGGCGCCCCTGGGCGGTCGCCCAACCGCGCCCTACCCTAACGCCGCTACTGAATGTACTATTAAACTAATCTCACCTAACTTTAATAAAAGTTCTTTAAATATTTAGGCTTTTAAATAAGTATCATTTCTCTTATTTTAAGCTATTCAGTTTATGAGGGTTTACTTTCTTACTATTGATTATATACATAAATTCTCCTTTTAAAAACTTAAAAGGTAGTTGTTGGAAGCATTTAGTATAGACAATTATTTCGTCCAAGAAAAACTTTAATAGTAACAAGTCTTGTTCTTTCATTTGGACACTTAAGATGACCAGTGTTGAAAAAACAGCTTATGACAGGATTCAAACCTTTTTATGTTACTCACCACTTCCTGCATTATCTCCTCTCGACTCCTCTTGAAGGCCTGATGAGTTTCTTCATGCGGAATTTCCCTTTCATTCGATGCTTCTACAGGTGATGAAGCTTTTTCTTCAATATCTTCTGAATCTTCTCCTTCTGAATCAGATTCCTATAAAAATATAATAAATTAATCATTATCAGCCTAACCCTGTTTGCCCCTTCTGGGTCATTTTATAAATGATTATGGAACAAAACAAATTAAAACAAGACAAGACTTTTAATATCAAATTTAAAAAACAGGGAAGATTTTTCCTAACCAGAAAAAGTTGGTCTTTCCTATGGGATATGTCAATCCTGATAAATATTGTAAATATAAAATAAAATATTTTTAAATAACTTTAATAAAAACAATATAATTGTTCTTACAAATTTGCTCTTAGGTGGTGGTATTGGCTGTCCACTGGCTTCTGCTTTTAATCGCGCAAGTTCTTCTTCTTCTAATCGCTTCTTTAGTTTCTCTGCTTCTTCCCTTGCTTTCTTCTCTTGTTCCCGTTCTAGTGCTTTTTGCTTCTCACGTTCCATTTTTTCTAATCCTGTTTATTATGAATTTTAATGTTAATTAAGCTGAGTGACAGTACATATTTAGCAGAATGTAAATTGTTTAAAGCATCATCAGAAATAGCTATGAAATTTGATATCTATTTACTTTCTCTACTTAATGGCACATTTTTTCCTTTTGTCATTCTAGAACGGATGTTTGCTACTATCTCTTTTATATTATGTGTTTAAAATATTGTTCTAGATGTATTTTAAACAGCATATAATTATGTAACTGAATAAAGTTTACCCTCTCTGATCCAAGCTGGTAATTGTCGTCTTTTAGCCGCATCGATCGTTGGTGTGGGCATCTGCGTAGGCATTACTATTGGCTCCATTACTGGAGGCATCACCGGCGCTATTTTGTTATCTCTGTGGAGTAATTATCAGAAGAATATCAGATATAGGAGAAAATCAGTAGAGTATCATTGATTGTTTATGTAAATGTAATCAATCAATGTCTACTTGAATTAGTTAGTATTCATAGTTTATGTATGTGAGTTCTAAACTAGGGTTATTATAAAGGTGAGCTTGGTTTCCAAGCACTGTAGTATACAAAACTGCCACATCAATGTTTGGTAAGAAGCAAAGTCACCATGTGGTTTGCAACTCTGTGGATCACACTTTACCTGGGCATCCTTGCTGTTCTTGTTGGCTTAGTATCCCGATTTCTGCTTTTTGATCTTCTGTCTCTGCTATGACTGCTACCTCTACTGCTGGTATCATCTGAAGGTTGAGGGGCTGTCCAGTAACCGTGTTGGAAAGTTGGTGTGGGCACACCAGCCGTGGTGTAGCTAAAATTGTTTTTTATTATTTTTATTATTAATACAAATTAAAATATTAACATATAGTCGACAACACTTCAGGTTATACAAAACTGTCAAACTACTCAAAGGGTTTAGCCGGATACGTATGACGAGTCGGCCCCCAAATGGGAATCGATATTGAAACTTATGTTTTAATATAGACTTGATGTTCAAACATGATTTATGTACTTTTCGCGACCGACTTCCGCTTTGACCTTGAGATAGAGAGCAAAATATCCGTATGCTTGACTATTACTGAATGTGATATATCTCTGAAGCTAATTAAGATAAAGAAGTGAAACTAACGCGAGGTGTTAGGTTACATTACAGAGTATATCACATATATTTTTTTATAATTTTTAGAATAAAAAATTACATTAAAAAAATAAAAATAAAAAAAAACATGTTTTTTTTTCTGAGTTCTCTGTGACTTACAATCACGAAATTAATATATGTTATGCTCCTTTGTGTGCTCTATCACCCATAAAAATAGCGTGAAAAAAAAGTTGGTGCAACACAACGAAAAAAAATTATATGTGATTCGCGCCTTGTAGTGTAAGTGTATAAACAAACAAGTTCGAACTTGTTATCGAGCTGTTTACTGCATCGTTTGTTTAGCTAAAGTAGCAGTCATTTGTATTACACAAGAAGGCAGTTTGGGAATTCAATTCTGTCATAGGTATTTTGTATCAGCATTTTTAAATTATTAACTATCGAACCAAATCATTATTAAGTAATAATGTCGAGAAAGTGTAAAAATTGTAACAAGTACCTGTGTAAGGTTCCTGGTTATAAATAAATTATGAAGAATGAAGAAGAAGCTAAAGTGTTAAGTGACTGTTTGAATAAAATCGTAATAGTTAATGATATTTTTTGTAAGAAGTGTTGACTTATCCCATATATTAACAAAAAAGCTTCTACTTCTAAATGTGCAGCATTTAACTTGGCCGAAATAATGGACGATCAAAATAATCTCTCAGTACAATATGTGAAATCAGCACCTAATATCATCAAAGCAGAAGTAAAATCAAGACACATAAATAGAAAAGTCTATCGAATTTACATTCACTATATTTCCGAAGGTAATGACTACAATAGTATTCTTCGTTATTGCTGTGATTGCCCCAATGGCAAACGTACAGTGGGATGCTGTTCTCATGTAGCAGCTATTATTTATTATCTATCATATGGATGATATTTGTCCAAAATCGAACGTCCTGCTGAGGTCCTAACTAAGTTATTTGCGACTCAAAGTGTTCCGATTGTAATTAATTACAACAGTGACGATGATTAATATTTTATTTCTTGTATTTTGATAGACACGAAAAAGTAATAATAATAAGTATTGAACACTGGCTGTTTTTTTTTTCATTTCTTTTTTAACTATATCCCATCTCTTAAGACTAGTTACTTATGTTTTAAAACAAGCTGATGTGAAATTTCGGAAAAAAAAACAATGATGTAATGTGAAAACCTTATAATACAGGGGTATAACATAAGACAGAAATCACATATAATTTTTTTTCGTTGTGTTGCACCAATTTTTTTTTCACGCAATTTTTATGGGTAATAGAGCACACAAAGGAGCATAACATATATTAATTTCGTGATTGTAAGTCACAGAGAACTCAGAAAAAAAAACATGATTTTTTTATTTTTTATTTTTTTAATGTAAAATTTTATTCTAAAAATTATAAAAAAATATATGTGATATACTCTGTAATGTAACCTAACACCTCGCGTTAGTTTCACTTCTTTATCTTAATTAGCTTTAGAGATATATCACATTCAGTAATAGTCAAGCATACGGATATTTTGCTCTCTATCTCAAGGTCAAAGCGGAAGTCGGTCGCGAAAAGTACATAAATCGTGTTTGAACATCAAGTCGATATTAAAACATAAGTTTCAATATCGATTCCCATTTGGGGGCCGACTCGTCATACGTATCCGGCTAAACCCTTTATTTAGGTGTTGATGGTGGAGCTCAAAACCAACTATGGAAATTTGACATATTGTGGTAATCTGATGTGCTAATCATGATTTTGTAATAAGAAAATATATTACAAATGGGAATTGAATTCTTTATAAATCACTTTCCTTTTTGTATACTATGTCTTTATTGGGATCGTCTCAATATGTAAATAATTGTATGAATGGTGATACAAACAATTCTTATTATTTAATTTTTTAAATATTGACATCTGTGTAATTTGCTGATTCTAAATGTCTAAATATTATTTAAACCAAATAGCATTTTACCAGTTGATATGCAAATAAATAACTGGTCCATTTAAAGTCAAAACAACTTAATTTAAAAATAAGTTTCTTATAGGAAATTTACCCTGGCATGGCAGCATTACTGTCCCCAGAATATCCATCCATCATCTGCCTTAAGGCCATTGTTTGATCAGCCGCTAGCTTGTTGTCAGCAGAACCACTCCCTGACCATCCCCAACCTAGAATCCAAAATTGACATATTTTTCTTAAAGATCATACATTTGAATTTGAAATGAGTTACTTAAGCTGAATACAGCATAATAATAATAGATCTGTTAATATACCTAGCAAAATTACAGAGGTTATGTTAGTGAGAAATATTATTACTAACCCCATTGGTTCCAATTATTACCCCAGGAATTTGTGGATGTGTTCCATTCAGGTGCCGGTGGAACAGCTGGTTCTGCACTATCAGGATTTTCAACTTCCATCGGTGCTTCACCTTCTTCAGCATCAGGTTTGAGGGACGGTGGTGGCGGCGCCTCCACAATCGCTGCCGCTTCTTTCATAGCGATCCATTGTTGAGCTAAAGCAGCCCAGTCTACTTGACTCGAGTCTACATTTTGATACGCATTAGGATTCAAGGCCCACTGCGTGGGATATGACGGATTTGCCGCATCTTTGCTGGAGTACATTTTTGTTGAAATATTAAAACAACACTTAGATATCTACTAGTATTATTAGGACATGGTCGAGAATCTTTAGAAATACGAGCTATCCGTAATATTACACTTGCAATATAGCACTTGCATAAATTTTATTGAAAAATGAAACCAGTTCACTTTATTACTTTGATTAAAAGAGTAAAGTTTGATTAGTTACTATCTCTATGATATCCATAGAACAAATTACATAGACAAATCACAGAAGACCAAGAATTTTTATTCACTGCCAAAGAGTTTTTTTATTGTTCACTATAAGGTTCACTTATGGACATAATAACAGGACTTATAACTCTGAAAAATTTTCATCACGGAAGCTTGAACGTAATAGCTTTAATACTATCAATTAAAGTGTTTTTTCATTGTTTCTGCTACAAAAGCTAATCCTAACAGAAAGAGAGAGAGAGACGGTCACAACGGAGGCCGAATATCTCGTTCTTTCATGTTGCCATTATAAAACTAAAATATCCATAATGGAAACATTTCTATTTTAATGTTACTAATTTCATTGTTTCTGCTACAAAAGTTAATCCGAACAGAAAGAGAGAGAGACAGTCACAACGGAGACCGAATGTCTCCTTCTTTCATGTTGCCAAAAAATATCGTTCATTAAAAGTTTAAACTAAAATATCCTTAGTGGAAACATTTCTATTTTAATGGCAACTATTCATTTTAAATATTCATAATCACATTAATTTCGTTAATATTAAATTATTATAAAAAGGTAGTACTGGAAGTACTAGGTATTATCAAAGCTATTTGTTCACTTATTTTCTACTGGTATACCTTTTAAGTAGCTTGGCGGTTACCTAGTGGAGAATTTTACAAATATCATTTGGTATTTTAAATTCAGTAGTTTCTTATACATTTCAACAGTTAAAATTGTAAAATTTCATACAATTTTGCGCTACCGATATTGACAGATAGTGCAATCTCTGAGTTAACAAATACTTGAGATTCTCCATACATATTAAACGGGCGCGCGATACGTGTGATAACCTATAGGTATCTAAGATAAGTAATAAAAATAGAAATATATTTATAGTAAAAAATGTTTAACAAGATTATTGTGTATGATAAAAGCCGCAGTAGTTAAAAACGGAACCATATGAAAAGTCTTAGTCAACACGCAGTATCTGCTGGTGCGGCTGACGTAGCTTGCCTCACGACATCTCGCCATCTCTCTCTGTCAATCGACATCTTTGAGCACTCGTGTAAACGTGTTCCTACCATGGACTTAATTTGGTCGGTCCATCGCATCGGTGATCGCCCGTACATTCTGATCCCTTCTACCTTTCCTTGGAATGGAATCATTGCTATGCCTTAAGATGTGGTCGAATAATTTTAGGATACAAGTTTTTTGTCTTCAACATCACATTTTTAGGGTATTTTTTTCAGAATTTTTCACGACGTCCACGTCTCTGCAGCGTACAAAAAGATAAGAAATAGGAGGCTTAAGTGATGTTGTAGTTCTTCCAAATATTCCTTGTAACATACCTGCACTGGGATAGAAAAGCAGCTGTCTGTCGGGTATTTTAGAGATAGCGATATCTAATTCAGAATAGAATCCCTCTCCATCATCTTCCTATTAGCATTTTCTGTAGTTATTTATACCCTAAGGTCGTTGAGCCCTCTCCCAGCCAGTTGGGTTGGCAACTGGGATCAACTATAATATGACGTCGTTCTCCCCCTAACTCACCTATGAAGAGTAGTATAGAGTCTAGCCTTTTATATATACTAGTGAGCCGAACGAGATATCAAGTAAAGATGCTATTTGTCCCTTTCTAATAGGGCGACAAAACCATTTTTATTAAATGAGATTTTTCATATCATGGGATCAGTTTTAAACTACTGCGGCTGTTATAGTAAACAATAATCTTGTTAAACTTTTTTATAGGTTTTTCGTGCAATTTGATATCGAGGTGCGATATCGATGTTTGGAGAATTGCATGTGTTTGTTTATTCATGAGGTTGCACAATCTGTGAATATCGGTAACAAATCTCCTCTACTTCGGACTGCATGTAAATGGAACCATTGATCGACACTTTAAGAGACTTGGTGACTTTACGGTAACATAAAAAATATGTATTTATGTAAAACAATAATGGTAATGTTTATTGCCAAAAACAGTTACTGAAGTTTAAATCAAAAGAAATTCTATAATTTCTTCAAAAATTATAAAAATGTCCAGTGACTTCAATATTTAACACCCAGTCATCGACATTCACCAATACTTCTACTAGTAGGAATTAGCTTAACCACTCTCAGCTTGTCCGCATTCATATAAATAATAAAACCTCTATTCTTACTTTCAATAGTTAAATAAGTCTTTAAAAAATATCCTTATAAGCTTCTAACTAAATCAGCCTCTTGCCAACATTATGTTTAGCTTCACAGTTAAACAAAACTGGATTACTAAAGATTTGACTTGCCTCAATATCTAAATTATTCTGTACTAAACACGAGTGCAGAATTTGAATCTTGTATTGGTAGAGTTTTGGCAGTGGTTGGTGATGAACTGAATTGTTCATCTCCTTCACACAAATTGGTTATATAATCCAAACCATCTTACGTTAAAGTATTTTTTGGTTGATTTGCATTTGGCGGTAAATCATCAGGGAATTCCCCACAAGTTTTTGACTTATTTTTTCCCGAATTTTGTAGAGAGCCATGTCCTCATTATGTTCTCGTAATATAATTTATTGAAAACAATAAAGTTTTCTCTTGAAAATGTTTTGACTATTTCTTCTTCTTTTTGTGCTGGATTAGTCTTATTGGTTGTCATTTGTGTGCGTTGTTTAATTTTAGTTAAATCAATATAATCAGGACCGAATGGATGCAAGCCCTCAGCTCCAAAGCCATTTTCAATACAATCTTGGGAAATTTTAGAAACTGTTTTTACAAAACTGGAGCAAAATTTTCTTTTCTTAAAGTTTTGCCAAGGTTGTCTAATTTCCAGTTATGAGTAGCTTTTTTCCATGCCACTTTAAGTGGCCTGAGTACTAAAAAATCCATGGGCTGGAGGATGTGTGTTGTATTCGGGTATAATGCAATAAGTTCGATTCCATTCTCTGAGCAGATTGTAGACAAATGCAAAGTTAGATGAGATCGATGCCCATCCAGAAAAAAAGAGTACTGGATTTTCAATTTCCTTTTATTCCAGCTAGGGGCAATAAATATTGGTCATATATTCGAAAAATGTACTGCTACACATCCAATCGCTGTCCAATTTTCCAATACCCCAAACATCAGGTACACTGGATACAATATTGGACAGAATCCTTTCAAATTAAAATTATCAAAGGGGACGCAAGTTCTCCGGCCACATTTGCTGTGAATAATACAGTTAAATTATATTTTCATCACCGCAAGAGCTGTAAAGAAGCTTTTCGCCTTTTTTTACTAATACACGAACTTGCTTTGGCGATAAAAAAGACGCTTTCATCAGTGTTACAGACCCTCCTTGGATCTTTCAAAATGTCCTTTAAACCCTTTTCTTCTAAGTATTCTGCTATTTCTTGGAACCATTTCCGTATTTCTTCTTCGGTCGGTTGGTTAGGTTTTCAGGTATCTTTTCTACTAACTCAGGATGTCGTTTCATAAAAGATTGGAACCACATCTTTCCTGGTCGGTTTTTTGTGAAAGGGTTCTCTCTTTTCTGCTCTGTAATAATTTTTTGCACAGTATCTAGTAGGCTATCTCTTGGAATCGGAAAATGTTTCTTACACAATGCTAAAATGCACTGTTGAACATAACTGAAGATATTCGCCATGCTATGGATAATACGAAACTTACAGCCTTGGTTCTACTGAATTTTAGCAGTGCCTTCAATTGTGTTGACTTTGACATTTTGCTTAGTACTCTCCGATCGCTTAACATTTCCGCCTCTGCTATTGATTGGTTCCGATCATATCTCTTTGAACGCTCTCAGTGCGTAGTTTTCAATTCTTCTTCTTCTGACTGGCTAAATTTGTCAGCCGGTGTACCACAAGGTGGTGTTCTCTCACCTTTACTTTTCTCTATTTTTATTAATAATATCTCTACCGTTATTTCCTCTCCTTTTCATCTTTACGCAGATGACCTTCAAATCTATAGGCACTTCTCTATCGACGATGCTCTGGATACCATTGATTCTTTAAATAGAGATCTTGCTTCTATTCAGAAATGGGCGGTTTCATTTGGTCTTATGGTCAATCCAAATCCAAAATGCCAGGCTATGATTGTCGGCAGTAGCAGACTCCGCAGTAAACTTAACTGGACTTGTATACCTCCAGTCGTATATAACAGTATACCGATTCCATTCACAGACAAAGTAAAAAAACATGGATTGACTATGGATAGTTCTCTTTCATGGTCCCCGCAAATGGCTGACGTTAGCAAACGGATGCACTATTCTTTCCGCTCTCTCAAACGACTTCAATACTTTCTTCCCCTTAAAACCAAAATTATGCTAGCGCAATCACTCCTGCTTCCTATTCTTGACTACGCTGATATTTGCTACTTGGATGTGAATGAAGATCAACTAAATAAGCTAGAGCGCCTTCAAAACCTCGCAATTCGGTTCATTTTTGGACTGCGTAAATACGATCATGTCTCAGCTTTTCGAGCACAACTTAACTGGCTTCCTATCCGTCTTCGCCGTGATATGCACATCCTTTCATTCCTTTTCAAAATTCTTAAAGATCCTAATTCACCCGCATACCTGAATTCCCGTTTCCAGAAGCTTCCTCCTCCATCCCGTCCCCGGCGGTACTGTGTTACCAAAACTTTGGAGCTGCCTAAAAGTAACACCAATTTTCTCTTCAACTCCTTTTCTGTACGGGCTGTTAGACTATGGAACAAACTCCCATTAGATATTCGAGACTGCCCCTCTATCATATCTTTCAAAACTAAACTCAAGGAGCACTTTCTAGCACAATGTTAGTATTCATAGTTTTTTGTAATCATTATTATTTTTATTTATATATGTATATTATATGTATTGTATAATATTGTTTATTTATGTATTCTTATTTTTTTTTATTGTTTTTTTATTTTTTTTATATCATGCCTATATGTATTAATGTTAATATTCATTCACATCAAATTTAACAATTATGCACTTGTCAGTCTCCCGTTACTGCTTGATCTCCCACACCGCCTGGTTGGCTGGAAGAGATCTCTTATAGAGATAAGCCCACCCTTGCTTGTGATTTACATACAATTGTAATGTTGACTTTGTTTTTTGTGCAATAAAGAGTATATAATAATAATAATAATAATAAAATCTAGCATAATAGGATATCCTCCTCCATTTTTGTTAGGACTGACAACGCTCAATTACTCCTCCGCTATGTTAAGACAAAATTGACGGACATTGTGACGTCTGTCAAATAGACAGTAAAAAAGATGATCTATATCATTGTGGTGTTGCCAACTTTTAAAAAGAACTAACAGACTTAATTTATTTTTAAACTATTTTGAACTGTCGGATGCTGGTGCTTGTCATCACCATCACCATAATTATTACATGACAAAAAGACTTTATGGTAGGGTCAACATTGGCGCAAATCAAGACACACAATTTAAACGCTGGATCCACCGAAAAATATTTCTAGTGTCTTATATTTCTTAAGAACTTCATGTCCAATTATGATATACAAGCGCATAAATTTTCCGTTATTAACAGATTAACTTCAAATTTATGTCCTTGTAAATCTATGTTGACAGAATATGACGCGTCTATTCTTGTTTTATGATTCGTAGCTTCCATGCTAATGTGCTGGATGCAACGTTTAGTTGTTATTTTGTATTGTTCTACTAGACGCTTATCAATATCGCTTGTGCTCCCGGTGTCAATTAATGCTTTAGTGGTAAATAATCAATTTATCATGATCGATACTATAGCTTTGCTTAGTTCCGTTGTAGCAGCGATAATACAGGAAAGTGATTACGGACATCCTGCTTTCTCAGCTTCATGAGTATCATTTTGGGCGGCGAACTTTAGCAAAATGTCCTCTTATTCCGCATTTGAGACATGTTGAGCAGGAAGCAGGGCAGTTGCGTCATGCGTGTCTCTTATTTCCACAAAAATAACAAAGTTAGAGCTTTGAAGAGAAATAACAAAGTAAGAACTTAGTTATTTTGTAAGAATTAGAGTTCTTGATTAAAGTTTGATGTTGCGTTGATTGAAAAACTAGTACTAGATTGCTGGTAATCATTATTATGTAGGTATACGTTCCATCTCTAGAGCACGTGCTTGTTTAAAAGCATCGTCCAAAGTCAGTGTGCTATTTTCTAAAAGTCTTTGGCGGTCTGAGGGCGATGAGAGACCGGATATGAATGTATCTCTAATAAATTAATTTTTATTTTGCTCAGTAGATACTTGTTTGAAGTTGCAATCTTTCGAAAGTAGTTTCAGGGCTTGTAAATATTTATCTACGGACTCACCACTTTGTTGAGAACGTTTGGCTAATTTGTATCGGGAGTAAACCTCGTTAGATGGCTTCAAAAATAATGTGTTGAGCTGATTGATGTTGAAGCTTGTTGCAGTTGAACCTTGTAGATATGCAAATAATTTTTATTTTTTTTCTTTGGTAGAGATGAATGTCAAAAAGATTTCAAATATTTTTTTTCAATGTGTCCACTGAGGGGATTGATCTTCACTAGAAGACGGATCTCCGTCAAATCTTTCTGGTCGTAGATATTTATCCATTTCATTTTTGTTGAATAAATTGAAGTAGAATAAACATTTATAGATTATTAAATGAACTGAAAAATTAATAGGCTTTACTCAACAAAATTTTACATAACAATCGATGATAGAATAGTCATAGTTGGTTATTGGTCAAAGCTACTTTTTTGATATAAACCAAAGAGTTTATATCACCACAGGATGGGTGTTCAAAAAATTATTATCACGATCTAATTCGTGTTTCGGAAGGCATCAAGACTGCATCTACAGTCGTCAATACCCTCCAGTCCGCAATGGGCCCGCGTGGAGAGTCATGGCCCATGCTCCTTAACCATCCACAAGGGAGGCCTGAGCCCCTGCAGTGGGGATGTAAAAGATGGTGGTAATTTTAGATACTTACAGGCTTTTCGTGCAATTTGATATCGTCCGAATCGCATGCAGAATCTGAAGTGTTTGTTTTCTGATGAGATTACACAATCTGTCAATAACGGTCACAAATCTTCTCGACATCGAATTGCAGGTATGAACTTATGGTCTGCGATATCGCTTCAATTGTATAAGGGCTCGACCGGTTCAATCTACTTTCGATATCTGTACAGAAAATTGAGGAGCGATATCTGTTGCACAATCTAAATCATCATCATAGTACATTCAATTTGTCAAAAAATATGGCAATATTCTATATAAACAAGTGAATAGCTCGATGGTGTAGTGGTTAGCATGTTTGATCTGCGATTGAAGCGGTTATGTGACGATCATAAAGGTCAGTAATAGGACGGGTGGTCAAATTTTTTTCGGAACTACTTAGAACGACCACGTTGTCACCGTATGAATTACTGGGTAGACTGATTTTACCCATTTAGAATACCTGTGAATTTAACTATTATTTCATTGAATTATGTGTAAGGCATACTGTTAATAATTTTATACTAGCGGAGTCGCTACTTCATAATTTTGTAGAATATCTATAAAACCGTGATTTCATGTAACATTATAACTTAATGTATTGTCGTTATTTATTGATTACGCAAAAAAGTGTTTAATTCTTTTCAATACTTAATCTACCTGACGTATATACAAAAAAAATTGTCATCATCCCTATAAATTTCAACGCTCGACCAAACGTTTAAATCGTTCCAAACGAGTTTTAGTTCTATTCTGCCTATTATTAGAGGCTGATTAGAACTAACATCACTATCAGATCGAACTAGTTCACTGAACGAAATATACTACTGTGTGGTAAATGTCGTTATTTAAGATGATCGAGCAGGCACAAGACTGGCGGTGACGTCACAGGCGAATCGGAGGCCAAAGACGTTCCGTAAACAAGTAGTTATAAATAATCTATAACTAAGTCATTTATTAATGGATTTTAATTTTGTTTTGTTCAGATTTATTTTAGTTTTGACCTATATTTTTATTATATTGTGTTAAATAATATCAACTTCATGAAACTTCTTCATTGTTTATGCAGCATTTTAGGTACTGCATAAAACATTGAAATTTACAAATATTTAAAGAGGATCAACATCGGTGCCAATTCTTTTATACCACTAGAGAGTAGTTTAGAAAAACTAAATTATAAATATTTAATTTTAATGTTATCTACCTAGTTATTTATGTACCTACATAGTTTTATATTAATATACTGAATACTTACCTATACTAAGTTTACTTCCGTTATCTAAGTTATTTACGGAATTGAAAATTTAATTTGATAGGATTGAAACTAAATTTAGTTTAGTTTGTGCAACAAAATGGCTACCATGTTTAAAAATTACATTTATTTTAGTTACAATATAATTAAACATTTTGTTACCTTTCATGAAATTAGGTAGTATGATGCATAAACATGTACTACTTTATCGAAGCTTGCAAATTTACTTAATGGCCCCAGAAATGTTCTAATCAAGTCTTGAAGCTTGAAACCTAGATCTATAATAAACTTTATACTGAACTGGAATGATTAATATACAAGTAAAACTTTCTCTCGAGTGAACCTTCGTGGTTATAATATTTAAGCACGAATGCTTTTAACATTAACGAGGTCTTCATTAGTTAAATGAACTAGTTAAATATTGTGACTTCACAATACATTTGCGCCACTTACAACAGCGCGTCGCAATACCCTTTAAATCATGATTAATGCGGAAGAGGATCATTGAAAAGAAAATACATAAAACGATCTTAATACTTTAATTTATATTCGTCACATACATACACTTTCATACATTCGTCACCCAAGCATCGGACAGCACTTACACAATCGTACATAAACGACACTTACATAAAATTAGTTTAGACACAGAACTTTTTAGTCACGCCCCAACATAGGCGGCGACACGCATGTCACACACTTTCCAACTGGTATATATCACTTATGCAATGCAAGTCTTTTTTGTATTAATTCTAACTTTAACTTAATGCTAGTAATGGCTCCTCTGGGTCGTGCTTTAAACTGTGGGACTTCGGATATTTCTTTTTCCATTGCTCCTTTTTATTTAACATTTTCTGTTTCGTTGCCTCTAACTTAGCTTTAGCCTTCGATATTTTAGGCGGAGAAGTCGTTTTATCGAGTCGCTCTAATGTTTCAATGATGTTCTTGGGCTTTGATACGACTCTCCTAGTTTCTTCGCTGATCTCATCCATTGTAGCGTTTTTATTAGCATAGACAACAACGAAGTGGGAATAAGCGGAGTTAGAAGGTGCATTAATATCGGCAAAATCTCTGAAGTTAGCAAATTGATCTTGGTTGTAATTAGGTCTAGGGTTCGCTATGTAACCGACTCCGATTGATGGTCTACCATGTCCGTTGTTATAGTAAGAATTGAAGCCATCGCTGTAATCATCTTCATCGTTTTGAGCTAAAAAGGTGCCTCCTTTGATAATGCCGAAATTTCCGGAGCCAAGGACACTGGAACTAGCGTCGACGAGAGGAGCTGCAGTTGGAGTGCTCTGTTTCCCGAATCCTTCAAAGTTTCTGTAGTTGCCAAAGAGGGGATAGTTCAGTAAAGATCTGTATGAGTTTGGTCTTTGACTATAGGCACCCTCGTTGCCAAAGCCAAACCTAAAGTTATTTTGCTGTCGATCGTCTTGATTATCGAATAGGTTGGCGAAGGAGGGGAAGAATGTTTGGGAACCGCCCACCAATTCTATCGAGTGGTCCGTCTGGTCTGCTGCTGCTGCGTTGTCATCATCTTGCTCTTCTTGTCTGAGTGCTGCAGGGGGTAAAACTGCTTCTGATATGATTTCCGATGATTCCGCATTGAGATCTCTTGTGTCATCTGTAAAGATAGAAAATTATGCTATTTAGTTTGATAAAGTATTAATAATACAAAAAAATATTTTTTTAATAAACATTAATAATTCGACAGTATTCATTCATATTATAAAAAAAGATATTGGACAAATATGGTAAATATAAGTAAGTACAGCATTTATGGTTTAACTACTAATTGAACTTTACGTGTAAACGATGTATGCTAGTATATACTTAATGTTACTTGGAAAGGTGTGACCTTAAATTGGATACGTAACATAACATGAATTAGAACACAAAGCTTTATGACAGAAGGTAGCTACAACATGTAAGTAATATATGCAAATTAAGTCATATGTTAAAGGCGTATAATTTCTGACATGAGGACACTTTAACAATATCATGACGTAATAGCACGTCCTTAGAAAGGCATTCGACACTACCGCATGGTGCATGCAAGCTTCCTCGTTACAGACGTCACTTGTCGTTACATTGTCCTTCGTTTCCAGTGCCGAGAGATGGCTCTAGTGTTCTAATTTAATATTTCATTTTACTTATCAATTAAAAGATTCTTCCTTCTCGTGCTCTTAAATATCAGAAGTTATATAAATCGGCGAGTATGTATAGACAAAATATTGAAAGTGGTTGAGGCGTAAGATGTTTGTAATGACCGTACATTGTGAGGTTTGAACCCATTTGCCTACTCCGTCAGGGATACGGCGTAAAGATAAAGATAGAAAAGACTCCTTTACATTTATAATGATTAAAAATATTATTATTAATCGTAGTCAAAACATTAACCCATTTAAAATCTTTACTTAAAATTATATATTTTAATTACACACCGAGTGCATTTGTTTAATGTTCTCTTATAACGCTACTATTCAATTGTGCAATGGATATTTCTTTATAAACGCCACGTACATAAATGGTGTAAGTGGCACCTTGCATATGTTGCAGTTAGTATGTATAGCAATGAAATAAGATCATAATTTTAAATATCTACATAGAGTGCGTTAGTTGTCATTAGTTCAATCTCATATTATTTTGAAAACGCCTTAAGAGTTAATTCAGTTAACCCAACTACCTAGCTTGATCGACTTCATCAACATAGCATTAAGTTATAAAAAATATAATATAAGCTATATAATACGCTTACATTAACTTTAAATACAATTGAATACTAATCAAATGTAATTTATGAATAAATATTATTATTATTGAAAAGTATCAATATGTCACTTCACCTTCTTTTAATCTACTTTTATATTCCTATTATATAACACAAAGAGGTTTTATCACTTGGCCAGTTTCCATTATGCTAGTAGATAGCTATGCATTTTCCAACCGAACAGTACTAACGAGCATTGGTACTACTAGTAAAGACGGAATCAGCATTATATTTAAATATATTATTGTGGTTTGTGGTTACCATGAATCCTTCTGTACAGTATTTTTTTTAATAATTTTTCATTATTCTATTAATAATTTTATAAACTTTTGCTCAATTACTCAATGTTTATAAACTTAATTACTATTACAGTGGCAGATGAAGGAGTGAAGCTTTTGAAGTAATTTTTCATTGAGATGACTATAGATGAAATGAAAGAGGGATAGAAAATGCAGATCCTTTGATTATTTGCCATTAGATTAGATTTGCGGACCACGGCATAGTTTTGAAAATTGCACTTTTTGAACTTTCTATTATTGGTAATTATTACGAGAAAATCAGGACCGAGGATCGACAAAACAACACAATAATGGTAACCTTGTAGAACTGTTTTTTTTTTTAATTATGAAAATAACGAAGATAGCCGAAGTAAACTTATTATATTATAGTATACAGGAGTACAATTATTTGTTTGATTACACGAAACAATGTAAAAATTATCTAGGTTTTGTTTTAGTTGCTGACACCCCACCCGCACCCCCCTGGGATTAGCCCACGGGGACGATCCACCGTTTGGGAAAAGGCTGTTATTCACCCAAGTCTTTTCCTTCCCGCAGAGGGCGACTCCTCTTCCCCCCGAGAGGAGACCCAGCGCGGCGGAAGAAACCGGGCCCTCCTTGCAGGATACCGGGTTCTTCCTATCCGTGTGAGGTGAACCGCAGCGGATTTTACCAGGTAGGCCTTTCACACCAACCTGCCCTTTTTAGGGCGGGGTGGAGGGAGAGCCCTGGTTTGAGGCTTAAAGTGCATTTCCCCTGCGTTAACAAAAAAAAAAAAAAGGTTTTGTTTTAGTTTAAAGTGGCACAACCGAATTGGAACCATTGCCAACAGAATGCTAATCTGCGGATACCGTCTGTAAATAGAAACGATTTTTAGATATAAATGTATTTATTACGTGTCATCGTTATTATTATGTGAATTCAAAACGATGTAAATGTAAATTCAGACACATACTAATATAATTTTTAAATTAACTTAATGTGGGTAATCACATTATTAATAATACATATACTCATCTGATCCCTAACCTCTGTGCTACATAATGGAGTAGAATTTACATTTTTCTTTGGGAAACGTAGTGTTTCAAAACTATGGCATAGGTCAAGAGAAAGCTGGGTTATTAGCTTGTATCGTATTATACAATTTTTTAAATAATATCTTCTTATTATACTTATTATAAAATATGTAATATGATGACCTGATTAGGTGTTAATAGATTTATAAGTTTCTAGTGACATTTTCTTATTGTCCAAATAAACATTATAATATAAAAGCTATTAGCAGCAAGACTAATATTATTTTATACTCGTAGCCGTAGACCATATTTCTTATAAAATAAGCATATGTACCTACATATACCTAAATTATATCAAAATTTAATAAAAATAGTATTGTGATGCAGCATTAAATGTAGCGTCAAAAAATATAATATAAATATAATCCTAATTAATTTATTTTCTACTCTTTCAGTGATCAATATACCTAATTTAATTAAAATGGCACACTTAAATAATATTAATTTTATCATAAACTATTTGTTAACTTTTTGATAAAAAATGTAGAGGAGTTGTGTCCAATTTCTCTGTTTAGCTATGTTTGGCAACATCTTATAGATCTTTTAAGGCTTCTGTGTTGATTTCTATCTTTATAGTCAAATTGCAACACTTTATTGTGCGCCTTTACGTCTGTTTCTATCTTGAATACATGTCATGCCATTATATGAAAATCTGATAATTTTTTGGGTACAATTTATATGGAAGAATCAGCTTTTTTGGATAATATAACATCATTAGATAGTTGGATATTTTGACTGTAGTAATGAAGCTCTTTTCATTTTATAACATTTGAAGGATAGGTGATATTGTTAGAGCTTCATGTTTCAGGGATTTTTCTAATTATAAGTCATGTATGTTATATATGTTAAGTCATATACAAGTTTTTGATCAAGTAATCGCAGTTTGGTAGAATAGATTCTGGAATAAAAAGGTTAAACGTTATAGAATATCTTTTTGCTAATCACTATGTGAAGGCTCATGTTCATATGGATATTCTTTGTTAATTTTTATATAAAAAGAGATATATATGAATAACTAATACATATTATTAATCTATGGTTATGATAGTAATTGAGAACAAATTTAACCAGAATAAAATTAAAATTTAGCTAACCGCATTGTGGTTACTTCAAACGGTTGGATTAAATGATAGTGTATAACTTAAGTGCGTGTTACGTCGAGAAGTAAATAGTTAATTTTTATTATATATCATTTGTTGTTAATGTTATGACCAAAGACAATAATTGTTAGAATTATATAAGTTTCAGGTCAACATCGTACATAAGGCCAATTCAGTCTACACTACAAGTTATCTAATCTAGTGTATTTGGGGGGTTGTGGTTGTATGTTAGGTTGTCATAGAAGATGACATATTACCGCAATAGATTTTCAACTTAATATCTAACAAATAGTAAGTTCGAAAAATAAAGTAAGATCTATGAAAAATAACAACAACCACAAACAATCTCATTTCAAACATACGAGACCGTGGTCGTTTCGAATTCTTATAAAGGGTTATTTTTTTTGTATTATGTACTCATAAATAGTTTCTGTAATATCTTATTCAAGTTTTATTAATTTCCAAAGGTCTTGAGATGAGTTTAAAGTCGTGAATCACAATAAGACATTATAATAGTGGATAGACAGAGTCTTATTCATTGTAATATTAATTTCCTGGCATATACTGAAATTGAAATTATAAATGCATCACTCTGATGCAATTATACGAGAATGGAAGATGATCTTTGTTTTTAGATAACATCAATTTACTTAAATCACTTCCACGTCTATAATTAATGTGACATTACTGATATAAATAATACATAGATAGCGATAATGATTATATCGTAGCCAATAATTTTCCGAAGCAATCACTTCCTTTATACAATTGCTATGTTTTCCTGACAGCCTGAGGTGAAACGACAACAGATTTGTTTAAATAATAATCATGCAATTTCCGTCGTATAGTAATCGTTTCAGGGAATAATATTTCGAAGTATAAAGAATACCGTTTCTAAGTATCAAAATGAAAATTTTGATAGACATTAGTATGTTTTGATTCGTATTTTGTTATTTTGTTGGCTAACCAAACTGTTAGATGTTTTTTTTAAGTACAGCCAATTGTTTTATCAAGCGATAATCCGATATTTTTGTAATACATATTATTTACCATTTCGGTCGTCTTTCATTATGCTTCTCATAGGTGAAAGTCTTTTTAATATCGGTCCAGTAGTTCCGGAGCCTAACAAATGTAAAAAAAAAACAAACAATCAAATAGTAAATATAACACTTATGATTATTGTCGTAATTCAAAACGTTTTTGAACCAAGGAAATTTAAAACAATAAATCGAATCAAAGTTTATTGGTTAAATTCTCCTTCGAACCGAATTTAAAGAAAATTCTTTTACAACAACGTAACATCAAAAAAGTTTCGTACAAAAAGGTTTAGATGTAACAAAGGATTGTATACTTTTTAGTGAGCATGCATTCACTTTCCAGCCGTTAGCGAAAGATTTCCTAATGGTCTGGTACCAAGTCATCTCTGTTTAGTTCACGATGACGAAATTTGGAGCATGACATCGATTTTCTTAATATTCACTACGTGAGCTTGTATATATGCTTCAATAAGTCAACTAAGCAATGTTACATGAGCAGCTGTTGAGAGGCACAAAAGAGAAAACGCTTAGCATAACATAAAATGTAATGTTTGTATTAGAGCCCATCGAAAAAAGAATAAAATTTCTTCTTATGTCACAATCATCACATCACTGACTACTGCGCGTGTTCTTGTGTGCGATTAATATCCGTGGTTATTTTTTTATGGTTTAGAATATGAAATTGCCGTTTTGCCGTACTGATAATTTCAAAACAAAATATTTTTTTGTGGTGGAGAATTCTAATTAATTTTAATTAATTATTAAATTAATTTAATTTAAAAGACATGAAATTACTTTTTGTCTAAAATCGTCATTCCGTTTAAAAGTTTTGTTTTCAACGCGTTCGATCATTTTTCGTCGTCATGGATAAGTTAAAAATTGGAGTAATTATGGAGTATGAGTACCATCGTGGCAGCAGAGCGGCACAAGCAGAATGCAACATCAAGACGTTTACGGAACGAACACTACAAGCGAACGCACCAACTGTTCTTGGTTTGCCTGCTTCCGTTCTGGAAATTTTGACCTAGAAAAATGAACCTCGTGGTCGTTCGAAAACTTTGGTCGACAATGACGAATTATAGGCGAATGTGGAAGCTGATGAAACTCATTCGGCTCGCTCAAGTCACTCGGCTCAATTAGCAGCAGCTTTCGACATTAGCATTAAAACAATATTGGTCCATTTGCGTCAAATTAGCAAGGTAAAAAAGCTTGACAAATGGGTACCCTACGAACTCATAATCGCTAGCGCGAAGTACGCGTGCCGAGACGTGCTTTGCATTGCTCAACAGGCATACAAATAAAGGTATTCTGAACCGCATTGTTATTTGTGACGAGAAATGGATCCTGTTCGACAATCGTAAGCGCTTAGCAAGTTGGTCGGGCCCTGGTTCAGCACCCAGAGAATGCCCCAATGAAAACTTAACCCTAGAAAAGTGATGGTCACTGTTTAGTGGTCTAACGGTTTTGGGTTCATCACAGCTTCTTGCCAAACGTGACTAGCATTACTGCCAGATGTGTACTGTGAAAAACTGCAAACGACGATGGAGAAGCTCGCAAGTCTCCAACCAGCTTTAGTCAATCGTTCGGCTCCACTGTTCCTGCACGACGACGCGCGACCTCATACTGCACAGCAGATGATCTCTAAGCTACAAGAGCTGGGGTTAGAACTTCTCCGTCATCCGCAGTAATTCTAATTTTTTCTAGAATTTGGATAACTTCTTGGCGGAAAAAAAATCAATACCCGATAGGCAGTCCAGCTGATTTGTTCAAAAAAGGGCTCTATTAAGCTACCATAGCGTTAGCAAAGATGCATTGATTGCATGCGTGATTACTTTGTTTAAATGAAATAAAAAATTCGGAAAAAATCGCTTCATTTATTTCATGAAAAACGGCTATTTCATAGGTAAAGACCTAATATATAGTATGTTTATATAGTATCACAGTACCAAAACCCTAGACTTTTTATATTATACGAGTGTTATATTTATTTCTAACTTCACATTTCAACCGTGAGGTCAAATTTCAATATGAGTAGGTACAGGTTGCACTTGCAATAAAACTTTAAATATAACTCCTTTCGGCATAAGTGGGGAAGGCGAGATTTTGATTTATGTGATTGTGGCCAAGACGCTCAAACTATGGATCATATAATACAGCGATGCCCAATCCATTCATAGTTAGAATAATTTACTAATTTAATGACAAAATCGGTTTTTGCATTATAAACTTCGATCATAATATATCATTCCAATTATTATATTTAATCAATATTCTAAATGAATAATGTTTAAAAGAGCAGTTGCCCGAATTGCGAAAGGTTATGGGTTCGAGTCCTAACTCAGAGTGCTAGGGACAAAGCATTTTTCATTAAAAATATTTTTCAGTATAGTATTCTGATTTCAGCTATGTCATGACCACCTTACGATTAAATAAAACTTCAATTAAAGTAAACAAAACTCGCAAAAATATATTGACTTTTAATAAATTAATCATTTAATCGAAAGATTATAAATAGCAAATTAATTAAAGGAAAGAAAGATGTACTTATAGTTAATTTTAAAATAAAAAAACTACATTGATAGGTAATTTTTACATATAAGAAGAAGAATTCTCTCCTAACTATATACATACCTAATAATATTCTTACTTCGATTATAGAAAGAACGAAGAAAGAGGTTTTTCGTGATATAAGCTACGATTTCAAGTTCAATGCTATTTACGTGTTACACGGATAACTGGGTTACCTAATAACAGCAATGTGTTACGCAACTTGTGTATTGTTTTACGCACTTATATTCATACACGCTATTCCATTTCAATAATATTAAAATTACGTTACAAACTAATAACTTCAACAGTACGATAAAATATTTCCCCTTACGGTCATTCATTGAAATAAATTATGCTGTAACAGTTTATGTAAGCTGAATGAATGTTACTATAATTATAACATTTGGTTATAAAAACAAACAACAATTGAAAGTGAATTTACGTAAAAAAAAAACAAACAGAAGAACGTTATTCAAATCCATTGAGCCCTAGACTACAGAAAAACGAAACAAAAACTTTATATTCAATTGTAGAAAACATTAAATTTAATATTTACGTAACAGCATAAGTAATTCGACATTGCGTTCATTGTAGGTTGTCTACGAGTCACGAGTGCTCAATCATGGACGTAATCTATTCAAAAAACATAAAAGAGACCCGGAAAGACGTATGCGTCTAGCAGGTAGTCCGTAAGTGTAAGCTCGTTGGAACAATTCATCAAGTTCTTCCTGATACGTTGAAAATTACTCTGTGACAAAGTAAGCTAATTTGTTACTTGCGTCGATATTATACTCGATGCAAGGTCTTTTTGAACAGGATATACCTACAAATGTATTACATTATTTTCACTGTTATCTGTGAGCGTGTATTAAAACATTATTTTTCAAAGACACGGTTTATGAAATGTTAAAACTTAAAAATTATATTTCTGACAAGTTATTTCTTTTTTAGTATTTTTATACAAAACTTGAGCCTATCTGTAGTCTATTAAAAATAAGTGAATGAATATCATTATCAACGTATAATTTTTTTGTGAAATTGATTGATTTATGATTACCTTAGCTTTATAACAGATTGACAGAGAAAATTTAATCGAGTTCGTCGACTTTGCTATCTGATAATAGAATGACAAAATGTTTATAGGCAAACAATGAATCTGATAAGAATGTGACAAATAATTAAATGACCACGGTCAATCATAATGTTTTTTTTTTTAAAGCAAAGCGGTGGTTGAATTATATAACACATTTGCGGTAACGTCATCATCGTAATCAAGTCGTAATCGTTCGTTCAAAATAATTCACGTGTACGATTTAGAACACATTAGAAATTGAAAATAATTGTTAATTTCTAATTATAGTTATTTTGGTTTGTTTTTTTTTCTTTAGAAGATTAGTAGTGTAATAGTTTTAGTGGTCGGATTTGGTGCTGTTGACTAATTTTAAAATATGCATAGCTTCGACTATTAGCCGATATAATTTTGTATCGAAATATAAATATTTATGCAAATGATTAATTAATAGGATTTCTTTCATAGCCGGCACCACCATAGAGCTTTATTGTAGTGTTGTCCTAAGCAAAATAGAGAAAGTTTATTAATATTTCGTGTCAAATATGTGAAAGATATATTGTATCCGCATTCTAATGATAAAGGCGTGAATTTTGTGAGAAAATATATAGAATATATAGAAGAGTATGAAGTACTAGAGTATAGGTACACGATAAATTATTATGTTTCTATTTAAGTGGTTTTGTACCATAAAATAACGCTCTATAAGCTGTAAACAATACATAGTATAAATATAACACAAAATCACTTCTCACTCTCTGTAAGTTAAGATCTTTTAAACTACATAACGTATTTTAATGCAGTTTTCATTAATATGCAGAGGGTTTCGTGAGAAAGATTTATATGTATAATACAAAATCACGGAAAACTATTTAAAAAGAAAGAAGGTTTTTCATAGTTTAAGACACGAAATATAGTTATTTTTGTGTCATATTTGATGGCTTCGAAACTTCTGGTCGGATTTTAATTTTTTTTTTAAATACGATAACCTACATCATAAGCGGGTAACTAAGATTTTCGGTGTTGCGGAAAAACAGTTAGTGACAATACATTTAATTAATATCACGTAAGTATTTAAAATATGAGTTTACGCGAATCCGATTCATTTGTAGTTGCATTTATAAACACATAACTGGTATTTTAAATGCTACCGGCGACCGTATATTTCATTGAATTTCTTGATATACAAAGAAACGTGAGCTTGTTGTCTAGTTATAATCGGTCTGCAGTTGCTAACGATGGTTGTGAATATTATCATACCATCAATGGCGTTAGAACGGCTCAAGGTTTAACTTAATGTAGAGATAGGTTTTGTATGAGTGTTTTGGAATAAATAGAAAACAACGAATCCGTTCATCAGTTTAAAACTATGACTGTAACATCACTTGAATTTTATATTCTTTAATAATTAGAAACTTATCCTCCTATGAAAATCAAATATATTGCTATCAACTGATCATTAAAATAAAATCAGTTTAAGTACAGTTTGAGATGTGTCAAACTATAAATACTCAATTCAGAAAGGGTGTAAGTAGCTGTAAATTAATAATTACGAATACGCGTACACCAAAATTCACTAACTTTTAATTAAACCGATTTTGTAAAAACAAATAACGCAAAAAAGCTATCCTCAAAATAAATTACGTCATATTTGTAAGGATTACGAACCCTTTAAAACCCTACTAACTCTTCTCGCAAATGGCCAGTTTTCTATACTAATATTATAAAGAGAAAAGATTTGATTGTGTCTAATAGGCTTCGAAACTACAAGACCGATTTTAAAAATTCGTTCACCTACGGAAAGCTACATCATATGCGGGTGAGATAAGCTACGAGTATAATTTACTCGGGCAAAGCCGCGGTAAAATTGCTTTTATATAGAAAATTGATGATATTTTGATTGGTCATTTTGTAGCCAGTTTACGAAACACATTTACAATAATCATAATGGTTTGAGAGTGATTAACTAAAAAAAAGGTCTTTGACTATGCTATCGTCTGTTCTCATCTATCTCGTTGACGGGCAAGTTGATTTGATCTCGTTTATTCTTTAGATCCAGCCTTTTTGTATTATTTTTGTTATCTACTGATTCTTATTTCCAATGATATTACAATAAAAAAGGAGTAGATAGGTCATGTCAGTACTAATACGATGTCAAAAACAAAACAGTTCAACTTAAAAATGTTGATGTCTAACATCATTATTTCTCCTTGTCCTTAGTATATATATTATTTGCCCGTGTATAAATAGTAAAGCTTTTCAAGCGATAAAATAAACACTGACACTGATATATAATATGTATAATAAACCAGTGGTCGGAATTAGGTAGAGTTATTCAAGTACTTACACTGATTTCATACAGCGAAAGAATAAAGTGGATATGCCTCAAATCCCGAGATAAATTTTAAAGAGCAGAAAAAATCCCGTGATTTTTTTAAATAAAAAGTTATTTACTTTAACACAATTTAAACTACTGCACGCACGATGTTGCTAAACTTACATCAATGACATCGGATGTCCAAAGTTGCAAAATTTGTATTGTAAATTAATCTAAACTAATAAAAAATTTATGTTAATTATCTTTGTTTTATTTGTCTATCTCTGACGTTGTTATTATTATTTAGTTGTAAGATTGTTGGCCACACGGGATTGTCCATTAGAAATCCCGGGAAGGTCCACATTAATATCAACATTTCGATGCAAGTACATAAATAACTCTACCTAATTCCGACCTCTGATAATAACACGAGGGCTTCGATCGAAATCTGAATCGGTTATTTTTTTAGTTCCGGAGTTAGGTTTCGATGCTCCGAATTCAAATCCCGGAGTTTCAGAGTTTCAGTTTCATATAGGAGATTTTCAAATAAATGTAAGGTAGAGCGAAGGCACTAAAGTCGAATCGTCCGTTCTGTTATTTGTATAATTGTTTTGCAGATGTTTTTTCACTATTTGTAACCGGAGTATTTCTATACTCTCTGTTTTTATGACACGTTATTTATTTTCTAAATAAAACGCGAACCAATTAAAAATGTATACTTACGAATGAAATGTCGCCTCTTGGTCTTTAGGCGATTTACTAATGTTGTTTCTACAGTTTCGCATAACACAGGATGGCATATTTGAAATGATTATGGTACATAAACGCACACAATCAACGCTTTCGCGAGACTGCTCTCAGGTATGCTAATTAGCATAGTTTTAAGGTAACACTTTTTGAATTCACATAACCTATCCACCCTTTTTTATTGAAGCATATAAAAATATACTATTTATGAATTTATCATTATTACGTTCCCAATGTAATTCTGTCATAGGACACTCTGTGGTTTAACACAAACAAGAATAATGTCTGTTCCTAGTATAATGTAATAACGACAAACCGCATTATTTCCGGGCCAAATGTCAAAATAGCCTAGAAAAGAGGTTGCGGTTGTGATTATAAGAGTAATTAAAACGAAACTAAGAAAACAGGTTGTATTACATACAGGCTTCGAAGCAAACAAACATGGTACACACAGCGACACATTAGGTTACTACATAAGGGCAAAATTGAATTGAATGCAGTATTCAATCCAGCTATTAAAATAATGACCGTAAACATTATGCATAATTAAATAGTGATATTAAAGGCGTATATACCTATGTATCGCTTAGTATTGCAAGTCGTATATTAATGTTTTTAAACACGTAAAAGCTCTCCGAGGATATAGGTATAGAGGATACATAATAGCTATATCCGAGGATACATCTATTATGTATCCAAGTAATCCTTATTGGAGTTAAAATAGATAGTGTTACAAGTTTTCACTTTTGTTATTAGAATATTAAAGTCAAAAACTTTTACATAAAATTGTTATCTCAATTGTCACTTTCATTTTATATCATGTATGAACCTGCTCAAAGATAACTCAATATTAATTAATAATTATGCTTAGCTAATTCTTTCATTTGATAGATATGACAGCACAAAAATAGCCATCCCGCCACTTTGGACCTACCGTTGTGTTACCCGTAGATTTGAAATAGTGTAACTAAACCTTTATGCATTTTAGCTTCATCGATTTAGGATAATTTTCAAATAGATTACTTTAGGTATATTGTCACGTTTATGTTACATCCATATACAGCTATATTGAGTTTTATTTTGCTACCTGTAAATTTCTAACTTTATTATTTATACAATAGATTGCAGAAATGTGATCTTTTCGAAGTAATTTAAACGTTTTAGTTTTGCCATAATGCAACATTTTAATAACCATGTAATATATATTTGTCTGTGAATTAATTAGAACGCCTAATTAAATGTGGAAATGCCAAATGGTAACCAAGGGGGCCGTGGCCAAGTCCGAGTCTTCTGTCTATTTAAATTACTGCGTAAGTTATTCCTTATAGGGTAAAAAAATCTAAATTGTTAATCATCATCAGCCGGAAGACGTCCACTGCTGAACATAGGCCTCCCCCTTGTTAATAATTCCAATTAATTCCCGGGCAATTTACGAATTCGCTTTTCTATTAAAAGCATATTAAAACTTCTTTAAAAAATAATCTAGAAAATAAATTAAATATTCCATTAGATACACTATTCCACATCTGGTTATTTTCTTCTACCAGTTAATATTTCTAAGTAGTTAAAGTATTTATGTCATTGAACCCTATAACAAAATTGTGTTCCATATCTCACCGGCGGCTATCAGTGTATCTATACTTGGCTGGCAGTAAATCATCCATCATTCATCGAGACTATTTCAACATTTGAACTTTAAATAGAACTTTCTCTGTGTTTAATCAAGAGATTTTAACTATTAGATAATAAAAACAATTAATTTTAATGAAATAATAAAAGTGAGAATTATACGTATGAGTTAACCAAACGGCTTTTATTAAAAAATCATGGTATTGCGTTATATACATACTTATATACCTGTTAAATAACATTTGTGAAATGCCAGAATTGGTTATGTAACATTAATTAAAGATCACAAAAGCACGCCCACACGATAAATTTTCACTTGTTTTATGTGAAAACCTTTATAAGGGTTAGAAGGTACATCCGATGGTTTTTACGTAATTTCTTATACAATACAAAATGACCTTTATCGTGAAGTTATAGAAAATAATATTATAAATCATGTTGCTGTCAATAATGAAACTTATAACCGCGATGAAAACAATTTTATCAGCAGAATGTTCGACAGAACCCTATATTTGGATGAACAACTATTTTTAAATATGTAAAACATTTACTATTTATGGTATAGTGGAATTATAATTTGGATACGGATGTAATATTAAAACTTTTTATTGACAATTACATCAAACATTATTTTAGAGTACCTGTATCGATTTTTAATAGAATTCTTAGTAATAGCGAATTTGTTAAAAGCCATACGCAAATAAGTGGTGGACCTATTTTCTTAACGGAAGTACAATTCGTGATCCATATTGATACCTAATTCACTCTCTATAATAAATTGTAAGAAGATCGTTATCACAGTATAGATGCTTATTCTTGATGACAGTCGTTCGTAGACAATTACTTTCCATTATGTATGAGAACGATCATCCTATCTTATTGTTCGGTAATGCTCAGCGCTTGAATGGAATCTTAGATTAGTTCGATTAAGGTAGGTCGAAAACTTTTACTCACGAGCGCTTTTTAATAGTTCCTAATGATGTAAGTTGAAATTTGTAAATAATAGCTACTATTTGACCAATCTACCACCGTAGTGCACATGTTTATACAAGATTATTTTATTTTTACAGTCTTGTTTGTTTATTTAGGCTGTATTGCACAATAAAAAGAAAATTTCAAATGCGGACTTAATGCCAATTCTCTACCAATCGGACCATTTTCTATCATCCAATCGGAAAATTATGGACAGATAACTTATAAGAGTGGTGCAACAAACATGCAAATGATGTTACAACATAAAAAATGTCTACATTGATACAGTTACATACAAATGCTAACAGATTTTTAGAAAATGATATTTAACCGTCTTTAAAAGGGGTACGCTCAATAAATATCAATATTATAATAATCAACAAATTTTTTTGCTTTAACTTTGTCAATTCTGGGCCAATTATGATGAACCTTTTTTATTGAAACTGTATTGTATTAGTCTGGGCATTTAAACCAGCAAATAATAATAATTAAATCTCTTTATTGTTAATCATATAAGTAGTCTTTTGTTTTATAAAAAATGGAGTTTAACTCGGCTCAATTTTATTTTTCAACCGAGTACTCGGCCGAGTAGCTCGGTTTTATTAAATTTCTATTTCGCGCGCGTAAACAAGTACAAACAGGTTCGTGCCGGTTGAGAGGCCGGCTCGCTATTATACACCTACAGGACTCACCCAGCCCGCATCTTTCAACTACCAGTCGCTTGATAGTAAGGCTTCTGCAACGGCGATGTTTAACCATGTTAAAATAAAACACGCGGAAGAGTTTAAAGATTTGGAAAATGATTTGGAAATATCTCAAAATCGTGAGCCAGTAGCATCAACTTCGTCGTCGCAATCGAATGCAATGAAAATACAGCAAATCCTTAGCGAATCATTAAGTACAAAATAGGACATAACTTATTCGCGTGCTAAAAAAATTCAAAAAGCTGTAGCAGAGATGATCGCTTTAGATAACCAATCGATATCTATGTTGGAAAATAATGGGTTCCAAACCTTAAAATCCAAATACCAAATTCCTAGTAGAAAGTAGTAATAAATACTTTTTGATTAACATTGTTGTTTTAATGATATCTACCGAAATATATTGCTTTTCTTAAAAAAAGTATAATCGGCATTCATATCGAGTTACTCGGCCGAGTCCGAGTAAAAAACCCTCTGAGTAAGCCGAGTACCGAGTATCAACTGAGTACTCGGCCCATCTCTAGTAATCATAAATTCGTACTATTTTCAAACGTCTCGGTTTACTCTTTATCAATATATTGTCAATGTAGTGTCAATCAATATATTTTTAAACGACAACATGTTTTTGATAAGTATGTAATAATTGAACCCACAAGTTGCATGAATGTCACAAAACACAACATGTAACCTGCGTGCTACAGCCTATCAATCTTCAGTCATCATCAAAGAGAATAAATGATTGGACTCACGCTTGAATGTTTCTCTACATGTTACATAATGGGTAACGACGAGATAATATCACTCTAATCGTAATACGTACTTCGGTTCCTAATGTACAGTCGACAGCACGTTTATAGTTGTGTATACGACAACGTTCACTTTCTTTGAACTCGTAAAATGACCAAAAGCATGTCATAATCTTAAAATGGAAAACCGGTTGTCTACCCTAAACTATATTAGAGATTATATTCTAAATTCAGTTACGTTCCTTTAATAGTAAAAAATGTCTTTTTCAATTTGAGCTGTATATGAAATTCTTGTAACCATGAGATTGGAGTCGTATTGCACACTAACTTTTTTTAATGGATTCATAAATAATAGATTTTGGAACAATGTAATTGAGCTACTTTAACAAAGCTTCTCCAAACCTCAAATTTTAACACATCGAACCAGAGCTGATTTCGTGATTATAATATTAGATAAATACAAAAGTACGAGTATATATTAGGGGTTAAAGTATGAAATTGCAATTTTATTGTAATAGTTTCCTTGAATTGACATAGAATCTTCATGTTTGCCGTTTTCGAAAGAATCTTTATTCACATACTTTCTATGATGTTCTTCTTTTAAAAAGTGTGAAACATTTGAAGATCGACTTTCAGTTGTTTTTTTATTCAACTTAGACAAGAAAGATGGATACTGCGAAAATTCTATTCGTGATTTTTTAATACGAGTTCCGACGCGGTAGAAACAGCCCGCAACATTAATGTTGCATTTGGTGAGGGTCTGCTAATAAACGCACCGTGCGATTTTGGTTTAAACGCTTTCGTGATGGAAACTTCGACTTGAAGAACGAGCCACGAGGAAGACCGCCCACACAGGTGAATAATGTTGAATTAAGAGAGATGGTGGAAGCCGATCCTATTCAAACTACCCAGGAATTAGCGGAATGGTTTAACGTTAGCTTACCCACAATATTGACTGCCTCATGATTAAACTGATCTGCAGAAAGAAACGCGTGTTAAAATTTGTGTTCCCTTGTACCGTTCTGACCCTTCAGGAACTGCAGTTAGAAACCATTCGTCATCCTCCGTATTCGCCAGACCTGGCTCCAAGGGACTTCCATTTTTCTCGTGATTTGGACAATTATCTACGTGACAAGAAGTTTTCTTCCCAGGAGGCAGTACAAAATGCTTTCACACAGTTTGTGCAGTCTAGATCCTCAGAGATCTATCGCAAAGGCATCAATGAGCTTCCTATTAGATAGCAGCAATGTGTAGATAATAATGGTAACTATTTTGATTAACTAAATTTGTTAAAAAGTAAAAAACAAACAATTTTCATTCAACATTTTGTTTTTAAGTACAAATCGGCAATTTCATACTTTAACCCCTATTTTAAATAAGTAAAAAAAAACTCTAAGTCCGTAAACTTAAGGAAATTTTATTTCGTTTCGTTTGTGTAGTTATTTTTATATAACAACTAGCTGACCCGACAGACTTCGTCCTGTCAAAAAGATTTGTAATGTGGCAGTTTTTTTTGCCTACGTATTTAAAAAAATTCTGCGTGCCGAAACTAATACAAAGGAAACGCGAGTTTCGGAACGCGACATTAAACTCCTCCAACTATGTATTCTGTGCTCCAACGCACACACGCACATTGTTTTGATAGATATGATCTTTGACGTTAGGAACACACCTACATTGCTTAGACAACAGTGAGTGCTTGTAATTTAATATGAACTTTATACCATAGCAATAAAGCTCAAATTGACTACGTTTTAGTTACAAATCATTTGTATGGGAAAAAGAAAAGGGCTATTTTTAGGGTTTTTCCAGCAATAATTCTAATTTTTCTCGCCGTAAAAACCATCCTTGAACTTCAACGAACATTTTAAAAAAAGATTTGGCCAAATTGGTCGAGGCGTTGTTGAGTTATGCGCTTACCAACACATTTTGCGATTCATTTTTATATTATAGATTAACGTACCTTAATCAATTTTACACACGCAACTTTCAAATCGTTTTATTTCATTCATAAAAATATGATAGTGTTGAACGAAACAAGTTATATATCGTTCAAGGACAGGCGTTGTTAGTAAACATTTGTTGCAATCAATTCGTTTCGAGTGTAGCAGAACGATGAAATGTACGAGTACTAACTACTATAATAAATATTAGCGACCTGTCCCAGCTTTGCAAAGGTATCGAAGTTTTCATACGGAATTTTAACGCTTTTGAAAATATTCTATCGCCTACGTCGAGTAGTAATGTTACTTTTTGATGGTAAAACATTTATTTGTAAGCGGTCTAGCAGTTTCGAAGCCTATGCAAACAAACAATAAAATCCTTCGTCTTTGTATTATTAGTATAGATAACCCCCTTCGTTGTTTAAACAATTGATAGTCGTATAAACTAATACCAAAGAGAACGATCTCTTTTCGTTTTTTAAAAAAAATTATGTGCCATTCCATATTTTTTTTTAGAAATAATATGAAAAATTAAATTTTAACATTCAATTTTTCTTTCTTTAAAAACCGGAACTCAATTGAAATCGAGATAACCATAAACGTATGGTTACTCGTCCCATAATTGGCATCTGTGAAAGTGTTTTACTTTAGCAATGGCCATTTATGCATTTTGTTTTTTTCATAGTGGCGGTTATAAAGAAAATAAACATGTGTAATTTCCGAGAAAGTAATTAATCTCTGATTTAAGTAATTTTCAAAAATAGTACTCTTATTTGTTGCATTGCCATTGAAAAATATGAGTAGCATTTTTTAACATAAGATGTTTTATATGCTTTTGCATCATGACTCCTATTACCTTCGAAATGAAATTTATTAGAAATCGAGAGATTATATAAAATAGCCAGAGTTACATTATTCTGCGGATTGTCTCACGGAAGCCGCCGGCTGTGGTGTAGGAAGCTAACCAGCTAGTCACACGTTTTTCCGTTTACACCATAGGAATAACATTATAAAGATAAGGAAGTGAAATCCTTCAGAAAGTTTAGACGTTTTTTTTACAATTACACTCAAACGTACCGACTTAAGCGTTTGGTTTCAAGAATCATTTATCAGTAGTGTTGTGTTGCTGCCTATCGATAATATCTTGATATTATAATCAAACCGACTATAGTTTTTATACAAGCTTTTATTAAAATTGCTGTTATCTGACACGGCACTTTAGTGTGGATCAAATCTTGCAAGCTGGATTTGATCCATTTTTCACTTTTTTACTAAGCTGAAAGTTGCATGCACAAATTTACATAGATGATGTATGTGGGATTGGCGGAATAAAACAGGAGGATTATAGCAAATCGTCGTTTATTTTAACTTCTCTTTCTTCTTAATAAAAATAAGCACATACACACCGTATCGTCGTTCAAATCGTTCTCCTCGCTCGATCTCTTTCCATACTTTATTTTAAATTATTTTCTATCTCTTTCACTCCTCATGCATACTCAACTTACTATCTCTTTTATACTAACCTACCGTTCTGCTTCCCACATGTATGTAAAATAATATTGAGTGAAGCTGATAAGATGATTGATCTATGTCAATCAAACGAATCAAATGTATTGAATTTGCGCTCATTCAGTTGTCTTTGGTCTGAGATGATATCCAAAGCGAATGAATATAGCAGTTATGTTGTGTTGTGTGTGCTGCCCATTGATAATATCGTGATACTAATGTAGCCTTAAAAATCAATCAAACTGGGACTATTAATATGGAATAGTATCAGTCAACTTGTGACAGATCAAATTCGCGCTAAGACAGATTCTAACGTCAACGAAGCCATCCAAGCAGCAGAAAATCGGGAAAGATTTCGTAACCTTGTCTGTGATGTAATTAATCAAATCCAAATATCCAGAGTGTGATAATGAAACTGGTTGGTTATAAAAACTGTGTAATTAAGTAACGCAACCTTTTGTGTTTGGGCTCATTTGATTAGTCTATAAAAGATCTCTGTTCCAAGATATACTATAAAAGCTTGATAAAAAAAATATTTTGAATATTATTTCAGTATTTATATGTTTTATCCTGAAGTTTCCATGGAAATATATATACGATTTAGTTTTCAGTAATCATGTGAAAAAGATTCTTAAAATGGAATAATTTAAAAATGTTTTTAATGTGCTATGAAATACTGATAAATATCTTTACAACTGACGAATTTTTCAAGCATATTTTACTTTTCGCTATTAGTGTGCATATTTTCGGGGTACCTGGGACTGGCAGATTTTTTAATGATTTTTCACTAAAATTAAATCATAAAATAAATCAACATTTGTGACTCACTCAACAAATATTTGATGAGCGCTAAATGAAACATGTCAATTAACATATTTTGATCATCAGATTATAAAAGATGTGTTCGAAAAGTGGAAGTTAACAAAATCGTGCAGTGATATAACAAAGAATGGTGTTAATTGTAAGAATGTGTGTCAATGATCCGAGACTCAAATGATGTGACAGAGGTCAAAGGCCTTACTGCGTATTCATGATATTCGATAGAAACAATTTCCTTATTATATGTTAGCGTTAGAGAATTATATTTTAGCGCTTATATTATTGCTACACGGTGAAACTAGGTAGATAACAAAGTAATTATTTTTTCATGTCAGCGAGCGAATCCATTTTTTTTATTAAATTTTAAGTCTATAATTTTCAACTGACATTTCAAGCAATAAATAAAACTTAAGTGCGAAAAGTAAATTTATGTTTTTAGATTAGATAAAGTAAACTGATTTACAGTTTATTTCCATATTATTATATATTTATAATTCTCAGAATAAGGCTAACAAACCTTTTTTGTAATACTTTTTAAGAACTACCTATAGACGAATCCACCATAATTTCATATACATAATAACTCTTTTGTAATATTTCTTTTTCTATTGATCGTCCAAACTGTCCAAAACGTCTTTTTCAAATTCATGTGTTTTGTTTTTTGGTTGATTTTGTCATCTTGATATTGCTTGTACATACTAAAATTATAATATAAAAAATAAAACTAATTCATCATAAAAAAAAAGAAATATTACAAAAGAGTTATTATGTATATAAAAATATGGCGGATTCATCCACACAACCCATTTTTTCTTATATTAATAAGATTTATTCACTATGTATACAAATGCATCTAAATACATAAATACATAATATAAACCAAAGTTGTTTCCTTCTGTCTGTACGCTGAGATCTTTAAAACTACACAACGGATTTTGATGCAAATTTCATCAATACACAGAGTGATTTATATGTACCTATATTTCAGGACCACGTGGGCGAAGCCGCTGGCGGAAAGCAAGTAATATTTAGATTTGTGTTCATGTTTTCTTATATGAAGTTTCTAATATATTTTTAAAGTAGTGGTTAAAAAAAACGCTTGGATGATTGACGATGATCGTCTCTTAATGGCTACTAAATATTTGCGCATACATTATTGTTATGTCACGTGTTACGTTGGCAAAGCAAAACTTTCCTTGCTCATTGTAATTTAATTAACGACTTTTTTCCAAAGGTCAGGCATGATCAGAGATAATCAACAATTGTTTCTCTATTATCTATTAATCCGGGTTATGACTATAGGAGATTTATTAGTTCTTAAAAGGTGATGAAAAAGTATCTATACTCATATTTTAAAGATGAAAGATTTATTTGTTTATTTGCATCGAATAGGCAACAACTACTACTCAGCAACTATTGTAACGTTTCAAAAATTAACCTACAGGAAGCTACGGGAAAACAGCCAGTGTTTTTCGGCGTCTATAGTCTGTTCTAAGGGGATACGATAAAACAAGCATTTTGACCAAGTATTATGTGGACGTTAAAGGTAAACAATATGTCTCGCTATCCATAGAACTCTGTGTTGTTTCCGTGAAGTACTGCGTTTCTTTATGCGGAAGGCTATAGGTCATTGACCCCACTCCGTGAAAGAGAACTTCAGGGAAATGATACAGAGGTATGGTAGCGATTCATATCGTTTACTTATTCCTGTAGGTTAAAACCCCTGTTTTCGCTTGGCCAAGGAATATGCTGTAGCTGGTAATATGTGGTTTTATATAGGAACATTTATTTTATTATATAAGTGTTTATGCTGAGTTATTGTATTGGATTAGATTCGAATCATTATGAGTTCAGTAGTAAAGCCGCATAAATATGTATGTAAGTACATTCACGTAGAGTTAGTTACTCATAAACATTAAGCTTTGTAAGAATTAGAAATTTGTAACTATTATCTATTGCTGTATCATCTTTAAAAAAAGAGAAAACAACGTGAATACAATACCTATACCATAAACAATTTAATGCAATATTAAATTTGTGCAGTGATAATATTTTTTTACTGTGTATCCAGATTGGTAATACAAGAAAATCTTGATATAAAATATATAATAATATAGTAATAAAATGTTTTTGTAGTAGTAACAAACAGCATTTGCCGCATATAATAGTTTTTATAGACATTTTCTTAACACGATGGAGTAATATAATCACTCCCACACCAAATGTGTAATGAAAACGATCCGCTGGACGGGACGTGACTTTACTGGCTATATGTAACCACCGCTTTACTATTAGCATTTATAATTGTACACAGTCACAGTAGTTTAATTAACCATAAAGGAATCATAATTACAGATAAACTAGCATAATTGTGACTTCTAATTGCTGAAGTTTATAAAATGGTTTGCTCGTTGAAACTGTTTAATTATGCAAGCTTTAAGGCATTGTGACATTAATAAGGATCTGTTCTAACATGTCTAATTTTGAAATTGTATGAGCAAATAATGCAAGATGGTTTATTTGCTCATGTACATATAATCATCATTATTCTATTAATATCTTCTCTACTAACGCTTAGGCCAACCCCATGGATATAATCACAAGATAACTAGTGATCTACTTCGAGGGTTAAGAGGGGATTGGTGGATGTTAACAACAAATGCAGCCTGGACTAACAGTTTAAGTTGTCTTCCGAAGTAGGGTGGAGTTAGATATAATAAACTTTCGGTCCCCCATGCCATGACCGGCCTTTGTGAATGTTGCTTATCGGCTGCAAACCGACTATTGCACCATCGAGGTCTTTAATATTAGTATAATGAAACAATTAGTACATTTTAATTAATAATTTCAACTCACAATAGTAGTACTTCTAAGGTAACATATATGCTAAGTAGGTTACTTAATAAAGCTACCATTTTTTGTGTTATTTGATACTTATAAGCAGTGTCCACTATTGACGATAAATGAAAATTATTATCTCAAATAAAATAGTAATATTTAGGTGGGTTGAAATAAGCAAGCAGGCTTGAATTTATTGTTTTCATATAGAAAATGGAAGATGGGTTTGTACCTTAAGATTCATATCGAAATAAAATTAAGTGTGTTTTATTTAAATAGAAAGTAACAATCACTTACGTAATCAGGTTTATAGTCAGCGATTAGAAAATCTAATAAATGTTTCCATAAATATATATATATTATTTTAACGTCTCCTTGTTAATATTACTGGTAATTATTATATCATACAGACGCTAGTTTATAAAAAAACGACCTGTTTATCCGCTATTTCGCATGCATAACTTATAGCATATGATAGTCACGTGTGATATAAATTTCCGTAAATGGAAGAATTTTCAAAATCGTTATAGATAACGATACATGCAAACAAATAATCTAATATATCCTCTTTATAATATAAGGGAAGTATAGCCGGCGAATTTGAGCATACATATTGTAATTTGTTTATGTCACGAATATTTCTTTTGACGTAATCTTTTCTTCATGTAAAAAACAAATACACAGTAGTTACATCGGATGACTTTTGACCTTAACTTTAAACAGATTAAAACTTAATATTGATTGGGGTTGACATAATATTAGTTTATATAGAAATAACAAATATCTCAAGTTGATTTCATGCCTTACTTCATCATCATCATCATCATCAGCCGGAAGACGTCCACTGCTGAACATAGGCCTCCCCCTTTGAACTCCACGGCGGACGACATTGCGCCAGCTGCATCCAGCGGCCGCCCGCGACTCGGACGATGTCGTCCGTCCATCTAGTCGGGGGTCGACCCACGCTGCGTCTTCCGGTTCGTGGTCTCCACTCGAGAACCTTACTTACATTCACCATTTACAGTATTACATACTTCATATAAATATGCTCTATTGGACACGTGGCTAACAGAGTGAGTCAAGTCAGAGTTACAATATAAATTAAACGTTTTAGATATTGGATTAATTCAAAGTATTTTAGCAGAGTCTATCATTGTGAATTACTCGTAAATTTAAGATAATCTGTAGTAAATGTTGTAAAAAATTCCCTTGTGAAATAATTTTATAAAATGAATTTAGATTTAAGTATGGTATGATGGGGTTGGCATGTTCTAAAGAATAAAAGCCCCGTAAAAATTAAAAGAATAAAAAAAAAAGTTATAAAATTGAGGTGAAATGATTTTTAAATCAGTTTAGTAGTTTAGCAGCCTAACATGTTATACTGGGTGTGCTATTTCAAACTTTGATAATACAACGAAACCGTTCACCTTTTATAACGTAGACCGTATTTTCGCAAGAACAATTTCTTTTAGTGACAGTAAGTGCTGTAACATCCGTTGAGAGTTGTGACGTAAATGTATATCTTTATGCGTCTACGTATTGTATTTTGTAAGTGCGATTGAGTCTTTCATTCAGGAAAAAAAATTACACAAACTATAAATATTTCGGCAAGGCAATGATAAAAAAAAAAATATTATAAAAGATTCTAAGAACATCTTTCAACGTAAAATCCGTTCTGAAGAGTGTTTGAACTACTTTTGATCAGACAATGAACTCTAAAATAAAAATAAGTTATAGAAAATCAATTGTTTTCATCCTTTAACTGCTTTTAGCTAATAAAAGAGAGAACTGATATTTCAAATAGCAAATAAAAATACTAAGTGCACATCAAAATGCATGATTTGATATACAATTTGTTAGGTTAGTTTCAATTCAGTCAAACAAAAATAGTAAACTATCTACAGCATTTTAAGTAGATAGGCTATTCTATATTTGAATAATACTATGAAGTTGCTTGTTCGAAAAAAATAATATAAATAATAAAAAGCATTACGCGTCGCTACGCTTATATAATTTTGACTGTCAATATAAACTGAAACTTAAAACAAATAATAATTTTCCCTGTAAATTCTCATGAATAACTTTGAAATTACAAAGATCGACCTTAAAAAAACTCACAGCAGGTATCTTCAAATCACCATCAAGGTAGCCACTAATGTGGACTGAATTATTTCAATCAAACTTCTGACATACGGTCATGGAATTCGAACAACATTCTCTAAACTTAAACTTTAAATGGAGTTCTAAAGACATTTGAAACGTCTAATTTGAATGGCATTTCACAAACAAATGTTAATTAAATGTGTAAATATTTGTCGGTGGTTTATCGAGAAATGTGTGTATCTATATGTGTGATAGGGATGATGCCTTTATATTTGCTATTATACAATTTTCATTTTTCGTATTAGTATTTTTATTTCATGTCTTAATAATATTTGTAAAAATTGTAAAAACATTAAGTAAAATAACTAATACACATAAATATTAAGAGTAAAATTAAATTTGAAACATTTGAGTGCTCCCGAGATAAGTGACATTTGGGTGTTAACAAAATGTTTTTCCAGTTAGTTATGCTACTCGGGTTGGAAACGGCGATGAAGTTATCTGAGCAGCTACAATCTTTTGTATTCAGTGAATTTTCTTTATCGGTAGGTATATTATATATTATTATGAGAAATAAAATTTTCTTTCACTATATGATGACTTCGGCTTCATAGCGGGAGTTAATTGGAATAGTTTTAATGTAAATCACAATTCGAATCTCTCTTTAATTCGTGTTTTGGTTCGATTGTCATTGCTGCAAAAGTTAATTAAGTCATTAGCATTTGTTAGTACCGTGAAGGTTCTGTTTGAGTAATTTAATTGACTATGGCACGCGATTCATCCACAAATAATTGAAATAAAGATAATTACGTTGATTTCTATGTATATTTTTAGAAATATCCTTTTTTGTGTTTCATGATTATTTGTTAACGAAATTTTGTTTTGTACAGCCAACAGCACGTCAGATTATGAAAAACTGACAAACTTCTCCACTTGACTTTAATCCCTTATAGGGCTATTAGTAAAAATTAGCAACAGAGTAAATTTACGCTAAAATTCCATTTTAGTATTAGTTCAAAAAATCATATTATACAGAGTAAGCAACCTACTATCTTCTAGGAGTAAATATTACTCCTAAGTCTCTGAATTTTGACTAATACTAAGAGCAGTCTCAGTGTAGATTTACTCCAACCCTAAACCTTGTTTATTAATAAGTGCTTTATAGTTCAATTGAGGAAATTTGATATATTGTAGTAGCCTGATGTGCAGCCGCGTGTTGGACAACATTTGCAGTTCTTTATGTATAGATAAATTTATTCCTAAACAACCTTCTCTTTCGATAAGGAACATATATATGCCAATTTGAAGTAGGTTTTCTCTGATTTAATAAATCTGCCATTTATTCTGCATGAAAAACTGTTTTAGAGACCAGGCTGGCTATAGCTGGTTCTTCTTTAATCAAAATTATGATAATACAATTATTACCGTAATATTCGTTAATTTCGATTATAGATCTAATAAGCGATACGCAGTTATCCTAACATTGCAGCCGTATGTCAGTCAATAAAATTTGAAGTGCTCGTTGTTCCTACCCCATTGTTGTCGTGATGCTTCAAAACCAAGGCTACAGTAGCAACAACGTTGTTTTTTTTCGAAACAGTAGGTCACAATTTACAACAGAGCGTCATGCTTTGATGGATTGACATGCAGTACGATAACGGTGTTCAACTAGATTAAAAATAAAACATGTTGGTATTTTTAATGCAACCCCGAGATAAAGATTCGTGAGGTAACTTACTTGGAAGTTGCGAAGTGCATTAGCGGTAGTAACTCAGGAAGTATGTGGAAATATTGAAGAGGTTTTATATTTACATATAAGGATGTTGGCTTAGTTCTAGACATTTTTACTCGTATAAACATTATTTGTTTAGTCTATGACAACTCTTTGAAATTAAAATGCATTAAAATATGAACGTAATTTAATTGGCTTTTTAACCTCGAGTGCTGAAGCTTCCTAAACATTGTGATTTCATTTAAATAGTATATATTAAAGTCAGTCTCCATCTCTGCCTTCTCACTGCCTGATAGGGTTTTAGCTCGTAAAATAATAGGATTTTGTTGTGGTTTTACTAATAGATAGATGTATTTTTCGAGGAAGATTTATTACCCGCGCAGTAAGTGGGGAGGTAAAATTATATAAACTACAAATAGAATAGCTTTTTTAGGTACCACTATAAGAGTATCAGGTGGTTATACGTATTTTTACACAATAGAATAATAGCTTTTTGGACTAATACGGTAGGTTTGACTCATTGGTTCGCATTATTCATCTTACTGGCTGATTTAAAACGTTATAAATAAAGTTATTATTACTATTATCAATTACTGTTTGCCATAATATTATTACAGTTTATATTAAGTATGCTGTCCGCAGTAAACTGCAAGCAATAGAAGCTATTTTAGTATGTAACTATTGTTCGTAACAAGTGTAGTGTGACGTCCAATTCGAATACATTTCATGTTATGTCTATTTTGACATTTAAGTCGGCATTATGAGATGATTAAATGATTTCAAAATCGAAAAGGAGGCGATGTGTGTTTTTCTTTTTTTTTTTCATGTATGGTCAGCGAATTTTCGCCAGTCGTTGACCGCTTTTCAAAATTCTTTTTTGTTTGACAACTTAACAAAACAAAGTATGTTTTTCATCAGATATTACCTAAAATTTTGATGACATGTTTATATCAGCAAAAAAACAAGAGATTGCGTATTATATTTTCTATATTCACCGAGTATGTATATTTTTCATGTAAGTAGGTATATTTATCGATTTCTTCTTGATCTGTGAATCAATTTCTATCAAACTAGTAGTTTCCCCCTCGACTTATATTCTAACACCTTCATTATAATAAATAATAAAAATATAAATTAGCGTTAATATTGTGGCAATGATACGAAACTTTTTTAATGTGAATCCAACTCTCTCTTTGACGATCGACAGAAGTAACTAGTGATTGCAGGAACATAACATTTGATCGATGATTCGGTTATTGACACTTTAATCGGTATGAAGAATCGATTATTGAATTTTCTTGTCGAATGGCGAAAAATTGTGGCTGTCGACAAAATAAATGAAACTATTAATTTTTTTTTAGATACGGACAAATTATAATCGTTATATTCTTTTCCGCATTGTTTTTTTTGTTTCTGAGATTTGAAATTAAGGAAATCCTTTCCTCGATTTATGCCAATTTCTTTATTTGGGTGAGCGTTCAACCTTCTTATTTCATGAGCAGTTGTTATTTCAACGTGCTTCTCTCTCTTACCCATATTTTGACCTTCTCCTCCCGTGTGGTGCGGGGTAGCGGACCTCCAATTAAACTAATTAAATTAACTGATTGAGATAGGATCTAAATGCGGCAATACAAATTGTGAAATTATCGACAATAATAGTAGTTTTCCGATTGGGACGTTCAGAAGTGTTTTATTTGAAGATCCCGCTCCGAACCAGCATCGTTACAAACTCTCCTAGTAAATGCAGTCCACCAACAACAATACCAATCTTTTCTTCAGTCTTTCTTTTACACTGCCATTCCCATTTCCTTTCCCATTTATGCTCATATCCTTTATCATTGAAAACTTATCGAGTTCGAACGGGATTCATAATGAATACAAATGTCAAAGGTGACAGTTTTATTTACAGAATACGCTATGTCAATACAAATACTTGACAGTCTAATTATATTCGGTATCGTGCCCATATTAGAGTAGACTTCGTGACGCCGTGTATAAGTTTTACACCCTGTAAATAAAAATAAGCGTACCGACCTCCATCGTAAAACAATATTTCAACTGATGTACAAAGATTTAAACAATAACAAAATGCAACCATTAAAACACAAAATTGTGGGTTTTAATTTATTCTACTAACACGGTTCACTGAAGTGTCTACCATTGGACAAGGTTAATGCGAGAAATAGAACGTAAAAGTACACTTTAATAAATTAACATAGCAGTTAGTTGCTATTATGTTTCATGAAGTTTTTTTTCTTTGTTGCCCAACTATGTTTTAGCGGCAGTTCATTATTGTCGGTTGCGTTACGCTCAACCGTTGTTCCTATTTTGAATAAGTAGTGTATATTCTTTTTATTAAAAAAAATATATATAATTGACGAAATCTCATCTATGGACGAAACCACTCTATGCTAAAATGTTTGATGTTATATTATATAATACGGAAATGGAATATTTTTTGTGGAGCTCCTTTTTTTTTATTGGTGTTAAAAGCGTTTAAGTATTGCAGTAGCATTGAGTTGTGTTATTGTAAAAGTATATTATGTATCATCATATGCTAAGTTGCTAAATAATAAAAGGAATGACAGCTTAGAAAAATATTTACCTATAAGGTATTAAACCTTCAACTTAATATGTCTCCTGAAAACTTATTCTATTTATACAAACCGAAATTTCGTATATTTTTGTAATGGTAATATGACTTCGAAGAAATGCATTTTTAGATAATTTATTATTAAACAGAGGTAGGATCTGACACTGCCTCTGATGCTTTTAACAATATTAAATATAAGAACTATTGGAATTTCTACGAATATTTGTTCAAGGGCATAGAATATGCCTTTAGATGTCATGTTGATTAGTACGAATTATAGGTTTTAGTTCGTTTTAAAATAAAGGTGGGTAAAACATTCCTAATGAAAAATGCTTATAAAATCGCAATTCGGGCTACCGCTCTCAGCATGCTATTTGAAAGGGTCATGGTTATGGCTTATTAGGAATATTTTTCAGTATGGTATTGTGAATGTAACATTGAACAGATATTTATTATATTAAGTTCAACGGCTTAGTGAGATTTTCCTCCTCAATCACTAAAAATACATTCATGCATTCATATAATAATTAATTTATAAAGTTGAATGACATTAGATTCATTTGGTAAAATTCCACAACAAATGAATCGCATGTCATAAAGTGTAAGTATTACGACCTTAATTGTTTAATATAACCTTAAAACTAAATTATGTTATATTTTAATAGCGATAAAGTTACATGAACTTGCTATTAAACAAGTACATAAATTTCAAAAGGCCCTGGGAACAGTTGTTAGCCGTGAGTTATTGTAATACCGTGGCAGTTTTACAAGTGTAGTTCTATGAACGATTGTTTGGTTATAATCTTATTTTTAAATAACAAATAATATCTTGAGCCTCTGGGAATAAAGTTAACTTCGACCAAGTTACCAAGGTCTCTCTATTCGCAACAACTTTATTAAGTTGCGAAGATGTAAGCGGATTACTTAAATTTTTACTCACAGACAAAATTTGCGACAGAACTGTTTAATTGGATTACATGGTTACTTAAACTTACGAATTAGTTTTAGAGATACTCTATCTGAAATGCTATCTTATCTTATAATGTTTATGGATTTTGTGAGAACTTTTTTATTATTATTAATTCGTAACAAAACAGTTTACTTGGGTCTTGTTAACCATATACATGAGGTAATGAAGATTTGACAACAACATTTTTACTTAACTAAGATTTTAGCAACTGGCCTAGCACGTTATAAACTCAGTTATTGGAGGGAATAAATAAATAAATAAAAAAATTGTACTTAAATAAAACTAATTATCAATATCGGCATCATAAATATTTTTACCCATCTGTATAAACGCCCAGTACTAAATTGCATCTTCGATAACGGAGTATATAGGTGTACCAGAATCTGATGGCACAAAAACAAACGAAACAATTTCATATTTTCATATGGCAATATAAATTGACGACCGTTGACAATTGTCAAGTCCGAGTATGAATTTGTTGAGAAAATTCGTGACATCAATTTATTTTGTGAAAATGTCCCAAATGCCATTCCAGCACAAACATAACTCAAGCGAGAAATTTGTTAATAATGTTACAGCAAAATTTGTGAAAAGAAGCTGAAAATCAACGAAATAATTTTAAAGCTTGTTTTTGAATTGACCAGCAACGAGCAATGACTGGTCTTGATATTACATTTTTTAATATTTGTTGGCGTGTCGACTACCTATTACAATAAAACGACATTTTCGTAAAGGAAAAAATAATTAGTATAAGAATTTTTAATCCGAGTTCGTGTTTTAGATCAAGAGTTTGTATTTGATGTTGATGTTCAAAGAGTAATATTCATTAATATTTAAAAATTTGAAATCAAATATTGTTTAATATCCATACAAACGACGATCTACCTAGCCTGCAAGATTTCTGGCGTGTTAATGTCAATAGATAGCAGTTTAAGAATTACCATCTTTTGTGTATATTTAAAGTATTCATTCTTTGAAGGTTTAAATTTTATTTTTTACAGAAAAATATTATTACATATAAAATACTCTTAAAAAAACTTATCTATATATGCCATATTTACTTAGTAATTTTGCGTTGATTAGAAGAATATATAGGGTGCTGAATTATTTATAATCATTACGATTAAATTAGATATAATTAGAAGTTTGTAAACAATAAATCAACATCTTTTTACATTCCATCTATTGTTCCTCTATTTTATACACGAGTGCCTGAGGCAATTCTCCTACAATCATGGTGTATTGAAGCCACGCTCTGTTGTCATAGGTCAGCGATGCTAGGACCACAACTATATTCAAAACTTAGGACAAGAAAAATAAAAGTGACTTTTAAAATTTAAAATGTCACTGGGTAGTAAGTAGTCTTCATTTTGTCAATCTATGTCAATATCCATGTTTTAAGTTGAATAAAATTTTGTTAAAATGTTAATCAAATCAAATCAAATCAATCTTTATTGTTGATCACAGGTTATATAAAGATATTGGATGCAAGGACTGAATAGTTACACCGTGATCTGCCTAAAAGGCATACAATATTAGTAGGTTAGTAATTGTCAACTAATCTAATCAATAACATGTTATGTCAAAAAAAAATCAATTAATTCATTAAGTATTTATACATTTACAAAGTACTGTCAGCTAGATACTCGTTTACACTATAATATGCTTTAGCTACTAACAATTTACAAAGTTTTCTTTTAAAAACATTACAATTATCCAGATTACGTATTGTTTTTGGAATTTTATTAAAAATTTTTGGAGCCATACAAAATATACTTTTGTTCAACAGTGCTGTCTTAGAGGGTATTGTACACAATTTGTCTCGATGACGCAATCTCGTCTTATTTTCAAACAGTTGTTGATTCTGTTTGACAAAAATACCAACTTCGAATATATAGATTGATGGCAGGGTCATAATATTTAGTTTAATAAAATATGGCCTACAGGTATCCGTACTCTGTAAGTGACACATGCTCCTAACACATTTTTTCTGGGCTCTAAAGGCAGTTACAGAATCAGTCGAATATCCCCAAAATATAATGCCGTATCGAACAGTAGAAACTACGTACGCGTGATAAGCTGTAAGGACCGTGCACTGATTCGCGATCCTACTAAGTTTGTACAGTGCACAAGAATACTGGGACAACTTTTTGCAAACATGTTCAGTGTGTGTTTTCCAAGTCATCCTTTTATCAATATACAAACCCAGAAATTTTGTAACATCTGATTCTTTTATTTGTGTACCAGCATAGTTAATGTTTAAGTCAAAGAGTTTGTTAGTCCTTTGTCGGAAATTCATAAATTGAGTTTTTTCTAGATTTATTTTAAGATCGTTATAATTTAACCACTGAATAATTAACTTTAATGTCATATTTATTTCATTTTCATGATCACCTACATCACTATTACCTATGAACAGAAGAGTACTATCATCTGCAAACAAAGTCATGTCATGATTAGTTATATTGGGCATGTCGTTAATATATATCAAAAATAATAGGGGTCCCAGCACACTGCCTTGAGGCACGCCAAAGGGATAATTATATCTGATTTTAGATGAATATACAACTTCTGTTCTAGTCCTTTGACAGATTTTTTTAAGTTGTGTTTTTTGTCGTCGATTAGATAAATATGACTCTATTAGTTTGTGTATATTACCGCGGATTCCATATTGATATAACTTAGATAATAAGATCCTATGATTAACGTGATCAAAAGCTTTGCCTTTATTTAATTTTTAACAAAAAAAATATATGAATTTAAAAATATCTTTGAAAACAAAACATTTGTTGTGCATTATCTTGGACTAGAAATCTAGTATAGACATTTCAAATGAACCCAAACTCCAAGGAGTTGTATTATTTAATTACAAAGATTCCATTTATAAAGATATTATGTCGAACCAAAGACCTTATCAAGATTAATCCAACAGATCTAAACTCAATTTGGGTGTTTCATTTAATTACAGAGGTGTCCTAGCTGCCCTACAGCTCGATTACCACATAAGCTCCATTTGCATATTGTAATTTTAGGTTACAAATCTTTGCAAAATTTCAATCGATAAGGTCTCAATCTAACACCAGGAATTGTCTCTTCAGCTTATAAGATTTGACTTATACTAACACAGTAAGTAAAGTTAATGATTTTAATAATATTTCAAGTGATTTTAATCTACATGAATGTTGTATATTTTTAAATACGTTACGTGTATTTATTGTAATGCAGCTTTGATTTCTCTATGGTCATCTCTTAAATTGTCTCTGGAAATAGCAACAAATGGTGACCCCAGTACGGCTGAATGCCGCAAACATCACGCAAACATTGTTTATTATCCATAAGTATGGAATTTGATAATAAGACCTAAGCTTACTTTGTAAGGACATATTTGTAATTAAAACTGTAGACATTGATTGTAATAAACATTAAATAAACGAACCAACTTTCAGTATTAAAAAAAATTAACAGTTTTAGTTATTGATTTTTTACAAACAATTAGTGACATGCGACGTTAGAATTATTAATAAAAAGTCTTTATTGTACAGATTTTTTATGAATGATAACCTCTTTTCTTCGTTCTGATATTTATGTCTAAACATAACTACAGTGTATAACACTTACGCGAAATCATATATTTGAATGAAATAAAACAAGGAGACCAAATAACTCTTGCACAGATTATTCTATATTTCTCTAGTTTGATTTTATAAAGATTGCTTGCCTCGTGGTCCTGTGAACAATTTTAATTTAACATAAGTTTTTGCAATATTTACCGTGTTTCCAGAATTGATCTTTCTAAATATTTTGTAAAGCTGTATATTTTCCTTATCTTTTAAATTATTTAATTATTAAGTGATAAATATAATACATAAATGGTGACACAATAAATCTTAGTGTGACTGCCTATAAAGAGATACGAGATACGGTTCGTATTAAATTATTACATGAAAATGAAAATCAACTCAGTTGATTTTGTTCTCTCTTTTATCGCAACAACTGTTGACAGATCACCATAAATAAATTATGAATGCCCATTATATATATTACATGAGCCTTATGATTGTTGAGATTTTGTAATTAGAGAGTCAGGTAGCAAAGTAAAGCAATATTTTGTTATGTATAAGATAAATTATTTAATTATTGCTTTTAAATATCGCACTGAATAAGACTCTAATGATAGTCATAAAACTGTTACTTCGCTTCCGCGCACACTGGTTATTTAATAAAATAACACTTGAACTTGTTTCGGCGAATGTAACAATAAATATGTAATTATAAAATTGTTTACAGTTAGTTAATAACTTATTACATATGTGTAGTAATATTATAACGAGGATAGATTATGTTATTGGCTTGCATCAAATAGGCTCCGAAACTACTAGACTTATTTCAAAAGCTACACTGTATGCTGGTGGCATTGGCTATAACTTACTAGGGCAGAGTGATGGAAAACAGCTGGTAAAGAATATTTTTTTAACTGTCCGAATTCTAATGTAATTCTAAAAGAATTTGCAAAATGAAAAGATAATTCGTTTCATCTTCCTCTTACGTCACTTAAAGGTGATCTGATAGTATTATTTTTTTGAATACAAATATTCAAAGGTATATATATATAAAGTTATATTCAAAGGACTTACAACCTTTGTCAATTACACCAAGAAAATAGCATCATATATAACATTTATCTTTTGTGTCAACGCATTTTGCGGTTGAAATTCAAAAGGGACTTTATACAAACGCTAATTGCCTTGAAACAAGTGAACACACCATCGTAATGCCATTCATTTAGAGATTTATCTAGTGTTTGTTTAGATCCTTGAACTTATGTCGATCTTGTGGGAGATAGAATGGACTTGTCGATAGATTTTATGTGTGACAATTGTGACTCGTCGTATAAGGAGTCATAGAAGTTTATTATTATAGATGTCTTATTTATTACATTAAAGTTGAACATAATTTTAACAACTAGCTGTTTCCCCTCGACTTCGACAGCGTAAAGTTAGGGAATAACCTACGTCACCTGCACAAGATTTAGCTTCCGTAGGTGAAAGAATTTTTAATAATCGGTTCAAAACTTTTGCAGTTTATACAATGCAAACAAACTAACAATCAAAAATTTCCTATTTACGATATTAGTATAGTAAATTTGACATATTTTAAATCTAATTATGTAAGCATTAATAAAACGCATATCTTATCCTTATTTTTATTTAAAAGTAAGAAATATGCAGTATAAATAAAATATAAAGAATTCCTACTTTATGACTTATTGTTGGACTTTTATACCTTATTCAAATTGAATTGTATATGAAAATTTAGGTTTATTTACATGAAGTTTTTCTTTTAGTATGTGATTTTTTAGGATACGATCATGTTTTAATTTAGATTACCAATAAATAATATCGGTGACGGCCCTTTGTATTTCGAAAGATCATACGTATCAAATTTATCGATAAAACGAGCTATTTAAGGCACACACAATTGTTTTATACGTTTAATTTACACAATTTAATAGTCACCGTGACATAGAATATGTACTCAAATTATCCAGTTACTACAGAAGCCGGGTCCGAAAATGTTTTATATGATTTTCGTGACACGATCGTGGCGAATTGTTCCGGCAATTTTTTTTAATGTGACAACTCTATCGTAGTGGCAATTGCGGAATAGCGCGTGCGATAAATTAGACACGCCATTTTTTTAATCTGCAAGTCTTTTTACTGCATCTGTGGACCTTGAACTAATTGCATAAAAACTTTCCAACTCTTTAGTTCGTTATATTTTCCTGTCGGACATAAATGAACGATTCGTATTGGAAATTTATGTAATAGGAAATTGCTCTGTTACTTTCAATTGGATTTGTGTTATGAATAATTTTATTCATAGAGAAATCAGTAATGGGTACTATAAACATTCGAATGATACCTAGTTTTCTACGCGATTGTTACCATGTATTATTTTCATAAACCGGTGTGAGTAGTCGTGATTTAGGTGAACAGTAGAAAGGGTATCGAATGTAATAGGATTAGAAGGAAAGTAGATCGATATATCTGCCAATTACATCAACGCGCAAAAACTTTAGCCATTCCGAAATATCAGGGACTCTATAAATACAAGTATACAAGGCAGTAATCCCGAAGAAGTAAACGACCATGAAAGTTTAAAATATCATATTTTAAACAGTTCGAGCAATTCATTCATTTGTTAAAACTATGACCTTTTTTATGAGTAGTTAACCCTGAGTGAGTTGCGTTAATAATAGAAAACTTCATTAATAGGTAGTACAGATTTCTGTTGGAAATCGTATCAGTTAATTGAAGGTTAAGTTTCTCAACCGATTATAAAAAATTAGGAGAAGCATAGATAATTATGAATTGTTTCCAAGACATTGACTCTTCAATTGGGCTTCATCATTAAATTCAATTAATAAATGAATTCGCTCTTCTGAATACAGATATAGAACTAAAAACTCAATATGCCAAGAGCATTTAAGCTCCAGCAAGCTTAAATGCTCTTGGTCACCTATTCAATAACTGACTATTGTGAAAATTGGTTAACCTCCACAATCAAAGATGCATTTATTTGTATTTTAAATTATAAGTACATAATATAAAGTATTATTTCACATTCCTTGACGATTTCATAGATAAACCGCATGCACTGTTGCTATTTCGTTATGAATGTTATGATATAATATTATTAAAATAAAACAAAAACTTTGTTAGAATAAATGTGAGTTTTATATAATAAATGAAAATCCAGTTAAATCGTTAGTCGTTTTTAATTAATAAGTTTTGAGTGTTTGTGATTTAGCATTAAGCTTATATGTGAATATATTGTAATTTAAATAAAAATTTAAAATCTATTATGAAATTTAAAAGAATTTCAAAATCGATACAATAGTTTTGAAGCCTATCCAATGTTAATAAAAAAACAATTATATCTTTACTTTTAGCATTATACTTACATAGTATATTTTCTTCCTTTTGTATATGTAAATTAGCCCCTTACTTTTATTTATAAGGCAAAACTTACAATCCAGATTTGTATATTCAAATTATTTCGTGTTCAAAACTTTTGTGTGTAGCATATTTTTTTCAAAACATGCAAGGAGGTTGTTTGTTAAAAGCAAATCTCGAGAAGAGGTGTTTCTGTGACTTTGTAATTTGGTGGTAGATGGGATTATATAGTAAAAGCTGCTAGAATGCCCTTGACCCCAGTAGAACAATGGTTGCCGTGTAGAGATGCCTTCTCATAGCTCACTGTGAGAACCTCTTGACTCATTTGGGACATATTAACAAACTTATTTGTAATTATTCACACTTCGTAATGCATTCTTTAAAATAATATGCTTCAGTGATGCATATGAAAACAAGTTCGGTAAAGAAAGTAGAACAAGGAAGTATGGTTGATAAATACAAATAATTTGTTGACTTTGCTTTAAAATGGAAATGCAATTATTGCATTTGAAACACAAACACGAGTTCTTTACACAGATTCAATTGTACAAATGGCGATCTTAGATATACAAATGCTTAATCATTCGTATGCTCAATTTATAATAAAAAAATCTTGAATAATATCATTTTACACAAGTAATATTATTTTTAATCGATATCAGTTTTTTAGAAATTAATGAATCTGTCAATTTTTTTAAGGTTTCTTTGTCGATACTGTTGCAGTTACTTGATGTGTGTATGTACGTATTAATGGCTTTTCAGACTACACAAAAAGCAGACGATTTAAAAAAATTATACACCTATTTCTATTTTGCTAGCCAGCATGATTTCAATCTTCAATTCCATTATCAATTAGGTAAAGCCAGAAATTTGTTTAAGCCAGAGTAGCGTCCATTCACCTACATAATACAAAATGAGTACAAAATTTGAATATTACAATAATGTATACAGAGCTTATTTATGTCAAGTAGAAGTACTCTGTATCACGTACATTCTATTTGAATACACGAATGACTGATCAAACATCGTACCGATCACTCATCTGCGAACTAAGAGTACTGTTAGCATTAAATAAAGAATCACAACATCGCAAACATGACACGTATAGCATCGGAATAGAGACGATGCATGTCACGGGATCAACACTAGCGAGAACTCAGTACGCGATAACAGTATCCTGACATTTGGTTTGAGTAATTTCGTTGGCATATTTCTTTACAACAAGTACCGGTATTGAATTATTACACGCCCCGTGCGGAATCAATTTGAGACCAAAAATGTGAGAGGAGCGGTAATATCTGGGCAATTGTAGTAATATAATATCTTAACGATTCTCATAAAATATGTATGTAGTTGACCTGGTTACAGTGGTTAGAGTGAATCAGATTTATATTTTTTGTTGGTAAGCAATACATAATTAATTACTTATAACGTTCAAATAAGTTGGAGAATATTTTCTTGGAATCCACTATGTATTAGGTTTGTTCAAACTCCTCTTTCAGCACTAGCTTGCTTATCCATTTTGTTATACGATATTCTACCTCGGCTATTAAATTCGATTATAATCGTTTTCTATTCTATTAAGGGACAATTTGTGATTTCAATTATACAATTCCTGTACCGTTAATGCTCATAAAAATAATAATATTAATTTTTTGGCGAATAAGCCTTAAATACATATCACTGTTAAATTCCCAACAAATTACAACTTATAATTTCTCATAAATTATTGAAGTTCGAAAAAGGGGTGTGTATTTTCACGAATTCATTTGTTTGCAGTTGAACATGTTTCGTTTATATTATACTTCTATCTTATTATATCTTATTTTGCGGTCAGAAAAACAGTTATGTATTCGATACAAACAATATTCACCTTTTTACATCTTATTCTGTGAGTCACAGGTTACTTGCATGCTTCAGCGATCATTGACATTGATCGTTGTAATTTTTTATCATTATTTAGAGTTCCTTATAAATCTGTGATAGCTATTCTGAAAATTAAAATAATTGTTTCAATTATATATGAATTTATTAACTTATACTCATCATCATCAGCCCTTTTACGTCGCCACTGCAGGGGCTCAGGCCTTCCTTATGGATGGTTAAGGAGGATGGGCCATGACCCTTCACGCTGGCCCAATGCGGATCGGAGGGTATTAACGACTGCAAATGCAGCCGGGATCAACGGCTTAACGTGCCTTCCGAAGCACGGAGTAGCTCGAGATAATTATTTTTTGGTCACCCATCCCGTGACCGACCCTTGTGAAAGTTGCTTTACGACTACGATCACGGGCCGCGGCGCTAATCCACTACGCCACCGAGCTACTCTATTAAATAATATACTATTAAATTATACTACTTGTACTGATTTTTACACAGCACTTTTAAATAGCGAAGCCTATTCTTTTTAATTCTACACAAGTCGGAGGCTTTATTCTATTTAAAAATTAACCATTCAAATTTAAAAAGAATTTCTTGACCTTGTTTCAGGTTATTAAGTATTATTTTTCGATAATTTAATTGGTTTTAGCTTCTTGAAATAGAGTATCAAAGTTTTTTAATTGATGTTTTAATTAATTTTAAATTTCATTTTTATTTTTAATTTAAAAATTTTAATTTGGTTACAAAACTTTGTTATTTTCAACCAAAAAAGATTCATCAAAATTGCCTTCTCAATTTTATATTAGGATATGACTAACACATTAAACATAAATTTGTAATAAAACATTGATCCATCACCCAACAGATATTTATAAGGAACCACATTATAAAATGATTTCGATCTTGGTAAGTTTATTGACGCTAATATGCTTGAACTTTTCGCCTGCTGACCTTCTTGCTATTTACAATATTGAGAATTGCAACGCTACAAAACAGTTATTTATGCTCGTTTCTTAAACAATCACAGTTACTAGAAATAACTATAGTTTATGCTAAGAGAAAAATTTAATAATTTTTTCACATTATAACCTATTTTTCTGTAAGTATTGTGTATTGTTTACAAAAATCAACAATTGCTAGCAATATGTAGTTTTAAAGAATGATTCATAGTAATCTTTCCCAAAAAGTTTTACATTGATTTTTTTACTTTTTTTACCTAGAAGCAGAAGCAGTGTGGGACACTACTCGTAGATATCTACTCGGCAGAGTGACCATTGAGCAAGTCAAAGGTCGGAGGCCTTCCCACCAAAAATCCTCCACGCGTTGCTTGACAAACTCAAGAAACAATTTATCTTCATCAAACGACACTTTTTACGGGTCGAGAGTGAGATATCGTATGAGCGCATCCGCGAAAAGTGACAATAGAAGTAGACAAAATGTTATCGAGTTCGACATGCTACATGCTAGTCATCGGGCTACAACGCTCAATCTAGACCTTTCACTATATCATTACTACTGAGGCATTATTAAGAAGACACGTGATGATTATTAATTTATTTTTATTATTATAATCGAATGCCGGCAACTTTATATCAAACTTAAACTCTTATAAAATTAATATCGATTTGATTAAAATACGAATTTGATTATGCACTAATTTTTACATTTGACGTTTTTAAAAGTCTGAAAATTTATATAAAAGTCAAATTTTCATTAACAGTTCATAACATAACGAGTTTCGTAATTTGAAACATTATGAATATGTAATTTTCACTTGGTCACCAAGAAACAATTATGTTTATTGCCTGCATTATTGCGCTCGTAACCATTCAAAACATTCTTCATAATTGTTACAGTTTGAATTAAATCAGTAACTACAATACCAAAGGCAAATTTTCTACAATCGATTTTGAACTATAAACTGTCATCTGATTAAGATTTGATATAAATTGGAGAAAGTGGGTCATTTGTAATACGAATTGTTAGTCTATTGTAAATAAGTGTTAACTGACAGTTTTGTTTGGAATTTTTTGTGGCGTGTGTGATGTGTAAATTTTACAAGCTTTTATTTAACTTGCCTTGCTAGTATTTAGTTAGTGCGCAAACCTTTAAACTCAAATTTGACCCGCTTCCTAATATTCGATAGGTTTGAAACTTTGCATAGACGTGTAAGTCAGATGACAATGAAATAGTAAGCTGATATGATGATGAAGTCGGAAGGTAGTCACAAGAATTTAGTAATGAAATAACGCAACTGTAACATTGTATTTCGGCTCTTCAGATCTGTCTTTATGAGAACATCAACATATTGAGACAAAATTAAAAAGTAATAAATTATATATTTTTTAAAACAAACTTTTATTTGTGCACACTAAAACGTAAATATAAAAATTCTTAACATTGAAAGTTCTTATAATCAAAATTTTCTCTAACAGTAATTGACTTGAACAGCTTGTAGCATGTAAAAATATGTGTATTTCCTCGTCTCCAATTTCATTAGCGGGTTTCATTTACAATTATAATGGAGTATCTGAGACAAAGAAGATGTCACAATACCCAGACTCGAGGTAATATAGAACAGTCTTTTTATTAACCCTACCAGCACGCGTAGCATGACTAACTCGAGAACGTTTTGTCTAAACTCAAATGTCACTTTTCTCAGGTGCGCCCATACGATATCTCACTTTCGACCCGAGAAACTGCCAATTGGATGTAGACAAAGCGTTTCTCGACTTTGTCATGCTACGCTTGCAGGATCGAACCCAGGAACTCAGCGATGGAGAAACCTTAAAACCGGCATGTGAACAGCTCACCTACACACAACCTATTCATACCATTCTATCATTATATTTAGACCACTTTGGTTATGATGTGACATTAACTCGACCATTGATAATCATTTCTGTATCAAATATACTTAATAAATAATATATCGATGACTAGAGTTATGTTGAAATTGTCTACTTTATTCCGCGTAAGTTTCTATTACCATAAATGAAGTCTTATATATATACTTATGTTTTTTTCTCGCTATAGAACTGGTAGTACTGATTCTGTTTCCTTATAGAAGCTAGATTACCGAGTGTTACGCACATGTGAGCAATTTATCAAGATTGCCGTAATATCATAAAGTGCATTTGAAATAGCTTTGCCTAAGCGATGAGTGAATTGAAAATTGTTTTAATTGTCTTCTGGTATTTCTTTAATTGACAACTATTTTCAAATAATTTATCGAGTTAGCTATAGCTACTTACAATTAAGAGTCGTGTATTATTACATGCATATAAACTAAGCATTTTCGATTGCTATAACACAATTTTAAAATTTCGCAAATTTTTGTGCAACGTAAATTTATTAATATAAATATATTTAACTTATACATTTATAACTTATACAGACAGTTCTTTATAGTTTATAAATTATATTTGTGTTATAAATTTTAGTTTGACATCATGATTAAAAGTCACGTATTTACTTGAAGTTATGTTCAACACACAATAAAAAGGAGATAATCCTTAGCAGAAGGGCCTTTCTCTGTACATTCGCAGAAAAATATTTTTAAGACCGTCATAAGGAAAGAGGAAAAGTAAGACTTAAATATTTGTTTTTCTTTTGTGTTTGATGTTTTCGAGTCTTATATATAAAAAAGGGGATTAAGTGACTTGAGTGACTAGTAGATAAATGCTTTTATAATTTAAATAAATATTTGTGTAATGTATACGAATAGAAATATTATTGTAGGTCCGAAATGGACATTTACTGTACACAGTTTGACAATAAATTATTATTATCAATATTGCATTGTCATCCAAGTTATATACACGTAAAATTTCATTGCAGATTTGACTTTTCTTAAATAACTTCAAAAGTAATTATTCTAAAAATACGAAAGTAAAATATTTGACAACCTTACAATTAAACGTTGTTGTAAAGGTCACAAATATTATACAGCACTTAGTTAACAAACCTTTTTTAAATATTTTCCATGAGAGGCCGCTATGTTTCTAATCCTGTAATTGTGTCATATATATATATAGGTTGTACGGCTATATTTGGTTCACCGGCTTACCTATTCGTAAGTGTACCAAATTTCAATTCAATCGGTCCTGAAGTTACGGATCAAATTGACTGTGACATAAAGACAATCAAATGCAAGTCTTTTTCTGTACGAATCTTAATAAAATGAATGTATAAATGAATTAACAATTATTTATTTTACATGAACACCAATAATAGGAAACAATAACACTAAGAACAAATAGTACAATAAGCGGTCTTATCATCATCATCATCATCACCAGCCCTTTTACGTCCCAAGCCTTCCTTATGGATGGTTAAGGAGGATGGGCCAGGATGGACCATGGGAGTAGCTCGAGACAATAATTTTTGGTCACCCATCCCGTGACCGACCCTTGCGGGCCGCGGCGCTTATCCACTACGCCACTGAGCTACTGCCGTTTAATTAAGCTCTTCTAAGCAACCGTTAAATTAATAAAATGAGAAAGATACAGAAGATATATGACGGTAAAGTCAACTGAATAATATTTCAAGTCATAAAATTTATATTTACATCTTTATAATACATAATTTACCCGCTTTTGCTGTAAAAATATAACAGATAAACAATAACGTTCACATTTATAATATTAATATCGATAACAAAAGAGACGGATTCAGGAAAATATTAATATGTCCGGATGTGTTTCTAATAATATAGTTCAATATAATATACGGCCGTAAATGGTCGCTTAGCGTTGCGTCATTTCATTATATTTTACATCCAAATATTCTCACGAATATTAGATAATTAAGAGAGAGCAATTGTAAACGTAAAAATTGTCATGAAAATGCTATACAATTTTGTTAAATATATCTTCGACTCTTATATATTTATAGGCAGTGCAATGTACCTATATTAAATTAGCGATGTATTGATCAAAGAAGAGACGTTTTTTTATAGGGGTTCTGATAATTATAATTTACGTGGGAGAAATCACCGGAAAATAGTTACCTTTTTTATACAAAAACAGAAAGTAAATATTTTTTTATATGGACATTAAACGATTAAATAATAAATTAGTCGCCTTTGTTTTTTTGGTTTTATACAAAAACTTTGCACATTCTAAATATTTAGTTTGTCGTGAGCTCGTTGATGTCTTTTATAGCAGCATTGTTTCTCATGGAAATAAAATTGATGTGAAAACTAATATTAAATAAAATATTATCTAATAATATGTGATGTGAGTTGTTCATTAATAAACTACTGAGTCCCTTTTGGTACCATTGCAGGACTTGGAAATATTTTTTATCTCATTAATTATGTACGTCTATCGAATAATTTCATTGGATTTGATTTTTTCATTTAAAAGGGAGAAATTTTATAATATTTTTATTGTTAATATCTAAGCCATACATTGACAATATTATGCCGGTTTTGGACAATTTAGGTAGCAAATTCGTTGATGTCTTTTATAGCACCATTATTATACGTGAAAATATTACTTATACCAGAACTAAGTGCATTTCTTCATATATTACTCGTCGATAAGAATTAGCAATAAAAATAAATAAAACGTTAAAAGCAATGAACTTGACACAGTGTCTGAAGTCGTGGCGAATTAGCCCCTTCTAAACAAGGTCATAATTTTTATACATCAACCGCGGTTGTCACGTGATATAAACGTCTAAATATAAAAGTGCACCGATACAATACTTATATACTTATCGCAGAAAAGATTTTGTTAAAAGTAAATTCTTCAGTTCAACCATAGCGTCTGTAAAAAGAAATAAAAAGGAAATCTCTTTTATTTTCCAGCATTAAATAAGCAATCATTCTTTTGTTTTTTAATTAGCTTAAATTCCGTAGCTGGATTTACTAATTCTTTATCTGATTGTCTTTTTCTTTCTAACAAAGGTTCACTCGTGTAAGTTTTCTGCCCTAGTTGTGTCGTTATGTGAAACCACATGGAAAAATATCAAATCAGACGACATGCAAATTACAACTTGAAGAGAATACGAATCGGAGCGCATAACTAGCTCTATACTATTCCGTGTATGAGTTAACAGTTCATAAGTGATAATTGTAGTTGAGTCATTAACAATTTTGTTAAAGAATTATAGTAGTTCATCATCATCAGCTTTTTTACGTCCCCAATGCAGGGGCAGAGGCCTTCCTTGTTTATGGTTATGGAAGATGTGCCATGACGCTCTACGCTGGCCCAATATCGATTGGAGGGTATGAACAACTGCATATGTAGCCGGGACCAACGATTTAACGTACCTTACGAAGTACGAAGTAGCTCGAGATACTCATTTTTGATCACCCATCGCGTGACCGACCCTTGCGATAGTTGCGTATCAAAAACGAATGCGGGCCGCGGCGCTTATCCACTATGATAGTACTATTTAAAGAAAACATAGTAGACAGCATTATAATTTTAAGATCACCCTTATTATAATAAAATAGGACTAACTGTAGTACCAGAAGGCATATTCTGTTTCTCCGAAAATGAAATTACGGTAATTTTCAAAACACGAAGACTTTCCTTAATTTATGATGCAACAGAGGTAGGCAGGATGCATAAGTATTTTAATAAAATTATTGATCTTAAATCAGATAAATATAGACGACGAAAATATCTTTACAAGCAAATCTTGTATATACGTAAACGAAGACTTTACATTTAGCTCATATCGCTAGAAAACGCCATTATGGACCTAATGTTCGTTTTTATTGTTTTTCCAATTTTTATCTTAATTTTGGGGTTTTTGTTTAACAATCACGTTCATCCCGGTACTAATACAAATAATTAAGTATGGCTTCCGAGTAAAGCCGTGGTTGACCACTGGCCGAATTACTGGATCTTAAAAAAGAATTTTAAATTGTTTTAATTAATCATTAATTGCAGTAAGTCACAATAATTAAGGTTAAATGTGATCCTATCAACTTCAAAGTGGAATAGCTTTGATTTTATAATTTGTTTATGCAAATTCATAATGATTAATCAATTTATATTGATCACTGAACTCAATAATTATAGATATCGATTGATAGTGTGTATTAAAATCTATGTACGTATTTATTACTAAAGTATGACCTAGTAATTGTTACGTATTGAAATGTGATTAGACATATAAATCATGTGTCATAAATAGTGAGATACCTTGCGGGATGGACAGAGGAGATTAAGCCTTTACATACTACGTATTTAATTTCTTTACTATTTACAACTTTGTCTACGTATATATGGATTTTAAGGATTTTGACACAATGTCTGAATAATATAAAATAACACATTTAGATAAAGAATTTTTCAAATATGATTGTGCTGTGATTCCGATAATTATTATTTAGAAAGTCGATATCTTATTATTACATTATTACAAAATACATATTTTCATTTATTATTTTAAGGTTCGGTAACTCAAAGTAAGTTTACAAAACAATTGTGATAGTAACTAAATAGTCCGTCTATAGAAATAGATGTCTATCAGAAACAAAAGACAGCTAAATCGAAACCAATTTCGATTGAACGGAAGTATTATAAACAAAAGCGAGTGAATATTGCAAATGGCATGCGAGAAGTAGGAAGAAAGATCGCCGGTTACGCGTTTGTGAGAAAATGCAATTACAAAAATTATGTAAGCCAATAAAGGAGATAGGCGTTTAGATACCGGCAAGATAGAACAACGTGAATTGTCGTTTTTATAAAATGATTAAAATCTTCCGATATTGCTTCCTGGTGCCGTATTTGTCTGGTAAAGTTAGTCATCGCTTACATTTTATCTCATAATAAAAGATTCGTTGATTTTTTTGTATTTCAGACTGACATCATTAATGTATAGAGTCTAATTATATTAATTTTCTTTTATTTCTTTACCTTATATAAAAGTTGCTATCATAACGGCTATTAATTAAATTAATAATCATTCTTAAACAAAATTTTTATTTTCACGTAAACCAAGTACGTTTCACGTAAAGGCAAAAGCCTTATCGGATGTGGATTTGTTTAATTTTACTTCTTCGTCTTGTTATTTACACCAATATTATGAAGATGATAGAATAGGCTTAGAAACTACTGGATCGATTTTAAAAATAATTTCTCCCACGGGAAGCCATAAGATTAAATGCGGGTGACATAGGCTATAAATAACACGGGCAAAGTCGCGGGAAAACAGCTAGTTTTAAATTACTGAATAAGGCTTAAGTTTCATTAATAAGTAATCTTTCTTTTGCTATTAATAAACAAGATTAAAAAAAAAAATTGTTTCTCCTTTGTATTGGTATCTGTGAACTGTAAATCTGGTTGCTGCAATACAAGACTAGCGCAGGGCCGTTAGATATAAGTGTCATATTGCATTATTATTTTTATGGTAATAAAGTTTATTATTATTATTATTTTTCATCAGAGTAAATTTACGCTAAAATCGCAATGTTAGTATTCGTCCAAATTCATATTTCACAGAGAATAAACAAACCTACTATCTATTTATATCTTCTAGGAGTAAATTTTACTCCCGTAAAATCTCATACCAGGTTAACCTTTATCAAGTTTCTGTTTAATTATATGAATTTTGATTAATAGCAAGTGCAATCTCAGCGTTAATTTACGCTTAAGCTTGTTTATCATTAACACTGTAACTGTTTGATAGTAGATTTTACTTGATGAATTTTGTAATCGAGTTAGCTTGCAACAGGAGAGAAAAGGAACCATAATCCTTAAGATCCTGCCTAATGAAATTAAGATTTGAGTTCGAATTAAAAAAATATTGTCAGTGTAGTGTAGGTATGCTTTAAACACACTGATTGACTTTATCGTTGCGATCGAAATAAATTTATCAATATTGATTATTTACAAGTCATTAACTATTTAACAGAAATGTCACATACAGATCATTTCCCTATTTTTTTTTCGGTTCTAATGGAAATTGTATACGGGTAATATTAATCTTTAGTGATTTAATTTGATAATTATATATATTGTTCCTATGTTCGTGTAATTAATAACAGCTGTAGTGTACATATCTAATACTTTTTAACGAGCAATTTAAAGGTATTACTTTTTATTCCTCTTAGAATACGAAGATAAACGCAAGATAGACGCAAGTTCGAATACGGCATACGATATTTTTTTCTTTTTTAAAGAATAAATGCTGACCATGATGATTACCTCATAGAAAAGTACTCTTTGGGACGAACTAGTTACTTTATAAATTGAAAAAAAAGGCAGCACTTAAAACTAGAATACGCTAGTTTACCGAATATTTTCATCGTTTAAATTTTCGTTTAAAAACTGCTTATTGGGATCAACTTATTGATTTACTATACAAATTAAAATCGAAAAAAACATTGTTGCGTAATTTAAACGTATCAGAAGGACTATACAGTAGTGTAAGACTCATTGTAACAAGTCTCTGCAATCAAATTTTGTGGCGAACAATCACGCAACAAAACTCCTCATTAGATCTGCATTTGCCATGAATGTCCACAAATCCCAAGGAGAAACATTCGACTCCGTTTGCCGTAAAGTCCAGTCTGGTCTTTATGTATGGCATGTTATGTGTTTTCTGACCGACCGACCGAGCGACCAATTGAATTGAGAGTCGATCAGCTATATGCCAGTGAAAGTCCAGTCAAAATCCGTTTAGCCGTTCCAGAGATTAGGTGGGATAAACAGACAGACTGACAAAAAAAAAACAATGTTTTTGGTTTATGTAGCGTGTAGGTATATACAATATGCATTTAGCGAAAAATGTTTTTTTAATATTACAAACAGACACATTTAATTTATTTCTAGTATTAATATTGATAAAACAGTAAGTACTTGTTTAGACTAATATTGTAAAGACAAAAAAAAAATTATTGTTTGTTAGTAGAGAATAAATTCCGAAACTACTGGGAAGATTTTAAAAATTATTTCTCCTACTGAAAGCTACATTATGTGCAGGTGACATAGGCTATACCGCGAAACAGCACATAAAGGGATGAAAATGGGAGTGGAAGGTTGTATGGGAAATTAAGACGTTTCCATTTTCACCATTGCTTACTATTCAATTTGTCGCTGTAATAATATCTGTATCATGATATGAATCCTTACCCAAATTAATTATTAAATTATTTAAGCTAATTACGCAGATGCAAGTATATTTTTTAAGTTATGTAAATGAAAATATTAGGTAATGTCTGGAAGATACCATTTTATTTTAAAACCGGGTTTTGATTGTACGTAATGTTTGTATTTTTTATTGTTTTCCGATTTCTATCAAAGTTGCTTTCGTTTTCAATTTTGCCATATTTTTTAATAATATAATCTAATCGGACGAAAAAATTAAATGTTATATTTAACTGATACCGCTAGATGATGCTACTGTATCTTAAAAAAATATATTTATATTTTTTATAATGTTTGTTTATATTATTATTCCTATTTTTATCAAATATAGACGCTTTTGTTTTCAATTTTGTGGCTACTGAAACCTGGATGATCGAGCTCTGATCGTCCTTTTTTTTTAGTAAATCGCGTTTATGTAAATTTTATTTAAATACGCAGTTCATGTGTTTTTTTTCATATCAGTAAGATTTAAAAATAATATTCATATTTCATTAGTAGTATATAATTAAAGGAAATCACGAACGAGCAAAGCTCAGTCATCCAGGTACTATTTATATTATACGTCAACTAACTAATTAGTAACTTAAAAGATAAGGACAGTTAAAGGTCCACAATTTATTTAAATAGATTACCATCGACTATGTGGTTACAAAAAAGAAACGTGATGATAAATGATAAAGTATATATACATATTTGTTTTTTGTACGATAATTTGACCATGCTTCAAGTGACAAATACGCAAGTATATGCATACTTATTATGTGTTTCAAAGAGTACACATAATATAACCTACATTTATTTACAGAATATAAATGTGCAATTGCTTAATATACGCAAGCAAAGTATTCGGTTCGCATCTAAACTAGTGATGAGCAAATTACGTGATATGGGGCGAGCAAGTAACACGCTCGGTTTCCCGGTGTTAGTTGCTCGCGCTGGGCGAGTCACACCGGCTTGTAATCGAGACGCTTGTAAGTATCTCGGATCGATGTGTGATTACGTAATGCGCGATGTCGCGTCGCGTCCACCACGCGCGAGTTTCACTTTCGCGTGAGTTACAGTTTCAACGAGAGTAGGGTCACTGCTTCTTTTTATGGTTTAATATCAACAGTTTATTATTATTACAGATAGTAGTATCATAATATTATACTAATAATTATTATGTACATATACAGTGAGTATTTTAAAACAATGATATCTTTTAAATTCTTTTGAGTGCTTGTAATTTTCCCTTAATTATTATAATTACAATAACTGATATCTAATTACGATACTAGACTGTCCGGAGCTCTCTTTGGAGGATCCCGGACTTTCCCCCTATATTTACAAGCAGAAACATGGAGGTAAATAAACGAGAATAATATCCACGACAACGTAATTTAGTTGACTAACCCTAACAGTTAAGATCCTGCATAAAATTGAAGCAGGAAAAAAATCATCAATTATCAATCGTTACGTATGTTTTGCAATCGCAATCAGCAATCGCGACACGACTGAACAAAAAAAAAACTAATTTAAAATACAGTAGAACAAAACGAAAAGTGATGTCGAAATCTTGCACAGATATGTCTATCTCACTTGATCATCATCACTAAATTTGGAAGTTGCGAGAAATATTTGAGCTTGATAAGGTTGATCAAAATTCTACAGTACGTATATTTCCACGGATTGGGTTTTGTAGGGGTTTCAACCTCCATAATGTTCATATAACATATGCTGTAAAATTACCTACGTGCATTCAAAATTTAATATAGCAAAGCCTTAATGCTTACAAAATTTATAATAAAATAGGTCAATCGTGCTGTCGAGCCGAGCTTAGTACTGTAATACCAAATTTATTAGAGAAATGTAAAGTAAAGAAGGTTATATTTTTCCCTCTACCGAGCAATGACACTTTTTAAACTCTGCTCATGGAAGAGTCTCACGAACCTCGGTGATCGCTTTGATCGGAGACTACTTGCAACTTGACCTACCTATTTTTGATAGGATCTATAAAGGATACCTAATACCTAGAAAAAAATCACAAGTCTAGATCACCTATTATTACCTGTTTGATGTAGGGTATAGTTGTTTGTTATAATATTCAACGTACCTGGAACAAAAAACAAAAAAAGTTATCAATAAAGTGATATAATGTATTTCATATATTCGAATGAATAGTTTGATCATATTACGCGAAACGAAAATTTTTAGTCTCCTTCATACTAAAATTGCACGGGCGGAGAAATGTGAAAAGTTTGAAAACTTGTAAAGGATGCATACATATAGGTATATATTTATGTTAAAATTAGATTGTCTGTGCATTAGTGGCAGTATCAGGTCCTGCCTCATAAATTGTTGAAAATAAATTTATGGAGTTGTATTAGCGTCATAATTGGCTATGCATAACTTACTTCTAAAATTTGATAAAAAGATCTGTTTTGGCGAGATTCGAATGATTATCGAAAAATATTATTTTTATTTCTGGCAGTTATTTTTACTTTGGAACAGTTTTAGAAAATAAAATAAGAAAGGCGCTAAACTGTCCGAATATAGTAATTTTTATAATTACCTATAAATTGTTAAAATGGTTTTATGGACCGCAATTGTTTGAATGTTAATAGTCAATTACGTTAAAATTGTTATTTGTTATGTTATTTGATATTAATGCAAATTTTATATTCTATTTAAATTACTTAATACTTTGTTTAGTAATAAGTTTTTTTTTCTTCAACGATTTAATCTCTAATCAAACAGTGAGTATATTTAGATCAGTGTGATATAAATCAGGAAATATACTATTATGAATTTTTTTATAAATATTTTAAATTTTTATTTAATTATTACTTTAAATATTTTTTCGTTTCACTGTACTAATTTATTAATTTATACGTGGTAAGTAGCCGGAAGAGAAAATTAGGGAAATACTCCTGCATCGCGGTTTCAATTAATATGGTCCCAGTCGCCGGAAACCCCTTTCAAATACGCATAACAATTAGGACTTTATAAAATATTTGTATTACTGGTAACAAAATAAGACCTTATAATTTAGATTTGACCACCAATTGTCATATTAGGCAATATGACACAAACAACACATCTTCGTTACGTGTCAACAAAATAATGGGTTGCATTGTTTTAATTAAATGAACAACGAGTTGTTTGCTCACAACCTTGACCAATATTGGTAAATACCGAATCGAATGTTTGATCCAATACACCAACTTGGTGGATGAAAGCAAGATGATTGACACGAAGCCATTTTAAATGCCATTGGTCCAAGGTTGCCGCCTATTGTCCATATTATAATTGCGAGATGTCAGTTGAGTGCAACAGATGTCAAGAATTATTAGTTTGACGATAATAATTTGATTGATTGATATAGAACGATGTATAGAAGTTGGCGATTTGTTATTATTCACTCATTATAATGAATTGAATAATTTCAACAAAACACCGTGAGAAAAATGATCTATATAGATCAAATTACTTTTAAAAGTAGATTTAGTGGTCTAAGAGGTTGGGACAAAAATGTGCGGGAGCTTTTGAAAGCTTGATATTTCTGTTTTTAGGGTTACAAACATTTAGGGTTACACATTAATCAGTAACCAGGGTGGAGGTCAGGAGTAAGAAGATTTGGTGGCGGCAGGGCTATGTAAATTACGAAAAATCGTTACATACCTATATATTAAAGGTTTATTAAACATACCTATATATTCAATTGTTCAAAATTAACGAAAAACTTTTTCTTAATATATAAAAGGAGATAAAACTGCTGAAATTGTACAATCATGTAATGCACCAGATCTCAATTCCGAAAAAGAGTTTTCTAATGGTTGAAAGTGAATTTATTACTAAATTATCATTTTTACAATTTGCAACATAAATGGTCAGCTGCACAAACGTCCATTAGCGTTTAATGATGCTTTTAAACTCCAAAGAATATAAAATTTGTATGGTAATGTCGCTTTAAAATAATGTCAATTTTAATGGACATTTGTACAACTGGCTGAAAGTGGAATATTTATTGTACAAGTCGATATAATGTGATAATGAGTTCGTTTATCACATGTTGAACTTTCTTGTAACTTTTTAACGCCTTGTATGGACAATTAATATTACACAAGAACGGATATGGAGCGTCATGTAACATCCCTTAAAGGGTAACGGTATGCATGAGAACATTATGTAGGAAGTTAAATTAATATTGGCAAGTCAAGGAATGAGATAAGGTTCATAATAAATGTTTGGATTTACATAACATCATGAAATGTAGTAAAACATCTGCCTTTAACTTAATGTTTTCTCCAATACCATCTTATTTCATTTATATTAAAGTTTTTATTTAATCATAAAGTACAACAATATTAACGAGTATTATGAGAAATAAATCGTGCACGTATACAAATCACAGCTGTGCGAATTCAGGGATTAAAGTTCGTTAGTTTTATTATATGATTAAGTACTCATAAAATCAATATGTGATATATTGTTAGCTTAACTATACCCTATCTGGTCTTCAGAATTCAAATACGTAAATTATAGTAGGCTAGACGACGAAAAATTACAACAATATTTTGCATGTCAATTTTAAGAGAGTAATGTAAACTTATAATTTTGCAATCAACATTATACGTTATTAATAATAACATCGATCATAATAAAAGTATGATAACTATTCTAACGCCTCATTTGTTTTCAATCCAACAATCGACATTCAATTAGATAATAATCGTGATTCTTTATGCAACGTTGATTAATATAGAGCAGATATAATATTAATGTTTGAAGATAACGTTGACTGATATCAGTCGACAGAAAACAAATAGCCTGCAGTGATGATTGTTAAGAAAGCTATTACATATTCCGTTGATGTAGATCAGGAGGTCTATTCTTTATATCTGCAAATGTTATTTCGATAAGGCGGAACTTAAATATATTACTACTGAAATAAATTATCATTTTTTAATACATTTGTTTTTCGCTTGAAATAAAGTAATAGATCTTTTATTGACATCTGATATAAAAGTAGCTACTCGATCAACAATTATGTTTTTAATTGTCATTTACTTCATTTATCGAAGGTTATATTAAAATGAGGTATATTTTTTAAAATTTTCCTTAAAAAAATAAAAAGACACTGTGGATGCTTTTCATATCAAAATATTTTTCACTATTTATTTGCAATGTACGTACTTTATCACTACTTTAACTTAATTAATAAGATAAATATGATAATTGCCTAAAGTTCCAAGTAGTTGTTGCAAAAGTAAGATCATTTGCCTTTTTTCATCTAGCGATTCTATGAATTTGAATTCAGATCTAATAGAATAGACCCAGAGTGGTGGTATTACTTGGAGTGTGAGTAGAAGCATCAATTTGACAGTTTCCAATTAGTTAACGATGTAGATCGATATCTGAAGGAAATCGAAACAGCTTATATGAGAGTGAACTACAAAATATGAATAAAAAGCAATTGAATTTTGTCTAATTAAGAGTTTTGCACTCTTATATGTTTACTCACGGAATATGTTTACTTATTGCAGTTGGATACTGTATTACACTGGTTATTAATTTTATTTTTAGAACATTTTGATAAGGTCATTCATTATATTAGCTAATATTATGTAAGCCACTGAAGCACAGGCCTTCTCTATGGATAGAATCGAATAGGGTGAAATTACTTACCACGCGGTCCCTGTGGGGGATTCGACATAATACATTTTTGGTCATCCATCCTATAACCAGCCCTTGCGAAAGATGCTTAACTTACGGGTTACAAAACGCGCTAACCATTTGGCTAAAGCAAGATCCGAATAAACCTATAATTCTATGATGATCATAATTAGGTATTCCAGACAAGATAACAATTGAATGAAAAATTCTGTACCAGTGATTATGTGGTGATAAATATAATATTTTTTTGTTATGTCACTATAACTTAAATGACGTCGTTGACAGATTATTGGAAAGGTTGGAGTTTTCAGATTGAAAATCAACTGTCAGATTTCATTCAAGGGTTTACTCTTAGACGTAAAGAGTTCATCATTTTATTATTTACTATTGGCCGCCAGCGACTTCGTCCGCGTTTTCCATTATTTCTTTGCTCCTAATAGTTTCAGCGTGATATTACATAGCCTAAAGCCTTCCTCGATAAATGGTCTATTCAACACAAAAATATTTTTTCAATTCGAACCAGTAGTTCCTGTTATTTGCGCGTTCATACAAACAAACAAACTCTTCAACTTTATAATATTATTATAGATACGTTTTTTTATAGTGTGCAGTTATATGCATGAAATTCAGAATATAATTATAACGAGAGGATCAAATGTTTCTCAATATATTTATTTTATTACTCAGAGCTGTTTCTGGAATATACTCTTTTTTATTTAGGGACTTATAAAACATTCTGGTCTCTTCATAATCTAAGTATGGCAGACCGAGCCCGCTAGTTATTGCCATCGAGTTCTTTGATCCACCTAACGTAATAAGTCCAATTTTATAGTAGTAACACGAATTATATATCTACCGATTCAAAGTGTGAGCTTTCACTCCAGCGTACGTAATGCAAAATGCATAAATCGCCCTCGTTGCAATAGCAGATTGCGTGGTTTGCAAAGGGGCGTAGCCACCGCGGTACTCGTACGATTGTTCGGGGTTTCGAATTCGATTTGAATGACAACTTTGTATAATTTATACGCGAATGCGTTTTATTGCTGGCGTAATTTATTATGAATAAGTTATATGTGTTTGGTTGGTTGTGAGTGTGATGTTTTTTAGTATCTAGCAGAATTATATGTATCTGTACGGTTCATTCACCTTTTTATGATAGATTTAGATTTTTGATCTTGATTTTTATTTATAATTTACGTAGGCCAAGTAGCGATCAAACAGCTAGTCATTTTAAACGAGTCAATAATGATATGAATTCGTCGGGCGTGATTGATTACTGACGACGAACCAACTGCAGCTAACTGCATAAAAAAGGTGAAACCTTAATTAATGCATTATATTATGGCTTTAAATGCACTAGACAAAACACTACGAGTTGGCTCGTACAGTATCATATTGCTTTTTATTCTTATATTATTACATTGAGTTCTTCCTTGCTTTGGAAGGAACGCTTAGCCATTGATCCCAGCTTTAACTGCGGCGATTTTTTCGACGTAGAAGTCTGTGTGTACACTGAGATTTTTTCAAACTATGTACAACAGATATTAATGTGTTTTCCATTAATGTAACACGGTAATTCAAGTTTTGTATGTATAATACAGGATCACGTGAGTGAAGCCGCTGGCGGAACGCTAGTATGTTATAAATTATGATGTCACTTTCTAATGCAAAGAAAGGTAAAAGTGTAAATAAATAATGATTTCTTATTTATCTGCGGCACCATTTTTTTAGAATGCCGGATTTCCGTTTAACAAAGATTGGTTATAAATAAAGTCAAGCATTTGGGATATATAATGTAAATATCATGAATGAATATTCATAATTTTTAACAGCCTTTACATCGATTTATTGTCGCTAGCATATTCTATATTAATAAGGTTCCGGGTTTGTTTCATTTGTAATTTATTAATGTAATTTTATTATACTTTTTCTTTATTAAAAAAGTATTAATACTACATATTTAAATAAAAATAATTTGACTCTTCATTTCTGATTAGATTTCCAGATAGTCTTTATAATTCCTTATTCATATTGATAAATTATATTCGAATGATACTAGTTTAACAAATCACGAATACCTTCAAGTAACAACTATTATAAAGTTAAACGTTTCGAAATGACTGGCTCCTAACTAGATCAGTTCGGGTGTAGGTATTGGTGGTTTGCCTACAACAGCCAACAAAGAACTATGTGCAACAGTGCATGCGAAACTGCAAAATAATATCAAGGTTATGCGGACTTATGCGGCGTGAATAAGCCGAATGCGCCGTCAATAAGAATCAATTTCTATTACTGAGCAAAGGAGATTCCCGTTTAGTGTGTGTGCTCTGATTTATGCTGTTGAGTTCAAAGAAACTAAAATTTTAAGAACAAAAAATAAACAATGTACTGAGAAATAAAAGCACTTAAAAATTTCCAATTTGACAGATATTGAAATATGACGTCATAAACTGTATGTGCCGTCAGCTTTGCACGAGAGTGACAATTAAGAAAGCGTTCTCCCACTTCAACTAAATAATTTTAAAAACAATTAAATTCCCTATTTGATTTTTGGAATTGTTTCACTTAAACTAGTAAATAACTTTTGTAAAGAAAAGACACCAGAAAGTCACCAGTCCCTTTTGCCCATAATGGTATGTGATGGGACTCATTATGTGACGGATTCACCTTATTTTATTAACTAATCTACGAGAGACTAATGAGACTTCTCAATTTGTATATTTAACCAGTGAAAGTACCTAATTATTTAATAAAAATTTCAACGGCGATTTTTTATCACAAAAAAGTAATGGATATATTAGATACATTGTTCTAATCCCAAATTAGCCAAAATACTTGAATTATGTTATTCACAAACAAAAAAGCACAACATCCAGACTTTATTGCCTTGAGAGAAAAGACAATTTTCAAATCCAAAGACAATCCTGGAATACTCATTGTAACTGGACAAATGAGGTATTATTACAAGCGTCATAGTTGTTCGCGTGTTGACAACAGCGTCCTCTAGATACAATAAAGTAAAAAACTAAAAAATATATTATTCAATCATTTCATGTAGGGTATCAAATGAAAGGACTTAAATATAAATATATACTCTATACTATTTATATATTAATTATAAACATATATACTAATTACGTTATATATATGTACAAGTACATTAATAGCTTTTGCTTGTAATTTTTCTTAAATACACCCAATAATTAATTAAATAACAAAATTCTAAAACTAAACCCGATTAAAGCTAAATCATGCGCTAAAAAGTTTGAAGCAAATAATTTATTTTAAAGCGATAGTTATATTATGATAGTGAAGACCAAAGGATGGGGTAGTCGTATGCTACAACAGTGTTGTAGCATACGACGACCGTGCCCTTTCCAGTGGCCAGTCACAATATAATATAAAATAAATTTCTCGTTTCAAACTTTTAAGAGCGTGATTAAGTTGCAGTCAGGTTTTAGTTTTTGAACTTATTAAAGTGTTAGCTGTTTAATAATGGGCTAATGAGGCACCGCTATTACATTGTTTTGGTTATGACGTTATCATAAACAGTTGCATTGTTGTTCAGCTTAATTTGTTAGTAGCACCGAGAGGCCTTTGCAGATTTTAGCATTGGTTTTAGAAAGGCCACAGACGGGTTCGGACAATTCCAGTTTCGGTGACCTAATTTTAATGCGCGTCAGATTTAAAAAGTCGACAGCACTAAAAGCTTAATGTATTAACTTGATATTTGTATTAACTAATACTTGGCTTGAAATGCTATTCTATACTAATACTATAATGAAGATTGATTGTTTTTTATTGCATTAAATGGGCGCCGAAACTTCTAGACCGATTTGAAAAAATCCTACACTTACGGGAAGCTAGGTCATGCGCGGGTGACATAGGCATAGTCGCGGGAAAACAACTAGTCTGTTGTAAAAATCGCAGCAGTGTCAGAGACTAGAAATTCCTTGAAATAAAAACAGGTTAAAAAGGTAGTAAAGGTCTTATTTTACGAAGTTCCATGCCGTGACAGTGCTGAGCTCCGACGTCGAGTTAGTATTATTTATGTCCTTTTGGAATTTTATGTGGAAGATATTTCTCTTGCACGCAAGTTATTTATTATGGTTATTTCTTATTTCTTTTTTTAAGTGTAGTCGTTGCATATTAGACATTCTTTTTTCATAGCCTACTATCATTTTTTATATTACAACAATCGGCCCAATAAATTAATATTGTGAATTAAGAACTAACATTTTAGACCACTTATAATACAGAAACTATAAAAAGTTTAGTAATACAGAATGCAAGCAACGAGAACGATATCAGCGATAGGTATATATTTTTGGTGTAATTTTGCACAGATTTGCAGAAATAAATAATTCCTAATCGAAATAGAATACGTCCAGCCAATAATGGGACTTAGATGGTAAAATACGATAGACTCACCTTTTTTAGGTCGTGTCTTGACTATTTTGATATTAGGAAAACTTGTATTAAAAATATGTTTTTCAGTTAAGATGATACATTTATCTTTTTCGTTCAAGTCAACTATGAACGTATGGCGTAACAATATAACAAATGAGTCCGATTATTACAACATACGATTCCATAAAACCTATTCACTTAATATTAATTCTTTAATTTCTAACTATGATCGAAGAAATGCTTACATAAATATTTGGAACTTAATCCCGGTGAAGGTCGTGGATTGTTTTGACAATGAATAATATTGCAAATGAATGGTTCGTAATAATAGAGTGTTTTCGATTACACTATAACTGTCGGCATGATGAGCGTTTTGTCAAATAACAGTAATTGTGGTGGGGTTTCGTCCTACGATCACGACTCGGCGGCGAAATAAGAAGTGTCGAATTTCGAAATGAAACTGTTATAATAATTTCTGTAATAGACTTTGGCAATAGTGGTAAAAAGCTTGCGAAGTTAAAAATTGGAGTTTATCATGATAGGTTAAACGGATTTGTGAAGTACTTATATTAAACTGGACCGGTGTTTCTCAAACTACGAGTCGCGACCCATCGGTGGGCAACGAACGAATATTAAAGTGAACTAGTGGGCAATTCGCCATTGTATAAGACATATATTCGCGCCTTCTTTTTCTCTAACATAGCTTAGCGTTGTTTGATCGCGAAATCATAGACAAACAAAGTTATTTTCAAATTCTTATTATTAATACAGATTATACAGAAAAAAATGTTATCAATGCATAAGTTTTTTCCTATCGTTAAGTATCTATCATTGAACGTTATTACGAGTTTTTTTTTATATTAAAGTTGTGCAATATAATTTTCAAATATTAAAATTCTACATTTATTTAGTAACATTTAAAAGATTTTTTTAATATTAGTAAATAAACTGTAGGTATATTGACAAAAAAGTTTACCTTCCTCCGTGTATAGTAGATATATCATAAGTAGCAACGTGTTTATAGACATTTTTTTTATTTCCGATATTCATCACCTACCTATTAATGTCCCCATTGCTGGAAGTTCAGACCTTCCCTATGGATGGATTCAAATCGAATAGGGAGAATGGATCATGACTAGTGCATGAATACAGATGCAAGCAGAACCAACGGAATAAGGTGCCTTCAGAAGTATGGAAGACCTAAAGATAATAAATTTTCGGTCACCCATCCTAAGACCGGTCCTTGCGAGAGTTAAAGTGTAGTTGTTAACACTAATCATGTGCACTGACTAGAAATTTTCCTGTATATTATTCTACCTATTTTTTTTTTTATTATTGTCACTACCTTTCTTCTGTAAGCGGTAAGAAGTTTCAATATGATTTGATAATATTTATTGATGTTAATTTTTCACAGTAGATGGAAAAACAGATGATAAATTTGCTAATAAGTTAGCAACACGTATTACCCTTAACTACTGCATTCGATCCCAAGAGCACGAGCCGCCCTCAATTTTGCAATATTCACGAATGCTTGCCAAACCGACCGACGATGCACAAATCGTGAACATGCATATAATAGCATGCATCATATCACACCTAGGCGTTATTGCAAATATAAAACAAGAATCATACAGTAGCCTTCTCCAATATTGGTAGTGCAGCGCTTAATAGTACTTTTTTGTTATAAAAATAGCATTGAATCCGATGTCGAGCCTAGCGGTGTAATAACAGAGGTTCATCTAATAAAATCTACTTTAAACGAGGGTGAAACTGAAAGTTCTTAGAAAATTTAAAATTGAGCAAAGTAATTAGTTTAATTATTTATTTTCAAAATAGTGTCTGTTATTATATTTGACAACTTATTTATTTATTAATTCTACGTATGCTCTAGTCAAAAATCAAATTCATGCTGACTGACGTTACACATACGTGTGACTATGTTTCTATTTGGCGCCTAATTGTAAAACAAATGACAAATGAATTAAGTTTCTACTCAATGATATTAGCCAAGAGTTTAATTTTGAAAATTTTAACATTTATTTATTGTAATGATTACAAGTGGCAAGTTCTAAAAACTTTCAGTGTCGTCGTCGTAATAAAGGTTTTATTTCATTGAAGCTTTATGCTGTGACAGTACTATGGTCAACATTATAGCGTTAGATTCGTGCTGAATTTCGGATTTACATGAATAACGTTCCCAGTTGGTGTATTTTTTTCCGATATTTTACACAATAATCGTCACACTTCAGCGAATTTACACAAGACTGTAGGTAATAAATTATAAAGGAAAATCTTTCTCGTGGTTTACTCCGTTTAATGAAAAAATCGTCTGAAGCTCGGTAGTTTTTGAGTTCATATAGTTACTATAGATATAAAACCTAGATTTTTTTCTTGTTCTGTATAATATTTTTATGTGATATAGATACATAAATAGATGATATTTTTTGTCATATGTGCAGATATCTTTACTAAAATCTGTGTTTATTATTGTAACATATATTTTTAATGCTTATAAGACTACTTCGTATTCAGCTGAAAAAATATTTAAAATCGACCATAAACAAAGTTTCAAAAAGACTCAAGTTTCTTTTAAATAAAATTTTGATTCTTAATAAAAATACTTAAAGAATCTACTTTGTCCCCGACACTCTGAGATGGGTCTCGAACTCAAGACCTTTTGCAATCCGGGCGACTGCTTTACAACCAGTTGCCTAAATGTCCATTAAAATTGACATCAGTTTAAAGCGACATTACCAATACAAATTTGACATTCATTAGAGCTTAAAGGCGTCATTAAATCTTAATGGACGTTTGTGCAACTGACCGTTTCCCTAACAATTAATCAAATATCATAAATAATAATTATTTTAATCTTGTTTTAGTCATGTAATCGATTTGTAAAGTACAGCTTTTGACTGTTCTGTCTCATAAGTTTAAATGAACCCCTGGGGATCCCCAGTATGATATTTTTGAAATACAACCTGTTTTTCAATATAAATCATATTTACACTTAAGTAAGTGTAAAGTATGAACGATATTATAATTAGAGCTTTATGTACTTCAATAACGTACCTATAACAAAACTGGTTGTGAAAATCTATACACTGATATGTTATAGACTTATTCGGGTCACTGCCATTGTCAATATACTGATGGTTGGCGTGTACATGTTGCAACCCACTGCATTGTAGCCATGTTGCGAATTCCTTGTATCGTTACAAACTATAAAGTATGACAATATCAAATAATATATACCAGTAATTGTTAGAGTACGGTATACATATCATGAACGACTTTCTAAGTAGAAGTAAGCGTGTGTCTTGCCGTACCTATACATGGAAGCTCAAGTTTGAAATTTTCTACCTTGTCTCGTGTCCAGGATCTCAGTTAAAATCAGAAATAAATGAATGAGGATAAGATCACAAAATGTCAAAGATCACTCTAATTTCATTCTTTGAAATTGATCTATACAAATATCATAAAAAGGAAAGATTCGATTATTGAATAGACTCCGAAATAGCTGGACCGCTTAAAAAAAACATTAGCCAAAATTTGCGTAGGCGAAGTGGTGGAAAAATAGTTAGTTAAGCTACTCTGTTTGTCTATGGACGAAAATTACACAAATTTCGAATTGTTATTACTTTTTTTTTTAAATCATATGCGTCAATATTATCTGTGCATCAGAAACAGTGTCAGGGTTCTACCTTTGTTTCATTATTAATTACCGAAAAATGTGTTCATTTAGATTTGTATTAGGATTTCGAAAATAGACAACCAATGATCAATAACCGAAGCAGGTGTCGAGTTAATACAAGAAATTTTCAATGCCTGGGAGGATTATGCGTTAGGTGTTTTCTGCGACCTATCCAAGGCATTTGATTGTTTTTTCATGAAACATTGATTAGGAAACTTCATTAGGGATTTAGAGATAACTCATTGGATTTTTTACTGTCTCATACTTAACTGACAGAGTACAGAGGGTTGACATCAATGCCAAAAGATCCCCTGGATCGATAGTTAAGATGGGTGATCCGCAGGGCTCAATACTTGGTCCTTTCTTGTTTTTAATTTACATAAATGACTTGCCTTATTTCGAAAGGGATGATCACGAAATAGTTTTGTTTGCGGATGACACTTCACTTATGTTTAAAATTAAAAGAGGGCTACCTCTAAATGACGATGTGAACAATTCTATCGCTAAAGTAGTACATTGGTTTAATGTAAATAATCTTCTCCTTAATGAAGGAAAAACAAAATGCCTAAAATTTGTACTACCTAATGTTAAAAATGTAGATATAAATGTTAATATAAAAGATAAGAACATGGGCCTTGTGGATACCACAATATTTTTGGGAATACCATTAGGTTCTAAACTACAGTGGGGCCCACATATTCATAAATTGTCGAGTAGACTTAGCTCTGCAGCATATGCCGTAATGATGATACGTAGGTTAACTGACATACATGACAGATTAGTATACTTCAGTTACTTTCATAGTGTGATGTCGTACGGTATCATTGTGGGAAAATGCTGGCGACATACAAACGATTTTTGTACTTCAGAAAAGAGCAATTAGATCAATTTATAATCTTAGGATTAGGGACTCTTTAAGGGAGAAATTTAAGGAAATAGGCATAATGACTGTTGCTTTTCAATACATATACGAGAACTTAATGTACGTTCGTAAAAATACGAGTTTGTTTTCTATAAAAAGTGATGTACACAATATTAATACAAGAAATAAAAATAAATTAACGGTGCCTGTCACTAGACTACAAAAAGTTAATAACTCATTCAGGGGTTTTTGTGTGCACTTCTACAATAAGGTCCCAAGCAAAATACCTAATTGTTACCTAATAAATATCTAATTGTTAGATATCATGGTGTTTAAATCTACTATTAAAATAATACTTATTAAAAAAAGCTTACTATAAGGTATGCGATTATATAACAGATAAGAATGCTTGGACTTGAGATGATCCAACAACAGGATAGGTGATTACTTCTTAACTTATTTTATATCAAAAATTATCTTGCTTCCATTATTATTAAATGATTATGTTATCATTATAAGACCATAGTTTCTTTTTTTTTCTCTCTCTTTATTTATAATGTATTGATCTGGTAATGACATGGTTTTTGTAAATGTCATTACTCCTATTAGAGCTGGTGAGTTTCTTGCTCGTTCTTCTTATCAGCCAAAAGACGTCCTGAACGAGCGGTTAGGAAAAAAATGTTGGACGATTCAAAATTACTTTAAAGAAGTCTATTTGAATAAAGATTATTTTGACTTGACTTTGACTTTAGACGATTTTCGTTTTCAGAGAAACAGAGTAGGCCTTCTGTTGCGTCTTTATTCAAACAAATGTTATACATAATCGAATTTCCGCTTTATTAGGTGCTTTCTATTTATTTCTTAACATAAAAAATACTGATCAAATTTCTTCATAACATCAAATGAGCTATTGAAAGTAAAATTGATAGGTTTTTTGTTCTCATCCAGCATTGTGCTTGCCGAAAAAAACGGTCCATTCGGAAATCGCACTTTCATTTTTGTTCAAACTTTCACCTTAGGCTGTACAGCCAACGAACTCCCAACTTTCTTGGCCCTAAGCCCTTATGTGGCGTGATATTTATTCACCACTTCACCACTGTAAAATTCGTGAGGTGTTCGTTAATTTATTAAACTTTCATTATTCATTCATAAATGTGGTATTATTTTGCGTGTGACAATACTATAAACAATTCACATTACAAGCCACCATATTCTAAAACTCGTTACCGGAGTCAATCTGACAGGTAAAATCTTTTAAATCTCAAATTAAATCATTCCATCTGTCTGAAGTTTAATCTGCTTTTGCTGCTGGGTAGGCAAAACACCCACTTCTCGCACTTTCTTTTTCACTTATGTATTTTACATTTATTAATAATAGGTTATATTATTCCGTACGTTACCAGGTTACCTGGTAGAGATCGCTAGCATGCGATAAAGCAGCCTATTGTAAGACGTTTGTATATTTATTTCCTTTTTCCAATATGCACTTCTTCTTATTATTATTATAGCAGTGAATAACAAAAGTTTGATTTTAATGTCTTTTTCCTTTTTGTTTGATATTCAATAAACAAGTGTCAAATGCATGCTATTAAGTGTTATGTTATCGCACCCCCGGTGCGATACTGTCACTTTTGCAAAAAATACAAAAATTAGTTAAATTTGAATAATTGTCCTAAAGCCCCCTTTACTTGGTGCGATAATGTTACTTTTGTAGATGAATCATACGGAACTATGTTCAGTATGATTCATCTCATCTGTATCTTCTAAAGTCATTGTTTTGTGAGGTTACAGAGTTTAAAACTCTTCTCCTGAAAAACTAAATTTTTGCATAAGTGACAGTGTCGCACCGGGAGTGCGTTATATTTATTAGACTAAAGTATTTTTTAAGTATTATTATTGTAAAATATTAGCATCCTCCACTTCTTCTCCATTATAAATTTTAAGCGTGCGAATCTCATTACTCTGGTCGCGCAATTTTAGTAAAAATAAGTTCAAACTTTTTGCATCAAGTATTAATGTTTCATGTGATTAATATCATTCACTTTGTTAAAAATCACACGGATCGTGTGGAGGTATTTTCCCTCGGTCGTTATTTTAACAAATTATACTAAATCAAGGATGTTTCTCTTGTACGTAGTATCAATCTTGTTTTTTACCAAGAAATTGCTCTTTGTTTCATTAATGCATTTTGAAGTTTTCTTCTAATTAAAATCTGTAATTCAAAGTATGCGTTAATTGATTGCTTTAGAATTTTGCGGTTCCGATTAATGCTTTATATGCTTTATTTGCTCTAAATTTCGTATCTTATTAAAAACATCTTTTTAATACGAGTACTTTTTAGGAATATAAATCTATATGTGATCATTTTTAAATGAGTTCATTGACATTAACTTAGATTATTTTGGGTACAATTTTTTTGACCTCCAAATCTGATCTGAACTCATAATTAATTTAAAGCTAATTATACATAACATTTCTGTTAATGAGTTTATTATTCAAATTCGCTGCTCAGTAAATTATGAGCAACCAGCAGGTGAAGAAGAGATTTTAAATTAAAAATACTTTTTTTAATATTTGATTTTAGAATGTCATTAATATTGCAGAGTAGTGCTGCCAGTACTATTTTGTTTTAAAAACGTTCCAATTCAAAATGTGTGCATCGTGGCCAAAGCTTCACGAGTTTGGACTTCAGAATGCGCTTTCGTCATTTCATTAGCGACGACTTTGTATTGCTTAAACTTAATTTAGCTTTGAGATAATGAAAGTTATGTCTTTTTTTCTGTATTCCAACATTGTGAGTTAATTATTTTAATGATATGAGAGCGACAATTACATCATGGCAATGTTAAAGTTATGAGTAATTTGAGTTTAACCATATTTCTGTTCGTTTTAATTTTATTTTAGCCGTAAAACGAAAAAAGATATTTGTTAGCCAATAATATTGGGACGAATAATGAGATTTAGATAACTTACTGGGAGCGATGCAATTTGAGTGATCGAAAATATATAATAATAAAATAACAATAAATCTAAATTCAACGCAGACGAGTTGAGGACAGAAATTAATGAGTTTTAAAAATTTTAAAGAGTTTTTAAACTATAAATGATGAGTGGTGCTGGCCCATGAAATAAGAGTAATTATTATAAGAGTAATTTAAAAAAAAATAACTCGCGTGCGAAAGATTGTCTAAAGATTGATTCGACTATAGTTTTGTTTTAATTGCTTTTTTATAAATTCAATGTGCAAATAAATCAGTCGAATAAATCTATAGACAAACTTAAAAAAAGAGGTCACATGCTTGATTTTAAAAATTAATTTTTATTTTAAAATGTGCTTGTTGGTTTTAAAATAATTCCACATATCATGAACTTATATTTATTTTTATATAAGACGTAAAGCTAATAGATTGATTTCCATGAACTTATGTTATCCGAGTCAAAGAGGAAATATAAAATTACTAATTAAATTATGTAATTATAGTCGACATTTACATAAGCGACATCTATATTCGATAATATATTATGATATACATAAGCGATTACAGTAAAACGATGTCCTGAAATTGCTACTCATTATCAAAACAATTGAACAACGACATATTATATTTCCAATAATGCAAGAATGAGTAACAACAGATTATTGCGTTAATCGATTTTCAAACGTTGTTCGTCAGTGGGTTTGTGATAAGTGTTCTATCGTGACAGACGTGATACATTATGAGTATTATAATCTTATGTTTTTAGGTTACGACATTGTAAACAAACACCTGTCAGTGAGCGGTGTAGTTGTAGAACTAACACTATTTTTGTGTTCCCCTTTACTGTACTTTTGTTGGCTTTTGAATATTTTAATACTTAAATTGTTAGCAGAGCCATGTTCCTTTTGCTTAGACATGTAGAGATAATGTCAGATTAAGGAATGATAAAACTGATATACAACCTTTTACAACAGGAAAGTGGAAGGGTATAGAAACCGCGGAAGGCCAAGATACACCTTTCACGAGCAAATCCATCGCGTGCTGTTGAAAGATGATGCCAAAAGCCATAAAAACCACTGAATATGAAAAGAGTATGAAAGTCGAAAAGGCGAAAAAGGTATTTATTAAGAAACCGTGCTGTGTGGCTCTCGGTCGTTAAAAATAAATAATATAAATAAACTTAAACATTTTAAAATAAAGTACTAAACAAAACCTAAGCATTGCAATTATTAAGAGCTGATCAAAAACCATTTAGAATTACACATTCTGTAAATTAGTGCTCCGAATATTTTTTGCTTAAATTAAATTAGAAAAAATTTTAATATCCTTACAGTAATTAATCATTAGTAAATTATAGCATAATTTTCTGATTAACGTAACTATTATTTTTAATTATTTTGTTTAAAAAAACTCTTCATAAGTAATTATATTGATAGTTTCCTACGGGATGCTACCATGTACTTTACCGTACTAAAACTATAATTCTAATGTAAATGACCATGAAAACTTAAAACAACATATCTTTACAATTAACTGGTTACGTTAAACAAAGATAAACTGATAGCCTTTCCATCTGTATTAAATTGAGTTGTCAACCTAAGCTTCGGTATGCAACCTCTCAGTTCAACAAACTCGTTCGTCTGAGACGCCAATATTGACAATGCAACGAGCCTTTTACGGCTGCAATGCTTATGACCTCGGAGAAAAATAACATCAAACGCCATATGAGCTATAATTTTTGTTATTTGATGAGTCGAATTCCAAATGTTTTTTTAATGAATCGTTTGGATACCGTTGACGTTGTAAATGTCAGTAGCGTATTAGTGAATATATAAAGAACTTAAAATTGGGTATTTTATATTTAGTTTTATTAACAGGGCTAATACTAAAAAACTAACAACATCACAGGACATTGTATGCAAAATAGTTAACATTATAAATGACAGTGTTTGATCTATGAGTTATTTTATTAATTGTCACTTGTTATAATATATCACATCTTATAATATATCTATTTATCCACCAAATATTAGAATATCCATAGAGAATAGAAACGTCTATAGAAACAAAAATTTCATGATTTTATCCCTTCCTTGGTTTTCGTAAAAAAGGAGAATGATGACCCATTTTGCATCGTCCTTGCGTTTATGAACGTGAAATTTATACATAGACGTATAAATGTCACGACAGTGCAATAAAAAGTTGAAAAATGTCTTGTTATCAACGATGTTAATTATCCATTCCTTCCAGTTTGCTGGTGTTTTACAAATAACCCTGTATACATATGTGTAATTTGAGTTTATCTTTCGTCTAATTTTAGAACTTTAAATAAGGGAATAATGGGAAAAATATCTATAACACTCCATCCACTATTTGTACCGGACTTGAGAATTATACGAGCAAAAAGAATGCGATACATGACTATGATACGAATAACTTCCATAGAGCTGTACTATACATTACTTCGAAGCGTTATGTCAAAACTTTCAAATGGTACTTCTATTGAAAATCCGGATGCAATGGACGTATGACATCAAATGCATGTGTCAGTTGAGTGCGCGCAGACACAGTGGACGTTCACCTTCAAAGTGTAAACAAGACGAAATCCTGAGCTTGGTGAGATAGATAATAATAATGCTGATGACGTATTATGCAAAATAACGCACCGTTAAATTACCTATAATTTATTAGTCGAAAACGTAATAAAGAACGTAATTTTTGCGTTGAGAATTATTGAACTAACTTATTTTTTGGCGAAAAAAAAATTATTAATCCCATTTTGGCTCAAATAATATTCTTAGACGAGTAATTTTTTTATTGCAAATTAATTTGTACTTTTTTTCACAAGCAATTAGTGATATGGTTTATGTGGCCTCTTAAGTAACAGTGAGTTCTCAATAGTGAAACCTCACTCATAGTATTTATAAGATTGACATATTGACATCAAAAGTCACACTTTTTGTTGTTACATTGACAGTGAAAGTTTATACCGGATTTAAAGTGACAGCCCTAATTATAATACAAGATTAAATCTCACAGTAGTCTATCAGTCCGTGAATGGATTAAATAAATTATAAACAAGTGAAAAAAAAGAAAATTTAATTTACGGTTACAATTATATGTTCAGTGATTACAAATGCATTCATTCATAAACAGTCGCGTAATATTCAAACTTACCTTCAATCCGACGCATAAAGTATTAAGTAACACGTTTTTTTAGGTAAACGTGCGCTTGATCCATTGTAACAAGATTAATATGAAACATTTCTAAATAACAATAAAACTTGAAATGTTCGTCACGAGTTTTTTAAATTGATATTTCGAGCGAGTACAGTTTGTTGATATCTAAATAACAGTGCTATTCCTCTAAGTCATAAAGTCAGGGATCAATATTTACTACCTGTCTTTTGTCTGTCTTTGCCGTTTGTCAGGTGATGTGTAGGTCTCTCCAACCACACGGATTTGCCCGAAGTCTCGTCATAACGGAGGATAGCATATACATTAAACTCCCTCCGGTGTACCATCACTATTAGGGGAAGTGGGATCCAGCAGGGATTGCTCCATACCGGAGAGGGGGTTTATGTTGAAATTACTTCTAATTAAATTGAGTAACAAAATTTGTCAGTCGTTTAAATTATATTATTAGTCAAGTCTAGGGTTTGAGATTTCCAAGATGAAATCAAAGCAATGTTAGTCTATGTGTATATGTATGTGGCAATTGCCACAACATTTTTAAGTCTTAAAATTTTAAAGAAACAGTCTTAAAATTTCAATTTGTTGTATGTTATGTAGTACATCATTGATATAAAGTGAGTTTTCAATTGAAATGAGTGTTAATATATCGATAGCCGATCTTATTAAAGAACGATTTGAATGAAACATTGTAGTGCTTGCATTACATTGTTAATTTAAATAAGTAATTAAGTAAACAACATCTTCTTTAATCACAATTTGCATTAGCTGTCATCTGTAAATAATATTCATTTTAGTCAATAATTATAATGTTATTTGAATTTATTACCACTTCACTTGTAATGAGCAGTCATATTCTTTGGTTATTAACCGAGTTAAGTTTTATATTAAGGGCTGTCTCTCTGGAATAAAATAAACTTATATGATTGTTATTTATCTTTACTAATATTATTAACAGGAAAGATTTGAGTGTTTGCATCGAGTTAATTCGGAAACCATTGGATTGATTTAAAAAAATACGGGAAGCTATATCATACGCGTCTGAAAGAGGTTATAAGTTACGCAGGCGAAGTCACGGGAAAATAGCTTGATTTTATAACGTTAAACGATGCTCTATTACTAAATTTTTTTAGTTTATTATTTTTTTTTATTTATATATATATTTTTTTACTATACAACAAGATGTAGTTTAAGGTGCTCTTTAATAAGTTATAACAATATCTCTGGAATTTATGACATTTGAAATTATTTGAATAAAATTGATCGTCACATTATTTATTAAAAATTCTGATTAAGAAATAAAACTGATATTGTTATGCGCTTTAAAAAACCGGCCAGTGTAAGTCGGACTCGCGCACGAAGGGTTACGCACCATTTCATTAAAAAAGTAAAAAAGAAAACACTTTTGTCGTTTTCTATGGAGTTGTTTTTAAATAAGTCGTCAACTTGTAAAGCCAACTTAAGTGTGATAGTTTTCATTTCAACTTCGTTATTCCCGTAATGTTTGAATTTTTACCAACTACCGTAAGGGGACACTTGACTCTAACGAAAATAAGCTTTTAAAGCTTAATAAGTCACAAACGCTTTACTAAATCGGAAAATAAACTTCTCACATACTAATATTTTTGAAAGACCTATCCAACAATGTCTCACACTCTGGGGAAGACAAAAAACAATATTAACGACACTATATGTACTGCTTACGTTAAATATTTTTTAGAAATTTTACTTTACTGTTTTGGCGACATAAATAAAAAAAAAAAAAGTTTTTGAGCTAAACCGCGGTCAGACGGACACAGCGAAACTATAAGGGCTACTTGTTTACTACAGAATCCTAAAAAGGGTATTTTTAAGTTGTTCAACATAAATGACTCATTAGTAAACTTCAAATACCGGTACTGCGCTTTCGTCATCCAATATGTGCTTACCTAAAAAAATCTTCGGAAGTGAACGGTTCCGTTTGTGACAAACAATAACGTACAGACACTAGCTAATGTGTAAGCATTGAGAATTAAGCCTTCGAGTTTCTATTGTTGGTTTCCTCTCTCAGAGGTTGAAGCAATTAGGCTATTACTATTTGAGAACCTTGATGAAGGAAATTCGGTTAAGCGCCTTTTGATGAGCGCTTCCTTCGTAGCATTGTTTGAATTTCAAAGGTTTTACGAATGCATTAGCAATATAATGTGTTGTTAATGTTGGAAGATTGTGCTGGCTGTTAGTTTTGTTGTATATTGGTAGCGTTTATATATAACTTGAAAATCTAATATTTCATGTACAAAACACATCAACAAAAACACATAAACTATTCTGTACAAATAAATTTGCCTCGTACTGTCAGCGTTAGTACCACAGAACATAGAAAGACGTGTTAGCACAGCATAGAACATCAATGAAATAAAATCTTTATTACTTTGTATTTGATTATACATCTATGATGTGACAGTGTTGTGCTCGAAGTTGAGTTTAACGCTGATTTTATTACAAAATAGCAGTGCTCTTAACTACATCGATTATAGTGGGACTGCAGTTATAAGACGCAAATAAGAAAGTATAAATTCACTATTTCGGACTTTTATAGAAAGCGTATAATTAGTGACAAAACAGAAGAAGTTATAACATTCAAATCATAAAAATTTAATGAGAAGTCTCATCAAAAACAGGCTGGTATACACTTTAAAACATTGGCGAAACTGTAGGCAACAATATTAATTAAAATTCTTCAGAGTTGATCAAGCAAAACGTAATTTACATAGAAATCGAACAATTTCATAAGCTAATTCTTCCTATTAGTAATAAATATGAATGCTGTTGATATTATTATATTTAATGGAGATTTCCACGGTCAGCCATGGAAGCTTCTCACGTTCCGTTATGAGAGCACCATTGACCTAAAATTCTAATCTGAGTTCCTAGATTAGATCCAGAATAAGAAATAAAAATCTCTACATCGTCTCGTATCTGGGCGTATATAATCATAAGTAATATAAGTATTAGTAACATAAAATGATGTTATAAAATATGCACTGTTATAAAATAGTTAAACCAAGGTGTAAACAGTTATTAGGATATCATTTTCAAAATTATATTTAAATAACTTTTTGATCCCTCTTTATATTGATTTGATTTAATTGATTGTGTAGTTTAAAATATCTTACCGTACAGACAGTGGAAAGTTACTTTTTTACTAGGTATAGATACGATTAAAAGCTCTTACATCTGTTTTGTAATTATATTTTTTTTAGATTTTGACGTAATAAATGATCACTTCTTTGGTATCATATTATAGGTACTAATAAAAATATTAGACAATATCGCATAAGTTGCATAGATCACAAATTAATAGTAAAGCTTATTTTCCACATTGACCCGACCGGGAAACGAACCTGGGACCTGGGACCTCACCCAGGCGAAAACGATAAAGAAGCCGAGCGTGACTTAGGTCGTATACGGCAAGGAGAATTTAAACTAGTTAATCAAAAATAGAGCTCCTGAGCTCCAGCAGTGGTGGACATTATTAGACTGAAAATGGAATGATCACGAATTATAATAAACTTAACCCTACAAAATAACTACCGGAACAAAAGGCTTGCACAAATACCGTTATAATATCCGATGCAATCTTATCCGTTATTTCCTTAGAATTGAGACATATGAAAAGTAATTTAGCGTCAAAGAAAAATCGAATCAACATTATATTATTAAAGACGAATTTCGCTTGTTGTCCAAATTTCACGGTGTTATCAATTATTAATTTTTATAAGCGTATCTGGGTCAGAATAGTTTGCGCTAAGTGAAATGATTAATAAGCAATGTTATGCTTATGTAGTCGAACTCAACGATTACAATTGCTAATGTATTGGTGAAATAAATTTGTACTAACATTCGCCGGAATTGACTAACGTATTAACTAATACAACCTCGATGATTTTCCTGCGTGTCGACAATTAGTACGGTCAAAATAAATATTAGACGACCGCATAGTTACAATGCTCTTCAGGGGCGGATACAGACCTTAAAAAAGGTTGTAGTCAAAGCCACCCGAAAATAAGCCATATACTAGTCGGAATATGAACTACTGAAAACAGTGTATTCCTGCCATTCTAACAAAAATGTATGACGCTGTGATCAAGATTTTATAGTTCCGCATGAACTATCGATCTCAGCAGACTATGAAATGTGACGTCACAACTAGAGGGTTGTAGACATACCCATAAAGCCCATAAGGGTTGATTAATTTCAGATACTAGATACAAAATATCTTCGATATTAGTATCCGAAATACCAGTTACAAAATAGGTATCTTTTAAATAATAAAATACTGCAGTATTGCCACATCTAAAAAGTAGAGCTACCTGATTTTTAACAAGATGGCTTTTAGCATTCTAAATAACGTAGTTTATGACTCTACATTACTGTAAAATCATAGGAACTTTTGTGAATAAATGCGTTGATTGTTACAAAAGTATTTTATCAGAAATAGTTTATATAAAATAAATAAAAAAAAAGTATTTTAGGTACAAAATAGATATACGTATTTGGTATCTGTATTTCAGATATTCGTATATTAAATACGTTTCATGTCTGATGGCGACATTTTAGTTATCTGTCACTTCATTTTCTTTTTCTAAAATGGCGAACAATAAAAAAATATCCTTATTACTAGCTGATGTAGTTCGAAACGTTGATATTATTGCAAAAAAAATATAATATGTGTTCCTACGACTTTGAATTTTAGCGTCACCCACTTCAGCAACAGTCGATAGCATTGAGATAAGTTATATGATGCAGAACGTTAAAAAAACAGTCTAGTACGAGTTGGGCTCGCGCACGAAGAGTTCCGTACCATCATCTATGTAAAACGTTTTCTGTATGGGAGCCTCCTTAAATATTTACTTTATTATTGTTTTAAGAAATACATCATCGATGAAATTTTCAAGTGTTTAGCTACCACGATTCATGAGATACGTTTTGATGACAGAAAAAGACATCGGAGTCTTAGTAATTACTAATTTTTGTTTGTTCGTCCGTCAGATAGATTAATGAAAAGAATATTAAATACGATTTTTTTTGCATAACCAATAAATTACCGCGATACTTTGAGTTGAAATGCCGCAAGACGTTACGCTTTTGTACATTTTCTACAAAACTGTGACGTAGCGAGCCCCCACTCCACAACTCTTATACCTATTATTTAAACCATTTCTTGTTTAAATTGAAAGAATTAAAAAAGTATCTAATATTTTTCTATTATCTGTCTGAAGGACTGAATAAAATACCTAAAAACAAATATTGGAAAACAATCCTTTGTCCATTTTCAATTTGTTTCAATTTATCAATTTCCATTTTTAGAAAAACCACTATACAATCGTAATGTATTCTAACTGAACATAGTTGAATTTTTGTTAATTTTTGCATTTAAACTGTTCAGAAAGTTACTCTGGTAAATTTCTTCATTCTATTATTCAATCTATTGCCAACATCAAGAAATATAATTTAATTAGCAATGTTTTTTTGAACTTCACTAATTTTGGAAACAGTTATTTTGATATTAGTAGTTTACTTTAACCTATCTTTAAAGATAGAAAAATTAAATAATTTTTATAACAATAGAAATCCATTACAAAAAGATTCAGCAATTGAAAGGTAACAGTTAATTGGCATTCAGCGTAAAAATTTTCATTAGGTTGAATTTACGAATTTTGAATACAAATTTTACGAATGATCATATTATTACTTATAATAAGTATATACACGATAACGTTTATATAACATGGGTTTATACAAAAAAGTAAAAAAAACTTTATAACTTTGATAATCCATATACCTACGAACTACTACCGTTAAAGTTTCTTCCAATTAAACGGAGTTCTGTTTTCTTGTAGTATTTTTTTTTTAATTTGCAGATTTAAACTGAAACATTGAGAAATCACCGTGACTGAAGTAATCTAAACAAAACAGTATTTATTCGAACTCCTACTGTGTGTTGTAGACAGAATGTGACAAAGAAAGAATTTTCCAAAGAGGTTTAAACGTTATTTTATTTTTCATAACCACCCGTGACGTTTCTGCTAACAGTGGGTCATTGTCACTCAGAGCGTGCAACCAACTTTATTTAGTGTGAAATTATCCGTAAAAGTTCTTTGCCTCTGTTGCAACTAAACCAATAGTCTTTGATCTATCTTGCATAAGTATTTTTGCAATATTAACGGGTTGTTAACCCTTTAGTTTTGATAAACATAAGCAATTAAAATATTGTCGCAACAACGCTTGTAATAAAATTCCATTTATACACGATAAAGTGATTAATATTAATGAAATAGTAATGATAAGGCTCTTGCTTATTGTTATAGTAATTTTATGCAAGAGATAATTGTGCGGCCCGCACAAATTCAATGGCTTTGCACCCACAAGGCGTTAAATTAATAGGTGTTGAGGTAGCGCATTCTTCTAATAGTCATCACAATTATCTATTAGAAATTTTATAATGTGATCTTACCGTAATGTCTCGCTTCTCCTGCTGGTACAGCTGATGCGGCAGAAATCATAAGAAACATAAGAGTAATCCTTGCACTCGCACCCATATCGGTAAAGTCACCTATATTTAATTTCAAATGAATAATTTTTTTTACGATTTTATTTTTATTGATAAGTGTCACGTCCGACGCAACTATTTCCCGCGTGGTCTCGGTAACATTTGCGCCGCACGCACGTCCGTCTGCTTCGGCGCGGTGTTCTCTACTGAGCTATAAGCATCGCGTCTGCACTTTCTATCTACTTTATGCGTCTACTGCACCCGTAGCAGTAAAAAATCTACTACGAGAAATATATGTAAAGAGAAAGTCAAATTGTTGTCTATTCAATGCTGCGTCTATAAGGCTACTTTAGGTGTGTTCTATAACGGATGCTGCAACGCACGCAAATTTTTGACTTATAGACTTATTTGTTGTATTATCGTAGACTGCTTAGTAGAGCAACAGTCCGTAGCGTATGCGAACTCTTTGTTATTGCTTGTAATAGATAGATAGTATTACAAAATTTTATAATCGTATTAAAATATTGATTTGTAATAAGTATAGAAAAAAATGTTATGTCATTTCTAATAATTAAGTTGGTAAAGGTGTTTGTGGCAGACTGATTTTTGACAGAGTGATTGAAAATTTTTAACTACATATTTGGATGAAATTTAATTTTATAGTGTGATGAAATAAGTGTAACATTAAAAGTATATTTTTTATCCAAAAAGACATTAAATAACATAAAACATACAAGCATTAATCATAGTAGGTATAAAAAGTTTTTAGTGAAACAAGTAGTGTTACGAATTTTTGGTTCTTGGCTTCAAACATCTATTAAAATAAAATAGGAACTGTAGTTTATATAAATCTATACTAATATTATAAAGAGGAAAGGTTTGATTGCTTTTTGTATTAAATTAAATAGGCTCTATAACTACTTGATTGATTTAAAATAAAATTTCACCAATCTTCCTGCTATATCATATGCGGGTGACAAGTATACCTTCGGATTTTATTAAGACTTAGACTACTGATGAGACGAGATTAATTCTAGCCTATCTTTTATAAAAAATAATTAATTTTTAATAAAACTTTGAGTGTAACGGTTTACATTTTTGATCGCGAATGCCGTGTCAGACTATAAGGTAGTGAAATTTCAAGAGTAATTTTTAAGTTTGCTGATATGTATTCCATTTTATTTTTTTATTATTTTCGAAGTGAGCACTGCTCATAGTAGAAGGAGATCAGGGTCAGTTATTTTCGGTGAAACTTTCACGTGTCGGCTATCTAGTCATTTAATAGAGCGTGATAGATAATTCCAAACAAACACCTCGATTACTTCTAATTCTATTCTCAAGGTAAGATCTTTATGGAGCTGTCTATAATTATCGAGATGGTGTAATTATAGACAGTTCCATTTCTTTCATTATTATGGTTCTGTACCTCAAAAGGAAGTTAGTCTTTACAAGATCACTTGAACAGGTCGATAGAGTGGTTAACACGTTCTGTCTATGATAAAGTTTATAAGCAACTGGCTTCTGAGACACAAGTTACTTAAATTCAGAGGCCAGTGTTTCATTAATATGTTCTGGTAATGTCGCAATAAATTCATTTTCATTTTCAAACTTTCATAAGAGCCTTCATAGGATGGGTAACCAAAAATCATCTCTAGCTCCTTCGTCATCGAAGCACGGGCTTCGGAAAGCAAGTTAAGCCCTTGATCGTTAACATCCACCAATCCGCACTGGGATTTGACTAGGCACATCCATCATAAAGGCCTGTGCCCCAGTAGTAGGGTCATTAATAGGCTGGAGATAATTATAAGATCATTTTTCTGTCAATACTTCAGTCATAGCTGATTTTGAGTTCCGAAACTAATAAATCTATTGAATTTTGTGCCATTACCTGAAGAGGTTAAAGGGCCATGAGGTTTTCTTTTTTTTTTAAATACGTGTTTTGGGCTAGGAGTAACGTTGTAAGATTTTATGGAGAACTAACTGCCGATTAGATACGTTTGGTTATACATTACGCGTTGGTAGAGAATAGCATTCCAAATGAATAAAACGTTTGCAGCATTGACCTTCAATAGCGACGGGATTTATATATGGACCTATGGACCTAATATATAACATCATATACATTGCTCAGAATCCAAGATGAGTAGCTAAAGCCCCCGTCTTATGGAGTATCTGAGACAAGGAAGGTACCACAACACCCAGACCCGAGAGAATATAGAAAAGTTCATTTTCTACATTGACTCGACCGGGAATTGAACCCGGGACCTCAGAGATGGCGACCTTGAAACCGGTATTCAAAATTTTTCTTCATTATTTTTCTACCCTCCCCGCAAAGGATATAGTGTAAGATATAAATAGTTAGGTAGGTAATTACTATTTTAGATTTTTTTGAGACAATGACATGTAGAACGAAGTATTTCTTTCAGTTTAAAAAAAAAAACTATTTCTATAAAATTACGATATGTCTGTTTTTTGTTAGGAAAGACAGGAAAATTCACCTATGATATAAAGGGATGTCCTTGATAATATATTCTATCAAATAATAAAAGAATAATCAGATTCGTTTTACCATTGACAAAGATATCATGAAACCTATATCTATATAAAAAAATATATTCAGTCAAATTAAGAACTTTTTTTGCTGTCGGTTTTAAATGCAGTGAATATGTATGAGTGCTTTGTTTATAATATGTAAAATTATCATTACAAACTATGGTAAGTGATACCTACATACGTATTGTATGTAGTGTACTAGTATATGTATCTGTGGCGTCGGCGGTGACCTCCAAACTTGATACTGTTTCCTATGCTAAATAATGGCATTTCTGTTATATTACTTTTCTATAAATTAAAGCAAAATAAATAAAAATAAAAATTATTAACAAACTTTAAAAAAGTGTTATCTTTAAACAAAACAATTAAAAAAAATCATTTTTGTTGGAATGCCGCTAAATTTTATAAATGTAAGTATATCTGCATTTGTTCACATATTAGACATTAGACATCTCATATTTTTTTATTGTTTACGTTTCTTTAAGTTTAGATAAAAATATTTATTATATTTTTTCATTTTTTTAGAACAAATTTTCATTTTTATCGAAAGTTTAAATATTTGTAATAATATTTCTTTCGGTTCTTTAACAATGCGCTCTGTAGAGGCGAAGAAGTAACAAGTGTTTGAAAAATTCGTCAGTCCTGTTAGGTTAGGTAGGGTAGCTCGGGGGACAAGTTGCTCACGTCCGCAGGATTTTTATTTATTTATTTATTTAATTCTTCATGCACAAAAAAGTACATTGGCGGACCTAATGCCTTAGGCATCCTCTCCCAGTCAACCTTAGCGTGCTGTGGGGAAACCGATGGTGGCAAGGTGCACAATGGAACTAAAGAATAAAGATTTCTTTCCAAACAAGTAGTTACATAAAAACTTATAATACATAAAATCTATAACAAATACATATATATCAATATGCGTACATAATCTATATATACTATATACATACATATAATAAATATACGATAAAAGTATCAAATCGACGAATCCAGTTCTTTCGAAAAATAGCCACGTAACCTTTTCTTAAAAATTAATTTACTGGTGGACATTCGGATTTCTAAGGGGAGCTCATTCCATAGAAGGATAGCCTTAACAAAGAACGAAGAGTGAATGATATCGGATCTGTGAGATGGACAGTTGAGTAAACGATTGGATTGGGAACGAAGAGTTTTAGTATGGGAATTGCATAGATATTGGAAGTGAGATGTGAGATAAGTAGGAGCGTTAGGAGAGTCCAATAACGAAAACAAGGTGGTCAGAGCTCGCATATTCCTTCGCTGTCGTATTGGCATCCAGTTTAGAAGAATTCGCTTTGCAGAGACATGATCATATTTCCTAAGGTTGAAAATGAATCGAATGCAGTTGTTTTGAAGACGGTCAAGCTTGTTGAGGAGATCTGCATTCAGGTCGAGATAGCATACATCACCATAGTCAATGATAGGAAAAATTAAGGACTGCACAAGCATTGCCTTAATATTAGGTGGTAAAAAATTTTTTTGGCGGTAAAGGGCTCTTAAAATCCCCGTTACTTTTTGGCACACAGTACTGGTTTGAGCCTGCCAATTAAAATTAGAGTCGATATATAGCCCTAAATCTTTTACACTGCTGCTGAATGGTATTGAAGTGCCGTCATACATAATACATCTGTGATTATTAACGTTAATTGTCGCCATGATTCGTGACCCACCCAGCAGTATGGCTTGACATTTAGTGGGATTAACTGCAACGCCAAAATTAGATGACCATGTTGTGATCGCAACTAAATCACTATTTAACTGATCAATGGCGTTATCCAATTCATAAATATTTGATTCAGTATATAATTGTAAGTCGTCAGCATACAGATGATACGAACACTGAAGCTGGTGAGTGATAAAATCAATAAAAATGGAAAAGAGAAGAGGAGAAAGAATGCCGCCTTGGGGAACGCCAGTTTCTAGACTGCCCCAGGATGACGACAATGTGTCAGTCTGCACCAACTGCTGGCGTTCCCGAAGATAAGAAGAAAACCAAGTAGACACTTCGTCAGACACCATAAGATAAGATATTATAGAAAGAAAGATATCATGACTGACAGTATTGAAGGCGTTGGAGAAATCTATCAGAACTAAACAAGTTATTTTACCTTTCTCCATTCCTGCCCTAATATCGCCAGTTACTTTCAGGAGTGCCGAAACAGTGCTATGTCCTTTTCTGAATCCAGATTGCAGTGGATTCAACAAGGTATTCTTGTGAACGAATTGGGAAAATTGTTTATGGACACAGGCCTCAAGCACTTTCGACATAAAAGGGAGAATAGAAATCGGACGAAATTGATTTAATTCAACTGGATTGGGAATTTTAGGAAGAGGGCGGACATAAGCTTTACGCCAGAGGGTAGGAAAAACGCCGGAATTAAGGGAGGAATTAACAATGTGCGTTATTGCAGGGAGTAGATGGTCAAGTATAATAATAATCATGCGACGACTAATGTTATCACACCCCACTGCATTGGATTTAATGGATAGCATAGTTTTTTTTATCTCTGTCGGTGTCACTTGTGAAAAAAAGAAAGGGTCAATATTTGGACGCGTTAGACCATTTACATAATCTACGGTACGAGACGTAGCTAGACAATCTAAGTTCGACGACGTAATGAAATGACGATTGAGATCAATTAAGTTTATTGAATTAGATAGATCTAAATGTCGCGATTTCCCGATACCTAGAGTTCCAAGAAACTTCCAGATATCGGCAGAAGATGAAGAAGTAATATTATTGAGAATGTGGCGTCTTTTAGTATTACGTATCATCTGATTACACCGATTCCTAGCAATTTTGAAGAGATCCCGCTTTTCAAGACAACGATCCCTTTTGTAAGTGCGAAAGGTCCGCTCCCTACGCCTCATCGCCATCCTCACACCCATTGTGATTTTGCCCTTAGTTACCCTGCACGTGTCCCCAGGGTGGCGCTAACGAACAACAAAACCCCTCTTTTGTCTCTGGCTGGCGTCTCGGACATATTCCGAGTAGCGGCAGCCGGGCACGGGAGGAAGGTTCCGGGCAGGCGTCCCAGCCTTATGCTGGGTAGCGGCTGCGCGGTCCGGGCTGGACCGGCGTCCTGGAATTATTCTGGGTAGCGGCGGTGCCAGCGAGGGCGGTGGGCTCGTTGGGTCATGGTAGTCATGACCAACGGGTACTTAGGCAACCACTGGCCGACCCGTAACCTCACGCGGAGTGGGGCCGGGGGGGCTGCCCTTTATTGGGTGTCCCTGCGAGGAGATAACCTCTCTAAAAAATCCCTAAAGTCCCGGCGTTGGGACACGTGACGTCGGGGCGCCTTCGGGTGGCTGACAGGATAGTCAGCCCGCTAGCGCCAACCCTCGGATACCGCCCGACCTCCGAGGTGTAATAGGGTTACCCGGGTACTGGGATCTCTGCCCGGGTGGACTTTTTGTTTTCTCCCATACTCGAGGGTTTAGTTATGGAGTCACTTAATTTTAAAAATATGTTTGGACGTCTTGGTGATGCGGAAGCGAAGTCCGAGAAGTCGAAGGAGCCGCCAAAGACTACTCTGCAGTCCGCGGAAAAAACGAAGGAGTCAGAGGAGGCTGTTTTCAAACAGCCGGCCCCGTCAACATCACGGGAGCCAGTTGTCCGACTTACACGCACACCACTACCAGTGTCTATGACATTGAAGGAAACTGAAGGATCGGATAGGACAACTAGGAGTCGCAGTTCATCCTGCTCATCTCAGATGACTGTGGGCTCCTACACATCGGACAGGACTGGGCGTAAACGTCCTCGCTCTTTTGAGCGAACCCTCTCGGACGAGTCAGACGATTCCGGTGAGAGTACCACGACCCCGGCCAAAGTAATAGCTGGAGAGAGACGTGGTAGAGGTCGCCCGCCAACAACTGGGCAATATGTAGGAGTGGGCAGAATGGTAACTGAAGCTAGAGCGGCCAGAGAGCTCCAAGAAAGACTGGAAGCGGAGGACAAGATTGAGGAGGTCGCACAAAAAGTGCGGCCACCCCCAAGACTGAGAGACAGTTTAGATGAGCCACCAGAGGAAGACGTGGAGAAAAATGGTGACCTGTGAGGTGCTCCAACGGGGCATGGACAGTGTTGCTGTTGTACTTGAAGTCGCCGCGAAGTCGGGCAATCTTAAAGGGACTTCTATCAAAGCCCTTAAGGACGCGGCGACCTTAATTACTAAAATGTTGGGAGGCCTCTACGAGCGCAATGTAAATGAGGACACGAAGCTGTTGGAAAGCCGCTTTCAAAGTACGATGACGGAACTCAAATGCGCCAAAACAGAAATATCCCGAATCTCTGCAGATAACGCCAAACTGCGAGAGGATGTAGGGGGCTTGCGGCTTGTTCAGGATGAGCTCAAACGTGCTCGTACACCTGCTAGTCGGGAGCGTCGCCAGACCACCGTGGGTGAGATGACCATCGAAGAGCTCCAGCGGCTTATCATTGACCAGACAGGCACAATGGTGAGCGCCCGCATAGAAGGGCTTGCCCGTCGATTACCGCCGGAGGAAAGTTTACGACCGCCTCTTGAGGCAGACAAAAGAAGATTACAAGCAGTGGGCTCGGCAAAACCCGTTGCTGGGCCCTCAACTGACGCCCCTACTACATCTAAGGGGCGCAAGTTAAAAAAGAAGGAGGCGAAGAAAGCGAAGGCCAACGCTCAACAGGCGACGCAACCTGCTCCACCCGCCACCTCTGCCGAGGAAGGTTGGGTGACCGTCACTAAGCGGGGAGCTAGAACTAAAGGTACGTCAAAGGGAAACCCTCAACAACCTACTATCAACTATCACCAAGGGCGGCTTCCAATATAAAGCTGCGGCAACGGGCGCCAGCCTCATAGAGGTGGCGGGTGACGACATCGAGGAACTGACCGAGAAATTGCTTGTCCGCATGAGGGAACTGATAGACCCGGAGATAGCCGAGGTGTCTCGGCCGATGAAAACGGCTGCATTCCGCATATCGGGATTGGACGACGCTGTGGAGGCGCTGGATATACATGAGGCTGTATCCGAACAAGGAGGGTGTCAAACTGACACGGTGCTAGTGAGCGAGATTCGACAAAGTCGACGCGGCATGGGCACAGCAGTGGTTAGGTGTCCGATTTCTGCCGCCAAAAAGCTGATCGAGGGTGGCAGAAAACGATTACTGGTGGGCTGGGTCTCGGTGGCTATAAACATCTTGCCGTCGAAACCGATGCGGTGCTTTAGATGTCACGAATTGGGCCATGTTGTGGCAAAATACGATCGGGTTGACCGGAGCGCCCTGTGCCTCCGATGTGGAGGGCCTAATCATAAGGCTAGAGAGTGCACTGCTGCCTCACACTGCATGGTGTGCGCGGCGGCTGGAGCAGCGTCGAACCATATGCTGGGGGGTAAGTCATGCAAACCCCCACAAAGGGCAAAACGCAGGGAGAAAACCTCCGGGCCAGCTTCGACTACCGTTCCGGAGTCGGAGGCCATGGAGACTGCCAAGATATGATGACAGCATGAGGACTGCGGGAAGAATGGGAGAGGGCAGACGGCCTAGTCCTTTTCCCGCGGTGAGAGCCGGACGGCGGAAACGGGGAATCTCTGTCGTCCCATAATATGGTTCTCGTGGTGGCAGGGCGCGACTGTGTTCCGTCGCGTCCCCACGTACTATCCAAGGGAGCTAAGCTCCAATGATGAAGGGTCCGTTCGGACGACCGGCTGCGTGCCCCGGGTAGTGTCTCATGGACGATACCGGGAAGCGCCGCAGAACGGCTGAGGAACACCCAGGTGGTTTTTGAGTATTTTTCATGAGAGCATGTGAATGCAAAATTAATCAAATTTCATGATTAGAAAAAAATATTATCTTTTTTGAAAGTTTAAATATTTCTTTCGGCTGTTTGAGTGGATTGCCTGAATATTGATGAAAGTACGCTCTGTAGTAGCGAAAAGGTAACAAGTGCTAGAGAAATTCAATATTCGTTAGACTTCTTAGGGTAGATTGCGACATGTTGTGGGTTAGAGTGCCAGAGACAAATCGTTTTTTTTTAAGTTTTTGTCATTAAGAATAAGAGTTTTTTTTTACTCTGTAAATTATTAGAAGATTTTTTTACTAACGTGTACTTACAGGGTCACGTTGCCGGTACTTCTTCCCCTTTGAGACCGCGCCTGACTATCTTCGTGCTTATAGAATTAAAAACGCAGTTTGATAGGACTAACACTTTGTGCCAACAGAAAAGGTACAACTATTGCAAGCTCCGTTTTCCGGATACCTATTACAAAACACATCGATCAACTTGTCATTATACTTGTTGAGAACACCGATAAGTATCTTGTGTCTTTAATAAGATAGTAATAAGTGATCTTGTATCTTTTCAAGTGATTATATCGAGATCTTTTTGGAGATACGTAGGCGGAAATTTTTAGAGCCCTTTTACACATGAGTTATGTGCCTATTACAAATACAAACTCGCTGCTATATAAATAGCTCGGGCGGTGGGTGCATCGCATTTTTTAGTAATTTTGTTCTTATATTTGTCGTTTTTATTGAAAAAGGATTAAGTTTGTGTTAAAAATTATGAAATCTTTGTTTCCTTATGAAGTAATAATTATTGTGGTACAAATTTTGTTCAATGATATTATTGTAGATAGGAGAAATTCACAGTCAACTTATGGCTTTTTTCGAAGTTTTTTGGATAGTAATAAGATTTTTTTTCTATATTACATCGATGATATTTCAAAATTTCGAAGCTGCTACAAAATGATATTTTCAAATTTCATGTCATTTACAAACTATAAGAACATTTATAAACATCTAATGTACATAACATTTTTTATTTATTTCAACCACCTATCTACATATCGATACCACCTAGGTATCGATGCTTACTCGATACTTTATTGGTCATGAGGTATACTATATCTACTCAGTATCGAATTAAAAGTATCGATGGTTACATGTATCGAATAGTTTTAAAATGTTTTACCATCGTCGTCATTTATATAATTTTTAGAGCTGATTTGATACTTTTGCTTGTCAATATCTACAAAAGCTAAACGTCTTATGCACGCGAGGTTTTGACACTCCTCGGTGAGTGACTTACCAAATACCGATACAAAAACGATACAACTTGTTTCTCGGTTCTAAAGTATAAGTACTTGGTATCGAATGCAAAGTATTGAATGAGTGCTTGTGTTACTCGTATCGTTTAATTCCTAGTTTATATTAAAAAGTAACGGACATTGTTTCTCACTCATACATTGTTCGCCCGAAGGCCGTTAGTTACGAAAAAATATTTTTAATGTTCTAAATAACGTATACATTCGACTCAAATTCAATATAATTAACGGACACTTCAGAGAATCGTAAATAATACAAAAATCTTTTCAATTATGAGGTTACATTTTTGACAGATATCTCTAGAAGATTAATAAACATAAATAAAAGTTGGAAATAAGGTTAAGATGATGATGATGATGATTGAATGCTCGAGGAGCTTGATCAACAGGCAAGAGGATAAAGAACTAGCACAGATAACTGATTAGGCAGCTTATCTTTAAAATAAGTGGTTCACCTGTGGAAATGAAATAAAACAATAAATACTTTAGAAAAAGAACTGTATTTCTAAAAATCATCTATATAAAACATTCTAGTACAGTTCCTTTTATAATTTAATTATGTTCGGAAACATTATCTACATCATCCATTAAAATATCATCCAAAAACTGTGCAGGAGGGTTGATGATGGAAGTCTGGTACCTTGCCCAATTTAAGTACCATATTAGAGTCATTATATCATATATAAAAATATTGTTGCAAATGTATTGTTGGACGCAGGACCATTGGTTACTGCGCCCAATAATACATATTAGCTTTTTAAAGCATATCTGCCATTCAGAGTAGCATCTATTAAAATATAAATCTAATATTTTAGTACTTAGCAACAACATGATGAGAATGACTGACAATTGACATGGACATGAATGTCAAAAGAGCAAGTCAATGTAGCGCTGTCAAGCGCTTTAACGTTATAGGTATACATTTTCAATCAAAGCAAAACTGCAGTTAATAAACCACAGTTTCGCTAAAGCGCTGAAAATGCAAAGTGATTATTTTGTTTTTATTTAAAATGTCCGGCGGGTTTAATAGGATACGATAACATCAACGGTTATGCTATCCTATCCTTTTAATATTATAAATGTGAAAGTTACTTTGTTTGGATGTTTAGATGTTTGGATGTTTGTCCGTCAATCACGCCGAACTACTGAATGGATTTTGATGAAATTTGGTATACATATAGGGTATCAGCTGACTTAGATAATAGGATACTTTTTATCCCACTAAACATTTCCCTAGGGTCCACGCGGGCGAAGCCGCTGGCGAAAGCTAGTTTAAAATATTTATGAGAATCTGAAGTGTCTGTTTTATACTAATATTTGATTATTATAGCATAAAATGAGTTAATATTTATGTTTATAAATTGCATGCCAACGGTGCTCGGGCGAAAATTATACATTGTTCTTTACGATGTTTCATATTTTTTTACAGTAGAAGAATTGCGTTGCTAGACTGCATTTTTGTAAATGTTATGGTTTTCATGGGATTCGGTCTGTCTATAATGTATTACAGGCGCCTAACTCTAGCAAGAGCTTAAGCCTCTGGACATTTAATTGATTTTATTAATGAATGTGTTCATATTTTAATTTTAGAAATAGAAAAGATTTTAGACTCTGGAACTAATATCATTAGGCTCTAAAAATTAGTCCATAGTTATTTTTCTTAAAATAGTAGCTTCTACTTTATGCAGACGGACTCACGGCAAGACCTCTAGTCCTTTATAACTAATTTTTTCTTTCAAGCATAATGTACTGTTTGTTAATTTAATGAAATCGTAAATAATATGTTATTTTAAATTCTTTTATATATTAAAAAATTGCTTCTATTCAACTCTACATTAAAAAAAAATTAAAAGTAATAAATTGTGAACAACGCCATCTCGTGTATAATAGAAACGACTTACACAGAAAACTAATAAGTAGATGACGCTACCACGACGGCTAGATTTTAGTTTTAGTAATAGAAAGAGATGGCAGCACATAATTTGTCCATGCGTCATTTATTTTCAATTTATGCGCCACCTAGTAGGGAATAGCAGAACTATTTACTAAAGTATAAACGGAATAACATGATATATTATATATTTTATGTTAACATAGATGGCGCTAGTTGCATGAATTTTGATTAATATATTTTTTTAATCTAATTGTTGTAATTCGTAATTTATAATAATAGATTATAAATTACGAATTCCATAAATATAAATACAAAAAGAACTCCTTTTCAGGAGATGATTATACCCTAATATTCTTCAATTCTTAAGTCTTACATAAAGGCTTATATTTTATGAAAGATTTAAGAATTTTATCCAAAGATTTAGTGGAATCACAGTCCGATTATATTATGTATAGTGAGATAATTGCAGGAGTGTAGTGCGAAGGTGGGGTGAAAAAGTCAATTCTATAGTTTTTTGTTAGTTTATTTTGATTTTGCTGCAGAGGATGATAACAATATATTAGAATTTTTTTTAAACTCACACGATTTGTATACATTATAATTATATGTTATATAAAAAATACACGAACAAGACCGGATTATATATAATTATAAAATATATTAGAAAATAGAAAAGTTTTTTGAGATATGAATTGAACTAAATTCCCTATGATTACGTAATAGGTTAGAAATTTAAGACAGTCACAAAGCGTACTGTAGCGATTATATTAAATTTCGTTATTTTTATTTTCAGATCACATAACCATAACGCTAATGAATAAACAAACTAGTTCAGCAAATAATTAGATTTATTTTTTGGTCACCCTACATTAATAATATGACCAAATGTGAATTGCTATGTCATTAAACGTTGATATGATCAATTTTAGGTGGCCGTTTCATGATTTAGAATCTTTTCTTGAAATGGCTGGGCGGATCATGAAATGATCAATTTTAAGATATGGCCACAAAATGTACATAGAAAGTCTCCTTAATTATATCAACAAAGTAGCTAGTCGCCAAAATTAGGATTAAGTCGACATGAGCTGCGGTGAATCTACACAGAACCGCATCGAAAATAAGTGCGGTAGGATTTCAATAGACGAACGCGGAGGGATAAACTTTATTTCATGTATATGAGTGCTTTATAGTCTATGTAGTAAAAATCTTCTAAAACTTCTAAAGGTAGATACTTCGTGAAACAACCCTCAAATAATTTTATCGCCAGTTATTTGTTTACACAAACATTGCTTACATTTTTTATTAGAAATATAAAAAATACGAAAATAAATGTACTTTTTACTATTTCTTTTTCTATCGAAGATTTTTTGACGAAACTTTTTTACAGAAGTACGTGTATGTCTTTGTAAGTAGTGCAAGTGACAATATTGAGATGTGGACATGGGATGATGGAATTTAACAACAATATCCTATACATATATCCCATAGCAGCTAAAGCATATGTAATACAGGAATCTGAAATAACAAAGAAGGCACAAAACCCAGCGCAGAGACAATACGGTAAAGTTTAATTTCTATATTGACCCGATCGGTAAATGAACCGTGAGATGGTGACAACTTAAATGAGTATGGACGTGGATGAATATAAAGATGGTTGAAAGAGAGAAGACGACCTACGTGTCTGGCTATACGCCGGTTTCAAATTTAAAGGTTTAAATAAATATTCTTAATGAAAAATGCTTTGTCTATTTTGTATACTTTGTCTATGGCACTCTGTGATGGGAACCGATCCCATGACCTTTTTGCAATCCGGGCGACTGCTGTAACCACTGATCTACCCAGGACCTAACAGGACTGACGAATTTTTCAAGTACTTGTTACTTTTTAGCTATTACAGAGCTAGGAACAAAGTTGATTTTTAAGCATTTTTCATTAGGAATATATTTCAGTATAGCATTGCGATTGCGAAATTGATCAAATATAAAAAATATAATTATTATAATTAACGTTTATACTTTGAAAATATAAATAGTCTCCAGTCTGCTAGTTGTAGTATCTTTGATATGTACTTTACGACAGGATTTTGCCATCTTGAAATCCTGAATAATACAGGTATAGGAAATAAATGATATATCGCTTAATGATATATCGGTAATATTATTTATTTTATTATTTTTATACAGTGTAAAATGTCATAGGAATATTAAGGCAGTGTGCCTTTTAATATATAGGTAGATAATGTGAAGTTTTAATGAAAAATGCCTGAAAAATCACCAGTCCCAAGCATTCCAAGATGGGAATCGAACTTAGAACCTTCCACAGTCTAGGCGACTGCTCTAATTCGAGACCCAACAGGACTGACAAATTTCTCAAGCAGTTATTACTTACGTTAATATTTAGCATACTTTCATTCAGCTAATCCACCCATCAACCTGCCTGGGGCTGGGGTAATTTTTATAAAGTATTTTTCTTAAATATATTTATCAGTACAGTGATGCGGATGCAATATTGATCAAATATAATTTAGAGGTATTGAAAAGATACATATTGCATTAGGTAGATCGAAATTTTGCAATAGGTATGTATTCTTTCAAATAAATGAGACAAGGTTTTGTAAATATCCAATTCCTTTAGTAGCGATAAAAGTTGATCCATTATTACGCATTAAATCATCTGTAGGACCAACGGTTGGTCAAACTACAATTCTAACCAGTATTTTAATGCTAGTACTTAGCACGTACTTAGTAATTTCTTACTTTATTAACCTTCTTTTACCTTTATCTATGCTTTGTTTGTGACAAAGTTTATATGTTATGTAACATTTACTTTGATAATATATATGAGATTTCTCTACCTAAATCAGAAAGCATCACTGAAAAAAAATTTTTTTTTTTAATTAGTGCTATTGGTGAGAATATTTGCAAAAATATAGGTTGCCTTGCTTTCGATTTATGTCAATTATGAGGTTGCCAGGATCCATGGAGGACAGGATCACACAGTTCACTGAACGGCACAACAGAATTGTCAGCAATGTCGTACTCCTGTACCTCTATTAGATTGTAGTAAACTTATCAGTATAGGATATTAAATAATAAGTGGGTAATGATTACAAAAAAAAAAACAGTATATTCAAATTATTTATTTCATGTTTATAAAATTTATGTCAAATGTCTTATATTAAAAACGGTTTGCAGTAGATTGTCCATTCAATATAACAGATCGGTAAAATTCAAGTGCTAGTATATTTCTATAACGTATGTCAAACAGGCTTATGTTAAAAATATAGATTTGCATTAGATTGTCCATTTAATATAACAGATCGGTAATAATCAAATAGTAGGGTGTTTATAAAATATAGGACAGATGATCTTATGTTCATAATTGTAGATTTGCATTAAATTGTCCATTTATTTTACTGCTCGATTATATTCAAACGGTAGGATGCTTATGAAACGTATGTCAAATGGTCTTATGTTAAAAATTATAGATATGCATTGAATCGTTCATTTTATATTACAGATTCGTAATGTTCAAGTAATAGAATGTTGATAAAACGTATGCCAAATAATCTTATGATATAGATGATATATTTGCAATTAATGTCCATTTTACATTACAGATCAGTAATATTAAAGAGGTAAGTCATCAGTTCATTGTTTCATCATCTACCTTATAAAAAAATCCTTTCACATCGTCATATTCATACTTCTTTTAAACATTTTCCAACATCAAAGTTGTGCGCATTTAAATAATAAACATAAATTAATAATGTAATTAAAAATACTTAAGTCTTTCTTGGCGAAGGAGGCAAATTATTTGCCTCTCAATAATACTATACGCAATTATTTATCACCTACAGCTAGGACAACATAATTTTTATGCTATGCATAAAAAATTCTAGAAAATATTCACAACAATCTGCGTTTTGAGAATAAATAGGAGATTACACAATAAAGCAGAGAGAACGTATAAGTACATTGAATTCATCACTTAAATGCTACATTTTAAATAAATTAATTAACTAAATATCACAGAAAAAGTACCCAATACTTAATCGTAATGCCAAATACTTTAAAAAATTATGCCTAAAACTCACAGAGAGCTTCTTGTCCATCAATAAATACTAGAAGTGGCAATTTTTTATATACAGTCAATTATTGATGTGCTTTTAAAAGGAAATATTAATTAAAGTTAGAGGAGCTTTCTTCTTTTGTTCCTTTTGCGTTTGTTGCGTTTCTCTTTGAGACTTTTCCGGTACTGCATACATTTGTCTAGCATACCCTTTTTGACTGGTTTCGTGACTTTAGAGCAATTTAATTCTAGATGCCAATTATCTAATAGATTACCGTAACCTCTAAAAAGTATGTCGTCATTTTTTAAATATTTTGCTGAGTTCACTTTCATTTCTATCGTGTCGAGTTTCAAACGTTTCGGGGAATCTACTTTAGGTATGGGCATCTTGACACGGACCATTGCGTCTTTTATATCCTCTATGGTGCTGTACAGATCATCGATGGTCTTCTTGAAGAAGTCTTCTCGTTTGGTGTTGTAGTTCGTGATTTGTATGTCGGGTGATATGACGCCGACTTGTTTAAATATCTTGAACAGTTCCTGGTACACTACGAGCGATTTGTAGAGCTGCCGGATATTGTAGGAGAACTGTAACAAAAGAGAATGAATGTTAGATAATTATAATGGACATCTATAAATACATAATATAAATATTGTTACAGTTGCGATCAATAATAACACCAGGAAGGTTTCGAAAGATATAAATTAAAGAAAAGCTGATTTATCATTAATGAAAACTGTGATATAGAATCTCTATAAACTGAAAAGTATACATTAGAGATCTTTTTAGACTAATTACAATTTAGAGGAACCTCAGTATATAATTCGAGGAATTGAATTAGTTGTTAATTTGAAGATTTATCAGGAACGAAAAATATTTTTAATAGAATATCATTAACGCATTAATCTAAGGAATTCATATACTGAAATTATCTGAATATTTTTAGATAGAGAAAAATTATCAAAAAATACAAAAACACTGTATTGAAATTGTCCACAATGTTGAAATCATTATTATTATATATTTAATTTCATGATATTAATATCTAAGTACGCTATTAACTACAAGCTAAACTTATTAGTCTTATTTTATAGTTGAAGCTCTCCACGATACTTTTAAGAATTATTTATAAGTCTATTGTTTGTACCTAAATAGCATAGAGATTTGGGAATGACACAAGGAATTTAGGGTCTTACGCCACCGAGCGTGCGTGTATAATACATATGAATTAAGTGTATAATATATTGTGAATAGTTTAGTGCGGCGGAGTATTCGTGTCGAGGCTGTGGCATCCATACGTATACCTAACGCTTACATAGTACCAGCATCGAGCTTCTAGTGTCATTACGATAAGGAATTGAGCTTTCGACGTTAATTTTTTTATATAATATAGAATATTCGTTTTATTTTTACCGTGTCTCAGATATTTGTGAGTTTTTTTAAAGTATCACATTATATAATTAGGTTATAAACAACTTTATATTAAAACGTAAACAAAGAGTTTGTATAAAATAGACCTTGAGTTATAACACTGTGAGATATCATCACGTAATTCTATATTATAAATCTATGTTATATTTTATAGCATATTTGTACTTGTTTTACATTATTCATAAATAACGTCATTAAAACGAATTAATATTACTTGAAATGTGCTTGTTTATAACTTTAAGTAAAATGCCAAGCAATAGACATTTGGATTAATATCTAGGTGACATATTTTATTTAAAAAAAGAAGATAAGTAATTATGTCTCCTTATTCATTAGGATAAAGTCCTAAAGTATAGTAGAGTATCCTCAGTGTACCTGAATCAAACTTTGCTCTAAAGTTAAAGTAAAAATTGCAAAATATGTACTATTTATGAATGTTTTTTTTAATATGTGCTTTTTTATGATTTTTTTTTCACATATATTTACTAAAAATATTGACTATTATTAAAAAAATAGCTATAATCACATAAAATAATAGTAGCTTCTTTTAAACAATGACTAGACGTAGGTATGCTTGACACTACGCTAGCCAGTTTGCCTCGATTATTATAAAAGATTACTCATTATTTACTTTTTAAGCGCATTGTATTACAAATGTTATCTAGACCTTATGATAACTGCGGAATTCGTTGAAAATTTTATTTTGAATATTCCTGTCTGTCGATCTACTTTCGCAACTCAGTTTCACAACCAGTTGCGAAAGAAAAGTTATTATACAACTTTTCGTTACAAGTTTTAAGTAAAAATATTTTACACCTTTTCAATACCTTTAACGAACATTTAAAAAATCTTTCGTAGCTGTTTATAAAGCTGAATAACGAAATTAATTCAGAATGCGCTATTGTAAATATGTTTCAACAATAGGAAAAATGCCTCCAATAAAATTTATACATATTAATTTATTATTTAATAGCCTGACAGATTTGGATATATTTTTTAATGGGATAAAAAAAAAATATTATTATATTTTTTTACCCATTAAAAATTATCTTTACATAGTGTACTACCAACTTAATTAATTTTGGTATTGAGCATGACAATTGATATAGACTCTTACAAGGCCAAGCTACTTAATGAGAGATAAGACTATTTTTTCTTCTACAAAGAATAGAAACCGCTCTGCCTTTGTAATAATTATTTTTTATTTAAGCAATAAGAATTATATTACCAAAATCTTACTTATTTATTTATTTTTAATTAATAATGGTCACTAAAACATATCATCAATATATAAAGTGACAATAAATATTGTTTTTAAATTATGTAATGTCATTATTGGTTCTAATACTGATATAATAAGAGAGTTAATCTTGTTGACATAATGAAAATTAAAGAAATTGAATGTTTTGTTATACGAATTTATTTTGAAGTGTGTAAATAAATTTCATGTAAATAAATTTCAAATACATGACATTAATATTAATATTTTTTTATTAGTTTAATTGTATTTGACCAGTAACTATTTACAATTCCCCTTATTATTTGTTAGGTAATTGACAGATATCAAATGGTCAATGGTTCCATGAAGTGTACATCTCGCTTCCTACGTCTAACAGGTGACTAATATTTCAGTAGGTTTACGGTTATGAAGTCATCCCATTGATAGCGCAGTCATAGTTCCTGGAAGAATTAACTTCCCAACCCAAACATACCATCAATTTTATTTGCTGAGTGTCACATAACAACATTTAACGTCATGTGAACTTCCTCTATAAGTTAATTAATGAAATGATTCATAATCGTATACAATACTCTACTAGTCTTTGTCACAGAGTTTGAAATTACATATCCTTTTGGCGATGCTGTCTGTTCTCTATACGATAGTGTATACAAGTTTAGAATTGTTTGCTTTTATAAACAATATTACAATCAGCTATACATCGAAAAAATGCAAATGAACTGAGTCGTTTATAAAATAATATAATCTTAAGTGGTCGCTGAACGGTAACGGTTACTGAAAATAACTTATTAATCAATTTAAAATTTTAATAATACTTTATGGCTCGTAAAACGATTTATTATACGCCTTTCCGCACCTTTGTACTGTACAGAGTATTCACTCAGTTATTAAAATTGTGAGCAAATATGACGGAGTATTGAGCTGAAAACTCGACAATGCGCTGTACGCCTTTAAGCGAACTTAACCTGAGAAACGTGTTGGAGACAAATGCGGCCGTACGACGGAATCGTAAGTTAACATTCGTCTCAGTTGGACAAATAATGTGTTTTTAACATTTGGTGTTGTTTTGTTAAATCATAAATACTGAGTAAACACTAGAGACCGGTAAAGCTCGCCGTGAAAGCGACATAACTTTAGAAATGACAGACCTTTATTTGAGCGCTGAAATACTAAAACATTTAGCTTAAAGGTATTCGTTATGGAGAAAAGGCTTATAAGCATATTACATCGGGGAGAAAAAGGAATAATTTCTTCTTATAATTTAGAGGTTATTTAAATAAATATAACATTTATTTAAATAAATATACCTTTCAATTTTGTTTAATATATTTTTATCGGAATATTGATATGATTACAACCGATGCATGTCTGTTCATGTCTTTAGTTAAGGCCTATTTAACGACTCATTTGAGTAGTATTTAATTTTTAAATTGTTCGTAAGTCAACTAAGGCCGAGCGGAGCCGAGATCACTTGAATTCTAACGCTTTCCTTTGCTCAAAGCCAAATATTTAAATTTCTTAAGTGGCCGTACATTGACGAGCAGTCGAGACATAGGTAAGATATGTTCAATATTCATGGTTATCGGACACTGTTGATCTCTACACTGTCGTGTTAAAGAATAATTTTGTCAATGGCTCGCCGAACTGGTCTGAGTATACGCGAGGACACCGTATATACTCTAAATGCATACACACTTATTGTCTCGCATTAAGTTTTGTGTACTAATTAGTGGGTGTCCAATATGAATACATAATAGAAAGTCTCGCGGTCCAGATGTGTGTTCGGTAAACATCGGAAGAGCTTTAGGGTCCGTTAAAGTGTCTTAAATTTTTACGAGCCGATATGTGAGAACTATTAACGTATGCTATTATTAAAGTTAATCGGATCATATTGTTCATTTGGAAGTTTGTAATGATAGACGTCGGCGTCGGGTGAAGATCGCGTGCGTGTGAAATCAGCGGGTGTCAATCTATGCTAATCCTTTTGAAATATTTAATTGGCCGGTCAGGCTGGCTCCCACAGACTCGGCAGAAGCTTTTAACGCTGTAATTAATGGACCCGGTTCAAGGAAGCTTTACTGATATTTCGTTTATGAATTCAAATAGCTTTTATTCGACGATTAATTTTGTTAGATATGAATACATTGAGAAATTAAACGAGTATTATTATAGGGAAAAATATCTTGAGAATGGAGTGATTTGAATTAGATAATGAAAAGGGAAAGTATAATAAAAAAGTTAAAGTGTGCAAATTTAAAAGGGCACGGCGTCGGAAATTGAAGGTTTGGAGGCCCTAGTTATTGCTCTTAAGTACAATGTGAAGTAAATAAACGCTGTACAATCGAGGCGAGCATGTGTAATTTGGTTCAACGAAACCTCATTTATGCAGCGGCCGCGCGGCGCGGCTAATGCGCGATCCCTTTGTCTCAAAGCGAAAAATAAAATTAACGCAAAAATATTGAACGGGGAAAAAAGTGATGGGCCACTCCCTTATGACTGATTGAACACGGTAATTACACTGTCAGACACTCAGGTTCAAACCTCACCACATATTATCTACAAACTCTTGATGGCCAGTAGTACTAGGTACTTTTGTCTGTAATAAGATGACATTTTTTACTGATGAAATTATTTTACACGACTCGTCTAGATATAGACTTTGTATATTGATAAAACAGTATGCGATTTTTAATAGATAATTTATATTATGAACTTTATTTAATTTGATTGAATCGAAAATTATCTGTTAGGGTCTGAGTGTTGTGGTAACTTAGTTCTCTCGGGTACTCCATAATACGGAGGCCTTAGAAACTCATCTTGGAATCTGAGCAATGAGTGTGATGTTATATAATTTTTTTTGTTTAGTAAATAAACAGGTACTTACATATTGTTTAGATCTCGATGCGTCTTTTCTGTTGGCGATTTTATTACTCCTCTCGTGAATATCCACGAAGTTAGTCTTCGGTAACCAGGGTGGCATACCGGACCCGTAGTCTTTGGGCTCCGTCAATATTCTGCGCCGTTCGTCGAAGTTGTCTTTCGTGTTAGCCATTTTATGTTTGACTTTTTGTAGAGCTGTCCCGTACTGGTCGTTGTGTAGCAGTCTCCTGATTTTTTGTTCTTTGGTAGTTCTCTCAGCTTCGTGTATTCGAGCCTCTGTCTTGGACGTTACCGAGTCTTTCAGTGTTCTTGTCATATGTCTATTATGTCTTCTGTGTTCTAACGGACTCGCCGCAGTTGTTTTTAGGCACATAGTTACTATTACCGCTACCGACATTGCTACCAATAGCTTTTTGGAAACACCTGAAACAATAGACGCGCGTTTAAGACAACCACTCAAATGAAATAAATGTATTAGACTGTAGTTCTTAGATACTGTTGATTAACATTAATACTGACTGATAATTGCCCGGCCGATAATGTAATACACGTGTGACATGCTCGCAATGAGCGACTGGCACTGATAGTGACTTATCAGAGAGTGTTATTTATATGAGGGTTGATTTTTAGTGGTAAATACTTGATTCGACCTGTCGTTTTATGTTAAACTGCGTATAACTTTGGCGAAAAGAAAATACCATTCAACATGGTTCATTCGGCAAGTTTAAAATATATGTCCTCGTTCAAGTTTTGGAAGGGTTATTAGTTTACATTATTAGCAAATTGCACAAGTATTAACATCATTACGTTAAGATAAAAAGTGTTGTAATATGGTATCGATGTTGTTTTAATATAAGCAAATAGTTACTCAAATAATGGTAAGTCTAACAAGAACTTGCGGTACTCTTTGTCTATGGTTGATACAGATGATTTCCGATTTTTCGGCGTAAATTAAAGTGTTGAATTGTATTCTAATTATGATAAATACCTATGATTTTATCAAGTAATTATTTTAGTACGGTTTAAATATCGATTTTATACTCATCAATTATTCTACGCATCTACAATATTGTTGGTAGATGTAAATGGATAAATAATTTTCAGAAAACCAATATACAGTAGCATTAGAGAATCATCATTAAGATTATAATAATTTTATTTTCGCCAACTTTTAAGAGAGACTTTCAAATTTAAATGAGAGACGTTCTTTAAAAACTTGTTATACAACGAAATGCGATGCTTTAAAAAATGGCGAGAATTTAAAAATTATTCATTCTAAAAATCTCATCACCAGACTTGGAAGATTCAAAAAAGTCTCCATTTTCCCATTAAGTGGACGGGAGCGTCCAGAAGATCACATAAAAAATAATAAGCTCCGTGATTATCGTAATCGCGCCGGTACAACGCACAAACACAAGTGCATAAAGTTCTTGTTGTATCTCTATCTTGGAGCACTTTCTCGTAGACCATTAGCCCCTTGGGAGCTGGCATACGTGTTCACATCAATTTTCGTTTTGTGACAAAACACATGTACAATTTATAATTTTATATTGTTGTCGATAAATTTTAACATACTGTTTATTAATTGAATATGATATGTATTTTGTATGGTTTGATTAGTTAATTTTTTAAGGCATTTTGAATATTAATATTTTTTTTTATGATTTGTTATATGAGTTATCATTATTTGATTATATTTTAATGAAGTGTTAATAAAGAAACTTGTAATTATTTTACGTGGTAGTGTTATATGTAGATTTTTGAGATATTTCATAATTTTTCTCGGATACATCATATGTTATTCCATAATATTTAGCGTTTGACTGCTATTGAATGTTTTTGATGTTATGCCGGTGTCATAAAACATATTTTATGCGCCAACGGGGACTTGTATTTCTGCAACGTTTTCAAATTTCAAAAGGAGGAGAAACACCAACTTTGAAAGGCCTTTGTCCAGTTTAAGTGCTAAACGTGGAAAGTAACCCTCCCTTCTCGAATTCGCATACTTGAAGCATCAACAGTGGCCATTAAGCTGTATTGAACTTCAAGCAATTTTATTTATTTTAATAATTTTTTTTTGAAAAGTTACTTCATTCGTTACTTAAAAATTTTATTTGATGAGTAAATAATTAAGTAATAGTACTCCAGATTGAAGAAATCAGCAATAATAAAAGAAAAAGTTATTTTTAAATTAGTTGCTGGTTTTATTTTAGTATTAAGCACACGATTTACTACCGTAAATTTACTAAATGGTGTAGTTTATCGGCTTAAAGGAGTGTCTGGACTGAATAAATAATACGGCGTTCGAGTTGAATGTTTATTTACAAAATGTAAATATTGTGGATCTTAGACGCGTCATTTAGTTGGAACCTATGCAGAGAAAAGTTAACCTATTACGTGTGTTACGTCACACAAGGATAATCTGAGGTAAATGGTCAGTGAATCATTAGGTCAAGCGGTGTCGTTGACAATATAACGTATGCTAAATAAACGCGTAAGTGAAACAGATACGGCAACATGCTTGTATAATTTTTTGTATACTGCACACTCCGGTCAAGGCTGGCGTATGAACTTTTTTAGGCTGTGCCGGCCTATCACTAAGTTTAGTAGATAATACATCAACATATCGAGATCAAACAATGCTAAGCGTATAATTGTTACCGCGAAAAGCGACGTCCATGAAGCGATTTTACTGACATGGGGTTTTCCCGAAGGCTTATTATCATTTGTGGATAGCTGATGTCACATTATTTTAGTTATATAATTATTTTATAATGATGTTATTTTTGGGACTAGTAATTATTTTTTTGATTATTAATAAAAAAAAATTTACACTGTATTAAGTAAAACTTTATCTGACTATTATTTTAGTTTTAATTGCTAATAAACGATGCACACATTCGTAAATGGTCCTTACTATTTGTATATGCGAATTATTAAACACCAATTAATACCTAAAGAATGTTTTAAATAATGATGTCCGAAGAAGGAAGCGAAACAATCGATGTCTCGAAACGAAAAAGCTAAACTTTGAGTATCGGATGACACGGTGATGGTTTCAGTGAAAAATGTTTTTGATCGATTGCCGACGGACGATTGTTGTTCATTCCCACACGATTCGCTGCTTAGGCGACTTTCTCAATTGTCCACTTCCAAAAATGATCATCATCGAATTTGCGCATTCAATTATTAGAAATACAACTAGTGATGTTGATATAAATGTAATATATTTTTTATAATTTTTTAAGAAAACTTTTTATACACGGTAGTATAATAATATTAGAATTTTGATATTTCATAAGTGTAATTTAAGAATATTTTTTATGAATTACAATAGATTCATTAAATTTTATTTATGATTTTTTTTATTGCTCGTTATCTTATTTTTATGATTTAGAATTTGCCTTTGAAAAATACATGAAATCGAATATAAACATAAAATTATTAATTTTGATAAAGAAACAAATATTATATTTTTTTATTATTACATAATAATAGTAATGTACCCACCGTTTTTTGTCAGCTCTTTGACAAAACGCATTCCAGGCAAAGACAACGTTTACTTAACAAAAAATTAAATTATAACTATAAACAACACACACCGGTTAAAAAGACATCCATGAACAACGCATTGATGTGAATCCTTTGGGCAAGTCCATGTTCATCCGAACGTAAAAATTCCGATTAATGAAAATCGGTGGAAACTCGTCAATTCGATCACCGTATACACCCGCGTTTTATGTTTAATTATTAAACGTCAACACTTTATTTAAAAAAAAAAATCTTTCTCTTTTTAAATTAGGTATGCTATACCACTGTTTACGTTCACAACTCGATCGTATGTCGCAAGTGAGCGCGTGCGAGGCTGGCGCGCGAGCAACCTCCTCTCGTTGAATGGGCGCCGAAATGCGGCACCGTACATAAAATAGCCGGTCAAACTGTACGCGAAAACCCTTACTTGCCCGCCCGTCAGAACGCGAACTCTGCCCAGAACACACACGGAGACGTCTGTGCTTTATTTTTTTTCTTTTTTAATCATTTAAAGAGGATGCTTAACACGGCTTTAAAAACTTTTTGTGTCTTGTTAATTCATTCATTTTTTTTATTTATAAACTGTCTTGAGAATCTTTATAGAAATATTGTCTGTAATAATATGTAGGTATTAAAGATTTAACCAAATACTTATAGTCGTCAGTTACGATAGCATCAACTAAAATTTTACTTTTACTTTATTTCAAAATCATGCCTTTATTATAAAGAAAATTTTAAGCAGATCGAATACAGGTCCATTCCATTTGTATTTAAATATGAAATGGGTTTATTTTAGACGTCATTTTAATGTCGAATTCAAGGATATGCGGAAAGTAATTCACCACTTATTAATAAGTATGATTGAAACGGAATTACCTTTCCATTATTATAATATTATTATCCTGTTATGTAATGATTTACTAAAACTATTTTTATTTTAATCTTATCATCACAATTTTATGTCGCTATATAAAAATAGGTTATTTAAAAAAGTTTTCGTTGTCTCTAAGGAGATCTCTGTTCGCAGCTTGTGCAAGTGTAAGTTTATTCGGTTAGGACTGCGATGAATCATCGATGAGTGAGTCTATCTTAAACTCTATTGGTGGCTCGGCACCGTCACTCACCACGTGGTAACGACTCAAATCTTTATCGAAATCTCGAGTGACTAGTTGTCGATTAGCGATTGATTAAGACTTTTAAACAATAACCGAAGATTGTTAATGCGTTCTAAATTGGAATAACCCGTTTACTTTACAATCCTAAACTTAAAAAATGGAATTTAAAAAAATATATGAAAACAATCATAGTATGATAACTATCTAGATGAATCATACTGTTTCGTAATGTTGTAAAACAAAACGAAATTACAATGATAATTATCAAATAATCTGCTGAAAATTGTTCATAATATGTACTTCAAAATACTTATGTTTTGCCGAAGTTGATTGATGTGATGATAGAAAACACATGTGCGATATTGGCGTATTTAAACACAGAGTTGACATATGCTATGTAGGTTAGTAGGTACTTTCAATTTCTTTAGAGAGTTCGATTTTTTAATATGAACTTCAAATAGCGATACTTTTTACTTACACTTTTGCAAATAAAGGAATGCAAGTTTTATGATAGTGAGTGACGGCTGTTATATTTTTCTTTTTTTTTATTAGATAAACGTTATAGGGTTTTATTATAAAAGAGGTCGGATACTTCATTTTTTTCAAGAATCCTACTCTTACGCATTGGTGTTACATTGTGAACTAGAAGAAGAAACAGGTTTTGTACCAGATTTATCTCTGATGTGGTTTACTAAACATTTGGACTAGCAAGCGGAGTGTTTACACTTGACAACTTTTTTTTTTGTCGTAACTAACAAGCGATGCCATTGTGTTCGGCGTTTATTGATACTGTCAATAGAAGATTATTATGTCAATGATTAATACTTCCCTATTTTAACTATGTTTTGTCTTCCTCTAAAATATTTTGCGTGGGAAGAAACACATACTTAGTTATATAAAATTTTGGTATTATAATATAAGAAATATAATGATATTCTTTTATTTATAATTTTTGATTTTGAAATATGTTGTGATGAAGTATTTTGATTTTCATTTAAAATTAATAACACTTTTATTTATTCTAGTATAGTCAACAAAAGAATCATAGTTTACTTATCGTTAATATAATGATTGACTTGATTGATATGTCTTTTCTTATCTGTCACGCGACACGAGTATTCTTGTACCTGGACAATTATAATCTGAGATGATACTAATTAGAATGAGTTTTTTGCTTTAAGAGATTCCCAGAGCAGTCGCGATGTTTTATACGAATCGTTTTCATCAATGATGTTTTGTTCATAATAGCTTTTTTTCTTATAGGCGTATTTAATGACTCGAGGCTTTTCCGAGGGTTGTTTGATGAGTCACGGAATTTCCCGAATTTCTCTGACTAGCGGGGTAGTGGGAAGAGGTGAAAGCCTACAAATACGGTATCGGATCGCTTATGAGTTCATTATTACTCATGACCGTAGAAAGTATACTAGTAGATTCACGTAACTTAATACGATTTGTCATACCATAAAAAAATATAATGTTGAAATTTTATATTTTAGAATTGTTACTTTCAATTGGTCCATGGTTATCGGTGAAGGTAAAATCGTTGATTATTTTTTTTAAATATTGCAGGAGTATTTATTTTGTTACTGTAGAGTGATAACGTTGTGTGCATTATAAGATGGAGGTTATGAGTTTGCATTTGAAAAGGTTGTCTGTTTGAATGCCTTTGCCAGCATAATTTCAGCGGCTAATTTAAGTTTACCGTAAGTACGTTGCTTCCGCGACACTGCTCGTGCGGCCGCGCGGTGTGCCAAATGGTATTGTTCCCGAGCCGCAATATAAATCACGCTTGAGTCGAGCGAGAAAGCTTTTACTCTAACCCCTTTATGAAGGTTTTAATGTCCTACTTAAAAAAACGCTTTGTGTTCTTTTTTTTTCAATTTTCATCTTTATTCTTATGCCCTATTTAAATTTTTATTTTTTTATGTTTCAGTTTACTAACACAAATATCAAATGCGTATGTGAAATTTGAAAATGTATGGATTAAAATGTGAACAGATAACGTAAATGTTTGGATTACTTGTCAATTTATGGTGAATAAATCTTGTATAAAAGTAATTACTTGTAGTTTATAAGGTGAGTTTGAATAAAATTTATTATTTGACAGATTTAATGCAATAAACAATATTGAAACTAAATTATTGCCAAGATTATGATTTCATAAAGTTATATTTATATTTGGTGATTTATCAAGTGTCGTTCTGTTTTGAATGCTATGTAACGTTATCGGTTAGGTCATCTTTGTACATATTTTTCTTATCGACAACTTATCTTAGAGAAATATTTATTTGGTTGCATTTTCTCATTATCATTAAGTTAAAATAGATATGGTATTTAAAGTTAAACAAAAAATTACTTTACTTTTGTTATTAATAAGCAAAGTGATATAGCTACTTACTATATTTTCTTAGGTATTTTAAATTTCGTTTCGTTGAGGAACCTCTGTTGCATGTGCACTCTTCAAACATTTTATTATGTTTTCAATTATCACAGATTAAATATAATTATACACAAAACTCTTTGGTACTAAACAGTCACACAAATTCACAGTCAATCGTTTTTATCACTGGCACATTATAAAAAAAATAAAAAACACAAAAAAGTTTTTATTCCGTACAGGAGGCGTTGAAATTGTTTCTAATGAGCTCCGTGCATTTTATTACGGTGACGTGACGGCGGCTACAGGCGATCTTTGCGATCTCGGGCGGATACGTTCAGTTCGCCGCGTTACGTGTAATGTGTGTCCTGACCGTTTTTCCGCGGCTTATAAACGTTGGCCGGCGCTCCCGTGATAAAAGGGTGCAAAAAACTGATTGTTTGCATTAGAGGGCCTGACCGTACGTCACGGATACGACGTCGTGCGCGCTTAAGTACGTAAGACGGGCATGTGCTCTTACGCAATAGACTGTTCAAATAAATACACATGTTTCAGTACCGGATCCTGAAGGTGTGTGAAAATGATTTCTGGACATTATTGTGTTTCTAGACTTTGCAGTAATTTTTATTGTTTTTATACTATATTCGTATGTAAGAAGTGTTAATTTAATGTTAAATTTTATAATTTATTATTGATATATGTCAGCAGCAGTACACTATGGCCATTTTAGAAATTCACGATACCTAAACGTTATTTTTAAAGGAATATTTTTTATTCATATAGTAAATAATATTTGAAGCAATAACTTTTAATCATCAGCATACTAATGTCCTATCTGGTGAGATACAGTATTAGAATCACATAAAGAGAACTGTGGTTTTATTTTATGATATGGTTTTAATGGTGGTTATGCTAACCTAGTATTAATTGGTGGACGTTAACATCTGCAGGTACAGCCGTGGTCAAAAGCATGCCGTCTGAAAAACGGAAAAGTTGGAGAAGAATAATTTTTGTTTATATATCCAACGACCAATGTAAAGTTGTGAAATTTGTAATCTAAACTTGCTAATCAACTCTTATATAGGTAGATATTACAAGATGACCCGGAGTATGATCGCCTCTCACCGTTTAAATCTTCCCTGGACTGCGACAATTATTCAAAAACCAGATAAATCAGTTCCCTTGTAAGTTTTATTCGAAAAGAAACGTTATTCCCACTTAATACAAATTGAAAAATTACAAATTCGAAAGATTTTTCATAATACGTGATCTTCGTATTGTTCAGGAATCAAAGCTTCTTTTTGAAGAGCACGTTGATAAAATTATAAAAGAGAAAACTATCGCAGCCGCATGACATCATAATGAGAACCCAGCTAATTTAAAAAATATAAAAATTGTTAAGATATTTTATTGTACTTTTGTAAGAAGTACCTCGGAATTCGGATTAGAGAATCCGTGTGACGATAAATACTTTAATCGTACTGAACAGCTACAGTTGAAGTTTGTAAAATTCATATGTTATCGTTTAAAATTACCTTATACCTAAAATAATTCCAAAAAAATTAACTTTACTTTTCCTTTAAATTTGCTAGAAATTAGTTAGACACTACTATCTGATTAGTTTACCTATTGCTACCGACAAAATACATTTTTCTGGCAACCAAGTAGAACTTTAAATTAATAATGCTAGTCAAAAGATTTCAGACCTAAAATTATTGAGGATAAAAATTCTGGTGTACAACCTTCCCCAACTATCAGGGGTGGCAGGTCCTTGCAAGGGTTCAGGAGTGCATTGAAGGAGAAGCATACCTTCAAGGACGCATCTAGTAGAAGTGACAAAAGAAAGAGCAGAATAATATATTTTCGTTGTCTGTCTTGTCTGTTGTTGGAAAGTGTAAGGAGCTCGATAGCGGTTAGCATGTTCGGTTTGCGATACGTTTGTTTGTTTATTATCTCGAGCTCCTCCTTGCTGTAGAAAGCACGTTAAGCCGTTGGTCCTAGCTGCATCTGCAGTTGTGAAGAACCAATCCATACTGGGCCTGCGTGGTGTGTTATGGCCCATTCTCCTTATTCTATTTGATTCGATTTATATCCATAGGGAAGGTCTGAATAAGGTCATAGATAAAGTCACCATTCACCATAGGGAAGGTCACGATACTAAATGTTTGGTCACCAATCCAGCACTTGCGAAAGTTGCTTAATTTTTGCATCATCGAGTAACTGGGATTTTCTTTTTAATATTATTTAGCATATTTTGTTCTCAATTTATGGATGCGACAAAATTTATTGTTTATTGATGAACAATTAATCTTGCATGCATGCATGGTTGACTAAAATCTACTAGCGGGAGTTCGTCTATGCTTCAGCAATGCAGTTCAAAGTAGTATCTAGATGTTTTCAGCGTCAGTAGATAGTGTTCTTATTTGTAGGGTTTTCTTATATCAGTTTTCAAAAAAGTTTTATTTGTTAAATTCCATACGACTTAATATAATGGAATGGAAAACAATAAAAAAAGGGAACAAAAATGATCCGACCTGTAAGCGCTTAGTTATGGCTACCTATCGATATTTATCCTTAAGTAAAATACTTTAAAAAATTCGACAAAATCGGGTGCTTGAGATGGGATTCGAATAACCTTTCGAAACATATTTCATTTTTGGAAAGCAATAGTCCGGATTGCGCTATCAGGTTTGATACTAATTTTGAAACTTTTGTAATTAATATATACATTTTTAAGATAGCATCCATAATTTTAGGTTTTTATTTAACTTTACTTATCGCTTCATCATCATCACCAACCAATTAATTTGGCCCCTTGGTGCTCAGACAGCCGGGACCAACGGCTTAACGTGCCTTTCGAAGCACGGAGAAGTTCGAGATAGTAAATTTTTGCTCACCAATCCTATGACAGGCCATTGCGAAAGATGCGTAACAAACGTATCGCTAATCCTATCCATTTTTAGTAACTTTACTTAGTGTAGGGTCAAGTCTTGCTAGTTAAATTGACCCACTTTCCGTTTTTCATGCGTATAACTTGGATGGAAATTTTGCATGCATATAACTTGGATGGCGATGCATTTATAATTGAATCGGGCTGATCTGAAGGCTGGCAAGGGATCTCCACATTGAGTTTGTTTGCCCGGGTCAGAGGTAATGTCCAGGGTATGATGGTGGAAAAAGGTGTCCACAGGCACATTTAATTGAATAACGCAAACTAGTCTAGTTTTGTCTAATTTTGTTTCTCTATACATCTAATATCCAACATTCGCTTGTTTAAAAAAAATCATTGTATTATTTTACAATGTACTTATTCAAATTTTATTAAATTAAAAATTAAGTATTTTTAGTGCAAGAATCATGATGTCAAGCACCTCCATAGGTGCGCGACGAATTTCGCACTGAATCCGTCTCATACACTTTTTTGGCACCGGTTGTATCCGGTTCGATGCGGTCGGATACGTGGATGCCATCGGATAGACTTTGTCACCTGGAACTCATCATCAATAGCTTACTAATCCAGCGAATAATGAATATGATGATATATATGTAAAACCGAAAGGCTTGCTTGTAGGGTCTATCTTGTCTATCTTCAAAAATACTGTTCCGATCATGAAACTTATTTCTCTTACGGGAACTTACATCATGCGCGGGAGACATCGCCTATCATTTGTCGTCAGCGAAGTAGCGGAAAAACAGCTTGTTTTTTAACAAATATTATCTTAATCGAAACATTAAAAATGTTTGTTAAAATGTATCTTTCTGGTGTTTAGATATTATGTGATCATTGATGAAAATATACTCACTTCTAGAGAATGGTTTCAAGCACTTGGAAAATTCATGAAACTATAAAAGTTGAGTTTGTAGTTTCATTAACTTACATTTAAAGCTTATCGGCAATTTCTAGGCATACCTAGGTATGCTTCTGTATGAGGGTATCGACGTCTATGTTATCATTTGTATTTATACCAATATGTTAATAAAAGCGAATGTTTTGATCGCCTTTTTGTTTTAAAACATATACAAATAGGCTCCGATACTACGGGTCCATTTTAAAAATTCTTTCATTTACACTAGGATACCTCATATTTATCTTTGTAATGTAATCAGAAAGCAAATAAAACAAATATATTTGTAATATTATGACATAATATAGACCCCAAAAAATGTATCGAAATTACCTAATTAATTTATTATATTTGATAAATTTTGCATCTAAATGCTTTACTAAAAAACATTCTTAATGAAAATTGCTTATTATTCAATTGAATAGCTAATTTATAAATTTCGTCTACAATTTCATAGACTACATTGCGTTCAATATCTTATGCTCAACAGAAGTGCAAATAATAGCGCTAAGAGATTGAGAAATTATCATGTATTTCTACGAACATTCAAGTTTCTGACCACTCGATCATAAATATTTTCTAGATTTTCGTGTTCTGTACCTTTTATATTTTCGCCTCTGAAACTATATTACTGGAAACTAATGAAACACGTAAAAGTGGTTTGATAAAACAAGTATTGTGAGTACATATATTAGGTATTATTTTAAATTTTCTTTCTATTTTGAAGTATTTCTTGAAAAACAGAACCAATACAGAAACATTATTCTAACGTAGGTTTACTGTATTGCCATAATGGTTTGCTGTGAGTGTAACATTAATGCTTGTTCTAAATCCGTCATCATTGGCAATGGCTATAGTGCGTCGGTGCCATTGCATCGGTGCCCAGGGGGTGTAACCACAGCATCCCGGCCCCGCCCGCTGAGTCCCCCATCCTTACCGCAGCCACGATTGGTTGCCGAGAATAGCCCCTCGGTTGTAAACGACTAAACTTAACTAGGACATCGATTCGCACACTTGTGTAAGCAGATTGTAAATACTTAAATAATATTATGTGGTATGTCCGAATGGTTTATGTTTTGATAAATGAATGATGCGTGTGTTGCAGAGTTGTAATTGCTAGTCATTTTTATTTTCCTTATTCTATTGGTAGCTCAAAATTATTAAGGTAGTTCAAAATTAACTACAGAGATCTATCTAACTTTTTCGAATAATGTGATTAACTGTTGTATAATTAAATATTTTACGAATTAATTTTCGAGTTAATCGACTGAGTCTTTTTAAATTTTTATTAAAGTGAGAGATGAATTTATAAGCAAAATCTTGCATACTTCAATTTAAGCACCACGGTATAAATCAAATTAAATTACTATCATCGTCATCAGCCAATTAACATCCCAACTGCTAAAGCTCAGGCCTTCCCTATGGGTGGAATCAATTCAAATAGGTAGAATAAGCCATGGCCTACCACGCGGGCTTCATATAGAATGATCGGTATTAAGAACCACAGTTGCAACTGGGACCAACGTGCCTCCTAAATTTTTGGTCATCCATTCTATGACCACTCCTGCGATAGATTTTAACCTCCGCATCGCAATTTGAAAATGCTGTCAAAATAAAAATATACCTATTTTGGGGGCTATATTACGACCTATGTGGGCAAGAAAACCGCGCGCCTGTTTCATGATTTTTGAGGTCCTGGGTTCGATTACCGGCCGGGTCAATCTAGAATAATGAACTTTTCTATACTGTGTAGGGTGTGAGTGTCGTGGTATTGTCATTGCTTCGCATTCCCATAAAATAAGTGTTACAACCTACTAAATTTAGGATCTAAGAAATCTCTATATAATGAAATGTGTTTGTGCGACATTGGAACTTAAAGCCAGATCTAACATTAAACTATACGGTTAGATCAGATAGTGTAGGTGTTTGTATTTACTTTATCTTTATTGTAGACACTAAACGAGGCATCTGTTATATCCTTGAAGCCTAAAGATTCTGTAACAGGGGGAAAAGCTTACTCGGGCCTGTCCCTTGTCCGAAGTAGCACGATACAATTTTTATTGTCGCCTTATTATTATCTGAATTGAAGTTTGCAGAAATTGCATCGTGAAGTGCAATGAATGAAATATACTTTATTGCCCATTAACACATAAACATGAAAACAATGTTTATTAGAAACATCGATGCAAAAGGCGGTCTTATTGCTAAGGTAGCAATCTCTACCAGGCTACCCTTGAATAAAAGAAGCTATACCGATTGAGTAAAGAGACAGCGGGCAAGTGTATTAATAGTGTATAATTCTTAAAAGTAAATACATATACTAATATAATTAAAAAGAAAATATATACATATATATATATTTATATATATATAGATATACAAAACAATACAAAACAGAATACAATTTCAGGAAGATGAATCCAGCTTGACGAAATGTTCCTTGACATATTTAACAAAGGACTCTCGTGATTGTGCGCGTCTGATATTTACCGGCAGTGAGTTCCACAGTTTGATAGCAATTACTATTATTTGCGGCTTTGTCCGCGTGGTTAAAAGGTCATAAATGAGACGTCTTTTGTGGTGAAAAATAACTTGTGTCACTATTTCAATCCCCAAAAGAAAATTTGCAATGTGAAAAAAAATGAGAAAACAAAGTTTTCCTTTCATAAAATATGTAAGAACGGATTATGCATTTTAAAAGTATTTACAACTTTCACTATTTCTGCATAAAAAACGTGATACTCAATAATTTTTTTAGAAGTCTCTTTACACCATAGTAGCTTCTAAGTTAAATTTCTTAATGTATCTAATTAAGTCAATAACGTGACTTTTATTTTTATCTTCCGTCTGCAAATTTTTATTCATTAAACGTTGATATTTTCACTTTTATAAAAAAAAATAACTGTCACCAATTCAATTTACTTTGTCCCATTTTCAAAAACAAAATATTCTTCTTAATTTATGAAACAGTTAGCTCTTGCATGCACGAGAGTTAAAAAAGCGTTTTGTTTTAAACTAGTGTAGTTGCTTTTAAAACTTTAAACAATAAAATTTTAATTTAACGCCTAACGCCCAGCGATGAAAATGGAAATTAGAGCGATAAAAAAGCGAATTATGAACATCTTACTTGGAAATGCATTTGTTCTATTTGATCGCTTTTAAAGGGACGTTAAAAAAATCTCTCGTGCGAATAAGGGCTTATACGTACCTAAGTGTAGTTTTTTACTCATGAGTAAAGACTTCTGTGGGCTCGTTGGTCACAAACACAAAATCAATAGTCAAAATTACTTTTTCACTTAGAGTGACAAATGCTATTACTCTCTTATTCTATTTTGCTAGCTTTAGTAGGTACATTATATCGATCGATTAAATCATAAAATTTCCTTTTTAAGATTGGTTTTATCCTAAACAATGGTATCAAGTAATGATAACTATGATAATTATAGTCAGCACTGTGTAATGCAAACAATGATTTCTGTAGAACATTTTACTTAACGTAATGTTACGTCACAATCATCTACAGTGATGTCATTAACATATAGAATCGGTTTAGTTCTCAGGGAATTATTGTATTGTTGTAGGTATATGATATGAATGGAAACTGTGGGGGGTTATTTTGTATATCCTGATGCTGTGATTACCAAGAATTTGTCGTCTCAATTGGTCAGTGGAAACCCCGTGGATTGCCACTTCATTGTCAATTCAAATCCTTAACGTAATAAGTGAACGCAACTGATATTGGATATGTAATGAGATTTGTGCTCGCGTGGGAGAACTACGCTTGTGATTTTTGTGGGATTTTGCATGTAATAAATAGATTAGTTTATAATAATAGATTATTTGGGAGTTCCAAATCGCAGTGGTTAGTGCGCTCAGTCTGCAATATGGTTGTTAAGTAACTTTTTCAATGGCCGGTTATAGGATGGGTGACCAAACAATTTTCATCTCGAGCTCCTGCGTGTTTGGGTAGGCGCGTTAAGCCGTTGATCCCGGTTGCATCATCTGTCGTTATAACCTACCAATGTTCTCCCTATTCGGTTTAAGGCCTGAGCCCCAGCAGAAATAGATTACAATTTTAATTTAGCCGTATAGCTTGCACATTGGTCACTACACGCCGTCATCTTAGTTATTATCATCAGCTTATTAATATTTCCTATGGGGCACATGCTTTCCTTAAATTTGTTATAGGGTCCTATAGAGAGAACTGAATGAATAAAATAAGCTTGTTAGGAGAAGATAAAAAGTCCTGTAAACCTATTATTAAAAGAAAATTACAGGATGTCGTACTAAATAATTATTTAAAAGTATAGTAAATCCAAGGTTACACGATTATGTAAGTACCTATTTGTTTTTCTATTTTAGCGAGTGTTTGCAACAGTAGGTAAGTATACGTGTAGAAGAAAATGAGTTAAAATCTTCGCCAACAAACTACTGTGCAGTTTGGCGAAAATAACTAATGTACCTCCTGTAATGTTTGTAATACATAAATAAAATTAATAAATAATTACTGCAGACGACCAAACAACTATTTAGTGCCTTCCTAAGGAATGCGAGATAATTAAATTTTGGTCAACCCTCATTATAAGACTGATATACACACATTATTCACATCGCAGACCGAATGTGCTAACCACCGATTCGTGGAGCTCAAAAGTCATCCTCAGCTGACCTGTCCACCATATCTGTGGTCTGATTGAAAGTATAAGTCTTGCTATTGCTAAGAGATTTTATACCGCTTATCATTGTAACGAAATAATTTAAGTAAATATATGAGTTAAAATTAAACATACACCTACTTTTATTCTATAAGAGTTGCGCTTTAATAATATTATATCGTGGGAGAGCCACACTTCGGCATAAATGGGCCGGCTCGACCGGAGTGATACCACGGCCTCACAGAAAACCGACGTGAAGCAACGCTTGCGTTGTGTTTCGTCGTGTGAGTGAGGGTACCGGAGGCCCAACCCCTCCCTATTCCCTTCCCTCTACCCCTCGACCCTTCCCTCCCTATGATCATATTCGTCCCTCAAAGGCCGGCAGCGCGCTTGTAGCCCCTCTGGTGTTGCAAGTGTCAATGGGCGACGGTAATCACTTACCATCAGGTGATCCGTCTGCCCGTCTGCCGCCTATACCATAAAAAAATTAAAAAAAATAACACAAAGTAACACTCATATCACATTTGATAATTGTAGCTGGATAATATCAGGGTCTGGTAGAGTGCTGACTTCATATTCTAATGAAGTCACCTTTCAATAAGACTTCTCTGTGTGAAATAAAACAGGGAGAAAAAGTCTTGCTGTGTTTCTTGCCGGTTCTTCTCAGTACAAGGTCTCCCACCGTAGTTTGGCGTAGTTTTCGACTTTCACAAGTGCTCTGTAAAAGCCTAAACTGAATAAACAATTTTGATTCGATTTGCTACCTTAGCAAGAAGGCAGGCTTTGTCTAGTTTTATCGATACTTCAAATATTGCAATAAAGAGTATTCATTAATATATATTCCTCTTAATATTTGTGCAGAATCTTCGGTCCGAATCGCTCTTGATCTTTTTTTTATTATTAAATCAATATTCCACCATGATTATATGATAGTGAATGAATTTTTAATTTCCTTCTATTGTATTATTTTGGAACCTTGCTGAAACTTTTGATATGTTAATGATATAGGTAACGAAATTTGAGGCGATGACTAACAACCTCATTCTAAGAATCAAATCTCAGGTAGTGTGCCTTATGAGAGGAAATGCCATGCAAGCCATGACCGTGTATTTGAAGTATTTATTGCGGTATGTTAAAGTCCATCTTTAATTTCTAAATTGGAGAAAAAGGTTTATCTGCTTTTTATAAAATAGTATTTATTATAAAGAGCTAGTTTGTAGTTTAATTATTAGATATTAGAAATGCGTGTGTATACTGTTTATGTACAAACGCTGATGTTACGTACGTGTAGAATAATTAAGATTAATCGAATTAATTATTGTGCCTAATGCTGCTATTATTATGAAGATGGAAATATAATCGGATTTTTTAATCGATTAAAACTCCAAACACGGCGTTGTGTCTTTTCCACTGTGGATGCATGCTTACTCTATGGATGGAATCGAATCGAATAGTAAGAATGGGCCATGGCACACCTCGTGGGTCCAGTGCAATTTGGTGAATTCAGCCAAAATCAACAGCTTTCCAAAGTACGGAGGAGTTCAAGATAGTAAAATTTTGGTCACCCTATCCTGTGACCGGCCCTAAGTGCTTAACTTCCGCATCATAGACCCTACGTGATAATCTCAACGCCAACGAGTTTCTATGATTTTTTACAGAATATAAGTTATGTTTGGACCCAGTTATTATTTCGTACTCATGAGATATCCTTATCTCTGAGTTGAACCCATAACATATTATATAAAGGTGGTTATTAGTTTGACCGAATGTTTTTTTTTAAGATGTTAAGATTGCACCATTTTTAATGAGTATTTTTTAAATGAAAGGACAATTTCACGAGGCTTAAAAAATAAGCAATTTACACTTCATCTGTAACTTAAGAATACCTAAAGCAAAATAGTATTTGAAAAAACCTAAAACAGATTTCAAATAACTCAAAATAATTCGAATAAAAAAAGCAAAGGACTAGCTGACCCGACAGACTGTCTTAATTATGAATATCGAATCAAACAGTTTTTTACGATATTTGCAGCACGCATTCTGTTAATTATATGTTAAACGTCTTCATTAAAGGTTATATTAAAAAAAATATATATTATCCAAAGCACTAAGGTTAGATTAGAAATAATTTTATATGGTTGTTAAATATTACGATTAACTTATCTATATTAATTAAAAAATATGCATCTTTTAAATCAACTGACGCCATTAAATAATTTCGAGTTATTAGTTAGGTAGTTTAGCACTTGTCATATAGTCTTCCATTTAAACATTTTTAACTTTAATGAATCTATTTAATTCCTTTAAATTTAATATAAAACGTTTTTCACCATTGGATTTAGATATAAGAAATATTGGTGGAAGGAAAAGATTTGCATCATAATTACGTTTACGAATAGCTTTTATTTTTAATGATTTTTTTATTAAATTATCAAATTCTATACACTCCTTATTTGATTTCGGATATGTAGGCAGATAAACTATATGAAATTATTGTGGTTTGGACGGTATTGAATAACCTCTTATCCATGAAAAAATAGTGGTGTAACTTGTGATATCATTCCATTTATCATAGAAATATCTAAGACTGTTACCTCGTGTAACGGTGAACCGCTCGAAGTACTGGCCGCGGTGGCAGTAGCAACAGCGTCGGCGGACCTCGTGGATGTACCGGGCGACTGCTCATGCGGCTGCGTTTGTATTTCCATTGTGGACTCGGACCTACTGCCTCTTCTGGTGCTGGATTTAGTAGTTTCTCTGGTTTTTATTATAAGCTACAGCTTTTTGACTTTGTGACCTTTGAGTGCTTTTTAGCATCTCTCCTGATCTTTGTATGGTTTTAGCGGTTTTAAGTTTTTTGGACATTGTCTCCAAAGAGGAATTTATTCGTTATGGAATTTGCTATTGCATCTTTTAAGTTAGTTTTGGTAGAAGAAACAACCATTTTTTTCGTGTTTCAGTCTCGTAGTGGTGTACATCGCATGAAATGCGATACCTGTCACTAAATCATTTTAAAATCACTCGTTTTAGCAATTCCTTATAATATAGAAATAAGTTTATCTAAAGCCTCAGTTAATGCAGCAATAGCAACACTTAAGTGTTTCTGTCTAAACTGCTTTTACCTCAGGGTTCAAAAAAGGAGGTATGAGATGCTCATAGTTAGACGGAACCAAATAATCTTTATACATTTTTTCTTTAAATCCCTTGCTAAGGCGTTTCTTTAAGAAATCACATCATCTGGCCGCTATCTCTTTACGAACCGGCGCGCTAAGAACGGTTTCCAGCTCTAAAGTCTCCCCGAGAAGCAACAGGATTTCGTGATCCAATCCAACATCACTACTGAAACTGAGCGATGGAGCTGGGGTCGACGGAGGCGGCATCTCAGGGAACTCAGATACCTCCGGTGGTGGTGAAGGTGACATTGAAAATAAGACCTAATCTGCTGAAGGGTACTTACGAAGACCTGAAAGAACATAGTAGTTCTTTAAAAATGATGGCTACAGTTTCGATGCTTTTCCAATCTTGATTTTATAATAATGACAAGTGCCCTGAATTTAGCTATTGCGTATTTTGAAGTAATATGATATGATGATGCAACCCCGATAGTAGTTGTTCGCATCACCAATAAAATTCAATTATTCAGTTCACAGACATAATACGTCAATCTTTTTCAACTGTTATTTTAAAATAAAATTATGATAAAGTTTACGAAGTATGAGAAAAAATGAGTTTTATTCATAATTAAGCAAAAAAGGTTTACATTAATAATTACAATTTACGTTATTTATTCATCAAATGACTTATTAATTGTTGCAATGCTTACAGTTGGTTTCATCCTTAGACGAATAAATTACTCCACTTCCATATTTCATTAACTTTCGTTCCAACTTCCTTATTTTTCTATATATCCTTTCCTCGCTATTTTTTTTTCTTTCCCAAGTTAAGAGAATTAACGTATATGTAGTGAAGTGTGCGAAGTGCGAAGGGTTCGGCACGGAAACATGTAATAAGCTGACAACCTAGTCAGAGTTGCAGGTAGCCTTGACGTTTGAATTTTTTTGGTGATACCAGACCAATGATATAAAAAAAAAAAGAAATCTAAACGTGATGCTTGGAGGCGGTACTATAACAACAAGCTTAAATCGCAAAGAATGAAGCTGCGAAATATAGTGTACTTACTTAGATAAGAGTATCTGGAAATATACTAATCAGTGAATACACCATGATGTTGTTGAACTACATAATATTCGTATCAGACAAAGACACATTTAAATAATAAAAGTAAGTTCATCCGATCGTGCTTACAAACAATTATTCTAATCATATTCCCGAGGAATCGTTTCAGTTAGACTCGTAATAACTCTTACGCTACCGGAAAAACTGGAAAGTGTTTCCATAAAACCGTCGTGTTTTTGTGCAATTTGAATACTGCGTTCGCACGCCATCTAGTCTGCCTTGGACGCATCATTGTAATTGCACATGGATATCACTAAACTTGTCGTAAGTTAATATTCAAATTATGAGAGAAACAGTGTAAAAACTAAGTTGGTATCATTGTCTCGTGATCTGGTAGTGGTGCACTTGTAACTACTTTAAATAATTATTCAGCCAATTAGTTAACTTGGGTTTCATAGTAATTAATTACATTAGTCGTAATAGTGGGAAGTGAAGTATTAAGTATTTATTATCAAGTGTTCAACCTTATTAGGATTTTCCAATAATATAAAAAACCGAAAAATATGTATAAGTAATTTTTTTAAGTTAAGTATGAAGTATATAGATAATACATGTGTCTAAGTAAATAAATATTGTGTAGGTCTTACTATATAAACTGATAAATAATAGTAATTAAACATGTTGGTAAATTACTAAAACACTAATTAGATAACATTTTTACTAAGATCTTACCTTGCTTTTGTCTAAACAAAAATAATTTAAAAAAGTCAAACCACTTCTTAATTAGATAAATATATTTTGGTTTCAAACATTATGACAGCAAGAGTATTTAAAAACACAATGAGGCTATTATTTTTATACTTCATCATTTTCTCACTCGAATGTGGAATCTGATTAAATGGATATTATGTGACGCTACTAGTGGATTTAGTCTGGGATACGCTTAATAAGCACCACCAGAGAACATTATTGCAAATCAATGTTTATCTTAGATTGAAATAATTACTTTAACACTGTTTCCTGAACTGTTAAATGTATTCACCGCAAACTTGTGCCTGAGATTTAGAAGACTGATAAAATAATGTTAATGGTAAGTTAGTGAAACTGGAGCTTGATAGGGCAATGGATATGTAGCGAGTTCCGTCTGCGATGATGGGGTTAACTAGGATACATTACATGGGTGATTAAAAACTTATTGTTTCGAGTTTCAACGTATTTTTTTTTATTATTTATTGATTTTCGGGTAAACAAACTATGACACAACACCATAAGTGTATACAATACAAAACATGATGACATACTACTTGTGCCACCAGCACCGTTTATCACTAATTACTTTAATAATTATAATGAAAATTACAGTTGGGCTAAATAAAATAGAATTTACTACTCTACATAGCCATTAAAAATATAGGTATATACTACTAAAGCGCTTGAAATATATATTTTCTAAACTTATTTCTGCTTGCATTCGCTGAGTCAATTGCATTGAGTTTATTGTTGTAAGTATTATGCATTCGATTAAACGGTGAACTTTTTCCTGCATTGGTAAGACATCGAGGAACAGCAAAAAAATTACAGATGCTATAGCAGTGAGTTCTTGTTGGAATTTTATATCTTAATTTATATGTCAATAGTATATTCCCGAAATAAACGTCTATGTTCCAAACTAATACAATTATATTTGAGTACGAGCTGTTGATACGATAACCTGCCACCAAAACACTTATAATGGATACAACGCAAGAATTTCCTTTGAACATTCTCTAAAATATTAATATATTTATTTTAAAATGGGTTCCATATAGTCACAGCATATTCTATTTGAAAGCGAACAAGGGTCTTGTAAGTAGAGGGACGAGTAAAATAAGTACTAGATCGCATAACGATCCCGTAAATTTAATAAGCCTTATTCGTGATATTGATATGTGCACATCAAGATGTAATTTACTATCTAATTCCACTTCTAATACATTTATAGATTTAACGCAGTGACGCCTGATACCATACAATTGATAGACAAAAACACTTTTTTGCAACTTTTTCGTAACAGTAATGCACTTATTTATACTAAGACCCAACTTATTTTGTTACAATATTAAGAGAAACGATTGAGATCGTCCTGCACTTTAAGATGATCATCCACACATACGATAGTATGAACAATTACCAACATCGTTGATAAATATCAAAAACAAAAGAGGACCCAAAATTGAGACTTGTGGCACCCCTGATGTAATCGGGACAAACTCATATCCATTTAACACAACCATCTGAGTACGATTTGTGGCATAGGATTAAAACAACGCCACAAATCGCCTCTGATTCCGGAATTTGATTTAGGCGGCAAGTTAAGCTAGTGCTCGAGTCTGTATCGACAGTTGTTAGCACATGATCTGCACTTGGACCGCGTGGTGGGTTATGGGCCCGTTCTGCTTATTCAATTCCATCCACGAGGAAGGCCGTAATGGCCTGTGAAGGACTCTAGTAGTATTAATAGACTGGGGATCGAAGACGAAAACTATCTTCATTTTATAAAAAAAAAACTTCGTATTATATTTGTCGCCGTAAAATTGTAAAAGTTGACGTTTATAATATGTCTCGTTAGGTACATGATCTTTTCGGTTAGTTAAAATTACAACAATTCTAGTATGTTGTATTATGATACTTCGTAAAAACAAAAAATTCAACTTAATGCGATATAAACCGTGCGTCTTGCAATTTGAATGTGAGTAAGATATGTATATTTTTTTTTGGTTGCTACAAGCCAAGCTTTGCTTAGTGTAGGGATCGCTAGAATTGAGCACAGTTTGTTAAATGTTAATTGAAAATAAAGTTATTATTATTATTATACAATATTTACTCTTCCCGACCCCTCGACGATTCGAGGGGGGGAAGGATTCCCCCCGGTAGAGGAGGCCAGACGGCCGGGGGTCAGGACGACAAAGAAAGAAATCGGCGGACGATCTTTGCGTTATCGAGAAAAGTTATTAAAATTATTAAAGTTATTATTATATTATTACTTAATATTTTATGGTGACATGATTTTATTCTTTCGTTTCATCCTTAACTAATATTACAAATCAGATGGAAATTGAATAATGTAATTTTGTTTACCTGTCACGCTTTCACGCTTAAACCACTGAAATGATTAAAATAAATGTAGGAAACTAGTATGCGACCTTATCAAGATACTTTTTATATCCATTAAAAGAGTAGTAAGAGAGAAAATATGTGGTGACATTATTATACGTAAATACTATCTCTTCACGTTTGGATTTGATTTTATTTTATACTAGCTGTTTTCCGGCGACTTCGCATGCGTAATTATAGCTTATGTCAATCCTATAAGATGTGGCTACCGGATGGTGAAAGAATTTTTAAAACCGGTCGAGTAATTTACATAATAAATTATACATAATAAATAGTGTTATATTAATGAAAACTTGAAAAAAAAATGCTGTTATATTCGAACGATCTTAACATACAAAGAAATTGTTTTAGCCTATATAGCGAAGTATCTTCGTAAAAAGTAACTTTCAACATACTTTTACCTTACAAAGGCCATTAACAGATGATATTTTTGCATTAAAGTTTAAAATTGTATGAAAATTATCCCTTGGTTACTGAGATAAAAAAGCTAATTTCTCGCCAGTGGCTACTAATGATCGAAGCCTTTATAACAGTCGACCAGCCTGAATTTCCTGTTTCCTTCTCGTTTCGCAAAATTGCTACGATGCGAATTCCATCTTCACGTTCTACTATTGTGATCACATTGCTTTGTCTCCTTAGTTATGTAATGTAATGTGTCTATAGTTTGTGTAGTGCAATTTTAATAATAAATTTAAATACTAGTTTGTAGTGTTCACGTTATAAATGGCAGTTTCTGGAATTATTATGTTGTGTCTTGCTATCTAATAGAAATTATATACAAAAACTTTGAGTGTACTGTTACAAATAGCATTTGTTTATGTCATGTTATGTCATTGTTATACCTGATTTGGTTGAACATATTTAAAATATTGTAAAATTGTCTCTTTCTCAATAAAAATACGCTCACTATATAATTTATTTATCTTTATTAATATTATGAAGTGGTAATTTTTTTAACTTTGTTTGTTAGTTATGGGGTAATCTTCGAGAAGCTACGTCATACGCGGGTGACATACTCGATAATTTACGCAAGTGAAGTCGTGGAAAATTAGCTAATATATTATTTCACAGTGAAAACGTCTGACGTCTTTTAAAAGGATTTAGAAGACTCACAATCTTATGACTATAATAAGGAGATATAAATACGCGACTTTCACTGGATACGTGCTAAATGAAAGTGATAAAAATTTGACTATTTTTTGTAATTAATCAGTTGGTAACGTGTTAAAAATAATCAATTTCACTAACACCATCGCCTTTCGACATAATAAAAGTGTCGGTTAAGTGAAAAGATGCATTAATTATAAATCTCAACGACTGCAATTTGTAAAACGATTTTTTTAAGCAATAATTGTGTTGGTTTGACAAATCACTGTTGCCTACACGCACGCGTGGGAGTGAAGTTTCGCTCACTATTGTGAATATGGCACAGTGTGTATGACATGTTTTTGTTATTTAAAAGCGTCGTAAAGTTATTGGTTACAAGTTTACTTCGACTCATACATAATGATGACATTTTAGATGCTATTACTCAAGAAATTATTATTATACAGTCTATAAGCGAAGTACAAAGTATGCAGAAATATAGAATGAAACAAATACAGACACATATAATAGTGTATTGCGCGAAAATGACAGTTAGTTACAAGTATATTTGAACTGCATTTCTCTGCATTTCTTTTCTCCATAATTAATTTTAAATAAGGGGGAACTGATTTAGGTCAAGTAAAAAATAACAACCTCTTTTATTACGGATATTCCTGATCTTGAACAGACATCCAAAGCAGTATAGCCGTTACTCGATTGTATAAAATTTCTTCGATAATGCTTACTACTTCTTTATTTTCTTCAACTTGGACTAAATTTATAAGAGGGTAGTAAAATTCAATGTAATGTGAGACAGGATTTCTTAGATAATGCTTGCTTCTTCTTTATTTTCTTCAACTTGGGCTAAATTTATAAGAGGGTTGTAGTAAAATGTAATGTAATGTGAGATAGGAAAGCGTTAGCTATACTCTTAACACCCGGTGCCTGAATTGAGAATCTTAAGTACGTCTCAAGAGGTACCTGATTTATCTTAAATGTCGCTTAAACAAGGTTTAATTTATGTTTTTTTTTAAATTCTTAATTGATAGGAAATTAATAAAACTAGCATTTTTTGCCAGTTGAGATTTTGTACTTTCCTCAATTCATAGTCCGGCCGTTAGGATTCCAAACTAATGAAAGACAAAATGGAACCAATAAAGAATCCCTCATGTATCTATAGGGATGACGACAACTTTTTTTTTTTGTTTGTCCGTCAAGAAGAATTAAATACGTATCTTTTTGCGTAATCAATAAATTACAGCCATACATTTTCTACAAATATGTGATGTAGTGAGCCCCCACGCCTCAATTTTAATGCTTATTATCTAAGCCATTTCTTGTTTAAATTTAAGTAAAGAAATATGCGTCTAATCTTTTTCTATTATCTGACTGACGGACTAAAGAGAATTTCTTGTTTTTAGCCATTCCTCATCCCTATTAAAATTTGGAACAAACATTTAAAAAATTTGGTGACCCAAAGTTGCTGTATAATAAATAAATAAATATAACGCAATATCACATACATCACTCAGATTCCAAGATGAGTTGCTAGAGTCCTCATATTCGGGCATATCTAAAATGGCAAAGGTATTATAATCCGAGACAATATTAAAGTGTACATCGACTAAGCCCACTTCTCACTACTCGTACGTAAATAATACCGCACAATCGACTTCCTCGGTTTACACGCTATGATAAAGTGTTAATGTTTTGCACAGTCTATAGTTACTTTATACAAATCAGTAAAATTCTTCCAGCCTATTTTAAATTTAATGAAATTACTACCATTAAAATCACCTTCGAAAGATATTCTGACACATTCAGATATGTGTGGTAGCCTGACGTATTTCTTTATGTACATATTTACGGTAATATTATTACCGTAGCATAAAAAGAACTCAGAAGTTAACTGACAAAACAATTCATTAAATTAATTTAAACGCGTTGTCATATAAGTGTCACATCAATATCTGTAGCGCATTTTATACAGAATAATGTCACTTCAATTAAGCGAATAAAAACGATAAAATGATATTAAGACATGAATATAATACCGTGTCAATTGAATGCTTACGATTTGTCACGGACCCTCTTCTTGAAAAATATACAATTTATTAATTTGAATGAGTTTTTATGATATTGTTCGTTTCGTGAATCTCTGAAATCAGTGTTATGTTATTTTTTTAAGTATCTTTTAAACGTAATCAGTTAATATCCGTCCTTTACAATACTACTTCCGCTAGAATGACTTCTGGTATATATAGACAGACGTCTGGTATCTATAGAATCTCAGAAAGTTTATTTTGAGGATATCGAGGTGTTAGCCTTGACGAGAGGCGTATACCTCGGTGTCGCTATTTCAGAGATCCCAGGTTCTCTTTCCGACCGGTTAAAGCTTTGAGAAAATCCAAACATTTTCGTTAACTTTTATAAACTCAAATATTCATTGTCAGCTTAATTGTCACTGCTGGAAAGACACTTGATCAGTCGTTCTATTTTGATAAAAACAATCTTGAATTCGTCGTCGAGGGTAACGCTATCACGTCATATGGTTTCAATGAAATAGAACATTTATTACCTTTTTATGTAGGTTTTATTTAATTGAATCTCTATGCTATAACAATGCTGCGTTCGATCATGAATACGAGCTTGTTTCTGTAACAGAATTGCACACTTCCCCGCGACTTCGTCCCCGTAAGTTATAGTCTATGTCACCTGCATATGATGTAGCTCTACTTAGACGAAAGAATTTTTGAAATAGGAGTAGTAGCCTTTTTTATGGAGCCTATTTAATTCAATCTAACAAGCAATCAATTCTTTCCTCTTTATTTATAGCATAGATAATATAGATATTCCATGCTTTTGCTTGTAATCAATACTCACACACGAGTATGATGTAATCAATATTTATTGATAAAATTGCGTATTATCTAGTAAAGTACGTATATAAGATCTTGATAGATCGCCGGACATAAGTCGTGAGCGCACAATCGCCCAAGTTATAAATACAGCCGCCCACACCACCTATGGAAATCACTAGGTCACTGGGAGCTACAAGCAACAACTGTCGGTATATCGCACTATGCACATAGTTTGTGAAATCATAAAGAGATTCACTTACAAGTGTGCTCTGTTTGTGTGTGTATTCAGTTTTTACAAAAGGAATCATGACTGGGTAAAAATAATCTATCTAGTCCGTCAGTTTGATAATAGAAAATATAATTAAAGTTTTTTTTTTTGCTTTAATATTAAAAAAATTACTTAGATAATAGGCATTAAAGATGAAGAGTGGGGACTCGCTACGTCACAACTATGTAGAAAACGTACAAACGTGTCACGTCTAGCGACATATCAACTCAATGTATCGATTGATTGACTATCCAAAATAAAAATACGTTTTTAAAAATTCTTCAATAAATCTACCTCACGGACAGACATATCAAAATTAGTCATCATCTCTATGATAATTTAAAAGATAAACTAACTTTGATGTCAATTGTGATTTTGGTCACCGGATTGACCGAATCAGTTTCAATTCCGAAGTCCTTCATATACAAATAGATAAAGTAAGAAACTACACCTCTTCATAATATTAGCATAAACTGCAATAATTTAGCTAGGGCTTTGTTTATGTGGTTAATAAAATCGTTTCTAATAAATAAAAGTAACATTTACAAAAATATGGTTAGAAATTATTTCAAGTATATATATATATTGGTTCTATTGTGATTTCAAATGACATAAACTCAAATTTATAATCAATTGTTTTAATTCCTTTCCTTTCCTTTCATGTTTCTAAGAGATTCTAGGTGGTCAGAGTTGAAATACCACGTTCTATGTAGTGTCGACAGTACTTTATATGAGAGACGGTACGTAGAAGCCTCCGATCCTCACGCAGTGGGCGGCAAGGTTGATGTACTCGAAATTTGCGGTACCACTATTTGCATACTCACAGGTCAGACTAGAAAAAGCGACATCAATAGATTATAATATGGGATGGTGCAAATTGGTATCAAGGCCACAGACAGACTCTCTCCTTACGTTAGTGGGTAAGTGTAACATCTAAAATCAACTTATGATAAATTGTTCATTGTGAATGAGATAAGTGGTATGTTTGAGTGGTTTCCTGTGTCGGCGGAGTGAAAGCGGATTGTGAGGTGCAAGGATTTAGGATGCAGATGACACTTTGAGCACGCGCAAGTACTCTTTAGATAGATACGTATTGGTATCGTCACTAGGAATTGATCAAAAAATAAATGTCCTATATAACTATTAGGTTTAATACCAACAAATATTATTACGTATTTCGGTCTAATAACCAACAAGGAGATGAGTTATTAACTATTAATAATTTTCATGATTAAACTATAGAGATTACTTTGCTGCATTTAATATAAGTATCATATCTCACTGTTTATAGACTTAAGAAGGGATGACAGCAAAATTAAAAAAAAGTAACAACGTGAATGGTTCTGACAAATGGCTATTTCTATCAATTATAACGATAAAGTCAGGTGGTCGATGTCGCAAATCTATAATGACAAAAACTGGTCCAAGCAAATCGCAAGCGATATGCCGGTTGACTTCCATAGAAACAATTAAATTCATTAAAGCCGATAATTCGTCGGAAAGGTACAAGTAAGCTCAGCTGATCATTTCTGCATACCTGGACGATATAATAATTGTCATTAAGACCGCGCACTGAGTCGTGTGCGTGTTAAGATACCAATTTACGTTTCGAATTGCAATTTGTAGTATGAAATTATATAAAGTATAAAGGCAGTCATTCTGACGCTTTTCTTATGTAATGGGGTTTTTCTTTACTCTTTCTTGAATGAGTTTGCATCGAATTATCGAAAGTTTTTCGAATGTAAATGAAAGGTTATTGCTTATTACATTGGTTTTTGAAGGTGTTGAAATTGAATCTCATATATTTTTTGTCTGACACCGTTTTAATTATAAAAAAATAAGTTCAAACTTAGTTCGTGTAGTCTTCTTCAACTGGTTAGGAGATTTTTCGTTAGCATAATTTTTAGTATTTTTAGCGATATTTCATAGATTCTTTTTCAAATTATCCATACTATGGAGCTTATAAATAAAATTGTTTTTTATTACATTTGATTAATTTTGCATACACAATACTATACCGGAAAATATTCTTAATGAAAATGCTAAAAATATCCACTTTGTCCCTGGTACTCTGAGATGGAATTCGAACATGTGACCTTTCGCAATCTGGGTGATTGCTCTAACCACTGAGCTACCCAGGACCTAACAGGACTCACGAATTTTTGAAGCACTTGTTACTTTCAAATCCCATCTCAAAGTATCAAGGACAAAGTGGACTTTTTAAGTATTTTTCATTAAAAAAATTATTTTGTTTGGAATGATTTTCTCTTAGTTAATGAGGCGATCGTTTAAATTTAACTTTAAATAATCAGATACATTAAATAGGAGTTGTTTTCCGATTCTTTTTCCTGTTAACAGTGGAATTATTCACGCAATATACTGAGTTTTACTACACCAGGAACCACGCATCATAATATAGTGACGTGAAACTTCGATGTTTTAATACTTGTTGAAAAACGTGGTTGGCCGTGACAAATTTACAGGTATGTAAAAGGATAGGTAATAGTTATACTAGTTTTGATTAAGGGTCGGAAAAAACATACATTTTAAGGCCTACACTTATTATTTCTCTCTAAGATTTATTTTGCGTTGATATAAAGTTGTTGTAGGTCATGGCCCATTTTCCTTATTCGACTTCATTCGGTTCTTTTCATTGAGAAGCGCTGTGAATCAACAGTGGGGGCATTGATTTTTTTGATTGATTGAAAGAAAACTTTGTCAAATCTTGCAAGTGAATTTTAAACCCCCACATTTTTCTTTATTTCAACTGATAAGGCTCAAATATTGTTTAGTTCATGATTAGTAAGTTATATTATTTTTAATCTAATATGACGGATGACCCAATAAGACCTACTTAAATATCGATATTTTTATGGGTCCAATCAGTTGTCAAATTGCGATTTCGACTGTTATGCGAAAATAACTAAGATAACAGAATTAAACAAGTTATATGTTTGCATGCAGCAGTATAATTTCTTTTATAGGATTGGATTATAGATTAATTTCTAAAGTAACCCAAATTAAAAAGTTAGAAATTTTTAGTTCAGTTTAGAAAGTGGTACCCCAAAATTGAAACAAATAAAATATTTATTTAATAAATTGACCATCCCCTGAAAATCATAGTACAATTGCGAGTGTGTTATAAAGGCAGTGTGGGCAGAATCCGCTGTGAAAGTTCTACACAAACACAACTTGTGTGATGAAATACAAAAATTATTCTTGAGATCTTTATGTCTATTCACAGAGCGAATAATTTCCTAGGACATCTTTAATATTTGAGTTTGTTTATTCGCATCCTGTTTCTTCAAAATAAGAAGTGAAACCTTATAATAAATAGAGCATTAAATTTTAAATTCCCTGATAACTTTATTACATCAATACCAATGAGATAGTTATGTGTGTGTGTGAAAATTTAAATTGTCACCAATCAGTTGTCATTGACCACGATTTAAATTTTCGTACAGACACTGGGTGTTGGCCAAGACATTTAATATTAGAGGCTTTTAAGATTATATATAGTTAAGCTTAACGTGCTTATTTGTCAAGGCGTTTTTGTTTTTCAATTATCTTGTTACGAATGGCTATGCTATTTTTTCATAACATGAGCCTAGAAATCGTCGTCAACACAGCGTTGTCATAGCATAGAGGTTCAATGAAATAAACCTCTATGAAAGTAGGTTTCATTTGGTAGAGGGGTGAGAGATAGCTCAATATCGTATCACTCCTCTCTAAAGGGGTAGACCAGGTGATTGACATCCACCTGGTCATTGCACGTCCCCAACTGTCTAGGAAGAGGCTCTGATACACTCGAATCTTCTCCGTTGTTAGGGTGGCCTTTGGCCTGAACGGGGGCTAGGAGTGGAGCACTCCCTGCTGGATCCAAGGCCTTTCCATCAAAAGAGAAAGGGTGGACGAAGAGCGTTTAGAGTGAATTTTTAAGGCTCCAAAACTTATGTAAACTGCTATTGTCTACTCATACTACTAGTAATTCAGAAAAACAAACCAACTAGGTTCGATCTACGGTAACAAAAATAATGAAAAAATTGTAGAATGTCCTCTTACTTATACTATTTACTTCAATTTAAATAAAACAAAGTGTTAAATGAAAAAAATCAAAGAATATCAAGGAAGTATGTCTTCTAATTACACATATCATTCTTATTTGTGATGTCAAACAATTAATGACTAACTATAACGCCTAAGAGACAAAAAAAGAGTTGTTTCACATTCCAGATTAGCACCATCATTGTAAAGGTCCGAGTTTATATTTAGTAAGATAATTGAATTACTAAGCATTTGTTTTTTCAAGTCTTATATAGTATGATTGTCCCAGTTTTTATAATGAAATTGGTATCTCGCAGATCTTATTCCCCTTTTGGATAAATGAGTCTCATTAAGTTTAACTATGTGAAACTCAACTGTTAAGGTAGAGAGTTTTTCACCATTCGTGAATCTTTGACGGGTTAGAATCCTAAACATTCTTATCTTCGCTCTCTTGCAGCCTTTAGGGCGATAACGCCCCCTTGGGGGCGCTGCAGGGTCGGGGGTGGGTGATTTGTAATTTCATTTAGTTAGGATGCCTCTTAGATACCGACTGCATGAGCTCTTGACTCTTAAACTTGTAAACATCAACTAATATTAGTATAAAGATCGATTCGATAATTCTCTCCTGAAGGTCATATATCTATCCTGTCTTATTGAATATATAAATTAAAAATCATGTCAATCGGTCGCTCCGTTTTGGAATGAAAGTAGATACAAACAAACAAATATAAAGGCAAGAGACATACTTTAGCATTTTATTAGTTATGAGAACTCCTAGATAGGTAATTTTGGTAGATAGTAGACCGCGGGCAATCATGTTTTAAAAAGTTTTTGTTTAATAACCTAAATTGTGCATTCCTTTATCAATCGGCTGAACCATCATATACTACTTGTTCTTACTTGTTGAGTACGATTAAGCGTCGAATGAGCAGCTGCTTGTGCAATCCTATATAAACAACGTAATATTTATTTTATTTTCATTTGCGGTTTCGCGCGTAATAGATAAGCAGGAGGCCTACTCGCTTTCTCGAAAACGAAATTTCGTTTACGAACGAAATTAAAACGAAATTCGCATGGAACGCTACTCTTTATCATTTTCGTATACACCAACGAATGTTCGTTTCCAAAGACAATTTTCGTGATCGATTGGAGTGAATGGCGTTATTGGATTTCTTATAATGTCAAATTCCGGTTTTTACCGTAACTTGAAATATATAATATTAAACAATACATATATTTCTTTTAAATAAAATTTTAGTGGCTAAACATTGTTTAAACATAAAATATTATAATAATATAACGAAAAACTTAGTATATTAATGAATTTTATTTTTCGTTACAACTTATCAAGACACTATAAAGAACTCTTTTATCCACAGTATTAACCGACATATTTAAAAACAACCTTTCATTTATACGATGGCTATAATCAACGTATGGCAATCTTAAATATCCGTATAATACAAACGATTCTCATCCCGCCAAAAGTTTTACAAGTTTTCACCAAACTGTTCAGTGTTTACTAATATTTTATTTAATTATTGTGAGTTCCGAAATATATCTTGACAATTCAGTAAAAAACTTTATAAGTAAGTATGAAAGTAATATTTAGTTTTTCGGCACAAAAAAGGTTTTTAGTAATAAATTTACTTTTTATCAGTCATATTTTCAGGTATAATGGCATAGCCTATATGCCTCGTAAAATCTGTAATATTAATGACATAATTCTATAGGTAATTATTCACAATTCAAACATAAAGCCAAAATAAACAATAAACTATTAGGTACTCACTGTCTCTTAATAAGATTCCTTTCATTTTGGTTTTGAGGGAATAATATATTTTCTTATAATACCTATCTGGTGAATTGAGGACAGTCCTAACCTCCTAACACCGTGAAACTCTTTGTTGGGCCATAGGCCCATCCATGTTTTGAGATACGAACCCTTGGTAACTACCTCGGGCATAAAAATTCAACGCTGTAAGAATCATAAAAATATGAAATGCATCTACCATTATGCATTTCATATTTTTTTTATCAAGAACTACGATAAAATATCTTCCAAGTTTAATTGTGGACTCGATGGCATGAGATCTTGCCTGTGGACGCAGTAAAGGTATAATCTCTTGGCATAGTTCTTGAAATAATTCACAACTGAGTCTGTAAATTTCGTTCGTTGAATATTCGGAACGAATGTAATTGTGGTAGGAAACGTCCGAAGTTTCGAACGAAATTTCGTTTTTCGGTGAATTAGAGTAGGCTTCCAGCACTAACTTACTTACAATAAAGCAATGAAGCCTTTAAAACTGCAAGATCATTTGAATTAAATGCATCCAGATAAGAAAGACAACAATATAGGATATTTTCAAGACCTAGAGAAAAAGCGTAATACTCAGCCAAGTGTAGCAAAACTATTTCGGCGGCTGCTAAGCAAGATGACACCGGACTTCGAGTTTCATACAATATCTATTTGGTACCTAATTGCTCAAAAAGGAAAAAACCACATGACATCGGAGAATCTGTTCTTGAGTAAATTGGAACCTGATATCAACAGATTTAATAAACAGCATCAGATTCATCCTTCACATTAGTTTTTCTATAAGAATCAATTGCGTTTGTTTTATTTTGAATAAAAGATACTTTGAATTTGAATACTATAAAGTTGTGTTTCAACAATGATTTTCATTGGCAGGTGTAGCCCGTAAGAGTTAACTTGAGATTGAGCGCCGTTGTGTATTACCTACTGCGCTCTGATTTCAAGTATGATCTTGCGAGTTATAGTAAAAGTCTCGTTTAAATTTAATGTTTAATCTCCGCTAATATATCATACAATAATCAATTAATTTAATTTGAAGTTATAGTGGTTTTTAAGTAGGTGACTAAAAGAAGGCGCAAAAAAAAATTATTGTCAAAGTGGGCAGTTGACAAAAAAAGTTTGGGAACCCCTGCTCTATTGGTTAAATGGCCGAATCAAGAAGTTTCGAGTGGTTAATAAATTTATACTTGATTTATTAAATTAATGTTCCAATATATAAAGTTTCTTGTATAATTAAAAATGTACAAACGACTGACTTGATACTATATGGTATTATCTACTAGTCGACCGGTGAGATGTAGCAGAGAGCTTTGCACAGGCGGAATAATGTATGCAAATAAAAAAAAATATATACAACCTAAATTTGTTTATTGTGAAAAAACACAATTACATAAACAATATATAAACTTCAAAATAACGTGACCAGTATAAGTTCCGGGGACAAAAAAACTTAATATCTTTAAAAATCGAACTTAGCCCATTTAAATAAATTATAAGCAAAAGAAAGTTTATATTGTAGTAATATTTTTTACTTTTGATATGAAATAATACTTGGGAATTTTCGAAGCTTTTCGAAAGACAAAAAAATTTTTCTCGTCACTATGGTATTTTTTAAATTGTAATTTTCAAAGCCTATATGAAAAAGACAAAAGAAATATTTTGAGCTTTCGATTAAGATGACAAAATTAATATTTCATTGTATTAACAATTTTTTTTTATCGGTTTTCCCCACTTCTGTTTTAGCAGGTCATCTTTTCTACTTATGTTTTTTTTTTGCTTATTATTCTTTTTTTTTACAGGGTATGTAACCTTTGTCTTAGGGATTTTCTTTTCCCTTTTAGTTCTTATTATATTTATTGTATACTATTACATTTTTCTTATGCTAGTTTTGTTTTGTATTATAATTAATTTATTTACATTTTTTATTGCTATTTTACATTCACCTATTTTTTTGTTATTTATTTTGTAGGTATTACAAATTACTTAACCTAATATCACAGTTGTTGTGCACATTCTTAATCGTTATTTTTATCTACTACTTTGGTATTACAGTACATGTGTGTTAGATAAATACATTTCTTTCTTCTTTATTGTTCATTATTTTGGCTATGTTTTCCTTGCTGAGGTTTGTGTTTAGGTGCATTTGTAGAGTGTATCTATCATTACTATACATCGGGAAAGTGTATCTATCGTATAGTAATAATCGGGCATTCGAGAATTACGTGGAATACGTCCTGCTTTTCTTGGGGGTCACACTGGCATTCTGGGGTATCCCTACATTTGTAATCATGTAACCATGTAACCATGCCCCGTAAGTAGTTGTGCAGCCTATCTCTTAATCTTCATCTTTTTTACGACGGCGAAGGCCTCCTCCTTCGTCGTGGCCGCGGTGCTCTCGCTCCTATAGCGGCCTCCCATTCTACTTTTGTTAATTTGCTTAAATGCCTTTTGACAAGATGGGACAGCGGTCATAGTGCGATTTGCATTTTAACCCGAGAGCCATATTCCCTTCGGCAACTCGTCTGCTCTTTCATTCCGAGTCACGCCCACGTGGGCTCTGATCCAAAATAGGGAGGAGACCTTACGGCCATAATCTCTAAGATGGATCACGTTGCCTTGAATCGCCTTCGCGATTAAGTGCGATGAGTCCGGATCTTGTAGCGACTGTAGAGCGGATCTCGAGTCACTGAGCACCGCGACCTCCTTCTATTCTCTACTCTTCACGAATTCAGTCGCTTGGAGGATAGCATACAACTCGGCTTGGAAGACTGTACAGTATGGTTCCAGCTTAAACTTTCGGGAAGCGATCTCAATAGCCCCTTTCCAACAGGTCAGGGCTGAACCGACTTTTCCCTCAAGCTTGCTACCATCTGTGTAGATCTTCACAAAACAAAAAGCTTGATCTTTCTTTCCTATGCAATAGCATGTTTTATACCTCCGTCGAAAATAGAACCTGGAATAGGTTTTTTTGATTTTGAAGTCACTTAAAATAATAATTATTATTATAATGTATGTAAAAAAACCTATAACTCACTGCATAGAGCTTTAATGAAATGAAACCTCTATTACCTTTTCAATTCGATTTAATTTGTTTGAACTTCTATACCGTGATAGTGCTGTATTTGAGGTTGAATTCGATGCTACTTTTATTACAGAATAGTACTGCTAATAATAGATAGATAAAATAAATATTTATAACTGATTTCAAAATCGAAAAGGAGTAGGTTCTATTTTTGACGGCGGTATCTGTTTTAAGTGAATACAATAAATGCGTACAATTTTTTTTATTAATGTGTTATTTTAATGCTACATAGAGCGAAAGTCAGATTGATATCGCCATATATATGTTTTTTAAATCTGTAAATCGCTTCCCGCTGTCTGCACGCTAAGATCTATTAAATTACACAACGGATTTCAATGCGGTTTGATATAAAAAAAAGTAAGTTTTAATACATATATAATACATGAACACGAGAGCCAATCACAACCACCGTGGGCTTAATGTCGCGTGGTGAATATTAACAATTGCAGATGCAGTCGGGACCAACGGCATAACTTCCGAAGCACGGATGCTTCAATTGCATCCGTGATTTAAAAGAAATAAAAAAAGTTGAACACCCATCCAAGGAGTGAAAGTTGCTTAAACTAGCGTAGATCCAATGTGTAACACTGCACCATCCAGCTTTTCAACAACATAAGATTTTACTTCTACACTAATGTTATAAAGAAGAAATATTTGATTGTTTATTTACTTGAATCTTTAGGCTCCGAAACCACCAGTTTCACCTACGGGGATTTACATCATATGCGGGTGACATAGGTTATAATGTACGCGGGTGAAGTCACGGGACAGCTAACTATATTTATAAAGATGAAATAATCAAATTGTAAGGCTTTGATTCAGTGACTTTCAGGTTAGTCACAATAAGTTGCTTGTTAGTTATGTTTAGGTCAACTATTGACTATAACGTATTTACTTAGTTAAATTTAACAAGAAAATCCTCTTTACTGGAATTGCGTACATCGCGCGTTGCACGTACGCCATTCCGGGTATTGAGTATTGTCATCTTCGAGTTCCTTCAGGTTCGTTACTGAAAGAGGTTTAATACAAGTAATAATAATATTGTTCATTCTTTATTTAAAAATAGTAATTTGTTTATATCTCTCGAATGCGTGAATTCCGTACTTGGTTTGATGACATTTTATTTTATTGGATGAGAGATGTATTAGACAGATTTCTTTATGTGGTTTTGAGTTCGAGTAGTTCATAACACGTGCGTTTGGCTATTTATGTTGATTATACTTTTTGATATAAGGTCCAATCTGAGCCCTAAAAAGAAGCTAGGAGTTGTGTCATTTTACAAAAGTCTTCTACTTCTGAATGTAAAAAAATAAGTGGTGGTGCTAGAGTGCACCCGTAATGCTTAAGTCTCTAAATAATAGAAAATGTCAAAAGACATTAAAAAAATTGTGACAGATTGGTAAACCGTTATGCACAATCGGAGTCCCGTCCTGTATCCGAAGAAGTACTAAGGGCTGTCATTAGTCTTGGTGTTTCTATTTTTTAGGGTTCCCCGTACCCAAAGGGTAAAAATGGAACCCTGTTAAAGGAGGGTTTCAACCACAGAACATAGAGAGAGATTAGAAGTAGTAAGTGGGCGGGGCAAGCGTGGCTGGCATATGCGCTTTTACTCATATGACGCCCTTTCCTCGGTTTTATGTTTGCCAGTCGTTCGTCAATCGTCGAGTGGTGATTTTACAGATTTTTTCTATAAAAAATACCGTTTTGTGCTATTATCACTTGCAAAAAGCAAAGCAAAGTATACAATCTAACTAATGCAAACATTTCCTTTCACTGGTAAATACAATTTTAGTGCTAAAATATAAAAAACGTAATAATTTGACACAATGTCAAATAAAATATACATTGATTGCTCAAACCAACATCAATGTTTCTGACCCCATTACTAGACAGCAATGTAAATCATTTTGTGCACTTTTGCAAAAAATAGTGCTGTGCCTCCATTTGTCTGAAATGTACCGATAGATAGTGTTAATTATATGGATCGTAATCGATAACTAAAACATATTTATTTAGAGCTTTTCTTTCATCATTTCATAACAACGTTATGGATAAGTATATGCCATAATTATATAAAACTAAATAATACTGTTTACAAGAGAAAATAATAGATGAACTTATACTGAACAAATGAAATAATGAACTATCCAGGCACTTTTTTTACGAAGATTCAGTTAATTAATTACACGCAGATAGATATTAAAAAATTCTGATGTGCTATAAATAATAAGTGCTTGTAATAAAGAAATGAAAATATCTTTATTACAAGCACTTTTGATTCGTCCAAAAAAATTTTTTCCCCTACCACTTGTTCAGGACGTCTTTTAGCTGACAAGAAGAACAAGCGAAAGAAACTTACCAGCTCTTTGTCATAAGTAATAACATTTACATAAATCATGTCATTTCATATCAAATCACAATAATAAATAAACTTCCAAAGTCTGTAGGACATAGGTTGAACATATAATTAGTCTTTATAGAACAAAGCGAAGGCTATTAATTCCATGCATTGCGATCCTTAAAATAATCATCAACTTTATAATAGCTTTTACTCATAAGTATATTCTTTACATGAATTTTAAATTTATTTATGGGTAGGTCAACTACATTTTGTGGAACTTTATTGAACATAGCAATGCATTTACCCAGAAATTATTCTCTGGTTTTCTGAAGTCTGAAGCTTGGAACGGCAAGTTTATTTTTATTTCTTGTGTTAAGATTATGAACACTACTTTTTTTTGTGAAGGAATCGTAATGTTTTCTTGCGTACTCATATTTTCATAGATGTATTGAGAGGCAACAGTCAAAATATTTTTTTTTTTAATATTTCTCTGAGAGATTCTCTAGACCGTAAATTATATATAGCGCGGACAGCTCTCTTTTGTACAATAAAAATATCTTGAATGCTAGCCGCAGAACCCCACAACAATAGACCATACGTCATTACACTATGAAAATAACTAAAATATACCAATCTTGCCGTTTCATCATTTGTCAAGAGTCTAATTTTCTTAACAGCAAATGCTGCAGAACTCAGTCTACTTGACAAATTATCAGTATGAGGATCCCATTGCAGTCGGGAATCTAGTGTAAAACTAAGGAAGTTTGGTCGATTCCACCAACTCAACTTTTTCACTATTTAAATTTATAAGTGTATTAACATTCCCCACATTAGGTAATGCAAACTTTATGCATTTCGTTTTATTTGAATTAAGCTTTATATTATTACTATCAAACCACTGTAGAACATTGTGGAACTGAATTACATTTAACTGTTTAATAACAAAATTTAAAGCTCTTATTTTATCAACTAATATTATGTCCCATCACTAATATGCACAATCGGAATGATACCAGTAAGAAAAAAAAATTAGGCTTAATGTGATTAATACAAAAAATCTGTTGTTTTCTTATTTTTGTTTTTTTTTACACTTTCCCTCGCCTAATTATATTACTCCACAGACATATGATCAAAATCAAAATCAAAATTTATTTATTCAGTTTAGGCTTTTACAGAGCACTTGTGAAAGTCGAAAACTACGCCATCGGTTCGCAAAATTACAGCGGGAGACCTTGTATTGAGAAGAACCGGCAAGAAACTCAGCAAGGGCTGTTTTTTTTCTCCCTGTTTTATTTCACACAGAGAAGTCTTATTGAAAAATGATAGAGTTTATCATTAAGTTTTCTTAGTTTTTGTACTGCGTTTTTTTATCAGATATTTTATTAAATTATATAGGGAAAAGCGTTATATTTCACTATTCACTTGGTTACAGCAAAATCTAATCTTAATAGTTCGCACATAAAATGATGTCCCCAATTTTTTAAAATGTGCATCATCTTAAAATATTTTTTCCCTATTGGTATCCCCGTATACAAGTTGGACAGTCACGTGACAGTTCAACATTCATGTTAAAGTAAATTATTTATTATCACGTTAAATTAGAGTTTGTTTTTAATCGTGTGATTTTTTAGCTTAGTATCTTTTTGGAATTTTGTTTATGTTATCGCGAACGTATCGCGTGGCGGTTGTTCATGTAGTGAACAAAATGATTATTTCATCTAATCTGCATTTGTGTGCGGAGAGGCGATACTCGGTTCCCATACTAAATTAATATCATTATACTTCTATCTCTCTCTATGTTCTGTGGTTTCAACAAACGTGACATTTTCCGTTTTTTGACATTTTTTTAAGATAATGTTTGTTGAGGACAGCTTTGTCAGTCTCTTTAGATAAGTGTTTTTTTTTTTATATTTTTACTTGAATTTTATATGACTTTATGTCTTATTGTTTTTTGCTCTTTGCTGTCTGTCTCTGTTTATCTTGTGTTTTTACGTATTTTTCTTAAATATATTTTTTGCTTTGCTAAAATCTTTAATTAATTACAGCCCATCGTTTTTGCTATTGATAACTCTTGCTCGGATCCGACTCCTACTTGGCCGTTTTTTTAATTTACTAGCTTTGCGGATTACAAATAAATGTCTTTCGGTAAATTAATACAAAAGCTACTACTTGAACGTAGGCGATAAAGTGCGTTTTATATATATTTTTTGTGTAGACGTAGAAAAGATAGTTCCTCTTCACCGATCTTTGCTCTGGTGACATTGCGAATACTTTCTACATATTAATGATTGTTGTTCGATGTTATTCTGCGATGTTGTCATACATTATTATACGATACGTGACTATAATTATTACGTTATATAATTATGAATGGTACCGAGGCCGTTGGGGATATTGCTACCCACCGGTGGATGTGTAGTGTAAAATCATGAATGAATCACGGATTTATTCGAGAATTACATATTAAGTACAAATATTTATTGTGTCACATTTGAAAATGGAATTTGGTTAATGAGGAAGTAACTTTAAATATGACTGACACTCGTATCTATAGTCGAATAGAAGTAACTAATAACTATAAGCGAACATTTTTGACCAATAGACGAAGATTTTAATGAATTAAAAACAGTCAATATCAAATTTTTGTTTATTGATTAAATATATATTGCACGTACTCAACTTCTACTCGATTATAGATATGAATGTATGAATTCATCATATTATAATTGCTTACTGTAAAGCAGCTGTTATGGTAAATAAATATTCAGATTACAGAGCAGGTAATTAATAGTTTTTTATAGGAGGAGCTTGGTGAAGCAGTGGCATTTTTCTAACAAATTACATTTTCCTTGACATGCATTTACATACACGCATATATTATTTATCACCGATTAAAAATTATTTATTTATTAAGGTAAAAAAAGTATTTAACAAATAGAACCATTTTACCATTACTTACTAATCTTCGGTTGCTAAATGCTTAAAAAGGTTATATTACAAATAAAATATTACCTATATTATAATGAAGACTATAATGTATATACCATAAAATCAGTCAATGATACAACAACTTATATTTCTATATAAATTCAACAATTAATATGATAATCGACCAACAGCTTACACATCATACGGTATTGTGTCTAAACACTTATATAATGCTATAAATAGTTTATATTACTCAGTTTATTGCATATGTGGGATGTACCGTCCAACGGTTAACGGATTTCCTTAGGCACAGGAAGGAAAGTCCAATCATTGTTCAAATATGTGGCGTGGCCTTGCGTTGACGTCGGTATTGCACGCTTGAAAATATGATGACGGCGCCGGCGAGCCGCCCGCCTACTGTTTGTCTATGATTCAATATTTCAAGGGCTTCAGTGATCGTGAACTTATTATTAGCAACATGTTAACAACCCTTTCTTGTTTATAGATATTTTGTTATACTTAAATATGTGTTAATATAATTTATAATCAACATGTATTGTAATTTTAAGAAAATGTCAAATGTATTAGTCTTTCGCACCCGAATATATCTGTATTTTTAGACTGGCTACATACTCAAGCGATATGTTTGTGAATGTTTACTCTGGGTACTTTTCAAAGTTTATAAACGAAATAAAAATTACTACGAAATTTAGTATTAAAAACGTATAAAAAGGTGAATTTTTCTATAATTTTTTTTTAAATAATTTGCTGTTAATTTTATGTTTAGTATTTTATGTATATTTAGTTATACGACTATTTTTCAGAAAGTGTTACTTAAATGGATAAAATTAACGAAATTTGAATAAAAACTCCTTAAATGGTCACTACAAAAATTAACAAAAAAAAAATACGTTCACCAAGAATCACTTTTACTCACCGACAAATTCTTATGAGGTCACAAACGTTATGTAAATATATAATCGACCGTGACGTAGGTACAATGACGATGGCGCGCGGTCTGCACGCCTACAGCTTATCTATGATTCAGGGCTTGAAATTGCCAAAAAAGGCTTCGCATTATGCATTACAAATCATGACGCAACTCCCTCGGATGTTATGTTACTAATAATATATTACAAATAAAATGTAATACCCACTTTAAAGCAGGAAGCACAGGAAGAATGCTTCTATTAATTATTCATATAAAATTTCTTTATGACTGACTTCATTCATTGATGAAAACTACACGAAAACCGTTCGGTACTTGTCGAGTTCATTGCTTTCAGGCAAACACACGTATACAGTGTAATTCTGTTATAAAAACAACCTCAAACTCTATGTCAAGCGCAGCGCTGTGTGACAATATAGACGTTTAATCAAATATAAAACATTTATGTCATTTAAGCCTCTACTAATTAAATACCGATAGGTTTTCTAATTTTTATTTATTTATTTAGATAAATAAAAATTAGAAAACCTATCGTACTTAATATATAATGTTAAAATAAATAAGCATTGAAGAGTTAAAAATAAAATATTTTTATGTGGGGAGAGAAAATAGCTTATCACTTCTACATCGAAAGATCTCACAGTGTGAGCCTTAATAATAATTTCCGGCAGTGAGTCCAATAACCGAACAGCCTGTACGGAAAAGTTAATAGATATGAAGTCAGTAGTATTTCTCTTTGCGGCATTTCTTTTACTATCCATTAATCTAAACCTGTTTTAATGAAAAATAATATATGTATACTAGGGTTCATAATAAAATTGTTCACCATAACTATAATAAATTAGCCTTCTTTAAGGTTTTACTTTTTAAAGTCGATTAAATTATCGTTGTGATTAAATGGTTCTCATATCGGTATTCATCATCATTAGCCTTTTTACGTCCTCACTGCAGGGGCTCAGGCCTTCCTTATGGATGGTTAAGGAGGACGGGCCATGGCCCTCCACGCTAGCCCAATGCGGATTAGAGGGTGTTAACGACTGCAAATGCAGCCGGGATCAATGGCTTAACGTGCCTTCCGAAGCACGGAGTAGCTCGAGATAATCATTTTTTGGTCACCCGACCCGTGACCGACCCTTGCGAAAGTTGCTTAACGACAACGATCGTGGGCCGCGGCGCTTATCCATTACGCCACCGAGCTACTTTTTATCGGTATTATAATCTTGAAACTAAGATTTCCGGTTCAGTTGGGTTAAAGTAGTTGTCTTCATTGTTACAGATTTTTGCTTTTCGGCTTAAGCTATTTAACTTGGAATCCAAACAACGTGTATTATGTAGTTTTATAATAATTTATTGAGAGTTTAATCTTCATTCAGTTTCCGTATTCTCATTATATAATGTGTAAATGGTATGGGATACTTAATGAGTCACTTTGAAACGGTGTTTAATAGAATTTAACGGCGAATAATGATCACTTATCTTGGCTTAAGGCAGTAATGTCTATCAATTTTGAAATTCGCCTACACTGATTAATTCCCGTATGAAATGGTACAATGTCCATTGGATAGGTGGTTGATTGTGGACGTTTACTTCGTTTAAGATGGACAATTCATTGTGAATAGGGATTTTGACTTCCTTTGTTATAAACTTTCCATGTTTATATCGCAATAATATATGCTGAGAAATTTTGCAGAGCAGATAATACATACAATAGTCTATTTTTACACACTTAAAAGATAACGAAGATATTTTGTGTCTTTGTCGTTTCTATTTAAAATAAGAGAAATTTCAAAATCTGTTATTATGAACAAAGGAACTGTAGAGTTTTTAATTTGTTTAAAAATATTTGACTTTTATCACATACCGATAAGACAGTTTGCAAAACTTGGCATGTAATATAAGCTGCAATAATTGTGATACCGGATCTATAACGGCGCGTAGATTTACTCGACTAACGCCTCATAAACCAAGATAGACGTTTATTGAAGTGAGACTCCATCCTGTGTTATAAATGGCATATCGTGTCGGATGTATCTATCGTTAAGGAAGACACTGAAAATATTACTATAAATAGATCCTTTGTTACAATAATATTCTTTTTGCTTTGTTTTATGACGTTATTTTGATTGAATGAACAGTAATACGTGTAACGTACCTTTTTTTTTTATGGGATTGGGTGCAGACGAGCAGACGGATCACCTGATGGTAAGTGATTACCGTCGCCCATGGACACCTGCAACACCAGAGGGGCTACAAGTGCGCTGCCGGCCTTTGAGGGACGAATATGATCGTAGGGAGGGAAGAGTTGAGGAGTAGAGGGAAGGGAATAGGGAGGGGTTGGGCCTCCGGTACCCTCACTCACACGACGAAATACAACGCAAACGTTACTTCATGTCGGTTTATGAAAATAATCGAATCAGCCTCATCATATAGCTATCTGTTAACTGTCAATTTTTACAAAAACGTAATGGGCTTTTGCCAGTAGATGCGGCGTGAAATTGTCTAACGAATTACATTACATTTTTTTTGTAACCAGATGAGTACTATGTCACAAAATGTATTTTCACTGCACTTTAATTATTCTCGATTTTCCTTGAAATTTTTCTCTTTTCCTTAAAACTAATATTTCTTGCGAAGATTTTTTAAAATAAAGGCTGCTAATAATTTTTTTAATAAAAAGATTTTAATCCTTGACCACGATTTTGTTCAAAAATTGTATTTAAGACAATATTAGCGACGTAGTCGTAAATTTTTGGTAAATAAACATTCTGAGATACATCTTCGGTAAACTACAATATTATAAACATCATTCATTATATTACTATCTTCTAGACTATCAAGTTATTATATTATATTCTTAATGAAAAATGCTTAAAAATCTGCTTTGTCCCTGGCACTTCGAGATGGGATTCGAACCCATGACATTTCGAAATCCGATCGTATGCTCTAATCACTGAGCTTTCCTAATAGGACTAACGAATTTTTCAAGCACTTGTTAATTTATCGCTACTACAGAGCGTATTCTCATCAATGTTCAGGCAATCCACCCAAACAGCCGAAAGAAATATTTTTACAAATATTTAAATTTTCGATAAAGATGAAAATTTGTTCTAATTATTATATTTCATTAATTTTATCTGTACTGAAAAATATGATTAATAAAAATGGTTAAAAAATTCTCTTTGTCCCTTGCACTCTGAGATGGGACAAAATGGATTTCTTAAGCATTTTACTTTATTAAATGTAAATTTTAATTTTAAATTAGTCCGGTAAATAATTATATGGTTCATAAATGTTTATAAAATATTAAAATACTTATTTATGCTATGAATAAAACTATACTAGATAAAAAATATCTCCCAAATTATTGCCAACAGGTAAGGTACCTAAAAGACTGCGTGTCTAAATTAAAGTTTAGTTCATAAGAAAAAAAGAGTCTGACACCAAGAGTGCATGTTATAGGTTCCTTAATAGCTTTCTGTGAAAGGTGATACTTTTTTAGAGTACAGGATACTATTTAAAAGTTTTATGAATCACCGATTATTGACGAAAGCTTTGCCAGCCGTTTTAGATAAGTGTTTTATCTATATTCGAAATTTTATGACTGTTGTCACGTTTATTGTCTGCTATTTGCTGTGTATCTTCTGGTTGTGTTGTATATCAAAGTGGTTTCAAAATCTTTTTTTTTTCAAACTATATTATAAAGTCTACGCTCCGCTGTACATATACGGTTGAAATAATTTCTTATTTTGTTTTTAAGTATTATCTGGCTATTTTAAATCCACTTATGTTTTATGAGCAAATCACTATGTTAATAAGATGGCAGTATATAAGTAGTAAAGCACTAAAATCCTATTTATTTTTATGACACTACTAACAATAAGCGCGATTGTTCGAAGAATGGCGGCGTTAGCGCTTATTGAATGAAGCTACCGTGTGCCTGCGCATCCCGTGAATGGACTATAACTTTGAGAAGTGCTTTCGAGTGCTTTGCAAGATTAATGGGTTTGCTTTGTTACTAAAAGGTTATGAAATTATTATATATTTAGGTATTTATTTTGTAGTAAACTGTTGAAATGTAGCGATGATTTTTCTTGTTGTATTACTGAGTCTGACGTTGCTGTTTCACGATAAAACCTGCTTATGTCGATAAGAAAAAAAAAAATGTTTTTGTATACCATTATCTGTACAATTAAATGAAGCTTACTGTTAGTTAAAGTTTCTTAAACTTGTTTTTACTACAGAAGATGTTGATCCCCAATTACTATTAAAGTTAAATTTTGAGTAGTTCAAGTTAGTTATTATATTAAAAAAAAACATAAGAGACCACTAGATTTACTCGGTTCTATTTAACATACAGTAAGCTCCACCAGTCAGTATGATTGTTCCGATATATTCAACGATCTTCTTACTACAGTCAATTTAAATTAAATTAAATTTGAATATTAGCGGTCTTTTCGAAATACAAATTCAAAATTCTTATGCGGCTTTTCATATCGGATTCTTTATATATAAGGTTAAAAAAAAATACTTAAAATATGTTTTAGGTTAGATATGAATTAAAAATTATAAGCGTAAACTTTTGTTGTTAACTTTAGTTCTCGAACTAGTTTTTAGCTTTTTAAATTATGATCAGTAGTTTTTAACTTTTTAAATTATCATGATGTTGTCTAATATTTATTTATTATCAATATCTTATAATTCATTTATTTCTTTTTTAGTTACATTTAATATCCTGAAATGCAAATATATATTTCTACAGGTATTTATTTTTATGGTGTCCTCTACAATGAGATGTATTGTTCGCTACAAAATGGACGGTCAACATTACGGATGTTTATTGAATAAAAGAGGGAAGGAACTACAGCTTTCTTTGAATGGACCATAACATCGAGATGAGCGTTTTGTGTATGTTTTATATGAAAATTTTGTGATTATTTTAAGGGATTCTTGTAATGTTATTAATATACATATATACCTTTTGAAATGTAACAGTTTGTAAAAAGTAGGTATAATGTTATATTATTAGATTACAGATACTACTATAGTCAGAAAAAAGTAAATCTAAATTTGTGTTTCTTGATAGAATTAATGGTGATTTATGTTTGCTGTATTATTAATGTACCTTTATATTTAGGTAACATACGCCAACTATTAGCAGCCGTAATAAAAGGCTAAAGTCTACTAATATCCTCATTGCTGGTGCACAAGCTTTTCCTATGGATTTAATCGAATCTCATCGAATAGACGGAATAGCCCATGATCTAAAGTACCTTTCGAAACACGAGGGAGCTTGACATAATATATTTTTGATCATCCATCCTAAAACTGGCCCTTGAGAAAAGGGCTTAACTTGGTCATCGTAGATCGAAAGCATTAAATATTGCGCAAAAAGTTCCTCCGTAGCCGTGTTATTCCATTTAAACTCAAACAATTCTCGTTAACTACTATTTTGAAATATTTTACCACACCATTTTATCGGTCACGGTCCCCTTGATATGCTTTGATTATATACTTGGTCCTTATTAGTCTTTTTGTTTCTTATTTTTCTTTGTTTATCTTCATTAGTGTGGTCAAAAAATTACATTTTTTTTTCTTTCTATTAATACTTTAAGACATATTTCATGTGACTTTTCAGTCACATGCTTATTTAAGTATGTTAAAGCTTGACTAGATGGTTTGCTCAGATAAGGTTTATTGTGTGGGCGTACTAGACTCGGCGTAGCTTAAACGTTGACAGTTCACGATTAAATGGCTTTTAACAAATGATTTAGTTACTGAAGTCTGACGTTGCACTGTCGTAAGCCGTAACATTGTCTCGTAGCGTGTTGGTAGCTCTTTGGACATTTAACTGTTGGGAAGTTAGATAATTGGGATGTGTAGTTCGGCGGCGTAGTGGATAAGCGCCGCGGTCTGCGATTGTCATCGTTAAGCAACATTCGCAACGGTCGGTAACGAGATGGGTGACAAAAAATTATAGGGTTCGGTGCTAGTTGTTAAAATAATAAAAAAAAATGATGTGAAAGATCAAAGATAAAAAGTTTGGATGCGGAAACCTAGGACAAAATAAACGATGTGGTTAGACGCACCGTTACAGAGCTTCAGAAGTCATGTTAAGCTGTTCGTCTCGGCTGCAATTGCAGCGTATTGGCTATTTGTTTCTTATTGATAGAAAAACACATTTTGTTTTCTTTGTAGACAAAAATATGTCTTCTAAGTAATTTGTTATTTGTAAAATTCTATTCTAGTTATTTTTATAAAAACAACCACATTCTCATCTCATAAGTCTTAGAATAAAAAGGATTATAAAAACGATTCACGAAATGCATGGACATATATAGTGTAAGTCCAGTATACGCTCAAGCAGGATATAGATCTTATCCCAGTTCTGGAAAGTATGCTTTGGGGCGAACTGCGGGGGAAGTGGTCCCATTTTCCGCATCCCGGTCACCTCGCATCGCCCACGTCAAGAGGGACAACGCTTGGTTTTAGTCGTTATGCCTCTGCTGTTTTTCTTTGCTCCTGATTGGGGAATCAGGGAGTTAGTCCGCTTAGTTAGGACAACCCCACATAACCAATTGACCTCGCGCTGGGGCGCGAGTATGCGTAATGCATTTTCTAGTGAAAAAAATAAATAAAAAGTATAAGTTGCTTTAGCAAAAAACATAATATAATATGAACGTTAAACTCAGAACTTCTTTCTTCTTTGAAGTTGGTTATAAAACCGGTAAATTGAAATAATGGATTTGTGTGTCGAAAGTTGACTAATGACTATAGGCCTCCTGCATTTCCTTGTACTTGTACATTTTATTGGGTCATCTGTATATTCCAGATACAATCGTTCATACTCATATCCGATATGCAAATAGTGATTACATACTAAACGACGTCAGTAATATTCGTTGTACTGATAAACTATATCGCTTTTATTTACTTGGAAATTTATAAACGCTTACCCAATGGAAGCTTAAAACCACAAATAATTTATTTTTGAATTAACAGCAGGTAATATGATTTAATTTTTTTTTTGTCCATTTTGAAACGATAACGTAAAGCTTAGAAGAGTAAGCTTTTAAAAGGTAGAAGAAATATTAGATTTTCAGAGGTTAATAGACGCAAATCGCGTTGCTCAAAAAATAATAATTGTACCTACTGATTCTCTTTACTATTAAAAAAACCGTCAAACATAAACATCTTCCTTTTTGATGTCAGTTAAAATTCTTGCATTAGTATTTTTTAGAAGCGAAATCCCCATATTTGAATTTTTTTTATCATATAAATACATTTAGTTAAAATTCCAAAAAGTCTAACTTACAAACTTCTTTTATTAATCTAGAGCCACGGTAATGGTCCGCCAAGATGAATCAAACAAAAAAAGAGTAAGGATACTATCTACTTTTTCTAAAAAAAATGCAATTAAAAAATTTCAATTGCATAGCTATAATATTTTTGATTTATTTCAATCGAAAATCCTTGATTTCGGTACTTATACACTCACTTACTGATGATCATCAAAATCTATAGGGTCCTGAAGTCGTAGAAAGCTGAAGTTTGGTGAGTAAGATAGTATCAGTATACAGACGACACTTGGCTTTTTTACCCCTTAACCTCTTAAATTAGGAACTTTGTATGAAACTTCCATAAAATTAATCCTAGAGATCTGAAATGTATATATCCTGTAGGGAACTTTTAAACATACAAAATTTCATTTGCTTAGGTCTTATACTTTTGATTTTATTGATGTCTAAAGACCCCAATTTCATCAAAACGTTTTGACAGTGTATGGTATCGTCTTGGCTTATTATTTGTGATATTATTTTAGGTTAAGATCATTTTAAATTTCGGTTAAACAAAGACATACAATAATTGTGATGTCTAAATCTAATAAACTGCAAGGGTCACATTAGGGCAAAAAGATAAAAGGCGTTTTTTCTTTAACTGTATATTTAAACTAAATATTTACAAATGTTATAAAAAAATATATTGATTGATCTATTGTTCGTATTAACATATTGTATTTGTGCATATTCTACCTGATGTGAGCAGACAAATTATATGTTTGGGGAATTTTGTAGTATAATTGATATTCTTAGAAATATACAAGACTAAAAGCTATACTACACAGTTCTAAAGAAAAAGGATGTAAAAGTCATATTGACCTATCACGTCTCGTGTATGCTGACGTCCATTTCTGCGTTTATTTGGTTATAACTGATATACCAAAATACCCAGACACAAGACAGTATAGAATAGATAATTTTTCTACATATGTCTTACCAGCAATCGAACCATGCCGGGTTCGATTCCTCAGAGATCGCAAAATCTTCTTGTATTATAGGTATTGCAAAGAAAATTAAAATAAGTACCTACATTCAATTTCTGTTAAATATGTTTATGAACCTCCAACATTCCTCTGTAGGATAGGAGAGATATTTTAAAAGATAAGCCCACTTTCACTCCCTATTTTAGTCACCTGTATTTACAATGTGTAACAACTTAAATAGAACAATACAGATTATTGTAAAATCACATACAGATAACGTACCAATTATCAACATACATAACATACTAAGGATAAGGGACAATACCTAATCACGTCATAGCAGGTATTTACATTCCTTGTTACGTGGATGATAAATACTTATCTGAGCACAACGTTCCATGCATTGATCTCGGGTGCTAATCAGACATCGGAAATAGATATTACCTTATCTGCTGGTTTATAAATTATTATCTTTTGAGTGTGCAAAATACATGAAATGAAATGAATGAATGAATGAATGAAATGAAAATGAATGAAATGACTGTTTGTCACTATTATAGGATTACCAACCTAACGTTATGAACGAATAACATTCTGTTAAAAAAATTGCCCTGAACTCTATGTTGAGCGCAGCGTAGTGACAGCAAAGAGATTCAATGAAATAAAACGTTTATTTCCTTTTAAAGTAGGTTTTATTTGATTGATTTCTATGCTATGATAGCTCTGTTCTCGACATCGAATTCGAGACTATTAATAACAGAATAACATTGCAGATTTAGCGTTAAGTAGGTACGCTACCTACCTATATATATATATTTGAATTCTCTGGAAAAGAGCTTTGCGCTTCCCTTAATGATGCCAATTTGCACGTGAGTGAGAACTACGGTCTTAAACATTTTTTTTTCTACATTATAAACATTAATGCACTTACTGACATTTAGTGATTACGTAGATAGAATCGTGACTGATTTTTTCCTCTATCATAGAACTTAAAACTCATATCATTTTTAGGAAGGATAAACCCAACTCGTCAGAGTTGCAAACCAAATAATGTAAGTTTCATAACATTTCCTCTTAACAGCTTTTCCCATTAAGTATTACATATTCATAAGTAATTGGTAGTTTGCTAGTACAGTGTTACTTAGGCTATTGTTTTGGGACCATAGCATAAAAAATTTGATACAAACAACATGAATTAAACGAACGTAGAGAACATGTAAATAAATGAAATTAAAAAGGTAAAATTTTCGCCCAAAATATCTTAAACATTTGGAAAGTACTTGCAAAATATTAATAATTAACTTTCCGCCAGCGTGGTCCCTAGGGTACTATTTGGTCGGATAAAAAATGTCCTTATACCAATTTTCATCAATATCTGTTCATTAGTTTCAAAGATTGTCGTCAGGTATTCCCAAAAACTTTCGTATTTATAATATTAGCATATAGGATTTATGTTTATATTTATTTAAAAAAAAAACTTTTTTGTCCCACGAGACAACAAATTAATTGTACAAAAGTGTGTAGGTACTTATGATGAGGCAAAAGTCAAGGAACTCGATAAATATGATATTCAAATGCTTTTTAAATAATATAAATAATAACCTAAAAAAATAATAAAAAATAATATAAAAATAATTTAAATAATAACCTGTGAGAATTCGGGCAACTAATAGGTGAATTTTCAGTTTTTTCATGCAATATATTAAATAATATTTAACTGTTTCTTCATAATATTTAGCTTCAGCCAGTCATGGTTGAGGGTGGGATAAGCGTCCCACCTTGCCCCATTCTGGATAAGCCCGGACTTTGTACATCTATACTAGCTGGTTTTCCGTTATTTACCCCGCTTAGATTATAGCGTATATCACTCGCGTATGACGTGGCTTCCCGTATGTGAAAGAATTTTCAAATATGATCCAGCAGTTTCGAGGAAAACAAACCAACAATCAAATCTTTCCTCTTTATAATATTAGTATAGATTTGTCTCACTTATATAATTACTGTATGTTTTAAAATGAAATAGGTAAATTACAATGATTTCATTGTTTCATAAATAAAATAATAAAGTAAATTTCATATTATAGAAATATGCACTAATACAAACCTCATGTGATCTACGTCCCTGTAAGTATAAAAATGTGAATTAACATTTTGCAGGAGTTAACCTACAATATGACGTCAGAGCGCTTAGTTTGACGCATGTTTCGAGGCATCTCTCAACAGTGTGTTAAAGTTTTTTAGGGTTCTAAGAAAGCTTCATAGTCAAAGGCTTATGTGACCTTGTTATAATTTGGTTCATATAACAGAACAGGTCGGTAAACGATTTGATGTAACACTTGTTTATAAACTATCATAAATAATGCTCGTGTGCCTTTAACGCGTTCAAGAATAAATGTTAAGTGATTTGAATGCTTTGTGAGTATCTATTTATTTAAAATTGTGATTTGGGTGGGTACGAAACTTTGTTTTTTGTTTAGCCGACGAAACGTTATCTTGTTTTTTTTTACAATTTAATAATATGAATTTTTCAACTTATAATATAATTAATAATTCTTATTGTATTTTTAAAGTTTTTTTTTTTATTATTGCAATTATAAACTTTATCATGTCCGCGTGATCTAGTTTTAAGTCCAGAAATGAGAAAATTTCATAAAAACTTTCATCCCCTAATTTATCTTCTTACAGTAAATTTACTAATACGAAGAGCAGTCTCAGCGTAAATTTACTCCGACGTTAAACCTTGTTTATAAGTAGCACTGTTAGGGGTTTTCTAAATAACCCCGTCTTAGTGAGCGTCCTAAAAAACCCACACGCAAAATTTATAACTCCTAACACTTGTAGTAACGAAGTTTCATCCCCTAATTTATCCCCTTAGGGGTTGAATTTCATAAAATCCCGTCTTAGTGATCACCTAAATCCTAAAAAGAACCCACATGCAAAATTTGAAACTCTTAGCGCTTGTAGTTTCTGAGATTTCGTAATGAATGAGTGAGTGACCTTTCGCTTTTATATATATAGATAGATAAATTATTATAATAAGTTTTGTTATTATTATTAGCAGATCGTATAATCTGGACTTTGTTATATACTATTTAAAACCAAAGTCGTTTCCGCTGTTTGTACGCTGTAGTTTTTTAAACTACACAACGATTTTTAATTCGGTTTCTATTAATATACATTGACATTAAAAAGTTTATATACAATACAGGACCACGCGGGCGAAGCCGTTGGCGGAATCCTTTTTTGATATAAAATGAACCAACTTTCATCTTATTTCATTTCATCTAATAATAAATTTAGCAACTGTCAAATACACCTCAACGAAACGCTTATACAGTTAGTTTCCATTGTGCATTGCAGAGAATTGCTTTTGCGCAATCCAGTAGCGAAATATAATATTAAGCGGCGATGTGGGACGACAGACGCGTCGGCGTCACAGCTACATGCAGATGTCTGCGAATTTCTCATTGTATCACTGCGAAACAGTACCAGGGGAAAGGTACGCGTGCATATACTTACCTTTATACCTACTTCGGTGCTGATTGGAAACGAGATAAAACATACAATGTTGCTTGTATTCATGATGTAAATAATAATGATGTTGCCGTGATTCCGTCATCTATCGATAAAACTCTAACGGCTTTATTTAATAACTATAAATAAAGCCTTCGATAATATAAAACCAAACGATTACTATATTGACAGGCTATCACCAACAAAGTTTGATTTAAACATCCTTCATATTCTTCATTTTAATATTTTTTTCCTAAATGTTAATATTTTAGGCATGTTCTTACTTGGTAATTGAAAATATTCAAATAAGTTTTATTTTATGTTGTGTACTTTATTATCTTTATAGGTAAAAACTGGTATTAAAGGTAATCGGATCGACTCCCATGCTAGGATACCTGGGACAAAGTGGATTTTATAAGCACTTTTCAATAAGAACGCTTTTCTATATGTTTACTGCAAACGAAACACACCGTGCTCACTGACAATGACTATCAAATCAGGATAGACCTAGTTGTCACTTGTAGTTTATTTTTGTTCCGATAACTATGTAAGAGCTTGATACCTTCCGCTTTCGTGTCTGTCTATTCGCAAAGATCGCATCGATGACAAAAAAAACGGGTCCGAAGAGGTTATTTCAATAAGCAAATCGCGTTATAATATATTACATTATACAGCATTAAATAAGAACAATGTGTTGGTGATTTCAGAAACCACTAGACTGTCTTGTAAAGGGAAATCGTTTTATTTCATAAAATCGACAAAAATTAACTTTAAATGAAAATTTATTTTAATTTAAGTTAGCGCTATTTGTTAGCTTAGTTAGTTAGTTAGAAAAGCTACTTTTTTGGTAATTCACATTACCATTTTTTTATGTAATATAAAATAAAAATTTAAATACAATATTATTTGCACCCATAAACCTAGTTAGGTTTATTGTGGTGCTTAACGTGCTTTCCGATTAACGAGGTGATCAAATAATATTTTTTTTATTCACTCATACTATGATATATTTACAGTCATATTCTATATAACATAATAATTTCGTATCGGTAGATTTACGTTTCGTGTGAAATAATTTGTCTTTTGAAGTATGTAAATAAATCTTGTTCACAGTTCATAGTAAATCAGTAGGTAATATTTAGTAATCGGTAAAGTTCAATGAGTTTATATATAAATTCGATACAACAAGAATAAACTAATTAAAGTTTTTACTTTAAAGAGTTAAGCGAAAGGTAAATAAATCCTGGTCAATTGGAAGTCTAATGAGCGCAGTTTTATATGTTTAAGCGCAGTTTGACATCTTTAAATCATATATAAAAATGAATCGCAAAATGTGTTGGTAAGCGCATAACTCAACAACGCCTCGACCAATTTGGCCAAATCTTTTTTTAAATGTTCGTTGAAGTTCAAGGATGGTTTTAACGGCGAGAAAAATTAGAATTATCGCTGGAAAAACCCTAAAAATAGCCCTTTTCTTTTTCCCATACAAATGATTTGTAACTAAAACGTAGTCAATTTGAGCTTTATTGCTATGGTATAAAGTTCATATTAAATTACAAGCACTCACTGTTGTCTAAGCAATGTAGGTGTGTTCCTAACGTAAAAGATCATATCTATCACAAAACAATGTGCGTGTGTGCGTTGGAGCACAGAATACATAGTTGGAGGAGTTTAATGTCGCGTTCCGAAACTCGCGTTTCTTTGTATTAGTTTCGGCACGCGAGATAAAATGCATCAGTTTCCACGTCATTACATGTATTGCCGGAACATTGATGAAAATACGCTCTGTAGTAGCAAAGCTGTTGGGTCCTAGATAGCTCATTGGTTAGAGCAGTCCCTGGATCGCGAATGGGTTCGAGTCCCATTCCGGGGTACAGGTAGATGGATTCTTCCAGCATTTTTCCTTGAGAATGTTTATATATTTTTTTTAATTCGAATAGTTTACTTTTATAATGCTGTTGTGTGTAATGTGTTTTTATGATCATAAAAATCTCTTTTTTCTATATTTAATACTATTACTATTAATACATTGAAATAATAATTATGATTCACATGATTAACAATAAAGCGATTACTTACTTTTAAATCCTTATATATGTTTTATTTAATTATTTTTTATTCACAACGCCCTATCACCAGGGTGACGGTTCTGTTCAGGAGAATTTTTTTAAATACGTAGGCAAAAAAACTGCCACATTACAAATCTTTTTGACAGGACGAAGTCTGTCGGGTCAGCTAGTTATATATAAAAATGTATTTCTGTGATTTTAATCAACTTCAAAACAAGTTCAGATAAATACTTCTTGTATTTATAGTTCGAATTTATCGATCAATAATCAAGTAAATTTTCTATGAAATTGCGATTTTCATATTTATACACAAGGAAATGGAGCTCCATCTTGTAGGGCTAAATATAGCAAAATCCATTAATCGTATTTTTACTCTTTTATATCTCGATGACGGGTTTATCTTTGAGAAAAGTAAATCACAATTGTATTAAATGTTTAATATCGACAGCAAAAAGTTTAGATTTCATCTTTTTGTTTTCATATTTCGTACGTTTCTGTTGAAGTTAGTTTGGTGTTTTTTATATATAATAAAAAAGGTTGATTTTAATTATTCTATACTGTGGCCGAGTAATGTGATTCATAATCCGTTGGCGCCACTAATCATTCAATAAAATATAGTTATGATAACACTATTTATACTGACGAATTGCGGTCACAACTGTATCCATTCATTGTTAATATGTTTGGTGTGGTTATTTTTAATCTGTGTTTGTATTGTGAATTCGTATAATAGCTGTTTTTGTAGCTTAAAAGTAAAAATTATTTTGTTGGAAAGTTTTATTGTCATATTAAAAAGTTGTCTTCATTATATAAAAACTTGTGTTAGTTAAATAATATTTATGTCATTTCAGATATTTTATTTTAATAATTTTTTTTGAAGTCCGGAACCATAGATCAATATTGGTCACAGTAATAAACAAAATAATATATCTGTTGGCAAAACTAGACTTTTGGTTTTAGTACTGTGAAACTGCGTTGACAATTCTGTAAATAACTAAAATGGCAAAATTGATAAAATATAGTATTCTGTAATTAGTATTATTATATTTCTTAGATTACACGTAACAACGGAAATTCGCTAAGTAAACCCAATAAGAAAAATAAACTTATTTTAGTTTAAAGACAAGAAATTAAGCCAATTTCATGTCAGGATATGAACTGTCTAAAAAAGCAGAAATGTATTTTTTCCCGGGTTTAAACTGAAATCTGCATATGTAATGATCGTTTAATATGTATTATCGATAGCTCAGTATAAGATAGGAAAACCTGAGGGAAGCATAAGTAATACAAGGGTCAGGTGCAAGACAAATATATTGATTAGTAAACGATTTTAAAATATAGAACATCAAAAATCTAATACAAAATCTACAAAGAATATATTTCCAAAAAGATTAAAAAAGTATAAACTATGTACAAAACGGATATTATTCATAACAGTATGGTTATTAAAAATTTATTATTTATAGAAACAAATTTGAGCCATGAACTTGATCAGGTTATTATGTACCTGTTTTTGAGATCATCAAAACTTTAATTTTGCACCTACACTGTAATAATTGAAAAGAAAAAAACGAATAAATCGAATTAGTTCCAGTTGTCAAATATGTTCCTTTGATGAATAGTTAGTCATATCGGTCATATACTGTGATATTACTGTAGTGTCTTTATTCATATTATACGTCTTGTCACTAAGGCATTAGATAAGCGAAGCTTAAAAATATTATGATAGGTATATGAAGTTCATAGTTGATATCGTTATTCCTTTTCGTATTATACATAAACCTTCCTCTTGTATCATTCCGTATTTTGAAGACTTAGCTTTATAGTATAGATGTCAGTAGTTTTTCTCCTTATATTTATTTTGTGGCACTAATTCTAAAACCTACTGATTTTTAGAAATCAAACAATCAACAAACTTAGGGTAGCCCAGAGAGTAATCGGAATCAGGTAAGAGTTAGGTTAAGAGAACGAAAAATAAATAAATGGCTCTAAGACAAAAGCAAAGTCAGAGACGTTATCCGGTATGTATCGAGACTTAAGTGGGAGTAGGTTGGTCACGTCACCAGAAAAAAAAGTGAAATTAATGTGTTCACAGGGTGATGGAATATATGCGTTAGTACGCCGATATCAAATGAGCAGCAGGAGTGAAATGGTAAAAATAAACCAAACAACGGAATAAAATGAAGGAGTAGGGTAGAAAATGGCAAAGATGAAGATAAGTCTCTTTGCGCATGTTAAATTGCTCCTGGATTTTGTAATCAACATCTTTCTCTACAAATTAATGAAAAATAATTAAACACTTTTTTTATTACTTTAAATACCTATTAGATGCTATTTGGAAGTTGTAAAACCGATACGCTCAAAGATCACGTCCACGAAAGTGCATTGCGTCTAATAAGTAAAAAGTAGCAAGTTACAATTTATTTCTAGTCAAACTCTTAAGTAGTTAACTAAATTTTAACTTGCTTCTATTAACTTATTTGTGTGTTTTCACGTACTTAATTACTTAAAATTCAGTTAAAAATCGACTTACTACTTATTTATTTAATCACGTTTAAACCGGCTATAATGAAAACGTAAAATGTGTAATTGACACTAAACCTAGCATAAAATATCATATCTTGATCGGAGATAGTAATGGACTGTTTATATTATTACTACTAATGCGTATTATATTCCTTATTATAGATCAAATTTTGTGGTTTATACGAGTAAACAGCCTGTGTGCCTGTAAACAGAAACGTCACTTGGTTAGACAGAGAAAGAACATGGTATCCTATCTGTCCCTCTTTACTCTCTCGTATATAATAAAGGACAGCTATTTATAAACCGTAACAAAACCATTGGGGGTGGGGGGGTCATAATGTTATACGACCATAGGAATTACCTATCCTAGGCCCACTCTACAAGTACCCCTAGGTGGTGCTTAAAGAACAACAACGCCGAGCAACAGGCGGCGGTAAATTAACCTGATCAGTCTACCACAAGCCTGAAGGGATTAAGTCCTCTTTGAAAGTGTGGCCATAGCGCTCTGGGAAAGTCCTCCCCTACCTCTTTTACTTATGAAAAATAGATAATTATGAGTATTCTCTTATAGCGGTGGAGACAGTCACGCAAGAAAACTTGTACAACAAGCCTTCCGTCTTAGCTTATTCCATACACGACCCAGATCTTCATCCTTGGGAAACATACTAATTGATACTGATAGCGGCTCAAAAAACGAATCTAGTGCAAGTAAACAAATTGACTGGAAACGCGTACCAGTCACGAGAAACACCAAAAAGAAAAAACTAACTTCACCACCATCACCAGAAGGGGTTCAAATAATCAAACCGATTTACATATTTGCTTGTAGAAGATAAGTTCACAAGTCACAATGATGATACGAGTATCATAAAAAAGAAAATCAATAAAGCGTCGCACATAATGCTTTATCGAAAACTAAACAAACTGCTTTGGTATCGAAAACTAAACAAGTTGACAGAACTCCTTGAAATAACTAAATTTACGTAGAAGCTTATTAACAAAAACCAACTCCGGATTGCGTGTGAAGATGTTATCGTATACAAGTAACTTGTCTCTTTAATTAGCGAGCACTGTTTAATAAACCATACATTTAATAAAAAATATTGTAGGAATTGCAGGTTGGTCATAAAGAACTTACATCATACAACACCACATAGTACAATAACAGAAACTTTTAAAAAAAACTGGAAATACTATAATAGGTGAGATAATTAACTTTCGGTTAGGACCTGACAGGAAGCCGACATCAGTCTTCTTTGTTAACTTGCAAGTTATAAAGGTCATAGGTCATTAAGTAGTTATTATTGAAGATCCTAAGAAACACACATCTTTTGTCCAATGCCAAAGATTGACATCTTACGTTCACAGTATGAATTTTCAAAAGCTTACTGCATGACACCATACCGCTGTGTTAAATGTGCAGGATTGCATAAAACGACTTATCTTCAAAGAATATCCTAAGACTGATCGTAACTTTTCTGCAACCTGTGCCCAGCAAATTACAGGAGTTGCGAAGTCTATAAAAAAAATTAACAAAAGAAAAACTCGTAAGCTTAATTCAGTACATGGGCGAATCAGTGACAAAAACTCGATGATAACAACAAAACATAAAGAAGAACAAACAGAGAATAAGTAAAGAAGAACACAAATCAAATTGAAGATACGCAGATATCTTTAAACCCCGACCACAATCAAGAGACATCATTTCTTGATTGTGATCGCCAAACGAATTTATCATACAGACAAACGCTACGACGCTGGAAAAAATGTTTATGCAAAAAAAGTAAAAATAAAAGTGTATAAAGTGTAAAATAAAAAGTGTAAAATAAAAATAAAAGATATTATCTTACAACACATGAGCACCATGTCGGAACTCATAATAGTTGTAAATAAAATAACAAACAAATAAATACACTCAAAATAGGGATATGGAACATAAGTTATCCCCTAAAAAAATAACAGTATGTTTTGGTGATAGTAAAGACGACATAAATATGTCGGCGAGAAGGCGCTTCAATTGTGCGAAACGTCATCTGTTACCTGCAGCTGTCATCTGTCAAGATCTATGGTGCTGTCAAGATCTTTGGACGCAAGCGCAGAACTCTCCGCGTTTCGTATCGCAATCCGTTTGCATCGAGTTATTATTAATGTACTCCGATTAGATAATTAAGTAATTCAACTAAATAACTGATTTGTGATCTATATGCGATCTTATTTCGAAGGAATATCTCGACCACTAGTCAGATTGCGGATGTTGACTAACCTAACTTTCCGCCGGCCCCGCATGACTTTCCGACATCAGAAGTTGGGATGTAACCTACCAAGTGGACACATAGATGTCATGGATATGGAGAATCTTATTGCAGTAACAAAATTAAAACTTTCTCGCCCTCATCTATGTCATGACTGGGCCGTCGTCGAATCACATGTGCATCTGCCCGAATTCGATCCCGACAAAATACAAGAAGAATCACTTGAAGCCTTCGTAAGGAGAACCAAGCGTTCCTAATATGAAGAACAGTAACCCGAACGCTGCTGTCATGTGCTTCAATTGTGGAACTGAGGGTACCCTCAAGATGCCTGTAGCCGAAGAAGATGCAACGGTGGCAAGCTTGATGGCTCGTCTGCTGGTATTGCTAGTAAGCGACATGTGGACGTCTGCACTATTGATACCCTTGCTAGTATTTTGCAGCATTTTGGTGAGTCGTTTTCATTTTGTTTTGATACTGGAGTCGAGAGCTCCCTTATAACGTAATTAATATCGTGAATAATTCATGGCAATCGAATTAGTAACACTATTAAAATAACTAGTATTGGTGATATAAATGTTTATAGTATCGTGCAGATTTAAGTTTTGGTTCAGATTGACGATATTGTTTTTTAATTTCTTTTTCATGTTCTCCTGGAACTTCAACTAGTTTTTATTTGGTAGTTCAACAAAACTTATTCTTTGTAACTATTTTTCTCTCCTTTTTTTATTTGTAAAGCAGTAGTATGTAAGTTGCTCAGGTTGTTTACATCTTCCGGGCCTTCGTAGTCGTAGGCGTAAATCGGGCTAGATTTCCCGTCGCATTGCGGCCACGTTTGTGAGTGGCGTGCGTTGGCTAGCAGATGTAAACGATCGCTGTTGGTTCGTCGCATAGAGACGACGGTTGTGTATGGGTACCGGATGGAGGTCACCCGTGGATGTGTTGTGTTGTGAAAGGGTACCGGATGGAGGTCACCCGTGGATGCGTTGTGTTGTGGAAGGGTACCGGATGGAGGTGACCCAACCACGTGATTGTTTTGTGATGACCGGATGGAGGTTGTCACAAGGTGCTGGATGGAAGCATCTGAAATTATAGAGTATTGCATACGTCACTGTTTTACTATGTAATCCATAATTATCAATTTGATTTAGAAAGTTAATTTGTTTGATGAGTTTCGTTGAACTGTTAGTGATCGTTTACGTAAGATGCCAGAGGGACATGTACCAGTCGAAGTCGAAGTGGAGTTTAATGAAATGTCTGATGATAATAAATTAGTTTAATTGGTAATGTGAATGCGAGTAAGAACTCTACCGGCTGTAGAAAGTCGACCTGCTGTAGCCTGTTGGAAGTCGGTGTCTCTTGAGGCAACTCAAGTAGTCCGTGGGTGTGCGGTGGGCGTGTAGTACTAGCGGAGGTCGTGGTCTGTATAGACCGTCTCGTGTGTAGTCTAAGAGAGATGCACATGTGCGATTTACAATGGTAAATGCGCGTCTGTGTGAGAGAGTTGGTGATGACTCGTCGGCTATGGAGGCCGTGGCGGTAGAGATATTTACTCGGGTATTTTGGAAGTTAATATGTTAGTGTTTTAAGTTGATTTTTTGCTAGATTATTTTGAATTATTGTGAGATAACGATGGTACATGACTCTTCACAGTTTCAAATTGAATTTTAATGTAATTTAATGAAAGTGTAAATTGATCAGTTAACAATCTAAAGAAACTTAAAGTAAAAACGGTCTCTAATTATTAAAGTTTCGATTGGTTTCAAAATCTTGCTCTAGTTGAAGTCAGGACTGACCGAGTAAAGAATCTACTACGCTGCATATTTTCCCTTTCAGATTAAACCCCCACGCGAGGATGCGTGAGGCTATCAGAATAGCCGTTTCGCAGAGCATCTCCATCACCGTTACGAAGATCATTTGGTTTAGTTTTCTTTTTTTTAATTTTTATTTACTCGATTACTTAATTACTCGATTGTAAAGAGGACGTGATCATCGATACTTTTAATTTTATAAGAATGGTAACACCGACTTTGACAGTTCGATAGCGTAAAGCAAGTTGCCGCCATTTTGGCACACATGATTCTCTTATGCATTTGAGCTGGGAGAAAACTCTGGAAAAGCTCTATAGTAATTATTGGTTTGAAAACATGTTAAAATATGTTCGTAAATTCGTTGACAACTGTATCCCTTGGTGATGTGACGACTGTTTGTGAGGTATCGTCACTTGGAGGTGGCATGAGTTAAATCACTCGTATTAGGTGATGTGACGGCTGTTTCTGGGGTATCGTCACTTGAAGGTGACATGAGTTACATCGCTCGAATTAGGTGATGCGACGATTGTGATTAATAGAGTTGATGATGTGCAGAGTACAGAGAATGATTAAATATGACTGACTGACTGAAGTGACTTAGTTTTGTTACAAAATGAGGAGCGTAATCAGACCTAACTAGAGCCGAAATACAAGGGACCGTTTAAGGTCATGGAGTTATTAGATGGTTATCGTTATTGGTTAAAGGCGTCAAATTCTAAGAGGACGTACAAGTATGCTCATGATAGACTGAGAAGGATGCCTGAACGTCAGTTGGTTGTAGAAGAATTGGTGGATCAAAGTGATGATCCCGTGTCCGAAGTTCCTGGCACATCGCGTGATTAAGTTGGGTATCATTCGATAGAGGTGTTACTTGAGCGTTCAATGGAGTTGCTTATGGGAACAATGCTCGATGGAGGCATTGGTTGTTTATGTGCTCGATGGAGACACTGGTAGCATAATGCTCGAAGGAGGCGTTTTGCTTGTGTTGTTAGAGGCATGAAGGGAACATAGTGCTCGATGGAGGCGATATGTGTTCAGTTGTGTACTGATGAGAGTAAGACTTGATTTAAAATTTGAACTTCAGATATCCTTCGAAGTTGTACTAAGGCAGTATTTGATCATTGTACATAGTTGTAATCAGTAAACATAGTTTGTGATCGGTGTGCTTATGTTACCGTATTTTTACTGGTCAGAGATGACCGAGTGATGGCAAAGGCTACTGGTAGTGTTTTCATTTTTAGACTCACACGAGGACGTGTGATGCAGCAGGATGGCCGTGTCGGCGAGAAGGCGCTTCAATTGTGCGAAACGTCATCTGTTACCTGCAGCTGTCATCTGTCAAGATCTATGGTGCTTTGCGAAACGTCAAGTTATGACATTGACGGCTGTCATCGCTTGGGAGTGGTCTATGCTTGTTCGAAGATGGCACTTTTACGTTGTGCGGCCATATTGAGCGGACGCAAGCGCAGAACTCTCCGCGTTTCGTATCGCAATCCGTTTGCATCGAGTTATTATTAATGTACTCCGATTAGATAATTAAGTAATTCAACTAAATAACTGATTTGTGATCTATATGCGATCTTATTTCGAAGGAATATCTCGACCACTAGTCAGATTGCGGATGTTGACTAACCTAACTTTCCGCCGGCCCCGCATGACTTTCCGACAAATATATCTTCTGTTTACTGCCACGTTAAAAGAAGACCAACTGATTCCCTACATAGAAAACCTTCGACCTTGCTTTATAGCTGGAGGAGATTAGAATAGCAAGCATGTCCATTTTATTAGAGGATCAAGATTAAATACCAAGAGGGGCAGGTAACTCAAAAAGTGTGTAGATAAAAATAACCTTATTACGATTGCTCCTTCCCAGCCCATACACTGGCAAACAGATCCCAATAGATTGTCAGACATCATTGATTTTTCATAACGAAAGGCCTCAATATATCATGCTTAGTTGGCACGTCAAGTCACGTTCCCGTCATCCTTACTTTCTCTGTGACTGTTTTACATTGTCAACTAAGCTTAAGATTATAATAAAAAAATTGACTGGACAGGATTCTGTGATATCTTAGAAAACTCTATCAAACTTAAAATACCATTAAAAAGCAACGGTGGTATAAACAATGCCTTAATAAACTTCACTCGGTTAACCCAAGGACTTTTTTATATACAGAGTTTGCCGGGAGATCAGGAATGCTGTAGAAACAAAACAATATTGTACGTCTGCCTTTCTTAACGTGCAATTGGTTTTTGATGGGGTTTGGTACAAGGGTCTTATATGTAAAATAAAAACACATCTATCTCACTCATTGTATAACATTCTAGTATCATACTTATAAGATAGAATTTTTCAGGTTAAAGAGGAAAACGCGTCTTTCAACTTCTGTGACATATTGGCCAGTGTGATGCAGGGTTCTGTTTCGGGTCTGGTATTATACACTGTTTTCACGGCAGATCTCTCTCAAAACTCTGGCATTACAATTGCAATTCATACAAACGAAACTGATGTCCTAGCGCGCGACAAATGTCTACAATATGGTCATAAAACCTGTATGAAATAACTGCATCCAATGGTGGGGATCCGTTTCTAACTCCAACATATCGGAAATCCAAAGAACACAGAACAATATATTAAAACAAATATCCAACGTACCATGGTTTATTAAAAGCACTGAAGTCCATGAGTACCTAGGTATGAACACAGTCAAGGAATAAGTTAACAACTATTCAAGGAAATACAAGTCTAGATTGGAAAACCACCCCAATTTTCTTACTGTGCAACTTAGCATCCCGGACAAGATCAATGGATTAAAAACGGTGTCACATTTTGGACCTATGGTGGTCATGGAATAAGTTATGTAACGATTAGAGAGGTGCTCCCGATGGGGAATAGCTCCACTTGACATTAATGCCACACCGCCTGCTATAGCTATGCTGCTCATAGCTACTACAGACTGATCGCATATTCAAGCAGAATAAAAAAATATATAAAGCATAGAATAATTCTGCTATGCTCTCTTTTCACGCTAATTATGCATACGCAAGTAGAGAGAAATAACACTAACGTTATCTTTTTCGTCTTTCTAATCGAAGGAATTTTCGGACCTGATTTTCATGCTCTATCTACATCACCTTTGTTTTTCTTAAGCTATTTTGTATTTTTATGGTTGAATAGTGAGATTATTAGGTGAGTTATCAGGTTACATCTATTTAAGCTTATTACAATATAAAAATGATTTTTTTAGGCATCACTCGTATAAAAATGTTTTAGAAAAAGTAAATTCTATCTCAAAGTATTAAAGTTTAATCAATCAAAATTCTTTAACGATTTATAATTTTACACGAAAGAGTTCTTAATCGGAAATTAATCATCTTTACCGTTCTTTACTGTTACGGTGCATTAAAAGGTATATTGGTTGTAAATTTAATGCGATCGATGATCACTTTGCTAATTACAATGTTAACATCCAATTAAGATATGTCAACGTCAATGAAAACACAGTGTGGGCAGAAACGGCCGCTTAAAAAAAAACTGTGACAAAAAATTTGATCGTCTCCTTTGGCACGTGTAAAAAGCAACTTGTCAATTTTTTTCCCTTGATGAATCAATGAGCTATAAAAACATAATAAAAAGGACGCTCGATAACGGACGCCCTGAATATTATTGAACTTCATTGTATGTAGACTTGCAGCATGCGATTATTTCCTTAAGTTCTTATACGAATAAAGATCAAAATGACTTCAATTATTTACTTTATACCACTATTCACAGCAAATGACCAATATGTAAAAAAATAACGTGAGAATTAAATGTCGATATATTTAAAATGTGTCGATAGCCGCACGGTATATGACAGTTTATTCATTAATAATGGACCCTTTTACAAATCGGTGCAAGATATTTTTCGTTGTAATACTTTAAAAAAAATATTGTATTATAATATCGTTGCATTCATATTCGGGTCATTTGAATAGGTATTCTGATTATTTATATGAAATACTCAAAGTTGTATGGACGTATTTTCTTAGCACTATTACGTTCTTCTTTCTATTTATTTTCCTGAATCCTATTCGAGAAGCGTATTCGACTTCTCGTCTCACCTCTCATAATAATAAAATCATATTCAAATTGATGTTCTTGTCAAGAAAACTGATTCAGTTGAACTTACAGGTCCACAACAGATTTCTTCTAAATTTGCTTGTAATCTATGGCCAAAAAATGTATTTTCTTTTGAATTTTTTGGTCTATAATTTTAGGAACTTTTATTTTTAATTTTTAGGGGCAAATTACAATATAAAATAATAAATTAAAAGGTGACATTTTCAACGTTGTTTATTTTATTTTATAGATGACCATCTTTAGGTTCCCATAAATATGTATTCCTCAACTTAATCAGCCCCACCTCCCCCCTCTTGCGGGCTGGGAAAAGACAAGGATACCTGACCGCCTTTTTCCTAGATGGTAGTCCGGCCCTGGGACAACTCGCACAGAGGGCGGGTGAGGTGTCAGCCCTGGCTGTCAGTCTACAGAAGGAGAGGATGCGCTAATACGCAATCCTCTCCCCCTTGCCGTCTTCGTGTGTGGAGAACACTGTTAGCGCTCCTGTAATCAAGTTTTGAGTAGATTATAATGGAATTGGGGCATAGATTGGTGTGTTTGAGCTTCTTCTAATCAAACAGTATAATATTTTATACAAAACTACAATATAATATTTTATTTTATTAAACTTTATCAAAATGGGGGCATAGGACAAGCTGATGATTAAAAATTAGATGTTTGTACTTTGCTGTATTATGGTGCAGATGGTTGTTCTCTTTTCTCATATCCGCAATACTTAATTTTTTTTTACGATGATTTGGATCTCGTTTGAATTGACCAAATTAAAAAGTTCAATTAAATTAAGATAGCCTTTTCAAAATGATACAGAGCCTGGTTGCGAAAAGAAAATGAAGTCACTAAATCATTTTTCCAACTTATGTAGGTATTCATTTTGATAATAATGTACAAATTGCTTTTCATTATGCCACTCATCACATCATCATCACCAGCCTATTAATGTCTCCACTCCTGGGACTCAGGCCTTCCCTATAGATGGAATCGAGAATGGGCTATGACACACCATTGGTCCAGTGCAGATTGGTGGGTATTCACTACTGCAGATACAACTGGAACCAACGAAAATACGTAGGAGCTCAAGATAATAATTATCGACAAGATGATAGTTTTCATTGTACCCTTAGTATAATATTATAAATTTCATAAAATAGGTGAATATATTCTATATTGTGAAAATGTTAGGTATAATGACACGAAATAAAAAGTACAACACAAGACGAATACATATATTAAATGTTTTTAAGAGACCATGCGTTAAATTTACAGGGAACAAATAGTCGGGCAGGCAAAACCAAATACTTGTGGTCTTCCGCAGATGTGTTGATGTTGTTTTAAGCTGTAATTAGTTTTTGGTAACCGTACTGACATACTTTTAGATGTAGTCGTATTCGATATGCAACTTTGTCTACTTGTTTTAGTACCAATATTTTCTTAATTGCTTAATAATAAGTTTAGAAGGTCGTAAGCTGTTTTAACCTATTTTTAGTTTTGTATATGTTTTTTTTTTTATATTTTGATGTTTATTTATTTTTGTTTTGTTGTTGGCGTTTGATCTTATTAATGGCACTATGCTTTACTAATACTCTGTTTTGTGGAGATTATACGTTTTTGTTGAGTTTCTTATCATTGTATTTATTTTATACCCCTAGTGCTCACACCACCTTCGTAGGCATGTTCGTCATTATCAATAATCATACATTTTATTTCGGATATCCAAGATCCACATCATTGTTATTATAAGCTTTATGGTTAGCTAGTTAGACACACACGCACAAATGAGAAGTACTGTTGGTAACCAATGATGTATTAAAAAGTTTAGATGGGTTATCTGTGCACAACATTGACAACAAGAAAGCAAGGCGATTGCCTGAGTTTCAGTTTAGTCACGTTTCAGCAAGCGTTGTGACTAATGTCATTTTCGTACTCGTAATTTTCTGTGGAAATTTATAGAAAAAAAATGCCTTCCTGCTTATTTGAATAATGCAAAAATCACACATTAGCATTGAGAAAAGCAAAAAAGATAACACATGCGTAAGTACTGTACTTACATTTTTTTATTTTAATAAAAATAATAAACCGCCATTTTTTCGTGCATCGTGTTCTACGATTAGGGGAGATCGGAGTTGACACATAAAGCTAAGCAAGTATGTTTATCTCATTCTAACAAGAGGTATGCTTTATAATTCTAAAAGGGAGATAACTATTTTTGATTTTTGCCCCTTGTGGTTGTATTACAATATAACGCTACCAAAATAAAGTTTACTCCCTTTTGAAACGTAATGACGTAGGGGTATTATGTGTTTAATAATAAAACATCATTGTTTGTAACCATTCAACTTATAAACATTTTTTATGAAAAATTTAAAAAGTATACCTTTTTCGGATTACTTTATATATGATTTTTCCGTTTATTTATCTCCAAAACGCAACGATATCTAAAACTTTTGGATTCACTTCCAACTATATAAATATTTTTACAATGGATACCTTTAGATAATCGTGTGAAGTCTGTATGTTATAAATGCAGTAATGCTCTCTCTTACTTACTTGTGCCGTAAATCAGCTGAAGATTGATGATGCACGTTAAAATACACGTCGAGAGCTCATCCCTGAGGCAAAGAAAATGTTTTGTAATCTCGGTAATAACCAAGTATTTCACTAAATTTATAATATACTATTTTTAGTTGAAAATTGTATTATAACCTTTTTTTGCTTTGTCTAAGTCGTGACTAACGCATAGGCTGTGTCATTTTATATGCAATCAACTTGTACGAATTTCAAATAGTCAGGATAAATGTCAACAATAGAAAGAGAAAGAAAACATAAAGATTTAAAGAAATAAACATGTATTTACGGTAATAAACAAATAATAAAGCTTGGCAGCAGAGGCTTGAATGTGGACAACACCCATTTCGATTGACACTGACGTTATTCTTTTCAATAACGTTAAATTTAAAACAAAATGTAGTATAGTCACTATAATTCAAAGTGATAGTTATATTATTAATTTTTTAAAGGCAAAACTTTGTACGTTTGGATATTTGTCATTTCTTCGCGTAAAATCTAGTGAACGGATTATGAAGAAATTTGGTATATGGACAATTTCATCCTGCATTAATATATAGCTTAGAATTTATCCCATTAAATAGTTTCCTGGGGAAAAAATAAGCATCAAGTCGCCATTTTTAGTTCACTATAAATAATTTCAAACGACATTGGATCTTATGACTAATTATCGGTTTAATTATATTCTACATAATGAAGGTATATATTATTTATTGTTATTTTGTTTCAATAGGACTAGACTATTTGTCAACGTTCCTTGAGTCATACCAATACTTATTCGTTCTCACGGTGGTACATAGATTGAATTTATCGTTTGTTGTTCTTGTACAATTTGACATAAATATTTTCTAAATATTACATTGTCTATTTGGTAACTTATTCTATAAGTACTCTTAGCTAATTCGGTAATGTTTGTGGTCTATTTAATATTCCATATTACAATAACATATACACTATGTATCTATCTTATCCTATAAATATTATAAATGTATGAAATTTTCTTTATTTGGATGTTTCCGTCAATCACGCAGAAACTACTGAAAGGATTTTGATGAAATTTGGCATATAGATAGGGTATTAGCCGACTTAGTTAATAGGATACGTTTAATCCCATTTAACATTTCCCTAGGGACGACACGGCGGAAACCGCTGGCGAAAGCTAGTATTATAATAAACTCTGTAATGAATCGATGCATTATATTTTGCTTTAAAAATATATATCATAACATTATTTATAATGTTTCCATACTGACGGAATGGACGAAGTTGGCTGGGTTAGTGCTTGTATAAAATACTTATATAGTTGTTATTGCAACTTTAGACGTTATGAATTTCATGTAAGGACTGTGGTCACTATAACCGTATAGTCTAAATTTGATAAGACTAATTGTTTTCTTGCGACTTCGCCTATTTAAATCATAGTCCATGTCGATCACGTATGGTGTAACTTTCCACAGGTGAAAGAATTAATAAAATCGGTTCAGTATTTTCGGCCTAAGTGTGGCCTATTGTCTTATCTATAATTAAAAACAGAAAAGCTTTGATCGTTTCTTTGCATCGAATAGTCTTCGAAAGTACTGGACCGATTGTAATTTTCTTTTCATTTACGGAAAGCATTTACGAGGCTGATATAGGCTGCAATTTGCACAGCTGAAGTCGTGGAAAACCTTTAGTTTAACTATAATAAATAAATAGGAAGAATAATACGTAAATTATTCTCTTTTTAAATATATTTTATTTTATTATTTTAACGGATTTCTGTCATCTAAGATTCTTAATCATGCATCAATCATTTAAGGTAATTAAATAGTTTCCTGGGGTAAAATATTAGTTGAGGTATTTTAGCATTATTGAAAGTTCAGACACATGACACCGGACGTGTAGGCTTTCAAACTATTCATCTGATGAGTGCATTACTCTGAGATGGGTTACGTTTATGTTTATTTTCAATAAATATCATTTTAAACATATTTTTTCTAATATATTTTCGAACTTAGTTTTTTGTTAAATCTTTGATGATATGTGAGTTTATCGTACCCAACATTTTAAAATAAATTAGTATCAGACAACAATTTTTAGCACTTGTTTTAAGAAAATCAGCAACAACGAAGGCACTATGTTGTCAAAGCACTATCCTTGTGGTGGAGATGCTGTTTTTATTATAGAATATCGCTGCTGATGTTTCTACCAAACCATACCCTATGGATAGAATCGGGCAGACTGGTGGGTATAAACGGCGGCAGATGCAGCCGAGACCAAAGGCATAACGTGTATTCTAAAGAACAAAGCGCGTGATATGTAAATAAAAATTTTAGTATACTGTAAAAAAACAATTTTGAGGTGTAAACAGACATTGTGCAGTCTTTCCTGGACATGATTCTCTAGGTAATACAAACAATCAAACGTCTTTATTAATAAGATTCAGTAGAACATTAAGACAAAAATTTTATTTTTAATAGTTAAATACGCAACCATAAGTTAACCCACAGTAAAGTGCAAACGGCGAAATATGTTGTAAGAGTTAAAAGCAATCATTTGTCACGGTGGCACTCCGCCGATTAATTCAAAAACTAGTTGCATCCGTGCTGAATGCATAGTAATTGTATAACAGATAGTCATTTGATGCTGCATCCTACCTATACTAATATTATAAAGAGGTACAGTTTCTTACTTTCTTTGTTACTGAGGGGTGATTTTTGGAAATGCTGATTAGGTCATGATAATTCTTCCACCTACGGGAAACAACATGACATCCGGTAAATTCATACTGCATAAATTGTAACCTCATAACCTATACCAAGGCTATAATTTAAGTCGCGAAGTCGCGTGGAAACAGTAATATTATAAAGGCGAAAATAGGTAGCTTTGGACATTTGGATGTTAGTTACTTCTTTACATAAAAACTATTGGATGGATTTTGATGAAAATTGGTATATTCAATCTCTGGGTAAAAATATAGGTTGCGGTTTTTTAAGGATAGAGAAACCGCTAAGGGCGTACATTTTTGTGAACGCTGCCTATAGGAAACGGTAAGAAATATACGAATGCTTTGTAAAGTTGTAGAGCTTATTAAAATTACACTCATGGTGTGTACGGGACAAAGCTAGTTGACTATTAATCGTGAATGAGTTTGTATCTTAGCTGTGACGTTTATAGTATATTTATAAATATTGCGTTACCTAACTTTATGCTAATTAAAAAAGAAATCAGAACTTTCACAATATACGTTTATTTTTAAACTGAAAGGCGATTGAGTAACTCATATGAGAAAAAACAATCGTGTTAATTGCTTTTCACACGACCTATTTAGAATGTAACTGATGCTTTATTGTAGTGCAATACAAACTTTTATGAGTCTTGGAAGTGTGACGGGTCGGACTGTTATCTCTAATAATCGATATTTATATGTATATAAATTAGTAGTAGACCCAGAGGACTTCATACCGCCATATATACATTTTATATATATTTTAGAGATATACAAACATTGATCTGAAAATAAGGAGCAAATAAAAAAAATATATCCAATTAGGTGTAGTCGTACGGAAGTTATGCGTACATGCATATCTTTCGACGATTTATTTTTATATATATAGATTGAGTAATATAAGTCTCGATTTGTCAACTACTTTTACGTTTGCGGTAATAAAACTAAGACTATATCTTTTCTTTAATTTCGCTCCATCACCGGATAGAGTTTCAAATTAAAATATAAATACCAATTTTCAAAGCTTTTTTAAAGTATTTCTCGAGACATTATATATTGTATATGCAAAATTTATAATATATAAATTCATTATCCATTCGATACCCTGGTGTTGACTTATAAAAATCACTTTAATACGGAGACGATGCAATACATATATTTTTTTTACCATCCACCCGATTGAAAATGACACCTGAGACGTGGTGATATAAAAATCGATCTCGTAGTTCATCCCGTAAAATAAATAATAATAATAAAAACCCGTTATTATATAATAGGAAATAAACAGACGATTGTGTAATATTTGGTACTTGTTTATATATAGGTAAACAGGCATTTGAATTGGTCAAATATATCGATATATTTATAGACAGACCAGTTCCGTTATCACACGTGCTTGCTATTTTTTGAAGATGACTAAAACCATAGTTGTTACACTCCTGCCCGTCTACGAGTCGAGACGTCTAATGTACTTGATGAATCACCTAATTTCGACAAACACGTTTCCAGTTCACTAACTTTTTGATAGTATTTATAAATCCTACCACCGTATGTGACATAACGGCAGCCGCTTGCGATATATCCATTTTAAGACGGACTAGATTTACTTCGTTATTTTAGCGGTGTAAAGTTCTTTGTGTGTTGGTCATTAAGTATCAAAAAGCTAATTTGATCACCACCGATATCCACTGTTTTAGCGTTTATCGCTTGTTATGTTAATTTCTCTCGTAAAATGTGCGGTCGGCCAGTGAGTCATTTCACCGTAATATGGCGAGACGATCTTGTTTATTAACGATGACCCGCGGTAGGTACTTTGTTAAAATTTATTTTTATAGCCCATATCAACGGTTGCGGTGTTAAAAATATTTGTTTAATGTTAATAATTTTTTTTCTGGTGAAATTGAAATCGTTTTTGCTTGCAAATTTATTTTGTTTCGAGTTTAACTCTTGACGCCCCTTTAGGGATTCAAATTAACTCGATAACAATGTATTGTTTGCTAATGAATAATTTTGAAACAAATAAATCCATATGAAACGACATATTTTTCATAATCAAAGAAGGCAACTTATAAGGTATTGGTAAGAGACATACATATATTATAGTTACATTTTTTTGAAGAAGCAAATTTATTAAGCTACAGATTTTTGGTTCAAGTTTATCTCTTGTCGCCCGTTTAGAGATACAAAATAACAATATATTGTTAGTTAACGAATTATTTTCAAAAATAATCAACTCAAAACAAATTACATGTTGTTTAAAAATAAAGACAAACTTTTCAATATAAATTACTTAATTTGGCAAATGTTATCAATCTTATATATTTTTTAATTTGATCCCTATCTATTTGGAGTCAGTGTGATTTCCTCTTCTATTCTTCTCTATTAATTTCTCTTTCTGCTCATAAATAATCAATTATGAAGTTAAACCTCCTGAAGAACACACCGCTTCAATCCTTATTCATTCTCAACGATTAGTTAAATATTATTTTTAGTTAGAATTAGTTTTGTATACAAAATAAACGCAGCCCGGACATCCTTTTATTATGGAACAAAAAATTATCGGAATTGTAGATAATGAATTAGATTAAGCCGTCTCCAATGTGCAAATTGAGGGAAAACCCGTCAATGACTTCGCGTTTCAATGAGTAGACGCTTTTTGTATTATGACACAATACCGTGTCGTACCAATCCTTGGTTACACTCTTCTATGATTATTCAATATACCTAGATTTTGTATCTATAATAAAGTAAAAGCCATGGTATATATTAAAAGATGTAAACCAAAATACATCATGTATGTAACTAACTTAGTAAGTGATAAAATTCAAAACTTTTACTTTGAATATTTAATCATCATCACCATCATCAGCCATTTTACGTCCTCGCTGCAGGGGCTCAGGTTTTCTTTATAGATTGTTAAGGAACATGGTCCATGATCCTTCACGCTGGTCTAATGGGATTGGAGGGTTATAACGACTGCAAATACAGCGAAGACCAACGACTTAACGTACCTTCTGAAGCACGGAGTAGCTCGAGATAGTATTTTTTTAATCAGCCATCCCATGAGCGACCCTTGCGAAAGTTGCTTAATAACAACGATCGCAACCGAGATACTCATCTCCACCAACTAAATTTCAACTCAATCGGTTTAATAATTTAATCAGATGTGACATTTTTCACTTCTAGTGCTACTAAAACAAATTTTATTTTGAAAAATGATAAAATAGATAATTAAAAAAATTACAACACAACATCAAATTGGATCAACATTCGACAAGCTTCTAGTTTCCTGCCACGGTCTTTAGTAGCATTAGTGACGGAACTTAAACATAATAGATGAAATTCTATGCTTGGAAAGAATACAATTGTGAATGAAGTTATGTCATTGTAGTACAAAACAGTTTATTATGAGACGAAAGTGTTCGATAATCTAATATATAATTATAGATGTGGCACTGAAACTGTTTGTTTATATTTTTCTAATAGCGGCATTTTCATGATAAATTTTACCTTAAAAACTAATTCTAAATAAACATTATTTAAAAATAAGGTTGCATTATTAAATTATAATTTCAAGTTATTATGTGGCATAAAATATTTTAGAAATAAAATGAATTAGTCACCCCTATATTAAAATTCAAATATTTCAAAACAAACTTTTCTATTTATTTGTGGGATAGGTTCATAATGCATTAATAAATATATGTCTGGCCGTCAAGTGTATTGAAGAATATTAAACATGTATTTTTGGCGTTATCAATGAATTACGGCGATATGTTGAGTTGAAATATCACATGACGTCGACGTCGCTTTTGTACATTTTCTACACTGTTGTGATGTATGGTGCCCCCACTCCTCAACTTTCATGCCAATTATCTACGCCATTTCTTGTTTCTTTTTGTTAATTGACTGACTCTTTTACTCAGGAATTATTGTTAATTATCCGTATTGTAATATATGTATAAATGTAGTAAATAGTTTGCTGTGTCAAAATATTTGACGCTATATTTTTATACACCATTATCTCGTCCATTTGGCTCGGGACTTTATCATGTTAAGTATGTACACTTTTTAAGGATAGGCTGGCAACACCGTTTCTAGAATTACAAGAGAAAATTGGCCATAAGCCAGCAGGCACGGCCACTTTGCATGAATGGATGCGACTGGTGATGTGTACGGTCACAGAGCAGCTCGATATTATCATTTTTCGATCAAAATTCTGATTCCGCTTAAGCGACATGTTAGTTATTAAAACAAAATATCTCATATTAAAAATATATATGAAATGTACCTGTCAAAAGACTGAATTTTCTACAATATGATGGATCTACTTAAACAAAACCTGACTTTCAAGATTTTGTGTTTTTAAATTAATTTTTTGTGTTATTTTTTATTTTCAAAATGTAGTTTGCCGTTAGCTGATGCATAAAAAAATATAGAAGTTCCGCCATTAAAGGTATGGTATTCTCAGATACCAAGTTCAACAAGACCGTTAGAGATGGGATGGACGGAAGCCGATAGAGGCGTATAGTCCAATAGAAATGTGGATTACACCACAACGACAACTTTCCTCAGTCATGACGACTACCGAGAGAAAGATCTACGATATCATTAGATAATATGTACTAAACATATTTATCTATATCTTCCTGGATTTCTTGCAAGGTAGATACATATAAACTCATACCATTATGATAGGAAGTTATAAGATGTCAATGATAAATAATCAGATTATGTTTTTATTTATTGCCAGTGTTGACGACCTCTGTGGCCGAGTGGCACATACGTTGTTGTAAGATTTCATGATCGTTTACATTAGAATGATTGATTTTTGCGGGATCATGATGATCATTGCAATAGCGCCGAAAATAATAAAAAATAAGGTACATGTTAGCAATCCCGTAAAAACTATCATTCAAGTGGCACATGTGTGCGAGTGTACTTTTAAAATGTCGATACCTTGAAGTCCCAGGTTTGGTTCCCTATTATGGAAAATATTCACCTAATTTTTCATATAACATAACACAACCGGGTATAGGTATCCGATGTCACCCCGAACTCTTTTGATCATACGCACATAAAAATATTTAAAATAAAGAGACAAAAAAGTAGTTTATTTTGGGTTCATTTAAGACATTGTCGATTCATCTGTAAATTCCAAAAGTAAGAAGTCAAAGTCAAGTGCAACTTAAATCACATTCAAATAGAGTCTGCTACTGCAAGGCTTTACATTCAGCTATACTAGAATAATTCTAACCTTAAGCGATAAGGCCGCTGATTTTACGTACAAATTAAACATTTACAACAGTGTTAATTATGGTTTAAATAAAGTATATTTACATTAATTCATTCAGTGATTCAAATGTCTAAGTTACTTCTAACAGACACGCATTATGTCTCTGGGAGTATCGTAGAATCTACTTATTTAGATGTTCTGATAATAACATAAAAATAATCATATTATACACAAAGCAATAAAGCACTGGAGATATCATAACGTTGACAATAAACGGTAATATGACACGACAAGTCAATTATAAGTTGACATAAACACGTCGGCATCGACGGCCGTTTGCCTGTAATTACAGACGTGGGAAATATTTTTGCGATTCACTTTGAAAAGTTGCTATTATAAAATATTCAACTAGGTGGTCTGCAGAGTTATTTTTTCGAATAACCTGTTTCTATCTCATCAAAGTATAACATTGATTTTATGAATCAGATTCTTGGTAACTCTTACTGGTATATTTTATAAAATAAAGTAATGATTATAAGGTTTCCTTTGCATTCCAAACAACGCAATTGAAATGAATTTTATCTACAAAATGAAAAGTAAAATAAAAACCATGTAATTGCGAAAAAGAGAGAATATAATATTAACATCATCTGTGTGTTGCAGCAATGCAAAAGGGTTATTCTGTAAATTAAACAACTTTTCTATTTAGTTTTATTGATATTTCGAACCCTTTACAGGTTCCGTGTTTACACAAGATTATGAAGAGAATGAGTCGCTAAAGCGCCATAACTCAATGTTCTAGATATAAATGAACTAAACTATTATAAATGTACAGTACCATTTACTATAAGCAAATACTTAATAAACGATTATAGTGCAATTGACATAACCATGAGGCACTTATATAGGATCTTTAAATCGATCTATTGTAGAGCATTCTAAAATTATTTTAGGAATAATTCAAATAATAATTATTCAAAATATGATCCCTAAGTAATTCCGTTATTTAGGTATAGAGACCGAAATACATCGAAAGTAGTAAACAATCAATCATAAAGGAAATCATAACTATTTTTCACACAATCATATCAGAAAAAATAATTCGAAGACAAAATACACACCGCTGGTTTGCTAATTTTTTCAAAGAGTAAATGTAAATTTGATCTCATCTTTATTGAGAAGCCATGTAAGTTCAGAAACCTAATGAGTTTAACAGACATAAACAAATTAACAAAAATTATGTAAAGCATCCCGTTACAGGATATTTAAGTAATCAGATATTATGTTTATGTTAATATATTTTTGATTATCAAGCTTATGTTTATAAGATTATTTTTTCAGAAATAAACGATTAGATAAGGCAACAGTTTACTTTTGGAAATACTGCAATGGATATTCATAACTATAAGTATATTTCTTTATTTCAAATTTTAGTTTTTTTTTATGAAAAAATATTGAAAAAATATGTATATCTGTTATTAATATTGGTCGATATTTAAAACTGAAACTAAGTATCTTAAAAAAGGGCTTGATATGCATATTTTAAAACAATTTTTATTCTTATTTAATCAATTAAAATATTATTTTTTTTGATTATCCTTTTATTTAATTAAGATGTACAATAAAAGTATTCATTCATTCATTCAATTTTGCATTCACAACGCAATACTAAAAAATATTCTTAATGAAAAATGTTGAACATTGATGAAAATACGCTCTGTAGTAGAGAAAAAGTAAGAAGTGTTTGAAAAATTCGACAGTCCTGTTAGATCCTGGGTTAGATTAGGTCAGAGCAGTCGCCTGTATTCAGAAAGGTCGGGTTTGAGTCCCGTCTCAGAGTGTCAGGGCCAATGTGGATTTTTTAGCATTTTTCATTATAACATTTATTCTTACAGCTTATTCCTTACAGCGTCCTTAATTTCCGTATATATAATAATGGTCTGTACCAATACCCGGACATTATTACAGCGAACAAACCTGTTTATGGAATGTAGAAGGAAACCATTATTAATTCTTTCTATTTTGCGCAGCGTGTTAAGGAATACTATACTTACTTAAAAGATTGTGCTCTGCGCCTTATAATGGAAAATAAATAGGTACAATGTGCTTTGAATATCTTCAATGTAACAATTATTTAATTAAATATAATGAAATCTTTTTCTTTACCGTAAAGTGTAATTGTAGAATAAAATGTCAATAATTTTTATATCTATATACGTCACGTACATTAGGCAAACACTGTTTGGACCCTTTTTCAAAAACTGCATGGAAGGATGAATTATCATTTATTAAAAATTCATAACCAGCCCATTAATATTCCAGTGCTGGAGCTCAGGCCTTCCCTGTGAATGGAATAGGGATGATGACTGGGTAAAAACAATGCAATTCTTTTTAGTCCGTCGGTCAGAAAATAGAAAAATATTAGAGACGTATTTTTTTTTTACTTCAATTTAACAAGAAATAGCTTAGATAACAGGCATTAAAGTTGAGGAGTGGGGGCTCGCTACGTCACAGTTGAGTAGAAAACGTACTCTAACGTGACGTCATGCGAATTTTCAACTCAAGGTAACGCAGTAATTTTATGATTACGAAAAAAAATAAAAAAATACGTGTTTAATATTTTTTAACACTCCACCTGACGGACAAACAAACAAAAATTAGTCATCATCCCTATTGAATCAAATAGAGAGATTGGGCGTTGTCTCTCCACCACGGGGCCCAGTTAGGATTGGTAGGTGTTAACGACTTAACACGTCTTTCGTGGAGAAGCTTGATACAGAATATTTATAGCCATTAAGTGATTATGAGCCAAATGAATGATTAGTTTAACCACTGGGTCTTAAATTATGATATTTTCAAAACTTCAAAAAGATCAACTGGAATAAGGTTATGCGTATACTTGCGTAAATGTCGCGAAAAGTAAAAATGTAGTTTTAACCTGATCGCTGACTTTCTCTCAAGCAAAATCGTGCTCCACAATAACGCGAGGAGCGAAGAACGCGCCCACCTCATTAGCTCAATATCAACACGTATTATGCCTTTAATAGATATGTAATCATGCATATTATTTAAATTGCTTGACAAATTACATGTCGGTACGTAGTTGGACCTGGTGACTTGTCGGTTACGTTTCCAACTGCATTTCTTGTTATGGCGTGGACAAATGTAGGTATCTGATGAGAGGTGCTGAAACATGTTTTTAATAGAAAATCGAACTAGGCAAACCATACATGTAACATCTCAAAATAAAATATTATGTCAAAGTTCAATAAAATTAGTTTCTGACCGCTGACTCTCTGATAGGTTAAAAAGTTTTTAAACTTTTTATGGAAAATAAAATTGTTGCTTTAACTATTTTCTTTGCAACTTATTCATATTTTTGCATCTTCTTTAAGTATTTCAAAATGCAAATTAACTTAAACTATTTCTTTCCAATTTTAGTGAGATTAACTAGCGTCATTTCATTTTTGTATATACGAGTTCATCAAATCAGAAATAAGCTCTAGACAAGTACACATCTAGAGTCAGATTTCATTTATGTTAATTGTTACAGGTTTAAAGTAAGAATAATAGTTAATTACTCGCTTGATAAATATTGCCATGATGATGAAATAATCTTTATATCTTATTTAGTCTAAGCTGTTATAAGTACTTGTGCAAGTTAAATACTGGTAATAAGCAATATGTTCGCAAACCTGACTCTAATAAAATATTCATTAATGTGATGATATAAAAAAGAAACTTAAAAGTAATTTATATTTATTTATTTTTTTATTATTTACAGCTCTATGAAGATCTTCCATACAGCTCTTGAGTCGCAGACACGAGTCGCCAATTAGTAGTGGTACTGATGGAAATGTGGCGATCGCTCGACGGCTAAAATTACGCGACCGAGACAGGCTCGGGGGCACTGCTAACAACAGCTCTTTAACGAGATTCAATTGCAGTTGTGGAAGCAGGATAGCGCTTTATGAGTATAGCAGTGTCACACTTCAACAATAGCGTTTGCATCACACTTAAGAGTTCATGGTAGGATCCCTGTATATGTGCTTACGTATTGTCTAAGTTTGATTTATTTAAGTAAATACAATATATACATTGAGAAGAAGAATTTAGGGTTAGGTCTGAGCTATTTTCAGGCATATCCCTGATGTCTGCCTACTCGATCACGGCTTCCCAGACCTTGTTCCCCAGCAGAGGGTTCACAGTAGAGATTTTGGTGAGTAGACCTCCGATGATGGAGGAGAGTCTCATACCCTCAGTTGCTCGCCAACGGCAAAGGCAGTGCTCTTTAAGCATCGAGCAATTTCCTCGAGTTATAAAACGTATATACTTAATTATTGAAGTATAATGTGTGTTAAAGGTAGGTTACCTTTTTACTTAAATAAAAGTTTCTATTATCGATAATGGAAGACAATTTTCTCCATGCGAAGCTGAAGACTCGCAATGGCTTGTCTTTTCGTGGGTGAGTAAAAATTTATAATGTCGGACTCTTCCAGCGGCTTCGCCCCTATGTGTCCCAAGGCACTATTTATTACGATATTGATTCGAACAAACATACAATTAAATCTTTCACCTTTATAATAATAGTATAGGTAGCCTTCTAAGTCTCTATCAGTGTTATTAATAAAGAAGGTTTAGTGTTGTAGTAAATCCACCCTAAGACTGCAATTAGTATTAGTTAAAATTCATAATATTAAACAAAGACTTCGTAAAGGTTAACCTAGTAAGAGGTTCTATGTGAGAAATTTTTACTCCTAGAAGGTAGTAGGTTTGCTTATTCTCTTTATAATATGAATTTGGACAAATACTAAAATTGAAATTTTTGGCGTAAATTTACTCTGACGCTAAACCTTGTTTATTGATAGTACTGTCAGTGGCCACTATTGTGTCCTAGTAATGGGAACATTAATAAATATATATATATAGGCTGTTGATGATGAAGCTGAAGTGGGTCAGTAGTGTATATAAGCTTTAACTAATTTAACTGATTCCCATTTGTCGTTTAAGTTTCAACATAAGGCATTAGTAATTCTGTAGATGCAATAAACGTCTCAAACATTTATAATAAAGAATGATATTTAAATCCAATGTGACTGCCGATGGTTGGGAAAAGTTATAAGCAAGAAAACTTGATATACCCGATTTGTTGGAGTTATGTTGAAAGCGAGAGAGTGTATTACTGAGTTTTTCTATCAAACCTATTAAATATATACGATATTTATTTCATAGTTCTTTGGAGGTTGGTTCTGCAAGAACATGTTAGTACCAACACATATTTTATATTACACATTACTACCACCACCTAAACTACGAGGGGGCGGTTCTTACTTTTGCAACCATTTTAATTAAACACGAATTATGTATATTACATATGAAATGTATGATTGCTTAGATTCTAAATGAAGTAGCTCTAACCACTTGTATTATAGAATCCTGATACAATAATGTCCACTAAACCCAAACCCAAGACAATAAAGAAAAGTTCGTCTTCTACATTGACTCGACCGGAACTCGAACTTGAGACCTCAGAGATGGTTACGCCTTGAAACTGGCAAGCGTCTTCAAACTGCTGCTACTATTAATTGTGATTTTACACTAGTCAGAAATATTTTAGGTTTTAAAATAGTTTGATTTTTCGCGAGTATCGTTGTATCTGTTATTTGAAGAACGAACTAAAGGATATATATGAAAATGCTTAATCAAATATGAAAATTCAATTAAATGTAAATTAGCAATTCACTAGTTAGTTGTTAATACTAAGGTACTTATTTAATAGGGTGTTCTTTAAAATTCGGTCCATTATTTTATGTCTCTGGCTTAACTTGGAATCTTCATATCTACTTTTATGGTACTGATATTTTTTTAGGTAAAGTCGATTTCGAAATCGTGTAATTCAAGAATATCATCCCACAGATTATATTCAACCTGTACCTATGCCACTATCGACTTTTGATCTCTAGCAGTACCTAATCATCATTGGCAATAAATAATGCTAAAGTGTTTACCTTAATTGGGTGGTTATTATGATATGTCTTCGTTGGAGCCTTCGATATTTCTCTTAGATCATTAATAAATATAAGTAACGATAGGAGTAATAGCTTGCTGCAATTGGTTTTGTCAAATGTTTTCAATCATTAAGACGATTAAGAACAAAAAAAAGCGGCGATTCCGCTCGAAATGTTAATAAAACCACCTTAAATACAAACGCGATGAAACCTTTTAAAAGTGGTTTAATTTATGAATAGTTCTCGTGTAAATATAAGAAATGAATATGAAAGATTTTTTTTTTATTCAAACAAAACAAACTTTTCTTCTAATTCTAATATTATAAAAGGGAAAATTTGATTCTGTATTTGTTTTTTTGCATCGAGTAGACTTTGAACTTGCTAGACTGATTTTAAAAATTCTTTCACGTACCGGAAGTTTTAATTTAAGTTTAACTTAAGCTGGCGAAGTCGTGATAAATAGTTAATCTACATACCAAAATTGATTTGTTGATTGATTGATCGAACGACGAGCACAACGTTGTCACAGCATTAAAGTCCAATCAAATAAAAGTTTCTTCAAAAGGTAATAAAGGTTTTTTCACTTAATAATTATAATCTTACATTCGAGGAAGGTCATAAGCTATTTAAATGACACAAGAAGTAAGTGAAAAGAAAAAAAATATGGGCGTTCTATCACACGTACATTGCGCTGGTCATTACATGTAACTGTTTCTAAAAAAATATGTTATAACACATATATGGAAGTGTCAAGTTACGGCTAATTGAATCATTATTGATTCGGTTTACCGTTTAACAACATAGTTACTCTCACTGTAGGCGTCAATTGACTATTGTTAGTCGAATTGTGAATCAGAATCCATTACTATTGTTATTAATCTATTAACGAATGGACTGATACTATGACAGTTATAAGCTGTTTCCGATAACAGGTACTCTTTTATTGTTATTACCTACCGATAAAGTAGCACATGAATGAGTTACTGATACAAAACTTGTACAATTCGTCATCAGCCTATTATTTTCTCTACTGCTGGAGTACATGCCTTTTTCCTCTATGTTTGGAATTATGCAGGCTTAATGCAGATTGGTGGATATTAATGACTGCAGTGAAGACGTAGCTGCTGAGGTACGGAAGAGCTCAAGATATAATTGTTTTATGTCACTCATCTTATGATTTGCAGAGCGATTCTGTAAAATCATAACCTGAATTGGAATTCACTCATGTGTCCGAATTCACGTCAATTAGAGTAGAAATCCTATTGATTTAATTTTTGTATGAAAATACGAAACAAGATTGATTGATTCAGTGTCTCAGATATCCTATTCTTATGTCATTACGAAACTCACTTCACTTATCACCACGAAACGTCATTACCAATTCAAGGTTGAGAGGATGCCGCTTTTGAAGTGAATTTTGACACCCGGAATATGGGTTCGGATTTTTCCAGAATCGCAGGGCAGCACTTGCGAAATTTGCTTCACCTTGGCATCGCTAGCCGAGTGTGCTAATCAACTGCGCTATCTACATGAAATGATAAAATAAAAATAATATACACTAATTAATGCCTGGGTTATCATACGTAAATCCATAGCCTGAAGTAATGCGAGTCTAAAGTGGCAATAGGTAGGGTACACAGCTCGTAGTAATGGCCGTTGTCTAAAGTCTAAAGTTTTCGAATTGCGACCACGGACCGGAAAATGGAGCGCAGGCAGGCCTCTGACAAGATAGATCAACGATCTCGTCAGGATTGTCAGAAAGCGTTGGATACCGACTACGCACGACCGATACTCGTGGAGAATTTTGAGGGGTTGACCTTTATCCGGCAATGGACTTTTTTGGCTGATATGATAATTAATGTATAGAAAAAGTTCTTACTGTGTATTATGAAAAAGTTCATGTACTTTTATACTTGTTGCTACACACCACTTATCGCGTAACCAAGTCATATTAATAGACGTAAATAAATATTAAACTTCTAAACCCGTTCATGATCTATTGAGGCAGTTCCCATGGAACATACAAGGATAACGTTGTTTTAAGCTTTCATTGTCATTGATTTACATTAGAATGATAGGGTTTTGCGGAATCGACTTACGACAAAAGAAATAACTTAATTTAAAAGTTAGTCTATTATTTTAGTTAGTCTATTATTAAAGTTAGTCTATTAGTTATTTTTGAGTTTATTCAGTTTTTTATTTGATTGTTTGTTTGTTTACATTCGATTGGCCCCGAAACTAGTGGACTGATTTGAAAAATTCATTCACTGCCGGGAAGCTACATCATATACGGATGATATAGCCTATAATTTACGCGGGCAAAGTCGCGGTAAAACAGTTGCTTTTATATGAAACTGCAAAGCTTTTATACAGTTTTATCTCATATGCATTAGTGGTTTCGATTTTTAAACTTTAATTATTTCACCATCAATGAGCGTTATGTCCACTTGATAAGTTTGTACACACCTACACTAATATAGTACGTAATAAAACAATAAAACGTGTATCTTTACGAACGGCAATTTTGTTACTGAAAATAACAAAAGGTTACAAAACGATAACAAGTCACGGTAAAATTAACTTTATTGTTTTATTATAAAGTGGCTTTTTGATATTGAACGAGGAAAGTGTCAAGTATTTAAATGAGAATGTTGGATTGGCACCTGCGAGTCTGGCAGTCTGGTAAGACGATGACGTCACAGTGTAGTAATGTAGAGTCGGACGTGATTCGTTTGATAGTAAAGAGTTTCCCTTCTTGGTTGCTTAAAAAATTATAGATCTGGAGACAATAAATCTTGTATAAAACATAATCTTTATATTATTATGTGATTTGCAAGAACCTTTACAGGGGTCTATTTAAAGTATTAGCAGATTATCTATCAATTTATGACCATGTGGTTGGATAGCTACTCCTATAAAAAGGTAGGATCTGAATTAAGTGACTTGGTTTACATTCGATCTCACAGGTTTTTACGGTAGAAGAACGGTGTTGTGAAGGTTGTGTTTTTTTGTGCGTTACTTTTTTATAAGATCTCTAAAGGTAAAATTAAAATAGCTTTATGCCTCTGTTATTTTTTGCAATGGTTAAGCTTTGAACTTTTTATAAAACAAGCAGTGGATAATTTTACTCTTGAATTGGAAATTTCTTGAGCATAGATTGTCATCTACAGTTTAGCATAAAGGTCCTGGCTGGTATCTAGTATATATAAGAAGTGCAAGCCCTAAAGCTATCTACAATAAGTATTCAATTTATTATGAATAGTGGTGTGGGTTCATGTTGCAAACATTTATTGATTTATATTTATAAACTTTCTAATAATAATAAAGAAACTTTAGCATACCTAACGTGTTAGTATTATCGACCAGCTGCTTTAAAATGCATAATTGTAATTAATTAAACCATATTCCATATACTTTGATAAGTAGGATAGGTAGGATCCGTTGACAACTTAACTACGTCAGCAGTACTGGCACACCTAGAGACTTGCAGGCAAGTAAAACATGCATTATCCTAAGTGAATGCCCGTTTATCCAAGGCCCTTATATATCTAAATAAACCATTAGTGCACTAACTTAGAGTACAATCTCTGTTCATGTCAATTTCAACAGATATTTTGTTTAATTCAGGTCCAAAGTTCGAATTGCAGAAACTGACAGAAGAAACAGCTGATTATGTTCTGCATTGATGCCAAACACAGGCTGTCTGAAAGTTCTTGTTACTTTTTGAAACACGTTTTATTTAATTGAAACTTAAATAAAACGTGTTTCAAAAAGTAACAAGTTGTTGCACCCAAAACAGGTGCAACATCTGTTTGTATACAGTTTATGGCTCAGTTAAACTTTTTATACTGCCTGTACTGTACTGTCCCTGCCGCTTGACAGGCGGCAGGGGATGTGTGTGTTTCTCCATCTACACAGACCCGCCCAAAGGCTAGTGTGAAACGTGCATGGCATAGATACTCATCCGAATCACCCTCACTTTTGGGGAAAGCATGTGGGATCCAGTAGGGTCTGCTCCACGCCTAGCTACCGAAGGCGCATTTAGACTAGACTATACGATATCACCGTGCGGCAAGCATGCGATTTCGGTTCCTCGGTTTCATTGTTTGTTGTCTGTGTTGTTGTGTTTCTTGTTGTTTGTTGTCAATGACTCTTTGTGCATGCGTGGTGGATACTAATGAATTAAGACAGAAAAAATAGCCGCTTTTATTCTGTAGTGCTGACTGTAAAAATAAAACTGCGTTGAACTCGAGTAAAGCACCGTCACAGTTAGCTTTTCTCGATTGCAATTCAGTTGTTACTTATTCATCATCTTTATTCAAGAATGGGCCATAGCCCCTCACGCGGGTCCATTGCGGGTTGGCAGTTGAACATGCAGCCGGGACAAAAAGTTTAACGTGCCTTTCAAATTGCGGAGGATCTCGAAATAATAAATTTTTGGTTACCCAACGCGACCAACCCTTGCGACAATTACTTAACGTCCGCGTCTCAGACCAAACGTGTTAACTGCTGCGCTATCAAGTTGTTATTAAATAGTTTTGACGTTTTAATATGTGATGTCATAAGTAATCAAACAAATTACAAATACATAACTTTATAGATATACATATAAATATTTATGATACATTTGACCCTAATTCATATAGCGACCATGGGTGACTAATTATACATGTATGACTTTAGTGTTGGCAAACAATGTACAGACGACAGCAAATAGGTTACTACAATAGGCCAAATTTCTTTAGTTTGAATCGGTTGGACACACGTCTAATGTTATTGGAATATTTCCTCTTTTATTTCATTAAAAATTAAAATAAAAATTAATCTGGAATGAGATCTCGAAAAGGAGATTTGTCGAAAAATTAATTTTCTATTAGTCTTTATTAAAACATAAAAAATATTGGATAAATCACACTTCAAGAATTGGTGCATATCTGCGGATAGGTATATGGGTGTTCCGATGAATCGGTTATAGTTTCCCGGGTTTCATCCCGTCACATGAAGGTGCAATATAGGGTTTTTGATGGGTAGGCCGTTATCGGTCCATTGAAAGAATAACTGCTGGTTGAACCCACAGAGAGTAGTCCCACATAACCTCATCGTTCACTAGGCGGCGGGAAATGCTTAAAGCGTTTTCCCCACAAAAAGAGGGTTGGTGTTTATCTGATGAAATATGCGATGCGAATCTCGACGGTCGTGGAACGTCAGGACAAATTATATGATATGACAGAAAAGCTAGTAGAATCCAAGCTGCACAGCTTGGCCCATAGACGTAATATTGCCTGCCCATTTATCTTTTATAGGAGTACTATGGAGGAGTGCGTTCATCCCGTCTTCACTATTTTACCATCGGCAATCTAGACGCACGGCAGTATACCATCGTCGTTTGGTAGATATTCAAAAATTTCGCAAGCGCTATTCATCTATTTAACTGCATCCTGCGAAAGAGTAGAACTCCCCCGGCGGCGTCTATATTCCCGATTGCCTTTAAACTAGATCTAATATTTAAGGAAAAGTAAATATGGCAGGGCAATCCTTCTGGGCAAGCTCGTCCAACCGTAGATCTCATTCATATTCTCTGGCTGGATTGAGGTTAAGAATGAGCTCACTATAAATAAAAAAATCCGTATATGTATTAGTACGCGACGCGATATTTTAATTGAGAATTTTCTTTCTTTCATTATCAGTACAAATGAATAAAGTTGGAGTGTCTGTATGTAATGTTAAAATAACCGCTTTTTACTAAATGTATGTTTACACGAAACTAAATAAAAAAATGTAAAAAAATCATGTTTATCTGTCTGTCTTTTGTTCCAGCTAAAATCCGTAACGGCTGGACCGATTTTGACGGGACTTTTACTGACTGATGTAATAAGGAGTACCTAAGGATACTTTCCACGCGGACGAATACGGACACAGCTAGTTGTTACATATATTTTGTTTTATATTTATGACAAAATATACTTAGAACTTATTTATGGCTGCCTGAAATATGGTCATTTTTCAAACTAAGACTAAAGATAATACTATTATATAATCACGGCTTGGCGCGGGTGATAAACTTTCTTCAAGAAATTTCCATCGTATCAGTGCAAGCCGTATGATAATTCACTACGTGACTTAGCGGAATGAGGAGCCAATAGTACTTATAAAGAAAATAACAGAATAAGAAGACGATTTTAAATGTTTACTTTTTAATGATTATGCCATTAAATGATAGTAGTTAACTCAACAGATAAGTACATGTAATTCTTACTATTTAATGACCTTATAAATACTTTAGTATAAGCACATAATAACGCAAGTTAGGTTGTAGGTAAATGTTATCACTAAGAACGTTTTTTGATTTATCATTGACAGTAAACGATTATTTAGCTCATAAATTATTAAAGGACCGTTCATTAGGGTTGAGCAAAAAATATAAAGTGACGTAAGCACGTCCGAAGCCTGAGTATCGCGAGTATATCCATCGAACCTCAACACGAGCTGTCCAACGAGACACGATATAGATCGATTACATCACAGCTGACGTCATCGGCTCGTTTACAATCCACAATCCAGTCTGGGAATGTAAATGAAATTATAATTCGCCCTTCGATATTATACCGCGAGTAAAATAGTCAATATAATGCACTCAATATTTGTAATTGGCATAAATAATGTTGGTTTTATTGTCAGTCAGCATAAATTACTCGGTGAAATATGATCCTCTGTTTTAGCATGTAAACATAAAACATTGTTATAATAGCTTCGATTATTCAAAGATATCTTTAATTGGATTTAGATTCATATTGATTGTACTCGTATTAGAGTATCTATTGATAAAATTCTAAATAAGGTAGAATAGGTAGGAATCTATTTGTTGTTATTTTTTTATTACATTGTATTAAATTGAGATTAGAGAGAAAATTTTAATATTACATCACAGTAATATTACATATTACATAACTGAGAAAGATGAAATACTCTTTATTGTACACACCATAAGTAAATGTACAAAACATAATAATGTAACAGACAGTAAAATTGGCGGCCTTATAAAAGCATTTTCTGCTAAGCAACATTATGATAAAAAAAAAAAAAATTAAAAGAAATATTAAACAGATTCCAAGATGAGCAGCTAAAGCCCCCGTATTTTGGAGTATGTGAGACAACGAAGGTACCATAACACCCAGATCCGAGACAATATAGAAAAGTTCATTTTCTAAATTGATTTGACCGGGAATCGAACCCAGGACCTCAGAGATGGTGACACCTTGAACTCGGAGTGCGAAACAGGATACAATTGAAAAAATTGGGTAGCTATGGCGCATTAATAAGTCCCTTTCATAATGAAAAACATTAACGGTTAAGCAGATAACTTTTCTATATATACATAGTCACATATGCATATGTATATGAAAACATACACATAAGCATATAACTCCTTGACAAATTATTTGAAACTGTTAATGGTTTGTGCACGCCTAATATTCTCCGGCAACGCATTCTAGAGGCGAGGATCTTGTGCTGTAAAAAACTACTCAAGACTCAAGTATATTTTTATTGCTCCTTAATGAAGTTCAAGATAGCTGGCATAATCTAGAATAGAATAGACAAGAGATTATGGCAGCGCAGTTTTAGTGACTATAGGTAGAAAGTTCCATAATCTTTTTAAAGATCCAGCTGCAGCAAACATTTTATGGCTTATTTATTGTACTTGAGGCCCCACCTAAAATTTTTATAAATTAAAATACCCAAGTTTCTAACACTATATTGGTAGTTGTATCTAATCGATTTTGTTAGTCTGCGCGGAAGAATTTGAGTCTTGTGAGGATTTACTTTTAAGCCACATGACTGACACCTTCTGTATATCCATTTAAGAGGAAGCTTCCTAAAGCCAATAATGACACGAATAATGACTTCAGTTTCTAACACTACATTGGTAGTTGTGTCCAATCGATTTTGTTAGTCTGCGCGGAAGAATTTGAGTCTTGTGAGGATTTACTTTTAAGCCATATGACTGACACCTTCTATATATCCATTTAAGAGGAAGCTTCCTAAAGCCAATAATGACATGAATAATGACTTGTCATGCCAGTGTTGATCAGCTGATCAACACTGGCTTGTGAATAGATTTGCAAATTATCTGCATAGAGGTGGTAGGATGAAGCTAAGTGACAGGAAATTGAATTAATAAATATAGCGAAAAGTCATGGAGATAAAAAATCCACCCCGAGGCATTTCAGCAGAAATATTACATCAATTGGAGAATGAGACCTCAATTAATACGTATTCGCTGCCGAAAACCAGACAGGCAACTACAGAACCAATCAATCACCGCTGGAGATATGTTAATAGAGTGCAATATTCCAAGTCGAAAAGTCAAAATATCGAAGTCTACAGTGTTAAGAGCATTGTTAAAATCAGGTAAGGATAAAATCGTAGCTTTTCCACTTGATCCATGCCTGATCTGATATCATCAGTGACTTTAACTAGCACTGTTACAGTAACATGTCCAGCATGGAACTCAGATTCATAAGTATTAAGGAGTTGATTCATAACGAACAAAGTGGATAATTGACGAAAGTGGACAATGGTTTGGCTTTCTTTGGTAAAGGGGTGACTTGAGTACTTTACATAACTCATATAGATCTTGAGCATTTTCCAAATAGATGGAAAAATCCCAGTGTTTATGGAGTGCTTAAGGATGTGTGTAATGGTGGGAAAAATTTCATCTAGGATAGGAAAAATCATCTATCTGCTAACATTGTCGTTACCCATAACGCTAGACGATATGGACACAACACTCTTTTTGACATCACAGTCGGTAAATTGAGATCGTGAAAAAGATGGATAGGGCATGGAAGAGATGAAAGAAATTTTAAAGTATTGAATTAGTGCGATGTATCAAAACCAATTAACAAAGGTGTTTATAAAGAATATTGAAATCTAAACCTGTATAGGAATTTGTCTGATGTAGTTTATTAATGCCCATAGATTTAATAAAATTCCGTTTTCAACATAATTATGGATACAGTGGCGTTGTGCATTCGTTTTTTACTACATTGATTATGTATGTTGACGTATTTTTCCTAGTTTGACGCAGTTGGCCTACATTTATATTTAGTTTTAGCAGCAGCTTTACAGTCGGATACCTTTTTAATGACCTCAATGAACCATGAGAAGGTGCATGTACATCGAAAAGCGCAGTGATAGCAGTCACAAAATACTCAAGTTCAAAAACGTCAACCTAAAGATGTTATTCATCTTTTTTCTTTGTTTATCCCAAACTCAGTATTCCTAATTTAACATATAAATATTTTTCTTAATTTAACGCGTATTCCTTACTCATCTTGAAGCAAATATTTCTAAAAAGGATGGATAGCAAAAACAATGTTTAATATTTTTATGGAAAATTATTATGTATACTTATCTATATGGTGTAGTAAATAAGAACAAAACCAATTGCACGTTAAGTGCTTTAAGTGCGCCCACTTCGAACAGATAACAAATAAAAACCACAAATAAAGCAAAACACAACAATAAGAACGGCAAATATTATACAATACACCTAAATAATAAATGATTCTAGATTGTCACAATTAAGTTCTAGTAACCATTCACTTAAAATTTGTTTACCAACTCGAAATGGAGGACTATGTATATTTAGTTTAAAATTTAAAATGGAGCTGAAGTAGTAATAATGGTATTTTATTTATTTATTTCTACACTTTTCTATGGTACAAACTCTGTCTAACCGTCTAGTGTTTAAAACAAAATTAGGATCACAGGGACAACATCCGTGTTTACGCAGTAATAGATAAAATACAAACAATTTACGAAGGGACAGTACTTTACATAACTCATATAGATCTTTGGTAGGGAAACAGACAGGTTTGAAAGCTATAAGTTTTAGTACAATCCTCTATGCACGCTCCAACTGCATTATATGTCTTTCCAGCAGAACCCCAAAGAGTTATGCAGTAAGTCAAAATCGACTGGGCTAAGGAATAGTAAACATTCTTTAGAGTAGCCCCGTTAGAACTACCCCTAAGTTTACAGAACACAATTTTTTTTTCCTAATCTTAGAGGTCACGGATTTTTTATGCTCTCTCCATGACATCACACTATCAACAGTCACCACAAAGCATTTTACAGAGGAGACTGTTTGATCAGAAGAATCTATAAATGTTCGTAGATGAGCTCGAATGTTGAAAAGGCTATCCCGGCTGATACTGCAATCTTGGAGCAAATGTGACAAAGCAAGATTTTTTAGCATTAAGGAGGATTTTTTAGCTCAGCACGGACACGAGTTTTCTCCCATTTATGACCCTGCACGAGAATGGCTGTATCATTAGCATATGTCACAATTTTACAGTTTTCGAGAGGCAGCTGGCATAAATCATTATTAATATAAAGCAAAAATAGGATAGGTCCAAGGATGCTACCCTTAGGAACGGCAGATGAGATATACTTATCGTTGCTTATAATATTGCCAATGGAAACACTTTGACATCTATTACTTATATAACTCTGGAATATTTGAAGGACCAAGCCTCGTATACCCAACCACTGCAATTTGTCCAACATGAATACCCCCGCTAGGTGGCGCATAGAAGTAATCACTCCGTTTTTATAAAAAGTATTGATATCTTATTAACATCTATTTTGATTTGAAAAAGGAAAAATCGTGTGTATTTAGGCTCAATTATTAAGCACTAACGTTATCTCATGTTCATTTTTCTAAAACCCATAATAAAAGTGGTGATCAAATTAAAGTGAAAATAAACAGTTAAATAGTGTTTACAGCAAGGTAACTATTTCTACGTTTGCGTCTGGAGTTGCAGTGAACAAAGTGATCTGTGGAAAACTAGAATCTAAGCAGTGTTTAAGTGAAGATTTTTAAATTATTGTTCATAAAAATCCGTTGCACACTGGCCGTTGAGTTGGACTTTGCACTCGCTGGAATTACCTGCTAATTGTTCTGCAGTCCGTTTGCATATTGGTATAACTGTATAAAGTTTTTCGTCAACAGCTGCTAACGTGCGTTGGCCGAACGGTACACTGTTCGCCTTCATTATCATTAAGGCCCGCAGTTCGGGCCTGGGAGAGCAGACGTTTTTCTTGTCTTTTTTTGTTTTTTCCTTTCTGTTACCGAACATAAAAATCTTTCGTAATGGATTGCCTGGCATGTCGCAATAAGATAAATCGCAGCGAGGTTTTAGTCTGTCTTAGTTGTAAGGGGCATTACCACTATAAATGTCTCAATATGAAACAGCAAACTTACGTAATCACAAAAAACAATTGGCTGTGTCCCAGCTGTAACACTGTCACAAGACGACCAAAGGGCGACGAAACACCCACCCGACGGCAGTTCGAGCAATCACCGGTGGAAGCTAATATGTCCTGCGACGATTTCAATGTCGACCTTCTTAGTGGATCAATCAATTCGTCAGTGGTCGCCGAACCTAGCATGAATGACATTCTTAAAGAAATCAGGGCATTTAGAAGCGACTTTTCAACAGTTAATTCAAGCATTCATGCTATAACCACTGCAATACAGCAATTAAATGAGTAAATTCAGCGAGATGGAGTCTCGATTTAGTGCCATTGAGGATAGACTTGTTGAAACGGAAAGAAAGAGCTCTGTAATACCCCAGCTGAAATCTGAGTTAAACTCTGCAAAGGAAACCATCGTGGCGCTTGAAATGGAGAACCATAAACGGGATCAAACTGCACGAATGAACAACCTCGAGATTTCTGGAGTGCCCGTTGCTGCTGGTGAGAATCTCCACACCCTATTACAGGTCATCAGTAATAAGGTTGGACATACATTGGATGAGCAAGATATCGATGGGGTCGTGCGAGTCAGGCGTTTCGAGGTAGGTGAACTGACAACTACTTCAGGGTCAAACAACCCGCGCCCACCCGCCATAGTTGTGAGATTCACAACAATTCAAACTAAAACTTGTTACGGAAGCAATAGCTATATAAAACGAGCTTGCACGCTGTACAACGATGTTTTCAGTGATGTTGATATTTTTGGAACATCCTTAGCTAAATTCAAGCGCTGCATTGCCACTCATATGCAGGGATTGGACGTATAATTGCCATAAATATATTATATATCATTGCTTACTGGTAAAACAAACTATTGGGATTGTCGCCTGACATTAATTACTAATTAAATAGTCTGTGACTCACTTATTAAATTAGGTCATTCACTCCAATTCGCCTGTGCACTAATTTAATTGTTGTTATATTTATATATGAAACCACGGAATCCATTGAAATAAAGCACTATAAGTTATTATGGTGATGTTGCTGCTGCAGCTCTGAATTTCAGAACGGCGGGCCTGTAATCAATCAAATTAATTTACTACAAAATAATTAAAATGTGATCCACATACACACTCTAATGTGTTGCTAACGATTTGTTACCTTGAGTTTTGGCCTGTCTTGCATATGATGGTGGGAGCCGGCAGTAGCATCATTCCTTAGCTGTTTGAATCTATTTGATTTCGAGGGTCTTGCTTGTATTTCCTGTATAAAGTACATATTCCTGTATAGCCGCTACACTAGAAATTAACAATGAATAAGAGGTCACGAACATACATAATTGTACCTAGATAATATTAATAATATCAACTAGCCGAAATAATTGTTACATTTCATTTAAAACAAAAAATATATATTTTGTTTTGATTTTAAATTATTATTCACTTGACATAACTATTAATTAGTATTAATCTCATAAGAATTTCCAATATTATTTTAAAATAAATTAATAAATACCTTATTGTTGTGGCCATCTAAAGTAACTTTAATTCATGTATGCAATTAATTTCACTGTACAATCGAGACATAATGTTAAATAGCATGATTGGGACTCACAAAACAATTGAAAATGTATTATCAATTGTTATAAAATAGCCCGCATGTAGTGATTGATTTGGATGCCTATTGTTTGATTTCTTGTTAATTTTTGCATGTCCTTATTTCACACAATATGTTGTGATGGGCGCGACTAACAAATGCACAGTATTACGTCCATCTCTGGCTGGCTGCAGCCATGCACTGTCCGTATCCGCTCCACTATGCCGCCGGCGCCATTGAGTCTCGAATTGTTACGTAATTGCGTAGATACTGTTGCTGGGTGCATTGTGAGTTATGCCTATTACTATCTCTCATAAACTTTAAGCCTAAATGTAACTATATTTAATGTAGGGAACTGTAGGTTTTTTTTTTTGTTAATATCTTGTGATCATGTAACATATGTATAACTGTTTGTTCCTTAAATAAAAAAAAAAAAAAAAAAAAAAAAAAAACATGAAAGGCACGGGGACAGTATCGAAAGCTTTCGTTTTAAGTTCAGTTACAGTTTAAGTTCTTGACTATCGAGCTTGTAAGTTCAAGTATTGCATCTTTTGTTGATTTTTGTGTCCTAAAACCATTTTTTTTAAGAAATAATATTTTTAGATTCTAAGTAACTAATCTGTCTTTTATTTACTGTTTTTTCTTAAATTAAAAAAAATATAACTACAGATGGGTCCTCACTCTTAAACATCAGATGAATAACGGCTCTCTTTAAGACACCGGCGAAAAACGTGATACAGTATCGGAACCAGAACATGCCTAGAGGTGATAACTAAAGCCGCAGGAATACAATCCCACCCGATTGCACAGTCTCGTTTAAATTTCAAGATAATAGAATCAATTTCAGATTCATCTGTATGGAATAACACTATTGATTTTTTATGATAGGTACTGTCTCTACTGCAGCCGTTAAAGATGTCTTACTCTGAGTATCAGGTCTTGATCTACTCCCCACACTTACAAAATAATCGTTGGCAGAATTCACAGATGTTTGCAGATTATCAGATAGATAAATAAGGCTGCCAGGTTTTGTTTCCTTTTTAATATTTGAGATTTCCTTATTATATTCCATGTTTATTTTATATCATTTTTATACTTAGTAAATCGTGCTTGTTCGTATTAATGTTTGATTTTTTTAAGAAGATTGTTGCAGAAATTTTTATATCGCTTATAAGTTACTTTAATGATTTCATTGATAGGATTTTGCTCATATTTTCGAATAAAATTGTCTCTTTGTCGGATACATCATCGAAGCAAGCCAGGTCCGATCCAGAGCTTAAGAATACGTTTTCCGGTATAATACTAACTCTAGTATTTGCCCTAATAATGTTGGATACTATTTCAAGTAAATGCTGTATACATATTGCAATTAACTGAAGAGAAACCAACTGCTTCAATATCTTTTACAGAGGTATGGATATTAAAGTGTTTCACCGAGCAATTGCGATTTTTATAATTTACGTTACATTTATTATCATTACAGAAGAGTACGGAATGATATAGATCTCTAACTACATAGAATAAGTAAGGGTTAACAATGCTTCGTCATACGAAAGATGTTCGCCAGCCTTGGCTGGTGACCGTGGCGGTGTTTTCTTTTATTTTACAATTAACGCATTTTTGGGATAATCCACATGATATGTGGTGTCAGTTAATATAGATGTAGTTAGATTTTAAATGAATTTCTTATTGAGCAGATATTCAATGAATGTTTATCGCAATTGCTTCTCCTAGAGATCTAGATTTAGAAAATTTTAATGGTGATTATTACTCATAATGCTATATTGACATTAATATATTTTTATGTGATGTTTATGTCTTCCTTTTTTAATATAGTCATGAAAAGTGACTAATATCTAATGAAGTAATTTTTAATTAGAATTCTCTATATGAATTAAAAAAGGGATAAACAGCAAACTTTGCTGAGTTTCCTGCCGGTTCTTCTCAACATAAGATCTCCTGCCGTAGATTTGTTAACCGCTGGCATAGTTTTCGACTTTTATAAGTGTGTAACAGCATAAACTAAATAAATTATGTTGAATTTGAATTATTTATTGTTTAACGTCCAGATATTCCACTGATTACTAATTCAAATTCAAAAGCAAAAGATATACCTGAAAATGTCTAAAAATATCAAAATTTGGTCCTTAGATTACGTTTAATAGTTTTAAATAGTAACAGTTTCTAATTTATAAACTGCACACCTATTCCACGTGAACCTATATTGCAACTTTGCACAATTCTAATCATAACATAATTAAACCTGGCATAGTTTCAGCACCTAACAATTTAAGCTGAGAATAAATATTGATCTCGCTTTGGGCACGAACGTGATCGCGATCAATATTGGATCATTTACGATGTCATAAATCATGGTAGGTACGTCATATCTGTGAAACGTTAATGCATATCTAATAGGATTAGAACACACCCATGTTGATTGCTTCCACAAGGATTATAATTTCGATCAATTAACCGGTGAATTATAAAATGTATCAATGTATGCTCTTTGTCATGTGTACAAATGGTTAATTTTGACAATAAACAAAAATACTTATAGCGTATCATCGCCATCAATTCATATGTACGCAGTATTTTTTTTTTTAAACAATTGAATATTTAAATTGTTTTATTAAAGAGCTGTGTTCGTGAAAATATAAAAAAAGACGTATACAGTTGATTGTATCCAGATTTGACTGTCGTACTTTGCATTGAATAGATTTCGAAAATACTAGACCGATTTAAAAATTCTTTCGCCTGCATAAAGATACATCATATGCTTGTGACAGAGTCGTGGAAAACAGCTAGTATTTGAATTTCGACTATTCCAGTTTGTTAAATACACACTGCATTTTTTTGACATGTCATAATTCCAACAAAGCCAAATCAAGTAGCTGTGTCGTTACCATTTATGAAATCTGTAATCTGTATTTATTTATATTGTCTCAGGTCTAGATGTTTTGTTTCGTTTCAGATTTCCATAATAAAAAGGCTTTAACTGATTTAGCCGAGCTATAAATGAGATGATCTCCAAATTATATTTATTGTCTGTTAATATAGTGTTAATAATAGACTTTATTAACTAACAGATTGTTAATTTTATGTCTTGTGATTAATTTGATGATTAAATCACAATACATACTAGATATTAAATTAACTGTTGGCGTGTTTGCAAATAACCCTTTATTGTGTTTATGTGATTTATTTGAAGCGGCAGTCATATATTCCGGAATGACTAGATATGAAACATAAAGCTTGCAATGATATTTATTGTCTACTCATAATTTAGAATGAAAACGTGTAAGCCTTGCCTTATTACCATTTATTTGTTATTAATTAATGTTAAACAAATGTTAATTATCTACGTACATGATAGATGTGCACAAAAAAGTTTATAAAAACAAAGAAAAAAAGAAATTCGAATCAAGTTAGTAACCAGCACATGAGTCAAATTGTCATATTAAAATTTGCACAGTGACGTCACCGTTAAGTGAATGAAATAAGACTTCTAACACCATTCTGATCTCAACAGAATTTACTTATTACAAAAATATGCCACGTTCTTGAATCTAGTTATTTGTGGAGCTATTTTTGTTACCTTGTTTCTGTACAAAATGGCAATGGTTATGTAAGAAGGTATTCCATAATTATATACTTAATTGTAAAAACGTTTTGATATTTCACTACTTATATTTACTTCTTATACAATATTTTATTTACTTCTTATATAATATGTGTGTTCCAATTTTATAACTTCGATTGGAACTCTTGTTATTTGTACTACTTTCTGTGTTTTTTGTTCATTGGTTATAAAATATTAATAAATATTTGTGCTGGATACGAATTGATCTTACCAAACGTTGTATACGTGTGTTCTGTACAAATAATAATTGAACTATGAAAGAAAAATTAAGAAATTTTGTAGCGTTGAGACAACCGAGAAAGTGTCACATTACGTGTACTACAACGGAAAAATTATTTAATATACATTGTTTTTCATATATTCGTTTTTTAACACTTTTAATTCAAAACGTATATACTAAATATTGCACAAAAATTATAAGCATTAACTTTTATTATGCATAAGTTACTTACCTCAAACGTGTAATCTTTGGTGCAGGAGAAGGTACAGTACGAGAACATTTCTCAAGCGATACGATCGCGACCCGAAATTATAAGCTGCACTTGAAACATGGAATTACTTGGGAACATCTCCGAGATGCGTGTAGGATGTTCTAAGGAAGTTGGATTACTGGAAGTGTTTCAATAGAGATTATAGCTACAAAGAAGATAGTGGATTTCACCATGAAGTTTTATCAATTATGTGCAATTAACAGATATTAACAAAATGAGAGGGCGGATAGTATCATACTGTATTGCCTCTAGATTGTGACATTTGAATGATTTTTATTAATTATTATATTTTAAGAATATTTTAACAAATTACTAAGATAATAGATATGAATGGAGATTTCTTTAAGACTAAGAAATATAAAATTTTTGACGTTCAAATTTTAGCAATAGGCAAGAGTTACACGATATCTACAAGGAGAGAAAACTTCACTTCAACCCCACCGTATTTATCAAAAATCTTACTCTTCCAAACTATATTTTTCAAAAATGATTATACTTGTTTTTTTGTGTTTCGTTAAAACTTTAAAAAAGTGCTGGTGTTATTTCTAGTTATGTAATTATACATCTTTAACCAACTTATGGGTAACTAACTTTTGTTTCAAGTTTATGTAAACAAATTAAAATGCAGGCAGAGTCTGTGCGATGCGGCGGACCATCGCGCCTACTAATTTGTGTAGTTTTACAGGCTAGTCACTGTAACGGGATAGGTTGACGGGATAAAGGGCAATAAGCATCATTCAACAAGACGACTTAATGGTGCTTGTGACTCTAATGACACTCGACTCTTCTGTTGTCAAGTTAATGAATTCGAGTGTGCAGTTATCGGGTGTTAACAAGTCTTTTTACAAATATTAGCTCTGTATTTATCGAGATGCTTTACGTTTAATGTCTTTATTTGTGTAGCTTTGTGATTTACATAAACGTCTTTTGATTGTAGTTAATGAAAACGTCTATGTTATTACTGCCGCCGCTGCTGCAACGGCTACATCATCATCGCCGCGGCCGCCTGCGAAGTAAGAATGCGTTGTCTGCGAAGCGGACCACACACTACAGAGATGCAAGAGGTTCAGCGAAATGGATAATGAAGCAAAATGGGAGATCTTCAAAATAGCAGCGATTTTCTTCAAGTGTCTCGAGAATCGTCATCATCAGCGACACTGTCGGGCGCGACCGTGCGGCATTAATGGATGCCGCCGACCAGCGCCTACTTCATTTCGATTTCTACGACGCGACGAATGAAGAATCGAAACTACTACCGATGAGTCCGTGATGTCGATAGACACCGGCACCAATGATGATCGATGTGTCGCTGTGCTGCTGAAGGTGATACCCATCACAGTGCCGGGTCCGAAGGGGAACGCGAACACATACGCGCTGCTGGACGAAGGCGCGACTGTGTCACTCATCGAAGAAAACCTGGCACAGAAACTCGCGAAAGGAACTTCGCGGCCACCAAGCATCCGCGGTGTGGCAGCGAGTCATCGAGTGAACAGTGTGATTATTGAGGTTACGATAGCTAATAAGAGCTTCGGCAACGCGTATCTAGTGAAGCTACGTACCATCAGACAGCTGGCACTGGATAGTCGGTTGGTACCAGTCAGCGTGCTATACCCACATCTGCGCGGATTGGATGCGCGCGTTAAGATAGGATCTAAAATGCGGTAACGCAAATTATACGTAAGCAATGAAATAATCGATAATAAACACTAATCGCTACTCGTTCTCCGATCGCTACTGCGTAAAGAAGTGTTTTATTTAAAGACCCCGCTCCGAACCAGCATCGTTAGAAACAACCCTAAAAAATACAGTCAACCACCAAAAGTACTTATATTTTATAGTAGTAAAAATTTATCTTTTTCTTCATATGCCATACCCAAACGTGTGTCGGCGACCACCCTTTTCCTATCTATCCCCTTTTCCTATCTATTTTTCCTTAAATTATTATCAATTTTAAAATATTACTTACATTTATTATTTTTGTTGTTAGTTTTCACTTCCATTTTCTTCTTCATTCTTTTGAGAACTTCTGGTGTATGTAAATATACTTCCATAAAAAATCTTAAACCATTTCGTCATCCAATTGAGTGAGGGTTAACTCATTGTTAGCAATGGAACGTGACGTTATCTAACATTATACAAAGCAGTTTTTGAAGGAACTTCGTTTTCAAACAACTATCAATTCCTTACGTACTGCCATGTTTTACAGGTAGCAACAACACCCAACGGAAATTATTATTAGGGAATATTAATTGATTAAACAGGCCAAAGGATCTCCCACGCTTCCGTTCCACATTCATCTCAAGAACTGTCTTTCCATACACGTTGTTTATTTGAAGAAATAAACTAACAATTTCATTACAAAAGAAAGTCATGGATTTCCTATGAATGAAACGCGTGGGCCACTATCTGACATCGACTTTATTTAAATACCTCACTGAAGATTCAACCTTGTTGTTAAGGGCATAGAAAGATAAGCCCTTTGCTAGACGTTTATTTTTCTCAAAAACGGAAATTAACTTTAGGAATGAAGATATAAAGCTGAAAATTCTTTGTCTTTTAAGGATATTATTAACAATACCGTAGCAAGAACAGGTGGCAACGCTTTAGTGGGTTTTACTCAATGTAATTGCTTACAGAGACATAGTCGTGATAGCAGACAATTCTCTTGTGAAATATGGCTATGTTTATATTTACTACAGAAAGTCTATTATTTGTTTATTGCCATAAGTTTGATTAAGAACCTTAATATAAAAAGCCTAAAATTGATTTTAATTAATAAAAATATGAAAAGAAAACTTTGTAAATGATGTTATTGTCACTTGCAAAGTTGTAAGAAAAAGATATATGTGTAAGAGCTGTTTCCCCGCGAATTCATAAGCGTAAATATATAGCCTATGTTAACCACGTATGGTGTAGCTAACTGTTGGTGAAATATTTTTTTACGCAACACTTATTCAGTAGTTTACGCAACACTTAGCTACGGAGGTTATGGAGGGGGAAAATTAATGGCGGTTTAAATAGCAATTACTTTTGACTACTTATAGAAGTAATTAATAAACATATAACTTTCTATGTATCAATATACGTAAATCAATCAATACGTTATAAATGTGGCGCATATCAATTTTCAATAATCTTGACATTGAATGGTATCCTGTCCTACGAGTATTTTATGATATTGATAAATACGTGCGTTAGAGTAGATTAGACAACAACACATTTTACGATATTATATCGAAATCTATTTTTTTTAAATCCCTTTGTCAGGTTAGATAGTTTCTGGTTGCAAACTTTTCGATGCACGAGTGATACACGGACGAACCCAATGACGTAGTAGTTAGAGCGCTCAGTCTGCGATAAGGTTGTTAAGCAACATTTGCAAGGGCTATTCATAGGATGGGTGACCAAAAATTTGTTAGTCGCTATTAGTCCTGGCTGCATTACATCACATGGAAGGCCTGACATTAATAGCTTAATTAACATTAATAGATGTGATGAAGATGATGATGCACTTATATTTGTAGAAAATATTTTTGTGAAGAATTGTGAATTTCAAATGATTCGTTTTTGTAACAAATTTAACTAACAGATTACCTACAATTATAACAAGTATAAAATACGTAATATATTAATACCTAACAGACTAATTAACAAATTATAACGTGAATGATTTTAATAGATTGTATCTTAATTGAACAGTAAATTTTAAATGTAACATGCATTAATACAGTCAATAATCTTATAAACATGTTGCTATTATATTTATTATGTAATTATTCAAATTAATATTTAATGGTTCATCTTAATTGAAAATCGTAAAACTATTGATGTTCGTGTTCGGGCGCACTTAATCAACTTACAATTTCAAATAAAATATATCATGAAAGTTTTGATATTAGAAAGCGTATAAAACTTTTTGGTTAACTACTTAAATCTGTTTGTTATTAATAATCTAAACTCGTACATTATATCAATATAATAAGAAAATATCATTCGTTTTGTTACTAGTTAAATTTATAATTATACCATTAACTATATCAACACATCCGATTTTTACTATCATATTTTGATCTATGTTATAAACATAATATAACATCGTAAAATTGAAATTAATACAAAATAAAATCAACGATTCCTTTATACAAGCTCAGAAATTACAGAACAAAGTTATGGAACATCTATAAACAAATTGTAAATATGAGCAGCTTCTAGTTTTTGAACAAAGGGCTCAAATCTACATATCTCAGTGTTCGTGGGCATATCAACTCACGTGGATCAGCAGAGAATATCAGTATCTCCATGCCAGGCATTCCAAGCTCTTCCCTTATTTGAAAACCTTATTCAAGAGCGCAGCGATAAAATAGTAATTCATTAAGGTCACTACACATTTTATTGCAGGAAGAACAAAAGTTATTTATTGTTGCTAAAAAATTAAAATGACAATATTATTGTTGTTAAGGGCCATAAACAGGTTTCGATTGCTCACGAGTTTGCTACAATATATAGGATTTTATTGCGGACGATGTGAGTTAAAATGACGCGACCACCTCTAGGCAACAAAGCATAATCTCGGACAAAAGTTTTAGGCCGACTGTGTTCTTGCGACACGTCTTTTTTTCTTTTAAAATTATGAATACCTTTAAAGTGTGTGAAAGCAATACATTGTTCCGCGAATATAAACAATATGATAATTTCGTTATTATTTAATTTTTTAATCAGTTAACTCAACTCTCACCTATATAATGTTTAAATACGGTGTGATTGAGATCGGTGATCCGCCATGACAAGGTCTGTCGGAGCATTATTTCTCTTTAGATTTTATAATGCAGGTAATACGAGACTCTCTATTGATTCATTAGCTTTATATTTCTAGGCTTTTGATTTAAATTTTCTATTTCTAGCTACCATAAAAAAAATATAAATTGTGTCGACTTATTCGTATCGTTATAAACATAAATGATTAAGTGGATATTTTTATATCGTATTATGCCAGTACTATTCCATCGACAACTTTTCACTGTCGCTGCACTGCAGACTGCCTTATGTACACAATAATAAAAGTACATAAAGAAATAAAATTTTACAACCAGTAACAAAATCTTCGGTCCCAACAAGCCCCCGCTTGATAGGAGAGATGTCCGCAAATGTAACATTATCCGAGATAAAATTTATATTGCACTAGTTTTGTGCAGTTAAAGTAAGTCGAATGTTCTTATTTTATCATTATCATGAGAATATAAGGGAAGATCAAGATCGTACATATTCTATTATAGGCTGTTACGTTTTTATACGCTAATAAATTTTTATAACATATTCTTATTGCATCGCGTACGTTAATACTTCAATTTTTCTTTATTTTATATCGGCCTTCTCAAAATTTTTTTAAGTATTCAGAAGTGATATTAGATTGGAAAGAAAAGCTATAAATACCGTAAAGCAAAAATTTTCCCGTGGTAAACTTTACGGTAGATGCTTTCTCGGCATAGGTAGTGATTTTAGTAATCCCAAAGGCTGCGTATGAATGGGAGACTTGAATGAAACTAGTAGTGTCATAACTTAGCCAGACATATCAGCGGGCTTACCGCATAAGCCTGGATTGTGAAATATACGGAGACAACTTGAATAAAGGTGCTGTCGCATATTATGTATATAACATTTCTTGTTTGACCAAGTTCTCTACTCCTGTTGGCCAACGTTTATTATAACCTGTGTATTAAATTTAGGAAATATTATATATCTATGAGGTGGTAGTATAAAAATCACGTACTACGTACATACTACTATATATAGTAGGTAATATATAGGGACTGTAATTATTCAGCAATTTAACAACAGATAACTGATGAAACCAATATATTTATAACCTTGAGTTCAGTCGTGCTGACAAAGAGAATAGTTCCAGTTGCATCTGTAGTCGTTAGCGTCCATCTGTAGTCATTATAGACCTATCTCCCGTGTTTTTTCATTCAATGGATAAGCGCCGCGGCCCGCGATCGTAGTCGTTAAACAACTTTCGCAAGGGTCGGTCACGGGATGGGTGACCAAAAAATTATTATCTCGATCTACTCCGTGCTTCGGAAGGCACGTTAAGCCGTTGGTCCCGGCTGCATTTGCAGTCGTTAATACCCTCCAATCCGCATTGGGCCAGCGTGGAGGGTCATGGCCCATCCTCCTTAACCATCCATAAGGAAGGCCTGAGCCCCTGCAGTGGGGACGTAAAAGGGCTGGTGATGAAACCCGTAAACAGCAATGGTAATATAAACAAACTGATGATAATGTCATACATAATGTGTTGATTTCGTTTTGAAAAGGTGACTACTAGAGTAGCTCAATGTTACAATGTAGGATAACAATAATATACCAATACATAGTATTGTCAATGATAGTAGGTATGTTAAAACTATATTACTGATTAATAGCTGTTAATCGGACTTGGACTTCGCTCACGTAAATTCATTCCCGTGTGATGTTTCCTGTTGGTGAAAGAATTCTCATGATCAGATCAATATTTCCGAAGATTTCAATTGAGATTTGTTGGATGTTTTTTATATAATAGTATATATTTTCTTAATATTTCTAGCTAAATCCTTATTGCTTTTAAGTAAAACATAATTGTTTCATAATTACAATTGAAAACCGTATAAACACTTTTAAATACCTACTCAAAGAACACTTAGGAAAAATCAAAGGAAAACTCGATGGCCAAGACACTTTCACATTACACACATATCAAGTAAACGTCTGATTACATTAGAAAATAGTCATTTTATACAAGACTTTCTGTTTTAACCTCACTCAGCTTTTAAACTACTCATGTAAACAGAGTAATAAAAAGCGATATAAAGTAGATAATTATTTATTGAAAGTATTTCATTAGAAATAATGAGCTTAGGAGACTTGCAAACTTACGTTAACCTCATGTGGCGCCCCACCATACATTTAGTACAATACAGTTGGAGAGATTTAAGCGAGATGACTCAAGCAAGTTAATGGTACAGTCTCATTTTGATGACGACTGAATTCTTATTTATAGTAGTGACGTATTTTGTTGAGTTTTCTGTTGGTGATTATGGCTTCTTGAAGAAGATGTGTTGGAACGACAATAACACCATTATTTAAAGGAAAATACAAAGACGAAGATGGAGTTGTGAAATCAACCCACTGTAAAAATAAGTGGCGCCAGGATATCTAGCTATCTGCTACCGTTCTTTACTTGTATGATAATTTTGTCAAATCATTGAAAAGATACAATCACGGATCGCTTAGGGAGTTTAATTTACGATACTTTGTTATAAATAATTACCGTACCGTATGTAATAATTTACTTTGAGTTTAATTATTATTCAAAAAAATTGCATGCTATTTATAGCGAATTGTGCGTGGACTATTATTTTGCTGATATCTTTATTAAAAAACCACATTTCTAGCAAATAAATTACTCTCTATCTCTTTGATTGTATATGTAACCATCGTTGTCACGCAATAAACCCCCAATCGAGTGCCAACGATGGTACCGCAACAAATACACACTTGAGTTCATTTCACCTACTTTATCTTTACCTACAATGAAAATTAATAAATTAATAATATATTACGGAATTACTGACATTCGACAGCGAATCGCACTTTACCGATATTTTTATCTACAGTTCTAAATTTTATTCAAATTTCTATATTAAATAACGCAAACTGATAAATCTGCAAAGAAGACTTGTGGGATTATTATGTACTGTTCATATTTCATCTGTTGCTACTTTGGTATTCTATTCAATGTTCTTGGCAATGTACACCTCTCAGAGCAGTGAAATGAATTTCTATTGTGTACATTGTATGAGTACTATGACAGATATATCACCGCTCATTCCCTCTGTTATTTAAGGGTTTAATATATTAATCCTGCCAAGGAAAATAAAATATACTGTATTCTGTTGTGTGTTTATGTATTCTATGATTACGGCAAAGTAATAAAGAGGGTTATAAGGAGGAGGGTATCTAAGGAGGGTTATGTTTTAGATCGGTATTTAAGTATATCCATCTGTTTCTTTAACTCCCATAATCCTTATAGTTATTTGGTAATTGAGGTATCGATAGTATCTTAACCCTCCGCTGGTTTTAGGGTACGAGACAATCACAGAGCTCTGAGATCGCGATAACCCATTTGTTTCTTCTTACTTTGTTAGCTCACGCATAGCTAAAGACGGTTTTTTTTTCGAACAATATAATTTGATATTGATGGTAGACAAAAAAACAATTCACATCTGCTAATCTGAAAATAATTTTTAAAATGAATAATCTACTATTTAGTTCAATGAGGTAATTTTGAAGTATCTCAAAGAGTCGCCTGTAATGGGAGAATGGAATGTAGAGCCTTCTATGATCCTCAAACCCGCTCAGACTGGACTAAGCGTCTTAACAAAAATGTTAAGTTGTTACGTAATGCTTTACGTGGGTACTTTATACAGGTTCTTTCGTTAAATTATTTATTTATAGTTCTAATAAGAAGCTAAATCATAATTTATTTGCATTTTAATTTCTGTTTTCGTGGCATTACAACAATTTCAAGCTACACTATTATCACCGATTGTTAGAAGGTATCTAGCTAATTTTTAATATCTTTATAAAATATAGTTATCCGAGCACCCACTAACATAAGTAATATTTGTTTTGGCAATGGACAATTCTGAGTGTCCTGTGAAAACTGATATATCTCAAAAACATCAACTATGCAATAGAGTAGATTTTGTATTCAAAAACCATACAATTTATTAAGATAAAATAATGATATAAATAGTATGAGGGTCGTATTGTTATAGGTTTCTATTAAGTTCTTGTGTAATATCGTTAAATACAGAAATAAATATATTTTTTGTATCAAAACAAACCACATCGTGTATAATGATGCTAATTAAGTTTTATCATTTTACACTTACTTTATTGTATTCGTGATATTAATGCATTATCAGATAGTTTTATATGAAAGTAAATAAGGTTCTATTCTGAGCTGACCTACAAATATATATTTAAAAGCCTTAAAAATTGTGTTTTTGTATTTATATCATTTTACACGAGAGTAACGATTGTGTTATTTTTGAGTTTTTTAATTTAATATGTTTGAACACGTGTAATATGATATCACAAGTAACATGTTAAAGATAAAAGGAGTTAATAATTTGTATTTACTTATGAAATTGTCATTTTTTGTGATTAAGTTAACGCACTTTTTATATATTATTGTTTTAATATTCAAAGAAGTAACTGCTAGACAGAACGGAAGGCAATATATTCTTCAAAGACATTTTGTACTGCCCTTCGGGTATAAATTTTATTATTATCCACCAAAAAGTCATACAACTTCTGGGCAAATTGAAAGTCTATTGTAGAAAGGCTGATGAGTATGGTGAATGATGGAGAACTTCCAAGCTTGCGACTTGGAGACCGTCGCTGTGATCATCGCGCGACTTCATACTGATCTGTGCAGTATGAGGTCGCGCGTTGTCACGCAGCAATGGATCCGAACGATTGAGATCAGTATATGTAATATTTTTGTTTACCTAACCAATGAAACATGTGCATTTAATAATTAGCGACAATGATTGTACCGATTTGAATTATTCAAAACATTATTTAATCCTGCGTTAGACAATATTTTAAATAAGCTTAAATCATTTTATAATGGATTTGAAAAAGAATGACATATAGTATAATTACAATGACAAATTGAATTGTTAACAATGGTTTCTTTAATAACGATTTAATGGTCTATACGAACTTCCACTCCCATTTTCACCTATTTACGTGCTTTTTTCGGGATAAGATATAAGATAGGCATACGCTGCCTTTTTTAGGATTTTTAACGGGAATCAATGTCATAATACATGATTTTTGCATATCTTTCTTCGTGTTCGCAGCGCACGCAAGGTTATCTTTAAAAAAGTGAAATATTCTCCCGTTTTCGCAACATTTCTTATTGCTGCTCCACTCCTATAAGTCATAGCGTAATGTTATATAGTCTTCCTCGATAAATGGACTGTTCCACACTAAAAAGAAAAAAAAAATCAATTTGTTCCAGTAGTTCCTAAGATTATAGAGTTCAAACAAACAAACAAACTTTATGTATTTATATATAGTATTTCAATGTTAAGTATGTATTAATATATTGAAATGCCATGTATATTTATTATTAATTTGTATGTATAAGTATATCCTTTTGTTTTCTTTTCGCACTTCTGCACTCTTTAATCACCGTACATTTTGATTCTTCTTTGCGATAAGGTATTAAATGTGTAACAATTGTAATACACAATGTGTATCATTGGAATCAGAACTCTAGGATACCATGATATTTTCTCTCTTAACTATCATATAAGACACCTCTACGTATAAAAGCTCATTTGTAGCAAAACATGAAATTGTTGACACGTCTGAAATAGATGAGATAGTGATAGTCGTATGCCATATAAAACAACATAATGTAGGCTTTAGGACAAAGCTGTCGCTGTATTATACGTCGACAACTGAGTTATCTGTTTCAGGTGAGAATTTTTACTTGTTTCGTCATTTTTCAGTTTGGGTTTTAGTTTTTCAAGCATCATTTTTACCAAGCAATTACTTTTGATGTACCCTTTTTAGGTTCTGTAGTCTACCCTTATAGTTTCGCCCGTCCGTCCGCAGTTTAACTTTAGTATAACGGATAATAATGTTAATTTAATTGCCTTGATGTCAACGAAAATTCTATGACTGACAAAAACTGTGAAGTAACAGTCTATTAATAACACTATGAAAGCCTCAAACACAGAAAGACATAAATAAAATGCGACAATAATCAATTTATTACGCATTCAAATATGGCGTGCGTTCTTTTCGAGTTAATTTTATTAGAAACATAAATTTAAATGTGCCAATAATCGTCGAGTATGATAATAACTCATCGCCATTGTTCTTGTAACTGGCTTACAAGATCGCGAGATATGCAACCTCTGTGTCAGCGAATAAATTAAAAATCTAAATTTGAAAAAAGAACATATCGCGGCGCGCGCCGCAGCTATGACGTCATAATTAAGGGTCCTGCACCCGATGAAATTCGAACGAGGCTTGTGAGTCAGGGCATGCCGTGAGAAAACCGAAGAGAACTGAATACAATAAAAAAGTAAAAGTGCTTTCTTTGTACAAGGGTATGCGAAATTGAAGTTCGATTATCGGTACCTTATTTTGGTACATGATTCATTTTGTTGCTTGAAATTTAGGGTAATGTTTTTAAGAATTTTCAATTACTGACTAAGGAGATAGCAGATAAGTGGTAATGCTAATGACTTTTGTTAATTGGTGAAAAAATAAAAGCTTAAAATAATGATATTTTAAAATTGGATGAAACACAAGTGACTTTCGTTAGAAGTTTGATATCAATAAAAGATCAGCAGCATAAGAATAAGAGATAAAATGAAAACAAAAATAAAGTACTTGAACAATATGAGCTAATGACTTCGACACATAACTCGGCTGAAGTTTACTTAACAATCCCGTACGTCAAACAAAGTCAGTAAATAGGATCATAAGTTAACCAAGTCACCATGCGTCGAAGGATTACTGCACATTTGTGAGTGTATCGAGTAGACAAGATGATTTATTTCCTTTAAACAGCGTCTATTAATTACTTTCTAATTCATAAGGACAAAATTACGCCATACAACTGCAAAGCTCAAAATTGTAGACATTTAAACTATATTTAAGTTTTTCATTTCTATATTATACTTGTATCATGATCTAGAACTCTGTACTGTACTTTTTTTGTACTAATATTAGGAAGAAGAAAGATTTGATTGTTTGTTTGCATCAAACTGTAACTGAAACTATTGGAACGATTTTCTTTCACGTACGAAAAAGTGCATCATATGCGGGTGATATAGTCGCGGGAAAACAGCTAGTTCTTATATAAATTCATTAATAACTATAGTGTAATACGTACACTACCGCTCAAAATTATTTGGCCACCCAGTAAAATACATTTTTTTAGAGTCGACTAATAACAATAGCTGTTTACCTTTTTTAATGTAGATAAATACTTTACGTTAAGATACAAACAATGAAAGATAATAAAAATTATTTTTAAAGATATAGGTACTTATTGTTTGTGGTTTTAACAAAAATGCAGGTGGCCAAATACTTTTGAGCGGTAGTGTATATCGACTATAGAGTAATTATTGTTGTTGATTTTATAATTATCTACCTGTTTTCCTGCGACTTTGCACGCTTGAATTTATAGCCTATGTCAACCCCATATGATGTAGCTAACAGTAGGTTAAAGAATTTTTAAAATTGGTCTAGTTGTTTCGAAGCCTATTGGATGTAAACAAACAAACATATAAACAAACAATTAAATCTTTCCCCTTTATAATATTAATATATATGAAGATTAGTTAGCTCACTTTTAACCACCGATGCTTTTTTAAACTAGTAAGTGAATACTAATTAAATGTCTCTATACATGAGAAAGTAATCGGTTCAATATTTGAAGACACGGTTGCAGTTCTAAGAGATCTGGTCGTGCAACTCGTGAATCGATTTGACTTGTTCTCGATGCATAACAAAACGATGCATCGATTTCACGAGGTCGGGATGCGTCATTTTTAATTGTACCGCATAAGGATGCGACCGTTACTGCCAACTGATAAATATATGATAATTAACGGTAACTGTAACGGGTCGGAGGGCGAATCGGGATCATGATACGTCAACAAGGTCGACCTGGCCTTGTACGGATTGCATATATTAATTTGTGGAGTAGTTAAAAATGAACATCAAGAAGCACGAAATCAACCTGTTTTGACGAATTAGGAAAGTTTTACGATGATGATCCAGTCCAATTAAATTTTTATTTGAATCGCCTATTTTTCTCATTAGGACACTACGTAAACATTTTTTAAAATATTATATGGTCTGTAACTTCAACTAATACCCTTTACTCTAAGAACTTAATTTTAACAATTCAGTAAAAATGTAAAACACTTCTTGTTTTTTTTTTTCAAATGTGTATTTTGATTATCATACTTAAGAAATTTTCAAGCTTAACAATACATATTTTATTTCATTTTATCTCGTTTAAATTAGTAGAATGTTATGTTGATAAAAGGAAGTTATAATGGAATTTGAATGAATCGAAATTTACTTTCAATCTTTGTGCTCTTTTTATATTAAAGAATAAAATTTCGTTCGTTCACTGATTCTTAATTTTGCAATAATGTAGTTATTCTTATAAAACTTTTAAATTTCACGGATAAAGAAATGTTTCTTATAAGAATAAAACTATTCACTTACTGAGAAAATAATTTGGACTCAGAACATTATGTCAAACATTATTGAATGTTGCCTTCACAATGCTATTTTGACATTTATTTTACAGGAGTATAATTGACTTTAAAGTATTTTTCTATAATATAATATCATACGAGTTTATCTATTCGTTTCATTCTTGATCAAAAACTTTTGTAAAATTGTATCCGTATCCGGTTTAAAACCATAGGCCGCTTAAATTTAACAATGTCAGAAGAGAACGTTAATGTGAGACGTGTTGGTTTATTACGGAAAATGGTTTATATGTGATACTTAAAGTTAGTTCTCGTTTTTGTAATAAGACGGCATATAGACGGTATAGTATAAATCATGGTTATGCAATTCGTATCTACAGAACTACTAGTGTTCGATGATGTGAACGACTCGCGTGGGTTGGGTCAACCAAGCCACTCTCGACGCCACACGGATCGTATTACGTATACACCGGATAAGGTAATTAATTATAACACCAGTTATTATTTCGGTGCACTTTCAACTGTGTACGAAGGCCTTTATCGATATGTATGTGATTTGTCGCAGTTGTTTGTGGCGCCGCTTTTGTACAATACTATTGTTAAATTTGATATCAATTTATTAATTTCTGTGAGGTGTTTGTTGTTATTTAATATTAGTAGTTGTGTTTTTTCCATTGAATATATCACAAATAGATATATTTATGATATCTTAAGCATTAAGATCTAGATAATTGATTTGGCTTTAAACATCTAACATAACTTTTGATCAATTTATTATAACAATTTGCTTTACTAATTATTTATTAATTTAAACCAAATAAAGATATATTTTAGCTGCGTTTTCTGTAGGTACCTGCATGCTTACTATCGAACGCAATTGCGATTGATCGACATTGCAATTGCGGCGTTTCGTGCTCCTGATTGGGGACGCTAGCATACTGAAATGAAATGAAATGAAAATCTGTAAATTAAAAAAGTATAACTAAATACACTAATTTTCAAAATAAATGAACACATAAGATTCGCAGTAGAGTACAAAATCGATGGTCCTGCCTGGCGGTAACAGCTCATAATGAATAATGCCATTCCAATCTCACCGTACACACAGCATCACGTTGTTGCGAGCTAACCCGGGTTTCGCCAGTCTGTGAAGCTTGACCGACCTTTGATCACGACCTTTTTCGCACGTTCTAGTCGTACGTGATCTATTTTTCATCACCAGTTATTAGCTTCTTCAAAAATGATTTGGTTTCAATACGCCGTAATAAAGAACCACAAATGAGTACACTCCGTTAGGTTTCTTTCAGTGAGCTCGTGGGGTACCGAAAAATCCACGTTTTTTTTTGTATACCCAGCGTTTTCAAATGCGCCAAAACTGGTTTGTGGTCAATCCCCTGGTCTTCAGCTACACCTTAACTACTGATATGTCAATCTTGCTCCACTTTTTCAAAAATGGCATCTATTTTGTACGTGACAATGATCGGAGCGATGTGCATCTTAGACATCAAAATTTCCGGATTGAAAACGCTTAAACCAAATTTGAGCTACTCTCGCAGAAACTTCACTAGGTCCAAACGTCATAATTTTTTTTCTACGGCCTGCGTTGCATTTTTAATTTTTTGTAAGAAAACAAATGAAATCACACATTTTCCTAATTTGAATTCGGAGTAATCTTTTTTTTTAACTTAATTTTTTTAATGATACCGAAACCAGTCAGATACAAATGGTATAGCCAGATTTTTTTTAGAAGTATATGCATACTATATGCGAAAATACTTTTTCGACAACCTAATATTTATTTACGTTTTATACCTATTAGTTTATTTGAGATATTACTTTAAGTATCGTGACTTTATACGCCATGAAACACATAACTTGTTATACTTAAAAAAAATTGTGCGATATTTTTTTTTTTTTATGAATATGCCAAAAATATCAGTCGTGTTTCAAATTGAGCGACAATTACCACATTAAGTATAATCTGACTAAAGTCTGAGTAAGATCTCTGGAATTTCAATTTCATCCGTTACTCGACGTTTAGTAACAAATCAGTTCCGCCACAGTTTATAATTTAGTTTGGCTATTAAAAAGTTAGATCATTTTTATTCTATTAATGTTATATGACATACTACTATGTTTCATTAGATGTGATATTGTGGTTTAGTCTCTTAGTCATACACATGTAGGATATTATGTGTATTTATTTTAGACATCATTTAAATTGGTACTAAATTAATTTATTATTATAGTTAAAGCTATTTAAAAAACTAGTTGCAATAAAGATGACAAATGGAAATAAGAAAATTCACTTATATTGAAAATATCGTATATAGGTAATGTTATTATCAGTTATATTTTCTGTACATTACATTACATTCCGTACTTACATTAGTACATAGTATAAGTATTTTAATTAAACAAATAAAATTGGAGGGAAGGTACTATATTTTTGAATTTTTTGAAAGTTTATTAATACTACAATTTATGAAATTCGTTCAAAATTTGTATTTGTAATACTCGAAGTTATTCTATTTATACAAAATGATACTGAAATATATCGAACTTTAAGGAGATAGTAGAGTAATTAAATGCAAGTCGCAAAACATTAGCAGAATTGTCGTGCTGCGCACTTTATCTTTGTAATCTCAATCATATCCTAAAAGCGTTTCTTTATCCTTATACAGTCGACCAAAGGGGCCGTATTTCAAATAAGCATCCAAACTTAAAATCAGCTCTCGACAATATAAATTTCGCATTGACACACATCGACTCAGCCATAAATATCGACTCTTTTTGTTTCCCACAAAACATTTTTATGTGGACAACTTCAAAAAATGCTTCCCAAATAACTCGGGACGTGTATAAATAAAGCGGTTTGGTAGTAAATGTCAATAATATGCAAAATAATGGACGTTAATCTTTTAGAAGTTGTGATTTGCGGACGAGCTCGCTTCAAAGATTAGCCGACTCGGTTATATAGTATTGTTGAATCATTTTTGTTATTTTACTGTTCCTTGTGTTATGATTTTACACTTCTTTAACGGGAGCAAGTAAGTTTTATGGAGGCAGTTCTGCAATATATGACAGTTTTTAGTACATTTAAAACGTGTTTGATAAATTGGCGAAGTATTTTATAAAGTTTACGTATTTCCAAAGTTTGTCTGATATTTTATAACAAAAGAAAATTGATGGCAATAGAATCTAAATACCACTTTGTGACCTTATTCTAAAGGTTTTAATGCTATTTTAATTCGATTAATAACATTTTAACTATCTCTACATAAATCTTACTTTAACGACGCTCTGCTGCGGTGTCAAAAGGACAATCGAACATACTCTCCAACCTATAGTATTAGTATCGATTAATTCCGTTATGATGACCCTAACCTATATACAATAAGGATAATTTACCCAAAAATATTTAGGGGTCAGGGTAACAGGTCACTGGGTCCCACACTGAATGGTGACCCGGTGGCATTCTTCGATATTTTTCATTATCACCGACAAGAGTATAAAGCAATTAATTCCTACACACTTTCAAACTAGAAATCTGCCTTACGGCCGCTGACCCGGCAGCCTACTTGGAAGGACGAAGGCTCATACAAAATCGACCTGTGATCAAAATTGAAAGTTGTTTGCTATTAACTATGATATCTGTAATGTATCCATTCGAATAAATATGAAAAGGACCTTATAGCGTTAGCTTTTACATTATAAAAATAAATTAAGTATACTTGAATGAAACAAAATTAAGTATATTAATTAGGAAATTTGATATTTAAAAGGAATCAATGAATCATGCAGAGTTGTTATAAGTTAAAATATTTCACTGCCCGAGTTTTTCTTTGTCGAGTCATAAATAACACATCCAATTAGAGTTTGAATTGACTCTGAAGTATTTAATTAGATACAACTTAAGGCTGAAAGTTGACCGTTCAGCGTGGGACTCTAAGGCTTCCCACACACATCCTGTAGACAGGATGTTCGCACACCCGTAATCTCCCTAATTGTCTGTAATTCGAAGCATATTGTGATTCTGTAGGTGCGCCTTAGTGACATTTCCATCTCATTGAGTGTCGATTCTTTTGTTATTGACGGTAAGGATTGTGACCAGGTATTTTTTTCTCACTAGGTAGGTGCATTATTTATGAAAAGTTACGTATTAAAATCAATTCTAGATTAAAAAGAAGGAACTTAATGCTCATAGAAATCAAGGTATCACAAAATTACACTGATTTCCACATCTGCCTAGTTTTATTAAATTCTTTGTATTTTTTTGCTCGACTTGGCGGAGTCACTTCCATGCCCCCAGATAAGGTCACAAACTTGTAATCAGATTCTGTTGCGATTAATTTAATCAAAAAATATTTAAATTACAAAAAAATCTTGGCATCTTCTTCCTACGGACGTCCACGCAACTTAACGTCAAAATTGTGTCTTTCTTTCAAGTCGATTTTAAAAAAGTTATAGGTTTGAATTTGGACTTTAAGTAAAATAAAATTAGAAACGTCGTTTTTATTTTTATGTTTTCTATAAACTTGTATTTATTATTCTAATTAGTATTGCATTAGTAAAAAAATTATCAAAAATATTGAAGTCATTAGGATTCTAGTTGAATGGATCTAATTTCAATACAAGGTAGTGCTTATTGAGTAATACACTTTTTGAAAGTCCAAGTGTTAAAATCAATTAAAAGATATTAAAATTACAGTTAATTGGTCAGACAAATACAGAAACGCAAATTGAAACTTATTTAAGTGCTTTTTAAAATATAAATTTGTAAAAACATAAATATATTATTTATAAAGACAAATATATTATTTATTCGGTATATCTATTTATAGAGAGTACCGAAAGTGGTAGTGCTCTAGACACGTTATTTAACATTATTCTGATTAGTATATTAATCTTTTTTATTTAAATATACTAATTACATAATATATTATACTTTTATATCTTGCGGAGGCAAAATATGTGCACGTATATATTTTTTTCTACAACCGTAATGTACGATATTTCATGTTATAATAAGAAGTTTGAAATTGAAAAAAATAATTTTATTCACAATATAGACATATCTTCACGATTTAGTGCGCAGTAATCAAAGGGATCGTTTACGATAACACTATTTGCGGAACGTATAAAAGCTTTTACGCGTGAGCGAGACGGCTATAGTTATTTAAGACAATAACCCGAGTTGGATTGTTACAAAACCTGTGTTATTGCGGGCATCATTGTTTTTGCGCTGCCATTTCATCGCATAAAACGTTATTAGGTATGTCAATGTGTTTTACAACGTGAGCGGGCGACGCGGCACCATACGGAATACAAAATCGCTTTGTGAGTTGCTAAGCGTGAGTCGGTAAGAGAAAAATATTTTTCTTTACTCTTTATAGAGGTAAAAATACGCGTTAATGATTGTAGACGCAGCCGGGACAAGCGACTTAACAAAGAATCTGGATTTATTAAATATTTTACCGATCCTATGCAAAAGTTTGAACTCAACCACCGCAGATGCTAATCACTGCATCATCATACTCCACGTATCCTATTGACTAGTAAAAAGGACTCCCCGAATGCGAGCACGGAATGATCTAAAACAACTATCTTGCATACTTCGGAAGGCTCGTTTTAACATCCATTAATATCTACCATTTCATAGAGTATTATTGTCGGTTCTGTCTATGAAGAAGGCCCACCTACGAAGATCACTGCTTACTTAAAATTCGAACGTTTGTTTCTTTTAATATAAGTGGATAAAATGTAGGTATATGTATAAAAAGCGGTCTTTGGACCTTCGTGTAAATTAGGTATATCATAAGTAGCAACATGTTTATATACAACTTTTTTAGAATAATAAATATAATAGATTGTATTATTCCGATGTTAACAGTCTAAAAAGGGAGAAAAACCGTAATAGGCGTCATTCCCTATAACTAACAAAATATCAAAATTTGATCACTATCAATTTTTTCCTGTATAGATCAACTTAAGACGTATAATATTCTTTGGAATATTAGCCTTGAGAACTAAGCTATCTATGTTATTTATTTATTTATACACGGATGACCAACAGCTAAAAATTACAAAATAAAAATCTTAGCTAAAAAGAGACAGCCACTAACAGTTAGCCACAGTATAAAAGTAAGAAAGACCGCATACAATCACGACAATGATGTAGACTACGCTGCTTACACTATAATTAAATTGATAACACTAAAGACTTTCAAAAAATAGGTTACCTACAATGCGCCTAATTGACGCTTCGCTAGTTTTAAAAGGGGCGTTTGAGCTCTACTCTTCGTAGATAGTAACCAAGATAAAAATAAAGAGATCATTAGGAATATTCTTATAATAAAATGATCGGTGTAAAATGGTGTATTAACGCAGTACCTAAATTATGTAACCATTGCAGGGACTTAGTCCTTCCTTATTGATAGTTAAGGAGGTGTACCTAAAGAGACTAATAAAATACCTAATTAAATAAAAAAAAAATATTTATAATGATTCATCGTATCTAATAAAATATATATTACTCTATTCAATATCGGAACCTTAATGATATTTTACATTAATATGACGTACAAATTAAATTCCTAATCCTTGATCCGTGTAAATTGGTTAATGTATGAATCACATTGCTTTTCTGAAATAAAATCAGCCTCGAACTCGTCGTCGGGCTCAGGCAATCATATGGTTTCAATGAAAAAAATCTTAATCTACCTTTTTCAGTAGGTATTATTTGATTTTTTATTTGATCTAGGCTGTTGTTTTGTAAGAAAATGGCACTGCCGCCCTCAAGCAAGGCCTTTTGGATAAAGGAGAATTTTATTGGTCGGTAGGGCTATGCACGTTTCTATAGCATCTTCGGATTGTATTCGGGTGTCTTACGCCTAAATTTACTAACTTTCCAAGTAGCATTATTCGTTACTATAGAATTTTAAGCATCGTGAATGCAAAATTTTATCAATTTTGACACTGAGATTTGACTCGAACCCATGACCTTTCCCAATTCGGGCGACAGCTCTAACCACTGAGTTACCCAAGACCTAACAAGACTGACGTATTCTTCACGTATTCTGGTTCACTACTTTGAAAATTGATGAAATATAATAATTAGAACAAATTTTTCATCTTTATCGAAAGTTTAAATATTTGTAAAAATATTTCTTTCGGCTGTTTGGGTGGATTGTCTGAACATTGATGAAAATAAGCTCAGTGGTTAGAGCAGTCACCCGGATTGCGAAAAGTCATGGGTTCGTGTCCCATTTCAGAGTGCCAAAGACAAAGTTGATTTTTTAAGCATTTTTCAATAAGAATATTTTTCAGCATAGCAATACATTATATAAATTTGAAACATATATATGACAAATTCAAATGGTCATAACTACGTGAATTTGAATTTGTCATAAAAATATTTACTATTATCGAACTATAACTATTGCGACGACAAATTTCAAGCAACTAAAGGCAGCCGATAATTCCGACAGTTCAAAGAATTTTCGTGTTAAGCCGGTGGCTTTGATATTTGTTATAATAAATGTGGTATTTAGTGGCCATTTTGTAAATGAGCTTAGTTCGAATATTTTCAATGTTAATTTTGTTTTGTTCATAATATATTATTCAGCGATGTATAAATAGAGATTGTGTTCTTAAAAATTATGAGTACGTTGAAGATTTTTGAGGTAAAGCCGCGTCGCTGGTGCGAGAGGAAATTGATGATTTTAGCGCGTGTGTAATATAAATACTCTTTAAGTAAAGAATATAAATGAGGTGTTCGACAGTACAGTTGGTTTCAGTCTGCGTTGTGGAGGTAAAACGATTTTCCTAAGCGTCAGTCACAAGATGGAAGACCAAAAATTATCACGAGCTCTTCCGTGCTCGTGAAGCTGTTGATCTCGGATGCATCTGCAATTTTTAGCACCCACTAATTCGCATTGAATCCATTTGGGGAATTATTACTGGTTCTCTCTATTCGTTCGTTTCGATTCCAACCCCTGTGCCTCAGCAGCCGCAGCAGCCAAATATCTCCTTTGCAGGCTGATGAAGGTGAACGAGTATAAATGGACTACAACGCGTCGTATTTTCTATATGTTGTTGATCAATTGCCATTATATGATTTCTGTTTATTAAATATCTCATCTTTGATGTGCCTTCGTCTGTACGTTACATGGCTTGTGCATATAAAGCATGACTTTATTATCTTTTTTTCATAATTTTGCAAATTACTTTGTAACTGTGCCGCCGTACCACATCGTTTATTTTGTCCTAGGTTCCCACATCCAAACTTTTTGTCTTTGATCTTTAACATCATTTTTGTATTATTATTTATTTTTCGTAATTTGACATTTTGAGTAACGCGGTATGCTCTTTCTGAATTCGTGAAAATAATTTTACCAGTAAAATATTTAAATAATCTATTAAAATTTAAATGTTTATAGTGCAGATCTCATAAAATTTTCGATGTGATAAATGAAATATATTTAAGAAGATTCCTTTTACATACCTACCTGTTTATTTTAATACCTACATACCAACATAATTTTCAAAATTCTTACAAACTGTTTTTATATTCTTCTTTTTTGATGTTATAGTTTTTTTTATTTACCAACCAACATTTCAGCTCCTAGCCCGACACAATTTTATAAAGTTGATGCATTCTTTGCTAATTGATAAATTCAGAAAATGTGGAGTATTTCATATACGTTTATGTGTATGATTATGGTAAAAATATTACAATATCTTAACTTTCATTCCGCTTACGCGTCGCTCGTATGTAGGTAAGCTTCAAATGAAGCGTTAATGGAGAAATAATTGGTAATATTGGGAATTACGATGCGCGAAGTCAATTCATATTGCATGTTTGCTGACATCAGTTATAATAATGTCACAAAAAAATAAATATGAAATAATAAATCTTGAAATTTATTACATAGAAAATGCAGTCGCGTAATAGGTGAATCATAGAATATTTTATACAGTTAGTTTGTTAATATTGAAAGTAATGAATAATATAATTCAACGTGAAAAGATATGTCTTCACGTTGATATGGCAGCAAAAGAAATTTGCGGCCATCCCGCAAAAAATTGAAGTCACTGTAGTCAAAATAAGTTTATTTGTTTAGCTGGCAAAATGTTTCAGAAAAAAAAGCCATTTGCAATGCTACAATTCAAAATGTTAACAAGTTGAATTATTCCAAGTTTGTTGTTGGTAAACTCTTTTAAGATAAAACGTGGTCAATATACCAAAGTTTTCAGCTAATAAGATTTATTTCTATTATAATTCCTAACGGTTTTTTGAGATATAACTTATAACAATGTTACGTCAATCTCCTAAATAGAGTCAATAGATGCTCACGTAAAACGCCTATTAGCGCTGATTTATATCAGATCGGGTGCGTTCACACAGCGCGACCACAGATCAGTATCAGTCTTTATGGCAGAGCGCGGTGAACATCATACGAACTGTCAAAACTTAACAATAATAATCTGTTGGGAACGCGGGGTGACGTGCAGACACGCAGGGTGTAAATGCCTTTATATCTGACGATGACAGTGCGACCAGGATATTACAAAATAATAGCTTTTTGGTGCAGTTATAAATAAAATTATTTTAGATATATGTGAAAGTAAGTTCTCATTAAGTTATAATGTTATTATGAAGCAGTACAATTTTTGTACAATGAACTAAGGGCTATATTCACTTAACAATCAGTAGTGTCTTAGCACTTAGAAATTGTTAACTAAGTTGCAAATAGAAATTAAGTAAACAAATACGAAAAATAATAATTAAAATCCGCCCGTCAAAAATAGTTTTGATGCGAATCGCGACATGATTTTTGGTCCATTTTCATTGTCACAAATAAATAAAAATGTAAACTAATTTAAGCATAGTTGCGCATACGCAATAGCGCATTGTGTCGGCGTGAACGCGTATAAATTAGGCGCGAGAGCTGCAACAAAACTACACGCCCGCCGCGAATATCGGCGCTGACATCTGAAGGAGTCTTTATAAAGTACGATTTATTACGGTGTCAGAGAAAAAGTTAAATAAGGAAAAGGTTGAAGTCATTTATTAGTAATATGGGTTATGAAATTACGATTTCTGTACTGCACAATAAGATTACTGGAGTTAAGGTAGCGATGTCTATGTCTATTGCAGATGGCAAGGGATATTTGATCGTATTGTAAAACTCATTTTTTATCATCATTAGATTTGGGTATGTTTTAAAGGATGGATTACTAATGGTAAATAGTAATGGTGATTAGTTTCTATTATCATATAAGAACACTAGTAATTACAATTTTCGTCCGTTTTACTGTGTCAGAGAATGATAATTTTGGTCAATACAATTATAAATATGGACGCTGTCATTAACCAAATTATATAACTGTTACATATTATTTATATTAAATATAATTTAAATTACAAAACGAACCATATACCATAACTAACGATAAATGTAAGTAAGAAAAATAGTTTAATTAGGAATAACTAAAGAATAATATACTACTTATAAGTTCTTTAATAAATTATAAGAGATAGTTTATGGTTAGTATTTTAGTCGGATCGGGAGCACTAAAGAGGTTTACATTCACAGACGCCGCCGTAGCACCCGCTAGGCGCCGCTCGGTAACCAAAGTGTAGTCTTTTTGCCTCGTCCTTTTTCAGTCTTTTGGGGGTCCAGTGTCGTTTTTTTAACGAATCCGTGTTAACCTTCACGTAGAACGAGTAACAGGGTGCCGATTGGAGATAAACACGACGCTGCGATTTCTTTTTGTGAGAATGGTAGAAATGACAGGATGTTCGGTGCGCTCCTTTACTCTGAGTGGCTCGATAGCTATCTTTTGGGGCTTTGAATTAAGTATTTATTTTATATTAAACCTTTATATTTGACAAATGGAAATACCAAATAATTGATTTCCGTCTGAAATGGAAATATAATGTTATTGTTGTACAAATTTACTCACCCAGTTATCGTGGTAAGACATATTTAGTAATTATGTCAAAACATTAAATGCGGTGTTAATCAAAATATTAAAAAAAAATAGGGTTATTTTAGCATTTCATTTATTATTATATAAACTAGACTATCGATATCTAAAAAATAAAGGTATGTATTCATTGCGTTTACTTTATATTACGAGTACATTACATTTAAGCTGGTTGCATTTGAACAAATGTAAAAAGACATTCAAAATTTTGTGATTAAAATTGAAACAAAATTTTCTGAAACACTGTATTAGATGTTGCTACAGCTGTTTCAGTCTCCTTGCTCACTACTAACGCCATCTGTTGTTTATATGAAGCACTAACTTATTTGAAACTTTATATTGGATTCAAAGAAATTATTAAATAAAAACACTAACGATATTTTTGCCTTCACATTAATTATTTTGATGCGTTTAATGAGTAAACAATATAAAATATCCCTAATTTATTCAGATTTACATCGATTTCACGACTGCTTCTCCGCTACTCCACGCTAGATGGCGCTACACGTTTCAAATATTGAGAATTCGGCAATGAAAAATACATATTGTAATATGTACACTATTATTGCTAATAAGATTCTTTGAAAATATTTAGTTATATATCATATTCAAATTTAAATAGTGATAATATTTTGAATTTTGTTGCACTTTGTGAGCAAAATTAAAAATTAAAAAAATATTATCAAAATAATCGAATTCAGATTTTCCGGATTCACTCAGTTTTTTCGACTTTGTGATATGAAGGAATTTTTTTCACTCCTCTCTTAACTGGTGCTTTATAAATATTGGTGTCTTCAATTTTCGAATTCTTTATCTAAGTGCTTTTACACCGTTCGACAAGTTCTTCAGACAAAAATAGGAAATGTGTTAACTGCTAGGTAGCACACAGAAGTCGGAAAAGAAATCTTTAATTTATTTTAAATTCGAAATAGCAAGCTTATTGAAAGTACCTGAATATATTGCAATATCTTCTCTTGCCATTCAGGACACTTGTCATTATCAAATGAAATTTTGTTTCTGAACTAAACTATCAATAACTCAATCATTAGGGTAATCGCATAAAATAAAATGACCAAAGCTTTACAAATTCATTTACAAACATTTCAATAGGAGAAAATATTGAACTGTTATTTTTATAATTTTCATGAATAACACAATAGATTTAAATTTCTCATAGATAAACTACATATCCACATAATACCTCTAAGCTAACATCTCAACAAGCTCATTCATAAAACTGTTTGTCCAGAACAAATTAACAGTTACAGACAGTCTAAACAGGACTGTATTTATGAGTAATCTCGATGGCCCATCGCCGGCGTCTCGCTTTCATCTCGACCGCCGGATTATAAACCATTCGTTAGCTTTAAATCCTTATTAAATTTGGGCTTGAAGCGCCACCGGATGTGGGAGGTTCGATGTGAATGCAGACTTCGGTATTTTAGTATACAACCGTTTAGACTAACCCCCAATATATTTATTACTATAAGATGCCGACGAAAAAGTTTACATGTCAAAATTTTTGGGCGCTTAACTTTTTCTTTTTTCACGCTTTTCCGGCTTCTTGGTGGGCGTTCTGTGAATATTTATAGTTGGCCAGCATACCTGCTGAATTAAATCATGTTCGATTTTTCTAGTGTGCGGTTTTCGTCGTTTGTCGGGCGGATCTTTGAGTGTTTGATTAGATTTTTTAACGCCATGTTTATGGTTAAATCGATTTCGTCTACGTGTTTCTGCGGTGATTGGACATCCTATTAAAATTTGTGGCGGCTTTAAAAGAGGTTTGATATAAGATAACATTTTACGGTTGTAGTAAAAAGAGAATATGAATGGAGGTGCAGGGTTTTCGTAGTATCAAAATCGCTTATTGTTTTTTAGTAGCATAAATTGTAGTAGGTATAAGTTTACATTTAAAGATATTAATTAACCCGTGTATTTATAAAACCAATTTGATCCAATTGAAAAATATATGTTAGTTATATTTTTATGCGAGCTAATAATTATATAGTATAACAAATTTCATGTCAGTTGTTGTCGCAAATATTTTTCATACAGTCCGTGGTTCAATCCAGAGAAACATAAAATCAATTTCAGATATTGAGATAAATTATATAATTCAAGTTGAAAAAATTTTGAAATTATGTAGGTCCTTGATATGGTCATTTTCGTGGATTACAAAATCTTCAAAAATATTTATTTAATGAGTACAAATAGTCCAAATAATCAGTGAATAGTTACTTAGCTTAATAATGATATATATAAATATATATATATATTGTAATTGCACCATAAATCGTTTATGTACAACTGTACAATAAATTCAGTTTATTACCACCGGAGCCGTAATTTTTATAGCGTGTTAAAAAAAATATCTCCCATGTTTTTTCAGAGCTCCTTTATGAATTGCTTCATTCACTGACATAATTTCAAACGTTACCACAAAAGATTAGCCTTCATGCGTCAAAGCGGCCGATTGAGACAAAATACAATCCCACATCTTATCTTCAGACCCAACCGTTGTACCAACAAATAGGTGTGAACTATTTAAATCGGCTCCTCAAAGGATAAAGATCCGTAGATAAGTAGACATGTAAAACCGAAAACGGTCTGCGAAACTACATTGTTTTATCGATAACATCTGCTTGCTTAGCCCTCAATGAATAACAGTACCTGCTATTCAGTGTTTAGACGTTTTCTATTTACAAAAGCTATAATCTATTAAAGTAGCCGACCATGATCATTTTTACATTGTCAAACCAACAAAGTGTTGGTTCTTATTGTTGCAAAGGGTTCTATCTCTGTGTATTTGAAACGTGACCATTTGGGAGCTTTACAGTTCCCAAATTCGTTTCACAATGAGTGCGCTGATGCAAATGCATAAATACAATTAAGGTGATGATTTTATAAATATTAAATTTTCTCGCAATTGAATGACTTGTAGTGATTGGATTTACTCATAGCCTCAATGGATTGTGGATCGGTTTTGCCATGAATGGACTTTGAAATGAACTTGAATGGTTAGGATTTGTAACAATTTATAATACAATATAGTACGCGTTATCAATTACTATGAATTAATTATTCACGTTATTATGAGTATTGATCAATTTTATTATTACAATAACCACATAAATGCTTTAATTAATTTACGTGTTGACAAATATTATCTTTAATTATTGTCATCTTAATCCTTTATAATATGGAAAAATATGTAACCCACAAAACCATACTTGTTCTTCAGAGCAGAAAATCTTTTATTTTTCTCGATTAATAATCCCTATAAATGTCCATGGTAACAAATAAAGTGTTCCTTAGTCAATTTATATCGAAATAAGACATTCTTTTTGGAAAAATATAAATATTTTTCCACTCTAAATATCCATTTTGGTTTTGCGGGTTACTACGTGTTTGCTTTCCAGCGTCAAAATATAACTAAAGAATATTTTTCGTAAAACCGCTCATTTAATATTATAACATTATAATTATCTAATTGACACATGTTATCATATTGTTCAAAATACCTACATACTTAGAACTTCACTTGTTATTTTCCCGCGATTTCGTGCGCTTAATATTATTGGGAGCCTATCATTTAATTAATAAACTGCAGAAGACCTCCACTCGACTTCAATAGCATTTTCCTGAATAAGTAGCTTTTGAAATAATTATTAAGTATCATTTTTTTTTAAGTTTGTACACTTTTTTATAATTTGACGTTTTAATGTCATGCTTCTTAGTGACATTTATGTTTTTTAAAGCTTTTGGGATAAGTATTATTTATATTTTTTTAAAAGCTTGAAGTTAGTTCTATTTGTTTTTTTTTTTTAAAGTTTTTATCTCCATTTAGAAACCGGTCGCGTAGATTCACGTACATACATAGGGGCCGTCCATAAATTACGTCACACAAAATTCAGGATTCCCTCCCCCCCCCTCCCTTCTGTCACATATTTATCTATACAAATTCCACTTGTTGTTCTAATGTCACAGTTCGTCGAAGTAGTATGACGTTTTTAATGGATGACCCCATACGTAAAATAATTTTTAAAATCAGTCCTGTAGTTTCAGAGCCTATTCAACGCAAACAATAAAATATTTCCTCTTGAAAATGTTAGTATACATAATTGAGCCAACTAGCTAAAGCTTTTATTGAAATAAATATTACATTAGCCCCGTTAAACTAGCGTGCTATTGATTTGACCACGGTTATCGATGTTTACCTATAATTTTATTAATAATAATAAGAGTAGCTCGGTGGCGTAGTGGATTAGCGCCGCGGCCCGTGATCGTAGTCGTTAAGCAACTTTCGCAAGGGTCGGTCACGGGATGGGTGACCAAAAAAATTATTATCTCGAGCTACTCCGTGCTTCGGAAGGCACGTTAAGCCGTTGGTCCCGGCTGCATTTGTTGTCGTTAATACCCTCCAATCCGCAATGGGCCAGCGTGGAGGTTCATGGCCCATCCTCCTTAACCATCCATAAGGAAGGCCTGAGCCTCTGCAGTGGGGACGTAAAAGGTCTGATGATTAAATAATCATCAGTGTCAGTTAAACAGGTTTTCCATCCGATTAATAATATCTGACAATAATCTCATTATAAAGGTCATAGCACACTTATACGGTATGATTCCAATTATAATTATTATTTGACCATTAAATCGTATGTCATTTAATATATTTCAAAACATCAAAATAAAAATTCAAGGGTATGCTGTTAACTTCAAGTTGTTAGGTAGTAGCCAGCGGGCTTCAAGCGCGCCGATGAAGATACGATATAACATTATTATATACCTACGTGTTACTATTGTTGTGTGAGGAAAACATTACACTAATAAAATTGTATTTTAAGGAAGATAGTAGAATGGTAAAATGGTAATCGTTGAGATTCTATTGAGATGCAATCATTAGGTAAACATTAGCCGAACTGGCCTGCAACAGGCATATCATAGGCGATAGCAATACTTTGCAATATTTGTCGCCTGCGAGTTTGCACCTCGTGGGCGACAAAGGGTTAGTGCGTTGTCAGCTAGCGGACTAAATTCGAGACAATATCATGCTGCTGCTGAGCCGTACATAAATGTGCTATAACCTTAATCCTGTTCAATTTTACATAGAGAGGAAAACTTGCATAAAATTATCTATATATCGATTACGATATATATCGTGTTCGAGACCGCAGTTTAACACTGCGCCATTGAGCTTATTAGGTGAAGGTAGTTTAAAAGAGACCTTGTGTATAAACACTTTACAAAAATACACCCGAATTTAATAAAGACCGCCTTACAATGCTTGAATGCACATTCCGCACGCAAAGTAACACCATATCCATGGGAATGCAAGTTTACCATCGGAATATTTCTCGATCCCTATCTCGCCGACTATGCACCGACTTATTGAATGAGACGTGAAAAATGATGAGCGCGAAAGCAAAAGCTGCCGACTTATAGCCGCCTATTTTTCTTTTATGAGAAACGCGAAGGCTCTCCTTCGCGTTCGCGATGATGAGTGCGGGTGGTAGCCGCAGTGTTGGTAGTTTTTATTGAAATCGTTGTGCAGATACAATACATTGATCGACATTATTTCCAATTCTCTAAATTAAACTAAATATTGATTTAAATTTCACGTTATTTTAACATCTCATGTAATTAACTATTTATAATTAATTATACTCCTATTGCTACATATAAAAAACTGGTCAAACGAGTCGGAGTCGCGCACGAAGGATTCTGTATCGAAAACGGGCAAAAAATCACTTTTATTGTATGAGAGCACTCTTAAATATTTTTTTATTCTGTTTTTTAGTATTTGTTGTTACAACCGCAATAGAAATATATCATTTGTGAAAATCTCAACTGTCTAACTATTACGGTTTAATGAGATACAGCCAGACTGAGAGCAGACAGACAGCTAAAACTTAGTAAGTGGTGCTATTTTCTCCCTGCTTTATTAAAAAAAATAATCATTGAAAAATATCTTCTTCTGGCTTTTATAGTCTTCGTCACTTTCCATCACATTATTAAAAATTGCAACGATTTTTACAGAATTGCGACATATCATTAGTTTTCAACTCTTAGATTTCATTACATATCTAGATTCCGTTTTCGAATTTTTGTTGTGCCCCAGGGAAATTTTGAACAGTGAGAGGTGTTACAAAGTACACCGGGTCGTGTAGTATAATATAATTTTCAGCGAAAAATTTTTTTTGTTGATTGCTTAAAGTTTTTTTAAATCCAGAAAGAAATACCAGTCAAGCGCGAGTCGGACTCATGTACGAAGATCATACTTTATTCACATTTTGTTAATACATACATTGTTCGATTATACTATATAATGTAGTTCGATTATAATCGAACTGCTGATGTTTATTATCGAGGAGAATGTTTTTCATTATAAGTATATAAGTAATATCCAATTTGGTTTTCATTTAAAAATCTGACAAATATTATTTAGGCTCGGGTTATTTGTTCCAAGTCAAAGACTTACGTTTAAAAATATTAATTTCTGCCGGTGCTTTACCGATCGTGCTATCACTGTTAACAAAGGTGGATAGATGGGACACAGACTTACCTTCGCCGTGGAGGTCTCACACAGCGGGGTGTAATTTGGTCCTCGCTCGCGTCACCCACTGCGCCAACTTCTCACAGTTCTGTTGTCAGGTAATTAATTTATAGCGAACAGTAACAATTCGGACGCATCTGAGGAATAGGCGGTGTGTTTGCCCTAACGTAGGTGAGTTCTCGAAATTGAGACATTAGCGGCACCTTTGCCTTCCGAAATTAAAGCGGTCAGCTTTATGTGTCACGGTCAAGGAATTTATTGCACGTCTGTTTATATCGCGTACGGTTGATGTGCAACTGATTAGGGAAAGACCATTGTTGTTGAAAATAAAACTAATTAATAAATAATGGATAACATCACTTGGATTTCAAACAAAATGGCTTACACTAACACAAAATTATTTATCCAGTCTAGGTAATTACAAATAGTTGTCCATATCAACATACTACGCTATCAGTTCGTAACACTATAGCGAGATACTTTATACTGAGAAGAACCGACAAGAAACACAGCAAAGGTTTCTTTAATTTTATATTCCAATGAAAACTATGCGTATGATGTCACTATAAATATTTAAAAAAGAGACATTTCTCATGTCGCAGTTGTGTTTTGGAGAGCAAAAATGTCACTATTTAGGTACGTGACTTTCCTTTTGGATAGAATGACTTGAGACCATTAAAAATTATTTTGGTAAAAAAATTGCACCAGAATTTATAATAACATACTTGATATTCGTGACGTTGAACAAGTAATTTGAATCCAAAGAAGGCGTCAATACAATCTAAATTGTTTACATTAATTAGTCAATCACTATCGCCAACCAAATATCTCTTTTGGCGTGAATGTTAAAAAAACAAAGTATTGTTCTTTAAACTAAACTGTATTTTATTCGTATAATGATTGTGGTTCATTATGGCTTGTAGTTGATCATAAAAAATTATGATATAAAATTTGAAATGATTTTGATTGTTCAACCAGAATCCGTCGTGACGTCACATGATAAGCTATCGACAGATGTTTTCTTCCTACGTAACTTGCCATATCAAATTTCATGTTTCCCAAATAAATAACATTTTTACTAAATTTTGTTTATGTAATCTCATCATCGTACTGATTGTCCCTATTTCTGGAGCACACAGATTTAATCAAATAGTCATACCCTACCACGCAGACCCATTAACCCATAAGTTAAGCGCATCGCAGACGGAACGCGTTATCCTCTGTGCCATCGAACTTGTGTCCTCTATATTAAACATATTTCCCTCTTATCTATCTTTATAAATAGGTAATTTATGTATGGGTATTATATTAGGGTAGTATATTAGGTAATTTATTATGTAATTTCTGTAATTTTCTTATCTATCTTTATAAATAGGTAACTTGTGTCCTCTATATTAAATATATTTCCTTCTTCTCTATCTTTATAAATCTGTCTTTATATATTTCCTTCTTATCCTTCTTATCTATTTTTATAAATTCTGGTGCAATTTTTCCTTCTTATCTATCTTTATAATCGACCCTGGAAAGCAAACACGTAGTAATTTGTAAAACGAAAATGGATATTTATAATAGAAAATCTTCATATTTTTCCAGAAAAATATCTTATTTCTGTATAAATTGACTTAGAACATTACCTTAATTATTACCATGGACATTAAAAAAAGTTTTCTTGCTCTGAAGAACAATTTTGGTTTCGTCAATATGTTGAAAACATGCCTCGAATTGCAATTTAACAATGTATTTATAGCACTTTTCACTGATTGTAAGTATATTTAAATATAACGTTCCAGGTTAAGTCACTAATAATTACTAGCTATCTAAGCATAACTATCATAAAACTATGTTTAGATACTTAATAATAACTGTCTAATATAGACTGACCCATTACAGACCCAAAAAGATTAAAAAATAATAGAGTGAACATTGTGGGACTATAATCGGAGAGAGCGCAACCGTCACATTGTCACAAACCAGTCCAGAAACAAATAAAGCTCAACATACATGATGTTACGAGTGCTCATAAAGCTATCTTGAAACCGAGCCGAAATCGCGAGATTTGTCAATTCGAATTACTCGAAAATCATGATTTCGAGGCGGTTAAAACATGATGAGAATCATGATCGACTCTTTTATAGCGTACACTTTCATCTAAGCTGTAAAGTGGCATAAGTAATAAAAAACCAAAACATTAAAATTAGGTAACAAAAACTGATCTTTCGTTCGTTCTAAATGTTATTGGCTCGTATGATGTCAACGCGACGTCTGAAAGGATCGCTAATACCATTCATATTTTAGTGGCAATAAAATGTGTTATATCATAAATACGTATATGTAATAAACAGTGTAAATTGTGTATGAATTCTGAGCAGGGTGAATGAATTCGTAACACGTGTTTTAATATGTATGTAAAATTATAGTAATCTTCAGTAGATATAAACAAAAATCTACTATACTCAATGAAAACCTATCAAAAGTCGCGTTCTGTTCCTTTAGCTCAGCAATACTTTATATCTAGTGCAGGCTTATTTACGTATTGTAAGTTAAGTTGATAGATGTTTTTTAGTATTTTTTAATTTAAATTGTATATTTTCTGGGACCAAAAATTTTATACAGATAAATGAAATGATTCCAAACTTGACTCTCTTGACTCGTATCTATAGTCGAGAAGAAGTAATTACTAGGTAAAGAAAAGGAAAAAAGGAATTTTAAAATTTAAGGAAATATTTTTAACAAATAAACAAGAACTGCAAGTAACTATTAGCTATTGAAAGATCTTATTTCATTAAAATTCTCGTCTATTGGCTAACAATATTTGCTTAAGTTAATACTTTCATTCAAGTAATTACTTTTACTAGACTATAATACGAGAGTAAAATAATGTGTCGTAGATTTACATATTACAATTTGCGAAACTGAGATTCTTAATTTCGCTAATTCGATTAAAAATAAACGTTACATATATAAAGATTAACACAGCAGAATATATAATAAGAAACTTAAAAAACAATTATAATTTAGGTCGAAACAACTTAATTAAACACAATAAATTTGACAGAATTGGGTGAATAAACCTCAAAAGAATTCGGGGTCGAGTGTGTCTGCCCACCGATGATTATCTACCGTGATAAATGGAGCGAATCAAAATTTATTATGGTCTCGGCTCCTCACTATTGTCTCAATGAATACTTTTTTATTGTCATAATATTATAAATACAAGCGTTTGACAAGTGGCGTTTAGTATCATGACGCGTTTTCAAAAGATCACCTCTCCCTGTTAGGCAGCCATTTCTCGACGGATCGTAAATTGATTTTGATGTCTTTTTTATTGATATACGGAATCGATTTTTGATCTTTATTGGCATGGTTATTCATATGTTAATATGTTTGATGGTGCCTTTGAGAGTATTTTCCGAGTGCAAGAATTCCTATCTGGAGTTGTTTTGTTTTTTTTCGCATGGAAAGCGACTGCGATCCGAGATCTCGGCCGGGAGCGCGTCGAGGTTGTTGCCACTGTTTTTATGGTTGCTGTTATTGCCGTCGCGGCCACGACCAACAAATTATATCTAACATAAGTATATTTTTAATTTATTGGAGCCACAGTTTATAACGTGTTTATACGTGACGTGTTGACTAAGCGGCCGCTAACTTTTTAATGACAAAAGAAGTTAAAATGACGGAACATAATGTTTTTATAACAAGTATCATGGATGAATACAAATGGGGCGCGCCGATTATGCTATATATTATTTCGGAATTGGTTTTATGATACCAAATATTTGGACAGGGGTTTTATATTTACAGTAACTTGATATTTTGTAAAGGTGCGCTTTTGTCTTGTGGTTTTATGATTATTAGATTATGCGGAAAGACTTTTAAGATAGTTAGGGAATAAATGTCCTATTGATAAAATGCTCAAGAATGTTGTAAACTTTCAGTGATTTATATATAATAATATTATTTATTTAAATATAACTTTGAAACTTCAATGAATGAAGTAAACACAAATACGCAGCATGAGGTGTACTGTACTCTTATAAAAAAATATTAGAACGTTTAGAAATTCAAAGTCATTCTTGTATAAGTGGTACATAAAAGCCGCTAGAGGGGTTGGCTATGCTCCCTAAGGAGCTGACTGACAGAGTTATTTGTGAAGTAATCAGTTTGAAGTGTTTGCATATTCAAACAACATTTTATTAGTAAACTTTAATGTATGCATATATAATTATATACGGTGAGACTAGACGTGGCTAACGGGTGGTCTTTATACTTGTTTGTGATTAGACTTGAATAGGATTTATTATTTTCAATTTAGTCATAAATCATGTGTAATTGTTTCTTAAATTTTCATGAACGCGATTCATTTAACTTTTAAACGTATATTTTGTAAATTTTATACACTTTTTTGATATTTGGGATGCTTAGCTGTATAATAATTGCAATTTTAAATTCAACTTCAATATGATTTCAAAAGAAAGAACAAGAACTTGAGAATGTCAAAAGCTGTGCCATCGGTTCGCAAATCTACCCCGGGAGACCTTGCACTGAGAAAAACCAGCAAGAAACTCAGAAAGGGTTGCTTTTTTCTCCCTATTTTATTTCATACAGGGAAGTTCAATTAAAGAGTTTCCATTACAAAAAGGAATAATTATTTAGTTAATCGATTCATATTCCGCGTCATTCAAAATTCATATAAGAAAAACCGTCACCTGTTATTTGATTAAGACAAATTTTATATGTTAGATAACATTTAGATTAATAAAATGCAGTCTCGAATCAAATAATACCTACTTCAAAAGAAAGTCAAAGCGTTAGTTTATTGAGACTGTTTGGCATGACAACGCTGCGTTCGATGACTAGTCAAGGCTGTTTATAACAAAATAGTTTAGCTGATCTCTGAAACTACAGCGCTTATAGGAAAGAAATACAAAATTTTGTTATTAACCTATAATTTATTACAAGAGTCGTATGTCGATTTTCATGTGTAACATTGCTCCCACATAAAATATTTTTAACCCAAATATCAACGTTTCGATTTAATATCATTAGCTGGGTGTGAGCAAAAACAGACAATTGCAATGTGTCTGCCCGCAGCTGTATGCGCATGCGTGTTGACAGGTGGTCGAAATCACAATTAGATCGCACCCGAAGGAAGCATCAGTGGTGACAATGATGTCACTTACGATTCCTTTTTATTGGTCTTCAAGGTGGTTATTAATACAAAAAAAAACCTCTTTATCTACGTTTTTGCGCCCGGTAATGAGATACATTTGATTACTATAATTCAGCCCCCAAAAGCTATCATATTTAAAATTTATTGATTTACATTGTAGAAGCTTTTTAAGGACATCAATTATGTGTATCAAATTTCAACTAAATCGGTCTAGTATTTAGTTAGAGAGAGAGAGAGAGAGAATAGAATTAAAAATAGAGCATGTCTGTAAATAAGTGTATATAGATAGATAGATAGATAAATAGTTTATTCATACAACAACACACAACTACATCACAACTTGTACAATATAAAATAATATATGTGGTCTGTATATTTATACTTCCCAATAAGACTTCTCTGTGTGAATAAAAGAGGGAGAAAAAAGCAGTCCTTGCTGAGTTTCATGCTAGTTCTTCTCAGTATAAGGTCTCCCGCCGTAGTTTTGAGAACCATGGCATGGTTTTCACAAGTGTTAAAGACTGAATAAATAATATTGAATTTTAATTCTACCCTATGAATTAGGACAACTTGGAACTAAATTTAGGGCAAGTTAATATGGCTCAAAATTACATAAATATCCATAATTATTGACAAATAAAATATATACGTAAATAATTAAAATTAGAAAATATAAAAAAAAAACTATTTACATTTATAGAGCGCTCGTTGAAATCTTTTCCACTGCGAATGGAACGTCAGTAAAATTTTACGGTCAGCCATTATAACTGAATCTAAGAAAAGCTTATCTATTTGATGATTATTCTGTTATTTTCTTTTAATAATTTTGAAAATTTCATATAATTGTAAATACAAATAAGTGCGTAAGTATATTAAACAATAAAGCCAGCACAAACGTCAGCTCTCATATATGCAATAAGTGTTATATACTTCTTTTATATGTAATCGAACAATAGAACATGTTCGATATCATAAAAAAGAGTACTACTCAAGGAACGGAAATGCCACCAACGTGAGCCAGCATCAAAGCCGCCGAAACCTCTGCTGAACAATGGCGAAAACCCGTCAAAGTCATAAATAACACTCAAACGATCGCCACGTCACCCGGCCAACACAAAAACCCATATTTGACGTCTAAATTATTGCAAGTAAGTTTCAGCATCCCCCCCAACAAACCACCCCTAGCAGATGAACCGTGCGAAACCAACAATACGAACACCAAATAATACATCAGATAAAAGAATTTTGAAAACAAACTCAAAATACTAAAGCGTTTGACACGAGCATCCGCTACGGTACAAAAAAATATTCACGGGCGTGACCAATTTCACACCCAAATTGTACCTTATTTCAATATTTTGAGAGGCCATTTCGTTATGGAGCCGCACGCGCTTTGATCCCGCGATAGATCTCAATAGCAGTGATTATAGGCGCCTGTGCTTTTCGTTGAATGATTTTTTTCACCCGGGTGTGCCTTCATCGACCGTACTGGGTACACTACTGTAAAAGAATATACAATTATTGGGCTTTGAATAGCTACAGCGGGGGTGAAGTGATAATAAATCGCTATTTTTTTTTCTCAATGCGTGAACGTTCGAAATCTTTTAAAAATTATAAAGCGCATTCCTAGCTTTATTGTAAAGGTGTCATGGAGGTGTTGGGTCCTGTTGTGTAGTTACCGAACCAACTATTTACTAATTACACCCATCGACATTACGAAATCGATATCAAAATAAGCGGTACAAATTTTCACATTGAACGAAGATACGAGACATGGGTAAAAAAATTTGTAACAATACTAATTTATATTCATGAAATTGTTGTTGTCATAATAATTTGGTACATTTTCGAAGTTGAATTTTCTTGAGTGCCGCGTGATTGGGCAATCACCGAAATTAAAACAGGACTTTTGAAATTAGTATTTTGATAATTTATGTATGACGTTAATTCATTGAGTAACGTTAAAAAGTATTTTATGATTGCAATTTATCCAATTACTTTTAGTAATTTTGAGTTTACAAGAAGATACTTATTTAATTAAAAATAATAATGATATGCATAATATTAACTGAATTTTTGTTTGTTTTCAATCTCTGTTTGTTTTTAAAATACATTTAAATAGGAATTCGAAAAATAAAACTTATTAAACATTAAAGGACATCGATCATTCAACATACCGTTATAATTGTATTGCTAATTAAAGTAAGTCTATAGGTTATTTATGTAAGTAAAGAAGCTGCCTTAACTTTTTTTACCTGCGTTTTACAAAAGGAACACAAATTAGCTGCCCCTATTCTCTTTTGTCTATGAAAAGGTGTATTCCAATTTGTGACGCTTGTTTTTGCTATTTTTTTAGGTTACTTCTTCATTGAGCACGGAGGTGTTAATAGTAGTGCTGAACATAACTCGGTCGTAAATTTAACTCTCCCAAGGCCGCAGCACAAAGGCACCAGGCGTTGTTCAATCCTAAAGTCGATTTTACAAGAGGTCGCTTGGAGACGCGCGTGTGGGCCTACTTAACCGATGGATTATTATAGATAAGCCCTGTATTTAAAAAAATATTTGTTGTCAATATATTACTTACTTAAGTATGTAGTAAATAAACTATTGTTAGAAATCAAAAGATAAAAGGAATTAGAGTATTTCTCAACAAGCAAACTGAATAATAAATCCTTAAGCTTTTAAGAAGGCGGCACTTAATTAGTTTTTTTAATACTAGTTAGGGAGATGTTACTGATTTGTTGAGATGTTAATAACAAAAGAATTTGTCACAAGTACCTGAGGGGTATTGTTGATTTCTTTATTTGAGTATTTAGCTGCTTTTGGGTAATTTTACTTTATCTTCTTCTACATCCTGTTTTAAAATTTGAGGTTTAAAGATGCTTAAAATAAAGTGAAAGCAATAGTAATGTAGTGGAAGGTGTAGTTTGTAAAAAGGCGTGTAGAGTTAGGGCGTGTGTTTGAGAAGTTTGACTTTATAACTATCTAAAACAGTTTGACGGTGCGAGCCATATGGTGTCGTCTTGGAAACATTTTACATGAAATTTATTAGGTGAGATAACTTTTGATAAGTTTGTTTTTAAGGAATAGAACGATAAACTCATCTAATTTATTAATATACGTGTATAAATATGATGTAATTATTTTTCTTAATAGGATATTAGTGACAAATAAATCCATAATATTTAAAATATCTTACGCATCCAAAAAAGGCGGATAAGATCGAGATTTTACCTCCAATATTAATTTTCTATTAGTTAGCTATCAGTGGGCTGGCCATATCTTTCAACATACCTAACCGATGCGGTAAACGAGTTCTAGAGTGGAGACCGCGAGTTGGCATTTTTTTTATTTAAAAAAAAAAGCGATTATTCGAGTAAGGTCACTGGTAGGAGATGGATGAGAATAACCTTAAACAGGGATAAATATACGCCCATTACGCTCCCAATACGCTCCGTATTGGTACCTATTTGCAGCAGAGTCCCAATACGCTCCGTATTGGGACCTATTTGCAGCAGTAGACTACTGTGTGCTAATGATGATGAAGATGAATAAGGAATTTAGCTACTTAATTAGGGATCTGAGCAATGTGATGCTATCATAAACATATTTATAATATTAAAGCCTTATCCATTATAATATCAACAAACTCGATTCTCAATAGGTCACCACTGTCCTCATGAATGGGTGGTATCGTCGGGGGCTCTTTACAACACGCGTTTTGTACGGAATGCTGTAACAAAAAAGACTTAGATACACACCACGATAAATTGTATTGATACACACAGATTGTATATTCAAACTTTATTGTCTAACAGATAAGGTTGTTTTCATCTTGTTCATAATATTTCGAAGCGTGTAACAAATAAAATAATCTGAAGTACACGGTCCGGAGGCAGAAGTTTGTTTTTGATGCTTTATTAATTATGTCCAATTAATTTTGGGATGGTCTGTCTGACGCGTTGACTTGCCATTTTGGATATGATTGGTTATTTGTTGCCATGTGTCTGATGAAGGTTTTAATGCTAATGAATTGTTTTATATTTTTTTTTGGTTTTCTTTGTCTTTTGTTTTAATAGTAATAAATGTGTTTAAAAATAATCTGCAAATGCAAATAAAGAAAATTGAAGTCGTTCTTAAAAATGTACCGGGTTATACTCATTAACATATTAAAAGGTACACGGAAAGAATCGGCGTAACTAACATTAATCATCATATTTTGGTAACGACCAACTTAAAATTCGAATCAATCATTATTTGTACCCACACAAAAACCTTTAACATAACGGCTAACTTGCATTTTTTTGTTTGTTTCATTGGTGTCATCCTGATTTCACACGTCTATAGGTATCTGTTTTATAAAGATTTCTCAGGACCTCATTTGCAAGGTAGACGGCGACCTTAAACGTTTAGTGATAGGGTATGATATCGTTTGGTATTATGTAGGTGTAAAAGTCTTTGGTCTGCGATCGTCTCGTCGGCGCCAGCGCGTCCGATTATGTTATTGTTAAGGGCCCCGATTCTTTTATTTGACCTACGCGACATTCCTATGTTTTGCGGTGCCATGGATCTTTAGAAAAGAGTATTTATACGTCAATAAAGGTTTCCTTTTTTTGAAAAATTACAGCCAATAGCGTTTTATGATATTTCAAAGATTTATTACAATCTTTAGAAAAAATAAACTGGGCAGTTATAGAAAATAATTGGATGCTAGAGTGGCGTCATAATTTAATCGCTCACTTATTCTGTTAAGTTGGGATAACCTTAATATGCAGAACAAAGTAAATACTTTAGGATATCACGCCAGCTTTGGTGAATGATTGGGTTACTATTTAATGTACTCCACCAATGAAATAATGTACTGCAGTGTTATTCTGTTATAAAAACAACCTTGAATCCTCGATGTCGAGCGCAGCCCTGTTATACAATACTGTTTTAGTCAAATAATATCTATTTTAAAAGGAAACAAAAGTTTTATTTATAAACTGTTTTTTTAACAGAACAGTATAACTGATCTTTGTCACTAGTTACCTCGAATAGGTTGTTTACATACAAGGCAGCAAATAATCCATTATCTCAATCATTTCGATGACGTTAATCGTTGCGTGCAGAGCAGATTGTTTTATTTAATGTAATACACTTTAGGTTCCGAAGTCAACATGGATATTTTTGATATTTATCATTCAAAACAACTTTTAAATAGGTTTGAGAGCCAGTTATTTACAGATATAACTATACAAAACTGTAAAAATATCAATACCGATCTTAGACAGCATAAAATAAATTATTGAAAGTTTAACATGTGCGAAAACAAATTATTGTATCATACTTTTAATGAGGTTTTCTTTAAGTAAGTTATCATATCAAGTAATAAAACAAAACTAAATTTATATAATATACCACAATTTTCCGCTACATTTACTAGCAAAAGCTCGCCGGTCTCTCGCGAATATTTGTAATTTGATCCATACACGGACTCGTAGAAACTCAACAAACGTAAGACAGTTCATTAAATTGTCGATGTTTATTTCACCAAACAATGGTGTAGTGTTGTTAAAATATCATATTACCATCCGGCTTGTTTCATTTGTAGTTTTACCGGTATTTAGATAATATAAAAATTACTTTTACAATTCATTTTATAAATTCGGCCTAATTATACATACCGAAGTTTTTAACAAATAAAAAATAGATTATTAAAGACATAATATAATAGATCAATAGATCATACTCTGTGTACCTTTCTGGTGATTTTTTAAGAAAATCATAAGAGAACCATTTTATCTATTAGCGGTAATATGTCACTGGAGTAAAAAAATTACTATTTTCTTATTCACGTCGCCTTGTTAATTGACTCGTGATCTGCGATCGTGTGAATGTTCGTCCACGGCGTTTCTCCATCTATCCACTTAAGGCTGCTGACTTATTACTACAGGTAGCGACAATAAACGCAAGTGTCTCTTTTGCGTAAACAGTTCAAATCAAACCTGAAAAGGTTTTACCTTCTATACTAATATTATAAAGAGCCAAGGTTTCGTCTTCTATACTTATATTATAAAGAGGAAAGACTTGATTATTTGTTTTTTCGCTTGCAACGACCAAGCTCTGAAACTACAGCAAAAAAGGGATGAAAATGGAAGTGGAATATATCCAAATGAAACACTTCCTTAGGGATCATGCAGGCCAAACCGCTGGCGAAAAGCTAGTTAGCGATATACAAATCAAAACGCTTTTCATTTGTCAATAATGCCCATATGCGGGAGGATTCTGTAGCGTATGGCATAGAACCCGAATACTTGAAGACATTTTAACTCGTATATAGATAACTAGAGATTGAACACGTGAAACCATCGCAACCTAAAATGACTGCTCTAATAACTATCGAGTTTCATTAATTATTATACCGTCATCAGGAAGTCTCCGCATGCTGTATAAAGATTAACTTATCGACCAACTACAATAAACCTCTCAACATATTATTGGCTTGACAACGATTCGGAACGGAAGAGAAACAAAATACTAGCGAAATGGCGAATCGCCGTCTAAAAGTGTGATAAATGCGTTTCACACAGCTAGCAGGACGGAACATAATCGGTTGCCTTGTTTTGTGACAAGTCTGAAGAATTTTGCGGATGCCAAAAGAATTTGGCATTAAAAAAATATAGTTGTATAGGTTGTTCTTTATGTATTTGACTCGTTCATATTACGTGTGTAATTTATATTATAAATACACATAATATAAAACAAAGTCACGGCTCCAGCTGTCTGCGCGCTGAGATCTTTTTAAACTACTACTACAACGGATTTTAATGCAATTTTCGTCAATATAGAGGGGAATCCAAGATTTAAAATACTTATATGTTTGTTTACTTATTTATTAATACTTCTTGCTCAAGTGTACAATAGCACACTTAATACCATAGACAAGTGTGATATATAATATAGGACCACACAGCGACACCGCTATCGGAAAGATCGTTAAAAATAAACTCTACAGGACGCACTGTTTGTATGACACCAGCATGGATTTGGTCAGGTGAATCATTCGATCAGGTTTAATACGCAAAATGTAAGTTTAGCGGTTTCTGCATTAAACTTATACTTTGTTTCCGAATTTATGTATGCATCAGGTGTTAGGGAACATATTTGTAAGGTTAGCTATAACCGCTCTCGCTCCCGCTGGTAATGAGTTTGTACCCTACTAGGCTTAGACCAAGTCACCGATCCTCTGTTTTGTTAGGCTGCCGTATTATTTTTGCTTCTCATCACATCTTTTGTTTGCCGTCATTTGGCACTTTTGATGGTGGTCTGCTTAATACTTGTGCAGTTTGATTTTTTCTATACGATGGTATAATAACCATTTGATTAAACTGTTATGTTTTTATAGCACTCGTTTCGATTTATCGAAGAAATAGGAAAAGTTATTTTCATTTATGTCGTTGACAATACGGGTACTTATGCATATTTAAAGATAAGTGATATAACCAAATTAGCGTAAAAACATCCAAAAATGCTGTTCATATTACAAGAAACATAAAACAATAATATGCAAAACTCATAAAATTAATACATATAAAAAGCCTTATTAAAAAGGAACACGTCAATATTACATTAAAAAGATAGTAAGGTTGTTGGAAATTATATTTTATATCCAAATAATCCAATTAAAGATATGAAACTGGAAAAATGTGGTATTATTCTATAAAAGTTAACCCTATATTAAATTTTCATGATGGTATCAGTATTTTTGAAGATAACCCAGGTCCGGACAAATTAATCGGGGCAGATATTTCGCATGGCGCCCTCCAACCCCCACGCTCCTTGAGGTCGGATGTTATATTATTTTAATGGTGATTTTGATGCCCCCTGACACTGGCGCCCGGGGAAAAGTGCCTGCACATGCGCCTCCTCACCATAGATCCGGGCCTGATATTACCCCTTAGAAATAAACAAACAAACTTAGTAACTTTACCTCTTTATAATATTAGTTTAGATAATTAGACCAGGATGATGTCCAAAAAGTATGAGCTAAACGTCCATTAAGCTTAATGACGTCTTTAAGGTCTAATGAATCTCGAATTTAAATGGGTAATGTCGCTTTAAAGTAATGATATTTTAAAGGCACGTTTGTGCAACTGGCTGTAAGTCTTATTCATCAATAGTGAAACTTGTCATTTCTTCAATTATACAATTAAAGAAATGCGTCGTCTACTTTCAGGTCATATATGAATCATCGCTTTCATCATAATTTCATCAGTAAAATGAAGTTGCGTGGCAATTTTTAACTCATTCATTAAACATATGAGTGAGTCAACGTTTAATATGCTTCAATTAACTTTTGTCTCAGTGATGATCACTCACGAAATAGTGACTATAGGGAGTTACTCGGAAAATAAATCTACAAATCGAAACTAAGTTCACAGTTAATCATTATCATATCTAATTCAAAATCATAATAAAATTGGAGTGCATGTTTGTAATGTTAAAATAAATGCTTTTTTGAATCTCTCTCTGATCTGTTTCTTTCTGTCTGTTTGTTTCTAATCTCAGTTTAAAGGTTTAATCAAAATCAACTTTAAAAGGTTCTATTTTATTTTAACCGCTATTGGTGTCTATCAATATATACATCTATTGTTTGATGCTGATAACTTTATAAAATAATAAAGCTGATCTGATTAAAATATATAATCATTAGTTGTTTACCCACGACTTCATCCGTGCTAATTTTAACCCATATCATCCGCGTATAATTTGAAAAAAAAAATCGTAATTGAATCAGTATTTACGAAAATTACGCATTATAATAATAAAATTTACTTCTTTATAGTATTACTATAAGAATTTGAGGTTGTGTTTGGGGAAAGATGGCCCTATTAAGCTGTTAAGCTTATATGTAATAGAATTATGTATTTCTGTATTTTGTGGTCTAATTAATAGACCTACAATATATTTTTTTTCTTAGCTTCTTTCGTAAGTTTCGTGTTACGTTATTCAGAATATTTATGTTATTAAAAATCTTATTTCAGGGTCTAGTTAATTATAATACCAAAACTGTTTCTATAAGTTTCTTCGTCCATTTAAATCCGCATGAAAGTCTGAGTTTAGTTTTGTTCACACGGACAGACGGACGTGATGGGAGGTCTGTGATTAGTAAGTAAGACCTTTGTTAATTTTCATTTACATTTTGGGTAAAGCATTAACGTATTGACAATATTTGCGAATATCGTACAAAAACCATTATCATTGAAACCTTGAGACCACTAAACATAAAAAACCTTATCTCCCCGACAACCAACCAGTAGTATGAGGGTTCATTAAAAACAAGCTTTGTGAGATAAAGGAACAAAGAGTTTTTACTTCTCATATTATGAAGATTTTTTGTTATAATTTTGAAGTTCCAGCTGTATATTTAACGCAAAAGTATTATTTATACCACTCTCTAAACTGAACTATAGTAAACTTTATTAAAACTTATTTCAATTATGATTTAATTTAACGTTATTCGGAAGTCACACACAATCAAATAAATTTAATCGGTCTTCTGCGTGCCACTATAATTTATATTAAGTTACTTCTGATATTTTTGTTATTTACCGAAAACCTGTCAGTCTATCATAGAATCATATAGGTAACATGTTAAACCTCACCACTTTTTAATAGCTCATCGAACACAGGATGCGACGCATGAGTGTCTTTAATTTACCAATCTGTCTCACATTTCTTTTAATTCTTTTGTCGTTTTCTATTCTTCAGAGATATTAAATACTATTTGCACGATGTTGCCCTACATGACTACTCAACGCCTTAATCGTTGCATAGTTTAGTACTAAGAGATTATTATTCTAGATAATTGGAACAAAATCCATGTCCAGATGTGTGTTAGTAAACCGGTAAACACAGTTTCAGCTGTTACAGTTAGATAGGAAAGTAATGCGTAATTTGGTGACGACAAGAAATAGGTTTTGTAGGTATAGATATATATTTTTAACGGTAATTTTTGATAAGCAGCTTAATTTTTTCATCTCTGTGTGATGAATATTATTTAAAATGACGGTAAAAAAATACTTGATAGTTTGAAGTGTCTTATCTATTACAACAAATAAAAAACAATAAGCTAACTATTTTATTTATAAAATATTTTTATTTTATACAAATTGTAATTTATTTATTTTTTTAACTACGACATGTAACTAATGAATTTCAACATAATAAGAATTTAATAATTTAATTATTATTATTGTGATTATTGTTTAGGTTTTTTTTTTCTCTCTGTATTAGATTCCATTATACTGTTTTTGCATGCTATTTAAAAATGGCGAAGCATGAGGATATTGTACAGCTTTAACACCCTTATCCCATGTTTAAGGCAAATAAACAATTATTATTACATTCTGAAAAGTAAATTGTATAGTATTGTCTATTAATGCATAGATAAAATGCTGTCTTGCTGTGAAGAGCTCGATGTTATTTATTAACGCATTCTATCTGCGTTGGTTAAGTGACTTTTGGAAAGGTTTGTCATAAGATGGGTGGTTAGAAATTTATTACCTTGAGCTCTAATGTATTTCGGAAGGTATGCAAAGCTTTTGGTCTTGGCTACATGTGCAGTGCAACAGTAGGAACATCAGTAGGCTGATGCCGTTAATAAAACGCTAGGTTATGCTAATAAATGCTAGGTTTAAGTTACATATTAGTTTATTTCTCTATTGCTATACCTGAATATTTTAGGATTTTAAAAGAGAGGGTAGAGCCGCCAACCGCTGTTCGACCAGCTTCGTCTGGTTCGTTCATTTGGAAAGCCCCAGATACCGCATAGCCCACGGTAATTATAATGATTTAAGATATTTCGTAAAAAAGGCTCCTTCTAAATCAGGCAATGGATTTCCATGCTAGGTATAGCTATTAGGTTGAAAATCTTTGATGAATATTCACTATTTAGTGACAGATAAGCGGAATAGAAGAATCATTACCAAAATATATCTAGTTTTAGTTTCTCAATTCTGTGTTGAACAATAAAAGTATTTAATATATGTAAATATCTAGCAACTTTTCGACATGGAGTATTGTATCCATAAGTGAATTTAACCTTTGACCATCACAGACGTGTAGTAAATTTTGTCAACAGACATTCAATAGACAAACCGCGGGAACGGCTTTGTAAATAGTGATTCATGTCATTTAGAAAATTTGCAAGTACCAAATGGTTTTCAGGTATGGTACATACAGGTGGATTCGATGATTCATCGACGGAATATGAATCACTGTACAACCGAATAGGATATGGGAAGTCATGATTGTACAAGGGAATGATCCTTGTTAAGGTTTTCAAGGAATACTGATACAGGACTGGCGAATCTTATGCCTATTGCATAAGGAATCATTTTCGTTTGTACACATCCTATTAGAACAGAAATCAGCATGTACTTACTTGGCCACCATTAATTTCTTATGACGTATAATGGATGGTAATCTTTAATATAATCGCTCCAATAAATATTTTACGTTTTTTTATAATTTTCTCTTGTCAATAAAATTGTATTTTCCAACAACTGCGTTTTTTGCTACTGAGTACTTTTTGTGTAGAATTACTCATCCTTTATGATAACATCTGTTCATTGGTATAATTTTGATGAGAGTGGGTTTATGAGTCACTATAGAATGGTTATTGTTTTTGACATTTATTACAGTAATTGCATAATTTAGGTTAAATAAACGAGAGATTTACTGCGTATCGGTAGTGGTTGGCACATTAGGTCTCTGGTTGCGAAAGTCAATCCGTTTTTGTTGTGCTTTGTCATAGTATGTTTGACCAAAAATGAATAATCTCGAGTTCTACGTAGCTCCGGAAGGCACGTTAAGGCGCCTGGTCACAGCTCAATTGGATTTTTTTTTAATAACTCAAGGGAAATTAACCTTAAGCAGTGCTTTTTGACTCCGCACCCGTCCTGATAAGGATAGGCTTAGGAAGCGGGGTCGGCCTATCTGGTAAAACCCGCTACGAGTACCCTCCTGAGGGGAAGGACCCGGGATCCAGCAAGGAGTCCGCCTGATCCACACAATAATTATACTGCCTGGGGACTTCTATCCATCAATAAATGTATCTTTATTATAATAAGAAGAGATTCGATTAATTATTTGCATCAAATAGGCTCTGAAACTACTTACTGAATGAATTTTAAGATTCCTTCACCTACAGATAATTACATTATACGTGGTTTGACATGAGCTATAATTTATGCGGGTGAAGTTGTGGGAATATAGCTAGTAAGGAAAATTAATTAAAAATTTATTTAGTATTGATGGTATGTAAGCTTATCTTTGTATGCTTGAAGCACGAAATATAGATACAAATCAAATCAGAAAACGAATACTTAAGTTACTAAGACGCCCGTGGTAGTGGATCAATTACAGTGAAAGATCTCGCCAATGTGAGTCACCAAGCCGTCACTATAAGCGTGGCGTGAGAAACGTATCCCTGACCTACCGTCAAAAATTTCCTCTCCTTCCGTTGCCAAGTAGATTGACTACATTTGACGAGGTAGTTATATTTCATTGTATTACCAGACATTTAGATAAAACCTCAGATTAAAACTGTGATGTATGTACTTGATAAAAAATATTACGTCAATACTCAATTCAATACGAGGAAAAAATACCTTTTAATTTAGTATATTCAGTATAGGTACCTAACAATCACCTGTGATAAGTTGTAACATCACTTTATTTTATTGCGATAGCAGACGGACTGAGAAGAAATGAGAAGAATATCAACAAGGACTAAGCGTTGTATGGCATTTAGTAAATATGAAGTCACACCTCATCATTAAATTGAATCATATTAAAGAAACTTAGTTGAATACAAATATCGTATAAAAATATATTTTAAAAGGAGAGTAGCATTTTTATACAAGTAATAATTAATGTATATAAATCTTTGTACAATAAAGGAGCTCATTCGTATTACATTCTCGATATTTCTTTAATTACACACAAATTGTATTGAAAAGTTAGGTCCCTAATAAATTCTATTTACAATCGTATTCATATATCTATGACACTGATGAAAATTACAAATAGAGAGATAACACAGAATAATCTGTAAAATAATGTAGAAGTAACAACATGTCTGCGATAAATAGTTTCGGAGATACAGTGTTGTTTGTGCAAAAGCAACAGTGCTTATTGCTAGTGGGCCGAAAACGCTTCCTAAAAATTCATGGCACTAAGTGACGTCACACGGTGCTACGGCACCGAAAAAGTTTGGGCGTTTGGGCAAACTTTGTAATATCTTTGTTATTTGTACGTTTATGATTATAGCTGTTATAATGAAAGTTGTAACGTTTACTGTAACTAATTTAATGCCATATGTATTTTAGCAAATTTTTGTAGTATATTTTCCCTACTTTTTCAAGTTTACAAAGCGTCATATTTTCCAAATTAGTGTCATATAATTTATTTTGTTAAATATTTATAAGGTAAAAATGGTTCATATTTTCCGAACATACAATAAAAAACCTCGATTTTTTATTTATAGGACACAAGCCTTATCTACAGTTGGGAATTGAAGACGGGACAAAGTGTGTCACTGATGTAAGTGGTTGACAATTTAACGAATCGTAATAAAACTTTTGAACCTGAATTAAATTTTAAATTCCTAAACATAATTTTATATTATATTATTTTCAAGTCTATTTTTAAATCATAAAGGAGGAGATTATATTTTTCATGGCAATGTTACTTTTTTAAGCTTATATCATTTCACATATTTTTTAGCCTAATTTACGTCACTTATTAATTTAATTAAAGGAATGTTTTAATCAGTATAATGATGAGATCACCGCGTCGTGTTATGTCACAACCACAGCTTCGGACTATAATTGTTAGATCTGTTTGACTGTGGTAAATACGAGACAATTACGGACTACGAATCACCGTCACATGCAGGGGCTGTCAAGTGTTTGTTAGCATTATAATTTATGAGACAATTATAAATGATCATAATATAAACATATCTTTTTAACAACAATAAAAATGCTATAGACTCTTGATACTATATTATTTTTTTATTAACGGTAGAAAAAATGCATTTTGATGTTATTTTAGTAATAGTTCTGAACTAAACAAATAATAAAAAGTATAAAGTTTTTTTTTATATTTTTTGCTAGAGCAAAATAAAATATTTCATTATTTTGATGAAGATTGTCTCCTATCTAAAAAAAATAATATGAAAGATGACATAATATAATTGCAAAAATAAGTACATATAAGTATAAAATAAGTTTTTATTTACTAAGCATATTTTACTTGTTTTTTTTCGAACACAAATATTATTATTGAACATTGAGTTGGTGCCACCTGAACAAAGGCATGCGCCGCACTTCCTGTCATAGTTTTGCGAGCATTGCCTTATGAATTACTTCCATAACGTCGTATGTGATAACGAGAGTTCTCTCACTTGTTCATTAAGGAGCTCTTCAAAAGAATTTTGTAATAAATGTACTTAATGTATTTATTGTCCATTTTCGTAACAGGAAAAGAATTAGGCTTCATTAAATTATTTATTTTGGAATGTTCCAAAATTATGTGATTGTAATTCTATTTAAAGTCTAAAGATTGGTCTTGATATTGATATGTAGGTTGATGTCGCTTAGTCCTTTCTGAAATGATTTGTATTGGAGGTCGCACGCAAACGGAACAAGTATGACCTTTGGAGACGAAATGATAATTGTTGGCGATCACTTACGTTCAATCCAGTCTGGAGACAAATTAGTTTTGCTCTCTTTAGATTTCGGGGAATGTCTTTGTGCGATCCTAAAAAGTGTAAGCTAATTCGTGTTCTCCTGTACAAACTTATTCATTTTAAAGCTTTGATTTGAAACTTCAAAGTTTTTTGGTTTCAGTGGATTCTATTTTTTTTTTCCTTCTTATAATAAGTATAGAAATGTAACTGTGATCATGAAAGAAAAACAATACAAAAAAATATTCGGTAGACCAACCATAAGTAACACAGACCCCTGTAACTGTTTCTTCAAATATTGTATTTTTTCACCTTGTCACATATAATGCACAATACTCTTAGTTTACGCAACTTTGCAGTGTACCTTGTGTTTACTCGGACAAAAGCATACAAGCTTCGTTAAACAAGCCTTTACTTCCCCTGTATGCTCGGTCAGGGCAGACCTGTGGTTTGAATAAGTGCAAATTTATCTCTTTGCTATTCCAGACGCTGCATAATTTCTATGAAGTATTTATAGATTTTTAGGTCAATGCCTATGTCTGTGGTCAAGAAAAAAAGATAAATAGCTAACGTCATACACGAGTGTTATCAACCTCCTTGCTTATAAAACCTTTACCTTGTTTATGGCAGTATCAAAACAAAGATAAAATTTAAATTTGCTTATACAACAGCTTTGCTGGCTGGGTGTAATCTTTTGATACTTACCTACAGATGTAGTAAATAGCCAATTAACTTTAATGTTACCTTAAATTAATATTAATACTTTAATTAAAATGTGTAGCTTGATGAGCTACTGATTGGCGCGTTCTAACTTTTGTAAGACTCAGTTAGGGATGTAACAATATTTACACACCTAGGAGAGGTTTCCAAATCTTAATTATCTCGTATTTCTCCATGCCATAGAAAACGCGTCAAACCTATGATCTCTAGCTTCATCTGGAGTCATTAACACCTACTCGCACTTTCTGCCTTTTTTATCTATCCTATTAATGTCCCAATCGCACGGGTATGCGTCTTATGCCACTTCAGTGGGGTACATTAATAGGTTGACAAAGATGACAATGACTTCAAATTATCATTTGACCTTTAAACTTTAACTCGAGCTTTTAAACGTTACTTGATGTTTTATTTTCATGCATTTGAATGATTTTATGATAGACATAAATTACTTCATACTAATTTCTTGTCACATAAAATCAGTTTAATTGTTAACATAATGCAAACGAAATCTTTATAGTAAGGGCTTTGGCAGTTGCAACATTGTAGCCTCAAGGAAGTCGGCGGTTAAGTTAATTCCTTACTGATATCGAGAGAGCCCATCACGTGTAAAGGTCCATTAACATAAGCCCGCTTTTTTTCATCTCAAAATCGTGACACATCGTGTGCGAGCCCCGTGGTAAATAATAAATCTTTCTAATAAATAAAACAAGGGGACGTGAGTGAGATAAAGAGCGCATGCGCGTTCGGTGCCCTAAACGCGACTGTGCCGCCCTCCTTGAACGAATGTGAAAATATTTTGTTATTGTTAGGGGTTCTATATGACAATAATTAAACTTCATAGGTTGATGATCTTTTGTGGTTTATTAATTGTAGTTTCATAATGCATTTCTTTTTATTTTGCTTCTTTATATTAATAAAAAAAAAAATTGTGAGTTAGTTACCAATATTATACCCTGGTCACTAGCTAGCAAAATGTACGTCTCTGTTTGCTGTGGCTTAAAGTAATAAACATCTTTTTTTCTTTATCGTATAAAATAATCAAAATTTTTATAATTTTACAATTTAGTTACATAATTAATGCATTGTATTAATATTTCATTTTTTTTATTTTGTTGAAGAACTAACATAGTTTATATTTTAATAGTACCTAACATTTAAATTATGATAAATTGGTAAAAATCGATAAAAATTGTAGATTGTTGACATTTCTAAAAACAACACTAGTCTCATGCGGGATATATGATTGAATTGCTTATAATTATCCTGACACATTCCTTAAAAATATGCCATTCATTTTAACATTTTAGTAACGTTATTACACTTAATAAGTAACATTCTATGTCCTGGTTTTGTTAACTGTCTACGGAACCACTTTTTATAAATTTTTCTCAATATTTTTAGTTTCGAAAAATGTGACCCAACTCTGTCCACAATGCGGTGGGTCACTCAATGAGTCGATGGTTAATGTGTAAATATTGTTACATCGATTTACGAAGTCGCACACAACTCGATTCTTGAAGTATCGACTAGAGTATCGACGACTCTGTGTTTTGTATTGATAAAAAATGAGTAGCCCTTAAAGTGGTAATACATATTAAGTTTTCCCTAAAATAATGGTTCAAATAGAAAAAAACTGGACTAGACCAAAATGATCGTATATTTTTTAATGTAATATAATGTATATTCGCATGTTTTTTTAAATAACTTTGGTGCATTCAAAATTTTTATCCATACTCGTAATAAAATTTATTGGATGTAAGAATACAACGAAATATATAATTCCTTTAGTAAAATTCATTAAGGCTTAAAAACGGTATCTTTGAAAATCTCGTGTGGTCAATGGAAATTATGTAGTTATCTATTCTGGTAGTTTAATGTCATAGTCAATGTCAAAAAAGGTAGCATTAATATATATAATAACTAGCTGTTTTAAAATCAGTCCAGAAATTTCTAAGCTTTTCAATGCAAACAAACAAACAATCAAATCTTTTCTATTTATATTATTACCTCTAGTGTTGAGTTATAAATAAATGAAATACATATGTCATTTATGGTGATTCTAGAAATCGGCTCCTCAGAGGCAATTTAAATATTCAATTAGAATAAACTGCCACCAGCTCACCATGTTGGGGGTCGCGTCCCTTATAGTTTCCTTCTAATCCCGAAACCAAACTTTGCACCTAACGGACTCCCGGTGACAAATTATTGCTGACCTAACTCTAACCGACTGAACCAACAGCGGTCTCTATTTGAATCTCTTGTAATCAGTAGCTGAATGGAATAAGGGTGCCCAAAATTTAGTGTAATAAGTTTTCGAATGGGTAATTTTAAATTTGTAGCAAACTGAAATATATATTCACATGACGCAATGTATTCTTAAATATTCTTTATTTTCTATTTGTTGGAATCGTATAAAAACTAATTATGCATTACCAAAAATGAATTCATCATCTTTGTTGGCAAAGCTTTAGATATTTAATAGAAGACTGCAGTAATTATTTTGTTGTAGTTTTACAAATTATTTTGATATATTTTGTGACTACTTATATTAGAAATAACTTCTTATCAAAAACCATTTCAATTTTTATTTATATATCGACAAAGGATAGTTTTATAAAAAAAAATATCATTAAACATATTTCTCGGAAGAGAGAAAAAGATGCTAAAATTATATAAAACAAGAAGGTACCTAGCAATCATATAATAAAAAAATAATTATCCTTGTATTCACTAACTGTTGGTGACACTAATATTTTTCTCTTTTTTAGTTCCACAGTCTAACATCGTACTTTTCAAATCTTCACAGGTTGGTTTTAAGGTCCATTTTATATTATCAGAGTATGGTTGATTTTTTATTATTTTCCGAACAACTCTAATTCGTCGGCTACGCCAGTCACCAATGCAAATACTCGTGTCGTCGTGAATATGTTGTGTAAAGACGTGAAATTGTTTCCAAGCCCGACGCCATGGGAACTGTTGTGATGAAGGAATGTTGGGCGACAATTTGTTGTTCCCCGGTTTGATGTCATCCGCTCGTTAATCATAATATTTTTATAAATATTTTATAATGTCCTCATAAGAAAAATTAAGCATATTTTAATCCTTTTAAAGGATAAAAGAAACATGCTTATTTGGAATCACACTTATTGTGGCTTAATCAAAACGGGTGTTAATGATGAAATAGAGCTATATTTAGTTAGACTTTGATGCATGAAATAGAGCAGGGAGAAAAGATTGCTCTTGCCCTGAAGTAATTAAGGATAATAACATTTCCAAATATTTCTACGAGTACAAATCAACGTGTCTTAATTAACTATTATATTAACTTAACCAATTTTTTTGACAAAGAGTATTGAAATAGTAGCACAAAATACTCAAACAAGCTTTATAGCTATATTTTTGACAATAAGTATTTAAATAGCAGCGAAAATACTCGGATAAGTATTTTCCCCAGGGGAAATAATTAATTAGCAATAACAATAGATAAATAACCGTTTTATTTAGAAATTTTAAGGAAAGTTTATGTCTAGCCTTAAAGTTAATGCTTAAAATTAACAGCCTAGCTAGACTCAATAATCGATACTGATTTGAGATTTATAAATAGAGTTAATTTCGAACTGTTTAGCTTTTAAGGTCAATAATAAGCCACTAATACAATCCTCAAAAACTAATAGACAGAAAACTTATAAATGTCTGATTTTGTTGGTCTAAAAACCCAAGTTCGATTCCTTAGGCCATACAGGGAAAATCTAGTCTCTCGTGTTTGGGCGATGTGGAACCAATGGAAAACAACGAAAGTGTTAAATATCCATAACCTACGGACACTAGGCTAGGCTTTAGCTACTTTACTAAGTTCGTATTTGAACAATATATCGGTGTTCTTTCATCATCATCATCATCACCAGCCCTTTTACGTCCCCACTGCAGGGGCTCAGGCCTTCCTTATGGATGGTTAAGGAAGATGGGCCATGACCCTCCACGCTGGCCCAATGTGGATTGGAGGATATTAACGACTGCAAATGCAGCCAGGACCAACGGCTTAACGTGCCCTCCGAAGCACGGAGTAGCTCGAGATAATAATTTTTTGGTCACACATCCTGTGACCGACCCTTGCGAAAGTTGCTTAACGACTACGAACGCGGGCCGCGGCGGTTATCCATTACGCCACCGAGCTATAGCGGTGTTCTTTGTTCTTTGTACTTGTTTAATTAATCGATTTGACTATGTTAGACTAGCGAAACAAACGCAAATGAGATCAGTTTCCGCTCGTATCTATAGTGCAGTGAAATAATAACAAGAATATTTCATAACTGAAGCAAATATTGTTTTATAAATAATTAAACTATATTGAAATGAGAACTTGTAATATTTAGGGTAGGTACTATTATTATTAGCTATTAACAGTTCTTCATCATCATCATTCATCATTTATCATTAGCCTCTTAATGTCCCCACTTCAGGTTAGACCTTCTCTATGGATGGAATCGAATTAATACTCCATACTAAATACTCAAACATTTACTTTCAAAAGAATGTGTAAAATAGATGTTACAATTACCTATATAGTTGCTTATGAACAAGCATGACTCTATCGGGTAGGACAATTTAAAATATATAAGTCAGTAGTGAAACAATGATTTACTGACACAATAATCAAATTGAATACGAATAACAGTTCTTCAAAATCTCGTCTATTGGTTAAAAATATTTGCTTAGAACCGAAATGTCAAAACTTAATGACATTTTTTTCTTAAGTCAAGCGTGGAACGTCTTGATATCTCATTAACAGTAGTTCCATTTCTATTCTAATTTTGGGGGTATGTAATTTAATATTTTTGAAAAATATTTATTAATTAAGTAAAATAGTAAAAACATTTTAGAATTTCATTCACTTAGTCTGTGAAAGTCTAAAATATATTTTTTTAAATATCTTCACGATGACGTGGACCTTCTTTCATTATAATAAAAGGAAATCAGGCCATGACCCGCCACGCAGGCCGAGTGTGTATCGGTGGGTGTTAATGGTTTCAGATTCAGCCAGGACCAATGACTTAACAAATGTTTCGAAGAACAGAGGAGCTTTGGGAGGAGTCTGGAAAAGTTCGTTTCTTCTTCATTAAGTTTTTTTTTATGTATTTTCAATATATCTTTTCGCATATTATAGTCATTCTGACAGAAAACCTTATAAATAAATGAAAAAAATATTGGATCGTAATTTAAGTCATCATTTCCTTATATTTTTTGCAAAGTAATAATATTTTCTGTCTTATTTTAAGCTTTCTTTTCTTAAATCGCTCATAGAGAGATTGAACTTATAGGAATACCTTGATGTTCCTTTATCAGTTTCTCAAATCAGTTTCTTGATTTTTGTATCGGGTTTATTGTTAATGTGCTGTGCTTGTTCACTTGTGGGTTGTATAGTAATAAATAATAACATATTATCTGATTCATTTGGGGCGGGGCCTGGTGACCTGAAATACGGGATTGAACCTAAACAGGCACCAGTCTCCCACAAATGCCCCTTAATAGTATAACCTTACTCTACATCCTTTTGTAATGTTATTTGTGGTGGAAATAAAAATTATAATTATTATAAATATATTAACAGTTTATAGAACTGTATCCGAATTTAATAACCATCTGTATTATTTTATTTAGCTTTTGAAAGGCCGATTAACGTAAATCCACACTGGAAGTCCTTATAATGAGAATAACTTGCAAGTAACATTTTCAGTGAAAATCTCTTACACAAGCACCCTAGTAAAAATTAACAATTATTGAATTTAAAAGGTATCCCAGAAATAAAACAAAACTATATAATGTAATAATAATTTAATTTCACAAACACAGACATTATGTTTGTCCGCTATAAATAGGTGAACTATACAAATAATGATTAAGTTAATAATACACTGGCTCTGTACTTCAAAATAATCTATTAAAGCTAACCGTATTTCATTGGATTTAACAGTAATATAAATAGTTAACAAAGAGTCAAGTAATACTAAAGAAATTAGGAATAGAATGTACAATTTATATTACTCGTTTCAATGTTCCCTGCTAAAGCTGCAAGCATCTTATTGCTAAAAAATCATAATCTGTATAAGTATACAAATAAAAACCATTTTGATTCAACACTTGTCACAAACATCACTCAATAATTTACATAACATAAACATTCACAACATGCATTCTGGTGGAATGAAGACTAATACTAAAATCTACTATAAACAATATCAATTTTAATGAAATTGAAACTAAGGTGGAGTTTAGTGAGAAATAAATAAGTTAATACCTTGACTAGGATAATCGGGAAATTTTGAATGTTACATTATTACCAGCAGACAATAAATTAAAAAAAAAAGTTTTAAATTCGTCGCTATTTACATTAAAAGGAACTAATCCGTTCTAGACCAAAATGGCAATGTAATGGCAATGACCTCTCTTTTACTAAGTTTATTTACTAAACAACAGCCAAAGAAAATAATTTTACTAAGAGGAATTCGTTACAGATCAACTTTCAAATGTTGAGGAACATTGGGTGCTGGAAGTAAAATTACAAAAGTAACGGTTTTGAGACACCCTATATTACAACAGCCGTCTCCTTTATAACAAATCTTCTCCAAGTAACAGATGAGTAATTGACAATATTACATAAAAAAAGTTAAGTACAACGCGGACAATATTTTGGCCATGGAAATAGCCTCGTAATTCACTTTGTCTACAATTATAACACTACGTCGACAACGTGTTCACATCTAAGAGATGCGTGATTTTGGTGAAACGCGAAGGAAGTTCCTCATATTTAGCTAACTTATACTAACACAACCAAGTTGACGCCTCAAGCGGTCGGGGGTACGTCCGATTCGGACATGGTCTCGAATACTTGCATGATGTATTCTAGATAGTTGAGCGTGTCCCTGTAGATGTAGAGACCGAGCTCGAGTTTGTTTGACTTATTGATGTCCGGAATTTCCGAATCGTACACCGGTAAAATTTTTAGTTTTCTAGCATTCATTAGATCCTGTAACAAAATAAAAAAAAATTAGTTATATTAAAATTAATCTGTTGATACTCTATTTATCTAAGCGAAGATCTGAGTAAAATTTAGAGCACCTATTGTAACATTTATATCAATATTTATTCTATTTCTATTATGACTATGTTTCAGATTTAAAGACCGCATAATTTATATAGATAAAAATGAATCCCTATTTCCCTTGACCGTATGTCCCATCACACTGGACCGGTTCGAGCGATTTCGCTAATTCTTTTTTTGTTGTGTTTGTTATTGTCATAAGAAAGTTATGAAAGATAAAAAATTTGAATATTGTGTGGAAATATTCAAAATTTAAGAATACTTAATGACCATATAAATTTATTTCTAATCTTATCTTAGTGCTTTGGATAATATAAACGTTTTTAATGTAACCTTATGATGTTTGACATAGAATTGACAGAATGCGTGCAAATATTAAAATTTATTTGACAACATCAGACAACGTCTGTCGGGTTAGCTAGAAAGCTATAAAGATAAGAATTATTTAATAGTTTATTTTCACGGGTCAATGAATATGTATTCAAAATACTTACATAGAAGTAGCAAAGTACAGCTCTAACTTCATTCATAGTAGTCAATATGTTATTGGCCAGCTCCTCGTCAGAGCTGATACCGTCGTTCTTCAGGCTGAGACTGAGCTTGTAGAGGCTTGCCATTATCATTTTCAGCGCCTTGTACATAGAGGGCAATACATCGTCGATTTTTGTCTGTTAACAAAAGAAAATAAACATGTTTATGTTATTAAAATAAATAAAATTAGGATATCATATAAATTAATTGCCTTAATGACAAGATAGATGAAATGAATACATATTAAGTTACATTTCTTATCATTTCGAAAAAGAAACACGTAACTTTAAAACGATAATATAGTAAGAACGTAGAGATAAAGAATTAAGAGTATATTTAAATACGGAAGTGTTATTTTCCAGTGAATTATCTCGTCGAAATTGAACGCATGTTAATCAATTTTTTCGTATCTCATTCGTGATCGATCAATGACATACGATGGAAACCTCCAAATTGCGAAACGATTGTGTTCTCACGTAACAGCGACCGACAACGGTCAACAATGAGTGCCACCGACGAAGCTGATTCTCTGGAACCGGACGAAAAACTCTTACGGATGCACGTTTTTGACGTCAGCGAATTCGCCGGTCGCCATCATTGTTCTCGTTTAGGAAACAAATATCGTAGCGCGCATTCTCACGATACAATTAATTTAGAAACTTTCGCGTTCCAAATTTTATGGTGACCAGAAAAAAAAATTGCGACTAGTCAGGGGAATGCAACAAATTAGCATTTAATAAGATAAAATTCACGTCGTCACTCCTCAGAATTTGTGTTAACGACTACCGCCTAACAATAACAATCGGACCACGGTTCAATAAACCTTTGAGTATGTTTAAAAAAGTAGTCTACTGTTTCTTCATTTAAAAATTCTTACCATCAAGTCTGCTACATATTCATCAGGGACTCTTTGGAAAAGCACCTTTGTCTCTGGCAATACTTCTTCACGGAACCACGGGAATTTCCTGAGCCAGTCATCCTTCCACTCCTTTAATAGGATTTCGAACGTATCGTAACTGTGCAATTTCGTCTGTAACAAGAGAGAATATATCGTCAGAATTCTTCATAGACAACATAATAAACGTAATGGGACATCGATCTACAAGTAAGATTGACTCTATTCAATTAGCGTTAATTTTATTATGAAATGACTTAAAATATAGTATTTTAGTAACAAATTATCTATTACTATTATATGAAGCAAGAAATTTGTACGAAAATTACGCGAAGAAGAATGAAGTTTGTAACAATTTTAGTCATAGAAGAAGTACAGAAAACTTCGACGTATATACTTTTTTTTTGTTTTAACGGCAAATTTTAAGATAAGATGTATTCCAATAATTTCAAAAATGTCACCAAATGCAAACAATGCTTAAATAAAAAACTTGTGATCGCTTAGTATGATTCATTAGCCCAACTCTACACTGGGCCGTTATAATTCTATGAACTGTATGAAAATAGAAACAAGTAGGTACAATGCGTTGATTGACTTCTATGGAACGAGTGGGATACTAACGGAAGATGAACAAATGCGGTATCCTGTACGACTGTATATATAAGACTTGCAATCCTGAGTAACCTTAGTAAATGGTTAGATACGCACCAGAAACTAATTTTTAATATAGCAAATTAAAAATAGTTTCATTTTAAAAGTGCTCTGTTATAGTGCTTACACGTGAGTATGATCTGTCTTAAATTTTTAAACTTCAACAAAACAATATGCTTTAATAATAGAGATCTGTGTCACAGAACAGAATATTGTCGCAAGGCATACAAACTGATCTTATCTCAGTCAAATAGTTCAAATGGAAACCAATAAATAACTTTTGTATTTTGTCTTAAGAACAGACTCAGAGCAACTATTCTCCTATAATTACTTTAGAAATTACATTTTACTATTTCTAATATTTAACCAGATTCAAAAAATTTATAAGTTTAAAGTAATAAATATAAATTTTACTAAAAACAATAATCATCAAGGGAGAGAAGAGTTCAAGTAGGACAATTTTTTCCTTTCCCAAATATTTTAATGTAAAAAATAATAATTTTAATATTAAAAATTTGACTTTCTTCATGAACTTTACGACGTTAATAAAGATAATAATATAAAAGCGCTCACACGCTGTTGCTACTGCATTTTGTTCCTAGAAAAGACAATCGTTAGAGCGCGCTTAGATGATAGATAAATGACCATCCTAACTTGAACTACATACTATTACGGAATATGCGATGCGACGGTGCGACACAGTTTGGTTGTTATTGTGTACGCTGTTAAGCGTTCAACTAGATAATCACAGGTATTGGAGCTTGAACACCATGTAATTTTATTCATCAAGAGCGACATTATTGTCTTAAGTGTAAATTTAGTATAAATCTGTATTTCTGTAAGTCACTGTAAAAAAATGTTTCGTTCTTTTATCAACAATCTAGAGTTCATCGAATCTGATAGTTTAAATTACTGAAATCATTGTAACTGTGTTAAAAATTAGAGTAACATCTTGATTAAAATAACTTAAAATGAAATAAGACTCATTATTTATATTTAATTTTACACTATAAAAGTCATATGTTACTTTTTATAGATATCTTTTACTTAGCATAATATTTCGGTCATATATAAAATATTGAGTACATATTAACCGATCAACATTCGAAATTTAATGTCCGAATCCGAACACGTATTTATTTAACGGGATACACAAGGTCATGCGAAAGATGATACCAAGACACTGTTGCAGACATGTCACGTAACACACGACACAACCGTTTCAACATTAAAATTTGACACTATGCCGACCACCATGCCAAGACACGATCAAATAAAAACAAACCCTAGTAAATACGATACAAAGTTCAAATGTATCTAAGCTCCATTCTGAACAGAAGCAGATGCAACATTTTATCAGTGGAAAATTATGCGTCCCCATAGTAAGCTATTTGGCAACAATACGGCTAATTAAAAAAGGCGATTTTGCGTTAAACCTTTGAAAATGGGCATTGTGCAACTTATCAGAGTCGATCGCGTAATGTGGTGCCATTGATAATAGGTTCCAAGAGTTTGATAAATTGGACTTGTATTGTGACACCATAATAATGTTTTTGATAAATCGTAATATCATTTTCGAGTATTTACAAATTCGAAGATAATATTTATCGCAATATTCTTATACGCCGCCAATTAAATTTAATAGAGTCACGATGTTGTTTGATTGCAATTTACTGCGAGTTGTTTTAATTTTAAATATAACAGAGAATCGCTTGCTGCATCTGGATGTAAGAATGATTCATAAGAGTAAAAGTTTGTAAGAATGTCTGTGTAAGCGTTATTGTCTGAAAGAGGAATGCGCTGTTGCAGATACTAGCCAAATTCGCAGGTGTGCGTCCGGTCTCATCGCGTCACACCATATCCAAGATATTACCTACAAATATGTTTCAGCCCTTATATCATATATATACGTATTTTTAATCAGTATCATGCAAATAGATATTTAAAAAAGCAACCACGCCAACAATGAATATGCTTAAGAGTTTAAAAGAAATTTAATATTTTTATGATTTCGGCGTTGATGATGTCATTAATTATAAATTATTAAAAAAGTTTAAATTATTAAAAAGGACGCTATTACTATTATAAGACAATATAATGTACTTATTTAACAATCAAAAACATTTCAGGTACCTAGGTATCAAATTAACTGGAGATAAGAGTAGGTATGTTTTATATACAATTCTGTTTAAAATATATATTTATATACTTTAGTGTCTCTTATTTATTAAAAAGACCTTACAGTCACAAACAATAGTGATAACAAAAAACCCAGGGTGAAGACAATAACAAATAACAAGCAATTCAGTGGAATCATACACCGATACTAGCTGACCTGACAGACGTTATTCTGTCAAATTAATCAGAAAAGATACCTACTAACATTTCCAGAAATTTTCAATGTCCACATTTTGTTGTTCATAATTCTCCAGTCCATACTAGTTTGATAATTACTCCTATATGATCATTGGACATTTAAATTATTTTCCAAGCATTATAATAAAGAAAACTATTGGCATTTGAAGTTACTCTCCATGTATGACTGTGTCAAATTTCATATTTTTCCGTTCGCAATTTTCGTAAAAAGAGGTTTAAAGTTTTTGGTTCACGTGTTAATATAATGACGATAAAAAGTTTATATATCTGAATAGTGGTCGTGGGTGGCGAGAAATTTGAAGACATCCGAGTGTCTAGCTCGCATCGGAAGCTTATCAAATAAACATACATACTCACTCACACACACGCGTGCGGGGACATAATATGTTACATTATTTACGGCACACGTACGCACCAGCGTCGCAGACTGCCTGTCGCCAGTACAACGATATCGTAGGTACTACTTATATACAAACATATAGTAATTCAATGTTTATAGCGTCACTGCCAAGATAAGAGTGTATATGAATGTGCTAGTGTTGACGCGACCACGTTGCCCCCTATCGAATTTCCTTGCGAATGTAATACTCAGATAAAATATATTTTAACGAAATGGCTTTTTTTTAATCAGATTAGAATACCCGAGCCTTAAGATGCGGTAACGTGTCACCGTGTAAAAATTATGAGTGTTGTGAGACATTCACACGGTTGACGGCGAGTCACACATACCGGTAGAGTTCGTTGAATTTATTATTGCGTTCTTAGTAAAGCGGTCAGTTATTATAATATGGAATGGGTTGACGACACTTGCCCTGGCTGCTGTAATTTGGATAAAGTCCTTCATGTATTTTTAGCCGAATCTCTCTAGCTTATTGCTGGTTGCGTAGAGGTTTATAATCGGTAATATTGCGAATGGAAGAACTTAATTATATAAATTATAACGAACGCAAGATTGATTGTTACAGATTCAAACCAAAAACAAAGATCCATTAATCGGCCTTGGTTATCACTAACAATGACGGTTCATCGACTCAGGGTTCGGTCTAAATCGCAATAAGTATGATACATTAGTGATGAATGACCGACATTAAGGGGAGAGACAGAAAAAAAACGTCGGGCAGGTGTGTCGCGCAATACTAATGCGCAATCAATATTCGATGCGTACACACACCGTCCTGTACCGTGGCTCGTTCCGGCTACTGTGAGTCTATAATGTCGTTTTACGAGGCGGTGGTGGCTGACAGGACGTCGCCGTCGTTACGACTGTCGACTATTACAATGCCACCTCATACGTGAACACCATCTGCGACGATGCGCTTTTGGGCATAAAACTATCGGTTGTTCCGCATCCATTGACTCTTCACTCCTCAATAAATTAATCACGTCTATCAACTAAGCCCGAAACATACCCGTTACACGTTCAATAGCAACGTGACGAACGAGTGCAGTGGTAGGGGGTCATCCATAAACGATTCGAGACGCGACATCGACATCGCATTATTGCTCGTTGATCGGTCCACCATACTTCCGATTCGGAAATATAATATTCCTAGGATTGGAATGATAGATACGTCATATGAATTGTCGTATTAACATGCCATGTGTTCGATTCTAACAATTCGTGAATGTATTACGAATTCTAAAATATAGGTTGTCACGTCTCCGTGTTGTTAAAAACGTTCATTTTTATATTTAACTTTTAAACAAATAAATTATAATAGCAGTTAAATGTCAATAGGATATATTAATAGACAAATCATAAGGAAGATGTGAACGGAAGTGACGTTACTCGTATCCGTTGAAATCTATTATCAGCCTGAAACTAATTGGGTGGAGGTCCTGTTTCGCGTGACCGTTGGTATTCGATCGATTGCGCCCAGTTATTGAGGTGTTTTGTAAAATACACACGATGTCTGTGGCAAATGCACCGCAAAATTATAATTAAGAGGCTGAATAGTGTCAAATCGATAAAATTGATCTAGGATTGTACTAATTCACGGGAAACCTATGGTAATCCAAAAATTTGTGGTTATACTTGATCGTATTTCTGATCTTGTGGTTGAAACCGAAACATGATTGTATTAACTTCACTCGATAGAAAATAATTCCAAAGTAGCATCTAAAAATATTGCGAAAGGCACGTTTCTCAATTATGTGATACATTAGAGTAATGATATTGAGTACAAATATGTATCAAAGGTTGATATAAAAGTTGGTTATTCCCAATTTTTGATAATGTTATTATAATAATTAATATAATTTATTTTGTGATATGGCACATATGGTCATTTTTTTCAAGCAACTTTAAAGTATTGACATTTCTGTCACTCCTACTGCAATTGACAGGGAAGGCTATAGAATAACGCACACTAACTTAGTTCACGCTGAGGCGTGTTGCTAGATGGACCTATGTTGCTTTGTGCAGCGTTCTGACGTACCGAGATCGCTAAAATTGTAAAAAAAAGAACATTTAAAATAAGTATTTTAATTTCGCTCTCGTTTTAACAATATCTTTGGTGTAATGTACTAGGGTAGGGACCCGAGTGTCTCGAAGTTGTAAGTTCTAATCCCACTAGAGCTCGCATTTTTTCAAGTCGTTTTTTTATTATTTTATTCTAATTTTCATTTTTTTTCTGCCATAATTTTAAAAAGCAACTTTTTTTTATTATTATTATTAAACAGTATAAAATGTGAAAATAAATGTTTCGTTAGTATGACGTAGGCAAAAGTCAGACTGACATTTTCATACAAAAGCCCCGATATTGATGAAATAGTTCCAATAAAATACATGTTCGTGTTCCAATCCCATCAAAGAAGCATTTTTGTTTTACTTTTATCTTCTTTTCCCCGATATATTTTCCTCTCTCATTTTTTTATAGGTATATGTTAATCATTAATAATTCGTTAAAATAATTTTGAATATTATTTTATACAGTAATTAAGTATTATTTAATTATCTAGTCTAGTTGATAAATTTAATTGCTGTAAAAATATATAACATAAAATTTGACAATAGGTAAATATTTCCATAAAAGTATGTGTTTGCAAAAGTTTGACATTTTCATGCAAAAACCATCCCGTAGACCGTTACTCTAGTAAAAAATAATTCCTAATCAATCATATTGTGTAAATAAAATAGTTCAATAAATAGGTATTACTTTATAAAAAAGGGAATTAGTTACTATTGAATGAATTTGAAAATTATGGAAACAATGTACTAAATAATAATGTACAGGTTTTTCACAAATTTTACTAAGTTTGGTGTGGCGCAATGTCCTATGTGCTGGTCACTAGGTACTCATTGTGCCGCAGATCAAAACCAAGTTTCATGTTATTTTTTTTTTACCCAATATTTTTATTATGAGAAATATAATATTAAAAATTATTTATGTGTTTATACTAAAATATAAATTATTATATTTAATAATTGTATAGATATTATTTTTGACATTTTCATGGAAAAACGACTGGATAAATTTCGCGGTAATTTGATACAAAAATACCTCTACATATCCTTTATTGGTTTGCAAACTATTGCAGTACGCAACAGGCGTAGCCATACAATTATTGATAATGAAAAACGAAGATTTTTCTGTAAGGTAAATGTACAGTGTTCCGGACACTAGTACACAATTTTAAACGATACTCAATAGACTATAGTTGTATTGCAACCAAAATAATACAATTTTAAGCATACTTGGTAATTTTGATAGTGGATTGGGTAGTTTCGATAGTGAAACGTAAAGCACGAATTTGCAGAATCATTGAAATTTGCTTTGAAATAAAGAAAGAAAGAAAGAAAATTTATTGACCACACCTACATGAACACAATGATAATATATAAGAGAAGAAAAAAAAAACAAAAATACAAATATAAAAAATAAAATAAAATAATCATATCTAGGCTGATTTTGAGTAATAAAATCGCATAATTATCTTAACATATCAAAATTAAAGGTCCAGTCTTTTTGTTTATTCATCATGTGACTTAAAAACATAACCCACCATTACGTGACGACACTTCGTTTGAATATTTTCTGAATCTGACATCTGTCAGTAGTTGTAAAAAAATAAATAAACAGCAGCCGATTTGACAGAAAAAGCAGATTCCGAGATAATACTGTTCTTACCTTATTTAATATTATTATTTTGTCGAGATCGTTAGATAACACCGTTTTCGTTTGAATAACATCATATTTAGTTTTTTTATATATAGGATCAAACAGTTATGCAAATTTATATGAACATAAAATTGAAACATTAATAAACACATAGTTCCCTACATTACATTTGTTAAATTGGTTGATTGTTAAAAATAATTTAATCTGTTTGTACATTACTGTTATTTAATTATTATTATTGATATTTCAATCTGTACATAACAGAATATCGTCATGAATATGGCAGACGGTGTTTTTATGGGTGTAAAAAAGTGGAATTATGATTTAATTTTAAGAAAAGAAAACGTTTTTAATTTTTTGGAATATTTTTGTTGTCGATTATAAACACTTACAAGTACCAAGTAAGTACTTTTGCAATCAGAGTATAACACCCTATTATAAAAGCCGTGACAAGTTTTCGAACGTGACTGATACGATCGCACCGCTATTTCGTAAGACGTCGTTCTTTGACTTTCTTAAGATACTGGTAAATTTATTGAAATAAAATTTGTGAAGTCGTTTTAGCCATTAATTGTTATCAACAGAAGGTTTTATAATTAGAAAACTATATTTTTTTTAAATCTACTTTCCGCATCACGGACGCAAACCTGTGGCGTATGGTTACCGTAATAATTGAAAATCGCTCCAAAATGTTACTAAATTTTATTCCTGACTGAGGTTGGCATAAAAAAATTAGATGTGAATAATTCGGTAATCAGCATTGATTATTGTGACGTAAGTGTGGTAAAAGTTTTACGGTAAATTTTACAATTCAGTTCAACTCTAAGCACAGAGTTGAGGACAAGCTCGACATTCAAAGAAACGGGTGATTCTCTAGAATATCTAATCAGGACTCTGGGTCTGGGCAATCCCATTCTGAAAAGGGCAGGTTAGTGTAACTGGCCGTAAGGGCAGGTAAGTGTAAATGATAAAACCAGCTACGGTTCACCTCACATGGATGCATAAGTTCAGTATCGGTATGAATATCGGAATCTTAGAACAAATTGTTGATACCTGGGAGAATTCACACAACGTTTTAGGTGTTTTCTGTGACGTACTTAAAGCTGTCAATTATGGTGTTCATGAAATATATAACGAATCTTCATATTATGAATTTAGAGATAACTAGTTAGATTTTGCTGTCTCTTAGTTCAGTGGCTTTGTAGGAGGTTCATATCGGTGACAAGAAATCCCCTGAATCGATAGATCAACACCTATCATGGGTGTTTCACAGTGCTCGATGCTTCTTTTTTAATTTATATAGACAAATTGCCTCCTTTGGTAAAGGATAATCACGAAATAAATTTGTTTACAGTGACAATTCCGTGAAGTATAACTTCACTCTTATTTAAAATTAAAAGAGGACGACCAGTTAATGACGGTGTGAATAGTTCTATTCTCAAAGTAGTACATTGGTTTAATATCTTATGTGTTATTCACGTTGAATTTTAAGCCTTTCATCACTCATAATCTTGCTCCATGACTATCGCTTCATTTGCAGATTGAATGGATTCTATGTAAGCACTATGGTAGGTATCATCTGCATAAAGAAAGCAGCTTTAAACTGGCGATCCCAACGAAATTCATAAATTTTATTCTATAGAGGCAACTATTCAAACAATGTGTTGCTCAATAAATATCTAGAACAACCTCAAATAAGATGAAAGGTTGGGTTATAGTAAGTTTTTGTTATTGTTTCATTTGGTCGTATAACTTTTTACTGAGGTTATGTTTGGCCAAAATACTTGTAAAGATTCATTACACCGTTATATTATTTGCCACTAGCTGGTGCCCGCATCTTCGTTCGTGTTGTCTCATACCAAAGATTTTGTAAGCTTAAATTGTATGTTGTGGATTGAGTAGGTTATAACTTAATGAACCTGTAAAGGTAGAATTCTTTTTGTACCAAAATTCTACAGTCTGCTGACGGTGCCAACGGTATATATGATTAACAATAATATTTAAGATAAAATTTATAAACTTTATTGGTGTTTTTTTTTTTATTCGGGTGCCAAAATATAGAGCCCAGAGACGTTGCTAACCCTTAAAACAACAAGGCAAAGTTAGGCATTAGAAAAACAGGTAATTTTCAGTTCCACACCAGCAACTTTTATTCTCTCAACAGCATATCAAAGTCGATCAGAATTCCGTGGTTTACTGCGCTGTTTTTATATCTTTGCGTACTTCAGAAATTGTTTCTATCTCATTTTCTGGTAGATCTAAAGATTTTGGGCAATGTATGAGGATGGTCAGTTTTTCACTGGCTTAACTGGATTCTAGAGACCGAAGATTCTATCCGTTTTTATTCTTAGAAAATTTGATCATGTGTCCCTATATCGTTAAAATTCAAAATGGACGTCCATCCGGAAGCGAAGAAGTATGCGTGCTTTAACTACGTTATCCTCTCTGCTGAAATCTCCAAACACTCTTTCTTATCTTAACTGTACTTATGTACCTTTCACACCAAAACTCTTTGTTCCTCCTCTAATCGTCTACTCTGCCCATCTCATTTCTCCGAAATCGTTCACTCTTCGTTCTTCGTCAAATCTATTCCTTTGTGGGATGAATTTCCATTCTACTTGTGTCTACAAGAATTATCAATAAATAATAAATTAGCTTCTAAAAACAAGTTATTCTATAGCAAATGTTTCATTGTTTGGAACAAGCAAATTCATTTAATCATTAATTACTTTATGATTTATGTATTTTTATAGTAATTATGTATGTATGTATATACATACATACATAATTACTATAAAATTATGGATAATGATATTGCCGTCTTATTATGTACAAAGTTAATTTTAATATATTTAAAACTAAATCCAAATTATCTTATCAGAGCTTTTTGACACATTGCATTGTCTGTTTCTAGAGTAGACGAAAAAACGGACAATAAACCTTAGTATTTACATGATCGTTGAAAGACAACGATACGTATCGCTAACCATAGATCTTTCCCTTTCCCGCGTTTTGTTGTACGCAACAAGGTCACGAACTTGCCCTGTACAACAATAGAGAGAACCCCGTGTCCACATCATCCTAAGGTTTACTGGTAGAAAATGGCCATGGCATTAAGTACGCCAATGTGTATTTGTGCAAAAAATGTCAATAAATAAAAAAAATATTTATTGTTAAGAAGTCATATTTATCCGATGTTATAGTATAACTAGTATCTTTGAGGACCACATTATATGTTCTGGATCTTTGACTTTTGTACTCTTAGCAGAATATATTGATCAGGCACAAAAATTTTTCTTAAGGTGTCGCTGGTCTGTTGTGGTTGTGCATCAAACGTTTAAGTTTCCAAAATTAATTATACCCCATATATTGCCCAGGTATTAACAAAATAAGTTTCATACAAATATACCCCGTAGTCCCGAAAATTAACGTGTACATACAGATAAACAGACAATATTTTTTAAATTCGTATTCTATTATTGTTTATTAACCACCCTCAATTTCTTTCTTTTTTTTGTAAATATATTCAATGTACAGACATTATTTTTTTGCAGATTTGTTATAAGTATAAAACGTGTAACAGAAATAACGCACATCCTTATACAACCCAATTAGAAAATGGATTTATAAAATGGATTTATAAATAAAATTAAACATTGTTTATGGCACAGTTATACTTATTGCTGGGTAACGGTGTGGACATTTTACAAATCAACACAATGACGTGAAAATTACGGCTTCAGTATTTTTTAAGTTAAGGCAATAATTATGATTCTTATTTGTTATGAAAATCAGCTAGTATAGTCTTGCTATCATATATCCCATAATCCTTAGGCACTTCGATGTATTTATTAACTGTATGTTAGTATATAGGGATTCTTACTTAATAGGGATTCGATGGACAAAACAGTTTTTCTCTATATTTTTAATTACAGCTACAATGTTATGCAAGAATATATTTTTTTATAAATCGAAAACAATTTTCTTTTAAAATAAAATACATTTTCCATGACAAAAACAATCTAAGCCAATGATAAGTTTATCTGTAAAAACTGTATTGTTTCGGAGTTCATAAAAAGAGTGTTTTTGGATGACTTTGCCTTCCCTACAAGCTCTTTATCCTTAATGTACTATTTAAAATATGGATAGACTTTTAAGATATTGTTTTTGAATCAGTTCGCTTTCCAGTATCAAATAAAAAATGTCTGACGGCAACTTTGAAATCATCTATATTTATGGGATTAATAAAATGATTGTGTTTTAATGGTTTTATCCTAACCGGTCAACCAGTCCTATACTTTGATGATGCGTCAGTATTACAAAATATCATTCCACCTCCATAAAAGGATCATGGCTAGAGGAAAAAATAACTTTTCTTCAAGTTATGAAAACAGGATATGTTTTATTAACTCCAGTCCAAAGATCAGGTAGAGTCCAATTCTTAAAGCATTAATTATTTTTAAAAGGGCCATGAAATGTTCGACAGCAAGACAATGGTAGAAACAGGCGCGTCTACCCTATATTCTCATAAAAACGATTCTAAAATTGCTTTTTTTCTCCTCCTCCGGAAAGTTCGATATGGATATGTGTACTTACTACAATGACTTCCAATTAATATTGCATATGGTGAATATTCGTTTACGTAAAGCCGACCTACCAAAAATTCGTACAATTAAAACGTATAATGACTCTTCTTGTAATGAGAATAAGGTATGAAAGTCCGTCTCAGTCAAACTCGGCGGGGATTAGGTGCCATGACGTGATATTTGGTTTATTCTGATTGGCCGACATTATCAGGTACACACAGCAGCAAGTCAGGTTACTACAGTCTATCAAATTATCGCAATTATTTTAACTCTACCTTCACTACATTAAGGTTTAAAATCGAGTGAAGAAATGTGATGTGATGTGTGGTATCATAAGTGATTTTATATAGTTATTTCATATTTCTTTAAATTTTAAATCTTTTCATTATTCAATGCAAAGCATTTTTTAAAATATCAATGAATTAGAATAAAATTCTGAAATATGAAACAGACAAAATAATAGCATGTTATTTTGTCGACCCAAAAAGAAAAAACATACTTGTCCTTTCTAAGCCCCATAAAAATCTGGAGTAAAAAGAAATTATTCCTTTCTTTTAAAAAAATTCAGCGCCACCTATTGTGTAAGCACTTTAGACAGCTAACTCAAAGCACTTGATGGTTATAAAACGTCATTGTTATTAGTACAAAGTTTATCTGCTGGCGCTGAACCGATAGGCATTTGTTATTCTTCTGAGGAACGTGCAATGAGCTAACCCACACTAGCGTAGACACCTGTAATTATGTAAGGGGGCGTGTCGATTTCTAAAAATCATTCAGTGTCCTCAGCCTCTTAAAAGGGAGGAAGCGTCGACCGGACGCGGGCGGGAGCGCGGCGCCCGCGCCGATGCGATCTGCGCGCGCGCCGAGAGAACGCCGGTAAGAAAGCGCCGGAGAATCCTTAATGGGTCAAGTTTTCGGGAAACCGTTTTAGGTGCGAAATGTCGGTACCGATTTGTTTCTTCGATAAGCGTCCTTTATAATATTTGCATAAACTTGTAATTTTTACCTGATTCTAGTAATTAATAATATATTAAGTTAAAGATAAAGAGGAGTATTTTGATGACAAGTCTAGCTTTATTATCAGATTTGTATATATTAATATTTTTGGAATCGACATTTCAGTTTTTCATTAGCTAGCGTTGGATACAAATAATATTGATATTAATTACATAATAAACATTTCATAATACAAATGCCATCATACCGTAAAGTGCCTGCGCAATTTTAGCTGCCGCACTTTATTAGTATACTGTCCTTCCACAGGTCCGTCCGTTTATTTAGCGACACGCGGTAGGCATAATGATACGCACCAAGCGCGGTGCCTAGCCTATCGATCAACGAAAGCGAAAAACAGAAAGAACAAAAAATTTGTATTATAACACACTTACGAATTGATCTTTGTAGTTCGCCGCCTGCTCGTACACATTTTTAGCTTGCCGCGCGACATGTTTTGCGTCTTTTGGCACGTATGGTTTAGGCTGAAAAAAAAAACAAAATTTATGATATTGATTACATTAAAAAAGAAAAGAAACAGAAAAACGTAAGTAGTGAACAATCAAAATATTTTACTGAAAATGGTTGAATATTTCGAATCAAAAGTTGCCGTTACCATGCATTATTCACCGCATAATGTTAAAACGACGGAATACTTTTAAATATGAAATGACAAAAAGAAAAACACTTTCATGTTTCTCATCTCCTCTTATTAGCCATCCATCTATTTTTTTTTCAAAAATTACTTACATTTGTGGTCTCGTAACTGCACGGATAACGCCACAAGTTATTTTCGTTTTCTGCGGCACGTTTCTGTCGATCCATGGTGCGAGTTCTGTGTGGTGCCGCTGAAGAGCGTGGAGATAGCCCACCGACGAGTAGTAACAGGCACACTGCCGCACAGACGTTGACGAACCCTGTGAAATAAAAAAAAGTTTTAGAGCGAATAGGTTTTATAACTTATTCGTCAACAAAACCAACAATACGATTCAATTGCAATCCTGTAACCGATTAAAGACAATAGGGTTTGGAAAAGTTGTCATTATGCAATGATTTGTGTTCTTAGCCCTAATGTTATACTTCAAAAATTTAACAAAAGACAAATCGGACAAAATATATTTTGTATTATATTTGTCTCCTAATTAGACTATTTTTAATTTAACAAATTGTCAATTCTGAATAGAGATATTGCAGTAGGTATACTAAGTTGTGTGAATAGCTAGTCATGTTTAAATATTTATAAAAAGAATGATTGATTACGGGATCTCGGGATCATTATTATTCCCAGGCATAAAAGATGATATTAATATGTAATACGAGTTTTATCGTGTTATGAATTGAACAATATTGCGAAAAATTACAATATGGAAACAATAAAACAACAACAATGTGTTCTATTCTTATCAAAATAAATTAATGTACAGTATTTAAATCAATCGTAAAAAAAACAATTGAATCTTTGGCGTCACTACAAATCTTTCTTTTCAATGAAAACTGACAAAAGGTTTCCATATGCGTCGCGTGCGATGCTATCGATTATGGTAATCGATGTACATCTGATGAATAAATATCATCAAATACATCGCAAGTCAGAGGTGGACAGCCTTGCTAATTATCCGACAGGTCAGTTTGAATGACTAATGTACGCTTTAACGGTGGATGAGCGGATACTCTTCCGATCTTGTATCGACTTTCGATCGATAAGTTAGTAATCGAGTTTATTCACTTTCGTTTCATTAACCCTTAACTGTTTGATTATATAACTTACTTGCGCTTCTTTGAAAGTGCTATATAGTCTAGTACCATATAGACGTAAATTTGTATATTTTTTTTATATATATTTAAAAAGATGTTTATATTAATCTTGGATCAAAATTTAATAATTTATTAAGCTTAGATTGTTATCAACAATGTTTAAAATTACATAATAGGTTCAAAAATATACGATGGATGACCTTGTACTTTATCGCATATTTACACCAATATATAAGTAGTATTTAACTGTTGAAGTCATGATAGAGTTTAACAGCGCATTTTTACAAAATTACTCATTTGACTTGAGATTTTTTTTTCAGTGTTTTGAGTCAATGTGTGAATCACACTGTTATGTCTATAGGCGCGATGACTAATGAAAGCATGTAATCTTTCGCGCCAATGTATAAAAGATGTTGAGAATTTCCAAACATCTGGTTTTTCACTACAATTTTCTTTGTTATTATAATTTAATTTAGCATTAATTAACATGAAAGAGCATTGTAATAATTCACTGCCCTACCAATCACCACCTAATAAAATCATAAACAGCTATAGTATTCTTCATAAAATAAAATAATAATACATAAAAGTGCCTCATAATTTTTATTATATTTCGTTACAAACAACATGATCGCCTGTGGGAACGGTAAAACTCAAAGTCAAATTCATCAATACACTCACACAATTAGTTCAAATGTATGCGTGAGTTTTTACGGGTCTCGTTAGCCAGTTTTGCGGCGATTTCGTCTCGCCCCGGGCTGCCGGTCAAATAAAACAAAATTATACTTATAGGGCGCTTCGCCGCTTATTATTTAACTAGAGCCTGCACGGCAGATTACCACACGCCCCTCTTTTCAGACAGAAAGAGACAAAACATTATCTCCTTTCGAAGCCCTAAAACGCATCATTTGCATCGACAAACGCCATCGCTGTGAAACGCGAGGACTAACTAGGAGTGATTTAGTTATAGGCATTATACTGCTACATAATTGACATGATAATAATGTTGTAACGGACGCGGTGGACGGCCTTTTAATAAGCACAATAATATAAAAATGTTTTACATACAAAGGAAACAAAGTTCAAATTTGAATAAAAACTCGAATTTATTAGTTGGCTCGTGGTACAAAAGGCGACCGCAAAGCTGGACTCGGGCAATAACGATCATGTCAAAAAGAAGGTCCGACACCAGCACACACGCGTTAAACACACGATCATAACATTTTATTAGTGAGCCGGTCAAAAGCAACCGCGAGACCGCCGTCAAAAGTTCAACCAAAAAAATAACAGGTCAGATCGTAAAAGGCATAGAGTCACTGCAGAGACAAATATTTTCTTGAGAGCCTCGCATTGAAAGTTGGTTGGGAAATATTATTATTAAGATAAGCCTGATCAACTTAATAGCCGGACATAAAAACAACAATGGCCACGCGACTGAAAGAAAGTTTTCCAAACAGCTTTATAAATCTATATTTTTTGGTCGTCATACTAAATTCGTTTTAATTCAAAGACCAGCTGCTATCATCAATTAGAAGCGACGTTTCTTAAGCTAATTGTATCCATAGCAACAATGGAGATACTCGATTGAATTCCTTAGCCCATTGAAGAACTGACCGAGCGGCCATAAAAAAACGTAGATACCTACACGTAGGTAATACACAGGTTATATGGGGGTATAAAAAAGTAGGGACCGCGTCGGAGGTCGGTCCGACTACCCGAGAAACAAAGAGTTCCTTTATTTTTTAACAGCTCGCCCGTTCACAAGAGACGAGAGATCTTGTTAACCTTTTTAAAAAGAAATCGCTCTCGTTAACTAGAATTTCGTTTCAAAAACCAAGAAAAGTACGCGCGCGCTCGATACAGGGCGCCAGCGTAATCATTATGTAAATTCTGATTATAAACGCGTCAAATTTGGATGCAATCATTATTTTTTCGATAACGAGCGCTCGCGAAATGATGATACAAATAAAATCGAAGGAGATTCGCATCTTTTGTGAAGTCGCTGCTGTTTAGTCGCGGTATTTCATTAACGGTAACTAATATCTGAATGACGTCGCGTAGAAAAGGTGTCTTGAATACACTCATGATGGAGGTTTAATTTGTCTGCTTCATCAATTCGTTAGAGCGGCTAACAAGCGATGTGGTCGTAAAATTTGACTGCGCATAATAAGAGCGATTATGGCGACGACATGCATTGCCAAGTGTTTGCAAAGGGTGGTGATACATTTTTCATTAACTAAAAATCGCTATAAACGATAATAGCGCGCGATCGAACCGCATATGAAGCTAATTTTTCTTAAATTAAATTTAAAAAGGCCCCAAGTGATGATACCGCTGTGCGCTTATAAAAACTGAATGGGATTTTGCGTAATTCAAATCGGAGTAATTTAAAATATAAATTTTTGTTATCCAAACGTCGAGGGTTTTCGGCACATATTTTTTAGTGAATATCGCAAGATAATCACCGATCGAGGTATCTGACTAAAAGGGTGACAGCTAAACACTGCAATTATGAGTTGCCATCTCACTGAAATAACTGTTTATAATTACGCGGTAGCCTTACTGTGCGTAAATGAACATCGCTTTATGTGAAAATGTTGCTAATGAGCGAGTGGATCGCAGCCCTAATGATGCGGACATAGTTCATGAAATCGAGCCAACTACATGTACTTTGATATAACGACATAGCTTTCTCGTGAGCTATTTTGTAAAAAAAAAATTAAAACGACCTCTTTAATGATGTATACATAAGATGTATTTTCCGTTGTGTCACATAAAATTGTTTCTAATGTTTTAAGAGAAAAAATGAATATCTTTGTCGTCGATGATAAATAACTAGCAGTTTAAAACTAGTGTTTAAAACTAAGGTTTCATGTCTAGATTGTGTTTACACTTCACACCGATCTACTTCCGGGAAAAATAATGTCCAACTCTATTAATATAACTTCCCCGTTTTGAGGTGTTGCATAAAACCGTCTCGCTGTAATCGTTATTTAATTGTTTCCATATCTCTGCGGTAAAACTTAATTTGGAAGAGAAAAACTATGATCATATATTTTTTTTAACTCGTTTATCGCATAATATTTAAAAATATGGAGCAATTGTAATGGAAAAATAAAACATTGCAATCGCTCCATATTTCGGACAAAAAAGTTTATATCAAATACAGACTTGATCATAAATGTCAACGTGATCCAATTTTTACATGGGAACGCTTTAAATAATTTCCCGAGTCCTTATAGAGAGCCGTTGGCGATAGCTTTAATTACGAAATGTACCTATGCGCAGACGCATGTAACTGTACGACTCTTAAAGGATAGAAACATTTAGTCAGATATGTCGTTCCGGTAAGAGTACGTTACTTTAATTGCAGTATGAGACTAGTTGGATGGCCTTATGTTCGTGTTTAAGATTGTATAGACGCAACAGAACAGTTTTTGCTTGTAATGAATTGTAAGCTCCATTACTTGTTTATATAATATGTGGCTGGATACTCAGCTTGTTATGCTAGATAAGACATTTCTCCGGGACTCTACCTTATTGTGATGGCATACTCTCGACATAATGTAAACAGATTCTCAGCGTAAGCTAAATGAGGTGTACGCAACCATTGAGATAAAAGTTAATCATCGCAAATTCTTCTCAATAAACCGTTGGATGAGGTGTTAAATATATTCAATATTCACATTTCACAAAAACAAAAATCATTTTTATGATATGTTTTAGTTGATAAAAAATAAATAAATTTGTTTTTAATACAAAATGCGAAAGAAATCCACTTTGACCCATCTCAGAGTGCTAGGGACATTAAGAATATTTTTCAGCATAATATTACTAAATGCTAAATTTATTAAATATAATAATATTACATTTGATAAATATTTAAAAATATTTTATATTACTGTTTTCCCGCGATTTCGCCCGCATAAATTATAGCCATCCGCGTATGACGTAGCTTCCCGGAGGTGAAAGGTCTTAAAAACGGTCCTCAAGTCCCGGAGCTTATTTAATTAAAAAAGGCAAACATTATACTTTCTATTTTAAAATATTAGTATAGATCATTTCATTATTGTTAATATTCAATCGCGGATAAAAGTTTTAAAATATATTTATTTTAAATTTCAAAGACACAGAAAGATAACGTGCGTCGTAATTTTCAAGAATAAATTGCACGCAAGTTATTTTTTATAATGAGTACTTAATGTGCTACACGACAAAGAATTTCTTACTAAAATATTTGTATTGTGTCACAATTGCTTGGGACGATAGATGATACAATTGTTAGTTTCCTTAGTAAAATAATAGTTTATAAGCATATTATACATATATGATAAAATTATTCATAAGTTAATTATAGTAGATGCAGTAATTATTTATTACTAATAAGTCTTTTAAATTATCTCATTATTATATACATAAAACACACAATTTATTAAAATTACCTATTATAAATAAAGCTTCGTGTTCAAAAAAAATATGTAAAAAAAAATATGAATATTTTAAACTGATAATTAAATAAATGTATAATTATATAATGTTTATAGCTTACTACTTCTAGATGAGCTTGATCTGTATGGTCTGCATTTTTCCACTTCACTATCACAGTCACTATATTGGCTAACTAATCTAGTTCTATTACATTGTTCACATCCGGACGGCCTGTGTGTAGAAATCGGACACCGACTGCCCGGACACCGTTCAGACCCCGAGCAACAATTGGTCACATCCATCTTGATTCTGACTATCACCGTACCGTGTTGGGTGAGTGCCGCGCACGCCGGGAGATTATCCATAACAAATGACGATCTCGTTCACAGATACGGCATCCCCCAAAATCGGGTGTCGCACGCGTCGTGTCGGGTGAGAGACTAAATGAATTGGTGTGACGCGGCGTAAGATAAAGGCAGGTGTAGACGGACCACGTGGAATCGGCAGTGGGAGGTCGGGTAGCGAATAGCCGCCGGGGCTCTCCCCTCGCGGCGAGCGTGGGCCAATGGTGCGCAGGGGCGGTGTCGGCTCTTACCCAATTGAAATTATGTACCACGCGCCCGGCACATAAGGGTAGGAATTTCACGCTTTCTGTAATTTACCACTGGTGGTATGCAATTTGTTGAAAGTTTTAAACGACCCGAGAGAGCGGGTGAAATTAACACGAAGGACATGACTAACGCACCATAAAAAAAAAATTAAAATAAAAAGAAAATTTTCTAAGCATTTTAATATTCTTAATGTATCAAAAAAAAAATTAACAAGAAAATATTAATTATTTATAACAGAACATATTATAATACGAATTATAAGAGTATTTTTAAATATAAATACGATTACAATTATATGTTGAAAATATAATTTGAAAACAGTTAAACGTTTTTTATGGTTAGTACGTATCGTTTTTATAGTTATTTTTTACATCACAAATAAGTTATCGTTTATTTCTAAAAAAAAAAAACTATTAAAATTATAACTGATGAAAGTCCCCTATCCAGCTGTAAAAAAAAATAAAAACCCAACAGAGACGTCAGTTTAAAACGTCATCACAACAGTCTCTACTGCCGTGACCGATAGTAATACTTAATGACGTATGCGATACAAACGCAGATGTTATCTGGATGTAATATTATTTCATCCTGTTCGATATGGAACAGAGATATATAGTTGGTAACAATTGAATGTTGTAATATTACAGACATATTAAAATTATCAAAAGTAAAAAACCGCTAAAGTATCCTTTTAGAAAAATCTAAGTATATTAGTATAAGGCAAAGTCGCTTCCAGTTGACTTTAAACTGCACAATGGATTTCATTGCGGTTTTCATCTTTATACATAATGATTAAAGAGGAAGATTAACATGTATAATACAGGTCCACACATGCGAATCCGCTAGCATAAATCTAGTTTTATATAAAGGCTATCAATGCGAGAAGAAACAATTACTTCAATAAGCCATTAAAAGGGAGGATATAAGTTATTATACGTAACAGCATAAGCATTGAATTGAAATGTATACTTTAGTGTTTCTGTTTTATTTAGTTTACAGTCGCTGGCTACCATTTTTGTTGTTCTGTAAAAAGTCACAGCGTCAAACCATTGAGGTTTAATCGAATTAAATCTTTATTACCTTTTAAAGTCGCGTCCGACGTTGATTATTTTATCAGAATATCAAAGCAGACCAGCTATGCTAGTTTAGCTACTAAGAAATATAATATCTAAAAAAAAAAAAAAAGCCTACGAAACCTATTTTTGTAAAGTCAAACGTGGTCAAACTATTTTGGTGGTCAAAATATTATTGGAAAAGTTCAAAAATAATTCCATCCATGTAATTATCCGCACGATTAAATTTCCTTTTACAAACAAGTAATTATTACAATGAACAAGTAATTATGCATATAAGACTAGATGAATCATAGAGGCGCATTTGAAAAAAACCCATGGAAAATAATTTTCTCATAATGAAGCTCTTTTCATATGAATTATTAGTATAAAGTGTTCCCAGTTAAAGAAACACAAAATGAGCTCATAAAATAGGTACAAAGTGTAAAGTTCATGCATTCTATCTATGTTAAGTAGCTATTTTACTAGTACTAGATTTGCTTATAGGTCACGATTAGTATATATAAGAAATATATTTCCCATAGCATATATTAAAGCTGTCATCTCGTGGTTTCGCTAGCGTATTACTTTTTCTTAATTTTTTTTTCCAGCCTACGTTATTATTATTTTTTATTTATTTTTTTCCAGCCTATGCTACACGCATATAATGTTAAATAAGTGAAAGAATTTTTAAAAACGGCTCAGTAATTTCGTAACCTATTCGATGCTAACAAACGAACAATCAAACCTTTTTTGTTTATAATATTCGTATAGATATAGAAAAATAGAATTACAGAAGCCAAGTGTCAAAATTAAGTATTAGTGCGTAAACGCCTAGACGTGATTTCTATTCGCGCTTGGCTTTTTTTATTGAACTATATTTGAGTCTGCAAGTTTCACATGCATCAATTTCAGTTTGAGTCACGTAATACGTCACTCCTTACATGGAAAATGTTGACTCAGTTACATGGCGAATGTGAATAAAATTTTGGAATATTCATACAAGTAATACAGTTACAATGTAATACTCACATAATTTCTTGATATAGCTGTTATACTCATATATCATATATAGCTGTTATACGCGAAGCACGTGATTAGAGTATGGGTAACTGTATCTTTAAATATAGGAAAAAAAAACAACTGCAGATGCAGCCTAGATCTGCTGGTCTGCTTAACGTGCCCACCGAAGCATGCACGAGCTCAAGATCATCGTTACCCATCTTATGACCGGCCGTGCAATAATTGCTTAAGCTAGGAATTCAATAGACGAGTATGCCCGCGCGCAAATCTGCAGTCATGCCCTCCAGACCTCGTTACTAAAGGTCTATGTTATGACTACGACGGCCCTACACTAGCAAGACATGCGCGCCCTATACTAAACTAGGTCCAGCAGCCATGTCTGCAGACTTATCCGCGGGTCTTGTGACTTCTCCGCTTTAACCTACATATGACATACAGAAGTCCATATCACAGTTAATCACTGAGCCACTGAGCTCCTCAATTAATTTATTGAAATATACTTATAAATATTCATGAATATCAAAATAAATATCAACAATATTGAAATATGGAAATTTTATTTACTAGCTGTTTCCATTTGAGTTTGTCCGAGTAAATTATAATCTATGTCAACCGCGTATTATGTACCTTCAGTTAGATGAAAGAATTTTTTAAATCAATCCTGTAGTTTTGGAGCCTATTTGATGCAAACAAACAAACAATCAAAGCTTGCCTCTTTATGATATTAGTATAGATGACACAAGTTAGAGTAACGTCAATACTTAATCGAAAAAAAACTGTAAAAAAGGGAATTCTGAAAACTAAGTCAATTCGGGTTCGGATTTTCACGGAAACGTCTTGCAGGTGGTGAAATTTCTTTCACATTCTGACTAAATCGTACAGGTAACATAGGCTATAATTTAAAAGAACGAAATCGCCGGAAAATATTTTGTATATCATAATTTTGGAACAGTTTTTCAGATACTCACAATACAAAATCGCTCCAAAGAACAACTAAGCCATTAATATGATCTGTGAGTTGATGTCACAGTTCTACTACTTTCGAATGTTTGTGACAGTTTATCCCTTTGTTATTACCTTTATTTACCTAGCTTAGACATAAATATCGTTTATGATTTGAATCTACCATTTAACACTGTAACGGTGTATGATACCACCGTTTATTTCACCCTAAGCTTTTTGTCTTTGCTCTTCAAAATCATTTGTTTTTATTATTCTTTTTAATAATGTGAATTATGAGTAATCCAATATGCTCTTTACGAATTTCAATTCGCGAAAATTAGTCGATTTAGAAACATTATACATATTCAATTTCAATCAACAGCAATTTATTGTTAAAATTAATTTATTATTACCTGTTACCGTTATGGTCACGAGTTCGTATTAAATCAAATATAATAAAGTTAAATTACTCATCCAACCAAGTTTAGTTTTAGTCAGCCTTTTATTAATTTGCCTGACCATCGAACCAGTCACAACACTTTTAAAAATAACTAGCCAAACCTTATAAGTTAATATAAACACACTAGCGTCATCTTACGTTCAATGCAAATACAAGTTATAAGACTATGACGTTTCATTTGCAACAACCAAGCCTCAAAGGCGTGTACTGACGTTACCTCTAAACAAACAGACAATGTTTGGCCACAAGGTGACTATGTCTAAAGGAACTAAAATGATGTTATATCAAGACAAATAATCGTCATGGGAAAATCATTGCCGTTGAAGGAATATAAACATCGTTTCTAATCCTAAGAAATAAATAGCATTATTTTCAGTGTCAATAATTGGCGTTAGAGTTTTGATGTAAAACTTATTTAATCAAACGTGCCTAAAGTAATGAACATTAAAGTAAAACTTAGTGGTATGAATGAAATAAAATAATGAAACTTGCGAGGTTTTATATGTAACAGAAAGCTTGACTGAAAGTTTGCGTTGAGTCGGACTAATCGCCACAAGAGAAATTCATTATAAATAACCTTAACTGGGTTTACTTCGAGTACCTACTTGTTTCCTTTACTCAAGGGCATTAAAAATGGTAAGGACACTTTATAATAGATGCATTGACACTGAAAAATATAATTGCCATTACTAGTTACTTTATTTATTACGACTATAATATAATATAAAAAATATTATAATATACCGAAATTTAGCTTTCGTATATTTATGGTCGTAAAACCAGAGATGCCAAGAAGAGTTTACACAAACATGCATTTTTACATAAATAGATTATTAGTAAGTTTTTAGAACAATAATTTCATCCTGAAGACTGAAGTTCTCACGAGTATAGCTGTCGTACTTGGTAATGAAAAACATAGTATTGTAGTATATGCCACTGAGATAAAAAGTTTCAAAGAATGCCATTCATAAAAATACTCAGAACAGGTGCCACCTAGATAAGTAGTTATAAACAAGTTATGAACTTGGTGAGCGAATTGATAATTTGTTTACATAATTCAGTCCCGATAGACTGCGCGTCGTCGCACTTATCTTACAGCACAATATAAGAAGGGTGACCAGATTAATTAATCGTAGTTGGACAAATTAATAGTTCGAAAGGGTAAATAACTTTTTGTGTTTCAAATAAAATACACTATAGTTATCCATTAAAATAAGCTGCACATTTTGAGTTTGACAGGTTTGACATAACAGCAAAAAGAACGAACTAAAAAAAATATTAAGACAAATAATACTTATCTCAAAAGCAAGTCGCTTTTCAAGCTAACGGCGGAAATTTTCTGAAGGTTATTAATTTAATGATAAACGCCCGACTTCAATAGTATTTCTTGATTATGTCCCTTAAAAATATTCCTAATAAAAAATGCTTCAAAATCTCAACAGTCCCAGATATTCAAAGATGGAACTCGAACTCACGACCTTTCGCAATTTGGACCACTCCTCTAACCACTGAGCTACCCAGGATCTCACAGAAACGACGAATCGTGGATTCAAGCCCCATCTCAGAATATCTGGGACTGGTGAATTTTTCAAGCATTCTTCATTAAGAAGATAATTGACTTTTACTTCGAGCACTTTGGTTATCACAAAATACTTCTAAAAATTATATTTAGTTAATTTCGTCCTGGTAGAAAAGCTAGTATATCTAACTACGCTTCCCAAAGTCTGGTAGCCGTAACCCATGAGCCATAGGTTTATCAGAGGAAGTGAGTATCTCGTGTGATCGCAGGTGTGTCCCCCGTTCATAGAACTGAAATATGACGTACACACACATCCTGTGTAAAATGTAATACTATGTGGCGTGATTTAATATGGCATGATTTAAAAATTATTTGCGACTGATGCGTTTCGATAAGAAACACGTTTAAACGAATTTGTGTAATGCGTTTTAGTACGTAGGTAGTTTGGAAATACATTAAATATAATATTTGGTTTATACGTAATAATAGTGGAAAATCATTCAATATGTATTATAAAATGTCATCATCCTACATTCATATTTTTTTAAATATATAAATATAAATGAAATTATAATAACTCACATGCCTGTAATACTTTTTAATACTTTAATGCAATAGGAAAAAACGCTTCAAACAAAATACTAATTTGAGAATAACGAAAACAGACAATTTGTGAAATTCGGAAGTTAACATTAAAATAAGATTTTTTTTAAACATTTTTCGCTGTTGGCAACTACTACTTACGTTTTGTCAACTAATCACTTACATTTCATAATTCAATGTAAAAAAAAATGGAATTATATAGAATGTTTCAAATATTAAATATTATTAATTATGAAAGAAATATATAAAACACATCTATTTATAGATAGGTAAATACTCAACTTACGTTGTGGCTAAATAAAACTTACATCACTGATCGCGATATATTCCAATTAATCAGGCGGTGACGAAAACATGTGGTTCCTAAATATTAAAAACAATTTGTTTTCGTCAATTAAACAATATGCAAATTCCAATGAACTTAAACACTCTTATAGAAACGATATGCCTATTACGTATTATGTAGTTAATATTTTTACCTAAGGTATCCATCAAACAATTAAGTGTTGAATTCAGTGCATAATGTGAATATATTATTTTATATTCGAAGATGCAGTGGATAGTGCGGTCTGCGACACGGGTGTTAAACAACTTTCCTAAGGGCTGGTTATTGGATGGGTAACCAAAATTAATTATCTCGAGTTGTTGAAGTATGTTAAGCCGACTACGATTACGGCAAATATATTATGTATATGAAATTCAACTTTGCTCACTAGACGGATGATCAGTCACTTACTAACGTATACTTCCATAAGATGCTTAACGGATCTTCCGTAACATTTGCATCGACCCTAATACTAATAAATTGGACGGATTTCGTCTGACGCTAACTCCACTATTCATACGTCATATCTATAGTAATTATTTGTTTAAGATAATGTAAAAATTACGTTTCTTTTAAATCCTTTAGCTCATAACTTTGTCATTTCGGTCGGAAGTTGTTCGACTTGTCACGTCTATATTTAGTTATACTCAAACATAACGAAGGTCGAAGTTTTGAGAATTGTCCACATGTTTCTAGGAAAGGTTGTATGGGGCATTCCTTAAATCATTACAGCGTTCATTATACAACCTATTAACTCACATAGGTACTATGAATTAATATAATTAAAAATGGTGTATAAAAGCTTTATTGTTTGATAAGTTATTATGTAAACTGGGTATACTGAGTTAATTGATAAATGTCAAGCTTCAGTACCTGTAGTTCCCAACTTGATTAAGATTACATCGCAAATTCCAATTTAAATAATCCGCCAATAAAAACCATTTAAAAGTTCTGGAATCATAATTTTATAGTTTTTACATATAACTGATGCAAAACAGTTAAAAACAAAATCCTTGACATTATATATTGAACGAATGATTTAGTATTTAAAGAAATAGGACCTAAATATTAACAACACAACTAATTGGCTTTTAATCATGAACCTAAAGTCGGCACATATTCGGACGTCTATCGCATAACCATAAAAACAGTGACTAAAAAAGACCATAAAAATTTTGCAAACTGATTTGTTGCCGACCGTAAAGTCCTACTCCCGAACAGCAGCGGCACCTTTGTGCTATTCAAATTTATTTTTTTGCTTACCGTTAACTAATAGAAACAATAAAGTTAACTTTCACTATGTTATAAATAACGTAATAAAGTATCCCTTTGTAGTTCAGGCAGTTGTTCGGTGTATTATTTGGGCCTTTTGTTTTTGCTTTAACGGTAGTGATCGCTTATGGAGGTCTAATAAAAAAAAACTAGCAAGCAACTTCAAACATTTCACTGGTGCATTGTCGTATTGTCTGTGATGCACCGGCGGCCTTATAAAGGATGGGATACAATGAGAGAGACTCGAACGCAGCACAATTAACTTGTAACAGAATACACTGTAAAATTTTGCTTAGAAATTGTGTGAAAAGATGTATCATTGATGTTTGTACTTGATGCATTGCTTGTCAATAATACGCCCCCTTCCGGTTCAAGTGCTAGCAAAAAAATTTCGCTTCGAATCTCTATTGACTTGTTTCGGTACGTTAGCTAAACTTTGGTTACGCTAATGTATCGATTTCAAGGTTATGTGTCAGAAATAATTAGCTAATCTTGAGTAATAACTTGTTTACATTTTCCAATTTGCAAAGAAGTTACTCGTTCTGTGGTATTGAGCTGATATTATTTGTTAAGTAACAAAAGTGATTAGGACTGTGACATTAGTTATGAGATTTTCCTTTATCTGATTACAGTTCAGAAACACATTCAATAAAAGATTCCTTTTAATTTTAATTATTGAAGTGCAGCTTTTTAGTGCCTTATACTCCACTATCTATATATATTTTCACGCCGTATCCTTGGTGAGGTAGGCAGAGAGGACCGAATGCCACAATGTATGCACAGTCCTTACTTACATATTTCGCCTCATATAATTTAAACTCTTTTTATACATACTCATCAGTTTTTATGACTATAATCCATAAAATACATAAGTAACTAAACATGTTTATTTTTGGGGAAATACAAATTAGAAAAGTACGTGACGATAAAAATAGATAAAAAAGTAAGATTTTTATTGAAAATTTCGAAGAGATGCGAAAATTAATGGATGAAAGGAAATTTAACAATTATTTTTAATAAATCACTTGAAAATGGTTTATTTACAGGGGAATGGAAGAAGACTCATATCGTACCTGTATTCAAAAAGGATGATAATGTTTCTATCACTAATTATCGTCATATATCGATTCTCTTATGTTTTGCCAAAATTTTTGAAGGTTTTTTGTGTCCTGTTATCACCTCATTCTGTAAAAACTTCCTGTCAGATGATCAACCTAGTTTTGCTTCTTATGGCTCTGTTATCACTAGCTTGGTCTCTTTTATCTCCGAGTTATCGTGGGTGATCGATAGAGATTTTGAGGTTAACGCTGTTTATACCGATTTTAGCACTTTTGACAAGGTTATTCATTATTTACTCGCAAAAAAGTGCGCTCTTGGTATCGGTGGTTCTTAATTCAACTACGATCAAGTGTGTTACTGTAAATGTAAGTGACACCTGAGAGTGTTGTTGTAAATAGGTATCAGTCTAAATGTCGAGTCGGGTATTCCTAATTTGCTGAAATGTTAGGTTTCATTCAACGTGATACTAAGAGATTTAAGAATGTTCGCACTAAGATTTTACTATACAATACTCTAGTAGGTAGTCACCTTGAATTCACCTCTTCTGTTTGTAATCATTTGTATGCCTTTCAAACACAAAAAATCGAAAGCTTATAGCGAGTATTTTCTAGACATCTTGCTTTTGTCTGCTGTGGTTTCTCTCATTGTCAGCCGTACAATCAGCGCCTGGCTAAGTTCAACTTGACTAGCTTCCATGATCGCAAAACAATGATGGACGTCTGTTTATTGCAAAAAATAGTTAACGGACAAATGAATTGTGGCGGTTTTCTGTTGCAAATATCTGTACCATATAGTTACCCAAGACATAGCACATCTATGACGTTTGCTATACCACTGGCAAAAACTAATCTAGGGACTCAGCTTCCTTTTGCAAGAATCTGTAATGAGTTTTACTAACTCTATAATAAGATTGTAGATTTGGGTATATTCGGCGATAACTTAAACACTTTTGCACTTAAAATTTTACATTATTAGTACATCTGACTAATACCAAAAAATACTTGAATGTTGTTTGATTATTATTATTATAGACTCGATTATTGATTTTGTACGAGCCATTCTTAATGTATTCATATATTTTTATAATTAAAATTTGTATTTTAATTTAATATTTAGCATTTTTCTAAACTATTCTCATATGTGCATGTAATGTGCGCCGTTTCTGTGGTAATTAAAATTTCTAGATTAATAATGATAAATAACATGTATCATATGGCAGTATTCAAAAAAAAAGAAAGAAAATTATCCTACAGAAAAATATTAATAAAGTATTATGACTGCAATTTTTTTTTCAAATATAAAATTTTAAAAAATCCTGTAATTTGGCACGCCCGGGAAACTTTGTATTATTATTTTTTCAATATTTTTTTTTTAATCTTGTAAAGTCAGCACGCCCGCGAAAATTTTGTATTATCATTTAGGTATATCAAAATATAATTTCCAATAAATTAATCTTAATACTAATAATAGTGTGTAAGTACATATTTTTCTTACATTATTGTTTTTTTTTTTTATTTCTTACTAATTAATAAACGTAAAAGTATTTTCTTACGAACATACATAATTAATTAGACACGTTTGCTATCTTATGATGCTATTTAAATTACGAAAGCAAATACGGATCAAGAAATGGAAGAATCTGGGACGGACCATCGTTACACAACGCGTCGTGCGTCTGCGCAAATTTATTAGCGTCATATATTAGAACATAAAATAATATCAAGTTTCTATTATATTTAGTAGACACTAAACAGAGTTAACAAATTTCAGTTTCAGCAACTAGTTGAAAATCAAGCGTAACATTTCTGACGCAAATACTGAGAAATGACAAGTTTTACTATACAGACCTTGTGATGAGTCATACACTGAACGGAATGAAACTCTCAATGGAACTATTACAAAATATCTACTACAACCATTGTGTAACAGTCTTGCGAGACCAGACGCTACGTACTCGACATATAACACGTCCGTTACGCTTCCTATTCGGCGTAACCTTCTTAACGCTCGCACGCGGGCGTCAATGTATTTCACCACAACGGTAATAGTTGCGTCATGAATGAGCGCTACTTCGCAGACAGTGTATTGACGTCAATAGGAGGCTGTATGGACCATTGCTCAATTTGGAGGTCAAGTGCGCGTTCTCTGAACGTTGTGTTAGTCACGTTCGACTATTTAGCCTTTGGGTGATCCCCATGTTAACGCAATTGCATTTCGCTCAAACTCATTGTATCAGCGAGAGTGATTGAGCAGAAAAAAATATATCCGGTTTCTATGTATAATAGTGACTTGACTATATCAATGACCCATATAAAAGTTTTATTGATTTAAAATTAGAAAAATGACTCATTGTCACGATATTTAAATTAAACAGAGTAACTAGAATAGAATAGATGGAATAGAATAAACTTGTAAAAAAGGCGGCCTTATTGCTTAGCAGCGATCTCTTCCAAGTAATCGTCAATAGAGATACAAAAGCTAAAGAAACTAGGGTGGTTTTCTAAGGGAACTACAGAGGAAAATATTACTTAAAATTGTAAATTTTTATTTTTCCTCGATAGTGTTAAAAAAAGAAAATAGTTCATAGTGTAGTTGATTGAATTTGACAATTACAAAGGTGCTAACTAAATTCAAGTCTTTTTTCGGGAATTATTAGCTTAGTAGTTATGTAGTTTCTATTGTAGAGTATTAATATTAAATAAAAAATATATAAACATAAGTTGTATCTTATTATTTTTTACGATTATTGTAAGTTAGTGGTTCAACACCCTATCCACTTTTATGGGACCTTTAAAGAAACTTCTAAATTAAAGATTCATCTAAAATTGGTATATAGTGAAAATCTCGTAACGTGTATATTTTACTTACATTTGAAATATAATGTAAATATGTATTTAAAAGACATAGGTTTATTAAATAGGCTATTTAGCAATTATTATATTTTGATTAATTTTGCATTCACAATGCCATACTGAAAATTATTCTTAATACAAAATGCTTAAAAAATCTACTTGGTCCCTGGCACCCTGAGATGGGAATCTATTCTTAATTTAGCAAAATTATGGGTTTTTACTTTAAGGTTTATTTTGTACCTTTAAGCGCATTTAATAAAAATAAAAGCTTGTTTTAACTCACTCGCTTATTTTAAAACTTTAAATTTAAGACAACATCGATTTGAATTTAGAAATTTTTATGTTTCTATATTTGGATGGAAATAGATAAAAATTAATTTGTGACGCATATTTAACGTATTTTATTAAATATATAAAACGACGTGATTCTACAAGTAAATGTGAGTTTAATAAGTGGTGCGACTTTTGCAACTTTGTTGCAAATAACATACATTAAGAAAAGTCGCTGTGTCCATTTAAACGGACTTGTTCCAGCGTCGATTTGTTTAAGGATGTAACGTACATTTATTGCTCCATTATTAAATAGTATATAATTACTATGTCTTCACATATTAGTATTAAATGTTTCAACATAACAAATCAAGTGAAAGTTTTATATCAACTTTTTCACGTTCCATGTTAAATAATTGAAAAACGATCGAATAAATTTCAAAAGCATTTCACTAGAGGAGAAATCTTACTTGAAGGTACGGCTATATGTATGAAACAAACATAAACGTACCGCTATTAAACAAGATATAACAGCATAATTTCGTTTGATTTGACATGCCGAAACAATTTAATCATTATCTCTGACGGAAAATTAATGCGGGTACCACTTGCAGCAGAACTTGAGCTTTTAGTTGCCTTTGTTAAGGCTTAGATTTGTTTGTAGGTATAATGAGTTATAAGCCGTATAAGTTAAAGAGTGGTATGGTCAAGGAATTGGCGGTATTTGCCAACGACCGCGCCGGAGCGGCATCATGAGCCGGTATGGTTGCGGACTGGGTGGGCAGGTCGGTACTTTTTGCCACCCAAATCCGACATCCAAAAACCTAAAACTGATCGAAAAGATACAAACAGCTTTTGCTTAACACGCGATTTAGATGCTCGCCATGATGCCTAAAACACGCAATCTTACTCAACTAATAAAACTAACTTCATTTTAAAAAATACTGAGAATTTCTCAACAAATAATATTATTAAAGCCATTCTAATTAACAAGGGAACAGAGGGAGCAATGTCCACAATTAAAACATTACTCCACTGTCGTTAAATTATGTCGTAATTAACCCTACAATTAAATCGAAGGTCATTACGGGGGTAAAAACTCGAGTGGGACGTGATCTTCTTTTTGTTACGTTTCACAAAGAGTTAATATGTTGCAGACAGAATACAAGATATTTTATATTGCAATTTTATTTTTCCCTGTCCCTTCTATTCGAAATTCTATATCATTCATTAAATCTAGGTTGTAACAAACACTTGTGAAGTTCAAAGTTGAGTCTAGGTTTTTTCAATAAAAATATTATTTAATAGCTATATATTTCTAAAATGTTTCATAAAACCGAATCAAATTTTCACTCTACGAACACGCTATTGATAAATATCAATTGGTCAAATTATTGTGTTGGCTCTATTAAGCTATATTAAGGTAAATTTACCATTTGGTAATCTAGTTATCTTCACAAACAAAATAGTATGTCTTCGTATTTCTTCACTATCATCACTGTATCTTTTATAATTTTTGCATTTATAGTTACTAATTTGAATTTTCAGAGTAACTGAAATTTAAGTCGTTTTGGTAAAAAAAAAAAAACTTAAACGCGGATTTTAACCTCAACAATGTACTGTTTTAAAATTAATTATTTAAGTATTTACCATAACCCACAACAGTTACTCGAATTTTTTTTTAACACAAATCCGTTCCTTATATTTACATTACATTATCTTTGAGATGAAGAAAGGGCGGCTGTGTGTAAGCACATATCAGGAGCCGGCGCTTCTCAACATGTGTGGGACAATTAGTGTAACGGTACTCAAATACAGGAAAATACATTACGACCTAAGGACTATAATGACAGCGAGATATGTGGCCAGACTGACAGAAGCGGCATAAATTGTATCGCACGCAATCGACACTTATTAAATCAATGTGACGGCATTTAAAGCTTGGCAATCAATGTTGTAAGGAGCAATATCGATAAAATATATATATATATATATATATATATATATATATATATATTATATATATATATATATATAGCAAAAATGTAAAGTTTAGCTTGAATAGATAGGCGCTAACATTACTATTGCTCAAAGATAAAACGTAAAATAGATATCAGAGAATGAAATACATTTAAGCTTTCTTTTTTTTATTCGTTTGTGCTATATAAATTTAAAACATAAATTAATTAATAACAAAGAACCGACCAAGTACGAGTCAGAATCACGCATGAAGGGTTCTGTACCATTATCCATTAAAAACAGCAAAAAAATCACGTTGTTTTCTGTGCAGTTGTTCGAATGTTATGTTTCGAATGTACGGCTTAAATACAGTTAGTCGACAGATTATTCGTAAACTTGTAAAGCCAACTTAAGTTTGATAGTTTTCCTTTTAACTTCATTATATATAGATATTACTGTTATAATATAACACTTAAATTGGCTCTATAAAGCTTAATTAGTCACAAAAGGTTTACCTAATCGAAAAACGGCCTTTCACATTTAAAATGTTTTTGAAAGACCTAACTAATGTTGCCACGCACTATGGGGACGACAAAAAAAATATCATTAGTAGGGGAGGTAATTTAAATGCCTTTTTTTCGAAAATTTTCTTAACTGAAATATCGGTCTAATTAACGCCCAATTACAACTTTCTAGTACCAATAGCTCTTGAGCTAAAGCGCGTACTGATGGACGGACAGACGGACATGGCGAAATTATAAGGGTACGTTGTTTACTACGGAACCCTAAAAACGATGTATTTTCTTTTATTTAGCTATTCCGAACCATGTTTTGTATTACTCACTATCTTTTTGTGTTGATAAATTTTTATACTTTTCTAGGTTCCTTAGTAAATAAGAAATATTCATAGTTTTAGTAGAGCTAGTGTGTTTAACCACGACTTAGTTTAGAGACTGCTAGTATTTGAAAGGAATCATACCTTTATCTATGCTAATATTATAAAGCGGAAAAAATTATTGTTGTATATTTGTATCGAATAACGTCTAAAACTACTGGGCCTATTTTGAAATTATTTTACTTACAGAAAGTTTCATCATACGCGGTCGATATAGGCTAATTTATGTGGACGAAGTCACAGAAAAATAGCGAAAAATTATAAAATTTTAATCCCAAAAATATTAACTAATATTTCTTCTCCGATTCGTAATTTGGGAATGATTTTTTGTTCATCTATCAAATGATGTAATTACATTATTTCTGGACACGTGGAAAACCCAGAGCATTTCTATATATAACTATATAAAGGTCATATCATAGCTAACTACTGTAGGCGTCATATCATAGCTAACTACTGTAGACTTTATAATTAACAAACAATCGTCTATCAATTCATATTACGACTTACCTACTTGTAGAAATAAAAATTAAAATATCATACAGATTGTACTCAAAACAACTTCGACAGTGATATGTAGAAATGGCTATAAATATAAAACGAGAAAACACTCACCCGAAATAAGTGCATTCCGGTCTTTTATTGTAGTAACTATCATAAAAATACAATAGATTGCAGAAAATTTCGTACAGATTATTGATCTGAATTATACAGCGAAGATATTTATTTTGAACAAAGAAGTACTGATGAAGGAAGAGTTTTTTTTAAACTACTTGCCTCGAATTGAAGATCCAAGTTTTAATGCGGATAAGGCGGCGCCCGTAATTACTAATTATGTACACGCAACACTTACGCCTTAGATGTCAAGGTTGACTGCACTGCCACTTCACAATTAAGTGTCTATACTAATATTATAAAGAGGAAAGATTTCATCGTTAGTTTGCATTGAAAATGTTCCGATACTCTACTCCGATTTTAAAATTCATTCACCTAGATAGATAGATAAAATCTTTATTTGCATCGCGCTTACACAAAATAATAAATAGTACAGAACAAGATGTAACTAAAACAAAACAATCAAACAGTATATATACCGCAGCGATGCATATGGGCGAAAACTCAGTGAGTATTAAACTCAAGAAGCAAAGCACTGGTTTTCAGTTTTTACCCTAATTATTTATGATCGCTCTGTAAATATAAAAATTTGAAGATTTACAAAGAAATTGATAATAGAATTACAATACTAACTAGAACCTACAATAGTTCTAATAAATACCTACTTACTAACAAAAATATGTACTGAGTGTTTAACTTCTATAGATTAATAAATAAAGTAATAAATTAATTCGATTCATTTAGTCAGGATCAATCAAAGTCAGAGCCACATTGGTTTAAATTAGAAAGAAAATATAAAAGAGAGAATCCGTTAATATTACTACCACTACCATCACTTTCAAGCGACTAATTTACGGGAACTATAGCAATTTAGATCTCAAATGCATTTTAAAATTTCGTCTACATGTAATACATCATATAGGCGGAGGTATATTATTCCACCATTAAGTAGCCTGATAACGGAAACTGCCAGTGATGCATCACCAAGGCAGCCCGTATATATCTTTGCACACCGGACATGCTTTAGTTTTGAATATACTCCGGGTTTTTCGACTTTATTAAATCGCCCATAAGCATTGCAAGATGCAAACGCCCACGTGACTCCATATTCAACATAACCGCCTTTATTAGAAAAGATGAAACATCATGTCGTGGGGGTATGTGAAAACAGAAGCGAGCACATGCATTCTGAACACGTTGTATGATTTCCCGGGTTCTATATACCCATACACTAGATCACCTCATAATTTGGATAAAATAAGAGATTCACAGTGTATATATTCGTGATTTTTCGGAGAGAAGATGTCGTATCCTTTACAGAACCCTTAAGCGATAGAAACAGTTTCTAACCAAAGACCCAATACATGACTTTAAAAGCTCAAATGACTGTCAAGAACTATTCCTAGAATCCTAGTTTAATTAACTAATTCAATATTGTTATCCAAAACCTTAACGGTTAGCATCTTGTTTGTCTGTTATTTGGTGCCTTAAATCATGAACTTGGACTTAATAGGATTCAATATGAGACAATTATTTTTTGACCACACTTATTTAAGTCATCATTTAATTTGGAGACGCCTTCCATCATCCGAGCTGGATTCTCGGCTATAAATAACTGCACATTATCAGCGTAGAAACAATGTTTACAATTTTCAATTGACAAGGATAGATCAGTAGTGTATATTATAAATAACAGAGACCCCGATGCAATTAACGTTAAACCGTTGGTCTCGGATGCATTTACAGTCGTTAATACCCTCCAATCCGCATTGGGCCAGCGTGGAGGGTCATGGCACATCCTCCTTAACCATCCATAAGGAAGGCCTAAGCCTCTGCAGTGGGAACATAAAAGGGCTGATGAGACCTCAGTGACATTGTGTAACTTAAAAGGGAGGGCTGAAGCATTTAATCGGTGAAATTTACAATATGTAATATATAAGTGATCATTGATAGTATTTGGATCACCCAAACAATCCGGTGGGCTATCACATTTAGCATTATCAGGCAAGATCTTCTCCTTTAAGCTCTCCCAAAATACTTTGTGATTGACAAAGGAATTGCTTAGTAACATGTATCAGGAATAATTTTAGTATTTGATCATCTTTAAAGTAAGGTTTCATCCCCGGCAGCATTCCCATAGATTGACTTCATTTTCGATTTAGTATATATTTGATTCAATTAAAATGAACATAATGCCCACGAAATCGAAGTCAATTGAATACCGCGGTCTACAGACAACACGTTGTTAAATTTTTATTTTCGGTTTATGATTTTCTGAAATTTTTCTCCTTTTTTTTGGATCATAAAAAATACCTGAAAACAAGTCGTTGCGTTTTCTTTTGCCTCTCGATGCAACCATTCGTTCAACATGATGCTAACACTGGAATTTCTGTTTCCACTTGTCCAACCAACGTTATATCGTCCAATGTCATGAACAATTTATAACACATGATACTTTACCATAACCTCGCGTAAATAAATAATTACTTCAAAAATAGATAACACGAAAAATATTAAAAAATCAAGTTCGAAATTTCATTTACATAAGTGATGTCAACGCTCTACCGACAACGTGAGAAGATATTTGTATATTTACTCCTTGAAGTAAGTATTGTCAAATCCATCATAGATAATTTTGATGCCAAATTAAATAAGTATAACACAAAGAGGTTTTGCATATTTATACATGAAGGTAGGACGTTGTTTTATTAGATTTATTAATAGATGGCACTAACACTGGCACGAAAATATTAAGATTATTTTGTGATGATATCCTTAAAATCTTTACCTCATTATGAACATAAGTCTACACCTATGCATCCGAGGATGACTTTTCAACCACCCTCAGATTTTTCATCCAAATACCGTCACAACCTACTCTTAGTTTATAAATGATATTTTATTATGTCTTACCTGTTTACAATTGACTGGATCCAAGACTCGTCAAATCTGTAACAAAATAAATATTATATTAAAATAAATAAAACCGGTTTGATGATTAACCTTTGAAAATCTTTCATTTATCAATTTTATTCCACTTTGGTCATCTGGTTTTTCAAATACCTCCTTTTCATGTCTTAAAATCTATCACCCGGGTGATCAAAAACTTAGTGATTGTATCTATAGTAAAAATATTTAAGTTGTACACGCATTGGCTGTCATTGAACGCTTAGAAAGATGATGTTTTCAATATTTTATTTTTAGTAACCAGTGTTTTGTACAAAGAAATGAATATCAACCCGATGATGACAAATTTAGTGATTTTTGGTGTACGCTGTGTTCTGTCTTTTATTTTGACAAATAATAATTTTCTCTGATCCTGTACATTTTGATATAGAGCAGGTGATTTACATTCGGGAAATTATCAGGAAATTCACAAACACTATTATTTTATTAGCGCGGTGAAGAAACTAAAAATTATATAAAAAAAAAATTCTCCTGGGTGATTTACCAGTGGAGATTGCGTGATAAATAAATATGATATTGGATAACCCACGTGATCAAAGTGGCATAAACCTTAGTTGTTTCTTCGTCTTTAAGATATTTAAACACTGAACCGATTTATGCGTAGTTGTATATAACTGTCATTCAGATACAAGAATAGATATAGTTTAGTAGTTTAGATGATATATCTAAATATATACAAGTTCAGATATCGTAACTGTATTCAGTTATTTGTGTTCTAAGAAAAGATTTAATATATGTACGGAGTCCTCCATTGAATAGTCGACCTTCGTAGGTAGAGGAAAAATTTATAATCAAAACATAATTTAATTTATAATTAAATAAGCTGTTCCTACAAATCTAATTTTTCATATCTTGATATAATTCTAACTTTTTTTTAGGCCGGGAGCTTAAGGCAGTACTTTTACTTTATTTGTAATACTTTGCAAGCGAGTTCAGTATTTCGAACATTAATTATGTTATGAACTAGCTGCTCCGCGATTTCACTCGATATTATGGCCTATGTTACCCGCTATACATATTTCGCTAATAATGTGTTCATATCCAGTTGAGTAAATTTATTGAGTCAAATAATATTTTGCCTACGGTACAGTCTGGTTTTCGCAAGGGTATGGGCACGGTGACGGCTTTGCTGAATGTGGTTGATGATGTCCTTGCGCAGCAAGATGCAGGTAACAGTACTTGCCTAACGCTTTTGGACTTCTCCCGGGCATTTGATTGTTTGAATGTGTCCCTTCTGTTATCCAAACTTCATTATTACGGTGTTAGAGATACTTCGTTGAGTTGGTTCAAATCATACCTCAACCAACGTTACCAATCGGTCAGGCTTGCAAGGGAGGATGGTAGTTTTCTACTATCCGAGTCAAAACGTATGGATCGCGGAGTTCCTCAGGGTTCTATATTGGGACCTTTACTTTTTATATTATATACGGCCGATATAACAAGAGTAATTGAATATTGTAGCTATCATTTATATGCGGACGACGTCCAGCTATATATATCGGCTCATCCACGTGAATTTCTTGAGGCAACTGCAAAAATGAATAAGGATCTAAATGCTGTTGCAGTGTGGGCAGCGGATAATGGCTTAGTACTTAATTCTAGCAAAACTAAATATATGATTCTTGGTTCACAAGTCACAAGTTTGCCGGGTCATGAAAAATAAGCCAAATATCAAAGTTATAGGGCAACACATTGACCAGGTAAAAGAGGCTAGGAACTTGGGCATAGTTATGGATAGTTATTTGCGTTTTGAAACCCATATACTGAATTTAGTTAGAAACCGTTTTTATGGGCTGAAAGTGCTTTATAAGATTCGCAATCTTCTAGACGAAAAAGTTCGTATTAATATATGTGAATCATTGATACTGTCAAAACTGAACTATGGAGATCTAGTGTATGGTCCACACCTGCTTTCAGGGACTCGTCGTCTTGTTTAGCGAGTGCAGAATGCCTGTTGTCGTTTCTGTTTCACAATACCTCCTAGAAGTCACATTACACCTATTTGAATAAGGCTTCGATGTTAAATATGACTTCGCGTAGACACCTGCACCTCGCTAGCCTTCTATTCGACATTATCAAGTTCCAGAAGCCAACTTATCTTTTTGCTAAGCTTCGATTTCGTCGTCTCAACAAATATGGAGCAAGGGCTAATAGATGTTTACTGGAGAGTCGCCTTCACAAGACAGTTGCTTTCACTGGTAGTTTCCGTTACCTAGCTACCAAATGCTGGAACAACTCACCACCACCTCTGGGTATATCTACTTCAAAAGTGACTCTGAAAATCATTTAAAAGAATTTCTTTTAGAAAAGCAGGGTGTGGGTATACCTAGGGGGTACTTGGTGACGGATTTTGCCATTTAGATTGTGAAGTGTGATGCGTATTTTCTCTTATGTTTATGGATATATGCGAGTGATTTTATGTGTATATTTATATATATGTGTGTGTGTGTGTATGTATATGTGTATGTATATGTATATATTTAATTTAATATATGTAAGTCCACTGTGTTTTCGAATATCGTAACTTTTTTGTTTATTTCGTGTCATAAAATATAAGAGAGATGTATGTTTATATACTTTTTTGTTATTTCGGTACTGTATATTTATATATTCTTTTTATGATTTTTTTTCTCTCTAATGCGAAATTTTTTGTTTTTTTTTTTCTTTAATATACGGCGCTTTGGCGTCTTATGCTCCTCAGGGTTATGGCAGAATATCAGGGATTTGTCTCCTTGTAGGCAAATCGTATCCTGAGCTATGACCCTTTTGCATTGCTGCGGCACACAACCCGACATATTTCTTGTTTTTATTTTATTTCTGTTACTTTCTGGTTTATTTGTTTTGTTTCTTTTAGTATATTAAACAGTTATAATTTGAATGTGTCGTTGGAAATGCAAATAAAGTTTTTATTATTATTATTATTAATACAGATTCCCGTAGGTGAAATAATTTTCATGTTTGGATTAGTATATCAGAAGATTACAAACAAACAGAGTTCGAAACTTTACCTCTTTATAACTGAAAGACAGAAAATCCTACGTATTTATGGTTCTAATCATAGAGATGATGATAAGCAATAATGAGTAGATACACAAACGTTGCTTTCCGTGATTTCGATGTATTCTGATATTTTAGAGCTTTACATGAAAGATAAGTGGAAAAAAATCATACTTCCTTAGACGTCATTTTCTCAAAATGAATTGAAACATTATTGCGTCCGAAGAGCTTACGTATGTTTTTACCAATAGCTATGGCACAACAAACTTAGCTTCATTTTTTATCATTATATTCTGTCATGATAGATCTTCTGTCATATTTGCACCAACCCTAAATGACAATTTGCCATTCTTAAGTTATAAAATAAATTTGTAATTGATGAGCCAACGTTACCTTCAAAACTTATAATACGATGATTTACTGTCTGATTAAAATAATAAAAAAGCGAATCGTGATTGGCAGGCATATTGATGATAATTTTCGTATTTTGGCTCGATGTTTAAGCCTCAGGCTGAGAGCAATGGTTCTCGTGCCCTAGATCTTTTTAAATACTAAACCATTATCAACTGAACTTTGCAAATAAAATATTTGTAAAACAAGATATAAATATAAAGCTTGCCACATTGAAAATACGAGTTATATTGATTTGTCAAATGATCTAACCAGATTCTACGAAAATTGGTCAGTATTAACAAAATTATAACCTGTCATATCGCAGACGAGATCATGAAGAGCAAAGAAGGTCATTACAAAAATAGATACTAAAGCTTACGAATAAACTCAAATAAAAAAAATGTAAATTATCGATTGATTGACATATAGCTATATTATCGAGGTATTATTATATCTACTCGTGGGTAGATTATTAATTAATTAATAAATATATACCTATTTCTTATATTATACAAAAAATTTCGTAATTCTATTTTATAACAAATTACAGTTTGAACAAAAATTTCATTAAGTCTTTTACGAAAGTTATTTGTTTGCTTACAGATCTCTCTTTTTTACCCTACTACGGAAGATTTTGATTTACTTTTTTTAAACCAACATTATTTTTGTTTTAATTTTTTCGATTATTTAAGAAACTACCGTTCTCAACTTCATTGGCCACCTATTTCTCGTAGAAGATACTGCCACTTCTTTATTCCATTCTCTTTCATCCATATCTTTATCTTAAAGAGCGCTTTATCTTTTCCTCCACTAATTTTATCCGAGATCTACGGTCTTACCACAACCTTTCCTTAGTTATCCCATCCCACTCGACTGATTTTGTAGCGAAGTCATTTTTCGTCAAAACCATTATATTGTGAAACTTTTTGCCTATGGTTAATAGACGTGCGCAGTCTAGGGACTCATTCGTGAAACAAGTTAAGGACTATTTCCTCAAGCTGGATCTTTCTTCATTTTAGTACTTTGTCTCTCCGTTAATGTGTTCCTTTTTTCCTCTCTTTTTCTCGTTAAGTATATTTATTAATTTAATGCACTAACCCGTTATATTTGTTCTTGGTTGGTATGGTTTCTGTTAGCCAAAGGTTGCCTGGTAGAAATTGCTACCCTAGCAATAAGGCCGCCTTTTGCATATATGTTCATTTATTTTTGTTTTATGTTTGTTTTAAGTGCAATAAAGTATTAATCAATCAACAATCAGTCAGTACAACAGAAAGAAATATTTATATTTTATGTATATAATAAATAATGGATAATGGATGCGTAAGACAACCTGCAGATCACGCTGGGAGGAGTTGGGGGAGGCATATGTCTAATACTGGACAGACAAATGCTGATAGAGAAAAAGTAATAATGAATTAAAAGTCACAAAATAACAACTTTTAAAACTCGTAGGTATATATATACATAAAGCTCACAATAGTTCGATTTATAAGATAGGTATAAAAGATAGGTTTATAAGATAGGACAGATATAATAAAGAGTTCGTTTGTTTGTTGGTCTTGAATAGGTTCTAAATATATTGGACTAATTTTAAAAATTGTGACTGGCTATAATTTATGCTGGCGGAGTCGCAGGAAAACGGCTATTCATAGTATAATTAAGGACTGTCAACTTTAGAGCTTCTATTCTTTTATTTAATTGAATTCTTTGCTATGATAGCACTGCTTTCAACTACGAGATCGAGGCTGTTTCTATAACAGAATAGCACTGCAGGTCTTTTTTTAATGCACTAAAAGTATAAAGAATATGGCAAAGCATAATATAAAAAACTAACCCTCTGCTAGCGGCTTCGCTCGCAGTTTACATTCTTTTAAGTTCAGAATGAGAAAATGTCTTATAAACTTCGCAACCCTATTTCACCCCCTTAGAAGTTGAAGTTCTAAAAATCCGTTCATAGTACTCATTTAAATCATGAAAAAACCCTGTACCAAATTTAGGTTTTTAGGTAGTAAGGTAGCTTCGGCAGTGTGTTGATATATAAGTCAGTCAGGCTTGCCTTTTATATATATGGACGGCATAGCCTCTTACATTTTTTAAATCTCATTCAATTAATTTAGTTATTTTATTATTCTTTATTTTAAGAATGCAATTAAATAAATGAAACATTAAATAAGTATAAAAAATGTCTTCTTTAATATCTGGCTTAAGCTTTATATGAAATTTTATTAGAAAATTAATAGAAGGTTAACGATTATAAACCCAGTCGAAGCAAGTCAGCTGGAAATCCTAGTCCAAACATCTAATTAAAAACAATCTAAGTTTAACAAAGTTTTTGCGAGAGATTAAAAACCGCAAAACAAATTGAGTTAGGATGACGATACTTAACACAATAGCTACGAAATTGGTGATAATAAATTCAATCTACATCCAATTCGTTATATCGGCTCACACCAGGATTTCCGTCGGCTCGTATTCAGAAACAGAGCACAGATAATAAAGCGTGATGCCGGCACATTGTCTGGTCCAAAGAATCAATGAAGTTAAGTGCAAGAACCTGATTACGGAACTCGGGAGAGAGACGCAATGGTTTGCGTCGCTTCCCATTCCGGCTATTGTGACTTGTTTCATGTCTACATGTCTATATATCTATGTTTTAATATTTCTTTTTCATTTTTCAGGCATCAATAGTTCCTTCGCACACTCTAATCTCTCATAAAGATAATTTTAGTGATTGAAACTCTTTTAGTAAATCAACCTATGGGAAAAATAATATATGTATGCGCTATACTAATAGTTATTCTACATTATTAAATAAGCCAATATTAATAATATATTTTTGATTCCGAGATCAAGAACGCCAATAATGATCATTTTAGGCAAGGTCGAATAATTTTAATGGCCATCAAAACTAAACACCAAATTAATATGAAATGCACCTTTTTATAGTTCCGTATCAAACAAATTCTTATACAATAACTCGGCTGTGTCTGTCTGTCTGTTTGTCACGTGATATTTTTTCAGAAAATACTGAATTTAGAAAAGAGTTACATATCTATACATGACATGAAAACCTGAATAAAGGCTATGGGTTCAATTATTCGATTCAAAATTCAACCCATGGAAGCAACTCAATCAAGTCGACTCGCTCTTATTCGATTTTTAAAAAGAAAAAGTTCATCGTATATGGTGCCATCTAGTGAGCTACATGACTTTATTCTTCTAATGCTATTCCGGGTAAAATAAAACTAGAAAAATTACAGTCAAACTAACTACTGTTTATAAAAACTACCTTCCTTTATGACATCATAAGAAATATGCACGTTCACATATACACATGCACGCATACACACGATACACATTAATAGCAGAAAAAACATTTTTAAAATTTTATTCTATAAAATATCACTGTAGTTTCCTTACAAAGAATGGTAAGAAGGAGATGTCTCTAACACAACTATTAGTTTTACTTGCTGGAGTAATATGTTTAAATACTGTTAAATAATTTTGGACATAAAGATTATTATTATTAAGTGTATATTTAAAAATAGAATCTTTGATTCTTTGGTTGTTTGTGATGGATAAAATCTAAAATTGCTGGGTTGAATTTAATAAATATTTTACACTTTAAACTGGTTATCGGGCGGCTGCATCTGCAGTCAACTCTCTGGACCCACGGGTGTGACTTATGGCCCGTTCTCTCTATCTGACCGTCTCCATAGGAAAACCTCTGCCACAACATTGGGGACATTAAAAATACTAATTATCTAAAAGCTAAATGATCAGTAAGTGAGTGATTATTTTATTAATTTCTTATTATTTGCAGCCTAAAATTCACGGGAATAAAAGTAATGAAGACTACAAAAATTCATCGCTTTTAAATCAATAAGCTTTTGCCTTACATATAGGATTATAAGCAGTTGTCTACCTCTCTCTCATTTATTTTGTATCCAAAATATTGAGTAGAAATAAAATAATTTAACATGTAGATTAACCTATGTTTGCATTTACTTAAATAATTGATTAATATTTCTCTTATACTACAAATATGATTTGCTCAGCTTGTTTTCTGTACGGAACTCTTCGTGCGCCAGAGCGACTCTCACTTGGCCAATTCTAAATTTATATACGAGGGCAAATAATATTTAACAAGTTTTTACAATACTTCAACAAAAGACTAAAAGTCATGCTAAAGAAAAATTGGTGCTTCACTTAATTATTGCAATGAAAAAAAAACAAATCTATTTTTATCAAATGCTCATTGATAAACAGCTGTTATTCAAAGGCAAAAGGCGCACGCGCATATGACGTTGACCTGCACACACACGAACGCACCGTGTAAACAGACACACACATCCACAATATTATCATCAATGAATCTGACGTAGCTATACGTATTAGTGTTGTGTTGAATGGACCTTGGGTGAGGTTAATTCTTTACCAGCGTTCGACCGATGAACTTCACGGCAGATTGTCGATAATTATCACTGCTTTTAAATAATTATAATAGCGTATTGATATTTTATTGGTACACATCAATTAAAAAAATAAGTAATTTATCAGTTAATTAGAGCAAATATATTTTTTTGAATCTATACTATACATATTAATAAAAGAGGTATAGTCTCTAACATCGTTTATTAGTAGGGGTAATCTTTGAGTACTCTGACCCTAATAATGAAAATTCCTTCCCCAATCACAAAGATGTTCTTTATAATCATAATTAGCAAATTATAAGCTAGGAACAAGCGTGGTACGGGGGTGAAAAGGACAAAGAATATTCCCACTTCAACACCATCACGTTAATATTTAAATCACAAGCATTGTTAATTTCACTAATGCGTATCGTAATATCTCTAATGCGTCCGCGTATCGCTTACGTATTACCATATATGTAATAGGCGAGATATATTATTCTCACTAGAGACAGCAACGAGTTATGTCATTAAAGTCAGCGTGGACATCATTCCATCGTCGTGCACTTCGATATCAATGTTTTGATAAATGTTTATGAAAATAACATTCCTAATGTGAATGTATAAAATTATATGAATTTACTATACGTTTTATCAGTGATAATGTGGAATATTTTCGTTATTAAAAAGTGTACAAAATATTGTAGTTCTTTTTTTTTTTCAAAAAGTTTACAGTACCAGTATTAACACTCAAATCATTTCACTTTGTTATCACTGAGTGAAATATCAAACAAGATTACGATATCTCACGTAGATCTTAGATATAAAATGCATAATACCGATTTCAATACAGCGCTCTTAGCGCTAACTTCTAAGAATTACGTATTTTATACGCATTTGATATCACGTTTACAAAGCTTTTACGAAACAGTACATTCTAAACTTCACTTCATATACTGATTTTTATACAAAAAAACATATTAATAATCGAATTCTTTCATATATGCAACGTTTTCTGGAGTTAGAGAAAAGTTTTACTTTAATGCGAATCGTTTTCAAATATTTTCTTAATTACCGAGCAAATGAGTACGTTAAAAGGCATTTTCTTTTTTAACTTTTTCAAGAATTATGTTTGTTTTTGCTATTCCATGATATTGCTCAATGGAATCCAAATAAAATCTTATATGATATAGAAGAACTTGCCAAAAACAAGTGAATCATTTCACAAACCAATGACTATCCAAAGTAACGGTAAATATCAAAATATAAACACGACGGATCCACGTGTTGAGATGCCTTGAGATCATTATTGTGACTAATCCTCTAGTTGACAGTTTAGTTGTATATTTTCACTAGTTTCCGACCGAAATTTGGACAGGCCATCTTTTATTCATTTCATTTTCATTTTACATGTAGAAATTAATTTATTCATTTGACATTGGCAGAATTGTGCGAAATGCGCAGATAAGCCATTATTAAAAGAAGAAGACCTCAATTTAACATTATAAGCTTATATTGCACTGAGCTTTTCTTCTATGTCAAGGAGCAGAAGTTACATAGTGGCTGTTACATATTGAACCGTTGTTTTTGAAATCATGTTTTGAGTCTTTTTGTAAAATAAATATTATTAATTGACTTTAAAATTTCAATGAAACCTTCATGAGTAAACGTCGACGTTATGAAGTTAAAACCAAGAGGAAGATTATACGATTCAAGTTCCTGTTTGCTTTAAGCGTTAATGTAACCGTGGCTTTAGGTATTTTGACCAAAATACCTATTAGGTAAAGCCTTAATTTTAATTTGGTCAGGTTCAGGTCATGATTTAATCAGGTATATTAATCCTCATTAAACGTTCCAAAGAGAGCTTAAGAAATAAATTTTAGACATCGTTTGTATGAAAATCTATAAATTATTATTGAAAATTATTTAAATATTTTTATGTCTACGTTGTCACAAATACTTGAGAACGCCGAGTACTATGCCATCGATCCTAAATTGTACTGAGAACTAAATAATTTTATACTGAAAAGAACCGGTGGAAATCTCAGCCGGTGTTGCTTTTTGTGTATAGAATATTCCTTTCATTCTCCTTGTCACTCCCTCAGTCAGATTAATCCACAGAAATGTTTTGAACTTAATTTAAATATATTGCTAGCACAATTTTGAACCGATTTGTAATTTCCTTTTTTTTATTTTGCTCTGTATCGCTCTGGGAAAATGATTATAGAAACAGGAAGATTATATAGTAATATATTTAATAGCTTTATTAATTTATCGTGAGATTTATACCAAACATAAAATAGTAGATTAAATTGAATGATAACAGCTAATTAATGATAATACTTTTAGGAGTATGGTATAAAGATTTTAATGTTTTTTATTCATTTTAATTAGGTACGACTTATAATAATATTTTTAGTAAATTACGTGGCGAGTAGGTATCAAATGAATTTATAAAATTTCGGCGGCTTAAAATATTTTAAAGTTACCTCTAAAATTCAACGATATTTGATTTCTTCTCGTCGTTATATTCGTATACATAGGTATTATTTTAACACGTTTTGTGGAAAGTATAAAAAAATTTAGCTTTGACAGCTAAATTTTTTTATACTTTCCACATACATATAACTAAATTAATGACTCGGTAACTAAATAAATACTCAATTAAAAGACAAGGAAGGATAACCACTAGAAACCGCAAATAAATTAAAATAAATCATTAATTGCACATATAAATAATACTAAAACTTGATTACAGTAATAATAGTTTCCAAAAGCTCTCATTAGCCAAATATTGGCTAGCGAATTAAAATACGTATTTCAAGGTCACACAGAAATGATTTAGTTCGCATACATTCGGATATGAGTCAAAAGATTAACAGATTCGACGGTTCCGTGTGGTTTACCCCGCGCGTGCTTTCGTTTTTAACTAACACGTACGTTTGTAAAATTAAACAAAACTATATTTGCTAACTCATTGTTATCTTTATTCGTAATACGTAAAGCGATTAGTATCATAAACTTATTGCTTTAATGATTTAATAGCTTTTGATTTTTTATTTTAATTTTCAAGGATTATATTTCATAATTCTTCCCCACAAATCACAAGTGTACGGATTGGAAAGTTATCGATTCTATCTCAGGCCCCAGGGAATGGGGATTTTTTAGGTATTTTCCAAAAGATAACTTATGGAGTTAGACTGTAACGGCACAGGGCTAAGAACCATCATCATCATCATCAGCCGGAAGACGTCCACTGCTGAACATAGGCCTAAGAACCATACTCCAAAGGTTTTTTGTTATAGGTATAAGAAGGCTTTATATAAAATGGACACTTTGAAAATTATCAAGATAAATAGTTGTCGTAATTTAGGCGCTTTGCGATCCAAAGCGGGAGATGCGACTATTTAGAGAGAATATAGAGAAGACTTTAGTAATATTGGATGAATGAGAGATGTCTTTCGTGCTTAGTCAGGTACGTTACCTAAACCTTTGGTCTCGACTGCACCTACAGTCGCTATCACCGCACACCGTAGACAGCAAAGTTCACCTGTCGGCACCTCATAAAATAGCCAAAACAGGTCATAATCTTAATATTGCCCAAACCTGCTCTTATTGTACTGACATCATCATCATATCACCAGTCAATAATGTGCCCATTGCTGGGGCTCAGACTTTCACTATGGATGGAGTCAAATCAAATTGAATAAGGATAATGGGCTATGACCACGCGGGTCCACTGTAGGAAAATCGACTTAACGTGCCTTCCGAAGCAAGGAGGAAATTTTCGGTCATCCATCCTGTGACCAACCCACGCAAAAGTTGCTTAACAACCTTTTTACATCCTAACGGCAGGGGCTCAGGCCTTCCTTATGGATGAATGGATTCATAAGGAGGTTGGGCCATGACCCTCCGCGCTGCCCCAATGCGGATTGACGGGTATTAACAACTGAAAATCATTTTTCATTGAATCATATAATATAAATCAACCTGGCAGTGAGTAGAGATTGTTGTAGGGAGGCGGTACTTCAACTATTTACAAGTATTTCATCTTCAACCATGTGTCATTCATTGTCCATACCGTATATGGATTAGCAAACAGTTTCACTCTTAAACCATGCCATAAGATGATGTAAGTTTATCAATGTAGAATGGTTGTCCAAGTCATTTTCGACGTGGAGATGAAATCATTTAAGATTTTCCTTTGACGTTTTTCGTTTGCTTTGTTGCATTGCTTTGTTAAATGACTAGCTGAATATTTTTTACATTTGTAATAGTATTAGATCATGGCATAAATTATTATGACAATTTAAACTATAATTTTAACATATTAAAGAGTATAATTGGTTTTCTTCTTATTTTATGTTGGTACTATGGACGGCTGCTAAAAATATAGATTTTTCCAAATAAGAATCGATTAAAATATTCTCGTCCTGTGTGATAAGTAAAAAAGCACAAGAAACTAAAGAACGCTGTTTGAATACGTTTCAGAAATCAAGAAGTCTTTTGGATAATGGGAGTTATCGTAACTAAGCTATATATAGAAAAGTCGACAAAAAGCTTTTGTTCTTTCATTAGGTACCATAATAAATAGATTTATAATATAAATTATTATTTTTTATAAATAATAAAATGTGATATTATTCTCCGTTGAACGTTATTCTTAATTGATCGTCGAGATACGAAATAAATCAGGGAGAACGACCGGCCTTGCCGAAAGTTTGCCAATTTTTTTCAATGTAAAAATGTTTGTGAATTGATAACGCATATTTTTGAGTTTCACGTGCCAAAATTATGTTTTTTTACGTAAAATCTTTAAAAATTGTGTCAACCATTATTAGCCCGTAATGTATCCACTGAAGGCTTACCTTGTGAGAGAAACTCAGAGAGACTAGGTTGTAACCCAGCACACTGTTCCCATGGAGATTTTATTAGCTTTGACGTATCCTCTGAAGCATCACTATGTTATATATATGAGATATTAATGTTCGTTCACCTATCCTATTGGATAGAATAAGATTGGAAGAATAAATCTTTATCTTAAAGAGCGCTTTATCTTTTCCTCCACTAATTTTATCCGAGATCTACGGTCTTACCACAACCTTTCCTTAGTTATCCCATCCCACTCGACTGATTTTGTAGCGAAGTCATTTTTCGTCAAAACCATTATATTGTGAAACTTTTTGCCTATGGTTAATAGACGTGCGCAGTCTAGGGACTCATTCGTGAAACAAGTTAAGGACTATTTCCTCAAGCTGGATCTTTCTTCATTTTAGTACTTTGTCTCTCCGTTAATGTGTTCCTTTTTTCCTCTCTTTTTCTCGTTAAGTATATTTATTAATTTAATGCACTAACCCGTTATATTTGTTCTTGGTTGGTATGGTTTCTGTTAGCCAAAGGTTGCCTGGTAGAAATTGCTACCCTAGCAATAAGGCCGCCTTTTGCATATATGTTCATTTATTTTTGTTTTATGTTTGTTTTAAGTGCAATAAAGTATTAATCAATCAACAATCAGTCAGTACAACAGAAAGAAATATTTATATTTTATGTATATAATAAATAATGGATAATGGATGCGTAAGACAACCTGCAGATCACGCTGGGAGGAGTTGGGGGAGGCATATGTCTAATACTGGACAGACAAATGCTGATAGAGAAAAAGTAATAATGAATTAAAAGTCACAAAATAACAACTTTTAAAACTCGTAGGTATATATATACATAAAGCTCACAATAGTTCGATTTATAAGATAGGTATAAAAGATAGGTTTATAAGATAGGACAGATATAATAAAGAGTTCGTTTGTTTGTTGGTCTTGAATAGGTTCTAAATATATTGGACTAATTTTAAAAATTGTGACTGGCTATAATTTATGCTGGCGGAGTCGCAGGAAAACGGCTATTCATAGTATAATTAAGGACTGTCAACTTTAGAGCTTCTATTCTTTTATTTAATTGAATTCTTTGCTATGATAGCACTGCTTTCAACTACGAGATCGAGGCTGTTTCTATAACAGAATAGCACTGCAGGTCTTTTTTTAATGCACTAAAAGTATAAAGAATATGGCAAAGCATAATATAAAAAACTAACCCTCTGCTAGCGGCTTCGCTCGCAGTTTACATTCTTTTAAGTTCAGAATGAGAAAATGTCTTATAAACTTCGCAACCCTATTTCACCCCCTTAGAAGTTGAAGTTCTAAAAATCCGTTCATAGTACTCATTTAAATCATGAAAAAACCCTGTACCAAATTTAGGTTTTTAGGTAGTAAGGTAGCTTCGGCAGTGTGTTGATATATAAGTCAGTCAGGCTTGCCTTTTATATATATGGACGGCATAGCCTCTTACATTTTTTAAATCTCATTCAATTAATTTAGTTATTTTATTATTCTTTATTTTAAGAATGCAATTAAATAAATGAAACATTAAATAAGTATAAAAAATGTCTTCTTTAATATCTGGCTTAAGCTTTATATGAAATTTTATTAGAAAATTAATAGAAGGTTAACGATTATAAACCCAGTCGAAGCAAGTCAGCTGGAAATCCTAGTCCAAACATCTAATTAAAAACAATCTAAGTTTAACAAAGTTTTTGCGAGAGATTAAAAACCGCAAAACAAATTGAGTTAGGATGACGATACTTAACACAATAGCTACGAAATTGGTGATAATAAATTCAATCTACATCCAATTCGTTATATCGGCTCACACCAGGATTTCCGTCGGCTCGTATTCAGAAACAGAGCACAGATAATAAAGCGTGATGCCGGCACATTGTCTGGTCCAAAGAATCAATGAAGTTAAGTGCAAGAACCTGATTACGGAACTCGGGAGAGAGACGCAATGGTTTGCGTCGCTTCCCATTCCGGCTATTGTGACTTGTTTCATGTCTACATGTCTATATATCTATGTTTTAATATTTCTTTTTCATTTTTCAGGCATCAATAGTTCCTTCGCACACTCTAATCTCTCATAAAGATAATTTTAGTGATTGAAACTCTTTTAGTAAATCAACCTATGGGAAAAATAATATATGTATGCGCTATACTAATAGTTATTCTACATTATTAAATAAGCCAATATTAATAATATATTTTTGATTCCGAGATCAAGAACGCCAATAATGATCATTTTAGGCAAGGTCGAATAATTTTAATGGCCATCAAAACTAAACACCAAATTAATATGAAATGCACCTTTTTATAGTTCCGTATCAAACAAATTCTTATACAATAACTCGGCTGTGTCTGTCTGTCTGTTTGTCACGTGATATTTTTTCAGAAAATACTGAATTTAGAAAAGAGTTACATATCTATACATGACATGAAAACCTGAATAAAGGCTATGGGTTCAATTATTCGATTCAAAATTCAACCCATGGAAGCAACTCAATCAAGTCGACTCGCTCTTATTCGATTTTTAAAAAGAAAAAGTTCATCGTATATGGTGCCATCTAGTGAGCTACATGACTTTATTCTTCTAATGCTATTCCGGGTAAAATAAAACTAGAAAAATTACAGTCAAACTAACTACTGTTTATAAAAACTACCTTCCTTTATGACATCATAAGAAATATGCACGTTCACATATACACATGCACGCATACACACGATACACATTAATAGCAGAAAAAACATTTTTAAAATTTTATTCTATAAAATATCACTGTAGTTTCCTTACAAAGAATGGTAAGAAGGAGATGTCTCTAACACAACTATTAGTTTTACTTGCTGGAGTAATATGTTTAAATACTGTTAAATAATTTTGGACATAAAGATTATTATTATTAAGTGTATATTTAAAAATAGAATCTTTGATTCTTTGGTTGTTTGTGATGGATAAAATCTAAAATTGCTGGGTTGAATTTAATAAATATTTTACACTTTAAACTGGTTATCGGGCGGCTGCATCTGCAGTCAACTCTCTGGACCCACGGGTGTGACTTATGGCCCGTTCTCTCTATCTGACCGTCTCCATAGGAAAACCTCTGCCACAACATTGGGGACATTAAAAATACTAATTATCTAAAAGCTAAATGATCAGTAAGTGAGTGATTATTTTATTAATTTCTTATTATTTGCAGCCTAAAATTCACGGGAATAAAAGTAATGAAGACTACAAAAATTCATCGCTTTTAAATCAATAAGCTTTTGCCTTACATATAGGATTATAAGCAGTTGTCTACCTCTCTCTCATTTATTTTGTATCCAAAATATTGAGTAGAAATAAAATAATTTAACATGTAGATTAACCTATGTTTGCATTTACTTAAATAATTGATTAATATTTCTCTTATACTACAAATATGATTTGCTCAGCTTGTTTTCTGTACGGAACTCTTCGTGCGCCAGAGCGACTCTCACTTGGCCAATTCTAAATTTATATACGAGGGCAAATAATATTTAACAAGTTTTTACAATACTTCAACAAAAGACTAAAAGTCATGCTAAAGAAAAATTGGTGCTTCACTTAATTATTGCAATGAAAAAAAAACAAATCTATTTTTATCAAATGCTCATTGATAAACAGCTGTTATTCAAAGGCAAAAGGCGCACGCGCATATGACGTTGACCTGCACACACACGAACGCACCGTGTAAACAGACACACACATCCACAATATTATCATCAATGAATCTGACGTAGCTATACGTATTAGTGTTGTGTTGAATGGACCTTGGGTGAGGTTAATTCTTTACCAGCGTTCGACCGATGAACTTCACGGCAGATTGTCGATAATTATCACTGCTTTTAAATAATTATAATAGCGTATTGATATTTTATTGGTACACATCAATTAAAAAAATAAGTAATTTATCAGTTAATTAGAGCAAATATATTTTTTTGAATCTATACTATACATATTAATAAAAGAGGTATAGTCTCTAACATCGTTTATTAGTAGGGGTAATCTTTGAGTACTCTGACCCTAATAATGAAAATTCCTTCCCCAATCACAAAGATGTTCTTTATAATCATAATTAGCAAATTATAAGCTAGGAACAAGCGTGGTACGGGGGTGAAAAGGACAAAGAATATTCCCACTTCAACACCATCACGTTAATATTTAAATCACAAGCATTGTTAATTTCACTAATGCGTATCGTAATATCTCTAATGCGTCCGCGTATCGCTTACGTATTACCATATATGTAATAGGCGAGATATATTATTCTCACTAGAGACAGCAACGAGTTATGTCATTAAAGTCAGCGTGGACATCATTCCATCGTCGTGCACTTCGATATCAATGTTTTGATAAATGTTTATGAAAATAACATTCCTAATGTGAATGTATAAAATTATATGAATTTACTATACGTTTTATCAGTGATAATGTGGAATATTTTCGTTATTAAAAAGTGTACAAAATATTGTAGTTCTTTTTTTTTTTCAAAAAGTTTACAGTACCAGTATTAACACTCAAATCATTTCACTTTGTTATCACTGAGTGAAATATCAAACAAGATTACGATATCTCACGTAGATCTTAGATATAAAATGCATAATACCGATTTCAATACAGCGCTCTTAGCGCTAACTTCTAAGAATTACGTATTTTATACGCATTTGATATCACGTTTACAAAGCTTTTACGAAACAGTACATTCTAAACTTCACTTCATATACTGATTTTTATACAAAAAAACATATTAATAATCGAATTCTTTCATATATGCAACGTTTTCTGGAGTTAGAGAAAAGTTTTACTTTAATGCGAATCGTTTTCAAATATTTTCTTAATTACCGAGCAAATGAGTACGTTAAAAGGCATTTTCTTTTTTAACTTTTTCAAGAATTATGTTTGTTTTTGCTATTCCATGATATTGCTCAATGGAATCCAAATAAAATCTTATATGATATAGAAGAACTTGCCAAAAACAAGTGAATCATTTCACAAACCAATGACTATCCAAAGTAACGGTAAATATCAAAATATAAACACGACGGATCCACGTGTTGAGATGCCTTGAGATCATTATTGTGACTAATCCTCTAGTTGACAGTTTAGTTGTATATTTTCACTAGTTTCCGACCGAAATTTGGACAGGCCATCTTTTATTCATTTCATTTTCATTTTACATGTAGAAATTAATTTATTCATTTGACATTGGCAGAATTGTGCGAAATGCGCAGATAAGCCATTATTAAAAGAAGAAGACCTCAATTTAACATTATAAGCTTATATTGCACTGAGCTTTTCTTCTATGTCAAGGAGCAGAAGTTACATAGTGGCTGTTACATATTGAACCGTTGTTTTTGAAATCATGTTTTGAGTCTTTTTGTAAAATAAATATTATTAATTGACTTTAAAATTTCAATGAAACCTTCATGAGTAAACGTCGACGTTATGAAGTTAAAACCAAGAGGAAGATTATACGATTCAAGTTCCTGTTTGCTTTAAGCGTTAATGTAACCGTGGCTTTAGGTATTTTGACCAAAATACCTATTAGGTAAAGCCTTAATTTTAATTTGGTCAGGTTCAGGTCATGATTTAATCAGGTATATTAATCCTCATTAAACGTTCCAAAGAGAGCTTAAGAAATAAATTTTAGACATCGTTTGTATGAAAATCTATAAATTATTATTGAAAATTATTTAAATATTTTTATGTCTACGTTGTCACAAATACTTGAGAACGCCGAGTACTATGCCATCGATCCTAAATTGTACTGAGAACTAAATAATTTTATACTGAAAAGAACCGGTGGAAATCTCAGCCGGTGTTGCTTTTTGTGTATAGAATATTCCTTTCATTCTCCTTGTCACTCCCTCAGTCAGATTAATCCACAGAAATGTTTTGAACTTAATTTAAATATATTGCTAGCACAATTTTGAACCGATTTGTAATTTCCTTTTTTTTATTTTGCTCTGTATCGCTCTGGGAAAATGATTATAGAAACAGGAAGATTATATAGTAATATATTTAATAGCTTTATTAATTTATCGTGAGATTTATACCAAACATAAAATAGTAGATTAAATTGAATGATAACAGCTAATTAATGATAATACTTTTAGGAGTATGGTATAAAGATTTTAATGTTTTTTATTCATTTTAATTAGGTACGACTTATAATAATATTTTTAGTAAATTACGTGGCGAGTAGGTATCAAATGAATTTATAAAATTTCGGCGGCTTAAAATATTTTAAAGTTACCTCTAAAATTCAACGATATTTGATTTCTTCTCGTCGTTATATTCGTATACATAGGTATTATTTTAACACGTTTTGTGGAAAGTATAAAAAAATTTAGCTTTGACAGCTAAATTTTTTTATACTTTCCACATACATATAACTAAATTAATGACTCGGTAACTAAATAAATACTCAATTAAAAGACAAGGAAGGATAACCACTAGAAACCGCAAATAAATTAAAATAAATCATTAATTGCACATATAAATAATACTAAAACTTGATTACAGTAATAATAGTTTCCAAAAGCTCTCATTAGCCAAATATTGGCTAGCGAATTAAAATACGTATTTCAAGGTCACACAGAAATGATTTAGTTCGCATACATTCGGATATGAGTCAAAAGATTAACAGATTCGACGGTTCCGTGTGGTTTACCCCGCGCGTGCTTTCGTTTTTAACTAACACGTACGTTTGTAAAATTAAACAAAACTATATTTGCTAACTCATTGTTATCTTTATTCGTAATACGTAAAGCGATTAGTATCATAAACTTATTGCTTTAATGATTTAATAGCTTTTGATTTTTTATTTTAATTTTCAAGGATTATATTTCATAATTCTTCCCCACAAATCACAAGTGTACGGATTGGAAAGTTATCGATTCTATCTCAGGCCCCAGGGAATGGGGATTTTTTAGGTATTTTCCAAAAGATAACTTATGGAGTTAGACTGTAACGGCACAGGGCTAAGAACCATCATCATCATCATCAGCCGGAAGACGTCCACTGCTGAACATAGGCCTAAGAACCATACTCCAAAGGTTTTTTGTTATAGGTATAAGAAGGCTTTATATAAAATGGACACTTTGAAAATTATCAAGATAAATAGTTGTCGTAATTTAGGCGCTTTGCGATCCAAAGCGGGAGATGCGACTATTTAGAGAGAATATAGAGAAGACTTTAGTAATATTGGATGAATGAGAGATGTCTTTCGTGCTTAGTCAGGTACGTTACCTAAACCTTTGGTCTCGACTGCACCTACAGTCGCTATCACCGCACACCGTAGACAGCAAAGTTCACCTGTCGGCACCTCATAAAATAGCCAAAACAGGTCATAATCTTAATATTGCCCAAACCTGCTCTTATTGTACTGACATCATCATCATATCACCAGTCAATAATGTGCCCATTGCTGGGGCTCAGACTTTCACTATGGATGGAGTCAAATCAAATTGAATAAGGATAATGGGCTATGACCACGCGGGTCCACTGTAGGAAAATCGACTTAACGTGCCTTCCGAAGCAAGGAGGAAATTTTCGGTCATCCATCCTGTGACCAACCCACGCAAAAGTTGCTTAACAACCTTTTTACATCCTAACGGCAGGGGCTCAGGCCTTCCTTATGGATGAATGGATTCATAAGGAGGTTGGGCCATGACCCTCCGCGCTGCCCCAATGCGGATTGACGGGTATTAACAACTGAAAATCATTTTTCATTGAATCATATAATATAAATCAACCTGGCAGTGAGTAGAGATTGTTGTAGGGAGGCGGTACTTCAACTATTTACAAGTATTTCATCTTCAACCATGTGTCATTCATTGTCCATACCGTATATGGATTAGCAAACAGTTTCACTCTTAAACCATGCCATAAGATGATGTAAGTTTATCAATGTAGAATGGTTGTCCAAGTCATTTTCGACGTGGAGATGAAATCATTTAAGATTTTCCTTTGACGTTTTTCGTTTGCTTTGTTGCATTGCTTTGTTAAATGACTAGCTGAATATTTTTTACATTTGTAATAGTATTAGATCATGGCATAAATTATTATGACAATTTAAACTATAATTTTAACATATTAAAGAGTATAATTGGTTTTCTTCTTATTTTATGTTGGTACTATGGACGGCTGCTAAAAATATAGATTTTTCCAAATAAGAATCGATTAAAATATTCTCGTCCTGTGTGATAAGTAAAAAAGCACAAGAAACTAAAGAACGCTGTTTGAATACGTTTCAGAAATCAAGAAGTCTTTTGGATAATGGGAGTTATCGTAACTAAGCTATATATAGAAAAGTCGACAAAAAGCTTTTGTTCTTTCATTAGGTACCATAATAAATAGATTTATAATATAAATTATTATTTTTTATAAATAATAAAATGTGATATTATTCTCCGTTGAACGTTATTCTTAATTGATCGTCGAGATACGAAATAAATCAGGGAGAACGACCGGCCTTGCCGAAAGTTTGCCAATTTTTTTCAATGTAAAAATGTTTGTGAATTGATAACGCATATTTTTGAGTTTCACGTGCCAAAATTATGTTTTTTTACGTAAAATCTTTAAAAATTGTGTCAACCATTATTAGCCCGTAATGTATCCACTGAAGGCTTACCTTGTGAGAGAAACTCAGAGAGACTAGGTTGTAACCCAGCACACTGTTCCCATGGAGATTTTATTAGCTTTGACGTACCCTCTGAAGCATCACTATGTTATATATATGAGATATTAATGTTTGTTCACCTATCCTATTGGATAGGATAGGATTGGATAATAACCCGCCTTTGCGAAAGTAACTCAATCTATACATCACAGACCAAAAGATCTAATAATGGTCCACTTGTAACGCTTTTTATGCATATGAAAATAAGGTCTTATTTATGAATATTATCAAATTTAAATAATGGGGCATTAAACTTAAACACTACCTTTATTGGATAAAATACAACTTGGGTTAACATTTATGTTACAACTAATTTTTTATAAGTTGTAACTGTTCTCTTCCACATTATTAATAATCTCTTCAGACGTTCCGCAAGCAAGTAGCCAAACATTTGGAGCCTAATTGTCTAATTTATAAAAATCTCTTTCAATTTCATATTTCACAGGTATTTTGGAACATCAGTATTTAACATTCGTTCGAAAAGAGATTGCGAGTTACCAAGTTACGTAACTCCATATATCGCTATAAAAATCGTTATACTATTGAAAGGTATTGCGAAAAACTTGAAATTAGAGAATCGGGCCACTGGTCATCGCATTAGTAAACGGGTCGGTATGCGGTCTCTGAGCATTCCGACACAAAATCTCTACATCATTAAAAAAGTATTGAAAACATACAGCATCATCTGAATCATGCGCATGTTATGTTTGTTTTGCTTGTGAAGGTCGCTTTCACGTGTGAATCACTATTACAAATGCTCTTTTAGATGTAATCATAGTTAGTAACCGAGATAGCAGAAGTTAATACATAATTAAATAGAGCAGCATTGGATTATTGGAAGATAACGGGAACGTCTGTTAATTATGAGTGGTTCGGCATTGTATGAGTCTCCTCTTTATTTATCACTAAATTCATCTATGTTAAAAACCTTCCAAAATTATAATTTAATTAACCAGATTTGATACAGTTTTTCAGTACTGTTTAATAATTCATTAACAATTTTAGACTTAAAACATCGCGAGACAGTTATATTTTATTTATGTTAAGCCTTAAATCAAGACATAATTTTATAAGTCTATTTCAACGAAGCGAAAAGGAGACTTATGGTTTTGGCCGGTATGTATGTATCATGTAAGAATGTGCATCTTTTTCTTTATAACTTCGAAACTACTCATTTTAAATGGACGAGAGGTATACTTACATAGAAAAGTGTTAGTTATCTGCGTGCATTACATTAAATTGCCACATTACATTAAGTTGGCAATAGCGCCCTCTAGAGAGCATAAAGTCAGAAACTAAGTAAAATGGTCAAATGAAAGAGATTACTCCGCACATTTCAATTATTATATAGCCTTTGCTTGCAATTTTGCTTAAATCATTACATAAAAAAATAAGTTCAAAAATTAAAACCCGACTAAAGCTAAATAACGCTTTAAAAAATTTGAAACAAGTAATTTATTTTGTAGCGATAGCTATATTATAATAGCGTTGATAGGACACTGTTGAAAGAAACACAATGTTGTGGCATACGACTACCTTTTTAAACAAAAAACAATAAAAAAATATTAAACATTAAGTCGAGCTCGCGCACGAATCGTTCTGTACCATTATTATATATGAAAAACGGCATTAAAAAAAATTGTTGTTATAGCAGCAACAAAATACCTCGCCTGTGAAAATTTAAACTATTTATCACGCTTCATAAGATACAGCCTAGTGACGGACAAACAGACAGATAGATAGACAGCGGAGCTTTGTAAATAGGGTCCCGTTTTACGTTCTGAGTACGGAACTCAAAAATTACTAATATCGGAATTGAGCTCAATTTCAGAGATTCCTTGTAGCTTTTAAAATATGTATTAAAAGTGAACCACAATTACACACGTCGATCGAATATTATCTATCAATGTCATCCTAACCACGAGATGCAGCTATTGACTCACTTTAACCAGTGAAAGGTCTAACCGTGATGATTTTTGACTGTAAAACTGTTTCAGATATTTGAGTGGTGAATAATCGGAAAGACCAAAGCTGTTTGGCGAATACCTTTTAGTATGAGACATCCGAAGTTATTATAAACAAACATTTTACTTTTACAATACTGAAATGTACTGCTAAAGCGCACTTTAGTTGAACACCTAAACTTTTAACTCCATGAACTCCCGTAAAAGATTCCAGGTGACATCGAACCCTTAATATGATAATCAATTCCCCCCTCCCCAGAAAATAATACAATTGGTTATTGGAAAAATTTACAACTTTATTTATATTAATTTATACGTAAAAAGTAACAAAAACAGTGGTAAAGAAATTTTGAACAATAACCTTCATTTTCAAAATGTCGTCAATGGAATCGAATCAAATAGGAATAATGGGCCATGACCTACCAAGCGGGACCAGTGTAGGTTGCAGCCGGGACCAATAGCTTAACATGCTTTCCGAAGCACGGAGGAGTTCAAGATAATAAATTTATGATCACCCATCCTATAACCGGCCATTGCGAAAGCTGCTAACAACCATATTACAGACCGCTAGCCACTGTGCCAACGAGCTCTTCAAGAGTATCGTCAAGCCATCGAGCCAGTATTACGTAAATTATGTAGCGAACCGTCGAAAGACGAACCCCGAAGCCCTGCCAAACTAGCTGGCAGGACCAAAACTAACTGAAAAATTGAATATAAAATACCTTTGGTTTCTTATATTTACACGCTCACTATCCATGCCTTATTTATGTATTTTTATTTTTTTTATATGTAAAAAAATGTGGTTTTAAAATCTTATTTGAATCTATTAAGAAAAAAAAAATAACCTAATCTAGAGTTCCGTTAAAATTTTCCTGATACCCCATTACTCACAATCTGTTCTATTTCCAGTGATGGTACAACAAGATCTCCTAAGTCTGATCTAAATAAAACCATAGTGTATGACAGACTGGCGCCCGTGACCAACTGCTAATTTCACGGCATCAATGAATTAATGAATAATACCCACTGTATCGATCTGACTCAGTCGTCCGGATACGGATATAAAGCAGCAGTTCTATTTGAGCTTATTATTGAAGCAATAAATCTAATATTTTTAATGAAAAAAATCTTATAAATCAAAATGCTCAAAAGGCAAGGAGAAGGGCATGAATGAGATCTAAGATGGGAATAGTATTAACAATAGCTCATTAAATTAAGGAAACCAGAGGAAAGTAGAACAGAAACTATGTAGTATTAGGTACAAAACAATTTTATAACCAATTAAATATGATAAATAAATAGGATAACCATATTCATAGAAAAATATCAAATAGTATATTTACATAAAGATCAAAATGTACGAAGAGGATCATAACAATGACTTTGCCTAGAAGAAACATATTTGAATTGTTTTGTGACAATCATGAAGTCTTCTTTGTCTTTTTCTTATGCAAGACACATTGGTTATACATCTTAGATAATGTAGTATAAGGTCATTGAGTTTTTTCTCACAGATTTACCTAGCTTTATGGCTTATTTGTTGACAACCTTTATATATCTAATATAAAGGTAGTCAACAAATAATTTTATTCATAGTGCATGTCTATTGAAAATTGTTACATTAACATTCATCAAACAATAGTTATCAGTGCATACAATAGTTACTCAGTGACAGAGTCAACAATATTCATCTTAAGATCCGCATATGGTAACATCCTACACTAACTAGAGTTGGAAAATCCTCTTTGGCAAAATTCTGAGACAAGTACCGACGTTATTAAGATGAGTAATATAATTCTGCTCATTATGAGATTCAATTCGTTCGTGACTCGCTTCATCGGTCTGCCCCGGGTTCATTGCTGGAATAATAACTATGCACGTTTTTTTTTGCCCCTCCTGAAACTAACGTTGAATGATTTGACAAATTCCTCATAGTACTTTATAGAACGCCAACAGTTTTGTCATAAGTCACTCTAAAAAACTTGGTTTATTACTGAGTTACGAAATAGAGCACGAACTATAAGAAATAAATAAACATAAAATAATATTCTGTATATTCAGCACCAAATTAAAAAAATAAAAATATATCGTAAACTCATAATATAGTTACATTTACGTTTTTTTTTATGGGATAGAGGGCAGACGAGCAGACGGATAACCTGATGGTAAGTGATTACCGTCGCCCATGGACACCTGCAACACCAGAGGGGCTACAAGCGCGCTGCCGGCCTTTGAGGGACGAATATGATCATAGGGAGGGAAGGGTTGAGGGGTGGAGGGAAGGGAATAGGGAGGGGTTGGGCCTCCGGTACCCTCACTCACACGACGAAACACAACGCAAGCGTTGCTTCACGTCGGTTTTCTGTGAGGTCGTGGTATCACTCCGGTCGAGCCGGCCCATTCATGCCGAAGCGTGGCAAATACAAATATCAATTTGCATGTATTATTATTACGAGGGTCAAACTGAAAGTTCTTAGAACTGGCCACTTATAAACAATATAATAAAAAAATAATTCTAAAATTTGAAAATATAACTCTTTGCCAATATTACTGAGTATATATTTCATTCATTTGTCATTTGTTTTACGATTTGGCGGCAAATTGAAAATTGTCTGTGTCACGTCATCATGAATTTAACACGAGAAAATTTTCGTGCAATGATTTTTTATGACTTTCGATGTCATTTAAGTCAACAAGAAAGTTATGATAGACTACGATTGGCCTTTCACGATGAAGCCCCATCTCGTACGACTGTTTACAACTGGTTTAATGAGTTTAAACGTGGTCGCACTAATCTCACTGATGATTTACGTGAGGGACGGCCTTCTACGGCGACGACTGAAGATAACATCTGTGTTGTGCGGCGTATGATAGAGACTGACAAAAGAGTGACCTATCAACAGATTCGGACAAGCTTAGGCATCGGTATGAGTCAAGTGCACAAAATCCTCCACGAACATTTAGCGGTCAGGAAGCTTTGCGCCCGGTGGATACCTCATAATTTGACTGAGGCTCAAAAACTCCATCGTGTGGATTGGTGTCGTAAAATGATTGAAAGATTTAACGGAGGTGACTCAAATGCTGTGTTCGACATACTAACAGGTGACGAAAGCTGGATTTACTGTTATGATCCTAAAACCAAAAGACAATCTGCTCAGTGGGTGTTTCCTTTCGAGGAGTTGCCAACTAAAGTGAAGAGAGATCGAAGTGCGGGAAAAAAAATGGTGGCCTCGTTCTTTGGAAGGATAGGTCATTTTGCAACAATTGTGTTAGAGGATCAAAAAACAGTTTCTGCAAAATGGTACACTACCAATTGTTTGCCACTTGTCTTGGAAAAAGTTCGAGAGAAACGACCTCGCAGTAGGATCCTCCTTCACCACGACAACGCCTCGTCGCACACCGCCAAGCGAACGATCGACTATTTGGCGACATCAAACGTTGAATTGCTGGGTCACCCGCCGTATAGCCCCGACCTCGCGCCTTGTGATTTCTATTTATTTCCAAAAATTAGAGAAAAACTTAAAGGAAAGCGGTTTATGAATGCTGAAGAAGCGGTGGCTGCGTATCGCGATGCCATTGAAGAGACCCCTAAGGACGAGTGGGCAAAGTGCTTTTCCCAGTGGTTCCATCGCATGCAGCGGTGTATTGACGTGAATGGACAATATTTTGAAAAGATATAATAAAACTAATAACTGGCTAATGTAATCAGTTTTTGATTTTCTAAGAACTTTCAGTTTGACCCTCGTACTACAAAATCTTTCTACATTATTGGTACTTAATTCTATAAATTAGATTTAATAAACAACGAATAAAAAAGTATAAATTACGCAACCCTTAAAACTAATCTAAGAATTACTTCTTCTGTCTGGTCATATAATTAAGAACGCAAACCATTTATTTTTTAATCATATTCAAACAAAGAACACTCTATGGTAATACGTAATTTTTCAAAATAATAATAGGAAGAAAGAAAAGTAGCGACCAATCTACAAGGGAGATTACATTAAAACTTTGGGAGAAGAATTGGTCTTATAAAAATAGCTAACCATCTACAATGTTCGAAAACCATTATCTTCAATGCTGTGAAACATTTGGAAACTTATAACAGTACTTTAAATATTCCACGCATGCTACGACCGAGAAAAACATCTCTTCCAGACAACAGAAACATCATTCGTTTGTCGAAATAAAAATGAAACCTAGACAATAAAATAGTGGTCAAATGTACTTTTTTCAGACGAAATGAAAATAAATAAAGTGTGCTCTGATGGAAGGTGATACGTAATAAGTTTCCCCTCTAATAAGGCATTTGACCCAATGTTTACTAAGGTGACTTTAAAATTGGGATTGCGTCTCTGGTCATGGAATTGAGCCTATTAGGCTTACAGAAGGAAACATGGATCATGTTCAGTACAAAAATATATTGGAAGAAACAATGTTACCCTATGCTGAAGACGTTCTTCCAATTATTTGGAAATTTCGGCTTGAAAACATAATGATCCAAAAGAACACTCGGTAAAAGAATTTCTCTCTCAATCCGTTTTCGGCTTAGACTGGCCAGCTAACAGCCCTGATTTAAACCGAAAAGAACATCTTTGGTGTGAAGTTAAAAAGGTAGCAAATCGACTCTGTGGTAATTTAAGGGAAAGACGTTGTCTCGGAAGAATATAATTCTATTTCTCAAGCAAAGTGTCAAAAATTAATAGAGTAAATGCCTCGCAGTAAAAGAGTTAATGTTAATTTTAGTTTAAAATATGTTTAGTTTATTTTTTAATATTCATATTTTTATATTATAATAATACAATTACTCACTTATAATAATACGTATTTTATTTTAAACATTTTACCAACAGCTTAAGAGTATCGTTTGAAATTATTTGTCCAGCTTCATTTTCATATACTATAATACTGTCCACAATAAATATACTAAAAAAAAACGTTACTTATTTATATGTCTATCCTAGTTTAGTTTATCTTAACTATCTGGCTCTCTGAATACGAAGTAAATAATACTTACAAAAGGTAATATTTAAAAAAATAAAAATACCACTGTAATTATCTGCTTTAGGATATTTTGCGTTAAACCATCTTTGCGATGAACCATCTTTCAGCGTAGTTGTGCAAACATTTCAAAGGAAATCTTTCTACCGTCCTTTGTTTGTATATGCTTAATGAAAAATGCTTAAAAAATCTACTTTGACCCTGGCACTCTAAGATGGGACTGGAACCCATGACTTTCGCAATCCGGGCGACTACTCTAACTACTGAGCTACCCAGAACCTAACAGGACTGACGAATTTTTCAAGCTCTTGTTACTTTATCGCTACTACAGAGCGCATTTTCATCAATGTTCAGGCAATCCTGCATAAACAGCTGAAAGAAATATTTTTACTAATATTTAAGCTTTCGATAAAGATGAAAATGAAAATTAGCATTGTGAATGTAAAATAGATCAAATAATATATAACAACTTGTGTATTTTTCAATTATTATCCCCCTCTTAAGGAAAATTCTAACTCCCTCATTTATTAATTGTTTAATGATATTTCTATTTTTCAACAAAATTTTGTTTTACTGAACATGAATCCCAATAGAAAACTAGGAAGTGGAATTACGATTTGAAATTCACCAATTTAAAATTCCGTACACTTTTATGATTCATGAAACAGTGACTTTCAATTTCAGCTGATCGGCAATGAACGGTCTCTTTCATCGTGATATTTGCCATCAGATATCCTGCATGAGTTCCCATGAAAAGACGTCACTGAAATCGAATGGTCACATAGAGGTTAAGTCCCATTTTTGTGCTGGACGGATATCTACGCATATTCTTATGTTCTTATCTCCTAAAAGTTTAAAAAAGTTTTAAGCTTTTAATATTATACCAAGTCTATATTTTAAAGACGTAAAGTTTATTTATTAGATTTCATTAATTTTGCATTCGCAATGCTATACAGATAAATCTTCAATTAAATATGCTTAAAAAACTAACAGTCCCAACATGGAACTCGAACCCACAACCTTGACACACAAATTATGTACTCCAAAATCTATAGTTGTAACGAATGTTAACTATTTCTAACCGAAATCTGTGCACTCAGTTTAAAACATCTTAAAAGGGAATGGTCCCCTACGAAATTTTCATGTAATTATGATGGGTAATAAGTTGGTTAATGTAGCATCTTAGAACTGTTCCGTTATCTCTCAGAGGGAGGAAACGAAAACTTTGGTTGGTTTGTTTATAGATTTTTGTTATGTTATTGTTTGTTGTGTCACAACTGATGCAGCATAATACCAGTGCAGCTATTCCTATACGTAATTGCATATAGTACTTTGTTTTGAGTATCAAATGCTTTCATTTTTGCTTCTATGTTTTGTGCTATGTGTGCTAACATTTACTATTTTACTTTTTTGAATAGAAAAAAAGTAAAATAGTAAATGTTAGCATCGTTGTTAACACCAGGTGGCCAATAGATTCTGGAGCTGGCAAGGGAAATGATCTGCCAGGATGAGCGACGTGCGTATAAATGCATCCCTCCTGTGGTAACCAGGCCAGGTGGCAGACCACCGCTATAGTATCGTAAATCTTTAATCCTAAATGGGTAGATATTTTAGGTGAGGGTGAGAGAGGGTGAAAGAGTAAAAGAATCATGCTCTGAGCCTCTTCCACCCGCGAGATGGGGAATATACAGGAATAATTTAAAACCACTGCGAAGTTTTTGTGAAAATAAATTTTAAGTAATTTAAACAAACCCGTATTTTTTATTTTGATATGTTCTTATACTAAAAAATAAAGTCGCTTATCAAAGATCGAGATTTTAAAACTTAATTTATGGACACCGCGCGCCGTGCGGTTTTTAAACTAATTATGGAAAAGTGTTCTATTACTGATACCGAATCACAAAAAAAAAATTGCACTCGAAAAAAAATATTCCTGTATGGTTGCCGGATACCACTCTCACACGAAGGCATGCCCAGGGTTTATTCCTGACCATGGGAACTTTATAATTAAATAACTCAATTCAGTCTAGTTTGGACTCTGGTCCAAGATAATATTCCCAAAGGCCTTCATTCTATCGACAAAAATATGTTCATAACAGTGCAGTTAGTGTGAATCCACTAACTAGTTTATTATCTTAATGCCTAAGGCATCAACTAATTGATTTTCTTAAAGCCTAAGCCTCAAACTTTTTAATTACCTTAAATTTAATGCCTAAGATATAATTGACTTAAAGGCATTTAAAGCGTGCTGTGAAACCATTAAACGTTTATTATTTATTTATTACCTAATATCGTACGTGGTTATGTTAAAAAGTAAGAGCAAATTCATTGAGAATTAGTCATCGCATGCATAATATATTTATCATCATCTTAATATACCGTTCGAAAGGTGTAGTCATCGGGAAAACCGCTCGATAATTTTTCTACGGATGCAAATGTAATGCATTTACGAGTATCCTATGCATCATCCAATTTTGCGTGATACGCATCTTTGCCTTAATGGTCTTGATATTTTTTGTCATCATATTATTAAAACACATTTTTTTTGCCATTAAAATTACGAATGGAATTCTGAAATTGTACTTCATTAAATTTTATATCGTTATATACATAGGTAAATTATCTTCATTTAAGTCAATATTTATAAGCACGTGACTTCTTAGTCAAGGCTTAAGATCTGGGGTAGCTAGAACACACCAAATAAATAGATAGACAAATAAAAATTACTCATCATCACATACATTTGCTTGTATTATAGAAATCTGAAACAACGAAGGTAACGCAACACCTAGACTCAAACATTATTATAAAAAGTTCAGCCTGAAATCGAACCCGGGACCCAATTCAAATATTGCGGACACGTTGTGTATTTGAAATTACATTGTATTGCTTAAATTCAGAATGAAGCAATTTTTGCACAGCCATTAGAAATAAAATTTTAATTGACCGAGCCGCTTTATTCATTTATATCCCTCTGGAACATCCATTTCAGATTGTGAAAAAGTTAAATTCGTATTTTTTTTATAATCATCCAATAAAAATCGAAACAACATTAATTGACATACCCCACACGATTAGCAAGTTGATGTAACATTGAGCAGGAATGCGACCGCCCAATTCTCTAGCCATGATTATAAAATAGCGACTTTATGAATAGAATAAAATAGACTAGAATAAAAATTTCTTTTGACAAAAACCACCACATCCACTACACAGCACAAGGTAACCGTAAAATACTATTTCAAAGAAAAAGTGCAATGTTGTGCGTTGTCAAAGCTGGCATAAGTAATGGGTAACGCTCACTTCAGTGGTATCATGTTGGAACCAGCGGTGACAACACGGACTGACGTAAATCTCTTCATAATTTTATTAAATTTCAATAACAAAAACCAAAACACACGTATAATAAACACAATATTTTTTTGTTATGACGATATATCATTGTTAATATTTTGAAATGTATTTTGTAGGTCTTTTGGTGGATAAAGAGTAACTTGAAAACACTGTTTTCGGTAACAGCTTTTTTTTATAAACTTGAATATCTTCGAAGCAAAGTAAGCAATAGACTCAAATTGTTATTATTATAAAGTATGATAAAAAACAGCTCCCACCCCATTTCTATTTCTATTATTTTTGTTTTGGCAGGGAGAAACTATTATTGGTAACAATACTATACACATGCATAGATGAAAAATACATATAGTCCCTCACACATAATACACATACAAATGACGTTTAGTCTCAGCTTCAAGTACTTCCCATATACCACATAAAGTTTTTTATTTTTATTTGAATTAATTTGCAAAAAGCAAAATTAATTAATTGGTTAAAGAATTAAATATATTAATCATATAATTATTTCAGAGATTCAACGTAACGTTAAGTTGTTTTTTAAACTATGTTTTGGACAAATGCAAAACATTTACGTCATGATTTTTTTATTGTATATTCTGGAGATACAAGTCATGATAGCATTGTCTAATCTAATCATCATTTTTTATGTTTCATTAATTTGTTATTAAAGATGATGTCAAGATAGTAAAATAAAACGAAATTTACACCGCAACATAGCAATTATAATTATTTATTAATATATATAATTTTGTTCAATAATTAATATTTTAATAACCATGCAGTAGAAATCGAAAACAAGATTGATCCACATGTAACACAAGATTCGTTTTATTATTTATTAGCATGTTGAAGTCGACCCCCGACTAGATGGACGGACGACATTGTCCGAGTCGCGGGCGGCCACTGGATGCAGCTGGCGCAATGTCGTCCGTCGTGGCGTTCAAAGGGGAGGCCTATGTTCAGCAGTGGACGTCTTCCGGCTGATGATGATGATGATGTTGAAGTAACATTGGGCAGGTCATTTTAGTAGTAGAACCGACAATCAATGGAGTAACTAAATTTTGTAGTATACAAATGTAGTAGGTACAGGATGCCCACGATGGAAAGATCGTTGCAAGTTGGCTGGGATAAACTAGAATAGCCGAAAATAGAGTTCAACGACAAGTATTTAGAGACGACGATATCTTAATGATAATAACAATCCGGATTAAAAAATAACATTTTCAATTTCCAACTTCATACGAAATTCTGAATGACAATGTAAGTATTGATAAATGGACTCATCGTTTGATACGTTATTTATAAGTAGTACTATAAATACAGTTAGAGGTAGTAAATCAGTATTAATCAATAATAAAAGGATATCCGTTTTCCTTGTTTATATATATTAGCGAGGTGACGAAGATTGTATAACGGCCGAGACTGATTAATACATCTGTTATAATAACAAATATAGATTATCTAAGTAGCTCGGTGGCGTAGTGGATAAGCGCCGCGGCCCGCGATCGTAGCCGTTAAGCAACTTTCGCAAGGGTCGGTCACGGGATGGGTGACCAAAAAATTATTATCTCGAGCTACTCCGTGCTTCGGAAGGCACGTTAAGCCGTTGGTCCCGGCTGCATTTGCAGTCGTTAATACCCTCCAATCCGCAATGGGCTAGCGTGGAGGGTCATGGCCCATCCTCCTTAACCATCCATAAGGAAAGCCTGAGCCCCTGCAGTGGGGACGTAAAAGGGCTGGTGTGTGGTCTGTAGTTTATCTAAACATGATTGTGGAATATAAAGATGGTGCATTAATCTAATTGATTTTATTATAAAATTTTATCAATTATGTTTTAACATTTTCAATTTTGTACTGATAAATATTTCAAACGAAAATACTTAAAAATCTGCCAGCCCCAAATACTCCGAGATGAGACTCGAACCCACGACCTTTCGCATTCCAGGCGACAGCTCTAACCACTGAGCTACGCGAGACCCAACAGGACTGACGAATCCTTTAAGCACTCTCTACTCTTAAAAAAATTGAAACCAATTGAGGAGAGTGCCTGAACATTTATGAAAATACGCTCACTAGTAGGTCTACCTAATAATCTTTTATATGTTTATATACGTCTACGCTGTCCTTTGGTTAGCGCTATTATAATATACCTAACTATCGCTATAAAATAAATTTCTTTTTTAAAACTTTTTAAAACGTGTTTTAATTGTAGTCGGGTTTTAGTTTTGAACTTATTTTTTATTAAATTAATTTTCTGGTGTATTTAAGTATTAAGCAAATCGCGAGCAAAAGATATCGATGAGTTGTACAAACGTCCATTAAGATTGATGACGATTAAAACACTAATGATTGTTCTAAATTTGAATATTAATATGAGTAATGTGGCATTAAAGTAATGAACGTTTTAATGTACGTTTGTGCAACTGGCTGTATATGTGCCAATTAAGCCCTTTCATTTGATATTAAACACGAAATAATTGAATAATATATTTGTTTGGTTTCTTACTTTATGCTCTTTGTATTGTAATGTTGCCACCAATATAAAGCCACATGGCCTATAGCACGCGGACAACTAAGAAGCTTACTAAGCTAAAGATACCTCATTTGTCCAGTTACGGTAAGTAATTTCGAAGTTATAAGAGAACAGATGAACATTCTTACATACATACACTAGCTTTCCGCCAGCGGCTTCGCCCGCGTTCGAAAGGAAAGTTTTTATGTATAATATAAGACTATATTATACATAAAAATCTTCCTTTTGAATCACCCTATCAATGAAAAAAAACCGCATCAAAATCCGTTGCGTAGTTTTAAAGATTAAAGCATAGATAGGACAGAGAAAGCGACTTTGTTTTATACTATGCTGTAGCAGAGTAAAAATACGTATAAAGTTCATCTGAAAACTAAAAATACTATAACAGTTATAAATATTGTGTCAAGGAGTCTTATTAATGAAAGTTCTATAAATAAAATTATGTAACGAAACGCAATGCCGCCGTGTTTCCCGCCAAGCGGTGACCTTGTGTCATGTCGTAGGTACATACGTAACGCTACGTCATCAACACGTAAGCGTCAGTTCAAAGAAACGACATCACAATGTCCATTGAGAACGGACATGTTGTATCACACGTCTTAGATGATACGTAGAAAGAGACATCATATATCGAATTGACCTAGTATCAGCCCTGCGATTCTGTAAAAATCCAGACCCGAATTCGAATTCACTCATGTGTCCGAATTCACGTCATTTAGTGTAAAAATTCTATTGATTCCATTTTTTTTGTTTGAAAATACAAAACAAAATTGATTGAATACACGTGTCTCAGATATTCTATTCCTATATCATTTCGAAACTCACTTCACTTATGCTTCGAAACGTTATTACCAATTCAAGGTTGAGCGTATGCCTCTTTTTGAAGTCAATTCGGACACCTGAGAGAATTCGAATTCGGGTTTGGAGTTTTACAGAATCGCAGGGCAGTTCCCGAGAGGAAGTTCCTTTTTCCGATATCATAATAACCACATAAAATAAAACAAGGTATTGATTTCCTAAACATTTATTAAGGCATAAATAAATGCATTTGCCAAACGACATTATAATCATTCAGAATTGATTATAATGTCAAGTTTGGCGGGCGAGTAGGTCAGAAGAATTTAAATTTAAACAAGTCTCAAACTGTACTTACACGGGTTTTTAATAATCAATTGATAGCATTTTGATAAAACAAGGACAAGAAAGTACAAAATCTCAACTGATTATTCTCAATAATTTAAGCTTTTTACATTTCACAAAGCAAATAGTATAACTAAAATCAGAAATGAAAACCTGTTAAATAACGTTAAGTAGAGTTTGAGACATATATACAAAGTTTGGGAACATAACGTAACCTGCGATAGAAAACTAAAAAACTTTTTATTCATAAATTTTATTGAAATTGAATTTACTGAAAATCTAGATATCGTTACATGGAATAGCCATGCCTCGCCCACTTTTCATTATAGACCGCAGCCTGTAAGGACCTAGCTAAGTAGGTCTATTCGTAGTCCATTGCAAAATAAAATTTACAATTAAAATATTATTAAAGTCTATTTGGTTTACTTTCACGTATAATAAAACGATATAAAAGTGATTATTTTTAAACCGGATTATTATTATTATCGGTTATACGAATTTATTTGTCTCATCATGATATTTAATATGTATGTTAAGTAGGTAATTCGGACCTATTCTTACGAAATTGGTACAGATACATTTTATAACGGAAAGAGGTTAGGATGGTATTCCTTTTAATAATTCTTAAATGATTGCGCTTGTGTTTATAGTCAATTAAAATAACTTAATTTTTGGAGACTGTTAACGACATCTATTGTCGAGAGGAAGTACTAGTTGTTCGCATAATACGTATTAATGAGAACTGAGGAAAATGTATAGAGATTATATACTATAATCGAAAATGACGAAATTCGTGCTGTTTTTTATTTGATATTTATCTTATAAAATATATTTTTATGTTAGACATAACATTCATAATAATTATCCATCCGTTTGTATGTTCACTTATTAAAGATTTCTACATGTCAACAGCGCCACCTAACGCTTGTTAGTCAAAATATTCAGTAACGCGCTAGCAAGGTCAGAGGTTGAGCTGCAAAGCAGTTTAGTATTCTATGAATTACATAACTCATAAAGTAGAGGCCGTTAGCGTCGCAGTAAGTGAACTATAATGCTAGAAAAAAAATGTTGTACAAGTTTTGTTTTTGATAATCAATCAAACAAAATAATTCTAATAAATACTCAAAAACCAATCTATTTAATTTAATTTTCATCTCCTACTTAATTATCCCTTTGTTTAATATCCCTTATCTATTTCCAAAACATTAAAACAATTTCTTTTTGACAATGGCAAACTTCCACACAAACATCCCTTTTACCCTTTTTAGTAATGTAGGTTCCTTCTCAAGGTCAACTTTAACTATGTACAGTGGTTTAGATGTGAAATTATAGAAGAAACAGTTAATATTACCGTAGGAATTTCTAAAGGTGAACATCCAATGCGGCTGCACACCCTCATAAGCCGCACAATAGGTATGCACTGTATTTATCATATATTTGAATATCATATATTTCAATAAACTTATTGAGTTTTGAATTTATAAACTCCGTTCACTATCCATACCGGCCGTATTGACCGTACACATTATCAGTGTTATTAATAAACCAGGTTTAGCGTTGGAGTGAACTTACGCTGAGACTGCACTTAGTATTAGTCAAAATTCATAATATTAAACAGCGAATTAGCTAAGGTTGACCTAGCGTGAGATTCTACGGGAGTATTATTTGCTCCTAGAAGGTAGTAGATTCGCTTATTCACTGTATAATATAAATAAGGACTAATACTGAAAATGCAATTTTTGCTTACATTTTCTCTGACGCTAAACCTTGTTTAATAATAGCACTGTATATAAGCAAAGAGAATACGATGCGTGCCGATCACATCATACGGACTACTTCAATAGATTACTTGGCAGCGGCAAATCCGTACAATCCGTTGCGTACCGTGCGTGCTTGCGTACGGACACAGGTGAACGTTCAACTTTATCGTGACCTTTTCCAGTGCGACCGCCTAACCCCCTAGCTATAATTTAAGCCATAGGATACATCTTAGTGATGAATATGGATTTGATAGCATTTCGCACTTAGTCATTTTAACCCAAAATCTACCAAAAGACATGTCAAAATAGTTAAACGAAACGAAATATTGTCATATCTTTTGGTGGATAAATTTGGGATATATTACTAATTTAGTAACGCAGCAGTCAAATTCTTAAACATCATTCTTTATATATTAAAGTAGTAAAATGTAAAGAAATATCGACACAACATCGCTAAGATATCGTATCCTATGACTAGAATTATAGCTAGAGAGTTAGGTGGTCGTATCCTAGATTCTATAAGTGGCAACGATTTCTGTACAAGAAACATGAAATTTGTTTTTTTTTCTTTTTATATAAAATGGAGGGCAAATGACTGCGCTCCACCTGATGGTAAGCGGAGGCGTAGTCCAAACGCGAGGACAGCTAGTGAAAACAGTACGTAGGTACTGCACTAGCCAACCTCACCTTGCCGACCTGCAAGGTGCTTCTTCACGCCCCGCTTGAAGGACCCTATGTCATAGGAAGGAGGGAATACATGGGTCGGGAGACAATTCCATTTTTTGGAAGTACGACAAAGAAATGAGTTGCCAAATTTCTTTGTACGCGAAGGAATCGTTGCCACAGTTAGTTGGTGGCAATGCAAACCAGCACGTGTGGTCCTGAGGAGGAAGGGAGATGGGAAACTGATTTTATAACACTACGCGGATAAGTATCAAACTCCAATAATAAACATTCAGAAAATAGAAAGCATACAGGCAAGATCTATCTGACGTGTGGTAAAACAAATGAACTCCGTTTTCAACAATCTAACTGACACTGCAGCATAGACCAGACGTGATTTCTCAGGTTATTTTTCAATAGCAATAATCATATGGATTCACGATAAACTGTTTTCAGCGAATAGTTTCACTTTAGAAATTAACACGATGATCTCATAAATTCGTAAAGGTGTGGTGCTACTACTATTAACCCGTTACCTTGGACGCATTGGCCTTGAGTAATTTTTTATCGATCTACCTCCTACACCTATGCGGCATTAAAATACTACTTTGACTTTATTATACTATTACGACCCTCAAAACTGGCATTAGCCTAAAGCGACATTACCCGTATAAATTTGACATACATTAGAGTTTAAAGGCGTCATAAAACCATAATGGACGTTTGTGCAACTGACCATATGTTATTTAATATTGACTTCAATTTAGAAAGCATTTTTTTCAATCGTATCTTCGAGCGTATCTTATCTTTTTGAGTTATTTTAGTTTGTTTCTATTTGTCAGATATTATATAAAATCTATAAACTATATAAAATATACAATTTTCTATATAAAAAAATCACCTCTATAATTCGCCATTTTTCTGTCTTTTTTCTGATTATACTCTTTTTCGTAGCAAAATCTGTCAACGTTGATTATATATTTATTCAAAGTATGTCAATTTCTAGCCGATGGAATCGTAAAGAACTTTTACAGTAAATGTAATAGGTGCTTTGGAAGCGGGTAAGTAACTAAAAATTATTATCCTCCGTTCCTGTTTCCCTCTTTGCCGGGCGCAATCCGATAGACAGTGTAGAGAGGGAGGAAAGTCTATTGCCTTTAAAAGTACTTAAAATGGTATCTAATAGTGTTAGATAAGATAACATTACCTCGGCTAAGTAATATATATTAAACTGGTGGTGTTAAATGGTGATAAACACAGAAAAGACGTGATAAAATTGTCGTAAACATTGATATGGCACGCAAGATTCTAACAGATTTTCCATACGTTTAATAACTAATCACAACTGATGTTTTCAGTGTGGTTCGACTTAAATTTATATTGTTCCTGTTTGGATTTCGTTCTTAGAACTAGCAATATGGAGGTATTTCAAAAATTCTTCAATTTCCCAAAAATTCTTTTAACCTACTTCAAAATCGAAAAAGAGGAACTTATATATGTTTGACGGCGATGTATGATTTTTTATGTATGTTTATCGCCAATTGTTGACGGATTTTCAAAATTCAAAATCCCTTTTAAAATTTTATCGAATTCGAATCATTAATTATCCTTTTATAACAAAACAAAATACGCTTTTCAACAGATATAAATATTAAGATGATATGTTTATTTCAGCTAAAAACAAAGATTGCATACCTACCTATTTTGAATTCATTCAAAATTCGAAAGGAGGTTTTCAATTTTCAAAGAGTATGTATATTTTTTATGAAAGTAGGTATGTTCATAGATTTCTTCTTGAATAGGACAACTGGGTTAAAAAAAAAACTAGTCCGTAATATTAGTCGCGCAAATTGAACAAAGTATCCTTTTCTAAGACTTTTGCTATGTTGAATATTTGTATTTACTTATATCTAAAAAGTGACTTAAGAAAGTGCTTTTGAAATGGGGCGCCTATCATTTAATAAATAACCTACAGAAAAACTCCGATGCCGCTCCGTCGGTTCTATTTTTGAAAAAAGTTTTTTGTTCGTATGATTTTTATGAACTTGATTCATATTAGGTTGGGGAAAAGTCTTTTCGCATATAGTATCCATAGACTTATAATAAAATCTTTCTGGCTATACCATTTGTATTTGGCTGATTTTGGTATCGTTAAAAAGTTTAAATTTCAAAGAAGACAACTTCGAATTCAAATTAGGAAAATGTGTGATTTTCATTTGTTTTTCTTACTGTTATAATTAGTTTATCTAATGATTAAATTCGATAGGTTTTAAAAATTAATTTCTAATAAGGTAAAAATGCAACGTAAGCCGCAAAAAGAATTGAGATGTTTATGGAGAGTGGCATTTTGGTTTAAGCGTTTTCAATCCGGAAATTTTTATGTCAAATATGCACGTCGCTCCGATCTCCCTGTTACAAATAAAATGGATGCCATTTTTGAAAAAATGGAGCAAGATCGGCATATCTGTAGTGACAACGTAGCTGAAGAACTGGGAATTGACCACAAAATAGTTATGGTGCATTTGAAAAAAAGTGGGTACACAAAAACGTCGGATATTTGGGCACGAGCTAACTGAAAAAAAAAACCTAATAAACCGTGTACTTATTTGTGATTCTATATTTCAACGTAATGAAACCGATAAATTTTTGTAGAAGCTGATAATTGGTGATGAAAAGTAGATCACGTACGACAAGACCGTGCGAAAAAGGTCGTGGTCAAAAGTCGGCCAGGCTTCACAGATTGTGGCGAAACACGAGCTAACTCGCAACAAGGTGGTGCTGTGTGTATGGTGGGATTGAAAGAGAATTATTCATTGTGAGCTGTTACCGTCGGTCAGGACCAACGATTTTGCACAACAAATGAGATTAAAGCAAGAAGTTGATAGAAAGCGGCAGGAATTCATCAATAGAAGGGGTGTTTTGGTTTTTCATCATGATAACGCTTAGATCTCACACATCTTTTCCCTATCAGTAAAAATTAAGAGAGTTTGGCTGGGAGGTGTTAATGTATCCGCCGTGTAGTCCTAACCTTGCACCTTCAGATTTCCACCTGTATCGGTCTCTTCAGAACTGTTTAGGTAGTGTCATGTTAATATCACTTGAAGACTGCTAAAACCATTTGTCGCAGTTGTTTGATCAGAAGCCCCAAAATTTCTATGGCAATGTGTTATGTCACCTACAAGATGGCAAAAAGGAACAAAATTGTGCCTACAGTATGTTACAGCACTTTCATATAAAATGTGAAGAAACTTTTTCCCCAGTCTATAATGATTTTTATGAAATAGTCATAACTCTTTTGTTCGCCCACATTTTTAAGGCCTAGGTAACTTACAACTATAGAACGAACTCAACACTAAGATATGGAACTATATTCGTACAACACACAGCCGACCCACGCTACCAAATGATTTCATAGTCTGTAACTCAAATGTAATATGATTTAAATTTCAAATATTGATGATGTAATTGATTGCTTGTCGGTTACTCACAATATTATACTATCCATGGTCATATACGGAACACTTTTGAAATATCACGACTATACATAAGTACAAAAAACTTATCGATTACTAATCAGCTATAAGTAATAGAAATGACAATAATAGGCTTTATTCACATGGCTCTATTGTAGTTGAAAGAATCCAATTCAAAATATGTATTTGATATAGCTTCTTTAAACTGTAAAGAACTAAAAAGAATAGACGTGAAATATTTCTTCTTCTCTCTCTGTCTTTGGTCTTGTCTCTTTATTATCTTCAAGTTTTAATTTAACTTGTATGTTAGTTAGATTTTAGTGTGGGGTCAAATCTTGCAAATAAAATCTGCCCTCTTACGCTCGAACGCAATCATGACCGTTCGACATTGCAATGAGGAAATATTGAAAAGAACATTAGTTCCCGAAATCAAACTAGATGTCGCTACGGTACTTTCTTGATTTCTCCATGACAACCCTTCCGGTTTTGTTTCATGTATAAAAGTAAATTAATTTTCAAAACTCTATAACAACTAATATTCTATTTGTAATTTTTTTGTATTTGTATTGATATAAATATATCTAAGTTTCAAAATTCGTAAATTTCAGTATTTTGATATGTTAGTTAAAAGAAACGGAAATGTCTATGTTTGGTCCATTCAAAAAAGTTTGCAAAAATCAACTTTTAATAGCTAGAGTTGCCGTATAGTGAGATGCTTTTTTAGTGCATTATTTTTTTAATCCTTCCTCATTGTGCCGTTTCGTACTCTTGATTGGGTGTACTAGCGCCAGAATATGCTAGTGAACCAATCAAGAGTGCGGAGCGGCACAACTGCAATTAGATCAGTCAAGATTGCGTTCGAGAGTAAGGTGACTGACCTCTTTTCCCTTTAGATGATAATGCAATGTTAGTTTCGAATAGAGCTGAACCAATAATGAAGCCGAAAGGTAGTTATGCTGAGATTTTTTAATTACTCGTAGGATTTTATTGCGGTTTTTTCATCAATATACAGAGTGAACCAAGATTAAATGATTTATATATGTACTTGCTGACCCGGCGAACTTCGTGCCGCCATATTTTATTTATAAATTAGTACATTTAATTAGTACATTTTATTCGTTTACATTCACGACATAAGCGAATCATTGAGATGATAACTATTCTATCCAGTAAATTAGATCAAAATACGGGTAATTTTATTTAAATTGGTTCAGTAGTTTTGGAGTTTATTTGGCAACATACATCGTGACACTAAATTTGTATATATATATAAATTATTATAAGATATAAATTATTATTGGTAGTGTTATCATAACTATGAATTAATCATTATATCTTAAGAGACTTTTATTAAGATAATAATACTATATTATATTTACCATATGATTAATTTAAGGCTGCGTATATATACGCTAATAATTTCATAATTGAAAAATTTGATTAATTAATATTAAATATTAGACAACATTTCATAAATTGCTCTGATCCTAAATTAAGTACTGAAGCTAAAGCAACACTTAAACCAGAGGTAATATAATTTATTTTTTTATAAATACCGGATCAAGAATCGAAAATAGGACCTCAGAGAAGGCGATATCTTGAAACTAGGTATGAAGTTTTCTAGGGCGTGGATGTTGTGGTAGCTTCTTTGTTTCAGATCTATATAAGTACTTTTGCTACTTAGTAACAATTATTATTAATTTATATTCTAGTCATCGCACGTACACATAGCAGCACAAGTGGCAAAAATTCTGCAAATAATTTTGAACGTCAAACGTGAGCAGTTAATTAATAAAATCAATAAGAGAATATCACCATTTGTCACGTGATATTAACTGTAGTTTTAGTCAAAGTCGATAAGCTTATATGTGCTACCAACTGTACCTTTTGTCTGCAGATGGAAAACAATTGAAAGCGATTGCAATACGATGTGGTTACCAACATTGTTGGTACGTATTGAATATTATGAAAGTTTGCACACGAGCAGCAATGTCTGGCAGTCAAGGCTGTCAGTCGATATTATAATAAACTAGCTTTCGCCAGCGGCTTCACCCATTTGGTCCTTAGGGAAATGTTTAATGGGATTAAAAGTATCCTGTTATCTAAGTCAGCTATCTGTATGCCAAATTTTATTTAAATCTAAATACGGCTTTTCATAGCGGGGTGAAGTGAAAAGCAATTGCAATTAAATAAGTGAGTGTATTTACAAACTCACGACACAGACATAAAGAAGATTGCCTATCCTACTTCTAATATTATAATCGTTTCGAATAACCATATATTAAATAAGCGTAAAAGTTAACTATTTTCTTACTCTTCGAGTTTTTTAAAGTGATAAGTTTAATAATAAAACTAGAAATAGTTATCAACCCTTGAATATATTAAAAAATCAAATTTGGAAAACAATTACTGTCATCATAACAAAACTAAACCGGTTTCCGATCAATAAAAACAAACAAAACTAAAAAAAAAATTATCATCGTTTGAACTGATATAAATAAAAACCGATATAAGAAAATCGTTACATAAAAAAATCTTACCGGCTGCTTCCGACGATACACAGAACAGTAGCACTCAATTATAAATATCCAAGAAGCGTGTCGGTAAAATAAAACGAACGCTCTGAAATGGGCGTATTCCTTCCTTTACTATTCATAAGCTAAATTACACCAGAATATCGATTACAGAGTCATGCATAATCGAAACACTTAAGGCATACACCGAGACAACTAGATCGCGGGCGCAAATGTTATCGTTTCGATAAATATACCGAGATGTTACGCACGTGGCGTTGATACCAAACAGTCTGGTGGCTTTGATTTAATTCACAGTTATTCGGCGGCAATCGAAAAGTTGAACTAAAAAAGAACCAGAACTACACGTCTTGTGCCGGTTGTTATCGAAGCCAAACTAACACGTAAACGTAATTCACACACACCTATATCTTCATAACTGGGCACAATAGTTAAAATAGCGGCGCCGAAACCAGTATTATTGTCTTTCGTTGTGTATAATCAGATGGTTGGTACATATTATGCAACGCGTCTGTTGTCGATACTTTCGCTGAGAAACTACCAGATATTGCGCCCACATTTCTGATCGATCTATTTTGGTATATTGCAGATGGTATGTAGTTCATTCTTTCGATCATCTTAGTTTTAGAGCTGGTTAACATTTTTTTAAATGCGTATGTTTATTTGTTGATACGTAAATACTCATATTTATGAATAAATGAATATTAACAATTAGTTAAAATGAAACATTTGTCTTTATGCGTCATTACTACTTCAAAGTTTTTAAATGTAGTTGATATATATTGTATAAGTTTATTCTTTTAATACTAAATGGAACTTTAGTATTAGTCTCAAATAACGGATGGATATACATCAAAGTAGATGCAAAACCTGTAAAAATAAACTGTATTACAAAATAAAAATGGTAGATACAAAAAGTAAGCTAGAACGCAAACAAATCTAATTTCGAACTCTAGTAATATTCCACATTCGCTGCATAAAGAATACGCGCTATAATAATCTTGACACGCGGCACGGTCTTCTATTTATAGACATTCTTAAGTTAATATTAACGTGTTTACTAATTCTTATAGCACTTAATATATGATGAGCAGTCGACATCACGTTACTACAAATCTCCAAATTACTTCTATTCATATTTTTTAATATTTTACACGACAACAGGGATAATGTTAAAGGCAATTTTGCTCTTCGATAGATTTAATGAAGCAAAGGCTATTAGCAGACCAATTAGAGCCAAAGAAGACAAAGGAGATAAATTTATTTAACACCTCGCAACTACATCACAGGTGACATAGAATTCTGGAGATTCAGCTTGTATTTATGTCATAAAAAATGCTAAAATTTCTTTCTTACAATTATTGCGAAGCGTTCCATTCAAATCTATCTTAATCTTTACGCCTTATCCCTTGCGGGGTAAGCAGAGAAGAACGGTTTTAATATACATCTTTCGCTTCTTCCACTTTCATCACTCTTTGCATGATCGGCAGTTTATAAGTTTTCTGACATAATCTTCCAAAAGCAAGCGATCAATTTGATCATGAAAGTTGTGTCTTTGCCTTCCTCGGCTTCTACATCCTTCCACTTTCGCGCTGCCTAATTTTGTTTTGTCAAACTTTTGTCTGGCATTCTTTCCACATGTCCGAATTAAAAAAGCACGCTTCTGTTGGCTTCACACCTTAAAACATAACATACAATATAATAACTTAAAATAATTTAATAAACTAATTTATTTATTAAACTTTAAAATTATTTTTATTTCGCTTATAATGATATTTAATTAACGAAGCCATAATCTAACCATAACAAGTAATTATTACTTGAGAATGTTTGCTTGTATATAAAATGACCATTTTTTAAACTAAAGGAACAAGTATCAAATACAACCGAACGTACTAAAAGGTGATAATAATGAGATAACAGAGGCCGTACAAGGCCGGTTACAAGGTAGTCGAAGGATTGATCTGAAATAAAATCAGCTATGCAATTATACAGAAATCGCCAAATTTTAATATTTTTATAAATAATTAGCTGTTTACCCGTGACTCCGCCGGATATTATAGCCTATGTCACCCGCGTAAAAAGATACCCGTAGGTTATAGATTTTTTAGCTATTTAATGTAAACAATCAAATCTTTCCTCTTCATATTATTAGTATACCTAGATACTGAAATGAAATGAAAATATCTTTATTCAAGTAGGCTATTACAAGCACTTTTAAATCGTCCAAAAAAATTTTTTTTTCCCCTACCACTTGTTCAGGACGTCTTTTAGCTGACAAGAAGAACAAGCGAAAGAAACTTACCAGCTGTTTATCATAAATAATGACATTTACATAAATCATGTCATTACCAAAATAATATGTATTATCACAATAATAAATACAACTTTCAAAGTCTGTAGGACATAGGTTGAACATGTAATTAGTCTTTATAGAACAAAATATTAATTCCAGGCTATTAATTCCATGCATTGCGATCCTTAAAATAATCATCAACTTTATAATAGCCTTTACTCATAAGTATATTCTTTACATGAATTTGAAATTTATTTATGGGTAGGTCAATTACATTTTGTGGAACTTTATTGAACATAGCAATACATTTACCCAGAAATGATCCTTTGGTTTTTTGAAGCCTGAAACTTAGAACGGCAAGTTTATTTTTATTTCTTGTGTTAAGATTATGAACACTACTTTTTTTTTTTGTGAAGGAAGCGTAATGTTTTCATGTGTACATAATATTCTCATAGATGTATTGAGAGGCAACAGTCAGAATATTTATTTCTTTAAATATTTCTCTGAGAGATTCCCTAGACCGTAAATTATAGCAAATTATAAATATATAAATTATATATTTATAATTTGCGTAAATTATAGCTCTCTTTTGTAGAATAAAAATATCCTGAATGCTAGCCGCAGAACCCCACAACAATATACCATACGTCATTACACTATGAAAATAACTAAAATATACCAATCTTGCCGTTTCAACATTTGTCAAGAGTCTAATTTTCTTAACAGCAAAAGCTGAAATACTAATAATATGTCCGGTGAAAAACATCAATGGATATATATATCACGATATATATCGATTGACATAGACATCAATTGATATTTATAATATTTATTGTTAGTTTGAGTAAAAGTATTCAGTCTCAGCTATAAAATTAACCAGCCCGATGTGACGCTAGCAACATTGACCTGAAGTAGCAATCTTAATTACTAGAAATGTCGAATTTTGTCCTTATACATTACTGGAAATCCTCGCTCACATACTACTTTTGAATTATTTCACAATAAATAAATATTATATAACTTAAACTCAGTTTTTATTTTACCCTTTCGATTTATAATATCAGATATTTTGATATTTATTATAAATATTGGATTTTTGCGAACCCTGATTATATTAGAACACTCTCAATATTAAAAAAAATATATAGTAAGTACACGTGTTTAAAAAAATATTTTTATATAAAAAATAATCATATTTAAAGATTGAAAGCGCCGTTTGACTGCATTAAAACTAAATTTAGGGTATGTTGTAGAATATAATTGCTACCATCATTTTTTTAAATTATTTTATAAATCAATTATTAGCTTAAAAATGGGCTTCAATTGAAATGTCTGGAATTGAGCTGATTTACTGAAATAAACTATTTAATTTGATTTTATAAATATATTAAAGTAGGTATTGTTGATTAGGCACTATCTATATAGCATGCAAGGTATGCAAGACAGACCTTATTTTTGTTAATATTGTATTACACTCTTAATTTACCTATGCTTCACTCAAAACTCTATTCTTGACTTGCAGTTTTTTTCTTCTGTTTTAATCTTAGCTTTCGTTTTATATTGTACAATTTATAAATATATTTCCTATTTCTTCCCCAACCCGCTATTTCCTTTGCTGTCCTCAACACAAGGAATACATCAATTACTATTCGATCTCTCACTTATTACATATTTATAGCGAAGATTTTAAAATTGGTTTTGTGCATGTTTTCAAATAAAAATATAAATATGTGTTTACTCTATGAAATACGTAGGTAAGACATGAGTATTCATTATGTCTCAGTTTAAAAATTGTCTCTGTATTTATTGTCTAAAATGTTTTTTTTTTTAGTTTTCCAGAGAATCTATCGTTTATTCCGCTTGTAAGTTATGAAGTTGTCATAATCATAAGATATGATTTTTATTTTTTAATTTTCTAAATACTCTCAAATAGTGGCTCCAATTATAAAATCCATCTTATAATGTTGCAAGACCATTTTTGGCTCACTGATCGACATAGTCAGATGACTATGATAGTCAGATGATCGAGATCGATCGGTCTAGAAGCTTCAAAATAAATTAGATGTGATAAAGGAATGGACAGGTACACACGAGTGATCCTATAAGGGTTTGAGATACACTTAACAATAGAAAAAAATAACCATTGGTTAGAAATATTGATCCTTGTACAAGCAAATAAAGAAAAATGCAAACAAATAAAAATTTTAAAAACCAATTTAGCTGTCAAACTGCATTATAATACCATATAATGTGTGGTGGCTAAACTGATGCGATAGGCACGCGAATAACCTGAGGTCGACCAACGAGGTCGTAGTAAATAGGTTGATGGCTATCACTTGAACTTTCATGTAAGGGTCGACGCGTATCTGCCTTAAAATCCGTTGAGCGTATCACGGAATGCGTTAGTACGCGGAAGCTTATCCGTCGAGTGTGCAAGTTTGAATGTTTTAACATACATAATATGGGGAAAGTGGGGAGAAAATATATATTAAAAAAAACATATGAATATGTAAGTTTTGACGTTCCGTGACGTACGATAAGCGACGCAGCTTACGTCAATGTATTAACGCTAAATTGTGTACAGTCAATATTGTCCTTATTTAATTCGATTCATCTCATAACTAAATCTATACGTTGTATAAAACCAAGTTGCATCCCTCTGTTTATACGATAAAAACTTTTAAATTAAACAATGGATTCTAATACGATTCAAGTAGAAAATAATATAAGACCACGCAGCCAAAGTCATTGGCGGAAAGCTAGTAAATATGTGACAAAATGTTACATTTAATGAAGCTATAAAAATACCACTAGTCAATAATGAAGAACTCTATTATTGGCCACGATCTATTATGAGAACATCATAATAAAAACAAATTAATTTCATAATATATCCCAGACAGTTTAGGTTATAACAAAATCGTTTTCGAGTCAATGGTTTTTGTAGTTGCAATGATAAAGCAAAATGAAATAAATACAAAAACTAATCACGAACTAGTACGGGTTCCTCATTACTGGTCTAGACTATTGGAAGTTTTTATTGATGTACCTTGAATTAAAATACATTTTATAATGAGTGGCACGAGTAAGATCTTTTTGGTTTGTTTGTTCAATTGGTTTGTTGGCGTGGTACGTGGTAATGAATTGTTAAAAGATATCATCGTATATATACTTAATTCTTGACCCAATTTAGAAGACCATTATTATAAATTATTACAAAACATTAACATTAAAATTCTTTAAATATACATTTAAATAAAAATGTTCTTGTTTTAATTATTGTTAGAGGAAAGTACCCGACTTTCCTCTAACAAAAATTTGAACCGAAGTTTAAATTTTTAGTCAGTGAGTTTACCACTAAACAAGTCCTCAATCAGGTGGAATGAATGACCCGTCAACCAGTTGTGGGACACAACATAATTATGATATTCGTATTAAAAAAAAGCGTTTACAGGTAACTTCTTTTTTCTGTTATCTTGGAGCAACTAAGAATACAAACACACGATCATTTGAAATTGTAACGATTACTGGAAATAGCGCTGATCTTCAGCGAAACAAACGACAACCGGAGCGTAATGAGCTCCTTCATCACCATAACTAGTATCAAATAAAGTCATTGGCAAAAAGTCAATAAGCTCGATTCACACAGTTCCGATCTCCGACAGCTGTTTACCCCGTTAACTTGCAATTATTAACTTCAAAGTCCATAGTTGGGAAACAAAAACACGTATGCGATGACCTAATTAAAATCTTATTTACCACAGAACCGAGCCGTTCCCAAGTTAGCTTTGTCTAAACTTTTTATACGTACATTATAGATCCCGTATGTTTATTTTGTTTGAAAAAATGCTGATTATAATAAAGATAAGAAAGAAAAGCATTAATTTCTTATCTTTTTGATAATCTGAATTTATCAGGTATATTGTCTCACAAAACTTGTCTATCATATAAGTTAATCTAGACTGATATCCATCTATGCTGAATTCATTCGCTAAAAATAGTCTACAATATCTTGTACTTGCTTTAACCTAATTATATCTAAAGGATTATTCTTGAAATCAATCACGATCGATCGACATTGGAATTGTAGTGTTCTATATTCTTGAAGTGCTACTTGAGCGTTTACTGCGTTAATATTAAGTGGTTATTGAGTGAGTTTCAGGTACAAAATTGATTTTAAAGAATTTTTCATTATATCATTGTGAATGCAAAATTGATTAAATTCATTAATTATAACAAATTTTCATCTTTTCTATAAAGAGAATTTTTTTATTAAATTCGGCTGTTTGGGTGGATTGCCTGAACATTAACGAAAATACGCTCTGTAGTAGCGAAAAAGCAACAAGTTCTTGAAAAATACGTCAGTCCTGTTAGGTCCTAGATATTTCAGTGGTTAGTAGTCGCCCGGATTGCGAAAGGTCATGGGTTTGAGTTCCATCTCACAGTGCCAGAGACAAAGTGGATTTGATTTGATTCAAATGTGATGTGTTGAGGATTGACTAAAATTTCAAAAAACCATACGAACGAAGGATGGAACGGCAGCCATTTTAAAATTGATTTCTCCAATTCTATGAGTTCATTTAATCTATCATTTTACAGTCTCGGCAAGAAAGCCACTTTTTTGGGTAATATACCGGCTCCTTGTTTTTCTTTGAGTATTATTTGTAATAAGCGACGATGACGATATTAATGATATTATTTATAGTCGAACGTGTGTTACACCTTTTATTTTTACCAGCTATTTTGATTATTTCATCTATACTCTTTATAACTCAAAATTATCGTGTTACTATTATGTTATTATTATAAGATCGTAGTTTTTAAATTGACATTGACTTTTTGCACACAATTAATTCATATTGTTAATATTGACTTCGTATTGACAGTATTTGTAAATGTCGTTACTTCTGCTAGAGCTAGTAAGTTTCTTTCATTCGTTCGTCTTATCAGCCAAAAGACATATTGAACGAGTGGTAGGTAAAATGTTGGACAATTCAAAAGTAGTTGAAATAAATAAATTCAAAAGTAACTTTAAACTTACTTACTTATAAACGTACTTTAACTAAATACTAATCAATGTGAGATTCCAGGCCATCTGTCTTTTAGCCTTGAGCTGCCGTTTGAGTACTTTTTGTCGATAAAATTACACTCAGAAGTCATTAGTTAAGTATCAAAGATTTGGTCATTAAAATTTTACAACAACAATCACTAATATATAAAACTTTCATAATATAAGATATATCTGTCATAAATTATTTTATTTCTTATTTATTTGGGACTAAGCTTATAATAGTTTGTTATTTACACAATAAGGAAGAAAGTATTAAAAAGAACATTAGTTCCCGAAATCCAACTAGATGTCGCTACAGTACTTTCTTGATTTCTCCATGACAACCCTTCCGGTCTTCTTCGTTTATAAAAGTAAGTTAATTAAAAGTTAGTTAATTTTCAAAAATCATTAAACAACTCATATTCTATTTGTACTTTTTATTATTATATTGATATCTAAGTTTCGAGCTTTGCAAATTTCAGTTTTTTATATATTAATTAAAAGGAACGGAAATTACTATCTTTGGTCCAATCGTTTCCTGCAAAAATCAACTTTTGGTAGAGTCGCCATCTAGTGAGGTGCTTTTTAGTGCTTTCTTTTTTTTTCTTAAAATACTTCCTCATTTAATAATTTCGTGATTGCAATATATCTTTACTATTATAATACCACACTATTAATAGCTTTTTATAATAATACTTCTCTGTATCATAATATTAATATTTGACATTTCATTCAGAACCCTATAATGAAAACAACAAATTCTTTTTTATTTCTCACTAAGCTATAGTAGTTTTTGTCCCACGGATTCGCGTCATCTAGGGAAGAATTCTCGGTACCCGTTGAAGTAAACTATGTTTTTACGTTTGTTGAGTTATCGACCTTAAGCAGCCTTCTATGTGGGAACATGATTGAATAATACTGTATAAAGTGTCTAGTTTTTCAATCTCACTTGTCGAAACATAAACTCAATATGCGAAGAGTAATATTGTTTAATCTACTCCATGATAAATTAGCAATATAGTTAATTTCTTTAAAAGTTAAACAATTATTACACGTCAAGATTTGAACATAATTATACGAAGGAAAAAAACAATACAACGTTTGAGAAATGCACATTAATATTAATTATTGTGTATTGATAACAATGACAGAGTGAATGCTAATGCAAAAAAAAAATTGTTAGCAAATTCACAATTCCTCTATATTTCATGTATATGAGATAGATACATAAGGCCGACCTAATGAAGACCTAGATTAACGTACCACGGCGTTATGGTTCAAGTTCAGCCCCCTTATTATGGTTGCCCTCAGAAGTTGCCAGAGTTACTCTGGCAACTTCTGAGGGCAACCAAATACATATTGTTCACAGAGCTACTTGGGCAAACCGTCATCGGGCGGTTTTGGTAAACTGTTACTGATTTTTGATAAATCTGTAATCCCTAGCCAGTGGCAATATTTATTTTTTTATTAAGGTGAATTCACATTCACTTTTATGGTCACACTTACGGAATACGAAATAACAGTTTATCGAGACAAAATCAAGTGTCAAAATTTAGTTCAGTCGAGATCGCGGATATTGACATTTCTAAGTTATGGACCATTGATAAAAAATACGAATTAGTAGTTATGAGTTATGAATGACACTTTGGAATTGCTCTCACTTTTTTCGGTGATTACGACTTTAGATTGTCAGTTGAGTTATACGATGGTCGAGAGTACCCTAAACCGGCGTTCTTGTATGAAAAGGTTAATGCGTGTTAAAGAAGCGGGAGAGGAATGTCAGGATCGTGCGTTATGGCAGCTCTGCCTACCCCACCGGGAAAAAGGCGTGACATTAAGGTAGAAATAACGGAAAAACAGATATATTTTATAATATTTTTATATCACATTATATTTTTCAAAATTTTAAATACTTATTATACAAAATCAAAAGTCTATATCATTTTCCTTATTATTTTTAATGAATTAACCACAATTATGAAATCTATAACTAACGATATTTTTTTCATCTCTCTATCTCTTCATGTTATAACAATAGTATAATTTAATTGATTTCACAAAACCCGTTTCCGAACTAAATGAGTTTTTATTAATAATGGGATCTTTGGCGTCCGTCTGTCTGTTGGTTCATAGAAAGTAAGAGTGATTGAGTCACGTTCATACATTCATTAACTATTAAATAGCTACCTTGATTGATATTTGAAAGGCTACTAAGGTCTATTAGAGTTTTTAATATCGAATTATAAATATAATACACATTGAGTTTTTGTGTTGTGTCCTGTTGTATTTATATTTTTATTTGTTTTTAATGTTAGTTGTTATAATAATGTTTTAGGAATATTTTGTTGATTCTAAGGTAAATTAGAGAAGCTCTCTTTTTAGATTAATAATGACGCAATGAAGAGTTTATTATTTTAGATTTATCTGATTTCAAAAGAACCTTGCCATACAGTCCTGACGTTCTCTACACATTGAAAGACAAAGAAAAATTGTATAAATGATTTTAGTTAGAAGAAGTGAAACAAGTACTGACTTTTTAGTTATATTTTATTATAGAATAGTTGACCCTGTATCCCCTCTGATGTTGTACAATGGTTGGAAAGTAATCAATTAAAGTTCAATATTACAAAAACCAAGTGCATCCAATTTAGGAACAAAGGCGGTGCAATTGAGAATCTACAATTAAAGTATAAGGACCAATATATAAACACGGTTAATAATACAGTCTTTCTGGGCATTACTTTGGATGAATGTTGCACCTGGAAAAACCATGTAGAGGTTTGCACAAAAATAAATCGCTTTGCTTATGCTTTATGGCGTCTTACCAAATTAAGTAACAAACCAACAGCACTTAAGGCATACTATGGTTATGTAGTGTCAAATTTAAGATATGGACTTTTGCTTTGGGGTAACTCAGTAAACATCAATCGGGCATTTATATCGCAGAAGCAATGTATCCGCGCTATCTGTGATGTCACCACCGACAACAAGCTGTAAGCCGCTGTTCAGAAACCTAAAGATATTAACTCTTACAAGCTTATATATCTTGGAAGCATCGATATTTGTTAAAACACATAAAGCTTTGTTTTTGACTAAAAAAGAGATATGCATCTTCAACACGAGATTCCCGGATAGACTGGTACTACCAAACTGCAGAACTGAAATATGCAAGAGAAACTCATATGCTATGTGCGTTAAAATATTTAATAACTTACCTGAAAATTTTAAGAAATTGCCGCTATCGACATTTAAGCGTGAACTGCACCAATGGCTACAGCAAAAGTGTTTTTATTGTATCAATGAATATTTAGACAAGAGACATAAAATTTGACATTTTAGTTAATTATAATAAATGATAAATATGAGTATCTCCAATTCGCAATATTGACATTACTATATTATGAATCAATTAAACAAATGACATAAAGATTTGAATTCATTAATTATAATAAATTATAAGATGCTATATCCGTAAATTTATTATTAACATTGTTAATTGTATTAAGATTGTATGTGTGATTCTGATTGCTTATTTTAATGGTATCTGATGGACTTGCTAATTGTTACATATTATGTTTGTATGACTATTAATTTAATAATTATCATTTTTAATATTATCTGAAAATTTTTGCATGCTATTTATAGCGAAATGTGCCTGAACTATTATTTTGCTAATATCTTTATTGTAAACCGCATTTCTAGCAAATAAATTACTCATTACTCATTACTCATTACTCTCACCATTTAATTAATCCTTCTAAACTACGACAAACATTTGAAAACTAAAATTAGCTACATCAGTCTAGCTCGAATTTTATCGAAACAATCGATTTATATTAGTATAGTTTTATACTCGTATGTATTACTACTTAGGCTTATGTTTAGAATTTATATTTTAACTCATCAAAGTATGTCATTATTATGTTAAAATTAGCAAAATTATATATAATTAGCATAATAATTAACAGTTAATATATTTTATTAAATAGTTTCATAACATATATCAAATTGCTATTGCTAGAAAAACCTACTCATTGTCTATCAAATATGATGCCCGGTTTAAAAAAATGATAAAAAATAACCTCTATACAGTTGTAGTTACTAAGTTAATTGAATCAAATCATAGTTAGTATTGATAATTATCAGTTACTTAAACCACTGAGGTTTACCATTTTTTAACACAGATAATTAACAAAATAATCTCTAGGCTACAGGTTAGATTCTTTTTAATTATTAATATATTCCCATTTCCAAGGTGGTTCAACTTCCTAAAGATCTTTTCGAGGATAGTTTTTCTTCTATATAGGGTTATTGGGTGAGAGTTCCAACAATTGTCTTCTATGACCCTCTCGTGTTCTTATAAAGACTTCTCGGTGTCCTGACTCCTGCTTTCTAGCCCTCGCGCAGTTACTGAGTTAGACTTTTCACAACCGCCGTGCCATCTTTTCTGAGCATCTACTCTCTTTTACCAAAAGTTTTAACAATTGTTTAATTACAAGTACAAAGTTTACAATACATCTACACAACTTCTTATGGTTACATTACAAACAATATAAAATATATAAATAAATTTAAAAAAATGCAAAATCTAGGAGGGCAAAGCGAACTTATAATTCAATAATTATAACTTGCTATTTATATAAAATAATTACTAGAATTCCATTACATATAATAATATGTAATATATATATAAAAAATTGCCAACCCCTTGTAATACAGATAAAGTGAAACAATGAAGCTGCACAACACTCAATTCGTCACAATATAGAAAGAAACATTAATTTTCCTATATTGACTCGATAGAAATTCAACTCGGCACTACAGATATAGAGTTACTTTGAAATTAACAATGTTATACAAGTCATTATGTCACGAAGGTCCCCAAAATGACAATGAATTTGGTTATAGTATAACGACGACTTTCGACGACGTTGAAAATGTCCCAAAATCATGTCGACTGGGAGTTTACAAAAATATTGCATATTTGCTTCATAGGTTTTACATTCACATTATGTTTGAAACATGACATTTAAATAGAAGCAAACACTATCTTAAGAGTGCGCATAAAGATAAAAAGAAAAGAATACGGATTCATACGAGCCAGTATTAATCCGTACAAATGACGATAAAATACACCGCCGTCGAACATATAAACTCCTTTTCCATTTTGAAGTCGGTTAAAAATGTATTATGATGATGAATGATAGATATATGCTATATGCTCGAAATAGAGAGTCATAACATATTTTTAATTAATTACTCGCAAAACCTATTCGATTCGATTGCATTGATAGGGAAGGCATGTGCTCTAGCAGTGGTGACATGCCAACAGATAAAAAAAAATGATGACTTAAAAAACAAACTGTAACATTCTCTTAATCACACCTCAGCTAGAAATTGATACCAATATTGAATAATTTTACTTTGAATAGGAAATGAAATTAATTTATATTGATGAATTTGAAAGATAACTGTAAAATTTTTTGTACATGCGTAGAATTTTTATAATTATACACCAACTTATTTGTAGTAGCTCGGTGGCACGAGTAGCTCGGTGGCATAGTGGATAAGCTCCGCGGCCCGCGATCGTAGTCGTTAAGCAACTTTCGCAAGGGTCGGTCACGGGATGGGTGACCAAAAAATTATTATCTTGAGCTACTCCGTGCTTCGGAAGGCACGTTAAGCCGGTGGTCCCGGCAGCATTTGCAGTCGTTAATACCCTCCAATCCGCATTGGGCCGGCGTGGAGGGTCGTGGCCCATCCTCCTTAACCATCCATAAGGAAGGCCTGAGCCCCTGCAGTGGGGACGTAAAAGGGCTGGTAATGATGATGAACTTATTTGATTGATCACAATTAATTTCAAATTATTATATATTATGAATTTGAATTAGGCGTCCTCTTAATAAATAACGAGAGCCGACATTCTTTCAGTGCGTGATGTGTTCCAATTACAAGACTTATAATAAGCCCGGGTGTAATTTACAAAATGACATTCCGAACCATACCGTGATTAATATGATTTGTGGACAGAATTACGGGGGTACAGCCCGGGGTCCAGTTTAATGAGTTAGAGACAGGACGAGTGTGTGTGAGAGCTTCTTAGATTAGTTTCATTCCAAATAAATACACTTTTTTAGCCCTCTTGATACAATTGTGACCTGTCGTATTACACAAATGCCTAGCGCTAAGCGCTGCCCGCATGTCATAACTTTAGATATTGCTTTTTGTTCGTGAGGCGATTCCTAGTCATTGATGAGATGCATTTTCACCTAAGCGATTTCTAAAAAATTGGGAGGCTCCTAAGTTTAAAAACTAGCATAAGTGAAACAACTTAATCAAAATAAAATAGTTCTCTCTCTGCAGAATCTGCTGCAGTTAAAACCCATGCTGTGATTCCATATATAGGCTTATGCTGCAGCATGCTGTTGATGACAATGAAGATTATAATAATAAATAACATTAATCAAGATAATATCCGGGACAAATATATGGGACATTGGCTCTTTAAAGAAAGGTATTTTTAAATATTAGTCTAGACATTAAAAATTAAAACACTAACCGATGTAAATATATCTTTTGGCATTTGTTCAAAAAATTTACAAGTGTGCATGCAATGTGTTTTAAAATGTAAACTTCACTCTAATATAGTTTTATAATATTGACTTATTTTCAAATCCGAAGATTTAGGTACTAATCTTGCTTCTGATATATTGTTGACTAGAATTGGATTTGTGATTGGATATTTGACTAGGGAAATTTGGGAACTTTAAAAATACAATAAAGTGGAATAAGCTGATAATAATACGAGAGCGACTATTGAAAATTTTAGATTACGTACGTCTCAAACTGTACTTTAAAGTCACAAACTGTTTCGTTTCTATTTTTTTTAATAACTAGTTGATAACTAAAGCTTTTTTAATTATGAAACGTTAAAACCACTTGAGATTTTGTAGTTTTCTTCATTCAGAAACCGGGCGTATAAATAAGATACAGAAAATATAAATTGAGAAATTAAAAAATATATGAATGAATTAAATACTTCTTATTGTAACACACCAAAACATGTTAATGCAAATTCTTCCAGGCGACTTTAACTTATTTACAGGTACACATTAGTTAATGATAGAGACTTCTTTAAGCACCATACACTACCTAAGAATTGAGTAGTAAGTCCCTATCATTTACTAATTTTTAATTGAAACTTTTGGGAATTTTTAACGTTCTTATTTAAAAAGGATTATATAGAAATAGGAAGTCTGTGAAAGTATTTTATAAATTAAAAAAATACCATTGAATATGTATGTTAAACTATAAACCAAAGTTTTTTCATAATATAAAACATATTTGATTGCTAATATTTACATTCATCATTAGTGGGATTATTTTCAACCCACCTTTATTTTGCTAACCAATTTAAGTGCATTTACTAAATAGGTTGTTTAACCCTATTCTTGGCATTGCGTATTATTGGACATGTTAACTTTAAATATTTTTATAACCTGAAAAAGTACTTTCCTCGTTTTTTTAAATTGCATATGGTAGAAATCATTTTTTAAATATATAAAAAAAAACTGATACTACTGAATCGTTTATAGCATTTCCATGAAACATTCACACAATGCGAGTCTGCGTCTACACAATGCAAGTTATAAAAAATCATTAATACAATATACTGATCAAATTGATAACAAGAACGGTTAGTATCTAAAACATTATTATATTTGCTTTGAGTGAGTCCTATTTTTGTGCTGTTAAATGCACAGCAAAGTTATGAAATCATACGTTATTTTCGAATATATACAATATGGTTTATTGCCAGATAGCCAATAATATAAATACTCTTTATTATGTCTCAAAAACGGGATGTTACCTTGTTTGTTCAGCTTTTGTGTTTTTGTAATTACGTCTCAAAATTATATTTTAATTGATATTTATCCGTTATAATACTATAATTAATATTTTTAAAGATTATGTAATTAACGCAGCAGCAATAAAACGCTTCTTGACAACTTTTTTTGGACTTTTTACATAAGCACAGTAGTATCAAAATATATCAAAATATTTTGAACCAAATTAATTTTATCTTATTATGAAAATTACATTTATTTTGAAGAAAAATTACACTTAATTTTTAAATTGAGTATTAACTGTGCCTGAATAAGCCTAAATCTCAGGCTCCAGTGGTTCTCTTTTTTATAATGTAAGAGTCTGCGTACAAGTGTCTAACTACTTGTATCTTGCAAGTGCCTTTAGTAGGAATAGCAGGCACACTACTGGACGTAGAAAGATAAAAGCATGAGTGCAGGTAACACCATAAGTAGAGCGTCGGGAAAGCTCATTGATAGAAAAAACTCGAGCCAGAAAGTTCAAATCGAAAATGAAGAAACTGATATACAACGCGAAAGTGTGGAAGGAAATAAAAGACGCAAAAGGCCTTTCAGGATCATATTATTTACGTGATATCGAAAGACAATGTCAAAAGTCATAAAAACCGACGACCTAGTGAGTGAAAAGAGCTATTTCCATATTGACGCAGAAATAAAAATATAGAATATAGATAAAATCTAGAATAAGCTCACAATTAAACTTGATACAATACTTATATGTCAATATATTCTCGTAGGAATATGCTATTTTTGTTAAAATTTGTTTAAAATATAATATGTGTGAGCCTGGCAATGTATCAATTATGATACATAGATTGATAATGTTGAGAGATTTTTATTTTTAGTTACCAAATCCTCTTCTATAAATTCCTAGAAACACATTCTAAGGGAAAAAAATAATAATTTCGAAAAAAAATATCTGTCCAAGTATAGGGTTAAGTAATAACTACCTACATATTGCAAGTCACAAGCAAATTGCAGCCAAGCATTGGTTGTGGTGCATAATTTTGATGCGTCCACGCCGCAAGCAACGATTCTGCGTCGTTATGTGGGACTGCGAGTTTTCGTATTGGTTGAGAACGAGGGGCGGTACTAAATATACTATGGCGGATGATAATACGTATTACCGTATTTAATTCGTATTACCATCCGCCATAGAGCTTAAACTAGTTGCTTTAATTTACGTATGTTAAGAAGGGATAAAGAAGTCTAATAAAAATAAAGTAAATCAAAATGTTATCCTGCTTACCTTACCTCTTGAAACAATATCTATATACCAAAACAAAAAAACATAAAAAGTATGCCTTTCGATGATCCAAGGCTAGTCATCTACTTGTATTGGCTGATTAGATTAGCCTACAAGAGCTATATGAGGTTCTTACCGATTAAGCTTAAAATATGTTTATTATATAATCTATCGTTTAATACCCAAAAGAGGATTGTATTGCATTTAGGGTTAATATGAATCTATGTGAGTTTTTTCCCTATAACTCTTGAAAGACTTAACATATAGGTTACCATAAGATACGTTACATAATTTATTCAAATTCACTCATATTATATTTACTCAAAAAATTTTACATTATATGTAACAATTTAAATTATTTCTTGTATTTTTATTACTTATGATCAGAAAAATAAAAAGCACATTTAGAAGTATTGCAAAGAATCGAGAAGGTATTCGAATTATTTGTGGAACAAAAAATAAATTTTAAATAAAATTGCAGCAAATTATTTGTGTTAAGGTACTCGACGTCGTTCCATCGTCGCGAAAACAGTGAAACTATAAATAGGAACATTCATAAATATATATAAACTAAATACTATTAATGATTAAAAAATAGCATTAAGATATTTATATGCATTTAAACAATCTTAAATAAACTTGAGAATATTAAAAAGCTTTTAAGGCATTGTGTGCTGTCATCTAGTAGGGAGTAGACAAACTATACAAAGCTACTAATTTGTAAAACATAAAATACACTTTTATGTATGTAATTTATGCATGTATTTTAATCTTAATTGAAAATATATTATTTCGGGTCATACTGTGAGCGTTAAATTAATACTATTAGAATAAAATTACACCCATAATCTCTTAGTACAGTACTGCCATCTAGCGGTAGTTTAAAAAAATATGGACATTTAGTTTCTCTGCTCCAACATTGCTTACAAGTTTATTGTTTTAATTATAGATGTCGGTATTTTCAAAAATATTCAAACTACTATTTATTTTTTGGTTATCAAATGTTATTGCTTTGCAATGCGACATATGCTGTAATAACATAACTACATACTTTTACGATTAGTAAGACTAGGTATGCAAGATGTAGACAGATATTTTATAACCGTTAAGTTCATGATTTTATAAAATGTTCAAGAATATTGAAATTTCAGCACCTAACTGGTGAAGCCATTTACGTATCAAAAGACATCAAACATACAGCCACCAAAGCGACTGTTGGTGACGTATGCATGCTACGTTGCACGAGCGCGAGTCTTATCGACGGAATTTCTGAAGCTTTACTACTCTTTGTATCTACTAATTAGATAAAGACGTTGCCAAAAGTACAAAAATACGTCATTATTGGTTCAGTGATCCCAAATTGTCATTCTCAACGTGCGAAAAGCATGTCAAAGTAATAAAATAACACGAAATGTCGCCATAATATCTAGAATTAAGGCGGTAGAGTTAGAGAACATGGAAAGTGATTGTTTCTTGTCTCGGGTCTGGGGGTTGTGATACCTTTGTTTTTCACACTTTCATAATACAAGTGCTTAAGTTACTTAACTTGGGATCTGAGCAATGCATGTGATGCTGTCTAATATTTATTTAGCAGATTTTGACTAAATTAGTTTACACTTTATTTAGAGTCATGGATAGAGAGTTAGGTGGTCGCATCCCCGATGGGGATACCCCGACTCAAATAGAACCCGGGACCTCAACTAAGGCGAATTCGTAGCATTGGCAGGTTTAACGAATATGAAGATATACTTCATGAAAACAAAATTGGTCAAATATAATGAATGTGAAGATATTTCAAAAACATGATGCTTATGTTAAGCTTACTCAAAGAAGCTTGTCTTCATCAGACCTTCAGTTTCAATCTTATAAGGGAGTGTTAAGCTAAAAGACACTATTATCTATATCATCAACATGCAGCCGGGACCAACGGTTCAACGTGCCTTCCGAAGCACAGAGTAGCTCGAGATAATATTTTTTTGTTCACCCATCCCATGACCGACCCTTACGAAAACTGCTTAACAATAACATTCGCGGGCCAATGCGCTAATTCATTACGATACTATATATTCTATATACATATCTATAATATCTTTGATTATGTATAACCAGAGTATTGCCTAGCCTGTGCAATATCAAACGTCAGATACCTATAGCGCCTAGATTATTTTATAGAGTTATTATATCAGCGATGGCAACACGAAAGAGGTCGAATACAATACTGAATAATTCATAAAACCCCAAAAAGGTGGCATACACACAATGTGTGTCGTAAACGAACCGAAAATTTGGTGAATAGAAAACTGTATGTTGCACGCACGGCCAATCGGATCGACCCTTGAAAATTTGTCGAGTTTCGAAACGCTCTTGGGGAGTTCTTTATTCTGTTGGTGGTAAAAATAAACGGGGATACGTTTAAGCCCTTTTGGGAAATTTCGGATTGAAAGATAAATTTTATTTATGACGATAAAGATTATTTAGGCAAGAGCGTCTGATATGCTTTGCAATGGGCAACGGGTATGCAATAAACAATCCAAAAACATATCACACATTTGACGCTTGTGTTCACTGAACATCAAACACCGTGAATAAAAACTTTTTTTTTATGGGATTGGGTGCAGATGAGCAGACGGATCACCTGATGGTAAGTGATTACCGTCGCCCATGGACACCTGCAACACCAGAGGGGCTACAAGCGCGCTATTTTGATAGTCTATGGTAAAAAAGTATATAAAAATAAAAAAGTATGGTTCTAGAACTAGAAAGGAGGTTTTATTATCGACAATGAATAATCTCTTAATGATAATATAATACTTGAGAACTCGTTCGTTTGACTTACAATATTAAATGCTGAGTTGAGAGTCACTATCAACTCTATAATGGTAGGGCTGCGGTTTTGGCAGCTTGCCTTAATTAACTCTGCCATTGCCCATTAAGTGAAATATCTCGGTATTATAATAAACTCCGTTTTAAATTACATTTTAGAATAAATAAATGATTATCATTTAAAATACTTACTAAGTTAGCATATAGTTTTACTTTTAGTTTTACTTTTACTTTTAGTGTTATTAACCGTTAAAGCCCTTGTTTAGTGGAAATTCGAAACAACAAAGTTACCATAACATCCAGACCCAAGACAATATTGGATCCGGCGGGCTCCTTGCTGGATTCCGGTTTCTTCCCCCCACCGAGAGTCGTCCGGAGCGGGTTTAACCAGATATTCCAACGTTTCAACCTATCATTTTCAGGACAGGGGCAGTTAGAGAGCCCTATTTTAAGGTTAAGGTGCATTATAATAAAAAGAATCCCAGACAATAAAGAAAATTTCATTTTTACACTGGCACATAGGTGACCAAATAATACAGTTTATTTTAGATTTGTTTCTTGATAAATATCTATATTGTAATTTATCAAATACTAGTTGTTTTCCGCTATTTTGTCCGCATAACTTATAGCCTTTTTCACCCGCATATGATCCCGTAAGTGAAATATTTTTTTTTAAATCGATCCAGTATTTTCGGAGCCTATGCAAACAAACAAAGAATATCTCTAAAAAATGGTAAATATAATACCTATAAAAACAACAACAAAACAAAAAATGATTTTTTAAGCATTTTTTATTAAGAATATTTTTCAGTACAAAATTTATCAAATATAATAATACCGAGTATATTACGAAAGTGTATACGAATTCACAAATAACTTGAGGCCAGAGCTGTTTTAAATTGTAAGCTCACCGCACCGTTATTCTTCGTCCCGCGAACATATTGCATTCTTCCGGATTCCGCTTGGCAAATTTCAACACGTCCCGCGGATTCGCCGCGGAAGATAGAACAGAAAAATATATAAATAGATTTATCCGTGATATTGAATTCAAGTATTTTGGAAATGTTAGTATAATAATTAATTGGCTTAAAATTATGCAAAATAAAAATTGACTAAAAAAGATGCATTTACATTAGGTGATTTAAGTACACCGAGTTTAGACTCTTTTCTCAATAGCTACACACAGGCATATTTCTGTATCTTGTTCTTCTTTGTTTATTTTTGTAGTGTAAATGTTTGGTATGTAATGTAATTGTGTTGCGAACTTTTTATCTATCTATCTATCTAGATGCAATACACATTTGTAATTATAACACACTTTGAATTTGTACCTAATCAGTAGGATGAAACGTTGTACATTTATCGTTATCCGACCTTAATAAAAGTTGGTGTATCCACATTTTCTATTTTGATTTTATTTATAAAATTTCTTGGTATTATTTCTCTTGATTACAATTTTTTCAAGTCGGTTTAATTTTTTTTCTGATACAGACAAAGCAATGAATTATTAGTAATTAATTACTGGAGAGAGTGAAAAAAAATTAATACCATCTGTAAAAAGTGATGAATTTCCATTTCATCTCCACTTGGTAAAAGTGGAGATAAAATGGAAATTCATATGTGGTAATTATATTACTAATACTAAATGATAATTATTAATAATTTACAATTAATATTGTAATTAATAATTTACAGTAGAAATGTAATATGATAATATTTAAAATCTATTGCAAAAACAGCTGTTCCTATATAGGTACATATTATCCGTAGCCGCCTTCAAAGCAACAAAGTCGTAATAAAAAATTTCTAGCAAAATATCGATATCTATATCACCATTCATTTAGAATATTTTATTTAGTACATCCACCACGGATACTCATAAAACATGTCAGATGCATAACAGGTATACTGGGATTTAGAATATGTGCATATAAATTACATTGTGGTATACTGACGACAGTTACCTACTTATGTTTCAGATAGTATTTACCATTACGTTTACATGTACGTACATATTATGTAAGAGTAGATTTATTTTGTAATTATATTCAGTTTAGGGATGGCAACATGGGGTCTTTATCAAATTATCTTTAGTCGATGGTAGACAATGATGGACGCTCTGGGTTAAGAAGCGGTATGGTAGTAAAGATTGTGTTTATACATTATATATATTGTATATACATATATTCATATAATCTATACAAAAAGACAGACATAAAGAGTTTGCTGCAATTATTCGTAGGAATTTTAAACAAAAAGATAATTCACAATACCCTTCACAATACCCACACTCGAGTTTTGAGATCATCGGGGAACTTGAAATTGGAGACACCAATGCATATCACAAAATTTCTTGACAAATCTTTTATAGTTCAAGCTGCCCGTCTCTGGAATGCATTGCCCGAAATAAAAGACGTGCGCAAACGGTAGATAGTTTCAAAAATCTAGTAAAGGAGCACTATCTGTCATTATGAACTTTTACATTATATCCAGTTATAGTATGTATGATATTTATAGCTATAGTATGTATGATAATTATGTACTCGTATGTATGTTTATACCATGTACATTTATGACACCATAGACTACCTAATTTAGATTTAAATTAAAATTTTCCAAACGGTAACGGTTGCCTGGAAGAAATTGCTTCTTAGCGATAAGGCCGCCAATTGTACTATTTGTTTTATATTATTGTTACCTATAATTGGTGTTTTTGTACAATAAAGAATTATTCTATTCTATTTAATTATACCTCTAAAATCACGTTAGTACATATATTTATCTACGATGAATTCTATTTAGCGAACCGATTCCGATCCGCTTTTATAAAGAGTAAATTATAACATGATTTAATTTAAGCGGGGACGTAAAATAAATACCGAGTTGTATATATCATCGCGCCCGAAATAAAAAAGATAGGAACATATAATGGCAAAAGTTTAAAATTAATTATACCCGATCTATTACTATGATTGTAAAAATGTAGCATAATTCCGGTGGCTACAAAATGACCACATATTTATCAATCCTATAAAAAAAGTATGTGATTACAAAAAGAAATGTAAAGATAGCGAATTTTAGGTGAAAATTTTATGAACTCGTATTTTGGCTGTGACAAACCCATAACAAATATTATGTGTTTTCTTATTTTTGATTGCAACTTACAAGTTAACATAATGGACGTTACTCTCTGTACAAAACTAGTTGAAAGTTAATGTTATTATGGTGTGAGTGCTAGTGGTATATTGTGAGCGTCCTCTTAAGAAAATCTATTCAAATACTGCTTTTATCAAGAGGCATCAAGCCCTGTCAGTTTCAGTTGCGATGTCTGGGAGTTGGTGGCGCACAACGCTTAACTCGATGGCTGATGTTCGCTGTAGTGTAGTTAAGTTAACAATGAATAATTGATTCCAATTCCCCTAAGTTCCACCGCTACAAACATCTGGTTCTGATACAATTTCCATGTTGAAATTGGTACAGTCTTCTACTAAAGACTTAATTTGATTTATTCTGAGAATGAGTTACGGAAAGAGGTAGAGTTTCCAACTTTGTTTGTTTATAGGATGATAAGTAGTAAAATTATGAAAATTTCTTTCATATACGGCAAGTTACATCATACGCGGTTGACATAAGATATAGTTTATGAAAGCGAAGTCACTGTAAAACAGCTACTTATAAATTTAAATTGGAATGAGGTCGGTTTAATATTACGTTCAAACCTCAAGCCTTCTCTCCGTGTTCTATGACTTTATTCAGTAAAATTTAACTTAGTTACGTGTAAAGTATCGGAACTATGATAACGTAAAAAAATTATGCCTGTTACTGCTTTATTATTGTTCATAATAATATTTTATTCGAATACGGAAGATTTGATCGCATACTTGCATCGAAATAGGCTCTGAAACACAGGAATAAATGTTTTGCATCTCTTGAACCTACTGAACGCATTTCAAAAATTCTTTCCCCTTCGAGAAGCTACATTAGGGGTGACATAAGCTTTAATTTACTTGCGGGTAATAAAAAGCTAGTATAGTTACATACAGACTATAAAGTATTAGTGTGCTAAAAAATTAAGAATGCTGTTTGAAGCGAATATAAATGAAATCTAATTAAAATCTTTGTAAAGTGTGAATTCTTTTACACAATAAAGTCCCTAGCAGCTTATATTAATATTTTGAAATGTCAACAGAAAAGGCGAAATTCGGGGCATAAAGGATTGACGACAGAATAGCAGCTTGGCGCGGCGCTCGTTGCGCCATATGGCAACTGGGGAGATGGAAAATATCATATGTAATTGTCATATCTGCCTTATATACGACTCTGGCCGCTATAACTTTATACTTACATTCATAATATATACTACCAACTTTTCGTCCTCGGCTTCTTCCGCATAATTTCCTAACTTTTTTAAAAAGTCATAACTAATGAATTTACAGCGAAAAAAAAATAGTTTTACAGAAATAAAAATGACGAAAGGCCAAGTTATGCCGTCATCTAACCATTGCCAAATGGTGCAACTCTTTGCTTATCTGATACTTTTACTTCGTTATGGTTTAAGTAAGTTAGTGTAACCAGCCCTTAAAATCTGGCTTGATATTGTTTTTGGATGGGAGATTAAAAAAAAGTAACTATATTGTTAATTCGAGATATTTTCGTAGAAAACAGATTCTGTCTTTATAATTTTTTTAAAGGATTATTGATGACAGTTTTACAGGTTTTTCTTAAATGAAAGTTTTTTTATATAGATATAGTATTTATTTATATACTTTAGTGTGTGAGCAAACTCTTTTATGTACAAATGTGTGAGATATTATAACGCAAAGAATTTTAAAATCTATATATGAATCCTATTAATATTATAAATGTGAAAGTTTATTTGTTCGGATGTTTGGATGTTTAGATGTTGGTACGTCAATCACGCCGAAACTACTGAACGGATTTTGATGAAATTTGGTATACAGATAGGGTGTTAGCTGACTTAGATAATAGGATTTTTATCCCACTAAACATTTCCCTAGGGTCCACGCGGGCGAAGCCGCTGGCGAAAGCTAGTGTGTAATAAACATAAGTTCCTATATAACTAGACCCATTATAAGAGGCACTCTATACTAAATTCGCTTTAATATACCAAAATTTCGTCAGTGAATATTATATTCTTTTCCGATTTTGAATCCTGGCGATTTCTCAATAATACGAATATCTGCAACTGATCGGGTCGGCAATTATGTGATCCGGGCTAAAGTTCTAGCACAAAGAGATTCCGTTCCATAAATCCCTTATTACCATAACCATAAGGTATATTTATAACGGCAATAATAATATATTTTCCTTAATAGCTGATGGGACGTGTTGAGGAGGCGATATAAAGTTCTATTATATGACATAAATTATATTTCTAAGTATGTAATAGAATTATAATACTCCAAAACGATTTGTTAAAATAGCTATACTCAAAGAAGCTCTACTAAGCAAAGAGTATGTGAGTTATGAAAACATTTATTTTTCATAAAATATATTTTACTAGTGGACGCCCGCGACTTCGTCCGCGTGGAAGTCGGTATCCCGTGGGAGTGAGAAGTTTTCCCAGTAAAAAGTACCCTATGTGTTATTCTGATGTATAACCTATATTGCTGTAAAGTTTTATCCAAATCCGTCCAGTAGTTTTTTCGTGAAAGAGTAACAAACATCCATACATCCATACTTACAAACTTTCGCCTTTATAATATTAATAGGATAACATGCGAAGAACATATTTATTATTTTACATACATAATGTACTCTTCATAAGAATACATCTTTTCCCGGTGACGTTAAATTGCCCTTATAATTGGACTCGCTGTATAATACTAAGTTGTTACGTCATTTCTATTTTCCATCGTAAAATGAGTTGATTCCAAACTTGACCCAAACAAATTAGAAAAAACGGGTATTTGACGCGATTAGGCAAACAGTTTTTCCACATGTCTAAATTACCCGACGTTACACGGGTGTGGTCACGTGGTGACTTTTAACCTAAGAAAAAAAGCGTTACACACTATTCCTGTCCCCTTGCAAGGCGTGGGACTCTACTAAAGAACTTTTTTTTTTGCACCTTAGGCCTTAAACCAGTGTCGCCCCCGCGTTGAGAAGAGCAGGTTAGAGGTGGTTGGCAAGCTTTTAAAACCTGCCGCGATTCACATCACGCGAATATGAAGAACCCTGCCGCTGCAAGGAGGGCCCGGTTTCATCTCCGTTAACGAACCTACACAGTAAATCGCTGAGCAGTTCAAAGGGGACCTACACACTTTAAAAACTCTACGCATGGCCTCAGTAGGGAGTGATATCCGGCCTAATGTCACGTGCTGACCGGTGATGCGATGCTACATTTCATTGTATGAAACCCACTTCCACCGTCCAGTATCTTCAGTGTCTCTATACTGAATCACTGACATAGATCATTAATTGTATGTTCATGTTGTGTGTACCATTTTATGAACATTTCTAGAGGAAAAAAGAATGAGGTCTCATTTATTCAGTATAACCGAAGCGAATGATGAAGCATTGAACGTTACCATCCCAATATCCCGAAGAAGGAGTATTATACCGAGCATAATGGTCGAGTCGTGGAAAGGAAATATGATAAACAGCCGAGATAATTTCAGAATAGCGTGGGTCTGACTCAGACAAATGCAGGCTCGCAGTAGATGATGGAAACATACATTCATGGGATCTCATACTTAACCTTTTGTATATTATTCAACTTACCTAAAATTTTCTCGTACTGAACATAAATATATTGTCAATAAAAAAAACTACGACACTTAGACAATTTCACACTCATTTTGTGTTTTTCCTTCCCCATTTTCGTAAGTAAATGCAGATACATAATCATCGGTAGTTTTATCCTTCACAGTGACAAGAACTATCAAAGATGAAATATATTCAATGATGAATCATGGTATCTAACTACCGAGATTTTTCTATAAATAAATGTGTCTGCTTATTTGACACATACTTTTAACATTTCTTTAGTGACAAAGTAGTTTGATGATAAGTCACTTCTATCTCTTTTACCTATTTCTTTCATATATCTTAACGAAAAAATAAATCAAAGATATCTTAATAAATTATGTACCTAATTTGAGAAATATATTTCTTTTATTTTTATCGAAGCAGTTTGTATATACCTTGTTGTTAATTGATAATCATAGAATTGTAGCTTGTACGGTCAGACCTTACACGGTTGTTTAAATATCTGATTGCTAAATACACGTGTATGAGTTCCTTTGTTATTGTTCAGTTTCAGACTCCTATTTCATCAAATATTCTTAACTCACTTTAATTGATTTTATTAAAAATCATCTATTACCGTTAAGCATTTAATTATATTACTGGCATAAAAACAAAACGTGATATTCAAATCTGACCATTAAATGTAAAATCATTTTGTCTTCAGAAAGGCTACTTAAACATCCTTACGATCGTATGTTTAATCCTGGAACTTAGTAATGAATACTTAACGCTTAGTTTGCAAGGTCGTGCTAACAACTCACTTAGGATGGTTAAGTGTTTTCGAAAGTCGCCATTAGTGTGAAATATGAATTAATGGCTGTGGAGCGACGTAGCGGCGTCATCGGTGCGGCTTCGATGTCTCAGGCTATAGACGTCTATGGAGCAAATGTTGATATTCATATAATAACCAGCCATAAGAGCTGACCAAGAAATGGACCATGGATTACTCTATTGCCAATTACACGTAACGTGGTCATTACACAGTCTGTTTCCTATTATCTTAATTTAGACCTAGTGTAGTTTCTAAATCTATGATTGTATACACCTAAACCAAGTTCAGAAGCATAATAGCCCTTTCCACTCTGTATGTTGGCTAATCAAGGTTTCCGTCTGGTAAGAGAGTTTTGACTAGTGTTTTATTATCTCTATCGTAAAGGTCTTAACTGTCGTTATACGTGATGTTGATATACCAAAGAGTTCTAATGAAAGAGAAGACCAAGGTTGATGTATGATGCTACTTATTGGATTCTAAATTGCGATTATGCACCACAAACAACAATGAAGAGAAAAAAGGATGTACGATTGTCGCGCTCCTTAGTGGAGTTTTTAAAAATATTGTTATAAGTAAGGGATGTTGAAAGGATAAGCAATGTTACCTCTTGACAGCTACAAGGTGTCGTCTATTTAGCGTATACGCAACGGCATTAATCCATGACATGGGTCGAAAAAGCAGCACTGGTTTATTTGTTATCACTGCACTTAACCATCTATTGCAAAAGAATAATTATGAGAATGAGATGCCATTTATTAATGCTTCAGCTAATTAATACATTGAACGCAGAGGTCACGGAACAGCCATATTTTTCGAATGGAAGTTTCTGATCTTCCACTGCCAGATGTAGACGGATTGCTTTCAAAGGGATTAAGGTGAGATTGTATGAAATGACCAACAATTTTTTAAACGAATTTAATTCAAAGTTAAAATGTTAATGAAAATTAAAAATACGATCTTTTTTTTGCTAACAGAAACACAAATTTCAATAATTGGCTCGATAGAAAAACATCGCAAATATGACTTTAAATAGGTTTTTTGGATAGATTTTACGACTAATACTATATTTCATCTTAAATATATGAAAGTATATATACAAAAACAGGTTTTGATATAATCTTAAGTTTCAATTTTTTTAAATATCTGCATAATTTTTTTTCTGAGACTAAAAATATAAGAAAAGACGCCCGTCTTTACTCTAGATGCGTATTTGTATGTGAACGTAAGCGAACCTTTAGGAGTGAATTAGGTAATTTACCACGCACGGAATAATAATTTGTAATAATTGGGGTCAATAACAGCAGATATATATTTTTATAATTTCTATTAAATTACTTTAATACTGCTATAGCGACTCTATGGCATCTCATTGACAACGCGAATAACCAAGTAAGCTGAGGCGGGTGGGTTATGATTGATTATGTAGTATTTGTTACTCAGCTTTCATAGCTCATTCTATGCCGACGGAGACCGAACACCTTCGTATCCGAAACAATCATAGGAAATGAACAAGGAGCCGCAATCGTTCCGTGTATACGAATCGAATCAAAACGACGATGCAGAAAAGAAAGATGATGAGTTGCATAAAGGTAATAATTGTTCTCTTTAGTTATATTAAAATGAATTCCTTTTTTGTGTAGTTTCAATAATATTAATGTTTATTAACGACTTTATACAACCGGAATCAACGGCTCAACGAGTCTTCCGAAACACAGAGGAGCTCTAGATAATAAGCTTTTTTCTCACCCATCCCACGACCGGACTTTGCAAAAGTTGCTAACATACAACCGTATCACGGACCGAGTGCGTTAATGACTACGCCATTGAGCTCCAACTATCTAGGGAATAAGAAAATATAGATAGATAGAGAATTCCTTAACAAAATTAGACTGTACCGCTTCCTTGTACACAAATATTATTATCGTGCGTGTTAATACCTAGCAGATAATGATAATTTTGTTACTCATTAATAATTAATTTACGTCATTCGTTGGACATATTGCATTTTTGTAGGTACTTTTTGACTTTGATAAATAGCCCATATGACCAGCTTTTTATTTTAGCATTTTATTTTATTGATGATAACACATTTTTTGTGAATTCTTTTGAATCACCATATCTATTAAAAAAGACACATTTTTATTGAATGAGTTTTTATATCGAAGACTCAATAAAAATGAGGTAGCACTTCCGTAAAAAGCTACTCTTTTGCGTGTCTATAAAGACTGAACGTATGAAGCGTTCTTGATAATTGATCGTCGTAATCGTCCATCTGCCATATTGTAACAACGTTTTATTCCAAATAAATTGAATAAAATTTCTCAGCAGTGGATGACGTACGGCTGATGATGATGAGGAATTTGAATTACGGGTTTTATACTAATTTTTTGAAGTATGAAGATATATCAGAAAATTTATATCCAAAGAGGGGAAGTAATTTGTAGTTTTCTGTATTAAAATAGCAGTTATTTAATAATAGAAATAATAATTGCAAATTTATACCCCTTAAAATATAAAAAAGTACAAATAGTTTTACCTAAAAATCCATTAACAAAACATGCCGTCCCTTTCAGATTCCATATTTACTTAGGACCTCTTTTTAAGACACCTACTTCAGCCAAATCTTTTCTTTTAAAAACAAACATACCGTACGTATCGTTTCAATATTAATATTCATAGAAAAGCCTCGAAGGACGAAGACTCTAAGACAAAACCTTCTTTAACAAAATCATGTGGTTTTACTATATATCAAGTTCCTTATTCGAAACGAATTTCTGTAATGATAAATGGTTAATTTTTTAATTGTAATTCTCATAAATTTTGTTGATCCAAATATATAAATATATATTTAAGATTTTTGTTATGAGATATTAAATATTACAAGATTTATATTCTCGGCACGTGTATGAAATGGTCAGTACAAATACAGCGTCGACTATATTAATTTTGGAGCATTAGATATTCAATTAAATAAAACCTTTATAACTTTTAGAAGTAGATTTGATAGAAACTCTATTACACTTATACAGCGCTGTGTTCTATGCATTATTTATAAGATAATAGCAGGGTATTTGAACACTTTTTGCTAGAATAACAACAATGACAACATTGATGATATTTTTCAAGTGACAATAAAAATCTTCGTTTTCCGATAATAATAACCAAATATTGATTCTTACTGATTGCTTTATTCTATTTCTCGTCTGTTGGTTCAAATATAATTGCTTAAGTCATATGATCAAGTAATTACTTGTTTCGATCATAGGATACTAAACATCATCAGCCTCTTAACGTCCCCACTGCAGGGGCTCAGGCCGTCCTTATGAACGGTGAAGGAGAATGGCCCTCTACGCTTGGCTAATATGGATTGGAGGCATAATAACGACTGCGAATGCAGCCGGGGCCAATGGCTTAGAGTACCTTTCGAAGTACGGAGTAGTTCGAGATAATATTATTTTCTTCGCCCATCCCGTGACTGATCCTTGCGCAAGTTGCTCAACAACAACAATCGCGGGCCGCGTCGCTTATCCACTACGCCACCTAGCTACTATACTATAGATGCTATAATTAGAATATAATATATTTTGATTAATTTTGCATTCACAATGCCATACTGAAAATAATTCTTAATACAAAATGCTTAAAAAATCCACTTGGTCCCTGGCACCCTGAGATAGGAATCGAACCCACGACCTTTCGCAAATCGGGCGACTGCTCTAATCGCTGAGCTACCCAGGACCTAACAGGACTGACGAATTTTTCAAGCACTTGTTACTTTTCGCTACTACAGAGCGTATTCTCATCAATGTTCAGGCATCCCAAACAGCCGAACGAAATATTGTTACAAATATTGAAACTTTCGATAAAGATGAGAATTTTGTTCTAATTATTATATTTCGATTAATTTTGCATTCACAATGCCACACTGAAAATTATTCTTATTACAAAGTGCTTAAAAAATCCACTTGGTGGGTTCATTTCCCATCTCATGGTGCCAGGGACCAAGTTAGTAGTCGTTACAGAAAAAGTGGCTACATACACATGCTTAATATTATTTACCTCCATCTGTAGATAAGTCGGCTTTATTTGAAATACATTTTTAAATACGGTTTTTCCCTTTCATGTTTTTATAAGTGTACTTATCGCTAAATTTGTTTTGAGACTTTGAATACATTATATTAAACAAGTCGTGACATTGTTGCGAGCATGTTTATATTATGACATGTGACACTTGAAATTGTGTTTAGAACAAACCAACAAAGTATAACTTTACTTTATCAAAATTTGCATTCTAAACAATTCCCTAATCAACTTTATGTTTAAAAATAACAACTTTCGCTTGGGTTGTAATAAAAAACGAACCTGGGATAAGATAAGATTGCGACTTTACAGTACTTGTTCGGGTGACAAAGATAAAAAGTTTAAATAAGCCAACGGTATGTATTATGAAACTTTTCTCCATTGAAGAGTTTCATAATATTATGGGTTACCTCTAAATTCTTGACTTATTTTAAAAGAATAATTAGTAAGCGAAACAAAATAGAGTAGATTGCCTTTACAGTGAATAAAACTTTGTTATATAATCAAAAATGTTTACTGAATTATGAGCATTTTCAGGATTCAAATCTTTGCCAGATAACACATTGCAGAATTCTATTAACCTTTTGTAAATATTTTAACTATAAAAATAAAAACCAAATGCACCTATTTGCAAAAATGGTGAAAAAAATGCATTAGTCGATCGCGTATATTTTATTTTTCACTGTTGCCATTATATCTTGAAAAAGGTTTGAGATTGCGTATGTAGGTATGCAACCTTATTACTATATCGTATCCTATTAATTCCTCAATCTTAGGTTAAATTACTAGATAACTGAAAAAGAGGCTATCCTCTTAACAAAGGACAGTAATTAAATGGAACATCAACATTAATTATCCTCCGATCATCGACATCGACACGAATTTGGTCAATTAGTTCATAATTATTTTAGGATACGAAACTGGTGACTTATACGGACCACAGATCACAGATAAAGATGGCGCTCTACTGGATGAACACGACAGCTTCTATCACACCACTAAGAGTCTACTCGTGTTGTTCCAGATAATGGGAATTATGCCCATTGTGAGAGTGCCAAAAGGTAGCAACTAATATTTCCTTAAACTATCTTTAGTTATTGATATGCAGCATGGAAGATCACTATTCCAACAAACTTTACACTTATATTGCGTATTCTGCAACATCGCATAAATTGGTACTTAGTTATCTTAGTTGTTTTTGAAACTACTAGAAGCTACTAGACCGCTTTAAAAATTCTTTCACCTATGAGATACTTTATGAAATTTTCTTTAAATCTCGATATTACAACAACACTCATATCAATACGAAAATTTGTGTTGACTTCTATTAACCTAGTCGGTATCGAAATCTGCTGGGTAATCTGGGTACTAAATATCTTTTTTTATTCATTACTTTCAATTTCGTAGATTTTCATGGCAGTGAATGTTATCAATACTTTTTATTTAAATAATAATTACTCTATTGAGAAAGTAAAATATCAGTTGAAAATGCTTCGCTTACAACTCCGATTGGAGAAGTTGCCAATGTGTAATAATTTACAGACTTTCGAGTTTCTTCGTGGAATTGTTCAAAGTCAGAGTTTATCGTATTTTATGATCTGGTATCAACAAATAATAATTGTGAAACTCAACTTCGGCTATTATTTTCACGTGGCATTTAGTAACTTACTTTGTACCAGTAATGGTGTTGTGAAAGTTTTCCAAATTTTAGCTCGTTGTCGTGATAAATACACGCTATGAAAATAAATGATGGATAATGTTGTTATTGATTTCATTATCTGCTTCAATGAGTTCTAAGTTCGACTTCTAAGTTCGACTAGTTAAACATAGACTAAAGTCTTTGACAGTACCTACTCATTACATTGATATTATAATGTAATATATCTTATATTTTTTATTAGATGCACAAACGACTAAACGGACCACTTTCAAGTGGATATCGAAAGCTACTCTATGGGCATATCTTGTGTGGAGTCTCGAATCTATAATAGTCATTAGAGGTGAGTATCTAACTTTTAATATCAAGATAACTATTCCACAGCTTGGATATTTCACAAATTTTCTTGTTATGCCAACAAAAAGTCCCTTTAGGCAGTCGAATCTCCGGATATACCAGACCCAACTCACTTCAAGTAGAGAAATATAAAAAATAGTAAATTAGATTTATAACAATTTTGCAACATAAAAAAGCATTATAGTGAATTATTTAATTTTAGAGATCGACGAATGACTAGTCTGTGGCGCTAAAGATCGACATTGTAAAAATGTTAGCAATACCAGTTCATGACGTTTTATAAATTCAGCCGAATAATGGCTAGAAGTCTAAAGCGATACCAAATATTTAAAAAATAACTCTCTAAATGATTTGTCTCAAATATTTCTTCAGTTAATAATTTTGAATTGGTTAGTGACTAAGCGTCATCTCTAATATAATGTTATTCTCATGTAATCCTATTATTTCCTATAAATATTATAAATGTGAAGGTTTCTTACTTTGGTTGTTTGGATGCTTAGATGTTTGGATGTTTGTCCGTCAATCACGCCGAAAATATTGAACGGATTTTGATGAAATTTGGTATAAAGTTAGGGTATTAGCTGACTTAGATAGTAGGATACTTTTTATCCCACTAAACATTTCCCTAGGATCCACGTGGGCGAAGCCGCTGGCGAAAGCTAGTGAGATATAAATGATAAAAGGGTAGTTGAAATTTTTGTTTAGTATATTATATGTACCTTTATTGAGAAAGGGAAGTGCCTACTACTTACTCGGAAATAGACAAAAATATTTTATCAATTTAATATAAACTGAAAATTCATTAAATACTTAAATAATACTTAAGTCAAGTATAATATTTTCGTTTAAGTTGAAATACAAAGTATTAAATTACATTATAATTTGTCACGCTTTGAAAGTTCCCTAAAAACAATTTAATTGTTGTTGAAATTGTTAGATGTCAAACTTTAATTTTCTTCTTCTTTAACATCTGTGATGTTTGAAGAAGAAACTTAAGTGGGTAAAATTTGTCTTAATGTAACCTTTTCCCTTCCTCATTTCTTCCGAAAATATTCTGATTCAAAAATATAATGTCGTTTTGTTTTCAGTGGGTAAAGAACGGTTGACGAATTTCCAGCAGAACACAAATAAACGCTTCGATGAAGTGATATACAATATCATTTTTCTCAGCATTCTCATACCACATTTTCTTTTACCTGTTGCGTCGTGGCGGCACGGCCCGCAAGTGGCTATATTCAAGGATATGTGGACCCATTACCAAGTAATGCGAGGATTCTTTTAAATCTTATTAAACTTACTTCTTATATAACAGATATTATTCGGGGATTCAATATATTGTCGTACCAATCTTTATCTAATAGACATAGAGCTCGTGACAAAAATGTGCAAGAGTTTTCTAAAGATTGATATTTCAGTACGTTGAAGTACTCAATAACCCAGTGCGAAGGCCAGGTGCTGGAACACCAGGTGACGACGCGCATTGAAAAAGTTAAGTGGTACATGACACATTCCATTTTTCAAAATTTGTGATAAACTTGGTTTTAATTTAAAAAAATGTACTAAGATCACACAACTGTGAAACTCTGCTTCGAAAAAGAGTTTGTAATGGCTGAAATTTTATTTATTGCTAAATAATTATAAGTAGGTTGACAAAAAAATACTCAGATTACACAGTCGTGGAACATGGCGACTCAGCACATCTCAGAAGTTGTTGCGAAAGCCAGCTCTGAGGTGTTCCAGTACAAGACCTCCGCACTGGGTTCTGATCGATATTATGCCTTTAGTACTTCAACATACTGAAAACTTAAGCTTTAAAAACTGTTGTATATTTTAGTCACGAGCTTTAAGACTATAAAGGCCTTCCAAAACTTATGCGTTTGAGTGAAAGAATGGACAATGGACATATACGTAGATGAAAAAAAATGCACTTCTTGTGGCCACTCAAAAATTTTTCGTTATTTTTTAAGTCTTTAAAGCCACTAAATAAAATTTTGGTTTAATGACAAGCTATCAAAATTTAACTTGAATCGAATGAAGTGGAGAACCTCTTACATAAATAACATATGTTGTGCTTTTGGCAAAAAATAATACTACTCTGACAAAGTCTCGAGTTCTAACAAAGATTGAATTCATTTTCTAGAATTAATAAAATGAGTCCAATAATCTGAAGTGAGTTTTAATTATAATACAATAATATTTTTCTGACGTTTGAGACTTTAACAGGATCTGTAGTTGAGGTTTTAATTAAAACAAACTCTCCAAAAACAATTTAGAAGTTAAATATTTCAAGAAAACACGAAGTGACATTAGTTTATGTCTATAGAAATGGTTATATAAATATATCAATTCACAGTTTCACTAAATTTAAATTAATATGGTCATTTTGTGTTAAGTGATTTATAATCGAAGTGTTTAAAAAATGTATTATTTGAATGTAATATAATAAAAATAAATATTATATACCTATAATATATATCGCATAAAATTCATAAAATCGTTAAATTTTATGCATAATTTATCTATATATTACCGATAATATTGTTATCATTATCCAGTTGATATTACCGATTGAACCTAATCGATAGTCTTTCAATGAATTTTGAGGTTTTCTATCGATACGCAAACTATTGATAAGTAACAGTATAAAATACAGTTATCATCTATTGAACTAATTACCAAATATTGAATTGGATCTTTTAAGTGAAAATAATTATTGAATTATAATTTCTTACGTTTCAGTTGAAGTATCTGAAGATTACAGGAACGCCGATAGTGTTTCCCAACCTTTACATACTGACGTGGGGTCTGTGTGTGTTCTCGTGGAGTCTGAGCTTCGGAGTTATACTTTCGCAACATTATCTCCAAGATGACTTCGAATTGTGGCACTCGTTTGCTTACTATCATATCATTGCTATGCTTGATGGCTTTTGTTCGTTGTGGTAATTATACGCATCTAAATAATGAAAAAATATTTATTTTTAAAGTAAAATAAGTACGTAGACGGTATTTACCATTCTTTATACAAGTAGTATCGGCAAAATACATATATATCAGCATAATAAAACATTACCATCTCCTAACTCATTCAAATGGTGGTAATTTGGTATTGGCAGCTTTCTCAGCCAGAATCGGAAAAACCCGTTTTCACTAAGTATCTGTCTACAAGAAAGCCCTCCAATAATAATTAGTTATTAATATACGATGATGATTATAAAATTTATTATAGCACTAATACTTATTTCAGGTATATAAATTGTAATGCTTTTGGAACTGCTTCCAAAGGACTCGCTTTGAATCTGCATAAAGCTCTGCAGGCAGAGCAACCTGCTTTGAAACTAGCTCAGTATCGTCATTTGTGGGTAGATCTATCCCACATGATGCAGCAACTAGGTAAGAATATTTTGCTAAAGGACAATGCTCAGAATGTATGGGTAAAAAACCCAGGCTCGGCGCAAATGAAACGTCACTCACATTAAAGGTGTGTAAATAAATACAGCATAGAGGGCATCATGAACATCAATGGCAAAATGTGTGATATTGCTATTCGAATTTTGAGAAAAAAGGATCATTGACATTTAGAGAAATTCTTTGAAGTGTATTATTACAAACGCAACGTAATCATTCTGTATTGAGAAGATTAACATTAAAATGATGGAAGGTAAAGAAAAATGAACCAAAATTATGGATTTTAATATTGTATTGATTTGACAAATACATCATCTAAAACTGTGCATTTTTTAAGCATATTTTCGTTAAGAATATCAGTCAGTGAATGCAGAATGAATCAAATATAATAATTAGAGAAATTTTCATCTTTATCGAAAGTTTGAATACTTCTTTCTTCTGACTGCGTGGATTGTCTGAACATTGATAAAAATACGCTCTGTAGTAGCGAAAAAATAACAAGTGATTGAAAAATTCCTCATTTCTGTTAGGTCCTGGGTTGTTCAGTAGTTAGATCAGTTGCCCGGATTGCGAAAGGTCATGGGTTCGTGAATGCCAAGGACAAAATGGATATTTAAATATTCTTCATTAAGAATATTTTTCAGTAAATGCAAAATTGATAATATATTTCCTCGCATTCTGTTTATTTATAAAACAAATTTTGAATTTATGAAACAACTTCGGACTCGTATTCACGTATTGAACACGACGCTTACAAAAGATTCGAAACATCTAAAAAAATTAACAGGTTTACAAAAACGTTCCCGCGTTAAAATCACAAAACAGTTGTTTTATTAAAAAAAAAAAATACTTTGCTATAAAACTTGACAATAAATAGTCTGCAGGCGTGTGAATGTGACATTTCAATTTTAACAGAAGCTTACCTTAACACAAGTATTATTTCACCGAAACGCCCATAAAACTCGTACCCTACCATTTCCAGCATCTGGCACAAAATATACAGACAGCGATTCACGGGGTGTATCACTGATTCAACCATGAATATTTAGATTTGTTTCTGAACATAGCAGGGACTATACTTTCAATTGTAGTAAACTTACTATATTTAGCAAGTTACGCTTTCAAAAAACAAAGTAAGCATTCGAAATAGGTTTGTGCATCGGCCTCTCTCAAATATAAATACACAAGCGTAACATGCAAGCAACCTGGCAACCATCACTAACTTTTTTGTTTTGCTATAAAATAAGTATCATCTGAACTTACAAGTAATGAATACAGTTGTTAGTCTTAAGTTTTGATCATTTTCGTTTACTAAAAACTTATCTATACTTATATTATACAGAGGGTATGTTTCTAAATTTGTTTATTTGTTTGAAGGGAAGGGTTCTGTAAAGCTGCTCCGATCATAAAAATTCTTTCGTCAATGAGAAACTGCGCGGATGACATAGGCTTGTGACGAGTTCGATGCTTGGGTCAATTAATGAAAGGCTGACTAGCTTGAGAATGGATTTATTTATTGTATAAAGGATAAAGTAAAGAAACTGTAACAAACAAAAAATGAATATAAAAACAGTTCGTATGTTAAACTAAATATAAAATTAAAATTACCAAATAAAACGAATACATACCTCGTATTCGTACATACGATTTTTGGGTTTCTTGATTAAATCTTGGATCGTCCAAGTTACAGATTACACTTCACTATGTTATATGATTTCTATATGAATTTCTCATTAATCATTATTAACAATTATTTTAAAATTTATACGATTTAACACTATGATTTTTTACGAACTGACATCCATAAAGAGTATATTGGATAAATCAAATTACGAAAGGTGAATACTTAAAAGAAATGATGTTGAATTTCAAAGAAAAAAGTTTGTATATTGAAACCTAGGACAAAATAAACGCTGGTATGGCACACCGTTGCAGGCTATTATTTACATAGGCGAAGTCACGAGTTCGCGCACAGCTAGTTATCAAATATAAGATTAGATTTAAAATTACAGTATTGTAAATTAGTTTTTCAATGCAGGTGCTCATAAAGCGCTATTTTTTTAATCCATTGTAAACACCGAAAGTGAGTCTTTAAACACGTGTTAAATAAAAATGTACTGAAATCCTTTACTGCACACGTGCTTAAAAGTATTTTTTAAATTGTTTTTGGCCGAGCACCAAAGAAATTTTAAAAAAATTGATGAAAATATGTCAATATTTCTTTATCGGGGCAAGTACTTTTATAAACGATAGAGTTCTATTCCAACAAGATTAATACAAATAGGGGAAAATCAGAATTTATGGGTATAAAAAAGTGTATTTATGGAGTGGAAACATACCGAATATTCATGTTCAATTTATTTTCTCATTTGCATTTGCAATTATATTCGGATTGCTTTTATCGAATGACAGGTAGGCTTACGCGTTAATCAACTGTTATTAACTAATTGACAACTGCCGACCGGGGCCGACCTCAATCAATCAGGGTAACCAGAAATGTCGACACGGTAGTTGCAAAATCGTACAAAAAACTTAATTTAATTATCAATAATATGGGATACGATATATTAATTGTATAATTTGCTAGTATTAAAATTAAAGAAGAATAATAAGCAGTAAGCCCCGCTTACTGCTCATACTGGGCTGAGGCCAGATTGGCGACACACACCATGACACATTATTTACTATTTCAGTGTCTTCATTGTGTATTCTTATGTTTTCCTTTTTTGATGTTATGTTTGACATTTTTCTGTTATATTTATGTATGTAAATTGCGTATGTGATGTGTGTTGCCAAATAAATACCTATTCTATTCTAATACGAATGAGTGTCATATAAAATTATCATTTCCAGATTTTAAAATTCAGAAAAATACATAATATTTCGCCAATTTCAATATCATGATAGAATTTTCACTCGGTACACGAACTCGAGTCGCAAGACGCACTTGACCGACTTTTCATCGGTACTAATAATCGACAATGGAAATATGGACATGAGATGTGTTATATATTATACTTATTATCAATTTAATATTTTTTCGTTAATATGATTTGAACAGGCCGAGCTTATTCCAACATGTACGGGATCTACTGCTTGGTAATTTTCTTCACCACTACTATTTCCTTGTACGGCGCCTTATCTGAGATATTGGATTCAGGTCTTAGCTACAAAGAGATGGGACTTTTTGTCATAGTCGGATATTGTATGACGTTACTGTTCATAATCTGCAACGAGGCCTATCACGCTACGCGAAAGGTAAATTTTGTAGACTTATTTGTGTCGTTTTAATCCCTCGAAAATATGTAGTGTCGTTAGAGCGAAAATATTCGGAGACAGCGCCACCTGTCTGTGTGATTTTCAATACAAAAAGGTGATATTTGTGGACGTTACAAATCTTACGAAACTTATAGAGTACAAATACTCTATAGTGTCTCGGGTACCCATATAATGATCACTGTCTATTACACGTGCCGTAGTCATTGTTTGGCTATTACAATAATCAATTTTTTTTTTTATTTATTATTTTATGGCCGTAAAATGGTCCGTGTTGTTACTGGGATGTATAATGTATATTTTTTTACTATTTTTAGGTTGGTTTTGAGTTCGCTGTACGCCTGCTCAATGTCAATTTAGCCTCCATTGATCGCAGTGCTCAACGAGAGGTAGAAATGTTCTTGGTGGCCATCGCTAAGAACCCACCCATCATGAACTTGGATGGGTTTACCAACATCAACCGGGAACTATTCGCGGCTGTAAGTAATTGTAATGTCTGTGGGAATTCTAATATGTCACTCTCTTAAACTTAAATTTTCTAATATTAATTTTGGCTTAGAGAACGGGAATTTAATCAGAGAAATAAAAAAAAATAGTAAATATTAGTCAAATTAGACAACATCACGTACATTGCGCAGATTCAATGATTAGTAGCTAAAACCCTTCGTTGTCTCAAATTAAGGAGTATCTGACCAACTGAGATACAACAACACCCAGACCTAAGACAATATAGAAAAGTTAATTTTCTACATTGACCCGACCGGGACACGAATCCGGGACCTCGGAGAGGGCGACAACTTGAAATCGGCGTGCAAACCACTCGAATGCGGGGTTAAAATATAAAGACTTATGTACGTTCCTGAAAACTTAAATATAATTTTAACCTTATCACCTTAGTTATTTACAAAATTACAAACATCCAATAAGATTAGTCGGGGCCAACAGAATTACCACTATTGTATAATATTACTATTTTCATTTGAAAACGCATAAACCAAGTTAATAATAGCTAAACAAAGTATAAATGTACAGCAAATAAATATAAGAAGAGTAGTACATCTTATGACTAGGTCAAGTAATTGGGTCTAAAAGGTTTTAAAAAAATTATCTCGACTAAAAAAGTACGAAGCTGCAACGTTGCGATTTCATCTCGTTTCCCGTTCACCTATATGCGCTATCAGCAGATTTCAAAGGTAATGAGGTCTTTGCATTAAAAAGAAACTGGCATGACTTGTTATTTCTAGCAAATTTCAATATTTATACTAATACTAGCTTCCCGCTAGCGGCTTCCTTCCTCTTAAATAACTTTATTTGTTGTAGAAAGCCGCATTAAAATTCATTCAGTTCAGTTAAAAAGTAATGTTTTATTTTTCATAGATATACATATTTTAAACTAAATTCCGTATTAAATATTGACACTACCAATAACCCCAATGTGTCTCAGTGTCTGTTTTCTACAAGTCAACTACTATGTCCACTCAAAATCTACTCTCTCTAGCTCTAGGAGCCGAGCCAAAGCACAACGTTCTTTTCCATTTTTAAATTTCTTCAAACGAACCTACTTCGAATTTCAACAAACTTTACTAAAAAGATTAACTGTATTGGTGCAGTTTGCAAGGGTACATACTTATTTACAGTTGTTCTCGAGTTTTAAGTGTAGTTCCAATATTTACATACATTTTTATTTATATAAATCCAAATTCTGAATTAGTAGTGGGATTAAAAGATAGATAACGTTTTTTATCTAAATCGTGCAGCGTTTGTATCACAAGCAACAGATATACTAAGTAAAGGTTATTTTTGACTATGAATATTACATATAAAATTTGGGCCTTAACTTTGCATAGAACGTTATGAAACGCCGAATTGTTCCCATCTCTAGGACTTCCCATCGTAAACCTTGACGGCCTTACTAACATTAAAACCCCGGGAGCTATTATTAAGGTTTTAAAGTTTCCTAGGCCAAATTGCAAAGTCAATTACTATGGTATCATTGACAACAATATCGATGGAGGATAAATTATAAATTAATTCTTACGACCTTTATCATTAATAATAATAGTAAATAGTTATTCAAGCCGAGGTATATAATCGGTATTATAAAGTAACGACCCTAGTAAGGATAGGTTATATCGTCGAGCAGCAGCCGATTCGGCAATTCTATTAATTTTATTGTAATTGAAAGTCAATCGCGCTTCAACTCCAACCCATTATGACAGTTCTTGTTACTAGATCACAAATAATAAATAAATCTGTCACCATTGATTTGTAAGGAAGACATTACATTAATAATATTGGACTTCAGGTAGAGGTCTCGCTCAAATTACATTTTGTCAGGAACTCCAATGACAAAATATAAGTAGTTGAGTGAGATTCTATTGAGATGCAATTATTATGTAAAAATTGGCAGATTAATTCTGCCAATTTAATACAAACCAATAGAGCTAACCGTTGAATCCTGGATCTCTCAGATTATCTCAATATCTAAACAGCTTAGTATAGATTGTTTTCTTTTTATTGCCATTTCAGAACATTTCCTACATGTCAACGTATCTAATAGTGCTCATGCAGTTCAAGTTGACACTCTTACGTCAGGGAGCTTTGAAGGCTATCAAAGCTGTTGTTAAGAGTTTATTCAGTAATACAACTATATTGCCCGATGAAGAAGACGAAGAAGATGATTATGTTGAAGAATGATAAGAATATTTCGCACATCATACCCCCGCTTATTTATTACTGTATATATAATTTTCTTCTCGCAATTTAGTTTTCCTGGGAGAAATCTTTGTCGAGCGATAAGGCCGCCTACTGTACAATTATTTATTTATGTATTGTTTTATAAATTTCTGTAGTGTACAATGAAATGTATTTATTACGCTGCAAGCGTAATCCATAAAAATATCACCAGAAGTAAATATGAAGCTTACCTTGTTTGATAAAAGGAGAAATTTTGAACTAGCAACAGGTTTAATTTGTATAGATTGCCCTTTTTATAGTTAACTTCCTCGAGTTTATTTATTTCTTTATATTTTTCAGCACCAACGCACAAACTTTATACGTGTCAGTATACCAAACAAAAGCTGACTGGCAATTAGAAATTTCAATCAAATTAAATAAATTGAAAAAAAACATCAATATCATAGAAAACTTCTAATAATATTAATGGAAATAATCAAATCAAATTACTGTAACAAAATCTGAAAAAACAAAAATGGAAATAAACATACCAGCACAGTAGGTCTCAATGGAAAAACGCCTTTGAAAACTCAAAGTAAAATCATAAAAAGTTACACAACAGCGTCTACAAACACACACAAACAATGTTTTTCTGTCGAAAAACTTGTTCGTCTTGTAACACTCGGCAACAATATAGTGAAACTGGGTAATTTCATAAACTTCCTATTTTACATTGTTGTGATAGTTTGTTCGAGGAGTTTACTTTAGACTGGACCAATCGTAAGTAGAACTTTTAACTGTAGGGAATTCATTCGAAATTAGAGTTTTATTAAATTTAAATATTATCGTATTATTACGAAACGCAGCGGCGCGGTTCTATCGGCGGTAACTAGATGGTGTTATGCGCTAATGAATTGCGCTAACACTGTTGAAACTACCTGTGTCGTATAAGCGTATATCGGATCGGTGACTTAAAAAAGTAAGAAGCTGTTAACTGTTCTAGCACTTCATGGTTAATGCCTCTTTTATACCGATAGGGTCAATGAAAAACATATAGAATGCTTGCTCTAAGTCCTAAGCCAGAGCATTCTAGATGTGGTATCGACCCCTATAAATAAGCCTTGCGCAATGTATGTATATTACTCAAGCGAAAAGAGAGATATATATATCTTTTAGCTCGAAGACATAAGTAGCAACGGAGAAAGAGAAGATCATCTTTTTCTTTCGAACTAAGCGAGATATAAAAGATAAATATTCTATTGAACACGATAAAGCAAAGTGGTTGAAAGTAAAACGGTCGCAAATGAAATACGAGTAATTACAAGTATATTGATGTTTTAAAAATAAATGGCTATTTACAAATTTTATTTACATTTATGTAGATTACTATAATATTTACAATTTCCTACATTAATCAACATTGAAACTTAATCTGAGTGAATTACCGCTGGTATATTATAATTACCACGGAAATATTTTTATGTGTTTCTGTGATAATTACATTCAATAATATTTACAGTTTCATACTTGAATCAACTTTTTAAATTGAGATAATAACGGGATTCAAAAAAATAACGGTTAATAATAACGGTTCGTTATTACCTAATATTTACAAAAACTAAAATTAAATTATCCAAAATTGAGCTTTATTCCAAAGATATATCATTACATTAAAACAGTTATTATCCACCAATCCACCCACTTGTTTTATTTACAAGATAGAATAACTTGCAAAAATCCCTTTAAGGAGCTTTCCGATTCCTAAATATATTTTAAATTGATTAACAGTTTTGCTTATTCCCACAAAAAATATTTCACTTTAATTAACCTCGCAGTTAGTCTGAAATGAACCGTGTTACGAAGATATAAAGAAACAGGTGAGCGAAATGATATATTATCTTTGTCTATCTTCTAAAAATATACCTGAGACAAATGTAACATTTATATCAGCCGCTCGTGAGCTACTCATGTCTACTATAAATATGAGGTGGACCTGGACTACCCGTCCCAACATTCTAGTGTGAAGCGATTTGAAAGGAAGAGCGATCGGATCAGAAGCGATAAATAGAACGATCTAATAGTGTTGTGAAGTGTCATTAGTGACGTCAATTTGAGAAGTTGAAGTATAAGTTTGTAGTTGGATTATTTTTGTAATTTTATAGTGTTAAATAAAGTCGGACTGTAAACATAATTGGCGTTAATTTCTTACCCGAAAATTATGACAAATTATGACAATGGTGCTTGATACGATTTCAAGTTGGAAGTTGGGGTTAATAAAGAATATGAACTTTTCTATCTTGTCCCGGGCCTGGGTGTTGAGGCACCTTCGTTGTTTAAGATTTTCCATAATACGGGGCTTTAGCTATTTATCTTGGAATCCGAACAATGTACTCGTATATATAAGTAATGTTGTCTTATATTTTTTACTAATGTCGTATCATATTTTCTTGCTTATTTTACGCAAGGTCTGAATTCTCACGAGTCGCAAGGGACATTGAAAATTATTAAGATTGAAGTGAGATATGATAAAAAACTTCTGGATATATTTCGAGCATGGGCTTTTAAAAATATCTACTCGAATTACAAATCGCTATCGAGGGTATTGGAAAAATGTTGCATTGCATTTCAGTTTCTATTGCATCAATGAATAAGTATGATGGGTATCGATATCGATATAAATTTAAACATCGATTGAAAACGTATCAATGAGTTCAATGCTTAAATTAACATAGTATTTTCATGAGATGTCTTATATATACAAATTAATAAAATTTTGTTATCAGTTTGTAAAATTAAAAATAACCGCGTTTCACTAAAATATATGTATCTATATACAGTACATATGAATAAATTTAATTTTTTATTTATTTTTTCTCTCTAATCTCAGAACGGGTTCACCGATTTTGACGGGACTTTCACTGGCAGATAACTTATGCAATAAGGGGTAATTCAGGCTACTTTCCACGCGGATGAAGTCGTGGATAGAGCTAGCTGTGGCTGATGATTTATTTAAACATTTTTCATTAAAGATATATTTATCAGTATAGCATTGTGAATAGAAAATTATTCAAATAATTTTACTGAAAGTATATTTGAATCAGACAATATTTTTTCTTACCGTGTATTCAGTGGTACGACCTTTTAACTCTCTAGCATAGAAATCGACGACATTTTGGCGATTTTTGTTGTCAAATTCGATTTTACCTAAAAAAACTTCAAAATTCTGTAGACATAATATTTATACCCTTTAATGGAATGGGGCTAGCCGCCCAATTGATCGGCTGATTATACCACTTAGCTGCGACATTCATATATACCACAACGGAAATAAGACTTACAAGAATTACATCAAAATTTTGATCTATAAGTATAATAATACTAATAATATTAAAAACAGGTAATATTTGATTGTGTGTTTGTATGTTTTTTAGTTTGCATCGAATAGGTTCTGGAACTAATGGACCAATTTAAAAAATTCTTTTACCTTCGCGTAGCTATAACATCCGGGGTTGACATAGGCTATCGTGCGAAGTCGCTGTTCAACAACTAGTTACTTATAAGTCTCTAGGAATCACAACAGAATAATTATTATCTAGTACTTCACTATATTTATTTGGAAGTCTTAGTCGACAACGAAAGGCAGTTCTACAAAAGGGTAATATGAAGAATTTAACGCTATATCGTGATATCTATGGAGCATGTTAAATTCAAAATTTGAAAAATAGCATAATTTACGTTTCCCTTCGTTTTTCAGATGTCATATTATCGAAAGTACATAAAAAAGGAATGAGTAGAGTAATTTGAGCACCATACTATGTACTTTGGACAAGGTTGTGTACTAACAGTAAATACTTATAGTTTGCGAAACTTTTTTACTATTTTTTATGACGTAACCCAACATTTTCGACGATTTGCTAATTATTTGATCAATGTGTTTATATAATATCAAACCTTACTTGTTAGAACAACCCAGACTTATGAAAGTCGAAACAGTATGCTATCGGTTCGTAAATCTACAGCAGGAGACCTCACATCAAGAAAAACTGACAACAAGCTCAGCAAGGGCTATTTTATTCTCTTTACTAATAGTAAATTTGCTGTCCGTATACATCACCATCAGCCCTTTTAAGTCCCCCCTGCAAGAGCTCAGGCCTTACATAAAGATATTTAAGGAGGATAGTCCATGACCCTCCCTGGCACAATGCGGATTGGACGGTGTTAATGACTGCAAATCCAGCCGGCTAAACATGCCGTCCGAAGCACGGAGTTGCCCGTCACCCATCTCGTGACCGACCCTTGCGAAAGTAGCTTAACAACAAAGATCGCCGACCGCAGCGCTCATCTACCACGCCCCTGAGCTACCTGTCCGTATACAACATCGTACCAAATCTCGTATATAAGTTATTAGATTGAATCATTTGATACTGTAAACTTTGGAAAAATCATTAAAACTAACTTATTACTACAACAAACAAATATAGTATCATTTACAGTCAACGATAAGCTTTAAAAATCTGTTACATAGTTGAAATTTTCTACAAAAGTAAATATTCACGTCACGTCACTAATCTTGGAGTTGCCCGTTTGCAACTATGTGAGTTAAGCACATCTCTTAGTCTAACTAGTCCTGACAAATTTCTAGGCTAATGTAAACTTTATTCTGTTAACAGTAAGTTGGAAAATTCCAATACCCATGTACATCCGCAGTGCGGTAGCAAACATTCGTCGAAGTTCCAAAGGAATGGACGGAAAAAGAGTTTCGAGATCTGGAATGTTTACATACAAAACCCTTGAGTGATCTGCATTGACGTGAAGGAAATAATAAAACAGTACTAGCGACTTGTTTCTTATTATTTTAGTAAAAAATATAACGGAAATTCATATATTTTATACAGACTCTAACAGTAATAACTCATTGTAGTAAATAAATTTCTACGCTATGAAGATAAGTCAAACATACGCATTTTAGTTTCAAAGAAAGACAAGAATGTTTACAATGAAATCTATCTATACAAACGTTTGTATACTAATTATATTGTAATATTGTAAATAGGCTCAGAAATACTGGACCGATTTTAATAATTCTTTTACCTATGGGAAGCTACATCATACGCGAGTAAAACCGTAGCAAAACAGCTATTAATCTATAAATTAGGTTTGACAATTAAGAAACATTATAAAATAATCGAATATAAAAAATAATATTAATAATAATAAAATAATATTAATTAATTAACTCATAAACATTATTGCTTAAAAATAATAATTTAAGGCAAGAAATTCTATTTACTTTGTGGTTAACTCTTTAGAAGCTATCGTTGAGACTCATAAGATAAAGTTATCTCTTGCGTTAAACGATCCGGACAATAATTCAGCTCTTTGCCAAAGAAACTTGAACCACTTGTTGCTATAATTACAATTTATACATGATAACATTCATTTTAAGCGTCGTTACTGGTATTTAAGATCTAGAATCGTCTGTTTTGGCTCACATCATTAATATTATAAAGAGGAAAAATATTCTTATATTTTATATGTCGCATCATCTTTACGAAGATCGTTTGATTTAGTTTCTTTTATTTTAATTGCTAGTTACTCGATTACTTAATTACTCGATTGTAGAGAGAGCGTGATGATCATCGATACTTTTAATTTTATTAGAATGGTGACACTGACTTTGACAGTTCGTTAAATAAAACCAAATTGCCGCCATTTTCGCAGACATTCTGTTTCCGATCGCCGAGGAGTAAAGACATCCGACGACATCACGCTCATCTCGTTATATTTTCGTATGAAAAGTGATAAAATGGAACAAATCCACGTTGGTATACACGCCTGCAGTGTTATTTTAAAGATAGTCCCCTGATATGGACGATCTATTTGGGCCGTAATAGCCCATACGGACTACCCGCCGATATATATAATATGGTCCCATCTCAGACTAACAGAGACAAAGTGTATTTTTAGGCATTTTTCATTAAGAATATTTTTCAGTATAGCATTGTGAATGAAAAATTGATCAAATACAATAAAGAAGAAATATTTTATTGTTAATTTGTTTGCATAATAAAATTGTATATCTACAAAATTACACAATTGTCATATTAAGAAATTAAATTGTAAATTCTATGGGTTCTATGGGGATTTTAGGGCGCTGTACGCTGGAATACATGTGTATTTTTCCTATTTCGGCAACAGAGGAGTAATTTAAGTTGTTATCTATTTTTGTAAATAAAAAAAAAAATTGAATAGGTTCGATGGCGCAGTAAATAATGAGTTCTGTTTATCATTACGCTTTTGGTCCCGACTGTATCTGTCTTTAATACTCACCAATTCGCATTGAACCCGCTAAGTCGGTTAAGGCCCATTCTCCACATTGGATAAGTTGATGATGATGTTAAAATGATGATTGAGTCATGTCATTAACTACCGTAATATAATATAAGTTCAGCAATTTCTTTTTTAGTTAGAATCATTTGTAAATTATAAAATACCGGTTAAGTGCGAACTGGACTCGCAAACGAAGGGTTCCATAGCGTTATCAATTAGGAAATATAAAAAAATTACGATCGTTATTTTCTATGGAGTTGTTCGAAATTAAAGGTACGATGAAATAAAACCTACCTCAAGAGGTAATAAAGGTTGACAGCACTGTGTTCGACGATGTTGTATATATAATGGAAAAGCAAAGCTGGTGTGCGAAATTCGGTAAATCTTATTTATTTATTTAACACTTTATTGCACAAAAAAGTAAAAATAAATATATTGCAAGGAACAAAAAAAAAATAATTACAGTTGTGCAATGGGCGGCCGTATCGCTGAACAGCGATTTCTTCCAGGCAACCTTTTGATTGATACTGGTGGCAGGTGATTGTGGGTCGTGCACAAAGTTAGGGAAAACTAAACTAAAATATAAAATGGCATTATAAATCAAACGTCGTTTGTTTCTGACAGATGTTATTCCAGAAAAGATTAAAAATAAATTAACGGTGCCTGTCACTAGACTGCAAAAAGTTAATAACTCTTTCAAGGGTCTTTGTGTGCGCTTCTACAATAAGGTCCCAAGCAAAATACAACAATTAGATATCATGCAGTTTAAATCTACTATTAAAAAAATACTTATTAAAAAAGCTTATTATAAGGTATCCGATTATATAACAGATAAGAACGCTTGGACTTGAGATGATCCAGCAACTGGATAGGTGATTACTTCTAAACTCATTATCTTGTTTCCATTATTATTAAATGATTATGTTATTATTATAAGACCATAGCTTTTTTTTATCTCTGTTTATAATGTGTTGATCTGGTAATGACATGGTTTTTGTAAATGTCATTACTCATATTAGAGCTGGTGAGTTTCTTGCTCGTTCTTCTTATCAGCCAAAAGACGTCCTGAACGAGTGGTAGGGAAAAAATGTTGGACGATTCAAAAGTACTTTTAAGAAGTCTATTTGAATAAAGATTATTTTGACTTTGACTTTGACTTTTGTCAAAAACCATGGGTCGACTTTGTTTGTCCAGAAGCGGAAATTAGGGAAAATTCAACGTTCTTATAAAAATCATATTCATGATGCATCAGAGTGCAACACCATTTTAATGAAACTTCTGTTTTCCAGCGGCTTCGCCCATTTAAATTATAACCTTTATCCACTGCGCATGTCGTAACTTCCCGTAGATAAAAGAATTTATAATCGGTCCAGTGTTACCTGAGCCTATTCAATGCAAACACACAATCAAATCTTTCCACTTTACATTATTAATATACGTTTAGAGACGGCTCTAAAACTAAAAGCTATATATACATAAAACTAAAAGCTATATATACATTAGTATATCATCACCATCATCATCAGCCCGTTTACGTCCCCACTGCAGGGGCTCAGGCCTTCCTTATGGATGGTGAAGGAGGATAGGTCATGAACCTCCACGCTGGCCAATGCGGATTGGAGGGTATTAACGACTGCAAATGCATTCGGGACCAACGGCTCAACGTGCCTTCCGAAGCATGGAGTTGCTCGAGATAATAATTTTTTGGTCACCCATCCCGTGACCGACCCTTGCGAAAGTTGCTTAACGACAACGATCGCGGGCCGCGGGCTTATCCACTACGCCACCGAGCTATTCTCATTAGTATATCATATATATCGTATATATACTTATACTATACATACGATATGCGATACGAATTAGCTTATATTAGCTAAAAAATGACATTCAAATTTAAAAGTATATTTATAGATTCGAAATTGTTTCTCTTCCTCGTACTCTCAGCTGATGAATTGTGCTAATTATTTTATTGACTGTAAAGTAAATCAAATGACTCTGCTTTATTGCACACAATTGAGATTGTCACAGCTGCTATATACGCTTGGCACTGAATGATGATAGTCTAGGTTAGACTATGAAAAATTTAATATGTATAATATGTATTAACAAGCACGATCTCTAGATCGTGCCTGTATTTGTTAATAAATTTTTAGTGCGAGTAATGAAAATTGTCATCAGTCTATTCTGGAATACGAAAAATAGAATACTGGAATACAGTCCCCGGCAAATTTAGCGGAACACCGTGTAGTTTTCATACACATATGCTCGCTTCAGCGTATTTTTGGTTGGATCGTACCTCTAAATATTTTTTAAGCTGAGCTGCGTACGGCTCTGAGGGTACCTTGTATACACTAAAAACGATTAAAAAAGAAAGAAATTAATGTGTGTTACGCTGACATCACACAGGAACTTCTTAACAAATTGGATCAATTATTTAATATATATACATAAATTTGTTTTAGAAAAATGTTAAAATATTTAACTATTCGCCAGGGTCGAGATCTGAGGATGTTCTTTACCCTTTATTACATTATCAAAGATCCATGTGCGCCCGGATATTTCAAATGTAAATTTCAGTATCTCCATAGTCACATAGTAGCAACCTTCTCTCAGACAGCAAAGAAACTCTCACTACTCCTTTTCACCATACAGGGTTGATTTCAAACTCATTCTCGCTTCAGGCGACTCTGGAATGCATTCCCTCCCCATATTCAAGTTGCTCTTAATAAATGTGTTACCATGTTGTGTACGCATAGTTCTAGATTGTAGTCCAGACCTAATTATATAGTCAAATATGTATTTACTTTTTATGACTGTAATCTTTTTTGTGTGCCTGTATAAATTAATTAATTAACTTTCATAAACTTATATAAATTTATGTATGTATTATTTGTATACATATTTATTTACGATATGTATTATATTTTCTTATGTATTATATGCAATTGTGTTTAGATTTTTTTGTATCGTACAAGTGTACATTGTTTTTTTTTGTATGTCTTATTAAAGTCCCTATGTCATAATTCTCCGGTTGACTGGTAGAGAATGCCTACTGGCATTAAATCTATGTCTATGAAATGTTCTTAGATAACAGTAATTAAACATTGTACATTTAGGTTAGTTCAAGTTTGTGTATAGAAAGTGCCTCTAGCAAACTGTTATCTTCGCTCACACACGTGAATCAGAGTAAATTTTGAAACTTCGTTAATAAAGTAAACAATGTCGTTAACAAATATTCATTTATTTACATAATTTAATTATTGTATTAGAATAATAATGAATTAAATTTGCCTATATCTAATTAGACGTGAATTAGACTCTAGAGACTCGATAAATGTTGAATAAGTTGCACTTTCAAAATTGAAATAAAAATAATGGATTTTTTATTTTCGACTACTCAGATATAAACTTTCATCGCTATTAGATATAAATAAAGAACTCTTATACGAACTTTTTCATCCATTTTACTCCTCTTCGGGGTGAAATGGCCAAAAGTGCATTTAGTATCCCGGCCCAAAATAGCGAATATACTCTACAATTTGAAATTCTCTACGACTAACGACAAATAGGTTGTGCGCAGTCAATACATTAGGACTAAGGACTATAAAGAAACGCACTTCTAAATAATTTATGATAAACAAAGGTAGAATCGGTCATTGTTTTGATGCCCAGACAATATTCACAGATTTGATGTTAACAAAATTATAAGAACGACTCGAAGTTTACGAATTTTCATTCGTGCACAAACAGAGTAGACCCTCAGACCGGGACACTTGTACAAGATACAAAATATATTACAGCTTAGAATTATTTTCGAATATACAGACAACTCAATGATATAATGAAACTGAATACAATATTTAATACACTACCACTAATCTGCAATAATTTTAGCACGTTTAGAATAAGTTTGTTGCGAAAAAGGCATCAATCACACTCTGCCAAACTTTCGTTATCTTAACTCGCACTCACAGCATCCAAAATGCAGGGACTATTTAGAATTTAGTGTCAAAATGTTATATAAACGATCTTATACAGTCAAAAAAGAAGTGAATTTAAATAACTTTGTGTATTCTTATATAAAAAAAATTTTATCGATATTTAAAATGATTCGTCAGTTGTGCTTATATTTAGATGTCTTAAAAGACAATATTGAAATACTGACCAAGAAAAAAAACATTAAATGCATCGACTGCTTTTCATAAAAGTCATTATACAATCATACGACCTAGTCGAGTGGTTCGCACGCCGGTTTCAAGGTGTCACCATGTCTGAGGTCCTGGGTTCGATTCCCTATTTCGGGACTATGTATAAAATAGACTTTTCTATATTGTTTAGGGTGTGGTTGTTGTAGTAACGTCGTTGTCTCAGATACTCTATAATATAATATCTACTCATCTTAAAATCTCAGCAATCTATGCGATGTTGTCTAATATTTATACCAATTTAATTAAATTATTTAGACTGATATTCATACATAAATCACTTGCTGATGCAACAAAGCTTTTCAAGTAACGTTCAACATTAATCAAATTGTCCCAGTGGACTTAAAGGAATGCTGTAATCTGGAAACCGTTTGTCCTTTACCCATGTTTATAGTGACATCATATACTATAAGTAGCTCCGTAGTGTATTAAGGTGCATCCACACTGGCAGTAGCATTACAACGCGCCATGTCTTATTACGTAAACATCTATTGTTGCATATGCATTTGTATACCAATGTGATAAACACAGTATCATAACCAGTTAAAATTTAAAAATCAAAATCGGACTTTGCCACATTGGTAAAATAACCATGCCCTGAAAGATATGCTGTTACCTTGTTATCACACACCATCACACGCACAACTATCGGTGGCAGCCACAGTCACAGGTTGCGGGTGGGCTTTTTCATATTATTGTACCTAGCAGTCGAGTGTCGTCGCTCATCTCACGCTCACTCTCAGCCACAGACCTGTCATCAAATGAAAATCTAGTAGCAGAGCACTCAACCCAAAATGGAGGCCTAGCGGCGGTGATTGGTGGCCGTGTCTTGTGCACTGAGTTACAAGTTAGTGATTCAATGTGTGGTAGCTCTAATAATAATACAGCAGACGATGTATAACTCATACGATTAACATGACAACCAAGGGCCTGTTCTATTTGTTCTGAAAAGAAAATTCGGAATTTTTGAATCGCTCTTTTAATTTTGATAAAATCATGTCTGTAAGATTATCTGTGCATCAGAGGTAGTCTGTTCCTACCTACGTTTCATTATGAGTGATCTAAAAATGTAAGTAAGTAAGTATTTTTATTGACCATCACATTATACATCTATGCATTACATGAGAATAATAAACAAAAATTAAAAGTGATACAGAATATAGCAGATGGTAACATATATATTTCAACCTATCATATATATGTGACGGGGTCAATCGGGACCCTATCTCAGCTTGTGCTGCTACAGTGAGAATCAACTCACGCAACAGCCGTGGTATTCTGACAGGGCCTGTAGTATTAAGGAAGATGGACGATGACAACGTTGGACCAATGCTGATTGAAGGATATTAACAACTGCAAGTTCAGCCGGGACCAACGGCTTAAAGTGTCTTCCGAAGCACGGAGTAGCTCTAAATCATTTTTTTTTTGGTTATCCATCCTGTGACCGACCTTCGCGAAAGTTGCTTAACGACAGAGATCGCGCCACCGATTTACTAATATTGACATTATTATCACTAATTATTTTTATCGTTCCACAGCGATAGCTACATTACAGCATAGTTGAGCTAGTGGCTTATAAAATGTCCTCAGTACTACATGTACGTGTATGAGGTAAGTTAAGTTTATACCGAGGGATGGACCTGCTACCAAGTTACCTGGTCTAATTGAATTTTGCCGGGCGAGGATGAGCAGCGGCCGCCAATGTTTACTTTGGCAGACAAATTGCTTCTGAGCTTAGATTTAATTAGGCGCTGCACGAGTCACGAGACATCAGAAAAGTTAATGTTAATCACAAAATCTTAGATGTAAATGTTGACAAAGCTTAATAACAATTAATTTCAAGATTTGATTTATGATTTCCCAATGAACAAATTAGTATAGAAGAATATTAATATAAGAACCGAGATTAAAATCATTAACTCGTATTTTTTATAAGAATGAACTCATATCCAATTATTGATAACTTAGTAGGTACAAGCAATGTGCAAATTGACCAAGAACCTATCAATACCCTTACTTTTGGCCTCCTTTTAGATAAAATCAAATAAAAAATGGGCCATAATAAACCAACACATTTAGATTAGTTTTTTCACATTATTATTTTGTTCGGATATATATATATAAGCGGACCCAATGATAATGAATGTAGAAACAGAAATTTACTTTCCAAAACGTGGAGGAGTTCAAGATAATAAATTTTGGTAACCTACCCAATAGTGGTGACGACAATTTTTTTTGTATGTCTGCCTAAAATATTAAATACTTTTTTTTTGCTTAATCATTAAATTACGACGCTACATTGAGTTAAAATGTCAAATGACGTCACGCTTTGATATACTTTCTAGAAAACTGTAACGAGCCGCCACTCCTTAATTTAATGCCTGTTATCTAAGCTATTTCTTATTTAATTGTATCTAATATTTTTTCTATTATCTGACTAAAAGACTAAATAGGATTTTCTTTTTTTAGATTTAGGCGTTTGCAAAAGTCTCGCATCTCTATAATCACAGCGTGCCACCGTTTCTGAAAAACATAGAATTCATATAACTTCTGGTATTAATTATAACATAGAAGATTAAAAAGAAACATATTATAAAATATCAATAGAATGTGTGTGAATGTAATGAATGTAGAATGTGTTTACAATAAACAACAATCTTCATAAGATGCTTAGGAAATTGGTTACAACAGAAATGTAATAAGAGATTTTAAGACATCAGGATAGATAAAACATTTTAGAAGAGATGAAAGTGATCGACGCTATATATTTAGCGTCAATATTCATTGGTGGCACTTCGTGTTCCTTTTTGTCCCTAAAATGTTTATAATTTTAATGTTCTACGCATAAAAGTTTAATCTTCAAGATACCTTCACTTTGCCGTGTTATTCATTCTGACTTTTCATTTCAAAAACGTTCCACTACTCTTTAATTTAGAAGAAATAAATTTAAATTAAACTACATCCATTGTTAAAAAAAACACTATTCTTAGTTCTTTGTTTGAGTATGGACATTAAAAAAAATAAAGATATTAAATTAAATTATTGAAATCGTCCGAAACAACTGATGAAAGATTTTGTGATAGTGAAAGAAAATAGCTTTTGCTGACACCGTTCAAATCATTATGAAGGTTCGAACGAAATTTAATTTTGTTCGCTATTTGATATAAGGTCGTTCAAGAATCGTCATTCTCTTTAAAATATAGAGGTAACATGACAGTACAATACAAATTACCTTGCCCGTAAAACATTTCGTACTATCCCTTATCAATTTGTCTGTAGTTAAATTTTCTTTTTCATCTATTAAAGTCAGTTGAAAATGAAACCCTACCTGTATAACATTAAGAGCTTTGAAAAACGTACCCAAAATAGTGCTAGCAAAACAACTGAGATGTAAACAGATAAAATAGAAGTTAATCGTCTTGAACAAATTGCGCCCGTACCTGAACAACTTTTATTGTTTCGCAATTTTATTGCTAGCTCCGTCGATTTACTGGGCGCTGTGGAAAATGTTTCAATAGATATTAAATACGATAAAACTAGTAGACGCGGTGTAAGATTGTTGTGCAAGTGAAAGCTTGCAAGAAAGAGTTGGTTCTCTGTAGTGGTAGAAACTTTATGATCGAATCAATATAAAAAGAAGTATAATTTCCGCGGGTGAAATCACTGGAGAACACTATACAGTAGATGGACTTTTGAAATCATTCATATTTTTAATAGGTATTTATACCATGTTCTTTTTAAAAAAAATGTTTGATTATATTCGATTATTATAAGCTACAAAAAGTAGTACCACTAAATATTTTTAATATTTCCTTTAAACTTTGAGTATAGTTTTATAACTAACATTATTACCGCTTTCGTTATAGTTAATATAAAAATTAGTTTAATATTTCCTGTTTATTAATGATTACAATTTATTACTTCACACGTATACGTTCAAAAACTTTTGATTGCTCAATAGCGTAAGGGTAAGTAAGTATTATAAGTACATACCAAACTTTATAACGTTTAATTTGAGGTTGTCTGCCGTATCTTAAATTACGATGATTCTAAAATCAAGGATTGATTGAATAAATAATTTCCAGTTTAAAATATTAAAATAATGCTGAGCTCTGAACGTTCTATCGAAAGCAGCGTATAGAGAATTGAATGAGCTAACTTGATGTACTTCGGTTTAATGAAACGAGTTCTACGGAACTGCTGAATGGAATAATTTCAGCTTGAATATGAAAAATTCACACCGCATAATATATACATACACATTTTCGTTGCTACAACTGAAAGAAACTTTAATTTATGTTCTCTCAATAAAATAATGCATTATGGCAAAAACATTTGCCTTGAATCTAACATGCTTGAATCATGTCGAGAAGATGCATTATGGCAAAAAAATTGCCTTGAATTTATCATACTTGAATCTAATACTTGAATCATGTCGAGACAAGAAATTACTTGAAAAAAATAGAGAATTAATTGGGAAAATCGCATTGCTTTAGGCTATATTTTTAACCAATAGACGAGAATTAGAATGAAATAAGGCTTATTCCAGTTATCCACCCAACAACCATCCTAAGGTGGATACTCGGAAACGCGTGTTTATCTATCCACACTGAACGGGGTGGATAATAGGAATCCGCATCATAATTTAACTTCCGATTTTCTCCCCCGCCTGTGTAAGTCATTTAAAAAAACGTATAAACCAAGATACTTGGTACCTAACATTAAAAAAAAGTGATTTATTTTGTTTAATGAAAATGTGATTTTTATAAATACACGATAGAAGCTTTTGTGTAGTAGACAATTTTATTCCACTGTACTTCCGGTAAAAAATCGGAGGAACATTCAATAGTGACTTCCATCTATCCATCTTTTTCAGGATGGATAGATGAACACGGGTTTCCGAGTATCCACCTTAGGCTGTTTCAGGGTGGATAAACGGAAAAAGCCTGAAATAATAACTGTTAATAGTTTATAATCATAGTATTATCACTATTAACAGTTTTTACTTTAATCAAATTCTTATTTATTTGTAAAAAATATTTGCTAAGGTAATAACTTTTTGAGTCACGGATTTTACTAATGTAATTCTCTTTAATAAATAACGCGTAAATTTGTAATTAAAGTGAGCATCCACGGTCGGAGGCACGCGCTATGAAATATGTCCTAAATATATGTAGCTGACTTAATCAAATACGAGGAGTTGTTTTCGACTTTATGTGTGTTATTTTTTAATTATGTTCACCGGTTTTTCCAAAATCACAAAGTTCTTTTAGCTCGCTTGCCAGAAATTGTGGTAAGCTGTATCGAAGTCGAAACCCGGTGCCCACTAACGGATCCGGATATCCGTCCGATACCAATATGTCAAGCTTTGGAGCCGTGACAGGAAATAGGTTGTTTGCTCCCATTTTTCAAAAGTTCGCTCTCTATTTCGTAGTTAGGTAGTTATTGGTACTATCAATCTTATTTTTTGGAGTAGATCTATTTTCAATTCTCGTTTTAATGTTGCATCTTTATGTTTGATTCCTTGTCGAATAACAAAGTTCAAACTTCGAGAAATATTAAGAAGGTAACGATCCGACAAAATCCTTCAATATTTACACTAATATTCAGATCTATTAAATACTCATTCTTGCACCTCCATTTTTGTTTATTACATAGTTTTTTGTCATTGGTTTCCTGGAAGATATTGCGTCGTAGCAATAAGGTCACCCTTTGTATTCTCTCTCTTTTCCTAACTACTCTGTAATATGTACTGTGCAGCGTGTCTGCTCTGTCTATTTTAATAAAATCTGGAACGGAGATAGAGTTACTAATGTTGGAAGGATAAAGGTTATTTTTATATCGGATATAAGGATTGAAATAGTGGATTAAATGTTCATTATTGTCAAAGGTAAAACCATCAAACTTTGTATTATACACTTGATAAGAAATCAATAAATAAATATTTGATTTAGCGTCCATGAAATTTCTGCGTAAGTATATACTACTAGGAAAAGGTCGCGGGTAAAAGCTAGTTTATTGTAAATATTAAATTTAAAATAAGGCTAAAAATTACTATAATTAGGTTCTATTAAGGAAATTAAAAAATTGTGGTTGGCCTTATGTTCTTGTTTATATAAAAGGCTGATAAGAAAATTTATAATGTATACTTCTAATAATATTGCTACGTAGTACCTATTATTATGATACCAAACATATCAATTACGAAAAGATAACTGACTTGTCATACAACAAAATTACATCCTAGCTAACAAAACTATACTAAATACTCTATATTATATTAGTCAAATAAACGTAACACTATATATGAAAATTGCCCCACTTTAATTGCTTTTAAGTGACACAATGTAGTGATGTAGTTTGTAGTGCATGTAGTGTAACAATGTTCATTCTTTGTTAAAAATAATACAATGCTGTCTCAGAGGGCTTTCAATATGACGGGACTTTTCTATCGGGAATTCTTACTGAAGGCCAATTATTAACTGAATTAGTTGTAAAATACATCAAGTTTTTAATACGTAAGTGGTGAGTGTAGATAATATAAAGCGGCATGTCGGACCACGTTCGGAAAGTGTTTGCGCCACACAACCAGGGATGTTACGGATATGAAATATCAGATCTGGATAGTATACCTATATTAAAGCGATAATAAAGCAGTTTTAGGTAAGTTTGCGGATACGATATAGGTGTTTCGAATTTATCCGTTACTTTTGTAGAACTTTGGTTACAGGTAGGTACTGGATTTTTAATAATTTTAAAGGTAAAACAGATGGGCTAATTTCTTATTTGAAAAAAAAAATTACAAAGAGAGCGTTAGACTAGCATATCGGCTCGATCAGGCAGGAACAAAACATTCTTATTATGTTGCAATTAGTATATGTCCTTGTTCAACACGTCTAGTGATATTGGATTCGGTTACCCTTACAAATGTCCGATAGTTTCAGTTACAGTTTTTTAACATAAAACAACGAATGGAATATTTCCACTAAATAAATCTGCGATATATTAAAAGAATAAAATTATAGAATCAGTCAATATTAATGAAAAATCCGGCGCTCAGTGACAGAGTATACATGAAATTAATTACAAATTGCGCGTTATTTCAAGAGGACGGTCCGCGGTTGGTTAACACGATTCGATGAAAGTTTAATAATTATATTTACCTACCTTAACAAGCATTGTTTGGGTGAGGTTAATAGTTGATTGATTTAATATAAGCTGTTGTAATTTATATGCTGTAGAATACAAAAGTCCATTTATTCAATGCTGTGTTTATTTTGTTGACATCATATCAATTTGTTTGACTTTGATTAAGAGTAAAAGTAGGTAACGTAAATATATGTTATTTATTAAAAAAAAAACAATACTGAGTTTTAATATTATGCAACAATCTAGCTAAAATATTGTTGACTTGACACAACTACGTGGAAGTAATTTTCTGAGTGTAAGTAAGCATGTTTGTCCTTTTATTTGACTGCACATTTTTAAAAAACTAGAAATATAACTAGAACAGCGGAAATAAAAAAAAAGTAAACTTTTCAAATATAGTTTGAATAGTAACAAATAAACTTTAGCTGTTTTGATAAAATTCAGTCATCAACCTCCAGGTTCAGTGGGAATATCATAAGTCACACTTTTCTAATATAATAATATAGTCACATTGGTTCACACATTATCACTTAACGCGCGGAAATTACCATTGATATCCCTCATACCCTATGCTGAAGTTCCTAATTCATTTTCTTTTAGATCGGTCGTAGGCCACCTCGTGGCTCGGTGATCAATCAAAATCTCATTCGAACACGTCACTCCACCAGATCGACGTTATCCATCTTGTCTAATTTTGCCACACATTACGTCATGTTAGCTAGGGCTTTTCGATTCTGGTTATTTTAGGTATTCATTACAACTGGACACGTCTTATGATATGTTTGAGAATGTTAATACATCTTTCTACTTTTGAGGAGACGGTTGGTCCTTTTGTTCTAACAATAGCAACAAAGATTGTATGGTGATGTCACTAGCTGATAGCTATCATGACGAAGGAACTGGAAGCAACTGTGGCTCTGCAGTTTTATTCTCTAAAAGACCTACATCTGTTTTATAAAGAACTCGATTACGCATTCATTTAAATCATCAAACACAGATGGTATTTGGCGTTAAATTTTTAGGCTCCCCATTTTGGAACTGATGAAGGAGAAGAAAAAAGAATGGAGAATCGTTCGGTGGGCATACAGCGGCAACCCAGGAAGCGGTGACGACTCCTCGCGCACTCACTGCATTTATTTTCTTAAATATATATTTATTTGAAACAGCTCACTAGTACCTTAAGTAAAATTTTAGTTTTTTTATTAAAATGTTTAGTTGAATCACACACGCGCGTGCAAACACAGGTTTGGCTTTTTTGTGTATCTGTAATTTTCCTTTTTCTTCTATGAACGTCGTTTTGCAAGTTAACAATTGCTTCCGCGGTGCTTCAGTTATGTGCTCCGAGTTTTCAAAATGGATGGGGAGGACACGCGGAACAAGGACAAGCTAGGACAAAAGGTTTTATTTATAGAATATCATAGCGGTATTCTTAAAATCATCAATCAGTCATCAAATAGTGACGACGACAAGTGATATATTGAAAATTAGTTTTAAGGATACAACCACTGATTCGGCCAAATATCTCTTTTCACCTTCATCTCTATATATATTTTCAAGGCGTGTTGGCTAAATCGTGTAAAATAAAAAATCTAATAAAAATGTTTTTACATCACTCTATCCACCAAAATCACAGTAATTTAATTAGAACACTCACCCGATTTCGGGATTATGTAGCACACACTTAAATATATTACAAAATCACTTAAAAATAAAGTATTGCTGCTCGAGAGGTCGTTTATATACTATGTCACCATTATGAGCCGCGCTGCGCTCCCATGTCTGCCTACAATTATACTATGGAGATAGGCAGACATTGCCTACCTCCACAGTATAATAGTTACCAATGTATCTACAATTATTTTTAATGATTATTTTTCTTTAAAATTATTTGTATTATTAAAACATAAAAAGGAATGTAAACATACAAAAGTCAAACAGTTTATTTAGAAAACTGGTACGGGGTATTAAAATGAATATATTTCTTTTAAATCAATCTATCCAAAATTAAGTTAAAACCGTTGACATTTGTCCAATTATCGCCATTCTGTTTTCGTAGCTTAGCCTTTTTGCTTCCTTAAAAATCAATTTCTCTTTATCATCCTTGGCAGTTGATTTTTACTTATTGAACCATTATAACCTTCCAATCCAGATTTTTGAGCCACGAGATACTTCAAAACATTCATCATCATCACCAGCCCTTTTACGGCCCCATTGCAGCGGCTCAGGCCTTCCTTGTGGATGGTTAAGGAGGATGGGCCATGACCCTCCACGCTGGCCCAATGCAGATTGGAGGGTATTAACGACTGCAAATGCAGCCGGATCAACGGCTTAACGTGCCTTCCGAAGCACGGAGTAGGTCGAGATAATAATTTTTTGGTCACCCATCCCGTGACCGACCCTTGCGAAAGTTGCTTAACGACTACGATCACGGGCCGCGGCGCTAATCCACCACGCCACCGAGCTACTAATTTTCGATTAATATATTTAAACTTACTTTTTGTAGACGGGAAAATTTGGCAGTAATGGAAGATCCGATGGTTATTGTTATACTGATTTCTAATTTTTGCTGGGACAATGATTTTAAGAATACGTTATTGTAATTGATTTATGTTACTTTTGTATCATAACTACTCAAACCATACGTAATAACGGTTTCACCAAGTGCCTTGAAGAGTGTTAATATGATAGGGTAAGGGACTTCAGTATTGATAATTTTGCAAACATTACCCGCAGTTTTTCACATACGCGAATAGTTTGTTTTTTCCAAGATAGCCTATCATCGATTATCACTCCCAAGTATAGGTATATGCTCTCTAACAACCTGTAGCTTCTGATAATGTTGTTAATGAATTGCCAATGTAAATGATAATGTTATTGGTGTAATAGTATTTAAGGGAAAATAGGTCCAAACAAAGCTTTTTACACAACAAATAGCCAAGGAATTAATGAATTTGAACAAACATCTAAAAATTGATAACATTATGTGCAATATATGTATTAATATAAGTAAATAATATTTTGTTATGCGTATATTGTTTTTATTCATTATTTATCATTAAAAACTTACATACAAATTGTTCCACTAAATGGTTTACTTAAACAACTTGTTTATCCTGTTGATTGATTTGATTACATTTCACCACGGAATATTAAATAAAACAAAAAAAACGAAATTGGCACCATGCAATACTTAAACTTACTAGTAAAACTATTTATACATTCAAGTATTATTTATCGTTTACTAAGGAATGCTATTCTAATTAATATTTTCCTCATTTTTAACTTCAAGAACACTTCGACTTACTTAAGATCAAGATAATAGAGACACCTTAAGTAGATAGGTCTTTATGTTACTTCTGAGATACGATTTCAATAAAAGTTAGGATTATATATTTTTCACAAATCTTGCTCGATAACTCTTCAAAGCAGGTCTAAAATAGCGTTACTAGTAAAGGATTTTTTTTTTAATTTTGTGTCTGTGCCTGATGAGCCAACAGAAAAATCTGTACTAGTATGTAAAATAGTCTTGAATAAGAACATTTTGTTTCTGAAAATGGAACTAAAACGTGAAAAAACAGAGTGTAATCGTATACTTATAATAAGTCACTTGTTCTATGAATGGATTTTTCTAAGATACTCGTACTACTAATACTAGTTATATGTAAATTTAATTAATCTGTAATAAATTAATGAATTTCAATTAAGGAAACTGTTTCAAATAAATTTGTAAAAGAAGTCTACCACATATACATATATATTTTTGAGCTATAGGTATATCTTTATTTGTGTCACGAAAGAAGTGGCGTAAATTGTAATAACAATTGTGAAACCTGTTAAAAGCGGATAAGCCCATTTAATACTAAGCACGTTTCCAAACAACTTTGACACAATATAAATAATTGTCAATTTACGATATGAGTGGCACACGAATATCGGTAGTTTTCTATCAGGAAATTGCTGAAGAACTATTACGTAGACAGTAGCTGCTATACGTAAAGTAGGTTGCGCGGCGTCTAGGGCGGCGGCCCATCTAGAAGGGGGTGGTGCCGGGTGTCGTATCGTAGCAACCAGCCAGCATCCCTTGTCAGTATGGTGCCCCGACTCGCCCCAAGCGCTCGCGCGCCTGTGAAACAGCCTTTACACAACGTGCACGAGTTCTTATTTCAAAATTAAAAAGTTGTGTAAATGTTCAAAATGTTTATTCTATTCATTTTACTCACAGTGTATTTGATAACGTTATGCCACGGTTGAACGTGTGTGAAAGAAATAAAACAATGGATTAAATTTATCAGTGTTAAAAGGAGAAATGTGTTGAGTGACGTCGTTACGGCAAACGGTAAAGTATATTTATATCTCGTTATTCATTATGTTTAAATTAATTAATTAATATTAATATATAAATTGATGTTTTTTTATTTAAGAATAATGTGATTAAACAAACTGTTTTATGACTCTCTTTAGGGACATAATAGTAGTTCCCGGTGCTCTTATTGTGATTGCTTTTATTGTGCGTGTTACTTTGGTTTTAGTGATATTCGACAGTAAATAACTTTTGGGGTTAAAGCAAATTAAACTAAATACAAGAGCTTTCTTGCTTTTGTTTAGTTTTGGTTAAAAATCGTGTAATTATTGTCCTTTTTTAAATTGTATTAAACTTAGAAAAAAATGTAATCTTTTGGAATTAATTGGAACCTACTACTTTATTAACACTGAGACAACTAAGCACTCAGGGTACACCTTGCTAAAGTAGTAAGTATTTTTTTATTTATATACATAGCATATATAAAAGGTTTTTTTTTGTATTCACAATAATCTAAATAGAACTGAGTTAGAAATAAGTTTATTAATTTTGCGGTTACTACTGCTAGGTATTATATATGACCGGACTATCCATTTAATTTTAGTGCCCAAATGATTTTATTTAAACGAATACTTGAAAACGTTGCATTTTGCTTAGATTGTCGTTTCCGTTGCCGCGTTCTAAGTTTTAATACGCTGTTTATAATTATCCGGAGTAGTGATCATTTATTTCTTTCTATATGAAGATTATGTTTAGGCTTGCGTGTTTCCTCAATGATTATTTTTAGATCTAAGTATATTAGCGTATTAATTTTATCTACTAATGTAATATTTATTTATTTCATCGTCGGCAGTCTACTAATTATCCCAATGCTTAGCACAGACTTTTCTTGCGGACGGAATCGAGTAGGGAGAATAGACCATGCGACTACAGATGCAGCTAGGACCAACGGCTTAACGTAACTTCTGAAGAACGGAAGACTTTTTTCCTTTATTCTATGTGTTTGTAATTTTTTATTTTCTATTTGTTAAGTTAATAATTTTTAAATCATCCATCAACTGAAGAATGGCCCTTAAGATATTTCTTAACTTCCACATCGCAACATCGCTAGAGCTAACTAACCACCGTGACTTTTTGTTTTGTATAAAACAAATATAATACAATTATAAATTATAGAGAAAGCTGGTAAGTAGCACTCGTTTTCTTTACTACGACAGTATATAGCTTACAGTAAAATATAGGTACAAGAATATATTGAAAAACATAATGTCATTTGAAAACAACAAATTACCCAGTGATATATCAACCTTCAAATAGAGTTCAATACCAAACATTATGTAGTGAAGGTCAAGGTTAAAGTGATAGTAAAGTTATTAGTCGACGTATCAACTAATGTCATTTTCAAGTTCAATGCCTTATTGACGAAACGTAATTATAGATGTTATCAGTTAATATTCAACATGACCTGTTATTGTTTTCTTTATGTGGGATAAATCTGGGAACTATCAATAAAAAAGATTAATTAAATGTCACCTTCTTAAATCCAATATGGTTTACAAAATGAATTCAACATTATCAGACTATTAATGTCACCACTACTAGGGCTCATGTTATCCCTATAAATGCAATCGAAGTGTGAGAATGGGCCGTGACCTAACACACAGGCCCAGTGCAGGAGCAGCCGGGACCAATGTCTTATCATGCTTTTCTGAAGCAAGAACCATAAAATTTTGGTTACCCATTTTATATTCGGACTTTACGAAAGTTGCTGAACTTCCGCATAGCAGACGATATGTGCTAGCGCTGCGTTACCAAACTTGTGGCTTATCGTAATGATAAAATAGGTATCCATTGATAGAGGTTTGGGGAGTTGAATACAATTACCTGATAGACACAAATACGACTTTTTATTAGATTTGTTAAGAATACTTTCTTCACTCTATACTTATAAAGTCCATTCGCACCGTATTTAATAAAATATACAATAATATTCTTACTAATAGAGCAATCTATTTTCTTATTCTAACAATGAAATTTAAGTATCGCGGCATAGAGATTCAATTGAATAAAACTTTTATTACATTTGAGGTACTTTTTATTTGATTAAACTTCTATATTGTGACAACGCTGTGCTCGACGTCAAATTCAACGCTGAATTTCTTCACTTCGAATCACTTTGTTGCTTGTAAGGCTCTTTATTTCGGGAACACGTAGAAATATTGAGTTGAAATTAAAACCATAGACTTAATATTACAGTCCCTTTAACCCTTGATTGTTTTTCCTTTAGTGTGTATGTTTTAACAAAAAATATTACTCCTATTGTACTCGTATGAAGCTTGACATCGTATATCGTAAAAAAGGGACGATTAATATCGCTTAATTGTACTTCGGAAATGATTTTGACGTTGACTTTTCAAAATTGTTGACCATGATTGAATAAATGTAATATAGTAAGAGATTATTTTCTGCTATGAAGACTCGGGTGACATAAAACAAACTAATAGGATGATTTTCAAATAATACGGTTGTCAAATCGTTACAGCTGATTTAATTTTATTTAAAATTTAATTTAAATTAAATATATCGCGATATTTATTAATATTAGTTTTGTGAAAGTGAAAACAAAGCCTAAAGTGTTGATAATTGATCTTACCATGTAAATATAATCGCTTACATTCAAATAATCGTGCCAGACAAATATGTAACGTCTATCTGTCGGAGAAGATAAAGACGAAAAACAAACAAAAATCTATCAAGAAAAGATATAATTGTGGACTGCTGCATCACAAACCGGGGAAGTACTTTTGTTCCATAATTTAGTAAAAAAATATACTGCTGATACTTCATTATATTTCCTTGTATGAGTTTTATGTGTGGCATTTTGGTTTCTCGATACCTTAATTTTCAAATCATTACTCTTATCAAAACTCACGAATAGTGAGTAACGTCACAAAACATAACAATTTGGTACTGTTAACCTCTCTTTACTTGACATAAAGTGGAAGTAAAGTTGATGGTGACCGAGTTGCCACAGACATTCATTATTGCTACTCTTTACAAACATTACTCTTGTACAAATAAACAATAACATTAACACAGCTGAGAAACTTATTTTCTGCATTAATTGTTTCATATATAAAGCTTAATGTCCATTAGGTTATTATTATTGCATTAACTTTTAATAAAAAATAATTGATAAAGAAATCACTTATTGTGTATGATTCAGATTAATAAAAGAACTAAGATTATATTATGTTACATCTCTTTGACTCTAGTGTATGGACAAGACACTGCTGTAGATGTTAATATTGTAGAAATAAATGTAGCTTAAATTAAAAATGAAAAAGTAATTGTATGGGAGGGGGTGCACATTATAATAAATTATTTAAGATTATTGATTAGTTATTATTATCATTATAATTGGTGATTGGTTATAAAGTGATACCTTTTCTTATAAACTCTTATTGAACAAAAATAATTAGGATATTTTATTATTCTTCTACCCACCTATTGAATATTATTATATTTAAAATCAATATTTCATCTTTACTGATTATTTAGGTGCTTAAATAGGATAAAATAGGATATTTTGAAACTTATTAACTTTCCAATTCTTGCATTAACTCTGCTTTGTTTCTATTTTTTTAGGAAATTTGATTCAATATGTTGACCCGTAAGGCTGCTGCACAAAATACAGAAATGCAGTTAAGGCAAGCACTACAGGAGCTAAAGGATTCAAAGGACACATGTAACCAGTTACTACAGGAACGAGATGAAAGTGAAGAAGAAATCAAACGTATTATTGGTCGGAACTCACAACTGAAGAGTGAGCTTGGTGAACTGCATACTGAGCATATAGAAGTAATGCATCAAAGGGACCATTTTAAGGATGCGCTCAGTACTCTCAAAGAAGAATTAAATACTCATGAGAGGGTACTCAACCGCATCACAGAACTGGAACAGGAGCTCAACTTGGCCAATAATAAAATAGAACTACTGCTCGAACAACAAAAAGAACATGAAGCAGAATACACCCAAAGTCTTTTTGAAGAACTGGTAGCATCACCTGGAGGTCAGTCGATGAGGCATCAACTAACAGCCTGTGATATACACTCTAAGAGTCAGATCAATTTTAATTTAAGTACTAGGAAACTTAAGAAATATATTAAAATTGGAAAAGTTATCCAGAAAACTGAGAGATTGATAAAGAAGAATAATTGTTTTTATAAAAATATTGCCTTGAGGAAACAACGCAGTAGTCTGATGGATTCTTTGGAAATATATAGTGATAAATTATGTGAAAGTCGGCAGATGTATGACCGGGATACAAAAAAATTTCAATTTGAAATAAAAAAATTACATGAATCAATAGAATTAATACAAAATAAATATTTAGTTGCACAGTCTCAGATTGATGAGCATATTAGGTCTGCCACAGAGTTGGTTAACCTATGCAATTACAATGCTGACCGTTACCATTCACTGTTAAATAATAAACAATTAATTAACAAAACAAATAACAGCTTTAGTAACAATAACAATAATAATATTCAGAAACAATTTATAAATACAGTTACACAGAAACCCTGTCAGTCATCTGCCCACCAGTCACAACTGTTTACTCAGGTACCTGTTCAGTCATCTGTTACTGATGACTGCTCCCCATCACAATTTTCCCAACGTCACAGAATAAATTCACAAAATTATAAAAATAATATTTTAATGTTCAGTGATGAAATTGGCAGAAACATGGGCCGTTTGCTATTCGATAAGGGCCATTCAACATTAAACTTCTGTATGCCTAATTCCTCTTTTAGTGATATTTTGGAAAAAGCAATTAAACAAAACTACAGCGAAAATACCACTTTATTGTTTTTTATTGGCAATAGAGGTACTTTGAACAAACATAAATTATTGAAATATATAAACGAATTAAATACATTAAGTGTTGGGAAAGTCGTGATTTTTACGTTGCCGTATTGCAATAGTTTGTCCAATGAAGAAAATAATTTGCGATACAAATTGAATATGACATTGCACACTATATGCAATACTGCAAAGTTTCATGTCATTGACACTAACAAGTATGTTAGAAAATTTTATTTGACTAAAGATAAATATTATCTTTCCAATTATTATAAGAGACAAATAGCTATTTCGCTATCATATTTTTTTTCTATAACAGCCAAAAATTTGGCTAACCAGAGTGCTCCTATTGAGCACTCTTCTATTGACATGACTGTCAGTAATAATCCTACTGACATTGCGACAAATTCGTCTTTAAATTAGATACTAAGACAACAGAGGATTCCTCTTGCTTGCTATTGAATAGTCAAAGTAATAATGGAACCAAGAGTTTTTCAGTCATCAACCTAGTGCACCAAAATGTTCAAGGAATGTTGAGCAAAGAGTTAGAAGTGGAATTATTCATGAACTGTAACAATGTTGATTTTTTCTGTATTACGGAACATTGGTTAACAAGTTATAATTGCATTTTTAACTTCAATAATCACCTGGTTGGTAGCGCGTTCATTAGGAAAAACGCAATGCGTGGTGGCGCACTAATTTTATTAAATAAAAAGTTTAAATTTAAAGAACGTAGAGATATAGTGAGCCTATCGGTTGAGGAAATAATAGAGATTGCCTGTATAGAGCTGGACCAGCTGATTGTACTGAGCGTATATAGACCTCCTTCAAGTTTAGTTTCTCATTATGATCTCTTTGAAACTGTTATGGATGAAGCATTAAAAAAGGTATATAGCAAAGGCAAACGATTAGTGATTGGGGGTGATTTTAACGTTGATTTATTAGGAAACTCCAATTCATGTACAAGACTTGTAAATCTATTTATGTCCTATAATCTTGCGCACATGTTTAAGGAGCCTACTAGAGTAACTGCTACTTCGTCCACATGTATTGACAACATTTTTACAGATCTAGTACCACTTTCAAGACAGATAATTAAACAACTACCGTCAGATCATTTTGGACAACTAGTTAGCTTTCCGCATAAATGTACGTTTGTGGCTAGGAGAGACATTACAGTTGTGTCAAAAAGTATGAGTCGCTTGGAACGTTTTAAAAATCAATTAGATAGTAAATTGTATCATTTGAAACATAATAGTAATCCCAATGATTTGTACAAAGATTTCTTTGATGTTTATTGTACAGAATTCAATAAGATTTTTGTCCCAAAAAAAATAAGTATTAGTAATCCTATAACTTTTAGTGTGTGGGCTACACCAGGAATCTACAAAAGCAGAAAAAGGCTCTATGAACTATATGATGAACGTAATTATAACACAAGTGAGGACTTCAAAGAATATGTACGAAATTACTCTAAATTATTTAAAAAAGTGTGTCGTTTAGCCAAATGTAATTATTTAAATGCAAAAATTGAAAATAGTAAAGACAAAGTTAAAATGACGTGGAATATCATAAATAGTGAAACTGGAAGAGAAAAATCCCGGAATATAAATTTTAATTTAAACATTGATAATAAAAAAGTAACATCAGATCTTGAAGTTGCTACAGTATTTGAAAATTTATTTACTGAAATTCCAGTCTTAATTACACAATCTTTGAATTCCTCTTCCACTGTTGCTGAATCTATTTTAAAGGCAAGTTTAAATAATTCTAATAGCCAATTTAAGTTTCAACACATTGATTTTAAAGATATAATAAAATCTTTTAATCAGCTAAAGAAAACGAAAACTGCTGATTTATGGGGTAATTCCATTGAAGTTTCTAAATCGGTAATTGAGACAATAGCTCCAATCTTAGCTTATATATTTAATGAATGTACTGATTGTGGTATTTTTCCTGAGCTCATGAAATATAGTAAAATTATTCCTTTACATAAATCGGGTAGCACATCTGACCCTACTAACTTTAGACCTATATCCGTGCTACCTACGTTTAGTAAGATTTTTGAAAAAATCATGCTGGATCAAATACAAACGTACTTTTACAAGAATAAGCTTATGAATCGACAACAATTTGGTTTTACAAGGGGTCGCTCGACAACCGAAGCCGGTGTCGAGTTAATACAAGAAATTTTTAATGCCTGGGAGGATTCACATGATGCGTTAGGTGTTTTCTGTGACCTATCTAAGGCATTTGATTGTGTTTTTCATGAAACATTGATTAGGAAACTGCATTTTTATGGATTTAGAGATAACTCATTGGATTTTATTGTCTCATACTTGACTGACAGAGTACAGAGGGTTGATATCAATGGCAAAAGATCCCCTGGATCGAAAATTAAGATGGGCGTTCCGCAGGGCTCAATACTTGGTCCTTTCTTGTTTTTGATTTACATAAATGACTTGCCTTATTTCGTAAGGGATGATCACGAAATAGTTTTGTTTGCGGATGACACTTCACTCTTGTTTAAAATTAAAAGAGGGTTACCTCTAAATGACGATGTGAACAATTCTATCGCTAAAGTAGTACATTGGTTTAATGTAAATAATCTTCTCCTTAATGAAGGAAAAACAAAATGCTTAAAATTTGTACTACCTAATGTTAAAAAAGTAGATATAAATGTTAATGTAAAAGATAAGAACATGGGCCTTGTGGATACCACAGTATTTTTAGGAATAACATTAGATTCTAAACTACAGTGGGGCCCACATATTGATAGATTGTCGAGTAGACTTAGCTCTGCAGCATATGCCGTAATGAAGATACGTAGGTTAACTGACATAGATACTGCCAGATTAGTATACTTCAGTTACTTTCATAGTGTTATGTCATACGGTATCCTATTGTGGGGAAATGCTGCCGACATACAAACAATTTTTGTGCTTCAGAAAAGAGCAATTCGATCAATTTATAATCTTAGGATTAGGGACTCTTTAAGGGAGAAATTTAAGGAAATAGACATTATGACTGTTGCTTCTCAATACATATACGAGAACTTAATGTACGTTCGTAAAAATATTAGTTTGTTTTCTATTAAAAGTGATGTACACAATTTTAATACAAGAAATAAAAATAAATTAACGGTGCCTGTCACTAGACTGCAAAAAGTTAATAACTCTTTCAAGGGTCTTTGTGTGCGCTTCTACAATAAGGTCCCAAGCAAAATACAACAATTAGATATCATGCAGTTTAAATCTACTATTAAAAAAATACTTATTAAAAAAGCTTATTATAAGGTATCCGATTATGTAACAGATAAGAACGCTTGGACTTGAGATGATCCAGCAACTGGATAGGTGATTACTTCTAAACTCATTATCTTGTTTCCATTATTATTAAATGATTATGTTATTATTATAAGACCATAGTTTTTTTTATCTCTGTTTATAATGTATTGATCTGGTAATGACATGGTTTTTGTAAATGTCATTACTCATATTAGAGCTGGTGAGTTTCTTGCTCGTTCTTCTTATCAGCCAAAAGACGTCCTGAACGAGTGGTAGGGAAAAAATGTTGGACGATTCAAAAGTACTTTTAAGAAGTCTATTTGAATAAAGATTATTTTGACTTTAACTTTGACTTTGAATATATTTTAATTTGTAACAAACCTTTGAGCAAATAAAAACAATATGAAGATTATTGTTAAAAACTATTTTTACTTAATCTGGCCATAAATGTTGTTAGAATTAAAAATAAACAAAATATTGCCTTTGGATTTCGTTTCTGTGTTATATATTGTTAATTGTTTAGTGTCTTTTCTTATTTTCGCACCAATATATTATCAAATATTTTGTATTATTAAAATGAAGTTGGGTGATGAAGAGAACTGCATTGCTGTGATTGCATTACATAAAGTAGGTATGGTGACAACACAATTTTCAAAATTTATTAGTCAAATGTTTGTGTACTAGGCTATTTATAGGTACAATGAAACCTCATCTGTTTGTGACAGAAATAGATCTGGCCATCCACGTAGACCACACGAAAAAGACGATCAAAGCAATAAGGGAAAGAATTCGGAGAAATCATGCACGAAAGCAAAAGATTTTATCTCGGCAGGTAAAGATAGCACCAAGTACCATGTCGTGTATTTTACAAGATGACTTAGGACTTGCAGTCTATAAGAGATGCACTGATTACTTCTTAACATATAATTTAAGTAAGAATAGGGTGGTAACATCAAAACAACTACTTAAGTGGTACGCAAAACGAGGTCACAGAAAAATTTTGATTACAATTGAGAAATATTTTACAAACCAAATGATCGTATTTTTGCTCAAAGCTCTAAAGTAGCTTCACGATTAGTCAACAGAGTACAACGTAGGCATTATCCGAATTCAGTGATAATTTGTTGGGGTGTTAGCTATGAAAAAAAGACCGAGTCATATTTTTGTGAAACAGGCATCAAAACATCGGCACAAGTGTGTAGATAGATACTATAGATAATAGATATTCTCGATTTAATACTTAAGCCCCTGAATAACACCATGTTCAGTAATATATTTATGGCTTTATATTATTGTATAAAACTAACATACTGTAGGAATAGTAATAATTGTTACCTTCAATAAAAAAAAATTGATTTGCTATGTAATAATATTTATGTCAAAACTGTGTATTATTTTCTTTAGTTATATTAAAAGCGGTGTAAATTTGTGGAGATATTCTAAGCTTTAATAGTTAATGTTTTTTTATAAGTAATATTATTAGTCACCCTTATTCAAGAAAGAACTTTCTCGCAAAGAGAAAGTAGCAGTTCCAGTTTCTGTATCTTTCGTTGGAAGTTTTAAAGGAGCATTATTTTACAAATTACTTTCCCAAGACCCACATTGACAGCCAATAAAGGGTATTCGTTTGTACGCCTAAAAGTTCCCAGTTCTGATTAGGAACTTTTTCATTGTATTCCTTTGCCTTTTAGCGTTGAATGAGGTTTAATAAGTTTAATTTTTCTTATAAAATATCAGCGACAAGCTTTCATATATAATAGAAATCTGCTCTACAAATTCTATAATTTGATCCTCATATAATGAAACAACTCCTTAAAGTTAACTAATCCACCATTACGGGTAGTCCACACTATCGAATTCAGAAAAAAGTAATTTTATTATCTTCTTATTTTGAACAGATGAACATTCCTACCTACATACCGGCCAAAATCATAACCCTCCATTTCGCTTCGCCGTAGTCGGGGAATAATTTAACCACCGTTCATTGCCATCTTAACTAAACCTGTATTTATTATATATGATCAATTTTGCAATCTCAACGTTATACTGAATAATATTCTCAATAAAAAATGCCTAAAAAATCCACTTCGTCCCTGGCACTCTGAGATGGGACTCGAACCCATGACCTTTTGCAATCCGGGCGACTGTTCTAACCACCTTTTGTTTTTATGAACATAACAACGTTACATTGTGGAATGCAATAAAATAAATTACTTAAAGAAATATTTAAATTAATCTTCTGACAAAATGATAAATTTAATTGTTGTTATAGCATTGTTTTATGACATTGATATCTGGCTGCTTTGTAATAAAAAGTTTTGAACACAAAAACTCAAATTACGCAATCGATTCTAGAGTGAAGTTTAAAAACAATTTTGACAATTATCGGTTTTGGATTACGTGACATTGTGTTATTATATAATTTCATAGAAGAGCGCTGAGGATTCTATTATAGTCTTTATTACTCTTATCTTACCAAAACTCGATATTTAATATCAATCAATTAAAAAAAAACATTGAACTGAGTTCCAGTAGCATTACAATAACAACATACCACAACGACTTAGCACCTACATACATTACACCGAAATAAAGTGTTTTCGTAAGACTTAAATTACGTGAACAATCACTATTCGAGTTCTCAACACAAGACACAACATTTGTCTATGGAACTCCGCCTTCAATAGTATGTAGCGTCGTTGTTTCTGATATTCCGCTAATTAATTTCGGGGCAAAGTTTTGGTAGTGACGTAATATATTCACATTAATCTACCGACCCGTTCCGGTTTTGCACGTTTACAATACATTAACGCTTCTATGACATCCTTCGTCAAGATATTTATGTCGCCTAAATATTTAGGAATCACCTAAAGTAAAAATGCATTTGACCATTGACTAGGAACCACCTAACGAAATTAAGCAGTGTACTTATGATATTCGAGGGATCGGATACGGCGCCGTCCACTTGGCATTTCTGTAAATGACAGGTAATAATTATGTCAAGGAGAACAGAAAACATATTTATTAGAAAATATGCTAATCTGCATAGATAATTCGTAATATTAGGCGTTTCCTAGTTAAGCTATGCCTTGCACTAGGTTAGTGAAAATGGGTGTAAATATCGCTGATATGAAAACTGCATTTTATATTAAAAGCTTTTATTTAACTTACAATTTATGTAAGTATGTTTGTTCGGGTGGAATCTTAGAATTCAATTTTGAAGTAGATATATTCAACCGATTCAACTGAAATTTTGTATACACGTTTCGTTTGGATAACAATGAATGATACAATGTAACGTAATTCTTAATCCAATATGGCGGAATAGTTATTATTTATGCACTTTTGCAATGTATCAAATACAAGGGCTTGCCGAGAATAATTAGAAAAATAATGCGACATCACTCTAAATCCAATATGGCGCACTATTGAAATTTTTTATGCTATAAAAAATTAACGAAATTCACCGGCAAATGACCTTGCAACAATAATGTGTTGAATGAAATGAATAGATTGAGGACCCTAGTCAGCGATAACTAAATAAAAAATAAATTATAAGCAAAAAGAACTTTAAAAAAGGCTTTTATTTAAATGCTCTACAAAGAAGATACTAAAATTTTCCTTTTTTAATTGTTTATATGATCACAAACGCTAAGTTAAATACTATATTATGTTTTAAAGATTAAATTTAGCAGATTTTACGTAATTGAATTGGTACTAGTTTATTAACACAAGTAAATCGCGCGACAATCTTTTATAATCCTATAAATTGTGAATAATGAGGTTGTAAAAAGAAATCCATTTAAATTTCGAAGGAAAATTTTATTTTCTTCTTTTTAGAGTGTTTTAATAAAAGCTTTTTAAAAAGTATTTTTATTTGCTTTAAATTTAATTGATCTAGTATAATAGCACTAAGTGTTTAATAAACTTATTTATGCCAAAAAAGGTCCAGTTCCTATTTTTATTGTGTCGTACCATAATTCGTAAGATAAAGGTCACATTGACATTTAAACGTAACGATGTAATGACGCAATTAAAGTGGGCGTATAAGTGATTCGCTCGTACTTAAATAAAATAAAATAAATCCTCATTTGCGACTAGAGAAATAAAAAAATGTACGAAGTTTTAAAATGGAAGACCGTTACAAAATGCATCGATTTAATTTCTCGCGGGGAAAATTTTATTTTGATATAACTCATTAGATATTTGTTTTATTTATATAATTCCTTTTACATATTTTTTTCTAGATTAAATGCATAACGTATCTAACGTATTTAATTTAATAAGAATTAATACCGTATTGTTAATATCTAATCAACCCATAATTTTATTGTAGATTATCCTTGGAAGAAACACATATACCATCCTGGACTTTTTTGTAGATCTGTTAAAGAGGTATAAACCCACAATTTTTTTGTTATAACTCAAAAGGTTTTGGCAGCGTTTTCGAAAAAAGCTCCCTATCGGCTAATTTTTTTAGTCATGTTGAACTAATATAGTAAATTTGCACGAAACCTAAACTTATTATACACTAAAACCTTCCTCATGGATCACTCTCCCTGTTATTGAAAACTATATGAACATTCGTCAAGAACTTTCAGAGATTTTCGCGAACAGATAGACAGACGCGGCGGGGGACTTTGTTTTATAATATGCTGTGAAGTGATGTGCAATTAATATTATTAATCAAAAATACTTTAAAAAAATCATCAGCCCCAGGTATCCTCATATTTAAAAAAAAAACCATTCAAAATATTTTCCAGTATAGCATTGTTAATCCAAAATTGATCAAATATAATGTGCAATTAATATCTAGCAATAAACATAAGTATAAACTACCACTTCATATGGTACTATCAACAAAGATGACTTGCTAAGTGAAAATATAAAAGTAATAACATGAAAGCAATTTGTGGACGTATAGCAAATCAGGCATGTTGTCTCATCCATCATTGCAGAATGAATAAGGACATGAGAAATATTAAAGGAACCTCTCTAATCTTTCAGAAGTTATTAAATATTAGGATGACGTCGAATATCATTCTCGGCTCGAGATTTATGATAGAAATTCGCATACGATAAGTTGTATTTTGAAGTTTTCATATCGAGTATTCTAAGCTTTATGTTGAAGTTGTTATAACAAATATTATATTAAGTGCTTTTAATTCTAGTCGCCTTACTATTGGCTATCACAGTATTAAGGTCGAAACTCGAAACTCGAAAACGGCTGCGCCGATTTAGCTGATTTGGGTTTTGAAATTTTGTCGTGATCTCAAGGAAGGTTTAAACGGTGAGAAGTGATACAAAGTATACCGGGTTTAAGTGATTGTTACCATCGATTGATTCATACGTGTCTTATTATATTATATTTCTTAGTGAATTAGGATTTGAGTTTAGATTTTTACAGAATATCAGGGTTAATCTGGCTTAATGAAGTTGGCTAGTGATATACAAATCAGTTCATGTTTCAAGGCTAATTTATAATCACATTCCTGGTATTTGACAGTTATTTTTATTTGGACGGGTAATCAATGTAAAAAATTGACAGTTTTGGATAGCTTGTGTATAATGTCAATAGGGTTGAATTTTGTTCAGCAACATGATGATTATTATTATGCAAGAGAAGTTCATAAGTATATGTAATTAATTACCCAAGTTCTTTATGACGCTAGTGGGAAATATTTCTTTTCCTTCTAAGAATTTCCTTTTATTGTTTACACGTGTTAGGTACACGTTTATTAAGATTTATTCGATATTATTTATTGTAAAAACTAGGAAGTAGTCTCTAGGTAGTATATATATTGGATTTTTGAGAAAAATCGAACGGTCTTAACTTACAAACACATCTAGTTTAGTTCTTCTTGTACTTTAGAAAGTATGCACAAACCGGTTTGTAAAAAAAATCATAATTATTCCTTCAGTGACATCCCTGTTATCCCGAGGGTGAACCAACCAACCAACAGTCGATAAAAACATCAGTCAAAAACGTAAAGATTGCGGCTCTGATCATTCTCTTTGGGTTGCTAATTTCACCTTGCACCTCAAATCATCGGAAAAAAGTGTGCCAAACACCCACGTGATCTAGATCTAGCAGAAAAATACAACTTTCAATGTGCACTTGACAAAACAATTAAGAATGATCCACTTTGTTAGAACAAATTTGTAAAACAGTCAGAGAAATTTTCATTGTTTCGCCAGACAGTTGTAAGTGAACCTGGCTTTCCGATGACACTTGGAAACTAATACAGGACAGGAAAGATATTAAAACTCGAAGACTACAAACCAGACTGACAGTGATAGATACTTGGAATACTGTAAAGTAATTCAAAGGCAATGCTGGCGCAATAAAAATAAAGTCGTTGAGCGCATCTTCTGTGAAATAGAAGAGCATGCATTAAAAATACAAAGTTTGGATCTTCCAAGAAAGTAAAGCTGCTCTCTCAACAGTTTATACCAAGAACATGACAACTTAAAGACAAAGATGGCATCCCTTTGTAAGACCTAGAGGTGGGGGCGGATAAATGGTATCGGTATTGTAGAGATCTATACGATAATCCACACGAACGTGGACAACTTCAAGACCCAGTATCATCGGATGATTTGAAACCTCCTATCACGAAAAAGTGGCCTGGATGAAATGGAATATAAATATTACCACTACAAAGAAAAGAACTCCACTTCGCTTGTCAGTAACTACATAACTCTAGCACTGATATCGCATGCCAGTAAAGTAATGATTCACATAATTAATAACAGAATCCTCTATTTTCTGGAATAACAAATCCCACAGAAGCAGGCAGGTTTTGTTAAGGGCAAGGGAACTCATAAAAAAAAACAATATTCGTTAAATAGTCAAAAAAGCCTACGACTTCATCATGTCTGTTATTTTGGGTTTTATCAACTATAGCAAAACCTTTGTTGTGTCATATGGACAGATCTGTGGCACATGCTGGGGGAGCTGGCAGTGCCCCAACACCTGCTAATCTTCGTTTTGCAGACGACACTACACTATTAACCGCAAATGAAATAAGTGGAGGGATATAGTTCGAAATAAAATGATTCAACGAGGGAATCAGGGAGTCCTCGGGAGTGAGGAGTACGACGCGAAGAGAGAGAACACTCGAGCGTCACGTCCTTTGTCCGAAGAGGTACGGGATAAGGTAAGGTAAGGTGTAGGGTTGGCGCTCCTGTGTTATAATTTTGTTTAAACTATGCGTTATCCGGAAGCTTACCCGCTACGCACACTTTACCCAAAACTCTGTTGGCGTGAATCTGATCAAACGTTAGAATTAAAGAAATAATCAAAATGATAGTGATTTTAAATTATTATGTATTTATATACAGTGTAAATCATATAGGTAAGTTTCAATCTTTCGAAGAGTATAATATGAATAAACTATTATTAGCCGCGCATTCACTGCGCCGCACCGGACTCAGAGAGATTTGAAAAAAGATTTCTTGCATCGAATAATCTCTGAAAAGGGGAACTATAATTATCTCTCGCAGGGCTTGACTAAAAATCACCAACGTCCAAAATGGACCTACCTACCTTTATTATTTAATTCTCTGAGTATAAGAATATCGTTAGTTATAGAACAAATAACAAATCAACCTGGACCGTCGTTCAATCACTATGAAGTTATTAAGTGTTTATTCTGATATATTATTTTAATCCCACTATATTGAAAGTAATAAAGCTTTTTTATCTATGGTGTCCGTTATTGGCGATGAGCACGGCAAGGATTTCGCGAGATATTTGATGGTTTTCCGATCTCTTTCCTATTTCATGTGTCAAATTAGGAAAATGTGATATTATACTCATAATAAATTGTTAATGATTTCTAAAACGAAAAGAGGTCCATATAATTTCTCTAACTAAGCACTTTATGGTACTTATTTCAATTATCAATATCGATGAAATACAGCTTTTCAGGACAGAAAAAAGATATCGTATTGACCAAACAACTAATAATTCATTAGAACGCGAAAAAAAAAGTAAAATGTGGTACGAAAAAGGTAAAGGTGTATATTAGAACCTTGATAATTAACACCATGAGATCATTTTAGGAGAAAGGAGATTACGAATAGTTAGTTGGTGATTTGAAAATAAAAGATGATTGTGCCGATTTTTACAAACTTTTTAACAATAATATATTCGTCACATATATGTTGAAACCTTTTTGGGTTTCAATGGAGGTTAAATCTGTCGCCTCTATATTTGCGAATCATAAGTGACATACGTTATACGGTGCCTTGCGTTAGGCATTTGCATAATATGACAGGTCACAGATGTGTCAAGGGGAAATAGGAAAAATGTTAGAAATTACAATAATTAATTAGACGATTTGAAAGATTTGGCGTTTCCTTTTTAAGCTATACATTGTTCTAGAATAGCGGAAACGGGTATAATATGCTTAACATCAAACATAAAAAAAACACGAACATGATACAAAGTCCATGACGAGTAGTACCCAACAGATAACTTCAGTAGCTGAGTGGCTCACACGCCGGTTTTAAGATGATACGGTATATTAAGGTGATACGATTTTAAGGTGATGGTAAGATACCCCATACGGCTACTCTTTGCTACTCATCTTGAAATTTCAGCAATGTACGTGACGGTTTCTTATAATTTTATTTATTTAACCTTAATATTATATCAAATAAATGATATTCGTACAATGTCAACCAACTTCTAAAGTTAATTAAGAATAAAGAGTTAGTAAGTTTCTTTCGCTTGTTCTTGTCAGTTAAAAGACGTTCTGAACAAGTGGTAGGGGAAAAAAGAATTTTTGGACGATTCAAAAGTGCTTGGACGATTTAGTTTAATTTCATTCATTTCAATAAAAACAACAACAAATTAAATTGTAAACAATGGTTACTATGGTGACATTTTGATCAATTTCCATTCTCATTTTCATCCCTTTATAATGAATTAATGTGTTATTTTTCGAAGTAAGAGAAAAGAAATACATATACTATCGGGACTTTTTTAGAAATTTTTCAAAGGGATCAGTTTCGCAATACATGATTTTTGCGTAACTTTCACCGTTTACGCAGCGCTTTTCCGTTTTTTCAACATTTTTTATTGCTGCTTCACTTCTATTAGTCAGCGTGTTGTTTTATAACCTATAGTCTTCCTCGATAAATAAACTATTCAACACTATTCAATAAACAAACAAACTCTTCATCTTTATTATTAGTATAAATATAATATGTACCTATAAGCGCGTACGCTGCATAATTTGCGGACATACGTCAGCCAGCTACGTGCTAACGGGCGCGATTCGTTTTCACGTGCGTTATCTCACCACGGGGTCGAGAGGCTTGAGTTATATCCTCAATAGTAGATTTAAAATCGGCTACGCTACGGCACTGACAATTTTTTTACACAAAATTTGAAGGTTTGGCAGCGAACGTGATGAACCAGCTTTATTTGAATCTTTGATAATTCATCTAAAACCCTCGTAACGATGACCTAAAATAAATAGCTACATAAATCATTTAATATTAATTAGTAATTTAGACGAAGCAGAGAAAGTCTATTTTTTAAATATGTTGAATTTAAGATCACATAAATATTTCCCTTTCTTAAAAAATCATCGCAATCGTTACACTATTCGCGAAAATATTGTAGAATATACATATAAAAATAATCACTAGAATTGAGAGCCAACTCCTTTTTTGAACTCTGATAAAATAACATTAGTTGATTTCAGGTGCAGACAAAATTGATGCCATATCCTTCAAAAAAAACCACGTCGCTCCAACTCTTGTCTAATGCGTGTCTGTCGGTGATTTGTCAAGGCTGCCATCTTGTGACAATCGAGGACGATTATTTTATATGCTCGAAATGCTGCCAACATGTTTCTCCTGAATACGATGAATAGCACAATTAATATGAAGCGTTATTCACAAACATACCACTGGACACAACACAGATAGAAAAAATACAGCTCTCAATATTACCTTTTGTTACAAAAATGACAATTCTATCATTAAACATGGACAATAAGATAACAAACATTTGATTGACCTTAAATTAAAAAGATGACAGTAACAAACATTTACACTACCACAAAGATTGCATAAACAACAGAGCGACCGCCAAACTTTTCGAGCTATAACTCTAGCCATAGGATGCGAAATCTTAGCAATATTATAATATTAATGTTATAGGCTATTTCGTTTCGTTTTACTACTTTGACATGTACGAGTACTTTGATAGCGACGAACGAATGTTAAGAATGATAAATATGGATTTGCCAGCAGTGTTTCCAATTTATTTATATCAAATATATTCACTAAAAGACATGTCAAAGTAGCAAAAGGAAACGAAATAAGTATCGTCATAATTGTCGCTAAGATGGCGTAAGACAAGAGAGTTAGGCAATCGCACCCCAAGTCTATCAGGAACATGCGTCGGTTTAATAAGGTGTTCCGTATCGATTTTTTATTACAAATTGACTATTTAGCGTAGTTTTACGTAGTTGCGCTGTTTACAACCTATAATTGGATCTAACTATAATGAATTATGGAGATTTCACGGCATCTAGATCACAAATCAAATTTGTGATCTAGAACTCGAAATTTTGTGAAACTGCTTATGCTGAACTGAAGCTAGCTCAGCTCACATACTTCATAGAATATTTTGGTTTTATTATTTTCTGTAATTCTTAAGCTGTGTAAATGATATGTGATGTCGAATTTAACCATTCTATCTTGTATACAGAACTTTAGTTATTTATGTCAGTTGCCGAAACTAGAAACCCTAAAACACCAGAGACTTAATTTTAACTCGAATATTTGCCAAAGTTGTAAAAAGCTGTGTCCCTATGGGATAACAGTGTGTTTAAATTGTATGATGTCTCGACTGTGGCTGAATTGAACCGAAGCCCTGCTATTTTGCCGCAGTTTCAAGTGTCAGGGGAAAAAAGCAATCACCGCCACATAAAAGCAATCTAGTTCTTGAAGGTATCGATTCACCACATATGTGGATTTTAAATTAACAGTGATTTAAAGCGTTGTTTTTATTGTCTTAATTGGTATATTATTTAAAAATACATAAGTTGATTTTTTTATCAAAATATATGTAAGTAGGTATAATTGTATAGTATATGTCGCCAAACTTTGAATATGTAATTTTTTGGGTTATCAAACAGTTTCTATCAACTGATTTCTGAATTGAGAAAAGTACAAAATCTCAACTGATTGTTCTCAATACCTTAGGTTTTATGTTTTACAAGTCAAAAAATCCCTATTGAGAAACCGGTCTTATTTATTGTTACTAGCCTATTATTATCCCCGAGCTCAGTCCTACCCTTTGATAGGAATTTAATAGGGAGAATGGACCACATGACGCAGGCCTAGTACCAGTTGGTGGGCGTTATCGATGTAGAAGCAGCCGAGGCGAACGGCTTAACGTGCCTTCCGAAGCACGGAGTAGCTCGAGATAATATTCTTTCGGTCACCCATCCTGTGACCGACCCTTGCGAAAGTTGCTTAACGACATCGATCGCAGCCGAGGTGCTTATCCACTACGCCACCGACCTACTTGCTAAATATATACACAAAAAGATATCTTGCCATTTATTTTGCATAACATAACATTAGGGGCTCGTCATTTAATTTGCATGCGTTATCATATTCATAGTTCATCATGTTCATTTGAATAATAAATTACCATTATTAATATAGTATAATTAAATTTAGCTTTGACATTCAAGCTTGTTCCAATCAATAAATTGGTATTATTTTAAATCATTTGATAAACTAATAATATACAAGTACATAATGTAGCTTCCCGCATGTAAAAGAGTTTTAAATCAGTCCATTAATTTCGGAGCCTATACGATGCAAACAAACAATAAAACACTGCATCTTTATAATATTACTAGCTGTTTTCCCGCGACTTCGCATGCATAAATTATAACCGATGTAGCTTCCCGTAGGTGAAATAATCGGTCCATAAGTTTCGGAGCTTATTCGATGCAACCAAATAATCCAATCAGAGATGTACGGCGTTAACTATGTATCTCTTTTGAGATACAAGCGAAAGCCGTATGCAGTTAATTAAGATTACCAAGAAGAGGTTGCACATGTTTACATGGGATATGTAGCTCATAATAGAGTTTTTAGCGAATACCAGGAGCAGTATTATTGACTTCTTTGACTAGGGACGTATTTTGCTACTCGGTCTGGAGAGAGTTGGATTCAGTGTCAAGGAGGGTGCAAACAATGGTCTCACGTAGCTTGTACTGATGAGAGTATAAATTATATATGCCATAATTGCGATGAGTTTGATTTAATATAGAAAAAAAACTATTGTATAACTGCAGGTATTCTTGACTAACTTTGATTAATTATTATTATTTAAAAAGACTTAAATGTGCTTAAATGTTGTTATTTTGTATTTAGTGCATTTAGTTATTTTTTATGAATAAAACTGATTGATTACGCGGGATTTATATATTATTTTTTAGCGTTACAACTGCCCCACATAAGTGTTACAACCGCCCCTGGTGTGGGGTCGATTGTAACAATCGCACACACTCTTTAAAACAGCTTATTCCTGCTAAACTGTCTTACCTAAGCTATTGGTTTTGATATTAATTTAAAGACAAATAAATATACTTTCATTTCAAAAACTTTGATGGTTGTTTCCAGTTGTAATAGCTGTGCTGTGGACAATTAAAGAAAAATTGTTACAACCGTACCCATAGTTTAAAACAAAGTCGCTTTCCGCTGCCTGCACGCTGCGATCTATAAACTACACACAGGATTTCAATGCGATTTTCATTATTAAACAAAGTGATTTCAGAGCAATTTTTATGTAACTATAAAGCAGGACTACGTGGATGAATACGTGCTTATTCTTCAATAGTCTATCAGATGGACAGACAAAAACATAGTCATCGTCAACAATGTATATCCTAACAATGTTCAATGTCTTTTCCGTTTGTATGGAAAGCAATAAATGGATAGGATTATTTCGACAAAATCTGCATGTCATTCTCATTTCAGTGGTTCATTTGTATAATTGTTTAATTCCATTTGTTTGCTAGATGTGCTCGCTTGGATACACTGATTTATCGCCGTATTTGAGACGAGATCGTTCAACATGCTTTTATTTTATTGTGAATTCCAAAATTACACTTCACTTTGTTAGATTTAGTTTGTGAATCCAATAATAATTTTGGAGCTTGTCTGTGAATATCGTAATTGATTACATACGTTATGTAAATACTGAGTGCTGAAAGCGATTGACCAAAGCCTAATAAAGATTAAATATCAAAGACGTGTTTGTACGCAGGTTTGAAAATGTAGTTATTTCTAGTACCCGAGTTAGATTAGTTAGTTAGATTACCTGTCTTGTCAATATAAGAAATGGATTTTGCTTCATTATCACGGGTTTGGACTGGCGTACTTTCGATATTAGAGAATTATATAATAAGCTTTAACTACTTAATTTGCATCTGAGCAGTACATGTCCTGTCGTCCAATGTGTGCATGTTTGTAGGTAGGTAGAATGAACCACTTACCTTTGATATACAATAGAATTGCCAATGCTCCAGCTAAAGTAAAAATGATAGACGGATTTATGATTTTAAAACCTACACTCAGGCGGTACAGATAGGTTGTTTCATGTAAGCATAAGAAAAGGTATTGCAAATAGTTCAATACTAGATGTATTAACATTCGAACCTATTCGTAACACTCGACACGACGGGAATCTAACTCGGGAACTAAATTGCGACACCTTCAAACCGATAAACAAACACGTTTCCTTTGATATTTATTCTTTATTAGACTTTGGATTATCGATGCCAGCACTCAGTGTCTACAAATTCGAATTCAAATTCGAATCCGAAGCCAAATTTCAAGTAAAGTCAAGTCAAATCGTCCAAATATTATAAAAGGAAAATTTATTGTTATGTTACACAAACGTCCATTAGGGTTTAATGACATCTTTAAGCTCTAATAAATGTCAAATTTGTATGGGTAATGTCGCTTTAAACTGGTTACAATTTTAATGGACGTTTGTGCAACTGGCCGTAAATCTAATAGAGCGAAGTTTAATTTCGGCATTCACAATAGAATAAAAGCAAGATGAATTAAGTCGTCTTAATGAAGGCAATAAATTAGTGTATCAAGCGAGAACATCTAGCAAACAGATAGAATTAAACAATTATACAAATGAACCGCTGAAATGAGAATGACATGCAGATTTTGTCGAAATAATCGTATCCATTTATTGCTTTCTATACAAACGGAAAAGTCATTGAAAATTATTAGGAATAGGGATGATGGCTAATTTTTTGTCTGTCCATCTCATACATTATTGAATCACGCTTTTGTACATTTACTACAAAGCTATGATATAGCGAGCCTTCACTCGTTTGTTAAATTAAAGACTTAAGTCCAAGGTATATTAATTGATATCTTTTTAGTAACCGGACATGGCATGCATACAAGCAACATAAAAAGATAAAATGTAAAACACCAAAGAAAAGACTATCTGTGTCGATGGCACGACACACTATTACAATTAAGAAAAAAACACAGAATTTTATCAAAATTCAGTTTAACAAAATTTTAAAAACATATACACAAATTGAGAGTGAAATAAAAACGTATAAAATGTTTATCATCTTACAAGTTTTAATGAAAATTGTACATTAACGAACTTTTTTAGATTTCTTGATAAGAAATAATAATAGTGAACTAATATTTATACAGCGGTATGTAATTTTAATCTATTTCAATAGAGCCAATGTTGATTTGAAGAACGGTAATCGAACATTTAGATATTTTTTAACTTAATCATAATATTGTTTAATATAAATATAATTTTAAAATAAAAATAATATTCTTACAAATGTTACGGATGGAAATAGTAATATAATAGAGCTAAAAAGTAATATATTTTAATCTCTTTTCATATTAAAATAATTCTAAAACTTCACAAATATGATCTAAAATTATAATAATATATAAGTATTAGAGCAGTAAGAGAACTCATTCCTCGTGATTCATGTAAAGACATAAGCCACGTTATGAAATTAAAATCATGAAATAGTTGGAGGCACGTTCTCCAACATTAATTAACTGAGTGCAGTACGTACAATGCCCACCCCGGGGACTGGATAGGTACTTAATGACTTCTGCTCGTAAAGATGTTTAAATAGTACTACTGCCTTACCAAATACAGTTCCAGTTATAATGTTTGAATAGGAAATACTTGTAACACAATGTTATTTAATTTTTATATCAATATAAAATGTTATTAACTTTAATTATATAATAGAAAATAGTGGGTAATATATTGAAGATACTTACAGATTACTATATTGACTACTAAATAGTGGTTGAGGGTAGTAGTGTGCTAGTGTTAATTTTATAATTAAAAAATCACCTCAAGCTCAAAGTAATCATATGGAGAATTTTATCTGGGTTTTGAAAGAGCTGAAAATGCAAACATAATTCAATAGAAATAGCTGAATTGAAATAAGAAAACTGTAAAAAAATCCTCTTCTAATTTTACATTCCCAAATAAAATTAGTTGCCTATCTTATTTGTACAACTAACTTTAGAGCTATTCTCCAAACCAGATGTTTGATGAAACAACTTTTTCGATGTTCGCTTGCCCAGACTATCTCATCACGAAAGAGAACAACGAGATTACCAGTTTAACTACATTAAGTATCAAAAGCAGCTTCGTGCTTACTTAACTTTCCGAATACTATCTGATTACAATACTTTGGTTTGGGCAGTTTTTCCCACCTCGACATCTTCTAGTAACTAAGTTACAATGAAATTATGTGCTGAACGTTGTAAATGTCAGTCACGTATTCCTTTGACGGCTTCTTAGTCATGATTTAATGAAGAGGGGAATTGAAAAATAAATCTGGAAAGCTTTTATTCGGCATGTCTCATACCTTCAATCAAGTTATAAGCTTCAAAAAAATTGCTCCAAAGCGATCTCGTTTTTATTATTGCAAGTTTTCGTGTCCCTTTTGTATATTAAGTGAAATAATTTCACTTCGTTGATTAGAATAAATGTAAAATAAACTTTTAAATAAATAAGGATGCCATTTTTAGTCTAAGTATACATGGCCAAGTATTTTTAAGAGAATGTTTTTAATGTTAACATAATATCTGTGACGACTTTTCTCAAAGACGCATTGAGGAAAACTGTAAATTCTGGTAATTAATAAATAAACTCTACTGGGACCACATCATTACTAGGACCACTACATAACTTTATCTACGTACACATTATCGATCATTCCCACAGCAAGATGATCGCTTGGAACAACATCGTGAGTGTGTCGACCAAGTTGTTTGACAACGTGCCTCTATGTGGATCCAGACTGCATGCAATTTCATATCTAGATCTACGGAATTTGTTTGGATAGTCTAAAATAGGTAGACGCACTAATACAACTACTGAATGAGAGCAGAGAAATAAGTATGCCACTATATACTATGTAAAGCATTGATAAAATCTCTGTATCATACTAATTATAAAATTGTATTTTGTAGTTTTAACTGCTATATAAATTAAAAGTAAAAATTAACCTTTTTTAAAAACTTTTATTTAAACGCTCTAAAAAGAAGCAAATAAAAATTTCCTTTTAAACTTTAAGTATCAACTTATTACCTCATTATGCACAATTTATATGATCATAAAACCTTGTTTAAGTACCTTTTTCAAGTTACTCTCAACCAGCCCTTTTATTTGATATCCATATTGTAGAAGTAGATTAAAAATAACTATTCCGCCATTCTGTATAGTCCGCCATATTGGATTTAGAATGATGTCACACATATTATCACGCATTGTGATCCAAACTAAACGTGTATTGAAAATTTGAGCCCAATCGGTTGAAGATATCTACTTCAAAATTGAGTTCAAAGATTCCATCCCAACAAACATACATACATTTTAAATTATATGAAAGCTTTTAAAAACATAACACTCCTGCTAGTTCTCCTGATAATTTACAGGTTAAACAGATTAGCATGTCATTAATATTGTATCAAAGTGATCCTGGAACATTTATATGTATAGTAATTGAATAAGGTTTTGGTCAAATTAATTAAAACCGTAGGAAAAAGTAATGCCAACTAGTTAGCTATATGTAAACTCATGCAAAGCTAATGCGGTTCATTGACTATTGATATTGTACGAAGGATGTTTTAATTTTAGGGACTCACATTTTATTTTGTTTGTTATATTTCTTTGTTATGCAAAAAAATATTTATTTGCTTGTTTTGACTTAGTTCGAACCTAGTTGCTTTTCTGTAATGACGTAATTTTATTCTTTTTCAAGTTCTTCAAACTATTATATTTGAAACTCATATACAATTACAGCAGTCTCGAAAATATTATCGTTAAAATATTTACATTCTTATAGTATAGTTATAATTTCTATGATATGAATATCTTTAATAAATAAATATTTATTTTAATACCGAATTGGGAGCAGCCCTAATTGCGTTATTGTTTGCTATGTAAATTCAGATGCACGTAATGCATCGAAGGAACGTTCTCATGAATATGCATCTATAATACACTTCCAATCTATTAGATGTAGTCTATGACTAGAACATATGCGCTCGCTAACGTTGTTAATTTTAAAATAAAAATCAAGCGAAAGCATATAATAAACAGATTTTCTTTTAAAATAAATGTATTTAATTTTTCTATAATTTTTTCTATTCGTTTAGAAAATAAGAAAATTTATCACACGTGAATGGATTTATGAATATTCTCATGAGGCATAATTTATAATCTCAATCTTTATGAATATTAAATACTTCTTAGATATTTAGTTATTTGAATTCGATGAAAGTTTTAGCTCAGATGTTTTAAGAGTAAAGCCAAAAGACTGTCGTTGTGCGCGGTAATGATATCTATAGATAGGGACAAAGGATAGTGATTAGCCCAGCAAATGAGGTTTTTAATAAATTACTCGTAAACGATTACGATTATTGTAAAAGTGCCACATAATTATCTCGGCTACTGACTGACTGACCTGAAAATGACTCACATTTTTGTCAATAATTTCCTTATAAAAAAGGATGCAATTACAACGAGAGGTGAAGGAATGATGAATTTCAGGAACTGTGTTTTTTTTTCTTAATGGTACTTTATGTTGTTACAGTTTAATGGTACTTTATGTCTTATAAATTTATAATACAGACGAATAATTGAATTGAATGATGCAAATCCTAATGATCTAATCGAAAAAATCAAGAATACCTAAAGACAAAAAGCAATGACGGTGTTATTCAATAAAACTTAAGAAAATTAAGTTATTTATTCGTAATAAATTCAATGTATCCTCATAAAAAATAATTGTTTAAAATGGCATTTGACATTTGACATAAAACTGTTAGCAAGCCGTGTTCATATTTTAACGCGCCTTTGAATCAGGATAATCACAAATCCGTAAAACTGAGATCCGTAACATGCCACAAACATATAATAATATGTTTTGTATTAAATTCAGGAGTCTTCTACGATATAAAAGGTCAAACATTATAACATTTAAAACACAATAATCCACAAAATATACACTTTTAACGAACAGATGTTTTTGTTCTGAAGCAATTTAGCAAAATGTCCACCGCAAATGGCTCTTTAATATAGTCTGAAAGTGAAATATCACCTAATGAATATGTAACGACTTCAGCTATTACAAAAGTAAGCTAAGCAGGTGGACGTCTGTTGTATAAAAGGGGGTAAACCACAGGAGGCTAGGCAAAGATATTTTAATTACAGCTATTAAATACTGTGGCTGCAACCAGCAACCTTTTTATCCACTAACCATCATAAATTATCATACATTGGCAAAAATTTTGTTGTACAGACTAGAATAAATTTAAATTCAAAAAGTCTCAAACTTCGTTTTCTATTATAAAAATAAATTAGTAATAGCCTATAGCAACCGCGTATGAGTTTCCTATAGGTGAATTTTCATGATCGGATTAGTATTTCCGAAGTAGAAACAAACGGACAAAGTTAGAAACATTACCTCTTTATAATATTAGTATAGATAGACTTTTCATTACTTAGTTCATCTAGGAAAGAAAGTTAAAAGAAACCCAAATCGACATTGTTTTTTAGTTTTGTTCAGAGGGTGGCACAACAGGATCAACGTCAACGTCATACTAATTTTCTGTTCATAAAAATGTAAACGTGTATCATGTTTAAATTTTTATGAACATAAAAGAGTTTATAATATGGGTATAACTGTTAGTTGATAGACTGATTATAAACGAATGATGTTTACATTTACTTATCGATTTGATGTTTTCTCGAACAATTTTCGTTCTTAATAGCTTGTCTCTATTAATAGAACTTATGCGAAATTAAACTTATGTTTAAGAGACTTCATTCTATTGAGCATAATAATGATTGAATAACATTTAAGGAAAGTAATAAAATATCATCCATTAATTATGAAAAACGCTTTAAGGTAAAATTTTAAAAGAAAGCTATCCTCCTTTTCATATTTTTTACTTATAGATACTCGAAGGTACAATGTTGAAAATACAGCAAAGTCATTCAGCTGAATTGAGTTTTTTTAAATCGAAAATCACATATCGACTGTCAGCGTACGAATTGCCATTGGTCATGATTTGGACAGACTAGTTTAGTCTGCTAACAATTGATCCGTTAACAACAGTTACATGGTAGATCCTTTGATATAACATTGTGCATACTATTGAATTGCGTACTAAAATTTATTTGCCTTTTAACATACCTAGTTTGGACGGCTTTACAGAAAATCGCTACATATAAAGATACATCATACTCCACTAATTAAGATATTACACTTGTTACATTGGTAGGCTCGTAACTGCATAGAAAATTAACGACGTATTTGCTTCCGAGATCCTGCAAACTGCTCTGGCCATATTGCAGACGTAATTACAGAGCCACCTAGTGGATATATACGGTTATGATCATACGTAAGAGCTTCAGAGTTTAGTGAGATAGGCATCTTCTCGCTTTATGAGTTTAAACATTGTACTTACAAGCTGTATCGATAATAACCTGGCATCGTGCTATTGTGAAACCTTTAGTTAAAATCTCGCAAGAGACACTTATATTCCGTTTCCTTTTAAACGGTTATTGACATTTTCACACATTGTTCTGATTCCAAGATAAGAAATTAAACCTCTTAAGTCATCTCATCACAATCAAACAAAAACAGGTTTATCATAGCACTACATTTGGAACAAAATCTCAATTGTTAAATACAGTTAGTGTGATATGGGGACCATAATAGTCAGCAATAGACGCGACTTTAAATTAAATCATAAACCAAAACGATAATGGCGGCTGTTATTTGGAAAAATTACGAAAAATTAACTTTCATGAATTATTTTAATTAGTTACAGGGTGACCCTGTTCAAGTTCAATTCCCAGTCGGTTCGATGTAGGAAATTGGCTTTTCCACATTACCTCGGATCTAGGTGCTGTGATATCTTCTTTGCCTCAGATACTGCATAAAATGGTTTCACCTTCTTTTTATCTAACAAAAAGTTACCATCCTACTCAATAAACTCATTGTTACAAAACCGACCTTCTCTTTTGAACTCCTTAGATACTTGAATATTAGTAATTTCTTAAATATTTTCAAAATTATTTACTTGTCATTTATTGTGCACATGAAGGAAAGTTCCCATGTCAAATTAGGTACAGAAATAGCTTTATAAGCCAATTAGCCAGACTTTATAAGTTGAAGTTGACTTGTTATGTTAGGTCCGACTAGAATATAATATGAGTCCAACTAATTACACAAGGAAACAGTCAAGCCGCTAACTGCATAGCAAATTACTGGCACTCGGTGGGAGTAAGCTCCGGACTCCTTTGGACGCTGCAGCTCCAATTATAGTGTCAGTTGGACTAATACATTACTAACTCATGCAGCATATAATGGACAAGACTATCAATATATGTTATAAAAGAATAATTAAGTTCTATTTTACAGTCAATTTAGGATTCCGCATCAGAAAGTTTTAGTTTAAGACTATTTGCTTTTTTTATTTGGGTTAACAAACAGTTTCACAATGAATCTTAATAGCTAAGTATATAAGTTATATTTTAAGAATAATTAATTGTGAAACCAACACCGTCAACCACGGGTAGATTTCAGAAGTTGAGAGTTAAACAAATGAATAGTATAATAGAAAAGAAAAGTGATGTACTCATACTAAGTGAGATGCCCAATGCTGATCTCGTTCAATTTGTTTGTGATTAATGTTTTAAACGAGCTAACACCAAATATGTCTGTATCATTAAAATAATTATAATCATTATGTATGTCAGCTAGCCGCGATATTAGTGTCCGTTTGCCGGCGTTTTAGTATTGATATATTGTAATAAATCTTTACGCCATATCCCTCGCGGAGTAAAAAGAAAGGATAGGGTGCCAAAAGACATTGTCCTTAAACACATCAAGTGAAAGAGGCGAAAGATCTTACACACATCTTTCGCCTCTTTCACTTTCATGAGTATTTCGTTTGCTTATTTTTTAAAATAAGCAAACGAAACCCCTTCATTTAATACCCAACACGACTTGATTAAGACTTTTTGGCTGTAACTTTGTGTCCAACAGAGGGTATATTGAATTTATTATGATTTTTTATACCTATAGATAGTAGAAGAAGATTAAAATACTTCTATTGCTACGTCAGTTACCAAATTATGTTAACTAGTTTAAAAATTATAAGAGAACAGATGAATACATACAAAGATATACTTTTCAGATCAAAATTATAACCCTCCTTTTTGTTTCACCATAGTTGAGTAAAAGAAAAAAGATATCTACAAATTAACACTGGCATATTTATCTAACAGATTGTCCATAATCGCTCATCTTTAAAATACCAAACCAATAATTTCTTCAAATTCTTCATTCAAATTAAAAAAATCTCGAATATAAAACATGGCCTCATTTCTCGATCGCAGAATTCGGATTTCTATTATGTCCCTAATTGGTACGTCACATTGTTGACGTAGCACACAATAAAAAAGAAAACCTTTATTTTTTTTATACCTTCGGCTTTACAAAATGTAAATCAACCCGACACAAATCATCCCCACCTTTACCCTTGAGCATAGTTAAGGTCGTAATTGAGGATATTTCTCAGGCAGTGAGGTGCATTTGACCCTTTAATGGGCTCGCAGTGGCTAAGTATAAAACTACGTTCACTTTACTACGGAAAATGTTAGTGGAAATAGTACGTCCCTCTATTTTGTTACTTCTTTAATACCAATAAAACTAATTTCTTGTTTCTAGAGGTTTTATTTATTTATTTTATTTAACACTTTATTACATAAAAAATTATAAAATAAATTCATTATAAGGAACATAATATAAATTAAATTAATTACAGTTGTGCAATAGGCGACCTTAGGCAACCTATTGATTGATACTAGTGGCAGTTCGGTTTAGAGGAACTGAGAGGCGAAGACTGTCTGATGAACGAAAAGGTAGGTCATGAGTGGACGATAAAAACTTGAAACGTTGTTTTAGATAAAAGGGGCATTTTGAATTGAACAACACAGAGAAGAGAAGGGACAGGATATGTAAATCTCTATGTTGCCGAATAGAGAGCCATTGGAGTTGTTGGCGAAATTGGGAGATATGATCGTATTTACGGAGCCCGAAAATGAATCGGATGGCAAGATTTTGAAGACGCTTGAGTTTAATAAAAAGAGCAAAAGTAAGATCAGGATAGCACACATCGGCGTAATCAAGAACAGGCAAAAGAAGAGATTGCGCTATAGATATCTTGGTAGCAGTGGGTAAAAAGTTCCGCAAACGTCTAAGGGGCCTGACTGTAGCAAACACATTCGGCTAACTTCGGCATCCTGTGAATGCCATGAGAGCGTTTGGTCAAATTCACATTGTAACCGAAATATTTACTCCAGATAGCAATACGTTCTAAATCAGCGTTTATAGTTAGGATTACATCATTTATACGGTCCAGTCGTTCCATGAAATAAATTTGAAGATCATCTACGTACAGGCGGCAGGAAGAAGTATGTTTGTGAGTAATCGAATTAAAAAAAATTGCGAATAATAAGGGAGATAGCACACCGGCAGTCACCAAACACCATGATGAAAGAGAGATTCATCAAAACGTATGCGCTGTCGGTGCCCATGTAAATAATTACGAAACCAGTCAGTTACCGTTGGAGATATGTTTAAAGAACCGAGGATAGCCAACAAAATATTATAGTGAACAGTGCTGAAAGCATTGCTGAAGTCTAGCAATGTCAACACTGTGAGCATTTGTTCCTCCATACCTTCGCGAATGTCATCTGAGATTTTTACAAGAGTAGTGGTTGTACTGTGTCCAGGTTTAAATCCGGATTGGAGAGGATTAAGGAAATTATTGCGAACAAGAAAGTCATTCAACTGCCTGTAAATAAGACGCTCCAAAGCTTTGGATAGAAAAAGTAGAATGGCGATAGGACGAAAGTCAGAGACTGAGTTGGGGTTTGATTTTTTTGGAAGAGGAACTATCAGCGCATTCTTCCATAAGTGGGGGAAAATACCTGATGATATAGATTTATTATAAATAACAGTAATAATAGGGGTAAGAATGTCCAGAATAGGGAGTATCATATTGCGACTGATATCATCATCACCCACAGCCGACGAAGCGATAGCTCGTATTTTTCTCTTAACATCACAATCGGTAAACTGACTAAAAACAAAAACAGGAATGTCAGAAGCAGGTAATAGTAAAGTTTCGATAAGGTCTTTTCTTTGACTGTACTGTCAAGACACGAAGGATGTGAAAAGTGATTGTTCAAAAGATTGAGTGAATTAATATTATCTGGAATTTTATCTGTTTTTGGCTTACCTACTCCCAAGGACCTAAGAAATTTCCATACTTTGGCTGGATCACCGTTTTCTACTGATTTATGAATGTGGCGCCTTTGTGCATCCCTACACACCCTGTTGCAGCGATTTCTGAGGAGATTATATCGGCCTCGATTTTGGTCAGTCGGGGCATTTTTGAAGGCAGCCTTTGCTCGATTTCTTTTATGCATAAGGGTCTTAATATCGTTAGTTAACCAAGGCACCGGAAGATGCCTAACTTTGACAAATCAAACAGGAGCATGCTCGTCGAAAAGACCAATCAGGATGTCATTTAGAAGTTTCACTTGGTTGTCAGAATGTCATTTAGAGGTTTTGTACTTCAAAAACGAAAAAAAATCTAAACTCTTGTTAAAATCACTTCGTTTTCCTTCTGTTTGTCTTTTATGTTATGAAGAATTTAAAATACATAATATATGTTTATAACTTTCAGACAGTTTTGATTTTTAAAAATACCAAAATACATACCCCTTTTATCACAAAAATCAAAAGACCCAAAATCTCAATGAAAAAAATATTTGTGTGTCACGATTTTATTGTACAAATGTATTATTTATATACTATTAAAGTTCCCTGTCGCTGCATATTCATCAATCTAATCAGCCTTTTTTTCTTTTTTTGAGAATAAAGATTTTTTAACCATAGCCTTGCCATTTTGTGGAAAAAAAACTACCACGAACGAAACGTCGATCACAACGCTGTCACAACTTAAAGGTTCAACAATATGAAACTAGGGTACGACAGTGATTTGTGATTTTATACAAAATAGTCAAGCAAGACGTTTATATTATTACTAGTTTTTAGTCCAGAAATGAGAAAATTCCATAAAAACTTTCATCCTCTCTTAGTGCTCCTCCACACTCTCTAAGGAATTTTCATTCCAAATTTCAACTTTCTACGCTCAGTATTTTCGGCTGTACGTTGTCTGTCAGTAAGTCACTCAGTAACACAAGAATTTTATGTATATTTATATGATTATAAAGTTATCAAATTTAATATTAATGTATATTCGGAAAAGCTTTTCATATAGTTACAAAAATATACCAACTAGATTAATGCATAGAAAATATTGGCAATGTTTATACTTTAGTTATTTTTTAAGTGAATTGGTTTTTGTTGATATTCTAGAAAAAAATATAGAAAACTTGCTGTGCTCGTAGTATAGAAGAAATTTGATTAAAAATATGTGCAAAGTCTTCGACAACCATTTTATGAAATACACTGAAACTGAATTCGAAACAGTGAAACTGCAGACAAGTGTTTTTGTATTTAAAAATTATTGTTTGTCTTTTCAGAATAGGTATTTTTTCAAACATTATATTGATTTGAGAAACTACGGCGGCAGTAAATACGAAAGAAATAATATTTCAATTAGTTTTTAAATTTTCTTGACTAAATCCCCTGATTGTAATTTATATTATTTACAAAATTGTATCAATAAAACACCTACAGTAATATCTTAGATGTTAAATATTCTTTTATAATAATCTATCCGATGGACAGACAAACAAAAATAGTCATCATCTCTATTGAATAAATATATCTAGCAAAGTTCGAGTTCCGATGGTGCCCATGAGGCGGTGATTATTCTAGATTGAATATTGTAATCCTACATATCTAAGAATGGTCTGTAACAGTGCGGCGTACCACTGACCGCTTATTTCATCCTAGGTTACCGCATGCAATTTTTTTGTCTTTGATCTTCAACATCATTTCTTTAATTTTTTAAAATTAGAAATTTTGAGTAGTCCAATATGCTCAAAAGTCAAAAGTCAAAATAATCTTTATTCAAATAGACTTCTTAAAAGTACTTTTGAATCGTCAGTTTGTAAAAAATAATCTTGTAAGAACATAATAATTTAATCATATAAATATAAAGAAGTTATTATATGTACTGTAAATATGTACTAAGTTCTTCTTATTACGGAAAACGGGGTATTGTCATTATATATCAGGGGTTAAAGAATGAAATTGCGTTTTATTGTAATAGGTTCCTTGAATTGACATAGAATCTTCATGATTTGAGGTTCTCTAAAAGAAACTTTTTTCATGTGGTTTCACAAAAATGTGGAAAATATAAACAATTTTGATTTTCAGTAAAATTCGGCAAATTCATATTTTAACCCCTATTATTTAAGTAATCATACGAACTGGTTAAACATTTTTTTTTTTGTTTGTTACAGTTTTTCTTATTCTCTGCTGCAACTTTTATATTCATCTAATAAATCAAATTTTCAAGCTTAGTCAGCATTTTATTAATTTGCCTAAGCATCGAATTCGTCACAGTTCTACTGTTTTCCTTTCGCTTTTCATACTATTATTTAGTTATTAGTTGTTTTCATATAGTGACAGTTTATCAACATTCTGTACGTTATCATAATTAAGTGTACTATAATTCAATTAAGTTTTGCTCATATAAAACGAAAAACATCATACCAAGATGAAAAGTGCAGACAGCGGTCATATTGTGTTGAACTGGGACCACGAGATGATTGTTTTGGCACTACGCCACACACAACGCTACTACTCGGATCTGTTTCGCTTATTTGCTCTTAACAATTAATTCCACAAAGACAGTTTTGTTACGAAGTCAAATAATATAACCAAAACCGGAAACAGATATACCTAGTTTAGCCATAAATTCTTTTACTGGCTGTTTACATACATTTAAAAAAACATTAATTTGAATGTCGAACATTAGCTTCCACGATAAAAAAATAGACTTCTTTGCCGCTATTGTAGTATGTTTTTGTTTATAAATTATTTGTTTTGAAAATGGAGTGGGGTACTAAAGAGCTTTAACGCACTAAATAGGAGGAGAAAAGAAAAGCTAGGGATTAGCCGAATGTTTGTGTATCGTACCAACCAACGGTACACTGAAACCATGTCTGTTGATGATCGTGGGAGATCCGGCCAACCGCGGTCTATTTGAACAAACCACGCCGTTAATGCAGTCAAGGCCAGAAGCAAAAATCATTTCCGGAGAAATGAGAATCCCACCAAGGACACTTTCTCGGATTATCAAACAAGACTTAGATCTAGGGGCTTACCGGAGATACAGAGGACATACCTTAAATCACGCACTAAAAAAATTGAGTTGAATAGTCGAGAGAGATCGAAACAGCTGTTACTTCGATACGCCGACGAAAAACACAGAAAAATTCTATTTACCGATGAAAAAATTTTACAATCGAGGAGTGGCCAAAGTTCAGCGAGGCAATCATCGAGTATACGTCATGATTTGGTGGGGTATCTCCTATCTAGGGGTTAAAAATTCTTTTTATGCGAAAAAGGAGTGAAAACTTCGGCCAAAGTGTGAAAGGATATGGGCTGCTCTAAGCATCACCCAAATATTGAGTCGGTCACGAAATGTTTGGATGCAACAGTGATCAAGTTTCGAAAGGAAACCGTTTGTAAATCCATCGACGAATGGCCCGACCGTTTAAAGCGTGCGTTAAAGCTTAAGGGACACTGGACACTTTGAATAACTAGTTTTAAATTATCGGATATTTTCTTTGTAACAAAACTTATGGCTAGACTAGGTAGGTTATAAGGTATAAGGGTTGTATCTTTTTCCTAATAATCCTACTAATATTATAAATAAGAATTTGTAAGTATGTTTGTTACGCTTTCACGTAAAAAGTCCAGAACGGATTTTGATATTTATACAGTTAATACTAAGCCTGGACTACAAATATAAAATAATAAATAAATAAATATAAGACAACATCACATACCTACATTGCTCAGATTCCAAGATGATTAGCTAAGGCCTCCGTACTATGGAGTATTTGAAAAAATGGAAGTACCACAACACCCAGGCGCGACACAATATAAGAAAGTCAATATTCTACATTTCCCCTACCGCGAATCGAAACCGCTACTTCAGAGATGGCGTCATCTTAAAATCAGCGTCCGCACCACTCGCCTACTAAGATCATCAACATATAGGTTAATTTTTATTTCACTCAACAATTCCATTGTGGATATAGGCTTTTCTTTTTTACCCCAGTTAACTATTCCCTATTAACTAAAGTTTTGATATTAAAATAAAACCGCACTAATATTGTTATACATTTTCATGGTCCAATAATAGTCTTGATAAAAGAAAAGGTAGCTCCATGGCAATAATTCCGTAGATAACCTTCAAAATTTTATAATCACACTTGAACAGGTAAACATACATATACTGGGCTATCGTTTGATTATAACAACATTGAAATGGTTTGTCCTGTGATGTTCGCCGTCGCCTACAGTTTGTATATAAATATACGTACAACAATTCTATTTACAGGTTAAAGGCAGCAGACGGGTGCAGCCATTTTTATAGTATATTCGTCTGTCTTTTGGAGATTAAAATCAATATCCTATATTCAGGTTATTAACAAGCATTTCTTGAAGTCGAAAAATTCTGCCATCAGTTCACTTATCTGCGAAAACCTTGTACTGAGAATAACTGACAAGAAACTTAGTAAGAGCTACTTTTTCCTTCCTGTTATCTTTCACATAGTCTTTACAAAAATGACTTCAACGGTAAAAAGGTGCATTCATATTATTCTATACTTTTATCGGTAACGATAACAGCTTATTAATTGCGTGATTTGTATCCAAAATCACGCAATTAATTCAACTGCAATATAACCTGTAAAGATGTAATGTTAACAACGCAACAACATTATGACTTGCGACTCGTAATGGTTAAGATTAACTTCTAATACCGTCATATAAAATGTAGACATGCATCACTGAGTAAACGTGTTAAATCGAATGAAAGATGATATATATGTATACGTAAAGGCACTGGGAAGGCTATAAATAAAAAGGAATCGCTTAAAACTCCATTAATACTCCCAAGTTGCACCCAACATGACTTCACAAAAGCATTTCTTGTGAAATACTTTTCAATATAATATACATTGAGATTATTATTGTTAAGTTTCAGGTTAATAGACAAGCTACAATCATACATCGAATCAAATATCAAAATATCTTGTTATTTAACATTTTGCAAAGAATTGTTTAATTTTAAGAATTTTCTATTTTTCCATCCATACCAAAACTTGTTTTTATATTTATATGTTATTTAGTTCTTCTATTATGTTAAATATACCAAAAGCAGTACTGACTTTTATCATAGGTCTACTCACATGATACCTACGTTAAAAAAAATAGCTAAGACGTTAGTCTAGATAAAGTCACAAAGAAGCCTTTTATAACTTGCTCACGTCTGTAACGTTACTGATCGTGGTTATTTACAGTGAGTAGAAATCTCTGCTGCAACTTTTATATTCATCGTGAAATACATGTATGTATTAATCATCTTATAAAGTTATCTTTAAGAAACTTACGTTTTAAATAAGTTCAAAATAATTATATTCTAGTATGATAATATGACGTTTTCAATATCATCAAATGTGTGCAAATTAACTTAGATCTTATTTATAAGGTAATAATGTCTCATTATCGTGGTATAGTTTTCTGTAAGCCTAGAGTAAGTAAGTCAGTAAGTCTGTAAGCCTAGACGTAAGCCTAGGTCGGATTAAAATCTGTATGTATCTGTAATTCCGAGGCAGACATCTTGATTATAAAGCATCGATGTTCTTAAAAGTAACTTAATGTTACTATAGTAACTGTAGATGTGAACGAAATTTTATTAATTACGTTTAGCACGTGATTGAAATAACAGTCATTTTAGCGTAGCATTTTATTACTTTGAATACAATAATTTTGAATATTTATTACTTTTCATTCAAAAGAACTTTTTTTATAGTTTATTTGAATAAAAATTATTTTGACCTTGAATTCCTCCTATGCAATCTTTACTTTTACCATCGCATCAAATATTCGACTTTGACTATGGTATTCAACTTTCTATGATGACTCTTAGACGTATCCGTATATCAGTGGAACCGCATAGTTTAGTTTCTTTATTGAGCAATTAATCCACCATTTGATGAACAGCCCTGCGATTCTGTAAAAATTCACACCCGAATTCGAATTCACTCATGGTATTATTGAATTGAGTATCGAAATGACATAGGAATAGATTAACTGAGACACGTATAATCTGTCAAGTTTGTTTGGTATTTTATATACAAAAATTGGAATCAAAAGAATTTTTTCACTTAATGACAAGAGTTTGAATCATGAGTGAATTCGAATTCGGGTTTGGAATTTTCGGAATCGCAAGGCAGATGCGGTATTACAAATGAACCTACATAAAATATAGTCATACAACATTTGAATCGAAAAGCCCAAGATATATATCCGTGAGGTTATCAAGGTCAGCTTTCCACGCTGACCCAAAGCCCATTCCACCGTGTCTGTTAGGAATTTGCTAATGTAATTTATTGGGGTGCCAATAAAACTGTCGCCATTACAATTTATAACCGTTGTCTTCTTCGGCGTAAGTTGAAGTGAAACGATTACTTGGTACCTGTTTTGTTATATTCAATTACTTACTGTCTAAGTTCATTAAAATAAGAATTTCATTGAATTTAGCTAGGTACTTGAGGTTGCAATTTCTAGCAATTCGTGTTACAAATTCAAGATGCAATATTTTTTATAAATCGCATCTTACATACTTATATCGATATTTCAGTCACTTTATTACCTCAGAAAATATTTAATGAACGATGTCGTTAATTTTAAGTTAATTGGAATTTTCTAAAGCAAGCGTTAAACGCAAATATCTTTGTAGGTTATTGAGAAATCAAAAAGTCGTATGCTAATTTCAATGTTTCGACGGGCTTAGGTAAATTTTTATTATGTTTCTTCATAATTCAAATCATCTTTCTATCCAAAAGCAATTGCTACTTTAAAAGTTACAAAAAACCATCAACAACTATCACAATATACCTTTAAAAGGAATAGGTATAGATTTTCAAATTACATCTTTAAAACAAAGCATACCTTTCATAAAATGAATCACAAATATTTTTTTGTTTAGATTTCTATAATACCGGGGCACCTTTCGTGCACTCAACCCCTACAAACTGACGCTTACAAATGGACCTCCATTTTGGCTGAGAACATTTGAAGTTGATAGATGTCTCTTATATTGAAGGTTCTCTATTTACTTAATCCAAATTGAAAAACGATTATAGAAGCATAATCCTTTACATATAATAATGAATTGAATTTAAAATAGTTATCATTTCATTAGTCTGTTGTTTTTGTTGTTTTGGAAAGAAAGAAATATTTAATATTTAATAGCCACTTTTGTACAATGAAAACATACAATATAAATACATTTATTTAAGAGTGATGGCCAATCAAGACTCTGCCTTAGCATAAGCCATAACAGTACATATTATCCTGTATTCAGTTATTGAATAAAATATTTATAAAGCTATTAATTTTGTTGATAATAAAAATATCTTATTTTCAATTTAGATTTTGGAAAATAATTATAGAGATCGATAGACAAAAGAACCTCAATTCAATTAGTTATTAATGTTACACATCGAAATTCTTTATATGTCATAATTAATACTTAATGTTTCCGTAGCAGAGTGGTTCGCACGCCGGTTTCAAGGTATCGCCATCTCTGAGGTTCCGGGTTCGATTCTCGGTCGGGTCTACGTAGAAAATGCACTTTTCTCTATTGTCTAGGGTCTGGATGTTGTAATACCTTCATAATACGGGGGTCTGGATGTTGTAATACCTCCATAATACGGGGGCTTTAGCTGCTCATTTTGGAATCTGAGCAATGTATATAATGTTGTTTTATATTTTTTTATTTATTATCTAACGACCAAGAAACAGTACTGCTGAAAACCTTTTTCAAGAGTACGTTTAATTTATTACACATCAAAGACACAATCTCCGAGGCGACTTCATTACTGAATTTAAGAAGTTTAATTCAAACCGAACAGTGTCAAAATGAGCTTTAATATTCTTATCTGTTCGAGCAGTGTTTCCACCCATTGAGCCGCAAATAAGGAAATTTTGGGACTTCTCGTTTGATTACATTCAAGAAAAGAAAGGTCTTTGTCAACATTAAATAAATACAGAACTAATGATTGAACCTCATTTTGATTTTATCCAGAGTTCAAGATAGTTATTCCCGATATAGAAATATAAAAAGCATTAAAACTTGTATAACAAGTTTGTCGATCGATACCTTTATTGTTTATATCTGATAGTAGTATTTGAGCTTGTAGTATTTGAATTTATCATCTAATCTTATTTATTTAGACTAAAATTAATGTGGTTTTCTATTAAAGATGTCCTGTTGACGACGGGCTGAAAAACAACCAATTCTGTTTAAAGATCCATAATGTCAAATTCATTTTGGCTCCAAAAAATGATTGTGTCATTGTCTACTTTCTCCTTTGTGTTTTTTTTTTGTACAAGAAATGCATTTGCATTACAAAATGTTTAGTTAATAATATATATACAACAGTCCAATACTTATCACCACCAGTTGTGTTCATTGTTCCGCATAACTTAATGGAAAAAAGTATTGTGGAAACAGGTTCAAATGTTAATATCGACATGTGCTAATAATACGTGAAATATATGCTGTTGATGGTTGCCATTACTTTTCAGAGCTCCTTAGCAAAATCGCCGTAATTGCTAGTACCTTATAAATCTTTACTCGTGTAAAACTTAACCAAATGTGTGTGTGTGTAAAAATAATAGATTTTTATTAAAAACTGAATTATTTATGAAACTAAAAACTAATTATTGATTATGATTACTTCTTACTTTTTTTACTAAGTCGACTTCTCTTACATATAGTCCATATATTAATTATATTAAACAAGGCTTCGTCCGGCTTGTTGATGAATAGATGTTACGATTACGAATTATTAGAAGTACGATATCTGAGAAACAGGTATCGTATTTATTTGACTACGAATATACCTTTAATTAATTGCTAATCTCACCTTCTTTATAACTTACTTCCGCTCTTTACACTCTCAATGGAAAGGATTTTGCCTCCATTTAGATGTTGTAAGGTTCTGTTCATATTTTAGTAATTTAACATCGAGGTGTACAATTAATGTTATCTTCAAGTGATTTTTGACCATAATTCTATAAGACGTTAAATCCGAATTCTCCGAATCCTCCGCTCGTCAGTATGTGAGCCATTAGTTGGCATGTTCTCTATATTTGATTCCATCCATAGGGAAAACCGTGAGCTTTTGCGAGTTTTTAAAGGTTGCTATTCGCTATGAAGAGAAAAAAATGTAAACAACGGTTATACAATAGTTTTTCAGAGTAGAAAAAAATGTAGCTACTTATTCTGAGCACGACGCCATCCTCTGTCTAATTGACAGGAAAGATGAGAGATACGTGTGGGAAATAGCATTATTTTTCAGTTACTGATATTAAAAATGTGATTGTAGTAACGTAACTGATACCTATATTCATTTTTTTAAATAAAATATGTATAGCTTTGCAAATGCAAAATTTAATAATATATAAATTTATATTCATATTTTATGAAATAAGTTTTCATTTCTTTTCTTCTTGTCCATGAATTTCTTTATTTTGATTTTAGAAAATAATAATCAGGCAAAAAGTCAATTTAATAAATGAATCCTGGCCAATGGATATATAATCGTCTAGAATAAGGCCTATCTCCAAACGTAGAGAAAGCACATTTCTTCAAAGCTTAAGATTTATGGACTTCAGACGTACATACCTACAAAAAGAAAGCTCCAACAATGGCTATATTACTTAAAGCTATTGACTGTATAAATTGAAAATCCTTTTTGCCTTTCTGCAACTAACGGATAATCTTATAAAAACGTTATCTTCGAAATATCTCATTCGTTAGTGTAAGAAATAGATATTTTTCACCAATATAAATGTATCTTCAGATAGGCTTTCGCTTCTCGTAAATGAATTCGATAAGGTGAGCCTTAGATTTATTTCGCTGATGGGTCGAGATAAAGAAATAGTTTATTTTTTGACAAAATACATTCTTTTTACGCTCGGTTAACACTTTTAATAATTCGGTGGATATTTCCTAGTTGACATTTTTAATAATTAAGCCAATTAACTTCAAATAAATCATTAGTTTAAAATAATAATTCACAAGCAAAAACAAAAATATAATCAATTATAAAATAGAATTACAAATATCACAAATACTATAACATAAAATCGATATTTAATGATAAACTGACGGTAGTCTATAAATTTCCTTTATTGTTCCATATTCCAATTAAATTCCTTATGTAAAATATAGTGTTTATATTCGATGCCTTGACAGTACATTTATATCTAGGAAACTGCTCTGTGGGATAAATAGTTAACATGTTAATTCGGGCTTAATTCATATACCAAACATCTAAATTAATTCAATAGTTTTGCATGAAAAAGTAACAAACCTTCAAGACTCTAATCATCCTCACAAACTGTCTCATTTATAATATTAATGGAATTTCTCTAATCGTCATCATCATCAGACTTTTACGTCCCCACTGCAGAGTCTCAGGCTTTCCTAGCGTATGGTTAAGGAGGATTGACCATGACTCTCCACGCTGGCCCAATGCGGATTGGAGGGCATTAACGACTGCAAATGCATCCGAGACCAACGGTTTAACGTTGATTACGAAGCACGAAGAAGTTCAAGATAATAGATTTGGTCCCCCATCCAACCCTTGCAAAAGTTGCTTAACCACAACGATGTTCCACACTGGCCCAATAAGGATTGGAGGGTATTAACGACTACAAATGTAGCCTGTAGCACTAGGCTGTGACGGGTTCGGTGCTTGGGCCAATTAATGAAAGGCTACCAGCTTGAGTATGGATTTATTTATTGTATAAAGGATAAAGTAAAGAAACTGTAACAAACAAAAAATAAATATAAAAACAGTTCGTATGTTAAACTACATATAAATTTTAAATTACCAAATAACCCTTTTTGGGTTTCTTGATAAAAACTTGAGTCGTTCAAGTTACAGAATAAACTTTTATTTTTATTATATTATATAATTCCTATTTGAATTGCTCATTTATTATTATTAACAATTATTAATAAATTTTTATGTTTAAATTTATAATATATGTGATTTACATGTTACAACAGATGCTTTTTTTACGAACTGACATCCATAAAGAGTATATTAAATTAGTCAAATTTTTTAATTACGAAAGGTGAATAATAAAAAGAAATGATGTTGAATATCAAAATAAAAAAATTTGCATGTTGAAACCTAGGAAAATAAACGGTGGTACGACACACCGTTACAAGGCCCGCGTTGTGGGTCATGGCCCATTTTTTCTATTCGATTGAATTCAATTCCATCTATAGGGAAGGTTTGAGTCCCAGAAGTGGAGACATTAATAGGCTGGCGATTGTGATGATAAGTGATTTGCAGATAATTATCTGCAAATTTATAATTCACATATCATATTTGTTGGTATACTACACCCACGCAATCCCCTAAGGCACACTGGAGGATGGAGTATTGGGTATCGCGATAAGCAGCGGGTGTCAATTGAAATTCTTCCATAAATCATCCATACCCAAGGGAACCGATGAGGTTCGGTCAAACCGCAATAACATCAAAAATATAATATGTATAGGGATGTCCTTTGGATTTATTTGTTAATAATAAATGATCACTTTTTTTACACAAGTACCGTCCAGAGAATTGTGCATATTTTGTTTATAAGTCAGTCGTTGGCATATTCATTTTATTAATCTACATTAAAGACAATCTAACCTCAAAAGATATTTTATATTTTTAGCAGGAGATAAAATGTATTAAAATATATATCTTTTGAGTAGCGCCAAGCAGTCTGTTGCAAATTTGTGACAATTCATCCTTAAACACAAAAGCAATCAGTTAATCTATAAATACATTGTAGAATACATTGTAGAATACAAAGCCTTCTACAATGTATCTATAAATAAATTGTATCTATAAATCTAGGAAACTGCAAGACATTCTAGAATAATTTCAGTAAGCTATACGTTTGTAATTAACTAGCTGTGCCCGCAACTTCGTCCTCGTGGAATGTAGCCTAAGTTACCCCTTATTGCATGTGTTATCTGCCAGTGAAAGTCCCATCTAGATAAGTTGGAACAAACAGATACAAATAAATTTTAAAAATATTATTTTTGTAAATAAAATTGGAGTGTCTGTCCAATTTTATTTAATTGCATTTTAAATCTTTTGTTTTTATTTTCTTTTCTTTTTTGTACATATAATTATATGATGTATAAAAAAGTGTCTGAGTTGATTACATTCAATTGTAACTAAAGAGCCAGACAATGTATCGTTCGCTCAGAGAATAGCATTAAAGTCTATTTGTGTTTTTTTTTCGTCAAATTAATGCAAACCTGTACGATAGTTTCGCTTGGTTAAATGCAAAGAGATGAAGTTTGTCTTAATTAATTAGATTCTATTTATCCTCTTTATTGTTCAATAGTTCATGTACCATAGAGGTAACATTTGAAAGCGACACAATACAAGAAGACCATATAACGGCAGTTAAAAACAAACAGTTGTTTAATTATTTATTTCAATTAAAATTATATTCCTCTACTTATAGTTACTTATATAATTTCTTTAATTTTAAATACCTAAATAAAAACCGGCCAAAAAAGTTAGAGCCGTCATAGAAACGATAATAAATTATCAAATATTCTGTGAAAAATTTAGTTAGTCAACCTAATTGAGGTTGACTAACTATCCATGTCTGGGTTAATTGACTTAATATACACCAAATTAAAACTTCATCGGCCATTAGCTATGGATCAATTCAACGGAAATAGACGGACTGGGTGATACTGAGAAGATTTCGGAAGAATATTAAATTATTGAATTATATTAAAAATCTGTGACTCATACACGTCCTTAATTGAAGAGAGTATTTCATTTAATTGAATGTTATTTTTTTTCTGAATTTCAGAGCTCAATTTTCAAACCCTTTTTACACGAATACAAAGCGAATTTATTGCTTACAATAAAATATTTTAGTCTAAAAAGGTCTTGACAAAAATGTACAAGAGCTTCTTCAAGATTTACATTTTAGCATATTGAATTACTAAGGGTTAGATCACTCGGTACCTAGAAATAATAAATAATAGATATCCAGACTTTCATTTAGTGGAACATACATATTTTATTAAAAAAACGCTTGAAGTTTGTTACGCGTTGCATCCATCAGCTGTTCCAGCGCTAGTCCTCCGCACTGTATACTGAGTGATGTGTACTCTTAGAACTTCAATATACTGAAATATCAAGCTTTAGACAGCTCTTGCACAATTTTCTATAAACTACTCGTCTATCTAAAGTAAGTATTAAATTTGGTTTTGGGCAGATACAGCGATTTAGTATTCAATGTAATGCATTCAATATAATGTAATGCAGTAATTTCATCCATCGTTAAAGATTCTTACTTAACTAAAAATTGTCTTAAAAGCTCTTACTTAATTTATTTTTTATATGCAGTTTGTTCGTCGGGATACTATTAAAATACTTCATAAATATTCAATCCCAAAAGTCTAACCAAGTACTTATCTGTCTAATGTTTGAAGAAAAAACTCATTATCGGTATTGAAATGTTTCAATACCCTTTCGACATGAGTGAAATCCACTTACAACTTATTATATGGGCATTTGAGTATCAAGTGGAAGACTTTTACTTTTATTTCATTGCCCTTCCGGGAATCAATACCACTACCCATACTGAGTGAATGCGAGCATCAAATAAATGGAAAAGTACCAATAAAATATTCCCTTTCTTTTGGCTCTTTTTCTCAGTGAAATGTAAATTAGACTGTTGCCGGCTCGCATGTGATATGCTAATAGGTTCTACTTCTACGTGTAACCGACAAAACCGTAATGTGTAACTTAGTATAACTTTTAAGTACCTAATACAGTTTTTCAGCTATCAAATAGTTACAATACAAATCTTCATCGGAGTCTTTATTCTAAAATTCAAGAGGAGTAAGGTGAAGATTCAGCATTTTTCTCAAAGAGCAATCATCAGAGAGACCCTAAACTTGTTATTATTCTGGGTGAAATGCAATTTTTCATATGCAAGTCTAGATGGACTAGACGCGTCGATTCTCGAACGTTCGCGACCGGCCGCACTGCTCGCTTGGCGCCTAGATGCTAGGCCGGTTGCGAACGTTCGATAATGTTCGTATTACGAATCTACTCGCTAGGTGACTCGCTAGCCTCTAGGCGCCAAGCCAGCCGCCTGCCTGTGCGTTCACGACGTTATACAAAAACAATCCTTCTAGCATGATTCAGTATTCACGCGCGATGGCTTATTATTAGCGTATTTCATGTATAACTTTGGTGTTTCTATACCGATTTCTATGATTTTTGTTTATGGATTACTTAATACTGTTAACTTTTTTAATTAGGGATAACTGAGAGTGTTATAAACGTAAGAGTATACAATAGATAAATACAATCAGAAAGCTTCGAACTGCTAAGCTATCGGGAGTTACACGTGTTATTGTGAGTCAACCATAAAAGATAGACATATGCTGTCGTGGGATATTTTTTATATAATTTTAAGGAGAACATTTCTACCATACATGATTTCTGGGTAGCTTTAACCATTCAGGTTGCACACGCGACGGAAGCTTAAAAAATGGAGTAACTTCTTTCTGCTTAGTAGTAAATATTAAATAATAATGTTAATATAATAGTAAATGTCACTGCAATGTTTTACGTTTATTTATATTTTATTCCCAGTGGAGTTTTTTACTTCTTGATCATTTAAAATTAGTGAAACAAATGTTGCTCGTTTCTGGAAATTTGCCTTGACTTTGGAAATTCGTAATAATGTAACAGAACAACTCTAAATTCGTTCTTGTTCGAAAAACTTACATAACGAAAATGGTGGCGATTATCACCTACTTCTATTTCAACAAAACCCTAAAACCGTTCGCTAAAATCAGGATCCAGAGATGAAGTGAAATCGTCCCCTAATTAGTCCGACCGGTGATCTCAATTTGACCCTAATGAATCCATAAAGCCGATTTCCTCATCAGGTTTTATTATTACTGTTAGCCTTACAGAGATGATATCAAAAGGGAAAAGCTACAGCGTAATAAACGTCAAGTCTATTTGGATAAGATCTTTTTTTTTCATGTTGGAGGATGCAAGATTCATAAATTGTTTAGTTATATTTTTTTTAAAGTTTCTACTTAAACGAGTTTTGAGAACTATTTCAATGCAATAAAATTCAAAATTATCTAATGAATTTCATACTGTTTTCACCGTTGTATGAAGTAAATTCATAAAGGATATTTTGGTAGGATCATTAAGGTTTTGTGAAAATTGTAAAGAACTGATGTCCCGCCACTTCGCCCGCGTAAATTATAGCCTAGGGATATCACCCGCGTATTATGTAGCTTCACGTAGGTGAAAGAATTTTTAAAATTTGTCCAGTAGTTTCAGAATCGATTCAATGTAAACAATCAAATCTTTTCTCTTTAAAATTATGATTAAGTATTGATTATGACAATAATTTTAAATGACTTTTATATTTTTCTGTAAACTATATTCAACTTCATAAATTCTTCTTTCTTACTTTCTCTCGTGCTTGAAAAAAACATTCACACCCATTTTCACTGACCTAGAACTAGGCATAACTTAACTAGGAAACGCCTAATATTACGAATCGCCTAAGCAGATTAGGTTAATTTCAAATAAATATTTTTTTCATTTTTCACTTGACATATTTATGATCTGTCATATACGCAAATGCCTAGCACAAGGCGCCGCATAACGAATATCATAACTTTAGTCATTGCTTAATTTCGTTAGGTGGTTCCTAGTCAATGGTATAAAGTATTTTTACCTTAGGCGATTCCTAAATACTTAGGCGATAGATTTGGGTAAATCCAAAATTTTGTGGAAAGAGCATCAGACGCGAGTCTAGCTTACTACATGGAATTTGCATGTAGAGTGTTAATTTTTAAGTGCATCTAATGACCTAATCTGTCACTTTCACTTAACATAACAAATATGTGCAATAAAAAGTAAAAAAATATATATATATATCTATGAAATTAACGATGATTTGTTTTCCTAAATTTGACTTAATTTGTTTAAAGTTTGCATTGCGAATTAAGAATGAAAATGTTATCTTCTGTCGCCTGGATTGCAAAAGGTTATGGGTTCGAGTCCCATCTCAGAGTGCCAGGGACAATGTGGATTTCAAGGAATTTTTATTAAGAATATTTTGATTAGTGTTTCATTAAAACAGCTCTTTGTAAAAAGAGAAACTTTTTATAAACATCCAATTAAAAATATCCTTTTTTTTCGGTTGAAACTTTTCATTACTTTGCGTGAACAGTATCAAAGGAATTTAATTAACTTGATCGCTTAGAGAGTTAAATTAAGTTTTCTTATAAAAATTTCAAGATTCATAAATCACCTTTGAATATATAAGACAACATTACTTTCAGATTCGATTCCCGGCTGTATTAGTTCAAACAAATCGTTATATCTGGTTACAGGTACTCTCGTTATTACAAAAATATATTTAAAACCTCAATATATGTTTTTGAAGAATTTATGAAAATAGGCGAAAATACGCCGTTCTCAAAAATTATAGCGCTTAAATAAAAAAAAATGCAAAATACAGTTCTTTATAGTTTTAAAACTTTCATATTGATGTATAACCCTCTGTGTACGCACTTGTGACCAGTTTTTTTTAGGCAATTGTCTGTTTCGTTAAGTGTTTGACTTTCTATGGAAGTGGTACAGCATTTTAACACTATGAAATAAACATATTGTCCGTTTCACTCAAACTGCCTTTTTTAATAAATATCTTAATAATATTCATTCTTAATCTATTTAAAGGTATTGTTTACTTCCGTGAAAACAAATCGGATCTGCGTAATGGTATTTGTGTTTTTGCTTCCATAAAAATGATTTGTAAAGGCCTATTGTGAGTCGACAGATATTGTTTAGTATATGACTAATGAAATCAAATGGTAACGTTTGCTTCTAATACATGTATCTACACCAATTTAACCGCACCTCTGACCCAGTTATTGTTAACTTCCACGTAATATAATACACATACATAATCATTATGCATGATATGCTAAAGTGGTATTAAAAACTGTTACTTTGCAAATTAATAGAGTGGGCATTACTGGCCTTTCTAAGTTTATCATAGTTTAAGAATAGAATAACTTACGTCGCTTTTATAGGTTTTTTATATTCATTGAGAAAGCCAACAGTAAATTAAATTAATGTTGATTTATATTGTTTCAAACTTTCACGGTTATTTATATAAGAATGATAGTTTTTACGGTAGAACTGCTAAGTACCTTGTTATTATTGACTCGATGTAAATAACTTAATTGAAACAAGGTACATAATAATAATATTTATTTGCGAAAATATTTTAACAAGGTAGTTTTAAGCCCAGCATATTTTATCGTCAAGACGATGTGCAAATATTAAGGTCAAAATACAATAAATTGTCTGATTTTATATGAAAAATAAATGTCAAAAAATTCAATTACATAAAAAGTAGCGAATGTCAAATCATAGTCATAAGATATAATAGGTTCATAATATAATCAAAGGATTCATACAATAATTGTCTTGCAAGAATTCCTTAATTGAGTAATAATTTTTGGCCATTAAATATTTAAATAAATAGGATTTGAATTTAGTAATAATATCAATACTTTTAATGTTGTCCGGTAATTTGTTATAAATGCGTATACTCATACAATATGAGTTCTTCGAATTATCAACGAGTCTTTCTATATTGATTTAGATTTGTGCTTGGCTAAGCATGGCCAATATGGTTTCCCATAACAATGCATAAGTCGAACGCAGGGCTGAGTAACTCATGCGCCGGTTTCAAGATGTCGCCCTCTTTGAGGTCCAGGGATTATGTGTGGGGATAAGTGTCCTGACGACTCGATCACGACTTCCCAGCATGCGTAGCATGACGAACTCGAGAACGTTTTCTCTACACCCAAATGTCACATGTCACTTTTCTCAGGTGCGCTCATACTATATCTCACTCTCGACCCGAGAAAGTGACATTTGGGTTTCTCGAGTTTATCATGCTTCACGTGCAGGTCTCAAGCCCCAGCAGAGGGTACACCTTTGGTGTTTCGGTGGGTAGGTGACGGAGGAGAGTCCCATACCTGTCACACGCAGTGACTGTGCTTAAGACCTTTCTCTGACGCATAAAAAAGGGTTCCAAATGTATATAATTTATATTTTTCATATTGTCTTGGATCTGGGCGCTGTTCCCTCGTTGTTTCAAACTTCCATAGTACAAATACGATAGTTGCTTAATTTGTGATCTACATCAGCAATATATGTGATGTTTTGTTATATAAAAGTAGATAAAATTGCTAAACAATCTTTTTGTAGCAATTAAATTATAAATTAAAACCCCATAAACAAAAACAAACCAAGTATACACATTGGCATGTCCAGTTACCACAATAATATCAAATTTCAGCAATTGATTATGGAATCTAACCTCAATATATTAATCAATCATGTGGAGTGATTTAACAGTAACGTACTTTAAATACTTTATTATAATATAATAAAATATTTAGTTTTCCAACTTTGCAAATCATTGCCAATTTTCTGTAAGACATGCACCTCCCCTAATATCAAGTCAAGTAATTTTTATGTGCGATGTCTTTGTCCACTATATAATTTTACTGTCGGAATCTCTAGGCACGAACACGCCCTGTTTTGCGTCACGTTAGGGCGCGGTCTAGCTAAAATGTAAGTTTCATCACTTTGTGCCCCTATTGAATATCGTAAACGTATAAATGCTGATTAAGGCCACCCTTTATGAAGACATCAAAAGCGATGGGTGTCACTAATTGATGCTTTGTGGATGAAATGTCAACGTTTACTTAATATGATTTTCCTGGTGACTTTATTCAGTCAGGTAATACTTATTTTAATGTTTTCTTTTTATGTGAGTTTCCTTTACACACCTCTCAGTCTTGGGAATTAAAATTAAATATATTTTTGTCGTCGACCCAGCATTATTAATGACTCCACTGATGGGACACACTGATTTCTCCTGACACAAATGACAAGCTCGAGAACGCTTTGTCTGTCAACTCTTGACCGGAGAAAAAAAGACAAGGTATTTTTCGAGATCAGTTTGGTACGCGTGCTAAAAAGAAGCAAATCAAGACTGAGACATTTAACCTAGACGCAAGGCCGATGTGAATCGGGTACTAAGGCCTGTCATCCGATGACCGGCTTTGCAGTTTGCAACTGAACGCGTTGGTCTCTCACATATAACTATGTAGCTACTTATAAAACGGCTACGGCGGAATGATAAATAATTGTATCGTTTTGTTAACTTTTTTATAAATACATAATAGCTCGGTGGCGTAGTGGATAAGCGCAGCGGCCCGCGATATTTGTCGTTAAGCAACATTCGCAAGGGACTGTCATGGCATGGATGATCAAAAAATATTATCTCGAGCTCCTCTGTGCTTCAGAAGGCACGTTAAGCCGTTGGTCCCGGCTGCATTTTCAGACGTTCATACCCTTCAATCCGTGTTGGGCTAGCGTCCTCCACGCTGGTCCAACGCACAATTATAACCCATCCTCCTTAACCATCCACTGCCCCTGCAGTGCGTACATAAAAGGGCTGATGATGATGAAATATATTACATAAAACACACTATTCAAATCAATTAGTCATATTGAAGCGAATAATGCAGTAAAAGTTACTTCAAAACTTACCAAATTTACCATTGTATTAGAAGCTGAAGTTAGACTTCAGTTTGCCGATCAATTTTGGTAATTAGTGAAACCACATTTCGGTACGAATGGATAGATTCATTCGAATGTCGACCATTGGTCTTTGTTTCGCAGGGTGGAAATCATATAAATTTTTGTGTCATAATAATGATATTTGATATGATATTTTTCAAACAGGCAATTTTAACTTCATTGGATGACTACAGAAAGTCTCAAACAGAAAATAAATACTGAAATCATTTTATTACTATGATGTATGTATAAATTTTGCATGCAAAATAAAGCATAGAAAATTGCATAAATTTTCTTTGGACGCAAAGAGGAGACGATTGAGAAACAAATAAACAGTTTTGCTAGAGATATTTTTTACTAACTTGTTTGGTGGGTAAAATTACCGTAATGAGGAATTATTAATAAAAAACATTAGTCGGAGATTACGACTTTCCTCTGAGTAGTTTCAATGAGAACTCAGTTCATAATCAAAATTATTGAATATACTAAAAATAAAACATGTTTTATTTGCTATTTTTTATTTTCTGGCCAGGAACTTGCTACATTGCCGTAGATTTTGCTATGGAAATATAACCGGTGATATTGTTTTCTTTTAAATTATGGCTAATTTTATAAGTCATAGCAAATGTCGCATCAGTAGCAACTAGTAACGCTAGAATGAAACACTATACAAAATATTTAAACTTTATAAGTAAATGGTAATTAACGGATTTTTCTGAAATATGATTATTGTTTTTTTTTCATTCAAATGTTAATGTATTTCTAGGGTTTTAAAAAAAATATATTTTATATGATGTAAATGATTGAAGAAACTCAGAAGTACAGATATTGTATTGAGGCCAGGATAACAAAAAAAAATGAGAATTGAAAAACTACAGACTAATACTTTCAAATATTTATATAGTTAAATGACAACTGTAAATAAGTCGTATTAAGCAATACTCGATACCGGCAATTTTTATGAGTACTTTCGATTTATTATCGACTTTGGTATCGAGTACTCAGTATCGAGAATCGATTTTGAAAGTATCGATACCTACTCGGTATCGAAAGTATCGTTCGAACCCTAAATGTGGATATATCAAGTCTGAGATATATAAGATTCATTCATGATGCCTCGATTCAAAGCTAATATATCGGTTTTCGTTTTGTTCCATAAATCTATTTTAAAATATCGCACTGAAATGATCATCAATGTCACTCACTGTTTACATAAAATCCGTTTAGCTCGACCATCATGACTAGTACAGGTGCAGGCATTAACGATCATGCTTTATTTAAAAAAAAAAAGAAAGTACTATAAAAGCACCTCCACTAGATGGTGACTAGTAAAAGTTGATTTTTGCAGGAAACGAATGGACCAAAGACAATCATTAACATTAACTAACATATAAAAAAACTGAAATTTAAAAAGTTCAAAACTTCGATATCAATAGAAATACGAAAAAGTACAAATAGAATATGAGTTGTTTATTGAGGTTTGAAAACTATTTTTCTTTTAAATATGAAAGAGGTTTTCTTGGAAAAGCTGTCATGGAGAAATCAAGAACGTACCTACCGTGGCGACATCTAGTTAGATTTCGGGAACAAGTATTTTTTTAATACATTCTTATAAAAATTCGAAATAATATAAAAAATCTGCCATTTTTTACGATATCGATAACATTGTTATTGAAATTGCTAATGTTGTCAATAATTCCTAGTCTGTATGTACCTACATAATAATTCAAACATAGCTTATTCCTAATTGGCTCCTTGATAAGTACTCAATACTCAAATATTTATTACAATAATTTTGTTAATTTAATGATGTTGTTAAAATACAATTTGTTTCTTTAAAATTGACTAATAAAATTAACATTTCATTTGACATTATTTTAAAATTATTATATTTTTATCTAAAATTAATTGAGTAAATAAAAATAAGCTTATCAGTGTTAAAAAAAACATATAAAAAACTGTTTTTCTCTGTTTCTCTAGTTGAAAGATTATATTTTCAACTAGAGTAACAGAGAAATTTTATTGTAATGTAAATTACGTAGGTTTTACAGTTATTTGTGGATGACGGTGCTAGTTGTGCAATTTATTATTTATCTAACTGTACATATTTACGAAACATGTATTGTACAATTGTTTGTTGTCCTTAATAAATAAATAAAAAGAAAGATTAGTTTAGAATTTCTCCTCCTTGGTTGGGAATTCCCTATTCAAATTTATACAGTCATTTACAAATGTATTTGTGTTTCGTTAGGCGGCATTAATTTGTTTTTTTTTTCTTCTGTTTATCCTATTTACGTCACCTCAGTATAAAAAATAGAAAACTTGAAATATTGTGTTATTAATGAGTACAAGTTCTACCGTGGTACCAGTACTGCGGAAACGGCTCGAAGGGTTAATGATGTGTATGGCGGTTGTGTCGCAAAAGAAAACACAGTGCGTTTTTGGTTCCAACATTTTTGTTCTGGAAATTTCGACAGAACAAGCCCCGTGGACGGTCAGAGACCCAAGTTAATAATGAAGAATTGAAGGGTATTGTGGAAGCGGATTCATCGCAAATCACGTCCGAGTTAGCTGTAAGCTGAGGTGTAGGTGATAAAACTGTTTTAATTGTCGCTTAAAAATATCGATATACTTGTATATCGGTTTTCCTATATATCGTTACATCCCTAGGACATTGACTGGGGAAGAAAGGGACGGATAGCCGTTCTAGAACTTTTCGTAATTCCTAAAACACCGACAGGGCCGAGGCCAATCTAGAATGTTCTCGATCTAGGGCCCCTATAAATACGCGGTGGACCACTCTTTCCGAATTTCTCCAGTGATTAAGCGATCTGGAAGCAAGAGTGGAACACAAGCGAAACTCGGAGCTATAACTAGTGCGGTGAACTATCTACTAGTGTTGTGAAGTGAAATACTGAAGTTGAAATGTGTTTTGTTGTTAGATATATTTTTATAATTTGTAAATAAAATCGGATTGTGAAATTAATTGGCGTTGACTTTTATCCCAAACTCTAGCCCGTAACAATATAATAATAAGTACATAATATTTCTGGTAATGTGCGAGTGAATGTAGATTCCAATTTAAGAAAACCGAATTGTATATTTTGTCTTTACAGCGTGTAACACCTTACACTGAGCTGACAGCACAAAACATTTCAGTTTTTTCTTTCTATACGTATATAGTTGTTATTTATATTGTATTTTATACTGTGTGTTGAGATATAAAAACTTATTCTATTTTATTAAAATGTTTCGTCTCTCAAACATTTTAATAATAAATTGTGAAATTAAGATAGTCTTCGTAAATTTTAAACGTATTGTCTGATTCAATCTTCTTCGTATTTCATTTAATCGAGCAAAGCGCAGATTTAGATAACAGCTTCGTAATCACCTCTAACGAGGCGACAGAACGCGACAAAATCCTATTATTAAACACTAGATTTAAACACTGCTGCAATGCTATTAGATCAACATACTGGTAAGATCTTCAGGGCCGCACGCGAGCTAAGAAGCCTTAGCAATTGTAGTAAACCTGTTATACTCGTATATGGGGGTCGAAGGTATATTGCTATACGTTTATATCTCCGTGCTCTTGACATCAAACATTTAAAAGAGCTGCACCGAATTTGATAGATTTGTACTTATCAAAGTGAGATAAAATTATCATTATAAGCCCATTAATGTCGCTGTTGCTGACTTTATCTATCATCATGAATCCTTTTACGTCCCCATTGCAGGGGTTCAGGTATTCCTTATGGATGGTTAAGGAGGATGGGCTTTGATCCTCGACACTGCTGCAATGTGGATTGGAGTACGGAGTAGCTAGAGGTAATAATTTTTGGTCACCCATCCCGTGATCGACCCTTACGAAAGATGCAATAACGATTGCGAACCAAGGCGCATATTCAATACGCCATCTGGCTCCTTTCCTTACCCATGGATGGAATAATATATAGAGAAATAGTCATGACCCACTAAGGTCCAGTGCGGATTGGTAAGTGTTAATGACTGCAGATTCTATTCTAAATGAAGGTTCTTTATCTGTTCTCATATATTTTTTTATGTAGAAACGCTGTTAATTATTTGGTATTATTTTAATAAGCTATAAATAACCAAAACGGATACTTGCTTCTATCGGATTATGAAAACGAAAACCTTTACTAAAGAACCTGTTAAAAGGATTAATTGAAAATAGATCAAAGGAAGGACTTATTGAAAAAGTTTTAACGTAGTATAAGATACTGGCAGCAGCAATATCAAACGAGTTTCGTATTTTTGTTTTTCTTTAAAATTTATCTGACCAAAGTAACAATATGCATACTAACACTCGCATTTATACTTTGAGAATTAATTACTTGAGAGTATGGCGTAACCTGTCATAACTTAAGCAGATATTTTTCCAAATAATCAAGACTCAATTAAGTATACTTAAAACTTTAAATGTTATTACTCGTACTTAGAATAGGTACTATTATCATTAGCTATTACAGCTCTTACTTAATTCAAATTGTCATGTATTGGTTAAAAATGTTTGCTTAAATGATAACATTTCTCGAGTAATTACTGCTCTCGATTATGATACTAGTGTAAGTGTAATAAACATTAAATAATAACCTGTGCTAATGTAGGTTTTAATAAAGCGAATGGGCCATGACCCACCACTTGCGTCCAATGTGTATTACTGGGTAACGACAGCAAACGCAGCCCATACCAGAAATTTAATTGATCATTTTTTTCTCTTTTAAGACTTTCTCATTCTTTGTCAGTACGTTAGATCTGCAATACGGTTATTAAGCAACTTTCGCAACAGTTGCTAACACCCACCAATCTGCACTGGGTCCGCGTTATCTGTTCGACACGATTCCATCCGTAGGTAATCCCGGAGCCCCAGCAGTAGGAACACTAATACGCTGATGTTGTATCCGTGTATCATATTTGTAAGTCAATAATTTTTTAAAAAAAGTAAATAAATATACCAAAAACTTAGATTTCGCAGGGGGGTAAAACTAGGCTTACTCTTCTTCCAGTATCGGTTTTTTAATATAAATTCATTATGAATCTGTTATTTCCAGCGTAAAAGTTTCCATAAAAAATATTATTCGGCTTCAATAAAAAATGATAAATCTACCACGAAATTGTAGTAATGGTAGGGATATAAGATAACGCTTGCGTTTTTATTACTTCCTCCGTTTTAGGAAATTTATGTTTTCCAATGTAAATTAGGTTAATTACGGGAAGGGTTAAATGATAAATGCGCCCCTTTAGAATTTACGTCGTGCGAAAGGAATTAAAAGCCGTTAGTATCAGACATGACGGAAAAAATGTCTCGTCTGCAAAGACCTACGAACCGTGAAGACGTTCTAATTATTTGGTACCTATTTTTAGCGGCTTCGGTATTTCAATATTTTTCTCATGATAATTTTTCTACTCTACGTGTTAAATTGCGAAAAATTAAACCATTTTATTTTAAAAATAATAACAAAATTCCTGGACTACTTAATTTTATTAATTTTTCGCCATACTTCCGGGTTCTTATCCTACTCGTTTTCCGCGCATGCGGTACATCTATGGAATTCGTTGCCTGAAGCTGTAAGAAAGGCTCGCACCTAGCATTGTTTTACTGTAAAAGTAAAAACACCATTCCTTGAATGCTGTTAATATGTTTAATGAGTTTTTATCTTTATCTTTTTTCTTTATTATATTACATTTTACAGATTTATCTATTAACTTCTCCATCTTGCACCCCATCTTTTTATTATATAGTTCATGGTTTTCTTTTCTTTTATCATACCTCGGGTTGCCTGGAAGAGATTGCTACGTAGCAATAAGGTCACCCATTGTTATTTCTCTCTTTTTCTAGTTTCTCTGTAATATGTCCTGTCTAGCGTGCAATAAAGAATATTATTATTAATTTTCTGTAATCATACTTAATGTATACCCGTTTTATTATAAACAAATTTGTACGATGCGGTATATCGAAAAAAAAATGTTTTGTAATCTTTTAAGTAATCGAAAGTGTCTTCATATTCTAATTAGTCACTTTTTAATTTTAATTGGACTTTTGTAATAAAACACGAAGAAAAAGCAGCGTTTGCTGAGTTTCTTGTCGGTTTTTCTCAGTACAAAGGCTCCCCCGCCGTAGATTTCCGAGCCGATATTGACTTTGAATTCCATATTTAATTAGTAAAAAATATTTTGCTGTCTTTATTAAAATGCAATTTATATCTAATGTTTATAGATGTTTTTATTAGTTTCGATTATAACTGTATTATAATTATTCGAATTTTATAATAACCTAATTATTAATTATGTAGGTAGCGATTTATTTTGTGTATAATTGAAATTTGATTATTTATATTGATTTAATTAGTTTTATGGATAAATTAACTGTTTAAATTAATATATATAATTTTTATACTTTTCATTTTATAAAATTTGACTAATTTGAGTCCAACTCTTTCACTCTTTCAGCCTGTGAAATAGCCTTTCTGACACCATTAGATAAAATACAAATTTTATATCTAGGCGAAAGGCTTACAGATTGCTTAGGAAAAATGTGTGAAATATATCTTCAACATTATGTATGTATGTGTAGTTCATAATTTCAAATGTTAATTAGGTTGAACGTATAAGTTATTATAAGTGAATCCACTGACAAAAAAAACTTACACTAGCGAGCTCAAATATTTTCTTTTCTAAATATTCTTTAGACTATGGACTTACTTCAGGATGAAATATTGATGAGGAATGACGTCATCGAATATTTCACGGGGGCGTCGCCGCTACAAAACGCCTTTTTCCTTTAAACCCATTGGAACGTTTAATGTCCCGTATTTAATGATGATATTAAGATGTTTAAAAAGAAAAACGAAATTAATATAAATTAAATAATTAAGGAATTATTTTACCATTACTTTGTTCCTTTTAATGATATGCTAACATTTGCGCAAAAATTTTTGATAGCGCAATAAAATTAGTGTTTTGTGTTGACCCGGTATATTGCAATAAATCACAAAGTTTCCTCAGAGTGCTTTTAAGATTGTTTTACATCTACTTTGCTTCGTCGTATAACGAAGATATGGATAATATGATATGGATGATAAGATTATATTATATAAAAAGGAATCCCTATTCCTCTTTGTCATGCCATCACACGTAAACGGCTGGAGCGATTTCGCTAATTCATTTTTGTTGTGTTTGTTATGATTAGGAAAAGGTTTTAAATTTGAAAACTTAAGAATATTTAACCACCATATAAAATTATTTCTAATCTGACCTTAGTGCTTTGGATAATATAAACTTTTTATTGTATTCTTATGACATTTCAGATAATATTGACAGAATGCGTGCTGCAAATATTAAAAATTTATTTAACAATACAGGATAGCGTCTATCCGGTCAACTAGGAATATATAAAAAACCTATGTTTTTGTTATCCGTTTGTTAATTTTCTATTAAAAAAAGCTTTTATTATATTTCTGTACCACGTATTATTTTCCGCTACATATATCCTATATGATAAGATATATTATAGTGCATATTAAATCAAAACATTTTTTTCCTAAGGTTATTTAAAATAAATCATTACTAAAAATATTTTAGGTATGAATATAGTTGTCACATATTATTCATAACTGTGCTGAAATAAAAAAATATATGTACGGTATTAAAATCTTTATGGCCAACGCTTGCCAATGAGAGCGAAAATTAAGATAAAAATCTCTCTCAAAGTCCATTCAAAAGTGAAGCTCTCCAACTTAATAATGGGACAACTTTGGAACATCAAATTTTAGTCTAAGACAACAGAACACTTGAAACAATATCATAAAACCTAAGTTAACGCGTGGACCACAAAGTAAATCGTAAAATTTAAGGCCACAGTAAAACGGAACTGTATAAGCGCTTATTTGCGATCGCCGTAAGACTTTCCATCAAAACAAATGACCAGGAAACCAATAAAACTAATAAAAACAGATAAAACTCTACTAACGAATATATTGAAAAAGTTTTGCTGAGATGCCATTTTGATTCTTGTCACGTGCTTCGGCGAGTAGCAGTGTATTGTTTCTTGTTTTTCTTTTGGTTGATTATAATAAAAACATTAAAGAAAATCAATAAGCCTAACAGAATTGAAATTCTGTTAGGCTTGTTGATTTTAAGCGAGAAACAAATATAATATCAAATTGTGAAACAAGCAAATGATAACAAAATAAAACTTTAATAATAATTAGGTTAGCAGTTTGAAAAAATAAAAGTAGTATATACAGATGTGAAAAAAATATATACGAGTATATTTTTATTTGTACCTTATATGTTATTTATTCCAATTTCCATGAAAGCCATAGATAGTGTAACTCGTTTCTTAATAAAACACACCTAACATATAATGCAAAATAATATTAAATGAATGGTATCCCACCTGCATTGTATCACACCCAAAAATAAATGTAGTACCAAAAATTTATGAAATAAATAATGATCTCGGTTAATCATATTGAAGTTGGAAAGCAAACACGTAGTAACCCGCAAAACCAAAATTGTTTTTCAGAGCAGAAAAGTTTTATTTTATTCGATAAATAATTCTTATAAACGTCCATGGTAACAATTAAGGTGTCCCTCGGTCAGTTTATACGGAAATAAGATTTTTTTGGGAAAAATATAAAGATTTTTCACTTTAAATATCCATTTTGGTTTTGCAGGTTACTACACGTTTGCTTTCCAGCATCAATATGTCTCGTCTTTCTCTTATTCTATATGTACAATATACAAAACATGCCTTTTTAAACCAGCATTGCCTAGTGACTCAAAATAGAAAAAAACAACAATGTTTTCTGACAAGCAGGGCCAAGGTCTTGGTTTGGCTGTCAAAAATAAGCTTACATAAAACTTTAGAAATATTTATTCTCCAGGTCAATTATTTTATAATATTGTAAAAATTCTGAGCAAACATAAACTACTCGTAGATAGTGCCACCACTTTAATTATTTTGTGTGGTGATAGCTTGTCATCATTAATACAGGACCATGTAAAAAATATTGAAAACTTACTTAAATTACAATTTGAATCAAATTGTATAATGATAAGTATCGGGTTGGCACAAAAGTAATGAGACACTTGGTTTAAGTTTTTACTTTTTTATTATTATTACAATAAAAAAAGTTTAGTCAATGATGTAATTACCATTAGTATCTAAGACTTCTTGCCAACGATCCGGCAAAGTTTGGATGCCTTTTGCCCAGAACTCTGATGGCTGTGCCTCGAAAAAGTTGTTCAACTCCGCCTCTACGTCAGAGAAATCATTAAATTGTTTACCACGCAATTGCTGTTTCAGGGCTCTAAACAAATGATAGTCTGATGGGGCGAGGTCTGGGGAATAAGGTGGGTGGGGTATCGTCTCCCAGCCCAAGTTCTCCAACTGCCGGCGAACCACAGATGCGACGTGAGGTCGAGCGTTATCGTGCAGTAAAACTACATTGACTCGTCTTCGTCGCTTTTTCTAGATAGCGGCAGATAATTTGGTAAGCTGGGTTGAATTTTTGTCAGCGTTTATAGTTTCATTGTGTAATAGCTCATAAAACAGTATGCCTTGCGCATCCCAGAAACAGCATAGCAAAATTTTTCGGCGGTTCTTTTGACTCGGCTTCGGTTGAGTTGGTGGCGTTTCTTCTCGAGGCAGCCAAAAAGCACGACGTGTATCGTTCTCGTAATAAATCCATGATTCATCTCCAGTAACCAGATCTGACAAAAACTCTTTACGTCGGGGGTCGCAGCAAAAGTGACTGACAGATAGCGACACGGACTGCACGACTGGCGTCTGTAAGGATGTGCGGTACCCACCGAGCCAAAACTTTTCGATAACCAAGCTCATGCAGATGGTGTTCCACGGCGTGGTGACTGCATTTAAGTGCTTCCGCTAATTCACGAGTGGTAGCATCCGGATTCAACTGCAGTTCGCGGCGCAAATCGTCATCATTCACTGCGGGTGGTCGCCCTGAGCGTGGCTGACTTTCAAGCCTCCTGTCTCCTGATTTAAAACGGTCAAACCATCGGGACACCATCGCATGGCTTGTACTTCCAGCGCCTAATGCATTGTTGATATTGTCAGCCGCAGCCCGCGCACTGTGGCCTAACAAGTACTCGTATAAGTATAGTGTTCGAACTTGTCGCTCGTCCATTTTTCTTCAAACTAACTAAACAAATCGCGAGCGCGGCTTTATATACCCTACACCAGAAGTACCTAGAATGTTCTACAACATTCTAGAATATTATCGAAAAAATTGATTTTAAAAAGGAAATGTTATAGATTTTTCTAGTGTGTCTCATTACTTTTGTGCCAACCCAATAGTTTCCCATATGTTAAAAACTACAATTAGGAACAAAACATGCACATATATAAATTAAATTTGACATTATGTAATATGCCATCTCGTGACGTAATGATATTAATAATTGTTAAAAAACAATATGACAAAAGATTATATGTATCTTACTAAATCATTTAAGACCGAAATATCTACTTTGTTAGCTTTAATTCTACAAGAGTCTGTTATATTTAATATAACACAGAGTAATGTTTGTATTAGTAATGCGACTAAGATTAATGTGAATTTGACAAATTCAGTTTTAAACTGAAAAATAAGACACAGCCAAATGGACTTATATTAATATAATTCATAAAAATATACAGTGCTTGGCCAGCGAGGACTTGAAATTAGAGCTATTTATTAAATCTAACGATACAGAAATGGTTTAGAACATTCAGAACATTTGCTGCAACCTAGAGAAATGTCATTTTATTTAAATAATTTTCATATGCAAACTTCATATGTACACAAGGGAGCAAAATGAATTTACCAAAATTCATAAACACTATAATCCACCATTGGAGGATTTTCTTAAAAAATTAAACTCAAAAAACAATTTTTTGGTTGTAGGCGGTGATTTCAACATAGATCTTCTCAAACTTTGAACAAAATCTGATTATTTTCTCTCTTTGTTCAAATGTTTTAATTTAATATATCAATTTCCTGAACCGTTAGCGAACTCAAATGTTATTAGAATAAAAAATTTAAGATTCTAATAATAAAATCAAAACTAATTGCTTGGAATATTATTAATCATGAAACTGGTAAAAATAGACCCCATGACGATGTATTGACAGTTATTTAAAATACGAGCGTATTAAAACTCCTGGACTGATATCCAATATTTTGATGATTTCTCATAAATATATTAATTGAGACCACTTCTAATTCGCATTCTTCGTCGAATTAGAAGTGGTCTCGATTGATATACCTTATTTAGTTCAAATATTCGATAGATGTTAATAAAGGCTTCAAATCAATAAAAATAAAAAACACACGTGATTTATGGATTATAACAGTAAATATAATTAATATAATTGCTCCTTATTACTCTGATAAAGTCAAAGTCAAAGTCAAAATAATCTTTATTCAAATAGACTTCTTAAAAATACTTTTGAATCGTCCAACATTTTTTCCCTACCGCTCGTTCAGGACGTCTTTTGGCTGATAAGAAGAACGAGCAAGAAACTCACCAGCTCTAATAGGAGTAATGACATTTACAAAAACCATGCCATTACCAGATCAATACATTATAAATAAAGAGACAAAAAAAAAAGGAAACTATGTTCTTATAATGATAACATAATCATTTAATAATAATAGAAGCAAGATAATTTTTGATATATAATGAGTTAAGAAGTAATCACCTATCCAGTTGTTGGATCATCTCAAGTCCAAGTAATATGTTCAACCACTGTGTTAATGAGGGTATATTCCCCGATCTCAGGAAATTAAGATAAATCATTCCTATTTTAAAAGCTTCTTATAAACAGGATCCTAGTAATAATAGACCTATTTCAATTCTACTTCGACTTTGTAATTTTATCAATATTTGCATGCTATAGCTGATGGCTAAATGGGCTGAACTCAAATTGTATTTCAATCTACAATGTACCTCATTTAAAAGCAAATAAATTATTATTATACCGACACTAAGTAAAATTTTTGAAAAAATGTTCTGGAGCAACTAATATCCTACTTTAATTCTAACAAACTTTTGCATACTAAGCAATACGGTTTTTCAAGGGTTAATATTAGTTATAACATGTTGACAACCCCAATAAAATAAATAAATTTCTATATTAACCCAGCTCGGCTGCTTATGCCATATGAAAAATAAGACAAGTTGCCGATATACAAACTGCCCGAACAGTGTATTTTAGTTATTTTTACAGTATCATGCCCTAACCTATTACCTACTATGAGAAACGGCAGCTGATATTGAGTCTATACCTATTTGTTTTACAAAAAAAGGACAATAAGAACTTTCTATCAATTAGGCACACAAACTTCTCTCAGAGAAAAATAATAATAAATCAGAGTATTGACCGTTGCATCTCAATTTATTAATATGTAAATCAAGCATAGTGATGTACACAAACTTAACACTAGAAACAAAAACAAGCTAGTTATGCCTTCTTACAGGTTACAGAAGGTATTAGGTCAAGATAGTACTTTAACAAGATCCCCATTGATGTATTAGATATGCCATTAAATAATTTTAAAAGTCGTGTTAAAAATTGTCTACAAACTAAAGGATATTATACCATTAAAGATTATCTTAATGACGAAAAGGCATGGTGTTGCATATTTTAACCTAATGTGATTATCAATGTACCTATGTATTATGTGCCGTATCCTGCAGCTTCCATAATTCACTGCATATGTGTTATGCTCGTGAAGGGGTGCTGTCAGTGGGGAGGAGTCTGCTATGGACTATTATTTTCGTCCATTTTCTTTTATTATGAATACTGTAAATTGATTTGTCAGTGAGAATGCATGACTCGACAACCGGCATTTTAATCAGTAATCGAAAAATATATTTTATTATTTCTGTTATTATAATGGTAAGTCACTTCATAATCTATTGAAACTCTTTATAATAAGACTTCTCTGTGTGAAATAAAACAGAAAAAATACCAGTCCTTGGAGTTTCTTGCTGGTTCTTCTCAGTACAATGTCCCCCGCCGTAGTTTTGCGAACCGTTGGCATAGTTTTCCACTTTCACATGTGCTATGGTAACAGCCTACACTGAATAAATGATTTTCGATTTTGTCCTCATTCATTAAGGTACACACTTTAACTGAACATTGTACCAAAAATAAAATTTGTTTTGATTAAAAATAACATTTTGAGCACACTATAATTTAAAGCTATAAAAGCTTTAAATTATAACGAAGTGATTAATAATTTGTAATGTTTTAATTTTCCCCTTCACTTCACCGTTAACAATTTACTCCAGCTTACAATTAATACCTATAAGCCAGTACACAATAATAGCTTACGAATTTTTTATGCTCTTTTTAATGGATGGAAGGCTCAGAATCCTTTTTAAGGGGATCACCTGAGAATTCCTGTTTAATATAAGCACCATAATTAACCCACCTCGGCTGGGTGTGTTTTTAAGCGGCCTCCATTTAAATCGTTCTTAATTAACTCGAGACTGAAGAGATCTCTGAAATATGGCGCACCACTGTAGCAGAACATTCATAATGTAAGAATAATTAATTCGGAATTTTCTCAGGAAATTTTCTTTGATTTTCTCTGCGAGCCCGAGGCTATGTCCTAAGAACGTTTCGCCTAGATAATAAAAGTATATTAATAAATATACTGCCGTTTGTATACTTAATTAAGTACTACTTAATTAAGTAATTAAGTAGTATATGATAAATAAAATATCGTATTATTGAACAATCTCAGAAGTTGGGGCAATGCATTAATTTAAAATAATATTGCTTGATAAACACTTTATTCCAATGAGTCGCCGTTCATTAGCGTTACGTTTTCTGCCATCTTTCATTCTGTGGCCAACAATCAAAAAACAATAGTTTTTCACAAGATGTCGTTTTCAACACTATTGTTCTATTTTTGAGTAAATAGTGAATTTTTGAGTTTGTAAATTAAAACATTGAATTTGTTTAATCATAATCACCTTTGAGGAATATGGAGACATATAGTTGAGCGACATTAAAAATTACTTTTTATAATTAGTATCTTGCATACCTAAATGGATATTATACTTTTTAATACACAGTCATTAACATTAGTATTTTTTTTTGTAACAATAATCTGTACAAATAAATGAATATATGAGATCATAGAAATTACGTGTTTTAAATAGTAACATTTCGTAAAATTACATTTTTGAGTCATTACTACGTTTTACAAGTATTTCTTTATTAAATAAATATAACTATAATAATAGACTTACGTTATAGACTGTACATAAAAACTCCTAAAAATACCATAACAAAATTTGTTTTAATAACTTAAGCGGTAAAACTACCGCTTTCCGCTCTTCAACGACTGAACTGGAGAAACGACCCATTGAAATAAATCGACATGCATCAAAGAAAACCAACAGCAAATAGAACTAAAAAAAAGATAATTTTGGGTGTTGCAATATTGATTTATCAATTCAACTTGTATTAAAAAAAAATTCTTGTGCATTACATAGAACAAAAATTATACAATAAAATATTCATCAACAGGGAATTACGTACGCTGTATATGCTAGAAACTATTCTCATAATAAAAAAAACAACTAATTTATATTAAATTTACTTAAAACCTACTGAGAACTATCGAAATAATAATGTTCTTGGTTAGTACTAAGCATTCACCTGAGCTAAAAACAGAAACCATAATTTCTATACATTAAAGCCGAATGGTCAGATGTTAAATTTTCGAGAAAATTACCTTTGTTCTAAATTATAATTAATTTTCACCATCTTTCAGGCGTTATTTTATTTTCTACTGATATGAATTGATATTTTACGTCTTATTCAAAATGACGCAATGATGCAGGTTTTTTATTTATTTATTTGGCTTACTGTTTGTTATCGGCTTAGTGTTATATAATCAGATGTTTTCGGCAACAAGAAAACATACAGTTGAAATTAGAAAAACAACAGTTTATTTAATGTTTGTCGCTTTAAAATATCAAAAAACATTCGGAAAAGTCGGATATGTATTTGTATTAGCAGGTCCCCGGACCAAAATATCTCATTTCCATGTTTGTTTTCAAACTATTTGGTCAGATCTTACTCGTAACATGAGGATTAGAATTTAACTTTAAATTTTTTGGATCCATAACAGCGGATGATATCCGGCCATGTCATTAGAAAATTTCTTCGTTATTTAGGTCGGATGTTGCACCTTTTTCAGCATTAAGATTAGATTGCATCGTTGATTTTTGGTTACGTAAAAACTAGTATACCATAAAACAATCACAATTAAATAGTCATTCAACTCACATAAAGAGTTTTCGTAAAATTAACAGTGTAAGTTAGTAATTAATGTTTAAAAATGGATATCCAACCAGTTGGCTCTGATGTACAGATTTCATCAAGCGTAACAATTAATTTTGAATGTAACAGTAACTTTAATATAAATCTCTTAAAAGAAAACTTTTATCATATTTACCTCTCTCACTGTCTCTTGAAACTCAAAGAAATTAATTTTCATGAGTAGGTTGCTTATGAAAAATTACTTATCTCAAAATTAGATATAATGATATTGGCTCCCTTTTTACCTTAATCTATGGTTGAAGTATAGGTTTTTTCATTTAGTGGGAATGAGGTAATAACTTTATCTAAGTATAACAAATGTCAGAACAAAAAAAAACATTCCAATAATTTATCAATTTTTCGAACAAACTTTCTATTAGTAACTTATTCCATGGTATTGTATACGTAAATATTTCATTTCACAACAAAGGCTTCTCATGAAACGAACAGGTGCTTCTAATTACACGTAGATATCCTTGAAATTAATGGAGAGGTTTTTTTTTCATAATCGGCTCCATAAAATTTGTTTTTTTTTATTTATAAACTTTGAGTTCAACAGTCTATAGGTATGTTAGTAGGTTAGGACGCTCGGTTTGCGATACGGTTATTAAGCAACTTTCGCAAGGGCCTGTCATAGGTTGGGTGATCCAATACTTAATAACTCGAGCTTCTTTGGAATGCACATTAAGCCATTGGTCTCAGATGCGTTTGAAGTCGTTAACACTCACCAATCCGCACTAAATCCACCATGATCGTGGTGGGTTCTCTATTTATCCTACAGGATTAACCTAAAGGAATTATAACCTGGCGATGATGATATAAATCTATACCGAAACACTCTAATTCAAAGTAGTATCAATATCAGTTTTAAAATCAAGAGTTTCAGCACTTTATTATATTTAAACTTATTGGATCATTAACAGAAGATTTATTTTAACCTTTCAAAGTTCGTAAGTCGTTTCGGAGCCTGACAGAAGAATATAAGTCGCCGACATTAAGCTTAGACAATAGTTAGACATTAATCGTTTCGACTCGGACAAATCCTTTAATACTTTCTCGATTGGTTTGAAACGGGACGCGGACGACCAACGATAAATCCGGCTTATACTATCAGCTCTCCACTTTGAATGAAGTTGATATCTCCCACCTAATTTGCCGTTTCCATCTCGTTTCTATTCTTAAAACGATTTATTCCCTTCCGCTTATTACCTCAGTAAAGTAGTTCTAAGGAAATTCCTACTTGGTTACAGATTTTCTTTATTTTAAGTGCAAAAGCTAGTTTAATAGAAGCGAGTTCTAAGATTTTTTTATCTTACTCAAAACTTGATATCGATATCAAGGCACAAACACTTGTGAATGTCAAAAATCTATGCCATAGGTTCGCATATCTATAGCATGTTCTGAGAGGAAACGGCAGATAATCTAAGCAAGATAGGTATCAAACAAATATGTCATAATTATTTTTTGAGTGAAGCAAATTTTAAGCAGTCAATAACAAATATAATCAACCCCTATTACCCACTTATAACTAGATTTCTATTTTAATTGTAAGAAACTCTTTCGGCCTTCTTTATTTTAAATAAATAATTAAGACATCATATATACCTGCTGGTAAGATTCCAACAAGAGTAACTTATATTATGAAGTATCTGAATAACACCCAGACTCGTAAAAATACAGAAAAGTTTATTTTCTACAATGAACCGGGCGGGAATAAAACCTGGAACTTCAGAGATGGCAATATCTAAAAACCAAAGCACTCGGCTATTGAGGTTTTCTATTTAAATGAGTATGATTCTAATCCATTAAACAATCGAATACAAAAAATGTAATACTGATACTCATTGTGTAATATGTGTAAATGATATGTGTAATAACCAACTTACCTATACGATACATTAAAAGAAGAAAGACAGATATTATTTCATTTTCAAAATGCTGTTAAATTTCTCAAAACGTATTCATTCTACCTACACTGATGAATCAATGTCACAGTCGTCACTGTTTTGAAATAAAAATAAAAAATAATTTCAAATTTTCGGCACTGTATTAGTGTGAGAAATCCTCGTACACAATGGAATGTTTACGGCGGCCGATATTTCTGCCAAACGTAATAAACACGGTGCGCCCGTGAACGATACATCTCGATTTTTATTTCGATTCCTCGGACTCACACTCGTCGGTTCTGTTTGAATCAATCACAGATTTGTTGGATTCAGGTCAGCACTGTTTTGTTTGCCGGCTCGAGTCAGTCGTGCGTTTTCTTTTAGGTAAGTTTCCTATATTTTTGACTTGATAACACATAAATGGATTATCACTCACTTTATGGCGATACTTTTAACATAAACGTGTTAGTAACGGGTACAAAGTTAGAGTATTCAAAACTTTAATCGAATATTAAAGCATTTCAATTTCATAAACTACCGAAAAGTGTATAAAAAATGGTTTAATGCCTCTCACTTTTTTATATAAAGTCGGTCACTTCGTATTTAAAATAAATGTATTTGAACAGTATTAATACTGTACAACGAGAACTATTTCTTCGAAGTATAAGAATCAAACACAAGCGATAACTCCTAAGGGTACAGACACAGTGAGAGCACCGAGAGCGTAGAATTCCATCAGTGGTGACATAGATTTTTCAGGGTACAAAAATAGTAGCCTTTGAGGTCCCCGCTATTGAGAAGGACATCGATGAGTGTTGTAAGATATGTCTCTATCCTTTGACTAACCTCTGGGTGGGTCCCACACAACTTTATCAACCCACGCTGAAACTGAAGTAAGCATTACGTATATTCAAACAAAAAATGTACAAATTTAGTGAAAGAGTTTGACCCGTTGCGAATGTCGCTTGGAATGTGTTCATCCACTAAATAACTTATTGTTTAACAGCACCCGCTCACGGAATCCACTGCCTACTCCACTCCCATTACGCAACAGATTTCAATAAAAATTCCCATGACGTCATCAACATAAATCCGACGTCAAAACTGACAGTGACATTTTTTTTATTGAATCGTCTTATAGAAGAAGGATTCGCAAATTCACAACGAGACAAGTAGGCAATGGCGCTCCCGCTGTATTTGCAACCTAAACGTGGCGCTGCGCCAAGTATCTCGTTAGTACACATTGTTACATGAAATAACAGATACGTATTGAATATGCATCATTATATCTTATCACCGAATGTATAAGGTTATGTTTTGGGTTCAAAATAAAATTGATCTATTAAAACTGTACCTAGTTTTCAATTACTTCACTCATAAAAATGAATTTTATTTAACAACAATTTTATTTAATTACCGCAAGACGTGCAAGGCAATGGTAGGCAATTAAAGTAGTAAAATTATTGCTACTTTTTTTAAATTCTTTATTCATGCCAAAATAATACAAAATAAAACATACATTTGAACAGATGGTATGCAGGTCTTAAGGTAATTAGTTATATAAGGCAATTATTATAGACGTTATAAATCACAACTGACCCTAATATATTATACAAATAATCTGTATTTAGGGATTCAGTTCCTTTCCCTATATTCACTTTAGTATGAGCACCAGATTGCACTAAGTTACGATAAATGTAAGTACTTTATCCAAATCTTAATATTAACACAAAAACATAGTAACTTAAAAAGAAAATCTATTTTGCGGACAAAAACAGACGGAAGCTTCTCATTAATGTTTAAAGAAGATATATGTTACATGAAGTTTCCAAAGTCGTGTCAACTGTCATTTAGTATAACACGAAGAAAAGCTTGGAAAATATCCAAACGATAACCGACAGAAAATCTCATTCAAATAAACAAGTTTGTTTAAAATTCATCGTTGGTTTTCGAAAAATAAAACCTAATTTTGAAGAGTTAACTTTTGAATAATTCCAATCAACGTAAGAAATGATATGTTAGTAAGACAATAAGGTTTTGCGCAAAAAAATGCCAATGACAAATTCATTGGACTTGGGTACAAAACGATTTATAAATATTTCACTAAAGACTAAAGAAAATAATTGTTTGCAGTAACTTATGAGTTACTTCAATTATACTTGCATTAAGTTATATTACTTGTGTTGAATGTTAAGAAATTTTTATAAATTTATTTTCTAGCGAAATTATCTGGTAGTTTTCAAAATTTTAATTACTTGTTAGTACGCTCGCTTAAAGTATAAGAATATTTTTCAAAACTGGTAAATTATTACCGAATATATCCCAAAATATTTAACATTTACCAATTTTAATCTTTGTCTGTGAAAATTATTCTGCTTCTTTAGAAAATAATTTTATTTTCTCTTTTTTTCAGATACCATTAACAGCAGTTTCAATACCCCAATAAACCGGTAACGTATCTATTTTTCAATATAATAATAAATAAAAAAGCAAGATCACTATAATTTACAAATTTTTACACTTTCAAAAAACTAAAGTTTCTTTGCATAAATATTTGATGTGTTCATGAGAGCCTCAAGAATAGTACAGGAGTATATTTCATGAACAAAATTTATATACTCTAGTACAGGAACGAAAAACTAACAAACGTTTGTCGTAAAACATGAAATGCTTATCTGTATTTAAAGTTAAAGTGAAAAAAAGAATATTAACATTTTATAAAGTGCGGGTTTAGATCAGATTCTACAGTTAAGCATCTTTCTTCTCAATTTTAAGGAAATCTTTTTGTTTCTTTTAATTACACAAAGGTACAGACACTTCAAATACTCTCATTAATTATTGTAGAACTCGTTCGTTGCGATAAGTACTTTAATTTTAATAGCAATTTGACTTCATTATATGTACGAGTATGTGTGTTTACATATTAGAAACCATAGAATTCCTATAAATATTTTTAAACTGGCTTTATTACTTTGTTAATATATTAATTAGATATGCATTAGTATACGAGGAATAAAAGTTGTTGTAGTTTTAGATAAATTATCGAAGTTAATAGCTTACTTTCTTGTCTTAAATTAAATAGAGTGATTTGGCATGTTCAGAATCCTTTACGGCACTGAAATGTTTCTCGAAATAAACTATTCATGTAGATTACAAGATCACATGCTAAGAGCCCGATTGAGGTGGCAGCACGCTTGATGAAATCTCTGAAGCTAGAAATGCTCTGCGGTTATATACGACTTCAGAATGCTGAATATTGAGAATGTGGCCACTGGAGTGGAGCAGCAAATTTAATTAATCAATATAATTTCTAGATTTCCAAGCATATTCTCCCCTACGCTCCAATAAATGGTGTATAATCAGAACGGTATCATATATATTAAGTACGAAGTGGTTCTGTTATATTCAATAATACGATGTAAGTTAACTGTAGAAGGAGTGGGTATGATCAGATTTCCGCCTCTGCACCACACCGCACAGCTCTTTCCACTTCGACGGATTGTGGATACCTGTACGAGCTTAATTTCTAGACTATATTTAGTCTTATGACATATTTAAAAACTATCAATTTCCAAAAATAAAAACGAAAATAATATGTTTTTTCACTCTTACTTCAAAAAAGAGGAGGTTCTATGTTCGACGGATACGATGTTCGAAAAAAAAAAGTCATGAGCTTGAGACGGTCCCATATGAATATCTTCGAAATTTAATTAGTAGGAATGGTTTCATAATAAGACTTTTTGAATAGCAAACAACAACACATCCGGTTCTGTAATAAAGCATACATACTTAAACAATATACACTACAACCACTATCTTAAGTGAGTGTCCAGTCTATCAATGATGAGAGGTCAACCGCTCATTTGCACAGCAATGGATAATAGCCACTTGCGACAAGCGATATCTCCCGGATTAGATAGCTTTCAACGTTGGCCTCCTTCATTATGCCTGACCACCACTCTGAACCGCATTGTCGGTGATAATGCTCCAAGATACTTTAGCGTGTAAATAAAATATTAGGATCTACCTAGTCACTAACGTTTGAATTATTTATAAAATATTATTTTACTTTGACATAATACTTAATGGTCGATAAAAAATATTCATATAATTACACATTTTCATCATCACATTAATTTGAACGAAAAATATTTGTAAATAATTGATTTCAGCTATTGAGGCAGCTTATTATACAACTAGCTGTAACCCACGGCCTGCTATACTAAAGTCTTACGCTAATCTTAATTAACAACGTCCCCAGTGCTGAGGCTGTGTATAACGTGCATGTCTTCATAGAATAGTCCAGTTGCTCTTCTTTTCATTTTAGTTGGCATTAGAATTGACACTAAATACAAACTAATTTGTTCTTTAAAATAATAGTCCTTTTATTGAAGTCGTTTAATAATAACGCCGTCATTTTGCTTGGATCTAGATATTTGACTACTGTGCTTATTCTGGACTTTCAGATAAAGACTCATTTTTCAGATGCTTTGCTTTGCAAGATTTTACAACTGATCCTCATAGCTAACTTGACGGAAAGCTTGTTCTTGCTTTCTCAATTCAGCATTTCTAGAGATTTTAGTGCGTGACATCGAATTAAATTTTGCCAACGGATATTCTGCCATCTCTTCAATTTGTAGTTATCGAACGTCCAGTTTATACCAGTCAGTATATTTTTTATCCAATTTGTTATTTAATTCTGATGCTTCGAATTTTTGTTATTATTTAAGATAAAAGTTATTCCTACCAATAGTAGCTCAAGTAAATTTTCGTAAACATAATTTAATACATCTGGGTTAAATATTAAAGTATCTCGTTAATAGATGCCATATTTTATGTTGTCGATTGATGCTGCTCAGCACATTATTCACACAAAATAAATTAATTCAACTTCAAATATAGCGTTTAAAAATACACCGACCAAATAATTACAATGTAGTATAATTACCAAAATATTTTTATAGGTCCACTGAGTGAAACATCAATAAAGATAATTGTTAGGTTTGATTAATTATTCCAGTAATATTCAAAGAGGTTATTTGAATGAAAATTTTAAGTTATAAAATGAAGTACCTAAAAGTAAACAAATAACAAAAGTGTTAACTAATTGTTTAGCAGATGCAAATCATACACTTAAAAACATTTAAAAAATGTTGTGAGTTCGAGTAATAACAAAAAATAATATTTATGAAACACTCTATTAAAATTTCATCATTAATTACTAACTTAATAACAGGGTCAAAAGTTAAAATCTAAAATCATCATCATCATCATCAAAGCCCACAGAACACAGAAATTAGGTCTGAGCCACGCCCACTGCAACACGCATAGCATGACAAAACAGAGAAATGCTTTGTATACACCAAACGTCACTTTTCGTTAAAAATACGCACCCGAGAAAAATGACACTTGGGTCTAAACAAAACCTTCTTGAGGGTTCCTCACCTTTACGCCGAAGTTTATTTCGCGAAGTATCACTAATTGCCAACTACCCTTTTTCAGAATTTTATGTTGCCGAATAATCATTTGCCAACTTATCATATAATTTTGTCATTTCCCAACCTCACTGTTACCAACTGTACGTATGGCCTGTTTTTTATAATGTCAATTTACAAAATACCAACTTTCAAGTAGCAATATGTTTTAATCAGCGTAACTATCATTGAGTTTTATACTGATTACCAAATTTTGTATTGGTTGTGGTAGGTTCGTTTGTAGTAGGTTCTGGTTTGCTCAGTTTCTTCAGTCACGCTTCTCTCTTCGTTCGTCGTCAAACCTAATTTTTCTTCCTTTACATAAGCGATTCGCTTATGGCACGTTGTACAGCGCTGCCACGGCACGGTCACTTCGCTCGCTCGGCTCGTTCGTTATTATCCACCTACAAATAAAAATATAGACTACTCATATAACATTTTACATCATTCAAAAGTCAACTCAATTTAAACATAATATTTCATATAGGTAAGCAGGTTATCATGTACAGTTACGTAATTATATCTTGCGGAGTATAGCGCCGTTCCATTCCGCATCAGATCTCAATTGTACATTCATTAAGTAGTCAGCGTCCTACCCTTTCCAAGAATTCGTATTATAACTAAATGCATATATGTACAAGTGCAGTCACGAATAACACAGACGCGAAAACTATAATTTAATTGTTATGAATATCATTGTTGAATGAACAGTGCGCCCGCTCATTTCGCACTATCAGGTCAGGCATTTCAATTGAATCTATTGTTGCGATATCCCATTGTAGCCTAGTGAAAAACAGCTTTATTTAAAAGTTATATCTCTCTAAATACATGGCAAGAAATAGAGTACCTAATGTCTTCGAAGGTCGATGTATTAAGAATCGTTTGTCTAGGCTATAATTCCTTTTATTCTCAATTTTTGTTAGACAATTTAAGGTAAACCAAGTACTTGACATTAGCATAATTGTAATTACTTTTAGCCGATTTTAAAATTTATGTATATTCACCGATATTCAAAATTCTTTTTTTTAACAAACAGCTTTTGAGCCAGCAATGGCCTTATAAATTTTATCGACATTAAATAAGTTACTTTGTTTTAATTTGAAAATGCATTTTATCAAATACTAAAAATTACTTAGATGACATCATTTATGTCAGCAAACAAAAAGACAAAAGATAGCGTATTTTGCATTCCCCTGATTTTTAAGTGACTTCATAATCTGAAAGGAAGATTTTCTATATTTAACGACTATGTATTATTAAGCAAGTATATCCCATTTGAAATGCTTTAATTATTTTATGATATCAAGGTTATTGTACCTAAATGACCTGGCACATTTTGTCTTCAATGTGGATCTTATACTTATAATAATAATACAAAAATGGTAATGACAACATTAAAAAAATAAACTATTATTGGCTAATGAGCTGTGCCACAGTGGTAAAAAAGTCTCCGGCTCAGCATATACCACGATGACAAAAATCTTATCGTCAAGATGCTGATTTTCAGAGGGAGGCTAAAAGTTGCGCGTCAAAGTTAAGTCTAAATTAAGTAAATCGTCGCTGTGTAAAAACAGAAGATAAGAATATCACAAGTGCAATTTTAAATAAATAATACATAAAATAACAAATTAATTTAATTTTAAATATCTATTTAAAATTGAAATTATCCAAACATAATCATGTACTTATTTATTATAAATTCATTAATTCATTTAAATTATAAATAAAATTCTACAAAACTATTGACATCGGTAATTATACGGAACTCAGTCGATAAGTTACGGTATATGACAGCCTTCTATGTTGCATTGACTATTGAGAAAATGCTTCTTAACCCCAGTTTTAAAAGCAAACTTAGACTTAGCCTGTCTAATTGGTGGTGGTGAATTTTTCTAACATTTTGTTGCCAAATACCGAAAGCTACCACGAAATTCTGCATTTTTGGCCGGAGCAAGACGAGTTTCCAAGAGGCACCTCGAGACTTCAAGTATGATCTAGAATTAGCCCAAATCACCTTATCTGCAAAATATTCCGGAACCTTATTCAATACTACATCGAACAGCAGACTCGCAAGATGTAGATTACTTCTTGCTTCCATCCTTAACAAGTTGGCCCTATTGAGAAAAGGTATAAAAGTATAAAGCTATGAAAGGTAACGTTCTTGGAGGGACTGTAAAACAGAACCTAGCACAGGCATTCTATATTCGCTGTAAAACCCTTTTAGTGCGCCCAACAACACATGGACCAAAACGTTATATATATTGTTTGATAATTTTAATTAAATCAATGCTGCAAACCCAACCTGTCAATTATTCATAAAAAAATGTTTTTGAGTGTTGCTTAAAGCCGTTGGCTACAAAATGACTCACATATTTATTAATTTTCGCTGTTTTTCTTAGAGAAAAAAATAATAAATTCCCTTAATGACTGTGTAACTCTACGGGTTATTTGCCCTAACCACTTTAACAATAACCAACATATTAAAGTACCAAAGCTGTCTCGATTGCACCATAATTGCAGTTAAAGTTGTGGTTTATGTCAAATTTGACAATATCGGTCACGCTGACTTTAACATTAACTGTTGAATGCCTTGCATCATCATGCTTTTTCTTGGTATAGTGAAGCAATAACTTCAACCAGCGAAACTTAGACTTTAAACTGTACCATTGCCAAATGATAACTTATTATGATTTGCTTAACTGGTACTTTATCATGTTTGTTATTAAAATATAGTTATTTTTAGTGTACGGACCCTCAATAGGTTCAATAGATCTCGTACCAAAAATAACATCCAAAATTGAACGTGAGAAAACTACGTCATATTTCTAAGGGTTAGTTGCACTAACTTACTTTAACAATAACTCATATGAGTCTTTTTCGAATTTTTCATTTCTTTACTGTCTTAAAAATCTTATATCAACTTGAAAGGATTGGAAATTCAATACGCTTGCTTCGGAAAGACTATTTAACTATATAGAAAATTTCCTGCAATATTATTGACGAATAATGAGGATAAAATTACAAATTGTCTTTTGTTGAACACCTTGTTCACTTAAAATTTGCAACATTATGTTTAAAAACAGAATCGTTGCTAATTTCGACGTTTGTTAAATAGAAAAACAAAATTTAACAGAAAATTACTATTACTTAATCATATTACTTTAAGTTCAAACTGATAAACACTCATGTTAAAGGCAGTTTGATTATTCAAGAAACCTGAAGTCGGGTGGAGCTTTTCTGTAGGTTATGTAATGATAACCATCCGAATTGAATGAGAGTCTTAAATACGTATTTAAACAGCTTTTCATACTACTCGTACGTGTTAAATTGATTACGAAAGTAAGTCTATTTTCGAAATTCTAATATGACACATAAAAAAACGCATTTTTGATAATTTATTATGCAACGGAGGTAAGACCAGACCACTGCCTATAAAGTAAAGATAATCCCCGCGGACATGGTTTCAGCAAAATTGTAAAAGCGAATCCAAATTTTCCATGTTTTCGTTCGAGAATAAATAGAAAGTGTAACGTGTCATGTTAATTCGTACGAGTTATAAGTTATATTAACCAGTTCTTTTTTTAATCGAATCCAATTATATTTTTGATTGGCTTAAAAAACATATTCTGATAGACTATGGACAAATATCTGTACATATATCATAAGGAAGACAAAAGGAATGTTACTATTATTTTTAGCTGACTAGAATGTTCCATTACTAATGTTATTCAGAACATCGATTACTATTCGATATCAGTTGTTTGTATCTTATTGAAGATTACTAAATACGTATTTTGTTTTATTTTTGGCGTAAGCAATAAATTACAGCTATACAGAAATGTCGCAAAACGTCATACCCTTGTACATTATCTACATAGTTGTGACGTAGCGAGCCCTCGCTCAACTTAATTCTTATTGAATTAAAGCAAAACAAAAACGTATCAAATTTTTTTCTAGTATCGGCTGACAGACTATATTGAATATTTTTTTTCTTTTATTATACTTATTGCACATATGACTGACACACTGCAAAAAAGCAGAATAGACCAGTTTTGTAGCATCCAGGAATAATTAACATATAGCTGAATGTAATGAAAAAATAAATGAAACGGAAAATAGAAACATCTCATTTACTCCTAGCCGGAGCTGCGACAATTCCAACAGATATTCCCTAGGCTAATGTGGAGCCGAGCTTAATTAAACGACAAACAATAATGCTGCAGAATAGGATGCTTTATGAAACAACGTAGTTATTGTTTTTTAATGGTCAATTAGGCCTATTATAATTGTCACTGTGTTATTGAGTGCAAATCTTAACTATATTTTGGTTCCTATGTTATAAATAGCGGATACGGATTTCATAATTTGCTCTAGTTTTATACTATACTCAAATTTTATACTTAATTTATTGTGAAATGCTCATCTTCTTAGATTATACATACATAGTTAAATAGGTATAGTATAAAACAATGTCACTTCCTGAAATGGAACGCGATTCTTATCAATATATAAAATGATTCAAGAGGAAGGCTATTATGTAAAATACAAAACCACGCGGGCGAAGCCGCTGGTGAGAAGCTAATGTACTTTATACAGATTCACATTTGAAAATAGACAGGAAAATAAACTATACAACACTATCGGGAGTCACTAGAATAGAAAGTATAGATACTTATCTACATTATTTAAAAAGCAAATAATAAAGCTCTTTTCACTGTTATTATTATACCATTTAAATTAAGAGTCCTACAAACTTCTGCCTGATACTTATATAATCGCGGTCACATAATTCATCTAAACAGAACTCCCTGTCGCCTCCTCTGGGTTATTTGGGGAAAGGCAGGTGTTCATGAATAAAATATCCGTTCGCACCCGACTGTAGAATTTCTTACAGTCACGTCTAAGCTTAACCATACAAAGACTAACAAACGCCCGGACTTCCTACACTTCCAGTGTTCTTAGGTGACTTATTGGGAAAAACAAACGGATAAAACAACTCTTTTAACAAAAATAGAATAATTACGCTATTAGATCGCAAAACTGCGGTAGAAGATTCTTAGCAGCGTGCTAATTGTTATACTATATCCAATAGGAATGATGCCCTGGTATAAAAAAAAAAGAAATTCTAAAAAGTCCGTCAGTCAGAAAACAGAAAAATATTTAATAGATATTATTTTGTTTCAATTTAAAAACAATTAGCATAGATAATAGGCATCATTGATAAAGAGCGGGGCTTGTTATAGCACAACTATGTAGAAAAAATACAAAGATATGTCATAAAGTAAAATTTCAACTCAATTTATCGCTGTAATTTATTGATGCCAAAAAAAGCGTGTTTATCATTCTTCAATAATTTACCTAACGAAAAATCATATAAAATTAGTCACCCCTATTCCATTAATAATAATAATAATAATAATAATCTTTTATTCAAACCAAAACATAACATTTTCTTATATATATAAATTAATAATGTTGCATTTTTGGTTACAAATTAGCACCTAAATAATTGTGAGCCCCTGACCCCCAAACTAGAATTAAATCTGTTTTTTGGAAGTCAGTGATTCCTCTTATCTCAATGAACATTTTACAACCATTGTTTATATATATATCGGTATCGGTAGAACTTTTGTGTGTAAACCTATGCGTGTGTGTGTGTGTGTGCGTGCGTGTGTGTGTGTGTGTGTGTGTGTGTGTGTGTGTGTGTGTGTGTGTGTGTGTGTGTGTGTGTGTGTGGGTGTGTGGGTGTGTGTGTGCGTGTTGCCTGTGTCGTATTTGTATGCGTTTATATATTCTATTTGGTTTGCCTACTTTAACATGTCCTCTGTTTCGTGATAGTTAAATGACAATAACAAATTTTCGATAATGGTTTTCACAGTGAGCTTTGTATGCGAAAGTATTGGTTTAATTTTATTCACTCTATTGTACAGTTTTAAACTTAGCGCGTTGTATTGCTGTTTCGCCCACGAAGTCCGACATTTTATTTGATGACAAACAGGAGCTCCCGACCTCCTCATTGTTATTTTATGATCAAAAGGTATTGATGAATGTTTACGTAAAAGAATACGAAGTATCGACAGCTGCCTCACTGTAAGCACTTTACATTCATGAAATAATTTTTCCGTAGAGTATGTTCTTGGCTTACGCAATAAAACCTTAAGTACAGCCCTCTGAGCTCGTTCCAATCTCAAAAGGCTTGTTTTATTTGCCCCACCCCAAACCGAAATGCAATATGCTATTACTGACTGACACAGACCCTTATAGATTATAAAAAGAGTGTTTTGATCAACTGAACTGCACAGTCTCTTGAAGACATAAATCAACCTACGAACCTTTGCTGTGAGAATCTGAATTTGTACATGCCAGTCGAGTTTGTCATCAACGTACACTCCCAAATATTTGACACTATTCACAACTTTTAAAGGTTTGCTACTACATACACACGGATCTTTGTCATGACAGTGATGAATTTTAATGTCATCATTAGGTAGATCTTTAAGGTGCTTCTTGGAGATGTCAAATCGAATAACTTGCGTTTTATCTTGGTTTAAGGTAAGAAGATTCTCATCTAACCAGATCTTGATTTTTGCAAGTGCGCTCTCTGCATTTGCCTTTGCGGAGATCCAACTATCACCATAGACTAATAGTGCAGTATCATCAGCATACGTAAAAATGTCGCATTTCTCAAGAGACATGCGACACAACTGGTCAATATATATTAAAAAGAGAGTGGGACCTAGTATGCTACCTTGGGGAACGCCATAACATATTAATTTTTCATCACTAAATAAAGATCCTATTTTTACATTTTGTGTTCGGTCTGTCAGGTAACTTGTGAACATATCTAATGTAAGGCCCCGTATACCTACCTTTTCAAGCTTGGCCAGAAGAATAGGCACAGAGACGGTATCAAAGGCCTTGGAGAGATCCAGGAAGACACCGTAACATTTTAACTTTTTCTCTATTTTTGAGACAACCGTACCGACAAAGTTAGAAACGGCGTCCTCCGTAGAAATACCACTACGAAAGCCATATTGGTTGTCAGACAGTATTTTTAAGTTTGTCAAATATTGCACAAGTGAAGCATTAAGATATCTCTCCAGAAGTTTCGAGAAAGCAGTCAAAACGGAAATGGGCCTGTAATTAGAAAGGACATCCACGTCGCCCCCTTTATGAATTGGTGACACAACAGCTCTTTTAAAGGCACCCGGAAACACTCCCCTCTCTATGCATAGATTGAAAATATGTACCAGGGGCGGTGTCAGTGCACTGCAGGACTGTTTGATAACTCGAGAGGGTATTTCGTCCCATCCAGTCGCACAATCACTACGAAGTCCCAAAATCAGATCTTTTATTATAGACTCGTCTACAGGTAGGATGGCAAAGGAGCCACCTCCGGTGTTTGTTTCTTCAATATTACTCTGGGTCTGTTGTATATGGGGCAATATTTTAGAGGCAAGATTTTTGCCAATATTTACAAAATATTCATTCACACAATTCAACGAAGCTTTACTATCATTTTTAATATTGAGAAGTTCAACAGCAAACTTTTTACATTGTTTAGTGTTAGTTACCGTATTAACGACATTCCATAAGGCCCTAGGATTATTTTTTGCCTTTTCAAACTGACATTTTTCGTAGGCAGCTTTAAGATTTTTCAAAAGTTTGTTGCAAAAGTTACGGTATCTGCAGTAGGTGATTTTTAAAATATGATTATCAGGTGAACCTCTCAATTTAAGGTGCATTGAATCGCGATTTCGTATACAACGTAGGATGCCAGGGGTTATCCAGGGTTTAATAATAACATTTTTACGAGATACTTTTCTAGTTGTTTTGTGCTTTTTGATTACAGTTTGTATAATGGTTATCAAATTGTTTGTCGCCAAATCTGCATTTGATTCTTTTAAAACTATGCTATAATTTGCCGTATCCAATTCGTGCTTTACGCCTTCGAAATCAATTTTACTAACTGTACCACAGGATCCATGTCTCTTTATTTTATTTTTAGTTTTTAACGATAAAGCTGTAGGATAGTGATCAGTGATCTCACTCTGCATGACTACTGCAACAGCTACAAGCTTTGTTTTTAAAAAGATATGGTCTAGGCAATTTTCTGATCTAGTAGGGTAGGTGCAGGCCGGAAGGAACCCCAACGACGACATAAAGGTAAGATATTCATCCGAATGATGGTCTTTATTATTATTTTCCTTTATGTCCACGTTGAAGTCTTACCTTCCATTACAATAGTTTGTTGCTCATAAATACCTGTATTTTTATGAATAAGATATAAAGCGACATCCATCCTCATCTCTTTTATTGGAAAGTGTTAAAAGCTTAATTGCTTACATTCAAAACTCAATATTTAAAATAATTATCATGATTCACTATATCATAAAATCACAAAAGTAGGGGAGACCTAGGAGAGTTGTGACAATTTTTACATTAGGGGCTCTATCTCGCTTAAGAACCAATACACAGTTATGACTCATGTGAATTAGTTTAGCGCCATTCCTTCTGTTTTCAAAACCATCACTAAAATTAAATCAAGTATAATAGTTTCTGAAAAAAATAACAAAATTCAAGTCCACTCCCCTTGTCACAACTCTCCTACCACCGAGGTAAGTTGTGACATCATTGTATTTAAGCTATAAGATATAACAATACCATTGCATACGACATAAATAAATCAAGCACGTTTTTTTATCAAATCAGTACTTTAATCAGTATTATAATAATAAATTTGACTTGGAAAACACACACTGAACATGTTTGCAAAAAGTTGTCCCAGTATTCTTGTGCACTGTACAAACTTAGTAGGATCGCGAATCAGTGCACGGTCCTTACAGCTTATCACGCGTACGTAGTTTCTACTGTTCGATACGGCATTATATTTTGAGGATATTCGACTGATTCTGTAACTGCCTTTAGAGCCCAGAAAAAATGTGTTAGGAGCATATGTAATTTACAGAGTCCGGATACCATAAGCATATTATAGTGTAAACGAGTTAGCTGACTGTACTTTGTAAATGTATAAATACTTAATGAATTAATTGAATTTTTGACATAACATGTTGTTGATTAGATTAGTTGACAATTACTAACCTACTAATATTGTATGCCTTTTAGGCAGATCACGGTGTAACTATTCAGTCCTTGCATCCAATATCTTTATATAACCTGCGATCAACAATAAATATTGATTTGATTTGATTAATCATCTTTTAATACCTACCAACTAAAACAACATAGTATTAATATTCTCATAACAAGTAATTATAATATTTTCATTAACTAAATATGGTATAACTTTGAGATCAATCATATTATTGTTATAATCAGTATAAAATCTTAATATAATCAGTTTCACAATTATGCCAAACGTAATGCAGCTCGTGCCCAGTACAATCTATGTGTGCCTAGCCTTTGCATTCCAGGCTTTGGACCCACTGATCATTCGATCTGCTGTCTGCATAGGCTTCAAGGCAAACCAAATAAAAGCAATTACTTTCTGCATCATCTTCATCACTTGTTCTATTCTTCTTTGCTTTTTTAGTTTTCTTTTTTTTCTTCGCTTGAGACACGTTTCTTAACATTTTTAGATTTTCAATATCTCGTTTATAGTTACTTGGCATTCTCAAAAAAAAAAGTAATAGGTATGCCATTATACACCTTAAGTAGCTACTAACACACCAACAAACATCTAAAGTTAATAAAAAAAAAATGTAAAAATAGCCCAGCAGAAATGTGGAGTAAGATAGGAGAGTTGTGACAGGCTGTCACAACTCGCCTAGGTGTTCAAAATGACGTCTTGGTCCGAATAATAATTCATATTTTCTAAACACGATGTGCATACAAAAAATCAGTGCCCCGTATTGAGACTTAAATAACTACATAACTTAAGAAAAAATAACACATCAATGCACATATACTAAGATATGATATATATTCAAATAATATTTTGAAGAAAAACTTATTTTTCGTAATTTTTTGTACACTGACGATATATTTACGCAACTGTGTCATATGCACCGTCGACAGGTACTGAGTCGTGTAGCGCGTGTCGAGAACGACAAACAAGCGTTAATGCCATCTCGCTTACTATAATAGGTAGAGAGAAATCCTCCTTGTCACAACTCACCTCTGTCACAACTCACCTAGGTCTCCCCTACAGAACAAACAACAAAATATTAAAATATTATTATATCGTGTCATTTATTTTATTTTTTTCTGCGGCTCTTACAAATTTATTCACTGATAACCATTATCTAGTATCTTGGGAAAATAAAACAGATTAAATAGCAGGTTTTCCTTTGCCGTTCTCTTTCTATGAAGAAAGGTTTGGGTCTCGTGGGTAAACTCGATATAAATGTGCCATTCGAAGTCCCGAGTAAGCTATGAAGTTCGACGAACAAAGGTGTATCGGTATCTTATATATAAAAATGAATCGCAAAATGTGTTGGTAAGCGCATAACTCAACAACGCCTCGACCAATTTGGCCAAATCTTTTTTTAAAATGTTCGTTGAAGTTCAAGGATGGTTTTTACGGCGAGAAAAATTAGAATTATTGCTGGAAAAACCCTAAAAATAGCCCTTTTCTTTTTCCCATACAAATGATTTGTAACTAAAACGTAGTCAATTTGAGCTTTATTGCTATGGTATAAAGTTCATATTAAATTACAAGCACTCACTGTTGTCTAAGCAATGTAGGCTTTTTGACAGGACGAAGTCTGTCGGGTCAGCTAGTTATAAATATAAAGAACCGATTTCTTAGACAAAAATTTATTTTCAAATTTAAGGCGCCATCGTTTTATATAAATAATATCTCACTGCCGTAATTAAGGAAAAAGAGGGCTAAAGTAACGATGGATTAATTTATTTTGCAACAAATCCATTTTTTTTCCTGACAGAACTTTGTTAATTTAATTCTTTAAGAATATTATAATGGCTTATTTACATCGCTTGAAAGACCGCATACTGAATGCGAGTGATTATAGTGTTTCATTTAAATTGATTAATAATTTAATTTAATGATAAATAAGATTAAAGGACCACTAAAAATAACGTACATGAATCGCACTCCGCACGATCACATAGTAGCTGTTAACCTACCTCAAGGAAATAACGAATAGGTCTATTCGCCAAAAATAGTCTATCCCATCAAAAACTTAACATGTACAAAAATGCACAAGCCACGCAACGTAATTATTCTGTAGTAAAAAGTTACGAAATCAACTCAAACCAAGTCAATTAAATCAGTACTTGTCTGAGCAACTATCCATTATTGTCATAGATTTAGGAATACGTGGCAAATGCATAGGTACATACGGTAAAAGAATCTTACATAAAACAAAATCTGTACAATCTATGACAAGTATGATGAATAGCTCCCACAGAATGACAGGTACTGATTTTATCGATTTGATTTAACTTGTTTTCATAATTTTTATACAGCAGCATAATTGCGTTGCGAGGCTTATGCATTTTTGTACATGTTAAGTTTTTGATGGAATCTCATTTCTTTTGTGGGTTCCTACAAGATAGTTCTTTTATTTTTCTTTTCGGGTATTATATCTTGAGCCTCAGTTATAAATTTTCTTAAAGATCTCTGTCGAAAGAAGAGAGAAAACATCCTCCGTCTCTACGGACTTTTTAAAAAGAAGTTGATGTATTGGTTTTCGATAAATCTGCTCAATAAATGCATCTAAGATAAATCTATTAAATCCAGATAAAACAGAACAGAAAAAAATACATTTCTTATATATAAACAATTTAGATATATTGCTTTATTGAAACATACGCTTGATCATATGTAAATACTGAAGAACCAACGTCCATCAATACGCTATAAAGAGTTAGCCCTTAACTTTTATGTATCGATCATTATACCTATAAATATAAGGTCTTACGAAGCCCATTTGATGGCGTTTATTGACGTCTTTGATCCACTCTGTACGTCACATAGGTTTATATTGCATATCGGTATGCATAATTAGTGTAGCTTTTTCACAGTTTTTCCTAGGGTAATAATTTCCTTATATATGTTATTTACGCTTTGGTAAATAGTTTGTTAATAGTAAGTTAAATATAAAATGGAAAACTCTAAAAATGGGACTATTATTTCATAATGTTGGATTTTTTCCTTTACTTTATATGCTAAATAATAACTTTGTTCAAAATTTAAAGCCTGTGGGTCTGCTGGATGATCTATGAGTCAGTAGTGTCAAAATTAAGGAAATTTAATTCGCTTATATTCTTAAAGTACTCGTTCAAAATAAATGTAATTTAGAAATGTGCCTCGTTATGTAATACCCTCTTGGTAACTTAAAAATTTAAGCTTCTTCAATGTTACAGGGAGGTCAAAAATGACCCGAATGGCTTCGAGAAAAGGATGGTGCGGCCGTGTGCTTTTTAATTTTTTGCTCGACTTGGCGAGGGCACTTCCGTGTACCCAAATAGAACTATATAACTTTCTAAATCATACTATCCCTGTACATTTTCATATTATTATGATAGTATGGATAGGTAGTGTCCTGAGTGCGTGAATTGTGAACGAAAATTGAAAGAAGATTAGTATGATTACAAAAAAATATTTGTAATAGTAACAAAAATGTCGTATGTAAATTCAGTCAAGCCAATTTATCACGACCTATCTCCGCTTACCAGCGACTGGTAGCGGCCGTACTCCACAATTACGTGTGATTTAAAGCGTTAGGTGCAATGAGGAATGAAAAGCCCGTCGCCTGGTTTATACAAATGGATGTTAACACAATAGGTGTCGAATGTACAGTCAAGCGCAACGTGCACAATAGGATATTTCAGGATGCATTGTCAGTACCGACGCTCCTTTTAAAATTGTGCATTATGTCGAGATTGACCAATGAGATACGTATTGTTACTTTATGTATCATTTTCATTCACTTGAACGTTTGAATATCGAATAAATAAAAAATAATATGCAATTTTCTGTCCCTATATCCCTATTTTTTCATAGATAACATGATTCAAAAGGAAGGTTTTTATGTATAATACAAGACTACGCGAGCGAAACCGCTGGCGAAAAGCTAATTGATATTAAATAGAACTTTAATACATAATCATTAATATAATTATATCTACGAGTATTTATCTACTTAATATCTATTTCAGAAAGATATTACAATTTTTATGTACTCAATTTTACAAATGCGTAGCATCTGTTGAAACATATTTATAGAAAAAAAAACTGAATTTCATGCCCCAGTGCTCGTCTCTTTTATACGATGATATTTTAGTACAATTCCTTATAATTAGTTTTATCGAAATTAAGATGAAATTCATAAATTATCTTAAAAATCTGCAAAGCTTAATTAGAAAAAAAAATTTTTTTTCTGTAATGAACAGCTGTTTTTGACTTCGCCCACATTAATTTTATTCTATGTTATACGCGTATGTTGTGGCTTTATAGGTGAAAGAATTTTCAAATTTAGTCCTGCCTCTGATGCACAGATAAATCTTCACGAATATGATTTTAACAAAATTATAAGAACTATTCGCCTTTTTCCGTAATTTCATTCGAGAACCAATAAAATATTATAATTTGCATCTACTGTTTACCGCTTTACTGCATTGATGTTCATTTTCAGAGCACAATGCAAATAGCGATCGGTTACTCTCGTTTCCATATAGATTTTCAGTAGGGAAACCAGATTCGGTTCGATTTATAGTCAGCCGATAAACACACGAGTTCGTTTGCTAGCTCATTAGGAGTCCGGGTTACATTCTCCCACAAAAATAACCAGCCAATAACTTCGTAGGGTCCGGTGATAATATGTAACTCACCGATTTTATTTGCTATAAATTCGGACATTGTTCTGACAACCGAAATAAAAACAGGGAGGTAAAATATAAATAAGAAATTGGATAACTGCTTATTGAGCGCCATGCACACTACATTTTACGAGTCATTTTACACAAATGACAAACAAATAATTTGCTATAGAATCTGTATCTATATAACAGTTTTCTAAATATTACGTTTTGTTACTTCCTCGTCTAATTGTAATATACCAATGTGAAATTCATCATCAGCTCTTTTACGTCCATCATACTAGTAACTGAATTAACCAAGGCAGACAATCATGGCGCAACTACAAAGCTTTCAAACACATTAACCCAGGGGAAAAAAAGTCTCACATAATTTCCTTGATTTGTGACGAAAAAAAAATCTCATCAATTCTTCAAGATGAGCAAATTCACTTGAAGGATTCGTACATGACGTGCCATGCTGAAGTACACCAAAAATAACTGCTACCAGCCACTAGAACTAAATAAATACTGCGATATTGATACCATAGATTTACACTGGATAGTGGATAGACCAGGTCAAAGAAATACAATGGAGAGAAAAATGGTCTAACATGAATATTAAGACCTCCGTTAGCAAAGAATATCGTTTAAAAATAACTGAAGACTCGGGTTCAATTACCGTTCAGAATAAATTGAAAATTTACTTTTCTTGGACCAGGGTCTGGGTCTTGTACATTCATTGTTTTGTATTTCTATAGTATGCTAAGTTACTTAATTTGGGATCTGAGAAATGTATGTAATTTTATTGTTTGGCAATTTTCACAAGAGAAAAATATTTATGTGATCAAGATCAATTAGATTCTTATATCAAAGAGCAAAAAAGAAGCAACTCGATCGAACCACATTCTAAAAAGATGTTTCAGCTATAGGAATTATCTAGCTGTGATACAAAATGACAGTTTATTTATACGCCAGCGAAATATGAAGTGAATTACAATATTAACTCACGAGAGTGATGAATAATTCACTTGAAGTGTGTCTGAGGCTCCCTTCAAACACAATGTAGATAGGTTTTTGTCATGATAAATTATTATGTTAATATTGTGATACCAACCTGCGTGTGTTCGAGTGATGTTTCTATTTTAATACGTAGATTTAGAGAAATTATATTATTTGAAGTATTATTTTATTTCAGCCGTAATTATATAAGAACGACAATCCTAAGTGATTTTATCTATACCAGTATTTTTTATCAAAATAATTAAATACAAGGGATCCCATAGCTGTGATGGTAATACCGTTAGTTTTGCGATTGCAGGTGTTACTTCAAAGGATTGTAATAAGATGGGTGACAAAAATATTTAATTTCCCTCACATCAAGGTCATGTCAGAGACTATGAATCCATTTGTTCCTTATAATGTGATCAGTGTTTGAGCAGTATAAATTATGATGAAGATAAAACATTGAAGTATGTTTTAATAGCCGTACACTCAATAAATATAAATAGTTTGAAACGTCTATTTTATTGTCTAATTTTCCTACAACTTGAGTATTCTTGTTTTTGAAATCACAATCCATAGAAACTCAACAAAATCGAAATCAAATTAAAACTTATACATTACACTCTGAAAGATATTACTTATTCAAACATCGATCTCGCCGAGCGGTAAACTCGCTGCGATTTTGTAAGTTACAAGTATTAATAAGTAATCATTTTGTATAACATTTTTATAACAAGTTTCGATCTTCTATCTATATGGATTATACCGTACGTCCACATTCTCAATCTATAATTGTCCGTAATCCAGCTAATTATCTTCGGGGTGGCAATTTTAAAAATGCATGCGATAGATTTTTTTAGAACACCACATACATCAGATTCCAAAATTAGTGATCCCTTATTATGGAATAACTAAAACAAGTACTCTCGACTTTCAGAAGTGCTTGTAACAGCCTAGACTGAATAAATGATTTATATTTGATTTGATTTAAGTAAGCTACCACAGCACCCAGACCTGAAACAATATAGAAAAGTCCTTTTCTTACCAAAAACCAAACGTGAAATTAATTATTATATAAGCAGCTTATGTCTACTTCCACATCGCATTGGAATAGCCATAAGTTTGATGTATTGGCTATTGGAAAAAAAAATATTTCAATGATTTATTTTTAGGGTTAATACCCAAAGAGTAAACGGGACTTATTATTGAGATACCGCTGTCCGTCCGCGTTTCACCAGGAAGTATCTCATTAACTGTGAGAGTTAGTTGAAATTTTCACAGACGATGAATTTACTTTACCGGTTTTTCTACATATTTCCAAACTACTGCTCAATTTACTCACCGAGCTATAGCTGACGTCCACTAGACTTCATGATACAAGTCATCATTATCAACAGCCCACTGCACAGGCCTCCTTGTGGATGAAATCTATTCGAATAGCAAGATATGATATTACTATGGGAAATTTACGCATGGCCGGTTACATCTAAAGTTCTACTTACGATAAGACCAGAATGATATCCACAGAAATACATATGTCTTTTAATCCGTTCCAAAGTAATGCCGAATCGATGAGTATTTCGCATATAATAATTACCAGTTGCACACGAAAGATTCGCTCGTTATTCCCGTACGCGAGAATGGATATGGGAACCGATAATGATGTCTGCAAAATATGGCTTTATACAACTTGCAATGGTCTGAATTAACAAGTTTCAATTTATATTCTTTGGAGGTTTGTAATTTGTTCCTCATAAGATAGATCTAGATAAAATTTGAGTAGTTAGCCCTTAAAACAAAATAAAATAAAATAATTGCCACCACAGAACACATTAAGACGTTTCTGTGTTCTCGGACTGCCACAACGCGTTGTGGTCGAATAGCATGACAGCCGCGACACGGATTTCGCTATGCGGTTATTCTGTGAATGCCACAACGCGTCGTAAGCGTTTCCATAAGATCCATGTGAATATTTTACTGTGACCGCAATGCTTTGTGAACTATTTTTTCGCTCATTGAGCGTAACAGATACGGAGTAAAAAGTATTTACCAGAAATATTAATAACTAGCTTTCCGCCAGTGGCTTCGCCTGCGTGGTCCGCTGGTTCCTGGTACTTATAGATCTAAACTCCCCTCCCGCAAGCGCACCCCCGCCATGGTGACGTCCACTTAGCAACGGTCCTTCCACAGAAATCGTAATATTTTAATTTCGCCATAACTTCAAAATCAAACGTCCAATTTTAATCATTTGTACGATATTAAGCAGGAGTTGGCGACTCACCGCAAGCGATCCTTTACCGCCACGGGTTCCGAAGGCTGGGTTCTAAAACGGGGTGCGTCGACGCGGTTACCAGCGAAGATATCATACACGATATATAGTCCATAGGCACTGATCCACCGTTCTTCCGAAATGTCCTTATTGTCGACAACGAACGATTCACCAAGCTCAATCAAAATTAGGTGCGCGCCGTTAGCAATTTAAATTCACAGTAAAAACCGTCACCCAAGGATTAAGGGTGGGGATTTGGAACGAAGACAGTTAATCGCCTTGCCCATAGACAATAAAAAAATTACTTATAGTTGTATTGTCTTTTATAGTTAATTATCAATCACCTGTTTCGTTACGGAACATCATTCAAAGACCAAATATTATCTAGATAAACTATACTTAGTGATGAAATAATTTATTTTGATAAGGATTAATAGCATGAGTAAAATAAACGCGTTTATATGTATTCCAAAGAAAAATCAAGATTTTTAAATAAAAAAATGGTTGTTGTGCCTCACTCGACATAGATAGGTATAGTGTGTCGCGGACTTTTTTGAAGATATTTGTAAGATCTACAATTAATTAGAACATTTTATGGTTATATCTATTATAGCTTAGGCAGCCTACGCAAAATAAGTAACTTTTCTGGTTGATTTTTTACACCTTGTGTCCGAAAAACCCAAAATCTTACGGAACCCTATTTTTTTCCAAAATAAAATATAGCCTATGTTACTCGTGGATATAGAATGGTGAAAGAATTTTTAAAATCTATCCAGTAGTTTTTGAGCCTACTCATTACAATTAAACAAACAAACAAACAAACAAAGTTTTCCTCCTTATAATATTAGTATAGATAATCATTATTTGTAAAAGAAATTATGAATCCAATTATATTTGGGATATCCAGAAAACATATGACATTAAAGTAATTATGAACTAAATCAGTGATTTCGAAACAACATTGAATGTCTCGTCAATTCTTCTCTCATGAGAACCACTCAGTAGTGAAATAATGTATTTAGTCGTAATCTTCCCAAATATTATAATTCATCTTTTTGAGTCTAGAGTCAAAAAGCTACAACAGGTATTTTTTAAAGTCAATTTTAAGTCTTTATTTGCCGTTACTTTAGTTCTTATCAATTAATAGATTTTCTGATATATGATATCTTTAGCTATATCTAAAGTCTCTAAAGTATATCTAAAATACTTACAATCAGATCTGTTGGTGGCTAAATGCCATAAAAGTTTTTATTTTAGCTATCTCTAATTTATTATAACTAGTAACCTACTAGTAAATAAAAAAATATACGCATTACACCAAATATTTTCTTAAAACGAAGTCTTGTGATATCATTTTACGTTAGCAATACAAGAAGGAAAAATAACCGGCATTACCTTAATACAGTAATGCACTCGACATAACGTAAGCACTTATGGTGAATGGGCAACTTTATTTACGGGATATATGCTATTCCAGACACTCAAAATACACGTCATATATGAATTGTATTACTGTAACATTATGGATCTTAAAATATTATGTAAAAAATAAATCGTGTCATTAAAAAATTATTACTATTATAAATTCTATAATTGAAATTCACAAAAACAAAAAATAACGAATATTTATATTATATAAGTAGTTTTTTTCTTGCTAATAGTCCCTTGGACAATTATAATTTATTATTGACCTAATAATACAAAAAACAAATACTCGTAATACAAAAATATTTTATTTCTTTACATTTTATGATCGTTACGCATACAAAAACGAATCTCGAATGAGTTGGAATTATCTTTTGCGTTTTAGTGGTGCCATGGTAGAGTTGGTTCTCAGACAAATACAGATATGAAGAATAAAGTTGATAAAGTTATTATCATACTTATTTCTTATATTTTTATACGTACTTCTCATTAAATAAAATTACTTTTTATTATTGCGTATGTTTTTAATTTAAAATGAATAAGTTATAATTAACTTTGTTTAATATTCATTCATATCTGCCCGAGGCGAGCACCATATTTTAGTTTTTAAACCTTTCTTGCAAATGATACGTTTTATCTTATTTTTAGTAAATATAATTACTAAAGTGATAATTTTTCTCTCAAAACTTTTGTTTATAACAAAAGTCTGACTATAAAATATAAACATAAACATAGATAATTCTGTTTGAATAAGGCACATAATATTGAAAGTTTTAAGTGGACTGGTTATTTAAACAAACACAATATGTAATTTCATCCTCATTATTCATCAATATTGTTTGCTGAAAACTTTCAATATATATAGTTAAATAGTTTTGCCGATGTCGAAGTATTGAATTTCCAATCTTTTAAGTTGGTCTAAGTTTTGAAAAGTTAAATTGAAAGTGAGCGCAGCGGACGGCGATTGATGAGTTCATCAAATAAGGCTGCACTTCGCCTATTTCAATCTATTTCTTATAAAATCTGTTCCAGCCAAAATTTTTCCCAACGAAGTTTTGTTTTAATTTTCAAATGATATAACAAAATAAAAAATAAATATTTAAAAACTCTAATTAGTGTACTCGTAGTAATTATACTACACATCTGCGTTAGATCGATTTGTTTTTAAATTGATTGTTCTTAAATATATATATATTTAAGAACATGAAGATAATATTTTATAAATAAAACCCTCGTAGGTCCTCCAAAAACATTAAAAAAATCATAAATTACCTGCCCAATTTATTAAAGTGTAGCAGAAGTTTTGTCTATGTTATTAATATTAAACATCCGACTTTAATGTTAAAGTTGTCAAAAAATAAGCCTTAATTAACTCTTCGAACAGAAGGTATAATGTAACATATCATACAACGTAATAGAAAACAATTATTATGAAGTAATTTTATAAAAACGATAACATAGATAGTAGGTACCTTTTTCTAAAATAAAAGGAAGGCTTAATGTGGAATAATTTTATGGTTAAAAAATTATGCAACATTCAATTTTTGACTATGAATTATTTTTTATTCAGCTAAGACGAAAAGATCTAACTTGGAAAATTCGAGTAATAGAATAAGAGTTCCGGCGTGGAATTAACTTGGCAAAAACGGCTCACACGAATCTATACGACGAGTTATCGGTTTAAATTCCGCTTATTTTTATAATTTCATTTGAAAACGTCTCATTAACTAGTTAAACTTTGTTGTACCTGACAAAGAGATGTATTTAAATTTATTGTTCCAGAGCAACAACGTCATAACTTACAATGAAACGTTCATAATACAATGTAATAAGGACTATAGTGAAATGTTCCGATCTACATAGTAAAATTTTGGTCTAATGTCTGCTACAGTTTAGTGCTTAAGATCTCGTTTGAAGTGACCACACGTTATTAATCGCTGTAGGAGAACACTTAGCTGTTCTTGAGAACAAGGTCGATAACCGTTCTTCAACACGGCGCATCAGTATCGCGTTGAAAAACCCTTCACGCTCTTTTTTTTTCAAAGAAAGATCCTATTGATACTATATATATTTTACGTAAATCAATTAAACAATAAATCACAAACATTTCGAATCATAAATATGTATAACGTTACATATGTTTGCACACTAAAATAAAAACTTATTTAATCAGTCTCTATTTTTTAAAGGTTTTAACAGAAAATGCGCTAATATAATAATAATTTTTACTCGGTAATATTTTTGATAATCATAAAATTAATAAGAAATACATAACACATTAGTTTAGCTGTTTATATTAGATTATAAATTTCTTTAATTGAAATCCTACCTAACTAGTGTGATATGACAAAAAGGGAATTCATGCTAATTAGAAACGTATTTGTGAATAAAACCAAATATTTATTTTAAGAAAACCAACAGCTAGTATAGGTAAGTACATAACAATTAAATAAACCATAGGATTGGATAAAACTGATGGTAAAACTGCAATCACTTATCCGAACAGACAAGTCAGGGTTTGGGGAACTTGGAGTCGATCAAAATGGTGCACTTCAAAGATTGTTTTATTGACCGACGTGCGGTTCGTGCCGATAGCGAGATCTTACTTGTTTTTGTAAGGGGCCGAGTTAATAGGTAAAAGATGGCACGTGATCACAATCCACCAATCAAAATTTATCATGTTAGATTTTTTTTTTTAATTTAATAGATTTCTTTCAGAAAATAACAATAGATAATTATAACCGATAATAGATAATTATTTAAAAAACTAGACTGGAAAAACAAGGGCTTAAATATAAATGGACATTATGCAAACCATTTGAGGTTCGCTGATGATATCGTTATAATGGCCGAAACAGTCAAAGATCTAGAGAATATGATGAGATCGCTTGAATGTGAAAGTTCTAAAATCGGATTAGAAATGAATACAAATAAAACTAAGATTATAACCAATTATCGTGAACACCCAATTGCGATAAAAAATAACAATATATCATATGTCAATGACTATATCTACTTGGGAAAGCAAATTTCATTTAAAATATCGAACAACGAAGAAGAAGTTACAAGAAAAATTAACACAACTTGGAGAAAATTCTGGGCACTAAACGAAATCCTAAAAGTGAACTACACCTTACACGTGAAGAAGACAGTATATGATATATGTTTGTTACCCTGTTTGTGGTACGGCTGTCAAACCTGGATATTAACAAGTAAAATAAAACAGAAAATCAAATGCAGCCAAACATCAATGGAAAGAAGTATATTGAAAATTAGAAAGATACAAAAAATTAAGAACGAACACATTCGTCAAAAAACTAAACTCACCGATGCTTTGAGGCACGCACTCCTATTAAATTGGAGATGGGCCGGACATATCTCACGTTACACGGACAGGCGATGGACCATTGAAGCTACACGATGGAAAGGACCACAGGGGAAAAGGAATGTTGGTAGACCGATAAAACGGTGGACTGATGAGATAATACACATAGCAGGAAACGACTGGATGAAGTTGGGCAGGTAAAGGGAGTCGTGGAAGAGGATGGAGGAGGCCTTTACCCAAACAGGGGTTCATATTTCATATAATACTAACAATACAAACTAAAACATATAAAAACTGTAAGAAATATGGAAAAAATGGCTTTATTATTATTATTAATTATAACCGAGCTTAAATAAATTTTTGGTTCAAATAATATAACACTATATAAATATTTACAAACTCCAATCAGTGTATTTGTTGTAATTACTACACATCTGCGTCAGATGTGAATTGGTTTTTCTTAAATATATATTTAAATTGCATGATGTATTAATTGCACTCATTTTGCACTGCTTTGTAAATCAATAAATAAAAATTAAACATTTCATCGAATCAAGTTCACTTAATCTAATAACATTATAATACTATTATAATATTATATATCTATTATATTGATAGTAAAGCAAATCAACAGCAACTAAGACCTACAAAAAATAATATAATCAAGACATAATCCCGACACGGAGACGCCGCCTACCCGGTGGCTGTCTTGTAACAAATTGCCTAATCAAATTCATTCCATGATACTTTTGTTACCTTGTTTGTTCCGAATCGATGTCTATCAGCTATCAAAACATGTAACTTATTCTTTTGACGGAACATTTAAGTTCGGAAGTTGGTACAATGCCGTATGATTACTACGACACCGATAGAGGTATGATAGTAATATACATCGGGGACAAACTGTCTTCGTATCGGTTGCAGATGTTCTGGACATTTTTCAATAGACTGAGACTTTTCACGTAGATGGTGCTAAACGGAACGACAACGTTGTCACCGAAAGATATATTTGATTCTGTTCCAAGAGTGTAAAATATAATAACAGCATATTTCTTATTAATATATTCGAATAATTGTACTACATATGTATTATGTATTTAAATTCAATATCATTTATTCGGTCTAGGCTATTACAAGCACTTGTTATTGTCGAAAACTACGCCATCGGTTCGCAAATCTACAGAAAACCTTGTAGTGAGAAGAACCGACAAGAAACTCAGGGGCTGCTTTTTTCTCGCTTTTTATTTGACAGTGACTTTCTATTACATTATCAAAAATAACAAAACATATATTTTTTTCGATTACTGAATAATATGCCGGTTGCCGAGTCATACATACTTATTGACAAATCAATATACCGTGTTCATAACAAAAGAAGAAAATGGACGAAAATAAGTAGCCCAGAGCAGATTCATTCCTATTGGCAGTATGTATGTATCATTAAAGCAAATTTAAAAGCAATGTAACTCCGATGACTGTATTAAACTACTTATAGCATAAATTTATAGTTCCCGTTATATGTACTCAACATTAGCCACTTAATATGAGTCCCATTGGGAATTCCTAATGTTTGTTCCGATTTGCACAATACAGGATGCATCGGATTACCATTCCCTCGGGTTTCGCATTTGCTTGCTTCGCTGTACGTGAAAATGTTTATTTTGGTCATAACGATTTGCAAAGTTTTAAATGAAACCCCATCGTATTGCATTATTTATTCAGAAGATAACAGGTGATTATTCTAATAAAGTCATTTTCAATCTTGACATCTCTGTATGAAATGAAACGGGGAGACAAAAGCAGCCCTTACTGAGTTTCTTGCCGGTTCTTCTCGGTACAAAGTCTCCCGTCTTAGAAATTTGACTTTCATAAGTTCTTGAAACAGCCTAGACTAAACAAATAATTTTGATTTAATTTGAATATTGACGAAGCAGAAATATTTGTGAATTATCTTCTAGTAATAAATCGTAATCAAATGCTAGTATAGATAAGTGTTAACAAATGTAAGTAATATATCGAACAGTAATGTTTGTTTTCAATTGATGTTTTTTTTTAATTAACTAAGTTATCGTAAAATCCGCACAGTTTCAAGGTGTCGCCATCTCTGAGATCCCGGGTTCGATTCCCGGTCGGACCAATGTAGAAAATGAACTTTTCTATATTAGCTCGGTGGCGTAGTGGATAAGCGCCGCGGCCCGCGGTCGTAGTCGTTAAAGAACTTTCGCAAGGGTCGGTCACGGGATGGGTGACCAAAAAATTATTATCTCCAGCTACTCCGTGCTTCGGAAGGCACGTTAAGCCGTTGGTACCGGCTGTATTTGAAGTCGTCAATACCCTCCAATCCGCATTGGGCCAGCGTGGAGGGTCATGGCCCATCCTCCTTAACCATCCATAAGAAAGGCCTGAGCCCCTGCAGTGGGGAGTAAAAGGACTGGTGATGATGATGATGATATTGTCTCGGGTCTGGGTGTTGTGGTACCGTCGTTGTCTCAGATACTCCATAATACGGGGCTTTAGCTACTCATCTTGGAATCTGAGCAATGTATGTGATGTTGTCTAATATTTATTTATTTTATATATTACGAATATGTGTTATATATTTGTTGATATAGAACGTATGTGTGTGGTCGCAGATCTCATAATAAGAAAGAAATTAACATCAATAAAGCGACAGACGTAAAGCCATATCTTGTGGCATTCAGTTGTCTCTGCCTATCGCTCATAGAATATAATCGTATTCATATGAAGATATTCGAACCATAATTTTCCTTGGTCAATTAATATATATCAGTATGGAACATGCATCACTGTGGTCTATGATCGTGAGACCACAGCCACTCAGACTCAGGAGACTCCAAAACTTTGTACTCTGATGTCTCATTCTTAATATAATACGGATAAAATTCCGTTAAATTAAAAATATAAGTCATTTATATTGCAAAGTACAAAAATATTCTTGTTGAGTAAACTTGAGATAGCTCTGTAGTTTAAATGCAGTCCACAAGTACAAAGCGAGTCTTAAAAGAGTAACTTAAGCGTAAGCTTGTCTGTGACATTCAATTTCAGTACTGCTACAAGATCCTCGCTGATTGCTAGCTCTGAGAACAAAGCATTAGAAACTATCTTGTCTAAGCTGAAAGTCTTACTATCCCAGAGGCTATTAAGAAATAAGAAAAAACATAAAGATACTTTATACAACAAAAAATCATATTCAATTGATCGACTACTTTTGCACTGAAACTAGTAGCTAAAGTAAACTAGTAGCCATATTTGTATACCCAAAGTGTGCGTAAATATAACTTTTTCATTCTTTAACTTTTTAGTAGGTACTTATTTACATCAAATTGCACATGGACCAACCTTTAATATCCAAAGTGGGCTATCAGTCGAAGATGACCTATAAGGGTAAATGAAAAATAGAATTGAGAATTTGCGAAATATAAACCGGAGTCCATGATAGCCGATTTCATTTAAACAGGAACTGACTTTATTTTTGTTTTTCCAATAATAGGTCAAATTTGCAATAATGCATTTCACATAGTAAAAAATATACACGTACACCCAAAATCGCGTTCAACTGTTTTTTATAAAGAAACAACGTTCAAATAAACTGTAATCAAAATCATAAAACTGAATCACATTCTAAGGGAAAACTGCAAATAATATTTAGTTTTGTTGAACATTTAATTTATCTAAAACAGTTTAGAACAAAGACATTGAACGATGATTCCAGGATGAATAGGCATGACGATGGATATAAAAAGAAATTCTGTTTAGTCCGGCAGTCTGATAACATAAAATTAACTAATATTGTTTCAATTTAAACAAGAAATGACTTAGATAATAGTTTTCAAGTTAAGGAGCAGGGGCTCGCTACGTCAGTTTTGTATAAAATGTACGTCATGTGACATTACAACTCCTATAATAAACAAAAATACGTATTTAATATTCTTCATTACTCTACCTAACGGACCAACAAACAAAAATTAGTTGTAATCCCTATTCAAGGTCACAGAAACCAATGTCAGTGAGAAAATCTTTTTCTTTTTTAAAGATACTCCAATTCTTATACAAGTTCCAAAACATACCAGTGAGATCGCACTGACAAAAACTTTACACACAATATACAGAAAAAGGAAACAAACAAAAAGGTAAGTACCTCCACGTTTCTCTACGGGCATTCTTTGCGTTTAAAAATAAAAGTTCCGCATTTGGGCGCGGCTTGACGTGGTTGTTGCTTCGTAATTGGGGGCCTGAGTGCGCTGCAACCTCCAAAGTCGCTTGACACAGATCCCTCGCAATTCACCCCTGGGCCTGTTTATTTCGGATAATTTCAACACTTACTGTAATGTGCGTTGTTGTAAATAGAGTGAACTGATATAAAACAAATTTACGGTTGTTGAAAACTTCAGATTGTGCTTAATAAAATATTAGATTTATGAGGCGTAAAATTCTAAAGATCCTTTCAAAAATTGTTGGTCTAATAGCACCATTTAAAAACAAAAGAACTTGAATTTTCAATTTGATTTCATATTTCCAAAAACAAGACATTTTAGATGTTGGATTAACCAAATGAAAAAGTTGAAACAGTACATTATATAGACTGTTGAAAGGCTAATCGAGTCAAGCGATATTTATTTAGATATAGTTATATTTTACACCAGGAATTTTTCTCTATTCAATGTAATGATATCAGTTTTTATAAACACTTTTATGGCGCTTCACACAGAAATTGGGTCTTAGTTCAAAGTTCATTAATATGAACGCTACAAAGACCCTAGAAACGTAACTTTTACCCACTACTTAAACTTAGAATCTTAAGTCTGTTGGACAGTTTGTCTTTTTTTAGACTTTTAAGACGTTATGAGACTTTCTGCGTGTTCTCTTTTTCCTTATAAATAGGTATTGTGACTTATCGCAAATAATAAGTATTTTACGCCTTTTATTTGATAAAACACACACATACACCTACTTTGTACAGTGTGCAGTTGAATTTACTCTAGAAAAAAGCTATGTTTACATTTAGATACCGAGGACTGGTTAAAGAGTTGTATGTGAGCAGACGTATAGTGATGCATTGCGGTTTGTATAAAAGAGACACATAAACATAAGATATACATATGTAATACAAACACACACAAACTTACACTCATATACCCATATTCATACTCTCATATACACTAACATTCTACACATACAGTAGTAATGATAAGAATGCGTGCTATTTAATTTAATTCTAAGTGGGATGTGGTTCTTTATACAATGGAAGTGGGCATTTGTGGCTGCAACACAGTTTTTAAACTAAAGCTGCTGCTTTCGTACACGATATTACATGTAAAGTGTAAAGTTCCAATAAAAACAATATTTCTGTGATTTCTCAGCTTGAAGCTTGTTAGTTTTATGTAATATCGGGCACTAGCCAAGTTGTTAATATTATTTTGGTGTAAGTAATATGAATTTATAAGAAACACAACAATCTAAGGAACTTCCCTATTTAAACACTAAATAACATTACAAAAAATTAATCTATGTGCTTAAATTTATTCGCTAAACGTATCGAGTTTTATTAATTATCCGGACCAGTTTTTCGTGGCTGTAATTTAGCTGTCAGTCCACATGGTTTTCTCCGACCTCTTATCGTCATATTTCAACCAATTTACATAAAACCCTAATAAATTATACACCTAAATCTTCGCCGTGAATCATTCCGTCAATTAGTGAATATCGCATAAAAATTTATCTGGAAGTTTTTCATTTTATCGTTATTCAACTTGTCTGACAAGCTTTTAACATTCAGAACAGTTTCTTTAAAAGTGTTTTTGCTCCCGTTTATTATGGTCTATGTCACCCGCGTATTATGTAGTCTCAAATAGATGAAAGATTTTTTATTTATTTAGTTGTTCCGGAGCCTGCGTCAATTTTTTTTCTCCTTATAATATTAGAATAGATAACGTAATTGAATATAATACATATTGTTGAACTCATTCACGCATTAAATTTCTCTCATCTACGCATGGTCTCTCTCTTCGCTCTTCTAATAACTATCGATTGTTCAATCCTCCCAATCTCACTAAATACTATAGTTAATCTTTTATAGTACAAGCAATACATTTATGGTAACCCCTACCTGAATCTATTAGACGGGTGAAAGCTTTTAACTCCTTCAAATATCAGTTTAAATTCCATTTCCTCCCTTGCTGCTTTTCTATATTGTTTTTTCTTTTCTCGCGCCCTGGTTATCATGTGTGTTATTTTAGTGATACTTCGCTGTTACAAACTGTTACGTTTTGTTTGATTTCGTTTTTCACATCCAATACAAGGTTGCCTAGAAAAAATTGCTGGCTAGCGATATGGCCGCCTTTTGTACGAACTTAATATTTATGTGTTTTCATTTTCTTTTTATGTGTAATAAAGAGTAACAACAAGTTTTGTATTATTTAACTTGATAAATTTAAAGTATTTTAGCAATAAAAACACAAACTAATTAATTGATTGTATCCATATTTTTTGTCCTGTAATTTTGTATAAAATAAAGTACATTTTATTAATTCATTCATTCAAACACTAATTCCACGGGGTATAACGAACCCACGACCGCAACATTCAATGGAAACTTTTCAACACATCGAAATGGGTCATCGATCTGCTTCTATTCTGGGAAGGTAATCGTTAATACTCATCCCGAATGGGCCCATCCCTGCATGATGGAAACATTACAATGTAATAGATTCTACCTTTACTCTACCTACTCATAAACCATCTATAAATGACATAATCGTCAGTTACTGCATTATATTTGATTGTCTGGAAGGATTTATGACATCGTACGAGTATGCTAATAGCGACTTTCAAGTTTTAGTGTAAACAAATAAATAAAATCCAAATAAACTGTCCATAGTTCAAAAGCAGACGAAAAGAAATTAACACGCTATAGGCAAGTTAACTTGCCACAGAACTTACTGAAGTATATCGGTCTTAAGACCTACTATGTCGGTTCCTACTTCGAAATTCATTGTGGCATAACCGAGATATGGAGTTACGGCTATTGTGTTTTGTTTCATAATAAGTTGAACCACAAAGACAATAGTATTACAGAATGCTTGTCTGCACAGCTTCTGACCTATTATTTCTTATTACGTATACTTTCCTATATTATCCCTCAGTGTATTATTACGTGATAAAGAATAATGCTTCTTATTGTTCATTGCAGATAATGATAAATAGCTTTTACTCTCATCTTGTTATTCCGATCCGATATAAGATTCCCTTTTACTTATTACAAGTTACTGATTAACAAAGAATATATAGTTGAGTTAAAATAATGATTGGTCATAATGTTAATTTTTCCCACAATTATGTAGATAAAATTGGTGATTTTTAGGGTAATAAATTTAACCTATTACTAAGACTTCGCAGTACGTCCGCCTGTCACCAGGCTGTATCTCGTCAACCGTGATAGTTCGACAGTTGAAATTTCACAGATGATTACGTTAAACCATTGGTCTCAGCTTAGATTTGCAGTCGTTAATTCCCTCCAATCCGTATAGGGTCAGCGTGGAAGGTAAGTTCATCCTCCTTAACCATCCATAAGGAAGGTCTGAGCCCCTGCAGTGGGGAAATTTTTATATAACAATCTAAACTTAAAGACTTAAGCTTCAGATCTTTAGAAAATTTCTTTCTTTAAAGTTTTTTTATAGCGCTTCATATTATCCAGAAAAGTAGTGAAAGATGATGTTTTATATATAAAGTCGATTTGCCTACTTCTTAACAATAACATTTATTATAAATCGATTACAACCTTTTTTAGCTATACATTGATCCACCTGTTTACCAATTTTACATTACATATATTTTGAATTTATGATATTTGACAAAATGTCTTATTATAACTCTATTTGTTTATAATCTTATTAATATGGATAATTTAGTTTAATTCTTACATGGACACATAAACATACCGATAATTCTATTAGGAAAGCTATATAAAATACTTAATTACCACAATTCTTTTCAAATACAATTTGAATATAGTCATAGTAGTAAATTAACTGTTTCTGAAATTTTTGAATCGTTTAGTTATCAAAATGTTATATGCCCTTGAAAAATAAAAGCATTGACATATTAAATAACTTTGACGAGTTTATATCACTCAAGCAGAATATCTTTAGTAACGAGCCATCATTGATGTCGCGATGTCAACTACGATACCCACTTCAAAACTTTACAAAGGACATGCCAACTTTATATATAATGCTACGCCACTTCGCCAACGATAGAAGGAGATATAACATTCAATTGTAACAAAAACAAAGCGTTGAATTGAAATTCAACGATGTTTTGCTCCTTAATTGGAATATCGACTAACTGTTCCCTTTTAAATGGCTCGACACGGAATCCAGCTGCCAACATTCATTTCGGATAATTTAACTTTCTGATTCAGTGAAAATTTAATCACTTCGAAGGGCTGAAAATAACTGAATTGATTCCCCAAATTATGTGTGATACGTAATTGTATTGAGTATAAACAGATTTCTAAAAATGTAATCTACATGCAAGTATATCGATATTAATCTCAGAAAATTACGAGAACAGCTATTTTTACTCTTTATTAAAATTAATTATTGCTTGCACTTCTTACTGACTGCATTTGAATTTAAGATTTTAAAATCGTAAACGTCATGAGACTACGTCAGGATAAAAGTATCAAATATTTTAATTCAGTATATAAACAATTTCTTGTAGCAGCAATTCCTGATCCAATTCAGAAGTAAAAAAAATAGCAGTCATTTTTTACGATATCACAATAAGGTTTAATGTATTAATGATAGGAAAAGAATATTAAAATAAAAAACACCTCGCAGTTTTTACTATAAACAGTAAAAAACGAATCTCAAAAATTTCTTAATATAAATCATATATGTTAAAAATATTTACTATATCACATTATATTTATTATTTAATAATACTGACAAATAATTTAAAACGATGTATTTATTAATAAATAAATCATAAACGAATTAACGAGTTATTAGTAAATAAACATCATAAAGTTCATTATGGAGAATTTGATTAAAAATTACTACCGATATTATTAAATAGTTATGTAATTTCCTCTAGCTAGTTAAACTTAATTTTTATCTATTTCTCAATGTGATAATGTTATAAAAATAAAATATTTAATGTCTTTTGTTTGAATAGGCAACGATATAGCTAGACGTATTTCATCAATACGCGGGTCACATAAGCTATAATTTACGCATTACGCGCGAAAACAGCTAATGACAAAAAAGAAGAACACTTATGATCGTATCAACGAAACTAGCATTAGTATGCTGGACGGACAAACGGATCAGTGTGTAAAATTATATGTCATATCAAAAGGGTCTTATTTTTTCAAATAGCTCTTCAATTACCTAAGTTAAATAGCTCATATCCTCATCAATCAACTACTTTTAACACTCTTAACAATTTGACATAGGTCACGATATAGGTTCCTATCGGGGGCAGTTTCACTATGGAAAGTCGGCTAGACCCTTTGTGAGTTTTGACATCCCGCGATCGATGATATGCAATGAATCTTCTGTCAGATATGGTACCAATTCACTTAATCAAAGTCAAAGTCAAAATAAACTTTATTCAAATAGACTTCGTAAAAGTACTTTTGAATCGTCCAACTTTTTTCCCTACCGCTTATTCCGGACGTCTTTTGGCTGATAAGAAGTTCGAGCAAGAAAATCACCAGCTCTAATAGGTGTAATGACATTTACAAAAACCATGTCATTACCAGATCAATACATTACAAATAGAGAGATAAAAAAATACCATGGTTTTATAATCATAACATAATCATTTAATAATAATGGAAACAAGATAATTTTTGATATATAATGAATTAAAAAAAATAATCACCTATGCAGTTGCTGGATCATCTGAAATCCAAGCATTCTTATCTATTATATATTCGGATATCTTATAATAAGCTTTTTTAATAATAATAATATCCGCAACTACTTCCACGTGAATTTTTGGACCATTATCCCGAGGAAACCTCAATTAATGATCTAAAAATAAATCATGTAGTGTCCGACCGACCCTTCAGATTCAGCTTCGTTCCCCTTAAGTCGTACCTTGGTAAAATATTTATAATTTTTATCCCTCTTAATTTTTTATAATTTTCGGGAATCTCATTTTGAATATTTGTAGATGGGTATATAGACTGCAAATTACATAGGTACCTATAAAAAGAGTGAAGCTTCTTTTCTAAATAGGGAATGTAAGCTGTTCTACATAGTGAAACTTTTATGTATAATATTTGAAACTTCAATTATGGTCCTTCCATAAATAGTAGTTTTTTTTTTAAATATCCATTGTCGCCAATGCCAAAATTCATATTTTGAATATAAGTTCGTGATGCGTTGGTGATATTTCATTTCTAAATCTAAATTAAAAATGGAATTTCATTCTTGAAAAGGCTTGGTTTTATAGAGCCAGTTTCACCATTCTTCTTTACGAACACTATTCTGATTTCATTCAGATTCTATACATTATGTAAATACGTTTTATATTGCAAAATCAAAAAAATATCAATAGAGAATTATCCATAACCAATTGTTTTATAATGTACTTTTTTTCGTTGCAGATCTTAACAACACAAACCACAGATGAGTTACACTGAATGTAAGTACACATTTTAAATATTGTAACATATATATATATATATGAACGGATTAAACATATAAGATTACAAAAAAAATCTCAGTCGTCTTCTACTGAATTATCTGTTGTATATAACCAGTTTATATCGATTCTGAAATTGAGTCTGAAGACTCGATGTAGGTAACATTATGCCGCAAATTTGAAATGAATGACTGTCAGCGAAGGATACCTCCAAATACTTCTACATTGTATTGTGAACAATGTAATCTCTGTTACAAAGACATCTTACGAAAAGCACTTAAACTTAGCCACATAAATTAATAATATTCCGTAACCTATCTATTCGCTATTGGAATTTCGTAGCGAATTTTATTGTAGCAAGCGGTAGCGCAGTGCTACGATTAAGATTTAGTGCTACGGCTACGAACTGACTGGTGGTATATTTGGTATATTTACGTAGCCTAATCAAAGAACTTTTATTGAGATCAAATTCATTGAATAACTTTTAGTCCAAAATTCATATTTTTTAGATAAACACATGATAGATTTTGTTCATTGTGGTAATATATTATTATACATAGTTCTCGTAGTATATATGTAGAATAAAGTAGCACGGTTATAGTTCATCCCAAATGGCAATCAAGATTTGTTTTATAAATTAATCAAGGCACAACCTTCCCCGGCCCTCCATTCATTTCTCTAGTCACGTCCAACCGGACTCCGTGGATGTGACGAAAGTCCCCACAGGAATCTTTTATTGAGGTCATACCCATGTCAGCGGCGAGCTTAATGGATGCTATAAAAATTAAGATAATGCGAATTGATTTAAGTATTCATGACGTTGCTATGACTATTATTATGTAATTATTACTAATATTAATAGCAGCCAACAATATAGTAGTTGAATTTTTATTGTGAAATGCTTATAGGAAAGTAATCTACACAAAGGTTTCAAATTGAAAAAAAAAGTGCTTTTTTATTTGTCTATTTATTATTGGAAGGAAGTTCTGTTTTACCGACTTCAAAATCGAAAAGGAGGAGGTGATAATAGGTTGGAGAAAAAGTTTCTTCACATTTTATATAAAACATTTTTAAATAAAGTTTATTAACAATTAACTAAAGTATGTAGGTTCCATTTTGTTCGATAACTTTTTGCCATCTTGTAGGTAGGGACATGATCCCATTGCTATAGATATTTCGGTGTTTTTGATGAAAAAACTGCAACAAGTGGTTCTGGCAGTCCTCGCATGATGTTAACCTGACACTACCTAAAGAATTCTGAAGAGACCGACACAAGTGGAAATCTTAAGGTGCAAGGTCACCACTATACGGCAGATACATTAACACGTTTCCAGCCAAACTCTTTTAATTTTTGCTGAGTGGCAAAAGGTGTATGCTATCATGATGAAAAGCCACACCCTTTCTATTGATTAATTCTGGCCGCTTTCTCTAAACTTCTTGCTCATCGGTTATTCGCCGTAGAGTTCAGAATCGATGTACCTGCCTGACGGTGACAACATAAATGATATGAAATGTAACGGATTTTTTTTTATTCACGTAAGTTACAAGCAATTTTGAATCGTCCATAAAAAAATTCTTCCCCTACTATTCTTTCAGGACGTCTTTTAGCTGATAAGAAGAATAAGCGAACGAAACTTACCAACTCCTTATCATAAGTACTGAGCACAGAACATAGAGAGAGAATAGAAGTAGTAAGTGGGCGGGGCAAGCGTCGCTGGCATATGCGCTTTTACTCATATGACGCCCTTTCCTCGGTTTTATGTTTGTCAGTCGTTCGTCAATCGTCGAGTGGTGATTTTACTGATTTTTTCTATAAAAAATACCGTTTTGTGCTATTATCACTTGCAAAAAGCAAAACAAAGTATACAATCTAACTAATGCAAACATTTCCTTTCACTGGTAAGTACAATTTTAGTGCTAAAATATAAAAAACGTAATAATTTGACACAATTTCAAATAAAATATACATTGTTTGCTCAAACCAACATTAATGTTTCTAACCCCGTTTCTAGACAGCAATGTAAATCATATTGTGCACTTTTGCAAAAAATAGTGCTGTGCCTCCATTTGTCTGAAATGTACCGATAGGCTGCTGCTGCTCGGAATCGTATTGTTAATTATATGGATCGTAATCGATAACTAAAACAAATTTATTTAGAGCTTTTCTTTCATCATTTCATAACAACGTTATGGATAAGTATATGCCATAATTATATAAAAATAAATACTACTGTTTAAAAGAGAAAATAAAAGATGAAGTGATACTGAACAGATGAAATAATGAACTATCCAGGCACTTTTTTTACCAAGATTCGGTTAATTATTTACACGCAGATAAATATTAAAAAATACAGATGTGCTATAAATATCTAAGTTACGAAGTATATCAACGTTTTATGAACAATATATAAATCAAACGAAACTTCGTGAAGAGCTACGAGTGTTGGCCTAATAGGTCTTATTAGAAACTGGTGAAACTGGATTTCACTTATTTTTCATTACTTATATTTCAGTTTCCCTAATAACTTTACAACGGATTGCCCTGTTTAAATAATTTATTTTGTCCTATCCGTTTTAGACCTAAACCTATCAAATGAATTTCAAACAACATATTATCTATACAAACAAAAAATCATGTTTTCAACTAGCGTAATATTGTTGGTGGTGTGAATTTAATTTACAAAATTTACTTTATTATGCTGATTCATAATCGGAAACCATTATTATAGAAATCGAGTTAAGATAGCCACTTTAAAGAACCGCTCACAGAACAGCTTTTATCAGTTTTTTTGTTGCTCCATATTTGCACATAAGTTTATAAACGCATGTCTCAAACGGATGTGACTTTATATGTAGATTGACGTTTATACGTACTTATGGCTTTTGTGTCTGTCTTCAAACTTTTTTGTTACGGCTTTCAAACTCATACTTGACCAGCGATTCCTTATTGTCCAGTCGTTGCAATTAAAAATATAGGTACTATTATTATTACAGTTATTATGGGTAGGTCAACTACGAACTTTATTGAACATAGCAATGAATTTACCCAGAAATGATCCTTTGGTTATCTGAAGTTTGAAGCTTGGAATGGCAAGTTTATTTTTATTTCTTGTGTTAAGATTATTAACACTACTTTTTTTGTGAAGAAATCGTAATTTTTTTCTTGCGTAGATAATATTTTCATTGATGTATTGAGAGGCAACAGTCAAAATATTTATTTCTTTAAATATTTCTCTGAGAGATTCTCTAGACCGTAAATTATATATAGCGTGGACAGCTCTCTTTTGTAGAATAAAAAAATCTTGAATGCTAGCCGCAGAACCCCACAACAATAGATTATACGTCATTACACTATGAAAATAACTAAAATATACCAATACTGCCGTTTCAACATTTGTCAAGAGTCTAATTTTCTTAACAGCAAATGCTGCAGAACTCAGTCTACTTGACAAATTATCAATATGAGGATCCCATTGCAGTCGGGAATCTAGTGTAATACCAAGGAACTTTGTCGATTTCACCAACTCAACTTTTTCACTATTTACATTTATAAGTGTATTAATATGCCTCACATTAGGTAATGCAAATTTTATGTATTTCATTTTATTTGAATTAAGCTTTAAATAATTACTATCAAACCACTTTAGAACATTGTCGAACTGAATTACATTTAACTGTTTCATAACAAAATTTAAACCTCTTATTTCATCAACTAATATTATGTCACATCACTAATATGCACAATCGGAATTTAACCAGTAAGAAAAAATTACAAATTAGGCTTAATGTAATTAATTCAAAAATTCTGTTGGTTTCTTAATTTTTGTTTTTTTTTTACACTTTCCCTCGCTTAATTATATTACTCCACAGACATATGATAGAGTTTATCATTAAGTTTTCTTAGTTTTTGTACTGCGTTTTTTAAAAGAAGTTATATAGGGAAAAGCGTTATTTTTCAATATTCACTTGGTTACAGCAATATCTAATCTTAATAGTTCGCACATAAAATGATGTCCCCAATTTTTTAAAATGTGCATAATCTTAAAATATTTTTTCCCTTCTGGTATCCCCGTATACAGCCACGTGACAGTTCAACATTCATGTTAAAGTAAATTATTTATTATCACGTTGAATTAGAGTTTGTTTTTAATCGTGTGATTTCTTAGCTTAGTATCTTTTTGGGATTTTGTTTATGTTATCACGAACGTATCGCGTGGCGGTTTTTCATGTAGTGAACAAAATGATCATTTCATCTAATTTGTATTTGTGTGCGGAGAGGCGACACTCGGTTCCCATACTAAATCAATATCATTATACTTCTAATCTCTCTCTATTACATTTACATAAATCATGTCATTACCAAAATAGTACATATTACAACAATAATAAATACAATTTTCAAAGTCTGTCATAATTAATAATACCATTCTAATCCTACCATGCTCACCTTGTTGCGAGTTAACCCGGGTATCGCCGCAGTCTATGAAGTTGTCGTATGTGATCTACTTTTCATCACCAGTTATCAGCTTCTACAAAAAACGCTGTAATAAAGAATCACAAATGAGTACATGGTTCATTAGGTTTCTTTCAGTGAGCTCGTGAGGTACCCAAATATCTAATCTTTTTTGTGTACCCAGCTTTTTTAAAAATGAGCCATACTGTTTTGTAGTCAATCCCCATTCTTTAACTACGTCGTAACTACTAATACCGACCTTGCTCCACTTTTTTAAAAATGGTATCCATTTTATCCGAAACAGGGTGACCGGAGCGACGTGCATCTTTGACATCAAAATTTCCTAACTGAAAACACTTAAACCTAATTTATGCTACTATCACAGAAACTGCACTTGATCCATAAACGTTATAATTTTTTTTCGCGGCTTGCGTTGCATTTTTACCTTTTTTGTAATAATATTTTAAAATGAATCGAATTTATTCATTAGATGCACTCATTTTGACAGTAAGGAAAACAAATGAAAATGACGCATTTTCCTAATTTAAATTCCATGCTCCTTCTGTAAAATTTAAATTTATAAATAATACTGAAACCAGACAGATAGAAATGGTGTAGTCAGATTTTTTTTTATTACAAATTTATGCATACTATATGCGAAGACTTTTTCCCCAACCATATATTCGACAGCTGTGTATGTTTATTTATGTAGAGTTAGTATGTTCACCGATATTCTCGGCAGTTATTGACCGATTTTCAAAATTCTTTTGTTTATTCAACAGTTTGATGGACCGAAGGAGTCACATTTAAATTTTTTCGAAATCAAATGAGAAGGCTTTCTTTTATAACAAAACAAAATACACTTTTCAACTTACCATTAAGATGATATGTTATGACAAATCATTAGATTAATAACCTACAGAAAACCTCCACCCGACTTCAATAGCATTTTCTTGACTAAGTCGATTTTGAGATTGGTATGCTAAATAATCAGTTTTTTTTTTAAGTTTGAAGTTGATTCTATTTTTATTTTGTTTTTATGTAATTTACGGACAGACGTATTTGTTTATGATAGAATGAGATGTTTAAAATTGATCTGCATTATAACTATAATTTCTAATTTTATTTATTTATTTATTTATTTTGGGAAGATTTACAGACAAATATTAACATAAATTATTCCAATGCTAATTACAAATCTCCACAAATAGTTTTTATATTAATGTTAAAAACCTAGAAGACCTCTTCAAAGAAAAATGTAAACGTTTAACATTCCTGCAATAAAAACAACACATCTATTAATCGTTGTTATCATCAAAGAAACTGAGACTCAATATTTTTTTAATATATGTGGTGCTAGAACAAAACAAGTCAACATTATAAAGTAGTCGATTAAATGTATTACATGCTCGTATCACGAAAGTGTTCGTTCTGTAAAGTGTTCTGGCTATTAAAGAATATAGAAGTGGTCTTAATTGAAACAGGTTAGTTTTAAAAATTAATAGAGATAGTAATTCAGGACAGTCGACTCTTCCGCAGGCGATATTAAACAAGTAACAGACATCACTAATCATTCTTCTCGTCTCCAATGGTAGAAAATGATACTTTTTGCATCTATGGTTGTAGTCAATGGAAAACTGTTGAGATTTAAAGTCCGGGAACTTAAGAAACCTTTTCTGAATTCCCTCAATCCGAGTTATGTAGGTTTAATATTGAGGATTCCAAATTTGAGATGCGTATTCAAAGTGGCTGCGGACATAAGTGGAGTCTAAGATTTTAAGCGTTTTTATGTTTCGGAAGTTAGCCGAACTGCGTATGATAAACCCCAGTGCTCGAGAAGCTTTTTTAACTATACAGTCTATATGTCTATGAAATAATAATTTTGAGTCATGTATTACGCCAAGATCTTTAATTTCGTTAACTTTACACAATTTATGATTTTTTTTGTGTAAATGTATGTGCGTTATATTTAAGATTGATATCTATTGTATGTATATGTATTGTATGTATATTGGTAATGCTAACAATTAGTCTTAGAAAATTAAGTCTATATTCGACCGTCGTGTCACCTCTTTAAATTATACCTCAATCAAAATTAATAACTTGGTTGTCTATTGTCAGGAAGAAAAACTGCTGAATTATTTTATCTCATTTACAAATATGTTCTTAGCGCCTATCGATGTCTATCTACTGATAAACTAGTATACTGTTGTTCACGATTTTAAATCACTTAATATGTTTTATTTGTATGTTAATAAAATAAAAAACAACATCCTTTATTCTGATTCAATTACATCTAATCGTCGTATATATATTTTTTCAAGACTAAAAGAAGAATGTCATTTTCATTATTGAAGATTTTTTTCTGTGAATCTTGCATCAAAACGCTATCTTGCTATCTGTATTACTTTTTTTAATGTAAGAAGATTTTTTTAAGTGAACAAAGTGTATACGTCAAATCACCAACCCCCAGTAGACAGGAAATGGTAACAAAATTACGGTACTAATGAACTACTAAAATTACACAATTTCCGAATACATATTCGCGGTTATACAATAGACCTCTAACCGTACGCAATATCTGAAATTCAAACAGAGCGATATCAGCGGAAACGTTTAGCTAGCTTGAATATACCCTAGTGTCGTCTGTACCGACAAATGTGTCGTATAATTTTACCCCCACCGACCTCCATTTAGTATAGGACTTTGGTAATGTACCCATAATTGTGTTTGTATATGCTAATGTCACGAAGTAAGTGCTTTGGGAGGAGTTATGTTGGTTTACCTCAACGGAGAGGATAGTTGTGAAGTCGAAGGTTACTTCAGTAGAATGTTAACACACGTTTTAGCGAAAAACTAAGGACTATTGTATTATTAAACGACTTCCGTAGTTGAGTGACTTACATGCCGGTTTCAAAGCGTCAATTTTTCTAAGCTCCTGGAATTGGTTCCTGGTTAATATGGAAAATTATCTTTTCTTTATTGTCTCGGGTTTGGGTGCTGCGGTTCCTTCGTTGTTATTAATAATACGAGTGTTTTAACTTCTTATCTTGGAAACTGAACAATGTATGTGATATCGTCTGTATGTATGAATATTTTGATGATATTTCAGTACTTAATAAGTTTTATTATGAAAGTGTTTTCACAAGTTTCTTATAGAGCGTATTAAATTAAAGCAGATAATTAATAAAACATTTGCTCAATATTTTGTAATCATCAAAATTTTGCGTATGCAATTCTTTCAATGGTTATCTCAGGTTGTTATGTACCTTTGATAATTTCTTGTTGCAATTTCATGCCATCTAATAAATCAATATTGAGTTTAAAATGGCATTCAATTAAAGTTAACTGATTCATAATTTCATTAAATGAAAAAAAATATATAATGATAGACCCTGGGTGCATTTGTTGCATTCACTTTGACCTGAAGGCAATCTAAAAAACATTTCTTCACTGCCGATACACGTAGCATGTGTCTAAAAATATATATAATTATTTAGCATTAAGCCTTAAGAGCTCAATGGCATAATCGTTTGCACGTTTGCCCTGCGATGCGGAAGTTCAGCATCTATCGCAAGGGCCAGTCATAGTATGGGTGCCCAAACATTTATTATTTTGAGCTTCCTAATGATTCGAAAGGCACGTTAAACATCATCATTACCCGGCTATAACTGTACTCGTTAACCACCACCACTCCGCAGCAGGCCCGCGTGGTGGAGCATGGTAAATCGATTAAATCCACAGAGAAAGTCTATGTCGCCAGAAGATGTGTTGACAATGACCTTAGAGTATTAAAATTGACACAAAATTATATTATAACTACTATTACAATTTATATTCTAAGAACATAAAAACACGGATATAGTAAAGTATTTACACGACATGGAGCCAAATAACTTTGTAATATTTTTTACTCTGTATTACTCTTTTTTGTTCGCTATATGTCAAACATAATAAAATGTCAGGAACCAACTGGGTTGCTATGATTAATTTCACTCGGTAGCTCTCCACTGCCGCTCACGAAACAGAGTCATAATATTTCTTCACTTCAATTTGAGAGCTCATAAATTTTATCATTTTCCTTGCACTCGTCAGGTACGTACACTTAAATAATTTTATTGTTCCAATTTAAATTTAATATACGCTATTCAGTGCTTGAGTTTTTAAATTAAGTACGAATTAAGCTTAATATATATTAATCCTTAAATGGTGTATTTGCAATTGTAAGATAATTTAATGATAACCTATTAACTTATTTACCACAAGTCAGAAATATTATATATTGTTTTGAATAAACATTAGAACATTTAAGAGCATTGAAGGAGGTAAAGTAAATGTATTCTCTTCGATGAAAATTATTCAGATTCGACGAGTACATGTGTGCGATTATTATTCATGATATCAAACAAAGAATTCTATTCTTTCGCCCCCTTCAAATCTAAGTCCTTCAAATCTCCTTCAGACTAACCTTTAAAAAGTAAAATCAAATCACTTTCTGATCAAATTTATAATACTAATTTAACCTTTATCAAACAAAAATGGCCGACAACAATGCGCATTCTATAAACAACTGCAGTATTATCACAGAATGACGTCATCACACTTCCATACTCAATATTTCCATCAACACGTGGTCATAACATTCATTTCACAGGTTATTACTGACCATCCTTTTATTGTGGCGCCATGACAGTGACGCATGGTCTAATTTATGATCCAACAACTTTTTTATCCAGCTAGTGTAACCTCTAATCCTTAGGTATAAGGCTTATAAAGCCGAGTTTCATTTGTTACTTTAAAGTTGTGGAAGTCTGTATAGGAACTCATTGTCCCTTAGAAAATAAAACTGCGGTAGTGAAGTGAGCTGTAGGTGTGGTGATTTATGTTGAGTGTCACTTGCAAAATAAAGCCTTCGTTATAAAAACGTAGGCTTTTTGGGCTTAAACTATTTATAACTTGAAATAAAAGCATAAACAGTAGATTCAATACTGTAACGGTATCGTATATATACACCGTCCTAAGTTCCCGTAGAGATCTGAGGCCATAAGGTGACGGCAAGAACTATGGTATAACAAAAATTAAACAAAATTCCTATGGAAATTTTAAACTTACCCTTGCCTAAATTTTAAACCCATATTAAGAATTATCTACTCAGTAAAGGATATTATACTGTTAATGAATATGTAAACGACAAAACTGCTTGGTGTTAAATATGACTTATTTTAAATTATTTATCGGTGAGCTTGTTTGACCCATAAATGTTGATAGAACCTTCTTAAGTCTGCATGACGGCAAAACAAGTTTATCTTTGTTTCTAGTATTAAAATTGAATACATGACTATGTTTAATGTAATTGTTACTATTTTTTCTAACATAAAGTATACAATTGTATATCAATTGAAAGGCTACTGTTAATAACCCAATTTCTTTGAATTTATCTCTAAGTGATGCACTTGAACCTAATTGATAAAATAGCCCTTAGTACTTTTTTTGTAAAATAAATACAAACTCTATATCTGCAGCCATACCCCACATCAGAATGCCATATGACATAACGTTAAGGAAATAACTAAAGTATAATGTCCTCACACATCTACATCTGTGAGTTGCCTAATTTTTTTTATTGCAAAGGCAGCTGAACTTAGTTTTCCTGCCAATAATGAAATGAAATGACATATAATTAACAAATCATTCAATAAATTATTGCGAAACCAAGCGCGTGTCTTGCGAAATGAATTAAATCATTAAAAAAAATAATCATTACATTATGGTAAAAGTTTTCTAGTTCTATTAATAAAAAAGTTTCTGTTACAATTAAATGTATCAATGTCAGCATTGTGTTTAACGCATTCATTATATTGACGGCACATACGGACTATTGGATTAAAGAAACAGGATTGCTACCATGTACCTTATATTTCACGAGTTCCCGATACTTCGGTGCTGATGCAAGTGCCATAATCATGATTTGATTACTCTAATTTATTCTGATGCGACTCCGTTATCATGGTGCTTGCATCAGCGCCGAAGTACCGTTGACATTACACTATTTACAGAAAAAAAACATAAATTAAACTTAATTAAAATGCTAACAATTGGCGGCCTTATCGCTTAAAGCGATTTCTTCCAGGCAACCTTTGGATGGAGAAAGAGATAGTCATTATAACAGGTAACTCGTGAAATCGAGTATATTAGCAAAATGATAAAAACACCATACATAACAAAACGGAAAAAAGTAATAATCAATAATAATAAATACAATGATATTTACAATGCAGTGAAATTATTGATTTTATAAATCAAATCTTTAACGTAGTAGACATAGGTTATATTATTATCTGAGGTGAGGACTACTTGATTTCTTTTATTCCCATAATATTCTATGGATACAATTTCTGTCACAAAAGTAGCACCTTATTTGAAAATCATGTTTTTATAAGACAAATAGTAGCGATATCTATATATTAAAATTAATACAAAGAACAGAAACCAAACCGTCTAAAATAATTCTAAGTCAAAGAAAAAATATCCCCTAAAAAAAACAAAGTATAAGGGATTAGGATCTGTCAGCCTAATGCTGACAAACACGACTCATTGCCACCGTCCCGTCGTCAACGTAAACACAAATCATTTCTTTCACGGATAATGTTTTTGCGTCTTTCTTCGAGTCGTCATTAGCCAACAACTTTCTTAAGATTAAATCGTATTGTAGCATTTATTTATTCATTTCTTTTCCAAAGTAATCTATTCTTGATATTATAAAGAGGTAAAATTTTTAAAAATAATTTCTTGTCTACTTTTCCATCTGCTCAATGGAGACCCAATACACACTAAATGATGACATCTTCACTTTTGTAATCACCAATTCGGTTTGAAATTTGTTAGTCATAAAGATTTCGCATCAATTTTTTTTTTTTCTTCTATAGCTACAACGAAACGCACGTATTCTGTAAGCGCCAATTAGTTCTATTTTTAAATACGATATTTTATATTTTTTTATGAAACAGCTAGAAGTTGAATCTGAGAATTTAAAGCTTTTTTTCAAGCTTTTATCCTTAAGTATGTCACGAATAAATCCACACACTTAAATAAAAAAACATTCCTTAGCAAGAAATGCTACCAAAAAAAGAAAGAATGAAGAAGTACCAGAGCTGGACTACAACTCTGGCGGGCTCTAATTGCGCACTTTTTTAATAAAAAAAAGTGAAAAATTATATATTTAGGATGCAAAGTGACCTCTTTATTTTATATACAGATATTTTAATTATTTAGTAATACATTAACAATATAAGCCTGCGTTCCGATATAAGAGAAGCGCCATTTTGATTTATAAATACGTACTCAAAAGCAATATCTGCTTTGCATAACACGTTGGCAATTTCCTCCCCCGCCCTCACTCAATAGCTCGCGTCATTCACTCCTCATCGATAGTCTCTTCCGCTCCTCGACAACGTTCACTCCGTCCTTACAATTTCTTTTCTAAATTTCAGGTTTTAGTATTTTACGCATACAGCCACACATACTCCTTGCAGGTTTGTTATGACAAATAAACGCTTCTTAAGTATTTTATGATTGCGGTATGTATAACACAAATTCTTTAAATTTTTTGTCTTTGTTTTCAGATTGGTAAGGGTGACAGTGGTAATTTTATCTAGTCATCCAAAGTCTATAATGGGTAGGAATAGAACGTCAAGAAAAGAAGCTCACAAAGTGAGTCCTTCCCAAAAATACTTTTTAATGATTTTTCCAATAATTCATTTCCAAATGAACTAATTCACTAATAACAACACTATGCCAAAACTCTTACAGTGCTATTAATAAACAATTTTTAGCGTCAGAGTAAATTTACGCTAAAATTGCAATTTTAGTGTTAGTTCGAGTTCATATTATAGAGAGAATAAGCAAACCTACTACCTTCTAAGAGTTAATATTACTCCCGTAGCAGCACGTACCATTGCTAAGTCTCTGTTTTATAATATGAACTTTTACTAATACTAATAATAACGTAAGAGCATGGTTCATAATTATGATTTAGGCGAAAATGTATAATTTTGAAATTAGAATTATAATTTTGAATGATAAAAATTAAGTTTAAAAAAGGCGCGAAAATTATGCCATCGTTCGCAAATCTACCTTGGACTGAGAAGAGCTGGCAAGAAATTCAGCAAGGGCATCATTTTTTCCCCCTATATTAATTCATATAGAGAAGTCCTATTGGAAAATGACTCTGAAGTCTCTTTCCATTAAAACATTAGGATTATCAAGACAAATATATAAAATTATTTTATAATCATTTTATTTTATAAATTAATTACAATATAGGTAATACAATCTACAAATCTGTACTAATATTATAAAGAGGAAAACTTTGTTTGTATGTTTGTTTAATTGTAATGAATAGGCTCAAAAAATACTGGACCGATTTTAAAAATTATTTCATCATTTGAAAGTTGCAATATCGACGAGTAACATAGGCTATATTTTATTTTGGAAAAAAATAGGGTTCCGCAAAATATTTGGGTTTTTCGGACACAAGGTGTAAAAAATCAACCAAAAAAGTTACTTATTTTGCGTACGCTGCCTAAACTATAGAAGACAGAACCATAAAATGTTCTTATTAATTGTAGATCTTATAAATATCTACAAAAAAGTCTGCAACATACTATACCTATCTATGTTGAGTGAGGCACAACAACCATTCTTTTATTTAAAAATCTTGAATTTTTTGGACTAAATTTAAACGCGTTTATTTTACTCATGATATTAATGCTTATCAAAATAAATTATTTCATCACTAAGTACAGTTTATGTAGATAATATTTGCTATGTACGATATGCTTAAATCTTTAAAACTACGCCACGGATTTTTTGCGGTTCTTTTCATTGACAGGGTGATTTAAAAAGAAGTTTTTTATGTATAATACAATACCACGCGGGCGAAGCCGCTGGCAGAAAGCTAGTAAATATATAATATGAAATACAACATACGGTTAATTATCTACATTGACACAAATGGGAACAGTATTTGGAACCTCAAAAATGGAGAAACCTTGAAATCAGCGTGGAAGGTAGGCCCTCAAAGGTCGTCGATGATTCATTAAAAGTCTCCCTATCCAAGAGTAAAAACAGCTTTGAAATCCTTTGAATTATTTAAAAGGATTTAAAAGCCTAGCAAATACAGGGATTGACAGAGACGTAGGATGACTTTCTACTGTGTAAAGATATTTGAGAAATATATATATATAGTAATTCCTTTAAGTAGCTTTTAAATAAGACTTCTCTACTTAAGTTAGTCGTTTAGTTATGAATAATTATAATAACCTGTACACAATTTAATCTTAAAGGCGGACTTAGTAGAACTACTATAAAGAGATCAAAGGTGCCTCTGGTCATTTTAACTTTAGCGGAGGGTTGGATGTGAAAATATATATATAGCTACCATAATCGAACTAACACATACAAAAGGGATGACGACTAGTTTTTGTTTGTTTATCTGTCAGGTAGATTATTGAGGAATATTAAATACGTATTATTTTATTTTTTACGTAAACAGTAAATTACGGCAATACGCTGAATTGAAACGTCACATGACATCTCGCTTTTGTATATTTTCTACAAAACTGTGACGTAGCGAGCCTCCACTCCTCAAATTAAATGTCTTTTATCTAAGTAATTTCTTAAATTGAAGCAAAAAAATACGTATTTAATATTTTTCTGTAATCTGACTGACGGACTAAATGGATTTTTTTTTTACTCAGTCGTCATCCCTATTGAAAATATCGTTTTTAAAACACAAAATAAATATTTTTTAAAACATCAGAGAGGAAAAGAAATTATCAATGTCAAAGAAGCGAAACTCTGTATAATGACTGTGAGTGCTGTGGCACTCCGTCCTTTCCTTCTTTGTCTAGCACGCAAGAGAATCGAAATTAAGATATAGGTAAATATATTAATATCATATGAATTTTTGCATTTACTTTGCATATACACACTAATAAAGGAAAAAAAATGATAGAAATACACAAAGACAGCAATCATTATTAAAAAGTATTTATATTAGAGTGTCTCACAATTGTAAAGGATTATTTAGCTCAGCATATATTGGTATCTTTCTCTTCCTAAAAAGAAAACAAAGACACGCTGATTTTCAGCTAGACCCCGAATATATCAAACAAAGTAAAATAACAAAAATCTAATTTACCATAACGATTCAGACCTAAAATAATATAGTGAACCTTAGATAATTACTCTGGTGAACCCTATTTAATTCATTGGACGTTTATTCCGAAACCTTTTCCACAATTTACTATAGTTTATTTAGCCAGTTATTAAAATACACTTCGCAAATTTTATCTATAACAATCGTAATATTATAAAAAGCTAAACTTTCTAATTCTCTTTGTTTGTAGGGGGTAATCTTCAGAAATACGGATCTGATCATGAAAATTATTTCACCCTCGGGAAGCTACATCATACGCGGGGGATATTAAACTTTGTATATTGGTGTCAATTCTGTTATACCACTCTCTATACTAAATTTAAAAAAACTAATTTAAATTTGGGTTTTAGTTTATTCCGTTATCACATGTTATTAAAGAAATGTAATTATACTTCTGGCTATTATCATGTTATAACTTTACTTCTGTTATCTTAGTTAATTACAGAATAGAAAAGGCAGTTTGACAGGATTCACAGTAAGTCTAGTTTGTGCAGCAGAGTTGTTACCAATTTCTATAACATCCATATTAAAACATAGCTTCTCTGCCTTTTCGCCGAAAATTATTGGGCTGATTATCACTTTGCAACTAACGTTTCGTAGAATTTTATTTCGCCGAATAATCACTTGCTAACTTATCATAAAATTTGTTTTATATCCCAAACTCACCGTTACCAACTGCACGTTTGGTGTGCATTTTATCATTCAAATAGCAAAATGTTTTATTCAGGGTAATTTTCAAAATTGTTTATTGTTTACCAAATGTTGTATTAATTGATTCTGGTTTTCTCACTGTCATTCTAACACGCTCTTCTTCTCCTTGCTCGTCGTCACACCTACCCACTATTAAGGTATTCACAAATTGTTGCTTTTAAAAATTCGCTTCTTGCACTTCGTATGGCGCTGCCGCGGCACGCGCGTTGCGCTCGCTCGACTCGTGCTTTGTTTGTCATATACTAACATAACCTATATGTTTCTGTTGTTTTGTACATACTCAAAGGGAAAATGTATAGTTAGTTGTTAAAGTGAAATATAGGCGAAACAATGTTCGATGAAAAAAAAAAGATTCCGAAAGTATATTTATCTTTCTACTACATTTTCCATAAGATTGATAGTGATGAAATTGAATGTAGAGATAATTGTGATATATGAAATAAATCACACTTTAAACTAGCAACCAAATATGTTATGACGTCAATCACTATCCATGAACCAAAATAATTATATGCATTGATAACTGAAAAGTCGGTAAATCAAATTTAGGAGAATGACTTGTTACTTCACGCGAACTTCCCCGATTGAGGTCATGTTTTTATACTTCCGAAAAGGCACCGAAGAATTTCATTATTCCAAATAAAAAGTCGCCTAGTCACCCTTGCTTGCGTTTCGCCAAGAAGTTCACTTTAATAAAGGATTTGTAAATGAGTTTTATTACATTATGAGTTTAATAATAACCCGTCTTAAAAATTCTATCATAAAATAATATATTGATTATAAAGACTATATCATTATTATTATTATTATAAATCACTTAGGAGGTTGATGATCACTAATACTTGTATTGTGAAATTAGTAATACTTGTATTATAAAAATATTCCATAATAAAGGGATATATCTTTTATCATTTTTACTTTTATAATAAAAAATATATATATGTAAAAATAAATATATATGTAGTATTTCAATAATTTGCTGTAAAATTCATATTCATATACGTCGATCATGATAGAAAGATATACCAATAATTGTTATATACGGGTTTGCTATCATATAATTTATTATTCTTATGATAATGATCTTGTATGAATGTATAATGACAGAAAATCTCCCCAATCCCCACCACATAATTCAATCAACTAAATAAATTTTATATATATCAATACTTTAATAATAAATGTTATATATTTCTATTTACGAGTATATAAAGCAATTTATTTTCTAGCCTTTTAGGCATCGTTAATTAAAAATGGCCTAACTCATATTTCGAATGCAAAAAATACGGTGTGAAATAGAAGCTATAATTTTGCCAGAGCAATTCATGAATAAAACACTATTTGCATTAGATTTGCATTGAAATTGGAACAAGCAACACAGTTCATGCAAATTTGTCAGTCACCGTAGGCGTCGCATAAAAATGGCCGCACAACTTAAATTTACAACTGAAAGGTAATAAAGAGATCTACAAAGTGCTTAATTGAAGATGAAACAAAACTGACTATGGATTTGACGGTTATTAACGCGGTGGAACATTATTATAATGACTGGACTATTCTTCTTCTCCGTAGTGTCACTCTTAACTGAGTGGTTATTGTCACTATAAGGTGAAAGGTGAAACAAACGCACGACACGTAACAGATTATATTAAAAATTCCCATAACGTAATCAGCATAATCCCGACGTCAAAACTGTCAGTCTACTGCAGTGTACGTATGATCAATAAATCCGTGCAATGTATAGTTGCATGTCGTGCAGTGGACGAGCACCTTTGGGCAGTATCATAATTTATAGCTGATGTCATTCTTCTCACAATTTCTCGCCATCTTAATCTATTCGTTGACATTCTAGTGCATTCGTGTAGAGTTACTCCAAGTGCTGACTTTATTAAGTCAACGTATCGCAAGGGTGTTCTGCCTCTCATACGACTGTGGCGACTATGTGGCTATGTGTGTATATGGCGGGTTTTATATGGTAAAACATAAAGTCATATATGAGTAAATAGATATATAAAATACTGTTAATTACAGTCATACGGTATATATAAAATACAGTTAATTAATATGAAAATACTCACCATGTTCTTGGAATTCCATGACTCGCAAACAACAAAACAATTAGTTATTTTTAGAAATCACTAACGACAAATACTGCATGAAAGAGTCACTGGGAAGATATAATCAACAACAACGTGTTCATTTCCAAGGTCGATTATAAAGTGATTAATCAAATAAAAATTATATTATTCATATTCCTAGGTAGATCTTACTAAGGAGCATGAATTCAATATTCAGCAATCAGTTCTAAGAGGTAAAAACTCATTTCTGAATAGTGTATAGTGTATTGTAAAGTGAGGTGGTTACAAATACTCTCGATTAAAAATAAAGCAGGCCAATTAAAAAAAAATCATACATTCATTTTTTTAATCTTATTACAGTGTTTTTTTTTATTGAAACAATTAGATAATTAAAATAAATACATATTTCTTTTATTATTACTAATAATGAACTTTTACCACTGTTATTAGATTATTATTTATTAATCTAAAGCGTAGTTATAAGAAAAAAATAATTATTGTCATTTTAAACAAACATTCCAAAAGATACGCTGTACGTATAATATAGCTGTATCCCAAGCAGAGAATTACAAATGGCATTCGCACAACAAAGCTCACTTCAAAATATGACCGCGATCATTGGAGCGGGGATCACAAAAGATCCCTTAGGATCGATGTTAGTCTCGATATATCGGTCGACCCGAGGGTATGATAACGCAAATGTAAACACAAACCCCGATCGACCGATTGTACGTTTTATTCATCAATATTTATTCTTTTTACGCTTCTGGAACAACATTCATTTGGATTCTTCAAGCAAACGATTAGTTTTAGATAGTTTTGAGTCTTATGAACGAAGGTTTTTCACTTGGATTGAAAAAAAAAGTTGAAGTCCTTGCTCAGATTCTATAAGTACTAAAATCCTTATTTTATAGACATCTGTAACAGCATAGATACTACAATCACCCTGATCCAAGACTGGGTAAGAAAAGTATTTCATTGTGATGACCACAGCTTAATTATGATGTCTTGTAGGTTTTGGATAGAGTCCTAGCTAAAGTGATTGTGATATTATTATTGCTACTAGTTTCTTCGCCTAGCACAGAGGTTCCCAAACAATTATTTCTAATAGACCATTTTTTTTAAAATATTAGTACAGTGGACCCCCTGCTGCTACATTTTTACCATATTCCGAAAATTCGTCCAAAATGTGAAGATCTAACGATGGAAATTGTTTTTATTTCGCGCCAACGTAGACCCCCGTTGAATCCCTCGTGGACTCCTGAGGGTCCACCTGGACCAATTAGGGAATCACTGGTCTAGCGCATGAATAGCACAATTCGAATGATCAATGTTTTCTATCTCATTGAAAATCTGTTGTTGTGTATTATTAAGAACTGAAATTTAATATTAATGATACTTGCATAATGTTTAAATGTGTATTTTTGAAATGTTATCCCATACTTGTCTTTTTGATGTGTGAGGACGTGTATATTGAGTAGTGCGAAAGTGAGGTTGATTCTAAAAGTTTTATTACACTAGCTAAATACAGATAGGAACTCGATATCAAAGATTTATTTTATATAAAAGTCTCAATATATTAACTATCAAATAAGATACAATAAATAATTTGATATTGCCAGAAGCATTCTTAAACGATGGGGCTGGAGCTTAAGATAATTTTCAGTGACAATAATTTTTAAAAAGAAAGACAAAGAAAAATAAAAGCGTACTCGACTTAAATTTGTTCATAAATAACTAGAAAAGCTAGAATTTCATTAAAGTATTCAATCCTGAGGGGCTAATTCGATTAAATAGATTTTGGTGTTAACTCGCATCGAAAACGGATCGAAACCGAACGAAACTACAGTTTTTAATGGTTTTTCTATTCTACTAAATGACATACGATACAATTCCAGCTAAAATAGAACTGGAAATGTAACGTATTATTTGATTAATGAAAACAAATAAGTGAAACTTCAAATAACACGATGCGACACGACCAGGTGTGAGTCTCCCTCCACCTTGAGTACTAAGGATACTTCAACAAACTGAAACATCAAACTTTCGAAAGCGCTTGCACATTTTTGTCACGAACTCTTAGACTATAACATTTGTAACATACCAGAACATGTTCCCATTCAAATGTTAATATTGGCGCTAGAATTAAAATCTAGTTAACGCTAATGCATGTTTATTTAAAATGCAACCAGAATTTTAAACAAATCAGAATTTACAGTATTCCATAACACGTTTGCATGTTCTTATATCTTTCTAATAAAAACTATGCGTTTTAACATTGCTTGACATTTCATGTCCTCGTAAACATATGTTACTTTCATAACATAACACATTATTTTAGTACAACAAGAGTTGCCACGTATTAATAATTGCGAGGAAACTTCGCTCTTAATAGTCTCTCAGTAGAACATTCCAGAACACCAAATACAATTAGCTAGTTACCAACACGGGAATAGGTAAGGAAAATACATTATTTGTGTTCTTCCACGGCTGTTGTTCCTCCATTAATCGAGTTAGGGAACATGTTATTGGTTAATGCCTCGAGTTAATATAAAGGTTTCTCTTTTCAGTTACTGGTGTTGTAGTTAGAAATTACAACACCAGTAACCGAAAAATCATTTACACGAGTGCTTATTAATAGGCTTGAATTTTTCTGATGTGTATTAGCAATAGAGATAAGTCACCAAATATGGAATAGTACCTACCTCTAATATGGAATGCTGTTACTTTCTACATTATTTTTATATAGTAAAGCGAATTCGCAAACTGATCCCTGTGAAGATCAATTAAAGATTTTCTCTCCTAAATCAAAAACAACACGTTTTTTATTTAGGAGAGAAAGAAAAGAAATTTCACATTCGATTCAAGGCAAACGTTTTTTAACGAAAGTAATAAGTCCGAAAAGAATAATAATATAAAAAGTCTACATAACTTTTAATTCTAAATAGTTTAAAAATGGGGGGTCGATCTTCAGTACCTCATATTACAACGTAATGCCAGAATGTCCTTAGCCACGCACTTTACTTCTTGTTTTGCCCACATGCCTCTATATAATTAGTATTTTTGACCAAATCCAAATCATACGCTTTTTAACAGTGCAATATGTACATTATAAACAAATTCATTTAACCCACTAACAGCTTAATTAACAATTCCTTTCTTTTGTTCACAGATTTCCGACTTCTGCCATTCTAACGCCGAAACTAATAAAAGCAAGTAGACAGAGCAATCGTCATAAGATATATAAAAAATATGAGGGCACCTCAAGAATATTTGTAGTAATATAAATAAATACAGTCAAGTACTAACCAAAAGCAGCTTAGCTAACATTTCATGGCTAACCATTAATTAACGCAGATAGTGTCTGAATTATTTATCAAACGACTCGTCACCACAATGACCCTTTGAAACATTAACGCTATCTATTTTCCATTAGCCTCCATGGAGTTTTATCAATTATCATCAGTGAACAGTGCGTCAGTGTTGAAACTAGTGCTATAGACACAATTACTATCTGTAGAGAATTAATAAAGTTGTGTGAATTTCGGCCATTTGCGTGTATGTACACGATTTGTTGTGCGCTATAAAGCTGGTATTCTATTGATACGAGGCCAACGTTTTTGCATCCGCAAATCCACGAACGGATAGCATCTTTTGTTAAAATAAACACCTTGTGTAAATTAAGCAACGCGTAAATGTGTAATCATTTTATTGTGAGCTACAAATTTGGTATTGTATTGACGCAAGTGTAGCATTTTTACATTCATAAAGTCAAGGACCGGAAACTGCATCGGTGGTATAAATACGCTGAGTGAAATTAGAAAATGCGTGTTCGTGTACTCGCTTCGTCGTGGATTACAAAGATAGTGTTACATTGACGCAAACACAGCGTTTCGGAGGCTGATCTGTTGAAGCAAGCACATAGTGTAAGTAAGGCGATGCGTGTGCGTGCACTCGTTCTGTTGAGGGTTACAAAGTTTGTGTTACATTGACGCGAGCGCAGAGTTTTTGCGTCCGTAAAGCTGGGTGCGAAAAGCCACGGCGTCGCCGGTGGAGGGACGCGGGGGTGCGGGCGAGGAAGAAGAGCCCGCGCCCTCGCCCACGCCGGACGCGGAGGCGCCACGCCGCCGTCGCCACCACCGCCCGCTCTACCGCCGCCTCTTTCACTATGTCCGCAGCGCTTGGACGGGCGTCAAATTTGCTCTAGGTAAATTTAAATTTTATTTTATTGTCGTATTGTAGATTGAATTAGTAGTTTGTTTACTAGGGCTTTCGTGTTATTTTTCATATATAATAAAAATAAATGTTAAATTACTTATTCAACTCTTACGTACTTATTCAACATACATAATATAAAGAATATTATATTTAAAAAAAATAATTTACTCATACATAAATTTTACTCATTAAACACAAAAACAGAGGATTTCTTTTTCATAGTTTAAGATTATGTAAAACTTTTTTTCATATTTTACATTAATTCTTTCTTAAAAATAAATAATACCTGAGTCCGCGGTTAGAGGAGTCCGATACTGATGTTTCAGATCCATAATATATTACGTTGATGGAGGGTCCACGTAACTAGTAATTTTTAACATAATGTTACTTATTTGTAATTAAAATTAGAATGTTCTATATAGATACAGATTAAATACAGACTAAATTGATATCAGAAAAAAACAAAGCTTGATAATGATATTAAATATGATTTAAACCAAAGCGTTTTCTTGCAACAAAAAACTCAAATAAACTGTTAAAGATATCGAAGAAAAAGGCAAAGGCGTACCTTCAAAAAGTCCTTAACGGTACCCATGTGTACGATTTCCTTTTTCCCGCGTAGCAATGTTTATGTTTTTTACGTATACAATACAGTCACCAACCTACTCAAGTGGGAATATAGGAGAATTGAGTATTTAACTCTGAATTTGCAAACAAATTTCCAACTTTACGCTTGGTTACCTCGACAAGGGTTCAGACCCCTTGTTTTGGATATATATATTACTGGTTAATGTAATTTTTTCAAACTTACTTTTCACCACTCCTAGACTTCGTCGAACCTTAGTAGCAGATTGGTTCGTACGTCAGTTTCAAGGTGTCGCCATCTCTGAGGGTTTTATTCCCAGCTGGGTCAATGCAGAAAATGAACTTTCTATATTATCTCGAGTCTGGGTGTTGTGGTTCCTTCGTTGTCTCAGATACTACATAATATGGGTGTTTATACTACTCATCTCGGGATCTGTGCAATGTATGTAATGTTTAAAACTAATTTTTCTTATTGTCCAATATTCCTTACTGTCTAATAAATTAATTTTATATAAGGCAGCCTTTTTGTATGAAATTCATTTATACGGACATCTTTGAGTCACGTATGTGTACTAAATTTTAATTGAATAGATCTAGTAATTTCGGTGAAAATCAGCTAACTTACGGCAATAACACAGAGCACACTTTGTAAAAGACTCTCTTTTTTAGGCAAACGTAAAAAATTATGAGATAAGCTTAAGTCGATATATAATAGTTTTCGACGTTGCTGCTTAGATAAAATCCTAAGCGATACTGTTGTTACTACTCTACTCTCAGACACACTTCAGACTCCCCAGCAGGTCATCTAGATGAGATTACCCCTTCTCGATTCCCTTTTGTGATAACGTGTCGTTTCATAATTCCAGCTCGCTTTGTTTAAACATATTTATCTATACTGATATTATAAAGAGCTCGATAGCGCAGTGACTAGTGCGTTCGCTCTGCGATACGGTTTTTAAGCAAATTTCGCAATGGTCGGTCATAGGATGGGTCTGCATCTGTAGTCGTTAATACCCACCGACCCGCACTGAGTCCTCATCCCATTCGATTCCATTCATAGGGAAGCTCTGAATTGCTGTGGTGTCATAAATAGGATAGAGATGATGACAATTATAAAAGGAAACTATTTTATTGATTGTTTACTTGTCTGCGTCGCAAAAACTCCAAAATTACTGGACCGTATTTCAAAATTCTTTCACCTGCGAGAAGTTACATCATACGTGCTGACATAAAACTAAAAGCTCATTATTTATACTCTTTCAGTATAACTAATAATCAAGGTTTAACGTTGGAGTAAATTTACGCTGAGACTGCACTTATTATTAGTCAAAATTCATATTATTAAACAGAGACTTAGCTAAGATTAACCCAGTACGAGGTTCTACGGGAATATTTACTCGTAGAAAATATTTAGTAGGTTTGCTTTATCTCTGTATAATATGAATTTGGACTAATATTAAAGTTGCAATTTTAGCGTAAATTTACTCTGACGCTAAACCTTGTTAGTATTTTATTTTGGGACGCTCTACATTCACTTGCACAGATGTGGTGCAACTTTTCCTATAAGATGTTGCCAGAACAGCACCATATTACTCGCATCGTCACAAGTTTGAGATGTTATGTTAGCCAAGCTTCTGATCTGGTGAAGCAAGCATGTAGTGTGAATTAGGCGATGCGTGTGCGTGCTCGTTCTGTTGTGTGTTACAAAGTTGGTGTTACATTGACGCAAGCGCAGAGTTTTTGCGACCGTAAAGCTGGATACGAAAAGCCACGGCGTCGCCGGTTGAAGGAAATGGGGGTTCGGGGATATTCACTCTACATACAGTAACTCTACAAGTCTTAACTTTACGAACTCTTAATCTTAATGACAAAAAAACAGGTTTTAAAAATATAAAAATTAGGCAACTTCCCACATATTGCTCAGAACCCAAGATGAGTAGCTAAAGCCCCCTTACTATGGAGTACCTGAGTGCATTACCCAAACTTGAGACAATATCGAAAAATTTAAATGAATCGAACCCGTCACGTCAGCGATGGCAACACCTTGAATCCGACGTGCAAACTACTTGGTTACAGAAGTTATCATTCTAGTAGTTTAATACCTGTGCTGTGCGTATTAATATCTCTGTCGATCAGTAATTAAGTCAGTTTTTCTTTGTATACATTTCGAAAATAAACAATAGTCGAACCCTACTGAGAATAGCACGGTAACATACTAACAGAATGCGAATAGAGTGGATAGATATCAAACTCTTTTTGTTTGTTATGGAAATCGATAGATCGGGTTCATATTACTCGGGGTACAACTCCTTTGTCGTGGAAGCCACTAACGTTATTTACATTCGAACTCATATCTTGTTATTGATGTATGGAACCTGATGGATAACTTTTGTTTACAACCCCACGTAATAACACATCTTACTATGGTAATATTTCATAGAAAAAATTTATGAAAATGCTACTTTTGTTTGTGTTGTCAGCTACCTATATATTTTTTTTTCACAAATATATTTATTTTGTTTTGCATTATAACTATGCTGATGCTCATTTAACATCATAGATTGCGATGAACAACGGTGTTGTTAGTTGATGAAACTAAGAAAATTCATAAATCCTTAAAAAATACACTTTATCTCTGAAACTCTGAGATGGAATAGAGTGGATTTTTTAAGCATATATCATTAAAGAATATTTTCCAATGTGGCATTGTGAATGCGAAATTGATAAAATATCGGGTTGGCTAATAAATAATGAGCGACACGCGTAACTTAAATTTTTATTTATGAAATAATAGGCAATCATTGTAAACAACATCGTTTTCTGCTACTATACACCAGCGATTAGGCAAAAATTGGATTGCGTTTCTCTAAAATTTGCCGGTTTGGATTTGAAAAAGTCTTTTATACCTATATACTGTTCTAACTGGGATTAATCATGAAGGCTTTCTTCAAGCAAGTGATTACCAAGTGACCGGAATAAACTAAAATCTGTTGGCGCTAAGTCCAGTGAACACGGAAAATGTAGAACTATTTCCCAATTCAGCTCCAATAGTTGCTGTCGGGTACTCTTAGCAATATGCGGTCGGGCATTATCATGGAGGAAAAATATTTTGTCATATTCTGGACGCTTACGATGAAGTTTAAGGTTCATATTATCGAGTTGATTACAGTACACGTTCGCTGTGATCGTGGTATTGGTAGGAAGAATTTCCCAGTACATTACTCCATGTACACCCCACCTTGCGAGGATAAAGATCTTTTTTTGGCTTAGGTTTGCTTGGTTCATTGCGGCATAGACACTGGCGCTTGATGTATGGTTAACATACATAACCCAATTTTCATCTCCTACCTATGATCTAACCTGTTAAATGTACGACGAAATGTTAATAAATGTACACATATCTCTGCACAGTAAGCGAGTTGATCCTTTGTCAGCTGATGAGGTACCCAAACGCCAAATTTGTGAGACTTTCCTAATGCATGCAAATGATTTTCAATAGTACAAAGATTTTATTAATATTTATTTCTATTGGACGCCCAGACCTCGGTTTATCTATCAAGGAATAATTTCCACTGCGGAATCGTTGGAACCACCACTTTGCTGTTGGCTCGGAGACTCCGTCATGAGCTACACATTGGCATATTTTACGTGCAGCTTAATGAACTGATTGGTTCTCATATAATAAAGAATGTCGGACATGGGTTTTAATATCATGAATTTTTAGTTGCAGTTAACGCAACGAAATTCGAAGTATTACTGGCGGAAGGTGAGTCGTCATCATGCAGATGACGACTCACCTTCCGGCATAGAACGTTGTGGACTCTAATTAAAGTTTCTAGAAAAAAAAAATTATAAACCGCTTATTACTTACATATTAGCCAACCCGATATTATTAATAAATTCCTTGAAAATTATTGTGCTATTTATTACAAACCTTAGTTCTCTCGTCACATGGTATTCGACTGTTATTGGAGGATTTACTGAATTGAAGGATTTTACGGACCTGTCTGACAACTGTAAATCTTTTAAGTAGAGACGGAATAAGCCAACCGGTAAATAAATAAATAACAAAAGACATTCCTCCGTTAGTATAAATATCAACATTATTTCGGACTAATTTGTCACATTAAACTATGAATATCGTACTCTATAGTGAAAACAAAGTCACTGACTTTTTTTTTAATTAATAACGTCCATAACAAAATTTTCACATTCAAAAAATGAGAACATAAAAATTATTAAAATAAAATATGACTTACAATACTCAAATCCCACTACTAAAAACTCACGAAACAAGAAAGCATCCTCCATCCATCCATCTAGAATAACATAAATACATTACAAATTTTTGGGTGTCGAGAATTTCCTATAATCTTTTTAGTTTGTTTATATGTGATATTGCGATAGTCAATAGCCAGATCCACACTATCCCATTATCAGTCAATGCAATGATCACTCACGCATCAGATAGGAGCGCGCTCTCGTAACGTCACAGGTGTTGCAGTAGACTCTTTCCCCCTCTAGTAGGGGGAAAGATAGACCAATAGCGCATCACCTGGTCATATGCCCCTATATCCGGTGTAGGGTTCTGATGCACTCGAGCCTCCTCCATTATAAAAGTGGTCTATGACCTGAATGCCAACTAGGTGTGGTCTCAACAGTCCCTTATGAATTCTAAGCCCTTCTCCTATTTAGTCTACAATTCTTGATCCACGTCCACATGTAAATGCGCCTATTTCAAATTCGATCCTAATTAAGTACGTCCTGAAGCCTTATTTTGTAATCCATTTCAATTTGACATTTGAAAGATATTCGCGAACTTTGCGCTACAACTATTTGACATGTCAAAGAGATAGCGATCCCAACAGTGTTTTTGAAAGACATTGAATGAAAGATGTTGCTAATTTCATCATCATCAGCCCTTTTACGTCCCCACTGCAGGGGCTCAGGCCTTCCTTATGGATGGTTAAGGAGGATGGGCCATGACCCTCCACGCTGGCCCAATGCGGATTGGAGGGTATTGACGACTGCAAATGCAGCCGGGACCAACGGCTTAACGTGCCTTCCGAAGCACGGAGTAGTTCGAGATAATAATTTTTGGTCACCCTTCCCGTGACCGATCCTTGCGAAAGTTGCTTAACGACTACGATCGCGGGCCGCGGCGCTTATCCACTACGCCACCGAGTTGTTAATTTGACGTTGGTTAAAATTGTAGATGCAAAGCGAAAAATACTTTAAAACTATTGTGAAATGTCAAATGAAAGAGTTAAATGCTAACTGCAATCTTTCGAATGGTTTAACGAAGTTTTAATTACGTTTCATGATCATTAAAATCATAATTCGCTGTAAGTTGCATAATTTCATAAATCTCTATATCACAATTGCTTTACCTTTTGAAAGAGATGAATGATTTTTAAATTGGTAAATAAGCCCACTAGATCACGGATCATTGGATCACCGATCCAAGACGGATCCTTTGGTGTGGATGTAGCTAATCGTTACCTGAAAATTGATCCAAGTCGCGATTGTATTCAATTGATCTTAGTGAACGCAGAAAACAGTTTTGCGTAACGGTGTTTTGTGTCTATAAAAGTATAATAAAAGCGCTTCGCTTGAACAGCCATTTAGGTAATCAAATGACAGTCTAATTAATGAAAGAAATACATATTCCATCTATCAAAATGTTATTTTAGGTCGAACTAAATGTACGAATATATACTAAAGAAAGCTTTTAGGATAGCAATTAGAAATAATAGACGAAATTCATTAATTTGGTAATGAAATCAAATTCTTTTTTTAGTACTACGTGATTTACTTTGTCTACGAATTTATTGTAAGCATTGTATCGCTACTATAATAATAAATATCGGACGCCATTTTAATCACTGTCACATTAAACCATAACCGTTAAAGCTATAAGCTTCGCCAACAGCGCCTTGGATGAATTTCGCGATAAGCTATCATAATATGAGGCCGTAATTCAAAAATTACTGACCGTTACTTTTGAATCACGGTTGATATTAACATCGTAAAATTAAAGCATAATTTAATAGAGCTTTGCTCATAAACTCTTATTAAACGGCGATAAATAACCCAAAGCTTTTATGATATCAAATGAGAGTGAAAATGTTAATAGCTGTTAATAACACACGTTAATTATAAGAATCAGATGTTCGGTACAAAAAATGAAATATCTGATGATTATCTTAAAAATACTCGATTAAAAATTTTCAATAAGCAGTCTAAACTCTAACCTAAGACAGTTGGCTATTTTGGCGAGTGCTCTTCATACTTTAATGCATTAAATAAGATAATTTACAAGTGTCTATACATATTATTTTGGCATTTTGAATATATATTTTACAATAATATTTAATCATTATTCAAAATGATAACACATAATCAACCAACTTCTTAATATCATAACAAAAATTCAATATTAAGTAATTAAATATTAAAATACGAATTTGCTAGACATATTCAATTTGAAGTTTTTGACTCTTTTTACCGTTATGACTAGGCGTTGAAAACGCATTATTTAGCATTTTACTGAATTTCTTTCGCTAGCAAACTCTTTAGACATAAATTAAAAACTTCCCCCGGAGGAAGTTGCCGGAAAATTCCATTCGACACTCCCGATGAAACTTAATACTTCGCTTAAACAACTGACTGTCATCGAAATTTGTTTCACCTTGGAGGGCTTATTGCATTGTTTTGTATCTTTTTCAATATATTGAACGTTGAAATAATGATAATTATTTCACTTTAAACGATGAAAAACAAAAATACCCCTACTAGTTTTTATTGATTGCTTGGAAAGCTGTAACAGAGTAAAACCGGGCTTGTATATCAATACTATTGTGTTGCGTGTGTCATTACCTTATGTTTGATAACTTATAAAATGGCCTCTACCAGTTCTTTCCTTATTTTAATTTAAGAAAATCAGAAAATTAAGATTCGTATAATTGTTTTACTATTGATGAAAGTGGAACATTCATACAAATAAAAATATTCAGTTGAATTTATAAACAACAGGGAAACCCAAACCAAAAATCTTTAAGTTTCGATTAATTGTGATAAAAAAGTGGAATCAAAATAATTAAAATACATCACATAGAGTAATGTATCTATGGTGTGATTATGTACGTGAAATTTGAAAAATTAAAAACACACAAGCAAAAATAATTGAAAATTAACTCAATAATACCTAACCTACCCTACATTCATTTTTGAAGTCAGTAATTAATACATAAATTTAGAATATTATTTTGGTATTATTTGTATTTTAGTGGGCACTGACTTCAAGGTTAGGTACCTACCCACTAATCGCCTAGGTACTTACGACATATTATTGAGATAGTTTTCAGTTACTTATAGCTTTTTAGTGTTTTTTTATTTGATCCTTTTTATTGAAGATACTTAAGTGAGTACTTTTTTATAACAAGAAAATGGTAAGGCCTACAAAAACGTGCCGCTCTAATGACGTTTGAGAAAAAGAAAGAGTGCTCCGTTTCATATAATGTCAAAAATGCCCATGTTGTTGACCACCTTTTCTTAAGGCGCTATGTTAATATCTCTTATAGATTAGACGGGCTGATGTGGTTATATATCAAATCGGCCTATAAATGCTCGAGATATGCAGTAACAAAAAATAAGAAAATACGGTCAAATTGAGAACCTTCTCTTTTTAAAAAATACATTTTATATATACACGTATATACCTAATTCACCATTAACCATATTTTTCTCGTAATAGTCTTTTATTATAGATATAAACAGACGCAATTACTTGAGTATAATTAAGATTTGGTAATAAATAATTTTACAATAATGGTTTTCGAGTAATTAATAACAAATAGTGTATAAGGTGGTTATATTTCGTTCAATATGCCGTCTTTTGTCCCTTTCTGTCTCATTAACTGGCCTATACTCTCTTTTTGTGTTTTTCGCAGCTTAAAAAGACGATTAATTACCATTTTACAGCTTTTGAATATCTTTGCTCGTATTATCAATATTTTAACTCACATATTTTCTACTGCAAAAAATGTAGCAACATTCTTTAGTAGAAACCTATTTCTTATTTCAAAATGCTTATAAACTCTTTTCGTCAACTCGAAAGAACTTGAGTTCCCATTATTTTATTTTGAATAAATCAACAAAATTCAATTATGGAGGAAAGATGTGAAAATCTTTGACGTTCATCGGTAAACGTATCGTATAGATTACGACACAATTTCCGGTTTCACGCAAATATTTTTTTTTCCATTAAAATTATTTTCTTTCGTAAACCACGTAGAAGCTTTAGAAATGTTATATCAATAAAACCGTTTTCTATTCCATTTTTTTCTGGTAAAATGAAAGGGACATAAATGAATAATTCGGAGTCCTTAAGTCCCTCCGCTCTTCCTGAATTCGAGTGAAAATTAACCCAGCTCCTGTGACCGTATTGAGAATTTAGGTCCAACGGTAAAATGTTTCAAGCATTTTCGGACCATCACGACTGAATTATTCCTTTAAGGAGATCTTCTTATTTGATGGGACCGTTTTGTGTCCGAACTGAGGCACGTCGGGTACGTAAAGCGTGAAATTGGAACACTTATATATATTACACTAGCTGACCCGAGTACCCGACAGATGTTGTGCTGTCGAAAATTCAATAAATACCAATCAAATATAATTTTCCTTGAATTTTTCAAATATTCAGTAAATCGTTCCTACTTTTCATCTGAAATGTCGTACTTATTGTGTATGGAGCAAGGACCGATTATAAGATAGGTGATCAAAAATTTACCAAAAATTAATTTCGGAAAACCCGTTAAGCCCTTAGAACTGACTGCACCTGCAGTCCTTAGCACCTACCAGTTCACACTGGACCCGCGTGGTTAGTTATAAGCCATTCTACTTTATCGATTCAATTCCACCCATAGCAAAGGCCCCAGCAATGGGTATATTAATAGTGTGATGATGATTATACTTTTATTGTACGTTACCGCCCTTCACATTAAGTGGAAATATTTGCGCTTTACTCATGACTTATTTTTGGTCAATACAAAATTTTATGAGTATGCAAAACCAGTATTTAATCCTTAAGATTAGTATGTATATTATATTTTAACTTCCTTTTCTTTAATATTAAATTTAAGCCTATATTTTTGGAATACTACATACATTTCTCTCAAATTGTACTTAAATGTTCCCGTTTAAGCGACCTAAATTTTGTTCAGGATCCCGTGGCGTCCCAAGTTTTACGATTACGTGACGGTATCCAAAATCTTCTTCCTTTATTACCATCTAGGGATATACGATGCGCTAGCGACATCTATGACTTATTTTCAACCAACGATGATGCTTTTATGTTGGTAAAAGAAGTCACTGAGAGAATGTCAAATCAAGACTATTGCTAGTAAGTTTAAAATTATATTTGTAAAAAAAGTAAGACGTTTCTTTATTGAAAGTTTAAATATATATTCCGCGATATTTCGCTGTCCAATATTTGTTTCTATTAATACCTATTTTGATAGGTATGACTTTCTACTTTGAGAAGACTCGAAAGTCGCCTAATTTTTTATTGACATCATTTATTTATATTTTTAACTACACAACAGATTTATTGCTGATTTTAACAACATTGTGAGTGATTCAAGAGCAAGATTACAGGTTCACGCGGACAATGACGCTTGCGGAAAGCTAGTTAGTTTAATATGAGATGTTGATGTGAGTAGTTGATAAAATGAATGATCAATCGAAGTCAAATTATCATTCAAATTTTTATTAATATCATAAACAGGTAAAGTGTTTAACTTTCAGATTACTATATTATACGTGTGTGACGTTTTGCAAAATAAGCTACTAAAATGAAAAGATAGAGCAGAATCAAAAGTGAAATGCTACAAAAAATGCATTGAAATCTTTGCCAGTCCAAATGTGAATTCCATAAAGTTCATTATTACCTCTTTTTATTTTTGTTACATTTGACAGAATCATAATGTACTAAATGTACCTCAGGATTTAATGACAATCTTTATATCTGTCCATTTTTTACTGCACAATCCCAAGGAAAATCCCAGTATTTACATTAACATTTCACGTAACTAATAAAGAAAGAAAACGAATCCCTTTGAGTCGTTGAATCTAAACACAATCAAAGACTACATTTGCCAAATATTAAATTGCGCAGTATTATTGCATTATTTTGATATATCGAACACGTCGCGATGTGTCTCAATACAATCTATTCTGACTACTTATGTATAGTTAGTGATCTGTATTACAATCGGTTGACGTCATAACATGAGATTGGTTATTGGTTAACACGGTTCAGAGTGCCAATATGTTGCCCCGGAACGAATAAAATGATGTATGGTGTGCTCAATAAGAGAAATATATTATCGGCGTCTTCGTAACGATATATTGTGGAAATGATAAAAATAATAATTATATTATCAAATAAGTGTCATGTTTACGTGCAATTTCATTTTAAATGTTTAAATTTATTCTACATTTCCCAACATTGAGAATGAAATTGAATGGGACATGAGCTATTAATGGGCCCAGTGTCGATTAGTGAGTATTCATAACTGCGGTACAGCTGGGAGTAACGGTTTATCATCTGAAGCACAGAGAAACTCGAGATAATAATGTTTCGACCTCGCATCTGATGTTCCTCCTTTGCGGAAGGTTGTTTGACCACAACAATCTCAGACCGAATGCACCAACCTCGGTGCCACAAAGCTGTTCTTATTATATCAGGATTATGAACGCAAAATATATAGTACAAATATTATTTGTCAACAACAGTCGAAAGTAAAAGAAACTGAACACAAGATTCTAGTGCTAACTAATTAAGCAAACAGTAATATATACTGGTTTACCTTTGGATCGCATCTAAATTGTCGCCTAATAAAAGCTTGGCATGTAACCAAACAACTTCTTAGTAATGTTCACAACAGCTCCGTATATTGTTGTCTCACCACAAATAATAAACACATCCTGTAAATTATATAAAGTATATTACAGTATTGCTCGGTTTACAGTAAAGTAAATGTTTATATTTCATGTATTTTCAAACGTTACATTTCAAACTTTGATTTGAATCTTCGCCAACGACACTGTGTTTTAGTTGTTTTAAACTGCAAGTATTGTAATAAACATTGACTAGTTCATTTTGCACGGGCATAAATTATTAATAAGTCAGGATTTGGAACTACTGAAAACGGAATTAGAAGAGTTTGAAGGCAACGCTTTCGACAAATCTTTACACAAAGAGGACAAACAAATGGTGAAAAATGTAGTGAGTGATAATATAAATTGTGATAAAGAAAGTTTTGTGAATGTGAAAGATATGAAATCCAGTTTAATGAAAACTAAAAGACACGAAAAACGAAGATGGGGCAAATTAAAGAAGAAAAAAGTTCGTTTCTCTGATATAGAAGAGATACCGAATATACCGATTTGGAAGAGGTTCTTTCGTTACTTCAATTTTCTATGGACCTGTTCAAACTCCGTAAGGGCAGTTTTAAGTAAGTGATTATACTATGTCGTATCTTCTTTTAATAATACCCTTGCTTACGTCAAACCCCTTTGACCTTTGTCTGGCGCAGATTTTTTTACGCGAGAATGAACTGCATTATTTACGGCTCGTGCCTAAAACTCATTCGATTTTCTAATTTTATGTGTACGGCCTTCTCGATAAATAAGGTTAAAACCGTTAATATTTGAGCAACAATTATGTTTGTGTCAATTTTAGCTTCCTTATGGATGGTTAAGGAGGATGGGCCATGACCCTCCACGCTGGCCCAATGCGAATTGGAGGGTATTAACGACTGCAAATGCAGCCGGGACCAACGGCTTAACGTGCCTTCCGAAGTACGAAGTAGCTCGATATAATAATTTTTTGGTCACCCATCCCGTGACCGACCCTTGCGAAAGTTGCTTAATATATTGCTTATAGTGAATATTACTCTCATAGAATCTTGTATTAGTAATAACCTTTCTTAAGTCTCTGTTTAATTATATAAATTTTGACTAATACTAAGTGCAGTCCCAGCATAAATTTACCCCAACGCTTACCTTGTTTATTAATAACGCTGTAACAGTTCTTACTTGGTGCTAATTCTCTTTATTTGGTAAAAATATTTGCTTAGTTCATATCATATTCTCAAGTAAACCTATATAAACAGATTTTCTATTATACCTATATATACACAGCAGAAAAGCCTCGTCGCCGCCTGACCTCACTCTTGGCAAAATTAATGAAATTTCCGATGCGAACGAAATCGATTGTGCCGCAGTTTCACACTAATGAATAGTTGTCAATCAAGTTTCCAAGTAAACAATTTAGTTTAATGTTTTCTATACTGAATATTTGGAGGACGAATTTTGATTCGCAATTATAGTAGATGAGACTATAAAACTTAGTTGACTATTAAACTAGCCATATTAGTGTCTGAAGTCTTAAAAGTGGAGATTTTAAGATTTTACACCATGCAAATAACACTTGGTTTTAGTCATATCATAAAGAATGCTTCTCATATCCTCAAAGTTCTTCCTAAAAATAAAAAATAAAGTTTTTAGACACAGGTACTTTTCAATTTAAAGACCGTTTACGTATTTTTACTTCGATCAAACAAATTATCTTTAGTTTCAGTTTTTTCTATGGTAGTCTTAAAGTTTATTTTACTCTTGCAGAGTCTCTAATTACTAGAAGTCTCTAATCACCATTTATATAAATAGTGCCAATTGGGGCAATTTTTAAGCATTTTACTTTAATACAAACATATAGCCTAAGTCAAATGCGTATAAAGTAACTTCCTATGGGAATCTATAAGTGAAATAAAATCCATATCAGACCAGTAATTTCGGAATCTATTCAACGCACACAAATAAATGATTAAATCTTTCCTCTCAACAATCTTTATTTAAATTGAAATTGAGCATTCATAGCTTATTCATAGCTTATTACCTAATAATAAATAATGCCTTTATTATATTTGATTAATTTTGCATTCATAATGCTATATTAAAAAATATTGTATTTATAATGAAAATTTTACAGTCCCATCTCAGAGTGCCAGGGACAAAGTGGACTTTATAAGCATTTTTCATTAAGAATAGAATAATATCTTGTATTTTTGTGTTAGTATAAATGTGCGTGTGTGTGTGTGTGTGTGTGTGTGCGTGTTTTTGTGTGTACGTGAGAGTATCTGTATAAAATTAGTATAGAAAAACAACATAATACTAGATGACTAAAGACAGATTGTCTTCATGTCAAGTAAACAAACCTATTTACTCTACGTAAAATATAATATTAAATTTCATATAAGAGTTGTGTGGTTCTGCTATAAGAAATAATAATATGTTTTCCTAGTCAAAATGGATCAAAACACTTTTAATGCTAACTCCTTGCCAAAAAGACGTTTTGCATTTCGGTAATAAAATTACTCGATATTAAAGATAAACGTTTCTTCTCAAAAGTTAGTTTAAGTAAAATTAAAGTTTGTTTTATGTTAACTTGGTAATTTATACAGTTTCTGTTACTAAGACAATTCTACCGAAGGAAATTTAATAATGAATTACTAACGTAGAAAATTATTTCTGATACGACACCGGAAGCGTTTATTGTTTGTATTTGAGAGAAGACTAACATTGATTATTTAGATATAGTAATGTGCCTACTTTAATTCTAAAAAACTCAATTTATACAGCACAGCACATCATGTTGCTACAAAAAATAAAATACAAGATTTAAAACCGACTAGAGGAAGACGTTTAGTAGTAATTGACGTGCTTTCGACTGTATCTCGTTATTTAGAACTCCATACACAAAAGGACTCCGCTGTCCGTCCGTCTGTCACCTGGCTGTTTCTCAAGAACCGTGATAACTAGACAGTTGAAAATTTCATTTTAACTATTCAATTAAAAAAAAAAAACAAAATATAAAATAAATATTTAAGAGTCGACATACGTATTTTTTTGCGTAGATAATGATGGAACCGAAATCGTTTTACACGACTCCGACTCGCACTTGTTTGGATTTTATATTAATTAGACAATAAAATTTTTCTTTATATAATTATAATTTGTTAATGCGGCGAGCTGATAAACTAAATAAGATGCTTTGTTATAAAAATAAAAGATTCGCCTGTTTGCGTACATTGAATAAATAGGCTTCTAGAATACTCTAAAAATGGACGTATATCAAAAATTCTTTTACCTACGGAAAGTTATGTCGTAGGCTATAATTTATGTGTGCTAAGTCGCGAGAAAATGGCAAGTGAAATATATTTTAACAGGTAGAATGTAAGCTTTAACGATTGTTGATAAAAGAGGATGTAAAGAAATTAAACGGCCACGAGCAAGAATATATCGGCAAAAAACGGATCTCCCCTAAGAGATTTAAATCTAAAAAAATGTACATAAAATCAATCAATCAATACTTTGTTATATAAAATCACAAAAATGGATTTCCAGCCATAAAAATATGTTTTAATATGGAATAATTAATGATAATAAACGCTTTGTTGCACTCACAATAATGCAGTTAACAATAAATTAAGACAAGAAAGAGTAAGCAAAAGGCTGCCTTTTTGCTAAACAGCAATCTCTTCTATATTCTATAAATATAAAAATAGATGAGACAGTCCTATAAAAACTATAAATGTATTGAATAAAGAAGATTAACGGAGGAAATTAATTTTAAGCTGATCGCTAAAGGAGTTGAGTGAACGAGCTCTCCTGATACTCTCTGGAATTATAACAAAATATTTTTTAATTTACGTGGCGTAATGTTGTATTAAATCATTTTTACACAGCCTTCTAATTTGCTCAGCGTTAATTTATTAAAATGAGCATCCGCTTAATGGTTTATAATAAACATTTAAGAGGGTGGACCGAAACATCAAAAGCTGATACGAATTTAAACGATCAATTACTTGTTTATTATTTTAAAATAGACTATCTATATGAATTAGGACTCTCAAAATGTATTTCTTGAACATTTTTATTTTAAACTATGAGCGATAATTTTATGTTTATTTTCTCTATTCAATTTTCTTCTCAGTAAGCTTAGCGGGCAAATAAAGATACTTATTCTATTATTTGATGAACGTTTATCTCAAGGTTCCGAAGGTTATAAAAACGTTAAGCCAAAATACTTATTGTATGTTATGTAATACCATCTGTATTGAAATAATGCGATCTTCAAAAACTGCGGAAATAAAAATTTTCAATTCAGCGGTGACATAGGTAATTTAATTATAAAAAAAAAACATATGATGTATCGTGAGAAAGTCGCAAGAAGAAAATAACAAAAGAATACCGTTGATACTGAGAAAAAAAATCATAAAATCTAGACTGTCATGCTTGACCTGATCCACTAAAAAGGTTCGTGCTTCAACACTTTCCCTGCAGAGATTGCACCCGACAATGAGATAAATAGAGACAAATAATGGCGAAAATGGAGTAAAAAGATATTTTTAATAAGAACTCGAAGGCGCAATGTTTAGCGCTTTCAGCGTGTGTCCTGTGATGCGGAAGTTAGGCATCTTATCGGCCGGTCATAAAGGATGGGTAATCTAAAATTCATGAACTCGAGCTCCTCTGCGCTTCGGAAGACGTGTTAAGCTGTATGTTTCGACTGTACCTGAAATCGTTAACACCTACTAATCCACATTGGACTGGCAAGCGTGCTGGATTATTGCCTATTCTCTCTATTTGATTCATTTCGATTCCATCCACAGACGGGCTGATTATAGATTACTACACAAACCATTATGATTATTGTATAGTGTTGCATATAGAACTCCGCTATAAAGTGTCTCAGATATTTATTATTTTTCCCCATAATAAAGTACACAGAAGTACAACAAAGTACAGCAAATCGGAAAATGGTATATTTTGGAGATAACTTTGTTAATTTTCTTCTATTTCTGTGACAAAACCCAATAAACTATGATGTAGTTTTCTTATTAATAATTATAGTGTATTTGTACAATATGTCTTGGTACAAAATCAATTCAAAGACATCGGTATAGGTGTAGTTAAAAAGAATCTGTACTATACTATATGACGGACACTGAAAACAAGTGTTAATGGTGAATCTTCTCGTAATACAAGGTATCCAGTCTTACATAACACATTGCCTAATTACGCTGGACCTAATGTGTGTAATCACTAGTCAATTACACATCTTGCTTGATCATAGCTTAGTGTTAGCTTAATGTTAGATGCCGCACACCCGTTACGGTACTCGCATTCATTTCCTTTGGCAAATCAAATATATATATCTATATTAATATATACTTCTAAATAATTACAAAGAGGAAAGAATTGTTTGTTTGCATTAAATAGGCTCTGAAACTACTAGACAGATTTCTAAAATTAAGTGCGGTTGAAATAGCCTGTAATTTACCAATAATTATAAATTGTATATCGATGAAAACTGCATTGAAATCCGTTGTGAATTTTAAAAGCTGAGATGAGTAGCTAAATACGGTAATTAGGAGTATCTGTAACCACAAGTACCCAGACTCGACACAATCTAGAAGAAGTTATTTTCTACATTGACCCGACCGGGATTGAACCCGGGATCTCAGAAACAACGAAACCTTGAAAACAAAGTGCGAACCACTAGGCTAATCAATGGTCATCATTTTTTTATTACAGCTTATTTAGACTTTATTTATTTATACAAAACCTTTAATACAATCTTTGATTGTTGGTTTTGACTGAAAACACAACCAAAGAAGTCAAAATGAATAAGGTTATACGAGTAAAGTTATGCCGCATATTGACTTCAATTTGTACTATGATCTTATAATTTAAAACACTTACCAATAGATCCATTACCATTTCCATTTTTTTTTTATTATGCCACGATAAAGTGGCTGCAATATACCTGATGGGAACTGATATTACGGTCCAATAATAGTCACAGCTATCAGAAGTCAAAGCTACTCCAGGCAGCCATCACTATCTTGCCGGGCTGCTAAAGAGCCTCTTCACACCTGTTTTGAAAGACGCAAGGTTGTATCTAATCGGTAACACGTAGGGTGGGACACTGTTCCACATTTTGATTGTACAGCAAATATATATCTAAATATCATCATGATTTCAATTAATTAATTTTAAGCGCAATCTAATTTTATCTAACGAAACGACAGGTTTTGATTACGTAAAAGGGTTTGATTAACGTCCTCTTCATATCACAACAACGTCCCAATTTAATAATATATATTATCGACGCAAAACCAAGCTTAGTAGCAATCGGCAGTGTTCAAAATAGCGCAGGGCTTAGTTGACAAAAGCCCGTACTTCCGATCGGACAGAGTAAGCCGCACGATTATACCGTTGGGGTTAAATGCCCAAACATTAACGGGACTAACGCGTAACACACTACGTAAAGTACGTCCACTCAACAGTCATGTACTAAACTACAGTGTAAACACAACGTAGTCCGGAAATGTGTCTTCGTATACGGCTATAGGACAGTTAACATCAGTTTCAGTTAATGTGACTTAGATAATAGGATATTTTTTATCCAACTAAATATTTCCAAAGGGACCATGCAGGCGAAGCCACTGGCGAAAGCTAATAAAAAATTAAATTTAAATTTATTCTTCAGATAGACTTGTACAGTGCTATTAATAATCAAGGTTTAGCGTCAGAGTAAAATTACGCTAAAATTGCAATTTCAGTATAAGTCCGACTTTATACAATATTATACAGAGAATAATATACCTTCTACCTACTATCTTCTAAGAGTAAATATTATATACTAGGTTTACCTTTGCCAAGTCTCTGTTTAATAATACGAATTTTGACTAATATTAAATGCAGTATCAGCGTAATTTTTTTTTTTATTTATTTTTATTTTGTTTGCACTGTTAGGGTTTATAATATCTATTATAATATATAGGTATATTAATTTATATTTTATAGGTATAATATTCTACATTAGGTTCCCATTCAATATTGAAGTTATATTTTAGCTTAGTTGAAAAAAGCCCGTACTTCCGATCGGACAGAGTAAGCCGCACGATTATACCGTTGGGGTTAAATGCCCAAACATTAACGGGACTAACGCGTAACACACTACGTAAAGTACGTCCACTCAACAGTCATGTACTAAACTACAGTGTAAACACAACGTAGTCCGGAAATGTGTCTTCGTATACGGCTATAGGACAGTTAACATCAGTTTCAGTTAATGTACGAATTAAATTAAGTGCCGATTTTACTGGCTCGGTCTCATAGGACTAATGCTTATTAATAAAGCCAAAGAAATAATACAAATCCATTTTTTTTAAATAAATTAAGATAATTAGATATATTTAGTAAGCTTTATAATTCATTTTTATAGACATAATGAGTAATAATATTAATGTTTTATGTGCACAAGGTGTTTAATCATTGTAATTAATTTTGATATAAATATGTCATTAGAAAAATAGCTATTAAACTTTATCGTTAATTGATTGTTTAGATTTAAAGTTTATCCATTACTAGCTATTTTCCCGCGACTTCACCCGCGTAAATTGTAACCAATGTCATCTGCATATGATATAGCTTCCCGAATCCTACAAACAACATAAGAGACTATTTCTTCATAATATTAGCATAGACAAACAAAAAAGTCTAACAGTTCCTCTAATATTTAAGTGTGTATATATACATAATTTTACAACTTTGTAAACGTCAGTCTGTATTCAAACATTGTCGTTACGTCAAATTTAATTACAAACATTCGTTTGCAAATAGACATGAGGATTAATTACATATTTACAACCCATTCCACATGAATTCTGTACTTTTATAACTTTTTTTATGGAATCGTCTATTAATGGAAACGATATTGTCTGAATTTTCGGGTTGTAATGTAGCATATGAATTTGTTTTTTATGATAATCAACTGAAATTTTGGCGATATACATAGTTCATCCAGTTACTATACTAATGATTTAATTGTTTACTTGTATTGAAAAGGCTCTATAACTACCGGATGGAGTTTAATAACTCTCACCTACAGGAACTTAAATCATACGTGGTTTATATAGGTTATCATTAATGCGTGCGAAATAGCGAGAAATTACTGATTTGATTTCGATTAAATTTTAGTTCGACCCAATCGAGAATACACACTTTCAATGAAAAGGGTCATCAGGATCTGTCTTTTACTGAAGAAGATATCGTGGGCCATAAATATAAAAATCAGTCTATCGAAATTAAAATTTTGCTTTTTCGAAGACAGTTAAAAGAGAGGTTATCAATGTGACATATAGGAAAGAAAAATAACCTTATATAAGCTTCATACCACAAAATACAATATTTAAATCTACGGCCCTTTGAGATTTCAATGTAACGTGATTATATGCAAAGCAAATATGAACCATATTATAATAAAAAGATAACTTCAATATTGAATGGGAATCCAATGAAGAATATTATACCTTTAAAATATATTATATTATTATACCTATACAATATAATATGAATTCGAACTTATACTGAAATTGCAATTTTAGCGTTATTTTACTCTGACGCTAAACCTTGATTTTAATAGCACTGTACAAGTCTATCTGAAGAATAAATGTATTTTTTTATTAGCTTTCGCCAGTGGCTTCGCCCGCATGGTCCCTTTGGAAATATTTAGTTGGATAAAAAGTATCCTATTATCTAAGTCACCTAATACCCTATCTGTATACCAAATTTCATCGAAATCCGTTCAGTAGTTTCGGCGCGATTACCGAACAAACATCCGAATAAAGAAATTTTCACATTTATAATATTAATAGGATATTAGTTATTTGATTATATAGTCAAATCATTATTGATTATATAAATGTAATTTTAGCCTATAAATACGTCCACATATATAAATCCCAATGTAAAAAAAAGGCAGATGCCTTACCTCGAATAGTTATCAAATAACGATGGTACCGCAAAATCTAGACTATCTAGAGATAGGATATACAAAAATTCATTTTCTATATTGATCCATCCGGGAATTGAACCTAACCTGAAGATGTTAATACCTTGGATCTGTTTGTAAGTTATTGAAGTTATAAGTAAAATATTAAATGATACCTCAAATCAATTTTATTTAATCAATAAAAAATATTCTTAATGAAAAACGCTGAAAAATCCACTTTGGCATAGCAAGACCTAGCATTATGATTGCAAAATTGATCTGGCAAGATCCATCCCTATAATTATTTCCGAGCTAGTATCTCATATTTTCTTGAACACAGCTCGTATTAAATCACTTTTTATAAAATCTTTAAGGGCTATATTTAAAAAAGTATAATCTAATCGTTTTATTGCTATTGTATAAAAGATAGATAAGGGCACATTGGTAATGAACCTGGCGGGCATGTTACAGCTGCTCATACGGGAATAGAATTTGTTTACTTCACGTTTAACAGAACATCATAGAAATATATCAGGAACATCGTCAGGTGTTAACGTGGTGAGACTAAAAAGTTAAAGAGACTACATTAAGTACAAACGAATATATCATAAACTGTATGAGATCATTTTTTATACGGTAGATATAGCCAACTATATATAGTATAGAGTTACTTCAAGCCAAAGTCATAATATCTTTATTCAAATAAAATTATTTAAATTGGGCACTTTTGAATCCTCCAAAATACATAATTGGAGACATTAAATATATTAAGACAGATCATTCTTTCTTTCTTTTGGGTATCAACACATATAGCAATTTAGATATTATAAAAAAAACACTTATTGCAGTGGTTGCTAAACGTTTATGTTTTTAATGATTGTTATTCCTATGATTTTTTTAGATTAAATTTATGATTAGTTATATACGATTTCCTGAAACTGTATAAAAGGTTATACAATTGAAGTGTGAAAAAAACCAACCAAATGCGAGTCGGATTTACGCACGAGGGGATCTGTACCAGATTATATAAAAACGGCAAAAAATCGTGTCTATTGTATAGGCGGTCACCTTAAATAATTATAATTATATTATTTTTTGTCATAGCGCCAACAGAATTACATCGTTTGTGTATATTTCAACCAATTTAAAAATGATAAACTATTACTAAGACACCGCTGTATGACAGACGAGCAGGCAGCGGTGTCTTAGTAATAGTTTACCGTTTTTACCAATTGCCATTTCGGGGAACCCTAAAAATAAATTATGATTTTATTTTAAATAATTTTCATATACGTTATCATATTTTTGCCGAGCTCTTATAAGTGAAACATAAAAATATAGAAGTTATTTGGTAGTATATTTAAAAAAAAACATTCAGTCAAATTGAAACCTATTAGTATTGAATTCCATTAAAATTGCAGTAAATTCAACAGACCGTCTCTACGCAAATCCCTGTTTCATACGGAGATTTCTGATTTTCGTACAAGGACTTGCTGTTACTGATATGCATTTACACGCAGTATATTCCTGGCTTCCCGAACAATAGGTGCTCAACAGGCTATTCTTAACAACAATTATAATACAAGACTTTATGTTAGTGAAAACAAAGTTCGAAATACGATGTCGGTGAACATAGATATGGAAAACTTCTCGGATAAAAAGAATTTGAGGCGACGTACGTTGAATACATTGAAGTCAGCTGTAACTGCTTTGAAGCAGATAACAAGTAAGTGTTAACTCTTTTTAGATTCGATTTTTAAAAAACCTTTTCTTTTTTGTAATACGAACAAAATATTATATTTTAATTTTGTTGGTGTAAAAATAATCTTGTTTTATTTATAACTCATTCTAAATTTTAATTACGGTTACAAACATCATTATTTTCACCCGAGTGTGCGCGGTGTTGCGTAGGTCGCTTTGTAAACACTAAATACTTTGCTTACATTATGAAATATGTTCAATAATAAATCTTCAAAGCTTTAAAGACTTTTACTGTAGTATAATTTCATCTGTTTTTATTTCATAATGGAGATTTCTGTGCATTATTTCTTTGTTCGATTATGGAACCGGTTTGTTTTAAAATTTTCTATTACCTATTATTTTATTATTATTTAAGTGAACAATTAATTACGAATACAAGTTACACATTTTTGCTATGTAGGTACTCATCAATCAATCAATATTGCTAGAATTATTGACAAAAAATATTTGTTTTTAAATGACGTCATACAACCGCAATATTGAATATTTAAAAATATTAACTTTTATAAAGAAACCCCATACATTCCTATTCGTTGAGTATTTCAAAATTTTAAATAAATAATAATAATAAATATTAAACAATATTACATACATTGCTCAGATTCCAAGATGAGTAGCTAAAACCCCCGTATTATGGAGTATCTGAGACAACGAAGGTACCACAACACCCAGACCAGAGTCAATATAGAAAAGTTCATTTTCTACATTGACCCGACCGGGAATCGAACCCGGGACCTCAGAGATGGCGACACCTTGAAACCGGCGTGCGAACTCGGCTACGGAGGTCGTATGAAGGAATAAAGAAACTTACAAATACACATACATTAAACCTTAACAAAAAACATTTCTTTTTGGATAGTATTGACACTCACAATAGTAATAGAGTTTACTAACCACTTCATTATTTTAATTTAAATGACCTTAGCGTTGGGTTAGCTTTATACATAAATATATCTATACTAATATTATAAAGATGAAGAGTTTGTTTGTTTGTTTGAACGCGCTAATCTCAGGAACTACTAGTTCGAATTGAAAAATTCTTTTTGTGTTGAATAGACCATTTATCGAGGAAGGATTTAGGCTATATGACATCACGCTGCAACTATTAGGAGCGAAGAAATAATGGAAAACGCGGACGAAGTCGCTGTCTTATATAAAGCAACATTTCTTAACACATCGACTATTTAAGGCTTCCTGCGCTGACCTCATTCTTGACTAAGAACAAACTGGGGGGAGATCCCGGTACTTTTCATAACACTTGACTGCGTACGGTGAAGCGTTAGGGTTACACATTATAAGGGAGAAGCGATGGAATTCGCATCATTTATATAAAACATGTTTATGATAAAAACTAATTATATTAATTACGTTTAATATGGAATAATCACTAGCCCGGGATGCACCCTTCGACGGTGAATTGCGTAAGATAAAAAACTAAAGCTGAAAATTAAGTAAGGAAATAAATAAGGAATCGGCCAAATTTATGTTGATATATCAAAGTCGATAAAGAATGTTTTTTTTTTATAAATTAAGAAGATGTAAGCTTTAAATAACTGAAAACACAAAAGTTTTTACATTTCCATTACATGTGTAAATTTTCATATGACTCAAGATGATAGAAAAGAAATATTCTATTCCGATTTAACGAGATTTCTTTAACATTAAAAAGCAAAAACAAAGTAATCTAACTTTCTGCAATAAGGTAAAACCTCATGCACTAAGGACTTTTGACAATTCTTTTGATCATAGTAAGTACTTTTTTATTTTTCAGTTCGTTGTATTTTTTTATAGAAATACCACGTACTTCAGAGCGACACCTCACGGCGAACACTCATGTACCAAAATATAACAAACTTTATCCCAAGCTGAGAAGCCCCCAAAGGTTTTCGACCGCTTTTAACTCACTCCACACCGCATAACAATTCGCTGAGTATTTGAGAAATGTCACCGGCTATAATGAAGGTGTCATTCAGGGGCTTACGAAAGTCATTGTGTTTGTCACCCGAAAACAAGCCTCGTCACTCGGAACTCCTTGTTTGTAGAGCCGATCACTCGCCAGAACCTTGAAAACACTTCGTTATCTTCTCCGTATCTTTTGTTCCCGTAATTGAATACCTATTGCACTTGCGAGTCAGACGATTATTAATGATACTGTAAAGTTAATGACCTTGTCAAATATTGGAACGTTTTGGAAAATGGATGCTAAATGAAAAATTATAACATTTTGGTTTCACTTCTGATTCTCACTATTCGATCTGATTGGATTTCATCCGTAGGGAAAGGCCTAAGCCCCAACAATGGGGACATTATTGGGCAAGTGTTGATAATATTTGGTTTACTTATCGATCGTGACTTTAATATAATTTAAAGAATTAAACAAATTAAAATTAAAATAGTAAAACAACAAACTCTATAGCATCAGTCCCGCGTATATTATAGCATTTGTCAAACGCGTATGATGTGAAAAAGTTTTTTAAATCGATGCATTAGTGTCGGAGCCTATTCAATGCATACAAACAAACAATCAAATCTTTAGAAGTATGGTGTATAGATGTATAGAAAATATGCATAATAATGATTATTTTCAACGAAACTATCTAATTACAAAATGAACTAGATCGCAACATGTAGGTAACTACAACTAGTTTATTTAAACCAATTGCGATATTCAATTTGCGAACAAAAGTCGTTCATTTTAGCCTAGAAGGTCGTCGCCTATCTATTACCCACAGTGAAGTCTATATACACAGTAAAATAAGGTCTATATTCTCAATACGACTCTTTTTGTAACCTCCTCTTGTTCCCGGAAACGTTTCCCTACCCTCAATCTGTTCCCTTTTGCGCAACCTACGATTTGTACTATTATGGGCTGCTTGAGCCGGAACACTCTTAAAATGGAACATAAAACTTTTTTTATTATATATCAAAAATCTGTAAATTCTTCAATATGTATGATATACATATATTTAAAGACACCTCTAACTTTATTGGGAAAATTTAGCGGATGTATCATCAAAAGATCATCATTTAAAATGTCCAGTTCTTAATTATTAATCCTGTCATTAATTAATTGTATGATACGAAAATATAAAACAAATTTCATATAAACTCAACATACTGACGTACATTAATTGATGAAAATTGAATACTTATAATTAATAATATTGATTGTAATATTACCATAAAATTAACTCTACTAATAGGAAAGACTAGAAACACTTGATCCACCATTAACCCATTTGCTTTTATCACATAATTTCCTAAATATTTATTTTGCTAGTTAAAATACACATATGATAAACATATAACATTCCCCTTTATAATACTGATATAGATTGGTTTGTATGTAGTTTATATATTCTATTTCGTACCTTACGCCATATTCTGTCCTTATCTGTCTCATTGACCGGACTGCTGTTGTTACCTCGTTTCCTCTTTGTCATTAAGCGCAGATATATCTATGGAGTATTCTTGTTGTTAGTACGTGTCTACACTAATCACGGGATACGGAACTCTATTAAAGAGAAGATTAAAGAGGCCCGTAATTACTTTCTACTCGTTGCGAATATTATTAACTATGTTACCCTACATACTTCAGTGTAGACAGGTCACGCAACGGCTGCTAAGTTTCCCCGATGAGCACACACTTGAACGCAACTTACGACTCTACGATACTAGAGCTAAACATAAATATATTATAATAAATTATTATTTAATCGCATGTCGGTCGATTACACAGGCCAATACACATAATTCTTATTAAAATAGTTATTAGAAGTCCACATTCAGTCTTCTGAGTCAATTAGCTGCGTCTTATAAGGTATAGACATAAATAAGGTAAGTAAAGTATAGATGTCTTCATTGGGTCCTGGGTATGGATGGATAAATAAAATATAGCAATGACAATACAAAATTGATCAAATATATTTTTTTTACTATTTACATCACCGATTTATGTATTTTGTAATATATATTTGCAATAATCAATTCGTAGGTACATAAAAATCAATTCTCAGTAATTTTTATATAAAATTTCCTCCATATAATCTCATCAGGTTAATGTTATATTACAGTACCCCAACAGCATTCGGGTTAATGTTACGAAAGGTAATTTTCATTACCGTTAGGTTAGACTTGACGTGAAAAATTTGGCCACGAGTATTTTCAGGGTTACCGCTTTGGACTGAGTAATGAAGGAACCGCTCTACAGTGCTTAAAAGGTTTTATAGTGACTTTTATAACTTTGAGAAAGTACATTGAATGTTTAACATGTAAATGGAATTACTAGGATATTGCTTCCAATTGCCCATTTAACTTTCTCGTTTCACTTTTATTTTATTACATAAATAAAACTTTTACAATAGGTATAAGATTTTTTGCCGACTTGAATTTTGTAAATAATTATTACCGACACAACATTCAAAATCTGCACAAATAGACGACGACGTTTTGTCTATACCCAAACGTCACTTTTGTAGGGTGTCGTCTCCCCCCCCCCCCTTCGATATCTCATTTTAGACCGGAGACAAGAGACATTTGAAATATTCAAATTGTTTCTCGAGTTTCTCATGATACACATGCAAAGGTACCACTACACCTAGACCCGAGACAATACAGAAAAGTCCTTTTTGAACATGGTGGGTCCGGGAATTGAACCGGGGCCCTTAGAGATGGCGACACCTTAACCACTCAGCTACGGAGGTCATCAAAATGATATGGTATGGTGATTTATCTGTTAGATTTTATGGAATTGTTACCCGACAATAGACAGTTAATGAACAAATAAACGCAAGTGAAGCCCATAATTTTGATGACATTTTTAATGTTGCCACTTTGTCAATTTTAAGTCCTCCAGCTTTATATGTAGCTGAAGTAATCTGTAGAGAGACAATACATCAAATTTCATTTTTCCCGCTAGCCAAACATACTAGATTTGGTGGACGCTCTGCTACAACGTAGCTTTGATAGCGTAGTCTATCGATATGGTCACGATTTCATGGATTAAAGAATCAATCAAGTATCGGTAGCAATATAAATAATGATTTCCGTACCCGTTTCACGATACTAATAATAATAACTTTATTTTTCACTAGTAACAACACTATTACAATACTTTGACCCGTTTATGGAATACTGTTTTCCCAGAAGTTTCATCTTTCCAATATTGAAATAGATATGATAAATAGATGTAATTATGTATAAAAATCATAGAAAATAATATCACCACAATAAATAACTTTAGCTCTAAGTCAAAACGTTTATGCCAAAATATATTAGGAATAAAAATATAACGTTACAACACTGTTTTGAATTTAACTTTGTATTGAACATACGGTAGATCTTACGGTAGATTCATAATAAACTGCTCTTATGCCCATACAATCGTACAACCATACAACCGTACATCAACGTCGCGTGCTCTAATAACACAACTCAATGCCTTGAAACACTGCAACACTGTAAATACGTAGCAAGGAAACACTTCCATTAATTTCCATCCGGTTTACTTAAATCACTTAGCATTAAGCTTTATTTGCTCGTATATTGTTAGAGATAGCAGGCTTGAAACATTTCAGATATCGATGATCAATTATCCTTAACCCATCCATAAGGAAGGCCTGAGCCCCTGCAGTGGGGACGTAAAAGGACTGGTGATCCTACATCCTCACTGTAGGAGCTCAAGCCTTCCTTATGAATGTTTAAATGTTTTTAGGGGAATGGGTCATGATCCTCCACGCTAACCTAATGCGGATTGGAGAGTATTAACGATTGCAAATGCAGCCGGAGCTCGAGATAATAATTTTTTGGTCACCCATCTCGTGACCGACTTTAGCGAAAGTCGCTTAACAACAACGATCGTAGGCCGCGTTGCTTATCCACTACGCCATCGAGATACTCGATCAATATTAAATATAAATATTTACAGTAATTTATTAAACAACGAATTTATCTACAGACTACAACTCGGTCAATTTTAATATTTTACTTTATTATTCTTTATCATGAACATATAAAAATTACATTTAATTAATGATTATAATTTTTTATTATTATTTTATTTCGATACTGTAATATTGAAGAACGGTCATTTAGGTTCAGACATTACCACACTTTTCTAAGAGAGGTTAAACAGTTCGCCAATCGTCCAAAAATTTTTTTCCCTATCACCGGCTCAGGACGTTTTTCGCTAATAAGAAGAGCCAGAAACTCATCAGCTCTTTTATTTCTAATATATTTTTTTTAATTATTAAGATTAATGGTAATTACCATTAACAACAAATGTCGATAGAATAAATTGAAAGAACAGCCGAGAACTGCCCGATACAATTTTATAAAACTAGCTGTTTCTCTCGCGAGTACGGCCGCATAAAACAATTTTTAAAATTGGTCTAGAGATTTCCGAGCCTATTCAATGCAAACAAAAATTAAATTTTCTCTTTATATAAACAGTACAGCTCAATGATATATGTTGTGAATATAAGAAAGACTATAACAGAACCTTTTTTGTAATTTTAAATTGAAAATCCATATTGAAGTTTTGAAAGCTTTTTTTAAACATATTATGCTTTTAAATAATCTTCAAACACTAATAGTATTGCTAATGTTCTAAGTGGTATACTGCTAAACACAATGTTGCAGATAGTAAACGTTGACTTGTGTTACTTTATCTAAATACTTACATATTAAGCTATACCATCCACCTAATGACCAATACCTACGTCAGAACATGTATAGCCTTTTTGTTTAAATCGTATTGGTTTAAGATACGATCAATTGAAATATCTCCTCGTCTATTATTTCATAGTGTGAGAACTTATGTGTCAGATAATATGTCATAAATTTAGAACTGTATTGCCTACCTTAATTAGGGGATGAACCCTGATTAAGGCAGCCAATACTGTGCAATAATGTTCAATTAAAACGTCTCATCTGTTATTCGTGAAAATCGAGCAATAATCGCGAGAACACGTCCAAAATAATCGAAAAAATATTATGATGCCAACTTTTGCTTTTCTTTTATGCTAAATTTCAGATTGCCGGGTACAAACATCTAGAAGGATTTGACATTATACCCTTATTTGTTATATAAAAGAAAAATATCTTTTACTTTGACATTTTTTTTTTATTATTTTGGACATGTTCTTTCGATTAATATTCAATTTTCATGAATATGAGATAAGAGCAACTGATAAAAAATGACGTGCATAGTGCCTGATTAGATAGGCAATCCTGTAAAACTATTATTAGACTAACCATTTAATAATAATTTTACATGTTAAATGACTTATAAACCTCGTTACAATCAAATAAGATCAGCTGATATTTCCATATACTTACTGGATCTTTAACTATACTATAACTACATAGAATAGCAACTCCAGTTTGTAATAGCAGCACTTTTGTTTAAATGTTGCCGTTCTATATCTTTAGACTGAAGTCATGAATGCAAATGCAGCGGCGAATCGATTAACGAAATATTAACTTGAGAGTGCTCGAGTGTAGAAAGTGTGCCATATAATTCTGTCACGGTTTATTTCTAGCCAGACTTTAGCCTCGGCATCATTTATTTCATTTGGACTACGAATTGATATCTGTTAAAAATAACGTTCAATATCAAAAGGCCAGCATAATAATATATCAAGAGACGCAACTGTATTATTACTGAACAAAAGCGTTTAATCGTTTTTTTCTGATTTATCCGAAACTTGATCGTTGGATTTCCATTTAGATAATTTACCAAAGTAACTTGGTTACAAATATATGAAAATGAAGGTATGAATACCAATTTAGGTTGATAAATATTATGTTATTGTAAACAGAAAAATAAATGCGTTCATGAAACGTCGAGATTTCTAGTTCACGACGGGGTTATATCGGGTCTCTTTACAAAGTGTGAACAATGGGCTAGAGTCAAAGTTCGACAAACACTAGCCAGCAATATTGCTCTAACTTTCTCCTTGAGATCGACTCAAGTGTATGGATCAAAGCGAAAGCGAAAGCGTGTCCAGTAATTGACAAAAGCCAACTACTGCACTATAGATATACTATCATCTTTATTTTACGTCCTCTTATTTCTACAGAATATTTATCTATTTGTGAATACAGATGTAATGAAAAGAAAAATAAAACAACTTAAAAACCTCACTTATCACTACTAGTGAACATCATCCAGAGTGCCAGGGACAAAGCGGATTTTCAAGGATTTTTCATTAATATTATTTTCAAGTATAGCATTATGAATGCAAAATCGATCAAATTTAATAATTAAAACAAGTTTTTTTATAATAGTCCGAAATGGCTATTTATTATATTAAATCTAAATCTTCATGCCGAAACATTCATTTAAACTAAGAATTTTTTCACACACAAAAGGAAACAAAAACGATAAGACAAGTACCTTATATGAAATCACTGTGTGAAAACCAATTAGATACCTGTCTTTGTTATGCCGGTACTATGTAGAACATAGTCTATCACAGCAACAATGCTGGTATGCTGACAAGGCCTATGTCTGGTGTTATTTTATCAAGAGTATTGTGTGCTTTATAAAATAAGTATAATAGATACAAAAAATAAATGTAAATGTTTTCCTAAATAATATTATAGCGTTTTTTTGTAATCATTAGTCTAGCTAAAGAGCTGACAGGGAAAAAAGCTATTCAGCATTTAAACATCCCCACTAACGGTCGTATTACCGAATTAAATGACCCAGAAAATAATATTGTCCTACCGGCCGCTAATAACTCGACTTAGCACTGCAAGTATAAGTGATTCTCATCCCATTGATGGTATTTAAATGAACCCCTGATGGTTCTATCGGATTTTACACGTCATCAGTTTTAGCGGAGCACCCTTCATCTCACTCTGAATGGAAATTTTCTTCAATGCGCACATTGGCCCCCCCTCTTGCTATCGTAGATATTTGCTGACTTCGCTTATTGCTTTCCTGAAATACGACCCGAGAGATTCGTGGGATATTTGTTATGTATATAGAGTTAGTTCAGATGTTTTATGCGTGAAATTATATGCTGCCTTTATATTTTTCACGTGAGCGCTTGATCCGTATCCAGTGATATTTTCTATGAATACTTACTTATAAATTTACGTGAAAATGGCGGTTGGAATACCAAAATACGAATACTTTAAAATCACAAAACAAGAAAATGAAATAACATAGCATCTTTGCTCAAAGGCTTTTAATGTATTGTACTAAGTAAATCATATATAAAATCAGTTCAATATTTCTTTTGAGGATTAAAAAAGTCATATGTTTACTCTTTGTAAAATTGGTTTAGAAATATATTTTATTGCCATCCAAAATATTTAGTCTGTTCTTTAATATTTTAAAATATGTACTTGTAAAAATCGCTTCACAGACCAGGCTGGACACGTACCAAACCCACGACCCTTTCAAGATGAGTCTAAGTTACATGGTATATATTTGCTTTGCTGCCGTAAATTTAAAGAAACTGGAGAATATTTCAAGTAATTGTTACTTACGCTTGTTTTCATTAATGTTCGACTCCGGTCAGGCAAAATACCTGCTACTATTTGCCTGCATAGAGTGGACTCCTTGTTTCCAATCCAGTATGACACTTGAGTAGATTTTTTTTCAAGTGTTTTTAACATAATTAATAAGGTAGCATTGTATTCACGAGGTGGAATTCAAAATAATAACATTTTTACTTTAATTTATGAACAAAATTTTATATTATTACCTCCTTTGAGCATATGTCACAAATGGATATTATCTTCCTTTATGTTCATATGCATACGAATATAACTATTCACGCTAGTTTAATTAAAGTTGTTGGCATAATAAAACAGAAGCACATTCTGCGCCACCACACCAGCCTCCAATTAGACTTGGTAGAATTATTGAAAGTAACTTCACTTAACTTTGCGGCTTACCCAATTTAAATAGATTTAGCTCTTATTTTACAATACAAATTCAGTTTTTGAATTCATGAATTCAAAAAAGCATAAGCACCTAATCAGAAATACAAAAAAGCACGATACAGATTTTTCTGTAATCTATGACTAAATGTTAAATATAAAGATATTTTTTTATATATATAATAACGAATCATAACTTATTCGCTTTAAAATAATAGTAAACTTTTTGCTTTTACGGATTGCATGATATATTTTAACTGAATCGTATGCTTAAAATCAATATACGCCCACCCACTGTCCTACAATAAACTGCGAATCTTGTATGGATATAAGTCATACTCAAAATAAGTTAAAAATTATTAAAAGCTATCGTCAAAATAATTAACAGAATATCCGATAACTTTTAAAATATTATTTAAAATTATATTTTTGATTAATAGAATAGTAGTACAATACATGAGTCCTACAAGCCACTAGAAAGAAAAGCCTGCAAAGCAATCCTATTGAAAATAAATTTACTGTTAGGTAAGTAGGTCAACGGGTGCTACAATTTAGTTAGACGAGTCTCAACTATTACAATGTTCTCGAGGCCTTCAACAGTTTTTACCAAATGCTAAAAAACTGGGTATACATTCTTGTCGCAAATAGTTTGTCCACATCTGTCCCTTACCCTAATTGAAGAGAAAAGTAACTGTGCCTCTGAAAACGTTGCTTCGAATTATTTCCGTAACATCACAAGCTTGTCATTTCAGAGAGGTTAAACAGAACGAAGCGTTAGAAAGTAGCAACACATTGGAAATTAAATTGTCAAAGTCAATTATGTTTTTATCTTCAAAGTCTAGTTATATTTTTATTTTCAGCATTTAAATTAAAATCGAGATAAAAATCTTTTCTATATTAATATAAACATACTCTTAAAACGGTCTATAATCAAACCGGTTACATATGACATTTGAGAGGTATTCTCTTGAGGAATTAATTCATATGTAATAGTAACTATGATTGGGACGTTGTTTCGAAAGGTATTGAATAAACGATATCATTAATTCAATGTTAATTGGAATTGTTAAAGGCACGCATTACACTCAAATATCTTTGAAATCTATTGAGAAATTTGAAACGAAATACTACCAGCTAATAAGTTAATTTTCCATTTAATTAATGATAATTTTAATCATCATTAATATTTTAAATAATTATTATTATAATTATTATAATTCATACAGCATTAACAATTTTTCACAATTGTATTTGTATGGTACAAGAACAAATCAAAATAAAATTACATAAAAATCATGCAGACACTTAAACATTATGGTAGTTTTTATTAATTATCCGTTGGGTAAGATGCACTGACCACTATAGAACTCCTCCAGCGTGTAGAAAGAACCGTCTAACAGAAGTTGCCTCAATTTAGTTTTAAATTTATTAGGACTTTCGTGTTGTGACTTTAAAAGCCTTATATAATTCCATAAATCACTAACTCTATCACCATACCTTTGCAAGTCAGACAACCCACTTTTGTGTAAAAGCTTCTTCATCCGCTTGCCTATATCAATTTCGAATACATCTTCCATGGTAAAATATTTTATGAAAATGTCACGAAAATAATCTCATACACCTAATACTATAAAATTTGTTAAAATGAACGCCTGTAGATTTTTGAACGAACCTACATCTTTTGTTAGCCGTCCCCTCGTAAAATGTTACTGTCTTTACGTCGTATGGCAACAATGAGTTATAAAGTCGATACTAAAAATGTTGTTTGTATGAAATTTACAACTTCGCACATATCTACTATACCTACATTGTTGAATCAGTGGGGCGCTCCTATGATAATAAAAAATATTTAATGATGGCACTTGTCAGCAATAAACTTAGCTATATACATATTATTAGTATCTAAACTAATATTATAAAGAGATAATGTTTTTAATTTTGTTTGTTTGTATGGGGTAATTTTCATAAAATACCGATCCGGTCATGATAATTCATTTACCTAAGGAAATCTACATCATACGCGGAAGAAATTGCTATAATAGACGCGGGCAAAGTCTCTAGAAAACAACTAGATTCATTCTTTCATTTTCACGCGCTCTACCCGCACTACTCATTAAATAAAACTATTTTGAAAGAAAGTATCCCGTTTATATTTGATATTCCGTTTCATACTTTTTCTTTTATTAATGGCTTATCTGCGCATTTCGCACAATTCTGCCAATGTCAAGTGAATAAATTAATTACTACATGTAAAATGAAAATGAATAAAAATGGCGATGATCAAGGTAGTATTGATAAATAATGGAACTTAAGTGAACATGAAACCTGTAAATGGTCGGAAACGTCATGAAATCGAAAATAAACGCACCACGCCCGTTAATATAGTTTTATTTAACTAGAGATATTGTAAATGGGATAGAGAATTTGATCTTTCATGCCGCAATTTAGCATCGTTATGATACATGATTTTTTATCCGGATAAGTGGAGGCTGACGCAAGGCAAACAAATTTTATAGGATTAGGTGTATGACATTATGTGTGTGACTTGTGTGTAAGATCCTGGAGTGGCGACCGCATACCGGGAGATGCAGTGTTAGTAGGCCCCCCACAAGGTGGACCGACGATCTGGTGAAGATCGCGGGAAGCCGCTGGATGCGGGAGGCGCAGGACCGATCGCTTTGGAGATCTTTGGGGGAGGCCTATGCCCAGCAGTGGGCGTCACTCGGCTGAATTAATGATGATGATGGTGGAGGCTGACGCAGCTATCTAGTGAAAACAGTTACAGTAGTTCAGTTTAAAGTAATAATTCTTTATAAATAAGGAAGCTATTTCATTCAAGATTTAGATTCGTTCGCATTAAGTTTGAAATTAAATAATTAAATCCCAATGATCTCCATAGCCGAGGAGTCACGGAGGTTTCAAGGGGTCGCCATATCTGAGTGGTTCATTTACCGATCAGATCAATGTAGAAAATGAACTTTCCTATACTGTCTCAAGTTTAGGCGTTCTGATATCTTGTTGTTTCAAATTTCTATAATACAAGTCCTATAAGCTACTTAATCTAGTATCTGAGCAATAGTATTATAACTTTTAGAAAGTCGACAATAATGAAATCAATACGCTATAAGTATTGATTTTATTACGTCCTTTGACAGATTGAATAATTACAACAAACAGTTTCTATTTCGGAAAACTGAGTATGTGCGCGAACGTACAACATTCACTTTAACCGATATAAATATTTCGTTATAAAAAGTTTTAAATCACATTTTTGTTAACTGCAATAAATGCATAAAGCATTAAATACCTTAATGCTATAATTATGATTAAATGCAAATAACTTTGATGCGAAAACCTATGTAGTTTACCAAATAGAACAAAATAATAACTAAGTCCCATAAATACTTTACTTCAATTTTCAAACGTGACGTCTTTATAGTAGGTCCTTACATATGAAATTGGTGTTTGGTATGGGAGGACAAAAAGTCGAATATTTTTTATTATAATATATTTATTTAATCAAATAATAAACCATTGTTATCTATGCTTTTTTGCGATCATAGGTAGTTCATTGATCCCCTTACTAAAAAAACCATTCGGACAGGAATCAATAAAATCTTTGAAGGCGATTTGCACTCCCCATCGGAGTTGAATTTTTTCCTTGCAAGAAGTTATCCATATTTCGAAAAAAATGGTAATCTGTTGGAGAAAGGTCCAGGGAGTACGGTGGATATTCCAATTGAAGCTCTTCTAATTTGGTAGCCGTCTGTTGTGCAGTTTATGGTCTGGCGTTGTCGTGAAGTAGCAGTGGCGTAGACCGATTGACCACCCTTGGTTGTTTAACAGTTAGTTTTCATCACAGGTAATGATTCGATTTAAAAACCCTTCATTATTGTGCCGGTTAAGTAAAGTAACGCAGCAGTCGATGCGCATTTGCCGGTTTGCTTCACTCAATTCGTGAGGTACCCACCTTTCAAGCTTTTTAATCTTTCCAATTTGCTTCAAGTGGATTAACACTAACACCGCAGCCTGCAGCTAACTCGGACGTGGTTTGCGATGGATCCGCTTCCACAATAGCCTTCAATTCCTTATTATTAATTTGGGTCTCCGGCCGCCTTCAGATCGAAATTTCCAGAACGAAAACATTGGAACCAAAAACGCACTGTGTTTTCTTTTACGATACAACCGCCATACACATCCTTAACAATTCGAGCCGTTTCCGCAGCACTGGTATCACGGTGGAACTCGTACACGTAAATAACACGATATTTCAAGTTTTACATTTTTTTATACTGGGTGACATAAATAGGACAAACACAAGAAAAAAGAAACAAATGAATGCCGCCTAACGAAACACAAATACATGTGTAATGGTTGTATAAATTTGAATTTGGAATTCCCAACCAAGAAGGAGAAATTTGTGATTAAAGTGGCCAGTACGACAAAACACCAATTTCATATGTAAGGACCTAAATAATATTAACCCACATAAATATTATGGGATAAAATTTCGAACATACGCAAATTTTATAGAAGTTGCAAAATTTACTAGATTTAACTTTTCTTAAAAAAAAGCCCTATAAACACCAGATCAAGCTTTAGTGTTACATCGTTAATGATAGTATGCGATCCATCAAAACTTTACCTCCTCAGGTAACTTTTTAATGTTGACAGCATCAAAATAAAGAAGAACATTCACAAGTTTAGCTCACGTAACAGCCACATCGCTAAAGTCTGTAATTTATGGTTCAATAAAACAGAAAAGGTCACGTAATGTTTTGGTTCATGTAATTTAATGAGGTACGGCCTAATTGTGGATAATATAACATTCTTCTCATTCGTTAAAGTTATATTGTGCAGGCTATAGAACCGTATAATTAGAATTTATAATTGTTTAATTAAGCACATCGATGATGACATCAGCGCTGTATTTGTAACACAATAAGCAAAGCTGATATTAAAAATTGACATTCCAAACCATTTTATATTGATACTTTTTAGTTATGTCTTATAGAATATTGTTATTATTGATATAAGTAATGATAATTTATATTCATAAACAACAGACGTGGGAATATTTTACTATATTCTATGATTTAAACATAATCGTTTTACTTATGTAATTTTATCTCTTGTTACATTTTTTAATCATCATTTACTATGCTATAGACTTTTCTATATCCCCAAGTAAAAGGGATAATGGTTTGTTCATCTCATCTCTTAAAGTTAATTAATTAACGTCAAAAAAGGGTAACGAATTTTGCTTATTAAATCATATTTTATCCTTCTAGTAGCATGATATAATATTTTGCGATTTAAATAAATTATCGTTTTACTTATAACAAATAAATTCTATAATAAAAGACTAATGTAAACAGCAAACGAAAAAATATTTCAATAAATAAAAGCTTCTTTTTCATTTTTCTTATCCATAAAATACACAAAAAGTATGTATAATGTTGGAAGAACATGAAAAACAATTAATATCATTATTTAATAATACAATGTATATTAGACTGTTCCCTTTTAGTATTTATTAATGTTCGAAAACTGTAAAATAAAATTGAACGCCTTATTTTTAACTGAAAATCACTTTAACCAAACCTTTGAGATAAGAAACTGCGACCCGAATAACTGTTTACTTGAAAAGTACGACTAGATAAGAGCTGGTTACGTGTCAGTCTGAATAATTGTTCATGGACAAAACGTCTGAAAAGTTGAAATGTCACGCAAGAACAAGGTCAGTCAACCGTAGATTGATGTGACTCAACTCCGCCACTCGATTTTATCATATTTAAATTATTCGCAGTATTAACTCATAAATTTTACAATAACTTTGCCAAGGCTGGTCATGGACGGGAGACCGAAAATTTATCTGTACTTGGGAGAGCACCTCAAACTGCAGGGCAAGAGTATTTTTAATTACTATAAGTAATAAAACTGAAACTTATTATTTTAAGAGTAACTAGACCCTTTTCGACACGAGTAATAACCTTGAGGAAGTTATGGAATTTTTCAATTTCATAATTTTCTATGCAAAGGTGAAAACCACACATACAATGAAAGAGCCCTCTTCGTCACTTTAATGTATACTGTGTGATGATCAACACACTTATTTAATAATCTTGTTGGTTACTCAAATAAATAAATCTATATTAAAAAATCTTAATGATACAAAGTCATTGATGAAAAATTCTTAAAATTCACTTTGTCCCTGGCACTCTGAGAATATTCGTTAAGAATATTTTTTAGTATAGCATTGTGTACGCAAAATAGATCAAATATAATAAATACAATCATGTTAATAAAATATAGAAACTACTTAAAAAAAAACCAGTCGGGTTTCTTTTAAAAAATCTTGAATTTCACAACGGGCTTTGTTTTTGTCTTAAAAATCCTTTAAAAATATCATATATTTTTTTAAACTTTGAATTCATCGAGTTAGTAGTCGATTTTTTGAAGTCAGTATAAATTTTTCGAAGATAAAAATATTTTTGGAACAACCAAAGTGTGAACTAAAAACATTATTTCAATGTGTAATTTTTACAAAATTTAACAAAAAATTAAATAAATATCTAACGACAAATGAACTCTTGGTGACTCACGCACGCTCAACACTTCACATAGCTTTTATTTATCCTTTATATACTAAGGCTTGCTTAGAATCTCGTAAATCCCTTAAAAAGAAAATGTTTTTATAGCGAAGGCAAAATGCGATAAGTCACGTTGACCCAGCGGTCAACCTTTACCAGATAGACATTTTGACATATTGCTTTGATAGTTTATTTAAAAAGACCATTGAAATATCTCAACTAAAATTATGTTAAATAAAGTTTCTTTCTATGTTGAGGTCAGACTTCTATAAAGAAAAATATAAATATAGAGAGATATTAGATAGATACTAGAGAATATAAGCATTTCTGAAAAATAATTGCCCACGCCTAGTTCACTAATATGACCGATTACAACGCTATTAATACAATAGCTACCTATACATTTTGTTTAGATGATAACAATTCATCATCACCAGTCTATTAATGTTCCCACTGATGAGGCTCAGGCCTTTCCTATAGATGGATGAAAACGAATAGGAAGGAAGGGAAAATTTGAGTTATTCGGCATTAATAACTGAATTTTTTCCTTCAACTACGACAAAAAAAATAAGGCCATGTCGATTTTGGAAATATTGTCGCTGCATCCTGGCTTGATATTTATTATTCAAATTCTGCTTGTCTAACTTAGAACAAATCACTTATATGAAATTATAAATAAAATCCAAACAAACTACATATATCTACATATTATTAAAAATGATAATCGTCCTATTAAGAAATCATCCAACCCATACAAAGCCAATTAATTTATTGTGGACCGAAGTAAGGCATTCAACGAGGACCTAATTAAAATCACACAATCGTCGCTTGTAATAAATAATATAATATATTTATAATATCCATCATGTTACTCGTGAAACATGATAATGATGAACGGCCTGTATTAATTCAGCTGCCGTTGGCGTGAATGTTTTAAATTGTTCCGCAAAGAGATGAAGTATGCGATCTCGTAGAGTGCTCGTCAGTGGATTAACGAGGATCAGCAGCTCTGTTCTGTCGACACTGCAAATAAAATAAATATTTACAATAATATATTCGAATAACAAAAAGCAATATATAACTACAAGCTTTTGCCCGCGTTCACGTAGAAGTAAAAAATCGTTCTAATAGGTTTTAACCGACTTTCAATATCCAAATGGAGGAGATAATATGTTTGACGAAGATGTTTTTTTTTTTTGTGTATGTTCTTCTTCATCTTTAATTCCGCCAAGTCTCAAAATTTGTTTTTATTTTGAATTTCGTAAAATCCCTAGTAAGCACCTACGTCCTAAAATAAACCTGCATGCAAAATTTTAAACTCCTAGCACTTGTATTAACGAAGTTTCATACAAACTTTCATCCCCTAATTTAGCCCCTTCTGGGTGGAATTTCCGAAAATCCTCTCTTAGTGCTTCCTCTACACTCCCTAAGGAATCTTCATTCCAAATTTCAACTTTCTACGCTCAGTAGTTTCGGCTGTGCATTGTCTGTCAGTAAGTCACTCAGTAATGCAAGAATTTTACGAGTATATACCTAGATTTGTGTACCAATTTCTAGCAAACTAGCTGTTTCCCCGCGTGTTAATTATAACATATATCCGACGTGTATTATATAGCTTCCGGGTGTATGAAAAACTTTTATAAATCAGTCTAATTGTTTCAGAACCTATCCAATGCAAACAAACAAGCAATCAAATATTTCGTCTTAATAATATTAGTATAGAATTATTGGAAATAATTACTATGTTTAACATTTTTTTTATACAGATCTATATCCGAAAAGGAACGGGGTCTAGTTGTAACAGGGGTAATTAGTAACAAGCAATTTTGACCTACACAAATGTTCGTTTGATTTTCAACCCACCGTGCATTTCAATAAGCAATGTATCATATAGACTTCAAACTTGAAAAAAATGATAAATAATACTTATCCCAAAGCGACTTAATCAAGAAAATGCTATTGAATTCGGGCGCCTACCATTTAATTAATAAACCTACAGAAGACCTCCTCCCGCCTTCATTTACATTTTCTTAAGTTATTCGTAAGAGGTAATGCTAAATACATATATATTTAAGTTTTTATTGACGATCCAATTTGAAAAAGGTATTGTATTGCACCAAGATATTATCTGGATTCATGATTTTCAATGAATCCATTTATGTCCAAGTAAAAGATTATATAAATGACGAGCTATGAGGATTATTACTGCAATTCTGTTAAAAATAGTGTTTATGTAAAATTTACTCCTTGTTCCAATCTACTTCAAATTTTACATTACATTGTCCCATAGAAAAATCTGGAAAAATCCTTTCTTATCGGATGCTGACGTTATACAAAGGTGGTCTATGTGTTTATCAGGCAAATCAGTCAATACAGCACAGATTATGTTGTTAAAACAAGCTTAAAACAAGTTGTATTATCTTTGCCAGAGATCTTATATAGACAAATCTAACGAGCTTTACTCGACGGGGTTGCGTTATTTATCTAATTACAAAGTTCCCATGGCGACCTTTCAGTATCATTAGACCCTGGTTATTATCTCGGATCGAAGTCCTTGTCTGGATGCTTGTAATGACTGTTCTTAACAAAACCTTATTCGTAGTATAGTACAAACTTAAGTAATTGGATTGTTTAGTATTATAATAAACCAGTACTATAACAAAACAAAATACCGGATATTAATATTCATAGCATACTTAATATTAATATTTAGTATATTATGTTGAATACTTAGTTATTTTCTTATTCACCGCTTCGCTGCACATCAAAATGAAGGCGTCAGATAGCGCCCAGACTGATGATTCTTTTTATATTTTTAACCACTGATATTCCCAGACGATTAAGTTTAATTTGATATACTTTTAGAGTTTAATGCTCTAAAACTTTAACGGATTATAACATAAAATATTTCCTTTGGTTTTTATAATGTGTTTTAATTCTACACCAATGTCACCGCCTTACAAATGTTCCTCACTGGTTGACTGGTACTGGCATTAAGTCCGCATTGGCAGTTATTTGGCAGTAATGAACAAATAATGAAATATAAGCGTTGTATTTGTACCTATGATTACCACAATACACAGACACAGGATAATATAGAAAAGTTAATTTTCTACAATGACCCGAATAAATCAGTGTTCTCAGAGATGACGTCAATTTTTTTTTATTTCTAATTTAAATCACAGCCATTTTTCAGCTCAAATAAGTATTCCAATCTTAACAAATATATGTTAAGTACTAAATCAAAAACAAATTTATATACCAAACTAAGCTAATGCGTGTTAAACTTTGAATACTAAACTATGAAAGCGGTTTATACTCCAAACATTTTCCTACAACTATATCCAAACACAACAAGTCTAAGCCATCACCACACTTAATACATATAAATTTTAGCTCCCTCCTCTGGGTATCTGTTTAACCCTCTCCTTATATACTAAGTAGTACCCTCTAAAATAACAGAGTCACCAAATTAGTTAACCCTTATAGTCTAAGAGATCGTGACGAAAATGTGCAAGAGCTTTCAAAAGTTTGATATTTCAGTATGTTGAAGTACTAAAGTATACATCACTCAATAGCCAGTCCGGAAATCATATGATGCACATCACATGATGGCGACCCAATGTAAAGTACGAAAATTTGTAATACTTTTTGAAGGTTCTTTTTAATAATCTGAAATTTTCGAAAACTCGCTATTAATATAAAAAAGGACACTAAACGGCGCAGATTTCTTAGAAGTTGATGTAAAAATGAGCTCCAAAAAGAGTTCCGTAACGGTTGAAAGTTAATTCATTACTAAATTATAAATATTTATTTTATAACGCCGCCGCCACCAGAGCCTGACCTCCGCTCTGTGCACTGAGTGATTTATTACATGAATACTTCAACGTACTGAAAAATAAAGCTTTCGAAAGCTCTTGCACATTTTTGTCACAATCTCTCCGTCTATTATGTAACTAACTAATTACTATATTTCCCAGGTCTCACTGCGCAGTCCGAAAGTAAGCCAGCTATTAAACTAAGCATGTACTTAGAGCCTCAAATACTTATCAAATGTTGTTTTCATTTAGAACTCACTATCTCTACTTCGACGTCGTACAATTGTTTTTCAAATAGAATACATATTTAGAACATACATCATTTCTCTACATTTTATTGTTAAAAACTATCATTTAACAGTAGTGTCAATTAAATCCTGATAATATTGTAGTGTTACAAGTTACAAAGTAAATGTGTTTTAGTTTCATTGAATATTTTTCTGCATTACGTCCCCAGACAGACGTTTTAGTGTAGTTTTTCCTTAAGCACATTTCCAAATGGAAAGATTATAATAGTTGACAATGTATGAAAAATGATAACATAATTTCAAAATAGAAAGATCTATGACCACATTACAAAGTAAAAAAAAATTGAAACTCATGCAAAGTTACTTTAAAGTTATTAATAATAAGAAATGTGCTTAAATTAAAACCAATAAGGTAGTAATATTATTTAAAAAAAAAAGGTGTATCTACGAGTAAATCAAACACTGAGTTCTTATCGAAACAGTCTTTTTTTTAATTAAATGATTAGATTCATAACCAAAAATAATACGAACAGTTTGAATTCAGTGTTCGATTTTCGAAATCAAAACGAATGCGTTGGAAGAATGTAGTGAACCTTCATGCGTTAAACATTATAGAGATAGATATAATAATACTATTCTAGATACACTTACACTAGAAACACTAGAACTTTCGCATGACGTAGTTTGACAACAGACATCACTTCGTACTTATCACGTTACTTAGTCGTTTTTGTGCCACTCAGTTTGATAGCATCTATTTACAGTTGGACGACGTCACACCAAGACTATGATAAATGAATCGGTGAGTATGTAATATTTCATTTAAAACTTTATTACAGTCGTAACTTTGTTCTTTGAAGGCGTTGAAATAAATTTCACACATCATAGCATTTTGATAGCCGCACAAAAAGACTAATAATCAATGTCTTTCATTTGATCTGAGACGAAGACCAATGCCCGAGGTGTTTCTATAGTTGTCCGCAATTTTATAATGTGCGTAATATATATTTATATGTAATAAATTTGTAAAAAAAAAGTAATAGAAGTTATGATTTTATTATATTCGTAATAATGTAAAACTTCTAAGTAATCAATTTTAATGCTTCAAAATTCTAATGTAAATGACCATGAAAGCTTAAAACAACATAATTTTAATATAAGTAATCGGATTATTTATATTACTATAATTATTCTCTTAAAATAATATTTTACCAATAACATAATAGAACATTTCCTTGAAAATCTTGTAAGCTGTTTAAAAACACATTTGAGATCTATTTCAGTTGTTGTCATTGAAGTTACATATTTTCTTTTGCAAACATAAAAATATCGTGTTTTTAACATGATATAAATAGGTAGATAATTATTTTCAAATTTGTATTCCAAGTAGTCAAAACAATCCTGATCTAACTAAAAGTCTTAGAGAAGTATATTCTTTGTTCGTGTTGACTTAAATGGCGACGGTTAAAACTTAGCAATCATCAAAATCTTCCATAAAGAATTATTTGAATTCAAAGTGCTTAATTAACTTAATAATATCATGATCATTTGCGTCTTCAAAGATTATATTACGACTTTACAACAGTTACCAACAATCCTTTTTCCGAACAATTAAATGAATCTAATAACTAATTACATAACGGAAGCTTTATGTAATTAGTTATTAGATTTATTTAAAATGAATATTCGATATTTTTACTACCACTATTCAGAACTGTAAAATGTAGCTAAAAATGAGCGCAAGAAATTCTACGAGATTGAATAAAAATAGTAACAACATAAGCAAATGAAAAAATGGGTACAGCGAAATGTTCTCCATAACTATACCAATTCTACATTTGACGAACGGTAATATCCCATCTCCAAATATTCGAATGTAAAGTCCGCAAACTTTTGTCCGAAAGAGCAATTTGTGAAATTGAAACTGGAACAAATTAAACTTTGGGTGGTTTCATTGAATTACATTGTCCCAAAATTTCAAGGTCGCTCTTAGCGAAGGCATGGCTCAATTTACCAGAATCTAAATAATTTGACATTGAGGAACGACATAAAAATTCTCTTCGACTATGTTTAGTATCGAGGAGCTCGATGGTGCATGGGTAGCGTGTTCCGTTTTTAATACAAAAATTAAACGACTTTCACAATGGCTGGTCATAAGATGACCAAAAATTTACTATTTCGAGAGGATTTGGCTCGACTATATACTGATATATGGAGACTACTGAGTCTCCTATATTTTATTCCGTTTATAGGGGTGGTCTATGCCAAAACTGAGGTGACAAAAATCGCCTAACCATCAGCCTATTAATTATAAAAAGGATGATTTTTATCAAACATGGTCAAATGGTTCATCTTCTTTCTATATTGTGCCGGATTAGCATGCATACATAGCAATAAGCTACCACTAATTGATAATTCTATATAATGTAATATTAAATAAAGTAAGGTCCAAAATCGATTACACCAATTTGCCAGGTTACCTGATTTACTGTTGACTGTACTTTTAGACTTTCTGATGTCCATTGTACAAAAACTTTCGCTTATTATCTGTGCAATATAAATGACGGTATCAAATTTATGCTTATTTTGATTCTTAGATAGAAGCATCTAACGCCTAAAAGTAGGTACAGATCTCGTGTTGTTGTTCCCAGCAGTTCCGCTCCAGAAGTTTCTAATTTTAAAAATATGTAAGAATTCCAAAGGCAAACGTTTCTTGGCGTCCTGTTAGAGTAAAAAAGCGTCCCCAACTGTCTTTATCTCTCCATTGGAATCTCTTAGCGATGGGGCGTTGACGAAAATTTTCATACTCACTAGGGCTGTCAATAGTGTACCGATGTATTTTGAATTTCCATTCTAAATGGAAATATAACCCAATATCAACCGGATAATTAGTAATCTGAGTACACTCTCAAAGATAAAATCCACTGTAAGTCAAAATACAGTTGTCTTATGATAAACATCTTAATATATTGTTTCTATATTGTACATACATACCTATCCACCCATTCAATGAGTAGGCCCAATAAGAATTGATATTAATGGCTACATAACGATGTCTCCTATGTATAATATAGTAACAGTATTTTATTAAATTTTCAGTGCAGTCAGATTTTGAAAAACAGTTTATAACTAATTATAAGGACACATTAAATGCCCTTATATTAAGCTTCATAAATAACAATAAACAGTTTTATAATCTTAATTTTATTTAAGTTGGTAAAATGATATAATTTAATTTATGGTTTAGTTAAGATTTACAAGATGCAGATGACATCGACGGCTTAACTTGTCTTTCCAAACGTTAAGGAGCTCCAGAATTCTGTATATGTATTTAGATAGTATATTTTTGTATTTAGATAGTATATTTTTAAACATCTATTTGACGATTTGCCTTTGCAAAAGTTGACTAACCTCAGCAATTGTAAATCAAACGCAACTATTTCGGCAAGTAATCTGTATAATGTGATTAATATAATTACTACTAAATAAATATATATCAATATTATAAATCACGACCGTGTAGCAGCCCTAACAGTGGCGGTTTATTAAGCAAATTCCACAGCTTTGCACAATGCCCAACAAAAGTAGGGTAATCCCCGTGAAACTTGATAAAATATTATTTTTGCGCAGCTCCGCAAGAGATTTTTAGTCTGGAAGTGGTGTATGGCGAATTGCCCGTTTTAACAAATAATGTGTATTACCAACTGTAAAATGTCTGAAACATTAATAAAACAAATTACTGTTATCTGTTAATTATTCACCTAAATTATTCTTTGTTAATTTTAGATATGAAAAGGTTCGCTTAGAAGATGACGATAAAATAACTAAAATGAAAATACAATACAAATTAACAGTAAAACGTTAATAAGAAACATTATTCCTTTTCTGTACAAGCTGTTCGGCTTTGGAACTCATTACCACAAACTATTAGGAAAGCTCGCATTTTGCGATCCTTCGTCGCAGAAGTGAAAAGCTATTTTCTCTCTAACCTTTAACTCTCTCTTCCTTATACATGTCTATTTTTCTATTTCAGTGCTATTAATAAACAAGGTTTAGCGTCAAAGTAAATTTACGCTAAAACTGCAATTTTAGTGTTAGTCTAAAGTCAGAGAATAAGAAAACTTACTACCTTCAAGGAGCAAATATTACTCCCGTAGAACCTCGTAGTAGGTTTTACCTACCTCGTAGTACCTTTGCAAATTCTCTATTAAACAATATAAATTTTGACTAATACTAAGTGCAGTCTCAGCGTAAATATTTAATTCCTGTCGATATTTCTCCTACTTCTCTTCACCATTATTATTTATCTATGTTTTCTGTATCACCATGATTGCCTGGAGGAGATTGCTGCATAGCAATAAGGCGGATTTTTTGTATACTGTCTGACATCTTTTTCTTTCTTTGTATAGTGTCCTATATTTGTGCAATAAAGAATATTATTATTATCCTATTTAAATGCGCTAAAATAAAAATAAACATCCAACCCTAATTAAAATTTGACAGATAACTATTTGGAACTTTGTCGATATTATCTTTCTAAAAATGAATAACTTATTTTTATATAAAATACCAATATTAAAATAAATATCCCCAATTCATCTGCTTTATGAAGCATTTATATAATGGAAATTTAAAACAGTGAAGGTACTACAACACCCAGATCAGAGACAATCGATTCATTGTAGATAATGTACTCTCCTATTTTCATTTTCTACAATAAACCAACCGGGAATCGAACTCGCTTAAAGGAGCTTATGAAGGCTTTGTTTAATGAACTCGTATCACTTACAGTTAATTTGTCAAAAATAATAACGGATAAAGAAGATATAAAATAAAATACACTTTTATCTGTACTAGCATTATAAAGAGGAAAGATTTGAAAGTTTATTTGCATCGAATTACCCCCTAAACTACAGAACCGATTTTAAAAATTCATTCACCTCCAGGAAGCTTCATCATATGCGGGTAACATAGGCTATAACTTACGCGGGCAAAGTTGCGAGATAAGCTAGTATATTTTAATGTTAATGCTACAATTTTTCGATGCAAGAGGAAAACTTGTGTGTCCACTGAAGATTTTCCTTTCATATTATCCCAGGCTCGTTTTCACATTTATCTTACTTTTAAGCTTTACTTTACTTAATATGTTTATTGTATACAGGGAAGCTTTTAAGCTCGATGCTTAACAACTTAGATTGCTAAGCTACGAAAAATAATACATTCTTTGTTTTTTTTTTAAAACAATCAACATCGGAAATTGAATTTAATTTATTCTACGAGATAAATTGCTTTATTTATATGAACTTTAAAATAAAGAAATAACAGAGAATTTTGTGATCTTTAAAACCTATATCAAAAGTAATACAAACATTCAGCGCATACTTTAGCAAAGTTACAGCATTCTTTGAACTGCGTAGTGGGGTGTCTCTTCACCGATTTTGTGACGTCACAATCTCTAAGTAGCGGGTTTGGGTTCTCATGGGTACTGGGTTCGATTCCTGGCCGATGATATAGAGGAAAGAAAATCTTATATAAGTGTCGTCTACAACGTGATCTTCATACTACCAATATTTTTTACAAAATTAATAGGTATTTCAATAATAATTGATGTAACGTGCATAATATTACGTAAACTGTTTATTTTAATGAATACAATTAAGTGTTTATCTACGTATTGAAATATATATAATTAAATATTCCAAGATTCAAAACAAAGAAACTGATATAGGTACCACTATACGTTCACTCTATTTAAGCTTTCTGATTTGAGAGCTCTAGACAACTGGGACCTCTTTTCTTCTCGTCAAACTTCCAGAATGCTATTATGAATCCACTTTTTATTTAACTCACTGAGATGAAAAACTTTTTCGTTTAACGCTTTAATCAGGTTTCTAGCATATCTTATTTAGAAAGCTTACAAAATGTGTTCGGATATATCGTAATATTTGTTTTCTTTCTAAAGAAATTTATTTATTAGTTCTTTATCGGAGTGATGATTTTTATATTTTATATTTAGGAATTAGACCTAATCCATAAGGACTTTAAAAACGTTTTGTCTCAGAAGTCTTTTCTAAGATTATAATATTCATTACTTACGTGTTTTGCAGGATGCCTACTCCTAAAATAGGATGATAGGTTTATTTTTGCCATTCGAATTTCATATTTTACCAATGACTTTACTTCAAAATACAAAAGATCATAAATCTAGTACCAGTTTAGACAATATACTACATTGTTCGGTTTTTGTTTTTATTATTTTTAATTATATATGTTTTAACTTAATAAAAACAAAAAATAAAACAATTTCCTAGTAAGCTTGATAATCATATCATTCAAATCTTTTCATCCCAACGAGGCAACAAGACAATAATGGTGGGCTACACAATCTATCAAAATGCATTGCATACTCTGGATTCATATCCCGGTGAAGTACTAAAAAGACATGATAACCTTTTGACTACAAGTTGTCGTTGTAGTAATCTGAAGTTCAAACAATTGTTAAAAATAAAAGTTACATGAAAGTAACTGAACGAACTGCCTTAATTGAATAAAGATAAGGTATCCTGGATACCTATTCCACTTCACACAATTGAAGTTCCAAATAAAATTCATAAAACTGGACGGATGAAAGAGAAAAAGAAAATAACGAGAAAATTTACAACACGAGAAAATATTCAGAAAACGACTGCTTAAAAATACTTTTATAAATTGTTTTCTTTTTGAGTGGAACGCGATTTACGATGCCTAAAGTTTTGGTACGGAGAGACGGTCATGTCATTAATTTCTATTATGTTAAGAAAATAACCATGTTTTGAGACATCTTGAGTTCTGAATGTTTTATCAAGTACACCGTTATTTTTTACGGAATGGTATGTGATACGAGTATAAATGAAAATTTAAAGCGGCACTTTGCAATTGAAAAATGATAACGTCACAACTACGACTGTATGCTGTTGCGGTTATTATTTCCAGTGACGGCGTACAGTGTCGGTAGCAAAAAGTTTATTTATAAAATAATATAATTTAATGCAATAAGCCGAATATTAGCACCTTTGCATATTTCACACGTACTTTCGATAGATAATAGAATTTTACATTACTAATGTTTATTGTTACGTCTCACGCACAAGGCGTTATCGATCATCAAAACTTCAATACAGCATTCATACATCACGCTACTCTTTTATTGAAAGCTAGCAGTTTTTACGACTTCGCTTGCGTAAATTATGTATAGCAAATATCACCTGAGTATGATGTAGCTTCCAGTATGCGAAAGAATTTTTAAAATCCCTACAGTAATTGTAGAGCTTATTCAAGTAATTCAAGTAAGTTTATAGTAATAATATGATTTAAATTGAACAACTATTAAATTATAAGTAACATTTCAATCTCAACTTTTTTATTATTTTGTAACGTTGATTGTGTAAATATAAATTATGCTAAATTCGTATACAATACTCATCTCTAAAAATTCCTTAGTGACATATAAGCATCGTGTTTTATATCGTGGTGTCGATCTAACTTATACATTTAACAGAATGTATTCCGAAATCCTACTCGAGGGTCGTTGTGACATAGTATTTGAGAAAAAATATTGTATATTTAATTTATATAACTAAAACGAAACATCTTTGTTCTTAAATTGTGATCTGTGCTATTATTCTGTAGAAAGTTATTAACTAGAAAAATTAGTTGGCAAGTGTTTCAGTAGTCGGCTGCCAACTACATAATAGCGAATAAGCACCACTTGGGTGAGGGCAAACACGTGTTGGCTGAGTTCAGACATATCTACTTGAAAAGTTGTTGAAACAGAACTTCTGTTTATTGAAGTCCTTTAACTTTTTATATGAGTTTATACTGTCACTGTTATTTACGAGGAATGTAAATATAAATATCAAGAAAATAATACTCAACAGCTTGAAATATGATTCACAAATTTAATAAACTTATAAGAAAATACTGAACTCAAATTCATGACTTCTACATGACCGTTTCGAAAAAAAACAGTTACACGAAAAATTATGAGATTGATAATCTCCGTCTATTTTGAAGTTGATTAAAATATCCATAAGCATCCCCTATAAGTGTTGGTACTCTAAAGATTCTTCAGAAAATGAAGCCCACTTTCTAAATATACAACTGTTTTTATTTGAAGAATTGTGTGATTTAAGTAATGACAATTTGCTTTGAAATTATAGTACGGCTAGTTTTTTATCTGGAACTATTGGGATACGACGACTTCCTTTTATACGTATTTCAGCCTAACAGAACATATTTAAAACAAATACAGAAAATGCTAGTTTATTGGCTAACCATGCATTTCGTTTAAGTACCTAGTTGTATTTTAAAGAAACCTATTCTAATATTCAGAATTACTAGATATGCATTTAATCATGCATTTTGTTTTGTTTATTTTTAATTGATGTCTCATTAATCATTTAATTATTTTAAAATTAAAATGATTACAATGCTCTTCAATTCTTTCCATTACATTTTATCCATTTATTTAAAAATAAAATATAGAATAGAGGTTTTATAGCACGAGTTCGAATGACGTCACGGGCTTTTTGTTTTTGTTTTTTAGTTTGTCATTTTATATACCCTTTTTAAAAGGTCAATATTTGTTTTTCCCACAAAAACTACGTCGTTTTCATTGTATTTTGGACTTATGCGAGAACCGCGTTTGCTACAGTCATAATTCTCTGATGATCTGACTCGGGCTGTCTCATATGATTGCAGAATAGGAACATGGTTTTTGAGATTATCAATAACATTAATGCCCGTTTTCACTAAATTAGTACAAGGCGGACCCTAACTAGAAATCACTTAATATGAAAAATAGCTTAAGCAGATTTATCGTTTCACCAAACATGTAACATTAGGTAACACCTCACTAAGCACTTGCTTAGTTAGGCAATGTTTGTTTATGATTTTGCATGCTTCGGCACCTCTTCTTTTTATTAAGCTATGGCATATTTGCGTTTACACAATTCCGCCAATGTCACGTTGGTGGCCTTTACACGTAAAGAGACAATAACAAAAATATATACTTTGAGAAAATGAACCAAAAAAAATATACACAAGCACCCAAATCGTCATTGTTCATTTATAAAAAGTCAGAATATTCAAAAATATCATAGTTAATATCTAAATTCTAATAAATAAACTCCTTGATTTTAACTTCCTAAATTCATTTTAACCCTAAACACGTCCGTTATGGCCAAAGAGTAAATGAATATGTCACATTACGCAAACGCCCAGTGTTAGGCGCCGCACAATACATGTCCTAACTTAAAGCGTTGCCCAAACACGTAAGATGTCTTCTTGTCATTGGTGAAACGCATTTTCACCTTTGAGAATGCCCAAATATTTAGTTGCCAGATTTGGGCGATTCCTAAGTTTAGTGAAAACGAACATAATTAACTTTCAAGGCCCACTTTCATAGGTCGACGGGGTCCGCATTTGGGAAGTGTGTGGGAAATTTCTGTAACGCATACAATAGGACCTTAAGGGTACAAAGATAGTAAGAGAACCTCGGAAGGGATTCCACAAGCATGTGACGTAAATACATATTATTTAATCATTTTGCAGAAGTTGAATACTATTTGCCACTATAATTAAGCTTTGATAATGAGGTTAATTTTAAGAATTGGTTTACTATTAAATTAGGTGAAAATAGATAAATAAAAATTTAACAACATCACACACATTTCTCAGATTCTAAGGTGAGTAACTTACTAAAGCACCTGTATTATGGAGCATCCGATACCCAGACCCGACACATTTATTTATTACTTTCCCATTTATGAATCTAACCCGGATCCTCAGAAACCGGCGCCGGCGTGCGAACCACTCGTCTACGGAGGTCGTAGTGACGTGATACGTGATTCTTCCTTATAACTTAGCTTGTGTTGTTTTTGCTTGAGTGTTTGTGTTAGCATCAGTGGTTGAGTTTCACAATAATAAATTCACTCGGCGCCTCCAGTATTATCACGCAGACATCCCTAGTAGTAAAACATTGGCTATATTTACGTCACTTTTAGTTTGCTTAATAAAAGAACTGGAAATACAATGCTTACAATTCATATTTCCATATATATACATATGGTAATAATGAAAGTAGTTTGCAGAAGGAAATTGGAATATAACCAAACAATTGTTTAAATAATTAAATCAGACGAACAGCCCTGCGGTTCTGTAAAAATCTAAACCCGAATTCAAATTCACTCATGTGTCCGAATTTACGTCATTAAGCGAAAAAAATCTATTGATTCCATTTCTTGTATAAAAATACAAAACGAAATTGAATTATTAGATATTATTTTCCTATTTCATTTCGAAACTCACTTCACTTAATTTGGTCACCCATCCTATGACCGGTTGTTCTGACAGTTGCTTAACAACAGTATCGCACACTGAGCGCGCTAACCATTGCACCATCGAACTCCTCATTTCTCAAGCTTAGGTACATCAAATACATTTTAACCCATATTTATTATGCACGTTAAGTTTCAATTAACAAACGCTAAGCAAGAAGTGACGTAAACTTAACCAAGCGGTTAACGTTAACTACGGTTATCACGAGGGGCTAATTCCTACGGCGCCGCTCCGACTAACTCGGCGTGCTGCAGCGGCTGAATTATTAACTAAATCTCCGCCAACATTCACTGACTTCATTAATAGGATAAGCATTAACAGACGGTGAAGCTATTATTTCCTTTTGATAGCCTGTTGCTTTGTTTCTATCATTCTTTGTATTCGAGCGTAATTGCCATAGTGAAATTGGTTTACAATAACAAGAGGCTATATCCAAATCTATAGTAAACGTCATCAACATGTTAGTTTTAGAAAACAGTATTTGGCCGTTATTATAGGTCCAAAACTATTATACCTTTTTTTATTTCATTAACCGTTGTATTTCCTTCCTAAAATATAGGGTATAGAAAACATAAGAAACTATGTTAACATAGCCTATGATTACCATATTTGACCAATTTTTCATTCACAATGCTATACTTTTAAGAATACATCCTATCGTATTAATTTTTACCGTCTGTTTTTAATACCGATTACAAATAGGTGTATAATTATTTTTAATGTATAGTATTGTGAATGCAAAATTGTTAAATATAATAATTATTTTGCATTATAAAAGTAACAATTTAAATGTGACACTTCATCTCCTTAGAAATTGAAATTTCCAAAGAAGTAGCTTAATACTTAATCAATTAAACTACAAAAGTTGACGGAGTTTCGTACAAACTTACCCCTTCTTTTAATACTCTAGGGAAAACATTCTTAATACTTTTCTTCTTAGTTTTATTTGCCAACCGCCACATTTTCTCAGGACAGTGTCCTAGGATGGCCTGGATAGTTTAGAAGCAGTTACCTGGATGGTTAAAATTAACGCGGCGGTTTTGTAATTATTTGACACGTTACAATTTTATTGGGCTATAGTATTATTTGAACTGTTTAAACTTTTCTACTTCAAATGTTATTTATGAAAGTACCCACTTTCATAAATAACATTTGAAGTAGAAAAGTTTTGGAAAATCTTAGTTACACTATAAAAGAAGCATGGTGCATATGCTTCTTTGCACCATGCTTCTTTGCATGGTGCATATTTTCAAGTTTCTAATCCTAGTAATTTGGACTATGCTAGGATTTGTCAATCAGTCACTCAACAAATCAATTTCCCTTTGAATATACTTAGATTTGTAATCTTTTTGAAACATTTTTAATAGAAAATCAATTTTCTTGCTTCATATACATTAACCGATGATGATGATTCATTGAAAAAATGTAACATATTGGTATTTGCTTTTGCAAATTGTCAATTGCAAAAGAGAAATTCTAAATATATTTATTGTGTCTTGAGGCAACTCTGAAAAACAAACGCCATAAATTCTCTGTCAATACGGGTGAAGATAAAACACGAACGCAAAATGGCCGACCAACATCTGATATCTAACTGAAAAACCGCCGGGCTGCGTGTGAAGCACGCATTTCCGTATTTTCGTAGGCGTTGACTAACAGCCAGTTTTTATGTTCACAATTTGAGTGCGTTGAAAAACCGTCACTGTAAGCACGTTAGAGATATTATTTATGCTTCACTAAGGTACTACTCGTAAACAGTCATATTTTCCAAACGGATAAAAGTAACTGTCAGCGGCGGTCTAACCTGCCGCCTGAGTGAGAATTTATGTACCCATATTCGTATAATTCTTTCCACAACAACTTCAAATTTGAAAAAAGAAGGCCAAGAGCGAGCCAGTCACGTGCGCAAAGGGTTCTACAAAAATATTACATTACAAAAACCATACACTTATAAAATGAAGTATTACCTTAAATCTACAGGACAAATCTATAGATAGTGCAGAAAAAATCCTATGATTTATTAAAATGAGAGAAAATAGACATGAATATGAATTACTATTGCGAACATATAATAAACATATAATTTTTTGATTTTTTTGTTTTGGTTCTCTATTCATACAAGAAAAAGCTAATTTGTTCCCGTTAAAAGTAAAGTAAAACTTCGTATTCCTAAGCTATCTACTAAGTGGAAACAGTTTTATAAGCTTTTCCCTTCTCATAATTTTCCTCTCAAACAGAAAATCCCTCAGTGAGGCATAAAACGGATCTATTTGCTCATACACATCTCAAAGTAAAATTACACTCAAACATTCTATGTCATATTATCGTTCTTATGGTATACTTATTCATATCATAACGAGTAAATAGGTTTTTTTTTCATTTATCGATGATATAGATCTTTTTATTCTATTTTAGTGATGTAGCCTACTTGGCAAAAGGAATACCTTTAAGATATAATAAGTCATGAAATAAAAAAGGTATTAAAGATATGGAATAATAAATATGTTATAATGATACCTTTTAGGTTTATAAAAAGAATTTGGCAAGAAATATTCGCTGGGTGCGATCCAGTAGGGTAACGCAATTTATCGCAGTGTTCATGGTGGTCAAAAGAAAAAACATTGCGAGCTTTGTCATCTGTCACATCATACTATGTACATATTTACAATTTTTTTTTTTTAATAGATGCCTTATGTATGTACGTTCCCTGTTATTTGGAAATCTGCACGAATTGACACAGTTTATAAGTGAGGCCATAAATCCGATATAGAAAACTATCGTCCCATATCTATTCTTTCTGTCCTGGCAAAGCTTTTCGAAAGACTTGTACATGATCAAATTTATCCAACAGTACATAATAATATCATTACAAGAACAACATGGCTTCGTTAAACGTCGATCGACTATTACTAATCTTCTACTGTATTTAACAGATGTGTTTGATAAAATTGAGGCAAATAAATAAATAGACAGCGTTTATACAGATTATCGAAAGGCTTTTGACAGGGTGGATCACAAAAAACTGCTTGAGAAATTGACTTTCAACGGTATTCGCGGGGATTTGTGGCGCTGGTTTAAATCCTATATAATGAATCGCAAACATGTGGTGGTAGTCAGTGGTTGTGAATCATAATATATTTCTATTAGTTCCGGAGTACCACAGGGTTCTATACTGGGTCTGCTCTTGTTAATTGTCTTTATAAATGATATACATAATTGCTTTGAGTTCGCTGATTATCTGTTATACGCAGATGACTTTAATATCTTACATGAAATTAATAATTTTGAAGAGCACCTGAGATTTCAAATGGAAATTGACCGTTTTACCGCATACTGTGTAAATAACAAACTCAGTCTTTGTATCGACAAGTGTCAAAGTATTATATTTACAAAGAAAAAGGCAAAAAGTATCTTGAAAATGTTGTCTCATTAAGGACCTAGGAATCACACTTTATTCAAAGCAAACCTAAACATACATTACATAATATTTTAAAGTAAAACAACATTCTGATTAATTACTCTTATTATTATCATAATTATTTATACAAGTATTGTTTAAACACTAAAAATAATGTTTATGTTTGCTTTTATCGCTTAGGTACCTACTTTAGTCGTGCTGTATTCATCTGCAATCGAATTAATATAAAAAACAAAAACTCAGTCGTGATTATGAGTTCCAATGGAGATTTAATTCCTAATTTAAAAAAATTATATCATAGTTTTTATTATATATTGTACACACAAACTTCATCCGTTATAATAGTCATTTTGATTTAAAAGCCATATTTCTAACGATTCAGGAATAATGGTATATGATTATTATTATTTAAGGCGCTTTTATTTCTTGTTTTACAGTAAAAATACGACTTAAAAAAACTGTTTTTAAATAAAATTGGTTACCTTGTTTAATTTGAATCATTAAAAATAATTATATAACTAATTAAAAAAATACAGTATCACAGTAGTTTTGTATTACAAAATAATAGATAGTAGTTGATTTTAATGTTTTGTATAATAGCTAAGCTGCTAAAGTTGGGGACGCTACATAACGTAAGTAAGCCAATAAAACGTCTACATGCTTCTTAATATTTAAAAAAACATGCTGATATCGGGTTTAAAAACAGCAAAGTTTTCACACATAGTTCGAAGAATAATATTTTACACAGAGTACAACAGCCAAAATAATAATCTTTATGAATTTTAACTCGTAAATGCCGCATGTTTGCATACTAACCATATTTACCATTAAATAAACAGAATATTAATTTTCCAGTGTTGAATATCCTTATTCGAAATCAACATGCGCAGCTATGTTTTCTTTATGTTTGTAATTTAGGCGGCCCGAAATCCTAAATGCAAACATGAACTAATTGAAATGCATAAATGCAAAATGTGGCGGTTCCGCTGGAAACAGAATAGTGAGGGAGCCACAATCTTGCCCAAGTTTTATTCCATTCATCTCTATTGTGGAATTTAATTGTTGACTAATGATCTGTAAGAAGTTTAAATTTCTTTTAGTTGTCCGCGAAGTTCGTGTGTTCTGATTTATAAAAGTGCGCATAATGGCAAACGTTTTTTGATTCATCCATCTTCTAGTCAGGGACGTACGTTTGAAAATTATTCTCTTAACGTTCCATTAATCATAAAAGAGCACACGTTGCAGATTGAAATGAATGCCCGGTCCTTGTTTTTATTATACATTTATATCAACTTACAACTGTTGCCACTACTGAAATGAAACTCGGAACAGTATATTTGAAATGCTTCGATCTTTCAACGATCCACCGCAGGTTCCTTGGTTGTTTTATTAAATGTGAAAGATATAATTTTACTAGTCAATTTACACATTAAATTCTTAAAAAAGGCGCGAACGTGTATGAAAATAATGAAATGAAAGCTGTGAAAGCAAAATGTCTATAAAAGGACCTCGCTTTGTAGTACACGTTCTTAGAAATATGAAACCCAAAGTTGCCACTAAATTCATAATTTTTACATTTCTTCTCGTAATAACACACTTTTTAAAGGGAAAAATTTATAAATATGCGTAGCACTTTGTAGCCGAGTTCTTTATATAACACTTTTACAATTATCGTAATAATTTATGAGTATATATTCTGTTCTATCCTCTCCTATTATCTTCAATCCTTATCCATCTCGTTGAGGGCGGGCAGGGATAGCCTTTTGGCTTTACGCCCTTTGCTTTGCTTATTTGTATTATGAATGCAAAAATACGGACTTGTATTAAATTCGACACACAGATTACGCCCATAGATTAACACGAAACATGAAATTCTCATTTGGTTAAATTATTCGTTACGTTGCCAACAATAGAAGGATTCTAACAATAAGAAAATAAGGCCTTATTACAATACTCAGCCACCAGATTAGAGGCGTATGAAAATCCTCGTTATGAAAATGCTTTGATATAAATATGTAACGTTTTTATTTATATTTTTAAGAACTAATAATAATTTACCGTAATATTCATGTTGCCTTGCTTTACCGTTATCTGTTTTAGTAGAAAATAATCATTTGAAATTTTGGGAACGCAATAAAGTTGATGTGAGTGAACTACAGAGAGAACTTTATCTTTTGTGTTCCCGTCAATCGGAAACGGAAGTAGACTCCGAGCCAGTGTTCCGAATAAGTCAACTGTAGAAAGCCACTCGAAATGGTTAGAATCACATGGGGCTTTATTTTTACTTTAGTTGGTTCTCGCTGAGCTGGTTTTTATATTAATAAAACAGATGTCAAATAAAAGCACCCAGTCGCACAAACGTACATTATGGTGTATTGTCCACTTTAAGCTCTATCTGTTCTAAATTTGATATCGGTAATGTCACTTAGAACTCATAACAATTTTATTGCGTGTTTGTGCAGCTTGATGATTAAGACATATTATTGAATATATTTTTTTTCCTAAAAGCTTTTTATCCTAAAAATATAAAATATATCTGCACATAAAATTATTATAATTATTTTATTTGCAAGCAATTAAATTTTCTATTCAGCCGTTATGTGTCATGGATTAGGATCGGTAGGAAAAAATTGCAAAGAATGAATAAATAGATTTTTGGTTCGATTTTACTAGTAATATATTTCATCTTAACTATATAAAAAATGTTATCTAAAGTATACAAAAATAAACATTATGACGGCATTCGTTTTTTCTGTGATTTAAAATATATGAAATCAAGCCAGCGCATCTTTACCCTCGATGTGTATTTGTATGTAATCGTGAGTACAAGAGAATCTTAAGACACGGATACGCTCTAGTATGTATACAGATGCAATGACTCAAATAAGTGCTAATACGACCTCATTCATACTGTTCGTGCAAGGAGCCAGCGCCTTTACTCAGTCTGGCTATTTGCACCGTAGAAGAAACGTTAAAAATAGTATCTACCGATGTGTGTTCAAACAAACATTTCCTTCGTGTAAAGCTGAGTACATACCATGTTTTATTCAGAAACTCCCCATGCGAGTGCATTGAAGCAAGTCACCTGGTGGAGAGATTTCGTAACTACAGTGCCTGACAGAGATTCGTCTACTTTATTGTAACTTTGTATAGCAATCATTTCACACTTACTTTTTAGAATTTTAATACTTTAAAATCTTTCAATAACGTTAATCTTATAAAAGAAAACTATAATAGTTAGTGAGAATAAAGAATATATCTGTAAATCAAAACTAAATACAGAAACATAGGAACAGACAATAGTTTCATTTGGTTCCCCAAACTTTGAGAATGGCTGATCTCAAGCCGTAGAAAAAACACAATAACAAAAAGCAACGAAAAAAACAACAACAAACTGTAAAAACATGTCATATAATTAAACTTAGGAAATAAATACATTGAACATATCCGATAGACAACAACTATGTTCAATGTATTTATTACTAGCTGTTTCCCCCGACTTCACATGCATAAATTATAGCCTTTGTCAACCCGGTATGATGTAGCTACCCGTAGATGAAAGAATTTTTAAAATCAGTTTAGCAGTTTTAGAGCCTATTAGTCTATTGTGAGTAAACAATAAAATCTTTTCTCTTTATAGTATTAGTATACATACATATATGATCAATTTTACTTTGCTTAAAAAATCTATAGAGTTCCTTTTACACTCTTTGCAGAGTATTATTTATTTAATACTACCTTTCGCCAGCGGCTTCGCCTGCGTGGATCCTAGGGAAATGTTTAGTGGGATAAAAAGTATCCTATTATCTAAGTCAGCTAATACCCTATCTGTATACCAAATTTCATCAAAATCCGGTCAGTAGTTTCGGCGTGATTGATAGACAAACATCCAAACAAAGAAACTTTCACATTTATAATATTAATAGGATTTACTTTTAATATCACACAATTCACAGATACAAATTTAAACTACATATTTACTTACATTATGTAACTATTGACACTTAAAGTGATTTCTTTCAGGAATCGTGAAAGATGAAGGAAGAAAGACAAAGGGTTAGCGACACACCGCAAGTGATATTTTTATAGGCACGACTTGTGAGGGCAAGGGTCAGGAAAAGGATGCGTCAAAATAAATTAATTTTATCAATTACCATCAAAGGTACCGCACACACCTACCCATAGGTTCCTTATTACTCTAGGAAAATAAAGTTCTTACTCTTGATGACACAAACAATTCACGAACAAGATGCTAAATCAAGTTTGAGTGCGCTTCGTTAGATATTTGAAAGCTCTGCGATAATAGAAGCCCAGAAAAACCGTTGCTCTCGCTCATGTAATAACTATGGAACGACAGATATGTCATCGCCTTACCCAAAGACAATAAGCAATCCGTATCGGTATTGTCGTTTATATAATTGTGATTATAGTTTGCACCTTTATATTAACGTAACTTTTTTTTTCTTTTAGTATGCTGATTATGTTCAGTAATTGTTTCTTTTAATAAATAAAATAGAATATTCTTTTAAAATAATCTTATTATCTTCGAAAAATAAAGGTGTATTCATTGATAGCACGGCCCTTTTTAATAAACAAGTATGATATGACCACACTCATCAACTCTAGTGCTATCCCGTTATAAAATTTCCTTCTCCTTTTCCTCTAACCCGACGTCGTGCACAACTCTGTTATAGCATCGAGGTTCAATCAAATAAAACGTACTTCAAAAGGTAACAAAGCTTTTATTCAATTGAAACTCTTATGTTATGACAGTGTTACACTAGATCAAGTTCGAGGCTATTAACAGGTTAGATACTCTTTGCATAATAACACATTATAGATGGTATCACGTAGGCATTAATTTTTCTCTTTTGTTTTTATTTGTGCATCTGCTAACTGCGGTTTTGCACGCATTTTGCGAATCAGGGTAGTTTTGTAAGCGGCCGCAGTAAATAAAACATATGGTGCGGGTGTTATTCGCGGACGCGAAGTGAAAACAGTTACACGCAACAATAAAACAGAAAGTCAATTTATCGGTTCACCCTGTATTAAATTCACGTAACTCTCCGCTTTCGATTTATAGTTGTCGATATTACTTTGAAAAGTGATTTTAGTTACTTTATCAATGTTTCGACACAGCTATCGTTTTTGATGAGTGTGTTGCTTGAAGTATAATAAAAGATGAATTTATTAACGTAATTTTATCTGATTTATTTGGGTCTATGGTGACGTTTAAATTAATAAGTGCTTTTGAAATCCATCAGTCTTGTTAGGGCTCTGCTAGATCAATGATTAGAGCAATCGCCTGGATTGTGAAAGGATTGGATTCGTATTATATCTAAGGGACCTTGGACTGGTGAATTTAAAAGAAAAAAATATTCGATAAGAAACATCTCTCATTTTTACTGAAAGATCCATTATTCATTGATCATGAATAACAGCTTGTACATTAAAATATTATATTAAGGGTAGTATACATAAGTAATAATAATATAAGAGTAAATCGTTATAAAATGTAATATCTACAGGGTTAGAATAAATCCATGGCTTAGCCGACTCTAAACGAGCTCTACCTTTTCTTTATAGACTTAATTTAATAAAAATATAGATCATAGAATATTCACAGAATTGTTAGAAGCAACCTTTATATACTTTTCAATTCATTCGAAGTTATGGAGATTTTAGTATATCTCAGTTAATATTTTAAAAAATAATGCAAATTGGGAAAGAGTTTTTTCATACTAAAAAACAATATGAGGGTGGTTATTTTCAACAACTTAAAAATTCAAGAACTTTATAATAACGTTAAAATCTTATAAAATACTGATATGAGACTGAAATACTGATATTAAATAGCGATAATACAAATGAAAGTTATTTTTAATCTAATATTACACGAATTTCCATGTAATTTTTTTTTGGAAAGCAATTAGACCGGCAACTTTTTCAATAAAGAATTGCCGTATCAACTGAAAGAATACTAAATCATCTGTATATAGCCAACAAAAAATAATTGGACGTGGAATAAAAATTCGTTTTGTTTGGTTTCCAATGCCCACCTCACAGTTCCCCCGAAAATCGGACCTATTAATTTTCACTGACAAATCGTTGAAATGGCGTATTACGGCGAATTTCATTACAAGTTGTAAAGTGAATTTGAGCGGACAGCCGGATGGAAACTCGAATAGGAGGAATATTTTGTAACGCAAGCCATACACGATAATATGTGTACGGTTTAATGGAACATGAACGTATTTAGTAAATACTGTTATTTTTATAGCTTTGTCGATTGAAGTCCACACTCAAATGTTATTCATAATTCTGTCGCTATTACATTGAACAATAGGGATTGAAAATAACTAAGTGTAAACTTAGATATATTTATATGAGAAATAACTTTATCTACCTACTTCGAACAACAGACGCAATATCACAATTAGCGACTTGCATCGGAAGTTCGCCGACCAATCACAGCGTTGTAAATTTCCAATAACTGTTAAAATCTGCTGATTAAAAAACCAACGGTATTGTTGTGATGATTACACAAGATTTATTCATGGGAAATTTAATAACTATTGTATTAACAATAATAATATGACCATATCAAAAGAAAGGTTTTATAACGAGAACTAAAGTTTCATGGGAATAAGTCGACCTCCGTAGGCGAGTGGTTCGCACGTCGATTTCAAGGCGTTGTCATTTCTGCGTTCCAGGGTTCTTCTATTCCGGGGTAAAATTGACTTTTTTATATTGTTTCGGGTTTGGGTATTCATCCTGGAATCTGAGCGATGTATGTAATATTTTCTCGTATTCTTTTTAAGCTCACAAAACTGGTTTATACTGATCACATTAATACATGAAAAACATTTGCATCTTTAAGACTACATTTAAACCTACTTGATGTAAGCACAACATGCATAAGTATGTTAATGTATTGAAAGTTATTTACTAACCTAGAACCATTTATATGACGAATTTAAATTAAAGCATTCGATTTTGAAGTGTGAATAAAGTAAAATTTTTAATAAAAATATATATCTTTTAAGGCCTTTTATGCTGAAGCTACAGAACCATTAATGATGTCAAAATCGAATCTGACGGAGTTATAATCGTAACAATGCTTAAAAAATTAATAGACGCAATAAATACAAATCTCGCTCCGTTGACTGTGAGATCTATATCAGCTTCGATGGTTCAGCAAATTTCACTGGCGCTGGCTGCTGCATAGGCGAGCGGCACAAATAAAAAGTGAAATAAAACAGATGCCCATTGCATGAACTCTGCCCATCGTTACAGTTCGTCGCACTAACAGAAATACAAAACATGAGCCTATACATAAATTTTACTCGATAATCAATATTGTTAGATGTAAATAGCCAACACTAATAGAAAAAAAAGAAAATGAGACCAAGTTTTTTTATAAATAAATAGAATATAGAAAATAACTTTTTTAATTAATATGATATTGAGTTCCTTTTTTTAGGAGAGGAAACAGGTTAGCACCATTTTATATTAAGTCATTAAGTTAATTGTTCAAGTTGGTTACCTTAAAACCGTCCCACAACTTCGATTAGTGGGTGAACTTCTGATACCCGCTCTATAGGTCATCTGATAGTTCTAAGGAAGGCGATTAACGTATTCAATGGATAAAGCTTACTCCTTGATTAGGGCAATTTGTATAACATAAATTTAGTTAAAGCTATTAATAATATTTAACATTGATCCCATTATTACCCAATATCCTTATTGCATATCATAATAATATATTAATGAATTCATAGTATCATTAAACACTTCAAATACTACCGATTAAATTACTTTAAAAAAGAGTTAAAAAGAAAAAAGAGTTAAATTACTTCTCTATAAATTCTCTGTTACCTACAATTTATTTCGATAATAGGTACTTATTTATATTACACTCGTACTATATGATATACATGTTATGCTTCAAAAAGGCATATCAGAATCCAATATCTGTCACCGAAACGTGAATTATTGTTTCACAAAATATTTAGGATAATGTTTGCCAACCTGTGGTCCGCAAATCCTTGGAGGACCACGAGTATATGCACAGCGAATGTGCGCTAATGGCATTACAATCAATTATAAAGGTACTCTCAAATATTACTGATTTACGATATTTACCAGAAAGCATTCATGAACTTACATTTCAAAAAATGTAGGACTATTTTGAAAACAAAATGTAAATCTGGGAGCTGAAAGGGATATAAATTAAACTAATACGATCGCATGGGACTGACATATAAACTAGTTTAACAAAAGTTCCTTTATCAATAAAGATAAAAATGACCATTTTTATTGCTGTCTCTTTTCCCGTTGAATTATGCATGATTTCCTAGGAATCCGTAAAACCAAGGGTGGAACCACTGACTAAAATACTTAAGCATTCCGTATAAAAAATCAGTTAAAGACTCAATAAATGACAATAGTTAAATTGATTGGATGTTATTGCTTTTATCATATTTACGATTTGATCCATGTGGTCATTTATATATTTTTTTAATATAACTCATATGTTTAAACTAAAAAAATTGTTTCAATAGACTGGTATCTAAATATATATAACTCAAAAATGATTGACTGACATAGTGATCTATCAACGCACAGCCAAAACCACTGGACGGATCGGGCTGAAATTTGGTATGCAGGTAGATGTTATGACGTAGGCATCCGTTAAGTAGGGATTTTGATCAATTCTACCCCCAAGGGGATAAAATAGGGAATGAAAGTTTGTATAAAACTCTGTCAATATTAAACCGATCGGGCTGAGACTTTACATGCATAAAGCTATTATGACGTAGACATCCCCTAAGAAAGAATTTTGATCAATTCTACCCCCAAGGGTATAAAAAAATTGATAAAAGTTTGTATGAAACTTTATCAATTTTAAACCGATCGGGCTGAGACTTTGCATGCAAAAAGCCACTATGATGTAGGCATCCCCTAAGAAATGATTTTGATAAATTCCACCCCTAAGTGGAAACTTTGTTTCAGGTATTTCACACGATATAATTAATAAATATTCGTTAGAAAGCTGCTCAAAGTAATTTTACTACGCGGACGAATTCGCGGGCAAAAGCTAGTTATTATATATGATCAATTTTGCATTCACAATGTATTGTATATTGGAAAATATTCTTAATGAAAAATGCTTGAAAAATCCACTTTTCCCGAGGTACTCTGGGAAGGATACTGATGTCATTTTTATTTTCTCAGTATCATCCTCAAAGCCAACTTTCCCGAACGTTCATAGCATACAATTCCATCTCGATTTAGTATCGCATGACGAGTACAAAGCATTGGATAAGTAGGATTTGCTTTCTCGTAGTCGATCCAACTTGAAGTATAGTTACTTTGTGCAACTTATTTCTTCGTAAGCACACTACGATACTAAGAATTGCATTATTCATTTCTATTTCTAGCTAAACAAAACAGAGAAGCGCTCTTTCGACTCGCTTGTTGAGTATTTCAGAGGAATTTTAGATACTTGTTACAGTGAATAGAGATCAGTTCAGTTTAAAATATTTATATAATGTTATAGTAATAGTGGAAATCCGCTTGTACCCATCTTATACTGAGTACTTTTTCGGGAACGTTGAAAAATTTTAACGGTGAATATGCAAACTACTATTCTATGTACTATATCAGGGAGCTCCTACTTGTGTCTCGGCATCATTTAAATGAGATTACCTAGTAGTTATATAATGTAGTAACATTATCCAATGCTAAGTTTCTTTTCCTCATGTATTATCATGATGATCATCATCAGGGAGAATGGGCCATGGTGATTACTGAGAAATGGTGGTTGCTAACGAGTACAGACTCAGACGAGACCGACAGCATAACGTACATTCTAAAGTACGGAGGAGCTCGAGATAATAGCTTTGATCACCCATCCTATAACCGGCCCATGTTAAAGTTGCGTAACATTGTATCGAACGCACTAACCACTGATCCAGATCTTCATTAGCTTCCACACTCATCTCAACTCCTTGCAATTTGCCTTTATACTATCTACCTGTATTCCAATATTATTATATCCTGGCAACGTCGATTGAGGTGCGATTATAACCTAAACATTAGCAGAGTTGGCCTACTGAACTTGGTTTAAATCATTAACCGCCTCAAGAAATTTGACAATGACAGAAGAGAAAACGTCAAATTAATAGGTGTTAACTTATTTTGGTTGGATAATTCTTTATACCTGCTACTTAAGTTAGCCCTGTTTAAAACGGAATTAATCTATTTTCTAAAAGATTAAATTCTCTCTGCGATTACTTTATCTTTTTTACTTGTTTTATATCAAGTTTAAGCCTAGGTATCTCGAGCTTTTATCTTAAACTCGTAACTTTGACATGAAACTTCTAGACTATCAAAGCAGATCTCTCTTAGGACACAATAAAACTGAATCTGGCGCCCGCATCGAAGCTTACCGCTTTGTGCCGCCTGTCGGGCGATAATACCGAACTAAGGGATCATATGCGTACTCCAAGCTTACCTAAATTCTTATGCAAATTGACGAGGTATTCGCGAAACAGCAAAAGATTTTGGAAACAAATGTTTACTAGAATCCGGATATCACATCAGTATACATACTTTGATACGGTCATGAATCACGATAAATAAAATAGCATTTGTTTATTCGGTAAAAGATTTAAAACCTTTTTTGGCTACTATTGTAGTTTATGCAACTGTCATATAAGAAGGGGTATTAAAACACGAAAGTCTGTTTATCGCAAGAGGCGAAGCCGAATGCGATAATAGATTGTCTCGAGTGTTTTAATGAATAAAAAAAGAAAGCGGTACTATAATGAGTTTAATATACAATTGGCGGTACTGTATGTAATAAGTTTTATTTTTAATTCTATGTATATGCGTTTATAAAGTGCATATGTATAGAATCGTCTTTGAAATTCGTAATTCGACTTTTTCGATTTGAGTGTAGATAAAAAAATATATAACATTTAAAAACATACATAATTAAGTTTCATATTTTACAAATTATTTTACAACCAATTCAACAGAATTAACAATAAATTCTAGCTTATCATTTATTCTTGTTTATGACTATTTAAATAAATAAAAACCGCATTCTAAAATTCTAAAAGAGGACCAACTTCAGACTTTAAAAATGTGATAAATAATACTTATCTCAAAAGCGACATATTAAAGTCGGGCGGAGGTCTTCTGTAGGTTTATTAATTAAACGATAGGCACCCGACTTCAACAGCATTTTCTTTAATAAGTCGCATTTGAGATAAGTATTATTAATCACCTTTTTAAAGTTTGATGCGGTTCTATTTTTTATGTTTTTAATTCATACTTTTTATTGATATTGCTATTTTTTATGTAATAGGTAACATTAAAATTTTTAAATACTAGCTTTCCGCCAGCGGCTTCCCTCGTGTGGTCCCCATGGAACTGTTTACTTGGATATCGATTCATATCATAACACGACGACACGGATATAATTACAAAGACAAATTGAATAGTATACAATCGTTACTATGGTAACATTTTCATTCCCTATACAAACTTTCACTCCCATTTTCATCTCTTTATTTGTTGTTATTCGAAAAGAAATATAGCCTATGTTCATCGCATATTATGTAGCTACACGTAGGTGAAATTTTTAAAATCGGTCCTATTCATTGCAAATAAACAAACAATCAAATCTTTCATCTTTACAATATTAGAATACCTATAGATCTATATAAATAAAAATAATCAACATAGTGAGTCTTAGAAAAGAAGATTTTGTTCAAAAGCATTCAAACGGCCGTTCTTTATTAGGTGCCATTTACCATATTACCACGTTTATTACGATTTTAATTTGGATAAAGTCATGATAAGCCCGTATTATGAGATGACTTGCACTTAATACGAAAGTAATGACAATATTTGCTTACCGCCTGGCATAACTTCATTTGGCAGCGGATTTTAATTAACACATTACCGTAGCAGACAAGCGTAATCATATTACTCTAATATTAAAAGAAGGATCCACAAGGAATCCCTTTTTCTTTTGTCTGCGCATTCTATTAAAATTGATTATTCTATTAAAGGACAGAGCAAAGGCTCTATAATTTAAATATTTAAGCAATAATGGAAGTGAATTATAGATATTTGTTTTCACAAATTGAAAATAAAAAAGTTATGCAATAGATGCAATACCTGGTTCCTATTTTGACATAATAGTATAAACGAACTAAGCACGACCGGATTATCCGAGTATAACGTCTTATTCTTCCTCTTTGCTCTTTCCTACTTCATCATCGTCAGGTGAGGTTATCTCTCCCAATTAAACAGCGCCAGTCGGGCCGGATAATTTTTTATTTTTAATGAGGCTGGTCATGCTAGTCTTTCAGGTCAACGGAGGGCCCTGTCTCCAGGAAATAAATACCTCGAGAGTATTCGACGATAACGTGAAGAAAGCTCTTATTATATATTATTATTATTTATTGGTTTATTATTTGCTTAATTGGTGTTTCAAAGATTATTTATTAATAGGCTATTGTATAAAAATAAATAACCTTCGGCTAACAATGATCGGTTTCAATGGAGCGATATAAAAGCTCGCAGTACTCTTTTATTGTAATATAAAAATACCGCAACAGTTTATATTGTAGTTACTGCGCATAATGGCTGTGAATAAAGCACACGCCTATAATATGAAACATATTGTAGGAAATTTATTATCTTAAACAACACATGGGATCGTTATCGTAAAGAAAAGCAATAACGCGTTTTAGAATAACAATCGATTGTAATTAATTATCTTGTAAATGATTATTTTATACGTGTCGCCAAAAATGTGCTGTTGCTTTCAAATTTTGAAATGGTTTTAATTATGAAGAAATATCAAATGCTAGGTATGAAATAGCGGCTATAGGTAAATACATACAGCAGCATATCATGCAATCAATTTTGGAATTAACTATTAACAAATTAAAGCTTTCTTGACACACTATCGACTGTACATTTTTTAGAGTTATAAGTTCAACCAAACTTTCTGAAGTTTTTTTTAATATTGTCCATTTCAAATCGTTTAATTATGTGCATATGGAATAAACAAACCTTATGTTCGATTAATATGTCATTTATAATAAAGTATTTATGACATAGCAAAGCAAAGTTTACAAAAATTAATATCGCACTCCCGGTGCGACACTGTCACTTATGCAAAAATTTAGTTTTTCAGGAGAAGAGTTTTAAACTCTGCCACCTCACAAAACAATGACTTTAGAAGATACAGATGAGATGAATCATCGGAACATAGTTCCGTATGATTCATCTACAAAAGTAACATTATCGCACCAAATAAAGGGGGCTTTAGGACAATTATTACATATCTAACTAATTTTTGTATTTTTTGCAAAAGTGACAGTGTCGCACCGGGGGTGCGATATGTAATTTATAATAATGTATTTATGACGAAGCAATGTTTACAAAAGAAACACGATCAACATTATCAAATCGGAAGAGTAATAAAAAAATCATTCCGCTCGGCAAAGTGTGTGGATCAACATCGATGCCAATACGTGATGTTGCCACGACATTCCTTTTAATATTCATAACCGTATTCCCCTATAATCACAAGCAAAATACGGAAAAATGTTTACCGATAAATCTAAATTATTTCTTATTTCTTTTTCATCCGCACAATCATTTGGGATAATTGTTATTATGAAGCTCGACAATATAAAAAAAACGAACTCTAATAAACAAATATGTTTGTAAGTAAATTCAATTTCAATAAAATATTTTCTAGTTGTCGAAGTTATTGTTTGTTTTGACCTTTTCTTGATAATATTTACGCTGAAGTTCTTTAGAAAATACAATGTTATTTTTGCAAGTCTACTAAAGTTTTACGATGTTTGTTCTTTGAAGAACCGACTAACTTTATTAAATCAATATAAACATTTGGTAAAAACATCCATTTATATAATTTTTTGTTTAGTTAATTTTTACTTCAAATATAATTTTCCCAGTAATTATAATTTAAAAAACCACTATACCTGTGTATTTATATACCTGTATTGGTCGTAATTATTTACAATTTAACACGCTATTTATTTAGTTCTCAAAATATATAAGAAAACAAACATCTGTCGAAGTGCACAAAAACCAACAACACTTGTCTATCACAATCAACGTCTATTTCGAAAATCGCTCAGAAAATTTGAAAGAGATTGTAATGTAAATAGAAATCGATTTTAAACTTTGAATTTTCTTACTAGAATTGGCGTCCACACTACATTTGAAAAAATAATTAAATTGCCATAACACTGATACCAAAAAATATATAAAAAGAAACCAATTTATTAATCACCATTAAAGATTTACACTAACGGTATTGCTATTTAAAATATGGAAATAATAGGACGCAACGGAATACGTACCTTTAATGGGGTTAATTAAAATAATAATCAAAGAAAAAAATATTTACCCGAAAAATATTTAAACTTTACCCGAGTAAATCATAGCCTTTGTCAACTGCGTATGTAGCTTTCCGTATTTGAAAGAATTTTTAAAATCGGTTCAGTAGTTTTGGATCCTTTTGGATGCAAACAAACAATTAAATCTATCATCGCAATAATATTATTGAATCGATTGAAATGCTAAAAAACTAATATTTATTACTACTTCCTAAATGTATTTAATTTGAACGTATCATATTTTCAAATACTTTAAGTCTCCGATTCCTGTAATTATATGTAATGTTGATGTTGTTAGAACTCCTAATTATCGGAAACACATTACGCATATTTTCTTTATCGGTAACAGCAAAACCTAATAAAATGAATTTGTAAAAAAAAACTATGAAGAAACATTTCCATTATAGACCATCAAACAAATATGAAACGAAGCCTACATAATCGATAACGTTCATTGTCATTTTTTTAAGGACGCCCAAAATCCGTGAATGGGAACAACATAGGTAAAGTGAGAGTGATTGAGTGATGGCTTGAGTGATGGATCAAAAGTGCCAACCCTCATCACTTTCAAGATACCTTGAGGGGTGTCATTTTGTTTTTTGCTGATACAGAGCCTTTTAAATTAATTTAACGGCTTGTTTGTTAATAGCCTGTAAAAGTTTCGGGAAAGGACTCTATTGTTCAGCCTTAAGAGCGACTTGAAGGACTTCATCGGCGAAAATCATAAAAACCATCTGCTACCATTGATGAAAATCTAAATATATACTCAGTATTTTTCTCGTTGGTTGTGTAATTCTCTGAACAACTAATAAAGCCAAAGTAACTGCAAATCCTTTGTGTTTTTTTTTCAGTTTTACTTCCGATATCTACTGATTATAAACTGAGAATTATATTCTTGGCCCACATAAACACAGAGCTGCATTTTATTTTACTTATAACCAAAAGTGTTTGCTATATATTATAATTCATAGGGTGGCGAAACAATTGTCCGGAGCAGCAAGAAGCCCGGGGCTATGAACCTGAAAATACATCCCTAGTTTGAGTACAATTACAATGAGTAGATTCATTGCGCAGTGCGCGGTCACGTATCGCCAAAACGCTCTGTACGTGCCGGGACTGCTCTCTACTAACGGGATTAACGTCGTATGACACCACCAGGGAGAAGCACACCTGTGAATAATGACTATCTGATTTTACAACACACAGCCGCACCCGTTTTTATTATTGAATTAAATATTTCATGACACCGATGCCTCGCCTTTAGAGCGACCTATCTCTTTCGCTTCAAGTCTAGCCTTAGCTTTCAATTCGTCTCATTGATTATATCAATAAACGTGCGTATATATTTTTATAATATACCTTTTTTTATTATTTACATTAATTAATGATTTTGGTTGTTGTAGTAAAATAAAAATTTTGATTAAATATATTATTTAAAAAAATAACACATACCTAATTATAAAAGTTTTTATAGCTAGAGTTATTGCTAGAGAGATAGATAGTCGCTCTGCTGGTTTGATATATTCGACTATACTTGCAACTTGCTAATGAAATTGCAAATGCTGTTAATGCTAGGGGATTCAAAGTATTCAGAAGTTTATAATATTTCAATGGGCACTGAAAATTCTACTTCATGTTGAAAACTTTCAATTACCAAGTGATTCCATAATATCTTAAAGAGGTAAACTTGCTAACTTTGTGTGTTTGTAAGGGGTAATCTTCGGAAATACTGATCCGATCATTGAAATTCGGATGATATAGTCTATAATTTACGCGGACATAGTCGTAGAAAAAACAGCTAGTATATTTATTATATTATCAATCATGTTCAATGTTATTACGTATATTTTCGGAAAAAATAAAGCGTAGTTCAATCCGCATTACCCTCCAATCCGCATTGGGCCAGCGTGGAGGGTCATGGCCTATCCTCCTTAACCATACATAAGGAAGGCCTGAGCCCCTGCAGTGGGGACGTAAAAGGGCTGGTGATAGAGCGTAGTTCAAAAATTAAAGCACATCATTACATAAAAATTGAATTCATATGTCGTTATATTTATGTACATTTTACTTTCACATAACGATAAAGAAGTAAATGATGAAAATGGCAGCCATTTACAATTAATTTCACGTTCGTTTTTATATACCTGAAGTAGAACCGATATACAGTTCTTTGTATTTCCTGTACGTACACACAGTAAGCTCATTTTTCAACGTTCGCTTTTGAATGTGGTAACCATTATTAATATCTCCTACACACATTTAGCATATATTAAATAACATCATCATAATATAATAATCGAATTTTCATCTTGAAGTAAAGAAACAGATAATGCGAAATTTGCTTGAATGTAGTTCAAAATTAAGATAATAGCGGTATGCATTTAATAATAATAACTCAGTGTTTCTAATATTAAAAGCTCTAAGCAGCTCTTGTGTGATGGATGTGTGGCTATGTAAACGATGTAAGTTTAAAATAATTCATGGACATTTATTACATTGATTTAAGAATTGAACTAAATTGGGAACGAATGGGATGTTAGATTGTTAATGAAAAAAGAAATAAAAATTAATCTTAAACTATTCAATTTAACCAAATGTAGATGTAGACCTAGATTTTTTTATGTTCAGTTACTTATTTAGTATATGATTATGGTTAAGTATATGGTTATAATATATAGTATATGATTTTCGTACTTAATAGCGACAACCATGTAATATGACATGCAAAAGATGAATTATTATTATTATCATAATAAAAAGACTATTGAGACGCCCAGTCTAGTTGCATATTCCGACCAGAAAACGTTATGCTAAAGCCTCATAATAAAAGAACACGAAAGCAACGGGTCATTATATCGATATTGACCTCGGAAAAATTTCAAACAGTTGATATGGAATGTCGGTTAAATTTTTTAAATATTTACTTTAAATAAATGTTTAATGTGAGTGCTGAAGGAAAATTATTCCAGATAAAATTGTATTTTCTACGTTACATTATTACTGGGAAATCCTCACAAAATCTTACATTACATATTTCGATCAAAACAGTCCAATTATAAATAAACTTTTATAGGTTTCATTGACATTTACCAACAACTGCGAATTTTCCACAGGTGTCCCGTGCCTCGTGACATTAATTCCGTTCCCAGAAATGAGGCACGTGCTTGAGCTCTCTAAAACTACGTGATCACGGTATAAAATCTAATTTTGATTAAACAGGCTTAAAATTTGTTAAATGAGGTTAACAATGTAGTTGAAGTGCATTCTTTTGTAGGTTCAAATTATTTCTCTTTGATATAAACAAGTATACTTGAAATGAAGTTTAATAAACATACAATATTCCAAGAAGCAGTAACAATATGAAACAATATTATAAAGTACTAACTTTCAGCGACTTCGACCGCGCCGCGTATTTATTGACTTGATTGTTCTTTTATCCCTGGGGAATCAATTAATTAGATAGATAGATAAATCGTTTATTGAGTCACTACTATAATTACAAGTTATTGTAAAATGCTCAGTTGTTGTGTAGGCAATATTAATTTTTTTTATTTTTATTAAGTAATAAAATCCAGGCTTCGAATTATCCATATACCAAAAATTACGAAAATTAGTGCTGTAGTTTTTGCATGAAATAATAAACATACATACCGTCTTTCGCATTTCACTTACGATTTGATTCGAGCCGGAATCGCATAAAATATGATTTCTTATTGTTGTACCATGATTGATGAAAATTTCTAAAATCGAAATGTAGCAAACATTTGCCTCGTCATATACAAAATTTATCACAGGGTTGGAGTATAGAAGGAAACAGCAATACGCATATTAATTGGTGTGTCTTTGAGCTATATGATTTGTAGAGCACGAAATAAAAGTATTTTTATTAAATTATTTATTGCAATTCTAAAAATAATTTTAGACTTGAGACATGGCTGTGGTAGCGTACTTGTGAGTTTGAAAAAGAAATGCGTTAAAAAACTTCAATGTTTAATTTAAAGGTTATACAAAACAGTAACAATATATAAATATATGTATAAAACATATAAAATACATTATTTGTTTTACTATTGCAGCTATTGCGGGACTGTTGGTATTAAATATTTTTATAATAATTAGTGATGAGGAGCTCGATGATGAGGTGGTTAGTACGCTCAGTCTGCGATACGGTTGTTAAGCAACTCTCGCAAGGGCCGGTCATAGGATGGGTGACCGAAAATTGATTATATCGAACTTCTCTGTGCTACGGAATGCACGTTAAGCCGTTGATCCTGGCTACATTTGCAGTCGTTAACACCCACCAATCCGCACTGAGGCCGCGTGTTAGTTCTTGTTCTCCCTGTTCGATATCATTTGATTTCATCCATTAGGAAATCCTGAGCCCCAGCAATGAGGACATTAATAGGCTGCTGATTATGATTATGATGAATTAGAAATACATACTAAAGTTTAAATTTGAACGTGAACCTGGGAACCTAGGAATGAGCCTAGGAAAAAGATGACCCGGTGTTGTTAGTACGGCGCATAATTATCATTTAGTCAATGAAATTAATGCTTATTTATGTCGAAATACAATATAGACTCGATTTTGAAAGATAGCAAAATTATGAATTAAAGAAGGATTCAACCTTTGTTGTCTAATACGGACCTGTACTTCTGGGATACCAACTGCCAACTCATTCATTCTAATAAAGAGCTGACTTCGAATACGTTTTCCGTTTCACTGTATCAGACCTCCTATCTCACTTTATCATACCGCGCTGTCTATGTCTGTCCTTTTTCAACATCAAAGGACGTAACATTAAATCTCGTTATTTATTTTCGGCGACTGTGGGCTTTATACTTTTTCGAGTTTATTGCAGATAATAAATGAAATGTAGCCTACATTTTGTTCTGGTTTTGTAATCTCTTCGTCAACTTTATATGGTCTTTGTTGATTGGACAAATTTAAATGAAAAATTTAGATCAATTAATTTATTGTTAATGATGAATGTCTCTGACTTGAATAAAATCTAGTTTAATATATACAAACCCATTTTCATTAAGTAGATTCAAGTTTCGCAACAATGTACTGAGATTTGGGTTGGAAATCCGTTGAAAGTTTCGACAAACATTATTAAAGTTCATCAATTACTTAGACGTGCAAACTATGTTATGGGCGCACATTATTCACTTTATATACGAAAATTTCTTCGTTATGAGAAACTAAATTACCTATTCTATAGCACCAAAATTTGATGTTCAATATCCACGAGAATACTGACATTCTCTTTTCGAATGTATGTTTTTTTTTTTCTTATTATTGTATAGTGAAGTTATACGTTTATAGGGAAGGTATGTGCCTCAGCAGTTAGAACTTATAAGCTGATAATAATAGTGATATGCCACAAAATCGAGGTCAATAGAGTATCGATTTTGATGTGTTTTGTTTGAAAATACGCAATTTAATAGGGATACCAGAAAATCCATGACGATTGGATCAGTAGTAGTTAAAAAAAATGTAAAATGTATCTGTATGATTAAAAATTATTAATAATTACAACGGCAATAAATAACGTTACATTCAAGAATTACCACCAATGTCTATTGTGATATTGTAAAGTACTAATACGGGAGTTACACGGCTCGTTTGTCAGAATATGGGAGTGAATTTGAATACATCCTGAATTCCTGACCAATTTGCGTATTCAGCTCCTCAAATATACCTTCATCACAATGCCACTAGTGATGTGAAATGGCGGGCGGCGTCGATCGGCACTCTAGTACTAGGTACGTACTCAGTATTGTAGTTTCATATGAATATTAAATTAAACAGTAAAATTGTAACGGTGCGTCGTACCACCGACCGTTTATTTCGTCCTAGGTATCTGCATGCAAACTTTTTGTCTTCAACATCATTTCTTTTTATGATACACCTTTCGTAATTAGAAATTTTGAGTAATCCAATATGCTCTTTGTCAGTTCGTAAAAAATCTTCTAGTGAGAACACGATAATTTAATCGTATAAATTTAATTATATAAATCTAATAATAATTTAGTTATTATAATTTAAATAAGAAGGAAAATAAATCAAACTAAATAATTTTTTATTTATTTTTTTAATTGTTAGTTAGAATGGTAACACTGACTTCGCCAGTAAAGCAAGTTGCCATTTTTGCACGCATTCTGTTTCCGATCGCCGAGGAGTAAAGACATCCGACGATATCACGCTCATCTCGTTATATTTTCGAATGAAAAGTTATAAAATGGAATAAATCCACATTGGTTTACACGCCTGCAGTGTTATTTTAAAGATAGTCCTCCGATATGGACGATCTATTTGGGCTTCGTAATAGCCCATTCTGGTTACCCGCCGTCATATATTTTTAATATATACTAAGTTATATCTATTACGGAAAACCCATAAACGGGGTATGTATTTGTGTATTTTAATATATTATTTGGGTTATTATACGTTCATTTTATATTCATTTAATGTTTTTTACAGTTTTTCTTATTATTCTCTAATAAATCAAATTTTCAAGCTTAATCAGCCATTTATTTGCCTAAGCATCGAACCCGTCACAAAGATATAAATTTTCTGACATATGTACATAATAAAAATATACATAATGTCCAATTGTTTAACTAATTACTAATTTGATTTCTTTTGTGATTAATTTTTGTGACGAAAATAAATCGCCCCAACTGTCAATAACTTTAAATTACATCGACATCAAGCAGCCGAGCAAATTCTCTTCATTTTAATATTCATTCGCGTTCAGCATTAGATCTTTCTTTGGCCAAATTATATAATCGACCGAGCCAGCTGCCACTATAGAACCTCAAGAAATCTATGAATTATGCACTTATTTTTGGCAGACCGATTTATTATTGAAATGCACTTTGCCTATTATATTGTATTTTTTTTAAAACTCACCGTCAACGGCTTTACGCACGTGTTCCCTAGGGAACTGTTTATTTTAATATCGATTCATATCATGACACTGATTTAATTACAATGATAAATTGAATAGTAAACAACGGTTGCTATGGTAACGTTTTATTTCCCTATACAAACTTCCATTTCCATTTTCATCCTTTTATTTGTTGTTTTTAGGATAAAATATAACCTATATTCACCGCATTTGATGTAGCTTCCCGCAGGTGAAAGAATTATTAAAAATCGGTCCAGTAGTTTGGGAGCCTATTTGTTGCAAACAAACAAACAATCAAATATTTCCTCGTTATAATATTAGTAGAAACCCAGGTCAGGTCTAGCACGAAGTATTGTTCGCATCTTTGGGATGACTCCGCAAATTGAATGCTCTGGACAGGCTGCAACAGCGTGCTGTGCGTATAATAGATGATGAGGTGCTAACCAACCATGTTAGGTACTATTAAAATGTGGAACAGTCTAGTCTGGCATTCTACGTGTTTTCAATTACATACAACATAGGTCCTTCAAAAGAGTTGTGAAGAGGCTCTTTAGCAGACCAGCAAGATAGTGGTGGCTGCCTGGAGCAGTTTCGACTTCTAACAGCCTCGATTATTATTAGACGGTAATATCATTTCCCATCAGGTGTATTGCAGTCACTTAGTCGTACGACATTAAATGATTAGAGTATAGATTGCTATATTTCCTTTTAAAAATTTTTAAATCTACTAATAGTTTAAACATTAAACATGTTCTTTGTGCGAGAGTCTTTTGTTATAAACTCAGTACCTACTATCTCATTATTTCTGAATGGTGTTACTATATTAAAAGTCCTTGGAGACTGATTATATTGTTTATAGTAGAAATCGATAAATATAACACTGTCTGTCTAAAAGCTGTCAAAATCTATTTTGAAGTAATCATTATTAACGGTTTTCGAGATTACCTTAAAATAATTCGCCAGCGTCAAGTGCCCGAGATGGGATTCAAGAATTCGTACCAATGAGGAAGTATTAAAAAAAACGAAAGCACTAAAAAAGCACCTCCACTAGACGGCGACTCTAGCAAAAATTTTTGCAGGTAATGAATGGACCAAAGACAGATTTCCGTTCCTTTTAACTTAAATATCAAAAAACTGGAATTCTAATCAATACAAATACGAAAAAGTACAAAGATATCAATACAAATACGAAAAAGTACAAATAGAATATGAGTTGTTTACTGACTTTTGAAAACTAATTTCCTTTTAAACATGAAAGAAAACCGGAAGGGTTGTCATGGAGAAATCAAGAACATACCGTAGTGACATCTAGTTTGATTTCGGGAACTAATGTTTTTTAAATACTTCTTCATTGGATGTTGAATTTTTCAAACACTTGAATGAGTTTTCATTAATGTTAATAATAATATTTTTACAATTATTTTCTGATTATGATGAAAATGTGTTCTAATTAAAGTAATTTTTTAATTCAATTAAATTCAACTTTCATATGGTTTGATGAATTAGGTAATTCTGATATATTTATTATCTAAATATATCTTATTTATAATTTTCTTAATGAAAAATGCTTAAATAAATCTACTAGCCCCAAGTGCTCTGAGATAGGACAACAGGATTTATAAGCATTGTTCTTTAAGAATATTTTTCGGTATGTCATAGTGAATGTTAAATTTATCAAATATAATAAGCTCTCCAATTATTCATTGAATGGGTTTTTGACGCTTCATTCCACGAAATACGCAAATAAATTAATAATACGAATTAGAGTATTTCATTATTATCTCTATTTACCAGCTTCCTCGTAATCATATTCATTTCAATCGAAATCTCAATTTAACATTTCACGAATAAGAGCAGTTTAAGATTTCATAGCTTTTCAAAGAATCTATAATTAAAAACATATGTCATAATTAGATGTTCATTAAATTTTCTGTTTTGATAATAATCATTATTACCTATCTCATCTCGATTTGCATTATAAGAAAACATAATGTCATCTGGCATCGCAGATCATATATTATAAGTACTTTTATAAAGTTTTGTTAATATAGTCTCAATGAAGTTCATCATTGGCAAATAATTCTTAAAGTAAAATAGTTCTTTTTTCAATTAGAACACGTATATTTTGACCAGAAGGTTCAGTTTAAACTTGGTTTTAATTCGTACATTTTTATTACTTACTTATATCTATGGAAATAATCATTACATTATAGTTTCCTCTTGTTATATATTTACAAATAAATAAATTTAATTATAATTCTTCTCATAAACATAAATGATTGATTCGATACCAAGTTTAAGGAATATCACATACACTCACTTCCCCAAATTCAATTAGGAGGATCAAGCAACCTGTTGCAGCCAGGGCTGTGTAATGTTATTGAATTGTTAAATATATTATTATAAAACGATTACGTTACAATAATAAATATAATTATAAGTGCATAATCACCAAGTAAGAAAGAAAAGAAATAATAGAAATGAATTACATGTCTCGATCAGAGCATTAAAAAAATATATAAAGACCCTTGTGGCACATTTACATTGGCGATGCACGGGGTTAGCATGCGGAGTACAGTCTCATTCCATTGGTAGATAAACCAATTACAGACCAATGTAAATAGGCCACAGACTTCCCCCGTACCCCGCATGCAAGCTTCGTCAACCAATTTATATAAGCCAATAAGTTAGATAGGTGACCAAGTCGGAATTAATTTACTGCAAAAATATTAGTTATAATATGCACATTTTTTAAATTAAATAAGGATTGAACATTGATTACAAATCCATTCACTTTTATTCGTAATTCTATCTTTAAAACAATCCGTAAACTTCAAAACTTTTGCCATCCTTACTTCAACTTGGCAATGGCAAGGTGCTATTGAGAGATAATTTACATTTTATCCGCTATACGCAGGACCATTTGCATAATAAACGAGCCACGTTCATTTCACGCTGTTTGGAATTATTATGACATCTATTTAACTACTGACAGATGAGAATATATTGGGTTGGCACAAAAGTAATGAGACACACTAGAAAAATCTATAACATTTCCTTTTTAAAATCAATTTTTTCGGTAATATTCTAGAATGTTGTAGAACATTCTAGGTACTTCTGGTGTAGGGTATATAAAGCCGCGCTTGCGATTTGTTTAGTCAGTTTGAAGAAAAATGGACGAGCGACAAGTTCGAACACTATACTTATACGAGTACTTGTTAGGCCACAGTGCGCGGGCTGCGGCTGACAATATCAACAATGCATTAGGCGCTGGAAGTACAAGCCATGCGACGGTGTCCCGATGGTTTGACCGTTTTAAATCAGGAGACAGGAGCCTTGAAAGTCAGCCACGCTCAGGGCGACCAGCCGCAGTAAATGATGACGATTTGCGCCGCGAACTGCAGTTGAATCCGGATGCTACCACTCGTGAATTAGCGGAAGCACTTAAATGCAGTCACCACGCCGTGGAACACCATCTGCATGAGCTTGGTTATCGAAAAGTTTTGGCTCGGTGGGTACCGCACATCCTCACAGACGCCAGTCGTGCAGTCCGTGTCGCTATCTGTCAGTCACTTTTGCTGCGACCCCGACGTAAAGAGTTTTTGTCAGATCTGGTTACTGGAGATGAATCATGGATTTATTACGAGAACGATACACGTCGTGCTTTTTGGCTGTCTCGAGAAGAAACGCCACCAACTCAACCGAAGCCGAGTCAAAAGAACCGCCGAAAAATTCTGCTTTGCTGTTTTTGGGATGCGCAAGGCATACTGTTTTATGAGCTATTACACAATGAAACTATAAACGCTGACAAATATTCAACCCAGCTTACCAAATTATCTGCCGCTATCAAGAAAAAACGACGAAGACGAGTCAATGTTGTTTTACTGCACGATAACGCTCGACCTCACGTCGCATCTGTGGTTCGCCGGCAGTTGGAGAACTGGGTCTGGGAGACGATACCCCACCCACCTTATTCCCCAGACCTGGCCCCATCAGACTATCATTTATTTAGAGCCCTGAAACAGCATTTGCGGGGTAAACAATTTAATGATTTCTCTGACGTAGAGGCGGAGTTGAACAACTTTTTCGAGGCACAGCCATCAGAGTTCTGGGCAAAAGGCATCCAAACTTTGCCGGATCGTTGGCAAGAAGTCTTAGATATTAATGGTAATTACATCATTGACTAAACTTTTTTTTATTGTAATAATAATAAAAAAATAAAAACTTAAATCAAGTGTCTCATTACTTTTGTGCCAACCCGATAAATATAAGCTGAAGCGTTTGCATCACAACACCCAGACAGAATGTAGAAAATTATTTGAATGTCGAAATCAAAAGCTCACTGTGTCTTCTTTTGCGACACAACCGCCACATCATTAACCCTTCGAGCCGTTTCCGTAGCACTGGTACTACGGTGGAACTCGTACTCGTAAATAACACGATATTTCAAGTTTTCCATTTTTTATACTGGGTGACGTAAATAGGACAAACAGAAGAAAAAAACAACAAATAAATACCGCCTAACGAAATACAAATACATGTGTAAATGGCTGTATAAATTTTAATCAACCAAGGAGGCGAAATTTGTGATTAAAGTGGCCAGTACGACAAAACACCAATTTCATATATAAGGACCTAATATAATCCTATTAATATTATAAGTGTGAAAGTTTCTTTGTTTGGATGTTTGTACGTCAATCACGCCGAAACTACTGAACTGATTTTGATGAAATTTGGTATACAGATAAGGTGTTAGCTGACTTAGATAATAGGATACTTTTTATCCCACTAAACATTTCCCTAGGGTCCACGCGGGCGAAGCCGCTGGTGAAAGCTAGTAAAATATAAATACTTTGGTGTTTTCGCTTTTTGGGTGTAAACCTTGTTAACTATAAAATTTTATAAAATCGAAATGAGTTTTAGCTGTAACTGCAGCTTAAAATTTTTATCGAAGGTTTTTTTTCCTCTTTTTTATAAAAAATGTTAGTTTGCAAATTTTACCAGCGCGTACGTGCTGTGAAAGGCACATTAAGACGATGGTCCCGGCTATAACACGCACTAATCCGCACTGGACCCACCGTCCCTATTTGATTCCATCCATATAAGACCTGAGCTCCAGCATCAATAAGCTGGTGATGGAGGTTTTACCAGAATGGGTGCGACGTAGGTATATCATAAATTAGAATATTAAACGACCACAGAAATTACGTATGTACGTAATTGTATCGGACACTAGATATGAAAAGTGTTATCGAAATAGATGCAAGTATTCCATTTGAAGCAGACAGTAGTAACACTTGGCATGAGTTTCCATTCCGATTTGATTCCATTTATAGATGCTCGAGGTGTCACTGCCACGTCCGATGCGGTTAACCGACCGTCAACTCGACCAGACGTAGTACGTGCTAGATATGTCTAGTGTAACTCACATGTGTTTGATTCAACTAATAGTCTGCCAAAATTATTAAATGTTTATAGATAAATACTAAAACATCAATTGATCTAAAAACCTAGATGCGAATATTTTTATAATTATAACAAATACTACTTTTTAGCACAGATTTTGAACTAGTGGTCAAAAAATATAACTAAAATTTTTAATGTCGTGGTAAAAAGTAGCTAACTATCTAAGTACATCATTAAATCATATCATAATGTGACAAAAAAGTCAAAGTAAGACGGACAATATGTTTATTGGTTTGTTACTTCTTTAGTTAAGTCGATTTTTCTTCGCACCCAGTCTGACAGGTACGAAAAGTTTGTATGAGACGATAAAATTGCTGCCATTACTAGCCATTTATTAATATTGCCTCACCTATTAAATTTTCCCTGAACTTATATAAATATTTTACTTAGACACACAAACTGGGGGCCAATTCTACTAAATAAATTTTGTTTAAATCGAATCGAAAACGGATCGAAACCGAACGAAACTACAGTTTTTAATGGTTAATGATTTTTCTACTAGGTGACAAACGATACAATTCCAGTTCTATTTTAGCTGGAAATTAAATTCTACTAAAATTTATTTAGTAGAATTGGCCCCCTGACCTATTAACTTTATATTAAATGAATAATAATCGACTGTCATTATTGATTATCAAAAAATCATACCATATCCATTCAAAAACTATGTTTCTAATAATTATACTACTACCATGTCCAGAGTAAGCGTGAATCAAGACGCATTTCGTTGTATGTAATTTTATTGATACTCTTGTTTAGGAATAGTGTTAACTACAAATAAATAAAAATTTTGCAACATCGAACTTGAAACCATGTCTAAACTCTTATAGAATTCTCCGTCTGAGCAAGATCTAAGCAGTCAAAAAATTATTTATAACTCACAAAATAAAGTAATGATCAAGGAACAAACACAAGAAATGTAATGAATACCTGAAACAAGAACGAACCTTGAATTTTCGGTATACAAAACCCATAAATCTTAATGCACTCGTCATACCTATTGACATTTATTTTATTGCCCTATCTGGACATGTGGCCAGGCATTGAGTAAACTGTAAACATGCTGTTTTATAGGCGACCCTCGTCTTGACCATATTTGAGTCCGAAAGCTTGTTGTATACGTACGCTCGTTTGTTGGGGTACCTTCGTTGTACTATATTACCATATGTAAATGCTTTAATTTTTAACTATTTAATTTGGAATCAGAGCAATGTGATGTTGTTTAATGTCTTCATCATACTAGCTGGTATAAAAAATAAATAACAATTGAATCTCAGACCTACTGAATATAAAATCAAAATTGGTCAAGCCTTTTGAGAGGAGTATGGTAACTAAATTTGTGACACAAGAACTTTATATTAGGTATGGTATGGGAGGAAAAAAAGTCGAATAATTTTTAATATAACATATTTATTTTATCAAAGTATAAACCACTGTTATCTTTACACTTTTGCTATCTCATAGGTATTCATTGATCTCCTTACTAAAAAAAACATTCGGACGGGAATCAATAAAATCTTTGAAGGCGATTTGCACTCCCCATCGGAGTTGAAGTTTTTCCAAATTTAATAAAGAAGTTATCCAAATTTCGAAAAAAATAGTAATCTGTTGGAGCAAAGTCCGAGGAGTACGGTGGATGTCTTAGACATTCCAATTGAAGCTCTTCTATTTTGGTAGCCGTCTGTTGTGCAGTGTGTGGTCTAGCGTTGTCGTGAAGTAGCAGTGGCGTGGAGCGATTGACCAGCCTCGGTTGTTTAACAGCTAATTTTAACAGCATGGTTTGCGATTGCTGACAATAAACGTCTGCCGTAATCGTCTGACCAGATTTGATAAAACTGTAATGAACGACACCGGCAATAGTAGCCAGTATAAAGTGGCCAGTACGACAAAACGCCAATTTCATATGTAAGGACCTAATATTTTATTTAACGATATAAATTGGGGTGGACCGTCCTTATTACTTAGGGGTATACAAAATAGATAACAACCACTCTTAGAACCTGTGCTTAGAACTATGAATATACATAAAAAAAATCATGAAAATCGATCAAGCTGTTTCGGAGGAATTTGGCAACTAAAATTATGACTCGAGATTTTTTTATATTATTTATTTTTTTTATTTCATGTAAAAATAGTAAAACGTGTTTTATAAACATATATTATTTCAGTAGACATGTATTATTTCAGTAATATACATAAAAAAAATTCATGAAAATCGATCAAGCTGTTTCGGAGGAATTTGGCAACTAAAATTATGACTCGAGATTTTTTATATTATTTATTTTTTTTATTTCATGTAAAAATAGTAAAACGTGTTTTATAAACATATATTATTTCAGTAGACCCTGATCATAGCTTGAATCAACTTTACTAATAGATTGAATGCCTCATAAAAGGCTGTTTGATGTATGCACAAAAGTATGTGTATTAATTCAGACTGCACTCAACTCTCAAAAGTTCACGACTGAGGTGAAGAGGCCACGTCTAAGTAACCCTTCACTCCCGTGGATTCTTTTGACTCAATATGCTTTTTACTTTTTAGTAACTTTAGTTGTAGTAGATGTTTTTAATCTTAACTTAGGTTTGAACGTATTTCACGCGGTTTGCATTTGTAAAAGAAGTTTTGTTTTTATTATTTTTCTCCTTTTTTCCATGTTTTCTCTTCTAAAGAATCTTTCTTGCTCTTCCAAGAATATAAAAAAAAACTTTTTTCGCTCTCTTAATAGTGTTTCAGATTTATTTGGACGTTTATTATTAGTAAAATTTATTTATTTCTGTGGTATACCCATTTTTATAACTTATTTCAATCGAATTAATATATAGCAATGTGTATACTGTATTCAACTTTTTTAATTAAAATAGACAATGGTGTACCTATCGTTTCGAAAAACTGTTGATAGTGTAAACAATATCCAAGCCAAAATATAAACTTCACGGCGCAAATGTAAATTCAGTGCGTGGCTATGAATATTTTCATGATATTGACAATCCCTAGAAAACAAGCTTGTAATTTTGTTGCTTTTATGGAAAACAAGATATATAATACAAAAGAATAATAATATTATTTCACTCAATTGTAATTAAGAATAATGACTGAGGAGAAACGAACCTTTGAAAACCTTAACCGATACAACGAAACAAATAATTTAAAAATAAAAAATACATGACTCCCAAAATCGAAATAAAAAATAAACATGTTAAACATGTTTATTACGGCTTAGCAAAACAAAACTCTCCTTGCTGTCAAAGGATCGTTCTGTGAATCATTTGTAATCTCAGAGGTCTTCTTGAGTTGAGTTGAACTTCTTCTTGCTTCGGATGGCACGTTATGCCGTTGGTTCCGGCTGCATCCACCGTTGTTAACACCCACAGATAGATATTTCCGGGATTATCCCAGAATTTTGAGAGTTGTCCCGTGTCCAGTAATTTTACTTTATTGTTCCGGAATACTAGTTTACTAGTTTTTTCACAAAGTTACGCTACTACGGCTGCGAAAAGTCAAACCAAATATAGCGTGCTCGCACTACGTAAGGTGAGCGAGGGGGGAGAGCGGTTTTAAGTTGAATCACATTTCTTATATTTAACAGTTTTAGTAAACCATGAAAAAGATTTTGCAAAAAAAATACCATGAAATTTTTTTTATCATCCAATAGTTCTAGGTAATTCCTACTTAGTCAAATCTCGGACCGGAGACCAAACCTCTGATTCCATTTGTAGCACCAGAAATGTCCTAGAAATGATCAGCCTGGATCTGGCAACCTTAACTTCGTGAGCCCGCGTGATGGATCATTCATGATCCATGGTGTCTATTCTATTCGATTCCATCAATAGGAAACACCTGTGCAAAGGGAACATTAATAGGCTGATGGTCAAAAATAGTCAGTATTCACCTACATATATTAAATAAATCCAAAACTACATATATCATCATTTTATACTATATAAAATAGCTTGTTATTGCAAGCTATTTTATGAAATTAAATGAAAATGTCTTTATTCAAGTAAACTTGATTCAAGCACGTTTGAATCGTCCAAAAAATTTTTTCCCCTACCACTTGTTCAAGACATATTTTAGCTGACAAGAAGAACAAGCAAAAGAAACTTACCAGCTCTTTTATCATAAGTAACGACATTTACATAAATCATGTCATTACCAAAATATTATATATTATAACATTAATAAATACAACTTTATTCTATATTAATATCGTGATTATCTAAACTTTTTCTAAATGTTTAAAGTTTATAATGAAAACAAGACACATACTGACACCATTAAGACGGAATGTCATACAATTAACACGAGCTGTGATCCCAAGAATAATATCGCAATTCACAATCCATGTTCGCAATATAATGTCCGTTTTATGACGCCTCAGTTGTAATACGGGTAACGTTCATATTACTTTGAAAGTTATGGTGCGGAACCATTTTGAATTCACTCTTTATTCGTGCAATATATACGCCGCGAATGAAATTTATATGGTTATATTTTGCTTGTAACTTTAAGAGAGAAAGCTAAATGAATTGAATGCCTTGTGCTCTTTTTCTATAATGATAGGAGTACAGTAAATATTTTCAGTTTGTTTACCACATACATATATTTGAATGTTATAATCATCAATTGTCAGTAAAATTAAAATTTAATGCTCAACAGAAGTTATTAGAATTTTATTTTATAAATATATTAAATAGTCCATTAATATCTGAGATGTTGAAATAATGTTGAAATAACAGCATGTCTATGATTAATAGTTTCGGAATTACGATGCTATGTTTATGGAACTGCTGCTAGTCGGCCGAAACGTTCCCTACAAATTCAAGACACAAAGTGACGTCACACAGTGCTATGGTAATGAAAAACGTATGGGCTTATGGGCAATGTTTGTATTACCTTTGTTATTTGTACGTTTATGTTTATAGCTGTGATAATCAACGTTGTTACGTTTTATGTAACAAATTTAATGCTATATGTATTTAAGCAAACTTTGGTAATATATTTTCCTACTTTTTTCATGTTTTCAGAGCGTAAAAGTTTCCGAATAAGTGTCATAAAATTCATTTTGATAAATATTTGCACGTAAAAAGGTAAATATTTTCCGAACTTGTACGAACAGAAACCTGTATTTCCACTTGTAGGACTTTGTTTATCAAATTACTCATAAATCAAGATTTGTACATTTGTTGATTACCAATATCTTCACGCCGCATCCCTTGCAGGATAGCATTAAAACTGATACCTATGCGGGTATGCATAAATATTTTTACAAATACACATATAAACTTTCGTTAAATATGCATTTTTCATTAAGACTATTTATCAGTACAGGATTGTGAATGTAAAATTTATCAAATATAATATATTAACAATGTATAATATTAACTAGTGTATATTAACAAATATTGCATTGTCACCTCAATATGTATATAAATCTTCAGCTCAGTCGAAAAGTAAGAAATCTGGCATGTAAGATAAATGCCACACTAACAAATTAACACGTCTTCCTAAAACCTTATAAAAAAGTGTGAAATGATAAAAAATACGAAATAATAACACAACGCCATTTATTGATAGCTAACAAGAATTAAACGGTAACAAACTTCAAAGATTTTTTTCAAATACAATTGTTTCCATGTTTTGTCCTCGCGTGCAAGATATCGCGTGCACTGCTACAACACTTTAATCTGAGACGAAGCGACGACAAATCGCTAGCTGTCAACGCTTAACCAATCGTCTGCATTATTTGAATATCACTTTCCACACGAAATAATTAAAAACACCTAATTATAAGGCTGATTGATTACCGTAAAATATCCTGTGTAATATTAACAAAAGATTCAGAATAATTTACTGCACTGAGTTGTTAATAGTTAAGCATTTTAATTTATTGTTCACTGGCTGTTTTCTCGCGTCTAACGGAAAATTATTCATAGTTTTCTTTCCAACAAGGCTTTTCTGTGTGAAATAAAACCGGGAGAAAAAAGCAGTTTCTTGGTGGTTATTCTATAATAAATTTGCGAAGCGAAGGCATAGTTTTCGACTTTCACAAGAGCGTAGCCTAGACTGAAAAAAAAATATATTGAATTTGAATTAATTGAATATATCACCAGCATATGATTTAGCTTCCTGTGGATGAAAGAGTTTTTAAAATTGTAGTTTAGGAACCTACCCAATATAAACAAATATACAAGCAAACAATGAAAGCTTTTCTCGATCTGGGGGCACCGAAGTGCCCCTGCAAAGCCGAGCAAAAAAGTAAAAAGGGCACAGGCGCACCATCCTTTGTTCGAAGCCATTCGGGGCATTTTTGACCCCCTGTAACTTAGTTGTGGAGTAAACTAAAAGCCTCAATTTTCAGTGACCAAAAAGGCATCACATGACGAGGCATATTTCCAAGTCAGATTGAACGAGTACCTTAAGAATTATTGCAATTCAAAAAACGGTAATTTTGTCACTGACTGACTCATAGATCATCAAAATTCTAAGGTACTTCTAGCAGACCCATGGGCCACAACTTTTGTACACTGATATAATTTTGCATACAAAGTAAAGAAATAATCTCAATCACGGGACCACATTTTTTTTCCCGTTTTTTTTAGGTTTTTGTATTATTCATGACTGTAGAAATTTTTAAAACATCCGTCAATGTGTCGCTTAGTAACACAAACCAAAGATTATTTTACAAACATTTACCAGAGTCAATAAAATACATAATTAAAATCTATAATATGGAAACTATTATCATAGGAAAAGCTATTTACGTTTGGAAATATTATGCCTACCAAAAATACATAAATCTATGTGTACAGAGTTGACCAAAGAACGGCCAACAAACGGAATCAAATGAGCTTCGTTAACATATCAATAAGCCCCACGGCCCGCGATCGTTGTTGTTAAGCAACTTTCGCAAGGGTTGGTCACAGGATGGGTAACCAAAAAATTATAATCTCGAGCTACTCCGTGTTTTGGAAGGCACATTAAGTCTTTAGTTCCGCTACATTTGCAGTCGTTAATACCATCTAATCCGCATTGGGCCAACTTTGGGCCTTAAACATCATAAGGAAGGCCTGAGCCCCTGCAGTGGGGATGTAAAGGGCTTAAGATGATGATGAAGCATATTTGGCATTTTCGAGAACGACACAACTGAATTAATCGACTTGATTTACGTTAATTTCATAACTTTTTACAGCAAAAGAATTGCGTTGTGAGACCGGTGCATTTTTCTAAATGTTATGTTTTTGATGGGATACTAATATTTTATAATATAAAGTATAGAATAAAGATTACAATATGTTACAACAAAACTGATTTTACAAAAGAATGCTTCGTACATACCTAAAATGGAAACAATGTTGTAAAGAAATGAAAAAGTAATGTCGCATTTTGAATTATATTTCTTACTTATATGTGAATAAACGTGACTAAATAATTGTAAACGAAGCATGATGATAACGCGTGACTTACAATATATAATATAATGTATATTGATTTACATGATTAGTGATTATCTTTCTGTCCAATTGTTTCTCACTTAATGCTAACTACTTCCCTGAACGATTTAGAGAGATAATAAAATAATACTGGCTCACTCAAAATTCGTAAGAAGAGTAAGAAATTACGCAGTCATTAGATTCTCTAAACGTTTTTTCATTCAGAAAATAGGTAATAGAAAGATTATTACACTTTAACCGGAAAATAATTGCTTAAATTTTATTGCGTTTGTAAACTCTTAAAATTAAACCGAAAACGTGAAGACATAATATATTGTGGAAGTTTCATTTGTATTAGTGTGTTTAATAGCTTTTTTTATTCTAATTTCAAAACTAAAGGGCTCCAAAAAGTTTAGTTCTCGGGGTTACAATCAAAACGCCCGATATTTTAAAATTGGAATAAAAATAATGTTAAAAAAATTGTAAAAAGTTGTTATATGATTGTTCTATTATGAATATTACTCGTTAACACACGACAAGGTTTTTATAAAAAGAATAAATAGCAGGGCGAGCAAAACCATTTTCAGTACGTCCGTAACCTCTCGGTGTTGGTGTTTTAGCCCATTATCATCCTGTATTTTTCAGGATAAAATCCTCTGGTCGTGAATAGCAATTGTTCGCCCCCACTTTACGCTTTTAACGAAGTTTTTAATTTCGCTTTTTGCTGGCGCTCGGAGACTCGTTGTTTTAGAAACAGCTGTGAGCATTTATACGTCGCTGTCTTTTTAAGATGTTTGATACTTGTAACATTTATTTGGTTAGTATAAATATCGTTAGTTACTGTTACTCAATGGTAAATGCGAGTACCGCACTTACAGTAGTAAGTTAAACAAAGTTGATTTATAAATACACATCTAAAAAAGAATGACCATATCTGTCGCTTACACTAACAAATATATGCATTAAAACGTAAAATAAAATATTTATCACATTATTAGTGTCCCAAAACTTGACTTCATTAGTTTAAAGTTTGCATTATTGCGGATTTTTACCTATATTTATGTGTTTTCAGTTACGATTTCCTGTTATGAACCTTCAAAATGTAACTGCACATATTATTGTTCTGATATACCTCTTAAAATTTTAGATGTATTCAAAAATTTTCCGTGGTTAGTGTTGCGTTCTTATTTTTTTACCGAAATTCATTTGTCATCACAATTCATGATGATCCAAAAATATAATTGGTTCATCCCAAAATTACAACCAAATAAAGTCAAAAGAAATTATTCTGTTGCAGATAGATAGATAAAAGTATTATTATTGCTAAAGACACACAATATTTTATGTTTTTGTGAGTAAAATTATAAAAAATGTGGTGTTGGTTCGACCAAATGTCAAATAACCATCAAAAATATGTTTTCCTCAAAAGAGGAAACCCTTAAAAACGGAAGCGGCAACAGCGGAAGCAATCTCAACAATAATAACTTGACGCTTTTCATGCAGACTGGATACTATCAGAAACAGGACGAGGGTAACCATATAATACACTTTAATATTTTGGAAATATGATTATTATTAACTAGCCGTTTTTCCACGACTTTACCTACGTAAATTATAAGCGTATGATGTAGCATCTCGTAGGTGAAAGAATTTTTCAAATCGGTCCAATTGTTTCGTATCAGCAAACCAACAATCAAATCTTCACTCTCTATAGAATTAATGTAGATAAAACCTAATGTGTTTTAAAAGTAGATCTAATATGTCACAATACACGTACGAAATTACTTCTTTCACTACATATGTCGAGAATTATTTTTAATAAAGCAAAAAAAAAATTTGTTTATGAAAATGAAAGATTTTTATTATTGATTCATTTTTGGATTTATCTTTGTCCGGTATGAAATAAAATATCTATTAACATATTAAATTAAGATAATAAAATATGAAAATTTATATAATGATTATGATGCTAAGTCCAATTTATCTCATAAATACAGTAAAAACTCTTGATGGGAATAAATTTAGCTAAGTCTGCAATTTTTTAATAATTTTTACATTTATTGTTATGATTTATAAATCCCGTCTCAAACCTTACGGTTGAATCTAAGAACAGTTTAATGAAGAAATACAAAATATTTATTTCTCGCCATTGTTTCGCCAAATTCATGAAGTTGTCTTGTTTGAAATAAAAGTGTTGTAATATTTATGGTAAATTAATTCTTAATTAAACTACCCTTTGAGCTAAAATGTGATTTATGAAAATATTTTAAAGTTGGGAACTATTTTTTTAATAATAACAGTATGATTTTTTATATAAAATCCTCGTTTCGAGTTTCAATACAGTAACCCTACAACCACATGATGTATATTCTATTATTCTTTGTCATGCAGTACACTACTTATTTTTATTTATGTCCCACAAAAGGGACGGACCGGCATATTTTGAGATGAAAAAAGGTTCTGTTACTTGTTTCTCAACATACATAGATTTAAAATTTATTGATTCAGAATTCAATAAATTAAATAATATTTCCTTTTTACTTATCCTTGTATTGGTGATGACATAGGTACCAATTGGATTAAATCATTCGGCCAGGATTTCTATGTATTTTATATCAGAAAATTCGCTACGAATTAGGTAATAAGAATAAAAAAATATGATGCATTGATACTTCACAAAGAACGCCGTAAGAGTACGTACATACACAAAATACATTTTTTACCAAAAAAATACTATTATATAAAATAAAATACAACCACAATAAATATAATTATTACCTAGTATTAAATGTAATCATCGTGCTATAATATTGTAAAGCTAACTTATACCCTACTATGTTTATTTCTTAAGTTATTTCTATAACAATAATACCAGTAAGAACAATATCGGTCGCAAAAACTGGTACGGTATCCGTATCACGTTGTTCACATGTGTCGTGTGGCACTAATAAAACTTTTAAAAGCTTTTTCAGATATACTTAAGTATTATTCGTTGTCATACTAGTAGGAAAACTCCTAGCGAATTAGATCCTTTATTGCCGTAAAAAGCCTATTACTGGAAATTTCTGCCTACCCAAGACTATGATCACGTATTACTGCTAAATAAAAACTGTACAGTATTTTTTTTTCTAGATAATACCCTCGTGGTCTTGTATCAGAGGAATTGTGTCAGAGAAGTCGTTTTTGTTGAACAATTTTCGCAATGGGCGTTCACGGGGTGGGTGACCAAAACTGATTATCTCGATCTACTTCCTACTGTGGAGCACATTTTTTATCTTAAGCCATTGGTTCTGACTGCATTTACAGTCGTTAATTCCGGCCATATGGAAGGCCCTGCATTGGACACGTAAAAGAACTGATGATGATAAGGACCCACAAACACATACGATTAAATAACATAAAAACGACAAAACAAGTCATGTGACAGTTGAGTTAATCAATATAATGAGAAATAAATTCAAATCAACATATTAAATATAAAGGAAATTAATTTTATATGCAGTAACATTTGAGGTTGACAAAACTAAATATACCGGCTGGCTATGAGCAGACTTTGCCGCTGCACGGATGCAGGAGCGGATATTATTCCACAGCTTATTCTTATCGTCAGTCTGCTTACCATTAATAGTAGGAAATAAGGTTTTCATAATATGAAAACCTTATATCCTACTGTATGTTAAACAGTTGCCTACGGGTATGAGAAAAATATTTAACAGAACTATAATGAAATTTTATGAGAACTAATTTTCCTACTCATAGAATTTGTTTTAACCATTTTATTTTATCCATAGATAAATAGAACTGACTTAAAATTTAAAAGAGTTTAAATTAAATTTTGAAAGAAACATTCAAGTTGGGCTGAGGTTTTTTGTAGTTATGTAAATATTAAATGCCCTCCTGTCTCATAGATGCCACTGCCAGATCTGGACCAACCACTAACTTTCAAATAAAGAAAGAATCATTAAAATCCGTCCACCCTGTAAAAAGTTATGAGAAAAACAGAAAAAAAATACAGTCGAATTGAAAACCTCATCCTATTTTTAAAGACGGTTAAAAAGGGCTTAATTTAGGCCCAAAAAGGGAACACAAATATGAGCGTATGTGGTCATACACCACTGAGACAGGCTAGTTATGGATTTTCCATACTTAATGCACAAAAAAATAAAAACTAAATAACCAACTACAGAAAGAAGTATGAGTTTATGGTCATTCATCACCAGCCTTTTAACGAAGTCACTGCAGGGGCTCAGGCCTCCCTTATGGATGGTTAAGGAGGATGGGCCATGACCCTCCACACTGGTCCAATACGAATTGGCGTATTAAAGACTGCAAATGCAGCCGGGACCGACCGTGTCTTCCGAAGCACGGAGTAACTCGAGACAATAATTTTTTAGCCACCCATCCCATGACCGACCTTTGGGAAAGTTCATAACAACGATCTGGTGCCGCGGCGTTTATCCACTATGCCACCGAGCTTTTTGTAGCCGCTATAAGCATAAAAAATGTTAAAATACCACATTCGTACTCCTCCATAAACCTCCTTTATATTCTATACCATACTAATATTACAAAGAAGAACAATCTGATTATTCGTTTTCATTGAATATAATACATCATACGTTAGTGACATAGCCTTATAATTTACGCGGGTCAAGTTGCTCGGTAACCGCTAGTTCACTAATAAATGAATGAAATAATAAAATATGTCAGTAACTTTTTTCTGAATATAGAACTGCTATTTATCACATTATCGACACTCGAGAGAATTCTAATAAAGCGATCACCAGATTCGTTGAAAATAAACTTAGTTGGCTGGAAGTTTATTTATGTGTAAAGTTGGTGGTGAATCAGTAAGATCGGCTGTCAATAGTGCTATCGGAATCAATTCTGCCATATGAATTTATGGTAAATACAGGAGAATTCAAAAAAAGTTTAAAAGATTTCATTTACGAGTAGGACTATAAGTTTCTTAACCATTTTAATCCGAAATCCGAAACTTTTTCAATATTGATTAAAATACATTACCTAATATAGAATATCTATGTTACTTGTAACGTTACGTTGGATGAAGATCGCAAGGAATAAAGATAATATTGAATAAATTATTTTGAGATATGAACGCTTAACATCTCAATTACGAGTAGGCAAGGATAGATATACCTACATTAGACTGCGACGTAGTTGACGAATAGCTCGGTGGCGTAGTGGATTAGCGCCGCAGCCCGTGATCGTAGTCGTTAAGCAACTTTCGCAAGAGTCGGTCACGGGATGGGTGACCAAAAAAATTATTATCTCGAGCTACTCCGTGCTTCGGAAGGCACGTTAAGCCGTTGGTCCCGGCTGCATTTGCAGTCGTTAATACCCTCCAATCCGCATTGGGCCAGCGTGGAGGGTCATGGCCCATTCTCCATGGCCCATTCTCCAAGGCCTGAGCCCCTGCAGTGGGGACGTAAAAGGGCTGATGATGATGATGATGATGAGACTGCGACGTGCCATAAATGGACACGAGCATGATAAGAACGTAACGCCACGTAACTTTTATTGAAATAATCCGGGGCCACATATACAAGTATACTTCTTATTACAAATTTGATGTGTTTTAAAATTTGTGATAAGAAGTGTTTTTAAAAAACACTTGTAACCCTTACAGCCGTCACATAAAATAAACTTAAGTGAATATAATAAAGCCTTTTAAAATGCACAATATTCTTATCTTGTAATAGCATAAAACATAGGAAAGAAAAATAAAAATGAGTTTTCTTTTAATGTCTTTTAATGACTTTTCTTTTTAAGTCTAAAATTCTCTTAAATGCACAAGTTCGTAAACCAAATAGTAAAATAATTCGTAAACAAAGAGTAAAATAATTTTTATGGCCTTGTTCCGTTATGCACAGAAATTTTGTTAACATCCCGTCTCGAGAGACACGAGTCTCGTGTCTCTCGAGAAGGTGTGACGGAAAAATAATATACCACAAATAAACATATGTGACAAACATAACAGTGGCAATGGACGATTTTTTATCGCAATTTAAGTTTATCGAATTTTCTATATCACATGCGAAGATTCTTCGTTATACTAACGTACATAAATCGAAATGCTTTAGAGTTAGGCACAATATGGTGATACAGTGCTCGCCGTGTGATATGTGATCACAAGACTATACTAGCCGATACTTATAGCAAGTAAAATTCGATATTATTAATTAAAAATAAATAATTAATGAAAAAAAATAAAAAAAGTATTATTAATTAAAAATGTAGAGAAGAGAATAGGAGATAAGACGCCACCCTGAGGAACACCGGCTTTGATATTGCACCACGTAGAAACGGACTCGTCAATGCGGATCCTCTGCCGACGTCCTAACAGGTAAATTTGAAACCAGGCAATTACAGCGGGAGATATGTTGAGAGAAGCCATTACACCGAGAAGTATGTCAAAATCAACCGTATTGAAGGCATTGCTAAAATCTAACAACGTCAACAACGTAAGCTGAAGTTTTTCCATACCTCGTCGAATGTCATCGATCATCTTTACCAATGCAGTAGTAGTACTATGGCGAGTACGAAAGCCGGATTGAAATGGATTAAGAAGGTGGTTTAAATTAATAAAAACCAGTAACTGACGGTTTACAAGATTTTCAATGATTTTGGAGAGAAATGGAAGAATTGATATAAGGCGGTATTCAGAAAACGAGGATGGGTTTGACTTTTTTGGGAGAGGAATGAGGTTTGCATCTTTCCGAGATGAATGAAAAGTATTCAGAATAGGCTCGATACTTCTGGACTGATTTTAAAAATTCTTTCACCTGCGGGAAGTTACACAATATGCGGTGGGCATAGACATAGGCTATATGTTATCCCTAAAAACTGCAAATAAAGGGATGAAAAGGGGGTGTGAAATATTGTAAATGGGAATTAAAACGTAACCATAGTAACCATTGTTTACTATTCAATTTATCATTGTAATTATATCCGTGTCACAATATGATCAATTATAAAATAACTTAAGCTGTTTACACAGGAGTAAATTATCTTACTAATATTTATCCCGTTTAACTGTTTCCTAGGGATCACGTGGTGGAAAGCTAGTTCCATAATAAACGTTTCCCAAAATTGTCGAGATATTTATATTATGAAAACATCAAACTGACAAATTTATAACAACTTAATTATTTGAATAATTAATATCGTTCGTCTCCGAGAATCAAACTGAATTCATTATTGTCCATTCAATTCAGGCGTAGGAAAGAAATTACCGAAAATTTACCGTCCGTCTGTCCTTCAGGACTATAGATTAATTAATGAGTCGAATCCAATTTGAAATTCCCTCGACCCGCGCACGGAAGTTGCTTAACGTTTCAGATTGATCGCAAAAGACTTTGGAATTCAATTTCACCCAAATCTCATATCGGATAATCGGGCTCAGGCAACCGTGTGGGCGAATGCAATCTCCCAGTTGCCTAGACTCGTCAGTGTTTCATACATACTGGATAAAATTCGAATTTATCCACTTCTTGCGAATCTGAAAAGAAGAACGATTTAAAGAAGTGATGATCTATTAACAGCTAGCTTTATTTATTTATTAATAAGGACAACACCAGCATATAAATAACAACATACTTATATGCTGGTGTTGTCCTTATTAATAAATAAACATTGAAAGTAACTTATCATTAGGTTTAGGTTTAAGTCTAATACCGATACTCATAAATTAGGTTTAGGTTTAAGTCTAATACCGATAAAATGTTGATACAGTATTTGGGACATTAATTATTAAGAAAACTGTTTTTAAATAACAAGAATAATTCAATCTTCTACGCAATAAGAAAGTCCAGAGCTTAGGCTGTCTAGGTGCTTCTAGAATTAAATTGGAGTCAAATTAAATCATTATTATACAGAGTTGAGTCGCTCACTTGATTTCAAATTACCTCAGTAATTGAATATGAGTCCTTTCATTTGTATCCATCTAATCATTTAGGCCAAACCGCTTCTATTTAATATTAAAAGCTACGAACGACAATATATGAATTTGAACGCACAGGTTAACTTTGTACTTTTTTATATTGGAATAATACTAAACTTAATTATCAAACATCTAAATATTCTTTGTGTAATTTCCTGAGAATATTGTTTCATCTGTAACTGACTCTGCAAGTGTCCGGGTGCGGGCACAAAAAACTAATTTCCTGTCCACAGTTTCCCTTAGATATTCTAGCTGACTATTTAGCAGAATGTGTGGTAATATATTTTATGGTTCCAACATCTCTTGTATTTATATTTGAATCTTAACGCTATTTTAGTATTAATCAAGTGACCTTATAAAATGTTTAATACTATATTTCCTTAGTATTTCTTATTGAGACAATATTTTCAAAGTTTATTATCAAAATTCAACTATTAAAAAAATATTCACATATCGAAATCCGAGTAAGCGTTGTTCAACAATCTACTATTCGTCAAACATTAAAAAGAAATGTTGAAATCTAAAGTGAGCAGTTCAAAATTCAAGCTTAAAAATAATATATCTGAGCAAATAGAAACAGTAATGTCTTTCCGCAATATGTATGCTGCTACCTTAGCTGCAGTCACCGGTTTTGGCTCGAGTCCACACGTGGAGCACAGCTGACATGGCAGCAAAATGGCAGTTTTCCGCTGTTTATTATGTCACTGCTGATGTGACATAATAAACAATTGACTGTCACGCAAACAATACAGAAGCAGAAAACTATATTTCTGTACAAGCGCATCATAAAGCAAACCAATCAATCATGTTAGATATCTAGAATATATAAGTTTGTTTGCAGAGGATGATCTTCGGAAACACTGATGCAATTATAAAAATTATTTGGGTGTACGCGCTTTCACTTACAGCTAGTTTATAATATAAGTTGTTATTTGGATAAAAACATGCCCCGTTCTTTACATTTCCTTTTGCGTATTTCCACAAAATCAAGTTTTGTACTTACTGTATAATATATTTAGCTAATAAATAATTTGTAAAATTATAAAGAGAAACATTTTCTTTGCTTCGGTAAACCACCTCAACTACTACTTACCTTACCACTAATTTATTAACAATCTGTGTTGGATGCTTTATTATTAATAAGTGATTATAATAATAAAACAATAGAATATTTTACATCAATAAAAACTTTTAACTTCACCGAAAACCTAGTACGAAATGCATTATCTCTATCCACTCGAAAAAGTACTGTCTCAGGTTCATAAATCTGCAGCGCCAACGTTGCATTAACTCACTCTTTTGTCCAACCTATGAATATCTCTTTAACCAACGAGAACTTTGCACAATGTTACCATCGTAACAGAAATAATCGGAAAAACTTCGGAATGGACTATATTGTGATCATTGAATATGAATCTTCTCTCAAATCAGGCCAATTTTTCTTAGGCCTGATGCAATATGTCTCCCAGATCAATTTATTTCTACTCGATTAGCGTTTAACAATGCGCCCCTCTGATCCACGTTCATGATCATAATGTTTTAAAGACGTATATCAACTCTTATTGTTACATTTGATAAAACGAAGATTTCATAGTTTAGTAGGTATATAAACTTCTTTTTTTCCTAGCGTTCGTCTTAAAAAGATTCAAGAAATGTTGTGTTTAATTTGTCCTAAGTCTATAATTCCCCATATTGACTCTTATCACATTTCTCCACTCTCCTATTTTCTTTTCCTCTTTAAGTATATACATGTATATTTAATGATAAGTCACTTTCAATGTTATTACACATACTCTCGGAAAAAATAAAGTGAAGTTCAAAAAACATAGTACTTAAATATATTCTATCCATTTTATAATTAATACCAAAGATTTAAAAAATACTCGTAAGTTTATCTGTATCACCAAAAATGAAAATTGTGCGTCACTTCTTTTCAGAATTATTAGTGAAAACGTTGAAAACATAACCACAAACTTTTCTTTGACACCATAACATTTAATTCTCATAATTAATCACGAGAGAAAAGGCCCATCCAATACCGTCACAAAGTTTCCGAGTAATTAGCAAAGGGGATAGATATTATATTTCCATTGGTACAACTTTTTCTTACCCGGTAAGCGGTTTGCACGAGCCAGTTTCTTCTCGATTTATTGCAATATTGCCACGGAATTGATTTACTTACATCGAGTAACCATGTGTGAACGGCAACAAATATGATACGATATTCGACTCCTGATTTCGTAGGGGATTTCTGAATGTGTTTACGAGCTTGGCTTGAGCTTGTAACAATAAAAAACATTAGCGGAGTTGAGTCTTAAAATTATATCAAATTTTCTACAGTACAACCGTATAAAATAAAATTAATATAAACTTTAGTAAATGTTATTAAATAAATTATCCAGGCAACTTCGGTAGTTTAAGTAAATTTTATCAAATAAATTTATTCATTTAATGCTATTAGTATTAACGATAACATAAAAAAAGGATCTAGAATAATCTAATATAGGACAGGTAAAATATTTAAACCCTTTTACAAAACTTTCAACCTTATTTTTTAACTTTTCCAGTCATTCATTTCATTCACAATATCTTTCTTTCCAAACAATATCAAATTTATTACAATCATCCGTTCATCGACACGAGCTTCTCGTTCATTTGAATGAACGCTAAGGATAATTAATATTATTATAAAGGGCAAACCAGTTCTTGCGCGCTTTGGATAGCGAACCTTTCAAAGGCAGCTTTGAACAAAGGAACAATGAAGTGATATTGTAAACGGTTATCATTTATCGACAGTACACTGAAGCTGACCTACGTCCCCGTACAATCAAACCCTCATTGTTTGATTAATGGAAAGTTTTACCAAACAATAATCTTTTTATTGGAGGATAGGCTTTTTAAACTGAAAATGAATACACAGACAGTTCGTAACTACTTCATAAAAAAATCAACGCTTTTTTTGTTATTTATTTTCAGATCAAATTAAATAACTTTCATATAAAGTATTATTGTTTATCATGTTTATTTCATTACATGTATTCTATTCCGAGCTATATTATTTATATGAAAAACAGTTGTTTTTGAAATTATGATTGTTATTTTTATTTCTTGTATTTTTTGATAATATTACTTTTTAAATGTCAAATATATTTTATGAAACACGACTTCCTTTTCATTATTATAATGAACTGTTCACACGTTCCCAGTGTCTCAACACCGGAAAACAAAAATATTTTCATGAAATTTTGATATTATATTGTCACGCCTTTTTCCGGCGGAGTACGTAGAGACCACTTCCTTCCATTTTGCAAGATCCTGACATACCTTCTCGCTTTTTTCGCACCTTTTCATACTAGAATACCAGTTTAGGGTACTAGGGAATGCCAGTAAAGGTTGATCTAACCTTTCTTTTATACGTCCGCGATTTGGTCATCCCCTTCCAGTATTCTCTGTCGCACTCGCATAGTACCATTATATATAATAATCAATTATTAAAAATCCCCTTACATTATTTTATCAGTCAGAGCACATACAACTTCCAAATAGTAGTGTTATAACATTATTTACTGACTCTCAAAATAGTGCCAACAAAGTGCTGATGCTAAGCTCGAATTGAGTAGCAAATTGGCAATTCCCTTACTCTCTACACGGAGCCAGGACAGCGATACCTTTTTAAAGCAGCTTCAAACATTTTGCACGTTGCTACAAATTTAAGATGTTAACTGTTGTGATTTTAAAGTCTTATGTATATCTAGATAGCGTATTAAATAATATCTAAATTTTGTATATGAACGAAATTCACATAACGGAATCATCCTTATAGCAAAAGTTTTATGTCATTATTATGCAGCACATTGAATGACATACATGATAAGCATTTGAAACTCAAAAATTTGAAAGTCAGCATCATATTTAGACATACGTTTTCACGCATAATAATCAAAATGCAGAATTATTTCAATATCGTATAAATAACACACAGTTAGAAGTGTTTGGCATACATTTCATAAAAAGTAAGTTACGATAATTTGAAAAAATACATAAAATGAAGTATGCATATTGTTTTATTTGCCCCCTTTATGGTGGGGCTGGATCACCCCCGCCGCAGGATTAGTCATAGTATGCTTAATTGGATTCGGCACTCTGATTCTGAAAACTTATTTTTCCTTGACGAAATTATGCGAAATTAAATCTGCCATCTTAATAATATGCTATTATAAACTCAGTAACACTAACATACACCATTCGCTGCAACAAAATTATCTTCTCTCAAAGGGTAAATACAGATTTATTACTAAGACCAGGCTGTATATCATGAACCGTGGCAGTTAGACAGTTATAATTTAAACAGATGATGTATTTTTGTTGCAGTTATAGCAACCAATACTAAAAAAAAAGAATAAAATAAATATTTAATTGGACTACCATACAACAAACGTGATTTTTTTGCTCATTTCCGGTACGAAATTCGTCCTCCGTCGCTTTCAGTTTGAAAGGTGTTGCACAACCATTGCTGCATAATACAAATACTTTTTTTCAACTGTCTTCAGAAACAAGCAATGGTTATACTACATCTTTCAAACTGAAGCGATAGTGATAGATTTTAAAGTTAGACAATTAGTTCCCGGTTCATATTGAATAAACGGCCTATATTTGAAAATGATGATCAAAACTGTTAAAAGACTAATCACTATTAACATCATCAGCAACAACAAGTTATTTAATAATTATCCATATAAGGAACCGAGTTGTATGTAGAATATTGTTCAAAAGCTAAATATCACTAGGAACAAAGCTGTATGCGATAATTCTTCACAATTATTTGCACTGCGTCCTTTAGGTACCGTCTTGTGTCATTCATAACTCGACTGCTATTTTTTACAGTGGAATATTTTTCACACGCCGGGTGCTTGAGACACTAAATAATGTCACGTAAAAAGTTACCCTCCAGATAGAACCTCTTATGAGAGATTTGAAATTTTTCCTCGCTAATTTAGTCACGTAAAGTCGCGCGTGTTTGATCGAATGTTGTTCATTTATTTGGCTAACAAAAGTTACTGTGTTCACATTTGACTGAGAGAAAATTTAACTAATTTTCTGAAACTTTGTAACTTCTTAGCAAATCGAGTTAAATTCCATGTCTATGTTGCGATGAGAGGCGGATACACAAAATACAACTTTTGCGGTACCAATTATAATATTAAGTAGCTACTCTTAGTATGCATTAATTCAACAAACAAACAACAATCATTTCATACTTTCAATCTATATTTTTTTTATAATTTTAGAACTTACAAAACATATCGGTCTCGTCGTCGATTAATCTTTCTGATCTGGTCCTACCTGTCTATACTAATATTATAAAGCCAAAGAGTTTGCTTGATGTTTGCTTTTAATGTATGTATACTTTCGAAACTATTGGTTCGAATTGAAAAATTAAAAGAATACATCGGCATTAAGCATACCTTATCCTTTTGATTTGAATTCGGTTGAAAATATTACAATACCACTAAATGGAAAAAAAACTAATTAAACTATTTGTATTTGAGTATAAATTAACTATTTGTATTTGAGTGTAAATGAGTGCGTTTAAGTTTATATTAACTAAAGAATCCACGTTGTATTCATTGCTGTGTACAGAAATCAACATTATTGTCTGTAATATTGATTAATTATTATCAGCAGTGTACAACTCCATACCGCAATACATCTTAATGAAACCGACGAATGTTCGCGACAAATTGTCAGCAATTCGACTAGTCTTAAGACTAATTGCTCTCTCCAAATTTGCCTTGAATTCACATTCCATTTCGGTTGCAATTAGGGTTGATAACGAGTAATTTATTGCGCGTCCCCCCCCCCGCTGCGATATCAGACCTTCATCAGACAAATACTTTTTGGTTGTACAACAAAGATGTGTGCAACATACTTACATTTTCAGATACGGATAAGATAAGAAAATTAGGAATATTTGAACTACGCTGTTGTATCTAATGAGGTGAGAAAGATAAATATTTATTAAACTAACGGCGGCTTCACTGGCTGGCGTTGCCAGATGGGTACACTATAATAAATAGGTGAATTTACAAAAAATCTGGTGGTTTACCTTTTTTCAGGACTCTAGACTTCCTCCGTTATGTTTATACAGTCCCAAAAAATTAACTTATTATATTGTCTCGGTTCTGGATGGTGCGGTACATTCGTTTAGATTCCTTTGTTTCAAGGTTGTGAGTGCGGAATATTAACCTGAACTTACTTTACCTTACTGATTTATATATCATAACTTACTACATTTTGTATAATAATTTCATTTTCCTTGAGAATATAATACTTTGAAATTGCTCAACAAAGCCATTAAAATATTATATTAACGCTTCTCTAGATCTTGTTAACTGCATAAAATAGAGAACACAGCATATTCTTCGCCGACTTTGTAGGTACATAGTTCATTTGAAATATTTTAGTCCGTTGGATGAAACTAAGTAATAAAGCGTTTATTAAACTCCAGGGAATTTATTAAATGCACTGATAAGGGGAAAGCTAACAGACTTATTAACTTCATCGCACTATAATTAATAAGTATATCGGAATATTTAGTTATCATAAATTCATCCTAAACAACGTATCAGTTCAAAATTGTTCATTTATATAAACAGCAAAGTCCATTATAAATTATGATGGGATCGGATTAAAATATTAATATCATTTGCCATACCTACCGAACAGAATACAAAATCAAACAATTCCGGCCTCACCCGGCCGAGGACTGGTATAAAATTTAATTAGGCACACACGTTAAAATATTAAAGCCTTGCCAACGATATTATGTCATAATTATGAATTTAAATTACATAAACATGTTTTCATTTATGAAAAAGAAAGCATCAAAGATATTTTAAAGCAACATAAACACAACGAAATGCCCATATGTTACGAACTGGCCATAAAACCAGGCTGTGTAAATAGTTATAATTTCTTTCTCTAGTGATATATTACAAGTAGTTTTTGTTTGCTCTTCGCTTTCGCACTGCTCGCCTCTGATGATTTTTTAATTGTACATTTATGATACATAACATTTTATTTTATTATATTTTATCTTTCACTCTTACTTTGAGCCCTTCATTTATATCCCACAATTCTTCACAGCAGCTTTATATCCAAAATGAGAGACAGTAAACTTTAAGTTCTTAACATTAAAAAGGTCCATCTAAAGTTTTATTCTCAAAGTATGTCGGTATAAGTGGTTCCAAGTTGGGAGCAGTTTGTAGCACCTGGTGGCGGGCGGCTGTTGTTACCACAAACTGTCGCTCCCTGTAGTCAAATCGTACGCCCCAAGAATGAGACGCAATGCGACAGACAAAACGTGACCCATACGATAAACGATCGACATATTTCTACCGATTAGTTTCAATAAAAACCAGCAAACAAATAAATCAATCTCTCAAGGTCGATTCCAGATACTTCCAGATATCAAAATCATCTACATACAAGTATCGAATTTCAATCAGATTCTCTATCAGCATTCAATATTGGTCATCACCAATCGAAGCTTTATATTATATTTTCTTTTTATTTCATAAATCATAGAAGAAAGTTTAGCTAAAAGTTGAACTAAGCAAGAAGCTATCCACATAGTATAGCAAATAGAAACAACCAAGTACAAGTGAGCCTCACACACCATGGGTCTCGTACGACATTACTGAACTTGTTATATTTGGAAGCATCAAAACATTGCAAAACTTTGTTCTTAAATTAATAAACAAAAAAATATTAGACAACATCACATACATTGCTCAGATATCAAATAAGTTTCTAATGTCACTGTATTATGTAGTATCTGAGAGCTACCACAACACCCAGACCAGAGACAATATATAAAAAGTCAATTTTCTACATTGACCAACCTGGTATCTCATAGATCGCGACACCATTAGGCTAAGGTTCTTGGAAAATTATTGTCCTTACAATATCTACATCGTTCGCGCCGATATACGCCAACCTTTCTTTTTTCTTTTTTGTTAACGCAGGGGAAATTCACTTTAAGCCTCAAACCAGGGCTTTCTTCCATCCCGCCTTAAAAAAGGCAGGTTGGTGTGAAAGACCTGGTAAAACCCGCTGCGGTTCACCTCACACGGATAGGAAGAATCCGGTATCTTGCAAGGAGGGCCCGGTAATATACGCCAGCCTACCTCCTGAATGCAGTAGTTTATTTATTACTAGTAACTTTCTGTAAGAGGCTGCGACCGCGTTTACACGATGACGTTACAGTACATTTATTACTAGAGAACCATTAGTGATATAAAAAGTAACATACGTATATGTTATTTCAAGCTTTATCAAAATCCGGTCAGTAGTTTTGTATGAAAGAGTTACGAACTCACATCCATCCTCACAAATGTTCGCATCGTAGTTTATAATATCTACCTTAAAAATAGCAAAAAACATTATTTGTATTTCATTATACTAGACGAAATTCGTTGAAAATTTATTTATTTATTCATTTTGAGAAACAACAGCATTGAGTTACACACATAATTCAATTAAGTAGTACAGTAGCCTAGACAGTTTCCACTGCTTAACCCGTGCAATGCTATGTCGAACAAACAATGAATAACGTAACAGTTAATATTTTTTTTGATAAACGATAAACTAGGAATAACATGACATGAAAACCAAATTGAAGCCTCAAGATCACAAACATTCACAGCAACTGTAATAGGTATGATTTAAAGTATCTGAGAGAAAATTATAATTTATTCTTTATCAGTTTTTTAAATTGATGTGGTCATCCATCACCTGTTTCAAATTGTCCATAAATGCACAGATTATCATCTTATACAGCGCAAGTAAACGTTGCAAAAACAACTTTGGTATATTTACAAAGTAAAAAGAACAAATAAGTTGCTAGAAAGTTTTTACTTCAAGCTAACTTATTCCCCTTCCTATTTCCTTCACTTTGTTCTCCCTTAAAGATAAAAGTAATTTAGACAAACTTCTGTATCATTTCGATCCGAGCTCTATCGTTTTCAGTATAAGACTATTTGCCGTTCCGGAACACGCAGGTGAATTCACAAGTAAGCTATCGATAGGTAAACTGGGATTCGGTTATTTTTTGTACACGATATTTCTTATTAGGGACAACTTGATAGAAATACGTTATTCACACCTTGTCCTAAAAATTTTTATTTTATATTGAAGTCTTATACGATATTTTTACAGAAACTATTAAATTATTAACCTACTTCAAAATCGAAAAGGAAGAGGTTATATATTAGACGGTGATGTATTTTTTTATGTGTATTCACTAATTTTTCTGCGAATTGTTGATCTTTTTTCAAAAGCGAGGGAGATTTGATGGCTGTCTTAGGTAACCGAGTAATAGGGATTAATTTTTGTTTGTTTGTCCGTCAGGTAGAGTGTTAAAAAATATTAAACACGTTTTTATTTTTTTCGTAATCATAAAATTACGGCGTTACATTGAGTTGAAATTTCGCATGACGTCACGTTAGAGTACGTTTTCTACTCAACTGTGACGTAGCGAGCCCCCACTCCTCAACTTTAATGCCTGTTATCTAAGCTATTTCTTGTTAAATTGAAGTAAAAAAAATACGTATCTAATATTTTTCTATTATCTGACCGACGGACTAAATAGAATTACATTTTATTTACCCAGTCATCATCCCTTTTCGCACGCCGGTTTCAAAGTTGAGGGGTTCAATTGCTGGTCGGGTTAATCCAAAAAAATGACTTTTCTAAAATGTCTCCTGTCTACTGTAACGTCCGTGCACATTACTATAGGTAGGTTTATTCTCCGGACTATTTATGGTCAATGCTGGCCGCTAATATTTTGAATTTTTGAACTGTCGTGTTTTACTTGTTGATAATATTTTTTTTTCTGATCGAGACCCACAAATTCTAAGGTACTGACTCTATGTCAGTAGATTAGAATTTGCTTATAAGTGATTTGATTTTACACCCGGTATTTCATTGAGCAACCCTGAGCTACTTCTGATCCCATCGTTCGGGTCTACTTTGTTTCAGACTCCATAGTAGGGATACTCCATAATAGGGGGTTAAGGCTACTCATCTTTGAATCTCAGTTAAAAAACTCACTTAGTATAATTATAATGTCCTCGCTTGAGTACATACGAAGCAGTTTATGAACATTCTGAATATGAAGTGTCAAGGGAGCGTATCGCTGATATTCATGGGCGCGGTTTGCTCTCTGAGCACGTAGTAAGGAGAGGCACCGACTGTCACCCGATAATATCTATACCCATACGACATCTGGATTACAGTGAAGGGCACGTGAACGTTTAAGAACAGCTTAACGTCTATTCTTTGCTATTGAAGAAATTACCGATAATGCCAATTTAAAGCAAAAAAATAATAATAAGAAAAATGATGGAAAATTAGCACAGTTTCTCACTTCGAGAATGCTAATGCTGATAAAATATGAATCATATTTTTTTTTTCGAAGACCCAGCGCGTTTAATTGACATTCTTATAAAAAAATTATGTAATCATTCTGAAAAATATCTTTCTTTTTAATTAAAACAGAAAGTCCACATTTGGTTAAAATAAAACAATACATATATCTTGCTAAAAAGTCATTTAGAAAACACGTGAAAAGAGATTGGTTGCGATCGCCTAACTCTCGCGCTACAACTCTAGCCATAGCTATTATAACGGCATATTTACTATAATTTATATATCTAATCAAGCCTTTATTTTATATCAGTTTTCGAAATAAACATTGTCTTGATTCAACTTTTTTAATTTAGTCAAATTAAGGCAATCAAAAAATATATCAATAATCAAAACCATTAATTAAATATAAAAATTATAAAAGAATAGAAGCCCATTCTTTGATAAAAACAAAAAACGTTTTTATAGGTATGGCTAAAGTATGGCTAAAAAACATAGCGGGAGAGTTAGGCGTTCGCTAGCTAGGATTTGAGTCGTTATAATTATGTTGTTTCTTCCTTGATTCTTTTTTAGATAACTGACTATTATGCACCATCAGCCTATTAACCATAGGGCACAGGCCTTCCCTATATTTCGTATATTTGCGAGTGCTAATGACAAATGATACGAACAAGACCAACCACATAATGTCAGCATGCACGCACCGGCCGCACGACATGCCACAGATTATATTAAAAATACCTATGACGTTGTCAGCATAACTCCGACGTCACAGCTAAGTCGCATTTTTCATAGAAGCATCTATACTATATAATGGATGTATGACATCGACAAAATCGTGCAATGTGTTGCGTGTCGTGCAGCCTGTGCCTGCGTGCTGAGGCAGTGGACAAGCACATTTACATTTACTGCTGTAGAACTGAAAATTTCGAGTAAATAAATTGGTTGGTCGCCCATCCAATGACCGAGCATAAGCCGTTAAGCCTCATGAATGGCAGACCAAACGCGCTTACCATTGGTCACCGAGATCTTCAAACTATATCTGATTCGTTTTATTGTATACTTTCCAGATTCCGAACTCGAGGAGTTGGGTGAGCAGCTGCCGCGGTATCGGCCCGACTCGATCGCGGCACTGCGCCGAGCCACGCGGTTCACGGAGCCAGAACTGAAACGACTTTACCGTGGGTTCAAGGCCGAGTGTCCCACAGGAGTGGTGAAGGAAGACACCTTCAAAATTATATATGCGCAGTTCTTTCCTCAAGGAGGTAAGTTTACAACGTGTCAAAGTCAAAGCTTGATGTCCATTTACACTTAGAAATAAAGTACATTTATTTTAACGACAGGTCTTGTTACCATTAACAAGACATTAAGAAAAATAAGGTAAAAGGGCCACCAGAACTATAAGTATGGGTAAGGCGGACAAATCATTATTACATATCTCCTATCACAACCAAATTCATAAATACTTATTTTTTTGTGAATAACTAATCATTAGCAAAATAGAATAAGACCGAGTGATAGGTAAATCGGCAGCTTTTAAGTTATTCGCACGAGGACAAAAAAAATCTGTTCAAATTCGGAGTATACTGTTATGAAATTTGATTGGAACCATTGTTATTGAATCAACTATTGCTACAATATGCTCGTACAAAGATAAGGAAAAAATATGAAACTAATGTTACCTATACAATTTATACTATTACGCTGAAAGCTATGGTGGTGCGACATGAGGGTCTTATTTGTCGCATAATAATTATCAAGTACATATATCCTCCTATATATTTATAGAAAGATAGATCACCACAAAAATTCTAAACGACTGATCGAAAGGTAAAACATCTAAATTTAAAAACGTCTTAGCGTCGGAAACCTATCGGTATCCTACCTTAATATTAATACGTATTGCGAAATGCACGAAGTCTTTCGGCTACAAAGTGAGCGTGATCTTTTTGAACGTCAACATTTTTAATAATAAATACTGTTACCGACATGTGTTTTATTTTCCCGTTCCTCACAAATCCTAAAAGAAACCAAGCTGCAGTTATCATATGCGATAGAAAAGGTATATATTTTTTAATAATATACTCAAACATTATTTTCTATCTTTTATAGTATTACAAGCACTTATTTATTTGTTCTTGAATTATAAATAAACTGACTCCTACTGTAAGTAAGTTTTATCTATATATAACCCAAGGAAATTTACTACTAACTCACGCAGGCTACTGAGTATTATAAAAGCAGTCTATCTTTATAGAATAGACGATAATTGACCCTCGATATTTCCAATATTGTCAGTCCCAGCCTCCTTTATATAAAAACGAAAGGACTTACAATGAAAGCGAAAATTGATAACGAAGACGCTTTTAAAGCTTTTCCTCTTAGATTATCCAAAGGTCAATCTAGATTCTGAATAGATCTATTTATGTATTCTTATATATATAGTCGATCTATTGAATATCATGTATTAAATAGATCGACTATTATAACCATTCGCAAGCAATATCAAAGGTGATCCTGAATGAATTCGATTTAAAAAAGGAATAGCTCCTTACTGTCATAGTAATTGCCTCTGTCAATAGGCAATTACTCAGACAGTTTTAAGAAAAATATTATAACTGCTACTGATTGCAAACTTCATTCTATCTCGATGGAAATTTACTAAATATATTGCTTAGAATAATTTTTTCATAGTAAATTTAAACTTTTAAGTTAAAGAATGTGAATGGCAGAAGGTTTCTGTAGATAGGTTGTTATATGATAACCGACAATAATCGCAACGCAGTAGAACCTCGCTTTCCAATTTGAAGTCAGTTAAAAATATACGTAAACAAATATAATATAGTTAACATTGCAAAATATTAACCGAATGAAATTCTACTTTGTATCCTCATTATGCAAATCACGATTGAGGAAGCTGCCTCCGCCATAACAGATTTCAGTTTACAATATTCAGTGACAAGGTGAGGCCAAAACGCCCTCTGTGCTCAGAATGTTAATAAAATATAGACCGTACTAAAGGAATGAAATAGGGACATGAAAAACGCATCACATAATCATACAAGCCCATCACGCTGAGTGGTCCCGGTGGTGAAAACTGGCTTATCGACTGCTTTACATGACATAAAAAGTTTGCTATTTCGCGGGTCGTAGTCATGACCTTACCAAACGAATAACATAATTCAATTGTACTGTAACGTTATTTGGATAATGAAAAAGATCCGAAGCTGTATAAGCTTTTTTAATCTGAATCTTATCAAACAAAAATACGACTTGAAAAGAAGCAATTATTCACAGCAAAAGCTTCATGAAAGTTAGTTAATTTTAATTTATAACTTGAGTAGTTTTTTCCTTTACTCTTACTTGGCGAGGACATTTTAATTATCATTAAATAGTTTCCCATACAAATTTGTCAATATAAATGTTTAGTAAAATTTCCGGTCTCGGTTCAAATACGTACATATTTTATATGAAGTGGGTTCGAATATGCAACCGATAATTCATTGCATACCGCTTACGTTGAAAGCCCACTATATCGTGAACACGCTCAAGTGGAATACTGAAAGGGAAAGCTTTTAAAATCGAACGCCATTAAATTATTTCTCATGTTATTCTTAATACAGGAAATATAAATCATGCAAACAAATCTTATACCTATATGATAACGTTTTAAATAAAAAGGTGAATGTACTTTAAACAAAGATGGAAAAAAGGAAGTCATAACTGTGTCCATATTTTCGTAAATAGATTCTGAGGGTTCTTTTTCTTACTAAAAATAATTTTATCGAAATCGGATCATCACTTTTGTTTGCTATATTCTTAAACCGAGAAGATTTAGCTTGACGATGACAATTGTTATTTTCAAGAAAAAATCTAAAATAAAATTCCGTTTTTGTTCTTTCATACAAACTGTCGATTACCTATTTCAATCAGTAGTAGAATTTCCACAAAAACCGAAATAAGTATTTACTAATCTTTAATCTGTAGCCAAAAAAAAAATAATTTTATGAGTTAGAAGCTTCAAAAACTACGGCTTCTATACAAACTTCCAACCAATATCATACATTTACACAAACACCTGAATTTTTCTCATTTATAATATTTCATATCACTATCATCAAAAATTATGGACTTACATAGAATATTAACTTTCAACTACAATTTCAACCTAAGAAATAGAATTTACAAAAAATCTTCCTAAGTGAGTGTCTACTCCACAAAATATCTTCAATAGTTTACGAGTTTTCGATATTATTATAAAAGCAATCGCAATTTACTGTGAATTGCCTTTGAAAATTCAAATAAATACGAATGTAGATGAAGGCAATTCGAATGAATGCAAAAGGGAATCGTTAACGAAGCCACCGAATAAAAAAGTAAATGGACCTAAAGTTCCTCCGTAAGCGTTTATTGCCTGTGAATATCTACCGACTGGCCGCTTACTGAATTTCACACTGATATCTGAGTACAGCTACCTTAATGAAACTTACATACATATAGTTATAATTTTACACACCTCCTGTGTCGCTTATATATTTAACAAAATTGAATTAAAATAAAGAAAGAAGAACGACGAAGAAATGTTTTTTCAGAGTTATCTCATACAAAGAATATAACTCTGAAGTTCGTTCAAGTTAATAAATTCACTCTATGATAGAATGTAAAACGCAGTTGACTTCGAATCCCAACTTGGTCAATACATAAGACCAAATTCGTAGTTTCAGATTTTCAACACACTTTTAGCTACTGAAAACAAAGGAATGTAATGTGGTACTATCTTTTTAGGGTTCCGTTGTCAACAAGGAACCTTTTTAGTTTCGTCATGTCCGTCTGTCTGTCCGTCTGTCCGTCCGTCCACGGTTTACCTCAAAAACTATTGATACTAGAAAGTCGGAATTTGGCATGATGATGCACGTTAATCACGCCGAGAAAATGGTAAAATAAAATCCTAAAAAAAAATTGTGTACATCACTAGGGTTGCCAACCGTACAGTAGTTTATAGTATTGTATTATATTCCGGGTCTGTGTAGTACCTATATATACTGTTGGAGAAATACATAGTACGCATAAATATTATACTTCCATTAAACACAATTTAACAAATAAATTCTGCATTCTAAAAATTTATGAACACGACTAATGCGACAGCATTTTTATATCCGAACACATTTTTAGTATTAAAAGTCATTTTATATGAAAAATTAAGTCTAGAAATGGACCTTTACTTTCAAATAACAATTTTGTTTAATAAATCAAGTCTTTGTCTATGTAAAAAGAATGTATAGAGCTTTCAAATTTTTATATGTGTGGGTGTTTGTTACTAAATCAGGTCAAAATGGCTGAACTGCTTTGGATGAAAGGGGCAGAGATAGACTCTACAATACCTATATCTAAGCTATTATTATCTCGGATAATGATCTTGGGTTATTCAGAAGACTGGTACTTTAAAGATAAGTGTTCTATTTATATCTTTTTAGTTTTATTACAAAACTACTGCGATACTGTGATTTGGGTGGACTGTGTCAGAGGGTTGAAAACACAAAAAACACTTGTACAAATAATGATAATAATAACAAAAGTAATCACTCAATATGTAATCTGATGCTGGTTTAATAAAAAAATATTATCATTAAGAAAATTTATAAATATATTTCAGAACAATTTATTTTTATTGTTTTATCGATTCCATACAAATTATGAGTTAGATTCAACTTAAAATTAAAAAATCACTTATTTTAGTTTTTTTTCAAATATTAATCATGTTTAATAAACGGTTTTCACATTAAGTCAGTGGAAAGTAATATAAGTACATAGAATGGTATGACAGATGGATGACAAAGCTCGCAATGTTTTTATTTTTGACCACCATGAGCGCTGCCATAGAATATTTTACCCCAAACCTAGTAATTCACACCTAGCGTATACTCACTAACGTGTAAAGTAGGTATGATTTTTTTTCATCTTCTCCATAGTGTGGGGTATCGTTGGATAGGTTTTTCAAAAATATGCGAGTGGGAAACCGTTTTCCGATTTAGCCATATGTCCGTGACTTATTAAACTTTAAAGCGCAAATTTTCTGTATCGTCAAGTGTAGTTGTCGTCCCCCTGCCCATTCTACCAACTAAACGATTTGTTGTTAGAAATATAAACGTCACGTCAGTAGTACCTACATATATTTAACGAAGTTAAAAGGAAAACTATCACACTTAAATGAGAAAGTATTAAAAAAAAAAACGAATGCACTAAAAACGCCTGCACTAGATGGCGACTCTAGCAAAAGTTGATTTTTGCAGGAAACCAAAGACAGTCATTTCCGTTCCTTTAAACTTACATATTAAAAAACTGACATTTGAAAAGTTCGAAACTTAGATATCAATACAAATAAGAAAAAGTACAAATATAATATGAGTTGTTTATTGAATTTTGTAAACTCAATAAACAACTTTTTGTAAACTCAATAAAAATCACATACGTGATTTTTCTAGATTTTTTATGGATATTGTTATGGAATCCTTCGTGCGCGACTCCAACTCGCTCTTGGCCGGTTTTTAATGACTCCAAATTGGTATACCTAGCTTTTACTACAATCTCGTAATTCCATTCACAGAGCTGATTATCACCCGGTTTCTGAATTGAGAATTTAAAGTTAAGCATGTCTCAAATCATACTTAAACCATCTTAACGTCACTTAAACAGGTTTTCGTTTCTGATTTTAACTTTCTCAATTATTAGTTAATAGCAGTTTGATAAAACTATAACTTTTTGCCATGTGAAACGTAAAAACTTAAGTTGTTAAGAATAATCAGTTGAGATTTTGTACATTTCTCAATTCAGAAACCAGCCATATAAGCGCCATATAGCTTTATTGTAAGGTATGGCTAATGGATAGTAAACCATAGAGTATAGTATATAGCAATGAGAAAACTCTATTAAAAAAAAATGTTTTATTGGTTAAAGTTTTCGTACATCGTTTGTCATTCATAAACAAAATATTTTTTGCCTTCGATGGAACGATGACATATTTTTTAGAAGTTCACGTTGCGGAAATGAACTTTTTGTAGTGACGTTTAGGAATTAATCATATTTTCAGATTAAGTCTGAAGAAGAAGTAGATGATTACCGAAAAAAGAGAAATCTTTTTTTTTTGTTCAGTAATGACAATGACTAGGTATAAAAATAACTAAATAATGTTGATTTTTGTTTTCTTGGCCGTAATCTCCTACACGTAACTTCAAGAACAGCTTTCCATGCAAGACTTTTGTCTCGTGAATACCAACAGTTAATAATCTAAAATTAGAATTGGGAATTAGTATTATATCCTACTATTAAAAAAAATTACGGAATATCATTTAGACTGACTTCTATCGCAAAAGTATTAGGGTATTCACTTTTGTCATAAAAACTATTTTAATTATTTCAACTCACCTTAAATACGTTGACATAATATAACAGTATTTTATACAAATATATTTAGCGTTGGAACTTTTAAATGTGAAAAAATTTTCATCAAAAAATTTAAAACGAGTTAATACCGTAGGGAAATTATTGTATCTCGTTGCGTTGCAGCTGTTAAGTGGTTGTAAATGGCCAAGCTCATAATGTGGTGCAATAGTTAATCACCAGTTTTCTCAATTATTTAAGTTATTTTCTTAATTTCACGGAAGTTCACGGCTAAAATCGACTACGTCAGCCACTTTCGGGCGCACGAGCGCCGTACCGACTAGGAGTCGAAGTAGTCGCCATGACCGAAATCGGTCGGAGGGATTATTATTATTATTAAGTCTCTTTAACAAAAAAACACGCTGAAATAAGTATTTTATTAAAAGAATACACAAAAACCGGCCTTATTATTAAGCAGCAATTACTTTCAGACAACCAACGGTAGTAGAGATAAATAAGGAGTAGGTATATTACAAAATTACGTATTAATTTTGATGCTAGTTTTATTTTACTTCTTATCCCATTTATAAAAAACAACTCTTTTTTCTTGTTATTTTATAGTAGGTATCTCAGCGAACTATTTCTTTTGACACTCGTATTTTCAGTACATCAAACATAAATATTCCACCCTAGTCTAGGTGAATCGTCGCCATATTAGATTTAAATTAATGTAGCTTTTATAACCTTGTATTGTAATCTAAACTAAAACTATTTGCAAAACATCGATTGTGATGAGAATAACTACTTTAAAATTCAGGTGCAACATTTAACGCACATACTTAATTCTGTCAGTTAATTCTTCTTCTTTTAATAACGGCTTATCTACGCGTTTCGCACAATACTGCCAATATCAAGGGCCTAATTTTCTCATTTGACTGATATAAAATTCATATATTAAGCTTCTTGACTGATACACCTAGCCACTATTTCTACTATTCTAAAAAATTGCATGCAAGGCTATGCAATGGCATTTTCCATTTCTATGGAAAGTAGGCTGGCAGGCAGGGTATTTGTCCTTATAGTTATCGTGTCTAAGTGTATTTTATGGCGCCATTTTGAAATGATAAGATTAATTATTAAAATTACAAATATTCTTGTAGGCTGTGTATCAAGTTAGTACAATTTTGTATCTAAATAATCCAACGCTAATGCTCATTACGTGTAATCCTTGAAATCAACATAAATTCTTCAGTTCTAATTAGAGCTTTAATTTTACTGTAATTTACTAATTAAGACTATCTCTGTAAAATATACTGAATAATTTATTTATAATTACTAATATATGAGGTAATAATTACTTATTTACCTAATAAAATTGTTTCTTATACTTTCACACGCAATACTCATTAAATAAAACTTTTATGATATTTATTTAGTAATTACCTAATATTAAAAGTATCAAATAAATTACTATAATATTTTATTTCATAACGCCTTACACATCATATGTTTTTTACATAGATGTTAATACCTGTACTTAATTTTAATACAGGTATTTGTATCTTTCCAAACACAAACAACACAAATCGGATTTCCGATTTTCGGAAGCCAGAAGCGCTAAACAAAATTACGGCTATAAATAATCGGTTTCAGAATCGATACCAATTTGGCTGTCTGAATCAAGAATCAAGTCACGTGCAGAGTTTAATTCGGGGCAAATATATTGAGGACCTGAAACGATTATTTGCAACAGAGGCAGCTGTTAGGCACTGCGCTACCTGTAAAGCTTTTCTTAATTTATTTTAATTCGAATTTTTGGAAGGGATGTGCTAATTATGTATTAATATACATTTTTGTGTAAGTAACCAAATTTAAATATATTTCAGCGCTTGTAATTTATATAGTTCATTATTTTTAGATCCTTTTTAGGCTAGTGTTTTCTAGATTCTACAGTGTGTATTATAAGTTTAGATCCTGTGTGCAAAATACATATTTTATTCTTAATGAAAAATGCTTAAAATATCCACTTTGTTCCTGTCACTCTGTCCCTTTCGCAATGATGTTCTAACCACTGACCTACCCAGGACCTTACAGGACTGACGAATTTTTTAAGCACTTCCTAGTTTTCCGCTACTACAGAACGTATTTACATAAATATTCAGGCAAACCACCCAAACAGCTGAAACAAATATTTTTACAAATATTAGGTTCTTACATATGAAATTGGCGTTTGGTATGGGAGGAACAAAAATTCGAATATTTTTTTTATATAATATATTTATCTTATCAAAGTATAAACCATCGTTATCTATGCACTTTTGCCATCTCAATGGTATTTTATTGATCCCCTTACTAAAAAAAACCATTCGGACGGGAATCAATAAAATCTTTGAAGGCGATTTGCACTGCCCCTTCGGAGTTGATTTTTTTCCCTTGCTAGAAGTTATCCAAATTTCGAAAAAGATGATAATCTGTTGGAGCAAGGTTCGGGAAGTACGGTGGATGTCTTAATTGAAGCTCTTCTTATTTGGTAGTCGTCTGTTATGCAGTGTGTGGTCTAGCGTTGTCGTGAAGTAGCAATGGCGTAGAGCGATTGACCACTCTCGGTTTTTCCACAGCTACTTTTTCCAGCATAGTTTGCAATTGCTGACAATAGATTATTGTGCCGGTTAAGTAATGTAACGCAGCAGCCGAAACGCGTTTGCCGGTTTGCTTCACTCAATTCTTGAGGTACCCACCTTTCATGCTTTTTAATATTTCCAATTTGCTTCAAGTAGATTAAAACAGTTTTATCACTAACACCGCAGCCTGCAGCTAACTCGGACGTGGTAAGCGATGGATACGCTACCACAATAGCCTTCAATTCTTCATTATTAACTTGGGTCTCCGGCCGTCCACAGGGCTTGTTCTGCAAGTCGAAATTTCCAGAACGAAAACGTTGGAACCAAAAACGCACTGTGTTTTCCTTTGTGACACAACCATCATACACATCATTAACCCTTCGAGCCATTTCCGCAGCACTGGTACCACGGTGAAATTCGCACTCGAAAATAGCACGATATTTCAAGATTTCCATTTTTTATACTGGGTGACGTAAATAGGACAACCAGAAGAAAAAAAAAACAAATGAATGCCGCCTAACGAAACACAAATACATGTGTAAATGGCTGTATAAATTTGAATTTGGAATTCCCAACTAAGGAGAAGAAATTTGTGATTAAAGTGGCCAGTACTACAAAATGCCAATTTCATATGTAAGGACCTAATATTAAACTTTTGATAAATATAAAAATTTGTTCTAATTATTATATTTTATCATCATATTTTACTATTACCCCCATTTACTATTCAAAATAATGTAACTATGCATTGCCATCTAAACTAAATATGTGCAAAGTTTGAGCTTAATCGATTAAGGATTGAGGACCGCATTCAACGGAGAGCGACGCGAATCGTCGATTAACCGGACACTTCAAGTCGGCTTGATCCGTTGGCCCTGTGTAGAGATGTTGCTTCACTGTGCATCTTCTATCGCATTTACTACGGGGAATGCTCCGAGGAATTGTTCGGACTCATACCTGCCGCTACTTTCCACGATCGTTCTACGCGACAAGACATCCACGCCCATCATTTGGATGGTTGGAAGTCCTCAACTGTGCGTTCGTCTAGAAGTTTCCTGCCTCGCACAGTCAAACTCTGGAACAGTTTGTCGCCAGCGGTATTTCCGGACCGATACGACCTACAAACTTTCAAGCTTAGAATATATTCGTCCCTTAAAGGTCGGCAGCGCGCTTATAGCTCCTCTGGTGTTGCAGGTGTCCATTGGCGGCGGTAATCACTCACCATCAGGTGATCCGACTGCTCGTCTGCCCCCTATCCCACAAAAAAAGGATGACTGCTTTAAAATTCAATTGAAAGGTTTTACGAGCGTAGGGACATATGTACCTATATTGCAATAAAATTAAAATACACTGCGTTGTGATGAAATTAAAACACTCACTGCTTCGAATGAAATGTGTTTACAAATAAACCTTTAACAAAATTCTGTAATTTGTATTGAAGAATAATTTTATGTACCATATTTAAAAGTAGTTCTATTTCCTTTCTTATGTAAATAGCGAAAAGGTAAACAGACATAGGGGGTAAAATTTTCAACAGCAGGCAATAACAGTATAAATTACCCATTTTTTCGTTCAATCGGTCATACGCATATATTCAATCTTTGTTTAATTTGACGTAGAAATAAGAGAGACAAACATACAAAACCATAAGAAAAATGTTATTTGCAAAGCTACATCCTGATTTCTAAAAAGAGCTACACTTTTTGGTGTGTCTGTTGAATCGGATTGCTTTTCTAGTTATTAAACTCATTGTTGTATGGTTATAAAGAATAATTAATAAATGATACGGTGGCTTTTAAATCAAACGTTTCGTGTCTAGAATTAGCAAAAATAAAATTAACGGACCGCTATCTAATGCCGTTTATTTCAGTAAATAATTTCCTGTAAATATTTTAAAATACTTCCTCATTAAACGAACTTCAATAATAGAGAATCAGGGGTTGGCGACAGACCGCGGAGGGTTTTATCCGGACCGCGGACCACCAAAGATTGATAATGTCCACTGGGTTGCCAACCAGAGCACCAACCAAGGTAACATTGGTCGGGCGCACGAAGCGTGTGATCCACACGGTTGCCACCTAAGCGTTCCGAGCTGACTGACTTTGGTGGGAAGTTGTTTTCCGACCTATAGCATAATTTTTTTTTTTTAAATATATCCATATCGAGAGTAAAGCGATCATAATATTGAAAAATGGTAAAATGGATTGGCTTATTAAAGCAATGAGAATTATATAGAAAAATATTTCATGACTTCATGACCCACAAGCTTTTAGGCCAAATTGACATTTTCTGTACAAAATTAATAAAGCAGATATTTTAAACAAGTTCTTATTATTTTATAATTATAAACAATTCCTAATAATAAAATAATAATTCCTAATAGGGATAACCTTCGTGATATTCCAAATTGTGCGTAATATTTACGTATCGACCTTTGGGTTTATTTGGCGTAACCATAAACCATTTAGACAGAATTAATTGATATACAATTTTTCTCAGATTTTGTTTCTCTATCGATCAGCCAATTCGCCAAAAGATGTTAATACGCCCCAAAATTATTTCGTCATAAAATGTTCTAAAAGATTAATTGTCAATGTAAAAACCGAATGCATTTTTTTAGTTTTGATGTAACTGTAACTAATATAATTATTATCCAAAAATTATATATCAACTGGTTTTTATACACTGTTAGTGATTAGGCCCACTAGTTGGTGAGGAGCAGAATCGTCTTACAGCAAGCATACTCTTATATAATGCATGTAAAACGTTTGAAATATTGTATTGAGCATTAGCCTACTAATGTCTCCACTGCTGGGGTCGAATCGCAAATATTAAACATAATGTGAGTAAGCCATCAACATTTTTACCTAAAAAATATACAGTACTCGAGTATTAATAAATAATAATACAGTATTTCTCGTTATTCATCTAATAATAATGTATAATAATATACGTTTTGAAATATTACGTCCCATTAAAGAAAATAACTCTCTTTTCCACGTTCAGCCCACTAAAATAATCAAAACTATTCAGATTTTAGTTCGCAACACTAGCTACTTCCGCAAAAATATCGACATACCAACACTATTAACGACATCAATTTAGTTTCTTTAGTTGTCACTTAATCAAAAAAAAATACTTTTAATACTATTTTATTATATATATCATATATTTAAAATCAGATAGAAATACTAGTAATTAAATATTATTATATTTTTTATTCGATGTATGAAAAAAATTAAGATGAATCACAATATACTATTGTCAAACTCAATTTTGCCTAGTCATCTACTGTAATAACAAAACGCTTCAAAATTGATTTTGTTTTCACTTTTTCTATTAATTATTTTTATTGAAATTAAGTTAGAAATATCCTATACTAGGCAAAAACGATAATTTAATTTGTTATTTATATAAGCTTATATATAAAAAGTAGAAAATATTAACCATAAAGAATAAAATACTCAATTTAACTAAACGCACCACTGACAGTACTGCGCAGAAGCGCGCCTTTACGCAGCTTTTATTACGCAGTTGGTAGAATTGAACTGTTTCCTCCAAGCCGTGACCGGACGCCATTAGCACGCCACCGGACAAAAAGCTGTCATAGTTTGTCTTTATTGTGAAAATTGAAGGTTTTTTTCGTAAATTTTAATAGTTGTGTTTATAATTCTCAAAAGTAAAGTTTCTTCAAAATGTCTGATGAAAAAAAGGTACGTAAATCAATGTAATATCAGTGTTATACATTTGAGTTTCGACATGGCGTTTTTCTAAAAAAATGTGGTTAGGTATTTTCTCTTTGAATACACAGTACATATCTGCCTACAATAAAAGTAAAATTGTTTGTAACGTATCGTTTTATAATTTCCAGGGAGAAAGCGAACACATCAACTTAAAAGTATTAGGTCAGGATAATGCTATTGTCCAGTTCAAAATAAAGAAACACACGCCTCTGAGGAAACTGATGAATGCATATTGCGATAGAGCGGTAAGTGTATTCCTCCATTATTCATAATTGTGTTTTTTTTTATTAGTTTATTATTGGAAGAAATTATATTTTTCTATAAATTTTGTATTTCACCGGTATCTCACTGATGGCAATATACCCGAATGACGCTATCGTGTTAACCTTTTCTATTACATATAATTTTAGCAAATAACTATGACGTGAGATATATCCGTCACAAAATACCGTCAATCGGCATCTGAATATTTTAATAAACTATTTTTTTTATTATTTTGTGCAATCTTGTAAAGTAAGCATGTGTGAAAGTGCAAGTTTTCGTTATTACAATCTAAGCTATTGCATAAATATCTAAAACCAAATTGTAGAGTTGAAATGCTAGTATTGATAAACTTAAAAATATTTAGTAACACAACCGACCAGACCTGTGAGATACAAAAGTTTATTGTTTTATTGAGCTCCACTGCAAATTAAATCTCACATATTAAGTATTGTTGTATATCTAATCTCATCAGTTGTGGAATATAACTGGCACATCGTATGATATTGATGGAATATCCATATTGCAATGGATCATTTTGTGAGACGCTTAACAAATCTTTGGTCAGCGTACAAGCCTTTGATATGATGATATTTTGCTTGTGACAATACTTACCAGTAGAACAGAGATACAAAGATCTCATTTATTTAGATTATTACTAAGTGTAGGTGTAGAATCATTATGTTATATAAATAAATTAGTCTCCGCCTTGTATTAACAAGGCTTGTAACTCTTTTTAATAAAGCTATAGTTATAATAAAGCTTATGTTAGTGGGTATTGATAAAATGCATTTGAAGATCTGATTTCTTTTGCCACAAATAAATCAAATGTCCAGTAAATGATGATGTTAATCTTGAAATATTTTTTTTTTTATTATTTAATGTCACTGTTTTATCAAATGTTTATAGATGTTTTATGACCAATTTACATTTCTTAATAGTCTTGTTTGAGTAGTTGCAAAGCATTGATTTAAAATCAAGTGGAGAAATGATTTATACAATATTTAATATTAAAAAAAAAAATATCCTGCCAAATATGTTTCAATCTGTGTTTATTTTATATGAGGAGTTTAAAAATTTTACTTTTTAACTTTCCGATTATATGTATCAAATAACTAAAACAGTAATGACTATTCTGTTTTATACTATTTTACCCAGTCCTCATCCCTATTTGTGAATCCTAATAAATAGCGATGACGACTGGGTAAAAATATTTAGTCAGTAAGACATATAATAGAAAAATATTAGATACATATTTTTTATGCTTCAATTTGAACAAGAGATGGCTTTGATAATAAGCATTAAAGTTGAAGAGTGGGGCTCACTACTACACAGTTTTGTAGAAAATATACATGACGTCATGATACAATATTTCAACTCAAAGCATTGCCTCAAACTCAAAGCAAAATAAAAAAAATGAGTTTAAAGTTCTTCAATAGTGTGAGTCAGACAAACTAACAAAAATTACTCATCACACCTATTGTTCCTTAAGGCACCTTAGCTTTAGCTCATGATTGACACAAATTAAGTCACATAATTCTAAAGGAATATCTGTATTACAATTCAAACATGAGCTCTTCTTTTCTATGGAGTTTAAATCATAAAGAGTACATTTTTTTATCTTAAAAAATGACAGAAGGTTTAATGATGACAAAGCGCTAATGAATGTTTAAAATTTCAAAATTTATATCAGTAATGTTGCAACAAATCAAGAGTCATCAATTTAAACATGAAAACTTAAATGAATGTTTGTGCAACGGGCAGACTATTACACAAAAGGGTTGGTGTGTCATACTAGTGTTAAACTCAGACACCTCTCTGCATATCCACCCTGTACTAAATTTATATGTTGCATTTAAAATCATATAAACTGATTTTCTAATTTTCATTTCAGGGTCTATCAATGCAAGTAGTACGATTCAGATTCGACGGGCAGCCTATCAATGAAAATGACACGCCTACATCACTTGAAATGGAAGAGGGCGACACAATAGAAGTGTACCAGCAGCAGACTGGTGGAGCGTTTTTAGTGTAATTATAGCATAAGGAACTGTCCATTTCCCATGGGAAGATCGCTGTGGTGTGCCCATCTCAAACATTTTACATTTAAGTTAATTTTAATAACTATGTTGGTATCTGAAGAATGACAGAAGGAAATTTCAGGACATGAAATTATTGCAACATATGCTCCTGAGGTTTTCCTCTTAATTAGGACGAAATGTGGTATGCCAAATACAAGTAAAAAGAATTCCATTGTGATAATTTTTAGTTGACACGTCTAATACAACAGCCAGTATTTTTTTATGCTGAGGTACTAAGGCATTTCATATTTCTTTATGTGGTAACATGTAATTTATTGGACATGTGTCCATATCAGTTAAAAGTCTGTAACCACTAATGTACCTATCTTCTGAAATAAAGTAAATGTAATAATAATGTGTATTTAATTTTCCCCTCAAGCTGCCCACTAATATTTGTACGTTTCGTACGTTTGATGATGAATTTGTGAGTTGTGATAAATATCCATAATAGAAACTGCTCTGGAGTAGTTTACATCTGGATGTACGGCGATTGAAAAATGTGACAGTAAATTCACTTTCACTATGCACAGACTCCTATCGCGTAGTGTTCTACTGCTCTGCACTGTCTTACAAATGCTACTCTGAAGTTTTACGCGATCGTCAGCAGTAGCCGCAGACATCAATGTATACCAAACTTGATCCTTCAATATGTATCCATGTGTTTCCATCTGTTTGCATATGTTTTATGGATAGATTTATTCCAGAAATTCTTATCTACCAGTTAGAATTGTTATTATTTGTTTAGCAGAAAAGTCCAGTTTGAAGAGAAATTCTGGAAAAATGGCGTGTTAGAATTTCTAGTATAATGCGCTTACGCCACCGTATCTTGCATAGCACGAATCTGGTCAAAAAAATTGCCAAATCAGCCCTGCGATTCTGTAAAACTCCAAACCCGAATTCTAATTCTCTCAGGTGTCCGAATTAACTTCAAAAAGAGGCATACGCTCAACCTTGAATTGGTAATAACGTTTCGTAGCATAAGTGAAGTGAGTTTCGAAATGATATAGGAATAGAATATCTGAGACACGTGTATTCAATCAATTTTGTTTTGTATTTTTATACAAAAAAAAATGGAATCAATAGAATTTTTACACTAAATAACGTGAATTCGGACACATGAGTGAATTCGAATTCGGGTCTGGATTTTTGCAGAATCGCAGGGCTGTCTCTAAAAATATGCCGTAAAAGTGAGACGTTTCTACGAGATAATGAAAAGCGAATATTTAGGTACCTAATTATTAAAGGCACTCCTATGAAATACGTAAAACCACGTAGACGTGTAGAATGATAAAGTCGAAAAACTTCTACACCAAATGTCACTTAATTCCGGTTGAGAGTGAGATGTGTATGGGCGCACCCAAAAAGTGGTATTTGGGTATAGATAAAACGTTTTCAAGTTCGTCATACAACGCGTGCAAAAAACTTGTGTAGACAAAGCGTTTCTCGAGTTTAAATTACAGTGACTAAGTAATTCAATATTCCATAAATTACGTCACACGAATTACATGATTTGTAACCCCCCGATAAAACGCTAAGTGGGTTATATATTTAGCATGATAATCCTTTTTCGTTTCAGCAAACACTGCACAGTATGCCCACTACGTTTTTAATACATTGGACCAAGATAGAAGTGGCTTGTTAAGTTTTGAGGTGAGGAGTTTGATCTATTTTCTTTTATTATATCAGGTAAAACATGTAGTATACCTCCACCTCCACGTTTCACCTCCACCTCCACATTTTACCTCCACCTCCACGTTTCACCTCCAGCTCCACGTTTCACCTCCACCTCCACGTTTCACCTCCAGCTCCACGTTTCACCTCCAGCTCAACGTTTCACCTCCAGCTCCACGTTTCACCTCCAGCTCCACGTTTCACCTCCAGCTCCACGTTTCACCTCCAGCTCCACGTTTCACCTCCAGCTCCACGTTTCACCTCCAGCTCCACGTTTCACCTCCAGCTCCATTTTCACCTCCAGCTCCACGTTTTAAAATAATACGTTATAGAATCATATAACCCACATCTAGAGCTGGGATTGGGTGTTAACAACTGCCAAATGCAATCGGGACTAACGGCTTAACGTGTTTTCCGAAGCACAGACGAACTCTAAATAATACCGTCAAACATCAGATGATTGGTACCAGTGAAAAGTGCTTACATTTAATAAAACCAGAATTCTAAAAGTCGTTGTAACACAAATATTATAGCCATGGCCTTATAATATGCATGCTTTGACTTTAACGCATCATCACCAGCAGCCCTATTTTACGTCCCCACTGTAGGGGCTCAGGCTTTCCTTAAAGGATGGTTAAGGAGGATCGGCAATGACACGTAACACTGGCCCAATGCGCATTGGAAAGTGTTAACGACTGCAAAACATGCCTTCCGAAGCACGGAGTAGCTCGAGATAATATTTTTGGTCCATCCCTTACAAAAGTTGTTTAACTACAACGAATGGGAGCCGCGGCGCTTATTCACTACGTCACCGAGCAACTCACTACTTGCAAAGCCGCTACATTTAATATAGCTTCTAAAACAACCTTTTTGAATTTACAAAAAATTTGAGTCTTAGTCTTCCTTCATTCAAGCCTATTTTCATATCAGACCTCTCATCAAATTTTCAGGAATTCGTTATGGGATTATCGATACTGTCACGTGGGACTCTAGAAGAGAAACTACGCTGGACATTCTCCCTATATGATATCAACGGAGACGGGTGTATCACCAAAGAAGAAATGACAGAAATCGTGACGGCAATCTACGATCTCATGGGCAAAATAGTAGAGCCTATGGTCGACGACGAAGTTGTCCGAGAAAAAGTCGAAAGGCTGTTTCAGGTAATGGCAATCAAAGCATTAGTTTTATTTGTTTTGCCTCATAATGAGGGCTGCCGTATTTTCGCTCACCAGATGGCGCGACAGCTCCTGTTAAAGTTTGTTCACTACGAGATTGAGTAATAAATCATTTTATTAAAAATAATCGAACATGCCCAATAAACACTAACCTCCGATTTAGCTGTTCTTTAATCCCGCTTATTAAACATTCATTGAACTAATAATAATTCGTAATTTCTTTAATAAATCTCAGGTACCCCAAAATATAGCTCGATGGCGCAATGGCTAACGCGCCCAGTCTGCGATACGGTTGTTAAGCAACTTTCGCAATAGCTGACCACCCATCCTGGGTGACCAAAAATTTACTATCTCGAACTCCTTACGTGCAGAAGACCCGTTTAGCCGTTGGTTCCGGCTACATCTTCAGTCGTTAATACCCACCAAGCACTGGGCCCGCGTGGTGGATCATGGACCGTTCTCCCTATTCGATTCGATTCCAGCCATAGGGAAGACCTGAGCCCCATTAATAAGCTACTGATGATAATCATCATCATCAGCCCTTTTACGTCCCCACTGCAGGGGCTCAGGCCGGTTAAGGTTAAGGAGGATGGGCCATGACCCTCCACGCTGGCCCAATGCGGATTGAAGGGTATTAACGACTGCAAATGCAGCCGGATCCAACGGCTTAACGTGCCTTCCGAAGCACGGAGTAGCTCGAGATAATAATTTTTTGGTCACCCATCCCATAACCGACCCTTGTGAAAGTTGCTTAACGACTATGATCACGGGCCGCGGCGCTAATTCATTACGCCACTGAGCTACCCTGTGGCCCTATAATGATGGCCCCAAAATAAGCGCAATTATTCGTTAAATTGAAAAGATATTTGGAAGACCTCATGCTACACTAGAGCCACTAGTGGCAAATTGAAACGCGTTAGCCTTCATTACGGGAAACGAACTTTTCTATATGTATTGTCTCAGGTCCGGTCTGAAAAGATCTGGGTGTCGCGGTACCTTCACTGTATCTAATGTTCAACATGTTTTTATTTTGGCTATTTATAATTGTGTCCTACCGAAAAAATGAGGTTTTCATCTAATAAGTAGTTCATGGCCGGATAAGATTAATCCATGATAGCGTTTAATAAAAGAAACTATATCTAAGTAGTTACCATGAACAGCACGTCAGGCACAAAACTGTCAAATTTTGTAACTTAAGTAAAATGAATCAAGGAAATTTGAAATATTATGGTAGCCTGAGTTGCAACCTTAATGTGACTATTATTAATTTTGAATGTGACCCCCAGAAGATGGATCTCAATAGAGACGGCGTCCTGACGCTAGACGAGTTCCTGGACTGCTGTTTAAGAGACGAAGAAATATCAAGATCAATGGGTGTATTCGACAGCAACTTCTGACGGCCTGCAGCCGGCGCGCGCGCACGTCCACGCCGCGCCCCGTAACGAACAGAACAACAAACTTAACTTATAAGAGCAAGGGTTATTTTCATCGTACCTTTTTAATTATCTACTCGATAAACATTATAAAGAACACGCTTGACTAACATTACTGACCTACTTTCTAAGCGCTCTGACAAAATATCTGCTTTAATTCATATAATAAAATTCCTCATACTCTAGTTGTTGAAAGTTCTAATGTGTCAGAACATTACATACTTAATCTACTGTCGATTTTATTATAATGACGCTGACAAGTGTCTGTGTACTACGTATTATCGAATAGTATTGTCGTAAAAACTTAATCTGGTAGTGTGAAATGATTTTTTGTACAAAAACTAAGCAAACAAATTATCAATGTAGATAGACAAATTGCAAAAAAAAAATACTGTAGTTATTAATAACCTCAATGTTTTTATTTCTAACTCTAACCTTCTCAGAGTATCTATTGTAGAAAAATTTACTATTTTATCTCTTAGATTTCTACTATGTACTTAAAAATTGCTATGGAGCAGTCTATAATTACAGGTCCGTAAGAAATTCAATAGGTAATTACTTGCCGAAATTTTTAAATCGTAGTTTTCTCTGAATGTGAGTACGTTCCGTAGAAAATCTCTGATCTGATATAATAAACTGATGAGTATATATCTTACACCTAATTTATATTTTGGAACTTTCCTTTATTTTATTTATTTTTTGTTATATTCTTCCTTTCTTCTAGAATTCTACTAAAACTAGATATGAATCGAAAAATCTTTTCACTGATTTCTCTTCTTTTTAAAAAGTTCCGGCCATTTTTTATAGATGTTTAGAGTATAAAGTTTGATTTAGGGTGTTTATAGTTATACCAACGATTGTTTAGATACTAATAATTAATTCTAGGCAGTGAATTATTAAGATAAGCATTTTGGTTCATATACTTTTCCGTTACCTTACCTTATTAAAACAACTAGATACCTTTTTAATTAAATGGCAATATCGAATATTAGCTACTAAGCCTGGGAGTTACCATGCTTGAATGTCTTAAAATTATTCCAAAAACACCTACCAGTTAGAATCAACTTTTTCTAAAATTCCTCATTTTTTGAATTATTTCATAAAAGCTTACTTACTAAAGGCGTTTAATTTTTTCCAGAATTCCTCACTAGTTAATGAATCCCTACTAGGATAAGAAATATATAATTCTCAGTGATGGGGTGTTAGGATTTTTGTAATAAACGATTCTTTGCACCACATTTATGAATCCAACAATTCTAAGTAATTTTGACGTTACCTTTGCAACAGTATTACCATCACATCGATATTATCACAATATTTTATAAAGCATCCGGAATTATATTCCTTTGAGATACGTCTTGTGTATACAAAGGTTTATTAGGAGCTATATTTTTCATCAATTCATTTTGATCGTTGTTTAGTTATAAGCAAACAATGTACACATAGGTTTTATTTTAATCTTACAAAGATATTGCCTTAATGTTTTTTGGTCTCAGCAACATCAAAATTTATTAACGTTCTTTTAAATAAATAAACAATTACAGCGATTGAAGCTCTGAACAGATAAATATCCATTTCCATTAAGGCCTAAAGACCAGAAATATTACTAATAAGAGCATTTAATAATGCAGAAGATGAAACACTGCCATTAATAAAACCGAACGCCTAGATCCGATCCAAAATTACTATACTATTAATATAAAGTGGAAACATTTTATGGTTTGTTTGCATTGTAATATATTGTAATTGATTTCGTATTTACACTAGACCCATTTTAATTTTATCTGAAGTTGTATTATACGCGTGTGAGATAGCTTAAATAATTTGGAAACTAGTGAGTACCAAAATGATTCAATAGATTGATAGTTTATTGACTTTGTCGTGGCGACAATAATTTGAAATATCCTTTGGTTATATAAATCTAAAAAAATATTTTTATTTATACAAAATCATATATTTACATATTTCCAAAACTTATTCTTCTTCCAACTTGTCATGTTATTCAATCATAGATTGATGTTCAATGAATCAAAAATATTTTCTAAGATAAATATTATTACATGTAAATATTATTGTATATAAAAGTTAATATAGATTTTAAATGTGTATATTTTCATAGTGAACATTAAATGGAACCAAATAAATAGAAGGCATAATAAATAGCGTATTTAATTCAAATTAAGGATGTTCAAAGTCGTGCAAGTTAAAAACCTAGTTTATGAATAAATGTGATTAAAGAAAGTGATGTAAACGAATGAAACATTATTAGAGTTACCGTTAAATTTTATTTTTAATTAAAAGATATAACTATTATTCATAAACTGTACCGCAAGGATTTGTATTGGGTTCCTACTTTTATTATTTTATTGGTAAATTTTAGTAATTATTGGTCGAGCTTAAATAGATAAGAGATTTACTTACCTGTGTATTTGTCTTCCTAAACTGATTATGTTTCTTCTAAAAGGAAGTCCCTTATCCTATTTCAAAATTATTAACATCACGGCATAAATACATAATGTTTGTATTACAACTGTACAAATTGATATCTAGTCTCAATTTTTGCACGAATATGGATTATCACTTAAGTCAGTATTTAAGTATATTACATTGTAAATTATTTTGATTGATGTGTGCAAGTAATCAAAAAAAATAATTGTATTGCAGATGCCTGTACGAACAGCTGTATATTAACAGTAGCTAAATATTGAAATAAAGTCTTATGAAATTAGATAATTTTAGAGAAATGGACGTGCTACACGAAAATCATTATTAGTGCGATAATATAGTATTTATCTTGATCCCTAATTATTTTCCTAATAGGATGTGATTAAAAGTGAGTAATAAACAATTGTTAATATTAATTTTGTTATCGCAGAGAAAATTTACATAGAATACCTATTTACCCCTGTCAATATTCAAGAAAAATATTACTTAGTGCCAAATTGTAACGGTATTTGTCTACCCCTTCAATCTAGCTACAAGCAATTTTAATTAATGATACAAGGTTTTTTTATGAACGTTCGATTAAAAGGTACAATAGGCCTATTTTTAAATGTATAAATATGGATTTGTCCTTATCATCTATAAATGTACTAGTATGAAATCTACAGGTATTTGATGTTAGTTAATTTAGTGTAGCTAAATTTCTCTTACACGCATATTAAATATGTTTTAATTTCCTATTTTTATTATTTTTATGAAAATTACTTTTGGATTACTATCTTAAGTCGTCCTGTGTAAACTCGCGGAACAACTACCAAATCTTGTCTGGTAGCTTATAGCAAGACATAATGATTAAATATAATTTATAATTTACTAAGAAAATACGTATATAAAATTGCCCTTATTTCCTTGAGCATTTAACTTCTAAAAGATCTTTAGATAACGAATGCACCATAACACACAACAGCAATCTATCAATAGTAAAGTAAATATTACGGAATTAATAGGGGTGTAGACAACTTTTTAAAATATTTTTATTTTATAGATATACATGAAATATATCTTAAAAATAATAATAACTTAGAAAAATCAACCTTATAAAGAACGATATTCGTTTCAGAGTGCCGTGACGCACGACAGAAGTGGCGTTTTTGCGGGAAATTTTGGAAAATAATTTATTTTTGATTTTAACTTGTTATATGAATGAAGTTTTTTAAATATATAATAAAGTTGTCTACTCCCTTATTGAAGTGGTTTAAGAAAGTGCTCAAAGAAAAGTTCCATACAAGTAATGGATATATACAATGTTTAATATTGTATGGGTACATCTCACTCTGTGTCAGTTTATCGAATTCGTCATGTTACTCGTGGAGTGTCTCATGTCAACCATGTTGGCAGTAAACCTATCGCCTAAATTAATCTATTTTTATGTTATCACTTGTAGGTGAGGGAACTTCTGAAAAGAGTCTTTTCAGAATGCTGTAATTAAACCATTCTCAGAAACTCAGAGCGTTCCAACAAACTATAATACACACGAGAACCGCTTAAAGATGGCAAAACCAAATTATTCGTTGTACTATCTGGTTAGTAGTTTAGTTTCATTTTCATATGAATCCATATATCCATTTATTCTAGTAAAATTAATCATTAGTACGAAAACAATTGCTAATAAAAAATAACATATCAATCATCTGACATTTGACTCAGTCGCTCATGTCTCATATAAGTATACTAACAGTACATAAGTTCCGGTGTAACTTTAAATATTATTTAAGATACCTTTAGTAATGTTACCTTTTTGCTGCGCAGTGATTCGGCAAGTTAAATTTTAATCTAGCCATATTTTATTTAGTGTGGTAATAAGTATCGACCTTTTCATCAACCCAGTTATGTTCATAAACCGTATATGTATTTAATTAGATAATCGAATATCGAATGTTTTATTTATAAACTGTATGCGTGTTTTATAGAAAAATAAATAAATTGATACAATATAAATGTGTTTTTACTAGAACTAGATAACTACCACAAACAATTTTGTTCAATTGTTTTAAGATTTTTTATTAGGCAAACAATTTAAATATTCTACTCCAGTCCTTTAAATTCAGAATGACCAATTCCCGAAAATATGAAAAATAAATATGTAACAGATAATTGAGTAAGTTCTCATGGCTCGTCTTAAAAGTATTGAACATTAACAACCATGCTATATATTATTTATCCGTGTATTCAACAAACATGAAATCGTGATACTAGATTGACATTTTAGGAATTGTAATTTTCAGGGATCGGAAAACTTTCTATAAAGTATTTTTAATAAAAGAATATGGACGGCTTATTTCCACATAAAAATAATATAATGTACCCAAAACTTTGTCTAAAATTTAACTGTTTAAAAAACCGCGTAAACGGCGACTCGGAGGACGACACGTCCTTACCTTTGTGGGGTAAACAAAAGGGATTTTCAGTGAAAAATAATGAATCATCGTCTGCAGTACTTTTTTTTGAACGCAAAAATGTATAAACCCCTTCTAACCTGTTAAAAATCAAAAATGTCTTTAACATTATTTTGCATTTTGAATATTTCCCGCACTTTTCCGAGATAATTTTACTACCAATTATTAACCCAGAAATGACATCACGCGGTCCGATTGGTATTTCATTTGACGTGAGACACAGCCTGCGTAGAATATGTAAACGATACGTATCGTTATCCATGTGTATAGTGGAATCAAAACAAAGAAGTTAGCGGAAACGATACAGTTGTGTACATGCAATAAATAACGTTTCCTTGGCGACACGCATATTTGTGAAATTGTCCGTTTTCGCCTGCCCTAGAAAACACTATGGTACATTACAGTTATAACCGAAACCGTCCGATATGTGGCAAAACCTACGCATTATAGTTCTGCTCTTCTCATTGCCAAAGCTAAAACAGCACCACATGCTTCTTAAAACGTGAACAATCTCAATAAAAGCGTATCATTGACGAGTTGTAGTATATATTAGGGCTAGAGAGTAAAATTACTTTCATTTCAATTAGGAGTGGGCGACATAAGTACTTTACAGCATTACAAAACAGTGTTTGTAACATTTTTTTTTATGAAATTGAAACCCTTTCCTCATATATATATATATAAAAAATCATAACCAAGGAAATTTTATTGTACTAAGAATTTATTAAATAAAATTTCATTACATACTAAAATTTAAAAAAGAAAAACATACTGTTCTTCTAAAATTAATGCGATATCAAAATACATTTGTAAATACAATTATTATATGAAAATATTGTGTGCTTTTATAAATTGAATATATTCTTAATTATCATATTTTATAAGTGGCAAGTTGAAGTTTTAAGTAAGTTATTACAATATTGTGATAAAAAGGCGGAATTGTCTTCTTATGATTAATACAACCAGAACATTTCAAATTTGAGCAAGATCCTTAATTTCATAGAAATATTAAGAAAAATATCCCTAATTACTTAAAATTAAATCATGCTTTTGAAGCTTATAAATTTGAGGCACACACTTTATCATTATAAACGTGATAATTAAGTAATAAAAAATAAGTCAGTATACATATAAGTATACAGTACAAAAATACATAAAAATGTTTTTGTTATTATCAATTCAATTCACTATGAATTTAGTGATAACACTAAATTATAATGCATAGACATATACTATAATGTATGAGAAATTCATTGTGTAAAAAAGAAATAAAAATTGCCATAATTATTACTGTTCCATGTCAATGAAAAAAAAAAAACTAAAAAACACAAGTAGAAATGAGGATAACTAGATTTTGTCCTAAAACTTAAAAATATTTCACTATATATAATTTTAGATAATTTAGAGAGCTAATTAAAAATTCGAAGTCTCCGGTGGTTCATATGGCAACATTAACATTAATCTCATAACCTGTAGCATTAACTACTTAATTATACTATGCAATATTCAACAAAGATGAATTACTACTATTCGAGATCTTTATGAATATTTCATATCTCTTCAATAATAAATCAAATACTATTCATATATACTTGATATGTACATTACTAAAGCTTGACAACTAAAAAAATATTGACACGAATGAGACTTGCGACCTCCCTTCCTTAATCTAGGCGTGTCTGCTTCAATAGTTTTCAATATATATTATGTTATAAAACGTGATAAATATGAATGATATAAACACACCATAAATGCTCTAATTTCAAATGTACATTAATAATCTAGTATATCCTCTAGAAACACAAATTTACATTAGTGTTCATGTGTTATTTCATTGTCAGTTAAAGAATTTTAGGTATGATAACAGATGGTACCCTTTTGCAATATCTACTCCATGCAGCCCCATAGCGTCTGTTGCAGCGAGCATGATCCCGCCACGCTCTATGTAGGAGCACTAATACTGTGAAAAGTGCTGGCATTGCAGCGACACAGTGTTGCGAGAGGAGTCCTGGTAAAGCCATCGCTATATGCATCAAGATGTCACCGGTGTAGTTTGGATGGCGTAATATACCCCAAAGATTTCCCACCAATAATTTATTTCCATGAAATGTTGGCATTGAATCTAAATCTGAAAAAAGTAATTTGTTAATAACCATATCTCATAAATTAGACAAAATTGACATGTGTTTTCAAGTTAATTTCAATAAATTATTATATTTATTCAAGTTTGCAATTACAATAATATTAGGTATACATTTTAGTTTATAATAGCATAGTGCCCCAAAGCTTAATTATGAAAAAGTTGAAAATGCCTGAAAAATATAACTTACTTGTGATACTTGAGTGAAGAGAATTGTTTCTGAATTCATGTTTAACATTATTACTAAGAAGCATTATCAAGAATCCCAGCGCATACAGTACAGAAGCAGAAATTAAAATGTTAGTTGGTAATACAAGTTGAGAATCTACCACAAACTTAGATATTGTTGTGAAGTAGAATGGATACAAAGCACTGGATACTGTCTGAAGGTATCCTACTCCTTCTGATTGCCAGAAAAATGTTGTGGTGACCCTATGTTCCTTCAATATGAAGTTCATTATGTATATCAGTTGAAAAAGAGAAAACAGAAGAATTGTTGGTTGTACATGCAGTTTGGTGGGTAAATCTTGAAGGCCATGATATGATATATCTTTTATCTCTAATGCTTCTAGCTTGTATCCTTGTCTAAATATGAGTGTTGTCAATATTAGCTAAAACAAAGGAAGCATTTTATTATAATGAATACAATTAAAATATCAACTAAAATTAATAATTACAAAGCCACAAAATAAATATAACTGAATTATTATTTTAACCATAAACCTATGAATACATTATATTATACTTTACCACCCAAAATACTTACTGTATTGATATTTGAAATCCTTGATATCCAAATTTTTATATCCAATTTTTTCATGAATGGATGTATTTCTCTACCCATAAAGAAATCATATAATACATATCCTGTGTTTCCATAAAGATTCAGTTCAGTATTGTCAACTTTCTTGCTCTTCACATACAAAACAATGCTCAATAGAACAGCAAAAACATAAGATACAGTGGCCAAGCTAACAAAGTCAGTCAACAATGTTTTGATATCTATTACTTTATAGTAATCCATCAAATACACAAAAATCACTGTAATAACACTTGCAAAGGTTGCATTAAAACAGTACACAGTGCCTGTATCATCTAATCTATTAGCTTTTTTTCCAAACATAGGAATAATAGCCAACAAAGCTTGCAGCACATATTGAGTGACAACTAACAAAAATGCCTGTTTGCTAAACCATAATCCAGGGAATCCGTATTCATTAAGATTCAAAAGTGCTTCAGTGGAACATGATTTTGAACATGATATTAATATTAAAAACACAAGCAGCGGTATCAATAACATAAGTGCTGCTGTACCAATCCGTCCTCCAAACTCCCACTTGCTTCCACTTAGTAAATGCTTACTCTCACTTCCTCTTAAAGGCGTTGCTAATTTTCTTGTAACAGGTTTGGACTTTTCAACAAAATGTTCATCAGCAGAGTTATCTTCATCTGAGAATGTATCAATAGATTGGCTGATGGATTTACTAACAGATTTACTTAACGATTTACTCATGCTTCGTCTTATGTCCGGCACACTTTCAATAAAGTCTCTCAGCCTACTAGATCTCCGTGGAGGAATGTCTTCAACAGATTTACGATTCCTTAGGCCATAAACATCAATAGAACCCAAACCGTTAACAGTATTGTTTGAAGTTATATCATTATCAGTAGTGCTTGTAACATCCTTGATGGAATACTCGATTCGTTTCGAGCGTGTACTGCGGTAAATCTCCAGCTTAGATGTCAAATCTTCTAATTTAACAGAAACGTCTGTTTTGATAGGCGGACGCTTGATCGGCGATTTCTGGGAAGCATTTTCGATAGAATCTTTGGTTGCTCTTGATGGTGACTTACGCGCGGGAAACTTAGATGACGGCTTACGACTCGGCGATTTCCGTGATGGTGATTTACGGTAAGAACGAGCAGGAGGTGAACTTTTTGTCGACGGAGAACTTTTCAGCGTCGGAGAAGTTTTCCGGGTTCTAGCAGGTGAACGAGGTGGTGATACGCCCTTTCGAGTCCTAGGAGGACTAGATTCTATAACACTAGCTCTCACGCGACCGCTTCTAGTAGACATGCTAGAATAAAATTACACAAATCGTTAAAATTAGACATTGTAGCTAAAATTAATATTACCACCCGGGAAGATAATTACCTCCTTTGTTAAAATATCAGAGTGGTAGCATAGATATCACTTTTTGAAACTTTCCAGTATTATTAGATATGTCACGTCACACAAAAACTGTCTAAACTAATAACAAAGCGGATTTTCTAAAACCACAACAAACACAAGGCACACGCTACGTAACAACGCCAAGCGCCGCGCCGCAACGCCAGAATAAATTTTAAAAAGCGCTCTTTGATTGGTTAAAAATAGGAACATAAAATCCATAGTCTATAACTAGGTACAACCGGAAGTTTATCAATCACTGTTATGTTGGCACCTTTCCATAGCTGAATAGCATGGGAATGGCTATGGGCACAGAATAATTGTCTAATTTATCTATGATAATGGAACTTATATGTTTTAACAAATTTTATTTCAAAATTAAACGAAAGATTGCAAGTAATCAAACAGTTTTAGCCGCAAAATTCGACATTTTCTTTGTTAGTCTACTGATGCTTATTTCTGCCGCAGTAGACATATACTTGCAGGAACACTCCTGTTTTAGACGAATCTGGAAATATTCATGTTCATCTTGTAACATGCAAAACAAGAGTTGCTTCAATAAAACAGGTTTCCATACCAAGATTAGAGTTGTGTGGCACTCTACTTTTGACAAAACTATTACATGAAGTCTCAGAGGTTGTAGTAGAATAAACCTTTATATATTATTAAATAAACTGAAAATTAATAGGCTTTATTCAACGAAATTTTACATGACAATCAATGATAGAATAGTCATATAGGCCTACCAGAATCTCATGGCAAATAGGGAAATTAAAATTTGATGTATGCCACACCAAGGAAATTGGAGTAAATGATCTTGATACTTATAATATTATTAATTATTTAAATTGTAATAAGAACATGGAAATTTTGATTTTGTACGTACATATTCACTAGCTTTGACCGATTTAGAGTTGGTACCTAAATTTCGATTGATTCATACTATTCATTGGTGAAAACTGTAGAATAATCTGTATAGTTTTTGAGTTTATCCATTAAAAACTACCAAATTAACAAACAATTCTATTCTCTTTATATTATTAATATAAATAATATATGTTCATAATAATAATACAAACATACATATAATTTTCGAGAATTTTATAAAGGGGGTGATTAAAAAACCTTATTTTATTTAGTTTATTCGGAACTCTAAAAACTCAATTTCCATTTCTTCTTCTTCGTCAGATGAAGAAGATGATGAAGATAATGAGGTATTTATAATAAACCTTTCCTCTATATCTTCAATAATCCTGTCTTTTTCTACGAACTCGTTTTCGATTCTTTGCACATCTTGACAACACTTTCGCCATTCCTCCACACCAATTTGCGAAAAAGCTTCCTCGGTTAGTGATTTGATATCACTTACAGGCCTATTTATATTTTTTTCAGCTACTTTTTGCTTCATTATTCCCCAAATCATTTTTATAGGATTAAGTGTGCAATAATAAAGTGGGAACCGTGAAACTTCATGACCACATGATTTGAACATTTGATCAATTTCGTATACAGGATCAGACTTGTTCTTCTGGACAGCTTCAATTAGTTTGCATTTACGCCACTTATACGCTCCATCAAAATTACTCTTTTCGATTGACATTTAACATATTCAAAGCCAATCACTTTTATAAGTCAGAATTAGTCTGAAAAATTTAAAAAAAAAAAATTTTTTACTTTTATTATGCTCGCTACATATTTATACTTATGTATAATTAATATTTATGTGCAAAATGGATTATACTGGTTTTGGGCAGCAGTGTCTCCCATCCTGAAACCACAGTCCGAATATATCATTGGCCCAGCGTGGTGACTACGGGCAAAACCCCCCAAATGGGCATGTCCTGGGGAGGCCTACGTCCAGTAGTGGACTACAATAGGCTGATGAAGATATTAATGTATATATTATTCAGACAATTCATTAATTATTATACATAGTTTGTATTTTACAGATATTTTTCCTCACCTTAATGATTCTCTTCCTCCTTGGAAGTTAATATCATTATGAAGATTTGTAAAATTTTCATTACTGTTGAAATTTCTTTTCATACTGTATATAGAATTCTTTCACTTTGTTCCTTATCAACTCTAAATCAAAACTATCTAAATTAATTCTTTTCTATCCCCCTCTTTTCTTTTTACCGGGCGTAGAAAATACACCATCATTTGATGTGCTTTCACTTATGATTTGGCATACAGTGGTACTGGAAACATCTAAAAATGCATTAAAATCTATTTAATACATAATCATTTAGTTTAAGTTAATGTTATAAAAAAATATAAAATGTATCAATACTATTCAGTTCAACTTACGGGTCAAATCCACGACGAGCTTTAAAATCGAAGATTGTGTTTGATTTTCACCTTCCTCCTCGCGAATTTTATTGTAGACATTGAAATCAATATTCCTCGCTTCGGAGTACAATAATTGATGGCTGTACATAGAAGAGACCTAATCGAATGTTACGACTGGGCTAAGACCACCTCCCATTTCGTTGATGGCAAATTATGAGTTTTTGGAGCCAACTGGATAGTTTTCCATATTATGCCGTTATATATCTTTGTCTGTCCAATGCCCTGAGGATTGTATGGCGTCGTATAGCTCGTTGCAATACCCTTCTGATGTAAGAAGTCTTTCATTTCTTTCGGTAAGATTGAGGTGTCTCGGTCCCAATGAATATAAGATGGCATCCCGAAGACAGAAAACAAATCAGTCAGTTTATCAATTACTGTGTTTGTGGTTAAACCATAACACGGATATGCGAAAGAAAAACGAGAGTACTCATCAACAATAGTCAGTATGTATCGATTCTTTCTAGAGCCGTCTGTTTATAGTGGACCTTTAAAATCGTTAGATAATATTTCAAATGGGGCCATTGCTTTTATAAGTGTTCCAACTTTTAGTTGAAAACGAGGTTTTAATTCCGCACATATTGGACAGTTTAAAGTGATATTTTTTATTTAATCTAAAGAGTAGGCAAGATTTTTGCTCTTGACCCAGTTAAACATTCTGTTAAACAACCTAACTCCCGGGTGGCATAAAGTATTATGGAGTTGCTTTAGTACAGTTTTTGAGGGACTTGCAGAAGCAACAATCGAAATGTTAACCCGTAATAACGCATCAGCAGCTACGTTCTCTTTTCAGGGCGACTATATCAAAATTATAGATGGACAATAGGGAATTTGACACTTTTCTGAAAACTATTTTAATTCGTTGTTTGCTAGATTATAAACACACTGTCATAATATTTCATTGGAATATTTTCTAATTTTGGTGAAAATAATTGTTAAAATTTAAATAGCCAAAAGTGCGCGAAAAATGCTTCTCTGTGTAATGGCGCTGATCGTGACGTCACAGGCATAGACATAAAAGAAGAGGACCGGCCATACCTACGAAAAAAGCTTATATGCCTAAACTTCAAATGCAAATTCTTCGATGGCGGATTGGCATAGGGCGTGACCCAAGATATCGATATTTGTATCGACATTGAAGTCATATTAAATAAAAGTTAGTATTTCGTGAAACTGCTACAATACTACTACTTATTAAATAATATAATATAATTTTCATTGTTAGGGGCATGGCTAAACTATTACCTATTACACTTCTATTCATTTCACACTTACGTACCAATCCTATTTATGATTATTATTAATTAAATTGAAAAATTCACGCCAGTATCAAGAAAATAATATTTTTTTAAAAGTGGCGTGAATTTATCAATTATTTATAAATCATTAAGCAATCTTTTGCTCGTATTTTGTTGGACATCTAAAATTTCTTGCGTTCTTTGTTCTTGCGACTCCGTTGCGTCACTATAGTAAATATAACATATGTTACCAGCGTATGATGGCGCTTCCCACGGGTAAAAGATTATTCGTATTCCAAATTTCATCAATATCCGTTCAGTAGTTTTTACATGAGAGTAACCAACATCCATCCTCACAAACTTTCACATTTATATTATTTAATAATATAATTTTATATGATTGTACCTCGATAAATATGTTTCTTTTTCCTCTAATTTAGCCAATTTTACATAGTTTTAAGAACTATAGTACCAAAATATATATCTTAAAAGTTTTACAATAATATCAATCGTGTTTTATAATTATTTCCATATATATTGTCAAGTTGACATTTTGCAATTGTAATTAAATCATATATTTTTTTTAACATAAGTTTAATTTTGCATCCACGGGAAGTGTGACTACTGTCCAAGATAACTACCACGGTAACTATAATAAGCTTTTAATGAGTCGATTGACGAATGAATTATTATGCTTTTTTTTGTCTGTTATATATTTTTTATTGTTTTGGTGGAAAGTGACATTTTGGTCCAATGAAGTCATTTTCTATTTTTCAGTACGAAATTAAACAGGGTGCAAAAGCAGCCCTTGCAGTTTCTTACCGGTTCCTTTCTTACAGTTTCTTCTTTTCTCGGTACAAGGTTTCCCGTAATAGATTGCTGAACTATAAGCACAGAGTTTCGACTTTCTTATATGCTTGTAACTAGTAAGCCAACTTGTCTATAAATTTATTCAATAAATTGTTTTGACTGAATAAATTTCGCTTCCTCCTCATTAACAGAGATACCGTGCGTACTGTGTCACAATTTTAGTTCAGAACATCTTGTTTAGTAGTAAACATAGAAAACTTGAAACACCTACATAATCTTTGTATTATATTATTGATAAAAGAACATAAAAATACTGTAAACTTTGATGAATAAACAAAAGAAAATAAAGAAAACAAAGTTGGTGATGAATAAGTAACAATTGGCATAACAGTAACATTATTAAAGAAGTAACAATTGGCATTTTATTTAAAAATTTGGTTAACAAGAAGAAAACAGCCGATTAATCAATAGGCAAGCATACAAATATTTTCTCAGCACTAAAACAGTCTGCAATTCATGTTCTGTGAACAATCATGATAACGGTCAGCAATTTAAATTCAAAAAGGTAGCGTATTTTATGATGCATCAGCAAAATAAACATCCACGCCACAAAATAATTATTTGGGTATTAAGATTATACTATTGAACAGCAAAGAAAACCTTTAACTATGCCTTTAATTTGATAAGTGTGCATATTTTAATGTTTATTAAAATTATTTAACTCATTTTATTGTATATTTTACTGGGAGTATATTATGATCAGAATTTAATATTTTAATATTATTATATATTGCATTCTGATTTTTTTTCAATTAAAATAGTCGTCATATGACCGCAAGACTAAAAATAAGGTACATTTATAGAATAACAAAATGACTATATAAAAAACTAAATAAATAAATCAGTAAAATCAAATGAAAATTAACTAAGTGTAATAGACATTTTTTTTTAAATAAGTTAAAAGCAATTGTCAATAATTCTTACCAGAGTATTTGATTGGCAATGCATCATCTCGTAATTTTATTATATTTAAAGTTCGATTCAAACAACTTTCCCTAAAATGAAGTGAGCAGATAAAAGTAACTTTTTCATTACATTTAATATTTTCTGCTTCTATGTAACTCGGCCATTTTCCTCTTTTGTTTCATCTTTTGGTAATCTAAAATAATTAATATATTTTAAAATATTAAAATTATCGATATAAACCATATGTTAAAGTAACGACACTAGCCATGTAAACAATATTATTTACGGACCGAAATATTATAAAAATATAAACGAAAAGAGCAATATAGCATAAATAGAACACGCCATAATACGATATGTATCGATTTATATACGCAATCATTTTCAAAATAACTTACTTACGTTTTAAATACTGTTATTCCAAGAAAGTGTTTAACTTACCGGTGAAACGTAATATTGCTCGGTTTGCGGGATATTGATGACGCACAACCAATTATACAGCACCTAGGCATTGTATTGCATAAATAGTTTACAATTATCTGCCATGAAAGTTATATAAATTAAAGTTATAAATGAAAATAACCACAAAACTTATAACACTGACAGCTGAACTACTTCCGAGAATACGCAAAGCAAATTTGCAAATGGCTGACAGGTGGTACGATAGCTATATCTCATGACGTCACATGAACTGTCACACTAGTGTTATCTTTGTTTACTAAAGAAACTTCTTATTAGTTAAAAAAAGACAACATGATGTTTTTGATGTCAACTTCAAATTGCATGATATTTATATAACCATAGAAAATATTTCCACTCTACCTTACTCTATGGTCACAGGCCAGTAAATATGTCAAATCCATAAGTAACAACTGTCTTTAGAGTAAATTAGGGATGATCGATATTGGAAAAACATCGATATTGACATCAAGGCCAACATTCGATGAAAACAATCGATGTTCCCCAAACATCGATTGCGTTGCTGTTAAAGGAATTGACCAGCTTTAGAAAAAAGCCTCTCTGAAGCCGTGTAAGTAAATATTTTAATGCAATCTTTTTTAATGTGGGATAGGTGGATTCTACCCCTTAACATAAAAGTAATGGAATAAGACAAGTGTCATAAAAAATCACGCGGGAGTTTCACGGAGAGAGAACGAGCCCAACGAGCATAAAGTAACTTTTTTTTTATATACATAAATGACCTTTTTCCGTTTTACACAGAAATTTTGCGGGATAGTGAGAAATGATTTTTAATAGTTTTCTTCCTCCCTTGTTCTAAAAGTACAACACAAACAAACGTCACAAATTGTACTAATAAATTAAATAAAAAATATCGCAGTAAATATATGATAGTGCCATGTAGATTATAGTGTATTGTTATATTTTTTAATATGCTCACAAGACGCAAAAAGATAGGTATGTTAGAAATAGACAAGATAGTATTAAGGTTAATGGGACGGGGGGTTTTAGATGGAAGTTGCTCATATGAAGTAGGTTGTCTCAGACAGTTGAAGAGGATGGGATCAGCGGTACCTTTTTCGATTCCGCACTCGCACGTGGAACTATCTAATATACGGATCTTTGAAATTAAGACCGGTGAATAAAGTAACTTATAAGATACCAACAAGCGCTGAAGTTGACAGATTTATTTCTAATTTCCTAGGAAAATGCAAGCAAATAAAAAACTGTTTGTTTGCGTACTCCAGTTACGAGTGCAACCGGTGACATCTAGTATAAAATAGTTGAACTTGATATACATTCACATGTAGTATGTCTGTCCACTAAATGCATGGCATTTGATAATTAGATATCAGATACCGATGATTTTTTTAATTAATTTTTAACTTGAAGAACACTATATATCATCAAAATCGACTTAGTAATTTTGAATTATTATAGTAAAGTTCAAGAAATGAGAAAAACATGTAAGACCACACCTTCACCATTATTGTTCCTAATTCAGTATCATCAGGAGTGGATCTAGGGGGGCAAGAGAGGGCACTTTCCACGTGCGCTAGTGTCGGGGGAGAGCCAAAATCATGTTGATATTATATATCTAATTTTCAAATTCCTAAATGAAAGAAAAGTAATAAAATCACATATTTTACGCCTGAGTAAGGGTGCAATATCAAATTTCGGTTGGAAAGGGTTGTAGATCGAGGCCTCACCATCGAAACTTTATGGTGTCGCGACACTTTTTTGCCATGCAATAATGTTAAAGTCATTTAAAATATGCTGTATAATGTTAATAAAAAAATAATCTAATAACTTACAAAAGCGTTCAAAACACGACAAGTTTGCTACTCATCAATGATAGCGAGTTTAGGTTCAATGAGGAAGTATTTAAAAAATAAAAATTAGTTCTTGAAATCATACTAGATGTGACTCGCGATGTTTGGATTTTGTTTATGATATTCATTCAAATTTTGTTTCTGACGTAATAATAGTAAATTGAGTATCGAAAATTAATAAATAAGACATCGTTTTGTGTTTCTTATAATATCTAATTTTCAAATTTATTTTAATCGTAAGTTTAAGTTGTTTATTATATTACGTGTAAAGGAACGATGTTTGGTTTATACGTCAACATTAGTGATGAGCCAACTTATTGGTAGGGATGGTCCACTATCAAGGTATCGATACCTACTCATATCAGTAGTACTCAAATAGTCTTTCGATACTACTCATATAAATACTCCTAATGTATCGATACTTATAGATTATTTTTTAATGAAATGACGGACAATAATTTTATGAGGGCAAAAAATAAAATAAGTAATTAGGTTTTTTTTTAATTAAATTTAATGAGAAAGTATTTAAAAAAACGTAATCCAGTTCTCTTTCATGTCTAAAAGTAAATTCGTTTTCAAAACTCGGTAAACAACTCATATTCTATTTGTACTTTTTCGTATTTGTATTGATATCTAAGTTTCGAACTTAGAAATTTTCAATTTTTAATAATGTTCGTTAAGGGGAACGAAAATGACTGTCTTTGGTCCATTCGTTTCCTACAACAATCAACTTTTACTAGAGTCACCATCTAGTGGAGGTCCTTTTTTGGTGCTTTCTTTTTATTTTTAAATACTTCCTCATTAAGAACAGCTGGTATCTGGCTGAATGCAAATTAACAAGACATAAAATGGCGGCACGGCACGGCACGTCACACACACAAACACAGTTACATGCCATGCATTGAATGGCGCGCGCGCTTTTACCGACAACCTGGCGAGTGAGAGAAATAAGCTGTCTCTCTCTCGTTCTATCAGATGCGTTCATTTTACATAAAATATCGCACGCACAGAACAATACTGTATTATTTCGACTTTGTATAGAGTACATACTCGTATTTACTAATATCGGAAGATCCCTACTTATTGGTTGCTCGTAACTTTCATCCGAATTCAGGTTTGGAATTAAGAACAAAAAGCAGAGCACAGAATTCAGCTTGTATTTGCATGTGTCATTATGTATCCACAAAACGAATGATATTAATATAAATATCAAAATCAATTCAGTCTAGGCTGTTACATATTACTTGTGAAAGTTGAAAACTTTGCCAATGGTTCGCAAAACAAATACGGGAGATCTCGTACTGACAAGAATCGGCAAGGAACTCAGCAATGGCTGTTTTTTTTTTTATTTTAACTATACAACTAAACTATACTATATTTGAGGGAACGTAATTACCTAACGGACACGACACCACCACAGAAATTTAAGAGAGACGAGCAGCTACCACAATCTCAAATTTCTCCAGCAGCTGTGTACCTAAGTAAATATAGTATTCCACAATAATTACCATCTTAAAACAGATGCTTTGTAACTTTGTGTAATATAACTTTAGCAATAAAAAATTTATATAAATTAAACAAAAGTACATTTTTTCAAAATAAAAATATATTTAAAATTATTATGAATGAAATGCAAAGAAAGCAATTAACAACAACTTATGCAGTATTCTATATTATTATAAATTTTGAATATTTAAGGGCATAATAATCCCAAAACCAGAATATATAAACAACAATATAAGATAGAGTAGATATAGATGCGTTACATGTGCCCCTTGGCAGTTGGAAAGTGCACCCTATATAAATTTTACTACATGGGTGAAAAGTTAACTTAAAAAATGTTTTTCTGGTCAACTCAAGTGCTTATATCATTAATTAGTTGAGTAGATACAGTCCTATAATGCATTAATTATATTAAAAGAAAAAGTGCTCTCATAGAAATTGCAAAATTTAAATTGCATCACAATAAACACAAATTTATGTAAGAAATGTATATATCAAATTTTGCACTATTGTGTCTTGTGTTATATAGTCATAGTAACGCATTTAAATAATAAAACACTACTGATAAAAAATAACAAGCTTAAATTAAGTATTAAAACTACCCATTGACATTTTATCTTTGATACGCTTCACCAATATTTTTCAAGTGACTTAACCAAATCCAAGGGGTCAGTATTAGGGCCATGTCTCTCTACAGGAACTCCATCTTTGTCAACAATAAATTTGGTGAAATTCCACTTGATAAAACTGCCCAAAGTGCCACCTTGTTTGTGCTGAAAATGGAAACAATTTATACAGGTTATATTTGTCAACATTCATATTTTATTTTAAAAAACAAAGACAATTCAGTTATGTGTGCATTGTAATAATCATTGACAAAAGAAGTGAATAAAACCTTGAATATGCATAATTGATTGACAACTGCAGACACTACTTGAGTATTGATTTTGTGATTATAACTGAAGGTTAGGACATAACAACTCCTATTAAATACTGAATAGATGTTCATTTAGCAGAAGAAACTATTATAGATTAGTTATCAATACTGATAAATGTGTGGTTATCAGCAATAGTAAAAATATATTTTGTATGTATAACTTGGTAGATACAAAAAGAATCCTTTAAACAGGATTATTTTTTACATAAACATTATAACATATTACAATAAAAATCTTCAATATTATAATTATATTATGTTATAACGCTTACCTTCAAAAATTTCCATAGAGGACTAGCAGAGTCTCCATTAACATCTATCTTTTCAAACAAATCAAATTTAACCTTCTTTTCTGCTGCAAAACAAACAATTTCCTCTGGATTTCCTGGTTCCTGACCTGCAAATTGATTGCAAGGGAATGCGAGAATCCTCAAACCTAGGAAATAATACAATGATTAGTATTTATTTAGTATGAGCAAAAGGTTTGTCTTAAAAATAACTAGTTCTTGTGACATGGAAATATTTAAATTAATAATTTATGATCAACATACCTTTACTTTCAGCATACTGCTCATACAATTCGTTAAGCTGCTTATAATTGTTTGCAGTTAAGCCGCATTGTGAAGCGACGTTAACAATAATACAAACATGACCTTTGTATACATCAAGTTTAACATCTTCGCCTTTGATGTTTTTGACGGTGAATTCGTGAATAGAGTTAACGAGCCTGTAGTCCGGATTGTTTGAAGACATTTTGCTAAGAAATAATTAATTTGATAATTAATTCTCACTTTTTATTGCGTTCAGCTATAAGATCTATTTGCGTCGTAATGAACACGTCGGAAATGATTTTATTTCAAATATTAATCTAAGTTGTATATTTTACACCAAAAGCGACAATAATGGTTTTTTGACTGTTGCCAGTGTCAGGTCAAATATCAGTCAAATGAGAGGCTTGCCAATCCTATATGCACAGTCAGTACACAAAAGTCAAAGAAGCTAGAAAGTTTGAAATTTTAACAAATAATATATTCCTAAAACTTACATAGTGCTTATTTGTGCCCGACTAATATAGAATAAGTTACCAACGATAGGCACGGCTAACTTAGCTAAACTTCGGACAGTTATTGTCATGATATAATATCAAACGCTTCAAGGGCAAAGTTAAAGCTGGGTGGGGGACTACTAGGGACTACGGAGTCATGAACGAGTAGGAGTTTCCGTGAGTTTTCATCTGTAAAAAATATCATTAATAGTTAGCAAAAATTATCGACGAAATATCGATATTTTTACGATGAAATGAGGTTTAAAATTATTTGAGTATTTCAAACGAATTTAAAAACCCTTATAAATAATTTAAAATTGCATTTAATATTATAATATTGCTATACTGAAAATTATTTTTAAAGGAAAATGCTTAAAAATCCACTTAAAAAGCTTGAAGTTGAGCTGAAGTTAAATTTAACTAGTTATTTTAAAGAAAAGTATATAACAGAACAGAGGTTTCATATATTTTGATCCAGATATCAAAATATATGAAACCTCTGTTCTGTTATATACTTTTCTTTAAAAGGATCAAAATATATGAAACCTCTGTTCTGTTATATACTTTTCTTTAAAATAACTAGTTAAATTTAAAATGTTCACGTTCATTCAAGGAATCAAAGCAAGTGTTGGCAACACTTAGGTATAATCTAGTTCGATTTCGGGAACTAATGTTTTTGTAAATACTTCCTCATTGCTCCTCGATTAAAAAGAACATAAAATTTAAAGAAGCGTTGCCAACCCCAAGAAACTAGAAAACGACATCAACAATTAAATCAAGAGAAAATAGTAGAATATCTAAAAAAGGCATATTTCATACTGTAGTCATAAAAACTGATATACTTTTCTTAGTTATCAAGACTTACATACATTGTTATACATATTATAATATTGATAATAAAGTAAAAAATATTAAAAAAAAATTAATCGACATAAAAACTAATGATTTTCCTCTTTCTTCTATATGTTTTTATATTCTTTAATTGTATTTTATGACTCATTTTCTTTTTTACATTCCTACATAGTTTTGTTGAATCTCTTCAGGGACCTTTCTGTGGTCTTGGTTATTTAAGTTTATAATTGGATAGTGTAATCGTTGGCATTACAGAGTAAAAATCAGGAATAAAACAGAAAATAGGGGGGTTATGTGAAAACAGCAAATCTACTGTTAAAACAGTAGGGTATAACACTACTCATCCATTTGATGCGATATCGGAAACCATGTGTCATATTGTGAGCAAATATTTGCGATTCCCCATACATTTTATAAAGGCGCGTGATTCGTGCGATTATAATGGAAAAATATCTCATTGACACTTCAAATATGGCACTGCATTTCTTGCCATATTTCAAGAACATTTATTTGAAGGATATTATTCCTAAACGCGATGAGGAACACTGTTTAGCAGATCACAAATGTCACATGTGAGCTTGTTAAGATCAGCATGCTTAGTCTTGAACACTATCACTGCGTACTCTGGCGCTAGTGTAACGAAACGGCACATTGCAATGTCGATCAATCTCGATTACGTTCGAGAGTAAACATGTAGATGGATGCAATTTTGGTAAAGATGTTTTTCCTCTAGGTGGAAGACATGTTGAATTTATCGATATCGACATCACTGTTTCATCGATATTAATATTTCTGGCGATGCTATTTATCGGTTTTCGGCATATTGTTACATTTATTTATATTTTATATTCTTTTAAGCATCATAGTCTGTTGTAGTGATGGGCGATTGATGTAAAAAAAACGATCGACTTAACCGAAAATTGTGCTACTGCGCATTCGATTGTTGATCTAGTAGTTCCCCGACATGATTATTCGAATAAAAATCGTCTTATCTATTAACTGTACGCACACTATGTGATCATTCTGTGCTATGCGCATGCGGACAGTTAACTGCGCAGAGTACTATGGTGTTGCGTGGATTGTTTGCTTACTTTAATAGTTATTATTTGGTATTAAATTATTATTTATACTAAGAAAGATAAATAACATAATACAAAAAACCGGCCAAGTACGAGTCAGACTCGCGCACGAAAGGTTCCGTACCAGAAACGAGCAAAAAATAAGCAAAAAACACGTTTGTTGTATAGGAGCCCCATTAAATGTTTATATTGTAGCGGCAACAGTATATATTACTTATATAACACTTATATATATTACTTATATAACAGTTATATTTATACATTTCAAGGTTTGTTTGTATGATATTTTAACATTATTCGTCGCTCGATAGTGTAGATAGGTAACAACTACATTGCGACGATCGAATGGATGTGCCCTCAATTCAGTGGATTGAGTATTAAACAGACGACTAAATAACGTATTAGCGCCAATCACATAATAACTGCAGCAGACTGCACCGCACCGTTAGTAGTACGCACGGGTATAGTATGGCACTGCTCTAGAAATTCATCGAAATTAATCACTGTAACCGCAGCGTGGCATATCCGCCCGCTGTCGCCGCAAGGATTAGTTATTAACAATAATCAAATTACATCAATGGGGAAGAATTTAAAAATAAAAAGAAAGCACCGATAAAATACCTCCACTAGATGGCGACTCTAGCAAAAGTTGATTTTTGCAGGAAATGAATGGACCAAAAATAGTCATTTCCGTTCCTTTTAACTAACATATTAAACCAACTGAAATTTGCAAAGTTCAAAACTTAGATATCAATACAAATACAAAAAAAGTACAAATAGAATATCAGTTGTTTATTGAGTTTTGAAAACTAATTTACTATTATACATGAAAGAAAACCGGGAGGGTTGTCATGGAGAAGTCAATAAAGTACCGTTGCGACATTTAGTTTGATTTCGGGAACTAATTTTTTTTTAATACTTCCTCATTGTAATCGACTTAGCTGAACAATCGACTAATTAGATTTTTTTAGTAATAATCGCTCATCGCTGGTCTGTGGCTTCTACTTTTGCTCTTTGCTAGAAATCCCTGACTAGTTTATAGTGTTCTGTGAGAAATAGAAAGAAAGAGAAAGACATTCAATCGAAGTACTATAGTTTGCTTGATTTTATTTTTAATAAATAATAAATCAAAAAACTTCCTTTATATTAATTTATATATAATAAATATTGAATGATGTCGATTATATTTTCAAATTTGCGTAGAAGTACAAGTTTAAAGAATTTCGCTAGTTTGGGATATGTCCAAACTGCGTCTTATCATGCAAATGTAAGTCATCATTAATATTGTGCAATACTATATTTATTTCTCATGTATTATAATTTTCCCTATATTATAAATTACTGTTTCGATAGTATTACGATTTAGAAGCAACCCTAACCATTTTACCTACTTATAACTAATTTCTCATAGTATTGTTTTTAAGCCATTTATTATTCATATCATAGTATTGTTTTTAAGCCATTTGGTTTCTCTACAAAAGAACGCTATGATTTTTATCAGCTTCTATCAGTTAGAAAGTTATACATTCTTTAGGTAAAACTCTGAAACTTCACAAATATTTGCCATATAAAATTAATATTATGAGCATAAGGTTGCTTATATAAAAAAGAGTAATTATTAACTTCAATAATTATTAACATCAATACATAATACAATCCGCTTATATGAACAATAACTTATAAAAGGATTTAAAAATTCATGACTTAAAACAATGCTAAGAGTCAATAGTAGCATGGCTCATTTTAAAATCATATGCTGAAATTCAAAGATTTTGTAATTTCAACTCACATACATACCAACACTAAAACACACTCATACACACAAACATACGCTAAGGGCGGGACCTTCTGTAACAGGTATTCCTGAATACCTACTAGGATGATCTCAACCATGATTGTAAATCTGAGAAATTTTGTATGTAATGAATAATATTTTCAATTATTAATCTATTTTAGGTGATTGATCACTATGAAAATCCTAGGAATGTAGGATCTTTAGACAAGAAAGATAAAAATGTTGGGACCGGGCTAGTTGGTGCACCAGCATGTGGGGATGTAATGAAATTACAAATAAAAGTGGATGAAAATGGAAAGATCATTGATGCAAAGTTCAAAACTTTTGGATGTGGTTCTGCAATTGCATCTAGTTCTTTGGCCACTGAATGGGTAAAAGGAAAGACTGTTGATGAAGCTCTTAAATTAAAGAATACTGATATTGCCAAAGAGCTCTCCTTACCTCCTGTGAAGCTACATTGCTCTAGTAAGTTCTTTATAATATATTTATAGCTGGTGTGGTGAATACTGATAATATTGTTTCAAACTAATATATTGTTATTATAAATTTAACTTTTCTAAATTAAAACCTGGGCTGTAATTCAGTATTATCTCAGCACTAAATTAATTTATTATAATAGTCATATTGACATTTTATTATAATCTTTCTACATTTATATTTCAGTGTTGGCTGAAGATGCTATTAAAGCTGCATTATCTGACTATAGAATCAAGCAGCAAAATCCTGAAAAGAAAGACTAAATACTATCAAAATTTAATGAAACAGATGCAACTATTTTTTAAATGGATGGGCTTACACTTGCAATGAATAGTAGATAGTATTCTAGATGTTTTGCACCTAGTCAAAATAAAGAGAGCTTTAGTACAATTTTACATAGATAAGCTTTTTACCCATTGTTGATTTAGGCTGTCATATTTCTACTCGATAAAGGCTTCTCAGGTCTCATTTCCCAGCAGAGGGTACACCATAGGTGTTTTGGTGGGTAGGCCTCTGGTGGAGGAGGATAGACCCCAGTTGTTTGCTAAGCAGCATGTAGTGTTTAAAGCATTTTCCTGATAAATAAAAAAAGACTGTCATATTTCAATGTGTGAATTTGTACTAAGCTCACTGGTGTAATGTTATTGATTAGAGGTAGGGTAATTGCATACATCATAGTCTCTAAAAAGAAACTTAGTTTCTCTATTGTTGTATAGAAAATAGATTGCTTAAAACTACTGCAGTCTAGTAATTAAATGATATTATTCAATTGTGATATAAATATTGAAATAAAATTATTCACATTTATATTGTTTTTCAATAATTGATGGATATTACATATATTTTTATTTATTCTTAAATGGCCTTGAAATTATGAATCCTTATCCTTTATCTTACCTTATCTTATTATTCTTAATATAATTTATGGCTGGTATTGCACCATAATTAATGGTCCCATGGGAACGAATGCTGCAGAGTGGCTTAGCAGTTTTCACGTTATAAAATATATGACTTTTCGAATTTGCTCCTCTAGGTGGAATATTTCCCGGTGCAAGGTCTCCCGCCGTAGATTTACGAATTGATGGCGTAGCGCTCGACTCTCACAAGTGCTTGTAACAGCTTAGACTGAATAAATCATTTTGATTTGATTTGATTTAAAATTCCGGTCCATATTCCAGTAATGCAAACAAACAAAATAATGAAATATTTCCTATTAAAACTTTCAAGGTAAATATTTATAAAAGAAAAAACAAGATACGAAAAATAGTATAATTTCTTTATATTCAACAAGTCTAAATAAAATAATGGCAAACAGTGTGGAAAATATCAAAAGGTGTAAACATTTATGAAAGAATGCCAAGTTTTTGCAGTGCCAACTGTGCAGCATCAGCTTTTGCTTGTTTTTTGTTTGCACTTGCAACTGCTGGTTGATATTCGACTCCTGCAACTTTTACCTGTAACAGAGATGAAACTAATTGGTAAAGGTGTTAATTTTTTATTCTTAAATGAAAATTGCTCAAAACATCGAATAGGTATAAATAAAGTAATATAAATAAGAACCAATATCGGTCACAATTCGCCATTAGTAAGAATGTGTCAGGAATACAAACAATATCATATCTTTCATGTTTCATTGCGTACTTTCAGGAATAGGGTGCTTTAATCATAGTCCTCAGGGGATAGATTTTGAGTACTTTTCTGTTGAGAATAAAATAAATAATAAATCCCGCCAAGAATTTCAACATGAAAACACAATAATATTTAGCTTATTAAGCACAACACTACCTGCCTACATATGTGATGTAATCATAGAAAATAATATTAAATATAAGTTAAAAGCATATTTCTTATCTCAGCATTGCTGAACGTATGTAATTTTAAAGAAGAGTTTTATTAGTATTCAAGTATAAATACTCAATGTTGCCAGATCTGTTGTAGTATTCTTTATTCTTTGTTTGGGTGTAATATTCTGTGATAAAATATAATCAACCCAATCGCCAGCATAAATAATATGCTACTGTAACTGACAACAACTGTTTATTATTATCTATTTACAATACAGTCATGTAGTCTATCTACATGATTGTAATGTATCACACAAATCCAACAATCAATATGTAAGTTTTTAAAAATAATTAATTAATTAAAAAACATAATTCTGTCCGATTTTAGGGCGCAATAATGAAAATCATATAGTTTTTTTTTTCCAAAACTAGTTGGTAATGTATGAATAATGTATGAATCTAATCAATAATGTATGAAGCGGGACAGCTGGAATCAGTAACACCATTAAATTATTGATTTGTTATTCGTTACCTTGAACAGAAAGTTCTTTTTATGATCAGGGCCGCATTCAAAGCATAGGTTGTATTCAGGTGGGCCCAACTTCTGCTTCGAACAATACTCGCCTAGTAGCGAGACAGGATGCTTGCCGCCTGCTACCAGAGGAGCGGGGCCGCGGCTACGACCTTGCCTTTGGTTTTTAATCTGTCAACATAAGTTTCAATTTGCTAAATAACAGATTATTATCGGCCAGTTTCTGAATTGAGAAAAGAAATCTCAACTGATAATTCTCAATAACTTAAGTTTTTTATATTTCACATGGCAAGGAGTCCTAGGTTTCACAAACTGCTATCAACTGATTATCAAAAAAATTCAAATTAGAAACGAAAACCTGTTTAAGTTATATTTAAGATGGATTAAGTATGGTTTGAGACACGTTTAATTTTATATTCTCGATTCAGAAACCGGGTATAAGTGATGTTTAAGATGGTTTAAAGTATGGTATAAGACATGCTTAACTTTATATTCTCAATTCAGAAACCGGATGTAAGTGATGTTTAAGATGGTTGAAAGTATGGTATAGGACACGCTTAATTTTAAATTCTCAATTTAGAAACTGGTATACAATGTGTGTGTAATATCAACGGTGTAAACTAATGATGAATTTTTCCACAATTTATTGAAAGACTCGCATGTTTATAACTAGGGAAAGATATTTAGAAATAAATTACCATGATTTTGATTTGAAACTATGTCTATCTGTTATTTGTTTCTAAGTGACATAGTGCAATTAAAAAATATTATAGACACTAAAGATCTTCAATGTCCAACTCACTATCTCATTACATTACTTCATAATATTAATTATAATACCACTTTCCAATAACGACATTCTAAATGAACCTAAAAAATTGAACTTGCTCGTAAATTAAATTTTTAAATTGTTATATGTTAATAAAAACTACAACTATTTCATATTCTACACTGTAATAATAATAAAGTTTACTTACGCCTTTATTCATTCGGCTACTGACCTCTTCTTTGGCCTGTAGGCCGCGGGTATCAAGTTTCACTTCTAACAACAGCGGTTGTAGAGTGCCAGTTCCCTCTTTGCCCAGCCCTTGACCTGGAGTCCAGCCCATTTTTTGCAGAAGATGCATACCCATTCCACCTTCAACGGGAGCCGCTTTCACCAGTTGATCCTATGTTTACACATAATTAGTGTGTGGATAATATACCTGTTGTTTTTTGTTATTTTTATGGACTTACTTTAATTTTATTACAAAATTGAATTTAAAGATATGTAAACGAGTAGATATTGGATAATATTCTTATTTTAAAACTGCAATATAAATTTAGTTTTATTTTGAAAATTAAAAAACAACTTTTTAGTTATTTTAGAATGATTTAGCTAAGTGATGTTGGCTAAAATGTATGTATATATTTAGGTATATACTCTTTGTTTATTAAATGCCGTTCCTTAAGTGCTTTAGACATTACGGAAAATGTATTACGAATATGGGACTCTCCAGGTTTGTTAGGTACTGGTACAACATAATGTTATTAAAGTAGCTAATATACATTTTCATATCAGGTTCTTTTAAAGTTTTGAATACATTGATATTTTTCTTGTTTTAGAATAGACTGAATAATAATAATACAGTTTATTGTACTCAAAATACACAGTTTACAGGAACTTATTAAGAGATTGAGTAAACAAATGACGGCCTTATTGCTAAACAGCAATCTCTTCCAGGCAACCTATAGTGAAAATGGATAACGAATAATGACACTATGGAGAATATGTGCAATGTTGAGAACAATTAATATTATAATTTTTGTTCCGTCGATAGCCGTCCCTGTGTTTATACTTACCTCTATGGATCACATAGCAATGCCCCTATCATGGGTCGAGCGTGTGGTAACTCAGTTCTCGCATCTCCTTATCACTTAAAAGCTGCAACAAATATTCATGGATTCCCCATATAAAGCCACGTCACTCTACAAACTCTATTGCCATTTACCCGTTACTTTATATAAAGCGACTGCTATTAAATCGAGTAACTATGCAATAAAAAGCTCATAGAATTACTAGGCTTTTATATTACTGTTTTGCGGATGCGACTGACTCAAAAGTATGTTAGTATAATATTCTAATCAAATTAAAAAGATATTACAAATATAATAGCTACATTTTAAAGTACAAATAAATGTTGTAATAAAAAATTAATAATTTGTTAACATTACAAATATATCTTAGTATTACAACTGATAATAATAATACTAATTAAATTGAGTAAAAGCGATATGAAAGTCTGAATGTATTCTTTAACCAACCATAAAGATTCATGTGAGTAGAATATAGTCATGTATTTAGAAAAATAAGATCATTTTTATATCGCTAATAAGTTACATACGTACGTCTTATGTAAATTTTAAATAAATGGGCAAAAAATATAATATAGTGATTACAAGAAAATTATTGTAAATAAAAGTCAGTCAATAAATAAGGGGAAAACTGAATATTTGTATGCAAAACTAGTTAATGATGATTGTTATGCCTGTTGTGGCACAACAGTCATCATTACACCATCGCAAAACCCTTCAGTGTAAGGAGTGAACTGCGCTAGTTCTCTCTTTACACGATATAGTATTTGAGGGGGGGTGGTGACAATAACATAAACGGCAACACTGTTTCTAGGATCAACAACTCAAGAAATATAATACTCGTTTCTATTTGCATAAAGTTCATTTTGATGTGATTAATGTATACGCCCGTTTGACAAGTGCGAAGTTAAACAGTATGCAAACTTTATATCTCTTTATTCTAATGATTAGTCCGTGTTTCTGTTATTTTTTTGTCAGATATAATAGAAAGCCTAGTGATATGTTACATTTCGTTTTGTTTTTAGATATTTCATAATTAGAAATGTCAGTGTACCGTAATCTTACTGCCATTCAGTTTTTTTAAATGAAGGGCATAGTACATAATTATAAAATAATTGTCACTGTTGAATATCCTGTTATACAGATGTTTAATTCATTAATACTGGACAACATCTAATAAATAAACAGAGTATCAAATCAGAATCCCAAAGTAGCTAACGGCCGGTTTCTGAATTGAGAAAAGTACATCATCTCAACTGATTATTCACAAGGCAAAAAGGTCTAGTTTTATCAAACTGCTGTATTAGTAGATACTGATCATTAAACAAAAAAAGAATACAAAAACAAAAACATGTTTAAGACGATGTAAGTACGGTTTGAGACGTGCTTAACTTTAAATTCTCAGTCCAGAAACCGGGTGCAAGGGTCTTGTGTTTGGTAATGAGAAACATGACGCTGTGACAATGGCCTAATCGAACCTTCGACGTCTAAAGTACTAATATAAGTTACTGTAAAATAACTTCGCCTAAAGTGCTAATTTAAAATTACTGTAAAATATCTTCATGGTAAAATAGATTTAAGGGTCAGTCTGATAAGTCATATTAGAAAAACTATTAGATCAATGTTGTTGTCACCACCTTTTATATTCAGAAACGGTCAGAAAGAATAATACGCTACGTATTATAAGTTCTGACCGCAGCGTCGACTGCATCAGTGTACGCGAATCCCGAGCGACGGCGATTTGAGCTGAAATAAAAGTTATTTCAAGAGGCTTAAAGTATCAAATGAAACCACATTTTTTGCTACACGTATTCTGAATAACATTGAAGATTATTAAGGTTAATTTATAAAGTACATTAATATTAATAGAACTTACCTAAATATTATTTTACATTAGATTAGAAAAAACAGTGTGCTTGTACGAGGATTTTTTAAAGATATAATTTTGAATACAAAATACGATAGCATTAACATTTGGTTTCGGTTGATACTTCAAATATTTCTTTTTGATTACCGAGTTCATAATCATCACATAATATATTAATTTTTAAATGATAGATATTAAATACAAATTAATAAACGATTATTATTAATACAAGAAAAACAGACTTCAAAAATATCGTAATAAAGAGAAACAAATTAAGAGAGAAATAATACCTCAAAATTTTTATCTTTAATAAAATCAAAACACAGAAAGTGGATATGCCAAGAATTTTTTTTTGAGGTTGGTGCCTGTCGTGTGATTAGTAAGAAGTAAAACAGCACCATCAGAAAATGTGTAACAATTAATGTTTCTTTTTATAAACATCCAGATGTTTTCATTGACCTCATAAAAAAAAGTTGATGTATCCACTTTTTGTGCATCAATTTTATTTCAGATAAAAAATGCGGTATTATTTCTATTTTTTCAGTTGATTCTCTTTGTTACGATATTTTTGAAGTCTGTTTTTTTTATTGTATTTTTATTTCTTTCTTTTTAATAATACAAGTTGTCACCGATCGTCATTACTTCTTACTTATAATAACCATCTGTATTTAAACTTATTAACTGGATAAATCTTTTCTGTTAGGGTAGCAGTTTTAACCTAACTTAACCCAATATTGTGGTAGCAATTCGTTTTTGGCGTCGATGCGTTTTTTATTGCTGTCGAAGTTCTGACCTATTTATTATTCTGGCAACAGATTGATTCTTAAATCATTTAGTAAATTTTCCCTTATGCTGTCCCCTAAAGGTCCACTTGATTAATAGTTAATCATTTCAATCCGATGTCTAATTTACGAGAAATACGTGGATAAACATAAAGACACGCATACAATATACATCTACAAAAATGAAGCACACATGTTTAGAAAAGACTAATATCTTGTATCAATGTTGCGCTATATTCCAGGACGGTTAAAAACGTACAAATCAAATCGATAACCTCTTTTTTGAAGTCGGTAAAACCAATACTTCACACATTTAAAACTACTGAACCAATTTTGATGCAATTTGTAATGTTCCTCAAGTTAAAAACTAAACAATAAAAAAAACATTACAATACGACGTCTAGTTTGCAAGATATCCGTGGACAAACATACATACATACATCTATAAAATTTTGCACACGTGTTAGAAACCCATACAGATCAACATACATGAATATTACGTCATTCCAACGAAATTAAATACATACACCTCGAATTGATAACGTCTTCTTTTTTTGAAGTCTGTTAATAAGATATATATCAAAATAGTTCATTTAATTGTATTTTTTCGCCTGAAAATTGACGGAATTGTATGCGTTCAAGAGATATACTTTTTACAGCAGTAAATCTGATTTCTAATCAAATTTTGCTATTTCTGTTTTGAAAAAACTTTACCTGATATTCTTCTAATTGAATTCGAAATGTGAAGTAAAAAGGAATTGAATATTGGACATAATTTTACTGATACGCATAATAAATTTCCTGAAAAGACTAATCGACTAAAATAATTTAAAAAAAATATTTTGTGATGATTAAAGAACTACAAATACACGGTACGAAAGAAAACCCTGCATAGAAACTTAAAACATTTAAATTACTTTAAAAAAAGCTTTCAAAAGTGAAAACTAATATAACAGAATAATTTATTCATGAAACTTCTATTAAATTTAGTCGGTTAACAACAATAGTTTAGGTTAACTTCCGTACAGCATACTGTACATACACAAACATGCCTGAAAATCAAAGTTCAGTCAATATTCATTTATTATGTGATTGTTACATACCTTCTTGGCCCACGCTTGTGTACCACTCGCTAACTCCCTTGGGGTTAAAATTTGTGCACCCGTAGATCCTGTGAATTCCCCAAGTGTACTCGTCGAACTCCAACCAAACTGTACGAATAAAATTGTGAAAGTTAGGAACGGAGGATGTCAATTAGACATTTGGCAACTGAGGAAATAATTATTTTAGTTGAGATTTTAATAAAAAATTCTCTAAATAAACATAGATAAATTATAACATTGAGTCAGAAAATCACGATTATTTTATTAATAAATATTTATAATAGTTTGTACATAGCAGTAGGTAAACCAAGATGTAAAAATAAATTAGGATACTGGTCCCGTCTTTTTCTTAAATAAAGAGAAATAGTTCCCTTCCGGTCGTTTAAAGTGACAATCACCCGTTTTCCGTTTCAGATTTTAGTTTTTTTAATGATCAGTTGATAGCAATTGGTTAAAACCTAGGACTTTTTGCCTTGTGAAAAGTAAAAAAAAACTTAAGTTATTGAGAATAATCAATTGAGATTTTGTACTCGTCATTAAATACAAAAAGATATATTTTAGTATTTTACTTTACTTTATTTTTACTTACACCACGTGTACTGCACAGTTCATTGTCTTCTTGTTCCTTGCGAATCATCGCTATCTTTTGTGATACTATGGCACCAACATCCTGTGGGCAACACATTTTTTTTACAGAAAACCTAATAACTGAAAAAATATTTTTCTATTTAAATAATGCACACAAGTGTAAGGATAAATAAAATTCACAATTAAAATTAGCAGTATAGGCATAAAGACTGGGTAAAAAATAATATATTATGTAGTCCGTCAAAAACATTAGAACATATTTATTTTTAGTTCAATTTAACAACAAATGGCATAGATAGATAAAGTTGAGGACTAGGGGCTGGCTACGTCACAACTATGTAGAAGTGTACAATCTAAGCTATTTATTGTTAAATTGAAGCAAAAAAAAAAAAATTTCTTTTTTTTACCCAGTCATCGTCCCTATTGTGTTATTATTTTTATTTATTAACTTTATAATAACATTCCATAATACATCTCTTGGAATGTTATTCAACTAATAACATTCCAAGAGATGTATCCATCAACAATAACAGATATTTAAAATAAAAATAACTAAACAAAATCATTTTTAACATATGAGAAATTAATACAAGTTGACTTTAAATGTGCTTTACATATCTATGTCAATGAGCGCGTGTGTGTGTGTGTGTGTGTGTGTGTGTGTGTGTGTGTGTGTGTGTGTGTGTGTGTGTGTGTGTATGTGTGTATGTGTGTGTGTGTGTGTGTGTGTGTGTGTGTGTGTGTATGTGTGTGTGTGTGTGTGTATGTGTGTGTGTGTGTGTGTATGTGTGTGTGTGTGTGTGTGTATGTGTGTGTGTGTGTGTTGGCGTGCGTAAGTGTTTGTAAGTTTGTATTTTCCAATTTCACAAACAAAAGATTGAAATTAAATGAGCAATTTAATTTCTTCATATATTTTAGCCTTTAGCCTTAATATTATGGATATATTGCATTAAAAACTCGTTAGAGTGTATATATGTGTAGATACTGCGAAGAGTTATAATGAATCATAGAAAATATCAAACTTACAATAGTGGGTGGATCGACTCCAGGTGGATAAGCTTGTGGTCCTGGAGCTGGAAGCGCTGCTGGCACTGACGTCAGCTCTGAGAAATAAAAAAAAAAGAGAATATTAACAATATCATTCGATGGCGCAGAAACAACTGAATATGATGGCATTCTAAACTAATTTTGCAGAAAATGGTTGTAACTCCTCTTGAGCCGCAAAGTATCGATAATAATAATAATATATAATTTATTTCTTTTCACCAAAAGTTGTACAGTAGGTTTTTTATATACTATGAATAGGACAAACATTCACTCAAGTGTGAAAAGCTGGTGCCTGCTATAGGTTTCCAAAAGAAACCGGTTACACGGGTCACTAGGGCTTCCCCCGCATAAGTAAACAATGCCTAGTAAAAAGATAATAAAAAAGGAAATACAAAAGTAGTTTTAATATAGAGTTCACATTTTGCTTTGTGTATGTATGTATTTGTGTTTGCGTGTGTGTCTGTTTGTGTGCGTATTGCATGAGTGTGCGCGTGTGTAAGAGTACGTATGTGTTTGTGAATATACATTTATATTTATACCAGGGTAACTCATTTGGAAGTGGCTGATTAGCAATATGATAATTGTATTTTTATTATTTAAGGGGTATAAGAAGAGCTTCAGTGGATAGGTAATCTAATTCTCGAAGGTAAACTGTAACAGTTTTTTTACAAAGGGCTCTAGGAAGTGGATAAAAATTTAAAGTCAAGTTTAATTTATTATAAAGGTAACTACCCAAGAAACCAAAAAAATTATGGGATGTTGTTGTTCTGTGGAGTGTTTTTAAACAAACAGCACGTTTCCTACGTTTGTCCTTGAATAACTGTGGATCGTAATTCAATTCAATGTGTTTCCTTAGAACAGTGTGCAAGACATAAGTTTGTCTGACTGTAAGCACTTCCCACTCTCTATAGAGGTCTCCTGTAGGGAATCGAAAGGGAAAACCAGCAGCCACCTTAAGAATTGCGCGTTGCACTCTCTCTACTTTAAGAAGATCGGACTTTCCAACACCACCCCAGACCGAGATGCAATATTCCAGAAGTGATTGACACAGTGCGGAGTACACCATTTTGATTGTCTTTCGATCAGCTACGTGTTTAAGGGTTTTAAATATATAAATAAGTTTCCGTAATCTGGGTACAAGGTAACTGATGTGAGGCCTAAATGTAAGAGTTTGATTCAGAATTACTCCTAAGTACTTTAGGCTACTGGTTCTTTCCAAGGTAGTACAAGCGCAGGAGGCATGATAGCGGACGCATTTGTGAGAAGTGATCTGGAGAGTATCTGAAGGAAGTTGGGAGGTCCTTAATGCGAATGCCATATATTTGGATTTAGTGACATTAAGAGTTAGATCATTACGGATCAGCCACCAGTCCACTTTATCAAGACCTTCCTGGGCATTATGAAAAGCTTCTTCCCAATTAGCTCCACTAAAGAGAAGAGCAGTGTCATCGGCGAAAGCATAGATTTCACCTCCTTGAAGTTCCATGTTAGTCAAGTCATTGAGGTAAGCAAGGAACAGCGTTGGGCCAACTATACTGCCCTGGGGTACACCGCAAGAGATCAGAACCTCATCGCTCATCCAATTGTCTATCTTAACCATTTGTGTTCGGTCTGTGAGGTAATCTTCAAAGAGTTTCAAAGGAAGACCTCGCACTCCAAGGCGTTCCAATTTCATAAGAAGATGTGGTATCGAGACAGTGTCAAATGCCTTAGCTAGATCAAGGAACACAGCGACACATCGTCTCTTTACGTCTAGCGCCTTAACTACGGAGTTTACGAGACCTAGGACCGCATCACAAGTAGACTTGCCGCGACAATCGATATTATACATTTAAACTAAATATCTTAAAGATTAGATTAGTTACTACTAGTCTTTCTAGTACTTTCAGACAAGGGGCCGTCTATAAATTACGTCACACAAAATTCATGATTTTTAAACCCCTCCCCCCCCCCCCTCCTGTCACATGTTTGTCTATACACCTCCCTCCTAACGTGTGACGTAATGTATGGATGGCCTCCAATGATGTTTTAGTTTTATTCTGCAGTTTTAGAAATACTTTTTAAAGAAGAACAATAAAATTACTGAGATTTAGTGTTCATTGTTTGCATATATAGTTTAAATAAGAAACTTACGTGATCCTGAAGTAAATCCAGTAAGATAGGCCGGAGCATTTTTGGGTGGAGGAGCGGGCAATGCCAGTGGTTCCCTAAATGAAAATAAAATTATTTTATTTATAGAAGTTCAATAATAACTGATATCTAATAATGTTTAAATAATGTTAAATCACTTACTTAGGCTTTTCAGCTGGGGTTTCTGTTTTGGTGGGTTTGGTATTAGTCGAATTAAGTTTTGCTACTTGCTGCAAGAAATATTAACAATAAGTTATCAAACACTTAAGATAAAAAGTCGTTTATTTTATTTATTTATTTCCTAACTTATAACTATCATTACAGGTGAAGCCCAATGCGATAGTGAAACCAAAATTAATCAATTAAATTATTAAAATTATAATACACAAATTAACATTAAAACATCATAAAATCATCAAATTAATAGTCAATAAATATTCATACATAATATATAAAAATAAAATATAAATTATTGTCATATATAATAATCAGGGCATTAAAAATTCAAATAACAAAAATACATTTAAAATTAATACAAACCATTCAATTTTTTTTTTCAGTATAGTATCGCGAATGCCAAATTGATCAAAAATTGGTTTAGTATAATTGCAACTGTTATTTTATTGGTAAAGAGACATATTGAGACTTTTTACCATATCTTTCTTCGGTGGAGAAACTGGCACCCATTCTGATGCTTTCTCTCTATGTTGAGATCCAGATGAGACTGGAAACTGCAATCGAAGCTCTTCTTTATTAACAACAGCTGTTGTGGTCTTTATCGGTAAGGGTGCTCCACCCTGTAACAAATTAAGAGTTAGTTATCAATTTCACGGTTTAGCTGTCAGTTTAGTACAGACAGCAAAGAAAACAAGGTTCGCTAAATATATTTATATTTGTTTTTGTCTTTTCTGTAATAATAAATATGAAGATGGCCATTTTTGCAGCAACGTTAACGTTGGTCACCCTAAACGTGTCGCAATTTTGTGACTTCATGTTCGATTACAAATGTCAGTGTGCATAATCCGTTTAACCATATATTGATTAAAATATATACAACGTGTCCCAAAATTCAACGATAAGCGGGCGCCAAGAGGTACCCTTGCTCATGTGTACTTATGGAAAAATAAGAAAAAAATTATATCTTATCTTTTTTATTATAAAATTAAATTCGAAAATCTTCGAAAATTTACACCTTTTATGATATTTTCAACTACCACGACCACAACTTCTCAATTATGTTCAATCTTTTTCTGGTATAGGATACCTAAGTAGCACTACTATTCGCTACAACTCTTTCGAAAATTTTCGAATTTTATTTTATAATAAAAAAGATTAATAAGATATAATTTTTTTCTTATTTTTCCATAAGTACACATGAGCAGGTCTACCTCTTGGCGCCCGCTTATCGTTGAATTTTGGGACACGTTGTATATATATATATATATATCCCCTCCTTTTTTTACACACTTTGTAGTTGAAGTGCAATGCAAACCAAGAAGTCCATTTTGAAAGTAAGTACTATTCTTATTTGGCTTGCATAGTACTTAAAAATTTAGCTCCATGTTAATTTTTACGCAAATATTTTTCAATTTGTATAAAATATATTAAAGAAACTTACCCTAATATTCATCACAATAGGAGCTTTCTCTTTAACAAGGAACGGATGATGGAATGCAATTGTATCTTCATTCTCACTCATATCTTCATCATTAGATGAAACAGATGATAGTTCACCCAGAGCTTCTTTCTTTGATAAATGTTTGCAGAAGTCTGTTAACTCATCAACTGATTTACCTGCGATCATTAAACAGTTTTCGTTTATATAATATTATAACCACCACAATTTTATGAAAGGGTTCGTGAAAAAGAAGATTTTGTTAACTAAGTATTCAATTTCGAATTTTAATTATTGTTTTTATTATTATAAATTCAAACAAGTGAAAAGATTTCTATAAAGAATAGCAAAGTGGATATGATCATATATCAATTTCAACAGTGCTGGAACCCAGGCTTTTCCATGGAATCTAATCCAGCAGACCCACCACAGGGGCTCAATGCGGATTGGTGGATATTAATGATTAACGACCTACGGTTAAAGGTGCCTTAAGAAGCACGCAGATGTTAGAGATACTAAATTCTTGGTTGCCCATCTTATAACCAATCTCTGCTATTAATAAGTAGATACAATTTTGGTTCTAATGCTAGGATGTGCAAAGACGGTCTTACCGGTAAAAGAGGTGTCTTCCGGACAACCTTTGATTCATTGAACTATATTATATTACTATAGTTGTTTAACTTTTGCATCACAGACCGAACGTGTTAAACACTACACCGTCAAGCTCCTCGATAATCATATAAAGGTATAATATGAATTTCGTCTCATCATCATCATAACTAGACTATAAATGTCTCCATTGCTGGGGCTCAGGCCATCCCTATGGGTGGAATCGAATTGAATAGAGAGAATGGGCCATGACACACCATGAAGGTCAAGTGCGGTTTGATGGATATTAACGACTACAGATGCAGCCGGGACCTACAGTTTAAAGCACGGAGGGGTTCGAGATAATAAATTTTCGGTCATCCATCCTTTGACAGACCATTGCAAAAGTTGCTTAACAAATCGCAGATCGAACGCGTTCGACACTGCACCATCGAGCTCCTCGATTATCATATGAAGTTGGTACACCACATAACACAAATTTTAACAAACTTCAAAATCGAAAAGGAGGAAGGAATATGTTCGAAGGCGATGAGTGTGTGTGTGTGTTTTTTTATATATGTATTGTAAATGGTAACCTCCGGATTGTATGGCGGCCATGACTTGACTCCTAGTGTGTGGTGGAAGGGCGGCAGCACCGGCGGGCACCGCGCCATTCTTGAGCATATTGATGGCATTACGTCTGGCCACTTCCAACAATCGCTTCTTCTCACTATCGGCTAGCTTTACGCCCGTCGGCGACCTATTTAGGAATGCAATCACGAATACTATATGGATAGTGGTATAATATGTATATTTCAACAATATATACTATAAAATATAAATAATTGTTTTTTATTTGTTATGTGATGGAAGTTTACATTGTTGGTTTTAAATACTGACATCGCCTTTCAACTGACGAATCTGTATAAGTTTTAATCAGAAAAAAAATGCTATTTATTTTAAATATAATTTTTATAATATTTAATTTATTTTAAATTTGCACTATCTGCTTATATTTGTTATTAGTTAAATTTCTATACTTTGTTAGGTTGCCTGGCAGAAATCGCTATCAAGCGATAAGGCCGCCTATTGTACGATGTTGTTATTATGTTTGCGTAAGATTTTTGTATATTGTGTCTTTTCTATTGTGCAATAAAGAATATTTATTATTATTATACTGGAGGAAGTTTATGATGTTCAAAAATATTTATAGACAGCATAAAAGGAAGCTGAAAGCTTAAGTGTAATCACATGAATATGTCAGATTTTCTTGAAAACCCCAATGGTATGCTAGTTTAAATGTGTCATTATCTCTGTACACGCACCATAGACTACACGTAGACTACGTGAACGCAGAGAGTTTTATGGCTTTATATAAAATGTAAACCTTACTGTAAACTTATACACATTTTTACTAAACAAACACTCTCACACTCACACACACTGATACACTCTCTCTCTCTCTCTCACACACACACACACACACACACACACACACACACACACACACACACACACAGACAAATTAAAAAAATATTGTAACTATTTTATATTTTAAGTCTTTTGTCAATACTTTTGATAAGGAGGAGTGAGATCCCCTAGAACAAGCGCCTGCTTTGGCACTTAAGTTTTAGACAATAAAATATTATTATAATATTTACTGTACTGAGTGATGCAATGAACAAGATTAACTCTATTTTTTAAATATACCTCGATCGTCTGATTCTCTCTCGCTCTCTATGCCTTGGCGATGGATGCCTGGGGCGACCCCTTGAGCGCGATCGTCGTCGTGAACGCGAACGGTGCCTCGACCTACTGCGGCGTCGCGGATCCAAGTCCCGACTTGACCTGTGTCTACGTGATGCTGAACGGGAACGTGACCTCCTTGATTTACTTCTTGACCTAAAGTTGAAACATTAAAAAAAATATTTACAAAATAATATGTCACATTAAATCTTACTGTAGTCCCGTCGCTGAGTAGACAATTCTTAATATGGGTTTTAAACTTAGGTCATGGTAAATTTAAAATTTCCATAGGAATTGTGTTATAATAGCTTGACCCATAAATGACGATAGAACCTTCTTTAGCCTGCATGATGGCAAAACAAGTTTATCTTTGTTTCTAGTATTAAAATTGTGTACATGACTATGTTTAATATAATTGTTAATATCGTTTCTAACATAAAGTATACAATTGTATATGAATTGGGTGGCCACTGTTAATATCCCAATTTCTTTGAATTTACCTCTAAGTGATGTTCTTGTACTCAATTGATAAATGGCCCTTACTGCTCTTTTTTGTAAAATAAATATAGACTCTATATATGCAGCCATACCCCACATCAAAATGCCATATGACATAACGCTATGGAAATAATTAAAGTATACTGTCCTAGCGGTATCTACATCTGTAAGTTGCCTAATTTTTTTTATTGCAAAGGCAGCTGAACTTACTTTTCCTGCCAATAATGAAATGTGAGGATGCCATTGCAATTTAGAATCCAGCGTTACACCTAAGAAGATTGTCGAAGCAACCAACTCGAACTTTTCATCATTAAGTTTAATTTCTGTAACTTCAGCTTTTACATTAGGTAAACTTTAAACATTTCATTTTTTTAGCATTTAACTGGAGATTATTTACAGTAAACTTAGAGAAGTAAATATTAGAGAAGTTATAATACAAAATTTTTAAAAGATGTACTATATTTAACAAATTATTAATAACATACTACATATTAAAAGTAATATTTTTAATATACCTACCTTTTATGTGATTTGTTGGTGCCCCTTTCTTTGCTCTTGTCTCTTTCTTTCCGTGATGACTTATGTGAGCTTTCTACATGCTTTGAACTAGTTTTCTTAGAACTACTCTTATCTTCTTCAGGTCTGGTAAAAATAGCAAATTCAAACATTACATAATGAGTTTTTTAAAAGATTGTTTGATAATAAACATTAGTTAGCAACATATGTATGTTATATAACAATAATTTATATTTATTAAAAATTTGAGTAAACTATACTCCATTCATTATAGCATTAGACAGAAGTGAAATAAGGTTCTTTTTATGGTATACTTTGTGACAAAATATCAATAATCATGTTACTTTTAAGACTGACGGCTAATTTGCTACATATTCACTTAAATATCAGCTGATATACTTAATTGTTGTCATTTAAACTAACTATTAAACAAATTTATGAGTATATGACTAACTCAAATGATTTAATAAGTATTACAATAAAAAGTGTCCATCGTAAAGAACCTAAAGAAGCAGGGTTGGATAGTTTCGGCACGATTCTCATGTCACTATAACTCTACCAAATTTAAAACGTTGCCTAACCCCTTCAAGCGTTTCGGTAGTACAGCTTTTTAATTTTGTCAGACTATTATTTATTCATAATTGTTAAAATCGTAATCTGGGATTGTCATCCATTGTGAATGCTACTACCTTTCTTGTTGTTTAGCCGTTTTCCGTGATGTTATTGATTTATTTTTGTTGTTAAGTTTTGGTAAATATGGACGATGCCGGTACAGGCTCGAGTGGCCTACAAAAATTATGCTCTAAGCCCCCATACCTACCCTCAAACTTTGACATTTCAGGGAGTTTTTCCAATGTCTTCATCAATAGTCTAACTTATTACACTTACAATTAGAATTTATCAAAACACAAAGATAGTTTCAGTTTTAGTTCCATGTTGGCTTGGGACTAAAGATGAATTTATAAAATGCTGGCCTAATCTCCCCGAGGTATCATAAAAAATGGAAAATTGCCCAGGTCTTTCAGACTACCTAATGTTTAAAGTCTCAACAAAACTAATATAGATTTTTTAAATTTATCTTGAAAATAAAATGTTCTGCACTGCTGCTTCTCCGACCCTATTTTTTCAAATGTTATAGTGAATGGAGTATAGTGCAGCAGTTCCTTAGTACCTGCTGAATAAGTCAGCTATTCTTTGGGCTAAATAAAGAACCTAATAATAATGATGTCAATTTTTTTGCAGAGTCAATAAATTATAGCTAAACACTGAGTTAAAATTTCGAGACCCCACTCTCCTACTTTAATGCTTAGTCTTGTTGAATTGAAGCAAAAAATTATGTGTGTGTGTATTTTTCTATAATCTGACTGACAGAATGAAAACAATTTCTTTTTTTTTTACCCATAGAGCTCCCCCCCATTCCTATAAAGGCCAAACTTAATAAAAACACAATAAAAGCTTCTCAATGTGTAACATGATTTAAAACATATGCAAAAATTAAATATAATATCATGGTTGTATCTTTCGAGAGAGGTATTAGAGCATTAGAAAGGAATGAGGTGGAGTTCGATGGTAAGCCAAATCAGGTAGTAATTTAAAATAGGTTAAGAACTGCCGAACAAGATAAATAAGGTATTTAAAGCTGCAAGACTAACATTTTACTTTCATATATAGTGTTTTGTCGAATGAACATATCATATTATTACTAACTGCTTGCTATGTGTCAGTTGTTGACAGCCATTGTTGACATCAAGGCATTTGAAGTAGTGTCATCAACAAAGAAAATTACCTACATTAGTTAAAGATGAGTTAAGAGTATTCAATATTTTTACATAAAAATTACCAAGTTATAATGTAGTCATTCATATTCAGTGATTAAAGAATAAACATCCAGAGATTCAACTTACGTTTTGATTTCTTCTGAAACTTGTTGTTTAAGTATACCACCTAAATCAGAACTTTTAGGAAACTGTGCATTGTCAACTACTTCCTTAACAGATTCACTTGATGAGTCAGTGTATTCACCTTCTTCATACTTCTCAGCTTTCTTCCTTGCTTCTTCTTCAGCTTTTTTTACAGTTTCTTCAAACACAGCACTAAATTTTAAGTTTTTAATTTGAATTTTACCTTTAGCCTTATCATTGTCATCATTCTTTTTATTATCTAGTTTGTATCGTAAATCACTTTCATCTAATTTATGAGTAGGAGATTCAGGCATAGGGATAAGACTAGCATCAATAAAATCACTGTTTTCACTTTTAATACATGCTTGTTCATTGTTCGGTTCACTTTTAACTTCTTTTTTTATATGAGAAGTGGTTTCCTCTTTAGGTTTTTTCACGGTTTCCTTTTTGGGGTTTAATTTTTCGCTTTTTACCTTGGGTTCTGGGTCGGGTTTAATTAAAATAGGAGTTTGGGAACGATGATAGGTAGGAGTAAGGTCATCTCTTCTTTTCTTAGATTTACTTTTTTTTCGTTTTTTACGCTTATGTGAATAATCGCTACTGTCAGAGTCAGTACTGCTGCTGCTGCTACTCCTACTACGTTTCTTCTTTTCTTTTTTGTGTTTTCTTTTGCTTTTCTTGGACTTTTTTGAAGAAATATCTTCGATTTTTGGTGGGTCGGCGTTAAAAGCTCCGAATAGTTCTGACAGAATCTCACTTGATGATTTCGTGGAGTCGTCTTTTGGTTTTTTCTCAGGTGTAGTCTTCTCCCGTTTGATTAACAGTTCTATTTTATTAATTAAACTTGTCATATTGCATTTAAATACAAACACAGTTAATAATCATTAGTAGCCCATAGAACGCATCTCACAACATGCACAGCGTATCAAAAAAATAAACATGTGGCGGCCATCTTGTAAAATAAATAAGGCAAACGAATTTAACTCATACAGCCTAATCTTTGAATTCAACTATTTTTTACTTAAATGTTAATGATCGACCGATGTTCTTTGGAGTTTTTGAGGCAATCAAAAGATGAGTTCCGTACCAGAAACGAGCAAAAAAACTCATTTGTGGTATGGGCCCCTTAAATTTTTTTTTTTTGTTTTTATTATTTGTGAAAATTTCATCTATAATTTTCTTGGTTCATGATATACAACCTAGCGACAGACAGACAAATAGACAGACAGCGAAGTAATAGGGTTCCCGTTTTGCGCTTTGGGTACGGAACCCTAAAATGAACTACAGAATAATTTTAACTTGTTAATTTGTTTGATTCAATTTAATGCACAAGTATATTACTACCCACAACCTTGTTTTCAATTGCCTAGCGTGAGAGTTTGCCTGAAATTTGTCCAATAGAGGAGCCCTATTTTGAATGAGGAAGTATTTAAAAAAAATAAAGAAACTACAAAAAAATTATGTTACTAGATGGCAGCACAAATTGTTGGATCTAAACGTCAATTCATGACGTTAAACCAAAGAGAATAGATTTGTTAGTGTTGTTATGGATCTGATAACTTGGATTAATTTCGAGTTAAAATTTAACTAGTTCGAGTTATGCAATCGCAACTCGATTAATACAAAGTAATCTTTGAATAAATTTATTTTTTATTTGTATAGAGGAAAATGGAAACTAACATAATGGAAGTGAGCACAGAGGTTTTTTAAATTTATGGAAATCAATTGAATGCTGTTATATAATTAAAAGTGGCATCTAACTACGGTATACAATAATATTACGTTTTATAAATAAAATAGGTACTTATGTCATAGTAGGTCTAGGAATGAGGAAGTATTTAAAAAAAATAAAGAAACTACAAAAAAATTATGTTACTAGATGGCAGCACAAATTGTTGGATCTAAACGTCAATTCATGACGTTAAACCAAAGAGAATAGATTTGTTAGTGTTGTTATGGATCTGATAACTTGGATTAATTTCGAGTTAAAATTTAACTAGTTCGAGTTATGCAATCGCAACTCGATTAATACAAAGTAATCTTTGAATAAATTTATTTTTTATTTGTATAGAGGAAAATGGAAACTAACATAATGGAAGTGAGCACAGAGGTTTTTTAAATTTATGGAAATCAATTGAATGCTGTTATATAATTAAAAGTGGCATCTAACTACGGTATACAATAATATTACGTTTTATAAATAAAATAGGTACTTATGTCATAGTAGGTCTAGGAATTTTCATTTTAATATTTAACAAAAGTTCTGAAAAAATAACAACTAGGTAAGTTAGTTTTATTGCTATTAGTTGTTGAACTTACAACAACAAAACTACATCAATTCTCAATATTTTTTTTATATTATATATGGTGAATAAATGAATGGGGTTCATTTATCAGCAACAAAAGTCATAAAAACAATAATTTTTAAGAAAAATCCGTTTATTATCTATAAACTTACCCGATATGTATCAAATATACTATATATTCGTACAAAATAACATAACTGCTGGCTAAAATGACGTTTGTGCAAAGTGTAACGTGCAAATAACTTGTGCTTTCGAAATTAAGACTTTATAAAACTATTATCAGTTATTAAATCTTATATTCATAATTAAATCATCTTAATAAACATTCAGCAATTAACAAGAAACGTCTGCTCTAAACGAACAGCAAGGTTGTAACTTTAAATTTCAAATGCCAAAAACACGTACAGTTATTATATTGCTACTGATCTTGCATGTCGACGGCGGACGTCGAGCCATGTGTTAAGTTAATTCGTACGGCGGGTTTGTTCTTTTTGGTTCTTACAATAATATTGTTAATAATAATTTGAATTCCTACACAACCTACTCTAGATATCCGTTTTATTGAAATATATTATTTACTAAGTACCTAGAGTTGTTATGGTCTCTTAAAATCTCTGCGGTGGTATCGTGTGCGTTAGGTGGTTACGATCCCTCAAATATAGTATAGTTGAGTTGTTTAGTTGAAATTAAAAAAGCAGCCCTTGCTGAGTTTCTTGCCGTTTCTTGTCAGTAAGAGATCTGCCGCCTTAGTTTTGCGAATCATTGGTAAAGTTTTCGACTTTCACAAGTACTATGTAACAGTCTAGATTGAATTGATTTTGATATTTATATTAATATCATTCGTTTTGTGGATGCATAATGACACTTCATCTTCATCATCATTTTTGTTCTCCATTCGAAACCTGAATTCGACGAAAGTTACGAGCAACCAATAAGTTGGCTCATCACTAATGTTGACGTATCAACCAAACATCGTTCCTTTACACGTAATATACTAAACAACTTAAACTTACAATTAAAATAAATTAAAATTAGTTTGAAAGTGAGACATTATAAGAAACACAAAACGATGTCATATTTATTAATCGAAAATACTCAATTTACATTTATTACGTCAGAAATAAAATTTGAATGAATATCATAAACAAAATCCAAAACTCGCGAGTGACATCTAGTATGATTTCAAGAACTAATTTTTATTTTTTAAATACTTCCTCATTAGCATTATAAACAATTCAATACCAATTTTGTCATTTTCGGCGACCGCCGAGTAGACGGGAGACGAATCGTGTAATATTTTTCCACCGCTAGTGCTGATGCATGCACGACTGAGCAATTGAGGAAATCTGTAGTTTAGTAAACCCGATTTTTTTTCCACAAGTATGGGTATTCCCATATGATTCAATGTATTACAGGTTTGCGATAATAAATTCGCGATGCGGATAGTCTCTAATAGTAATGCTGATTGTGTTTGTATGTAACAGCAATTCAATTCAATTCAATTTATTCAATGCAAGTCACAGGTCATACAGATGTTATAAATTAATTTTGTACAAGTGACGCCCTGTAAGGGCACAGCAATACTGAGGGGCAACTATTGCCATTTTTACTTATATGTATTATTGTTCTAGTGATTATTTTTACATTTAATAGTTATTTTACTTACTGTCACCGACGTAGCAGGCCACATATCTAATCTATGGTTGTATTATATTTAAATAATAAAAGAAAGAATAAATGAGTTCCCAACAAAGTGGTGTCAAAGAAGTCAGGAAAAATTTTACTCACGATTTCAAATATTTTAAAATATATTTTTTTGTAGTATTTAAATACTACAAAGTCGTGCGTAAGTAATAATCCACACCATAAAAACGTAAGTACGTTCCATATTCATTATTTTGTAATTATACGTTTTTATTTCATAACTATCATGATAACCCGATCAAAAGCTAAAGCTATGGGCACCGATCAGAGCGAGGGCTCATCGGTCGGCTCAACATCATCTATTAAGGCACAAAAGCTTGCTGCGGAGGCTGCGTACCTCCGCCGTATTGCGGACTTAGAGAGGGCAGAACGTCGAGCCTCCTTAGAAGCCGACCGCTCTATAGCGGAGGCAGAGCACCGTGCGGAAATGGCCGCAATTGAGGCCACAGAGGGAACCAGTCAGGTTTCCAGCCGACGTTCAAGTGTTTCTAGTCGTCATAGTCGCCGCACCGTTCATAGCTGACTAAATAAAAACGTAATGAAGAATACTATATCTTATAGTGACAATTTAAATGTACAGGTGCCACCGATGGCTAGCGTGGATATTCTAGAGGCGCATTCGTCGCCATCAAGAGACGCAGAGGGTTTTGCAGCCCCCATCTCATCGAATGCCAGCATGCCCCTACCACGCACACGTACCACAACTAACGTCACATCTAACATTCCAATAATAACAAGTGCCCATTTATGTACAGATACGTGCCCTGAGACTTCTGTGCCCGATTTTGCGTATACGTGCGCACCTATTGGGCCTCAACCTACTGAAGTTAATGGATGCTACGTACCGCACTACCCAGTCACAACTATGGCGCAAGTTACCTCTGTACCACACCTTGCGCCTTGTACGCCCCGTTTGCCAGGGTGTGCACACACATACTTAATGCCTCCTCAGAACTTCGGTCAAGCACACGCTGCACAGGGCGTTTCTAAAGCCTTTTCACCACGGACGCCGACTGTAACGGCGCCGACTGCGCCTGTCTGGCAGCCACCCTGTTCTCACTCACACTCTGCATTAGGTACACAAAACGCTCAAAAATGTAACACAAATAATAAAGCATTAGAAAACCAAAATTCTATTCAAAACTTAGCTGACGCCATAGCCAGCGTCGCGGTAGCAGCGAAGACACCAAAGGTAAGCTTTCCTCTTCCTATTTTTGAAGGTCGGCCAACAGACTGGCTAATCTTTAAGAAGATTTATGATGAAACAAGCCCGTCGTTTACAAACTCAGAGAACCTCATAAGAATCAATGCAGCCCTTCGCGGTCCTGCACGGGACTCTGTAGCTGTTCTTCTTGTAGCCACACGCGACCCTTCGGAGGTCATTCGAGCTCTCGAGACTGTTTTTGCTCGACCTGAGCAAATCATCCTGACTGAAATTGCATCCGCTCGTGCACTTCAAAAACTCTCCAGTCACGAGAGCGCGAATGAGCTTAATGTTTTTGCTTCTAAGGTTCACAACTGCGTGCAGGTGGTGCGTCTGCTGCATCGGCCTGAATATCTTGCCTCCCCAGAGCTTTCGAACGAAATTGTTAGCAAATTAACCCCGCTGCTTCGGTCTAGATGGGCTGATTTTGCAGCCAGTAGGGAAAAGGCGGATCCATATAAATATAGGCTCGAACTTCTGTCCGATTTTCTGGTACAGGAAGCCAACTTGCGGGTCAGATACCAAGTTTTCAAGGTACCTGAAGTGAAAGACAAACCTGTGAGCAAAGAACATTGTCATACTACTTCTACCGCGTCATCTGTACCAATTGTTTCTCCGATGCCAAAAGAAAAGGTGTGCTCCTACTGTGAAACTTCAGGTCACGTGGTAAGGTCCTGCCATAAGTTTAGCGCCCTTTCCTCTGAAAAGAGGTGGGAGTGGGTTTCTTCTCAAAAGGTCTGTCACAAGTGTCTCATTAAGGGCTCTCATCAATATCGTAATTGCAAAAGGTTTTCGTGCAAAATTGTTGGCTGTAAAGGCAAAAATAGCCACCATACCCTATTGCATAAGGTTTGTGCTGATGTTGTCACCGATTTTGCTGATATTGTCACTGAATCCTCTGGTGTTCCTGAAGCTCCTGCGACTCCTGTAGTTGTTGGTCATAACTCGGCTTCATCTCCTGAGACTCCCACCGGTCGGCCGTTACTTAAAATCGTAGCAGTAACCATCACGGGGCCCAAGGGCAGCTTCGATACTTATGCGCTGCTTGATGACGGGTCAACTGCGACGCTTATTGACTCTGCGGTGTGTAATACCATCGGTGCCCAGGGTGTTAAGAGTCACATGAGAGTGGACGGCATCAGCGGTATGTCAAAAGAATCTGAGGTAAGTTTTGTCAGTGTGAATGTCAAAGGACGGCACTCTCTCAAATCTTATTGGCTAAAGAATGTCAGATCCATTCCTAATCTTGGCCTTAGTAAGCAATCGGCAAATAAGACAGACGTGAAGTCCTTTGATTATCTCGCAGACATTGCAGACACCTTATGCTATGATGATGTCACACCTATGCTGTTGATTGGCATTGACAATTGGCACCTTATAGCGTCTCATAGTACACGTCGTGGATCCCTTTCGCAACCAGTGGCATCCTTGACTGCCCTCGGTTGGGTTATTTACGGTTCTTTAAAGTGCAAATCGAAGGAATCTTATAACTGCGTTGTCGTAAATCATCTTGAAGCAGAGATTACTGAATGCTTAGACTCCAGGCTTGACACACAGTTACAAGAGTACTTCCGAGTGGACTCCATCGGAATTTCCAAAAAAGATTATTTTTCCAAGAATGAACAAATTGCTATTCAGATCTTAGAGGATACCACAAGACGTCTGCCTTCAGGAAATTTTGAAACCGGTTTACTTTGGCGTCCTGAAGTTTCTAAAATGACAGTGCCCGATTCTTTCGATCTCGCTCGCTCTCGTTTCTTGAGCCTAGAAAGAAAAATGAAAAGAGACAAACAGTACGCGGATGCTTATCGTGATAATATCGAAGCCATGATCACCAAAGGCTACGCGGAATTGTGCAACGATGAAAATAACGACGGGGTCTTATGGTATCTTCCTCATTTCGGTGTAGTCCACCCACAAAAACACAAGCTTCGTGTTGTCCACGATGCGGCTGCTGCATGTCAGGGAGTCAGTCTAAATTCTTTGTTGTTGCCAGGGCCAGACCTGCTTAAACCACTTTTAGCAATTTTGATGCGTTTCCGTGAAGGTAGCATTGCCATGAACGGAGACATACGGGAGATGTTTCCTCAGACTAAGATTAGGAAGGAGGATCGTAACGCTCAGAGGTTCCTCTGGCGTGACGCCCCCTTCAAGCCTCTCGATGAGTACCGTATGTCTTCGATGATGTTCGGTGCGGTGTCGAGTCCCTTCACGGCCCTATACCTTAAAAATAAAAATGCAGAGGTCTATAGAGATCGGTTCCCAGCTGCAGCGGACGCCATCGTGGACAACCACTACATGGACGACTATCTAGAGAGCGTTAATTCGGACGAAGAGGCGAAACAGCTGGCTTTTGACATAACCTATGTCCACGCTCAAGCGGGTCTTGAGATGAGGGCGTGGGTATCTAATTCCCAAGAAGCTGTTTCTCTTCTCCCTCCGAATCTTAGGACTGACGTTTCCTCTGTTCTTGTGCGCGTCTTAGGTGTGTGCTGGAATACCGAGGACGATTCCTTAAGTTTTTGTCGCGGTAGTTTTGGAGACCCTCCACATAAGTTAACCGAGCGTTCCGTCCTGTCACATTTAATGCGGCTGTACGATCCCCTCGGGCTTTTGACTCCTCATATTATTCGTGGTCGGATTGTTCCAAAAAACCTGGAGGATATGTACCGGTTGGGACGAAGAGTTGCCACCCGCTTTTGTCGCAGGTTGGACTGCTTGGTTTCGGGAAAGTGAAGCTCTTCTCTCTGGCACTATCCCCAGACATTACTTAGCGCATAAACATGCTCACCCTCAGGTTCAGCCTCACGTTTTCGCTGACGCAAGTGAGCTCGCATATGCCTGCGTAGCCTATTGGCGTTTCGAGTGCACTGACGGAAGCGTGAGGCTCAGCCTCATAGGTGGTAAGGCTCGGCTTGCGCCTCTGAAACTGCAGTCAATTCCGAGACTCGAACTCCAAGCTGCTCTTATCGCAGCACGTTTCGCGGCATACATTACAGAGGCTCACCGGCTTTACACTATTTCAAGAGTGACCTTATGGTCCGATAGCCTCACCGTTTTGAGGTGGTTGCGTAGCGACGCCCGCACGTTCAAGCCGTTCGTTGCGCATCGCATTGGTGAGATCGCTGAGATTACCAGCATATCTAATTGGCGGCACGTGCCAACGGCACTGAACGTGGCGGACGACGCTACCAGAGTCACGTCAAAATTCGAAATTTCATCTCGATGGTTTTCTGGCCCTTCTTTTCTTGCTTGTCCCGAGTACGAGTGGCCAACCGAGCCATTTAACGAGATTCCACTAGTTTTCGAGGAAATGAAACGACCTCCTGTGGAAGTGGTAACTGTAACAACTGCACGCGAATTGCCTTACCCAGTGGTCCCAGACACCACTCGATTCAGCCGATGGATCCGTTTACTTAGAGCTACTGCTCGTGTTTTTGTTTGCGCCAGAATTTTCAAGGCGGCGCTTTTAGACCCTACTTCTAAATTACTAAATTATGCGTCAGGGCGCCGAGAACCTACCGCAGAAGACATAATCCGAGCAGAAGAATTCCTTTTACTTCAATCCCAACTATCGACCTTACGAGAGGATTACAATTTAACCCATCGGGGCGAGCCCCCAGCCAGACATGGCCGTCTAAGTAGACTAACTTTGATGGTGGACGACGAGAGCAAACTTCTTTGTCTGTCTGGTCGGATTGCAGCAGTGAAAGACGTGCCTATGTTGTCCAAGAACCCTATCGTGCTTGACGGGAAGGACCGAATTATCAGACTGTTAATCGCATACTACCACGAACGCGCAGCCCATTCAAATAACGAGCTGGTTGTTAATGAACTACGGCAGCGTTACTATATCATCGGCTTGAGACCAGCAGTGAAAAGTGTGGCTTCTTCATGTCTATATTGCCGCATCCGTAGGGCCACAGTATCAATTCCCCCTGTCGGAGATCTTCCCCCAGAGAGACTTGCGCACCATATGCGGCCGTTTACTTATGTGGGCCTCGACTACTTTGGCCCTATCACAGTCACGGTGGGACGGCACACAGAAAAAAGATATGTTGCCCTATTTACCTGTCTGACTATACGTGCCGTCCACTTAGAAGTAGTTGGAAACCTAAGTGCCGACGCTGCAATAATGGCACTAAGGAGATTTATTGCACGACGAGGAACACCGGCCTCACTTTTTAGCGACAACGGCACGGCCTTCGTTGGAGCAAGCAGGGAGTTGGAGATCCTGTTCGCAAAGCCAGTTCTCGAATTCGCCACCAACTTAAAAATCAAATGGAAGTTCATCCCCCCCTCGGCTCCTTTCATGGGAGGATGCTGGGAGCGCCTGGTACGAAGCGTCAAGACCGCTCTCTCGGTAACCCTGACGCAACACTCTCCTTCGGAGGAAGTCCTCAATACCTTCCTCTTGGAAGCGGAGAGCTTAGTCAACTCGCGTCCTCTCACCCATGTTAGTGTCGACCCTGATGATGAAGAGTCTATTACACCTTTTCATTTTTTACTCGGCTCTTCTTCACCTTACTCAGCGTTAGCTCAAGTGGACGACGCTGACATGATTCGCCGTATAAAATGGAAACGAGGATTGCGATTGGCGGATCATTTTTGGTCACGTTGGACTCGCGAATATTTACCAGCATTAATACCTCGCAGCATCTCCGCTTCCACCAGGAATATTGAGGTCAAAGATAATGTTCTAATAGTAGACGGTAACCTCCCACGTGGAGTCTGGCCACGGGGGCGGGTTACCCGAACGTTTCCGGGCAAGGACGGCGTAGTCCGAGTAGTAGAAGTGGCCACTAAGGCTGGAATTTTGCGTCGTCCTGTCCGCAAACTAGTTGTCCTACCAGCTTAATAATATTATATATTAATATTTATTTACATATGTAGTGTGGTTTGTTACGTCGATGACCCTAAATTATTGTGTTGTCACACCGGGGGCGACCATGTCACCGACGTAGCAGGCCACATATCTAATCTATGGTTGTATTATATTTAAATAATAAAAGAAAGAATAAATGAGTTCCCAACACTTACATATCCAATATACTTTAAACTCGATTAATACATTCACAATACATTCATTTATTAATTCATTTAATAATTATTTTATTAATTACTTAATTTATAAACCTTAAACATAGTTGATACATTTATTCATATATACTTTTTTGTATTATTATTTCTATTTATTTATTACTTCTCGTTAAGAAACTCTTCAATATTGTAATAACATTTACTTATTAAGTATATTTTCAGCTCTGTAATAAACTTTTTTGTTTCTTTTATTTTCTTTAAGCTATTCGGAATATGATTATAAATTTTGATGGCCATAAAATGAGGTCCTGTAGTGACTAATTTCAGTTTAGAAAACGGTACTTTAATTTGGTTTTCTGTGCGATTGTTTCTCTTTTTAGCCAACTTTACCGGTGAATATAAATTTTCATGTTTTCGTATAAACTTACAACATTCCATGATATAGATTGAGGTTAACGTAAGTATGCAATGTAATTTAAAGTGAGGTCTACATGATTCCATCTGATCTATATTAGTTAAAATTCTAATGCACTTTTTTTGCAGAATAAAAACACTCTCGACGTCATTACAATTTCCCCATAAGATAATTCCGTAAGCTAGCCTGGAGTGTGCATAGGCATAATAAGCGGTTAGTGCGGTTTTAAGATCTGTAACTTTTTTCAAGTGTTGTAAAGCATAAACAAATGCAGACAATCTACTTTTCAGCTTTTGTAGGTGGGATTGCCAGTTTAAATGTGTATCTAGATCAATGCCTAAAAGTGAAGCAGATGGTACCGTCTCCAGTTTTACATTATTATACATATAATTAATTTGAAGCGGAAGTTTTTGATAGGGTTTGAATTGTATTAATTTTGTTTTATTTATGTTTAGTTCCAAGTTATGTTGTATGAGCCAGTTGTTGATTTTATTAAGAATAGATTTTATTAAGAATAGTATTAAGTTTCTCTGCCAACTCATATGTATTAGAGCATGTAAGAGTAACAGTAATATCATCAGCGAAAAGGATGCTTTGTTCGTTTATTTGATTTGGAAGATCATTTATGTAGATAATAAACAAAAGACATCCAAGGACGCTTCCTTGGGGTATAGAACCCGTTAAATATGCTATATTTGATTCAATATTTTTGATTTCCCCTGTATCAGGGTTGACACTCTCTATCTCCACAAATTGTGTTCGATCTCTTAAGAATGATTTAAACCATTTATGTGTTGTTCCTCTAACTCCCGAATCGTATAATTTATTTAGAAGAAGAATAATTTATTTTCGTATCGAACACGATCGTATGCCTTGCTCATATCAAGCAGTAAACTAAGAGCGTACTTTTTATTATTGATCGAATCTAAAATTTTTCTGACACATTTATATACAGCTAGTGTCATAGAGCAGTTTTTCCGGAAACCATGTTGACTATAATGTAAGACTTTTTTCGTAAAATGAGTATACTCGTCTTGCCATTACAGACTCAAATATTTTAGAGGAGGTTGAAAGCAATGCGATCGGTCTAAGTTATTTGGATTTGTTTTTTCTCCTTTTTTGCTAAAAACCTATCTAGGTTTTATTTTAGCTACTTTTAAGGCTTCAGGAAAAATTCCTTGCTCAAACGATTGGTTAATAAGTTTACAATATGGAACGGTTAACTCTTCTACACATTTTTTTATTAGTATTGGGGGCAACTCGTCTTTTCCAAAACTTTTTTTATTCTTTAGTTTTTGGATAACTGCTCGTACCTCCTTGGGCTGGACCGGTTCCAAGTACAAACTATTTATTACTGATTTAGTATTTTTGGGCTGTTGTTTATCATTAAACGATGCGATATTTGAGTTTCCTATAGACGTAAAAAAATTATTAAAAGTATTTGCTATTATTTTAGAAACCTCAATCAAGCTATTATTTATTTTTAGATGTATATTTTGTCTAATATTTAGCGGTTTCTTGTTTGTTTCCTCATGTATTATTTGCCACATCATATTGACTTTGTTATCAGATTTATTAAATTTACTGATATAAGAGATTTTTTTATATCGTTGTACTACTTTTTTTAATGTTTTTGTATATTTTTTATAGTAATCATGCAATATTTTATTTTTTGTTTGTGTTAGTAGTAATTTTAATAATCTTTTATTTCGACATGATATCCTTATTCCTTTTGTTAAGTATGTTATTTTGTCAGATTTGCATTTTAAATTAATTCGTTTTACTGGTATACAATTGTTAAGGATTATGTGCAGAGAGTTAATAAAATTATTATAGTTTTCGTTTATGTTATTGTTTGCTAAGATGATTTTATTCCAATCTAATTTTGTAATTTCCAATTTAAATCTATTAATATTTACATCATTAAATATACGCTTATTAATAAAATATTTTCGATTGTTCAATAGAGAAGGTACTGAGATTATTATGCCTTTATGATCAGAGATTCCGAACTCATCTACTTGGAGCTGGAAGTCACTGCTCGTAAAATTTATAAAAATTAAATCTATACAAGTTGCGCTAGTAGCGGTGATCCTTATAGGCTCTTTGACAATCTGATGGGAATTATTTGTTAACATAAGGTTGGATAAAGTTTCCTTCGGTTTGTTATTTATTAAAAAGTCAGTATTTAAGTCTCCGCCTATAATAATATTTTTCGAAGTTTCTTTTATTAATATTTGATTTAACATTTTTTCTAGACAATTATAGAATATAACTATTTTTCTTTGACCGTCCGGCCAATACAAATTTATAATAATCAAATTATTTTTTGGTATCTCAATGGCACATACTTCGAAAATGAGTTCAACAGACAAACGTTCGATATCCTTTCGCTCTTCATACTCTATTTGGTTCTTTTGAAGTATACATACCCCTCCCCCTTCATGTGACTTTCGACAGTATGATGCACCTACGTTATAACCGTTAATATTGAGCAATTTCAACTTATCATTATTTAACCATGTTTCGCTTAAACATAATACATCTAGAAACGGTTTTTCAGCGATTAATGCTTCAAGTAAATGTCTCTTATTGTTAACTTAATGTAAACAACTTATTCATTTATCCACTAAAAGACATGTCAAAGTAGTATAATGAAACAAAATACCACCAAGATGTATCCTATGACTCATTTTATGGCTTGCGAGTTGTGCGGTTGCTAGGTTGCTTAGGCACTATTGGGAGGCTGTCAATAGCTTAGTTCAAATGTTTATATATTTTATAAAACATTTGAAATGTTTTTGCAGAAAAGCTGTCCTAGGTAGAGTGCTAACTTGGGGCAAGTTTGATTTTTCTATGATTTGTGACAGTGTCGCTGCAATATTGTTATGTTAAATATGAAGTTTCAAGTTTGCGACAAAATTGTTTGAAAATTGTTATGACAAAGATACTTGTATGTAACACACCATCATCTTCATAGGTGTCCGAAAAGTTCTAAGACTGCAAACTAGATGGCGCTGTTCATTTCATCGCGGTATCAGTTTATATTCTTAGATTGTATAAGTAATATGCCGTTTAATGTGATCTTTCAAAAAATCCGATAAGCCGTTGACCCGGGGATAATGGCTAACATCTCGACGTCACTATTAGAGATGAGACGTACTAGGCTTAACGCGTACTGAGTCTTTCAAGTACGAGTTAGGGATGATCGATATTAGAAAAACATCGATGTTGACATCGGTGTCATCATCGTAAGCCCAACATCGATGTACGATATTTATCGAAAACTGAACATCGATGTTTTTTATAAAGAAATAAAATACTGTGAATCTTTTGAAATTTATTAGGAACCCGAACAAATCATTACATATTCCAATATTTTATATCAACTGATTAAAGGAAAACTAATTTTGATAAGGAAGAACTTTTAATCTATTTCTTTATTGATAAAGAATCAAACAAGCCAACTTTTTTAAACATGTATGTAAAATATGTATTTCAAGATGTGTATATGTTACATACACAAAAATTCGGTTTTCATTTATCAAAATTTCGAGGTTGTTTGTAATATCGATTAATTTAAATTTATATTAATATTATCAAAAATTAAATAATGCATTGGTCTTGCGTGAGGCCGTGAGTTAACATTGATGATTAATTTGTTAACATCGATGTTAAGACATTGATTTTTTTTTGCTTTCAACATCGCTGATTATCCAAAATCGATTATCCCTATTTTGAAATATGAAATAAAAAAGAGTTTAGTTAGAATTTTACGAAAGAAATCTCACCGAATAACTCTTATTCCTTTATAATAAAAGCGAAAACATTGTGATCCGAGGCTTCTTTCGTGAGACCTTTAATTAGTTTAGCGTAAGTCATCACCAGTGGTCGGAATTAGGTAGAGTTATTCATGTACTTACACTGATTTCATACAGCGAAAGAATAAAGTGGATATGCCTCAAATCCCGAGATTAATTTTAAAGAGCAGAAAAAATCCCGTGATTTTTTAAATAAAAAATTATTTACTTTTACACAATTTAAACTACTGCACGCACGACGTTGCCAAACTTACATCAATGAAAGAAAGAAATAAAGAAATCCCGGGAAGGTCCACATTAATATCAACATTTCGATGCAAGTACATAAATAACTCTACCTATACTCATACATGCGAAGCTACCCGACACCGAAAAAGAAATCTTTTTATACCTTTATACCTTCAATGCAATACAAAATCAGCAAGTAGTTAGTATCGTAATCTTCTTAAGGGCAACTTATTAATTTTTGTTCTTAATATAACCTATAAAATCGTAGCAGTCATTGAAGTACGTTATCGGTTAATTATAGAGTACCAAAGAGCGCTGAAGTCGATAGATTTATTTTTAACTTCTTTCGAAAATGCAAGACTATTTGTTTGGTTACTCCAGTTACGAGTGCAATCGGTGAAATCTCGTGAAAAATTTTTGAACTTGATATACGAGATCATCTAGCTAGTACATTTAGAGCACGTTAGATGATCCTAAGGATATATTGATATTTTATTCATAAACATCGATGAATATCGATCATCCCTAGTACGAGTACGCTGAAAAACTTAATCCGTAAACCTATTCCGCGAGTATTTAGAAGTATGCGTTTTTTAGACTAGCGACACAAATTTTGTCCCAAGACATCGTGAGTGCTTGAGGTATGATCCGAAGTCATTTGGAAATTTTTAACTCTATTCTGATTCAGCTTTTTGACATTTATGCTTCACTTCGGCCGGTGCATTTGAAGCATCTCCCTGCTCCGTGGCTCACTAGTGATATTAAAATGATGATGACCAGGCGTAATGTGGCCAAAGTAAGATATAGGAGTGACCCCACAGATGTACACCTTTGCCGCTATAAAGAGCTGCGTAACCGCTGTAGTAGGATGCGCAGAGATGCGCAGCGGCGATACATACACAGATCTGTGTCGGGTGGTAATCCAGCTAAGGTATAGTCTTTCCTCAATTCCTTAGGCATTGGTAAATCCAAATCTTCTCTTCCTCTAAACATTGACCTTGACTCCCTAAATCAATACTTCACTACCGTTTCTCCTATTTCTTCTGATCTGAAGCAAGCCTTTTTTCGTTCTCTATCCACCTCTTTCGATTCTCAAAGATCTGTATTCTGTTTTAGGACGATAGATGAGAGGGAAATTACTACTTGTATAACGACTATTAAGTCTGATGCTGAGGGCGTCGACGGTATTAGCCGTAGGATGATTTTGCTGGGATCTGAAGTCCTTACACCTATTCTCTGTCATATTTATAACTTCTCAATACTCAATTCTGGAACCTTCCCTCTGTGTTGGCGTAAAGCAGTAGTTATACCAATACCAAAAATTTCCAATCCATCTGCACCTTCTCATTTCAGGCCGATATCTATACTCCCCTTTCTTTCGAAGGTCCTCGAGCGTCTCATCCATCTGCAACCTAATTACTACATAAATTCCAATTCCTTGTTAAGTCCTTTCCAATCCGGTTTCCGCCCTGGCCATAGCACTACATCCGCCTTAATTAATGTCGCAGATGAAATACGTCTAGGTATGTCAAATCAACAGTTAACAATATTGATTCTCCTTGACTATAGTAATGCATTCAACACAGTCGATTATGTCATCCTTTTGGCTATGTTAAGGGCAACTTTTAAATATGATCAATTTGTCGACTGGTGTCGAAGCTATCTAGTTGGCCGACAGCAATGTGTTCGTTCTGGTGAAAAGATGTCCAGCTTTTGCGATGTTAGTACCGGTGTGCCCCAGGGTGGCGTCCTCTCCCCACTCCTTTTTTCTATCTTTATCAACCACCTAACACCTCTTCTTTCATGTCAATTCCACCTATATGCCGACGACTTGAAAATTTACTCTCAGGAAACCTTTGACAATATGAATAGACTGATTGCCAAACTAAATAATAATCTCGCCACTATTCTCGTGTGGAGTCAATCCTGTGGCCTTTCTATTAACCCAGACAAGACGCAGGCGATCATCATCGGTGGTGCAAAACAGATTGCACGACTCCAGCACATTACCTTGCCTCGTCTTATACTGAATGGAGTCACACTGACACTCAGTGAGGTGGTGAAAAACTTGGGAATCCTCTTTGATACCTCCCTTTCCTGGGCTCCACATATAACCGAGGTTAGTCGCAAGTTATATGCTGCCTCTGGGTCGATTAGGAAATGGAAAAATCTACTACCTTTGGAGACCAAGGTGGAACCGGCGCAATCGCTGCTTCTGCGTTTTTTGGATAATGCTGACGTTTGCCTCATTGACCTCAGCGAGGAGTTGCTTAAAAAACTTCAACGACTTCAAAATTTGTGTATCAGATTTATTTATGGCTTGCGTAAGTTCGACCATGTATCCCAGTTCAGGCGTAAACTCTAATGGCTTTCTGTTCGACGACGCCGTGAGGAGCACATGTTAACGCTACTGTACAAAATTCTTTACGACCCTCGCACTCCAGTTTACCTTTAGGAGCGTTTCCGGTTTTTGGGTGCAAACCACACCCGCAGTTTACGTTCGGAGTCTGATGGTGTGCTGGAAATTCCTCTCACTAGATCAGGTTACTACCATGAGTCATTTACTATTAAGGCTGCCAGACTGTGGAATGAGTTGCCGTCTGATATCCGGCAGGCAAAGTCTGTTAATGTTTTTATGAGAGACCTTCACGAGTACCTGCTGGATAAATCTTAGTCTGCATTAGAATGGATAGATTTATTATGTATACGTAGTGTATATGTAGTTTATAGTTAATGCGTATTAGTAGTATGTATTATATATTAAATTAATATATATGTATTAGGATATTATTTTGTAATTCTTTTGTAAATGTTGGCACACTACCACATCCTGCAGGTGTCCTTTACTCAAGGGTTGTCTGGAAGAGATCGCTTTTAACGATAAGACCGCCTTTGCCCACTAGAACTAAGAAATTTCCTGTAAACTTTCATTTGTGTGTGAGCAATAAAGAGTTCATCTATCTATCTATAATAATAAACAATAAATATAAGATAATTAGTACATTGTATAATTAAAGAAATTGGTTCCAATTTGAGATAACAAATGGTGCTACGCCAGTATGAATCGCGGTATGATCTCATTTCCATACGATTTATATAAATTTTGTAATGCTTAAAATTAAATTTTTGACTGTTACCTTTACTTTGACGGCAACAGAAACTGATGATTACACAAGCATTTAGTAAGAAAAAATTAAATGAGACTCTTTGTGGATTGCGCTATTTATACCTACCCTACTATCTTTTCGATTACATTTGTAACCACATATATTGGGTCGGCAAATTATTATTATACATTGGTTGTTATAGTTAGTATCAACCTTAATAAGCAAAAAATAAAGTAGTGTAACACAATAAGGAAACGACGACTATTTACCAGGGCGATCAACAGATGGCGCTAGCTGCGTTGTTTACTATTTGCCTGAATCACGGTGTTAAGATTTTTCTCAGTTGTTTAAATACTTAAGATTTGCTTTGTAATTTCATTCCTTCCTAACCATCGGCATTCGCTCCGGGACTGCTTCCAAGCTCTTGGGACTGTATCTGGACGTCTTCCGATAAGCACAGCACTTAGCACCGCGCTTTCACGCTTGTGAGACACGGAACTGAGTCTGCATTCTACAAACTGTATATAGTAGTAGTTTCCAAGTACACGTCAGATATTCAGTCAACCGTATTTCATTATAAAACCACATCACCTCTCCGCTTACACCCCTCCCACCGGCGAACACCTGCTGACGACCAGTGGAAAACGACGTGAGAGCATCACCACGGGGTCGACAAGAGGACGACTACTACAGTGGCGCCCAACGTGGGGCCGAGAAACGGACCAAAATAAGTAGTCACCAAATACGGACTGAAGATCACATATTAGAGGCGTACACCGAAACAAATCAAGAGATGGCAAAATCAGTAAATCTATCTGATGCGCAGTTCTCGCAACTTTTGTCTACCATTTGTAATCGGCGTGGTAGCCTCGCCTCCTGCACAGCGTCCTATGACGGTGTCAAGAGTTCCGAGGCAGTGGAAGCGTTTTTGGCCGCCGTTCGCGTTTTTAAGAAAATTGAGAACATCTCGGACTCGGATTCCTTGGACGGGCTGCCTCTGTTGCTTCACGGCGAAGCCGCTGTCTGGTGGCAGGGAATGAAGGACACTATTACTGCCTGGAACGAATTTGAAGAACAACTCCGCTGCAATTTTGCCCTGAAGAGACCAGAATACCTGGTTTATCATGAAATTATAAGCGAGAAACAAGAATCCGCGCAAGTTACAGACACTTTTCTCGCTAAGAAAAGATTACTTTTCTCTCAACTTCCAAATGGAGAACAACTGTCTGAGAAACAACAAATCGACCTCATATACAGCTTGCTACATTTAAGTATCCGTGAAAAAGTTCCTCGCAACGGGGTTAAAACTTATAATGATCTGTTGTATGACGCTCGAAGGGCGGAACAGGTTTTGGAAGAAAAAAAGAAGAATCCACAATCAATGCCAAAACCTAGTCACAGGGTGCGGTGCAATTTTTGCAAAATCTCCGGTCACGTAGCAGAAGAATGTCGGAAAAGAAGAGCGAGTTTATCAAATCCCGGAAACTCCAAACCATTACAATATCGCCCACCAGCACCAGTAGCACCAACCCCTTCAAAGGAAGTAATTTCCCACAAAATTACTTGCTATGGATGTGGAGCACCAGGAGTTTACCGCAGCAATTGTCCCACGTGTGCAACAAAATCTGAGACTAGTACATCAGATTCCAGAAGACTCAGCTTTTGTTCTGTTAACGTACGCATCGAGACACATATGCGACCAACTGTCTTCGTCAGTATCAACGGCTTACATGGGGTAGCATTCATCGATACATGCGCAAAAACAAATGTAGCCTCGTTCCAGCTCTTTCAATTACTTCGGAGTCAAGGGCATAATTTTTATGAACAAAGTGTATACCTTACCATGGCGGACGGCGTACAACGACATCAAAAGGTACTTGCATTGGATGTTGAGGTTGAACTTTGTGAGCGGAAGATAAAAAGTAATTTTATTGTACTGCCGGACTCCAGAGACAACCGCACCTTGCTGGGTGTTGGGTTCCTGAAAGAGGCTGGCATCGTTTTAGATCTTGCACAGTTCACATGGCACTTCATTGAGTTCCCAAACAGAAAGTATGAGCTATACACCGAAGACTTCGTGAACTTCCCCGGTGTATCTGCACAAACTTCCCCTCCGAAAAGAATTAATATAGACTCTCATACGTCAAATACACAGACAGTTGTATGCCCCATGAGTTTACCATCGACTTTCAATCCCGCCATGGCAGCCTGTGAAATTACACCAGTGGGAGAACAAGCAAATGTGCCAATTGAGGGCGCCTCTGCCTATAGATTGGTGCGAATTGATATGCCTAAAACTCCGCCGCACATCAAACGAGCTAAAACTATAATATTTGATGGTTATTCTCCACGTCTGGAATATATGATGGCAGATGCCATTCAAACATTTGAATTGGAAGGTAGCAACCTATCCCCTTCCTCTAAAAGTTTATTCCCCTCACCACGTGTTGAACTAAATTCTATTAAAATTGAAACTCAACTAAATTGTCAACAACAAGATCAATTAAATAAGTTGCTACAAGAGTATAAAGATGTTTTCATTTCCAATGGTACCCCTACAAGCGTAACTGAACATAGTATTGTCACATTAGACCATCCACCAATATCTATGCCGCCTTACAGGTTATCACCTCCCCGTAAGGAAGCGCTTAAAACTGAGCTCCATAAAATGTTAGAGGGTGGTATCATAGAACCTTGCACTTCGCCATGGGCAGCTCCCGTGGTAATGGTACCAAAGTCAGATGGCACCATTAGATTATGTGTCGATTATAGGAGACTAAACAAAATAACTGTGCCTGACATATACCCTATGCCTAGAATAGATGATTTATTGCATGATGCAAAACCCACTCCTTACATGACAGCATTAGATCTCAAGGCTGGCTTTTGGCAAATTAAGGTTCGTGAAGAGGACCAGGACAAAACAGCATTCATTACACCATTTGGTATATTCAAATTTACAAGAATGCCATTCGGATTGCGAAATGCTCCATCTACGTTCCAGAGGCTAATTGATAGATTTCGTGTTAGCCTAGAAAATGTTAAAATGCTGGCATATTTAGATGACTTAATTGTGTTCTCGTCAGACTTCAAAGGTCACCTAAATGACCTACGATCCATTTTCGTAAAGATGAGAAAATTTAACCTGACTGCTAATATGCACAAATGTCGATTTTGTTGCTGTTCCTTAAAATATTTGGGTCACCTAATCACACCCAAGGGATTGCACTTGGATCCTGACAAAATCACTGCTATAGTCGATTTACCCAAACCAACTAACCTCAAACACTTGGTAACGTTTCTACAGACATGTTCTTGGTACCGCCGTTTTATAAAGGACTTCTCAAAAGTTGCAGAACCATTGACACGACTCACTAAAAAAAAAACAGAATGGTTGTGGACTGAGGAGCAAAACAAAGCGTATGGGGATTTGAAAGCGTTACTCACTAGTGCACCTATTTTAAAACAAGCTGATTCTTCTAAACCATATATTTTGAAAACAGATGCGAGCAACTATGCCTTAGGGGCAGTTTTAGTGCAGGGGGAGGGAGCCGAGGAACATCCCGTAGAATACGCCAGTCGCTTGCTTTCCCCAGCAGAGCGCAACTATAGTACAACAGAGAAAGAAGCGCTTGCCGTCGTCTGGGCTGTTACAAAATTTGCAGGATATATAGATGGCACACCAACCACAATAGTCACGGACCACCAAGCGCTGAGATGGCTTATGTCTCTGAAGTCTCCAACCGGAAGATTGGCTCGATGGGCTCTTCAACTCCAGGCGTATGATATTACTATAAAATACACCCCTGGACGAACGAATGTCGTGGCAGATACGCTCTCCAGACCCCCATGCACAATTGAAAATAAAGACCATTGCAACATATGCAGTGTAGTTGTTGATATGCCTTTAAGAAGCACAAGTAGTGTACGAACGCAACAAATGAAAGATAGTAGAATCTCGAAAATAGTAACCGCATTAGAAGATGAAACTAGGACTGAGGACTCGTACTATTGGAGCAATAAAGGTTACTTCCTTAATAATGGACTCCTATATAGAAACAATCCTGATGTGGATTGTGACGATGCTCAATTGGTGGTTCCAGAACATGAATGGGCAAACGTGCTTTCAACATACCACGACAGTCCTTTGGCGGGACATTATGGCAGTGAGAAAACCTATCAAAGTATCTCAAAACGTTACTTTTGGACTGGCATGCGTAAATACATAGATGGCTACATAAAGAATTGTGCCGATTGTCAAAGATATAAAATATCCAACCAAAAGCCTGCAGGGTTGTTACAAACGACTGTTATGAATCAACGCTTTGAGGTTCTCGCCTTCGATCTATTTGGGCCGTTACCCGTTTCAGTTACTGGTTTGACATGGGTGCTGATAGTAGAGGACGTAACATCAAGATGGATTGAATTATTTGCATTGGAGACCGCGACGGCTGAAAATTGTGCACTTACTTTGATTAATGAAATCTTCCTGCGATATGGCTTCCCGAGACGCATGATTAGTGATAACGGCACCCAATTTGTAAGTGCTGTAATGCAACAAATTGCCTTTTGCATGAAGATTAAGCATGCCTTCACTCCAGTCTATCATCCGGAGACAAATCCTGTCGAGAGACGCAATCGAGATTTAAAAACGCAGTTAGCAATTATTTTGGGAGATCAGCATCGTGACTGGCCTAACCAACTTCCGTGTATCCGATTCGCCATGAACACGGCTCAATGTAGTTCTACAAACGTGAGTCCTGCTTTCTTGACATTTGGAAGAGAGTTGAAAACATTAGATGATAATTGGCATGACTTTCGTCAGATACTTATGTCTGAAAACTTTATTCCCGAAATCACCCCAAAGTTATTACAGTTAGCCACAACTATGGAAAGAGTTAAAGAAGTACAAGAAATGAAAGAAGAAAAGAGAAAGGACTATGTAGACCAAAGTAGACATAATGCACCAGAGTATCAGATAGGTGACCTTGTGATGGTTACTTTACATCCAATAAGCAAAGCATCTAGAGGGATGAGCTCAAAGTTTTCTCCACGCCGAGATGGACCCTACATGATCAAAAGAAGGCATGGGCCATCTTCTTATGAAATCGTTAATTTAAAAGATCGAAACACTTCTCTTGGGGTATATCATACCTCTGCACTGCAACGATTTTCTGGAAACTTGCTCAATGACTATGAACCAGTCTGTCCTCTAAAGAAAAGAGGACGTCCAAAGAAACCAGTCCCTCCGAACACAATGTCACAACAAAAGCGTGGACGGGGTCGCCCGAGAAAGAACATCCGATAATAAATTCCTGTCTCCTTGTCGGGACGCCTATCGGAGACAGAGGGGGAGTCTGTAACACAATAAGGAAACGACGACTATTTACCAGGGCGATCAACAGATGGCGCTAGCTGCGTTGTTTACTATTTGCCTGAATCACGGTGTTAAGATTTTTCTCAGTTGTTTAAATACTTAAGATTTGCTTTGTAATTTCAATCCTTCCTAACCATCGGCATTCGCTCCGGGACTGCTTCCAAGCTCTTGGGACTGTATCTGGACGTCTTCCGATAAGCACAGCACTTAGCACCGCGCTTTCACGCTTGTGAGACACGGAACTGAGTCTGCATTCTACAAACTGTATATAGTAGTAGTTTCCAAGTACACGTCAGATATTCAGTCAACCGTATTTCATTATAAAACCACATCACCTCTCCGCTTACACCCCTCCCACCGGCGAACACCTGCTGACGACCAGTGGAAAACGACGTGAGAGCATCACCACGGGGTCGACAAGAGGACGACTACTACAGTAGCGAATTATATTAAATTAATCAAAGTAAAAAAACAAAACATCTTAAACAGCAGTTAAAGTGGAGAGACACATTTCTCAAATGTTAACATACATTTTGTTTACATTAGTTTCTAATAAATGGCGTTATAATTTTGTGTGAATAGCTGTGTTAAGAGTTTTGCTTGTTGATATAAATTAATTTCATTTACATATAAAATGTTATTTTAACAATTCATTGAGTTATTCAATATTAGTACGGTAATAGTTAATTTTTTTGGACTGACCCATAGATTATTTATGCTCAACATATATAAAATAGGTATACGATAAATAAATATAATGCATCATAATAAACAATAAATACAACATAACAATATAAGTTAATTAGTACATTGTATAATAAGATAAATTGATTCTAATTTGAGACAACAGATGGTGCTATGTGAGTACGAATCGCGGTATGACCTCATTTCTATACGATTTATATAAACTTTTGTGATTTATTGATTAAAATTTTGAATGTTATCGTAAATAAATTGTATGGCTAAAGTTCCGTTTTTGATAAACCCTCACTCTAGACTACGATTTGTTCACACTCAATAAATTAAATATATTAGTCCAAACACCCCAACACCATAAAAAATATTATAATATTATTTTTATTATTACGTGTAAGCATCTATTAAGTACTAGTTTTTACAATGGTAAACAATACAAAATGCCGAAACGATTGATGATCACAGAACACCTGATGATAATCAAATACACGACAAAGATCCGAGCTATAATAAAGACTTTATTTACATTTAACACGTGATGGCGTCGGACGTTTACCTAATTACTGTGTAAACAAAAAGCAATTTATCACATAACGTTAAGGTTGACCCTAGGAATAGGAATTAATTCACTCACACTAAGATCGAACGCGTCCGAGTCTTCGCGTCTCGGAGAGCAGAGTTTGTAGTTACTGTGTAAACAAAAAGCAATTTTATCACATAACATTAAGGTTGACCCTAGGAATAGGAATTAATTAACTCACACTAAGATCGAACGCGTCCGCGTCTTCGCGTCTCGGAGAGTCCGAGTTTGTATGTGTACAAGACTTCTAAATACTCGAAACGTGTTGGACGTCTTGAGTCTGCGTCCGCGTCTTCGCGTCTCGGCGTCTCCGAGTTTGTGTGAGTACGAGACTTCTAAGTACTCAAAACGCGTTGGACGCTTAAGTCTGAGTTCGTGTTTCCGAGTCTCGGGATTTGTGTGAGTAAATACTTCTAAATACTCGATAGGCGTTGATTGCTTATTCGATACTTAGTATTTAGACTTCAAGCAAAAACTTATTCCAAAGATTTATTCCAGTAAATATGTCTCACTCCTAATCACTATCCATGTAAGTCAATAGGGACGTCTGCGCTGCCCCCCCCCTTGCGCGGGGGCAGTCGCTCCGATGAAGGTTCGTTGCCCCTTCAGGGCACGTAAACAACTGTGTTTAGTCAGTAGGAGTCTGACATAACCTCACAGCCGGCTGTGAGTTATCCAATGAAGGATTTACCGCCTCCTTCCTCCGCTGGTAAGGTGGTTCCGAACCCCTAAAAATGAGAGCCGAAAAAAAATGTGATCTTAATATGGGATTCGAAACCAACCGTTCCAGTTAATAACTTTGACTCTTAGGCAGGCACCGTGCTGTGGTCTGAGTTTAAAGTAGCAATCGCTTTTTGACCAAAAGTTTTGAGTAATCAAAATATTAATAAAAACTTAGAAAGCTTAAAGTAATATTTGCCTCGAAACCTGTATTCCAGGTACTCGAGTACCCGAGTACCTGCTATGCTAGCTTAACTTATGCACTTGCACTACCTTGCATAACTTGCACTACCTTTGACGTATCAAAGGTAGTGCAAGTTTGTCACATTGAAACTAGAAAGTTTGATTTAAACTTGCTGCAAATTGCTGCAGTTGTCATGGCAAACTTGAAGCAAGTCTTCTTTTTTGACGTATCAAACTTGTTGCCAGTCAGAAACAAGTTTAAATTGCTATCTGGGTTCTGATTTGAATTTACTATACATTTTTACTGGTTTCACTGGTAGATAATGTTTTTTTTTGCATAAGTCCACCATTTTATAGACAAAATATTAAATAAATAAAATTAAAAAAATTACTTCATTTATACTTTATGTGCTGATCTGTCTACCTAAATTAAATTAGATTTTGCTTATTGTTATTTGATTCTCATATAATTTGTTTGTTCTTTTTTGTGGGGCTCTTCTCTGTGGATCACCCGGTGGTTTCGCCACCAACTGGGTTCCCAGATACATATATTCCCACCGTGTACCCTTCCTCCCCTGGAGTCTGAGAACCGGGAAGCTGTGAACGTGTCGCCAGGACACTAGCCCCAAATTTGTTAGACTCTTAAAAAGGTTAGTGAAAATGAAACTCTTTTCTAGATTGTTTTGCTTTATTGGTTTCCAATACCTTTGCAAGGTACATTAGTTAAGTGATAAACTGATAAACAATACAGAACGGACACTACATTCTTTATATTGCCGCAGAGTTCAAAATATACTGCTTCTATGATTCACTGCAACCAATAGGACGGAACACGTGTCCTTTTTATGAATTATCATGGATAGTGTTCGGGAAAAATGCATCTTAAATTTAATAATTCTTAGGAAATCACAAACTACTTATTTAAATCGCGGGTATTACCCGCTTAGGAAGTAGGAAAGCTTATAGCATGATTTTGAAATGGTGATTCCTATTAAGCAGATTTCGTTTATAAAATAATTCAGATATTTTTTAAATACGGTTATCTGCTTAAAGAGAATCGATGATGATAAAGAAATACTTAGACTATGTTAGGTGATCGTTATCCTAGGGGATAGTTCCCATGTATCCCTCGCGACTAAAGTCAAGCACATATCTTTTTTTTTCTGCCGAAAGTTAATAATTTGGCCGTAATTTCATTTTAACATAAAAGGTTTCAGTAAAACGAATAGATGGAAGCTCCCTGTATTGAGCAAAATTTGACATTGCCATTGTCAATTTCACCTTAATATTCAGTCACCAAATTAAAGAAACACTCAGGAGATGTAAGACAGAAATGATAATGTATTATTCGACTCACTTCATAAACAGTAGGCACCATAAAAGTGAACTTCATCAAATAATACTAATGACGAAATCTTTTTGAATTTATCAATGAGGATGTATTAAAAAAAGAAAGCACTAAAAACGCACCTCCACTAGATGGCGACTCTAGTAATAGTTGATTTATTCAGGAAACGAATGGACCAAGGATAGTTATTTCCGTTCCTTTTAACTAACATATTAAAAAACTGAAAATCGTAAAGTTCGTAACTTAGATATTAATAAAAATACGAAAAAGTACAAATGGAATACGAGTTATTTATTGAGTTTTGAAAATTAATTTACTTTCACATGAAATAAAACCGGAAGGGTTGTCATGGAAAAATCAAAAAAGTACCGTAGCGACATATAGTTTGATTTCGGGAACAATTTTTTTTAAATACTTCCTCATTGAATCGCGTAAGATTATTCTGAACTTTACTAAAACATAACAAGAAATAATGACATTTTAGTTTCCTACTCATATCATTCCTTTCATATCATAATTCTTTGCAAACACCAGTCTTCAAATAGTATTATAAAGTTAAAAAATTAAGGTACAAAGTGTCTAATTTAAGCAATAAATATATATCACACAATAATAATACCATCATCTTAAATAAAACTTAATTAAATTAATATCTAAGCATCACGGTATACGCATAGCAAATCTCAAGTAGACAGTAAATGTAATAGTTTGTAAAATATATTCCCGTATTAAAATACCTACCTATCTACATTTCATTACGAAATTTCATGTGACTTTTTCATTCTACCCGACGAATTACTAATCAATTTGTAAAAATCCAGTCTATTCAGAAAAGATTTTAAGCTGAAAACTGGCTGTAGTTATACATTTATAAAATATATTCACGATATAATCTGACATTATTAGTTTTATTTTTATAATTTAAGAATGTGGGGTAGTTGCGATTTCTATAGGCAGTTTTCAGTTAACAACTTTTCTCGCTCTATTAACTTCAAGAGCACAATTTCTTTTCAGTTTCCAGAAATAAAACCAAGTATAAGTTCCTGTCATTAGTGGCGTAGCGTGGAGTAATCGAGACGTAAGCGAAGTCATATCACGAAAGACAGTTTCGTTTTAGTAGGTACCTTCTTCTTTCTAACAGTTTTTGTGAGTTATATATCACTATTGGGCTCATGATCAACCATTGTATTTTTTTGTTGAATAGTGAATAAATAAAATAAATAAATATATTTCTGATTATTTAACGTATTCTAATAATTTGACGGTGACAGTCTGGAGATCAAGTAAAAACCGCTTAGAAAGGTTTCTGAGGCCTTGTTTATAGCGAGCGAGCAGTGTAGTGAGCGAAGTGCTGCTGCGCTCCTGTCTTGCTACGCCACTACCTGTAATACTCTCTCTATATATCAAAAAAATATTATGTGATGTTAAATGAAATGGATTTTTATTTCCCGCGAATGTTATTTATTATATTATTGCATTAATTAGGATAACGTTATAGTGCTTTTATTTTTCGAATTGTGCAAACTGGGTAGTGCGTTACGGCAACATTTCTTTCTCATGTAAACTTTCAACATGCATTTTATATCTAAATGTTTTATCACACAGGTCATAACGGGTCCCAAAATTTCATAAACCATGAGACAGAATAGTTTCCGAACGATCAACGATTTTTAATGAAGCGTTCGCCTAAATGAGAGGCTAACGATGCCAAGAGAGTTACGAAACCTTTTATATTTAATCTTTTAACAATCAGTCCAACTAAAACACATGAAAAATTCCTGTCAGAGGTAGGTAATATATTATTTCTAACAGAATATACCATGGTGTTACATAGTCAATTATATTTTTAGAATTGAATAAATAGTTGTGATAAGAGCATGAAGATATACAGCACACAGCGTTTGATATCTTGACTTAGTATTAATTGATGACAGGTATAGAGGAAGATACTATAATATATAAGGAAGAAATCGATATTAATTATCCCTGAAAGAAATTTCTCAGTAGACCACTTTCGATGGTGAATCGATCAGTTCTCTAAAGCTATTTGCTGTACAGACAATCTAAGTTTGATTGGTGCGGCATTAAGTACAAATTGTCTAGTATGGACAAAAATGAAAGAGGTAGGTAGTACACATCTTTAAAATATTCGTATACATGACTTGATATTTTCCCTGATGATGCATGTTGTCTCAAAATAGGTTCGGAACAGATCTTGGCACGTTAGAACCGTTGAAATCAGTGACTAGGCTTGCGCCAGAGAACGCAGCTCGCGGCAGCCACTCTCACGTCTGTATAAGCAGAGAAAAATTCAAAGCAATAATTTTGGAATCATTAAAAAGTGACCACACGTAATGATACAATGCAGTTTTGTTGTCATGAGTAGATTTAGTAATTAAAAAAAATGGCTATCCCTAATTTCCAAAGTTAAATCACAGACTGAGAGCGACGGCCGCCAATCTTAAAGCTACTACTATAATTCTCTAAGCGATCAAAGATCGCAAGCTAGATTGATTTCAAAAATCTTAAAAAAATAAAATCTGCTATAAGTCCCGTAAATTTCTAATGCGCTGGAACCTTATCTATGGAACATTGTATATAACATCTCTCTGATGTCATTTAAAAATAGAAAGTATAGATAGCACATAATGCAAGATATAAATTATTTATCGAAATATTTTTAAATAATCCCCAAAATATTGTTAAATAATTTAATAACATTAAGTTTCTTAATTTATTGCATAAATTTTTCGAAAAGTAACATTTACTTTGTAATAACGAGAAAACAAACAGAAAGGACATTTTTTAATGCATAAAAAAAGTAATAAGGAAATGAGAGATATTAGGTATTCTTAAGGTAATGAGAATACGATAGATATATTCATTTTTAATGAAATTAAGTTTACTTGATGTGAAAATTAGAATAGCAGTTGTTATTTAAGTCGACCATAACGAGTAACAACAAAACTTAACAATAACAATCGAAAACAACAAAAACATGATAATAATTCTGTGTAATCTCAAAACAACACAACTCAATAAATGTACTCGTCAACCAGTGTTTATTTGTTAACGGTACTAATTGTTGAACGCAATTACGTCACCAAAATGGCGGCCAGGCGCATTACCAATTTGCGGGGATTATAGTGATCAACTTTCAACGGTTTAGCGGGGGCGCAGAACGGCGCGTACAGTTCTGAAACGTCTCTCGAAACCGAGTTTTGTGTAGAGCGAACGGGACGCGTCATTCTCCGGACGAATCACGACGAAAGGCTTGTAGCCGCGAGCGGCAACCTCCTTGGTGAGCCGCCGAGCCAAGTAGATGCCGTATCCTTTCCTACGGAACTCAGGGCGAGTCTGCATAGAGAACATGGCGCCGTAGTACGACTGAACCATCCAGGCGGCGAGCTCTCCCTCCACGAAGATGCCGTACGCTGGCAACTCGGCTACCAGTTTCTCGAACACCTCGCGGCATTCGATATCGCTAGCCGGATACAAGTCGTACACTGCTTTCATGTGTTCTGGTTGCAGACGAACTAACTCCACGTCCGATGGCAGTCTGCAGGATCAAAAAATTGAAATATTTTAGTAATTGAACTGGCGAAAAGCTCTCGTTTAAGACAGAATAAATGATCGATGGCACATTTGGTCTATTATTTGATTGATACAAGATAGTCTATATATATTATAAATTTGATATCTTAAGTATTTACATAGATAATTATTGTTTGTTGAAAAGAGTTTCTCCTTCTTTTTCCCTAATTAAAATGTAAAAGTTCGTATGTTCATGTGAAAATCAGTTATAAGATGTTTATGAAATAAGCTTAAATATTATGAATAAACAAAATCAGGATGATACATTACAATAGATTAGTTAATTAAAGTATTAAAGTTAAAGTTAAGGAGTTCACCGCGGAGTTCACAGCTTTGTAGAGGTAAAATGGCAAAAACCGTGACGTCATGTGACATTTTTGCTCAATATATAGCCCTAATTTATTGATAACGGAAAAAAGAAATAAGTCGGTGTTATACCTTAATAATCTTACTGACCGACAGACAAAAAAAAAATAGTAATCATTTTTAGATAAAAGAATAAAAATCTCCCAAGAGTTGACTCTCACCCATCAGTGGTGGCCTCCGTAGGAGGATTATCACAGACGTATACATCTCCGGTGATTTTGTCGTGTGCTTCATAGTGCTTCTCGAATCGGTTCACGATCGCCTCGTGTGTGAAGTTCAGGTACAATGGTTGGGTAAGGTCGATCAGGACGTCCTCGGAGGTCACAAGGTCTACGAGTTCCGCGCGCTCTGAGGGACAGAACACCGACACGCTCTCGTATGGATGGCTATTTGGCTGGAAAATAAAGGTGGTCGATTAATTTTATGAATTATTATACCCTAGAATACTTTTTATAGAAGCTATTAGAGATATTTATTAAATAAGTATTTCTTATTATAATTGATTCACTACAAATTATAATTAACTAGTTTTCCGCTCGCGGCTTCGCTCGCGTTGTCCTGTATTATACATATAAATCTTCCTTATGAATCACTTTGTATATTGATAAATCGCATTAAAATCCGTTATCTAGTTTTTTGTAATATTTTTTTTAAAGTACTTTTATTATTAAGATATGACAGACTTATCGTACCCTACATATTACGTTACCTACAGCTCTAAAATAATACTTAGGAGATCCATAATCATCGATGAGTTACCATGTCGCATATAGGTAAGTTTTGCTGTGTTTGCCAATGGCTCACTCAGTAAACTTTGGAAAATCCCTAAGTCTAGTCGGTTTTACTTCAGAGCAGTCATCGGTGTTCGTCGCTCTTTTATATTTCTGCGACACTCCAATAACAAGTGTTGAATGTCCTCAATTATTCCACAATTAGGCGAATTTCTTTTTTTTATTAAGAAACCAAAATTGTTAGTCGCATAGTATCCAGATCTAAGTCTATGCATGACTACAATACCCTGTCTTCTTAAATTACAGTTACTTTCACACTGGATAGTTTCATAGAGCCTCTTCGAATAAAGAGGTTCACACTGGATAGTTTTATACCAAATACCTTTGAATGTTGACCGTTATATAGTTATAGTTAAAAAGATCTCACCGTACAGACAGCGGGAAGCAAGTTTATTTTATACTATCTATAGGCAAATGTTGACATTGATTTATTTAATACTTCATTTAACAAACTTAAAGGCCTTTTAGTAGACAATTTTTTTGATAAGTGAATTTTTTCTCTCTCGAGCTATAAGTTAATATAAAATAATGAAATATAAAGAAAAATAAAGTAATGCTTAATCTTAAATGTTAACCTACTATAATTTTGATTTTATTGCTTTTAACTGTCGATTGTATTTTCTATTGTTTAATTACCTATAAGTGGAAACTTGTAATTGGCCTTCTTTTTAGATATAATAAATATTCTATAATATTATCTAGCTGTTTGTTTTCCAAAGATATTGAAAATAAAATAAAAATAGATTAGATACAGATGAACTACATAAAACGTATAAAATTAGTGATGCTCCTTTTTCTTATTACAGCGTACATAATATTTGTAATTGTAATAAATATATATTTTTTATTATCTAAGGAACAAATATTCCAACTAAGGGATAAGCTTTCGCATGAATTTATTTTCCGTAATTTCAGTAATCAAGTGGTACCAACAGTATTATTTCATAAAAATACTTTTTTACGCTTTCGCGGGTAGTAAATAAATCTATAAAGGCGAAAGAAATGTACACAGACTCTAATGCGATTTCCCAATAAGTACTTTGCTAAATAAAAGAATAAATGTCATTTGAAAAATATTTATCTTTCTGTGTCTGTGGAGAAATGAACATATTTTCATGATGCTTTTAAAGCAACACGGAAATGTCTCGAGTGAAGATAAGCGTCTCTCAACGGCGCGCCGTCGTGGAGAGATGCCGCCTTTTAATGGAAATACTCGGGAAAATGGGCTTCAAATAGTGAGGTATGCATTTACCCTATACTATGGTTTATGTGCTATCTGTACCTATATCAAAGTTACGGACGGATACATATTCTTATATTTATTAATATAAAGAGGAAAGATTTGATTGTTTGTATGCATTGAATAGGATTTGAAACTAAAAGACTGATTAAAAAAAAATACGCGAATGATGTACCTATACAACCGAATTCTGAATTCATAATTTAAGAACGTCTTAGACTGTACACAAACATCACTTAAACAGGTTTTCCTTTCCGGTTTTAGTTGACGAGAATAATGACATGAGATGAGTTTACTAATTCAGAAACCGGCCGTTATAATTTACGCGGGCGATGATTTACAGTTCGTTTTTTTATTAGTTTATATGACATATGTAATATATTAAGCTACTTACAGTGCTAGTGCAACCGGGGAAGTGCACACAAATTGGATCCTCGGGCCAATTCTTCGCTACATAAAAATGGAAGTCCCACACCTTGTTGTTTAGATATGTTTGAATCGTCTGATGAAACTGTTCATAAAAATAAGTAAAAAATTGTTTATTTTAATGGAAACTTCACTTCACTTCACTAATTCACTACGCTGAACGAATCAATAAAAGATCTATATTTATGTATGTATATTGTAATTTTGAGAGTTGAACTCCAGCTCTTTCCGATTTAACCTCTTAAACACTGTGAATTGCGGATTACTGAAGGTTGTCATCCTTATTTGATTGATTTTCTACTAACATCTCATCATTTCTAAAGTACAATATTTTATAGATAATTTTCTGACGCATCAATTTTCACATTAACGCTTACGTTAAAAATTTAATAAATAGGCTAGCATGCTTCATATAATTAAGCTCTTCTTAAAAGAGAAGTTTATTTACAGCCATTTCATCTATACAAAACATATAAATAAACATTTGTATATGTTTTTTTTGTATTATAAATCAATAGCATAAAAAGGCTATACAAAACTGTCTTATTTTAAAGTTAAGTAAAGACACTTTACGATACTCTGATAATATTATGTCTATGTCTATGACGTGCACCGCAGCAATGTTTTCTTAATTCTCTTTCTCAACAACATCATAATAAAGTAATATCTACGTAATACTCTTTAGAGAACTCATAAGTGTATATTAAATTTCATGGAAATACGAGGGTCAAACTGAAAGTTCTTAGAAAATCAAAAACTGATTACATTAGCCAGTTATTAGTTTTATTATATCTTTTCAAAATATTGTCCATTCACGTCAATACACCGCTGCATGCGATGGAACCACTGGGAAAAGCACTTTGCCCACTCGTCCTTAGGGGTCTCTTCAATGGCATCGCGATACGCAGCCACCGCTTCTTCAGCATTCATAAACCGCTTTCCTTTAAGTTTTTCTTTAATTTTTGGAAATAAATAAAAATCACAAGGCGCGAGGTCGGGGCTATACGGCGGGTGACCCAGTAATTCAACGTTTGATGTCGCCAAATAGTCGATCGTTCGCTTGGCGGTGTGCGACGAGGCGTTGTCGTGGTGAAGGAGGATCCTACTGCGAGGTCGTTTCTCTCGAACTTTTTCCAAGACAAGTGGCAAACAATTGGTAGTGTACCATTCTGCAGAAACTGTTTTTTGATCCTCTAACACAATTGTTGCAAAATGACCTATCCTTCCAAAGAACGAGGCCACCATTTTTTTTCCCGCACTTCGATCTCTCTTCACTTTAGTTGGCAACTCCTCGAAAGGAAACACCCACTGAGCAGATTGTCTTTTGGTTTTAGGATCATAACAGTAAATCCAGCTTTCGTCACCTGTTAGTATGTCGAACACAGCATTTGAGTCACCTCCGTGTCGCCAAATAGTCGATCGTTCGCTTGGCGGTGTGCGACGAGGCGTTGTCGTGGTGAAGGAGGATCCTACTGCGAGGTCGTTTCTCTCGAACTTTTTCCAAGACAAGTGGCAAACAATTGGTAGTGTACCATTCTGCAGAAACTGTTTTTTGATCCTCTAACACAATTGTTGCAAAATGACCTATCCTTCCAAAGAACGAGGCCACCATTTTTTTTCCCGCACTTCGATCTCTCTTCACTTTAGTTGGCAACTCCTCGAAAGGAAACACCCACTGAGCAGATTGTCTTTTGGTTTTAGGATCATAACAGTAAATCCAGCTTTCGTCACCTGTTAGTATGTCGAACACAGCATTTGAGTCACCTCCGTTAAATCTTTCAATCATTTTACGACACCAATCCACACGATGGAGTTTTTGAGCCTCAGTCAAATTATGAGGTATCCACCGGGCGCAAAGCTTCCTGACCGCTAAATGTTCGTGGAGGATTTTGTGCACTTGACTCATACCGATGCCTAAGCTTGTCCGAATCTGTTGATAGGTCACTCTTTTGTCAGTCTCTATCATACGCCGCACAACACAGATGTTATCTTCAGTCGTCGCCGTAGAAGGCCGTCCCTCACGTAAATCATCAGTGAGATTAGTGCGACCACGTTTAAACTCATTAAACCAGTTGTAAACAGTCGCACGAGATGGGGCTTCATCGTGAAAGGCCAATCGTAGTCTATCATAACTTTCTTGTTGACTTAAATGACATCGAAAGTCATAAAAAATCATTGCACGAAAATTTTCTCGTGTTAAATTCATGATGACGTGACACAGACAATTTTCAATTTGCCGCCAAATCGTAAAACAAATGACAAATTAATGAAATATATACTCAGTAATATTGGCAAAGAGTTATATTTTCAAATTTTAGAATTATTTTTTTATTATATTGTTTATAAGTGGCCAGTTCTAAGAACTTTCAGTTTGACCCTCGTATTATGTATTATTTTAAGGTAAATGCAGTTGCGGATGAATGTAGACAATATATTATCGAATCGAATAAATATATTTCAGATGTAGACTCATTTATTATCAGCCAGTTGCACAAACGTCGTAATTAGTTTAAAGCGACGTTACCCATACAGATTCGACATTCATTAGCGTTTAAAGGAGTCATTAAACCTTAATGGAACGTTTGTGCAACGGACCATATAACACATTATTGTAGCGAGTTGTAAAAGGAAATACTTATTTTGGATTTGAATACATTTAGAATTTAATATATTTTAAATAAATTTATACCTTTAGAGATTCAGGCATATACTGCACTAAGAAATCGGCCACAGCTGGGAGTTCTTCTTCGGTTACCAATCGAAAGTTTTTTCCCTCGGGCGCGATTTCCATCTCTGAAATGATAAGGATTAAATTTGTCATTATTTTTTGTTTAGTGTATTAAATTTATACACAGACGACGCTGACGAATAGTGTCGATATTTTCTATATCTTCACGCTACATCCCTTGCAGGGCACAATCTTTACATACATCTTTTGCCGCCTTCACTTTCATTACTCTTTTCATTCATACTCGCTGGTTTTTAAGACTTCTGATATCACCTTTCAGCAGCACGCGGTTGTTTTTGATCGTAAAAGGTGTGTCATGACCTTCACTTTCTGCATCCTTCCTCTTTCTACTAGTATAGTTTACTAACGAATGTATTTTATATTATACTTATACTAACGCAGTATTTAATAATAGATTGAGTTAGAACGTAATTTAAACTGCGTAAAAGAATAAAATCTGCTGTGCGTTAGATTCTGCACTCCAAGCTGTGAGTTACTATTACCGCGTTTGTGATGGCAGAAAAACCGGCCAAAAATATGTTGGCTAAGATGTAAATTTTGTCAAGGCTTGTAGTGGTTTTTGGCAACAAGGATAACAATTTTTTTATTATGGCAATGTAATTCTTCGTGTAATCCATCAGAAGAACTACCATATGTTAAATTATTTTTACCATACCATATTTTGTTTAATGTAACATCGTTTTTAAATTGTTATTGAAGTTAATGTAACATGATGATGGGTAAATTTGTAGCAAATAACAAAACAATAGAGTGTCGGTCCGCCCGTGTTATAACGACAGCCTGCATCGGGTCAAGGCTGGAACATTTTGCTGCATGCACAGACGCAGTGCGATGCAAATGACCAATGGTGTTCTTGTATTTATGCTATTGAACGTCGTAAGCTTCTGAAACTACTACTCTAATAGAACGGCATATCTTGTGTCTCAAGGAAGAGACAAACAAGTGCGGTCGGTTCTAAAATGCGTTATAAACAAAGTATTAAATATGGTAACAAAACTTAATACCTTTCTTTAACTTGGACAAATATAAATAATTCGAGGGTAGACAGACAGTCCCTGAAAGCTTTCTGTTGCAACTCCGCCGTCATAGAAAATGGTCAATCCCGCAAGGTCCCATTCCAACTAAATCTTGAAGCGCGAAAGTGAAAAAACTTAGAAAATAACGTTGTGTGAAGGGGTAGTAGGATAATAACTAAATTGTCACAGAACAACGTGGGAGACTTATGACCAGCAGTTTAATACCCTCGGTTATCGAAGAAACTAAAAGTAAGTCCAAACTCCTTTCTGTCGCACACAATCGGAAAAGTCGCGTTTATTGCATAGGAGCCCCCCTATTACATATTTATTTTATTTGATTTTTTGTATCACAAATACATTATTTGTGAAAATTTTAACTGTCTAGCTAACACGGTTTATCAGACACAGTCCAGTGACAGACGGACAGCGGAGTCTTAGTAATAGGGTCCCGCTTTAGTTCTTTAATTACAGAACTCTGAAAACAATATAACTTAAAGAAATCAAAAATATCCAAATTAACTTAAAGAAATCAAGAATAAGCACTTGGATTTTTTGCAAGAAATTACAAATCTTTTTTAAGTTTAAGGGTTGCAGGTAATTAATTTACAAGTGGAAAAAGGTTCAAAGTATCGTGTGAGTAACCGATTCGTATCGATTCGAATCAGCGGAGTACTCCATATTGTTGTACAAGGTGGGATCAGCGACCTATAACATCCCGTACAACGATATGCAACACGGAAACAATAGAGTTCTATGCGTAGAGATATGTATCGCTTAGTTTCAAAGCTCACATTTGGGTCGTTGTTCGTTTTTTTTCATACCATTCTGTAGTAGAATGTTTGCACGTATTTGCTAAGGATTGTTAACGTAGTTCCGTAGCAACGACATCGTACCTTTACACGTAAGCTTTATAGCTTTACGTATTTTTAATATTAGTTTTTAATAGCAATTTACTAAGGCTAGCTGTTTCCACAATTTCACTCGCATAAATTATGTAGTTACTAATTTTGATGCACTTTTTTCTTTTTTTTTGTGTTTTAAAAATCACAGGAGCAATAAACTCACATTTTAATTTGTTTACATTTTAGATATTATTTATCTAAGTTATTTACTTTAATAACCGCGAAGGACCCGATACGTTTAAAAAAGTAGAAAATTTAATAAGTATATGGATGTAATTAATCCGAAATTTTATTTATTAAAGATGTATTTCTCTCAATTGAGTCCTTTAAGACTATAAAATGTATTAAAAGATATTATCCTTAACGCATAAAAAAACATGGTAGATTTTCTGATATATAAAGCCTCCTGTAAAAACTGATACAGACTTTGAATCACCAAATCGCAATGTAATTTTCCAGGGGCGCGTAATCGGAATCGCGTGAGAGCAATAATTTACCGAGATTGATGTTTAAATCTTTATCACACTTTTTTTATTTTTGGGGACGTACCTACCAGGTATAACGTTATAATTTTTTTTTCTAAAGGTAATTGACGTTTCATTTTTACTTATCATATTTTTTTTATTAATTAAAAATATGTCTTAATAATAATAATTTCATTAGTCACTCCACATTCCTATTATAAAATTTGTGATTAAAATAAAATCGACGAAAAGAACTCTAATTGAGATGTATAGAGAGAGAGCGAGAGAATATTATTTTTAAGTTTTTTTCTTTAGTCAATAACTTGGCATTTGTCGATTTTAAGTACAAATTCAAAAATGCTAATAATAAACTGACAATAGGGTGGGTGCGCCAGTCGCATACCAGGGACCAGAAAACACCATTCCAATCATCAAACTTAAATACTAACCTTTTTTGCATTTTCCACATTTTTTTAAGTTTGGTAACACAGTATTTCTACCAACTATGTGATCAAAACCTAAAAAAAGTTTCACCTTAGGCACACTGCGACTTTTTTTTTTAATAAAAGTTAACTTAGTAACAATTAGGAAAATTTTAATAAGCTACATAATTATGGCAAATACAATGATTTTTTTGGTTATTGCAATAATTCAGTAACATCATCAAAACTGGTTTTAAAATGTTGCTTAATCGGTTTGCTAATGGTCCACCCATCCTATGTCTGTATCTTTTTTGGTGGCAGTTTCGTCTCAGTTTATATGATCTTGTCTTTAACAGAAGTACACACCAATTTCGTGTTGATTCTAGCATAGAATTTTATTGAGTAAGATTGCATTTCTCGAAGGCTTTAATGAAAAAATTGCCAAATCCACCAGGCGACGCCATTTTTAATCTCGAAAAGAGTCAGTGTGCCAATTTAATCAGGAGCTAGAAATTATACTGGGCACTTTGAACAAATTGTTGTTAACGTTTACGGATGTAACCTACTAGATTATTAGATTTATAAAAAATGTTATTTAATTAATTTCTGTGATTTATTTTTATTTTATACATGAATTGATAAAATCTTAAACAAAATACTACTAATGATCCAAAGTTATAAAAGCAATTAAGCAGCTAAAGTACTTGTATGTGGAAATCTGTAACAACTAAGATAGCATGGTATAATATACAAATGTTCATCTCCTTTATTTGCCTGACTGGGAATTGAACTCGGAGAAGACCACGTAAGTACTATAGCCTATGTTACTCCTTGATAATATAGCTTTATCAATATTATCTATCAGCAATGTGAAAGACTAAAATCAGCCCAGTATTTTATTACCCGACTGCGCGACGCAAAGGTGGGTAATGTGTTTATCAGTCTATGTATGTATGTAATCGATTGACGTAAGAATCATCAAAATCGGCCGACGCATTTGGTTTCTAGAACGCCACATAGAAACAAACATACATACATATACTGATAAACACATTACCCTCCTTTGCGTCGCGCAGTCAGGGAAACAATGGTTACTATGGCAAGGTGTATATACCATATAAAAACTTTTACTTCCATTTTCATTCGTTTATTTGCTGGTTTTCGGGATAAAATATAGCCGAATGGAATGTAGCTTGAAAGAATTTTTAAAATCGATCCAATAATTTCGAAGCCAATTCGATGCAAACATACATATAAACAATCATATCTTTCCTATTTATAATATTAGTATAGATATCAATATATGTATGGCCGTATTATTTTTTCATTATTAATTTTTTTTTTGTTAAAGTTTAGTGAGTTGAGTATTAAGGTGTTTCTAAATTTCATATTATATTAAATGAAATTTATAAACTATCGTTTGCACAAGTTAAAATTATTATTTAAACTACTAAGTAATACAAAAAATATCGAATGCATTTCACACGACCTCGGACTGAGGCGTGTTTAAATAATCTCTCTGGACATGCAATTTCGTTGTGCAGCGAGCGTATATACCATAAATTTTAACCCTACAAGGAGGGCGAATGTGCAAAGGTTCAAGGGCGGTAGTGACGTCATATCCGCATCATGTCCTGCGTCTGCCGTCTACGTATACGTAACCGTCTTTTGTTAGCGTTCCTTGTGTAAAAGCTTATATGTTTAACAAAGCGTCTGAATAAATTAACGTATACAATTTCCGTATGTTTCATAATCATCATTACATGCTTATTAATGTCCCAACTAAGGCACAGGAATAGACTTTCTCTATAGATGGAATCCAATCGAGTATGGAGAATTGGCCATGGCGAGTGTCCAGTGCAGCTAAATGGGTATTAATGACTGCAGATGCTTCCGGGATGAATGGTTTAACGTGCCTTTAGAAGCACGGACGAGTTTGAAATAATAAATTTTTGGTTGCCTTCATCCTGTGATGGGCGATTGCGAAAGTTGCTTCACTTTCGCATCGATCAAACGCGCTAATTACTCGCGCGGTCGAACTTTTTTAAAAGTTTTATGTTTATTGTTATGTTAAAAAGTTAACATAACAATAAACATAAAAAAAGTTTTATGTTTATGTTTAGTGTTCATGTGTTACATATATAAAGCCTTCTCTTGAATCACTCTTTATATATATTGATGAAAACCGCATTACAAAGCGTGGTGATTTTAAAAGATTTCAACATACAAAGAGCAGGAAATGACTGTACACATATTTGTTTAATTCCGCAGCTCCCAAAGAAACAAAATGTCTATCACAAGCTAAGCTAGTAAAAATTATATCGAAAATAAATGATAGTATGTAATTAAGCCTCAACTGTATATTCGTATTAAAGAGATAACAAAGAAATATAATATTGTACAATATATTATATTTCTGATTATAAATCATCTGGCCTACACGATTTCTCATTTTGTTATAATAACTTGTGATATAATATAAAAATCATTTCTGTGAACTTGAGCTTGTTTTGTTTGCGGAAATGAGAGCTTTTGGTATAAATAACTCTTGTTATTGATTTGAAAGCAAAGAAACTGTTAATGATGTGTATTTAATTAGTGTGTATACGGTTACATAAATGAATACTTGAGTATTATGTGGGTGGGACTTTAGTTGTCTACGTTTTAACGGTAATATTATTTTATTAATAAAAGATCGCATGAGATGATAATTCTTACCATGCTCTTTGCTATTCGAATAGTAGAAACGTTACCCTAAAGAAAATAAGCGAAAATTGGGCTTTGCTATCTTGTAATAAATTAGTCTCGAACACGACGTCGAGCACAGCAATGTCACAGCATAGAGGTTCAAACGGAAGTAGAGTGCCACGCTGATAAAGTAGTAAAGTGAAAATATACTAGTTTATTAGGATCGTTCCGCTGTCTATCTACCAGTCTGTCACAACTGTTTTTCTCCGAAACTACTGATCCTACTAGAGTTAATACCCTTTTATATAAAGTGGTTTCACACAAGCAGTCGCGTAATTTAATAACTAAATTTTAAACTTGAAGGCTCCTTTAAGGGTAGGGGGAGGTATATTAAAAAAATGAAATACTAAAATAAATATAAAGTTTTTTTTTAAATGCTTCAAAGCATTTATATTTAGCTATTTTATAAATTGAAAATATCCAGTTTTGAAGTTCTTAAAGTCAATGGGATAAAATTTACCATTCCTCTGACCTTTGAAATTAATAGTCTACCTTAACTAACCTATGAATTACAGGAAAATCTATAAGAAGTCATGGTTTTTAAAATTTAGTATTTGTGTGGAATTCTCTGCGAGAGAGTACGACTCGCTCTTTTCTTTTATATAAAGATCTTATTGCAACCGTAAAGAATTTAATTAGATTCATTACATCACTTTATTTCGATCGTTTAATAAACACTTCGTAAAGTCATGAAAGCGGGTCATTTATCAATAAAGATTAACGTTGAATGTCTTTTGTTCCATTACGAACGAAAACATATTGACACCGACTGCCGAAGACAGATTAGCACTAGAGTTTTTGTTTGTTATTTATCAGAATTAAGTCCTTTCGTGTTCCTTTATGGTAACCAATAAAATTTGCATGTAATAGGGAATGAGATCGTGCACTAATTTTGCAAGATTGACCCGAACCTGCGCGATCTTGTGCGATTTGCAAGATTGCATAACATCACTTCCTTAACCACTTGTTTACGTAAAGCGTCGTAAAAAAGGGTAGAATATAACCTTATTACGAGTCGAGTATTGGTTTTAGAAAAAATGAAATAGTTACATCATGTCGTTAAATGAAATTAACATTAAGGAGTTTGATAGTCCGCTGAAAGTGAATATTACTTAAAGGCACAAGATGGATTGACTGCTCAATGCAAATTATATAAATCTATTCTGAAAACATATGAACGCTAAGCACAAAATCGATATGTCACAAAGGAAATACTACAAATTACGAATTGTGTTCCAAAAACATCTTCATTGACATCATCGCTGGCGTCAACTAGTTCGTCAGCTGTATTTTTTTCCTTAGATGAAGACCATACAAAAAGTATTTTCATATGCGTGATGTTTTATTTTTGCCTTATAAACAATATTTTTTACCAAGTATTCATTATGATAAATAAATGGTAGATTTGCGAGATCTTACAAAATAAAGAGATAAAATCTTGTAAATACCAAGATTGAAGCTTTTACTGCAAGATTGCTTTCCCTAGTATGTAATCAAGTATTACCAGTACATTCATCTAATCACTTAAAAAAATTGTGGGTGCAAAAGACCAAAACTTTTTGTGATCTATGATATCATTCAGAAAAAAGATTTTAATTTTTGATTTATATGAAAAATTTACACAAACTATAATTTATCTTGAAAACAAAAGGGCGTATGAAGTTCGTGGCTCATCTAGCCCTCCATAAAAATAACGGATTTGATAAAAATTAAATGAAAATATGACATTCGCAATATATAAACGTAATAGCTAAAAATATACCATTATTTATTTACACTATGAACAGCAATCCTTATTCGCGCTTTTAACAAGCCCTTCAATCATGTTTGCATTGTTAGACACCCTTTTGTTTTCGTGTTTTACGACGAAACGACCGTATCTTTGTGGAGTGCCTTAAATGCTTGACAGCACGATCTATAATGATGTCAATTAACGAAATAAATGAACCGATCACGAGGGGCTTATTATGGCACTTATTCAGATTTCATAAACTTTATTTGTTTTGACGGGCTTTTCGAAGTTCGTATATGTGCAACACTTTATTGAAATTCATTGCGATAATTGCGTTAAACTGTAGACATGTAAAAAAGCTACTTCCAACATATTTTTTACTTTATATTATGTTATATTTGAGTGAAGACTCACTTCCTGTCTCCGTTTTGATAACTCCTAATACTATAATATGTATCTATCGTCTTTATTTATTTTCATAAAGAATGAAGAACTTTATTCTATTACTTATCAATATATATCTATGTACGCCTTCGACTTGTATTTTTCCTCCTTTGTTTATTAATACCTTTTCATTCTGTCATGGGTCACGTCATTTCCAGGCAGGAAGAGATTGCTACGTAGCAGTAAGACCGCCTTTTGTTTATTCTTTTTTTAACCTTCTTTGTAATATGCCCGGCGTAGTGTACAATAAAGGATATTATTACTATAATTGTAAATTAAAAATGCTAAAAATAATAAAAAGAACATTAAGAATATATTGCAGTATAGGATTATAAAAGCAAAAATTTATCAAATATAATATTTATAATTATTTGTATTGTGTTTATCGTCTTCCAAGTGAAATAAAAAGGGTACGTCATTATTTGACAACCAACTACTTTTGCCATCTTTGTCATTCCGGGTGCAATTCTCGATAAAATTCTGTTTGTTGTTTCAGCATTTCTCTACACAAAGGCTTGACGTTGGCTAATCTTTGTTTATCAGTTTTTTTAGTTTATTTGAAGCAATGTATTAAATATTAACGTAATTTATGCGTAATTTGTGACACTACGCGCGTAAAATGGCACTCATTAATTAGGTATTATTAGTCTCAATTGTTTCATCCGTTATAGTATAGGTATTGCACATTTTACCGCGTTCAAATAAAATTACAAACTCTTCAACTTGTTTTATGATTTTAAGTATGTACTTACATTTATTTAAATGAGCTAAGGTAAATTTATGCGTCTCACTCTTATGTGATTGAAAAAAGTCGCGGCGGTGTTATGATGGGGTGGGTGTTTGCGTGTGAAGCGAATAGGCAGTTTGACGTCAGGGTTGCCATTCGCCTCTTTTGAGTATATCATCATCACTACCACCACCGTAATGATAAAACGGTTCGTTCTCTATTGATTTACTTTTTATCATATTAATATTATAAATGTGAAAGTTTCTTTGTTTGGATGTTTGTCGGTCAATCAAGCCGAAACTACTGAACGGATTTTGATGAAATTTGGTACCTATACAGATAGGGTATTAGCTGACTTAGATAATAGGATACTTTTTATCCCACTTAACATTTCCCTAGGGTCCATGCGAGTGAAGCCGCTGGCGAAAGCTAGTAGTAAATAACTACATGATACAGTAAGAAATAGTTATAATAAGAGTAAAATAATGTTTATGATACGGGTAACGATAGAGGATAATTATGATAGCAGATTGGGTTGTTGTAGGGCACGAAATCTAGAGGGATTCACGAGTGTTCAGCCCAGGTGAATTCCCTCTCGTAGACTGGTTAAGGTGGGAGATGCTCAGTTGCGCATCTCTTACCTTTGACGCAGTTTGGCGGGTTAGCGCACTCGCTGGGAATGTTCCTGAGTCCTTCACCTAACCCGAGATGGGACCTGCCCTGTCAAAGGGGTGGGTCGTGCGTGGGTAGGTGTGCGGAATATGGTCCCATGCGGCCCATTCCGTGCTCTACTTGCACGTGAGGGACATCGCTGAGCTTTAGTGGGTATGTCCCTGCTTTTTGACCAGCACCCATTGGTGTTGATCCGCAGGGGACAGTCCCACATAACCCGTGGAGCTCGCGCAGGGTGAAGCGATATGCGTAACGTATTTTAGTGTCAAAAAAAAGCACGAAAAATAACAATTTCTTTTTAGGGATTAGTAACTCTGATTCATAAAATTGATTGCTCGTAATTCAATAAAATTATATGTTAATAATGTTTATAATAGGTATATGTCGTATAAACAAGATAAAGTAACTGCTGTATATAACAAAAGGTAAAAGCTAATCGTTAAAAAGGTATACGTATTAAATTTTGATTACTGTAGAGGGCTATGATTTATTACCAAAATAATTGGTTTATAGGAATTAATGAATGCAAAAAACAATGCGTGTTCACTAAATTACTTTCATATTAATTTTACATCAAAGGTTATTAAAGTTGAGGTTTTACCAAATATTATTGTTAAAAAGGCGAAACCATTACGTACCTAACTCTTGTTCTGTCTGATATTCTTTCTCAGGTAAACTACTGAGTCAATTATTATTAAAATTTAAACCAAGGCTTTATTTATAGGCTATTTTCCAAAAAATAATTATGCTCTATTCAACGCGGAAAAGAGAGTGCACAATTTCATTGGTGGATGAATCTTAACCGAAACCTTTCCGTTTTATTTTTAAAGCTAGTACTAATTGCTTTAAACTATAGGTCGCATAAAGCAAATTGATAATGACGTAGGAGAAAACGTCAAATTGAGACATGTTGATATGTTCTGGTCGGATAATGGTTTCAACCTGGTACTAAAGTTAATCTTCGCTTTATAATAAAACGGTTTAAATAACATTTGATGTCTTCACGTACGCACTTAGCCTTGTTATCTAATTTTGAATGAATGTTATTGAAGGACGAATTAAATGACATCGTGTAACGTTGGAATCCATAGAAACAAACTAATAAGTATGTAAACTATAGATAACAATGCATTAAGTATACAATACAATCTATTATAATCACCATTAGCGTATCAAGGTCTATACTTCTGAGGTGAAACGACCTGAATAGTTCTAACGATCGGAATGGTGGGTGTTAGTGATTGCAGTTGAATAATTAGTTGCGGCTTAGAGTACCTTCTGAAGCATGGATCGTAAATATACTTATATATTTATGGTATATTAATGGTGATAATTTTTTGGTCATTCGTCCTATGACCGACTCTTGCTTAAATTATTTAAATCTTACATACAACAGACTGGATGCCCTGTATGCGGGTGACATAGGATATAACCTATGTCACCCGCGTATGATGTGAATAGATCATTATCGGATCAGTCTTTCAGCGGATTAGCTCCTACAAACAAACTATAATATTTAGTTACTAACTCTACTTCTCTATAATATTAGTATAGATAACATACCCTAGAAAATATTACCCTCTTTCCAAGTTCGATAAAAATATCGTTTACTGGCAAAGTGGTACAGCTCAAGTTTCCATTATGAATTGACAGCGCTTCGGTATAAAAATATAAACGATGAATAATAGTGGAGCTGGGAATTGACAACCCTGACTGTCGCTAGCCGCCCGTCGGTCGCCCTTGAGTCTGCGGAGCTGAAACACTGCAGTGGCCGCCCAGTCAGCCACTACGTCTGTATTGATTGTTTTATACATTCCGTTTGCATTGATAGATAGTCTCTATAATAATGCAATTTTAGTTCATAGAAAATTAACTTTTTCGTGCACTTCAAGCGGTTGATTTTTTTTTATTAAAGTAAGCTTCTATTTATTTTATTCGATTAGAACAGTTCTTTTCTTTTTAATTATGTAAGTAATTATATATTTTTTGACTCTTTAGATAGAAAAGCAAACATCTGGAAGCTATAGTAATGAGAACTAGAGAACTATTAGCGAGATTTTAATACAAAGCTACTGTTACTTAATTAGGCTGCAACTATCACACTTAACGGACTGACCGTTGGAGTGATAAAAACCTATTAAAATATGACCGACTGATGAGTAAAGTACGAGAATGTAAATTTGACCTACCTCTGTTTGGATTTTAGCACTCCCGCAGTCAAAAAACGTGATTAAACGTCACTACTTTAGCGTAATGATCTTAATGAGGAAGTATTTTAAGAAAAAAAAAAGAAAGCACTAAAAAGCATCTTACTAGATGGCGACTCTACCAAAAGTTGATTTTTGCAGGAAACGAACGGACCCAAGATAATCATTTCCGTTTCTTTTAACTAACATATTAAAAAAACTAAAATTTGAAAAGTTCGAAATTTAGATATCAATACAAATACGAAAAAGTAGGAAAATAAGAGTTGTTTATTGAGTTTTGAAATTAATTTACTTTTATGCATGAAAGAAACCGGAAGGGTTGTCATGGAAAAATCAAGAAAGTAACGTAGCGACAGCTTTAATTTCGGGAACTAATTTTTTTTAATACTTCCTCATTGGATTCGAAACAACATTACTGTCGAAATCGAAAGTTGAAGTATTTAAACTTATCTGTATCAATAAAATAAAACAGGGAGAAAAAGAGCAGCCATCGCTGACTTCTTTTTTTGAATTAGATTGCTTCATAGCATTATTAAAATATTTATAATTTGTATTTTCATTAAATGTACTTTGTGTTTTTGTTCCAGAATATCACTTAATTTCTTTTATTTAATGATCAAAGGTATTATTTCTGCTAGAATATAACACTTAAATAATAAGATTATTACGTGCATATTTCCAAAATATCATCTAGCATACTTTACGCAGTCCAAAAGACCTTAGAACTAGTATACAATTTAGAGAAGTGAGGTCTCTAAGCGTGTTATAAAATTAAATTCCTATTTGTAAACAAGACTGTTGGTTGAAAAACACTCTGCTAGCTTCATTAGTGTAATATCTTTTGCGCTACGTTGAAAAAAGGAGGGGTTGAAATGTCAAATACCGTTTCGCAAAGAATATTCACGAAGCCTCTATATGATTTTGGCTTTAATTAAAATGGCGGAAAGGTACAAATTTTTTTTTTAAAGTTTATCTATATTTATTTATTTATAATATTTATATAATAATTTATTTATAAATATCAGTCATCGTAACTCAAAAAGAAGTAAATAGTCTTGATAATTTTGTATGTTATGTTGTTCTATTATATATGCATGGTCCTCTATTATAATTATAAACCTTTATCTTGGATAAAGCTTTATATCCGTTATGTAGTTTAAAAGATTTCTGCGTTCAGACAGCGGGAAGCGACTTTGTTTTATACTATGTAAAGAGACATTGTTATCTGGAATCCGAAAGCATTTAATGTATTAGTTGTTACTACGGAGACTTAAAATTACCTACGAATGAATTTTACAAACTGTTAATGTCCCGAAAACAAAACGATATTAAATATTCCATTCTCAAGGAGGTAAGTAGGTAGATCAAGTTTGGGAGTTTAGTAAGTTAACACGCCACAAACTCACGCGAGCTTTTCTAATGATGTAATCTGAAATAAACTCTCCAGTTCATTTCTCCTACGGCATGAACTTCGTGGTTGAATTTATGAACTGTAACATCGAGGTTTCGATCTAATTATTATAGTGCTACTTATACAGTTGAATTCGACTTATAGTGTCGACATTTTTACGCCAATTTCATTGTTTTAATGCACCTTACAAGTTTAGATGGGTTGGTTATCTGTGCGCAACACTGACAACAAAAAAGTCAGGCAATTGCCCGACTTTACGCTGTTTTGAAATGCGATAAAGCATTTCATTTTCATTTTACATGTAGAAATTTATTAATTTTAATTTAATTGTGCGAAACCGCGCAGATAAGCTATTAATAAAAGAAGAAGAAGATATGCGACAATGTACGGGTATGACGTGTCTAATAATAGATTTATTATTTTTGTCTTATTTATATGTAAAACGTTATTGTTTATGAAAAACGACAAACTACTTGGACTCCAATTAATTTATTCACTTCAAATTGGCAGAATTTTGCAAAATGCGCATATAATAAAGCCATTATTATTATTAGAAGAAGATGACTGCTGCAAACTGACATGAACGCCGTTTTTATATGGAAATATATATTAACCATATCAATTTAGTTTATACCTTATGTTTTCCTGCGACTTCTCCCGTGTAAATTATAGATATGTGTGTATTATATATATGTATATTTTACTATTTACTCCTAGTTATTTACAACGTTAACGATAAATAGTATTCAGTTTCAACTAAGAAAATAATTTGGATCTCGTGAAGGTTCCATGTCAAACTTTTAAGCCTTTGACGTCAGTCAATTTGGAAACCAGATAACTTTCTTTGAAGTTGACGAGTGTGAGTAAAGTGAGCGTCTCAACCGGATAACGACTAGAAATATTGCGACAAACATTCTTAATGTTTATTTTTAGATTTGTTACTCGAAATATATAAATATTTCGTTTAATAAATATATTTTAATTATATTAAAAATTAGTTTTATTAAGATAGCAATATATCATACAGCACAAATAATTGTCTGACTTACACCCAGTTTTAAATAAGTCCAGAAAGATTTAATGACGGCTTTAGATTTCAATATCTGTATTGGTAATGTTACTTTAAACCAATGACAATTAATGGACGAGAGGTTCTAGGTTTGACTAGTATGTATTTTCACTTGGTTCACCGATTTTTTCATGGTTAATAATAATGACCTATACAAAATCTTGACCCGATTTCAATAGAAGTTTGTTTGAACATATGAGCCACTTTTAAGATAAGTATTATATAACAAGTTGTCTGTCCAATCGGTTAAGTAGCCAATATATATATTTCAATTTCTACTGCATATATTTTTTTTTATATCGATGCACCGCGACCTGTATTTTCGTGTAGTAATTTGAAAATCTATTAATTTAATCAATCATATTAATCTGTCCTTTTTTGAATTCGGTAACAAAACCGAACAAGAACCTCGATAAGATCACTCGCTTGTCTATTTATTTGTATAGCCGGTTTTGGTCACTTTATGTCCTGATTTTGGCCATTTTAACAGTTCTTCTTTATTTTATTAATGACTTATCTGCACATATGTTACGAGGAATGTGGACTTGGACAAATCACAGCTGTCAACGGTATTAGTTTACTTGGTTTTCCCAATTGCAAAATTTAAAAAATTCAATCTCTGAAACAACTTGGATTGAATTTTTGAAAAAAAAAATATAATTATAAAATATATTTGTTGGTTATATAACATTTTAAGAAATTTATGGTTTCTAAAACTGAATATTTTCGCGTAAGTGTTTACACGCCAGTATAACTTTAGTCCGGTTATAATATAAGGTAAAGTATTATAAAAAAATATTTCTGTAGGTAAGTAATCTTGAAATACTCGTGCAAAAAGTATAAGTGGCAATATGCCGATCAATTTATTCCTTGAACGTTTCTATTTGAATAAAATCTCAGATATCACAATTGAATGACTCGTAGTATTATTAAATTCCGGCTCAATGGTGGTAGAGGTACGAGTCTACGTGGGTAGGCTATAAGTAGTTTAGACCATTACTGGAATCAATGACTTTTTAAACATAAAAATTGATAAAATTGTAACATGAATCTATTATATTCGTGAAATTAGAACTGTGGAACTACGTTATCTAGAAACTTGTATCTGTTATCTGTAAACCCTGATTTACACCATTCGCACACAAAATCACATGTACAATCAGAAACAAATCTCGCATAAATCATAATTCTATGTGTTAATTCATCTTATTTCATAATTATGTAGCGCGTAACGTCTGTATGCTACGAATATTACGTATTGCATAGCTACGAGCGCGTAGCATGATCGTAGCGCCTTTATCGAATTATCTAATTTAGATTTGAACTTTGCTTTTTGTTAACATATCTATCTACATATACTGTACCTATATATTCTCCTTTTTTCATAGTTAAAGATGAGAAACATCGTTATAATATAATGGTAAGTTTGGATGTAAAGAATCTAGGATAATGTAAAGGTATAAAACCCAAGTAAAAAGGACGGTGTCGTTGAGGTGAACTGTTATAATTTTTTTTTTACTTTTCCTATGAATCCTGTAGAAAGCAACATTCGCAAGGTCCGGTTCTTGCCAAAGTTGCTTCCTTCGTAGGCCGAATGCGCTAAACATTAAACCATCGAGTATCTCGATATCTTTGCTATCTATTTATTAAAAACAATATTTATTTTAAAAAACTTATGCTGAGGCATGCATTTCGAACATAACGGAGGACCAAAAGATAAATTTATTTGGGGGTAGCTTAACACTTGTGTCGAGTTACCAGAATGAAGGTTTTCAAGAAATAAAGAAGATAAAAAGCTTTACTTACTTGTATAGGTCAAGTAGATCTCTCTCATACTAACCTTTAGTGATCAATAGAACTTGAAGTGATATAGTAGGACAATAGGCTAGACTATTTTTTATGGCGGGGAACGACAGACGAGGTCGCTCTGGAAATTTCTGATATTTCGCTCCAATATTACAAGAGGGTATTTAATTTTAGACGTGCATTTTAATATCTATATAATAATGCTGCAGTATAAAAGGTAATAAGCGTATCTTTAAAAACCAAATAACATCAAGATTCCTAAGTGAAACCATATATATTATACTATAATGATAGCGTTCTGCCCGCGGCTTCGCTCGCGTGCCTTGTATTAACATATACACACATATATTTTGTATATAGATGAAACTTCTTTAAAATCCATTGTGTAGTTTGAAAGACCTCAGCGTATAGGTTTATCCTACTATTCCTACTAATATTATAAAGGCAAAAGTTTGTAGGTTAGGATGTTTGGTCCTTCTTCACGCAAAAACTATTGAACGGATTTTTATGAAATTTGGTATACAGGCAATCCTCAGTCTGGATTAACATATAGGCTACTAAAAGGTTCAGTAGGGATAGATGTACCTCCAAGGGCGCTTATTTTTGTGAACGCTGCTTAAACGGTAAGAGATACACGAACGGCTTCTAAGGATAAGTTGGAGAGCTTTAAATTATCTATGTGCTAAGGTTTTGCCACAAAAAAAATCGTATTGGTGTATTTCAATTTTTTGTCCGTCTTTAGATTATTATATGAGTAGGTGATATTGAATCCTAATCAAAATAAATATGCTTATTTTCAAATAAATTTAATATAATGTACATTAAATTTCTTTTACACTAAATAAATTGGATGAATAGTTTATATTTTACTTCGATGTTTTTGAAAATAACTTATATTGCCGATTTTCTACGATAAATAATATTTTGTGTGCATGTATATATTACTATTTACCAGTATTTTTTTAAATGTGTACGATAACATGTAAATTTATAAAATCTGTAGCAATTACATTATGGTTTTAATCATAAAAATGATGAAAGCAACGACGGTTAAGAGAGCGTTTAGTAATAAGGCGATGTTGGCAGTCTACATACCCAAGAAAATTATCTGGAGTAGTGTAGAGCTTATGTAGTGCTGGATGAAAAATATTTGCTGCAAGGAACTATAATCGATTGAATAAGTGCTGTGAATCATCAACTTTAAGAGACGGCTGCAAGGTCTGCCGTATCAATACAATGGTTGACATTGGAATGCACTCAACGTTTAATATGTATTGTTAAATCACATGTTTAATATATCGGCTTGAACCCAATGTAATTGAACATTGAGTACATTATGATTAAATTTAATATCATTGATTGATATTAAATTTAATCATAATGTATCGAAGTCAATTTCGTCATGCGGTAGGCCTGCTGAAAACCATAGAAAACAGACAAGGGAGAATGTATGGGCACTTCATACAAAAATTTTTTTAAAACCGCATTGGAAACAAAAATAAGCTAACGACAAGTAAACCTATAATTGTGATACTATCGATTATCATACGGAAACGAATGGAAGTTACGATAAACGCGCTAAGCAAAATGTCAATTCACCAAATCTCAGAAACTGGGAAGATTTTAATTACAGCTGTATATTCTGGCCCAAAAAATAATAAAAATAAACTTGAACTGTGTGCATAGGCTTGGGTATTCCATGGAAACGACATTATCAAAAAACTGGTCAAATGTGAGCCTATCTTGCGCAAGAAGGGTTCCTTACCGGAAAGGAGGAAAAACACATATTGGTTGTATGGCAACCCCTTACATAATTATTTAATTTTATTTTTTGGTATTTGTTATTACAGCGCCAACAGAAATACATAATCTGTGAAAATTTCAATTGTCTTACTGTCACGATTCATGATTCATGAGATACAAGCTTGGTGATAGAGGGACAAGCAGACAGATGGAGGGACGGACAGCGGAGTCATACTTTAAAACGAATCTTATAGAAAAAAACCATCGCTAAAGCATATTATTGCATTTCCATCGATAAAGTAAATAATATCGAGGATGCAGTATACTACTATTAATTCTTTTTTTGTATAGTTCTCCTCCTCAACAATGCTTGAATTTGTTATAATAAAGATTCTCAAGCCTGTTTATTTATGAAAATAAAAACATTTTTATTATAGAGTTCCTATGTGACAACCACCATAGCAAGATAATTTAGACGATGTGGTTCTTCCAGTTTTTTTTTAGATTAAAACAAAACTACTGATCTATTTTCTTCAAAGTTTTAATGGTTTATTTTGAGGATATACTCTATCAAACAAAAACAGTGTAAGAACTTCTTGTTTTAACCTATTCTTATTTTTGGAGTTGGTTTTAACCAACTATAATTATGGTATAAACGACTGTAAATACAAATACCACGCAAACAAAGTTGCGCGCAAAAGCTAGTGGGTTATAAATAAAAGAAAAACTTCTTAACTGTTACAAAACGTACCTTCAGAGGGTAAGTCTTTCATATTATTGTATTTTATACTTCAGTTAGAATTGCTGCAAGAAAAATTTTGGTTGTTTGCGTAACAATTGGTTACGAACTTCCGGCTTCGTTCATAGACAGAGGGTCGCACAAAAGTTATTCTTAAAGGAAAAATGATTACCGAATTCAATGTCATGTTACTAGGATAGATTAGGTTATTTTAAAGATTTAATTTTTAATTCAAGTATACCTTTATTCTGCCATATTTTTATTTTATCAAATGGAGGATTACAAATAACTAAGTAATCATTCAAACTCGCGAAGCTCGAGATAGATTCAGTGCCGTAAAATTAATTTCATAGAAAGTTATAATTGTAAATACCTACTTAAATAAGGAGGTATCTGAAATATTTTAAAATCATTTTCCTTGTAATAAATAGAAAACTTTTAACTTTGCCTCGAGTTAGAAAGAATTGTAGCGTAGACGAGGTGGGGGTGGACATTCAAACTTCCTTATTACATTCGCTTTTTTACTGTAAATTGATCAAGGTGCAGAGTAAGTTTAACTACATGAAATGTAAATTGATCAAGGTGCAGAATAAGCTTAACTTTATAAAATGCTGCATTGTCAACATCAACATAGAAGCCGTAATGAGGGAAGGTCGAACACAATGCTCTACTGGCCAATTAGAGGATTATCCGCACGTTTACAGTCGCGTAGAGAGAATAGATGAATACTCACGTCGCCTTGTCATAGCGTAGTTAATCAGCTTATTGAAGAAGTAATTTATAATGAGTTACTAATGATTCGTTTAGCATTTTAGTCGAATGAATAGCTTTTCAGGGCGGACATGTCGTAGGAAGCAGATAATGGTAGTTATACCTTTTGTAGGTGAGCCCTGTGTGCAAACGCCGGCGTCCGTGGCGCTTTGTCCCTGCTGTTGGAGTGATGAAATATTGAGGTGTTAGAAGCGCCGAGGAGGGCTCCTGGCCGCGAGGGGCCGGCGTTGCTTCGCGTAGCGAGCGATGGGCGCGCGTGTGGCTCGAGGTCGATTTGCCGGCGGAGTGGCCGGTGAGCCGCGCGTGACAGCCGGCCGATGCGCGCGCCTGCACCACCGCGCATGCTCTATGCCGCGCCGCAAGCGATAACTCTCAACCATCAACCGAGCATTCAGATTCCCCGATACTGTTTGTTACCTATACCACCTATACGCAGCATTTGCATAGACCCTGAGGTGAGCACACTTTTTATGCAATCGTTATCAATGCACACAAAAGTGCATTTTACAAACTTAAGCTTAGAAAAATAGTATGGATTATTTTTTGTCCAACATCTGTTTGACAAATGTTAAGAAGTCTTTATTTTCAATATTTTTCTAAGAATTCATTATAATTAAGCTTAATGGAGCTTTATATTTATAATGATGATTTACTAAGTTATTAAACAGTTCGTAACTGATTAAATCGGCGTTTTTCATTTGTATTGTATTCGCAATAAATTAATGCGATAGTAAATGCGTTGTAAAATGACGGAATCAGCTGTTGGGCCGGCTACGCGTATCGTAGGTTATCGGGGGACGTTATCGATTAGCGCCACTTTCACTATAGGGCGTGAAATGTTTTTTGTTTTTGGCGCTGCTCTAGAAATGGCGTCACATCGTGTTATAAAGAAACAAATTAAATAATTTTTATGTCTATTTATTAAGTAGATGGGTCTTTTATTTTAGGTATATTTTATATTTTTCTTTATAGAAGATAGATATTTTCTTGTAAATAGGTATTTTAATATTCATAATGTTGTCTTAGGCAATTCATTGCCGTCGAACCCAAATCGCCATAAATAATTAATCATAGTTTCAGATAATTTTGTATATTCCCATGATCGAAGTCGAGTTCCGTGGATTTTTTAAGGGACGATCACAACAGAAAACTCTATGGTTCGGGGCATATAAGATGGTGAAATCATCGGTATAGTTTTCTTTATGTTCGGCCCACATTTTTTATCTAATGTTTCATTTCGTTTCTTTTACAGAAGGAATATTGTATTGCACTTTAATATCTATTGGTCATACTCTATAGTCCTTCTACTGTATAAGAAACTAAATTATGTAAATTTTGTGCTCAGCTATCACCATCATTAGTTCATTAACGTATCTACTTTTGGGGCACAAATGTTACTTATGTACGGAATAAAAATATCGTGAATGCCCTAAGCTATAACTTTACCCATAGGTTACGAGATGTTGATTTACTTTTTAATAACAACGAACGAATTATTAATCCCATATATCCACTAAAACACATGCCAAAGTAGCAAAAAAAACGAAATATCGGCATAATATTCGCTAAGATGTCGTATCCTAGGGCTAGAATCATGACTAGAGGGTTAAGCAGTCGTACTCCGTTGCAGATTGGTGGATATTAATTACCGCAGATGCAATTAACACCAACGGCTTAACCGTCTGAAGAAAGGAAAATAAATTCTTTCATATTCATACAAAGAAGTAAGAATTGCTATCAAAACAATGGTGCCCGTAATAAAATAAAAGTAACTAACGAAATAATAGACAATGTAAACTACAGCGGCTTTCAGTGCATCAATAGAATTTTGAATAATGTAAAAATTGTAGGTACTTAATAGCTAAGCTAACGCCTTCGGACACTACCGAGCTTTTGTTTTATGTTTGCTGCATTAGGTCAAGGTCTGCGCTCACGAAACTACACTGTGATATTTTGCACAGAGTGACGCACTACAAGAAATATAGCAGAAAATACCGTATGCAGCCAAAATGCGGCAGTCATCTACAATCCATTTGCTACTCTGTTGACATAAATAATTTTTTGTTTCGAAAATATTAGTGAGAGATTGCAGCGATTCTAAATTAGATGCCTAAATAGTTAAAATAATTAGCTAACTTATAATTAAAGTTTTCTTTATTATTTACCTATAGCGATATTGCAATCGAGGTATTACAATATCAAATAAATAAATAAATAAATAAATATATATATATACAAATAAATTAATAATATAAATATATAAAATAATTTATTTTTTTGTTATATTTTAAACTATATTTAAAATTTAATTAAAAAAGTTTACCTGTTTAGTAAATTTTATTTTGTGTTTTAAAATAAGTTTTTATCGTATGTGGTAATGTTTTAGATAATAAATATAACTTTAATTTTGGAGTCCTTTTTACGAAAATGTTGCGGATGAGATTTGATATTAATGAGTTTAATTATATAATATCATTTCTTCACATATTAAAGTTTAAATATTGGAATACAAGTAATTAAAATGCATTAAATTAAAAAAAAAACTATGCACACACTGCTTACACTGCAATACGTTTTATAATTTTGTTTTCCCACTGACAAGACGATAATAAAATGGCATACATTTCTTTAATGAATGAAATGAAAATGAAAATGTTTTTATACGAGTAAGCTTGTTACAAGCACCTTTGAATCGTCCAAAAATATTTTTTCCCCTACCACTTGTTCAGGACGTCTTTTAGCTGACAAGAAGAACAAGCGAAAGAAATTTACCAGCTTTTATCATAAGTAATGAATGACATTTACATAAATCATGTCATTACTAAAATAATACATATATTGAACAATAATAAATACAAGTTTCAAAGTCTATAGGACATAGGTTGGTACATACCTATAATTAATCGTTATAGAACAAAGCGAAGGCTATTAATTCCATGCATTGCAGTCCTTAAAATAATCATCAACTTTATAATAGCCTTTACTCATAAATATATTCTTTACATGAATTTGAAATTTATTTATGGGTTAATCATAAAACCCTACCATTACTATAAAAGACGACTATTACATATTTTTGGTTTGTCTGTCCAGTGGGTAGATTATTAAAGAATATTATTATTTTTTGGGTAATCAATTAATTAAGACTATATATTGAGTTGAAATGTCGCACGGAGTCACACCTTTGTACAAAGGTACATTTTCTATAAAATAGTGATCACTTGTGACGTATCGAGCCTCCACTACTCAACTTTAAAACCCATTACTTAAGCAATTTCTTGTTAAATTGAAGCAAAAAAAGATACGTCACTAAACATTTTTTTTTAACCAGGCATCACCCTTGTTACCAAAATTAGATTTATGGTCAGGCAAATTAAACGAATGTACACAATGAGGAAGTATTTAAAAAAAAACGAAAGCACTAAAAAGCACCACCACTAGATGGCGACCATAGCAAAAAGTTGATTTTTGTAGGAAACGAATGGACCAAAGACAGTAATTTCCGTTCCTTTTAACTAATTAAAAACTGAAATTAGAAAAGTTAATTGAAGTGTTAGTTGAAAGGAATGGAAATGTCTGTTTTTGGTCCGTTCGTTTCCTGCAAAAATAAACTTTTGTTAGAGCCGCCATCTAGAGGAGGTGCTTTTTTGGTGCTTTCGTTTTTTTTAAATACTTCCTCATTACATTGTTTAATAATTTCCAAGGGAATTTATCAATATCAGCGAGCTCATAACGGCATACCAGAGATGTTATTTTATAATGGTGTTCGATGTATTAACCTTCATCTTTCTTGAGATCACATTTGCAAAAGCCAGGTGCCACAAGAATCTTTTCTGCGGTCTCACCGTATACATAGTGAACCGCATGTAATTCATACAGCGCCATCTAGTGATGGAGAGGCAAACTATAAAATTGAACACATACTGTGTTTTATGCTTTCTGGTTTTATATTTTTTCTTGTGAATCAAGACACATCCTCAGCATAATATTCTGAGGTCACAACATCACCGTTTATATTAATGTCCTTGGATCACATTAAAATAAGGTTCGACTGCTGCTGGGGTTAAGGCATTTCCAAGAATTTTAAATATAGTATACCATGAACTTCTTAGGTATTTCCTATATATGCCATAGATATAATCGATCCACTTAGGTCCAGTGATTTATATACTAAGTACTTATTTATTTATTTATGTTTTAGATTTTTGGCTGATATGTGTTTTAGAAAACCTGTTAGTAAAATTTAAGGCGGAGTACAAAACGTTGACATTGTTTAATGACATTCCTGCTTCACATCAAAGGTATGTACTTAGATTTCTATTCAAATCCAATATTTGTTCCTTATTTATAAATGTATGAATAATGATCAACAGTGGTCATTATTAAACAATCAGTAATTTTTTTCCATAGGTTCAGTTGTTTCGGAATAATACTCTATTTTAACTTTTCTGTTTCAACTTGTTATTATTATGTAAACTAGTCAGTTTCTGAACTACGATTCTTTCCAACATGGCCAAAACTTGACAGTAGTGCCCTCTCTTTGAAGCGTATTAGATAAATTATAAAATACTAAAAGATTTTTTTTTTTCATTTTACATGTAAAAATTAATTATTAATTTACTTGACATTGGCAGAATTGTGTGAAATGCGCAGATAAGCCATTAATTAAAAAAGAAGTAGAAGAAGAAGAAGAAGTAAAATACTAAAACTGCCTTCAAAAAATCTAAACATATTTAAAAGCTATTAGATTGATTTTCATGAAACTTTATTTGAATTCCGACAAAGATTTGTTGGCCATGCTTTTAACGATTGGCATATTACACGGACACAGTACTTATATAGTACTGTGTCGTTATATAGTACAGGACTCGTAACTCCCAAAAAATATATTACAAAAATGCACCTTATTACTTTTAATTGCAGTATACTTTTCATTATTTTTTGTACAGAAGTTAATGTGAACCGAGAGAGATAGTCATAAGGGAGGCCATGTCTTTCTTTCATCTTGTCATAATAAAAAATATTGACAAGATGAAAGAAAACTACTTCAACATCAAGCAAATGAGGAAGTATCTTAAAAAAACATTAGTTCCCGAAATCAAACTAGATGTGGCTAGGGCTTTCTTGATTTTTCCATGACAACCCTTCCGGTTTTCTTTCATGTCTAATAGTAAATTAATTTTCAAAACTCAATAAACAACTCATATTTTATATGTACTTTTTCGTATTTGTATTGATATCTAAGTTTCAAACTTTGCAAATTTCAGTGTTTTTAATATGTTAGTTAAAAGGAACGGATTTATATTCTTAATGGATAAAATTAATTTGCTCAGTAATCCATACTGGGCCAAAGTGGTCGTCCTAAATTATTTAAAATTTTACCATCCATCTGATAACCGTCCTTTGTGATCGTCGCTTAACCTCTGCAATTTCAAATCAAATACTCTAATCACTACACCATCGAGCTGTTCGATAGGAAGACCATACCTTTAGGAGATAATTGGTAATATTAGTACCAGTACCTTTGAGATTACGGAATTGATATCGCTACTCGATTTTTTCAGTTCAGTAAAAATAGGTTCAACCGTTTGTGCCCTCACACAATTGAAACAATATCTCAGATCATCAGTTTTTAATTAGGTGTCGAGGAGACTTGCGATTCTCCATCCATTTTATATAGACGCGCGATTTCTGCGATATCGCTCATCGAGATAGAATTGCAAGAAGTGCCTAGAAGTATCTAAAATAAATAATAAACATGTAATTATTTTAACAAAAAGTTTTATAAGATTAATGTCTACTCGCGGTAGTTATAAAACTGAATTATATGAAAAGTCTCACTTAACGAACATATTATTGTAAGAGATATTGAAAGAGATAATTAGCCTCTTTACTTGATATCTCGCTCGGCTAGCTTTGCTGCTGGGAGTGTTCGGTCTTGTTTTAAAGTATTATGTCTATGGGTGTTTATAAACTAAAGTTGGCTGCAAAAAAGTAACGAATTTGTTAACGATTTATAATAAAATAGCCTGTTGAATTAGATTTCTTTGCTTTTCGATAATTAAAACTATAAGCAACGACAACAAGTCATTAGGGATGTCAGATTAATAGAAAATAATCGATTTAATAAAAATCGATTATCTTTTATAAATTATAAATCGATTTGTCAATAATCGATTTTAATGAAAATAAATAATCGATATTTGCGAAAAAATCGATTTTTTTTTCTATTATTTAAAATCCTACATGCTTTGCATATTCCAATAATAAACCTAAAAGATTCATATTAACAATTAATCAGATTAAAAAAACTAATATGAATAAAAAAAATGACAATTCAAAACTAAAAATCAAAGCAAATGTTCTTTTAAACTTTCAAGGTAAGGTATAATAAAACCAAATATCATTATTGATAGAAATTCTCAGTATCTTTAAACGTTATATAATAATAAAAATTAAATGAGCACCCCATCAAAATGACAACCTTATTGTCGCAAAAAATTAAATATAATAATAAAAAAAAAATGTCATGAATGTAAATGTTTAGTTTTCGATAAATATCAAACATCAATGTTGGACTTACGATGATGATATCGATGTCAACATCGATGTTATTCTAATGTCGTCTTGAGTATCAGATTCTTCTTACATATTTTTTCTTCGGTTATCCGCCATTTCTTCTTCGTTATCATTTAATTACTTTTTGTATTACAACCATTGCAGTTTCTTCAATGACTTCTTTTAAAAATTTCTTGCATCTTCTCTTTATATCCAATATATATATTCAATTCTCTTTATATCCATAGTTAATTTAATTCTCGGAGTAATAATCATTTGCTGTCTATCCCATTATAAGTATGTAGGAAAATAACTAACAGCTTGACCTCCGTCCCATGTCACAATTCACACCACTATTTTGTAGCTTCGGACCATCGTGTTCACGGTCGCCATGAAATAGATCATATATACCTACATACCTACAGATGGCGCCGTTTTTATATAATCAACTTTTAAGTAATAATGCTTCGAGTTTTTTCATTTGGCGCATAGATGATGCTATTTATGAAAATCGATTTAACCGCGCAATTTATTTAATCGATTTGTTAAAAATCGATTAATATGACATGGAAAATCGATTATTTTTTAACATCCCTACAAGTCATGTGTTACATCATGACAGAACACTGTTGACAGATTGTAAACAAGTCCATTATTTTTCTAACAAATTTAACTAAATAGCGTTTTTATTCCATATACTGTAATAAAATATTTATGTATGAAGAATGTAATTATTTTTTTATTATTTTATGATGGTAGTAAAGTTGTAATTCGTCTTTCAAGCGTTATTTCTTTCTTATAAATTATCTTGTTTTCAGAGAACTTCAGAAAATTAGGAATGTCTCGGTTCAGATTTGGAAGACAACATGAAGGTTACCGGCTCCTGTCGAATGACGATAGTGGCTTCTCAGATACACAGTTTGAATTACCACCGCAGAAGATTCCTTGGAAAGCAATAAGCTTAGCTGCATTTTTGTTCATAGTTGGAACAGTGCTACTCATAACTGGAAGTCTTATAGTCACCGGTCACATAGACACTAAATATTCAGATAGGTTATGGCCAATGATAGTTTTAGGTGGTATTATGTTTTTACCTGGTGCATATCACATAAGAATAGCATATTATGCCTTTAAAGAATATCCAGGATACAGTTTCACTGATATACCAGAATTTGAATAAGGAATTTTGTAACTAATTTAACTTTTGTATTACTAAGTATGAATGACAATTACCCAAAAGAATGTTTCAAAAAATGTGCTATTTTAGTTACTAATAAAATTTGTATAACTTTTGCTGTATTTAAGTTAGTTTATCAAAATTGCAATTAATTAGAAATATTTTGTAAGTTATTACATGTTAATATATTTGACTCTTATTATTTATATCAAAAAACTTATGTCCAGATTCTTCTTTAACTAAATTTTGATTATTTAGTGAAATCATTTGGTATTAGAATGTCATTTAAAATTTCAGTGACTTAATGGACTGGATACTAATAATAAAATATTAATGTTCTAAGCTGGTTTGTTTTAATTAAATAAAAAAGGTATATTGTAGGCATATTTTAATGATAATAATCATAATTTTAATAAATAGACTGAGTCACTTTACAACTTGTAGAGTTTTAAAGAAAATTAAAATGATTCTTAATGAATTATTGTAAATAATTATAGTTTTGATACTACCTATCTAAAAATTCATTGCATATGTTTACCTATTAGCCCGTTTGCCTTTTTTTGTCTGTGAAAAGCTTGTTTGAGGGAGAGGCACAGAATGCCCTGTATTTTTTAAATGTTCAAACAATTTATTTTTTGATGGAAAATCTGTTTGGCACACAGCACATCTAAGAAGTGCAGTGCTAGAATCTTCAGTTTCACTAGCTTTAGGTCTAAGAGGTTTCCTTTCCACAGGCTTTTTTGACTTTACATTCCGCTGCATTTTGGGTAACATAGGCCTGTCTTTTGGTAAAGCTGCTTCTCCCAATGGATCATCTGTAGGAGTTGTGCTAGATACTTCATACAAGTTTTCTGTAGAAGTCTGTGATTGAGATCCTTTTTTGAGATTAGCTTCTTTTTTAGCTTGAATCTGACTTTTTAACATATTGAATTTTTTAGCTTTCCTGCTTCTAGATGGTCCCTCTATTTCATTGAAGCTCATTTCATCATGACTGTCATTACCTTCACTTTCTGGCATTGGAATAAATGACTTTTTCTTATTCTTTTTCTTCTTATGACTTTTGGGCAATGCCTGTAATGAAAACACATGAAATTAAAGAAAATTATGAAGTATCAAAAAGGCAATTAATTGTGACTTTAAAATACCTGCACTTGATCTGAGTCATCACTCAGTGTTTCCCTAAAATCATTTTCTGATGTCGAGTTTTCTATCTTACTTTTGACATCTTCAGTTTCTCCATTAACTATATCTTCATCTTCTTCATCATCTTTAATTGGAGCATGGGCAACTTCATCATTTTCTTCTTTATTGTCTGAAATATCGATGTCTTCTTCCAAAGACATATTGGCAACATTTTCTTTGTGTTTTTTGCTATTTTCATGATTTTCAAATGATTTGATGTTCTTGAACAACTTACTGCATGCAGAACAATAGAGATTCCTCATTGATTTAGATTTCGTAGTTGATTTTGCTGTTGCTTTTGATGCTTCACTTGCCTGTAATTTATATACATAAGTAAAAAAAAAAAACAAATGCAAAATTCTTGCTGAGATCTTGAGTGGGTGAACAGTTATAGTAGTTTCCTGGATAGTTACAGGTTTCGTGTTCAAATTCCATCTTGAGAATTACCATTTTCATGAGTAAAATCTCTAAGATATATCTATTATATATAATCCAGGTGACTGCTTTAACTGTTCACAACCTTGAGGAATTATAAGCACTAAATTAAAGTAGAGTCAGTACATAATTGATGAATTGAAAAATATCAATGTAATCTTACCTCTTCAGTCTTAGAACTTTCCTCATTACTACTTTCCATTCCACCCTCACTAATAGTATCATCTTCAGAAGACAAGCCAAACTCTTCTGCTAGAAGTGACTCAATTTCACTAAGCTTTTTTTGATACTCTTCACTATGAATAAATGAGCTTTCACCCTCCTTTTTCTTTGCCTCTTCTATCTCCTTTTGCCTCTGTATTATTCTCTCTCTCCTTACTTGTTCTGCCTGCAAATTTATTTTCATAATTATTAATTACGATCAATATAAGGTTATAAGGATTATTTCATATAAACTTTACAGTTCTCGGACTCACCTTGCGTTTATTTTCTTCAGCTTTCTCTTGTAGAAGTTTTGTATGTTCAATAACTCTTTTATCCTTCCTACGCACAAAGCTTACTAGTCTCCTGATCTCCTCATTTCTTTCCTTTCTAGCTTTCTGTCTTATCTTGTTGTTTTCTTTTTCCATTAATTTTATAACTCTACGGTTATCACCTTGTTGAAGCTCATATTGATCTAGCCATACATAGCCTGGAATAACAGATACAAACAATCAAATTATAGTATTTTAAACTATATTAAATATGTAACATATAAAAACCCATATGTTACAAAAGCATACTTACTTTTATTTGTGGAAAAAGACATCCAATATGCATAGAATTCATGCACATCTTCATAGGGTGTAGAAGAGTTACCAAATTTAGGTATTTTAGCAACTTCTTCAGGGTCATCAAGGAAGTCAGTCTCTTCAGCTGCTAGTTTTGAGAAAACCTGATGAAAAATATAGTTTTCTAAAGTAAATATTACAATTCTTCAGTAATACCACCAACAGAATTATGATTTAACTAATAAATGCATTTACTTCAGAGTAGACTCCATAGAACCCTGGAGGATCATCACCAAAACCTTTGTAGCATGACGGACTGAAATAAGGGTAAACATCAAGGCTGTCATCGTTGTATGAACTGCCAGCACCTCTAAGCAGTTGCTCTCTGTGATTGTCATACCTGGAAATAATAACAGATACAACATAGAGATATGTTACATAAGACATAAGTGGTGGAATTAGAAAATGATTATGTTATAAAGAATTTAAACAATGCTTTAACAATATTGTGCTATATTTTTGTTCATAAATTGTTGATATGATGAAACTATACAATGGGCAGAAAATTTCTATAATACATGGATATAAAAATAAAATTATCATGAAAGTAATCAATCATTTCAAATTTGTAAAAGACAATGTCCAGACCGTGGTATTTTTTAGACAACTGTTCAGATCAAAACAGTAGTTAATCATGATTATGAACTACTTGAATAGAATAGACATTTGATTTATTTGAAAATTTAAGTAAGTGTACAATTTAATAATTTACCAGGCTCTTTCTTGAGGGTCCGAGAGGACTTCATATGCGTTCTGTACTAGTTGAAACTGTTCTTTCGCTTCTTGAAGATTATCCAAATTTTTATCTGGATGCCATTGAAGAGCGAGGCGCCTGTACGCCTTTTTAATATCTGAAGCACTTGCTTCTTTGTTAATATTTAATACTTCGTAGTGGCACTTCATTTTTTCAACATATTATCAAAGAAAACTTTGAAATGATCCTTTAGCGTTCACGGCGCAAGTTGGCTATTGATAAAATTTTACTCGGTGCACTAAACTTTAAATATAACATACGTCAAATTAAACTGCATAAGTTGCGTATAATTAGCCACGAATTATAAGGAACTTAAATATTAGCATGACTTGAAAACTGGAAAATAGTATCGATCTATTTAGAACTCTGCATATTACAGCCGAAAAGACACGACGTCCATGCAGGTTAAGGTATTCCGAGTGTTGCTATTAGGGTTCGAACGATACTTTCGATACCGAGAAGGTATCGATACTTTCAAAAACGATTCTCGATACTGAGTACTCGATACCAAAGCCGTAATATATCGTAAGTACTCATAAACATTGCCGGTATCGAGTATTGCTTGATACGACTTATTTACAGTTGTCATTTAGCTTCTATACCTATATAAATATTTGGAAGAATTAGTCTGTGGTTTTTCAATTTTCATTTTTTTTATTATCACCTCAATACAATATATGTACTTCTGAGTTTCTTCAATCATATACACCATATAAAATATATTTTTTAGAAAAACCCTAGAAATACATTAACATTTCAATAAAATTTAAAAACAATAATCGTATTTCAGAAAAATCCGTAAATTACCATTTACTTATAAAGTTAAAATATTTTGGATAGTGTTTCATTCTAGCGTTGCTAGTTGCTGCTGATGCGACATTTGCTATGACTTATAAAATTGGCCATCATTTAAAAGAAAACAATAGAACCAGTTATATTGCCTTATCAAAATCTACGGCAATGTAACTAGTTCCTAGTGCTAAGCCAGAAAAAAAATTGCATATAAATCATGTTTTATTTTTATTATATTCAATAATTTTGATTACGAACTGAGTTCTTATTGAAACTACTCAAAAGAAAAGTCGTAATCTCTGACTGAGTACTCGGGGGAAGTTTTAAATTTATTAGGCAACTTATGTTTTTTGTTTCTAATTCATTAAAAAATATCTCTAGCAAAACTTTTTAATTTGCTCCTCAATTGTCTCCTCGTTGCGTCCAAAGAAAATTTATGCAATAGAATTTTATATTTTTCATAGTTCATGCATAGAAATATGCATGAACTATGAAAAATATAAAATTCTGGCAGTTTTTAAATGTTGTCGGTAAATACTCGATACTGAGTTGTATCGATATTTTGGGAGCGATACTTATATAGTATCGATACCATGTCCCTCGATACCACATGAGTACTCGGTATCGATACCAGAAGCCGATACTTCGAACCCTAGTTGCTAATTCAATAAAATATTTTACCTCTAAGAAAATATAAAATATTGGTGCCTGCTGTAAGTTTCGTTAGCCAGAGTAAAAGGACTTGTATAATCGAAATCTCAAACAACTCAAACAACAAACGTATTATTTTTTATTCGCGTGATTATTATTACCATATAGCAGGGTGATTTTTAAGATCTTATCATGTTGAAATTAAATTACAAAGGAGATATCGTAAATAAAGTAAAAGCTTCAATCATAGTTTTTATATTTCTTAAAATTACTCCCAACAATATATTAGAAACGTCTTCGCAAAACAAACATAGTTGCTAGAACATAAAGGCAACCATTGAGCTTCTTAGAGTTTCTTTTTTATAAAGGATCTTTCACATACTAAAGAGTTTGTATAGGTCTTAACAGTTGATAAACCAATTCTCTATATTAATATTCTTGACAAATTTTTCTCAAAAAATATTTTTCAACCATCTAATGTGATATATATAATGAATATTAACCTAAAATTCTAGACAGGACTCCAAAGACACATTTTTTTTTATTTAAATATGATACTGATAATCTTCATGGACATGATTTTCACAAAATTATAATAACAATAATATCTAAATTTTAGATCGAGGACAAACAGAATTTGCCTCAGGTGTCATATTAACAGGGTAATGAGGAAGTATTAAAAAAAACATTAGTTCTCGAAATCAAACTACTTTCTTAATTTCTCCATGACAACCTTTCCGGTTTTCTTTCAAGTTTAAAAGTAAATTAGTTATCAAAAGTCAATTAAAATCTCATATTCTATTTGTACTTTTTCGTATTTGTATTGATATCTAAGTTTTGAACTTTTCAAAATTCAGTTTTTGAATATGTTAGTTAAAAGGTACGGAATTGACTGTCTTTGGTCCATTCGTTTCCTGTAAAAATCAACTTTTGCTAGAGTACTTTTTCGTATTTGTATTGATATCTAAGTTTTGAACTTTTCAAAATTCAGTTTTTGAATATGTTAGTTAAAAGGTACGGAATTGACTGTCTTTGGTCCATTCGTTTCCTGTAAAAATCAACTTTTGCTAGAGTCGACTTTTTTAGTGTTTTCGTTTTATTTTAAATGCTTCCTCATTTGATAATTTATTTATTTATTTCTCTAAAATACAAAAATAAAATCAAACTTAAATTATACAAATTAAACCCAATAAAACAAATAAAATACAAAAATATTTTCCATTCGAGACATTATGTCCATTTTCAGGAATAAACACTAGAAAATGTACCTATTTCTTTAAAAAGTGAAGATTTTTCGATGAACCTTCTAAAAATTATACTACTTTTTTAACATGAAAAAGTACATGATGCAAGAACAAAGCAAAAGAAGGAATCTAATTTGAGAAATCAATAGAGTTACGAGGTATTTACAATTAACAGTGATTGTATTGGAGAACACCAGCACTTCAACTTTCGTTTTTATATTATTATTTAATTTTTAAATATTACTCTACTTTTCTTGCTTTTGAGTTGGCAAAATTGATCAAATATTATTTTTGCATCAGATAACAATTGTTCAAACGCGCAAATGTTTGATGTGGATGCTGAAAAAAATGCGTAGATTTCTTGGACAATACAGAAAAAGTTTGTAATTTCCAATGAGTTTTTAGCGGCGTCATTTACTACTAAATTGAGGGAGTGAGCACGGTACGTAAAAATCACAAGGATTCATGTCCAATATCTTATTCAATATTGCATGATTTTTAGAAATCTAACAAAAGGTCGCCATATTATCCATTACAGGTAAAAAAACCTAAAAAATGTTCTAATTACCATTAGTATCTAAGACTGCTTGCCAACGATCCGGCAAATTTTGGATGCCTTTTGCCCAGAGTTCTGGGCAAAAGGCATCCAAAATTTGCCGGATGTCTGTGCCTCGAAAAAGTTGTTCAACTCCGCCTCTACGTCAGAGAAATCATTAAATTGTTTACCCCGCAAATGCTGTTTCAGGGCTCTAAACAAATGATAGTCTGATGGGGCGAGGTCTGGGGAATAAGGTGGGTGGGGTATCGTCTCCCTGCCCAAGTTCTCCAACTGCCGGCGAACCACAGATGCGACGTGAGGTCGAGCGTTATCGTGCAGTAAAACTTCATTAACTCGTCTTCGTCGTTTTTTCTTGATAGCGGCAGATAATTTGGTAAGCTGGGTTGAATATTTGTCAGCGTTTATAGTTTCATTGTATAATAGCTCATAAAACAGTATGCCTTGCGCATCCCAGAAACAGCAAAGCAGAATTTTTCGGCGGTTCTTTTGACTCGGCTTCGGTTGAGTTGGTGGCGTTTCTTCTCGAGGCAGCCAAAAAGCACGACGTGTATCGTTCTCGTAATAAATCCATGATTCATCTCCAGTAACCAGATCTGACAAAACCTCTTTACGTCGGGGTCGCAGCAAAAGTGACTGACAGATAGTGACACGGACTGCACGACTGGCGTCTGTAAGGATGTGCGGTACCCACCGAGCCAAAACTTTTCGATAACCAAGCTCATGCAGATGGTGTTCCACGGCGTGGTGACTGCATTTAAGTGCTACCGCTAATTCACGAGTGGTAGCATCCGGATTCAACTGCAGTTCGCGGCGCAAATCGTCATCATTCACTGCGGGTGGTCGCCCTGAGCTTGGCTGACTTTCGAGGCTCCTGTCTCCTGATTTAAAACGGTCAAACCATCGGGACACCGTCGCATGGCTTGTACTTCCAGCGCCTAATGCATTGTTGATATTGTCAGCCGCAGCCCGCGCACTGTGGCCTAACAAGTACTCGTATAAGTATAGTGTTCGAACTTGTCGCTCGTCCATTTTTCTTCAAACTGACTAAACAAATCGCGAGCACGGCTTTATATCCCTACACCAGAAGTACCTAGAATGTTTTACAACATTCTAGAATATTATCGAAAATAATGATTTTAAAAAGGAAATGTTATAGATTTTTCTAGTGTGTCTCATTATCCGAATGTATTTAGACTATATTGAGAACGAAAGGTACTTTTTGATAAACTCATTATTTTATTTATTTTTACGCATTGATACCTATTTTTTAACTAACTTCTTATGCAGTCAATAAGAGAGTAGAGAGTAGATGAATACTTTACTCATAACGACGTAACCTTCCAACTTTTGGAGTAGAATTTAACGGGAAATACAATCAAAGGCTTTGCTTATATCTAGAAATAATGCGATTATGGGCATTTTTTTATCTAAACATTCCATAACATTTTATTCAAGTAAGAAACAGGCATGAACAGTTGAGCTGTTTTTCCTAATTCCATATTGTTCTATTTTCTGGACAGCATTATTTCTTCAAGGACTTTTAAAAGTATTGGAATCGACGTGTTTTAGGTTATTCTAAAATAACGCCTTAATATAATCTCGTAGGTTGTAGATCCTGATGTTCTAATTACAGAGATGGACTTCCGTCTAGTTCTATATTCATGCAAAAACTTTGCCAGATTACATAGGTATAATTATAATAAATATTAATAAGGAATAATGAAATGAGCTCATAAAAAAAGAATCATTTTAATATGTTCATAAGCCAAAATCGTCTTACGAAACACATAAATATTGGCAAAAGCAAATCGATTAGACAGCTAGCCACGTACGCGACATTCATTATTCGCATGATTTATATAACCAAACTGAAAATAACTATTTCATTCATAATTCGCAATGCAAACTTTAAACAAATTCAGTTATTTTTCAATATTAGCATTGTGAATGCAAAATTGATCAAATATAATAAGTAGAACAATATAAAAAGTAGAACAAACAAAAAAGTTAAGTAAAGTGTAGAAAAGGGTGGATCGCTTGAACATTAATGAAAATTCGCTCTGTAGTAGCAAAAAAGTAAAAAGTGCTTGAAAAATTCATCAGTCCTGTTAGGTCCTGGGTAGCTCAGTGGTTAGAGTAGTCGCCCAGATTGCGAAAGGGTTCGAGTTCCATCTCAGAGTGCCAGGGACAAAGTGGATTTTTTAAGCATTAAATCAAATTTGGGAATCAATCATCAATAATTTGTCATTTTTTTTTTGTTTTTACTGCACATATTTGTTAAGTACAAGTGACAGAACAGTCATTATTTTTAGATATACTTACTTAAAAATTAACATTGTTTAGTTATAATATTATGAAATTCTGACAAAGTGTTCTGGCTTACAAGTGATGTTCACTAAAATCTAAACTAAAATTAGTTCCGTTTCGGGTTCCAATATACAATCAGTTTTCATTTCATCACGGTTTTGTGTTACTAATTGTATTAATTTATGTTAATTAAAGTCAGTAGGCTCGCTTTCAGGATACGTTGCGCGTCGAAATTATGCGTTCCTTTCGTCCTAATTATACCGTCGTTTCATTAATGTAGCTACGATGGACTGTTACGACGTAGCGTATAATTAAATGTTTAGCTTACAGAGATTTTCTTTGGTGAAGCTTCAACTATACCTTTGAGGTAAATGTTTCTGTTTAGCTTTTGAAGGATGCTTCTGTGATTTCTTCGAATAATTAATAGGAAAGCAATGTTTTGGCATGCCTTTGTATACTTAACGATATTTTTACATGATATATTATTCAGAAAATAAAAATGATTTGCGCACATCTTTCCCCCATTAATTTTGATAAACCAAATTTCACGCCTTTTTATCAATTTTCATATTAAAAATCGAAAAATTTTATCAAGTTTCTAATTGAGACGCAATGACTTTGGGTACTTATGTTTAAATAAAGATTTACCTAACCTGCTTTCATAGTCCTAACCAAAAAGTAAGATAAATATGTCTGCGAAAAAAGAATTTTAGTAATATAAATTATGGTACAAATAAATAAGCCTGGCCTGAAAGGTTTAATGTTTTTCTCGCAAACTAACGATAGAAAATAAAACCAAAATTTTTCTTCAGGGCAGATAAACTTTTTATTTTTCCGAATATATATGAAGTAATTGTTATTTAAATAAAAATGTATACCAAACACAATAATATTATCAATTATCAAAAATGTATACCAAACACAATAATTCAATAATATTATCGTAAATAGGTGACGCAAAGCATTTTGTTGGGTTTATAAGGATTTTTGGATTTAATCAATGATATTTCAAAATTTTGGCACCCCTATGAACTAATGAAAAATACGATTTTATAGGATGAGACATCATCATATTTTTTCAATTCATTTGTTTGTAAAGGAGCTCAAACTAGGAGTTCAAAAAAGTGGCATAGCGCATTTTATGAAAAATTTTCTCTGTAAATTTTTTGAGTTTAATTAAAAAGTTAAGCGCAATTTACATAAAGCAAAGCCGCTTTATATCATACAAAAGTTATTCTGCACCATTCATTACAAATTTGACATTCAAAATTGGTAAAATTGAGAACGAGAAAAAAATAACATTTTACATAAAAATCACAGTTGAAACGTTATAGAGCCCTTTAGGTCTACAGCAATTTTAATTGCTTTAAAATCTTCAAGTTTTTTTTGAACAAGTTGGCAGCTATAAATTGATGAACAATTTCGTTGTTTTGTAACTTTTTACTGTAATATGAAACTGAAAACGACCTCATGTTACTATCTGAAGGATAGTTGTTTTTTTTATATCTGAATTGGTCCACGTTCTATTTAAAATAATCAATGATGTAATTACCATTAGTATCTAAGACTTCTTGCCAACAAGTTTTTTTTGAACAAGTTGGCAGCTATTCATAGCCGTGAGCTATGCAGCTTTTTGTGCAATTACTAATTATTGTCTTTCGTAAAACTCATGCGAAATTGCTGGAAGCCGTCACGAGTGAGGCTGCGGTTAGTTGATGAGACTCATTAGCGATTTTTCAAATCCCGTAAAAAAAATATTTGTTGCGACGTAACGAGCCCCCACTCTTTAATAAAGTTAAAGAGTGGGGGCTCGTTACATATGCCTATTATTTAAACAATTTCTTGTTTAATTGAAACAAAAAAACTAAAAAATCACAATTCCTTAATTAAATTTAGTTTAATTAAATAACTAAAAATAACACACAGTTTTGAAAAAAAAAAGAAAAACGTTTATAATACTTACTTCGATCTTCTCCATCAGACCCTGAACACAATTATGTATAAAGTAATCGCGGAATCTATTAATTTTGTCCGCTTGTTCGGGATTCAAAAATCCGACGAACTTCTTGAAAACGTCCACCATTTCAATGTTGAACGTTTGGTCTAGTTCGAGAGCGAGCTTGATCGGATCGTCGGCGTCGACATCGAACCTTGAGAACAGTGTGTTAACGCGGCTTTTAATCTAAATGTTCTTCGCTATTTGGCCGCGTACCGTTAGCTTCTGCTGGAACGCTAACACGTCAGTACTTAATGTTTTTATGTTATCTGCCTGACGGACTAAATAGGATTACTTTTTTTTGCCAGGCATCATCCCTGTTTTATTTATATCATCAAGGTTTTCACTTAAAGTATTACAAACATATATTACCTCTTCGCCTTCAAAATTGGTATCATTTCCTAAAACTACCCGCTACTATTGATGTTTTATAGCCGCGTCCTCATGGTCACGAGTCTTGTGCCACGACATTCATTTCTATGCCCTAAAAATGTTCGAACATTCCATAAAAATTAGACCGTGATTCGACTATTTACGGACTATTTGAAATATGTTATAATACAGTTTGCAGTATTTTTTACTATGATAATATTTATTTATTGTATTATTCAATTACAAATATTAAATAGGTAATGTTTCTAAACTTGTTTCTTTTTCTCTATTTGGCAAAGACTTCTGTGAAGTTCACCACATTGGAATTTAAAGACATTGAATTTATAAACTGCATTTACTTCGTATGTGATCTTCATTTTTGACTTTAAGTTGATTTATATATTACAATTAATGTCAATTTACTTATTTATAAACTGAGTTTATAAATAAGTGATCATCGCAGTTGTAATATGTATATAAAATGTTTTGATGAAAAATAAAAACCCATGGGACCGAGTATTAAAATAAAAAAGTAAACTTTATTTTGTATAGATAAAATTAGTTTAAAAGTAAAAATTAGTTAAATTATAACAATCCATCAAAATTTCAATCTGTACTTTCAGTAACAGCATTGTATGCAATGAAAGGTCGGCTGTGGAAATTTATCGTTGTCACCCCGCTAGCAGGAACAGTGACTCCATCCTGTGGAATTGTTTCAAAATAAATTGAACGGAACAAAATACAATAAAAGTTCTTTTTTTTTTAAATAAATACAAAATAATAGGCTATCTATAGTAATCCCTTTCAAAAATATAGCGAATGCGATAGATAAATTGCAGTTAGAGCAATCAACTCTCTTGTTAGACATTTCTCAACTTTTTAAGATATCTGCATCTAACGCTTGCCTTAGACTATTCCAATTAATTTCAAATTATAATAATATTGTCCATTGAAATATCTTTCAAAATACATGTCAAATATGGGTATTACATGTCAAATAGTTATAGCGCGAAGTTTGTGAATATCTTTCAAAAGTCAAATTGAGAGGGATTGCGCTAGATTTTAAAATTAGAAGAATGCCTTCAAATCGATATTTGAAATTATTCGCATTTAAAGTCACTACGATTTGATTTCAGATAATTTGCTTCTCATAACTGTCTGCAATAGATTAAAAAACATTGTTTATAAATAATATTATTTATTAATTAGCATTAATTTCATAGTCTATCAATAATATAATAATAATAATATCAATTAACAAAGAAATACAAATCGTAACTAAAGCCTTCTAATTAAGAAGCTAATCATCACGCACGTGATATTTAAACCCTTATTTACGAGGGAATAGAAAAAAATACAGCCACATTTTAGCACAGTATTTTTAAACTTTCCTTATATTTTACTTTAAATATATGCGTCTAAAAGATAAATCAAAGTACATTTATTATTATTAATTTTACATCGGGACCATTTTCAGTTGCTTGTGAAGAAATGTAATGTTTGAATTCGAAAAAATATTTTGTTCTATATTAAATCTATATATTAATACGTGAAGCAAAATCTTTGGCCCCTTTTTACGAAAATTGCGAGGACGGAGGAGTATGAAAATGGCAGACTTATAGTTTTATGTAGAAGAAGTGCAAACGGCTAATATTTTTCAATAATAATGTTTATAAAGTAAAATTAATCGATAAATAAAACATTACACACGCTACTAAGCATTTGACACACACAAACAAGTATTTGCTACACGCATACATGTACTCTGTGGTCAAATTGTTTCTTTTGACATAGAGTGTCTTAGTTTCTTTTGAATATTGGCTTCACACGGTTTGTGCATTTAGCCATTGTCAAGTTTTTTATGTTTACCATGGATATCTATTTATATGTGTGTGATGTTTACTGTGGTCTTACTGAATGTCAAAAGATTTATGTTAAATAACTTCTAATTGAAATTTATTATGGTCGAATTTCGACCAGTGGGTACTTATAATACTGGGTATTAGACGCGATTTTACACTGACCTGCAACGATGTTTCGGCCGGGTTGCACCGGCCGTGGACACTACGAGACTGGAGCAGCAAGTCTACGTCTACGTCCGAGGATCAATCTTTTTCCACACTCAGATTTTTAAGAAAGGGCACTACAATCTGTTTTTAATTTAGTTAAGATTTGGAAGAGGTATGTAGATGACGTATTTAGCGTGGTCAGGGGTGGTCAATAGGAAGAAGATCAACTCCTTAATCATCTAAACTCCAATCACCCGAATATTCGGTTTACATACGAAATGGAAGTGGAAAGATCGTTGCCTTTTTCAGATGTTCGATTAATTGCGAGATCTGATGGGTAACACACTTTGTATACCGAATACCAACGCACACGGATAGATACCTAAACGCAAATTCTCACCATCACCCCCGTCACCTGCAATCTGTAATAAATTACCACCTCTGTGACCCTGAGCATTTAGAGCAGGTGTAACAGCATGTTCAGGAGGTTCTACATGGAAAAGGATACCAGGTGATGGGACGACAAAAGTAGCCAGTGAAGAGGTACAGGCATCCTATGGTGAGTAGACAGCCAGCCTATATGCTTTATATAAAAGGAGTGACGGAGAAGATAGGCCATGTATTACGTGAGTACTCCATTCCGACAGTTTTTACTCCAAGTATGAGAGTGAGTGACATCGTAGGCACTCCCAAGGATGTTCTGCCTTTGTCAACGCCGGGGGTTACTAAACCTACTGGAAAGGGACACAAATCACTTGATCGAGTTTTACCGTACGCAAATCCTTTCCACGGATCGCTACTTTTATTCAAGAGTAGTGCGTGAAGCGATTGTAATTAAGAAAAACTATATAACTTCAATCGAGAAGACGGATATAAATTGTAACAATCGTGGAATCCAGTATTTGCTAAAACGCAACTTCTTTTTTCGCAATCGCTAATTCTCCAGAATACGGCTCGTGTACTAAATAGCGACATCGTTAGAGTTTTTTGTGACGGTAGTTGGATGAAAAATCTGAGGGAGGAAAGAGATTCATTCTCGAATGCAGAGGCGTAGACTTGCTGCTCCAGTCGAGTCTGGAGACCAAGACCGGTCCAACCCGGCTGAAATAAGCAGGTTAGTCTAATCGTGTCTTATACCCGGTATTATAAGTTTCTTCCATGTTGTTAGTGTTTGAATATCTCTATAATGTAAGAGTTTCGAAACTTCCTAAGTAAATAACGTTCTAACTTAAACATCCTTACGATTTAAAAACTATATAAAGAGTTCATTATTTACTAAACACTAAATATAAGTTTAATCTTGCTGAAATCTTCTGGTGGATAAAATCATACACATTTTTCTTTTATGAAAATAATATTTCTACTTCCAATTAATAAGAGTAACAGCTGTAAACGTTTACAACATAGTTCAAATAATACATTTTCAATATCACACAATAAAAATTATGGCGTATAGTATGTACCTAAAGAAATATATTAAAATATTATGACGTCACCCCGTAAGTTCAAAATGCTCGCTCAGTGTCAAAACTCTCACTGTGAGAAAAACATATATTTTGTCGCATTTGAAAATTCAAGTTTGCGCGTTTAAAGTCTCTAGGAATTACAAACAAAGAATAGAATCAATTAAAAATATTACGTACCATCGGTAGGTAAACTTTAAATGTCCAGCTAGATATAGACGCTTTGTTTACGACGTTGCTAATTCTTGAATTAAAATCTCCCACCATAGCGTAAGTTGATTTCAAATTGAGTTTAGTCACGATTCAAAATACTAGTATTATAAAAATGTTTTATAATTTTGCTTTGATTTATTATTATTTTTATATTTTGTGGTAAAGAATTAATTCTCAATAAAAGTGTGATAAGTTTACTTATAGGAAGCCTTGGTAAAGTACTTTTAACTTTATCTATAGATGTCCTAATTTGTATGGAGTACCATGGAGTACCAAACAAACCAAATACCAACTGTTTGAAGAATTGTCGTAAATCACTAACACTCTATAGAATATTTTAGTTAATTAATAATAATTAAAAAATAGACAACATCACACATATTGCTCAAATTCTAAGACAAGTAGCCTTCGTATTATGGAGTATGTGAAACAAGTGCCACAGTGTACCAAAGTACAAACAGGTGGCAATAATCTTTTAAAACCTTAACCAAAACATTCGTTTTGTTACATACACGCTAATCAATATAATTATTTTTTTACTATTGTAAATAAATTACTTTGGCAGTGACATATTCTACGTAAATATCTTTACGGGTAGTATTGTAGATATATTGAAATAATAATTGGACGATTCAAAAGTGCTTCCAATAAGCTTATTTGAAGAAGGAATATTTTTATTAATTCATTAGTTTAATGTTGATGACGTCATAGTTGGATAAAATTGTTTGATTGTAGATAAACTTCATTAAAATAATCTGGGAATAAAACGTTAAAAATAAATAACATTTCTCAAAAAATCTGTATTACTATTTTCATTTACTTAAATTATTGCTCCATTAAAAAACATTTTTTGTAGTCAGACTCACAAATGCATGCAGTATATAGTCAAAGCTTCGTTGCTTCGAACATGTAGGAAGAACGACGTAGATGGAAATAAACTAAAATTAGTTTCGTGAAACTTATATCATACATGGTGAAATAAGTTGCACAAAACTAATTTCAGTATATTTAAAACTAATTTATGGCGTGTAATCAAGAGTATCTCTGGATTTGTTAGCATAAGCTTTACTATGCGTTTGTGATATCGCGACACTAATTACGCTATATAAATCATGTTGAAATTAGTTATGTGAAACTACGTTCATCAATAATTTGCATTGTGAAAATGGACATTTACACAAGAAACTGCTAGTGAATGAAAATGCAGTTTAAACTAATTTCACGCAACTAGTTTCATAATGTAAATTGGGTTGTACAAGGCACGCGCAACGTGAAAGTATAACGATTTAGAAGTCGGGAGAAGCAAGACACCTTCCACGATCAAATTGATCGTGATGGTGAGTTTTCCTTGGAGTTGACCGTGGCTTATGGTGCTCAGTCTGTGCTGCTTACAACAAACGGAATTCAGTATCAAGACAGAGAGATAATTTCTTTTTTTTAACACGTTAACAAATAACTCTCGTACATGTTAAAAAGAAAATGATTCAAATTGAGCTTGAGTGTAAGTGTATTATTTCGATAAATATTATTATTATGTAAAAAAATTTGAAACTCAACAATTATTGATAATTATTACTTAATATTATTAATAAAGCTTTATAATATTTGTTGTTTCAGACACTCCATAATATCATTTAGCTACTCATCTTGGAATATGAGTAATTTATGTCATGTAGAAAGATAGTATTGATATGAGTGGTTATATAAAATTGATTGTGTTCAACACCCCATATTATCCCTTATTGGGGAGTTTGGCATTCCTCTAGAAGATTCGCTGCCAATTCAAAGGCAGATGCTTTATTAATATTGAGTCATTGCCAATAGCCGCACGTAGCCTAAATGACATATTTATGATCTTATCTAAAGGCCATTTTACGCTGGATGAAGATCGTTCCGCGAGGTTTTAATATTTTTCGTCTATAAACATTTCAATTAGCGTAACTTATACAGCTAGTTTATGCTAAACTATAAAAACAAAAATCTATTTAACAATAGAGAAAAAATAAATTAATGTGTTTGATAAGTAACTTAATGATCAATATTCTAACATGATAAATTATTTATAAGAAAAATAAAAAACACTGTAACACAGCCAATGAAAAAAAGAGTAAATATTAGGGTCATTCCATGGCGACGGTTGGGACATTTTTACTTTTTTTCTTATGTAGAACTATTTTCGTAGTTGCAAAACACAATAAATATGACAGTGATTTAAAGTTTAATAAATTTGCTTTAATACCTGAATTTCACATGTATAGAGTACGACTGTTTTAATTGAAAAAAAAAGTACCGTACCTTAATATTCGGATTGTCTTTTTAAAAAGCTGATACGTCTCTGCCACTGACGTAAGTATCTTTGCAATATGGGTTCGATTTCCAGTACCAGTGTCTTTAATTGAAAAAGTGTCTTTTCTTCCAGGAGCACCCTGGCTGATTTAATCTAGTTGATAGAAATTACGTACTACTTCTTCGTATTGCTTTAAATAATCTCTTATTTTTACAAGAGCCCGTTGAAGAAACAACGCTTTAATCAATAACAACAGTTTTAACTAATTTCAGTTTATTCCCGTATCTTTGTTTTCTAAGACATTCTTTTTTCCTACACAAAGACATCGTTTCTGGGTCTTGATTTTTCTTAGCTTCTTATCTGCTTTTTCTTTTATCTGGGTCTTCTTTTTATCTGGCCCCGAACAAATGTTTTCGCTCTACTGCGCCCACAGGTATCTAAAATAACACCACTTCATGCCATGCAATATTATATTAAAAATCAATAACCCCAGCAAAAAAATCAAATGATATTTTAATAATACCCACATTTAACCGATAATTGCACAAAGAAGACCAAAATAATTTGTTATTTAGAATCTCGATGGTATGGGCCTGTGATGGTCGGGACATATCTGAATATAGCCCTACAGCGTTTAGTTACTTTAAATTAATATGAAGACTTTATTTCTAACTTTTTGTAACTCACTTAACACACATTTTCTAATAAACATGCATTTTTGAAGTTAAAATTAACAAAATTTAATAAACATGTAACGGTCGGAATCGGTCATTTTCAAATATTGCTTAATATTATTGAAAGTAACTTACCGTTTTGTTTCATATTTTGTGCAGTAAATCTTTATTAATGTTAGAATTTACTTACATTGACAACAAGCCGATCCACAAACAAAATGGCTATAATATTTACTTTATAAATCAAAAACAATCACTCTATAAGTACATTGATCTTGACTACATCCGGTGTTACCATTGAGTAAAAAGAGAAAAATTGCAATATTTCATGAAAAAAAAGCCTGTTTCGTAAAGTTAAGATTATAAAACGGTTATTCTCAATACACGTGGAAACTTAATTTTGACTTATATTTTATTCGTATGTGGTGTCACTTACCGTGGAATGACCCATAACCTACCTATCTAATTTACAATCACGACGTTAATGTAAATGAAATATTAGGTATGTATAATTTGATATGATTGGGTGTGATGATTTTACTTATAGGTGTTTGCGTCTGTGAAAAGCGAACTTTTCTCGCGCGTTGAGTCTCAGGGAATGGAGTAGCTTTAGTCTACGGTTCCGATAATCTTCACCTTGTTTTAGACGTATCACTAGAAAAGTATATACTCAACGAACTGATGTCACCCAAATCTCCATCGGATGGACACAAAGAATTGATTTCGCGTGATACATCAGACGAGGTAGTGCTGGACGTTCCGCTGCCTTCTGACCCGCGTAAAGAGTGGAGCTTACAAATTGATTTCTGCGGTGGAGGGTAGTCGGAAGAGTTTCTAACCACTTCGTTCTTTGATCTGGCTCTCGGCGTGTTGTTTACGGATTCAGGCGACTGTTCTGGCACCACCGTCGGTTTCGACCACTCCTCGTAAAGGTCTGGCCTTGGTCCGACCTCCTTCTCAGGGCACATGCGACAGTTCTCCATGATCCATTTCTTCTCGCGAACGGAAGGCGATCTGTGGTGTGGTGTAAAGAGTAAGGTTATTGTTGAATGAGAGGCATATAACATGCGTATTCACGCAGTGTTTCCTTTAAAATAGTTATATTCACATCCGCCATTATTACTTAAATACACAAGGTGGATGTATAATATGTTTCTGTATTATTACTATGTGATAGCTTTTTTTTTATACCGAGGGGAACTGACCTTAACATGCCATTGACCTGGACGAAAGACCGACTGAACCCGGGCTCTCCCACTGCAAGGGACGGCGGTCCAGTGCAGTGGGCCTACCGTGCAAAACCCCCTGTACCACCCTCGCGCATAGTCCGGGTCCTGGTATCTTAAAATAAGTCCCAGGTTGATCCGGACCGATTTTGTGATAGCTACGTGATAGATTTCGATAAATAAACTAATTGCGGTCATATTGTTGGAAGGAAAAGAAAAAATGTGCGATTTACATATCTGTGTATTCAGAATGTGGTGTCGTAAACCATACATAAAGCTCGCATTCGGTGTTCCTCGTTAGTTTTACTTTAAAACAAGTAAAAATCGACGAGCGGATCGAAACTTACACCTCAAAGGATTACGTTAAGTCAGCTTGATAGCATTAAATAAATGTAAGTTTTTGCGCATATACATATGTAACTAACATATAAATATATACACAAAATTTCGCAAACGCGACAGGCAGACGAATCGATACTATAAATTGTGCAATATCAACGGAATCACTTTTGAATGATACACTGATAGCCTTATTTTTAAGTATGTGATAAATATTACTTAATTGAACATAATGTAGACATTTTCTTGTAATATAATATAAGCTAATTATTTATTTTAACTTCGTGCACGTCGGTCGATGATACTGTGTGTACACTAGCCTGCAATACTGGAGTCTTAAACTAAGTTATAATTAAAAATCTGCTGATAAAATAGTCATTTTATTGAATATTTACTTTATTGAATAGCTATTACGTCATTTTGCTTGACTACCTACTGCGCTTATTCTGGATATTCAGATGAAGATTTTTATTAGGGTTTAAAATAGCTTCATGCTTTACTTGTGCAAGATTTTACGCCTGAACCTCATAACAACTCGACGGTCAGCTTGTTCTTGCTTTTTCAATTCAGTATTTTCAGGGATTAATGTGCGTGATGCCAAATTAAATTTTGCCAACGGTTATTCTGCCATCTCTTCAATTTGTAGGCATCTAACTAATCTAGTTTAGTCCCCTCAGTATTTTTTCGCACAATTTATTATTTAATTCTGATACTTTGAATTTAAGTTGCCGTTTTAGGTAAAACTTATTCATAACATTAGTAGCTCATTTAAAGTATGTTATAATTTTTAGTAATTTATGATTATCGGCAGTTTAGTACATTTTAATGCAAACATAATTACACAATATTATATTTAGAAAAGAAAATTAAAGAGATACTTTAATACTTAAACGAATGAGTATTAAAGTATCTCTTTAATTTTCTTTTCGTCTGATGAATTATTCTCCATTAAAACATATTGTTTTTAAAAACCGGGCAAGCGCAAGTCAGAATCGTGCACGAACTATCCCGTATTATTATAAAAAACGCAAAAAACACTTTTTGTTGTTTTGACAGTAGTTCGAAATTTTCGAGTTAAATACATTTGACCGATTATTACTCGTAAACTCGTAACGTTAACTTTAGTGCAATAGTTGTCCTATTAAATTCGTTATTTGTCAAAACTACTTTCGTGACGTTTGAATTTCTAACAACAAACGTTTAGTTGTTAGAGGAGGGGGGACATTGACTCTAATGAAAATTGGTACTTTGAAGCTTAATAAGTCACAAACAGTTAGCTAAATCGAAAAACGATCTTCCTATACCCCTAAGAAAGACCTATCAAACGATACCCCACGCAAGGAAAAAAATAAATATCAACGGAATAGTAGCGGAGGTAACCAAAGATATTCAAAATTTTATTTTACCACTTTCTACACCTGTCTAATACCAATCGTTTCTGAGCTAAACTGTGGATCAACGGATAGACGGACATGACGAAACTGTAAGGTAAACCTAGAACTGTAAGGAAACCTAGTTGACTACGGAACCCTAAAAACCAGAAACTTGAAAATGAAAACGATTTTATTTGATAAAAATCAGAAAAACAATGAAGACATCAAACATTTAAAAAGTTTTAAAAGTACGTCATCTGGTGATCCGCAGCGTCAGCAATATTTAAAATTTATTTTTCCCCAATTACTTTATGTTATTGGAGAAACAGCAAAATTGAAAACAAGTGTGACTTTTTTTTTATAAAATCGGAAATAAATTAAGTCTAGAAACACAACAAAAATCATAATTCTTTTTAAAAATACAGTATCGTCATAAGTGGTCAGTAGCATCAACTAAATGTAACATTTTCGTGTACATACATCACTACATAGTATAAAAGAAAGTCGCTTTCTCTGTTCCTATATCCCCCTATGTATGCTTAAATCTTTAAAACTACGCAACAGATTTTGATGCGGTTTTTTTCATAGATAGGGTGATTCAAAAGTAAGGTTTTCATGTATAATACAAGACCACGCGAGCGAAGCCGCTGGCGGAAAGCTAGTAATCAATATAACATATACATTTAATATTAGCGACAACGATTGTACTGATTTGGATTATTCAAAACATTATTAAATCCCGCGTCAACAGCTTAAATCATTCAATAATGGATTTGGAAAAAGATGACTTGGGATATAATTACAATGACAGATTGAATTATAAACAATGATTGCTATGGTCGCGATTTAATAAAATGCCTTGTACGAACTTCCACTCCTATTCTTATCCCTTTACGTGCTTTTTTCGGGATAAGATAGCTTAGATAGATAAGTTGCCGCGGACATTTTAGAGTTTTCAAATAGGATCGATCGTAATATATGATTTTTGCGTAACTTTAAGCAGCGCACGCAAGGAAAGCTCTCAAAAAGTTAAATATTCTCCCGTCTTTCCAACATTTTGCATTACTCAGGAGGGGAGCTCTCTTATTAGTCATAGCGTGATGATAAATAGCTTATAGCCGTCCTCGATAAATGGACTATTACACACAACAAAAAATAAATTCGAACCAGTTGTTCCTAAGATTATAGAGCTCGATCAATCATACAAACAAACAAACTCTTCAGCTTTATTATTAGTATAGATTTTTATATATTATGTCTGAATATGTTGTTTTTTCTTTTAAAATTATTGTACTGTTTGAGCCTATCCTCATTACGCTTTACCTACTCAAGTTAATAGGTACACATTTCCTAATTACAGTGAACACGTAACAAATTAAAGTTTTTTTCTCGCTGTTTTCCATACGAAAGACACTCATATTCCTCTTCGGCAATTGGACGGCACCTTTAAATATTTATACCATAAAAATGAAAATGTAATACAGCTAAGAAACTTTTTAAGTATAAAGACATGTACTTATTTTACTTATTACTAATATCATAAAGGCGAAAGTTTGTTACTTTCACGCAAAAACTACTGATCGGATTTTGATGATACTTGGTGTAAGAACAATTCGAAGCCTATTGACATATAGGCTATTTTTGATCCCACTGAATGATTCCCTACGGATGAAGTGAACTTACCATCAATTCATTATTTATTATGTAAACTACGCGAAGCGAAGCCGCTGATTGAGAGCTAGGAATTAATAATGAGGTCTTCCCCATAGTATGGTGCATTCTTGGATAAGCCTTCAAAAACATTGGGGGTGTGGGAAGGCCGTTTCTCGATTTAGTGAACAGTTTGTGACTTATTAAGCTATAAAGAGTTAATTTTTGTTATGGTCAAGTGGCCACCCCCCTTCTATACCAACTTAAAAGGTCGTTGGTGAAAATTCGAACGTAACGACAGTAGTAAAATTCAAACACAGACTCGTGTTGGCTTTACAAGTTTAGGAGTAATAGTCGACCAATTGTATTTAACTCGAAAATTTCGAACAACTCCATAGAAAGCAATAAACGTGTTTTTTTTTGTTTGCTAATGGATAATAAGTGTGGAACTGCAATTGGCCGGTTTTTATTATTCCATAGTTAAAAATATCTATGATAAAATTTAAAGCAACCTACTGGTATTCAGTTTATTATGATCTCGTGTAACGGCAAACGCAGCAATCAGAATGTCAATTAACACAGCAATTACGGAGTTTCGTCGATTCACTAATTAAATTCACGCCGTCGACTCGAACCTATACGTCTTCAACCTTTTTGTTTCGGCAGTGGTTGGTTTATAATTAAACTTTGCAAAAGTGTAAAGTAAATCGTAGGATAAATACCGATTTGAAAACTAATCGCTACCTGTAGGTATTTAGTTATTTTACCGAAAAAAATTTATAAGAAAAACTTTAAGGACTTATACAGTCACATTGTAGAGTTTTAAAAACAATGTTATGAAAATCATGAAGTTGAAAAAAGAAGATAATCTATTTTATTCAACTGTCCATGGGCAGCGGGTGTGAGACCTTCCAGACACACTCACGGGCATACCCACCGAAACCCCCTTTTTTGATAATGTAGGGGAAATGCACCTAGCCTTAAACCGGGGCTTCCAGCCCAAAAATCACAGGCTTAATCAGCCTACCCACAAAAAGCCATATTCGAGTCGCCAGGATAGTCAGCCCCCACGATAAACGTACCTGAGTATCGCTGTTAGGTCGTCTGCTTTGTAGACCACCTTCGTCTTAGGATCGTAGAAGCCATCCCCAGTGTCGTAGAATCCTGGCGGTATATCCCGGGTAGGCTGCTCGGCAGTCAGGAACGACTGGCCGGCCGGTTGAAGACCTTTCTCGTACTCGATTGTAAACCTTAAAAATAAATGGCATAAGTATGATTGTTGTAAACGTAAAAGAACATAATGTTTATATAATCTCAACGACTTGCGTTTTACCATTACAATATCTACCTCATACATCAATGGTGATAGATACATAATAATATTGAATTTCAGGTAGATAGTACAATAACGTTTATTGCTGTACTGTTATGTTAATTTTGTAAATGTTATGAATCCTAGTGACTTAATTTATTAATAGCCCCTTATGGGTATAAGGTTTGAAATAATTAGAAAACTTAGCATAGATGGCTAATGCAGTATTATCGCCTAACCTTTTTCACACTACACAGGCAACTAACAGTGTACGTTCAACATAATTTTCATACTATTTCCAAAACGGGACATTTTTGAGTCACAGGCTTACCTTCGGGGACATCGGGACAGACAACCAAAGAATGTTACGTTCTGATCACGTTATACATGACTCTAGTTTCATAATCTATACTAATATTAAAAAGAGAAAGACTTGATTTATTGTTTGTTTGTTTACATCTAATAGACTCTTAGCTACTGGACATCTTTAAAAAATTCTTTCACCTTCGGAAAGCTACATCATTTAATGGTGACATAGCCTACAATTTACGCGAACGAAATCGCGGGAAAGCAACCAGTATATAATAAATTTGGCTTAAGCTACTATGTAGGAAGAAATGTAATGTAGGAAAAATGTTTTTGATGAGGGCTATTTGCTACGTAACTGACGAGGAAAAACGGTGATTAGTGAGACAGTAAAAAATGAGACAAACTGTTTCGGGTGCGCACCCATTCATACCTGCCCATTTCTGTGAGCCGACCCAATAAAGAGTAATTTTTTAAAGGTGTTTACTCAGCAAATTGAGGTAACGACGACAGAAAATCTGCATGACTGCTCGCGTCAGAGTGTTCAAGCTTTTGAGATATAGAAAGTAATTTTGTATATTTAAAGAAATATCATTAATAGTCAGTATTATTAAAAATGATATAGGTATAGCTCTATTTTCAACTTTATTATGTAATTACTTCAGTTTATTTCATGTCAATATTTTATATAAGACATACATTGTCTTATGTAAAATACTAATACGTTTCTCAATACTAATACGTTTCTCAAGAATAACTATTTCTCTTTTGAGTTACCGAGAAGTATTTTAACACATAAAAGATATTTTTATTTTAGTCCATAGGTTCCTTTTATTAAACTCACAATGACATAGATTTTAATTTAGTTATAATAGACAAAACATTTATAATCGTAATAAGGTTTTATTACAACCTTCAACACCCCCTCTTAAGAAAACCTTATAGCCTCTAAACATTAAATTAACAAAATAAACATTTCTTTCTAATAGACAATAAAATGAACTAATATATACCTATAATAACCGACACCTCGTTCAAAAACAACTATTCAAAATTTTGTAATCCTAACAATTTTCGAAATTTTTCAAACAAAGTTTTATCAAGAGATTTTGTAAGAATATCTGCTAATTGTTCTTTCGTATTAACATATTTCAAAATAACAGCCTTTTTAGCTACTTGATCTCGAACAAAATTATGCTTGATATCTATATGCTTTAAACGCTTTGAGTCAAGGCATTCAGCGATTTTTATTGACCCTTGATTATCTTCATACAAAATAACACTAGGTACCTTTTCGAACAGCAATGTATCATTTAACAGTTTAGTTAACCACGCAGCCTCAGTACATGCCTGACTAAGTGCAATGTACTCTGCTTCAGTAGATGACAAGACTACACATTGTTGCTTTTTAGAGATCCAAGACACAATACAATTAAAGATTTTAAAAACATATCCAGTTGTCGATTTTCTATCTTGTAAATCTCCTGCTCAGTCCGAATCTACGTAACCTTCAATAATAGCTTCATTATCATTTTTAACAAAAACTAAACCTAAATCTATAGTTCCTTTAAGATATCGTAAGACCCTTTTGATAGCAATCCATAATTCTTCAGTAGCACATGACTGGTAACGACTTAATATTGAAATACTATTTGCTAAATCTGGTCTTGTTGCTAACATACAATACATAATAGCACCAATAGCTTTTCTACACTTTAGCTCAATGGTTTCATTTTCAGAATTATTTAGTTTTACTAAACTGTTCTTAACATTTTGGTCCATCGGTGTGGACACAGCCCTACAATCATACATGTCGAAACTTTTAAGCATCGTTGCTATATACTCAGATTGGTTTAGAGTAGTACATCCAACATTTTGAATTAAATTTATACCCAAATAGCATTTGGCTATTCCTAAATCTTTCACCTTAAAGCTTTTCTTTATGAAATTTTTAACTTTCAGTAGCTCCTTTTCATCTGTAGACATTATAAGAAAATCATCAACATAAACTAAAAAATAAGTTTTAGTTGTAGAACTTACTTTAACATAAAAACAATAATCATTTTGACTAGCGACAAAACCATATTTGCATAACGTTTCGTCTAATGTATCGTACCAATATTTAGGAGATTTTTTTAAACCGTACAGAGCCCGATTTAGCTTGCATACTTCATTTGGACCTACATTAAAATTTTTAGGTACACTTACATAAACAATTTCATTTATCTTTCCATTAAGAAACGCAGTGCACACATCCATTTGATGGATGAGAATACCCAGTTGGATGCTAACAGCAACAAACATTCTAAATGTGGTGAGTTGTGCAACAGGTGAATAAACCTCTGATGGCGAAAGGAAAACTGCTTGTTTAAAACCACGGGCTACTAACCTTGCTTTATACAATTCACTTCCATCTTCTCCTTTCTTAATTTTATAAAGCCATTTTGTGTCGATTGGCTTACAGCCATCTGGTTTTTCGACAACAGTCCAAGTTTCATTTTCTGCAAGAGACTCAATCTCTTTTTTCATTGCGCTAATCCATTTATCAGCTTTGCTGCTGTTTATAGCCTCTTCATACGATTGCGGTTCATAGACGTCCGCAAAATGTAAGACACTATACATTTCATACTCACCATATCGCTCGGGTTGGTGAATATTGTTTCTGTCTCTCAGAACCATTTTTTCTGCTTGTAAATCTTCATTGTTATTTATTTCGATCGTTTCTTCTTGATTGCTATTTTCACTATGGTTTTCTTTTTCTTCCTCATTTTCTGAACTATCTTCGTTAAAATTACAATCTCTAGTTTTTCGTGACGTACTCGGTTGATCTATTATTTTTTTATTTGTTAAAAACAATACGTCTCTTGATACAACAACGTCATCCATTTCTGATACATAGATGCGATACCCTTTTGTGTTTTCTTCATACCCAACAAAAATACCAATTTGGTTTTTCTGATCCCATTTTTGACGAATTTCACTAGGAATATGATATGAAACGCGATCACCGAATACCTGAAAAATGTTAAAATCGATAGATCTATTTGTCCATAGTTCATATGGGGTTTTTTTCTCTACGGAACTTGTGCCAGTTCTATTTAATACATAAACAGCTGTATTTACAGCTTCCGCCCAAAATCTTTTACACATTGACTTAGCTTTCAGCATAGTTCTAGCGGCTTCTACAATAGTACGCATATCCCGTTCAGCTCTCCCATTTTGTTGAGGCGTGTATCTTACTGACCTTTGATGTATAATACCATGATAATTTAAAATGTGTCTTACCTCGTTGTTAACAAATTCCAAACCATTATCCGTCCTTAAAATTTTGACTTTATGTCCAGTTTGATTTTCTGCTAATTTGATGTAATTTTCTATGCACTTTTTGACTTCAAATTTATTCTTGATAAAATATATTTTTCTATAATTACTAAAATCATCTTTCATCAAAAGAAAATATTTTGAATTACCTATTGATGTAACTTCCATTGGTCCGCAAAGATCTGCGTGTATTAGTTCGCAGGGTAATTTCACACGACTTTCACTACGCTTAAAAAGATCCCTATGTTGTTTACCAGCACAACAACTCTCACAAATAGAATTTGAAATATTTTTGTAAGTTATACCGTGCTCTGTCAGAATATTTTTGATTTGTGTCAAATTTTGATGTGCAAGTCTTTCATGCCAGTCATTCAAATCAAGAACAACGTTACACGAAACAGGTTTGTCGTATGAACGAAAAATCATTTTAAAAAGATTTCCACACCTTTCAGCAATAGCTCTTACAGAGTTGTTTGAGTCTAATATTTTACATAATTTATTATTTATAGTGGTATAGTAACCTTTGTCAACAGCCTTGCTTACCGAAAATAAATTTACCTTTAAATCTGGTACATATAAAACATCCGACATAGTAGTTTTTATCCACACTTTACCGTTATAAGCTTCTAAAGTAACACAACCGATTCCTTTAACAGGTAACATAGTCCCGTTGCCAATTTTGACTTTCTTCAGATCTCCAATAGTCATATCTGTAAAAACATCCTTACTTCTGCACATGTGTTCCGAAGCTCCAGAATCCATAAACCATTCAACTAAATTTTCATCTGTTGTTCCTACAAATGCGTTGGCATTTTGACCACTTACGTTATTCGCATGGGCATTATTAAATCTGTTATTTTCCTTCTTGAGCTTAAATCTGCATTCTTTTGCATAGTGGCCGAACTTTCCACAGAAATGACATTTGACATGTGATTTGCAGAACCGTGTTTCATGACCAAATTTACTACATTTTTGGCAAGCTTTACTAGTAGGATGTACCTTTGACGAATGAGATCTAATTGCTAAGGCTTGAGTCGGTTCATTTACATTTAATCTCCTTTCTTCTATTAGCAGCCTCGACGTTAGTTCACTGAGCGTTTGGTTTTCTTGGGATACTGATTCCCATGCAGAAACAAAATGTTGGTATGTCGTTGGTAGTGACGTTATAATTTTTGTTATCATCATGCTTTCGGAAATACTTTCTTGGGTTTCTTCAAGATTATTTCGGATTTCTTCTAATTTAGAAATAAACATACTAATGCCCTCATCTTCGTACTTTATAGTGAAAAACTGTTGCTGCAGTAGATGTTTGTTAATATTTGTCTTGGGCTCAAAAATAGATTTTAATTTGGTGAACATCTGATATGCGGTTTTACATGCTAAAATTAAACTCATCGTTCCTTCTTCTAGTCTCGTAATAATTATTTCCTGGACTTTCGCATCTTTATTCAAATAATTCTCATCAGCTTCAACTTTTTCGATCATAACATGCGCGTATAGTTGTTTGGCTTTTAACAATATTTCTATTTGAAATTTCCATAAAACATAATTGTTTCCATTACCTTTTAGTTTGATAAAATTGGCCTCCATTTTGAATTTTTTCCTTGCTTAATCTGCCCTCTCGTCTTTAATAAAATCGTCCGTTTTATAAAACGTAATTGACTATCTGGTGGTATTTTCAATTGCCCATAACCTGTGAGAATCCACCAAAATGAAACTACCGAGAAGTATTTTAACACATAAAAGATATTTTTATTTTAGTCCATAGGTTCCTTTTATTAAACTCACAATGACATAGATTTTAATTTAGTTATAATAGACAAAACATTTATAATCGTAATAAGGTTTTATTACAACCTTCAACAGAGTTTATAGTATTCAGGGAGATAGATAGAAGAGGTCGGGTCTTTGTTAATGTAGAAGGCTTTTTAGTGTGGTTCCTTTAATAAATACAACATCAAAAGTCATATAAAACTCGAAGATAAAGCTCAAATGCTAATTAATAAAGTATTCTTCGAAAAGCTAACAACCAAAAGGGCACAATAAATTATTCACGAGTTGTTTTAAGACTTTGAATAATTAATAGTTTTAGATTGTGGCATAAATTGACTCGTTGGAACATAAATCAATAGCAAACTGCCCAGTAATTTTCTAGTTATTCAAATAGATCGATAATAGTATCTAAGAGCCAATTGTGAGACAAACATTATGGCAAGTTTATTCAAAACTTTCATGCTAGATAAACAAAAAGAACTGATAGCCATTGTCGTTACGCTTTATGGTCGAGCTACATGTGGCAGCAGGTATCGCTTTTTCTTTTGCTTTATCCTTTTCTGTTGCTCAGAACCGTCATTTGCTAGAACGAGAAAGAAAGCAGGTGTGTGTGATAGCATGCCGCGAAATTTTTAGGTCGGCGGTATCCAAAATCGATTGGGATTCGATTCATGTAATAGAACTTCCATTCCAACCCGCATCTTAGCTGTCTGTAACAAGACACGCAATAGACGATACTTCCGTGCTTGTTCGCTACTTCATACATTAGTACTTCATACATTACGTTATTGATGAAGAAATCATCATTTGCATTTGTAAGTGCATGGAAAGGACATTTCCACATTATTATAGGAAAAATAATAAAACTATTTACCTATTACAAGTAACCGAATGTTGTCTCTAATACAACGGATATTGAAAGATTGTGTACGTAAAACGAAATAAAGTTATACTATATTTATAAGTTTATGTTTTGACATGTTCCCTACATATTATTTGCTTGAAGTTCTGTCGAGATAATCGTAATGTGCTAAAAGTCGGAGTCAATGGAAATTTATAACAATTAAATATATCTGTAAAAAATATTTATGAATATGTTTTTAGCCACTGGCTTTTTAAAAGTAACACACATTCGACATAATATAATATTGAAACAACAGCAATATTCCATTTAGGAAACAGTCCCGCTGTTACTCTTTTAGAGCAATCTCTAAATTATATGTAGCTCGGTGGATTTATGGGAAGCGAAATGAAATAATATTACCGCACTCCGCCTTTCTACATATTACTGTCGAGTTTAATTTCGCTTTTGATTCAACTCCGTGGATGCTGAGCTATTAGTAGTCCAGTCCAGCGTTATCAAATGCACAGGTCTGAGTTCAACGTAAGAGCCCTTTTGTAAATATCCTGCATTTAGTTTCATTGTGAAGTGTATTTTGCACGAAATGTTGGACTAAAGCTAATTCTAGTTTATAAACTTATTTACAATTTACCGTTATTTTCGTTATGACTTTATATAAATTAAGTTAATATGAATTGGACGTAGTTACTCAATAAAGGTTCAAAACGCTTGAATCCTTTTTGTTAAAAGTTAATTTTATTAAAAGGCGTAGGAAGGTAATTTTAGATAGCGAGAATACATTTGACATTAAAAATGAAAACAATAAAAATAAAGAACCTTTTATAAATAGTTTTTCCAATTGAATTTTGGCGTTTCAGTTTCATTATTCTATTATTTCTTCATTTGGGTCGTTTTTGAGATTTGTTTTGTAAGAATAAGGTAATTAAAATCAAAATATATCGAAAAGGATCCAAACATACTTTAACCTTTATATATTAATTTAATAAATATTGTTAGTTTTGTTAAAATGACATTATAATAAGATAATGTAAGTGGTTTACTATGCTATTAGATAAAAATATAAAACACAAAAATGTTACATCAACATGCAAATGCAGCTTAAACTTTAATGTCTATATCTCAAAAGTGACATTGTATGGGATGGACCCTTTTTGATTAACTACGTCCAATTGATAAATCTGCATTCATAATATAATGGACAAATAAGACAACAGACAGTCATATATACTATATATATAACTATAAGTATAGATATATATGTAGGTATATCTAGGTAAGTGGTAAGGTAAAGTGGAAAGATATGATTATTTGTTTGTTTGCATCGAAAAGGCTCCGAAACTATTGGACCGATTTTTAAAAATCCATCTACGGTTAGCTACATCATATGCGGTGAACATAGGCTATATTTTATCCCGAAAAACAGCAAATAAATGAATGAAAATGGGCGTCCAAGTTTGTATAGGGAATTAAAACGTTACCATAGTAACCATTGTTTACTGTTCAATTTGTCATTGTAATTATATCCGTGTCATGATATGAAACAGTTCCCTAGAGACTACGCGGGTGAAGCTGGTGAAAAGCTAGTGTTAATATAATAGTAAGTAGCGTTAAGTTTATGGAAGACTCATCGACTCCCGTCGTTGGTTGAACGTCACAATTGACAAACATATGATATGATATTGGAGAAAAAGTCTTTTCGCATATAGTATACATAAACTTGTTATAAAATCTTTCTGGCATTTGTTTGGTTTCGGTATACTTAAAAAGTTTAAATTTGAAAGAAGATAACCTCGAATTCAAATTATAAAAATGGGTGATTTTCATTTGTTTTTCTCACTGTTAAAATGAGTAAATGTAATTAATAAATACGAAACATTTTAAAATTTTATTACAAAAAAAGGTTATGGGCCTAGTGTAGTTTTTGTAAGAGTAGCACAAATTTGGTTTAAGCGTTTTCAGTCCGGAAACTTTGATTTCAAAGAGGCACGACGCTCCGGTTGTCTTGTTACGGATAAAATAGATGCCATTTTTGAAAAAGTGGAGCAAGGTCGGCATATCCGAAAGAAACCTAATGAACCGTGTACTCATTTGTGATTCTTCATTACGTTGTAATGAAACCGAACTATTTTTGAAGAAACTGATAACTGGTGATGAAAAGTGGATCACGTGCGACAAGAACGTGTGATAAAAGGTCATGGTCACAGGTCGGTCAGGCTTCATGCGAAACCCGGATTAACTCGCAACAAGATGATGTTGTGTGCATAGTGGGATTGGAAGGGCATTATTTATTATGAGGTGTTACCACCAGGCAGTGCCATTGATTCTCTACTCTCTTGTGAACATCAGATGGGATTAAAGCATGAAGTTGAGAGAAAGCGGCCAGAATTAATTCTTTAAGCAGTGTCAGGTTAACATCACGGAGAACTGCCAAAACCACTTGACGCGGTTATTTAATCAGAAGCCCTAAAATTTCTATAGCAATGAGATCATGTCCCTACTTACAAGATGGCAAAAAGTTATCGAACAAAATGGTACCTACATACTGTAGTTAAATGTAAATAAACTTTATGAAAATCGATTTGAATTTTCATAAAAAATGCGAAGAAACTTTTCTCCCAACCTATTATTTATCCTTGCACATTGACGAATGACCCGCCGCGTATTAACGTTCACTTCGTAAGACGATTAAAATTCACAATTTCTTATTGCACCCTATTTTACAACGGGGAAATTAATAAATATGGAAGTCATTATATAGCCGAGGGAATTATGCAACACTTTTTTTTACAATAATCGTAATATTTTGCTACTATTTGCTTATAATCAATTTTGGCGTGCAATTCACCACCCTCTGTTTCTATTTGTCTTACCGAGTACATTGAGATAGACACGGACGGGGTTTATTAAGCTTTTAAAAATACTTATTTAAACCACCTCTCGTTCTCATAACGTCAGGAGTGAGGGTAATAATGTCAATGACTGCAGCAAAATCTGCTTAGTATCTAGATACGAGGGTCAAACTGAAAGTTCTTAGAAAATCAAAAACTGATTACATTAGCCAGTTATTAGTTTTATTATATCTTTTCAAATATTGTCCATTCACGTCAATACACCGCTGCATGCGATGGAACCACTGGGAAAAGCACTTTGCCCACTCGTCCTTAGGGGTCTCTTCAATGGCATCGCGATACGCAGCCACCGCTTCTTCAGCATTCATAAACCGCTTTCCTTTAAGTTTTTCTTTAATTTTTGGAAATAAATAAAAATCACAAGGCGCGAGGTCGGGGCTATACGGCGGGTGACCCAGTAATTCAACGTTTGATGTCGCCAAATAGTCGATCGTTCGCTTGGCGGTGTGCGACGAGGCGTTGTCGTGGTGAAGGAGGATCCTACTGCGAGGTCGTTTCTCTCGAACTTTTTCCAAGACAAGTGGCAAACAATTGGTAGTGTACCATTCTGCAGAAACTGTTTTTTGATCCTCTAACACAATTGTTGCAAAATGACCTATCCTTCCAAAGAACGAGGCCACCATTTTTTTTCCCGCACTTCGATCTCTCTTCACTTTAGTTGGCAACTCCTCGAAAGGAAACACCCACTGAGCAGATTGTCTTTTGGTTTTAGGATCATAACAGTAAATCCAGCTTTCGTCACCTGTTAGTATGTCGAACACAGCATTTGAGTCACCTCCGTTAAATCTTTCAATCATTTTACGACACCAATCCACACGATGGAGTTTTTGAGCCTCAGTCAAATTATGAGGTATCCACCGGGCGCAAAGCTTCCTGACCGCTAAATGTTCGTGGAGGATTTTGTGCACTTGACTCATACCGATGCCTAAGCTTGTCCGAATCTGTTGATAGGTCACTCTTTTGTCAGTCTCTATCATACGCCGCACAATACAGATGTTATCTTCAGTCGTCGCCGTAGAAGGCCGTCCCTCACGTAAATCATCAGTGAGATTAGTGCGACCACGTTTAAACTCATTAAACCAGTTGTAAACAGTCGCACGAGATGGGGCTTCATCGTGAAAGGCCAATCGTAGTCTATCATAACTTTCTTGTTGACTTAAATGACATCGAAAGTCATAAAAAATCATTGCACGAAAATTTTCTCGTGTTAAATTCATGATGACGTGACATAGACAATTTTCAATTTGCCGCCAAATCGTAAAACAAATGACAAATGAATGAAATATATACTCAGTAATATTGGCAAAGTTTTTATATTTTCAAATTTTAGAATTATTTTTTTATTATATTGTTTATAAGTGGCCAGTTCTAAGAACTTTCAGTTTGACCCTCGTATATTAGAAAACAAAGTCGCTTTCTGCTGTCTGTAAGCTGAAATCTTTTTAATTACACAACGGATTTTATTGCGGTATTCATCAATGGATTAAGGAAGGTTTATTTGTATAATACAGGACTAAGCAAGCGAAGTTGCTGGTGGTAAGCTAACAAATAATAAAATAGATTGGTCAGGACTCCTTGACATAGAATCAGGATCGAACCCTAAAGTTAGCGAGGACGAAGTGGACGTAAAGTTAGTCGTACTTTGATTTTTCCCTCTCATTATGTAAGGATACGAATCGAATAAATAATTTAGTCGTTCAACTTTCAAAGTTAAGCGTTTACTTTGCTTCATTAGATAACTTATACATATGCGGTAGGAAAAGCGTTTGCATCTAAATGTATAATTTAGATTCTCCGAAAAGTAAATTCAATTTTCCTTACAAAATTTATTTTCGGAACATGAAAACCTTGTTATAATAAATTACACCTTAAAGATATGATTTATACAAATGTATCTTTGATTCGCTTTCATTTCAATAGGCAAAATATATCTGTGAAGGTTTTATTCTTCTTTAACCTCATGCGTAAGTAATTAGTTATTAGTTCATTAGTTTAATAGCTATGTTATTGAATTTTCGGCTAATTTTTCTCCTTTTTAAATATTGGTTAGTTACTAATGAAGTGCTTGCCAACGAACGTTTAATTTTTATCGATGTACTAGCGGCTCATATCCGTTGCGTATAGATTCGATAATTCAGTTAATTTAATCAATATCGCTGCTACTCCTCATTTTTACCCATCATTTTTTATTTTTACCCGGCGGTATGGCAAAGCGAAAAGGAGGGTTATGATTTTCCCTCCCTCCCTGTTCCCTTATAATTTCGGAACTACTCATTGTATCTGGACAAATGAAGTATAATTAGAAGCGTCTTAGTTGTCCGCGTGCTATAGACTATGTGCCGTTACATTAAATTGGCAACAGCGCCCTCTAGAGAGCATAAAGTAAGAAACATAAAAATATATTATTTAATCATTCCGTGTAGGATATCAAATGAAAGGGTTTAATTAGCACCAATATATTGATAGCATTTGCTTGTAGTTTTGCCCAAATACACCCAAAAATTTATTCAATCAAAATATAAGTTTAAAAACTAAAACCCGACTACAGATACTTGGCCGAAAATTTAATACTTTGAAGTTGAGACTGAGAGATGTCAAATGTAGCCTATTATAATGACCCAACTGTAATAATATTTAAAGTTATCTACATATATAGAATTCGTTACCGTCTGTCAGGCATCCTGCAGTACTTCCAATCAGTTTCGCTATATTCTAGATTGTCAGCGAACACCAGCGTCCTCTCTATGAGTGAGCCCCGTCGCCATTTTCCCCGTAAGATGGCGCCACACGGATATCGCAATTCGCCGTCACCGTGAAACATGCCGTCGTTGAACTCTCCATCGTATATAACTTCTATAGTTAATCAGGGTTCATTTCAAATTGATAGTGAACCATAGTCATGCTTAAAACTATAATCCATAACAAGAAAACTAGATCGCATGTATATCTAAAGGTACGCGTTAATATATTGATAAGTTCAAAGTTACAATGGAACCTAATTTTTGTTGTAATATAATCTAATTTTAAAGGCATAAATGATAAATGTGTAAGACACCATACTCGAACATTTAATTACTTATTGTCATTAAACAAAAGTCGTTTTCGATGCTCTATTTTACGCAGTACTACATCATTAAATTTATTAATCAAATGTTTGTCTCTCTGCGCAATATTTAAGGTCGACTTGGTAGATATCATTAGTATGATAATTGGGGGTAGGCAGAAAATATTAAAATACATGACATGGCCATTATATACATCACAGACTGGTAATGTAAAATATGATACAATTACCAGCACTTCAGGTTATACAAATCTCTCGTATGTCTGTAAAAACCTTAATTTGTTCGACCTTTGGTTTGTAAAAGGAGGCGGAACATTTTATGAAAATATGAGAAGTGGCTGTGTATATTTAGATAGACTTAAACATACCTTAACTAAAACGCATGCTGCTTTTTACTCCACTTAAAGATTTTTAAACATGCAGAGACAATAATAATAATTTTCTTTATTTCTCCTCACAAATTCACATACTACACTATGGGTACATACATTTTTTTATAGTTAATTTTTAAAACCGTAATCATGAACACCAATTACGGTTTTAAAAATAGAAATTGGTAGATTAAAAAGAATAGTAATAGGAATTCCAATGGAATTCGTTACCATTAGGGAAAGTGTAAGTTCCATAACCGCTCATTCCGAGCACATCCCAGGTGCCTTTATATTTGGATCCCGTTGGAAACTGTTTCAAGGAGCGCTCCACCCTCGGGATATCAACGGACACACTCCTAAACACGTAAGTTATTATTCTAATTACATTTTATATGAAATATACAAGGTGACAGGAAATACGATACATTCCTTTAAAGGGTTTAAAGCAGAGTATATGTATAACAGCCAATTAGATCATGTCAATAATTTAGTATTCAAGATTTAAGATATTTTAGTGAAAATATCTTAAATCATAAACACACTTTTTAAGTGAAAATGTACCCCTGTAGTGTATTATACGGGTTTTTGTTTATTATTTCATTGTTTTCTGATAGGTCAATGACCAGAGAATCATAAAAAAACAATATAAACTGAAAATCATTGCAATTTTTAACTGATAAGAACTGAAAAATCAATTGTTGTATAACGAAAAAAAAAAAATGGGATGAATAAACTAAGATTTTCAAAAAATGCGTATGATATGTTTTGTACAAATAACTGAATTAACTTCCTTAATATGATACATTTCCTTAATGCATCACATTACTGTCGCCCTTTATATATTCTATTTGTTCTAGAACGTCTGTTTAATATGCATATATCTATAGAGTTCCCGAAATATATATTTTATGGGTCTTATTTCAAAACATGCTAAAACTTTTTATCAAGCTGAAATCGGACTTTTGAAAGATATAATACATTTTTTTCATTAAAACTTTTTTTCATTAGCTTTTCATTAAAACTTACAAAATCATTTGTAAACTTACAAAATATATTTAACATGTCATAATGTTCGATCTTTTTTTTTAACGTAATAACAAGGTATTATTAAAGTGTGGTACGATTCTTTTAGAGTATAAATAGACAATGCTATGTGTTATAAGCTGTTCCTTTACCACGTCTCAACTTAATTTTATATTTCAGTCACGTTCTCTTTCACAATCTCGTTTGTAAGTTCTTTAGGTGAGGTCGTGATTTATGATGATACTACTTGTATATTGCGGCGACTCATGATTTTCAAGATATCAAATAGGTTTTTGTCATTTAACAATAAACGATAAACTTTTAGATTAATGAATGTCTTCAATAATATATAGGATCTAAAATTCAAAAATATATTATTTTTTCTACAATAAAAGAGATTAAGACTAAAGAACTCTTTGCGAAAATTGTATTTAATAGAAGTTAGGTAATATAAATAACCTTATAGGGGTGGCATGGTCCCTGTGTGACTTAAAACTCATTTATAAAAATAAAGGGAAAGAAAAAAAGTTTCTCAGAAACTAGAATTAGATATTTTTTTACCTGTTTTAGTTAATGTTGGCAATGAATCTAACTTTGTGCTATCATTAGCAACAACACGTTTATCCTTCATATGGTAGATAAAAATGTTGAAACGTTTTTAAACAAAATGCCTCGTTAAATTGATGAGCCTACTATAATTAATGGCTAAAGATTCATGAAAAAGGTCACATCGTTTTAGGGCGATTTTGCTTACTGTTTGGCCACAGTTTATATTGAAAATGCGATGATATAAAGAGGAAAATTCTCAAAATAAATTAGTGGTTGCTCGTTTTTGAAAAAAAAAATCGATGTAGTTTAACACAGAATAAAGTGTAATTTAAGTAAATTTGTATTCTTATTGAAAAACGCTTAAAAAACTACTTTGTCCCTGGCACTCTGAGATGGGACTCGAACCCGTGACCATCCGCAATCCGGGCGACCGCTCTCACCACTGAGCTAGCCAGGACCTAACAGGACTGACGAATCTTTCAAGCACTTGTTATTTTTCAAGCATTTTTAGTTAAGAATATTTCTCATTATAGCATTGTGGGTGTAAAATTGATCAAGTATAATAATAACCATTGTATGTTAAAATGCTATTGAATATTATAATACAAATATTATAACGTGGAATATCGGAATTTAGGGTTACGTAGTAAATAAGAAACCCTAAGAACTCTAATACAAAAACAACCGTGATTTTTTTACCTTTTTCAATGGATCATCATCATCATCATCAGCCCTTTATTTCGTCCCCACTGCAGGGGCTCAGGCCTTCATTATGGATGATTAAGGAGCATCGGCCATGATCCTCAACGCTGGCCCAATGCGGATTGGCGGGTATTAACGACTACAAATGCAGCCGGGACCAACTTAACGTGCCTTCCGAAGCACGGAGTAGCTCAAGATAATATTTTTTTAGTTACCCATCACGTGATCGGCCCTTGCGAATGTTGCTCAACGACAACGATCGCGTGCCGCGGCGCTTATCCTCTACGCCAACGAGCTACAATGGATAATGGAACGGAACCACGTCCGCGAGTTAAACTCGCGATTGGCCGGTTTTTTATTTATAAATTACTAATTAAACAAGATGTCAGAAACAATGTTTAGAAAATTACCTGAAATATTTTTTCCTTTTCAAGTTAATCAATTCGATCATTTAAATTAATTTATCTAATTATTTATTAAAATTCAATTAAGTTTATAACCTATTTTAATATGCTGTCAATATCTTGACGTCCAGAGCAGCTCCGTTTCTTAATTTAACACGTACTTTTGAGACGTAATAAAATTAATTATCGTCTATTTAAAGTGTAATTGAACGTTAGAAACTTTTTTATACGAAGTTTCTTTTACCGGAGATTACCAGAGTCCTGATTTATGTTTACTTTAAAAAGAATCAGAAGCGAATACCATTGTTTATTGCCTACGAGTATTACTATAATCTATACTCATATTATTGCAATGTCAAGACATAATTAGACGACTGTTACTTGAAAAGTATGTTTTTTTCTGTTTAATTGTTATATTAACTTAACCTAATGAAGAGGAAGGGCATTATAAAAAGGAAGGGTTTTTGCATTTGCTTGTTTGCATTAGTTACAGTAGGTTCCGAAAATACTGGATGGATTTTAAAATTCTTTAAACGTGGGCTATAATTTAACAGCTAGTTATTTATAAATAATAGGAATGATTAATTTTTGATCGTTTGTCCGTCAGGTAGATGATTGAAGTATATTAAACGAGTATTTTTTTATTTTTTCGAGTAATCAATCAATTAAGGCGATACATTGAGTTGAAATGTCGCATGACATCAACTTTAATACCTATTACATGAGTAGCTCGGTGGCGTAGTGGATAAACGCCGCGGCCCGCGATCGTTGTCGTTAAGCAAGGGTCGGCCACGGGATGGGTGATCAAATTAAAAAATATATATATGCTCGTGCTACTCCATGCTTCGGAAGGCACGTTAAGCCGTTGGTCCCTTAATACCCTCCAATCCCGATTGGGCCAGCGTGGAGGGTCATGGCCCATTCTCCTTAACCATCCATAAGGAAGGCCTGAACCCCTGCAGTAGGGACGTGAAAGGGCTGATGATGATGATGACATAAGTTATTTCTTATGAATGAATGAATGAAATATACTTTATTGTACGCCAGTACAGGACAAAACAATCGAATACAATCAAATTAAATACACAATGCCTTATTACTAAAAAGTAATATCTTCCAGGCAACCTTTGCGTACAGGAAAAGAACTGTATCTAAATTTGTATGCTTATGGTGTCTCAAAAAATTTAGTAAAATAAAAATATAGAGGTATATTTAATAATTGAATAACATAATAAATACCACATAAACAAAATCATACATACATATAATATTCATATATACAATATACTCGTAATATAGGATATACCTACACAAATATAGGAGATTAAGGATTCAAGGTGAGTGATAGATAGCCAATTAAAACTCTTTAACCAATCCTTTAAAAACGTGTATGCTTTGTGAATTGAAGGAAAAAAAATATATTTAATATTTGTCTTCAATCTGACTGACAGACGGTCTAAATAGAATTTATTAAATTTTACCCAGTCATCGTCCCGTTCGACCCAAACAAAAATATACAATAACATTGATATCATAACTAAGCGGTATCTGTTGCGGGTGCATAATCTATGGATTAAATGATAAAATTAGTTATATTCTCTATTGGATTTGCGATACATATTTTTAATTCAATATATGTCTATACGCATTACAAAGAAACATTGCCAAATTTAGCGCATTTAAACTTACCAAAAAATAAACATTAGCTTACTTGCATACTTCTTTGTGAGCTTGTGAAAATTTCCTCATGAGCGCCTCCCATTGGGATACGCGTTTCTCTGAAACTTCTCTGAAAATGAACACATTTAAACTCGGGATTGCTCCAGTTCTTTATTATAATCATACGAATGTGCGAATTTTGTACTCCAACGTGTTCTGTTCTATGCGGACTCTGTTAACTTGACTCGTTCAAAATGGTACATGAATATAAATGGGAATTAGTGTTTTGTAATTATTATCATAATTTCACAGTCTGATATTTAAGTATTTAAAATTGAAAATATAGTAGTGAAACATTTTCACTGTTTTACAGAAAGGTTTAGTCAAACAACAGGAAGAACTGGTAAATGGTACGATGAGTGGTGTGTATATATTATTTTTTTTTACTATACAACGTCTATACATTGCTCAGTTTCAAAGATGGCTAGCTAAAGCCTCCTTATTATGGGGTATGTGAGATAACATCCAGACCCGAGACAATATAGAATAGTCCAATTTTTACATTAATACGATCAGGAATCGAACCCGGGACCTCAGAGATGGTGCTACAGAAATCGGAGATTTACTGCTAAGCGCGGAGTAAATTGTGTGATAGAGAAAAACAGCTGCATTTATTCTCCTTTCTACTTGTACATAGTAAATAAATAAAATTGTTAAAGAAACTAATTTTGAATGATTTGATACTCACTGTGGGACAGACATAATCTATGTTGATTTTTCAGTTCAAATATCTGAAAATAAATAAAGATTATTATACTCTTGTATTCAATATCCTATTAATATTATAAATGTGAAAGTTTCTTTGTTTGGATGTTTAGATGTTTGGATGTTTGTACGTCAATCACGCCGAAACTACTGAATGGATTTTGATGAAATTTGGTATACAGATAGGGTGTTAGCTGACTTAGATAATAGGATACTTTTTATCCCACTAAACATTTCCCTAGGGTCCACGCGGGCGAAGCCGCTGACGAAAGCTAGTTACTCATAAAATCTTAATTGATAACATAATAATATTCTAATAATATTACATAATAATATTCTCCAAGTTGTTATAATTAAAAAATGAATATACACTGTAATATTAATTAAAGCAAAAAAATATATTTAATGAACTGTGGTCATAGTGGGTCGTACTTTGCTGCTAAATATAAAATCGCAATGTGACCGAGCATCGTCATCATTATCATATCATCAGAGAACGTCTACTCCTGGCCTGGCCTCGATCGGTTCTATGCGGTCATGGTGCTTAGTCCATCTCGATCGAGATCTGCCTACGTCTCGTTTGGACCGTGTTTGGCACTAGAGGACATTACTGCCTATAAGCAGTCATTGTCGGCATATTCGCCTACAATTTGAACTGCCTTTAGTATTATTTTGGAGGATGAGGGTGGTCAGTTTGCAGACGGCCTTCGGATTCTTACCCTCAAAAAGAGAGTACACTGCAACGTTTTTAGATGCTATCCCTCAGGTTTCTACGATGGAGGGCCCCGTTCGAAAGAGCTATGTTTCTTGCCAGGCGATGAATAATAAAAAAACTAGTACAAGTATTATCCTATTATAATATTATAAATGTGAAAGTTTCTTTGTTTGGATGTTTGTCGGTCAATCACGCCGAAACTACTGAACGGATTTTGATGAAATTTGGTATACAGATAGGGTATTAGCTGACTTAGATAATCGGATACTTTTTATCCCACTTAACATTTCCCTAGGGTCCACGCGGGCGAAGCCGCTTGCGAAAGCTAGTCTTAAATAAAATTATGACATTAAAAATTATAATGTCAGCCCATAGAACGTTTAACGTCTTCAGGAGAAAGGTAAATAATATGTGGACAGTTTAGTATTCGCGACGGATCACGGTCATGGTCAAACAGACCATCACATGAATTATTCATCACAAAAACAGTGAAACTCGGCATGTGCTGAAGACAATGCATTTATTGCTTTTAAAGGGAACCGAGTTCCGCCTCGATATCCCTGTTTTCTAATTGTATCTTAGAAAATGCTTTTTCTGAGACATACACCGTTGTATTTTATATTGTATGTAATTGATTTAGTTTTATGACAAAACTAGATTATTATAACTATATTTCCGCATGCACTACTCGTTTCATAAAATAGGCATCAAATCTTTAATTGGACAAGGTTTATATTTCAGAAACAAAATCACGACGATTTTTAGGCCGCCTTTCGCATTATTTGACGAGAAATATGGTATAAAATCATGTAAATTAAACCATGAATATCGTACCATGATTATTGTACGATATTCATTGTGTACGATATTCAATGCCGAGATATGGCTTACAACTGAAAAAAATATCGTTGAATTTTGTAACAATGACGAAATTAGTAGTAGATAAATATTAGTAAATTTGCGGGTATATGATGGTTATAACTTACAATTGCCTATTATGATATGTGCTCACATTGCCGTTTGCCGCAAAGCCCAAACCTCTACAAACTAGTAAATGAGTGAACATATTGCAAGCGTGTGAGGTATCATCATCAGCCCTTTTACTTCCTCACTGCAGGGGCTCATCCCTTCCTTATGGATGGTTAAGGAGCATGGGCCATGACCCTCCACGCTGGCCCAATGCAGATTGGAGGGTATTAACGACTGCATATCGTTAATAGCCTCCAATCCGCATATATAGAGGTAACTTCTCTTTAATTAACTAGCGCATACAAACTAAGTCAAACACTATCTAAAGGAAAAATAATTTCAATTTGTGATGGCTAGTTGAGGTTCGGCAAGCAATTTTTATAGAATAAACTTTTAAAATATGTAACAGTACACTTGCACTTGCAATATAAGTTTATTAAAGACAATGCAAAAATGAACGTACGTACCAATAAATAAATAATTGTCTGGTTTGATTGTTTTACAAAAAGTAATATTGAACTTTCAAGAAATTAATGAATATCCATTATATTTCAGTATGCAGTTAATAAAAATATAAAAAATCTTTAAACACACAGCAAAACATGACCATAGAGTCTATGAAAATGACAAATTAATTAAAGTCTAATCTTTTTTAAAAGTTGATAGTTGTTTATAGATCACCAGCAATTACAGATTCTGTTTCAATTAGGGTTCGCAAAAATCTGACCGATATTTGATTTTTATCAGATATATTATGAATATGAAAAGTTTTTAAAGCTGCTAGTGGCTTTATTTAATATTTGATCTTTTATATCAAAAGTGTAAAATAAAGATTGTGTTTAATGTGAACTTAAGCATTAATTCGGGCAGACTTGGGGCCAATGTTGCCAGCATCACATTGGGTTGGTAATTGTTTTTTAGCAGAGGATCAATACTCAATGTTCATACTAATAATATATATTACAAATATGAATTGATATATATAATTGAATATTCAATATATATCATGATATATATCAGTTGATATTTATTAGCGAACCTTGGTTTCAATTTTACCTATGTATAATTTTTAAAACACTTTGGAATCAAGACAAAAAAAAATTAAACAACTTTTTTCCCAATAGAATAAAATGTCATTTGAATTGTAAAGTTTGAAATAATTGACAAGTTTTTATTTAACTTGCAATGTAAATTTAATTCATAAAATCTTGCTGAATTTTAAAACAATCACCTCTGTATTCTTTGATTGTATTCCATAAATCATGAATGTTTACAAATATAAGCTGAGGTATATAAATTTAAATCTAATATATTGGACGGCCTAAGATAGCGGCCAAGTTATTTTTATATACATATGGACCACCCTATCATAATATAGGTTCCAAAAAATAAGATTTGCTAAGAAAAATAATTAAATAATTTCGTTCGAAAAACAATATGACCACTTAAGACTGCAAATTGGTTACGTTTAAAGTACTTATGTGGCACACATAATATGGGTATCAAATGAAAGGGTTCGCCCAGACGATTATTTTAAGATATATACAATAAAAAATAAATCTTTATCTCCATAGACATTGATGTTAATCGTTGAGGAAAAACATATACATAAGGACACTAACACAATATTCGCAAGTTTATCATGATAGAGTACCAATATAACTCAGTTTGTTTTTGTAGAAAATCGTAACTAAAACTTCTGATGTAGCTTCACTATGAAAACTACCTACTACGCATTCTACTAAAGATGTTAAGAATATACATAAAAGAAAACAATATCGTTATCATAATTTAGTATATTAGTCGGACAGTTGGCGTAGCAACACACCTACATGTATTGTTTCAAAAATCCATTGTACGTTACTTTTAATAATTAGTAACGTTGACTGTCCGCAATTTGTTTCAGAGAAAGTACTTAAGTATACAAAACTATGGGTCGACCGCTTTACCATTCATATGTCTGTTTAATATCCGATTATTCGAAAGTATACTTTATATGGTCCCGATAGGGGTGATACAGCACTTATAAGTTTTCCCTATTGCAGAACAGCATAATGAGGAAATGAGTACAATAATTCAGTTGGGCAAAGATCCCTTTGCTATCACATTATCACCGTAATACCAAGGATGGAAGAGCGATAATCCATTGTAATAGTACACCGGGAATATTTGTCACGTTGTCTGCGAGTGTTGAATTTTTTTTTTTTCTCTCAACTACTTTGAAGTGAAAATGAATCCGTCGGGACAATACAGCGAATGTTTATTTGAAATGGGAAAAGTCCAATGTAGTACGTGTTTTAGTGGTCTGTTTTAGTTTTAAGTATCTCTTTTTTATTATGTATTTTGTCTTCTGTATTTATGGTCTATTACTAAATTTGCTTCGCATTTCAAATGTTTGTACATATTTCTATTTTTTTATTTTTCGTCAACATATTATGCATAGAAATTGTTTAAAAATCATTTTTACCCAACTACATAAATAAGGACGGTATTGTGTTACATCATCCCAAGTGGCTATATATTTATAAAAAATATTCGATATGGCGGATGTAAAATTTGAAAACCATTTTTTTATTTAATTATGAGTACATATTACTTGCATACATCCTTAATTACTTTCTATAAGGAATAAAAAAATAATTAATAAATTTGAAAAACAGGACTACCAAAATCGAACTGAAACAAGGTGTATTACGGCTTGGCTAAATAAAATTCTTATAGCAGTCGGGGGACCTCTTTGATAACAAATGTTCTACAAAACGCTCTTATGGTGCAATATACAAATTGTTTCTTTAATTTTTAGTTCCAGAAGTGTTTTTATTTTTTTTATTATTTATTTTTTATTTATATAAATCGTTGAGGAAAAACATACTTAGATATTTAATCAACGAAAGTAATAGGAAACAAAGCAAAACAACATATGAAAAAATCAAAGCTGATTTTGTGATATGCTCATTTTATTAGTAGCCTTCACTCAGCAATGTAAGCACGTAAAGTGTTTTCTTCCTTTCAAATTGTTCGTTTTCCCGACGTACAGAAGGTAATTCACGGAACGGCCTAATTTACGTCAACAATACGTTTTGGCAAATGGATTCCCCTTACAGCTTGATTGAGGACTCTGTTGGAACATTAATAATTCATTGCTCCAATTTAGTACACAACATACGGGGTATCTGACTAAAATATAAAGGTGTCGACCTGAGTTACAGTTGCACAAACGTCCATTAAAATTGCCATTGGTTTAAAGCGACGTTACCAATTGAAATCTGACATTAATTAGAAATTAAAGACATCATTAAACCTTAATGGACGTTTGTACAACTGATTGTTAGTGAGTTTGTGTTCCGATCTAGATGACCTTGATCGTAATTTGTTTTTCAATCTTTGTATATTACATTTATTTATATATTACATAGATTTTTTAAAATTTGTTTTTACGCAGTCGGGTTTTTTGTTTTTCTTTAAATTATTTATTTTTATTATATACTTTTTAGTTGCGATTCGTTGACTTGAATATGAATATGAATGAATGAATATTAATGAATATGAATGAATGAATGAATGAATATGAATGTATATTTATTGAACACATATACCATTTGACAAATTAAAAAAGATATAATAATAACTAAGACATAATACTTATTAAAAAAAAAAGATAAAATAATAATAATATGAACTTCGTTATAAGATGGTAAATTTCGCAATCTAGTCATTTCATTGAGGGAGTTAATATCGTGGGGATTGTTAAGTAACTTGCGGTAGTCTAAACTACTGATGATTAGTCCCTCTAGAAACCTCGGCTCAAAGCTACATGCTTTTTCACTGTTTTTTTTTTGTTTGTATATCGTTTATACTTTAAATAAAAACTTAAATCAATAAGTAAGAAAATTAGCGAATATGATTGTTTTGTTAAACAACTTTTAATCGTAATATATCCTAAACTATTATTTAAAATGATAAAAGGAACCTAAGATGATTTTAAAATACCTATTCAACGACACCCCACTTGACATAGTTCATCGACTTTTTTTCATTTAGACAATATGGCGTCTGGTTGTCACTGTGGTGAATTTTGATTACTGTCATGTCGTTAGTGACACTCGCAAGGTTAAGACGAATCGATTGACTTAAAAATCATCAAAATCGGTCCATGCATTTGGTCTTTAGACCGCCACATAGAAACAAACATACATACATAAATACATAGACTGATTAACACATCCACTCCCTCCTTTGCGTCGTTCAGTTGGGTAAAAAAATACCAAATTTGGTTCCTGTATCTATAGTAATATTATAAAGAAGCAAAATTTGTTTGTTTGTATCGAATAGGATGTAAAACACGCAAATTTATTATGAACAAGCGTGATCATCAGTGGTCGGAATTAGGTAGAGTTATTCATGTACTTACACTGATTTCATACAGCGAAAGAATAAAGTGGATATGCCTCAAATCCCGAGATTAATTTTAAAGAGCAGAAAAAATGTGATTTTTGAAATAAAAAGTTATTTACTTTTACACAATTTAAACTAATGCATGCACGACGTTGCCAAACTTACATCAATGAAAGAAAGAAATAAAGAAATCCCGGAAAGGTCCACATTAATATCAACATTTCGATGCAAGTACATAAATAACTCTACCTAATTCCGACCTCTGGTGATCATTAACAAAAAGAAAAAATATCTGCTTTCAAGGGTAATAAATAAATAAATATTTTGGAGGAATTGCAACTCCCAAAATTCAGGAAGATCCTAGCTAGGAGATGTGAATCATATTACTTATTAACGCCAGTTCCCAAACTGATGTGGATCATATTACTATATAATGTAATATCCTTGTAATCCCTTAACATAATGACCACAGTCTGTAATTGTTAACTTGAAATAAACGTTATTAATATTATCCGTGTCATGATATGAAACCTTATCTAAATGAATAATTAAATTAAATTCTAAACCTGGGTTAACATTGCTACTTTTTATCCAGATAAATTGTTCCCTAGGGACCATGCGGGCGAAGTCGCTGGAGGAAAGCTAGTTAATAATATACGAGTAGATATATAGATATTTTCACATAGTATATCATTTAAATTAATTTTATAAATGTCATAAAACCTATTAGATGCCTATGTTTGCTAACTGTAGCCCTCATAAATAGGCTGAAAATCACTTCACTGCCATCACAATGCCTAAGCAATCATGGGATATAATCAAATATAAGTGAAAATTCTTCACATTAAAACTACCTTTAAACAACTTTATAGCTTGTATTGCGAGTAGTGCGAGTGTAAATAAAAAAAAATCTATATAACCTACTCTTTTTCTTTTTAAAATCAGAAAAAAAAGAAAAATTGAATTCCATAAGATTTAATAACTATGAATTAACGCTATTTTATAATATCGCGTTTTCTTCATAAAACCTATAAAAAGTATTTACACTTTGTTTGGATTGTCGCCTTGTCCTAGTTTATTGTGTAGTTGATCTTTATTATTATCTAACTGTACGAAACAAACATTACAAAAATCATAGGAACACAAAATCGCGATCTTTTTTACGGACTTCAAAATCAATTGAGTTTTACGTTCGACGGGTATCTATATATTTTCTTTGATACTATAAATGTACCATAAAGGTATTTTTATTATTTTGCAGAATGCTTCCAGTTATTATTAAAAAAAAACTAAGCCTATTTCAATAATTTTTATGTAAAAAAAATATTTGACAACATTACATACATTGTTCTGATTCCAAGATGAGTAGTTGAAGCCCCTGTATTATGGTGTATCTGAGACAACGAAGATACTACAACACCCAGAACCTTCATACAGAACGCTTTCGATTGAAAAAATACACGGACAAATCGGTGAAGGCAAACATACATAAAAAGTATATATACATATCTACAACCTCAACTTTAAATCTGTTAATAAATGAATAGAACTACCAACCCACAACATTTAAAGGCAATACTTAATTATCAGTTTTCTAAAAGGTTAGAAAAGAAAATAGTAAAAGTGAGTCCCGTAACTACCGTCTATGTAAAAAAAGAACTCGAAGACGCTCGACAGAAGTCCCGTAATCTCTGCGGTTTTGCTCACTTCCGTCTGAAGAGCAAGAATGTCGGGAAAAACTGAACTAAAAAAATATTCCGACGACGCAATGTTCCTAAGCTTTTTATGTAACAGTGGTCAGTAACTACAATAGGTTTCTTCGGAATGTCGGTCATTGGCATAATAAATGTTCTATAACGGTAAAACAGATCAAAATATACCTTGAAATAGATGTACATACCTTTTAAAAATGTATCGTAACATTACAGACAGGGTCTGCAAATAGCTCTAAATATAGTTATAAAGATTTTCCAAAATGCTCGCTCGAAGAGGGCGCATTTTGCGAGCATTACACTCATGTAGTTTTCCCGGTTATTTCAAGCGAAAATGGATATGGAACATTGTACGTGATCTTTCTTTATAATAACAAAAATGCCATGAGAGTAAGAAAATATACAGATAAGACAGATAAAGCAATTGGTGGTTGGATTAAAAGAAATTTGTGAGCAATATTAACCAGTACTTTGAGCAGAAACCGTTTTGTTTTGTTTTGATCTTTGATCAGAACCTGAATAATTTGGATTTTGAATTGCTGCCTTTATGATTAATGATTTGTTTAAGTGATTTTGACTAATATCCGTTAGTCAAAATTAATCATAAGGTTTTTTTTGATCTATTGATTTATATGAATTATATTTAAGTAGTGTGTGTGACCATAGATATGCTACTAGCTAGCAGGTATGTATACCAACCTTATACGCCAAAATACAACTTGTATTTTTGTAGTTGATATTTGGTAGACATTTTCAATATTTAAATTATTTATTTTATGAAATCGTTCTTAGTTAAACTATCATTTTTTATTCTATATTATACAATATAAAAAATATAGTCTTAATGAAACTATAGCGTTATATATGTTTTCATTAACCGGAGTTTTTATTATATTTTATATTTCATTATTATAAGTTAGAATTTTTATATTTATTTTATAGGTTTTTATCTCTTCATTTTTTTAGTTCTCAAAGAAAAATATTAGACTTGTCATAATGTAACATGGGATTACACTAGTTATGTATATGAAACTAATAAAGGAGAATTCCCGTATCAACACTAATTCTATCGGGATTTGAGAACCAGCAATTCGGCTCACTATTGCTAAACTAGTATTACAAGCGCATACAAATATATAAGGGAAAATAAAATATACCCGGAATGGCATAATGTAACTAGTGGAACAATGATGTAACTGTAATTAGGTCACGATCACGAACTAATAATATTGGCGTGCGATGCCCCAGGGCATTAAGCTAATGAACACTGTGAAATCAACTCATGTTCGCAATTAATTAAGTTCGCACTACGAGGTCTGCTCTGTAACGAAATTGTTTGGTTAGAGTTTCTTCAAAACATTGTTAAAATAAAATATGATTATAGGTAATTATCTATTTTAGATCGGGTAACCGTTGGCGCCAATTGTAATTAACTATAACATTTGTTATTTAAATTTTGGTTTGTTTTAACGTTATAATCAAAGAAATCCTGTATTCGCTGGGTGCGAAGTACTAGGTGGGGATAAAAACTAAAAACATTGCGAGCTTTGGCATCTGTCATACCGTATTATGTACTTGTATTACTTTTAATCTTGATATATAATAAAAAAATTATTCTTATAAATTTTAAATTAAATCTAAATTGTAATTTGTATAGGAATCGATAAAACAATAAATAAACTGTGCTAAAACATTTTTGTAAAGTTTCTTTATAATAATATTTATCAAACCAATTTCAATTTCAAATTCTGATTGATTGCTTTTGTTATTATTATCATTATCTGTACAAGTATCTTCTAAATACAATTACTAAATTTAATATTTATTACTTAGACACTTTAATCGTACTGTATTCAGCTGTAATCGAATTAATTTTAGAATAAAAACTCAGTCGTGTTTATGAGTTCTAGAGGAAATTAATCACCTACTTTAAAAAACATACCAAGGCATTGAAAGTTATCAAAGTTTTTATTAAAATTGTGAGTGAGTGACCTAATACTCGTTTCGATCCATATGATAAAATCCATATTTCATTTATTATTAATGATATGAAGTAATTGTATGTTTACTATTGAATGAAATCGTCATAGGCGCTTAAATTTCTTCTTTTACAGTAAAATAGCAAATAAAAGTGAGCTAATCAAATTAACCATAACCATATTCTGCCATGCTATAAATTTTGTAATATAAAATAATAAAATAGTTCTTAATTTTAATATTTTTAATTAAATAAAGCATTAAATTCCAAAGCGTCATAGCTGCCAAATTTGAGGATGCTAGGTGTCGCTGAAGTCGTACACATAGCCAATACTATAATATAATAAGTTTACTACTATTATCTTAGTTATTCTTAAAATTAAAATTGCAGTTTGACAGGACTAACATTAAATTTAGTTTGCGTTATTGTTAGTTTGTGAAACAGAATTGGTACCATTTGTGGTTTGTTTACCTACTGTTAACATAGAACGATGCCGATCTGATTCATCATTATTTTGATTAAACCAAAAAAGCTATAGAATCATGGCAGGAATATAATGAAAGCATGTTAATAAAATCATTTCAATATAATTCATCATCAGGTCATCATCAGCCCTTTTACGTCCCCACTGCAGGGGCTCAGGCCTTCTTTATGGATGGTTAAGGAGGATGGGCCATGACCCTCCACGCTGGCCCAATGCGGATTGGAGGGTATTAACGACTGCAAATGCAGACTGGGACCAACGGCTTAACGTGCCTTCCGAAGCACGGAGTAGCTCGAGATAATAATTTTTTGGTCACCCATCCCGTGACCGACCCTTGCGAAAGTTGCTTAACGACTACGATCGCGGGCCGCGGCGCTTATCCACTACGCCACCGAGCTACTAACTCAATATAATTAGTGTTATGTAATATGAGTTTCCATATTGCATTCAGCCGCATTCTTGACACATATCATTACAGACGCGCTGGTACGTGGCTTGAACCTTTTAAATTTAATAAAAGTGCAAAGAAGCATAAGATTTACGTAAGCACGGCGTTGGCTTGACGAGCATGCCCTGTGGGACCTAATACAGGAAGCAGGCCCGTAATCAGGGTATCGCAATAGTATAAATATAAACATTTCGAATACTTATAATCGAGGTTATTTATCTAACAACATTTAGGATATAAAAAAATTTGACAAATATGATGTTTTTTCGCTATCAGTATTTTTTTTGCAATATACAGTACTTATATTTAATAATAAATACTAAATATAAATACCGTAAAATAAAAAAATAATCGAATGTAAAGCTACCCAAATTATAAAAATGTTGGATAGTTTAACTTTCGTTTTTATTTAAACTTATAACAAGCGAACATAAAATTGACATATTTGTAAAATGTGATAAATGGGCTTTATACAAGAAATTTGGACGTGTGCTAGAAGTAGCAATTTTGAACTTTTCGTATATACCAATTTTTTTAGGGCCTTTTCTTATAAAAACCAAGAGAAACCTGCAAGTGATTCGTCCCTGACTTTTTCTATACATACCCGTGTAGTGAGCAGAAATCTTGGCAAGGGAAGGAAAACGCCTTTTCAATATGTTGTCGTAACGATGTTTACAATTATTTCATTCTACATTTAAAAAATTGTCTAAGTGCGCGTCGGACTCACATACGAAGGGTTCCGTGCCATTATCATTTAAAAAAGAAAAAAAAACGTATGTTGTTTTCTATTGAGTTGTTCGAAATTTTCGGATTAAATACGATTGGTTGACTATTATTCATAGACTTATAAAGCCAACTTAACTGTGATAGTTTTTCTTTTAACTTCGCTATATATTATCGCTATAGTTACTGCCTTAACATTTGAATTTAACCAACGACCTTTTAGTTGGTAGAGGTCACACACTTGACTCTAACGAAAATTAGCTCTTAAAGCTTGATAAGTCATAAACGGTTTCTAAATCGAGAAAGAGAAAAGGCTTACCCACACCCCTAATATTTTTGAAAGACTTTTCTAACGATACTCCACACTATGGGGGAAACAAAAAAAATATCATCCCTCTTAAGGATTTTTTATGTAGGAGGGATATCACAAAAAATATCTTTTTCGCAATTTTACCTTACTACTGTGGTGGTCTTATTAACATGTATTAATCAAAAGTTTTTGAGGTAAACCGCGCACTGACAGAGGACATGGCGAAACTATGATGATTCCTTGTTAACTACGGAACCCAAAAATACTACAAATCTTTTTTTACTTATAAATGCTAAGACTCTATGTTTATTACTAGTACTTATCTAGTTACTTGTAGTAAGTTTGTTTACTTTTTTTCTTTCACCAAAAGTTACATTATATGCGGGTAACATAGGCTACAATTTTCGCGCACAAAGTCGCGTCAAAACAGTTAGATGTTCATATTATGAGCTCGTGAGAAATATTCTAAGGATTTCATATGTGTGGTGGCGTGTATCATGTATGGTAATAATATACTGGAAGTAGATGTTTTCCTATTATGTATATCTTGGGATTGTGAAAATATGAGTTTCTCGCGCAACTATGAAGGAGTAGCTTGCAATATAATACCTTAGCACGGTTTAGCTTACTTTAGTATATAAGGTTAGATTGGTGTTATTCAACTTATAATAAACACAGATTACGAAAAATATAGGCCAGCTTTATTTTCATTATTGGTTCTTTTTTTATTTTTTTTGGGTCTGTTTCTGTTCGTCTGCCCCCTGTGGCAGACGAACAGACAGATCATCTGATGGTAAGTGATTACCGTCGCCCATGGACACCTGCAACACCAGAGGGGCTACAAGCGCGCTGCCGGCCTTTGAGGGACGAATATGCTTTACGCTTGATAGTTTGAAGGTCGTAGCGGTCCTTCTTACTACTTTATTCACCAACTAATAACTTATTAAAAAAAAATTATATGCAAACGAAAATATCTATATTTTTATGTAAGTAGGTATGCTCACCGTTTCTTAAACTAGCTGTTTTTCTGCGATTTCACCCGCGTTAACTAAGATTACATAATATGCCCCGCGTAGGCTGTATTTTACCTTAGGTGATTTTTTTTAAAATTGGTTTTGTCTTCCAGAGCTTATTCAATGCAAAAAAACAAACGATCAAAAGAGGAATCTTTATAGTATTAGTCTTGTATATAGTCTTTATATATATAAATTGGAAAAAAAAAATGCCAAGCAAATAAACAAAATCTTCTTTTCTTAGTCTTTCACTATGTTGACATATTTTTTATGTAGATATTTAATATTTTTAGTGTTAACTATCATGAAAAAAACCAATATCACTAAAACATGTACTTTTTTTCAAAAATAGGACTGATTTCAATCTTTAAAAAGTGAGAAATAATACTTATCTTAATAGTGACTTAAATAAACAAGAATGTTGCGGCTTCAACTAGTCGTCTAATATAGTTTTATTTTTATTTCAAGGCAGTAAACCTTTTTTGTTTCTATTCTATTTGTTATTCGTCTTCTTTTTAATGTCTTTGTAAATATTCTCTATGATTGCTTGTCAATAATTTTTTTTATACAACTTGATTATTATTTTCCCAATTTATGTAGCGAAAATAAAGAAACTGTTATTAAATTCGGAAGGTTACCAAATGCTCGTAATTTAACCAACAGAACACCTACGCTTATTGATTTAATAAATCACCTTCGAAATTGAAATTTTAGTAGAGGTTTCAATTGAGCAAAACTCGTTACCAGATATTGAACCGTGTCAATAAAAGAGGAAGCCTGGATTGCTTATGATTAAAGTCATTAGATGTGCTGCGACGGCGTTAGATTTCCCACGGGACTTCCCACATTTTATGATCATATCTAAACGCCTAGTAGGCTAGTAGAAAAGAAGAAATTTCTTTTTCTTTAAATAAAAAGCAGAAAATGTTACCTACCACGTTTAAAAGAGTTTTTTTATTGCAGAGAAGGGTAAAATTTTATCTTGATAATTTATGTTGAAAGTAAATATGTTAATTATGGATTTTTACTTCAAAAAGCTATTATAGATATCAATTTCAAATTTATTCATGACTTTCCTTTAGCTGATATTGGTTTTGAAACGTTTCTCGATATTAGGGAAGGTCTGAAAAGTGAGAAAACGTTTAAAAAAACTGCGAGGAAGACAGTAATCATATTGTTGTTATTACCAATCAAAATTTTCAACCATTTAGCGAAGGGATAATTTTAATGTCATTTGGATAGATGATACGAAGTACACCGGTTCATCGAGACATATTAAAGACAACTTTACTAAGTATACATACATATATGTATACTTAATACATACATCAATATTTCGTTGTTTTCTTAAAAAAAGGTTCGGATACAAAACGGAACTTGTATCGTTCAGAGATGCAAAAGACCACCCGGGAAACTTTCAGGTGTAGGCGTTCTGACATCATGCTGAGTCACGTATGTGTCATCTTTTAGTGCTCCAGCAAAAGCTTTTGTATTTTCTGTCATAAAATAAGTTTTTATATTATTTATAAATTCACCCTGCTTATAAAATAAGCGAAGAATATAAATAAACATGCTTAATTTAATCAATGCATTGTTTGATTGCGCTTTCACATATTATTAATAAGCTTGCGTTTTAATGCTGGTTAGCGGCTGACATATTCCATGCAAATGGAATATTAATTACATTCATAGGACTTCTGTTATACGCATACAATATGACACTCGGGCGACTGTAATATATATCCATACCTTTAGATTCAATTTGTGTAGAAACCAAAGCACGAGATAAAGTTTTTTTCAAACAAAACTCATAACATCTTTATTTTAAAAGTCTGAAAAAATGTTCTAGGGTTTGAAGGATGAAAAAGGCTAAATATCGGGGTGTTCATTTTTGATGAAAATATGACCACATTTACAGGCGTAAAAACCATTCGATATACAGTTATTGCATAATAAAAATCTGATAATAAAATTTCACTAAAATGGATTATACATTGAATGAAACCAATGGTATCGACATGGAATGTGTCAGTGCAGGAAGAGCGTGAGTAAAACGCTTATAAATTTGTAGTCGTACTACATGTTTACTTCACTCTCGGGAATAGGGTAAAGTTTTGCGTCTTTTGAACAACTCGTATCGGAAGCTCATGCCGACTAAGGTTCTCGATAAGTCATTCACCGGATTGCTTTTGATCCTTCTAAATTAATGAGTTGTTCTGTAACAAGTTACCGCTTGAGAAGAGAGGAGCACTTATAATTTTGGTCAATGGTAACCGTGACATCCTTATGCAAATATCAATGCCTATCGAAATTTAGACGTTGTTGAGTTAGAGCAATAAAAATTAATTTAAAATGTTATTTTTACATGTTTTTAATGCTACTGATACAATATCGGTCACGTTTAGTTACTTTAAGTTAGTTGAATGAACAATTACTATAACGTAATGTCTTTCTACGAAAAAAGTTGCTTAAGATGAAACAGTCATGCGTGATACCATTATAAAGGCCATATATAATTATGACTGTCGATAACACTTAATAAATATTAACCAACACCACCTCCGATCAAGAACGAATGTATACTGATCGATTTTTTCAACGTTACTTAAGCAACTAAAATGATAGAAAAAAAAAATCGAATCGCATGCCGTCTGAGTCATCAGATGGCATGCGATTCGATTTTTTTTCAGTAGACTAGCTATCGTTATCTTCTCTGTCAGAGAAGATAACGATAGCTAGTCTACTGTACTTGTTTGATCTTAAGCTTTTTGCTTAACCTTAACCAGAGTAAAAGACGAAAAAGTGGTGATCGACCTAAACAATAATCAATTAACAATTTTAAAATTGTTTGTTATTGCCTATTTTGTCTATTCTTTATAAAAGATAGTGGCAGACAGATATTGTTAGTGTCCTGCAAATACTAGATAGTTTATTTGTTTTTTATATTTATAAAAAAAATACAGATGTTTTTTAGATTTTTATTATGACAATTATGACAGCTTAATATCTGACAATTGAGTGACTCGGTAGCTCGGAGTAATAAATTAAAGCAAAAGTATAAAACATTTTTATAATATAAGAATGTATCTTTTGAATCGTAATATAACTTAATTTGAAATTTACTTACGCTCTTATGGGTACTTTAATTCAAAATTTGGCAACTCCGAGGCGCGAATTTTAAAAGTTTCTTCAAAATAATTTTAATTTCTTGTTTTTAATTCTAGTTTTAATTAAAAAGTACTGTAAAATAGTTATTAATATTGTACATTTAAATAATCATGCCGGACGGGGACGACCCGCCCGGCGGGACCGAAAAACGAAAAGCTCCTAATAGAGCAAGTGAAGCAGACAAGGCAGCCTCTGAAGATTTTTACAAACCATATATTAAACATGATTATAAAAGACTGTTTCCTGACAATGCGGTGAGTGCTGAATACTGTGTTTTCGTAGAAAGTTATAAAGAAAACGAAAAATTAGGCAACAACAATCCAATTCTGACGACCAATCTGTTCAAAAACGATATAAAGGGCATCATCAATATAAAAAGGATCAACCCCACTAAAATCTGTGTGACCTTTTCTCAAGCGAACCACGCCAATAACTTTCTAAAAAATGAAGATTTCTTATCAAAGCACAAATTCAAAGCATATATCCCGGCCTCAGCAGTAGAAAAGATTGGTGTACTACGCTTCGTACCCACCAGTATTAGTAACGAAGAGTTATTTAAGAAATTAAGCTCTCCTTTTGAAATTGTAGCTGTACGTAGGTTTACAAAAAAAGAGAATGGTACTGTCAAAACTTTTAAAACAGTCAGCATAACTTTCTTATCAAATGTACTACCAGAATACGTTTATCTTGATTTGTTCCGATTCAGAGTCCATGAATATAATGCACCTTTATTACAGTGTTATAAGTGCTTTAAATTCAACCATGGGGCGAAAGTATGCAAATCGGTACAAAAATGCTCCGTTTGTTCCGAGGAGCACCATTACACACAATGTCCAAATGATAAAGTCATTAAATGTTCAAACTGTCAAGGTTCACATCTCTCTATTTCACGTGACTGTCCTATTAAAAAACAAAAAATTGACGAAAAGAAAAACAAAGTAAGTTATGCAAACGCTTTATTATCCAAAAGAGAACGATACAATGGTAATATGACTATGAATAATTATCAAACTAACTTCCCGCAATTGTCTACCCCTAAAAAGCCCTTAACACCAAATAAAATACAAGGCTCCACCACTACCCCTTCTACCATCCTAAATCCTACACAAACCACAGAAGTGGTGAAACTTTCAAATGAAAAGTTAATTGATGAAATAATCAATAACGACTTTATCCGCAAGGCCATAGTTGGCGCACTGGTTGCAATAGGAAATGAAGATAGAGCCATAACTAGTAACATAATACAGGAGATACTTATTAAAACTCTAAAACCTAAATAATGGATAAAAGTTTTCTAAGAATATCCCAGTTTAACATAGAAGGTGTTATTAACAAAAAACCACTCCTCATCAATTATCTTCAAGAGAATCACATAGATATTTGCTTATTAAATGAAACCTGGTTAAAAGAAAATAATAATATACATATTTCTAGCTATGACATAATTAATCAAATTGGTATTGGTGGTCGAGGTGGAGTCTCGATCTTGATCAAAAATTATTTCAAATATTCTGTCCATTCAATTCCTTTCTATGAAGAATCACAAGCAGTAGGTATTACCATACTTACTGATATAGGTAATCTCTCTATATTGTGCATTTATTGTCCTCCTCCGAAGCAAGGGCGTTTAAACTTTCAGAGCAACAATTTAAAAAAGATTATTAATGATTTACCTAAACCTATATTAGTCTCAGGAGATTTTAATGCACACCACATAGCATTTGGCTGTCACTCAACTAACAACAGAGGTAACAATATTTACAACATGTTTGACGAATGCGATTTATGCATCCTAAATTCGGGCTCTACAACCACTGTAGGACGTGTTGGTCAAAGTCCTTCAGCAATAGACATATCATGTGTTAGTCCTTCTGTGGCTCCATTGTGTAACTGGAGTGTATATTCTGACTCAATGGGCAGTTATCATTATCCCACCATCATAGATATTCACGTCTCAATTGAAAAATATGAAATAGGCGAACCTTTTGAACGGTTTCTATACAACAGAGCCGATTGGAAAAACTTTTATATTGACAGTGAATCAGCATTTGATGATATTACAATTGAAAATAATAATTCTCTGAATACATATAATAATTTTTGTAAGATATTGAATATTCTCAAAGAAAAATATATACCTAAATTAAAAAAGAATACTACATTCGTTAAAAAGAAACCAGTTCCATGGTGGGACGATGAGTGTAAAGAAGTTGTCAAAAAAAGCAAACTAGCATTAAATTTCTATAGATCTCATCCAACTATTGATAATTACATAGAATACAAAAAAAGTGACGCTCACAAAAAGCGACTACTCTGTGAAAAGAAAAAAAACAGTTGGTTAAAATTATGTGAGTCCTTTAATAGATACACTCCAGTAAGCATAATATGGAATTACATGAGGCGATTCAAAAGAATTTCATCTTCCAAACGACCTAAAAATGATGACTGGGTCCCATCCTTTTTTGATAAATATGCACCTTCAATTCCATCTGAAAAAGATATAGATTTGGATAAGTTAAAATATTTTTTTGATAGCAATGGAAGTTTAAATGCTCAATTTCTTATAAAACCATTCACATGGGAAGAATTCCAAACATCCTTACAGTCTAGAAAAGACACTACCCCTGGTCTTGATGATATCACATATAATCTTATAAAAAAATTGCATATAAATGCACAAAAAAAGTTACTCGTTATATTTAATTTACTCTGGGAATGCCAGACAATACCACAATCATGGAAAACACAGTGTGTTATTCCAATCCTTAAACCAGATAAGCCAGTACAAGAAAGCAATTCATATAGACCTATTTCTTTGTCCTCTTGTATAGGTAAGATATTTGAAAACATTATCAAAATAAGATTAGATTATTACATTGAAAGTAATAGAATATTACCTATAGAACAATTTGGGTTTCGCAAAGGTCGCAGTGCTGCAGAGAGCTTTATTTCATTGATATCTGATATAAAAACATCATTTCTTCAACATTCCGTGACAGTTTGTGCATTTCTTGATGTTAAAGGTGCATTCGATAATGTGAATCCTTCCATCATGTCCCAAGTCCTTCATGATATTGGTGTTCCAGGTAAACTCTGTAAATGGGTGTTTGATTTTTTATTTAACAGACATATGTATATAAAGTATAACAATATATTACATGGTCCAAGAAATGTCTACAAAGGTACTATGCAAGGAGCAACAATCTCTCCTATATTGTATAATATTTATACATGTCAAATTAAACAACATTTAAAGGAAAATAATGTATATTTTCTACAATTTGCTGATGACCTAGTTATATATACTGTAAATAATAATGTAAATATTGCTATCAATAAAATAAATAGAGCATTAACAGAAATACACCACTATTACAAAAATATATTAAAATTAGAAATAAGTGCCTCAAAAAGTTCTGCTATGATTTTTAGTAAGATACCTTATAGTACACTTAATAATGATGTTATGTACAATAATAGTTGTTTACCATGGGTTCAAGACCACAAATTCTTGGGTGTATGTTTAGATCCTAAGTTGAGCTTTCAGAAACATTTTGATAAGATAATCAAAAGTGCCACACAAGGTTTAAATGTACTTAGATCTCTGGCTGGTATACATTGGGGTTCAGATCCGAAAATTTTGTCAATGCTTTATAAAAGCGTGGTAAGAAGTCACTTTGACTACAGTTGTCTAGCATACATGAATGCTAATTCAAGTTTATTACGTAAATTGGATGTTCTTCAAAATAGAGCTTTGAGAATAATAACTGGGGCAATGTGTTCTACTCCTATTCATGTGATGCAATCAGAAAGCTGTATCCCACCACTCATATTAAGGCGTTTACAGTTGGCAGAAAGATTTTGCTTAAGAACTATTTCTTATAAAAGCTCATTTATTACAGGCAGACTATTACCTTTAGAAACTTTACAGAATATGCAAAGAGGTTCTTATATCAATAATGCTTCACTTAATACTGGATACACTCCAGAAATGGTAGCAATTGTGCTATATGTACATAAATTTTATTCAAATCTGTATATAGATAATACTTGGCCTCTGTACAATATTTCATATAATGCATTGATAAATTGTAATTTCATATTACATTCTGAACCAATACAAAATAACAAAGATTTAATGCAATTTCTAGAAAACCAATCTTATTATAGAGTATACACAGATGGTTCTAAGACTGATAATAGAGTGACATCTGCTTATTATGATGTCCAGCTAAATTTAAGCAAATGTATATTAATCCCAAGTAATTGTAGTATATATACAGCTGAATGTTATGCTATCTATCAGGCTTTAATATATATCTCAGCACTACAAAATGTTAACAAGTTTTTAATTCTTTCTGATTCACAAAGTGTATTAAATTCATTTAGAAATAGTTGTAAATATGATGTTAATTATTTAGTGTTTTATATCAAACAAGTCTTAAGTAACCTAAATGATTCAGATAAAACTATACATTTTATGTGGGTACCTTCGCATAGTGGCATTACAGGAAACGTAAAGGCTGATGAAATAGCACGATCCACACCCAATGAAGACCATTCACAATCAATGAAGATTCCTTTTACTGACTTTAAGGCTGTTGTTAATCAAAACTTGGCGATGCTCTGGAAAAACCAATGGGAGTTAATTAGCAAAGAGAAAGGTCAATGGTACAAAAAGGTCCAAGGAAGCCCGCCCGCCCAACCTTGGTGGTACAATAAATCAATACAGAGTAGAAAGTTCATAACTACTATAAACAGATTGAGATTTGGTCATGGTCAGTTTCGCACTCACCTGCATAGATTGAAGATGGCAGATGATCCAAAATGCCCTGATTGTAAAGAAAATGAAGATCTGCAACATATCATATTCAAATGTAAACGGTTTGGACTACATCGCTTGGTACTTGTTAGCGAACTTGAAGCAATCACCAAGAACATACCATCAACGCTGGAAGAATTATTAAAAGACTACAAATACTTTAAACCGTTATTCAAGTTTGTTGTCAACACTGTCAAAAATATCTGAGTGAGAAGAAAGAACAATGAACGAATTTTGTCTTGTATTCTGTCAAAAAACTATGTAAGGCTTAAAAGGACTAGTATCCAGAGCCGTGGGTTCCAAAGTGCCATATCATAAGGCAAAATTATAATTTGTTATTTGAAATATTATTTCACCTAATTGGACATTTGAAGTTTACTTACCGATGGTACGTAATGTTTTTAATTCTTAAATTCTTTGTTCGTAATTCTATACATTTTAAACGCGCAAACTTTAATTTTCAAATGCGACAAAATAGATGTTTTTCTTACACTGGCAGTTTTGATACAGATTTAGCGAGCTTTTAGAACTTACGGGATTAAGAGTTGCATATATTTTTTGGGTATAGGCGCTTCACTACATAGTATAAAAAAAAATAGCTTTCTCTGTCCCTATATCATAATGAATGCTTAGCTTAAATCTTTATAACTATGCAACGGATTTTGATGCGGTTGCATAGATATGGTGATTCAAAAGGAAGGTTTTTATATATAATACAAGACCACGCGGGCGAAGCCGCTGGAAAAAGTTAGTTGACAATATATCTAAACAAGTATGATATCAAAACTCTTCCCTTCCCTTCAGTAACATTTGTTTGAATTATGTTTCAGTTACAAACCTTAAACATTTATTCAAAAATTTACACAACTTCAGTGCCAATAGGGTAGGTCATAATTCATAGTAAAGTATTTCAGAATCACTATCCACTCAATCAAATACAGGGCACGGTACCTGGACCAATAAATCAGTGAATTACAGAGGCTCTGCCCGGCTAGGATGCGAAGCGTCTCATTTACATATATTTACCAGAGACGTGGCTTGCATAACAGAGCGTACAAAATTACCTTGCCTTAGCTTCGCAGATTACAGTTTCATCTGTCTCTGAAAGAAAGAGATTCGTGATTACCGTAATCTGGACATAAACATCGTGTAATTTTTACACGACTGCCCAAAAATATTAGTGTATTGTGTTTAGGGTTAATATGTATGCGAGTTTCTTTATTCCAGTATAACTTTTGAAATAATTCAAAACATATAAAAAGTAACATTTCTTCAAGTTGGTATAATTGGATGGATATTTTTTAAAACAAACGCACACTAAAGTTATTGATTACATTTCAAAACTAATTATATACTTTGTATATATTTATTGTTAAATAAAATAAAAATTAATAAATAAAAAATCACGGCTGCCAAAATCAAACTAAAAATAATAGAAACAAGTTGTATTATGATTTGGCTAAACGAAATTTTTATTGCAGTCGGGTGACTGTTCTGTGGTACATTTGTAATTTAAGAAGTCCCTCCTACAGCTAGTTTTTTTACTATTTCGATTTAGCGGTGGTATTTTTTAATTTTTATTCTTATATTATTAAATCAGCTGTTAATGTTATATTAGTAACGCATATTCAACAAAACCCAATTAGCCTAGTCTGTCAATGTTTATGTAATAATCGCACAATTAACTACTTTATTTCGCTATTGTACTATCTAAAATATGATAATTAAAAGTGTAATGTTTTCTTGACAAATCAATTTCGTGATCCAGTAACATAAACGGTGTCATAAATTATTGTAGTATAGTTGTAGGGAAAGCGCTTTTGACTTTCCATAATTAAGCTAACATTAGTAGAATTTTTCTGGTGGAAGCATTATAGATGAATAAGAAAAGATTTTTTGTTGTCTGTATTTGAGTAGGTATACAAAATAAAATGGAATCAGTCACTTTTCATTATATTTTTTGTGATAGGTACGGTCTGTTAAAAATGTACGAAACATAATAAGTAGTAATGAAGTTTCGAAATTTGCGTTGTTTTCCAAAGACGTTGAAAGCTATTTCTTGTTTTGGGATCCACGGGTATCTGCAGAATTCAGTTGCCGTATCTTGCATTAAATTATCGTTCAAGCGAATTGTTTTATTTATTAGTGATGCAGTCTGGGTTCATTTTCAAACAGTTGTTATATTGCAGCATAACTCAGACAGAGTGTTCTCCAGTAAAAAAATAAAACTATACAAATTTGGTTGTTTTTTTTGATGGACTAGCTGTACCTGCGGCTTCATCCGCATGGAAAATAACCAGTGAAAGTCCAGTCAAAATTGGCCCAGCCATTTCAGAAATTAGTTGGAACAAACAGGCAGATAGACAGATAAAAAACTTAAAACGTTTTTGTATATGTACCGTGTATACATACATGTATGTATTTAGTGAAAAGAGTTTTTTTTTATATTACAAACAGACACTGAATTTTATTTATTTGTGCCTATGTATAGTTCAAATCTTCCTTGGTTTAAACCTTCCCTGGACTACGACAAACGTTTCAAAGCCTAAATCAGCTTAGCTGTTCTCGAGTTAGTACGGTTGTTCGTCTGTTTTGATTGTTATATATATAAACTAGCTTGCCGCCAGCGGCTTTGACCACACGTGATCTTGTATTGTACATAAAAAAAATCCTTTTGAATTTTTAAAAATACATGCGTGCTTTTAAAGATCTAAGCATACATACGGATAGACAAACGGAAAGCGACTTTGTTTTTTATTATGTATTAGTAAATAGTACATGTACGTATGTAAGTACATAATGTTACGTCTCCACAGAGGTCCTTTAAGGACGAGATTTCCTTAGGTCGATGCACTCCTCATTATCAATAATGACTAAGCACTTACGATTGTTCCCTCAAGCACGTTAAAGCCGTAGAGACCGCGACGTCCATACAAATAAACGCTGGTTATTAATGTATTCAGGTTGGTCGTATGCGAGAAATTTACTTTCTTCCGACAGCTCCTTTAAGGTGGCACTTGACTATAGTGCTATGTTTGAATTAAGTCCCTTGTAAGGATTTTATATTGAATGGTTTCTTAATGAATGTACTTATTAGTTATTTTAATGGTGGTCATTAGAGCCTTCACATATTACAGACTTAGTTTAGTCAGGGTATTAAATAGTATGGAATTGAGTGTTATTATTACAGAGTCATCTAATTTCATACTGTTCTTATTGAACATTTGACTGATAAAATAGTATTTGAATAATAATTAAGTCGTCAAATGCAATAAAAAAAACATAAATAAATATTAGGCAACATATGATGCTCCTATTTTTTTTTATATACATATCGTACCTCGTGTATACCAGTGTAGTGCAGCAAAGCAGTGCAGTGATTTTACTACTAAAACATTTTAAGCTCTATTACTATTATCGGATACTTAGTATCGATTGAAGATTTGTACGTCCACTTTGTAGTCTTGGTCCAGTCAGTATAGTGACAATTTCTGCTCCTATTTTATTGTTTATTGTGTGATAAAGTGATTGGGTTAGTGATACTGCCAGTTGCTGCTCTATAACCTTCCATAACTTTGCTGTAAATTTAAAGTACTAAAGCACTTAGACACTAAAGCATTCACATGTCAAAAGTAGAGAAAATAAAGTTTATTTTCTATATTGGACGAGCTATAATAGAACGCACATACTGGATAATATTAGATATTTAGTTGAATAAAAAGTATATATTGTCCTTTAACAAATATATTTTATTTTGGAAGCCCTTGGGTTTCACCGAGAAAGTCTGAAACGCTGGAGTGTACTTCAAATAAATACATTATTAGATAGATTAATTATGAGCATGCTCCGCTATAGTGTTACCCGTGGGAACTTTAAAATAAAAAGCGTAATAATATGTAACAAAAAATTTAGTATTAAATAAAATATCGGATTAGTTCATTGACTGCTTTCCAAATTTTGTAGTTAGAAATATACTGCAGGAAAATTTTTGTTATTGAAATTATACGAATATATTCTGACAAGATATTTGTTCTATGTTTTGTTTTGTTAGATTATTGCTATTGTTTATGTTTTTCAGTGTCAGTAAAAAAAGGATGAAGAGTAATTCAGTGGCGTAGTGGATAAGCGCCGCGGCTTGCGATCGTTGTTGTTAAGCAACCTTCGCAAGGGATGGGTGACCAAAAATTGAAGCCAAATGAAGCCGTTTGCAGTAGTTAATATCATCCAATCCGCATTGGGCTAGCGTGGAGGGTCATGGCTCATCCTTCTTAACCATCCATAAGGAAAACCCGAGCCCTTGCAGTGGGGACGTCAAAGAGCCGATGATGGTGATGAGAAAAAAAAGATAATCCCATAAGGAATGAATATGAACTGCTCAGTTTCTGTTTCTTGTTATCAGTGATAATAAAGCTTATTCTCACGCTTTTACTCTTATAATTCAGCTTTGATATGCATTCAAACATAAATGTCGTATCATGATTAGACATATAAATATTTTACCGTTGTAAGAGTTTCATCAATAAACTTTATAATGTATTTATACATTTTAATAAAAACCCTTTTATTTAGAATCATAAAGATTCATAACAGAGCCTTATTTATTTTTTTAATAGCAAAAGCAAAATACAATGTTGGATCTAGTGATGAATGTTTCATTATTTTTATGCGGCGCTTTCCCCAATTGCAGAAAAGGCGCCAAGAGAAACAATTGAAGACACTCGCTCTTAAAGTTACGAGTCCACTGGACCGTTGTAACTGCATTATGGAAGGGTCAATGAACCTTCACAAATCGAAACCAAGTTACCGATATACAAAAAATCATATTGCAACGATTTTGGTTATTACTATCATTCTAACGCTGACCACAGATGCAACATTATAACTTCAACTCTATCGAATTAAAACAATTTATTTGTGGGAGATTCTCAGACAGTGATGTTCTATATTTATTTTGCAAACCATAGAGCTTTCTAGTGTTTGTATATTTCTGAGTCACACCACAAACTAAGTACGGTTTGTCTGGCAGTGAACACAGATACGGTACTGTGATAAATCGGCTCGAGTCTCAGGGGAGGCGAGAGAATAACCGAAAGTAGAGTGATAGCCGGAGGGGGCACTGGCGCAGGCTGCCGCTGCCGCTTCTCGCAGTGTATTCCCGCCTTTTCTCGTCGAAGCTCGCGCGCGCGTTCGCAGTTTCCGAACAAAATACGCGACGTGAAATTAAAAAAAAAACAGCTTTTCTTAATTCAAAAATTTTGTATCCACTTCGAATAATAAAAATTTTTCGTGATATTCGGTTATCGAAAATGCTTTTGATGTATTGATTGCGAGTATTTGCGAGTTTCCCGATTTAATATAGGTAAGTTTTTACAAATAACCTGTTAAGTACCTTATTACTTGTTTTTATACTAAGTTGCGAGTCAATGACATGTTCATCGCTCTGCTTAGGCATCTGTTAATGACCTGGCTTATTTATTATCTAAGAGCGTATTTTTAGAGCTTAGACGTAACTTGTTTTTACTTAACGGTATGCGTCTAAGTAAAAAATATAAAATTAACCGGACAACAAAGTCAAACTATTTTTTATATATATTTACGAAGGTGTAGTTTTATAAAAGTAACCTATTAATAAAAATAAATATTATTAAATGATAAATAAAATGCGATAATTTGTTAATTTTTTTAACAATTCTTTCAGAAATCTTAAAAAATATGATAAACATTAATCGATTGCTGTAACATCCGTTTCCGCGTGATTTTAGAAGGAGAAGTACCGTATTAAAAACCAATGTTATGAATTCATTTATTTATTTAATCGTCACTGCTATACAATAAAGGGTGGTCTTAATACTATACATAATTTTCTGCTAGTTGACCAGTTAGGGTGATAAATAAAACTTATTATGGGGTGACACAACAACTGATTATAAGAAAAAATGAATTATTTGTGTCATAAATAGTTTTCTATTTTCATAATAACTGATTTTAAGTATAAACGATACTAAAATTTTTTTTTAAATTGGGTTCTACTAGCGCACTCTTAAGAAAAGATTCATTAAACTCTGTTCATCATTGAAGAAAATATTATTGACCATATACTCAGACATAAAAAATAATCATACGAATTTATAACCTTATGAAGTGCTTACTTGTAATACTAATTTATCCTAGTTTTTAATCCTTCAAAATTTCTTACTCCAAATGCACGGTCATATACTAAGTATGTTAGTTCCATTACTTCGTGCACTCTACCCGTTTCCTTATTAACATTAACTGAAAGTGAGTGATGCACCTTTTAGCGAGAGAGTTGGAGTGCACAAAAACTTAGTATTTTAGGTCACAGAACGGAACAGGATACGAGAAAACATTTCCACGTAACATTTACAGAGAATTTTATATTTTACATTACCTAGAATTTTACAAATAAACCAAGAAATAGTAAGACTATTTATAATTGGTAATCTATACCTTTAATAGAGGAAGTAATATTTTATTTTTAAATGAATAAAATTTGCATTATATTCTGCGTATATTACATGTAACAAATCAAGTCCCGAAAAATTTCTAGTTCAATTACGAGCAATCTAGATTACAAACATTTGGATATCGAATCACTAATTTCATTTATTTATAAATGTGAATTTTGTTCTTTTTTCGTGTCTTTTTTATAAATTAAGATTTTTTTATGTGTTTACAAAGATAGTTATGGTTAGCTTTCATGCTCTTATATGAGATTTAAATCAATTTACAAGAATATATAGTCGTGTTCCTGTTTTGAATACGCGAACTTTAGTTTACTCAGCAAAAACAAGTCAAAGACTATACAGTGACTTGGTAATATGGCTCTGAAATGTAGGCTTGAATTTCCCACGAACCTATAATATTAAATTATGATAGTAATGTTATGGTTATATTCATCCTTTATGATAGTAATATTATGGAAATATTCAATATTTATGTAGTTTGTGGTAATACATTAATACGCAATAATAAACACTTACCACTTACCATTGCAGTTCACTCAATTTTAATAGAAATTAATAATGATAAAAAGGATTAATTTAAATTAGGTTATATAAGAAATTTTGAACGTTTGTTTTCATGTCAATTATTAAAATATTCAAATATTTGATTTTTTTTTCAAGTAAATAATAACATTGACACAAAAAAAATAACATTTCGCACCTCCATTAAATTTATTTTTACGTTTGAGTTTAAATTCACTAGACTTTCAATCGTACACTGACTTTGATGTCACGAAATGCTCAAAAATATTAGTTAAAATATCATAGGAGATATCAGGAACGTTTGTTTGTTAGTTTATATTTCAGTTGAACTTTTAGGTATAACATTTACTTTTTTTTATAAGACATTATCACATTCATGCTAAGACTGCAAGATGAATAGCTAAAAAGCCCCCTTATTATGGACTACGAAGGACTCTGAGTCAACGAAGAAACCACAACACCCAGACCCGAGACAATATAACAGTTAATTTTCTACATTGACCCCTACCGGGAATCGGACCCGGGAATCTATAGATGGACCACTCGGCTTTTATTAAACATTCTCCGAAGTCCAAAATCGGCAAAAATATTGAATTATTGTAAAACATATTTTTTATAATTTCCTGTGAATAATCTGATTTTGAATTTTAGTTACGTAACAAATCCCTCAAAGTAAAACTGGAAAGAGACATCTCAAGTATTTGTATGATTAATGTAAGAAGCAGTGTGAATACAAGATTGATATTTATTTACATAAAATAATTTTCACTGGAATGCAAGTTTCGTATCGTGTTATATGTGTTTTGGCACGTTGGAATTTATTAGCTACGTGTTGGTATAAACCAATTTTACGGCGCCATCCTTCAGACCGGCGATACGGTGTCGAATTTAACGACGAAATCGAATATCTAGTGCAATTCAATAATGGACCTGTATAGTAATAACATGAGAAAAGCGCATCAAATTATTAAGCGAATAAGTTATCTTTAGTTCGAATTGTTGAATTTTTTAAAAGAGTTAAAGATGTTAAACGTTTTTCGTGTTCGAATTCAAATGAATTTTGAAAAACCGAAAACTTAGACATCTATAGTAACTATAATAGGTTTTAGTTTATTATAATTTTAGTTCATAAATTTTACTATGAATTTCATTATACATAATATATTAAGAAAAATATAAAATTAAGAAAAAAATAAAGGCAATAGAGACGCTTGATGATGCAGTGGTTGTAGTATATTGAACTCCTCCGTCCTTCGGAAGGAATGTTAAGCCATTGATCCCTGCTGCTTTGCACCGACCAATCCCCACTGGCCCCCGGTGGGCCATGGCCTACTCTCCCTATTGGATTCGAGTCTACCCGTAAGGAGGTGTGTCCCAGTAGTCGGGATATTAATAAGCTGTTAATGATATATCCTTTTCTGTAAGTTATAAATTTAGCCACACGGTGTAATTTTAGAAATGTTCAGTATTCTATGACAATGCCTATTGAAAACTTTTTCTATTTTCTTATAGTCATTTGAATCAAACTACACACGAAAAACATATTTCAAAATTTTATTTTTTAAAGCAAAACATATACCCTATTTTGTATTTACGATATCATAGTTCAATGTGATATAACCTCACAATTTTGTTTTTCGTGGCAATTCTCTCATAATAAACTTAAAGTAATATAGCGGTCATTGCCAGAGACGTAACCAGGGAACACATGTATAGAGACTGTCTATAAATTGATGTGTAGGATTCGGGTTACTTATCTACCTATTTATTTAGATGATTTATTTGATTTTGACAACTGGGTGTTACTAATAATTACTAATTACTACAAAAAATTACTACCAAAACTAAAATTTATTAAAGAAAAAAAAAACTAAAATTTATTTCATATTCGATCGATGTTCAATAAAATGAGGTCAACGTTATCTGGTTCACAGAATCCGGTTTTCAGCGCAAATAATAACTGAAATTTAACCATACAATACGTCCCTGTAGCTGCATTGCAGGTTAGAAGATATAGGTCAGCGGCCCTAACGGTCTCAGTTTTTAGATTCGACAGCTTTCGGTGTCGTAAATTTTCGATATTCAGTTAGGTTAGTAGTTGATTACTATATTAAAATAACGTTTACCACCGGTAGATTAACGGATTACAAAGAAATTATGTTCAAACTATATTTTAAAAGTTTATCGTTTACACCATTTGTATACATAATTATTATTTTCCAATAACAAAGGTCCATATAACTACTATTATCTTTAGATGAACTCAATATAATGAATATTGTTAGCAAATAAAACCTAGAATATGAAGGTTTTTATAAAATAAAATATACAGAGTTAAAACGAACATCTCTTTAATATTAATGTGATGGGAGGGTTGATTTTTTGTGCCTAGTTCAGTAAATTTTAGGAGTAATTTTGGACAACTTTATTCGTCATCGTCAAGTCGATGAGCCACCATTACGTAAATCTTGTTGCAAACATCCTATTGTCATATTATGACTCCATCCCGCGTATCCTATTTTGAGATAACTTGATCTAAAGGATGGAGACGAATAGTCAGAAATAGAGAGCAATGGGCTAAACTAGATGAAGCCTTCGTCAAAGGAGAACCTGAGGGTTTAATATCATGTATACAGTCAGAAAATAATGATTATTTTTAACCGACTTTAAACTCGAAAACTAAGAAGATTATGTTGAACAAGTGTATTATTTGTATACATTAACCCATTGTACTTTTTACAAAACTATTTATTTGCAAGAGGTGGTATCTATTGATATTTCAATCAGCTACACTTGCTACCCAAGGTACTTGGAAATGTATAGATCTTTGGTCACAAGATCAATACATTTTTGACATCAATTAGTAACCTGAAATTCTTCATCAGATTTTTTTAAATCATAATTAATTAGGTACGCTTATGTTTACTAGCTTATATTATCACTTTGCTGTGATTTCTTAATACAATCCAAGCATAGGAAATCTCTTTGTGCGTCAATTATTAATCTAAACGGTTCAGCTGTTAATTTAAGTATTAGTAACAGCAAAATGTTCTTGTTTAAGGATTACCCCAAAAGACTTTCCTTATCTAACAGGAAATAAAAAATAATATATGTAAACGCTTTTTTTGATAAAAGTAAATTTTGATCTTGTCAGTCCAGTCATATTTGAATTAGCAGCGATGCGACAAAGAGTACTAGGACTTAATAATACCATCGGAAGATCGTATTACCTTGCTATCGACACGTACTTTGTGAGTGCGATTATCATTATTGTTTGTTCACCCCGAGTTTAACGTTTCAAGTTAAATTGCGAACAGTAAAACAACAATAAAAGCGGTCTGGCCGGTTCTGCCCTGGAGATAGAGCGAGAAAAACCAACATGCTCTTTTTCTCTCACCGCGAGATAGTCTCTAACATAAAGGCTACACAGGGCTGCCAGATACAGCACCTAATTCGAATTACAAAGTCAATAGGGAATACGCGTCTGATTAAAAAAAGGTTAAACATATTTTATTACGATCATTATTGCTTTAGAATAAAGTCTATGTAAATATTTTTCGTTTTCGTAGTCCGTTTCGTAGTCCGTTTTCGTCTTGATAATAACTATTAAAAAATGCAAATAAATGCGGTAATTTCAAAATATTCAAACGCCCTGCTACTTGTCAGAGCGACATGCTACTTGTGTCGAAAATGTATACGTATACAAATAGTTAGCATCGCAATGTAAAACGTAGCAAAATAAACATCACATTACAATTTAAACTATGTTTTAGACTTTTATTTTTATGTCGCCAATTTGATAAACTAATAAAAGTCTATTCGTTGTTAATCGATTCGGGTAATTGATTAATAATCAATCACTTAAAATCCATATTAATTTGAAATGTCATATGGCGTGCCAAAAATAATTCCACATTAATGTTAATACTATGTACATACAATGTCAATTTACTACCAAATTATTGTTTTTCACATTCTATTAAATGATTGTTTAAATGAAGCTTGTTATTGTTTTATATTATTAAAAAAGGACATTAATGTTTGAGATATAGTTTTATTCGTTACTAAAACTCGAAAATGTATAAGTCGTCATAATTAGAAGTCACAAACACGATAAAAATTAGATCTTTGGGAAAACTAAAAAATATTTAGTGATTACAAATTCGGCGTTGTTATATCCTGGATGCGAATAGATATCAGGTAAAGATTTAATATGAGCAGTGAACATATCAGTTTAAAAAGGAAAGTAAAAAAGAGACCAGAATTCTTTGAGACGGAACGTTGATTAAGTAAAGCAACTTTCTTCAAGGTGCGAACCCTATATAAAACCATAAAATCACGAACCCTATCGAGTGCGGTGTCGTTAGGCGGGCCCTTAAACGTCTATCAGACAGTTCACATAACAATAATATTTTATTCTCCCATATTTCTCGATTGCTTTGAAGCTTCATCTGTGAAGTGCTTATGAAAAGTGACGGCAAAAGTCGTTATTTCAATTCAACACAGGCTATTCCAGATACTTGTGAATGAATGTAATGTAATAGAAAAAAAATAGGACAAACGGCATAAGAATATTATATAAATCTGTTCTTTTAAATTGAACTATAAATAAAGTAAACAATTTGTATTATAGCTTGGTTAAAAACTGCAGTCGGGAGACCGTTCTGTAGTACATTTGTAATCTAAGAGGTCCTCCGATTGCAATGAGGATTTTGATTAGGCAAGCCATAATACACCTTGTTTCTTTTACTTTTTCGTCGTGTCGGTTGTGTTTTTGAAGTTTTAAATTATTAAGTTCGATTTAGGCAGTCATTTTTTTTAATTATTTGCATTAAACTATTCCTTATTAGTTCTTTTTAATGTTAGTTTCTTTAAGTTTTTTAAATGTACTTATCAAAATCTTTAAGTTGATATAATGCTATAATATCCATGTATCTTATAAGTATTAATGTATCTTTACTAAATGTTATTTATTTATCTTGAATTTATGTACTCTTAATCTACACCTCCGTTTTCAAAACGGCTATTGATTCTTCTCCATCCAAAGGTTGTCTAGTAGAAATCGCTGTTAGCGATAAGACCGCCAATCGCTACACTATCGTGTTATATTTAAATTGTACACTTCATGTTAAACACTTTATCTGTTAACTGTTAAAAATGGTGTGACAATAAAGAATTATTATTATTATAATAAGAGAAATTCGTTATAATATTTTTCATCAATGTTATACACCTGCCATATTGAATATTTTAAATAAATATATACTTAATATTACTCGGAATGATATAAAGATTCTAATAATATGTATATTAATATCCATTAAATCTTTCTAAACTTATTATGAAATAAAGAAACTAGCATATTTTAACCCTAAACGAGAATAGATACTTACTGAAATCTATTCTAACAAAATTATTAACCGAAAACGTTACCCCAAATAAACGTATAACATTAAATTACACACAGATTTGTTTTTTCTATATTATCTCGTGGTCTGAATGTTGTTGTATCTTTGTTTTTTCAGATTTCCATACATTCATAATAACACAAAACATGTAACATATGTATGTGATGTGGTCTAATATTAATTATATAATTGAGTCAAACAAGAATCAAAAGTAATATTTTCAGTTTTAATTTGTTAAGAATCAAAATGTAATGTAAAAGATATATAAAATTATGTAACTTTTAAAGTCGCAATTGTTTTTGAATTATCAAAATTTCAGTGAACAAGAAACAAAATAAAAACCTAGTTAAATCCGCCGAATCGGTTACGATCAAATTAAAGATATCATTCGTTCAATATCATTCGAAATAGGTAGCGATCGCAATTCCTATCACATACAAACAGTTGCAGCGTGAAGTTCGTGAATATCTTTCTAATCAAGTCGAAATTAGACAATCGGGAATCGATCGGAATCTCTGTTATGATGCAATCTTGAAATTGGTGTTAACTAATCATTAGTTAACTCATCAAAGGAGGTCGTAACTAGAAAAAACTAAGCTTTTTATCAAGAAACATTATTATAAATCTCTAACTGTAATGGATGAAACTGACAAGAGGAATTGAAAACTGTTTAAACCATAAACCGTGAATAATTTCAAGAGGCAGTGGTTATTGTAATGTTATGTAAATATTGGTTTACAACTTCATCTCATCTTGTTGAGTGGATAAACTGGAATAATTTTAGCTGGTTTCTACTTATACCAGTTTTCAGGTATTCAAATATTTGTTGTTTCCTCGAGATGAGTTTGGGAGTTGATATTTAAAAATTATGAATATTAAATTACATACATTGCTTTGATACCAAATTAAGTAGCTCAAGCGTTCGTCCAATAGACATCCGAAATAAACGGGTAATAGACCACACAGACTAGAGATAAAATAGAAGAGTTAATTAATAAATTAACCCGACTGGAACCGAGCCCAGCGATTGGGGGTGAGTGTCCTGGCGACTCAATCACGGCTTCCCAGGTTTCATTACGGAGGAGAATCCCTCCCACTGTCGCTAGCTAGACGGCAGGGACTGCGCTTAAAGCATTTCCCCGACACATAAAAAGGACGTCAGAGATGGCAACACCTTAAAACTGGCGTGCGAGCCGCTCTGCCACGGAGCTTGACTAATGATATCATTGTCATCAGCAGCTCAGGTCTTCCATATGGATGGTTAAGGAGGATGGGCCATAACTGGCCTAATGCAGATAGGTCGGTATGAACGATTGCAAATGCAACCGCGACCAACGGCTTAACATGTTTTCTGAAGCACGGAGTAGCTCAAGAGCTTTTTCGGTCACACATCCCATGACCGACCCTTGCATAAGTTGCTTAGAATCAAGGATCGCGTGCCAACGAGCAATAAGATATTTATTAGTATTTGTTTTGTTTTTTTTTTTTAAGCTATGAGAAAGGCACTTAATATTTCTATAATTGGACCGCTCAACAAAAAGTCTTGTATGTTACAGTTATTGTTGTCAAGAAAAAACGTTGATGTTCTTATTTGTAGTGTTTTATTAATTTATTGATATGCCTTTAATCTTGTATTTACTCGGGATTTAGTTAGTTGATGTTTTGGGAAATGTACCTCATATAATTCTACAGCTTTCAAACTATCTCTACACCATAAATGATAACAATCGGTCCAGGTTAAGCTATAATTATGACAATAATTTTTATAATAATAATTTATTCATGCCAAAAATAAACATACAATTTAACAATTTGTATGCAATAAAATTAGTTCTTAATAATCATTGTTTTAAAAGGTAATTATAATATTATGGATGTGTAACAAATAGATTGATAGACTTACTTTACAGGTAATATAATAAGTTATAGGTATTATTTATACGTGTGATTATTTCATAAAAATGACTTTAAATGAACCATGTAGTCCGTAATAACGTACTCGTTATTTAAGTTAATTTATCATCGAAAATCAGGCCAAGGGCGAAGCGGACTCGCGCACGAAAGGTTCCGTCCAATATCCATTAAAAACAGAAAAGAACATGTTTGTTGTTTTCTATGGAGTTGTTTGAAATTTCCGAGTCAAATACAATAATAATAATAATATTCTAAAAAGTTTGAAACGACAAATTTATTTTGTAGCTTTAGCTATATATAGTTCAAGAATTTATTCTTTTTTAATTTATGCTCTCTAAAGGGCGCTGTTGCCATTTTAATGTAACGTCACATAGCATATAGTCCAGCTATGATGACTAGTTTTGAAGTTAGAAGAAAACATAACATACATAAATATATACCGGCCCAATCATAACCCTCCTTTTCGCTTCGCCGTAGTCGGGTAATAAATAAATTATCATCCCTACTTTACATGTAGGGGAGGTATCCATTTTTTTTTCTTTTATCTTACTACTTTACCACCTAATTAACGCGTATACTCATGCAAATTTACAACTTTCTAGTACCAATAGTTTTTGAACTAAACTGCGGACGGACGGATCCTTGTCTACTACGAAACCTTAAAAATAAGTTCATTAAATAATAAATCCATTGTAATAAGAGAAAAATACTAAAGAGTTCATGACTATTCTTTTAATGAGGCAACCCTGTTGAGTTTGGGTTTGATGTTTTGTCTATATAAGTTCTCTGGTCCAACAGTAGCTTCTTTAAAAAAATGAATTATTTTCTTTTTTTCAGCTACAAGGCAAGCGTGCATTTTGCTGTATCCCCGACTTTACCGCTTTCAGTTTCATTTTCAAAAACAATATGTTCTTCTTTTTTGTAAAGTAGTTAATAACTGAAGTCTTTATTCACGAGTATTTTGCTCATAAATATATGTAACGAAACAATAGAGATATATGGAGAAGTCTCTCAAAAACCGCAACAAACCGACCAGGCGATCACTCCGCCATGAGTGTACGACTAAGAAGAAGAACATAGCCCTAATAGAATCAGATTGACAGTAAAATTTAAGTAATTAACAAGAAGCCGCAGTGACTGGACAGACTATGTATATAGTTAAATGAAACAAAACAATGTAACTTTTAAATGGTTTCATCACTTCTAAATACAAACTCGGTGTCCGAATAGCTCGGTGCCGCAGTGGATAAGCGCCGCGGCCCGCGATCGTTGTCGTTAAGCAACTTTCGCAAGGGTCGGTCACGGGATGGGTGACCAAAAATTTTTATCTCGAGTTACTCCGTCCTTCGGAAGGCACGTGAAGCCGTTGGTCCCGCCTTCATTTGCAGTCGTTAATACCCTCCAATCCGCATTGGGCCAGCGTTCAGGGTCATGGCCCATCCTCCTTAACCATCCATAACGACGGCCTGAGCCCCTGCAGTGGGGACGAAAAGGGCTGATGATGATGATGATGATGTTGATGAAATACAAACGCGATGAAACAGTTTGAAAGTTGTTTCATTTATGGATAGTGCGCATCAAAATATAAGAAAACAATAAACTATATATTTATTGGTGTGACTGTTCTTATTTATATCTCAATGACTTATCAAAAGTTATATTAAACTTTATACATAATTTACGAACTCGGTGACATTTTGAATTGTCAAGAAATGTGTTGTGCCCTTATCTTATTGACGTCCATGGCCATCAATCGTCAGATACTCAGCGAACCCTATGGTTATAGTTTCTGAAATAGTTTTGAAAGCTCATTCATCATCAGTTTAATATAACCACAGCGGGAGCAGTGGACAATATCTATTGAAAGCTATGTAAAAAAAATATTTTAATCGTTTATTCCTATAATATTTTAAAACTAACTAATATCGTGCGTTATATCAGGGGTTAAAGTATGAAATTGCCGTTTTATTGTAATATGTTCCTTGAATTGACATAGAATCTTCATGGATTAAAGTTTTCGAAAGAAACGTTTTCACATGGTTTCTATGATGTTCTTCTTTTAAAAAATGTGAAACATTTGAATATCGACTTTCAATTGTTATTCATTCTTTTTTTGTTATTCAACTTATACAAGAAAGATGATACTGCGAAAATTCGTGAAAATTTAAAGTGATTTTTGAATACGACTTCCGACGCGGAAGTAACACGACTGAAACAGCTCGCAATATCAATGTTGCGTTTGGAGAGTGGTTTGCTAATGAACGCACTGTGCGATTTTGGTTTAAACGCTTTCGTGATGGAAACTTCGACTTGAAAAAGGAGCCACGAGGAAGACCGCCCACACAGGTGAATAACGATGAATTAAGAGAGATGGTAAAAGCCGATCCTAGTCAAACTACCCAGGAATTAGCGACATGATTTAACGTTACCTTACCCACAATATTGACTCATTTGCGTCAAATCAATAAAATAAAAAACACGAAAAATCGGTGCCTCATGATTTGACTGATCTGCAGAAAGAAACGAGTGTTGAAACTTGTGTTGTCTTGTTGAATCGATACAGAAATGAAGGAATATTGGATCGAATTGTGACATGTGGTGAAAAGTGGATTCTTTATGATGACCGTAAAAGAAAAATGAAATGGCTGACCCCAGGTCAAGTGCCACAACAGTGTATTAAAGCAAAATTTACCAATAAAAAGGTAATGGTAACTGTTTGGTGGTCTCAGTATGGTGTTATTCACTATAGTTTTCTCCGATCTGGTCAAGCAATAACGACAGATGTCTATTGTGTCCATACAATGTTGGCAAAACTAGCACTAAAACAGCCCCGACTCATGAATCGATCTTCACCATTATTGCTCCATGACAACGCAAGACCTCATACAGCACGAGAAACCGTTTTGACCCTTCAGGAACTGCACTTAGAAACTATTCGTCGTCCTCCGTAGTCGCCAGACCTGTCTCCATATTTTCGTGATTTGGACAATTATCTACGCGACAAGAAGTTTTCTTCCCAGGAGGCAGTACAAAATGCTTTCACACAGTTAGTGCAGTCTAGATCCTCCGAGTTCTATCGCAAAGGCATAAATGACCTTCATATTAGATAGCGGCAATATATGAATAATAATGGTAACTATTTTGAATAAATAAATTTGTTAAAATTACAATAAACAAATCGGCAATTTCCTATTATATATTAGCCGCCTTAAACTGTAAGTATTTGAAAGTTCTAGCGCTCAAATATAAACTAGAAATAATGGTTTATTTACACTGTTCGATTTCGATCGATTACGTTTAAAGATCGACAGAAATCGCCCGAACGCCGTACGTGGCAATAAAAAGTGATATTAAATTAAAAATACTGTTTAGATACTTTTTGTGTGATATATCTTAAAATATCCACCTCCTAAGGTATTTATGTACAACATGAGATAACTCTGCACAAACTGGGTTTATTATCTTTCGTATAATCCGCATTAGTATTAATTAGTGAATCGAATCAAACCATATCACAGAGGACCCAGGGTACATTATTACTATGCTAAGCAGATCCTTTGCAAGTTACAATGTGTGGATCCCCGGAGGCGAGGCCAGCAAGAGGAATTTGTAAGCAGCTCCTAAGACGCCCGTAGGGCTGCTTCAATTCCTGCTAAAATTTTGAAAGCGTGAAGGCCTCAGATAGAATTAAAAAGTTTCACTTACTATCAGATGTACATGTTGGAATGTATTTTAAAATCGCAGTGATCAGACACCGTGTTATCAGACAACCAAAAAAGGCTATGGATAAGGTCGGTATAAATTTTGAAACGCTTGCGAATTTTATTTGCGAAAAAACATTTTGTATGTTACGTATTATTTCTCAATACAAGTTACGTTTGTCAAAAGTGATCTACCCTAGATTACGTTTCTATTCAACAATGATTCAACATGATAAAATTGCATCAAAAAGGACCCAAAAAGAAATATAATTTTCTCGGCTATCAATTTCTTTTTGTACACCGATAGTTATGCTAGTACCTGGGACAGCTCCGATGAAAACATATTTTTATATTTTAGTATACTTGTTTAAAGTGAACAAGCACAAGCTCTTCGTATTCACAAGTTCCTCGCAAATATTCTTTGTTTCCTCTATATACTAGTAATTTAGTTTGACTCATTATCAGGCCAAGAAACGACTTTACAAATCTGTTTACGAATTTTAACCGACTTCAAAAAAAGCAGGAAGTCCTCAATTCGACTGTATTTTTTTTCTTTCTTAACAAAGAAACAGATTTTCTTTCTTAACAAAGAAAGAAAAAAAATACAATAAAAAAAACCTCATAACTTTTTACTGGGTGGAGCGATTTTGATGATTCTTTCTTTATTTGAAAGCTAGTGCTTGCCGTGTGGTCCCATTTTATTTGGTCCAGATCTGGCAATGGCATCTATGAGAAAACCATATAAGTCTTAAATTTGCATTTAGTATTCATAATGTTTGTTACCCCAAAATTCAAAATATCACTTGTATGCATGATATAAAAACTTAAAAAAAAATAGAACCGATTTCAAATTTAAAAAAGTGAAAAAGAAAATTACTTTAAAAGCGGTTAATTTTTTTGACAAGCATTGACGTTGGGCGGCCAGACTTCAAAGTTTCTTAAAAAAACCTCAGCCAGACTTCAAAATTTCTTAAAAAAATTAATTGCTTTTAAGTCAAGTATTATTTTTCACTTTTTAATTTTTATTGTGTAACTTCGTTAGTACGAGTTTTACAAAAATAAATATAATGTGGACTCATTAACTTAGATAACGTTAACATATTTATATATCTATGACAGTATGTTACGTAATGTTGCAGTTGCAAATTTGGTTTTAATCATAATAAACTTTGCTCCGATTGAAGTTATTTGAAAATCACTCATCAGTCTTTCATAGAAACATTATAAGTTGCTGTGTGTACTGTTTTCTAAACATTACCACTAAATAATTTATATTATCACAGGAATGTTTGACAACCCTACTTGCTATCCTTTAATTTATGACCGAAATGCCGCTTGTTACTTATAATCAACTTTGTAGAGGACAAATCTCTACCATAAACTGACTCTGATATGATATTTATTTAACGTTGGCTTTGTTAGGTTGCACCTCTAAAATGATCCCTTTCTTCTTCATTGTATATTTATTTACCCGACTTTAAATCGAAAAGGAAGAGGTTCCATGTTCGATGGATATGTTTTTTTCCTTGGATTATCATCACCAATTTTCCACGAATCGTAGACCCTATTTCAAAATTCTTTTTTCATTAGAAAGCTTATACGAGTCGATTCCGTTGAAGTCAAGAGGTTAGTATAACAACTTACACAAAATCTCTGCTTCATTTAAATGAAAGTTTCATAAACATTGAGTCGCTTTTATAATTTAACAAGTTTTTGAAGTCGATATTTTTTTTTTCAAAATAAATCATATCATGGTTTAATTATATATCAATTCAGAGTTTTACATCATTTATTATTACCAAATTTATTTCGACCTGGGTTTTGCACTGCCCAACAACTTCATATATTCTAATGGTGAGAACTGACTATACTATTCTTATATACCAGTAGATCTAAAACTAAATATTAATAGGGAGCATAGGAAAGAAAAAATCAGCTGCTTTCTTTATAGTAATTATTAAGAGGATGCTAAAAGAGAAATAATTTGTAATTCTATTAAGGTTATTTGCACAATACAAACTGCTTTATACTATGACCATAATATGACCCTGCCAGGCTAAAGCATAACTGTTCGTTGATGAGTACGATATGACACTCACTAGTCGACACGGGAGCGTGCCATGCACGGAGCTGCTCGTTTGTACTTAACACGTATAATACCAATCTTTTCGTATTACTCAATGCAAAGAATATGGTTTTTGAGAATGGGTATTATATGCGCGTAGTACGCGGTTGGTCACGTGTACTGACAATAGTCGATTAATCGAATTTTTCGCCGTTAATACGTTTAAAGCATGATGATGGTAGGTGTCAACATAATGAAGGGAGTCTTATAGCATTCATAATTTTTATTTTTTGCATGCTTAGCATTCGTGCTAAATCAGCGATTTTTCATAGTTTTAAATTTTGTAGGCTTATATAAAGATTCCTACTTCTTAAATCATGTTGCGTAAAAAATGGAAGGCGTCATATTTGACCGCAATAAATACTACACGAGCCATGGCCTTTTAATGAATGAATGAATTAATAAAAAGCAAACGGTCATTGACTGATCTATCAACATCATCGTTATTATCAGCCATCAGCCTTTTAACATCCCCACTGATTTTGTATGAATGGAATCAAATCATATAAGAATCTGCCATGAATTGACATGCGCTCCCAATGCAGATTTGTGAGGGTTAACGGCAGCTAGATGCAGCCGGGACTAATGGTTTGACGTGCTTCGGAAATTAAATCAGATAATGAAAATTATTTTCACCTACGAGAAGTTACATCATATGCGGTCGCTATAGGCTGTAATTTACGCGGGGGAAGTCACGGGAAAAGAGATATTCAGCAACAATAAGAAAATGGATTTATTTACTCTTAAATACTTTTGAATTACAAAGGAGCGAAAGCCGCAGGTGATATAGTTCGATTCAATGAATTCCTCGAATTCCGTCAGCAAGAGTTGACAGGATATTTATTAAATATGTGTGACGCTGATTCGTTTATAGAGTTCGAACGTTTCGAAAAATAAAAATGTTTACCAATACCCGTAAAATAATTATCTCTAGCTTCAGCGCTACAGATTAAAAAGGTCACATATTTAAATAATGATGATACTACGAGTTTTAATATTACTTTGGGAATAGGAATAAGTACACGTTCTGAGATGATGGTCTCTAATGAGTTTCTGGAGAGCAAAAGCTTTTACAAGTAGTACTTATATTTCACTTCAGGCAGTTTATTTACTCATTTATTTCTAGATCGGCCACGAGTTATCAGTTAAGATTCGTTCAATTGGGTACCAGCTATTAGTGGTATATATAACTAGAAAACAATCGATTTTGAAATATAAACTTACAGCGCCATCTGTTAAAAATTTATGGAACTTACACATAATTATGAATAATTCATTTTTACATTGTCTAATATCATGATTCATGATAGATCCTGGTCCATATAGACGGACAGCGGAGTCATAATAATAATTGTCTTATACTTAGGTTCTGTTTCACCCTTTGGATACGGAACCCTAAAATTATATAAACAGTTTGTGTGTCTTTGTACCCACACTAATCAGGTTAAAGGGAAAAATAATTATATCATAACCAGAAAATTTTAAATTTATAATCATTATTTTACAAATGAAAATATTCATTTTTTATTTATACATTTAAAATAATGAACTATTTAAAGACGTGACTTATTGTATCCAGGAAGAATTTGATCTTTATTATATAACTGGTTTATTGTGAAGTCATAGAATAATAACATCAGTGAAACTTCATTAATATCACTAATTAAAATAGCGTTATTTGATATTTCCATAACCGTTATTGCATATCAATAAGGTTTTAAACCTCTAAGATTTTGAATATGCTCCTCCGATATCCTGTTTAAAGTTTTTCCCTTGAGGCGGACAGTACGGAAAATAACTTTTCCAATACAAACATCATTAATATTGCATGTTCTTTTTCTTTTTTAACTTTAAATATTTTCATTCCAACCCCATCTACTTGTTTGTGATTGGTTTATCGTTGTAATTTTATGATCGTTGAGTTATATTTATTTACCCTGATGATATTGTCTTACAATATGACATAATTAAATGGTTTCATAACGTTTGTATTTAGTTTTATAGACGTTTCGGACCATTTACAGGTTCCGTGTTCACATAAGACTAATACAAACGCGATGATTTTTGTTTTTACCGATAGTGACGTGAAAATATAAGATATCAATATGATATAATTATTTGAAGTTATAATTACATTTTATTCTCTATCCAATTGTAACTCATGTTACTTTTCAATCGTTAGACTGGTTGAACCAAACTTTGTTACTATTTATTTGAAAATGCTTACAATATTTTGTTTCTGAAAAATATTTTAGACTTTTCTTTAAACTCTAGAATTTAAAAGAAAAGCAAAAGGGTTCCCAGATAAGAAAAATATTTGGGAAGACATTAGTTATTTCTCTAGATATTTATCAGCTGTGATTAATAAATAAACGTAGAAGGGCGTTAAAAAATTTTTTGGAGATTTAGAGGGAATTTGATTGTTGTTTTTTTACGGTCATAATATCTGACATTAATTTGAACACGAAATGATACAAGACATTATATGAGAGCCTGGCAACACACCGGGTAAACATACTAGGCAATCTCCTACTAGGCTACTTCGCAAAACCTGTGAAGACCCTAAAAAGCTTCTGGGCGGAGTTTGGTTAGCTGATATAAGACAGCTAACTTTTCATGCACAATGGACCGGTTAGAGCGTCCGGAAAATTGGAGCCTCCAACCTAACCTAATCTTCTTTCAAGGGCCAAAATACGGCGTTATAGTGTATGAAAAATAAGTATATGAAATTAGATTTTAGTTTTTAATAATTCGTTAATCTCTCATTAATGAAGTCGCTAATACATCTTTGAAAGCACGTATCTCGAAAAAAAATGTGGCAACGTATTAACGGGTCAATGTTTTTAAATAAAAATGGCGGATCGGTAAATCAGACGAAATATTCAAAGCCTTTTATTTATTTAGGATATTATTGGAGAATTTGTTTCCAAACGACTTTTGTTCTTTTGTGAGATATAACGTTTTAAGGCTGTTTAATACAATAAAAGCGAGCGAACCAAGGGGATTACAAAAGGATGGCAAATGTTGATAGCGTTTAACAGATGGTCCTATAAATATTGATAGCAATCTTATTATTGCCGATAGAATGGTTAAATAATTCTGGGTGAAAATTTTATACGACAGTGTTAGTAGCAAAAAAAGACTATTGATGTTCGATTTTCAATTGAATGTAACGATTACAACTTGTTTGAATAAGTTGAAGTTTTATAATTTATGTGCATCGGATTCGTTGGTTTCATAAAAATATTATATAACAGTTTAACCTGTTAGATAAAGAGAATTACTAAAACATGTATAGACTAAAATTATGTATATATAATTTCTGAATTCTGTATATACTCTGAATTTAAAAATCTTTTACCGACTCCGTGTATATTAAATTAATTCTATGATTGTAGAAAGATCGATTATAAAAATGTACTAACTACCTTATTTTTAATGGAACAGAAAGTATTTCTACTTTTAATTGCCTTTGAAATCGGTTACAGGAAAAGCCTTTAAAGAAAACGGTTAATATTTCTAAGAAAAAAAAAATGTATATATGTTTTATTTTCTCTTAGAAGTGAATCGTTTATGTATTGGAAAACAGAAATAATTTCAATTCAGACGCAAATAGTTAAATTCTTTTTTAAGAATCGCGTTATTTTAGAAAAAAAAAAGAATACAAATTATTTCTACTGATCTCATCATGTTCAGAAAATTTACAGTCAAGTGAACTTTAAATATCTATTTATTTGTTGCTCATTGACTATACTTGTAAAGCTCCACCCTTGTGTCATACAAGTGAATGGACAAACAGCGAAGACGCATTAGAGAGAGATAAATTGAGGCCTTTATTATAGAAATCTAAAAAGAAAAAATACCTTACCTTACTGTTTTATACATAAGTACGGATGTGGTAACAACTGTGTGCAGTAATTAAACTTGTTTGTCGTTAGTTACAGTATCGAAGTCTCTAATCAGTAATACTGCCACCGTTGGTAACCCACGTAATGAGTAATGGTCGGGTAGAAGATTCTCACGGCAGCCACCGGGTTGAAAGAGTAGGAAAACTAATTTACCCTAGCGTTGAATAGTACCGTTTAACTTTGCATTACAATATACGTTTGATAAAGGAAATCAACAGATAAATTACGCAGAAGTAAAATTATTCTTTTTCTCATTTCGTCGTCGTAGAATCGTCCAAATTACAAACCTGTGGGATTCAGACTCGCGCTCGAAGGGTTCCGGACTGAAAACTAGTAAAAATATCACGTTTGTTTTACAAAGGAAACCCTATCAAATATTTATTTAATAGTATTTGTTGTTAAAACGGCAACAGAAATATATTATCTGTGAAGATTTCAACTGGCTAATAATCAAAGTTGATGAGATACGTCTGTTGTATGGGAGCCGCATGAAATATTTTATTCTAGATTTTAGTATGAGATACAGCCTGGTGACAGACAGACAGCGAAGACCAATAGGATTTCCGTTATACATTTTGGTTATGGAACCCTAAAAACGACATTACACTGTGAGTGCAGTCACTGTACCTTCTGCGAGTGTTCCCGGCATGCAATAATATTTGTAGGTAATAGTCCTGATGAATGCGTTATATAAAAAAGTTTAAAAATTACGTATACGTACATTTAGCTTAGTGAACTTTTTTTGAAACAAATCGTGTGCAATTAAGAATGTGTTATATTAAAAAAGTTTAAAAATTACGTACATTTAGCTTAGTGAACTTCTATTGAAACAAATCGTGTGCAATTCCGTCCAGTAAAAAGAAAGTTTGATAAACTCAAATCGTTAAAGAATCGTTTAAATAAACAAAATTCCTAGTAAAAAATACGGAATTGTTCACTACACCATTGGTGCGCAATATAGTGAAACTGTCACGACATGACTTTTGACTCTAGTATGGGTCACTTTCTATGTAATATTGTTATATACCTCGGAATTCATATCTTAAAATATTATATTGTGTTACAATTAAGTAGCTCGGTGGTGTAGTGGATAAGCACCGAGGCCAATGATCGTTGTTGTTAAGCAACTTTGGCAAGGGTCGATCACAGGATGGGTGACTAAAAACATATAAACATATTATCTCGAGAACTACGTCTTTTAGCAGGCACGTTAAGTAGTAGTTGGTCCCGGCTGAATTTGCAGTCGTTAATGCCTTCTGCGGATTGGACGGCATCAACGACTGTATCCTCCTTAACCATTCATAAGGAAGGTCTGAGACCCTGCAGTTGGGATTGTTTTAATTTGTTAAAAGAACATTGTTTTAATTGTCAACAATCATTGTTTAAAGTTTGGGTGATATACTGTCTTCGTTTTTCAGGTTACGTTTCTATAATACAAGAGTTTTAGTTACTTAGTTTGAAATAAGAGAAATTTATATAATGTTCAATTATATTTATCCATTTCATTAGCCGTCAAAAATCTGTATTGTTTCTTCTAAAATATAAAAAAAAACGATTCCTACTTTCTTATTGTACTTGACTGTATACTATCTTACTTGACTGTATAAAGTTTTAATTGTTTGAAAAAATACAGAGAATAGTTTTCAATTAGCTTATCACTTACCTGAGAATTCGGTAGACTTAACAAATCACTTGTAAATGAAGTACAATATTAGACTTCTGGTAGAATATAGTAGAATACGCATATTTGATAACAATCAGATACAATAACTACTTGTTATAGAAAAAAGTGTTACTCATAATAATATCAGATTGCACGACGCGATTCTGTTTCCGCCATCGTAATCTACACATTTCGAAACAATAAGTAACTTATTAATGCAATACCTTAATTCACACCCTCTTAAGTGGGACACAGTCAGATAACAATAAAGATAATTAGGCTGTAAAGCCCACTTTTTTTGTGAACCGATAATTTTCTTCTAGATTTTTACAAAGATTTGAATTGCTTATTTGTCGACCTCCTTAGTTGAATGGCTCGCCGGTTTCAAGGTGTCAGCATCTCTGAGGTCCCAGTTTGATTACAATCAGTGTATAAAAATAAATTTTCTACATTGTCTTGGTTTATGTGGTATCTCCGTTGTTTCTTTAGCTACTCATTTTACAATCTGAGTAATCTATGTGACGTTTTCTAAACGTAAGAGGATCTTAAGCAAAGATAACTTGACGATATCATTAATTTCAAGTGATGATTGATCGTAATTATATGAGAAGATTAGAAGTTTTCTAATGCTGATGCAATGAAAACTGTAGTATAAAATAAATAAATTATATAAATATATAAAATATAACAATAATAACTATAATATAATTGTAAATATTTTCAAAATCTTTTGAATTTTCTCTATGTTAAAGTTATTTTTGTTCTGTTAGTAAACATTATTTTAGTTTATTAAAAATTTAAATTTGTACTCCTTTAGAAATAATCAACGGTGACTTTTATAAAAGGCAAAATTACGAAAATGTTAATACCGTTATCAAGACACAAAGCGTACGCAAATGAATACATTATGTCTAAAATCCCAGTTGCCTTTTTTATGTTGACCCATTAAGGCTTAGTAAAATATGTTCAGTAATTACCCCCACTCATGTTAGATGTAAATTCAGCTTAATATGTTTGTATGTTCGCTTGTCAAGGGATATATATTCTTACTCGTAAGGCTTATCCTTACGAGTAATAAGTAAAGGAATTCATGCACGGCCTAAACTAAACTGTCGCGATGCACGAAAATGTGTGTAACTAAAATAAAAAGAGCTTATCTAACGGTCTTTCTTTTTTCAGTCGGTTAGTTTTAATCATTTTACTATTTTCTCGTGCAGTTTTATCTTTATTTAAACTCTGGAGGGTGTATCTATTTTAAATATTTAAGTATGGTCATTTGAAGAAAGTTTATATATTTAATATTCAAATCCTGTTTTAAATGTCATCATGATCAGCCCTCTTAAGACATCACTGCAGGGGTTCAAACCTTCCTTATTAACGGTTAAAGAGGATGGGTCATGATTATGACCTTCCAAGACACTAGCCCAATGCGGATTGAAGGATATTGACGACTGCAAGCGCATCCGGGACCAACGGCTAAACATGCCTTACGAAGCACGTAATATTTCGAATGCTATTAACATTAAGTTGAATTATATCAACGCTTATACTTAACTTTTAAACTTCTTTACTTTGAAAATGATTAAAATTGGGCCATAATCTTAAAATAGCCAAAATCGGATAATCTGCCCTATCATTTCCGAGTGTTCCACCGTCAAAAAATGGTCCTATTTATCACCTTATAAAGATTTCCCGCACTGAACGAATGAAAGTTTTATAGCATGAAAACCTTATCAATAAAAGAAATTATACTTTTACAATACTCATAAATATAAAGAAGAATGATGTAATTGTTTGTTTGCATTTTTAATAGGATCCGTAACTACCGGACTCATGTTACAAATTATTTCACCTACGTGAAGCTACATCATACGCGGGTGACATAGACTATAATTTACGCGAGCGAAGTCGAGGGAAAACAGACAGTCGCTAATAAAATCTAGTATCAAATTTGCATTAGGTTGTCAGCCCGCGCCGCCTCCGCCGTCATAAACAGTAACAACATGTTAAAACTCATTCCCACAGTACACTTTTACGACCACCGCAGGATGACAAGATATTACAACATATTCTTTGTTTTTGTGTATTTCGTAATTTCGATTTTAAACCCATGCACAAGGAACTCTTTGGCCTATGCGTTCGGTCTGCTATGCGGAAGTTAAGCAACTTTTGTAAGGGCCGGTGATGAATGACCAAAAATTTATTATCTCGAGCTTCTCTGTGCTCTGGAAACTGGCTGTATCTGTATTTGATATTTAACCACCGCCACGGTGGGTAAATGGCACATTCACCCTATTCGATTTCATTCTATCCGTAGGCAAGACCTGTGCTTGTGCACTGGGGACATCAATAGGCTAAAGATGATACATTATATGCTAGCTATAGATTTTAATGGCTACATGTAAACATTCTTTTTATTCCTAAAGCATTGATATGTTTATTATTATAATCAAAAGATAAATAGCTAAAGTCCTTGTAAAATGGTAATCTGAAACAACGACGCTACTACACCACCTGGTCGCTACAGGAAAAGCCACCATTTCATAACTCACATTACTCCGTACTCTGCATGTGAGCTTTGTTGACCAATGTAAATGAGCCATAAATCTGATATATAAACTATTTAAAAAGTATATATGTGGCGTATAAGTACATAAATGTATACTTCTTTTTAGATTTTTGCTTATTACAATAAAAAAATATGATCAAGTTATCAGATAACTAGCTAAATATATGTTATATAATATAGGTATTCCTTTAAGGCTCAACAGACAAGAGGAGTCTAGATAAGAAAAATGATGGAGTGTTTATAGATAATGTGCGAATATGTCAGCCCCTAATCATGATAGATAGACTGAATATATTGCGCCAGTGAAAATGTGAAAATTAAGTTTAAAAATTGTGAGTATTGAGAAAATATATACAGTACTACTCCTGTGTTATACGTTCCTGTTAAATCGCAATATCTATTAAAAAATCGCATCAAACTACATTGCGTAGTTTTAAAAATCGAAATATAAATAGGGCAGACAGACGGAAAGCGATTGTTATACTAAAACTTTATGTTTTTAAACCCATAAGATATTAATGTTTTATTGTTAGTAACTGTAACACATTATTTAATTATTGGGTTGGCACAAAAGTAATGAGACACACTAGAAAAATCTATAACATTTCCTTTTTAAAATCAATTTTTTCGATAATATTCTAGAATGTTGTAGAACATTCTAGGTACTTCTGGTGTAGGGTATATAAAGCCGCGCTTGCGATTTGTTTAGTCAGTTTGAAGAAAAATGGACGAGCGACAAGTTCGAACACTATACTTATACGAGTACTTGTTAGGCCAGTGCGCGGGCTGCGGCTGACAATATCAACAATGCATTAGGCGCTGGAAGTACAAGCCATGCGACGGTGTCCCGATGGTTTGACCGTTTTAAATCAGGAGACAGGAGCCTTGAAAGTCAGCCACGCTCAGGGCAACCACCCGCAGTGAATGATGACGATTTGCGCCGCGAACTGCAGTTGAATCCGGATGCTACCACTCGTGAATTAGCGGAAGCACTTAAATTCAGTCACCACGCCGTGGAACACCATCTGCATGAGCTTGGTTATCGAAAAGTTTTGGCTCGGTGGGTACCGCACATCCTTATAGACGCCAGTCGTGCAGTCCGTGTCGCTATCTGTCAGTCACTTTTGCTGCGACCCCGACGTAAAGAGTTTTTGTCAGATCTGGTTACTGGAGATGAATCATGGATTTATTACGAGAACGATACACGTCGTGCTTTTTGGCTGCCTCGAGAAGAAACGCCACCAACTCAACCAAAGCCGAGTCAAAAGAACCGCCGAAAAATTCTGCTTTGCTGTTTCTGGGATGCGCAAGGCATACTGTTTTATGAGCCATTACACAATGAAACTATAAACGCTGACAAATATTCAACCCAGCTTTCCAAATTATCTGCCGCTATCAAGAAAAAGACGAAGACGAGTCAATGTAGTTTTACTGCACGATAACGCTCGACCTCACGTCGCATCTGTGGTTCGCCGGCAGTTGGAGAACTTGGGCTGGGAGACGATACCCCACCCACCTTATTCCCCAGACCTCGCCCCATCAGACTATCATTTGTTTAGAGCCCTGAAACAGCATTTGCGGGGTAAACAATTTAATGATTTCTCTGACGTAGAGGCGGAGTTGAACAACTTTTTTGAGGCACAGCCATCAGAGTTCTGGGCAAAAGGCATCCAAACTTAGCCGGATCGTTGGCAAGAAGTCTTAGATACTAATGGTAATTACATCATTGACTAAACTTTTTTTATTGTAATAATAATAAAAAAGTAAAAACTTAAACCAAGTGTCTCATTACTTTTGTGCCAACCCGATATATACCTAATTATTAAATTTCATCAACTTTTCATTGGCAATGCTATAGGTATAAACGTAGCATTGTTTTTTTAAGCATTTTTCTTTTAGATAGTTTATTATTACTAATTTCATCTTCAATAAAACAATTAAATGTGTTTGTTTGGTAAGCTTAAGGTACTGAAGAATCTTATAATTAAACTATTTTATGACTGTAATAAATATTAGAAAATATAAAGCGAAAATTTAAAGAACACGGTTTAAAAAATGCTTTGAAAAATGTGTTATTGCGCAGGTCAGGCGATGAAACCATTAGTTTTATTATTTTAGTTGTTTCTATAATAGAAGCGCTTTAGCTACGTGATTCGGTATTTGAGCAATGTATAAATGTCTATAGTCTGATTTTTAATTAGATGGATTAAACTGACATTTAGTGGGTTGCTGTGGTAATAAGGAGGATGGGCCATGACCCTCCACGCTGGCCCAATGCAGATTGGAGGGTATTAACGACTGCAAATGCAGCCGGGACCAACGGCTTAACGTGCCTTCCGAAGCACGGAGTAACTGGAGATAATAATTTTTTGGTCACCCATCCCGTGACCGACTTTTGCGAAAGTTGCTTCATGACTACGATCGCGGGCCGTGGCGGTTATCCACTACGCCACCGAGCTACTCCTCCTTAACCATCCACAAGACCTGAGCCCCTGCAGTGGGGACGTAAAAGGGCTGGTGATGTGTGGTAATAAGTGACAGGAGGTGCTCCATGAATGTGAAACACATTCATTTTCATTTCATATGTATATTACTTTTTGGTTTATATTATAGTTAGTTACATTAATTTTAACGATTAATTTAAAACATCAGAATTTTTTCATGATTGGAGAAACAAAAATGATGTTTATGTGTTTTGTTATTCCCTAATAATTTTTTGTAAAACTCTAACGTCAAGACTGTAAATATTCTCATTAAGTAGACAAATAATATACTAATGACGTAACCAGTTATTTATAATGTCACAACGTTTTAATTACATTTCCGTATCGGTCGCAGGAATAAGGACCTAAACACATTTCCATTTAAACGAACGACTATTGCCTGAAGCTTGTTATTAACGGGTACAGGCATCGATTCAATTATTGGTCGTCTTGGCAATTTTCTGTTCCGAACACTTTAGTTCCATCCGGCTTTACGACCACAGATAATGTCTATGATATAGACGAATTCTTTTTTTCTACAAAATAAGATATTCTCTCTATTTATTTATAAAAGGCTGGATATAACATTTGTAAACTTGAATAAGCTATATTATTTTAAATTAAAATTCATTTCTATATTTTTGTAGTAAATAATTGTAAAATATACAGGGTATATATTTTTATTATTTTTGGAAAAATAATTAATGATTATACAATACAGGGTAGGAAAGCTAATAGGTATTTTAGTATGATTTATTATACATAGTTATTATTAACCAGCGACCAGACACGACAAAACTAAGACAGTTCTAAATGATGGATACCGCAAAGATGTTATGTGGCTTAGGAGTTAGAGGACTCAAAGACAGGCCAATGACAAAAGCGGAGTGAACTTTTATTCAACTCATTTTGTTAGTGATGGTCGAATCCTGCAAGCTATATTTGACCAATTTCTCAGACAGACAGACAATCGAGTGTTCCAATAATGTACCCATTTTTATACCGATATTGCTTTTAATGAAGGAATTTGTTTTCGTATTATTTTAATGGCGTCCTACATCCGCCATATTGAACATTTAAAACAAAATATACCTATAACCAGTGTCACTTGGGATAATGGATCGTTTCTAATGATACATTGCTAGGATTCCAAGAAGAGTGGCTAAAGCCCCCGTATTATGTAGTATCTGAGATAACAAAGGTACCACAACACCAAGACCCGAGACAATATAGAAAAGTTCATTTTATACATTCACCCGATCGGAAATCGAACCCGGGACCTCAGAGATAGCGACACCTTGAAACCGGCATGAGAACCACTCGGTTACGGAGGTCGTGATTTCTCTATTACATCCGTTAAGTGTTTCAAGAGGGTGGGTTAAAGAAACTTACATACATACAGATAACTTAACCCTAAATACAATACACTCCTGTTTCTTTTAGTCGTGTAAAAAAAGGTTAACATAGGTTTTCATATCATCGCTACGGATCCAAGATTATTTACAAGAAATATTTTCGCAACAATTCTGATTTATTACCTTTTGCATTCGGAGCGACCGCGGCCTCGGAAGAGAGATATTGCTCAGAGAATTGTTCTATTCTTTCTATATACCCTACATGATAATAAAGAGGCGTGTGGGGAAGAGTAATATTGCGCTTATGAACCGGCGAAGTTTTTGCGAGGTTGATTTATTAGATCTATCCAAGGAGACGGTATTGGTTCTTTATTTAGATAAGGTTGTTGTTTTCTTATTGAAAAACTAACACTTATTTTAACGTTATTACTATTAAGCATCTTTCGCACTGGCTGGTCAGATGTCAGGATTAAGGCGACCAAAAATTTATTATCTCGAACTCCTCCGTGCTTAGGAAGTTACTCTAAGCCGTTGGTCCCAACTGCATATCCAGTTGTTATTAGTCACCAATCCACCCGCGTGGTAGTTCATGACCCGTTGGATGTTCGATTCCATCCATAGGGAATGCCTGAGCCCCAGCAGTAGGGAATTAGTAGGCACGTGATGATGATGAATTTGAACAGTATTATCATTAATTATTAATGTAACTATTATAATAAACTAGCTATTTCCTCGGAATGTCATATGAAAGATGTCACCCACATATGATGAAGTTTCCTGTAGGTGAAAGATTTTTTAATACGATCCCGTAGGAAAGGAGCACATTCAATGCAAACAAACCAACAAAAATCTTTTAGCTTTATAAAATTATTAGTATTAATGACAAGCGATGCAGGATTTATGTAAACCTTTTTTCTATTTTTCACATAAAAATAACTTAATAATCTAAGATTACCACATTACTAAACTGTTAATATTCCCGTTTATAAAGTTTGAGATAAGAAAATATATATTCTAATATTATGAAGAGGTAAGTTATTATTGTATGTTTGGATCGAATAGGATTCGAAACTACTGGAACCTCTCTAAAAATTCTTTCACTCTCAGGAAGCTACATAATACGCAGATCTAAGCTATACTAGTAAGAGTAAGAGTAGCTCGGTGGCGTAGTGGATAAGCGCCCGCGACCGTAGTCGTTAAGCAACTTTCGCAAGGGTCGGCCACGGGATGGTTGACCAAAAAATCATTATCTCGAGCTACTCCGTGCTTCGGAAGGCACGTTAAGCCGGTGGTCCCGGCTGCATTTGGAGTCGTTAATACCCTCCAATCCGCATTGGGCCGGTGTGGAGGGTCGTGGCCCATCCTCCTTAACAATCCATAAGGAAGGCCTGAGCCCCTGCAGTGGGGACGTAAAAGGGCTGGTGATGAAGCTATACTTCACGCAAGTAAAGTCGCTGGGCAGCTAGTCTGAAATATAATAAGACTGCCTTGGTCATATGTCAAATATAATAAGCTTTAGGGCAAAGTGTGTCTTAGCATTATTCTTAAAAGATGATTAAAACAAAAAATACAGAGAATTAAAGTTACTTAAATAGGTCAAATACGAAAACCACTTCAACTACTTGACTCTGAGTTCCGCAATGAAATGACTTAATTAAAGCAAGCGTTCTTGGCGGCGTGGACGACTTTACGCTTCGAAGAATGATTTCGGAGTACGAATAAGCCGGGGATTTGTTTGATATTTACAGCTCTACATGTAATGACTACATTAAGGGGATTCCTTATGATATCACTCGTAAACATAATTTCTAATAGTGAACTAATAATTATTTTTATTCAGTTTTGAAGTTAGCAAGAAAACAGATGGAAATTGGTCAGTTTATTTGTTGGTTTAAGGTTTTTAACATTTGGAATCAAAGCTTAGGACATGTTCAATCAAATTCAGTTCAAAAAATCAAATATCGAGTTAATGTCAGTTATATATATTGTATTTTGATTTATTGATACTTACCTTAATTTTTATCGTATGATATCAGTGTAAGGTTTAGATATAGAACGCATTTTCTACCTTATGTGAAATTTTAAAAATACTTTTTAGAACTTAAAACTAAAAACCCAGTTATATAAGCAATTTGCTTTAAATTAAAATTGAAAAAGACCATGCAAGATTTTGTAAAAAATAATAGTAAAGCATGAACATTTAATTGTTAATTCTCTGTTCTCGGGTTAGTATTTCATCAGTTGATATCAGTTATGTAAAACTTATTTGCGTTTAATAAATAAACTGTTTTAGATGAATATATAAGATCATGTCTTTCTTAAAGCATTTCAAGCTTATATATATTGCTAAAGTAAAATGAAATGATTAGACCAAAAATAAGTTAGAACATTCATAAAATAGCATTGATATTTGATAATACTACACTACTAAGATATACTCCCACCATCGAGATACGAGGCAAAATAAATAAAGTAAAATTTATCTTTCTTGGGAATATATAACAATTCCCGAGACTGACATTTTATATCATTGTCTATTCATGGCAGTATTTCGTTGGAGATACGGTGTACATACAATTTCGAATTAAAAATATATGCTATGAGTGAAAATAGGCTATTATTTTCATACATAGTGAGTGAAACGAGCCCCTTGCCTGTTAGAGTGCAATGTCTACCGCGCCTTCCACGTCTATTACCAGACCAGCCATGCTATTCTGTCGAGCGCAGAGCTATGAAAACATAGAGCTTCAATGAAAAAAACCTTTATAATATTTCGAAATGGGTTTTCTTTAATTAAACCTCCATGGCGTGACAGCATTGACCTAAACGTTGAGTTCTAGGCTGTTTTAACAGTATGCATACATAGCCGATACACGCATGAGTGTTTTTTTATTGAATAAAAATGAATCGCCGAAATGTATGTAAATACGCGCATTTCTTCCAAATGACTCCGCCAAATACAATGATTTTAATGTACTCTTATTATCATCAGGATAAGGTTTTTATATATGAAAATTTATAATTAAAAAATCGTCGAGAAGAAGTTAGAAGTTCGCCGGGTTAGCTAGTTTGAAACAAAAAGTTGTTTGGGAAAATATAACAATTGAATAATAAACTTACTTAAGTATTTAATGCTATTGTATAAATAGCTTTAAATTATAAAAAATCCTTAAATCCATTTTATCAACTAAATATGTAATTCCTCGTCGAGAAGTGATTGTTTTCTAAGTAAATATTTTTATTTTTGATTTTAAGATGTGACACTTTAGTTTTATGCTTTCGAAAATTATTTATATTATTTTTTTTATTATTGTTTAATTTTGCATTCAAAATGCTATACTGGAAAATATATAATATTATAATTATACAAGTATCAAAGGTTATCGTTTCATGAAGTTATTAGGCGAATTAAATTGAGTTCAAATTACACCTGCTAAACGTCGCCGGTAAAGTTATCAGAGATAGGGCCTTTAGTTAAAGAGAAAATTTACAACTTCGGCTTTATAAGCGATTTAAGATTGAAATCTTCGGGACTTGTTAAGAAACAGTATTAAAACATATTTCCTGTATAAATTTTTATTTATGTTAGTACGATGTTTTAAACATCTAGCCATTTTGCCGTGAATTAGTCCGCGTAGTTTATAGCTTATGTCATCGACGTATGATATAGCTTCTTCTTGGTGAAAGAATTATCAAAATCGGTCCAGTAGTTTTGGAGTCCAATCAATACAAACAACCAATCAAATTTTACCTCTTTATGATATTAGTATAGATATTTTATTTTAAACGCAATCTGATAAAGGAATCTGTAATACATGGTAACATGTATTACAGATTCCTTTATCAGATTGCGAAAAAGAATAGAGCGTCGTTATAGTACTAAGACTTATCGATATCAAATGTTTATTTTTAACGAGAAAGAATGAGAAACAAACGATTTTTATTTTCAATGGGAGATTTTGTAGTAAATAAGGTCAAATAAATACGAAATTATGTTGATTACGTTTCATTATCATCATTAGTTTATTAATTTCCCAGTGCGGATTGATAGATATTAACGCCTCCTGATGCAGCTTGGAACAACAACTTAACGTGTCTTATAAAGTACGGGGAACCAAATATATTTTTTTGGTTACCTTTCCGATGTCGGTTAGACACGATATAGTTTACGAAAGCTGCTGAACTTCCGCAAATCAATGTAACCAATATGAATTCTAGCTCTTCCTTACGGATTACGAATGTATAGTAATTTTGCTGGAAAACTTAAGTAATATAAAATGTTTTCATTTTGTTTCAGGTAAGATTAACATCTAAATAAATCATAAAGCACTTCTTCGCCTCTGAAACAGTAAGTATGATATGTAGAAGGCTTTGAAATGCGCTTGCTGCATCGCTGCAGGCATCAGACTGTTGTGCAATAAGCCTTGAACGGGGAAATTCTAGTCGTGTGAAAGTAAACTTTATTACAATATAGTAAAGCGCTTTTTAAAAACAATGTATTCAGATGAGCTTATGAAAGCTCTCGAGCCTTTCGTGGTACGTTAGTGTCTTTTGTATATGCACTTTGAAAAAAGTATTGACACTAGTATACGTAAGCAATTATAATTATACTTCCACACACATAACTCCTTTAATAGAACTACTTTGAAAGGCCAAAAGTAGCTTTATCAAATGATATGTATTTTTTTAATATTTGGTTGGGGAAAAAGTGATTTCGCATATAGTATGCATAAACTTGTAACAAAATCTTTCTGGCTATATCATTTGTATCCGGCTGGTGTCAGTATCATTAAAAAGTTTAAATTTAAAAGAAGATAACTCCGAATTCTCAAATTAGAAAAATGTGTTTTCTTTACTGTCAAAATGAGTGAATGTAATGAAAAAATTCGATACTTTTTAAAATTTTATTACAAAAAAGGTAAAAATGCAACGCAAACCGCTAAAAAAAAGGTTACGTTTATGGACCTAGTGCATTTGCTGTGAGAGTAGCACAAATTTGGTTTAAACGTTTTTAGTCCGGAAATCTTGATGTCAAAGATGCACGTCGCTCCGGTTTCCCTGTTCCAAACACAATGGATGTCATTTTTGAAAAAGTGGTGCAATATCGGCATATTAGTAATTATGACGTAGTCAAAGAACTGGGCACGCCGTAATGAAACCGAATAATTTTCGAAGAAGCTGATAACTGGTGATGAAAAGTGTATCACGTACGACAAGTACGTGCGGAAAAGGTCGTGGTCAAAGGTCAGTCAGGCTTCACAAACTGGCAAAACCCGGGTTGGAGGGGCATTATTAATTATGAGCTGTTATCGCCAGGTAGGGCTATCGATTCTTAACTCTACTGCGAACAAATGTACGGCAAGAAGTTAAAAGAAAGAGACCAGAATTTATCAATAGAAGGGGTTTGGTTTTTCATTATAATAATGCTAGATAACACACATCTTTTGCAATTCATCCAAAATTAGGAGAGTTTGGCTGAGAGATGTTAACGCATCCGCCGTATAATTCTAACCTTGTACCTTCAGATTTCCTCCTGTTTGGTCTCTTCAGAATTCTTTAGGCAGTGTCAGGTTAACATCATGCGAGGACTGACAAAACCACTCATAGCGGTTTTTTGATCAGAAGCCCCAAAATTTCTATAGCAATGGGATCATATCCCTACCTACAAAATGAGAAAGATTATCGAACAAAATATTACGTACATACTTTAGGTAGATGTAAATAAACTTTATAAAAAATGTTTTAAATTTTCATATAAAATGCGAAGAAACTTTTCCCCCAACCTATTTATTAATTTAAGCCGAACTTTCAGTTTACGTCAAACAAAATTTAAACGGGAGTCGTAAATTGTGTTTGGAGTAAAGTGTATTGGACGTCACATGTGTAGTTGACATCGCAGAATTTAATAATAATTGGTTAATAAATAAGTCGATTGCATGTATCGATTTAATGTTGAATAATGATAAAAACATGTAAAATTTAATATTAACGGAGTTTGCTTTGATAGTTATATCATAAGGCATCAACAGCCCGACCGTCTAACCCCCTATCTATAGCTATAAAACTATTCTATAATGATTTTGTTTTATAATTCAAATATTCGATCATTGATATTGATTGTTGAAGTTCTCTAAATTATATTTACTATAAATCAAATTTAGATAAAAAATAACAATTTTGAAAACTAAAATACAATAAAAAGTCTTACTTTTAAAATCGAATTGTCACCCTTACTGCTCTAACTTACGTATTACTGGACGTTGCACAGTTAACTATAGATTGTTGCTCATACGCATTTGTTGTGCACACATGAACGACATGTTACCTGATAGCGGATACTGTGAGAGTAACCGACGATGACAATGGTTTAACCGTAATGCAGTTTCAAGTTTAGAGCTTCATACTTGCTTCTTTATGTACCTAACGTTATTGTCTTGTAACACGACTTTTATGTGCTTCGCTATCGGCGACTGTTTACACAGAAGCATATTTACTAAATGTGTTATTTTTTTAATGATATTGAATTTTACTGTCAGTCGTTAAGGTTTAAAATCAACTAATGATATTTGATAGTTGCGGATAGAAACGTGCTGTTGAATGTACGAACGATTACAGTTAATTGGCTACCGTTTTCAAAGTGCTTTTAGTGCTCTTTAGAAAATTACTTTGTATTTGAAATAGGTACGTTTTGTTGAAAAAGCTACTAAATGCAATAAGGTTATTAAGATATAATTTTTATATGTACTTTTTGTGAGGTTTTTTAAATTATAATAGTTCATTAAGTCAAAAATTTAATAAGAGAACCGATTTACATGTAACTTTATGCTGTTGTCTAGTTAAATAAATCAGACCAAAAAGTTTTTTCTGCTAGAAGCACGCGGATACACACACATATACATAAGCAAAATCTATTTATCTTTCACAGAATGACATATATCAGACTTGTATATTTCCAACTATATTCAAATGGTCAAATTATTAATTTCCTATTATGAAGTCGGTAAAATAAAACATAAAAAAGAAGGTATAAAATTAAAATGTGGCTATAAACATTAATGCTAGACATAGTCTAATAAAAAAAAACTGAGGTTTAACAATGTCCCAGATACAAAACAAAAAAAAAATTACAATTTGTTTTCTATATTGACCTAATCATGAGTCGCATCATAAGACATGACGTCCCTAAACTAACATTCGACCAAAGAGGTTATATAGCAATAATAAAAGTTTGAAGCCTTGATAACTTCAAACAAGATGACAGAGATGTAATTAACTTTAATAATGTAATGATAACGTATAATATATACTGTGTGCAACAATAGTTATCTGTCTCGTTTCAACACCGAATCGAATTAAAGATCACAATTGCGAAACTAGTATTTCGTATGTTATTGTTTGCAATTTCTTTCCTTTTTTGTTATGTTATGAATTGCATATTGTATAGATGATTTGCAATGACTGTTAATCTTTTTGTTCACGAGACATTTGATATTATGAATAGCTTGTTATTCAACAGACACAGTGATCTTTTGAGATCAGAATGTTTGATAAATCATTTTGAAATAAGCGAGCTGTACTAACTTTGTTTGTGAGTATACAATCACAAATCATTTCAGCAGTTATGTTCTTATCGAAATAATCATTGTCACTAAATATATTGTAGTAACTTTTTTTTCTTAACTATTTAAAATCTACTTAAGAAAGAAATAGTTCATAATAAGCCAGTAATAATTGAAGTCGAGCGGTCAAAATCATAACCAGAAAGTAGTCTCCGAATTCGATACAAAGTTTACTGATTTTGTTAACCACTTTTATAAGAATTATTTTCAACTACATCAATTTGACTGTAAATTGAACATCATAAAAACCTAATCTAATCAGCTGAATTACAAAGTTACAAAGGAAACGGGTTTGTTGCAATGTTGCCTCCTTAGTTGGATACATACGAGAGGTGAAAGGCTGAATAGTTTTTGTCATTTTTATCGGTATTGAGTTATATTTATATAAGCTTTCAGCCCGCGGCTTCGCCTACGTGGAATTCAGTTATTATCGCTTTAAAAACTATCTTAAACCAGCAAGGTCAAATCAACCAAGTCAATTTTATGTCATAGCAAGTATGGATTTGTAATCAACAAATCTCTCCAAATATGTATAACTCAATAGCCGCGAAAATGTCGCTTTAAGCAAATATCTAAATATCCCCTCTTACTCTTCTTACTTTAGGAATATTTGTTGCCGATTTTAATTGCAAAAATATTTTTGTTCCTCTTTTTGTCTATTGTCATCTAATTTAAAAGAAAAACACAAAGTGCATACATGTGATAGCAAAATAAATTTAAAAATTGATATTTTCTAAATATTTTGTACACCCAAAAAATTTATTACTGTAATTACCTTTTTCCCGACTACGGCGGCAAAGGGAATCTATGAGTGAATGATAATGATACTGCCTGAGTTAATTATTTTCATCATTAGGAACAAATTTTTATATGATAACTAAACCTAATAATATTTTTAAACTCACACGATTTGTATACATTATAATTATATGCAATCGGGTCTTGTTGACCACGGCTGCTGTAACGTAGCCGAAACGTCGAGGTAAATTAATTGTTTAAAAAATGCACGAACAAGACCCGATTGCATATAATTATAACTAAACCTAAAGTGCTATTACGTCATATCACGTGTTTGGTCACGTATAAACGTATTCTAACATTTGAATAATATAGAAATATTGATAACAAGTTAATTTATGAACTAATAGACCATTCATAAAACCAACACAAGTTGAAAGCTAGTTCTGGTACCGCGAAGGTGTCAAATCGTTAACAGCTTTTGACTTGTTTCCCTCTCCGAGTGACTCATGGCTCCCTAGCGTATTTATGTTCATAAATGTTTCATGAATCCTGTTTCAAATTACACGTGTTTCAGGTTTTTCTATTTATTATTTCACTGTTTATTAGCTTAATAATAAATACAAATCATTGCAACAATAATTTACTGAAAATTTATTTGAAATAAGAATTGTGAAACGTTTGTGTAAATCATGATTCATGCAAATGCAATCAGATTTTTTCCGGAACCCTGACTGTTTTTATATGTATGTTTATTTGTTAGTAATAAATAAGGTTAAGTAAAGGTCACAATTCCACTCGCATACTATTTTGTAAAAACTAAAAGAACCAAACTATTTTTAGGATTTGGTCTAAGAATGTCCACTGATTATGAAAGTCAAATGGTAATAAAAATATGAGTTCAAAAACTAAAACTTTACAGCTAATCACGCTCTTTAAAATAAGAAATTTATTTTATATCGATAGCTATATTATTATAGCGATGACCAAGGGTAGCGTAGTCTTATGGCACAACAGTTTGTTTAGTTTAATTAATTTTTGAGTATATTTAAGCAAAATCGCAAGAAAGCTATCAATATATGTACATTTGAAAAATTCAAATTAAGCCCTTTTATTTTACACCCTATACGGAATTATTGAATAATCCATTTTTTTAGTTACTTTATGCTCTTTAATGGGCGCTGTTGTCAATTTATTGTAATGTCACATAGCCTATAGTACGCGGATAACTACAATTGTCCGGTTACGATGAGTAGTTTCGATGTTATAAGGGAACTGATGAACATTCTTACATACATATATACATACCGGCCAAAATCATATGACGATCCTTTTCGCTTCGCTGCCTTAGCCGGGTAAAAAGTAAACTGATGATTTATCATCGACCGTTTTGACTCTTACTCCTTTTGGCGCTGGTGTGCTCGAAGATGGATAATATAACCGATCTTATTTAAGAAAGTTCGTGAGTAAAGAGGACATTTGGGCGCTTCTTGTAGTAGTATACATAGTGGTAGTGAATACACAACCATGCCTCATTAGAATATAAAGGTTTGGCAGCACAATTGCAAAAAGTATATTAAGATACGCTTAAACTTTAATCTTATGACCCTCTGGTAAATCTGTTGCAGAACTTAAAACGTAATTAATTCTTGAGGGATTTCACACAGGGGTTGTCGAAAATTTTGAACCTTTTTAAGTGACATCTTTTATTACCTTACATTGAAACTAATGTAATCGGAATTAATTTGAATAGGAAGCTTTCAAAATTTTATGGAGAAAATTACAGGAAAAAAAATATACAAAATATCACTTACAATAGTTTTGCAATCAAGTGAAAGATTTATATCCTATATATGTATGAAGGGTTTCGTAACTATATTTATAACTCGAGGGACACTTTATGACCATTTCGATACGGAAATATATCAATTGTTATCTCGGCCGGTTCATCTTGGGATGTATGCAGGGAGTTATTGGCAAATCCTGTAGAGGCGCCCGCTGTGATAGGCGCCTATAAAAGTAATCTCCGGTACATCAACACAGGGTTGCCAAATTTGCGAATCATTTGTTACGGAGGCTGAATATTCCATTAACTCGTGAACGGTGAGAGACGTGCAATCTTCTAGACTAATGGCAGTAATGGTACGAAAAGCATAATTTCATTATAAGGTATCCTACTTAATGTAATAAAAGCTCTGATGATGATTTATTTTAATGGATTTGTTACATTAAAATGGTAATTACATTTTGGTTAAGTTATTCAAAATCTGTTTTAGATACTTTGAAATGCTTATGAATTAAAATAATATGTGTCTGAAACATAGTAATTAGTTTCGATAAATAATTGTGTGATGTTTCTGAAACTTTGTTTTCAAAACATTGTTTTGACAAATACAACGAATTTATTGTTTGCAGACTGATAAAATGTTATTTTAAATCATATTTTTAGTTAATTGTTTTTACCTTTCAATTAATAACAGAATGTTATCTGTGGACTCAAGAAAATTGCACTGGTTGTACTGATAACTCATCGGAAACAATAAAAGTGAGGTAAATGTAATTATTTCGATTTGAAATATAAACCAATCCATTTTCTATATTCACGATGACATATAACTTTCACCGGAGAAGCTACTTGACCACGGAAGTCGTTAAAATGATATTTTATTGTTTTTATTTCAATCCCCTATTCAATTCACTTTCTTTTTATTCGATAGATGTCGCTGATATAAAATAAAATTAAAGCGAATGGTTGTTTTTCCAAATATTAAAGCCTAAGGTCTTTCAAGTAGCTTAGATCGTTTCTAGACTTTTAAAAGGCTTTTCGAAATTCACTCTCAGCTTACTATACAAAGGAAAATCCTCTTGGAATTTCACATTATGAAGTTCGGCGAGTTTGGCACATAATGTAACATTAAATGGGACAATCTTTTGGGATCACAAGTCCTTATAAGAGTTGTTAATATAATATCATCCATATTGTTTTAGTGCTTAAATATAATATACCTATACTTTTTTATTTTACTACCTTATTATAAGACTATTTGCTATTTTATTATTATAATTAAATAGTAGACAATTATAATATTATTATAGTACAAATATAGATATGTAAAAGAAAATCTTTGAAGAAAACATGATTTAGCAGATTTGCTTTATCTGTTATGATAAATTCGACAAATAGATAAATATAAATTTAAATACAATTTATTCGCATCAACATTTCAAAAGTGTTCAATTTAGATAAATTAGACTTCGTTATCCTTATATTACGGCAGCCCTCGATTTAGGAAAATCGGTAGCTCTCCGAAAAATCGGTACATTATATATTTAGCCGATTCGGCTGAGCTTTGGATTCCGTTCTATTTTAATATTCTGATCCGTTTTCCTATAGAAATGTGATTTCTGGTAGATTTTGTTTGTAGTGTTTAGATTATTTGAGTTACTCAAGTGTATACTAAATATCAAATAAATTAAAAATAGATTGGTAATAATAAACATTGACTCGTAAAATCTTTTTTTTTACGAGTATATTGTACAGCAGACTAGGCTTTACAAACTAAAATATTGTTACATTGTTCTTTCTATTTGTAAACTTTTATAATATATTTTTTTAAAGATCGATCGCACTAACCATTATTAAGTCAAGCTTCCTAACAATAAAGTTAGTGAGGGCAAATATTATCTAATTTATCGAGTACAATGTAAATTTATATTATGATATTTAACTTTACATTATTTTATTTATTTAAACAAATGCATCGAAACTTTAGTTTTCATTATGAAGGAAGTTGGCGCTGTGTATCAATATCATTCATATTGTTTGATATACTGTGAGATGGGACACGAACCCACACCCTTTCGCAATCTGGCCCATCAGGTGCCGGGGAACAAGTGGATTTTTTAAGCATTTTGTATTAAGGATATTTTCAGTAAAGCATTGTGTATGCGAAATTGATCAAATACAACAACACAATATGTTAAATTTTTTATTAGATTTGAGTACTAATCGTACTCGATAATCGACATGGAGGACACTGCTCTTGGCATTATTTTTGGAAATTAACTATTTATGAACTGCTACATTGTGTTAAGAATTGGCAATTCTCGAATAATTATTTACACAGTATTTTGACAGATTCGATAAAATTTTAATGTAAATCATTTTTATTACTAAGATAGTTGAGTTGGATTTTAAAATATTCATTGGTATTTTACAGATAAACTATAGTAATAACTAGTTGTAAGTGTACTACAGCAACTTGCAAAAAACGCTTTGAAGTCTCATTAGTGTTTTAAGTAATTTTAAAAGTTTTCTGCAAATTGACTAAGGAACACCTAATTTGTTACCATGGACGTTTATAGGAATTATTTATCGAAAAAAATTGAAGTTTTTCTGCTCTAAATAACAATTTTGGTTTTGCGGGTTACTACGTGTTTGCTTTCCAGCGTCGATATGTTTTATAAGTAATGAAATATAATGTAACATTACATACATTCAGACATCTGGTATACCGCAATTATCTCTCTCTTACTAATCGAATAACTCTCGAGACGCGATTTACATACGTATGTACTCTAGTATAAAAACCACAGATAAAAACTCATTAGGACGGACGCGAGGTATGGATAACCAGTTTTATAGATAGAATATCTACAATAGCATTTTACAATATAGAACTACAGAAAGTATTACGTGGTTATAAATGATGTAATTATAAAGCATTTGCTTTTGTGAGAGGATATGCCTCTTCTCTATATTTATGTTATTATACAAGCCCAGTTACATAAAAACGTGGCCTATTATAACCGCGATGGCTCTCAAGATAACGACAGATCTGATCGCATCGGTTGAAATCAATGAGCAAATCGATACTTTGCTTAAAATTGCCCTGCGGTTTCCTATATCTAATGCGAAACGTAACTGTAGTACGGTAGTCATATTATACCGAGCGTCTGCTCCGATTTATTTTTTCTTCTTCAGACTTTTTAAATATGGCAAAAACATTGCACTGGCTTCATATAATGTTTAATTTATAGTAGGAAGCTGTCAGTCTGCACGTTTTTTTACCGATATGTTTTTTAAAATCGTGGTATATTTTTTTAAAGTTTTAACATGTAGTTGGAATAGTGAATTGGATAAGAAAATTATATTCTTAAACAAATCCGTCCATTAACAAGAACAGTATGAAAATGTATTCGGTAGTTTTTAACTGACTTAATAAATGTAGTTTTGATTGAGACTATGAAAAGAGAGAGTTTATTTTGTAAATGTGTTCTACCGTATGATTTTTATCAAATCATAGGTACTTTTTGTTTGTAAGTGTATTCCATAAGGGGTCTTTAAAGTATGATTCGATCAGTAGTTTTTATGTAAACCTAGAAAATCGTAAGTATGCCTTGTTTATAACTAAAAGTATTAACCTAAAATTGCTTTAGCCAGGATTAGCTTTGCTTTTAACCGTTCGACTTTAAGAGAAGTTTCTGAACTGCTAATCATCTTAGTGTTGTTAAGAATCATTTATCGCAGTTTTACAGTTAGTTGTACTGAAAAAAAGGGTATATTATTTTAATTTTTTACATGTTATTTAGAAAGACAGATGTTCACACTGCAACTATAAGGAGCGAAGAAATAATGGAAAACGCGCACGAAGTCGCTGGCGGCCACTAGTGTTTACACATATTTACTGATATTCATCAAAGCACTCTTATCATCCTTTTAATGAACTAATTATAGTTTCGTTCTTTTGGAAATAGCTAAAATATTCACTTGACCTTTGACTTAACGTAAACTTTATACGTTTGATTTTGAAATGTTGATTGTTATCTTCACTGGGATTTGGATCGTTCTTACTTTGAAATCAATAGATACGCAAGGTGGCAACTGAATCGGTTTGCGGTTACCATTCAATTTGTTCACCCGAGAACACGCTCGGGGACTCACGTATTTTGTAAACCAAATACAAACCGAGCAAATTGTAATGAAATAATGTAAATGGGTAATAGAACTGTAGACAAATATTTTAATGTGTGCAATATTTCCCAAAGGAATTATATTAGGGGAAGTACATACAAAATATAATAAAATAAATATAATAAACTGATAAGAGAAAAAACTAAATTACTTTGATAACATTACGAGTATTGTAAAAGAACATTAAGTTGTAAAAAGCGTGAAAACATCTTTAAATATTAAGCCCTCATTTTACACAATTGTTCATCCTTCTTAAAAACGAAAACGGCTAAAGGCTTTTTATGACGTTATCTTGAATTATGATATGCTTGTCCTAATTTCTGATGTTGCTTCTGGTATCTTTGATCATTTGTAATCTGTCACTGGCAGCCGTAGTCCGAGGCTAAATCACTAGTAATAATTAGCATGGCTATTTCTCGAGTGTCACTGATTTGCTTGAGTAAACAGAAATAGAGAAAGTAAACAGACATATATAAAACTGTTTTTTTTTTCTATTTTTGGAGACTCAATAAATAACAATTAATTATTGTATGTTATAGATTCGCCTCATGTGTTTTCTTTTACATAAATTTAAAAATTTGATATGTGGATAATCGAAGCACCGATTGAATATAATGCTTGTCCGAAATAATATTCTTTTCGCATTCGAAGTATTTAATCCGACGTAGTATGTTTGCAGTTCGACGTAAACGGAAGATAAACACATATTAATAATTTCAAACTATAATCCTCGAACTTAACATCGAATAAACCAATACGGGGCGTGGGTCCAAACAAAGTGTTCTCTTAAATTTGACAAATGCCTAGTAATTATTTTTTGTATTTAAGAGTGAATTTATATTAATTTGCTTTTCTCAAAGCATTTAATATAACAAAAGGTTTATAGACTATGACAATGCCAGAGGTGAAAATTTCATTCTACAAGTACGTTTTATAGATTTCAGAATTTTATACATAGTCGAGAATTCAGTACCTACATAATTTATATCTACATTAACATTTCAAAACAGCTTGGGAGTTGTTGAGGAGAAGACAAACAGTGCAGCATATTAACCTAATTTCAGATTCCGGTACTGTATTTTGAGGTACGATTTTCATAATAGGTATTGTTCGGTCCTAAAAAAGTTACATGTTAGTCAGTTTTAAAATATATACCCTGAAGAATCATAAAGCATGGCGCAAAACTGAATTGCTGTGACATACAGTGGCATTTGTCGCATTAGTTAAAGTTTTTCCTGCAACATGCGCAAGGTATAACTTTCTTAATGTATTACATTTCAATTTTCACTAGCCAAGTTTCGTGCATGATGTGACATTCTGCGGAGTGAGTGAATGACCTAAATACATCTGAGTGGCATTATGTAGACAAGTAAAGTAGAAATATCATTATCCTTTGCTCACCTCTTAATTCATATGAATTCGGTGAAATAATTTCTTGGTAAACAAAGCCGTGCCACGACGTCAGACAACGACAGCCCTAAAAGTTGTCACGAACATGTGTTATCTAAAACATATTTGGTTATGTTAAACTGGTCTTTGAATCCAAACTCCGTAGCGAAGCGATTTATCTCCTCCTTTGTTATAACAAAGTAAAATAACACTGCGAATTTCTGTAATAATAATACGGTAAAGTCAGAGCTTTATTCGCGATGTTGTTTTTAACACAGTTTTCTTCTAAATCACGATTTCTTTCTGAAAAAGAATAGAACATAATTCATCGACCGATATTTTTCCGTATGATACACAATACACAGTACCGAAGATAATAGAAAGCTTTTATCTCACAGAGGCGAGGCGCGAACCATCTGTATTTAATAAACAGTTATTTATTGTCTCGGGGCTACGTGCTCTGTCATAAGCTATTACTTTATTTGACGCATTGATATATGGATAAAATAAAAATGTTTATACTGCAATAAAATGAACATTTTATCGCTGTGACGTTATTTTATATAATATTTTCATATGCAGTAATATCTTAGACTCATATAGGTAAAGAGATAAAACGTATAAAGAATCCCATCCCACAGTACCTTTCGTTCGCAGCCTTGCTATTCTGTAATAAAACAGCCTCGATCTTGACGCTGTTAGCACAGCGTTGTTTCAGGATAAAAGTTTAATGTTGTACCTTAAAACCTTTTTTTTTTCTAATTAGCATTGTATTTACGAATAAACTTAAACGCATTTCTTTGCTGCTTTCATTTAATTGAAGTGCGGGTCATATTTTGCAAGCTAAATTAGACCCACTTCCAGCTTTTAGATTAAGATTGATTGATTGATAACTTGGATGATAATACAATATTGATATGGGATGCCGCTTATCTGATCATGGAGCCGGAAGATAGCTTATAAAACCTCTGTAATCAAACCTAGTAACCCCATCACGTTTGGGTTCGTTTGATTTGTCTTGACAAGGACTTTGATCAGAGAGCAACTAAGAACCATTTGTTAGTAGAATATAATATTTGAACTTTCGATAAAGATGAAAAATTTGTTCCAATTATTTATTAAGAATATTTTTCAGTATAACATTGTGAACGCTAAATTGGTCAAATATAATAATTAGAATTTTGTAAAAATATTTCTTTCGGCTGTTTGGGTGGATTGCCTGAACATTGATGAAAATACTGTGTGTAGTAGCGAAAAAATAATAAGTGCTTGAAAACATTGTCCTGTAAGATCCTGTGTAGTTCAGTGGTTTGCGGAAGGTCATGGAGTTTTTGAACATTTTTAATTATTGAATACAAATGATTTGGAATACAAATTTGATCAATTATTATTAAGGTTATTATTTAACACAGAGCTTTTTAAACTAAAAATACTAATTATGAAATTAATTATATAAAAATTATTTAAATTTTAAAAAGATTTGTCCTGATTCATCGATCGTTACTATTGAAATTTCCACGACCTTTCGTCAGTAGAGTTGTTTTATGGAGTAGCCGCTTAGCTAAGTATTTTCAGAAAATCAACCCCTAAATTGGTGAAGTTTGTATAGAAGAGCTTCAGTTTAAAAGTTAAAAGTAATAGACTTTTGGGCTATTGAATAAAAATTCCTAAATACCTTTATCAGCATTTGAGGGGGTAAAATTAGGGTTGAATTTTTTTATGGAAGAAAATAATACACGATTCTTCTGGTAGAAAAAGTGTTCAATATATGGATTAAAATAAATTTTTCAAGTAATTCTTCAATTAATGCTTTCTCTTAGATGGAGTGTTAAAGTTCCACGGAGTCGAGTGTAAAATTGGAGTTCGCTTCATCAAAGATATGCTTTGTTCTGAATGTGGGCCAGTTGCTTAGATAGATTGCGCTTGCTGTGAACTCTTTTGGAGTCGGAATGGGACTATGTCATGGTAGTGAAAATATTTTTAAGGTTAACCAAGTCTACTATAGACAATATGTAGGTCGGAAAATTATTAATAATCCATAGATAGTAACATTACAACGGTTGTAATGTTACTATAGATATGGAATGTGTGATTGTTTATTATATTCGATTGATTTTTCATTTGAGTGTCTTAAATGATTTCTTGAAAGTGAGACGTCGAGAAAAGGGAATAAGCTTAATCAAAGTTAATTAAATTCAACATAGAAAATTACGCGTTTCAAAAATAAGCAAATACAAACTTACTATTCCTAAAAAATAAAACACTACAATTTTTCTTAGACTAGAATCAAGAGGTTTTGTTTTAAATATAATCATGAGTAGTTTCTTTTTATAAACCGACAATTTTCCCTTTCGTATTGCAGCGAATGATTTGATTTTCTAGAATCACCGTATAGCCCGTGACATAATTGAGTTGCGACAATGTTTCTCGATTGTTTCTATCTCGTTTTGTGATTGAACATTCTGGAGGAAATTGTGTTGTTATTTTTACTTGGGTTTAAATCACTTAGAATATCACTTTCAAGATTACATCGTCTTAGGTCCTAATATTATTAATTCTAAATTGTACTCTTCTTTGTAGACATTTTTCAACATCACGAATGATGTTTTGTGTTATTTATGTTTTTAATTTAATTTAATAACAGATGATAATATATTTCTAGCACCTGTTTAACTATGTGTTCTCAGTTACCTTCTATTTGACCAAAACGAAAGTAAAGAAAGGCATTTTATATGTTTCAATTCTCCTTATAGTTTTCTCTCGATTTTCATCAATAAAAGAATGAAAAAGTTAATGAAATAATATTTTATTTTTAATTAGGGTTCTGTACCTAAAGGGTAATACGGGAACCCTATTATTAAGACTTTGCTGTTTATCAATCTTCTGTCGCCATCTGTATATCGTTATTTTTGTTGCCGCTTTAACAAACGTTAAACCCCAAAATAAAATAAATATTTAAGGGCGTTCCCATTAAACAAACGCGACTTATTTGCTCGTTTTTAATATTATTAAACGCCATGTTATCTAACATATGAACTATATGTCAATTAGATAACAGATGAGGGTAAATTCTACAGTAAAAGTATAAATATAATTGAAACTTAATGAAGATAAATCTATAATAGATCTTAAAATTGTTCATTTTTATAATTAAAATTTCTTAGTAGATACGAAAACTTAGGCGGGCTAAAGAACTAAGTTGTCCACAAGTTGGAGGCGTCTGTGTCCGCTATAGTTCATAAATTCGCGGAGATAGCGACTCATTTATTACGCTCGAAGCTTCATTGTCTTTAAATGGAAAATACTATTTATAGCACTAAAATAATACTGATTGCAAAGTAAAATGATTTGATTTGACTCGACATTGGTAATTTTTATTGTTTGTTTAGATTTTTTTTTGGTTCGGTTAGTACATATACTTCTTATGTGGACTATTCTGATAACAACAGCCTAAATAATAATAATAATAATAATAACAATCATTTATTTGCCTTTAAATAGGGTACAATTTGATAGTAATTAATTAAAATAAAATAAGAACTTAAAACCTATTTAGCCATATAGAAATAGCATGCAAATATTAAGTTAAATAAATTTTTTCATCACTGTTACAATTACATTTAATTAATTATAAAGTTTCAATAAAATAAAACCTTAATAAACATTTGAAGTAGCTTTTATTTAATTTAAGTCTTTTGTGCCTGCTATTTTGTGTTTATTTGTAGTGTATAAAATTAAGCACTGCTGGATTGTTTTAAAAAAAAATAAAGTGCAATACACACACAGTTACACATACAGTACACATTACATACGTACAATAATATATTTTGAAAAAAAAAATAGGCGGTGTCAACTTCGCGGATTATGTTAGTAACCGATTTAATAATGGTTTCTTTTTTATTTAAAATATTGGATTTTAGGACTATAGCTTTCAAGTTAATCCAGTGTAACCAATTTATAATATATTAAAGAAAAATATAATTCATAAAGTCCTTAACCATCCATAATGAAGGCCTGAGCCCCTGCAGTAGGGACGTAAAAGGGTTGATGACGATAAATAAAAGTATAGACGTACATACAATGAGTAACATCGATATCTGTTGCAAAATATCTTTAATTTACCATATTATACAATATCTAACACCAGGTGTTTTATTTATATTCTGTCATCTTAATTTATCAGCTGTAAAAGTAGATTATCAGGTGTTACGTTATGCTAAATTCTCATCTTAACATTCAGATAACATTTTATGGCTGGAGTGATTCTGTAATATATCCTCCACACACAAAATATGCACAAATTATACTTTGGTTTGGAGAGATGAATAAAGAAGAACAAAAACTAAAAACAGAGCCTAATTTTGGTATTTTTATTTAACAATCGCATCATAATATAATCTCAACTACTTGTATTTTGCCATTGGGCTACCTGCAGTTCAATGTCTTTACAATCCAGTACAAGAATTGTGTCATAGAGGCTTGCAGATGAAGCGCTATTGACTTTACATACGGTTTCACCATACTACGAATCTTTTTTAATAATGTATCCTTATAACAGTTAAAAAATATTAAGCAGTAAGTAAATAGGTAACGGTTATTTGGTTTTGTATCATCTAATAAGACTTTCATATAAAGGCCTGTTTGGGGGGGGCATATTGTATAGAAATTAATTCATGTTTAAAATGCAAAACGATTTGTTATATCAGTGGGGCTTAACCTAAAGCCTGTATTTGACCGTACGTTCGAGTCGATACCTATGGACAATATTGTTAATATGATGCTGGCTAGATAATGCAATCGTACGGATCATTTAATAACACTGGACGTGCCTTATCTAAAGATAAAACGTTGATGTGATTTTAAGATTATTATTATCATCAAATCCCGTGGTTGACCTGAATTTTAAGAGTGAATATCTGAGGTGTAAATTTTACGTGTCCAGGGTGAAAAAGCATTCACCTATGTGAAGCTACATCATACACAGGTAACATAGGCTGTAATTTACACGAAGTCGCGAGAAAACAATTAACGATATTACGAAAACTTTAAAGAGGTTTTCTTATAATTCACAAGTTTTCCGCCAGCAGCCACGTCACCTATTATACCTCTTGAATAGGGATGATGACTAATTTTTGTTTGTTTGTCCGTCAGGTAGAGTGTTAAAAAATATTAAACACGTATTTTTCTATTTTTTTTCGTAATCATAAAATTACGGCTTTAATGGAGTTGAAATTTTGCATGACGTCACGTTATGGTACGTTTTCTACTCAAATGTGACGTGGCGAGCCCCCACTCCTCAACTTTAATGCCTGTTATCTAGGCTATTTCTTGTTAAATTGAAGTAAAAAAAAATACGTATCTAATATTTTTCTATTATCTAACTGACGGACTAAATAGAATTGCATTTTTTTTACCCAGTCATCATCCCTATTATTCTATTTATTGATATGAACGCATTAAAATCCGTTGTGTAATATAAAATATCTTAGCATACAGACAACGGGAAGCGGCTTTGTTTTATTTAATTATAATACTTTAATTAATTCTAATACTTTTTTGGACTATGTAAAAGAAAGTGGAGGTTTTGGAGGTTCCATACTAAAATATTCTATCCTCCTTTAGTATCAATATTTACAGTATGAAAACAGTTTTCACGGTATTATTTATAATTTTCACGGTTTATTATACTTTTTACATTAACAAATAGTTTTCGATGGCCCGGTACGATACTTATCGTTGTTCTAAATCTGTTTCTAATCTAAAAAATAGTTGCCCGGTTTATTTCTGTTAATATTCTTATTGTATTCATTGTATCTACAAAAGACTTCTTTCATTTTCATTCACTGTCATTAAAATTTCTAGTCATTACGGCCAGGTCAGATAAACCACGAGACTTGCATTAACATATTTTAAGTTTATTGCTTTTGAAATAATTTTCAATTTTATCATAATCTAGTCTAATAATCAGAGTTCAGATAATCGGACGCATATTTTCCTAAATTTGTGTTAATTATAGAACTTATTTATATGTACTTTGCATCGTATTTTTTTAAATTAGGGTTCACAAGTTTTTTCTTACTTTACATATTAATAAATTGCATGGGGAACTTTAAAACTTAGATACTTATCTAAGGGCTGCTTTTTGAATTGAGAACAGTACAAAATCTCAACTAATTATTTTCGATAACTTAAGTTTTTTTTTTCTTTTCACGAGGCGAAACTACTAGTTTTTATCAAACTGCTACCAACTAATCATTAAAAACTAAAATCTGAAACGAAAATCTGTTTAAGTGCCTTTCACAGTTTGAGAAGCCGATTGTTAGACAATTTCAAGTAACGTCAAAATTATGTAATAATATCGTTCATTCAATATTGTTCCAAGAAACGTCGCGATCGCTATCACTTGTCAAACATTTGTAGTGTGTACGTAAATATTAAATAGAATCAGTCGTTATCTTGCGACAGTTCATTGGTATATTTGTGAAACTATGTTCCGCACCCAGTCAATATCTGAAAGAACTGGTGCATTGCCCGTATACAAATTTAAATGAACAATCGGCAATAAATCTCGCAATAATCAACGGCGCATCCTTCGTATATAATTAATATTAGTCAATTCTGTTAGGTCTTGTGTCAGTGGTTAAAGCAGGCACCCGCATTGCGAAAGGTCACGTGTTCGTGCCCCATCTCTAAGTGCCCGGGACAAAGTGGATTTTTAGGCATTTTTCATTAAAACAAACCGATGTCAAATTATAAAAATAATAATTTATAAAATCTGAAACTAACGGATTAAACTCTTAGTCATATATATATGCCAATGGCTGCCGTTTACAATTAAAAGTAATAAATATTGCTGAACCGCATTAGTTTGTGACTTATACTGCTCTCATTTGATTCAGTACTGCTCCTATAATATTGCAGTAACTAAAGTGATACTTGTTTGACATATTATAAAGTTATATTAGAAGAAAACAAAAAATTCAAAAATCCAGTTTGGTAAAAATTTACTTATAGGGTTACTGAAATATAATATTAGATTTTCTCATGCTAAAGATAACGTCTCCACTATGTAACCGACTAGTTTTACTTGTCCGAGTTTTCTGTAATACCGTGATTCATATTAAATAAACCATGTTTTAGAAGCCGTTTCCATAATTTCAGAGTCAAAAATTCACTGTAGTATGGTTATAATATATTATATCTGTGATACAGTTGATTTATATATAGATATTATAGCGAAAAAGAATGAAGCAGCGCAAGCCATGGAAGAACCATAACTTTTTATAGCTTGTTATATTTTGTTATAACGATACCTTTTTCTCAACGGGCGAACATTGAATTAATATTCGTCATCGTTGAAACCATTCTCATGTACCCGTGTTGGTTTAAATATAATAAAAGGCAGGAAGAGTAGATTAAAGGAATGAATACAAATCAAAATGTACGGCGCCACAAAGCTGCAAATGCTTTGGGGAAAAATAGACTGGAATATTTTCAATGTACTTATGCAGCCTTTTTAGGACGAATTAGCTCGAGATATTATATTTATAGTAGCTCATCCAATAACCAGTCTTCATTAAAGTTGCTTAAGATTCACAATTGCAGATCGAACGTTTCAGGTGGTCGCGTACCGTCATCTGTTTTCAAAATTTAAATGCTACTTGTATTCAGCTCAAAGTCACATAAGTAGGTGCGTGTTGTCTAATATGATACATTTATTCAACTACTTCGGTCAGGTGGAGATGAATTCACATTTGTAATACTTATATAAAATTACATTGTGATTCAATGCTGTTTATACAAAGGTCGATTGCTTTTCGTTGCATAATAATCATGTTATGTACATTCATTCTCGTTTCAAATGTCATAGAAATAAATAGCATTCAGCATTGACGTTTACTTTCATTTATTTTTAAACTAGCGATATAGCTTGATACAAATACGAAGAAAAGGGAAATAATTCGATATAAGCCTGGAAATATTTTTAATCAAGTTTGTAAGCCAATTACAAGAGACTATATTTAAGAATCCATCTCATTTTAGTTACGGAAGGTATAAAAAAAACATCAAGTCAAAAAACCTTCATTTCCTTCACGCAAAATTACTAACATGACTCTTTTCACAAATTATGGTTTTATTTATCATAGCGACAATGAAAATTACCGAAATCCAACTAAAAATTTTACAGGAAATAGTGATTTTTAATAAACTCTATTTTTTACTTTTTTTGATGTAGTAGTAGTTTAATATGATAGAACCTTTATTTAAAGCATTTCTGAACGGATTTTAATGATATTTAGTAGAATATGTGTTCAAAAGTCTGCTGTGTATATTGCGTATTAAATACCAATATTCAACGGGAATATTGGTATGCAATATTCCCATGGCAATTTTCATTGGATTCAAAACAAAATATACTTAACGCAATATAGTAATATCGATTGAAATCGTATTTCATTGTTAATATTATTGATTTTTTTACAAATATTTTTATAAAAATATGAGTTTCCAAATATAATATTAGGAAAATTTATGTATTTCATGAAAGTAACAGCGTGAAAATACGTAGAAGTCGCTTTATATGTATTTTGCTTATCATGCCATTGAGAAATTAAAGGAATTTTATTTTTTTACTAATAATCCGAAAGAAAATGTCGATGGATTAATTCATATATTAAAAAGGAAATATATGATATCCTCATAATAAAACAAACAGCTGTTATGTTTTAATGTTTGATCTGCATACTGAAAGTTGGTATTTGTATCAGGCTAATATGCCCATAAACATTGGTGAAGGTTTAATTTAATTTGTACCAAAATAATTAAAAATATTTCATTTTATTTTTCATAGTATATCGAGGGTTGTATCTATGATGTTACAATATTGTGACATATCAGACATGACATCAATATATATCTTATGTGGAAAAATATTAGACAAAGGCATACTCAAATCCAAAACAACAAAGCAAATTTTTTTACATACTTCAACGGCAAAAACTAGTGTAGCATTCAGAGATAGGATAGCTGATTAATATTTTTTTAATTATCGTATGTACAATACAATTATAAGAAACGTGTCTTTACTAATATTATAAGGAGAAAAAAAGTGTTTATTTGCCATGAAGAGGCTCTGAAACTACTTGGCTAATTTTAAAAATCTTTCACCTACGAGAAGCTACAGCAAAGTCGCAAGACAATAACTAGTATTGTATAAATTGAACAAGTAATAAATACTTTAACCATTTCGTATTATGTTTATTTTGCAAATTAATAGTTCGCATAAAAAAAAAACAATCGAGAATAATCATAATAATGAGTTGTGAAATTTATAAAAGCTTAATTAATTTTACATCTAGGAATTGTTCAACTATAAGTTTGCAACTTCAACAACAATCGCTTCAGAGATTGGCAAAGAACTTATAACTGAATATGCTGCGTGCCTGGATCCAATTTAGAGACCTCTTGTTTACTATCTAAATATATTATAGTTTGTTCTATATATAACTAAGCAAGCTTAATCCGTCAATACTTCACTGTTATTGATATATAGCATATAATACATGGGTGACATAAGCTATACTTTTACACTGTGCAAATGGCAAGAAAACAGTTAGTTAATAATATAAAGATTAAAAGAGATCCCTAATTAGTAGGTAGCTAAAGCATTGTAACTACATATTAATACTCCATTTAAAGTTAGACAACTTTCCCACAAAAGCAAGTTGGAGAGCATACGAACATGTAGACACTAAATAACACCAAATAGGTTTGCTAATAGAATTCCTAATCTGAAATCCCGATTGAAATCAACCAAATTCCAACTGAATGTGTGAGGTCGGGTTTTAACGTTTAAAAGTTTCCCTCACTCGTATTTCCGGTTTCGTTTTTTCAATGGAGGAAACTCAACTATGAATACTTTATGAGCTGGAGTGGAAATATATATTAACTCTTTTAACTTCCATTACGTAGTTCTACTTACGATAGGACTATTTTTTTGCGGAAAAATGCGTTACGTATACACTCGCTTCACTTAGCGCGAGCTCCACGAGTTATGTGGGACCCCTACTGACTCAACACTAGAATGGGGTCTAGTCTAAATCAGGGGCGTATCCACTAACACCCACCGATGTCTCTCACGTCCTGGATGACGCACGACAACGGACTCATATTGGGTCATATCCTGCGGGCGTGCAAACCCACCAGACTGTTTCCTATCAAAGGCAAGAGCATTTCCCACCTTAGCCCATCTCATAGATCGATTCTTCCAGAACCCTCATGAATCCCTCACGCCGAAAGCCCCGGATACAGTCGATGTCCAGCCCGGCTAAGTCAGGCCGGAGATACGATAGAACTTGTCGTATTCCAAAACATAATACCAACAAGTTTTAACGGTCTTTTATGATGCTCAGTGCCCTTCGGTAGTAGTTACGAAAATTCACAGATTCCGTTTCCAATTTCGCACTACAACGTTCTAGCAATATCCGAGTATAAGAGCTTTTTAACTTTCATAGAGTTTATTTGTAATGCAATGATTATGTTGTAATTTTTTTATGTGTCTTCTTAAAATGTAAACATCGTCAGTTTATAAACTAATCGGTTACTTTGGCTTTCCAATAACGTACCATATGACGAGGGTGATGTGGGCACTATTGATGTGAAAATAAAACCACTGATATCTTAAAAAAAACTTCTGATGCCCAGCCAAAAGGTCTTCGTCAAAGTACCTACGTGTCAAAACGTCAATTATAAAAACAAATCAATTATGATTCAATTATCAAAAACAGGTAAAGGGCTCGGACCAGCTGCTTTTCGTCAATACTATGCTTGTTGTTAAGTGGATATGTATTTATTAATAAATTCTAGTGATATCAAGAATTGACCTGACCTTGATTTTAAATTAAAAAAAAAACAAATGCAAGTAAATATAACCATTTTTAAATCAAGAAAACACTGTTAATTTAGAATTGTGTATAACTACACTCGCATTTAGAAGTTTAAATAACGCGACACATCTTCACTTTGATTAACAAGAGTAGTTCGAGTTCTAGTTAGTTAGTTACCGACGTGTCCTAGTTCAAATTGAGATCACGAACTTTATATTATATAGAAAATAGGTGTTATAAACACCATCTATGCGAATATTAGAGGTAAATTTTATTATTTTGTATGTTTTGATTGTAGTGGGTAATCTTCGGGAAAACTAATCCGATTATGAAAATTCTTTCATCTACGTTATACACTTTGGTTTGGTAGGTTTGGATATAATTTATGCGAACTACGAAGTCGCAAGAAGAAGAAGAAAGAAGAAGAAGAAAACAGCTAGTCGCCCCCATACATTTTTCGCCTAAGAACCTCTAAGCATGTACTATCACTTTTCGTGTTCTAAAGTATCTATATTTACGTCTAAATACATGTTTAAGTAACGGACACTTCTAAGAAATGTATAAATCAAAAAATATATTTTGGATTTGAGGTTATAATTTTAACAATTGTAGCGTGCGGTTAGATTCTTTTTAATGTTTGTTTTACTTGCTTTTTGTAGGGAAATGTATATCTACTTTGCTTTAAATGTTGATTGTTGTTGTTTGCTTTAAAAGGTTCTGTAGGTTCTGTATCGGGAGCATGTACTTACCAATCTTGGAGCAACCCAGTGTTGTAAACACTGAAGGATCTGCTTATCTTCTAATACCATGCAACCAGAAGCTGAACCGCAATTAACACAAAATACTTCAACACACCCAGATTCCATGTTAATGTCCGTTAAATAAATGCCAAGTCGTCGTCTATAGTAGGTCGGTATGCCGTAAATCACTGTCGGAGGTCGATATTATAAGACGAAATCAGTCCTTAGTTCAAGCCAAGTCGTTATTTTATAACTAATATTCACAAGACACAAGAAATCGTACAAACAAACTCAAGCGACGTAAACACAACGCGAGTATGAAAGCGATTGTCAAACAAAACTTCAAAAGTTCAAAATTGTCAAACGTATGTAAAAGAGCGCTTCCAGCCGCTTAAAAATCTACGAACGTTTTGAGTCTCGTTTTAATGTCAAGCGCTTTAAGTGTTCATTGGTTGATTATACATCAAATTGTGCATAGATCCTGATTTGTCAACTTATTAAAATATGGTGGCAGCGTTTATTGAAGTTTATCAAATGTATTGATATTACTTTTTAAAGTAATTACAAAAATGGGCAGTGTCCGTTTGATTTTAAAAGCTGATATATTAATCATAAAATATGAAAAGAATTATGATATACAAGATATTCTTAGAGGTTCATAGGCTAATTTGGACATTGTCCTTTATGTTTTTGTAAACGTTAAAGACTAGAGGAATTTTAATGACGTTTGGTAAACGAAGTAAGAGGCACATAACAAAAAATAGTTTTTTTTTAATACTTTTGCAATCAGTAATATTGAAAACGAACATAATGAATGCAACTTATACATAATTTAAAATAACCTCTTTAGCGTAAACTTAGAACGGAAACTATGTTACAAATACTCATTTATTAAAAGAATCAAACAATACTTATAAAATATTTGTCGACCATTTAATTACACGCATCACAACATACAATATAAAAACTATACAAATAACTCAAACGGTAGATAATAAAACCTCTTTTAAAATTCCACCCGCCCAATATAAAAAAAAAGAAGATCTCTCTCTCTGTCATGGTGTCAACGCGAAAATACGTTATAAAATACGCTCCTCTCGAAATTAAACCGCTGTGTTAATATCTCACCAAAAATAAACTGTGCTCAAAATAGTGTTGAGTGTGTGAACTATTTTTTATATAATAATAAGAATTCAAGAAAAAGGAGTACGACCGAAACCTATGGAAAATAACTATGTAAGTCCACTAATTTTCAGATTTCAATCATTGGAAATCCTCCATTGATTTTGTTCCTCACGACCCGGATACTGATCCTGACGGTCGAACCCTTTTCTTTCATTATCTATCGCATAATAAAAAACTCATTTACTGCACAATTCACACGCTCAATACAAATACGCAAAACCGCCGCCATTACATGCAATTGCTCACGCTGTGAAAAACATCGTTTCAAATTTTCTATATCTACATCTCGTTCTATATCTATAAAACGCATTTAATATTTATAATACGCATATTTGTCTATTACACTTCGCTCATATTTTTATTCTCACATTCACGATTTATCAACGCATAATAACCGCATATTATTTCAACGCACACACACGCAAATACATCATTATTGTATACATTTATTGATAAGCATTTTTAAAGAATAAAAATGACTACTCTCCGCAAAAAGAAAGGTTCTAGTGATGAAGAATATCAGGATGTCGCGACTAATTCTAAGGTTCTACTATTAGAGTCTAAGAAAAATAGTCTTTTTGAAATAATTCAAAAAAATTTATGACCTCAGTCTAAAGGTTTCCGATCCTCAAATTAAATCTCAATTTCTATCGCGGATGTACTCATTAGATCAGATTCGTTCTAGCTTTATGGAAACATTAGATGATTGGATTTTAGCCCAACTCGAAAGCGATCCGTTGACAAAGCCGAACTACACCGCGTTACACTCGTTTGACGAATTATACTGTTGTATAAAACATACGGCTTCAACGCTCACGCAAAACAAATCATCCAGTAACAGTGACAATAATAAATTTGATTTATTGAACAGAAAATTACCACCTCTTAAATTAGTATCGTTTGATGGTGCACTAAGTAACTGGTCGATATTTTATGAAAATTTCAAAAGCCTTATTCATGATAATTTGCATCTTACTGAGGCCGAGAAGGTCCAATATTTAATTGGTTGTTTATCAGGCAAAGCGTTAACGGTTTGTTCAGGAATTACGCCCACTGCTGATAATTATTTAATTCTATGGAACGCACTTCTTGAAAAATATCAAGACACTCGAGTACAAGCTGCAATTTATATAGATCAAATGTTGAATTTCAAACCATTTCAGTCAATCGACACTTTTATAGAACAGTTTTATTCAGCAGAGGCCGCTTTAAAACGTCTAAATATCGATGATCTGTCTGATTTCATTATTACACATATTGCACTTAGTAAGCTAGATAAAGACATCGTATCTTTATTTGAGCAATCATATAGGCATATTAAAATTCCCACATTCGAGCTTCTTTCTACATTTTTAAAAGAACAAAGTAAAATTCAAACGCTTCGCAATTCTAATTCGTATGCAAGACCTAATTTGTCTCGCAACGCTAATAATTCAACTACTTACAATTATAATAATAAAGGCTCACCTAAGTCTAAAAATACTCTTTCTTTTTTTACAAATACTCATACTCCGCAAACGCAACAATGGCCATGCAAAGTATGCAACGCTCCTTATTCGCACCCGCTTTATAAATGTTCTCTTTTTATTAATTCAGATGCTCAGTCTCGAAACGCATTAGTAAATAAATATAATTTCTGTCATAATTGCCTCGGTTATCACTCTGTTAAATTTTGCAAGTCGTTAAATACTTGTAACGTTTGTCAACGCAAACATCATACATTATTACATTTAGATAATAATATTCGCAATAGATTTGAACCTAGGTCTGCCACTCACGCACCACTGAACCATCGTGGTTACTCTGCGTCCGCGCCTTCGCAGCCGAGCGGACCACGCGCCGCGCCGCAGTCTACGGAGCATTCGTCGTCGCTCCCCGGTCCCACCAGTATACCTACCTTAGTCGAGCCGTTGGTACGCGACCCTAATATAATTACTACGTGTTCACGCGTAGAATTAAATGCAGCAACTAATAACGCGAATAATATTGATAATAATACAACCGTATTGTTACCTACCGCTTCTGTTTTTGTTTATAAAAATAATAAACCTGTTTTTGTTCGTGCTTTTCTAGATACGGGTTCTATGAGCCATTTTATTTCCAAAGCATGTTGTGATAGATTAAATTTAAAAATTACGCCTGATGACTCGATCATTTCTGGTATAGGTCAGTCACAAATTCCTTCACTCGGTTTTACAATTTTTAAAATTTATTCTCGTTTTGATTTCCGTTGCTCGTATGTTATTCGCGCTCGTGTTATTGATAAAATCACAAACGGATTGCCTAGATGTCCTATTGATATTTCTAAACTTGCTCATTTGCATAACTTACCTATGGCGGATGATCAGTTTCATATCCCTGCTGATATTGATTGTCTTCTTGGTAATGAGTTGTTTCCTTTTCTATTAGGTAATAGAAAGGTTAGTATACCGAACTCATCAGTCGTTGCTGTTCAGACTACACTCGGTTACATCGCTATGGGTAGGGCACATTGTGATCCCTTGTCTTTTTCTCGCGCGTGTTACTCAAAAAATACTAACTCGCAATCAGAACAATTATTTTTCTGCGAAACGCATTCTCACTCCTTAGAAACTCTCACTCAACGTTTTTGGGAACTCGAAAATGTCCCTAATAAAACTCATATGAGCCCTGATGATCAGGCTTGTGAATTATTATTCACTTCTACATATTCTCGCGATGATACAGGTAGATACACTGTACATCTTCCATTTAAGTCACAACCTTCAGAATTAGGTTATTCTTATTTTATCGCTAAAAGGCGTCAACTAAATTTAGAAAAGAAATTAGATTCAGATCCTAAAATTCGCGAAAATTATAACGAAACTATTAAAAATTACATTAATCAAGGTTATTTATCAAAGGTCACTGATCCTTCCTTACAAGTACCGCATTATTATATTCCGCACAGAGCTGTTTATCGCTCCGATAAACAAACATCTAAAACGCGCGTAGTGCTTGATGCTGGTTGTAAAACTAGCTCAGGTAAATCCCTTAATGATTTGTTGTATATTGGTCCTAATTTACAGAATAATATTTTTGATTTACTCGTTAATTTACGTATATTTTCTGTAGCTGTAACAGCCGATATTGAAAAAATGTATTTTCAAGTAAAACTTACAAATAATCATCACGCCTTTCAACGTATATTATATAGATTCGATGCTAACGAGGAGATGAGTACTTTTGAATTTAATAGGGTCACATTTGGTATATCTTCGTCTCCATATTTAGCTATGAGAGTTGTACATCAACTCGCATCTGATAGCCGAGATAAATACCCCTTAGCTGCATATGAAGCTGAAAATCATATGTATATGGATGACTATGTGAATTCACTAGATGGTGTTACTGTTGCAGAACAAATTTATCATGAAATGTTCGCTATGTTCAATTCGGGAGGTTTTAATTTAGTAAAGTGGAGCTCTAATAATACTGAATTTTTAAATAAAATACCAGAATCAAATTTGAACCCGCTAAATATTAATTTTGACCCTGACGCAAATTCTAATATAAAAATTGTAGGCATGCAGTGGAATCAAAATAAGGATACTTTTCAATTCAAGATAAACACTTCTTCGCTTAAATGTACCAAACGTAATATTCTCTCAACAACCGCACGTCTGTTCGACCCTTTAGGTTTGATTAGCCCTGTCATCGCCTTTATGAAATTACTCGTTCAAGATTGTTGGATACATGAACTTGATTGGGACAGCCCTGTACCTCCGCATATCGAAAATAAATGGCTTCAATTCCATGACGAACTGATTTTTTTGGAACAAATAGAATTTCCTCGACACGTAGGAATTAATTCTAATTCCCATGTGATACTCCTTGGTTTCTCGGACGCCAGCGAACGCTGCTATGGTGCTGCCGTTTACATCAGAGTTAGTACTGGTGAAAAAGATTATGGATCTGTATTATTACTCTCTTCTAAGTCCCGTGTAGCTACACTCAATAAAATGCCTTTAGCTCGCCTAGAATTATGCGCTGCACTTTTATTAGCTAATTTACTTACCGCTGTTAAAGAAGTATTAAGTAAACGCTGTACTATTCATGACATTTACGCATTTTCAGATTCAACTGTAACCCTTACATGGATTCATTCGCCCGCCTATAAGTTTCATACATTTATCGCAAATCGCATAACTGAAATTAACTCTAAATTACCCGCTAAGCATTGGTTTCATATCAACGGACGTGAAAACCCCGCTGATATAGTTTCTCGTCCTGTAACGCCTAAAATATTATCTAACCTTAAGTTATGGTTTAACGCCCCGGTTTGGTTTACGTATCCCGCTACTAAATGGCCGATTAAGCCATTCGAAATTAATTTCAATAATTCTGATCTCATGGAAATTAAAAATCTTTCTATGACAGCTCAAGTTACCCAAAATGTTACTACGGATTCCATTCAGGCTTTAATAAATCGCATTTCTAAGTATTCTAAATTACTTCGCATACTAGTTTATGTTCTACGTTTTGTAAAACATTTGAATACTCATGGCTCTATTTCTGTCACTGACTTGGAAATCGCTGAATTATATATTATAAAATATGTTCAAAACAAACATTTTTCTGAAAATATTTCCGCTTTAAAATTAAATAAAACAGTCGGTAAAAATATAATTAAACTAAATGCCTTTGTCGATACAAATGGTATCCTTCGTGTTGGTGGAAGGTTAGCTCACTCTCAACTTAATTATGGTCAAAAACACCCCATTTTACTTCCGTCTAAGGAACGCGTGGTTGAACTATTAGTAGATTATTATCACATCATCAATCTTCATACGGGTCCCGCTCTTTTACTGTCGCTCATCAGACAAAAATTTTGGATTCTGTCCGCCAGAAATTTAGTACGTCAAAGGGTACATAAATGCAATATATGTTTTAGAGTTAACCCTAAAAATACTTTCCCTCCAATGGGTGATCTTCCCACCTTCAGAGTAGCTGAAGTAAAACCTTTCGTATATACCGCCGTTGATTACGCTGGTCCCTTCTTTATTACACATATTCGTAGGCGTGGTATAAAAAGCCAAAAGGCATATATTTGTTTATTTGTCTGTCTAACAACAAAAGCTATACACTTAGAGTTAGTTACTGATTTAAGTTCTGACTTATTTCTCGCCGCTTTTAAACGCTTCATATCACGTAGAGGCCCTGTTTCTATGATCTACAGTGATGGAGGTACCAATTTTATTGGTGCTAAACGCAAATTAAATGAAATTTATTCTTTAATACACTCCAAAACACATATTAATTATATTAGTCAGCAATTACTGTCTGACCATCGCATTCAATTTAGGCATAGTCCGCCTTATGGTCCTCATTTCAATGGACTCAGTGAAGTTAATGTTCGTTGTGTCAAAACGCATATTTTCAAGTCAATTGGTTCACAAATTCTCACATATGAAGAATTTAATACTATTCTCGTTCAAATTGAAGGTTTATTAAATAGCCGACCACTCTGTGTCTTAAGCTCTGATCCCTCTGATATTTCCGCTTTAACTCCTAATCATTTTTTAAATGTTACTCCGCTTAAATTCTTACCTGCTGAAGATGTTACTGAAATCTCAGATAATCGCTTATCTCGTTATCAACTCTTAAATAAAGTCACGCACTCTTTTTGGCTTCGCTGGAGTCAAGAATATTTAACTTCTCTCCAACAGAGAGAAAAATGGAACTCTCCGTCAAAACCTGTTAAGTTAGGTACTATTGTCGTAATTAAAGATAATAATTCTCATCCTCTCTGTTGGCCTTTAGGTGTAGTTGATGCGATTTATCCTGGAAAGGACAATATCATACGCACTGTTAAAGTACGTACGGCATCTGGATCTTATATACGGCCAGTGGTTCGTCTTTGCCCACTGCCGTCGCAATAATAATTTTTGTTTGTAATGCATTAGTTTTAAGTATATTCGCTTTATGAAGTCCGCTTATTTTCATCGCATGTTTAGAGGAAACCTCTAGGCCGGGGGAGTTGTCTGCGCCGTTTATTATAAATATATATATATTATTACTATTACATTACACGCATCACAACATACAATATAAAAACTATACAAATAACTCAAACGGTAGATAATAAAACCTCTTTTAAAATTCCACCCGCCCAATATAAAAAAAAAAGAAGATCTCTCTCTCTGTCATGGTGTCAACGCAAAAATACGTTATAAAATACGCTCCTCTCGAAATTAAACCGCTGTGTTAATATCTCACCAAAAATAAACTGTGCTCAAAATAGTGTTGAGTGTGTGAACTATTTTTTATATAATAATAAGAATTCAAGAAAAAGGAGTACGACCGAAACCTATGGAAAATAACTATGTAAGTCCACTAATTTTCAGATTTCAATCTGCCCTAAGGTTATTTCCTTTTTCTTTTTTTAAACACGAATTATTTTATTTTTACGATCAGCATCGTAAAAATAACAGTATGAATAACAGTGGTAAAGAAACCGACATACTTATTAGATAACTACTCATTGGGACGGACAAATTACTTTATCACACGAACTAACATTGAAAAAAAAAGCAGGAACTTAAACTACAATACACTGATTCGAGTGCAACTATCGATTGATTATTTGGGAAAAATCCTCAGAAAAATTCATAACGTTAAAAAAATATGATAAATTTAGTATTAATTGAGAAACGATATACCTATTGGAAAACTACCAATGGGACCACTTATTGCTTTACTACATTTAAAAAAATAGATTCAATAATGTTGTTGCGTAATTAAGACATATCAGAAGGACTATGCAGCGGTGTAAGACTCATTGTAACAAGTCTCTTCAAACACAATTGACCAAGGCAAAAATTTTTGGTGGCAAGCAATCGTTCAGTTGTTTCAGTTTTTTTAATATATATACCGAGTTTACATACATAGGCTTATGACTTTAGTAAAAAAAGGTTAATTTATATTACATATAGACACTCCAATTTTATTTATTTCTAGTATTGATATTGATAAACTATAAAAAGTAATTTTGTATAGACTAAAATTATAAAGAGGATAAATTCGATTGCTTATTTCATGGAACCTGAAAGTACGGGTGACATAGGTTGACGTACTGTTTATTTTATCTCGTAAAACAGCACACAAAGGGATGAAAATGGGAGTGGAAGTTTGTATAGGGAATTAAAACTTATATCATTCATTGTACTCATTGTTTACGTTCAGTTTGTCGTTGTAATAGTATCCGTATCATGATATGAATCCTTATCCAAATCAAATATTAAATTATTTAAGCTGATTACGCAGAAGTTAATTATTTTTTAAGTTATGTAAACGAAAATGTTACATTTAGCTCATGTTGCTAGAAGACGCCACTGTATTTTAAAACGGAATTTTGATCGTATATAATGTTTGTAGTATTTATTGTTTTTCCTATTTATATCAATGTCGCTTTCGTTTTCAATTAGGTTATCTTTTTCAATAATATAATTTAAGATTTTAGTCGGGTGACAAAATAAAAAGTTACATTTGACTCATGGCGCTAGATGACGCTACTTATTTTAAAAAAGATTTAGATTATTTGTAATAGTGGTTTTTTATTGTATTTCCGATTTTTTACGGAAACAAAGTTAGTTCCGTTTTAGATTTTGTAGTTTTATTTAGTAATATAAGTACCTGGATGATTGAACTCTGCTCGTCCATTTTTTGGTAATATCACATTTTTCGTAAGTAATATTTAAATAACAAGTTCATATATTTTATGTCGGTAAGATTGAAATATAATATTCATATTTCATCAGTACTATATAATTTACGTAAAAGCATGATATCACAAAAAAAGAAAGAGCAAAGCTCGGTCATCCAGGTACTATTTATTGAAACAAGGTTACTGATTGTCCTAATTTAATTAATTAAAAGAGTCTTGATGCAAGCAGTATTGAACTCTTAAAGGTTTTTGTCCAATTAATCGTTATATATATTTTTTTGAGTAGGTCAGTGGCGTAGTGGCTTACCCGCGATCGTTGTTGTTACTCAACTTTCGCAAGAGTTGGTCACGGGTTGGGTGACCAAAAATTGTTATCTCGAGCACGGAGTACCGTGCTTCGGAAGACATATTAAGCCGTGCTTTGCAGTCGTTAATACCCTCCACACCTACACCTTGAGGGTAATGGCCCATCCTTCTTAATCGTCCATAAGGAAGGCCCTGCAATTGGGACGTCAAAGGGCTGATGGTAATTCGTAAGTTTCATAAAAACTTGATTTAGCTACAATATTCATTAAATATTACACACATGTAATATAAAGTGTCTAAGCCCTAGTAAGCGTTAATTACTTGTTGGCAGATACCGCCCGAACTAAGTTCATTAAAACAACTTAAACTACTTATAGCATGATGCCTCGTGTAATATGAAGACGACACGACATCAAGATCGGCCAGTAAAAGGAGTTTAAGTACCTTTTAGCGGTGAGATTGTGACACCTTGGAGGTTCATTATCGTTTTAATGTTTAGATATTATAAAAACAGTAGGAAAAGAAAAAATACTAAGTTGGGACATTATAAGGCTATTAATGTCCCAACCGTTGGGCACAGTGAATCCAATGAATGGAACCAATAGGGAACATAGACCATATCCCACCACGCTGGCTCAGTTTGGATTGGTATTTATTGATGGCTTGTTTTAACATGTCATTTGAAGCACGGGAAAACTCGAGATAGATAATTTTTGGTGACCCATCATTTGCATCGCAGATTAAATGCGCTAACCTACACCGACGACTTCCTCCATCAGTTTTCCTGATATTTTCAATTTTATTGCTCAACTTCTCGGTTCAGACATTCCTTATGGATGGTTTAAGTGGATGGACCGTGACCATCCATGCTGGCCTAATGAGGATTGGAGAGTATTAGCGACTACAAATATAGCCGGGACAAACGGCTTTAAGTGCCTTCTAAAGCACGGAGTAGCTCGAGATAATAATTATTCGGTCAATCATCCCGTAACGGACCATTGCGAAAGTCACTCATCAACAACGATCGAGGGTCGCTGTGCTTAGCCACTACGGGGAGTTCTAGATTGATTTTAATACAGAATAGTCCTTTTGGAGACATGTCTAACGGTTCCTCACTAATGCACTCGAATTGTGGTTTCAAAACTCATCTGCCGGCTCGAGTTGCTCTTTCATAGATGTCCTCGTTGTGCACCGTCAATGAGATACTATACACTATTACCAACTACATATATGAACTTAGCTAGAACATAGAATCGCCTTTCCTTATTCATTCGGTTTTGCATATTATATTATGAGACATGTTTTCACGAAGCTCTTGTTTCATATTCAGTTAATGAAGGGAAAAATATAAAGCTTGTTTTGAAATAAGTTAGTATGTCATCAAATATTTTTACAATTACAAATTATGGAAAATAAAAAGAGCGAAGAAATATATTTAAATTTCATTATTATATAAAACTCATTCCTAAAGTATAACTATTATATTTTGCGTTAAATCTCCTTTAAGTCCCAAATGGCCATAAAGTAGCCAGTGTGTTAAACGGCCCATTGTCCAAAACCGGGTCATCTACCCTATATTATATAACTAACTTGCAGCCAGCGGTTTCGCTCGCGTGGTCTTGTATTATACATAAAAAACCTTCCTTTTGTAGCTATCTATGAAAAAAAACCGCATCAAAATCCGTTGCGTATTTTAAAAGATTTACTCATTCATTATGGGATATAGGGACAGAGAAAGCGACTTTGTTATGTAGTGATAACAGTAAATACTTACATTATTTTTAGAAGTTAGAAAAGTGTTACTTCTAAAATTCTGAATTATTTTACTATACTAGTTATCTATATTATCTATACTATTATTATAAACAGGATTTCATTGTTTGTTTGCATCGAATAGGCTCCTAAACTACTGGACCGATTTTTTCAATTATTTCACACACGAGAAGCTACATTATGTGCGGTGAACATAGGCTATATTTTATCCCAAAAAACATCAAATAAAGGGACAAAAATGGGAGTGCATGTTTGAATGGAATTAAAACGTTACCATAGTAACCATAGTTTACGATTTAATTTATCATTGTAATTGTCAATCGAAATTCAAATAAACAGTTTTCTAGAGACCACGCGGGTATATCCGCTGGCGGAAAGCTAGTCGAAATATAAAAAGACAACGTTCAATCACGAAACCGGAAATGGAATCTAGAGTACTTCCTTTGAGACCTTCAGCTTGGAAACGAGAAAGATTGTAGTACTATATTACAAACCGTTATTTATTAAATATAGATGTTCACATTCTGTGGCTAAACAACTTCATGTCAAATCATAAAAAACATATGCTCTATTGTAATCAAAACTTTAATCTACACATTACTGTTTTGTTGTTTGTACAGTGTTAACTCAGAAAAGTAACAAAATATTCGAGTCTCTTCGCTCGCGACTTAATTGTAAATTTTCAGAAATAATTTAAGATTTTCAACAATCGAAATATTTACATCGGTTTGTACATATATTTATGACATTAGGACCTGCAATTAGGATATGCTAAACAAATAAAATAATGAAATAATGGATATCAAGAAAATAGTTCCTATGAGTTAGATATCTAACGCTAATATTAGCGTCTTTTCTTTTTGCGACTTTATTAATAATTTTGTAACAAAATTCTCCAAGCATGAACAAATATAACATCTATAAATTTGTTTATTATATTTTCACGCGCACTATCCATAAATGAAACAAATTTTAAACGGTAATTATAAAGACAATCGACCTTAGTCTTATGTGAACACGATCCTGTAAAGGGTCCAAAACGTCACTAAAATAAAAACAAATGCGATGAAACCGTTTAGAAGGTGTTTCATTTATCTAAAAATTTTTAATTGTTAACAGACTTTGTGCGTTAAATGCAGTAATAAAAACGGCAGTTTATGTGCGCGCACGCAGGTTTTGCCGTTATTGGCATATGTCAATTGTTTCAAAGGTTAACAGTGTAAAGTCGCTATGTATGACTTACGAGAATAACTGTTTTAAGTTCATTCACACGATTAATTCGTGTGACACATACCTAAATCTTAATTTTTACAAAAACAAGCTCATTTGCCGTAGTTGTTCTCTTAACACGATAAAGCAAAAATCTCTCAAAAAAGTCATTCACTTTATATTTATAACAATGATTATATTAATGATATGACAATCTGGAAAATTTGAAAAGATGATAAAACAATACTAGTGGAAGAAGTCCACTAAATTCCATCAAGCAGTAAGGGCAGTTATAGACCGGATCTGATTCAGGAAGACTGTGATGCTCTGCCAATTTTACAATCACCATCTCCAGTTGGTGCCATAATCACCATACTTCTAGGGTAAAGGCTTATGCATATAAACACAAACAGTGCTATTAATAAACAAGGTTTAGCATCAGAGTAAATTTTTTTATATTATTTCAAATTATATACAGAGAATAAACTTACTTACTACCTTCTAAGAGTAAATATTATTCCCGTAGGACCTCGTTAACCTTTGCTAAGTCTTTGTTTAATAATATGAATTTTGACTACTAAGTGTAGTCTCAACGTAAATTTATTTATTTATTTATTTATTTACGACACATAACAGATTACAATCAATTTCATTACAAATAGTATTAACAAGTTATTCGATTCTGATCATAACCCAACAGCATGTGTCTTTTATAATAACTAAACGTGTTATTTTACAATTTAACTTTTCAATTTTCAAAAATTTAGTATTTGGAATATAATTAAATAGTATTAAGAATTGTAATTACAATTTCAATAAATAAATTAATGATCACAAATCAAATTAAAATAATAAATTATTACCTACTCTAAAATTAATCAGACAAAGCGAATTAAATCATAAAACAAATTAATCATTACATTATGGTAAAAGTTTTCTAATTCTATTAATAAACAAGTTTCTGTTACAATTAAATATATCAATATCAGCATTATGTTTAACGTATTCATTATATTGACGGCACATACGGACTATTGGATTAAAGAAAGAGGTGTTATTGCGAAATTTTCTATTAATAGCTTGTTTATTAATAGCTCTGTGGGACTACGAGTTATAATGCACTACGCGTGCCCAGGGTAAGATGTGTGATGATTGTTAAAGAAATCTAAACCGACTTCAAAAATTTTAATTATGTTTCTTAATAAAAACAAATGCGATAGCTGAATATTAAAAAATCATTTAAGTTCGAGCGAAAATTGACTTACCATATTTGTATCGCTGCCTTCTAATGACGTTGTATAATTGAACCAATTTCTACTTTGTCGGATATTAAAGAGTAACTTGATACATTTATCAAAAGAAAATTGCTTTAACTTTTATTAAAAAAGATGTTGTGGTTAATGCTCAGCATTTGGATATTATTTTAATTACCTAATTTTAGTATAATTTTAGTCACGTTTTCTTTACAAATTAGGTTGGTAGGCCGTATGTAACATATAGCTACAGGACCGACAAAAATTTCAATTAAGCGTTGTTATGAATCTAAATATATACTATAAGAGAGAGCGTAAAGCCAAAAGACTATTCCTGTCTATCACATTTCGGCAATATATCTCATTGCATCTCATAAGAACAAAGGATGAAGAATTGCGCGACAAAAACGGTTATTTAATTGATTATTCGCAAGTAAACTATTACTATTGCTGCAACAATCCTACCTAATATCTTCACTTATAAAGAAAGCTAGTTATTTATCAATATTTTTATTTTAATTATTTTAATAATATTGCGGAAAAGTAGTGAACTTAAGAGTTAAATAAGCGATTGTTTATTAAGGTTTTTTTTTATGTAAAGTCCACAAACAAAGCGATTTGCAAATTTGTGCAAAGTTTCTTATTAATCTTATTTTTGAATAAATTTTATTTGAACGTTATTTCTGTACAAAACCAGTTGAAAGTGAGTGAATTTGTATATACGCGCCCGCTAAAAGATAATGTTAAAATATACCCTTGTTTGCTTAGGACTAATTGAAAACTTACATAGCTGGTGCCATTTTCTTGTATAATATAAAATATTTGATAAATGTGTTTAGAGGCCGTGTGAAGTGTGCAAAGTGGATAATTGAGCAGTCGCCACCTATTTTAGGTTAAAACTAAGTCACAATCTCTCGCATTAGTTCCGTGTGTAAAGCGTTCATTATAATTAATTTGTTTGTTTCCCACAACTATAATTATGGGTATAATAGATAGTTGCATGTCTCATGGTTTTGTGTCGAACTAATACGTGTTGAATTTTGAATTGTTACTTTTTATTTATTTACTAACTAGCTTTCCGTCAGTGGCTTTGCTTGCGTGATCTTGTTATATACGTATATAAACCTTCATTATACATAGGCTCCAAAACTCCGATTAAATTCACTTATGGGAAGCTACGTCATAGTAGGTGGCTTTAATATACGCGAGCGAAATCTCGATAATACAACTAATTCTTTATAAGATTTCATTAACAACATGTCATTTTCAAGTTGGCTTTTCTTTAATGAAAAATGCTTTACAATAAAAGTAAAAATACACAAGAAATGACAGAGACGGAAAACTATTTTAATTTTTACTATTTATGAGTATTTGTCATCAACGTGTTGATAAACAAACCAAAAAAGACAGTTCTATTTTGTTTTGAGAAATGAAATAACAACCATGTTTGAAAAGTTACAAAGCGGGATGTCAAAAATTTAAAAGAGAATGGAGTTCATTACGTTCACAAACTCTTTGAGTTGGTTTAAGTTAGGCTTATGTCTGTAGGGTTGTCTTCATAATATAGTACTTACTAAAGACATATCTCATCTCTGTCATTCCCTTTGGCTGTTAGGTTTTTAACTTTTCCTAAGCCATAATGGAGTTTTTAACCTGTAGAAGTCTTTAATAAAACTGCCCAACACTATTCAGTGTGAATCTTTAAAAAAAAAGATATTAATCACGAAGAGGAATAATTTGATTATTTGTTTTAACCGACCGATTTACAAAATTCTTTTAACTACGGAAAGCTACATAAGCGGGAGACTGAGGCTTAAATTTAAGTGAAGTCGCGAGGAAACAACTAGAAATTATAATCTAACAAAAAGCTTGATTAGATAAGTAGTCGCTAATTATACACCAACATGAGTTTAAAATAACTTTCATAAAGGTCAAAAATTCGTACCATGTATGGCTTTGTCAATATTGTCGTTTAAAAGCGACCCGAATAAAGATAAGATCTCTCGCAATCCACCCGTTCTGTTTATTTTACCGTAACAATTATATTTTATCAAAAATTTATCTTCATAATACGTATTTTGACAAGATACTCTTTGTTATCCTAGGATTTAAAATTTGCCAAAATAAAACCAAATATCAACTTCATTTAGTTTACCTCTATTCAAGGAAAGTATATACCAAAGTATATAAAATAAGTAAAAGTGTATTCTATTTCCGTTTGACATAAAGTTCAAAATTATTATTAATCAGAGATGAACATTCTTATCAAAATACTAGAGCACGTTTTCTGAAGTTTTACACGAACATCCAAAGTAGAGAATAATGAACTCGACGGTGAGTGTCAGCCCTGCATCCCAAATAAAACAGTATTACGAAGCTGTAATTCGAAGTTCGCCCAAGAATCTACATGAAATGAAAGATAAATTTAATATTAGGCTAAGTGGCGTACAGAATTTGTAAATTTTGTAAACTCAATAATACAAGAACTGAATTAATGCCATAGTGAATGTTTCAATACTGCCGTATTTTAATAAAACTAGTGTTATAATTGTTCCAAATTTGAAACTTAAAAGTATCTTGGAAAAATCTAAACAATTTCTCTAATAAATGTTAGACAATGAAGTACGTTGAGATAACTATTCAATTTTAGGGAAATCATAGTTTGATTTCCTTATATTTATGAATTCCTGTAAATTTATAAAGTGAAAAATGTTAACAATAATGGGATTTATAACTTAAAAATTTAATAGTTAAAAAGCCCGGTGTATGAAAAGATACGTGGTAGTTGACTTATTTAGTTTAGTTTTTGGTACGAAGGAGCCATCTGACAGTTTCGACAGACATAGAGGTACGATAGTCACTTGGTAGGTATTTTTTTGTTTAGTAAGTAAGTCAAATTTGGAAAATAATACTTGTTATAAAGTTACTACATTTCCATCCTTTAAAGCGCTGTTTTGTAAAATCGTATTTTTGTAATACGCTCTGTAGTAGCGAAATGAAAAATTTTCAAGCAGTTGTTAGTTTGAAAAATTTATCAGTCCTGTTCGGTCTTGTCGCCCGAAATGCGAAAGATCGTGATGGATGAAGATGGTTCGACTCCCATCTCAGAGTACCAGGGACAAAGAAGATCTATTAGTTCATTTTCTATATTGACCGGAAACTCGAAATGGAGCTAGAGAGGTAGTCAATGATGAAAATAGTATCTGGAACTTTTGAGATAGGTGAAGTATTATCCATTTCAAGTAAAACGGGAGACATTCGTTTAATATTCTAAGAGGCTAGTGATCGACGGACGTCTAAAGTACAAATATAAAGCTGGCTATACAATATTGTTACAAGAATATTGAATATTTTAAGTAGATTAAATTATCATGTTGTGTAAAGTTACTAGCGGAACAATTTGATCCGAATCAGACGATAATTACGAAAGTCCGCCATTTGTTATGTTATAGGCATAAAGGTTAAATAAATAAATGCATTAATGTAAAGACAAATATATTTCTATACCCAAAATGGCTCTTAAATTATTGTATTATGACAAAATTAATAAGTTTAAACGCCAAAGTTCATTCCTCCGAAACTTTTAAAATGGCCAAAATTAGGTCATCTACCCAATTTTCATACAAACAATTTTAAATTTTTTTATTACACCATATTAAGCTCGATCGGTGAGGATTAATGTGCGTTTAGCTTAAAGGTGTGGATGGTACTGGTGTTTTATTGATTGATGAAATAATGAATGTCCTTATTATTTTCTATTTAAGATTCAGTATGAATGAAGAAACGTTTTTTGATAAATTTGAATTTTGACGATTCTATATGAGTGTTTTTCTGAAATAAGAATTGTTTAGTCCAGCTTTACCTTCTCACTTATTTACAAAACATCATGCTATTCCTATTTGGAATAAAGACTCTTCTAAAATATTCAATGATTCTTGGTGAAACTTTAAATATCCGTGCTGGTTTGAGACTGTTTTCATAATAAATGAACTCTGACTTGGAATCCAGTTATCTCCAGTCAGCAATTTACGTAATGTTGTGGCATTCTTGCAAGATTAATATACCTATTCCTGATTACCATAACACAAAATGTAAAATAGATGATCTTCTATTTATAATGCCTGAAAATAGACTAAATTTGAAATACAATTCACCTGACCTTTAGCAATATTTTTTAATTTTTCGAATATTTTAAGGAGTCAATTGTTTGTCTATATTTCTGTACATAGTAATATGTCGCTTTCCACTGTCGTACGCTGAGATTTTTTAAACTACATAAAGGATTTTAATGCGGTTTCAATTCAGGAACGAACACAGCGAAGCCGCTGGCGGAATGTTATAAATTATAAAGAAAAAAGATTTAATCGTTTATTTGTTTTCATAGTATAATCTCTGAAACTACTGGATTGATTTAAAAATTATTTTACCTACGTGAAGCTGCACGATACTGAAAAGACATAGGTACGTTAAAATTTACGTGGGCAAAGACGGAAAACATCTTTTATTAAAACTGTTATCTCATAAGGTTAAACAAAACTATCAGATTTCTCATATAATTTGAAGCACGTTAAATGTTAAGTTCAATGCCGATATCGTTTTTGCCGTAACCTGTTGTGTTGATGTATAACACTGCGGCCTACTTATTACATAATATCGTCTCAATGTCGGCACCGAATAACTGTCCCTAAGTCGCATCGACTAACGGAGCGATTGTTAACGACCACCAGAGCGTGATCTTGCGGTATACCTCACTGTTTTTTTTCCCGTTTGAGAAGATTTTGCCGATTTAGGTGGCGCCTCTAAACTGGCTATTGTTTCAAATGTTACACTACGCTTACGGAGTTCAAACACGGACACTGATTATGATTTCAAGAATACAATATAGAAGGCAACCTCTGTAGCTGAATAACTCGCATGCTGATTTCAGGGTGTGACATTTGTTTTCTTTATTGCCTCGGATCTGAATGTTACCAAAACATCGCTGTTTCAAATTTCCATAATACAAGTGCTTAAGCTCCGAAATTTGGGAACTTATATTGTTTTAGGTTATTGTTTAATATATGCGCTTTCGAATATTATTATGAAATATCAATAAATCAAAATGCAAATACAAAAGCTAGACATGATTAGCTTAACTCGTACGTTTACAATGTGTTGGTAATATGTTGGTTAACATTGCATGTTTAAATCAGTCAGTGAATCAAATTTTATTTTTATTTGCGTGCTAATTGTAATCTCTGTTATTAGCAAAAAATAAGATATACTCTTATCTCCAGAGTTCCTCAATGAAAATTAATAGTTTTTTAGTATTGTCATATTGTTTGTTATAATAAATTTGTTACATATTATTCTTAAATGAAAATGCTTAAAACTCCACTTTTTCCTTGGTTTTCTCTCTGGTACGTCCCTCTGACCTCTGATCCCATCTCAGAGTGCCGGGGACCAAGCGGATTTATGAAGCATTTTTTATTAAGAATATTTTCCAGTATATAATTGTGAATGAAAAATTTGGCAAATATAACAATTGCTACATATTAATTAGCTACGCCATATTTTTATAATAAGGTACTGTGAGGTGAGATGGTATACTGTACAAATATAGCAAATGCTAAGATTATATTAATCTAAGAGTAAAAGGATAAGGCGCCTACGCTACGCCTAACGAGTAATTACTAAAATCGCACAAAGTAATATAAATTCATACTACAAATCCTATATTTCAAAATAAAAGGGCAATAAATAAATAAGCTGCCTACAAGCAGCAAACCTGTTCAATTATGCTTCATTGTAATATTATTTTAAAAGTATATAAGGTACTGTTGCCTATTAACGAAAAAAAAAAACTGTTTTTGACCGCTATAACACTAAAAAACCGTCTGATATATCTTCAAATTTCATTATACCTTCCTTAACCCCCAACTAACATAGTGCTTTTTTGTTACTCAACTGACATCGCGGGGTAAAATTCTACCCCAATTAAAAATTAAAGAAAAACTGTGTAATTGTTAGAAATAACTTAAGATTATGATTTTATATATTAAGACAGCATATTACAAATCTGTAAATAAAGAAAAAACAACATTTATTTAAGAAAATATTTTTTTTTGTATAAATTTGGAAAAGACATGACATTTCTGGTCTTTTCACATTTGCTTCTGAATCAGTCTTAAACAAAATACTTAATATTAATAGTAGGAACAAATTAGCTTCGCTTATTCAAATATCTTTGATTTGGTTTATACTAGAATAATTTTTGCAACAGCTGGTCCTTTGATTCCTGGCCGCTGACTTATAATATTATGAGCTTGAGTTCTGGACACAGGTGGAGGAGATTTTGACCATTTGAACTCATTCTTTCCGGTATAATAAGCAATTCGTGAAAGTGGTAAGTCATCATCTGAACTCCCATCACGGGAATCTTCATTATCCAGCTCCATTTCAGAGTCAGTTTCATGATTACTGTGTTCTGATGCCGCGTCTTCATAATCACTCTCAAAATTGAACATGGAATCTGGTAGATCCAGTTCTTCATCACGGCATTCGTTTTCTAGGATGTTTTCAACTTGTTTGTCGGTAAGAAAGTTACTCATATTGCTTTTATTCCGAAAAAAACAATAAAATAGGATTTGACTATATTAAAAAAACAACATACGTATCTAACATAGTGGGGTGTAAATTTACCCCTCTGTACTTTGTAAGTCTGTACAGCTCAAACGGATGATTAATCACGCGCGACGCGTCTACTACCCTCTAGCGCATGCACTGCACTAAGAATACTTAGACGGAAAAAAATCTACCTGCAATGGGAAAAAAAATATACTTGTTTTTATGCGACTGGGGTGATAATTTACCCCACGATGTCAGTTAAGGGTTAAAGATCTGTCAGCTGTCAGTGTGGGACTGTTTAAAATTAGTATATGCTAGTTAGTATTTTAGTACTTGAAAGAAGCGGTTGAAAACAATGGGCGTTATTAGATAACCGAATTGAATTGAAATTATATATGTATTTCCTAAAGCGATATTGATATGAAATTATAACGTCGAATCCGGTTAAGATGTACAAGAGACTAAATGGCGGATGTTATGAATCATCTCCAAGATTATATTATTATGTGCGTAATTATACTGACATTGGAGATGCATTAGCATATGCTTGCTTTCACATAAATTGCTACCTATATCGTTTATCTGAAATACACTCAGATGATATTTATATAAAATTCTTTATAAGTTGGCAAAAGTAATAAAGATACCTTTATTACTTAGTAAAAAAATATCATATGTTTGATTTGATAATCATAAGACATTTTATTTATATAACAATTTGTCAGATTAATTAAAGCGAATTATATGTTTGTAACCATACAACCATATTGAACTTAAATGATTATGAAGCTTACCCTAACATCTTATTCTCATGTCGAAAATAGTATTTCCTATAATTTTTTTTGGAACTTTGAAAATATATAAAAGCTTGTTGAATGAAATACATTATCTATTACATAGAATTCTACGATGTTTGATCTAAATATCATCATATCAGACTCTTGGGTTGAATTTCGACAAAATAAAATGTTTTAGTAAACCAAACTTCTTAAGCAAATACTTAGATGTTTAGTTGGTAACTAAGCATTTTATGTTTATAAATCTCTTGATTTATAAAGGAGAATATTCTAAAACTTTTTGTGTGCTCCCTAATTTTAGGATTTACCGTTGTAACAACATTAACTCGAGTTATGTAAATGTCGGTCTACAGACGGTTGCACGTACAATTATCTCAAGTGTCTACGTGATTTGTTTGCACGATTTGATATTAAACCTGCATTTGTTTTTTGTTGGATCACGTGATCTATTACTATGTTTAATAGATGATAAAAAATTAGTGTTATTAAACTTAAATTGTCTACTAGTTTCAGCAGTTTCTGTAATAAAATCAGCCTTGAACACAGCACTGTCACAGCAAAGAGGCTCAATCTTATAAAACCTTGTTCAAAATTAGTGAAATTTTTATTTCAACAAACCCTCTATCAGCGCTGTGATCGTTGTCAAGTTTGATTTATAGCTATAGGTATAGTAAATCTTTGGGCATAGCAGTTACGCATATAAATTAATTTTTGTAATCTAGAAGTAGTACTATAACTAGGAAGAGCATGTGATGACTCTAATAAGTGTATTAAAATACGCTCATTGATTTACTTGAATATTTTTTGTTATCTAGGGTCACGGTAGTGTACCGCCAAGACGAACTAAAGAAAACAAAAGCTACTTTTTCTCTAAACGCTTCGTCGTTTTTTTTTCTTCTGCACTTGATTTTGATATTGATTTGGTAATGATATGATTTTTATAAATTAGTTCTGTTAGAGTTAGTGGTTTTCTTGCACAAATTCTTTTTATCAGCCAATTAACGTACCTACTGAATGAGTAGTAGTAAAAATATTGAACGATTCGAAAGTACTGTGATAAGTTTATTTAACTAAAGAATATTTTGATTTTGATGTTTAATAAATATGATATTTTTCTGGCGCCTTAAACAATTTCTCGTCATATATATGCCATTTAAATAAAACTTTGATGAATTATACATGAAAATCACTATCATGAATTACTCTAGAAAAAGATATATCAGGCTTGAAAATAAATTCTATAGTTGTTGGGTATAAAACGTTATTATAATAATTAAAAACGAAAATTCAATTTAGACTTTTATAAATATTTTTAATATATATCTTATTTTATAATATCGTATATTAGTTTATGGTTCCTATGGCAACGATATGCATTTAAGGATTAATGTTCCTGTGATGAAGTTCTGTGTCATATGAATGATATCAGTAATATAATAGTTTATTCACTGAATGACAAGGCTAATAATGAGGCTGTTATATTATGCTTTATAGAGCCTTATATAACTCATATATCACCGACAAAGTTGAGTGACCTCATAAATACTCGAGAAGGCAGGTGTCCTACATAATTAGTGGGCAAACATCTTGTCAAAACACAACGGAACTTAACTCTCTCGGCGAGGTCAAAGAAATTGCTAGCAAATAAACTGGGAACATTGTAACAAACAATGTTCATTGAAGCATTGATAGGGAAAATTTAGAACGAGCGGTAACAAAAGATGCTTTGGTGATGGAACAAAAAAATGACGTCGTCTTAACTGAGGTGGTTGGCGTGTACAAAACTAGTTCCACTTTGCGCGACAATGACCGTGACTCCGCCAGTAATACTGGTTTATTTACTTCATTTTTTTTGCTCTTGAATGTATTAACATATCTTTGCTTAATTTTTGCATTCGGATGTATAATTAATATAATTATTAGAGGATCTTACGAGTATTACTTAATTAGACTGCAGTAAATTTAGAGTTTGTTACATTGTGATCGTTAACGACTTCAGATTTATACAGAACCAACGACCTAACGTGATCCGAAGCACGAAGACGATTTAGATAATAAAATCGGTCACCCATCCTATATAGGCCATGGCGAAAAGTTGCTCAATTTCCATATCGCAAACTGACATCGCAAACCACTGCGTTATTGAGCTCCTCGAGTGATCATGATGCTTTGAAACAAATAATTTAAAAATATAAACACAACTTTCTATCGCAATGGCTCCTTGTTGCCTAAATAATGAATTAAAAAAAAATTGTTCCTAATTTCTTCTTATCTGCAGTTTCAGGCAGTCGCTGGGGTAATGACGAGAATGCGGCTTCTGTGGTGCCTTCTGGTCACCTGCGCTTTAGCAAGTGAGGATGAAGGAAGGTGTGTAATATTTTAAGATTTAATTTTTTTCCGTTTTTTTTTTAATCAAAGAGCTAATGCAACTCATTTCTACCCGAACAGTGCTTAGGTGTCAGCCTTACGTTCTGTCGTTTTGTTTTTCACAATTTGATATTGATTGTAAAGTTATTAATTTGTAAATTTGCATTACGTAAGCATGCGATAAGTCCAGCCGTGTGTTATAATATATTATTTATGGAATGTTGTGTACTTACAACATTACCTACATATGTTATCCTATTTAAACATAGAATACCTGGGGCTAGTGAATTTTAAGCATTTTCACTAAAGATATTGCGTATTATTCTAAGAAACATTACGTTTTTTATCATTTTGATACTTCACTACATGTTTGTCTTATTATATTTCAATTCTTACTATATTTTATTGTAATAGTCAAAATTAATTTATTCAAAAAGCTGTTTCACCAATAGTAATATCACAAATTTTGACTTTTTTTTAAATTTGTAAAAAATATATTTTTCAGGGCCAAGAAGCAACCAATTGTCGTGGACGCTGTTGGAAATACATTACCACCACCATCAAATGTTCCAGCCACGGTCGGAAGTCCAGTGAATCTATTGACTCCAGATCGATATGAATTCTACACTTTCGATGAGTCTGGTGAATTAGTGAAGAGACTGATGACCCTTGAGGAGATTCAGGCAATAGTGGCTGCAGGAGAAGAAGCAGAGGGTTTGGTCACTTTTGCTAATGATAATCAACCAACTATGGCTTTCAACTTTAGCCAGCCATCTCATAATAAAGTACACAGTGTAGTCACAAACGTTCAAAATGTCTTAAAAGCTCAGATGGAAGCACATAAAAATAATCCTGTAGCTCAACCTACATTAGACACTCCTGATGTTTCTGACTCTTGGAGTTTGATTCTGCCATCTATATTTGGAAACACAGGTCTCGATATTGTGCCAGATAAAATACCCAACATCATTACTCCTCCTGAGACCGATACATTAGAATTTAACGACTCCAGTTTAGATGTAGAGTCTATGAGTAAAGAAGGAGTGCACGATATTTCCAGCAATACGACAACTACTAAAACAGATGATTCAGTTAATCCTGTTTTAACTTCAGTTGTACCACTTACCGAAGAAATTAAAACTACTCCATTAACAATAACATCAACAATGATTACAACTACGAAAAAAAATGATCCTATAACCACTACACCTTCACCCACAACCTCAACTACTGTTTCTCGCCCAACGTCTACTACTACAATTAAAACGACGACAATAACCACGACAAAACCTACTAGAATAACTACCACAACTATAAAGTCATCTACTGCAAAAGTCACGACTGCTAGACCAATTACAAAATTACCAACACTTACTTTAAAAGATGTTACAACGCCTATAACGGTTTCTTCAATTATAACTAGTGAAACTCAAGATGTTTCTACAACCACAAAATTACCTTCAATCGTCACTAATAAAATACGTGCGACAACAAGTAAACCTAAAACAACATCACCCCAATCAACCAGTTTTATTACAACATCAGTGCCAAAATCTACATCTACATTAACAGTTGAAAAGTATATTTCGAAACTAACAACATCTAAACCTCTTACTACGAAGAAACAACATATTGTATCTACAACAACACCAAAAATATTTGAATTGAATAAAAATATAATTGAAGTATTAAATAACAACACCGATGTCGAAAAAAATACAGTGCAGTATGAAAAAATAAGTACACTAATTCCTATATCTACTGTAACTGCCACAACAGAGAAAACAACACCAAAGCTACAAACTAGCAAACCAATCGAGACATCCATAAATGGGACAACAATAATAGTTAGTAGCACAACAGAAAGTATTAACACGTCATCGCATCAAAGTCTTGGTATAACTACATATAAACCAACAACAAAAGAATTTGATTATATTTCATCTACAGCATACAGTCAAGATCTCGATAAATCGAATACAACCACTGTAACTACTCAGTCAGTATCACCATCAACCACAGTGTCCTCAACTGAATTTATAACAGTTGGAAATATACAAAGTAGTGATTTTACAGGAAATAAGCCCGTTGAAGAAAATCTCGGTAATATAAATAATGAACCAGACATACCTTTATTCGACGTTGCTCAAAGTATAAGTCAAATTGCTTCTGATCTTGGAGGAAGTTATATGCCTTTACCCACTGTTAGCAATTTATTGGATACAACAAAATTAAATCAGATAGATTTAGAAAGTAAAGAAAATTTTGAAATGGAAATAATGCCTGATAATGTTACCAAAAATATAAATATTTCAGATAACAACACTGACAATTTTGTTAAAATATCAACTATAGACCCTCATGATAGAAACATCAATAATGTTACTATTGAAAATAAAATCCACAATAATAGTGAAATACAAGCTGGTACAACGGAGAGCAATATAATGACATCATTTGAAAGTACTACAATGGATAAAATTTTATCAGAGTCAATGGGAGATCTTTTATCTCAAGTAGTAAATGAAGCACCTCAAACAGTTCAAGACTCGGGTAATAATGTGAACTCTGTAAATAAAGTAACTACAACAGAAAAGAACCCAGAAAGCACTACAAGTGTGAACTTTTCAGAAACTATTACAACAACTTCCGCCATTTTACAAACAAATGTTGAAAGTGAAAAATCAGAAAATGATATTCCAAGTCTTGAAAAGACAACATCTTTAGTGATGTACTCCACTACAGAAACATCAGAAATTGTAAATAGTAAAACAAATCTTCCAGAAAAAAATCAAATTAAGGAAGATCAAACTTATGTAAAAATATCAGAAATAAAAGACAAAAATGAGTCAATTTTTATGATACCAGAGAAAACTATTTCATTGAACAACATGACACTGATTAACGAGGACAATAAAACGGAATCTCTCTTCAAAAACACAAGTAAGATTACGATGTCAAATACAACAACTTCTCCATTACTAAATAACGATTCCGCTACTTTAAGTAATATTTCTCTAGAGCCCTTGTTTTCTAATAAAACTAAACATGATAAGAACGAGTCTTCAATTATTAATACTAATGATAACACCACTATTAAAATAACGGATAGCTTACCTAAAATTGAAGATTTTAAAAAGAAAATTCAGAAAGTTAATATTGATGACAAGGAATTAGTTAACGAACGCAATAATTCCTGGAAATTGATATCTACGGTATCACCTCCAAAAGTTAATGTACTTAAAGATAAATTGAAAAATAATGTTAAAAATCCTTTAAATAATAATTCAAATAAAGATATTGTATTAGATTTTTCAAAAGAAAACCAAGGTTTAGAAGTTACCACAAAAGATCTGGAAGAAGATATTGCCAAATTCTCAGAATTATGTAATGAACTTGCATTTAGGTATTGGAATACAATAATTGAGAATATTGATAAACGTAGAAGTTTTGTGTTATCACCCTACTCGATCACTTCAATGCTTGCCATGATGTTTATGGGTGCGAGAGGTGCTACTTCCGGTGAAATGAATGATATTTTGAAACTAGATGATATGGTTACATTTAACCCACATTTTACATTGAAAAATATATCAGATTCAATAGAAACTACACCCCAGTCAGGTGTAATGGTTTCAGCTTTTATAAGAGAACTTTATAGTGATAGAAGTAAAGGAAAAATTTTAACTTTTTACAAAGAAAGGGCACAACAATTTTATAATGGACATGTTGAAGAGATAAATTTCAAGTTAATTAGCGACATCATTAGAAGGAGAACTAACTTGTTAGTAAAAAGATACACTTGGGGTAAAATCTCAGAATACATGAAAACTAATACGATAACTATGCAGCCACCATTAGCTGCTTTTTCTGCGAATATTTTCCAGGTAAATATACACACAAAATTATTATTATTATTTCATTAACAGTGTTTATCTAGTACTTTAAATGTCATGAATCCTTAAAAAAAACTTATGTTAATTTGTCTGTTTAAATATATATAAACAATATTGCAATACAATATGTAATTCAGTATATACAAATCTTACACGCAGTCAAACTATAAAATAGTTTTGTGGGACCATTTAAACGTAATGTAATTATATTCATATTATAAAATAAAATAAATTAAAAAAATCTATTATTAACAAACAACTAGATTACATTTTATTAATATCATTCTTTTAATAATTTCAGACCGATTGTACCGGATCATCAGTAGAAGGTAGAGATGGAGAAATGTACTTCGTAGTTTCACCTACGGTTCGTCAAAGACGTCTTGTGCCTGTTCCTGCTGTTGTCTACAGAGGTGGTTTCTTGGCAGGTTATGATCCAGTATTAGATGCCACTGCTGCTGCCTTGGGCAACACAAACTCTATTATCAGTACCTTGTTCGTTATGCCAGGACAACAAGGAAACATTGTACATGCTGAAGATTTAGAGACCCTAGAACAACGTTTACTTGATGCAAATCCATCAACACCATCTTGGAATCGCCTTTTACGAACATTACTCCCTAGAGTTGGTCTAGAACTTCAGATACCAAGGTTTTCTCATAAGTCAATTTTCAATATTTCTTCCACTTTAAGATATATGGGCTTGAAAGACCTATTTGATGCAGATCATGCTGATTTAGGAGGGTTAAATGGCCCGTCTAAAGATCTTTATTTATCTGACATGATTCAGTCTACAACATTTGTTACTTGCGGAGAGGATGTCATCGGCGAACAGCACCATGTAGAAGAATATCCAGAATCCGTAGGAAATATTGTTAGACGACGATCTTCGCGATGGGCACCTGCTTGGGACGAACCTAGAGATTACCAACGAGCCTTCCATGACCCACACGACGTGGGTGAAGCTATGCATTTGCCATTACATCTTCGCCCAAGGCAAGCGAGGCTTCCATCAAGGAATGCTCAACCAGCTAGATTAAAATTCGACAGGCCATTCTTATATTTCGTTAGACATAATCCTTCCGGTATGATTTTGTATGTCGGGCGATACAATCCTAGACTCCTGCCTTGAAGTTATCAGACAAGACTGTTAATCTAGTGTAATTTAATCCTATAAGGAAAGTGATAAGGGGACAATTGGTGTGTGTGATATATTAGTGCTTCATGGTTGAGCATTTTTATGACAGTATTAATTAATAAATGAGTGAGGGATATCAAAGTTGCCGTCAACAGCATATCTGTGTACAAAATAATGACGACGGTATTAGTTTAATTAATGCCTGCACAGTTTGTATTTTAATGCAATTACAGTAGTGTATTTGATGAAATAATAATAGTTTCATCTTTAAAATAGTTTCTATTAGAATAAACTCGATGTTTTATGATATTGATTTAGTATTCATTTATAAATAGTATTCCCTGCATTCCTCATGAAATTTCTTTAAGTCTATACATTCAGGAGTTGGTACTACTACTGGACAATCCTGAAAATAAGTGATTACAAATGTAAAATAAAATATGGAAAAGTAGTTGTTTCACATGACTTCGCCCATGTTAATTATAGCCGTAATGGAAAAGAAAAATATAGTTGAGATTATGTAAAAAACACAGTTTAGTGTTTCATACAAATAAACAAAAAACAAATAATACTGAAAAAATATTTACATTATGATAAATAGTAGGATACAAAAAATGATTAACTTTAACTAAACTTTAGATTAAATTGCGCCAGAAAAGGATATTATTATTTAGCATTAAAGCTGCTGGGCTCTGTATTAATCTGTCATCTTCTATTCGACATGCAAAATCTGTGGCCGTATTAAAATTACAAATTATTTTTGTTTTCTTCTTAACTATTGGCATACTACCTCTGGTCTTTCTCTCAATTAAATAATCAAAGGTTGTCTAGTAGAGATCGCTTTTAACAGTAAAACCGCCTTTGCCCATCCTGGTATTAGAACCACAATCGTTAAACAAATATTAATAACTATCTGTGAGCAATAAAGATAGATAGATATCTATCTTGCGGAGTCATATAGAGTAATGGAGAGTGGGTTCTCCTTTAATTTAAATATAGTGTTCAATACCTACTTACCAAGTTGACAAAGTTCCTTATACATAACTGGAATTGGTAGAATTCACATTGTTTCAGTGGTATGTACATTTTAAAGTAGAGTTTGCAATGTGTTTTTGCTCTCTTTATAACATCAGCGAAACGAGGATTCAAATTGACCCATCTGTCGAGATGTGAAAAATAGCTTTCGTCGTCCACGAGATCATCGGGTGTGAGCATATTATATTTTTTCAATACACAACTCCAAAATTCGCACTGCAATCGTATTATGAAAATTGAATTATTTATATTATCCTATTATTGACCTTTGTGAACGTTGCTTAATCTTGGTAATCTAACCAATGGTACACATAGCAGAAGGGAAAAGAAAATCCCGCTGGATGTCATGGATTGTTGCTCTCTATTCCAAATAAAAAAAAATATCACCCATCCCATTACTTAATTTTAAGTTTAAATTTAGAGATAATACACAAGTAAAAAAATTCAAAGCTTTTTTAAACAAGCTGTATAGTTATCTATTAGTTAAACCGTTTTTTTAATTTGATATCCATATTGGGTGAGTTATTCAATAATATATAGGTCACCATTTTTGTAACGGCGAACATTTTGAATTAATAATAATACTTTGTAAGCAACAGCTGATAAATATGGGCAGTACACAACATGATGGCGGCCGATACAGACGAGAGGTTATATACAATTGTGTTGTTATCAGAATTAAAAGTATGTTTTAAATTTCAGCTCAAACAGACACTGGGAAGTGGGTAAAATGACAAAAGGTGAAACTAAATAAAAGCTTCTAATAAAATGTTTGAGATGACATTGAGGAGCTCAATGGCGCATTGATTAGCACGTTCGATCTGCCTTAAATTAAGCAACTTCCACAAGAGCTGATCATAGCATGGATGATAAAATTCCTCATAGAATTCCTCTGTGTATCGAGATACACGTTGAACCGTTGGCCCCGGCTGCATCAGCAGTCGTTAATACCCACTAGCTCATTGGTATCACAAGAACCCAGATTCAAGATAACATCGAAAAGGTAATTTTCTACATTGACGTGACCTTGAAACCAGGATGCGAGCCATGATCCATGCCAGATCCATGTCAGGATATATATATTCTACTTTTAATAATAAAAATGAACTTATTTTAATTAGGGAAACTTAAAAAATTGTCTTTCCTTGTCAAACATGTGCCTTCTTATCGTCACAACATCAGCATCGTCTAGAAGCTCACTGATTGTTAACTTAGCGCCGCACTCTCGAGCGATGTCACGTGTGAAGAAAGGTGGAAATATACAGCATTCTTTAAACTGAAATTATACGCCAAGCAATAGCTTGGTAAAATATATTAATATTCTACGATAACATTAGAATCACGGTCTCCGAACAGAAATAATTTCATATAGTGCCTACTTTATCGAAAACATCTATGTTTCACTTTACTATGATAAAATTGGGTAGATGCATCTATGCGAGCGCAATAGCAACATGGTTGCGTACGTAGTGCCGGGTCACTGTACAGAATTCTTTTTATTCGGCCTCTGTGCTATAGTCGTCCAGTTACTTAATAGAATAAAAAAAAAATCTTTGACCGTGTGTGATTACCTTCATTGATTTTACTTAATTTGGATTTATATTTAGGAGTACTTCAAAAACCTGTACAGACAGTTTTGAATAAATTTAAAGTCCCGAAAATGTGGTGGAAAAAATAAAGAAATATTCAAAGGACTATTCTTAAAAAAATATTAATAATAATACTCAAAAAACCACTTGGTCCCTGGAACCCTGAGATGGGTTAGAGCAGTCACCCGGATTGCGAAATATCATGGGTTCAAATCCCATCTCAGGGTGCCAGGGACCAAGTGGTTTTTTAAGTATTTTTCATTAAGAATATGTTATACTATGCCAAGAAATGATGATGCAACGCATGTCACCACACATCACAGTTATTTAATGTTAAAGATAGCGTGATAGATATTGTCTTTGACATAAACCTTAACTTTAATTGCACACCATAGCAAACGAGACATATTCCTATTACGGAATAATAGTTTTAACATAGCATCATTGCTGATATTTAGAATTTAAATAGAGTTTTAATACACCTGATTATTAGCCAGTTGCACAAAGTTTAAAGCGACATTACTAAAACAATTTTGTTATTCATTAGATTTAGAGATTAAAGGCGTTATTAAACCTTTATGGACGTTTGTGCAACTGATCATATATGTTTCAAATACGTACCATCGTATTGGTCATGTGGCATTTATTCGGAACTAAAGGTGCTTCCGTCATTTTTATTGGCATTTTAATACTCGCCACCTTTAATATTAAAATAAAGAGATTTATTTAATATCTTAAAAACAAATTTTGTTCAAATTCTTCTTTATTCAATTATAATATCGTACTGTACATTTGAGGAGCCCGACGGCAGAGGTTCAGTGCGATCCTGAGGTTAAGCAACTTTCATTAGAGCCGGTTACCAAAAATTTATCAGCTTGCACTCCATCGTGCTTCGAAAGGTACGTTAAGCAATTAGCCACGGCGATATTCATAGTCATTAGCACTCATCAATCCATAGTGGACGTGGTGAGATATGGCGTTTTTTCGCTCCCTAGATGGCGCGACATTCACGAGAGGTTCTATCAAAGTTTGTTTACTACGAGATTGAACTTAAAAATACATCACAATACATACATGAAACAGTTTACTAAAAAAATCGAACATGGCCAATAAACACTAACCTCTTATTTAGCTATTCTTTCATCCTGCTTAATTTTGCACTTCTTTTTCTTAATACCGCTTTTAAAGCGCTTGATTGACCCTTAATTCATAATAGCTTTAATGAACCTCAGGTAACCAAAATAAGCGCAAAATTCTTTTATTTGAAAAGAAACGCGCGTAGTTCACCGGTGAAGTATGATTATATTTGTCTTTTTGAAGACCTCACGCTATACTAGCGCCTCTAGCGGCAAATTCAGACTCCTTAGTCCTTATTTAAATGATATTACTAGACTGGTGATGATAATGATCATTTCCTTATGCAAATATATTTTTCATCACTATAGATTTTTAACTGGTTTACTCATTTAGGTACACCATTAATATTCTATTGATCATGCTGTTATAAGTACAGACATTTCAGTTGTTAATAAATTAAAAAAAGAGTAAACACAAAGATAAGAGAGAGACTTATAAGATGAAAAAAAATTATAGTGGTGATCTGTTATAGAAAGCATTCTCGAATCCGTCTTTGAGCGTAGCTCTGCATATCCGCATCAATCAAAGAAAAATTTACGTCTAAATGTAATAAAGACTTTATTTCACTGAATCTCTTATGCTGCCAAAGCATTTCCCTCAACGACGAGTTTGCGACTGTTGTTGAACGGAATACCATAACTAAACACTTTAATATAGAGAATACCTTATCATAGAAATTACATATTATTAATTAGTTATTATGTATATTCAAAAAGTTAATTTTCTTCATTGAACCTACCGGGAACCGAAACCGAGATCTCAGAGATATCGACACCTTGAAATCGGCGTGCGAATCACTCGGCTACTGATGTCGTAAAACTACCTATGTACCTACTTTAAAATGGAATAAAGGTTTTATTTGACTGAACATCTATGCTGTGACAGCGTTACTGGCGAACTAGAGTTCAAGGCTGTTTTTATAAAAGAATAAGTATAACTAATCCTGACCTAAACGAGTGAGTTTTGTCACTATATATGTGAAATTTGAATTGAATTAATGAAAGATAGATAATTTAGTTTTTGCTTCTTAAAAAAATTTTCAAACTTTGTTTTGGTTTTGTATTTATAGAGAAAGAAGAGTACCACCAATTTGATGTCAGCAAACTTTCATCAGGAATAAATGAAGTTTTATTATATTAATATACAAAGGAGTGCAGATATATTTCTTTAAATACACATTCAAATAAACCTATATCATAATAAAAATTTTTGACTTACTTTAGCTTAGTTTAAGGTATATTATTTGTAAGGAACAATCGCAAAAACATAAAAAAATATACTTACAAGATCAATAATGTTTAACAACCAAATAACTTTCTTCATGATTGTCCATAAAAAAGAATTTTCTCAGACCCAATGCTAACCTATAGTCAAATTGCGGAAATGCTGTTCTGTGATCGACAATTTAACCTCTAATGGATATGTTATCATATGTTCGTACATGTTTATCAAATATTTGCATAAAGAAATGTAAACTCTGCTATATTTTTAAAACATCTATTGGATTTCATGTGATATCAAATGAGGAAGTATTTAAAAAAACATTAGTTCCCGAAATCAAACTAGATGTCGCTACGGTACGTTCTTGATTTCTCCATGACAACCCTTCCGGTTTTCTTTCGTGTTTAAAGTAAATTAGTTTTCAAAACTCAATAAACCTCATATTCTATTTGTACTTTTTCTTATTTGTATTTAAGTTTCGAACTTTTCAAATTTCAGTTTTTGAATATGTTAGTTAAAAGGAACGGAAATTACTGTCTTTGGTCCATTCGTTTCCTGCAAAAATCAACTTTTGCTAGAGTCACCATCTAGTGGAGGTGCTTGTAAACAAGTCCTTCGATATGCTTGATGGTTTTGGGCGAAATTCACTATCACATTCATGTGATTTGAAGAATTAATTAAAAATCTGAGCTTTCTTATTGCAAAGAATTATATTGCAGTCGATTACATAGAAGTGATATAAATAACAGTATATTTACAAAAAATATAGTTAATTGTATTATTTAAAAACTAATGCTGCTTTTTAACATTATTCATACTTTTCTATGGAAAAAGGGCGCGCATTCCGTTATATGAGACTTCCATTTCTGGCAACCCTCGCTTTCTTCCCATTTTGGACAATTCTGAAAAACGAAAAAAGGAATTGAGAACATAGTTTTGGTAAGATATAAAATTGAATAACTATTTTTTCCATTAAATAAAGAAAAAAAATCTTGGGCCACCAGCCTACAAGAACACCAGAAAAGTGCAGCAAAGAAACTCAATGGTATAGTGAAACCAACAAGCTTAAGCACACTCAACAATAATTTAAAAAATTTAAGGAATTTAGCGTTAAGGTTAATTATTCACGAACTTCACACTAAAATTATCTGATATATGATAGCGAGTGTGATCGTGACGTTTTTTATGACGATATTTTTATAAAGCTATTGAATAAACTCAATTATTCAAATCGTCATTTGTTCCGAAACCGATGGCGACTTTAAACGATTTAGAAAATCAAAGCACTGATACAGATATTAATTAAAGGTACCTCGATCATTGTTGAAGACACGCAGAAAACAATTTTGTTCGCTTCACAAACATGTGGTGGCCCTGGAAGGGGCTTGCCTATACAGCGATCTTTAGCTGCATTAACGCTGTCTTTGAATTCAGGGTTGCTCTCAGTCCATTTGTCCATGAACTGGTTCATAGCTTCATAGTCAATCTCCTCGCCTTTTGCCAGATTGTACTTCTTCATCATGCACAGTTGCTTGGAGCACTAAAACGTTAACAAAAAATTGTTTAAATATTAAGATTGCACATTAGTGTGCCATTAAAGGAAAAAACGGAACCCTTATAAGATCAATTTGTTGTTTGTCTATCCGTCTATCAAGACCTTTTTTTTCAGAATCGCGTCGAGGTTCAAGCTGAAATTTATATCAAATATTCAGGTCTACTGTCCCTTAGAGTTGTGAAAAAATCAAAGTTCTAAGCCAACGCAATCAAAAGATACAGCCGTTTATGCCGCAAATTTCGCAAATTTTTGAAACTCGCAAGGAAATTAAAACCTAGAGAGTACTTCCCGTGAAATCCGAATCTTAAAATTTGGTACGAGGCCATGTATTTTTAGTATAGATAAAGGAAAACTTGCAAACACTGTTAATTTTTAGTTACATCACATAATAAATATATTTTGAATAATTTTAAAATTACTATAGCTTTCCTCGTGAACACGTTGAGGTACGAGTATTAAACTGAAATTCATATCAAATACTCAGGTCTCTATACCTTTTAGTTGTAACAAAATTAAACTTCTATTTAAACCACATATTGTCAAACTCGTTACTACTCGCAATGGTTTCAAAACCTAAAATTCGGCATGAAGCAATGTTTTGTAACATATATGTATAAAGGAAAAATTCAGAAATCTTTAAATCGCATTGGGCCAGTGTGGGGAGTCATGGCTCATCCTCCTTAACCATCCATTAGGAAGGCCTGAGCCCTTGCAGTGGGGACTTAAAAGGGCTGATGATGATGATGATGATATTACGTTTAGTAAGATTTTTGAAAAAATCATGCTGGATCAAATACAAACGTACTTTTACAAGAATAAGCTTATGAATCGACAACAATTTGGTTTTACAAGGGGTCGCTCGACAACCGAAGCCGGTGTCGAGTTAATACAAGAAATTTTTAATGCCTGGGAGGATTCACATGATGCGTTAGGTGTTTTCTGTGACCTATCTAAGGCATTTGATTATGTTTTTCATGAAACATTGATTAGGAAACTGCATTTTTATGGATTTAGAGATAACTCATTGGATTTTATTGTCTCATACTTGACTGACAGAGTACAGAGGGTTGATATCAATGGAAAAAGATCCCCTGGATCGAAAATTAAGATGGGCGTTCCGCAGGGCTCAATACTTGGTCCTTTCTTGTTTTTGATTTACATAAATGACTTGCCTTATTTCGTAAGGGATGATCACGAAATAGTTTTGTTTGCGGATGACACTTCACTCTTGTTTAAAATTAAAAGAGGGTTACCTCTAAATGACGATGTGAACAATTCTATCGCTAAAGTAGTACATTGGTTTAATGTAAATAATCTTCTCCTTAATGAAGGAAAAACAAAATGCTTAAAATTTGTACTACCTAATGTTAAAAAAGTAGATATAAATGTTAATGTAAAAGATAAGAACATGGGCCTTGTGGATACCACAGTATTTTTAGGAATAACATTAGATTCTAAACTACAGTGGGGCCCACATATTGATAGATTGTCGAGTAGACTTAGCTCTGCAGCATATGCCGTAATGAAGATACGTAGGTTAACTGACATAGATACTGCCAGATTAGTATACTTCAGTTACTTTCATAGTGTTATGTCATACGGTATCCTATTGTGGGGAAATGCTGCCGACATACAAACAATTTTTGTGCTTCAGAAAAGAGCAATTCGATCAATTTATAATTTTAGGATTAGGGACTCTTTAAGGGAGAAATTTAAGGAAATAGACATTATGACTGTTGCTTCTCAATACATATACGAGAACTTAATGTACGTTCGTAAAAATATTAGTTTGTTTTCTATTAAAAGTGATGTACACAATTTTAATACAAGAAATAAAAATAAATTAACGGTGCCTGTCACTAGACTGCAAAAAGTTAATAACTCTTTCAAGGGTCTTTGTGTGCGCTTCTACAATAAGGTCCCAAGCAAAATACAACAATTAGATATCATACAGTTTAAATCTACTATTAAAAAAATACTTATTAAAAAAGCTTATTATAAGGTATCCGATTATGTAACAGATAAGAACGCTTGGACTCGAGATGATCCAGCAACTGGATAGGTGATTACTTCTAAACTCATTATCTTGTTTCCATTATTATTAAATGATTATGTTATTATTATAAGACCATAGTTTTTTTATCTCTGTTTATAATGTATTGATCTGGTAATGACATGGTTTTTGTAAATGTCATTACTCATATTAGAGCTGGTGAGTTTCTTGCTCGTTCTTCTTATCAGCCAAAAGACGTCCTGAACGAGTGGTAGGGAAAAAATGTTGGACGATTCAAAAGTACTTTTAAGAAGTCTATTTGAATAAAGATTATTTTGATTTTGATTTTTTGATTTTGATTACTTGAGGTTGACTTGATCGATTTACCTCCACCGCAAAGACGTTCGCAAAGTTTTTTAATTCGAAAATAAGTATCAAATAAATAATTTATTCAAACAATAATACATAAACGACCAGATGAACAAACGTCCATTATAATTGTCATTAGTTTAAAGCGACATTACCCATACAAGTTTGACATTCACTAGAGCTTAAGGGCCTCATTAAACCTTAATGGATGTTTGTGCAACTGAACGATTGCCGATGTAAATTTGACATTATGTTGAACTTAAAGGTAAGGCGTCATTAAATCTTAATGGATGTTTGGGCAACTAACGGAAATTTATAATTGTATAAGTAAAGGCGGAAAATTTAGAAAATCTATAATCTAATCTAATATAATCTATTATCAAGCAAAAGGTCACCAGTAAATGACTTCATGAAGTCATTTGATGCATCAGTCTAAAATCTAATGTACGAGTAATAAGAACACAAATATTATATTACTAGAATGTAGATTCTACATTCTAGTTTTATAATTTATACTTTATGCCATCTAACTTCATTTTGTGTCCTAATATTATCGCTAGTGCCAAATGTTTGTTATGTTTTAAACAAAAACTACAAAACGGATTTTGATGGAATTTGACACATGGAAATTTTAAGTCTAACTTAACATCATAGGCAATTTTTTATCCAATTTAAAGAATCTCTATTATTCGAACAACGCGGGTGCAGGCGCTGGCGGTAAGCTCGTATAATATTAATCTGATTTAACAATATTCTATAAGATTAACATAAGCATTACTCACATCAGGTGGACCGCCTCTTTCACGTTGTGGTCCTTCGACCTCATCATCCATTTTCTTAAAACCACACTCTTCGAAGTCAGCGTCTTTGAAGAAAGGTGGGATTTTACAGCACTCATGTGGTTTCTCCTGTAATATGTGAAATTATATAAAGCTTTTTTAATTTAATCATCATCAGATCATAAACTTTCCCTCTGTTGCGGCATAAGGCATCTCTTTGTTTGGATTGGTGGGTGTTAACTGCAGATGCAAAAGGAATATAATTTGCATGTAACAACAGAATTAATGTGCCTTTTGAAGCACGGAGGAGTTCGTGATAATAAATTTGTGGTCGCCAATTTTATGACCAATATCTGTGAAAGTTTTGTAACTTCCTCACAGTTTTATAACCTCGACCTCGAGCACAGCGCTAGCACGACATATAACTTCAATGAAATAAATCATTTATTACCTTTTGAAGTAGCTTTTATTGATAACTTCTAATAGAGTCAAATAGAGGTTCAATGAATTGACTGGCAAAGACCACTCATGTCTAAATCACGGTAATTATTAAGTCTATGCTATGAGAGCTTCGAGTTCGTCTATCAGTATGAGATTGTTTTTATAATAGAAAAGCAATGTAGAACTTTATACTAAAAGAATATTCTCGAGCGAGATATGAGATTGCCATTAAAAATGCGATAATAATGAACACGTACATGTCATTGTTAAACCAAAAAGCATAACAACAATTTGCTATTTCCAGACTGTATTGTTGCTTTTTGAGAAAAAATTACTCGAATAACGCACACCTCTGAATGTTGGAATTTTAAAACAACGTAGATTTTATAATATCATAAGTTAGTAATTGGCTAAAAATTGCATAGGGCAAAGACTTTTTGACGAAAAATTTCGATTACTCCCGAATTATTTTTTGAAAAATAATAATAAAAGTAAAAATCAATTGAAAACGTTATAATTTACTCCATTTAAATTTTGTGTTACTTAGAACTTATGGTATAAATAGTCTATTTTTGAAATTTATGTATTAGTACCTGTTTTCGTACGACTTTTTTATTATCATTAAAAACTTACATACATATTGTTTAAGTAAAACCACGGATTTGTGTATATTAGAATCCATAAAAACAGATAACAATAAGCAGTCGTTATCAACTATAGAAGCTCATTATCCTGTTGATTGATTTGATTACATTTTACTACGAAATATAAAAACAAAATGAAAAATACGGAATAGTAAAACAGAACCATTGAACCTACCATTAAAACTCTTCCATATCATTGATTCCAAATACATACATACATTCATCAATACTGACGTAAGAAATATGCTTTTAATATGTCCGTATTTTTTATTATTACGTAAGTGAAGAATTAATCAGTCATGCAATTATAAATGCGTTCATCCGCTTTCTTTCTTTGCATTTGGATTTAGAATAAATTGTTTTTTTTTTTTTTAGTTTGGTATATTCTGTGTTGATGTGCTGTATCTTTTTATATTATATACTTACAGCTCCCTCTGGTGGTCCTTGACATTGTGGTGGGATATTGGGTAGCAATGGCGGAGGTCCTTGAGTTGAGATTACCTTAAATAAATAATAGGTAGGAATAATTTGTAACAGTTCAAGAAATCAATGACAGATGAAAGTTTGGAGTTTAATTTTTTCGATTTTTTTGTATAAATTCGAATTTCTATTGTTTCGTTAATATATTTCTATTACGGCCTTTTAAAAAGCTTTCTATGTCTATGTTACTGTTATGTAGTAATTTATATTTTTTCTAAATATAAACCTTTATCTAATATTATCAATACAGAAAAAAAAATGATTTAGAAATCACTACTAGAGTATAATCACTCAGTTGTATTGTGATAAATACTCTATCAGCCAGTTGCACAAACGTCCATTAAAAATTATCATAAGTTTAAAGCGACATTACCCATATAAATTTGACATTAATTAGAGCTTAAAGACGTATTAAACCCCAATGGACATTCGCACAACTGACCATAGGCATCTAAGATAAGTCTATTTTTTATGGCAATTTTATCTACTTAAAATATAATATATATTAAAAATGGTATCCACAATATTTTTCACAAAAAAAAAACAAATATTTTTTTGGGATTTAGAAGGTCAAATATCAAACACTTACCTGAAACGCTGTAGCGAGGATTATAACTGAAACCTGTCCTATCATATTGACCGTTGCAACACCTGAGATGTTATGATGCAGTGACGTAAACGTCCATAGTTATATAGCCGGCGCTGGCGGCCCTGACCACTATGGAACAATCGACGGTTGCGCGACAAAAGGAAGTGCCCAGGCAACGTTTATTAGAAGATAACAATTAAAGGGTTATTTATATCGAATCATTTAAATCTTCATAATAGACACCTAAAATAACAGTTGATTGAGATGACTAATTATAGCTATTTGTTTTAGAATTGGTGCATATTTAACTGAAGATGCGTCGCTTCTCGTCTCGAAGGATAAAACTAACAAATTATATGACACTAACTACCGTCGAATTATAACCTATGTTGATGACAGATTTTCTAGCCTCTTTGGTCTCGTAGCTGTCGTAGATAATATTTTTTTGGTCATCCATCTCCTGACCGACGGTCACGAAAGTTGCTTAACAACAACGTTCGAAGGCTGCGGTGCTTATCTACTACGACACTGAGCTACTCAATAATGTGTTCTTATAGTTAATATTATTATTATTGCCCAAGTTCAGTAACTAAAGCACTTGTATTATGGAAACACATCATCCAGAGCCAAAACAATATAGAAAAATTAATTTCTATGTTGACCCTACCGGGAATCGTGCCTGAGCCCTCAAAAATGGCGAAACCGGCGTGCGCTCTTACAAACCATTCGGCAACGGAGGTGGTAATCATACTTTTTTACAAAGCAAAACGACATATATCCATGTTGACGCCGTGGCTCGGAATTAAGTTTTACATTAATTATAATAGTTAACGAGTAATTACATAGAAAGATGCCATTTGTTTAATTGATTGTTCTGTTAATTTCGTTACGTTTTCTCTTTGTTTTTATAAACAGCCTTAAGTTAACGCTTGTCTTATTAGACCGTCCATAAATCTAAAATAATCACAGAAGTACATTTTATGTTTAGTTGCGTTTGATGTTTCATCAATTAAAACCAAATCCAAAAGATTATAAAGATTTTATTTCATTAAACGACGTGTTCGACGTTATTTTTTTTAAACACCGAAGCTTATAATAATGGTTGTCAAGATTCCAAACTCCCAGTCGGCTTCCATTATTTTACAGGTCAAAAAGCTTCTTTACATCCATTTTATAGTATAAAGTTGGAAATACGTACGCGAAAGTCCGACAACTTCTACATTTTGATAGGGTATTTATAATGTCCATGACACATCATATATGTTAGTTGATTTCCTACTACTTTACCCGGTTAGACATAGGCTATGTCACTTAAGTATGATATAGCTTCCCGAAAGTAAAATAATTTTAAAAACGACCGAGTAATTTCGGAGCTAACCAACGCAAGCAAAAAAATACAGCATAAGATTGATTAAAGATAAATTAATATTATGATAACATAAGTGATAAATGATTTCGGCACCTATTTGCCAGAATTAATTATATTGGTGTTTCTGAGAACTGTTAACAGAAAATATAATGTAAAGTACATAAATATACCAACTTCCTGCTACTAACAATCTGACACGCGGTGTTACGACTAGATAATGATCGTGTACGTGTATATTTAAAAAATACAATTTCAAAGCAGAACACAGTATGTGCATTGACCAGAAATAGTCGAAATTCGTAATTCGAATCATCATCGGCACCAGCCTATTGATGTTCCTAATACTGGGGCTCAAGCTGTCCCTGTAAATGGAAATCGAATGAGGTCATTTTAATATAGCACTGTAGAATTTTATGTTAGTAAAATTAATATAAAAAATGTTACTTTTAGAAACTTTGGATTGGCAACCTTCCATATATGTTACTTTGATATGAAATATTCTATAGAATTAATTAGTAGGTTTGGAAATACGTTATTTTGAAAATTTTTATTACTGAAATTGAATATATGATTTCTCCGTTTTTTCAGTATTCAGTAATATCGTATTTGTCAACAAAAAAATTACGAAGACTATGAAATTGATTCGACTATTAAATCTCTATTATTACTCTATAAAACTTTATTATACGTACAGGTTAAAATATGTGTTAAAAATATTATTAGTATTATTAGATTATATATGTCGTGGGCAGATCTTTGAATTGGGCCAATAGAGATCTGCCCGGGAATATCACGATATGCCGCCATTTCTTGATTTGGCCCGGAAAATCACGATTAATCTGGTTAAAAGTTTGGCAGATCGACGAGAGCAACGTATTGAACGATTTCTGCTTACATAGTACTTTGGTCACTCTTTAAATTCGATTGGCTTGAGTATAGTCGGGCAAATCGTTAGACGTTAAGCATTGAACGATATGGCGATTATATCGTGATATGCCCGGGCAAATCTCGATCGGCCCAATTCATATTTTAGTATTAAAAATACACCTAACTATAAAATACTAATAGACACGTATCTCAATTGATATGTATAATAATTATTACGGCTAATAAGCAAGTAAGGAACTCAATGTCTTTCAAACAGGCGACTTATATAATCAAGAAATATTTTAGTTGATTTTGCTTGCCAGCTTCCACACTGCGACTTTATAAAAGAAAATCAAAAGTGAAACTGTTGATTCTAAATTATAAAAAAAATAGAAGCAAAACTATTTAGGCACATACAAATTTAGTTCTGTCATTTTAGTTATAAACAGAATGGAAAAGGAAGTTTAAGGGTTAAAGCTAAATGTTTATGCAACAAATTGCCATCATTATATTTTCTATTGTAGATCATAGACAGTTCTGTTACAAGCAGACTGTGAAATTAATTTCCTTAATAACAACTAATGACTTCGTTAACATTGCATCCACGTCAACCATCACAACTAAACGCAGACGTGAGAGCAATATTCCCGAAAGTAATTAAAAAGAGCGACAGTAACTCTTAATGTATAGATTGTTTTGATACCTATTTATTTTCTATTTTTTGCTTAGAAGATAATTTGTAAAAAGATATTTAGACTTTATTACCACAAAATAGGTATGTTGTTGAATAATCATATAGACCAAAATTTTGAATAATAAGTGAGCCGTCATAAATCATTTGAATTCTAAAGCATTGCTATTATTTAGTAAAAACCCAAAGATAAGAAAATTAATAAACAATTCACTGGTTATTCAACTTTTGACACTAACATTAATGTAAATAATGGTTCTTCCCCTAAAATTACTTATCATGCCAAATGTTATTATAGTCATATCTTATAATACAATCAGTTTGTGATGCAGTTACCACATGAGATCATGTTCCATTGATATATTAATGTGATGGCTCTTCTGCACATAATCAAATGAAATTACAGTTTTTGTAAAACATATATTGTATGAATAATATTTTTAATAGTTTATGTATAACCAATCTTAATTTTAATTAATTTGTAAATTTGTGTGGATCATACAACACAATTACAATTTTATTGATTATTTTAAATCATTAAATTCGTTTCGGTTTTCCATTTATCCCAGAATAAAAATTTGAATCTCGTATTTTGTAAGCCTATTTAAGCATTTGTCCTTTCCAGGCCGAAAAAAATCTGGCAACCCTAATTGAAGACTTTTTGTGAAATCTGTCATAGGGTCCCGTAGCTACAAGTACAGCATGTCCGGTCATACAATCTGTCAAACTTTAAACTTTGGTATTTTGAAGGCAAAGTTGGAAATCAACTGGACAAATAAAACCTAATGTGGAAACACGACTTGCAGTCGTGTGTAGTCCAACATGTTCGCAAAATATTAAGAAACAGGATTAATTAAATGTATTTTCTCTGACTATGATACTTAGGTGTAATATGTTTTAAATTATTATCTCGATGTCTCTTCCAAGTCACCTTCAAGGATAATTGCTTGACCGAGGTAATAAGTTTATGTGCAAATTATACTGTTATCAGCAGCATTTTATCTGCGAATAATGAATACATGTCTTAATTTTAAAATGACGTATATTTCTTATTATTATCAAATGTAGAAGAAGATATAGTAAATGTAGTTTATTTTTCATTTGAACAATGTTTTTAAGCGACTCTATAGATCGTTAAATATGTAAATAGGGTTTGTGTTTAAGTGGTAAATACCTGTTTTTTGTTTTACTGTCAACCTCTCAAACCACAATAAAAATTGCGGTCTGTGGAGCTGATCATATACCTACGTTTTTTCATAAAAGTGTTTACATATTATGTTTTGGACGACTTTTTCTATTAGTCTTTCTAATCGCAGCTTTTTTACTCAATTGGTGTTTGGTATAGTTTCTTTAAGCTAAAGTAATCATGGTAGAGATTGCTATTTTTACAATAAACCTTTTGCTCCTTATAACTTTGACGTATTCAAAAATAAAAGCCTTTTATTCTTAACGAAAAATGCTTGAAAAATCCAATTTGTCCCTGGCGCCCTGAGATGGGACTTGAACCTATGAGTTTTCACAATCCAGGCGACTGCTTTAACCACTGAGTTACCCAGGACCCTAGGTCCTTTGTGAGCAGTATTGACGAATTTTTCAAGCACTTGTTACTTTTTCTCTACTACAGAGCGTATTTTCATCAATGTCCAGGCAATCCACCCAAACAGCCGAAAGAAATATTTTTACAAATATTTAAACTTTCGATAAAGATGAAAATTTGTTCTAATTAATTTATTTGATCAATTCGGCATTCACAATGTTATACTAAAAGATATTATTAAAATGAAAAGAGTCTTAAGACCATGAATGGTCACATTCTGGTATAAAATAGTAGTAGCCAATTTTTATTTTCTTTAATAATATTTTTATCTAGTTACTCACTAATATTTTTTTTGTGATAGTTAATTATAAATAACAAAAATAAAGCTTTTTTATGCGATATTTTACTTCGCTATACACAACGATTGCATATCTCGATGTTGACAGGTCAGAATTGAACGTCCTTCTTTTAACAGTTATTTTTAGAGGATAGGTATTCGATTAACACTTTTTGTTTATAAAAAAAAGTCTTTTCAATGTAAAATGGTTAAAAATCTCATCTTAGGATACCTAGAACGGGTGGATTTTTTAGCATTTGCCATTGAAATTCAAATTTGTAGAATATTAGTTATTAGTCATATTCACATCTCTTTTTCTATTCTGCAAAAAGAATTATTGTTTTAACTCGACGTCAAGCATAGCATAGAGATTCAATTAAATAAAACGTACTTCAAAAGTTAGTAAAGGTTTGTTTTATTTTATTAAAGCTCTATACTATGTCTTTAAAATTGTCACCTACAGTTTTGATGGTAACTTGATAATTTGCTCGGTGCACACAATCGTGGCACAATTACCGAAAACTATCCAAACATACGGGTTTAATATCTAGTGCACAGTAAATACAATAATAATCTCTTGAATGAGACACGTTTACAATAAGCAATCCAATTCTGTCATTAATTAATTGATACAAACAATAAACCGTTATTGCTGGTAAATTAATTTCACGTATTGACTCAGAGGTACACAAATTAATTTCGCATTACCCACAATGGCTCGGATGTCCTCAAGGTTTATGCAGGCGGCACGGTCCACGAATCAGGGTCAAGAGGCTCAGGCCTTGGGCAATGCAGCAGCTAATTACCGTACAATGAACTATTGGACAAAGCAATACTTAACATTGTAAAAATACTTAGCGTAACAGAGATAATACTATTTAAACCTTACTAATATTACGAATATGAAAGATTTTATATTTAATACTTTAGACGAGAACTGCTTGACTGATTTTATGGCTTGTACTTCATAAGCTAAATGAAAATTAAACCCTTAATACATTAAATGTCGGTCTATGTGTGATGTGTATGTATATTATAATTTGTAACAATTATGTAGATAAAGAATTAATAAAAAAAGAGCGTGTCACAAATGATAACAAACTCAAGTCCCTAAATAAAATGCAAAGAGATTGAATTAGGTATTAGACAACATCACATATATTGTTTGGATCCCAAATTAAGTATCTAAAGCATTTGTCTTAGAGGGATACGAAATAAAGAAAGTAACACCACACTCAACCCCAAGACAACTTATAGTAGTTTTATTTTTAGAGTTATCCGTCTTTGATTCGAACCCTCAGATAAAGCGATTGCTTGAAATTTATGCTGCGAGCCACTCGATCTATAAAGAGTATCTTGGATAAAATAAAATAGAGTAAGTCTATCGCTAGAAAATGAATAACCATATAGCATGATTTTTGTAACGTAATGAAACAAAATTGGAAAAGCTATCTAATAATAAGATAGTCAGTGACCGAGTATGGCATCTTGTATGAATTAGAGAGCGGAAATATTTTTAACTAATTACATACAAATCCTTAGGATAACTCTAAAATAGTTTGTGTTATCATTAAGCTACAATGTGACTTCAAAAATTTTGACCGACTTCCAAAAAGGAGGATCTTTTCGACCTGTATATATTTCGTTGTGCTACACCAGAATTAAAGGCTTATTATTCTATATTTCTGCAAAAAAACTCCGAAATCGAAATTTAATCTATTTTTGAAATGATGACAGCTTTTCTATAATTTATAATGTAACAGAGAAAAGGACCTGAAACTGTCTCAGATGCACAGACAATATTTTGTCTGTCCATGAATTTGAGTTCATGGACGGACAGAAAGAGTAGGCGCTCTGACAATTATTTTTCTTAGGATACGATTTATTGAAAAAAGTTCACGTCAAAGAAATGTTGTCTTCAGACCAGGTGCCTCACCATGGGTTGACCCTTTTAATACGATCCGATTCTAATTATAATAAAATAACCTTTCACGATCAAATCAATCACGTGCTTTCAGAAGCCCTAAAACCGGCGTGTATATATGAAAAGATTAATGAAAATGGATGAGGCGAAAGATGTTTGTGGCGTTCGGTCCTCTCTGCCTACCCTGCAAGTGACACGGCGTGATATAACCCATAGTTGGCTTAGCACAGCCACAATTTCATGTTTTCTTTTCATTTTCATAATTTATCCTAAAGTTCCTAAACTCACAATGAAGCGGAGGCTTACATTGGATCCAATTAAATGCCAGCGAAATACAAATGCGTTATTAGTTTGTGTGTGTTTTACTTCATTTACTGTTTAATGCAAAGATATCTATAGTTATTATGTTAATATTAATTTCAACAATAAGAATAGTCTCTGTTGTCTATCAATCCGAATATGAGTAAGTAATAAATAAATTAAACTTATTCAACTCTCTTATCGGCGGAGTAGCTTGGTGGTGTAGTGGATAAGCGCCGCGGCATGCAATTGTTGTCTTTAAGGAATTTCTGCAAGGTGATGAGATGAGTGACCAAAATATTATTATCTCGAGCTACTCCGTGTTTCGGAAGGTACGTTAAGACGTCTATGTCGGTTGTATTTGCAGTCGGTAATATCCAATCTGTATTGGGCCAGCGTGGAGGGTCATAGCCAATCCTCCTTAACTATCCATAAGTAAGGTCTGAGCCCTGCAGTAGGAACGTAAAGGGGCTGGTGATAATGACTCTTTTATCATTAATTAATGACTACTTTCAGGAACCAATTAGACAATTGTAATAAAACTTGGGTACAAACAATTTCTTGGGATAAGAGATTCACGAATGATTCCTGAGAGGCGAAAGCTATTAAAGATATTTATTTATAGCCTACGACCTCCGTAGTCGAGTTATTCGCACGTCGGTTTCAAGGTGTCGCCATGTCTGAGGTCCCGGGCTTGATTCCCGGTCGAGTCAATTTACTAAATGACCTTTTCTATGTTGTCTCGTATCTGGATGTTCTAAAACCTTCGTTATCTCAAATACTCCATAATACGCGGGCTTTATTTGCTCATATTGGAATATGAGCAATGAATGTGATGTTGTCAAATATATATTTATTGATCCCACCTATGGAAATGGTCTGTGACCCAGCAGTGTGGATATTAATAGGCTGATATTGATAATTGATCAGAAGTTTCTTTCTTTTTACAAGACTTTATTTCTTTAATCTTATTTACAAGAAATATATGGGGAAATGGGAATAATTTACTTAAAACTGGCAATTAAAAAATAATTGACAGACATAAGCGTTTTTGTCTCCGTTTTTGTTAGAGGGGAAATCATCGACTACTTCTGGCAGCACTAATTGTCGATTTCACTACGGGCAACCCTCTCTGTCAGTTTGCTGTCACTGTCACTTTAAGTTTGACGTTTGATCAGTTTCGCGCCACTATACTTCCGAGTGTTCGTTCTTGTAAAGTCAAATATTAGATTTCAATAGAGAATCGACATGGTGATTTTTAAATATATCAATTGAATAGTAAAATATGTCTTTCATTTAATAAAGTAGGTCAAAATAGATCTATATGTCTTTATTAATTGAATACTTAATTTTATTTAAATTAGTTTCTTACCAACATAAGTTTTTTTGAGATGGTTAATGATTTTAAGTAAAATAAATTTATACAAAGTAACAAAATAGTGACAATTTATATTTCCCTTAACATATCCAAGCTTTCGTCGGACATTTCTGAAACAAACAAAAAATCATATTCATTTATTATAATAAAAAGAAGAAGTGCGTTTCGTTACTTATTGCTTAAGGTAGGCTTTATTTCATTGAACCGCTATGCTGTGATGCTGTGCTTAAGGCTGATTTAATCATAAGTAGAATAGCATTGTGTGCATTGGATTTCAGATATCAAAATTCACCCAGAAATTAAGTGGTAGGGCCGTTGATCTTTATCAACCTAATCTTTAGGCTTTACTTGCACCTTAAATGCAAACACATTGCTAGCCTTAAATATGACTAATGTTAACATAATAATAGCATCTCAATGGTGATGGTGTCTCATTGATTGTATTTTGCTATTGTATTTAACAGTCCAATGTTCTTAGTACAACGTCTGGAAATAACAATATTTATATACATATATGTTTGTAATTTTATGATTTAATAACAAGCACTGAGTAGCTCGGTGGCGTAGTGGATAAGCGCCGCGGCCCGCGATCGTTGTTGTTAAGCAACTTTCGCTGTGGTCGGTCACAGGATGGGCGACCAAAAAAAAAATTTTTTTTCGAGCTACTCCGTGATTCGGAAGATACGTTGAGCCGTTGGTCCCGCCTGCATTTGCAGTCGTTAATACCCTCCAATCTGAATTGGGCCAGCGTGGAGGGTCATGGCCCATCCTCATTAACCATCCATAAGGAAGGCCTGAGCCCCTGCAGTGGGGACGTAAAAGGGCTGATGATAACAAGCACTGTGTCAAAAAGAGATGTTATTGAAAGGCCATAGACACATCATAAAACGTTATTTGCAGACGTATTCGCTAACTCAATTGGCTACCTAAAGCCGTAATCACAGTAAAAAATGAACAACTCCAATGAGCCAAAATCACTTATTCGTATTTTCATATAATATAATTTTCAAATATCATTATATCAACGATCTCCATTGAATTTGATGTTGCATCGATAAACTATCATTTCGTTCCGTAGGCATTAGTGATCATAAAAGTGAACTCCAATGAGTGATTTTATCTAAATTAAAATTAAAAAATTCTCTACCATTCAACCAGTAATCTTAGTTCAATTAGTATATGACAACCGGTCATCGCTTTTGTTATTTTGTAACTTATTTTCAATTAACCCCTTATCCCTAGCCCTGTGGGTGCTTAGATGAAAACACCCATAGGGCTCTGTAAAAAGTTTATTTAAGTTGCACTCAGAAGTTACAAGAGTTATAGAATAAAATATTGCCTTCTTTATCAACATTAAATCCATTTCAACGACTACAAGTAACGACTGGCAGGAGCCAAGAAAGAGTTTTTTTTTTGTTTTTTCAATTTCAAATCAGGTGGCTCCTAATGCTTTTCTTTTATAGTTTTATTACTTTTGTGATTTTAAAACTTGCAGTAAATTATCAATAACAACCGGTAAATCTGGTATATTTAACATTTTTTTTAAACATTTACCTAATCAGGAAGTAATGACAATATAAGAAGGGATATTTTGTTACCTTCAGCATAGCAATACCAGTGCACGTGAATACATCGTAAGCCCTGCAAGGATAATCCAAATATTGTCTGAGCTCTTTGTCTACGCAATCGGTGATCGCTTTCTCCACAGCATCAGTCCAGCCTTCGTGGCTTTCGGCCCATTTACGGAGGTGCCTCTTGTACACGTCCTTGTTTAGAGTGTTCTTGTCAACTAGGAAACCAGACTTTTCGAACACACATTGAACATCATTGCACTGAAAAGATATTGTACGCAAAATTCTAATTATATGTTGTCTATACTAATATTATAAAAAGGTAATATGTGATTGTTTGTTGGCATCGAAAAAACTCCGAAACTACTAGTTAAAAAATCTTTTACCTACGGTTAGCTACATCATACGACGTTGACATAGCCTATGCCTGAAAACAGCTAGTTTTATATAGTTACAGGTTATAGCATGTAAGATAATATTTCGGCCAAATTTATATACTCTATTATTTATAATAATAATAATAATACACTTTATTGCACTCAATATAACACAGGTTACAGGAAAATTACATTAAGAAGAAATAGAACACAAATGGCGGCCTTATTGCTGTGTAGCAATTTCTTCCAGGCAACCAATGGAGAGAAAAAGAAGTTTTAATGGATAGTGTGGGGGTAGTAGGTGCAATATAAGGAAGGATAAATAAATAAATAAATAACGGATATAACTCTAGACAAACATATAGTTACTAAGATGATTAAAAGACAGATTTAAATTAATGTTCTACAACAGTTTAAAATATATATAATAAGTAAAAATGTTTTAGGATATAGATAGGAAATGACTCTTAACTTGATCGCAAAACGTATCGAGTGAACGAGCTTTCCTAATACATTCCGGGAGTGAGTTCCAAAGCCGCACAGCATGCACAGAGAAGGAGTAGGAAACAAAGTCTGTAGAGTGGCGAAGAATCTCAAGAGTGAGATTGGTAGAGGAACGCAATGAACATTGTGTAGAGAAAGAGCGGATTGTACGTATGTATATGAACAAATAAAATATAAACTGCAATACATACTTATATATAAATATACTTACGGGTCCAAGTAATTTCGGCTTGGAACATTCTGTTAAGTGTTTTGGATCCCCCAACTCCGGTATGTCGCAACACGCTGAAATAGGTTTCTAAAACATAAACAGTTCTTCTAATACAATAGTATGACAACCATACAAGCAATGAAGAATCAAAATATCGCGATGGGAATCGATTGAATGGAAAAAAAGGGAACCATTCTAGATTGCGTGAGTAAGACTCACTAGTTGATTACAGAAACAAAAATGCTAAAAAACCATTCTATAATTTAACATTTTTAAAAATGACTAATTTATTAAATATAGTTTACAACGTGATGGAAATTATAATAAAAACATTAGGAAGGTATGAAATTATTATCTTTTTTGCTATAAGTATGTTTGTAAGGAGACTTTTATTGTAATTACCATGTCCAACGGGGTCTACACCTTTGTTATACATTATGAAGTAATGGAATGCAATAAAAGGATTGAATTGAATTATCGAATAAAGCTGACGATATCATATTATGGAATTGTTTATGCTATGATACAAGATATATCTCATTTAGTTATCCCAGCACTACAATATCATCCTGAGTTTTTACATTTAAAGTATAATCTGTTTCTTGCCACTAATATTATTATTAAACAAATATTTAAAAATAATATTAAAACAAATTAACAAACCAATGTCGCTCCTCTTTGTCTTTCTTGTGTGAGAAGATCACCATAACTTGCCTGTGAATACAAATTTATATAAGTCAAGAGAATCGTCACTTCAATAAAATAAATTTCATCAAAATAAAACGAACCCTTACAAAAACAAGTAACGAGCAAAATAACAAAAAGAATTTGAACATTTTTCTCTCTTTGACCCCGCCAGCCAACAGAAAATTCTCTCAAGAAGTAAACAGAAATAACTGACCACGATTAATTTTATATCTGTATGTTATTATTTTTCGCTATCATCTGCATAAATATTTACATTTATCATAATGTCAGAGGGTAAGAACCTTAACAAGTGACTGTTTTGTATTCGTTCAGATGTCTGTAAACACATAATTATCACTATGATTAATAAGTTAGTAGAATCAATTAAATGTCAAACGGTCAATTCTCGGAATTTTATTTGTTTTTTTTTTAATTCGTTGAAATTCTTAAATGCGTAAATGAAAATAATCGCAATATTATTGCTTATCATAAACCCATTCATAAAATGAAATATTTCGTTATCTAACTAGCTTTCCGCCAGCGTGTTCGCCCGCGCGAGTATCTGATTGTAAACCTTAGTAAAATATGTCGTGTAGATTAAAAGATTTCAGCGTACAGAGAGCGGGATGCGATTTTATTTTACAATATGGGTATATTACATGCCCGAGATAGGATTTGATCATCTAACATATAGCCATCTCTCGCTTTAACAAAATTAAAGTTACAAATTGGTTGTTGAAACAAACATACGAGGATACTGAATTAGTAAATAAATAGTACCTTACCTGTAGGCAATAATCTGGGAGACATTTTATATTTAGTATAGTTATTATTTTCAGACATAGTTTAGATAAGTAGTTTTAATTTTATGTCAGAGAACAATAATATTTAGAATTATTATTAAGAATATATTTTAGGCAAATTGAATATATTAGTAATGATCTTATAAATCATAATTAGTAATTAAAACAATTGGGTGATATGTAATTATATAATCTTGGATTTTGTTCAAATTTCTGAGATTAGGTATCATTGCGAATGTCTACATTCTCCTCGACCATCGTTAAAGATATAAATTATTTATCTACACAATTTAATATGTTACCAATTATAATAATTATAATATAACTTAACAATACACCCTCTCGACACTCATACATGCATTTCTAACATTACACACAGAGAGGACTTCTTTTCTTGTCTATATTTTAGTATGATTTATTTTCAATATTGCTTAAAAATATTGGTTTGTTACACTGAAGTTTATTGTTGCTAAAATGCAATATTTAAATAAAACAAATATGTAATGTAATACATTGATTAATGTCCGAGGTTAGAGGCGCCATTTACCGATGTTTCAGGTCCACCAGGTTCGGTGATGGAGGTTACCTAAGAGCAAGGTATATTTTAAATAATTACTATATAAATATTTTTGATAATCATTGTATGTAACTTCAATAATTTATGGTCAAATATATATTATTATTATGAAATTGTCCGATTAGAGGAAACTAACGGGTTTGAATCCCGCCTTGAGCACGAACATTGAATCTTTGAAATATTTTACAAGATAAATATTTGTTGTCTGTTAGAAAGATTCATAATTACGTTTTTCAAAGTTTTAACATCATTAGTAAAGTTAGTTGACATTGTGTTTGGGATAATACCTAATTCAGTGAAACCTCTAAACTTTCAATTGTATTCACATAATTTAATTGAAAGTTCATCAGTTAAAAGGGTTCCATATTTTAGAGAGGAGTTTGTTATTTCTTTTTTTAATAGCGTTCAATCAGAGAAGTTATAATTGCAAACCATTTAAAATGCTACGATTTTCACAACGTGTTAAAAATTTTCTTTTATGTAACGTTCAAGTTTTAACGAACAAACAGTGGCGCCATTTTTAATGAGGAAGTATATAAAAAAAACGAAAGCACCTCCACTAGATGGCGACTCTAGCAAAAGTTGATTTTTGCAGGAAACGAATGGACCACAGACAGTCATTTCCGTTCTTTTTAACTAACATATTAAAAAATATTAAAAAACTGAAATTTGAAAAGTTCGAAACTTAGATATCAACACAAATATGATAAAGTACAGATAGAATATGAGTTGTTTATTGAGTTTTGAAAACTAATTTACTTTTAAACAAGAAAGAAAACCGGAAGGGTTGTCATGGAGAAATCAAGAACGTACCGTAGCGACATCTAGTTTGATTTCGGGAATTAATGTTTTTCTTTTAAATATTTCCTCATTTTGAAAACGAAGAAGAAAGTTGTAAGTTTTGAGTCGAGTTGCTTGTTTACTACATCTCACTGCTGCTAATGAGTGATATGCTTTTAGATGTTTAGGGAATGTGATTACCTGGAAATAGCACAGGTGGCGCTGTTAATCATAAAATTACATATCTACTAAATAAAATCGATTGCAAAGTTTGATATTTTTTTATAAGAATGATAATAATTTACGTCGCAGTGAATGTTATTCATATTTATGAAATAATAATTGTAACTATTAAGTTACAATTACGTATACATTTTATACATTTTAGATTACTAAAATGTATACAATATCGTGGAGATGAATATGTATATTTTACAATTGCTGACCTATTCAAAAATAATATTGTAAAAACTGAATATCAATTATGTTACTGTTATATAGTAACATAATTGATATTCGAGATCAAAATCCAGAAGGAGGAGGTTTTATGTTTGTCGGAGATGTATGTCTTTTTTTCAAGTATATCACCGATATTTCCGTCAATTGATCTCGTTTTTCACTCCTCTAATAATTATCGCTTGTATACCTACATACTAATCTGACTAAATTCTATTGCAATTCATTTACATTACAGGCCACGAAACTTTGGAACTTCTTACTTGAGTTAATCCAGTCCTAAGATTTTTTTCAAATCGCTATCGCAATATCTGAAGATTAAACTGAATTTCTTTTCTCTCTCTCTTTCTTCTTTCTTTCTTTTTCTTTTCTCCCCCACTTGTCGCACTTTGTTTGTCGCTAGTATGCCTTCAATTTTTGTATATCTATTAGTTTTGTCTTCCAACATATGCACCATTTTCTTTTATTTATTTGCTTAATTACTTTGTGTTTCGTTTGCACTATCGCCTGGCTGAAATCGCTATCAAGTAATAAGGCCGCCTATATGTATTATGTTTGTGTAAGAAATTTTGTCTATATGTCTCTGTTTCTATAGTGCTAAATAGTTATTTAAGATACGAGTGCGGAAAGTAAGGTTTTGCGAATAAGGGCTAAATTAAAAACCTTTTACGCTCAAGTTTCTAACAACATTTTCCAATGCTTTTTGCGAGGAAATAAAACAAATATATAGGTTAATAAAACTAAGTATGTATTAAAGGTAAAAATTATTTGTTAAAATTAAACGTGATATTTGAACATGTTTTCGTGTCATACATTTTTATTTGAAAATATTCATTCTAGGCTCCTTGAAATACTTTTGCCTCTAAAGTTTGACATATTTTCATCAATTTTTTTTAAATTTCTTTGGTGCTCGGCCAAAAAAAAATACTTTTAAGCACGTGTGCAGTAAAGGATTTCAGTACATTTTTATTTAACACGTGTTTAAAGACTCACTTTCGGTGTTTACAGTGGATTAAAAAAATAGCGCTTTATGAGCAACTGCATTGAAAAAATATTTATTATTATTATTAAAAGAATAAATTCAAATAAAAAAATATATATGTCGCATCATCATTACGAAGATCGTTTGATTTAGTTTCTTTTATTTTAATTGCTAGTTACTCGATTACTTAATTACTCGATTGTAAAGAGAGCGTGATCATCTATACTCTTAATTTTATTAGAATGGTGACACTGACTTTGACAGTTCGTTAATAAAAACCAAATTGCCGCCATTTTGGCACACATTCTGTTTCCGATCGCCGAGAAGTAAAGACATCCGAAGACATCACGCTCATCTCGTTATATTTTCGTATGAAAAGTGATAAATGGAACAAATCCACGTTGGTATACCACGCCTGCAGTGTTATTTTAAAGATAGTCCTCCGATATGGACCATCTATTTGGGCTTCGCAATAGCCCCTTCGGACTACCCGCCATTATATATATTATTCGACAGCATCATGGGCCGAGGTGGTTCCATTTTAATTTAATCGAAAATTAATCTGCACTTTTACTTTTAAAACAAAACAAAATACGCTTTTCAGCATATATGCACCTGAATAAATATTGAGAATATATATATTGTATTTCATTTTTCTCAGCTAAAAAACAAAAGAATTCATTCCAAATTCAAAGTAAGTATGTCGATCGATTTCTTCTTGAACTGTGAACCAATTCCTATCTAACTAGTTGTTTCCTCGCGACTTTATCGCGTAGATGAAAGATTTTTATAAATCGGTCCAACAGTTTCGGAGTCTATCCAATGCAAACAAACATGCAATCAAATCTTTCCTCTTATAATATGAGTATAGAATTTTATTAGAAAAAAGTACGTCGAGCAAATAAACTAAATCTTTTTTTCAAAAACTTTCACTATGTTGAGTATTTTTATTTATATAGATCTATTTCTTTACTAATATTATAAAAGAGCAAAGATTTGATTGTTTGTTTGTTTGCGACGAACCGATTTTAAAAATTCTTTCATCTACGGGATCTAGTGAACATAGCCTATATTTTATGCCGAAAAACAGCAAACAAAGGAATGAAAATGAGAGTGGAAGTTTGTATGAAAATGTTACCGTAATAACCACTGTTTACCATTGAATTTGTCATTATAATTATATCCGTATTATTATGTCTTGATATGAATTGATATCCAAATTATAGATAAATAAAGCGATCGATTTATTCAAGAAAAGGCCATTGAAATCGGGTGCCTATCATTAAATTAATAAACCTACAGAAGACCTCCAGCCGACTTTAATAGCATATTCTTCAATAAGTCGCTTTTGAGATAAGTATTATTTATTTAAGTTTGAAGTCGGCTCTATTTTTTATTTTATTTTATACCTATTTCTATATATCGAACGTTTCTGAATAGGTTTGTTAAAGATATGTCTGCCACAAAGATTTACATCTAATTATTTTACTTTGGTTAAATAATTGTGCATTCACATTGCATATTTAAAATTATTTTTAATATAAAATGTTTTAAATGATTCCCATCTCAGGATGCCAGGGACCAGGTGGATTTTTTAAGCATTTTGTATTAAGAATAAGGTTTACATCTTTCGATAAAAATACATTCTACCGCAAATTACTTATATATTCAATTCATGTTAATATCAAATATATTCTGAACATACAAATTAATTAAAAGAAAACATAAAGAAAACATTATATCTACACTAAATTTATTTTATGGAAAAAAGATTTTATTACTCGTTCACATTACTTCTACTATATACGCGGGTAACTCAGGCTATAATATACGCTACTTAGGCTTAATATTATCTTTCATTGCTTCACCAACAATAAATAAATATAAGACAGCATCACATACTTGACTATGAAAACGAGTTAGGTTCCATAACACTCAGACCCGAATATTATCTGGAACAGTTCATTTTCTAATCAACTTGACTGGTAACCGAACCCAGGACTTCCTGCCTACTGGTGAAGAAATCGGGGTTGTAGGTAATTACGTAATGGTTTTAGAAATATGTTTATTCATTACATACATGCACTTTAATAAATATTTTATAACTAAAAAATGATTCTTAATAAAATATGATACATGGGCCCTAATAAATATTTTATAACTAAAAAAATATTTTTAATGAAATATGATTAAAAATACACTTTATCCTTGACACTGAGATGGTACTCGAGCAATCCGGCCTGGATTGCGGAAGGTCATGGGTTTGATGCCCATCTTAGAGTGGCCGGGTCAAAGTGAATTTTTAAGCATTTTTCATTAAGAACATTTTTCAGTATAGCATAGTGTTAGCAAAATTAATCAAATATAATAATAAAAAAATATTGTTCAAAAACGCTCAATACCTGTGTATAAATGTCAATTTTCATTACTATAAAAATAATTACGAGATGTAGGCAATAACTATTGTTGAATCATAGAGGTAGCTTTGTAGTTTGTTCTTGTCGGAAAATTATTATAAATTCAGATTTTGGCCTAATTACTTTGCTTTGAAATATAATGTAGTTTGATCGTTGTTAATTATATAATATTTGATCTTTATTTTAGTCTAGTTCAGAATCAATTTATTATTTGTTTTTCCCCAATGTTGTTTGTTCAATCAATTTTTTTGTTAAATTAATTGTTATAATTATGTTCAAATAAAATGTTCAATTAGTTAAAGACTTATTGTGTCATTCACTACAGTAAAATACATATAATCATAAAGAAAGAGCAATATGTATTGTTCTGCAATAGAAAAATACATTATTGGTAGTGTATTTTTCCTATATGTTAAATGTAAGTATTTATGAAGTGACAATACCATGTATCATTTATAAGAACGTGATAATAGTTGCTTGGTCGTACTGTGGGACACCAGACCACAACATCATAATGCCACCACTGAGCCTTAATCATATACGATACACCCAGAGGAGATTTAATTTTTTAAATTGCTGATTTCCTCTAATTCATAACAAAACTTTTTAGTGATTTTGGTTTTAGTCGGTGTTTTTCTTTGCCCTCGTCTTCATTCTTTTAAAGTATTCCTTACAATTTTTCTGTTAATCTTTTACAACGTGAATAATTTTTGTCTTAGAGTTACATCTTACATTTACCTATACATTCAGAGGTTGCGACCCCTTAACTCTTGTGCTCGACTCTAGCCATAGACTACGATATATCTTACTACTCTGGAATGAGCCCATTGTAAATAAAAACAAAAAAAAAAATATATGAACTTTTTATGCAACTGCCCAAAAATATATACCTTGCATACATTTGCTGGTCACTGAAATGAAATAAAATAAAATAATTGAAATATTAAAAAATACTCTGCTAAAATCGAACTAAAAATAAAAGAAAACAGCTATATTGTGGCTTGGCTAAACAATTGCAGTCAGGGCAGCGTTCACTAGAATATTGTAATTTAAGAGATCTTTTTGATTAAAACAATTCCTTGAATTAATTACGAAACTGTTTTTTTTATCTATTACAATGTTGACAATAAATACAGTTGCATTTCCTAGGAATTGTACACAATTCATGATGTTCACAAATCCTCCTGTACCAAATACAATAATTATTTAATTGTAAACCTTTCCGTCAAGTATGTAGTGATAACATAGTGGGTATTATATTAAGGTTACTTTTAGACAGTGGAAAGGGAGGAGTTTAGAACCGCAAAAGTTTTGGAGTATACGTCAAAACAATTTTATAATTATTATATTTTGATTAATTTTGTATTCACAATGCTATATTGAAAATTATTCTTAATACGAAATACAAATTGGGTGGATGCATGAACATTGATGAGAATACGCTCTGTAGTAGCGAAAAGTAACAAGTGCTTGAAAGATTCGTCAGTCCTGTAAGGTCCTGGGTAGCTCAGTGGTTGGAGCAGTCCTGGGTAGCTCAGTGGAGGAGCCCGGATTGCGAATGGTCGTGGGTTCGATTCCCATCTCGGGGTGCCAGGGACCGAGTGGATTTTTTAAGCATTTTGTATTAAGAATAATTTTATACTTATCATCATCATCAGCCATTTTATGTCCCTACTGCAGGCTCAGACTTTTCTTATGAATGGTTACACGCTGGCCCAATGCGGTTTAGAGGGTATTAACTACTGCAAATGCAGCCGAGACCAACAGCTTGATGTGCCTTCCGAAGCTCGAGAATACTTTTTTTTGGTCACCGTGACAAACCCTTGCGAAAGTTGCTTAACAATAACAATCGCGGGTCACTGCGCTTATCCACTATACCACAGAGCTACAGCTACAGTTACGTAGAAACAGTTTAATAACAGTTTATTAATATGTCAAAAGATTTTTGGAGGGTAGAAACTGCTCTTTACCCTACATTAATACTGAAATAAAGAAATCATAATTGCTCATTTTCTTACAAAAAATATTCGTTTTAATAGTTTATGAATAATTACTTAAATTCGAGATGCTTTATCATCTATCAAATTAATTTATCTCGAGACTTTTCTTTGCGATCTCTTGGTGAGAAGTCGGTTTCGGTTGACAACAAAAAAGGTCATCTCCGCTCGAACGCTGGATTTCAACCGTTTGGATCAATGAAATGATATAAAATAAGGGCGTCTGGATTCCGAGCGTAAATTCGGCGAGGCGTAGTCTCTCGATGCGTCGAACAGGAGATTCTTCGGCAGCCAAGAACTGAGAGTGTAAATCGGTGAGGAGTAGTCTCGATGCGTCGTACAGGAGATTCTTCGGCAACCAAGAACCGAGAGCGTAAATCGGCGAGGCGTAGTCTCGATGCGTCGAACAGGGGATTCTTCGGCAGCCCAGAACTGAGCAGCAGCTCAAGCCTAAGGCGTATACTCGCAGACAGCCTCCAGGAGAGGCAATTTTGGACTAAGATTCCAGGGGGTGAAGTAGCGAAGGAAGTTATAGTGGAGTATTGAATTGTTGTCGTCTAGTTAAAGCCAGAAAGATGTCATGAGACTTTGAGACCGTAACTTTGAAGAGTTCCCGGGGCAGTCGGCCCCGGGAAATAGGCCTTTTAAGAATTTAGCTAGCTCTGTACGAGCTCCAAAAAGCTAACTTGGCAACTGTTGCCGTTGAAGTGATGAAGAACTATTTGAGCGAGGCTTTATATACCTGAAGACGAACTCAAATTTAGAAATAAATGATTTCAAATTAGAACCCTAAAAATTCAAAAACTACGGAGTTTCAATGCCTAAAACTGACAAACAATGAGTCAATTTTCATGAAGAGTATCAAATATAACCATAGCAACGAAAAAAACTTTGATGTCAATTCTGTCAAAACAATTAAAATTAGCGATAATTTGTGTTATAATTTGTAAATAAGTGCTTTAATATGATTAGAATTGGTAAAATGTATAAAGAAAAACTATGAAAAGTACAGGTAAGGGTTCACATTATTATAAGTAGACAAAAACATAGTATGAAAGTTCGTAAAGGTTTGGATAAGTTTATATTACAGAATTTTAATGGTTACAGATATAAAATTGAAGGTCAACAGTTATAGAATGGAAACAGTGAAGAATATAAATGGAGAACGCTAAAAAGTTTATCGATATGAATCTAAGGAATGAAAACGATACGAAAGGTTAGTTACGACAATGTACACAAATAAATAAAAACTCTTAATTCGATAGGACAAACATATTGCTTATTTTATGTCATTTTCGGAATATACTTGCTTTTGTGATTACCTCAAAGCACCCTACTCTTTGTTCTTATTACATGTAGGTATTAAAAAGTATAGTGAGCTTCAAAACTTTAGTCAACTCTTTATGTTATAGCGATCGGATCGCAATGTGCAAATAGAAGTGGCTCGATGTCCATAACAAATGAATTCGCAGTTCAAAATTGACTTTTAAAACTTTTCTTGTGGAAGCTGAACGCATTCAGCGCCATTTGCATGCATACTTAAGTCACCGGAGCCCGTTTTCTGCATTCAAGCGGACTTCTGATTTCTCTATGGGATAAAAGTACTCTTTAAAGAGTGAATAATGAGTTCACTTTCCTCTGTAATTATGATTTAATTTTTTCTTTATCCTTTTTTTGAAAATAATATTAATTATATGCTCAATTTTATTAGGTATTTTACAAAAAATATCTTCACTATTATAGTCCGAAAGCGACTAAAATCTCCATCGAGTTCTTCGAATTGGTCGGTATTGTAGCGTGAGAATTTCTAACACACCAATCAAGAGCAAGTCGAGCTCATACACTTAGGTTTTTTGCTTAAATAGTAAATTAATCTTCAAACTGTATTTAAACGTCACTCATACAGGTTTTCGTTTCTAATTTTAGTTTTTTTTAATGATCAGTTGTTAGTATATTTATAAAATAAGTACTTTTTGACTCGTGGAACGTGAATAACTTAAGTTATTGAGAATTTTGTACTTTTCTCAATTCAGTAATCGGCCGTAAAGCTCAGTTGCACGAACTTACTTTAACAATAACAAAATAAAGTACCGGTTAAGCAAATATTGAGTTGGACCATTTGGCATGACATAATAACTTTAACTGTCATCTATAACCGGCCAAGCTTAGTTAGTTAAAGTTATTGTTTTACTATGCCAATGAAGAAGATGGTGTAATAGTGATGAGACTTGAGTTCTGTTTTTACTCGAGTCACTCGAGTGAATTTGATGGCACTTCGCTATTTTAATTTATTAATCTATGCAGATTCTTTTTTTAATTTCTTGATTAATAATAATATGTTAAAACTCTTTTAACGTGTATATTATTTATATTATGTATGTATTTATTTAAAATTACTTAGGGAAATCTCACTCGAGTACCACAATTGAAATTTTTTACTCGAGCCACTCAAAATCTCGAGCAAGGTAGTTAATTGACTCGAGTGACTCGGTCATAAAATTCTACTCGAGTCGCATCACTATGGTGCAACGCATTCCGCAATCAATATTAAAGTCAAGTCGCTATATCGCCAGTGCTAAGTATTTGAGAAAATTATTTACAATCAACTGCTTGCACACTTTTCATTAAATGAGTTCCTTCATAAAAATCAGTTTGGTTTTAGCAGAGGTAAATGTACCACAGACGCTGGAATTGTACTTCTAAGTCATATCTAAGATGCTTGGGAGAGTAAATAAGATGTTATCGGCATTTTATGCGATCTGTCAAAAGCATTCGACTGCGTTAGTCATAAAATACTGTTGGGGAAATTAGAGCATTATGGTGTGTCGAAAAATTCATTTAATCTAATAAAATCACATCTTTCTGCTAGAACTCAAAAAGTAGTAATTAATGAAGCGAAATCTGAAGGGGTACCCATTTCTATGGGCATACCTCAGGGATGGGTATTAGAACCATTGCTTTTTCTAATTTACATTAATGAGCTTCCTCACTTTACGAAGAATTTGTGCGAGATAGTATTATTTGCAGATGCACTTTAATGTTGAAAGTTCAGAAGGGTAATGATTGTTTTGACGATGTAAATGATGCTCTCGACAATGTTTTACAGTGGTTTGAAAATAATAATTTAAAAATTCAAATAAAATGAAATGCATAAAGTTTGTATTACCTAATGTGAGGCATGTTAGTACATTTATAAATGTAAATAGTGAAATAGTTGAGTTGGTAGAATCAACAACGTTCCTTGGTATTACACTAGATTCCCGATTGCAATGTGATCACTATCTCATATTGATAACTTGTCAAGTTGACTGGGTTCTGCAGTTTTTGCTGTAAAGAAAATTAGACTCCTGACAAATGTTAAAACGGCAAGATTGGTATATTTTGGTTATTTTCATAGTGTAATGACGTATGGCCTATTCTTGTGGGGTTCTGCGGCTTGCATTCAAGATATTTTTATTCTACAAAGAGAGCCGTCCACGCTATTAATATCATCTCTCATAGAAATATTTAAAGAAATAAATACTTTGACTGTTGCCTCTCAATACGTCTATGAAAATATTATATACGCAAGAAAATATTACGATTCCTTCACAAAAAAAGCAGTGTTCGTAATCTTAACACAAGAAAAAAAAGAACTTGCTGTTTCAAGCTTCAGATATCAACAAACCAAAAGATCATTTCTGGACAAATGCATTGCTATGTTCAAAAAATTTCCTACAAAATGTAATTGACCTACCCGTTAATAAATTTAAAATTAATGTCAAGAACATACTTATGAATAAAGGCACTTATAAAGTTGATGATTATTTTAAGAACCGCAATACATGGCGGTTATTAACCTTCGCTTTATTCCATAACGACTAATTATACATATGTACCAACCTATGTCCTACAAACTTTGAAAATTGTATTTATTATTGTTATACTACGTACTATTTTGGTAATGACATGATTTATGTAAATGTCATTACTTACGATAAAGAGCTGGTAAGTTTCTTTTGCTTGTTCTTCTTGTCGGTTAAAAGACGTCCTGAACGAGTGGAGAGGGAAAATATTTTTTTTTGTTGATTCAAAAGTGCTTGTAACAAGCTTGCTTGAATAAAGATATTACATTTCATTCGACACATACTTTAAGTATAACTAGTATTATGGTGCAATCTAGCCTTAATTTGCTTTACAGCGAAATATCAGATATGTAATTTAATTTTGTTTTTCTGGGCTACTTAAAAATGTTAGTTTATGAAAAAAAACAAAATTTTTCAGGCTATATGAATATTAGAACTTATTCATCACTGTCGGTGTTAACTTATGACCTTTCCTTGAATATAGGGAAAGGTCAAGATTTTTGCGCAACTTGTGGCGTTGTTAATTCATTCAGTTTTATTTTTGGAGAAATTATCATGAGTCTATTAGTAATACGTGTATTATGGAACATTTCACTGTCTTTGCATTTAAGTAAAGTCTATATATAACACATATTGCTATGACAATTTTTTAAATGTTAATTTGCAGTCGCAGCACCTTTGGTATTTTATAACTTACGAACTCATCTGCAAGTTCAATCAAATGAAATCTTTATTATTTTTTGAAGTGGTTTCATTTGATCTAACCTCCGATGTCATTTTTAACATTTTTAAAACATATTTTTAACAGAATAGCTCTGCTAGTTTACGTAGATACACATGCCTCCTAGGTCAAGGTCACTACGGCATACCACTGCCTCAAGTAGAGAAGTACCACATCAAATAGCTTTAAATTGTCAATTAGTCGGGTAATATTGGTTATAAGACATGCGGTGTATTGTATCAAAGGATGCTTTCCTAAGTAGCATCCGTTCGATTTCAACTTTATAACAATACTATAATATTCTTGGAAATCGATAAATTAATCCTCATATCTATAATATACCCGTTCGTATACAATCACTCGTTGCTAGGCAGATGCGATTAACTGAGACAAAATGTCTTCATTTATATGTACTATCGTTATAAAAAGGGTTGATAGATTGTTTGTTTATTTGTTTTCATTGAATAAGCTTCGAAACTACTGGACCGGTTTTAAAAACCCTTTTATCAACGTGAAGCTACAGCATAAGCAGGTGATGTAAGCTATATTGTATTCAATATTTATGGCGCATTATAAATTTCTTAAAAAATCTCCGGTGCTCTCCTTGCAGGATCTCGGATTCATCCCCCCACCCTCATCATAGTGACGGTTTTATAAAAAAAATCATATAACAACTGTTAAACAAGTTTCTCACAAATTCGTGCATATTTCATTTTTAAATAATCCCTTGAAGGCTTGGTTGTCCTCTTACCACAGCAAAACATGAGACCAGTGAATAAAGAAGTAAATGAGTATATCAAATAATATCCTGTTAAAATATATAAATAAGGCAGCAATATATAAATCTATTTTAAAATATAAAGTAAAAAACGCTTTGTAGTGCTGTTGTGTTAGGAAAACAACGTTGAACTTCAAGAGCAGCGCAGTCAAAGCTTAGAGGTTCAATCACATAAAACCTATTTGAAAAGGTGATAAGGTTTTATTTGAATCATCATTGTGAATGGCATTAAGTTCGAAGTTATTTTGTGAAAACAAAGATCTCAAATTGGGCTTTTAATAAACGACCTAACCATACTTTAATGCATGTTCGTTTCCTATTACCAGGGTAATGTAGGCATCTATAAGTACGTGACTGTGCCGTAAGTGCGTGCGTCACCGTGTCGTCGCATAATTGTCTCGACGGGCCGATTCGAAGATCCGTTTTACGACACATAAATATACGCAAGCACCAATAGCAATCACTCCAGCTTCGAATGGATTTAGGACATAAAAAGTGGAGATTAGTGCGACGTGAGCGGTGCCTGTTATAACAGCGATTTGTGAGATCGAGGGAAGCATGAAGATGACAAATAATGTTTATGTTAAAGAGTTAAGAACGAAGGAAAGATAACAGGTTTTCTGATATTGTCTACCTATCCTATCGATAATAACGTTAGAATTCCATACTCATGAAATAAATATATTAGGTAAATTGGTAACAAAGTTAAGTTACGGAGAAATATCAATATCAAATATTAAAGTCAATAACTGTATAAATCAATTGAAAATATATTTTAAATTTCTGAATAATTAAACAGTGAGAAATAATATGATTTGGTTTCAACTACATTCAATGTATACATATAAGTTTGCTTTGATAAATAATTTGTTAGCCGCTTGTATAAAGGCCCCAACATTAAGATAAATTAGACTTATCTATGGGTAACCTAGCTCACTCATTGTGGTAGAAAATTTATGGAGAGCCGTTTTAGAGAAGCAACAGTTACTTTATATTTAGATTTCAACGAAACTATACATAAATAAATTCTTGTCAACTTATTTTTTAACTTAATTATTAGTTTTTATAAAAACTGTCGTGACATCAACTAGGTCTCGTGCTGAGAGTTTCGCATTAATATTAAATTAAAAAACCATAGACTTGTTAGGTCTTCTAGTTTAGATATATAGAATTTTTTTTTTCAAAATTTTTGACTCGGTAGTTTCAACGACCAAGAGGAATTAAGGCAATGGTCAATTTAAATCTATTTCGTTAAATAAAAAGAAAGTGTGGGTTTGTAGATTTAAAAAAAATGTTGGAGACACACTTGAATGGATTTTTTATATCTATAACATAAAGCAGAAATAATTCAATGTTTCTTTATGTATGTTGTAATGTTGTAAAATCTTAAACGCCTATAAGAAGCGTTCATTAAATGCGGATATGATTTATGCTATAATTTACAGCTGGAATAAGATAAAACAAAAAACATAAGCATGTAAATAAAATGTATTTTAATTACATAAAAAACAGCACATGCTTTTTAATACCAAATGTTTTAAAACTACTTTATTAAATACACTAATTTTTATTCGACAAAATTGACTTTAACAGTAGTTTGTAACAGACGAGATCCACTCTATACCGAATTTGTCTCAGTTCTAAAGGTAAACCAACGAGCGATAGTGAACACTTTGTTTGCTATTGGAACTCAATGAAAGAAAAATATACTGTTTCTCTCAACTTTATTCTAAAGCCTGGATAGGGCAGGTCCAGGGATCAAGTCTACGTATTTCCTTACAGAAAACGAATTACTATTATAAAAAAGTAAACAGAACTGTGCAAAGAGGTTTTTGCTAATAAAACCCTATTTGCGTGACGTCAAAATTTGTTTTTCTTACTGATTACTTTGACGTTGAAGATGACATATTAAAATTTCAGAAACTGAAAGGGTCATCAATTATTATTCCGCATTATCTAGTTTAGTGTTTTGAAATATGCTTAGTAAAAAAAGTTTTACTTTTCTCACATAACTGCAAAGTCCGAGGGTAATAGGGATGACGACTAATTCCTGTCTATTTTTTTTTTCATAATCATTAAATGGCTGCGATGCAATGAAAGCAATGAGTTTCACATGACGCTTTGGTGTTGAGACCGGCACGTGACAAAGTTTGTTTATTTTAATAAAAAATCGCAGTGCTTTCTCGAACGTCTTTAAGAGCGAGTAATTGTGGGAACAATTATTGTTGGTTACTTATTAATAAAGTTTATGTAGTGTTAAGTGTGCATTAGTGAAATGAATAACCAAGGAAATAAACGAACATCGGCTATTATGAATTTAGTATCTATAAATGAGGTTCCTTGTCCATCTGATTCTAAATGGTATGTAACAATATTTTAACATACTTATTTATTTATTTATTGACATGATTAATTAATTCAAAACTTAAATAATTATGGATATAAGTACTTAGTAACTACTTCCTTACAGTTATAGTGCAGTGTTAAATATTTATTATTGTTTTTTTGAAATCTATACCTAAGTTTATAAATCATATCTGATCAGATACTATTTACATCAGCGGTTCTGTGATTCAAAATGAAAATTTAACATCAAATGGTGTCATAACGAAAATTTCACTCTGTTTGACAGCATTGCACCAAAGAAATAACCTGACCGACACCACTAATACTCCATCCGTGATAAACCATCAGGCCCTCAATCCCGAAAAAACTACAGGAGATATATCACCATAAAAAAAATAACAAGAATACGTAAACGAAACGATAGTGAAAGCCAAGATAAAAAACAAAAAAGACTAAAAAATTTGGGAGAGTCTTATATGGGATGCAGATCTAAAAAAATATATGAAAAAAAGACTATGAAAGCTGAATGAAATTGTAAAAAAAATGTGGAGAAAAGTTCAACCAAGAACAAAGAGAAACTATTATGAAGCAATACTACTACTACTTTTTTTGATTTTTGCTATGTAATATTTTGTAACTTTATATTTTATACCAAATAAACGCTTTCTATTTCTATTTCTATTTCTATTACTATAAACTAGGTGATCATGAGCGGCAATGGCAATTCATAGCAAAACATGTGAAAGTCGAGGATATCAAACGAATGACCTTAGTTCGAAAGAACGAACGTACGCAGACAGTCAAATACTACTTTCAGTCAGAAGCAGAGGAGGATGTCCAAGTATACGAAACATTTTTTGTCAATACTTTACGTATATTAAACCAAACAGTTTACACTGCAATAGAAAAATTCAAATCTGAGGATGGCTTCGTTGATTTGAGAGGTCGTCATGATAACAGACCACGAAAAATGGATATCAAAACAGAAGAAAGTACATTAAAAGTTTTCCTGCAATCGAATCTCATTATTTGAGAAAGGATTCAATGAGAAAATACCTTTTTGAAATCCTTAATATTTCTAAAATGTATCGATTATACGAAACATGATTTCAAGAAGGACAATTTGATTGCACACAGGTGTCAAAACGATATTTAATACCAAATTTAATGTCTCCTTTTTTACGCCAAAAAAAGATCAATGTTCCATTGTACAAATGATGTCTTTATAGACAAGGTAACTCTTCTCAACAAGAAGAACTACAGAAAAATTATGATTGACATCAAAAAAACAAGAACCGAGTACGTCAAATAAAAGCAGAATAAAAAACAGCGAATCCGGTGATTTTTTTTTATTCTGATCAGTCATTAAAAATAATGTACACAAAGCCATTCCCGCTAAGTAAAGCCTTACATGCTGATTTAATGGAACTGTGTCGAAAGGAAGTTATTCCCAACTTCTACCATGATTTCTATAACTCTTTAATATGCGATTCAGACAATCAGTTAACGGAACTGCAAGAAAACGATATCGATGATGATGATTAGTATTTTTTTTCATATTTTTATAGTGTTGATTCTTTGAAATTGTTTGCAATAAAGGCTGATTACCATATTCATGCTTATTAAAATATCCCCGAATAACGATCTAACGACACGGCACTTTTCAGTTTGCACGAGAAAAAAATTGTAAGTTATTATTATTGATACAAGATTCACCTTAACAACCCAATTAATAAAATTATAAGACAATATAACAATATTCGTAGTAGCTTGATTTTTCCGAGAGTAAAATGATAAGGTAACTTTAGTAAATTAATGCAACTACTTTTTTTCCCTATTATTTACTTCATTAAATAATTAGAATATCGTGGACAATATAGGTAATTTTTAAATACGTAACGGTAGTGTAAAAAATTAGGTTTCAGGGGAACCCTGCATTGTCTCTCTAAGACAAAAACTTTTGGAGTAATCGACATTTTAGAGTTTTTTATTTTTCCTGAAAAGTTAAGATTTTGCGATTATCATTTTATTCTCCGGGGACGGCGAATCTCATATAACTACACTCCAGAATATTATGTTTACATGAGAGGTTATTGAAACCTGGAAAACCCAAAAATGTAATTGGCAAAATCCACATTGATCAAAATCTCCGCAATATAAATAAAAATCCTGAATTTAAAAACGTCAAATAAGTAAAAGCCGTTCATATATTTATGAGATTTCCATTGAATCTACTCAAAACTTCCGAAAAGATTTTTTTAATAAATAAAAGTATGATGTGATTAGGTAAGCAAAATACGTCGAACATATAATTTACTTTTCGATTTGAAGTCGGTTAAAATATATACTTTTTGTTTCAGCATCAGAATTATAAATAAACATTTTGTATTCATATCTGTTAATAACTTAGATACACGTATCGATATAATGGCAAATCTATGTCATAGGTGTGTCATAGCTATTAGTATCAACATAGGCTATTACTAGGAACCAACTCGGCTCTAATCAAAGGCATTCAGCCTTTAATACTATATCACAAAACAAGTTTTCGCTTATCGGATGTTCAGTTTAGTAATTTATATAACGATTTCATTTTTTTAATATTCAATATAAAATGCACTGGTATAATATATCTGAACGGAACAAGATAAACTCACAAAACTTTTTCCATGTGAATTAAACAACTTATCAATAAAAAATAAAAAACAAATTTCCGTGTAACAAAGTATATACAAATTACGAATGGAATACAGTTTATTGATTGTTTACTGATATTTAGATAATTTACAAATATTGAAGCCGTGTATACACAAGAATATAATGAGTTACTTCATTATATGATTCTTATATTTAGTAAACAATGAATGATAAAAATAATCTGCACACTACAGTGAGTTAAATTAAATATAATTGATAGCTTATCATATAAAATTTCTGCGAACTAATTTAATCCTGGAAATGTTAAATTGGAAAGAAAATTGATTACAAGTTCTTCTTAATTTTAAATTATTTTGTCATAATGTCAATGAATAATTCAGTTCGTTGACAAAAGTTGTAATAATTTTCAAAATATACTGCAAATTTAAAATTAAAAACTGAAACAAATAAAGGCATAACATCTTATCTAAATAAATTATAGGCTATAAGTCAATTGTAGGTAAATTAAATACATGTCAAAACCCTAGGAACAAGATGAACGACGCACTATTACAAGCTTAATTAAAAATATCTTGGATTCCTATGGATCTTGCTCCTTACTTTTTTTTACCCTAAATTAAAAACAATTAAAGCTTAACACGAATTTAAATTCCATTCGAACCTTATAACCTCGACGCACTACGTGAAATTATCATCTTTACAACTATGATAAAAATATAATATATGGTAAAATTATCATCTATATAACATATATTTCATACCCAAATACTAAAACTCCGCTGTTCGTCTGTCACCAGGTGGTATCTTGTTGAAATAGATAGATGGTTGAAATTTTCAGAGATTCTGTTTTTATGTTACCGCTCACAATAAATACTGAAAAAGAGAAGAAAATAAATAAATTAGGGGGCCCCCATACAACAAAAGCGTTTGTTGCATTTATACATTTGGAATGGAACCCTTCGTGCGCAAATCAGACTCGGTTTTTATAACATCTATCGACTATTTTTCTGCTACATTTCTCGTGTAAATTATAGCTTATGATATTCACGTACGAAGTAACTTCACGGTATGTATTAGAATTTTTAAAATCCATTCAATAGTTTTGGAGCCTATTCAATTTCGAGACTTCGGGAGGCACTCTGTTGGTCCCATCTGCAGTTGTTACAACCATCCGCACCGGGCCCGCGTGGTGGCACATAGCTCATTCTCCCTATTAGATTTGGACTGAGCCCCAGCAATGGGGACATCAGTGGGTGATGATATTAGTATAGATAAACAAAAGATGTTTTGTTTTTGTTGACATTTGCTCAAAGAAATTTAAGTAACATGGTTTAATATATTTGACTATAATATATAAAAACGAATGGCTTCTAAGAGTCGAATTGCTAATTAGAACACAGAGAAAGAGCATCCTTCAACTTGCTTCGTTTGTGGCTTGTCCGAACTCTGTCATTTGTAGCGAATTTCGTTTTCTTTATAACATTTTCCTTAAACTGAGGGCAAATTAAATTAGAAAAGTTTATAACTAGATAAATTGTTTGTAAATTGTAATATATTTGAAACGTTGCTTCACTATTATTTACTGGTTTATTTTTTTTTTATAGTAGCGACACGCCCTGGTTTCGTATTCCTGTTTTGTTATATAAGAATCCTCAACGGTTTCCAAAATATTCTATCGCCTATAATGATCAGGGATGTAGGATTCTAATGGTGAAAGAATTTTTCAAAATAGCATTGCATGAAAACAAAAAATATATATTTTCTCGTTATTACGTGAAGTACTAGCTGTTCAGGAACTTCATACGCGTAAATTATAATCAGTGGTCGGAATTAGGTAGAGTTATTCATGTACTTACACTGATTTCATACAGCGAAAGAATAAAGTGGATATGCCTCAAATCCCGAGATTAATTTTAAAGAGCAGAAAAAAATCCCGTGATTTTTTAAATAAAAAGTTATTTACTTTTACACAATTTAAACTACTGCACGCACGACGTTGCCAAACTTACATCAATGAAAGAAAGAAATAAAGAAATCCCGGGAAGTTCCACGTTAATATCAACATTTCGATGCAAGTACATAAATAACTCTACCTAATTCCGACCTCTGATTATAATCTATGTCAACACGGTATGATGTAGCTACCAGTAAATGAAAATTTTTTTTAAATCGATCCAGTAGTTTCGGAGCCTATTCGATGCAAACAAACAAACGAATAATCAAATCTTTCCTCTTTATAATATTAGTAAAGAAATATATGTATTGTTTATGTGTATCTGTACGTAGCCACAGAAATGTTGTTTAATATCCAAGATTACTCGAATATAAAAAGAAATAAGCTATCTATGTGTTAAGATTCTTGAATACGTTTCAATCGAAACTAGTTGCTTGAGGGTTAGATTAATCGATCAGTCGCTTGTTACAACTCATTTTATTACTCGTAAACGGCCTCTATCTCACGCACATTGTGACAAACGCGCAGACGTTACTGGTTTTATTAGCACTTATCGTCACTTCGATGTGCACGGCGCGGGTTGAAAGGCATGTGAATAGCGCCCCCCACCTTTTCTCATGTCGTCTTCCTATTGTCACCGTCATAGGGCCAAAATAATCGACGCCACAATTACTGAATGGTCTGATAAAGGCTTCCAATCTTACTTGAGGTAGATCACCGTGTACTGGTTTCGTAGGTATCGCTTTTCTCACGCGACAGAAAGCACATTTATAAGCCACTGCACGCACCGCTGGTCTTAATCGTAATATCCAATATCGTTGTCTAACATCATTCACGACGCGTTCATTGTTCGCGTGATGGGCGCGACGGTGTTCGCGTTGAAGCAACAGCCGCGCATACGGGTGGCTGCCGTCCATTATTACTGGCGTAGTAGCGGGGGCAGACACACCCGCTGCCCTTATTCTCCCGCTCGCTCGTAATACGCCGTTCTCGTCTATGAATGGATCCAGTTTTCGTAATCGACTGCTGTTAGACAACTTTTGGCCAGCTATAAGACGGTTAATATCATTTGTGAAGCTTTCTTTCTGTGCGTTTTTCAAGAGTAACTCCTCTGCTTTGTTTATGTGTTCCGCGGTTAAATCAGTACCACGGTGGCGACATCTATCGACGAACATTAAAACTCTTGCCATCGTTCTCACATAGCGTTCGTAAGAGGAAAAGCGATTCACATCGGGTGTGCTATTATCGTTTTCCTGCGGCAGTTGTGCTATCGCGTAACATTCATTTTCATCCGTATTGTTCGTGACGTCACAGGTAGGCCACTCTAATTCGCTAGCGTATAAAAAGGTCGGTCCGGTGAACCACCTATCCGTATTCGATTTTACGTAAGCTTCGCCTCGCGTTGCGTCATCTGCGACGTTATGTGCAGTAGGCACCCATCTCCACTGTGACGCCGTCGTGGTTTCAGTTATTTCGGTTACACGATGAGCCACATACGGTGTAAAACGCGCTGTATCATTGTTTATCCACTGCAGGACGGTTTTTGAATCGGTCCAATACACGACGCGCTCTGCATGCCATCTTTGTTCTCTCGCTACGGTATTCGCCAACCGCGTAGCGATTAACGCTGCCTGCAATTCCATTCTAGGAATACTTTGTCTTTTTATCGGTGCCACTCTGGCCTTTGCGGCGGCCAGCGTCACTTGCACCGCCCCGTCATTCTCGATTCTCCAATAGACTGCGACGCTATAAGCGACCTCGCTCGCGTCACAAAACACATGTAGCTGCTTTCCCGTCACTCCCCCCGTATAGAGACGCCGGGGTAGACGCAGCCTACTAATGGTACTCATTCCATTAAGCCATTCGTGAAATTCGCCGGCTTCCTCATCAGGTAAGGCCTCGTCCCAGTCTATTTTCAATCGCCATATGTTTTGTAATATAATCTTCGCCCGTATCGTGTAATAACTTAATAATCCGAGCGGATCAAATATAGACATTACTGCGCTTAATGCCTCCCTTTTTGTAGGGGCTCGTTTCATTTCTTTTATGTCCGTATTCACGCGCACCATATCCTGTGTTAAATGCCAGTTCGTCCGTAGACGCATCCCACAGCAATCCTAGTGTCCTACCCCATCGGTCCTCGCTTATGGCGAGTTGCGTAGGCGATGTGGCACGGCTCTCTACTGGCAGCTCTCGCAACACTTCCGGTCCGTTTGAGTTATAACCGGTTAGCGTGAATCCCGCCTGCGCGTGCACAGTGGCTACTTCCTTTAGCGCATCCATCGCCTCTTGTTCTGTGTCGTAGCAGTCGACATAGTCATCCATGTAGTGACTCTTAGTGATTGCTTCATATGCGCGTGGATACTCTGTAGCATGCGCGTAGGCATTCGCGTTCCGTACACTGTGAGCCAGGAAAGGAGAACTCTTAGCTCCGAATATCATAGACGTCATCTTGTATCTTTTCGGCGGCGTGGTTCGCTCGTCGCCTCTCCACAGGAACAACTGCGCCGGCTGATCCTCCTTGTGAATCTTTATCTGAAGAAACATCTCCTTGATATCGGCCGTGACGGCGAACGCTCGTTCTCTAAACCGTAAAAGGAGGCCCGCTAGATCTATAAGCAAGTCGGGACCCTCCAATAGTTCGTCATTGAGACATACTCCATTCGTTACGGCAGCCGCATCAAACACTACTCGTAACTTTCCTGGCTTATTCGGGTTCGACACCGCGAAGTGGGGCAGATACCATAATCGTTGGCTCTGTAGTTCCTCCCCATTGCATTCCTCCGCGTACTTTTTATCGATCAGATTCTTTATCTGCGCTTTATATGTGTCTCTGAAAGAGCTTGACTTATCCATCTTCTTTTCAATGGTTTTCAATCTCTTCACGGCGGACTCGTAACTCGGTGGCATCTTCACATCATTGCGTTTCCACGGCAGTCGCACCTCATATCGTCCGTTAATTCGTTTTGTCGTTGTATTAAACAATTCCATTGCGCGAGCGTCGTTCGGACTGACTCGCTCCTTTCTATTTATTCCTATGGAATCGATTTCGAAGTGCTCCTTTACTTTTTCGTGAAGCGCATCATCCCGGTCGAGAGGGCGCGAGACCGTCGCGCATCGCGGTGTGTCTACGTATAACACCGAGTCGCTCTCTTTCAGCATCCCCGATCGCGGCGCTGACCCATGGATGACCCATCCAAGCATCGTGAGGGAAGCGATCGGTTCGTCACGCTTACCCTCGAGCAGTCTTCGAGTTACTATAAGATGCCAGTTGTCCGCTCCGATCAGTATGCGCGGTTCGGCATACCCATAACATAGATCTTTGCTACGTAAGTGGCGCATATGCTTATAGTTTAACGTTTCTTTATTTATCTTTTGTCGGTTCAACGTAAGATTTTTCATAGTTTTAGCTTTAATATTGAATCGCTTCTTATTCCCCGCGATCAATTGAAGATTTACTTGTTTCGTTTCGTATACATTCTGCGTGTTAATGCTTCGTATGCTTAAGTTATTTGTCGGCCCGTCGGCACCCACGTAATTGGCGAGATCTTCATCTATCACTGTTATAGTTGACCCTTCGTCGAGTAAGGCGTAAGTGTTGACCGAGCCTTTCGGTCCTTTTATGGTGACGGGACACACTTTCAACAATACTTTGGATCTTTCTGTTGAGTGAGTAGCTGATGCAACCATCTCGGCTTCCTTTGTGGGTCTCGCTTCGCTCGTTTGGGCACGGTTCTCGTGCAACATCGCATGATGTGGGTGGCGGCAGCCATCTACACCACATAACGGGCTGTCACAGTGTATCCGACGATGTTTTCTGTTTACACATCGAAAACAAATTTGGGATTTCTTAACCCATTTCCATCTTTCAGGTATCTTCATAGCTTTAAACCGTTCACATTGTGGTACTTCATGACGTCCCCCGCAACATAGACATACTTTGGAGGTGACGTCATCGTTGGTCGCGTACACCGCAGTGCTTCTCTTTCTATCGTATCGCGGTTTCATTTGTCCCTTTGTCTCGGCGATATTCTTTTTCATAGCAGCGGTGTTGTTGTTAGTCACATATGCGAATTGCAGTGATCTATTTGCTTCGCGCATCAAAAAACGAGACAATGTTACGATCTCTGGCTCTGCGTAGCTTCCGGATTCATATGCATAGTCGCACCAACGCGATCGGAGGTGGGGGCTAAGCTTTTCCACCACTTCTCTCACTAGTAATGGATTTCTCAAATACCCTCGGTCGTCGACATTATCCAATATGCATACTATATTTTGAAGCTTAATTGCGAACGTGTTGAGTTCGCTTGCCGTCGTACCCGGTCGCGGTAAATTCTTTATGTCTTCTAGCGCTCGATAAATAATCACTTCGGGTCGACCGAAACATTGTTCCAAAGACTTCATGATTATCTCCGGATCGGCGACGGTATACAAAAGCGCTGATACCGCTTCTTTCGCTTCGCCTTTCAAACAACTCCTTAATCTGGCTATATTTTCAGATTTAGTGAAGTGCCACTGTTCTGTGGTGTCGCGCATTGCTGCTTTAAACGGCAGCCATTCGGCCGGTGCGCCGCTAAAAATTGGTAATTCTTGAGCCTGACGCGGCACCGGACGCCTATTCATCATTCTTTCTAACGTATGAGCGAGCTTATCCATCCCCGAGTCTTCCTTAATCGTTTGCTGATCTCGGTTTGCTGTCTCATCGATTAGTTTATCATCACTCTGTTCCTTGAAGGGAGAGTCCGTAATGTGGCGGTGTTTATCTACCTCTACGGCTCGCGCATCCTTCCTTTTCTGTTGCGCGGCCGTATCGCCGTCCCTTTCCGACATGGGCTCTAACACGTTCTGACGCCGTAGATTCTGGAACCAGTCGTCCACTCGTTGGACATTATCGACGGCGGGTAAGCTCTCGGGTTCCGTTTCCTCCTGTATAGTAGCTATTTCGTATGCTAATCTCTTTTTTATTAGCTCCGATTCAATATGCAACTCGCGGCGTCGTATTTCCGCGAGTCGCTCTTCCGCTGCGAGTTGCGCCTGCTTAACGCGCGCAGCAACGCTCGAATTCGAACATACCGTTGGTGGCCTCGATCTAGGCATATCGTCGCGATGTTCAATTCTCTGTGCGGCGGTACCTTCTACGGTTTCTTGTGGCGCTTCCGACGGCATCACGGATGAGGCAAGGCACGAGGGTGACGCAGGTGGCCTGTCGAACACTTTTCCTTTAGCGCTGTCCATTTTGCTTTGTTCGGCTTGGCTTTGACGTCTCGTCGTTGGCATGTCCTCTTCTTACTTGCAGCCCCTACTCCTATCAATCTCAAACGGGTACGCTAACTGGGGAGCCCGCTTGAGGATGGATATCGTGCAGGATAGGAAGGTAGGAACTACCCAGCAGAGAGTCGGTCGCGGACAACGGGGCGCTCGCGTATCGGCTGGAATGTCCGATAGCATTGGCAGTGCCTACAGAAAGGACCCCCGCTCCACGCCAAACCTTACTGGCGTAGTAAGACGTAGTTCGGAAACGAACTATCAATCTAATCCGTATGTTTACAGCCCCGCGAAATACGACGTGTAGTTCGGAAACGAACTGACCACTTCGTCCGTATGGTTACAATGCCTTGCGTAGTACGACGTGTAGTTCGGAAACGAACTGACCACCTCGTCCGCCTTGAACGGCGTTAACTCACTACGCACACCGTTTGGCACCGTTAGGTGGTGTACGCAATGAGCCCGCGGTCCACCCGCGTATACTCGTGACAGAACACGAGTGTTTTCTTCGGCTATGTCCGTAGGTCTGGAACGTTTTTCAGTCTTCTGACTTCATATATCCGGCTCGAAGGACCAAACTTCTGTTGCGGATCTTCCTGGATCTTGAACAGATTTACACGTAGCTAGCCGATGCTTGGACTGTATAATTGAAACTTCCTTCGATGGTTTTCACTTCTTCTTTATTCTTAAATCTTGAGGGCCGGAGAGCTTACAAATTTCGCTCAAATCGACCCGTCTTACATTTGTTGGGGTGGCTCGCACTTAGCTCCGTATATTATCAGTTGGTTAGCCTATTACACATCTAACCCCTACTTTGCGAAGCCATCCCCCACCCTTAACATCTATGTATCACATTATTGTTAATTACTACGTTTTACTGTTTCTACATTTACATCATAAATCACGTTAAAACATCATCATATTATTGTTACATAACTCGTATCGTGTCGGGCAAGACCGCGCCGTCGAAGCTCATAATCATTCTAAGGCGCGCCGCGCTCTTGCCCGATGTATTTATGTGGTCAGAGCGAGACGGAAGATCCCGCGTAAACCAGCGCCGTCTCGCTCCGATACATTTTTATTGTTAACATGAAGGTAGTCGAACATTTTACATTTTAAACACCCCTGTATCGAGGCAATACCGTATAGAAACCCACATAAGCTCCCTTGACTCGGGCAATACCATATAGAAAACCCACATAAGCCTCCTTGAGTGAAGCAATACCATACAGAGAGCTACCTAAGCCTCCTTAGCGAGGCAATACCTTATAGAAAACCATAGCAAATAAAATCCAACCCCTCACAATCATTTAATTTGCTATAACTTAAATTATCTTAATACTAGGGGAATAAATACACCCATAGGTTGTATCATTTAATTCTAAGCTTTAACCACATTCATTTAACTAAACTTACTTATTATATATAATTTACTTAAGATCATCTAATATATACAACTCGACGAGACGTGCGTCCGATTCAATTTGTCACTAGAGTTTAATAGTTTAGATATGTAAGACGAAATTTTAATTAGTGAAATTGCAGAATTAGCGGCCATTCTCTGCCCGTATTGCATAATGGTAATTTTCAAAACTGTTGACAGGACCTGTAATAATAAAACTTCTATAGATATATCGTATACTGGTTCGTCGTCTATCCTACTTTAACTTACGTATTTCTAATATTATATAGAAGGACAGAGCACTATGGAGTGGACAATGTGTAAATCAAAGGTTTCTTAAGAAATATGTATTAATATTAATGGACAAATAATTAATGAACAAATTGTCTAAATTAAAACAAAAATGTCAAGACTCTCATTTAGGTTTTCCAATAAACTTTAAACATATTAAATAAGTAAAGAAAATATTTAAATGTATGTAGAAAAGATTTAAATGAATGTCGAATACATTAAATTAATGTTAAATTTCTTTGTAAGTGAAAAAAATCTAATTTAGATAGATTATTTGAAACAATGACAATAAGAGAACTTTGATCATTCAAGATTAAGGTTTAGTTTTATATTTACATACATTTTTTGCATAAAATTCCGAGTATACAGTCAACAGCATCAACATCTACACATCAACAACAACCAGAGAATACAGTTAGAATAAAAAAATAATTTATTTGTGTTTGAACAGGGTAGAATATGATGACCAAAAGATGAAAAATCTTGTACCACCTATTCAGCCGTAGTACTTTAGCATATAGATATATAATTAAGTGAAATTGAAATGAACTTATTACAGTATAAATGTAAAAAATAGTTAACTAATAAAAAAGTGTCAAAAGGTCTTCTTGGCCCTGTTTAGTGGCCGATGTAGCAAACAGTACCAAGAACAAAAGCCAAGTACCTATACAGTCTTTCCTTTTTATTAACAGATTTAATTATAAATAGCTTAATAGCGGAATAAGTTGATGGAACTGATGAACAGAAATCTTTAGGATGATGTGTTAAAGATTCATTATTTACGGTATGTGTTAAAGTATGGTACGGTGTGATGGAAGAAGACAAGCGTAAACAGATGTCAAACTTGGTTGTGTTAGATTATATTTTATAACTATCTAAAGCATTCTTCATCCCTTATCAGATATTATAATACCTACTTACTGTATCCAATTTAAAAGTTCCCTAATTCCAATGAAAGTATAACCCTATTATTAAAGTTTGTAAATTACCCCAGTGTTACCAGTTAATGTTACGTTTATGACCAGTTGGAAAATAGCTCTGGCGTTTTAGGGTCGGTTTATTACAATGTTGGCTTTGTAATAATATTATTGTTTTAAAATGTCTCCATATAAAACACATTAATTATTACATTTGATCAATTCTGCATTCGCAATGCTAAAGTAAAAAATAATCTTTCATGAAACAGGTTTAAGAAATTCACCAGATGGTCCTATCGTCACATCTCGGGGTCCCTGAGTATGATTTAATTAAGTATTTTCTCATTTTTTTTTTATACATTTATGCCATTCATCAAGGATGTTTTTCTCTCACAGACTATAATTTACGTCGACATTTTTGATGTCGTGGTTTTGAGTTTGACTAAAAAACAAGAGAATGCATTTGTTTATTAGATTTTGGTTCTTTTAATTCCATCCGTCCGTCTGTCTGTTTGTATATTTTTCTCTGCAACACCTAATTTAAAAAAAATAATCACCTGTTTCATACAAATTCGTAATGCCTACAATCGGTGACAGTATCCACAGTAATCCACCCCAAGAAGTCCTGGCATACAATAATATTACACTTTATATAGAAAATAATATATAACGCAGTCCTTGTAAATTAATTAAGAGAACAAATGAATGCGGTATGCCCGCGTCAAAGGAGCCTGCATCATCAGGCGGATGCGCGCGCGCGGCATAAACAACAATTGTGGTTTGCCGCGTCACCACACGTATCTATCTGTCGAGTACATATAAATCTCCAATAGATCAGAATTTTATGAATATTTCCTGTAACAATTTTGAGCCAGTGTACTCAACCACCCCTTATATAAACGAGGTTGGATATATAAGCGTATAGAAAGGATACACTGCGTATAGTCTCATATTTCCGTGTTCTGTGGTCTCATATACAAACTATATATTATATATATTTATAATAGGCTACTTCTATGTGTCAAACAATATTTAATCAGATTCCGGAATCTATAAAGAATACACATATTTCTAGATTTAAGAAAGAGTTATATAACTGGCTTGTTGAGCGTACCGTTTATTCTGTGAATGAATTCTTAGATTATGGAAACTGAACGTTGGCTTGGGGTGGATTGATAAGTGCTCATAGTGACTTCTTCTACTACATTTGCATGCTTTTTTTAATGGCTGAATAGGCGATAATTTTATTACATTTTTACATCTCTTTTGTATGCCCTATTCAAACGCAAATAAATTATTATTATTTAAAATTCTTTTCGAGTAAACTAGAAAATATAAAAAAAAGTTTTTAAAGTTATATTATGTAATGAAATAAAAGTTTATTGTGAGATAACTCACGAAATTATTTTTCTTTTATAGTAATTAGTTTAGAAGTTATTTCAAAATTCGCGAAACCTACACAATAAATGTATTTTATGTTATTGCGAGCCGACCATCGCGCTGTCTTATTAATAGATTTGTTATCATATATTTATTTCTCCATTAGCTTCACTCGCGTGGCCCTGTTTTATACATATAAACATTTCTCTTCAATCACTCTCCATTGTGTAGTGTATAAGATCGCAGCGTACAGATATTGGGAATGTATAGATAGATAATACGTTTTATTTCCCTTTTTTGTTTCTATTTGCCTTACAAAGGCAATAGTTGTGTATGTTATTTCTCATTATAATTTCCCTAACTTTGTGCCTTTATTTATATCTTTTTCCTAGACTGACATAATCGCTCAACGACTAAGGCTTCTAAATAAAGATTAAATTTTTTTTTTCCTTATAATGCTTAATAATTATGTTAAAATGTTTTTGGCATAGTAGGAAATATAAAAAGCAAAATGGCGCTACTTATCCATTGGCTCAACATGGAGTTGATTTGTCGTGCGTCCTCTAAAGCTCAATAATGTTTTTACGTATTTGTCAAAGTAGAAAATATAACATGCCAAATGGATTTATCGACTCACCAATTGGCTCAAAACGATTTGTTATACCATATTAATAGACGAAATGTGTCGACAAAAAATCCTATGTGTGTTATTAGGCAACTTTCACAAGGGTTGGTCATGGGATGAGTGATCAAAAATTATGATCTAGAACTACTCCGTGCATTAGAAAGGTAGTTAAACCGATGGCCAGTGTGCAGTCGTAATTATTCTCCAACCCGCATTAGGCCAGCGTGGAGGGTCATTGCCGATCTACCTTAACCATCCACAAGGAAGGCGTGAGCCACTGCAGTGGGGACTTATACTATTTAAAATTATTAAGAATTTAATTAACGTTATGAAAACTGTTGATGACTACCTTTTTTGACAAAAATTTGTTAGTTTTGAAATTCCAAAAAGATAAATTATATAATTGACTTATTGAACACATATTTAAGTATTTTTATTTTTTCCTTTCTGTGTAGAAAAATAAATCTTGTAATTGATTATAAATAAATGGTTATTGATAGAGTTGCTGGTAACAATTGATTAAACATGTTGGCGTACGGGAGCTACAGGGTATTTTTAATATTTTTTTTTCAAAAAAAAAAGGGTAAAAAGAAAATTGCTATAATTGTCGGCATTTATTAAAATCATATTAATATTATAAATGTGAAAGTTTCTTTGTTTGGATGGTTTTCCGTCAATTACGCCGAAACTACTAAACAGATTTTGATAAAATTTGGTATACAGATAGGCTATTTGCTGTCTTAGATAATAGACATTTTTTTATCCCACTAAATAGTTCCCTAGGGACCACGCGGGCGAAGCCGCTAGCGGCAAGTTAGTAACAAATATTTATCATTAACTAAAACTTATTATGATATGTTTGAAAATAATCTAATTAGATTAAAATGCGAAAAAAATGTTATAAAATAATGCATTATAATTTAATAAAAGAAGTCTACAAACTACTATCCGATATACAACCGTACTACGATAAAGTCATAGCTTCTTTATCGGTACTTGTCGAAAAGACTCGTTATTAAAATGACTTCGCCGATTAGCTTATTATCAGTAATATGTAATTGAAAAAAATATCAAGGAAATTAGGTCACAAGATCGATACAGCCTACACCAAGCTTTTATTAAGCAGCAATGCAGTTCCATTATCCCCATTGACCGTGAGTGTTGCCCATCCAACATTGAAGGTGTCGCCGACGTGGGCGCCAATCATACTTCACCATAGCTCCTTTTGTTTGCACTGTCTCCCATCCAGCCTCACTATTGTTAGAAATATGTAATCGTATTAGTCCCAAGGATTCCTTAACATACTTTTTTATTACACTTAATATACTTATGATATAGAAATACTCGATGCTGCAAAGATAATCGTTGCTAGGATTTCATATCTGAGAAGGCGATATGGAGAAATTAATTTAGAAATGAGGCAACATGTTTGTGTTAATAATTAACTGAATCAGTAATTTCATGATGATTTGTATTTATTAAGTAAACATACTTCGTTCAATGCGTTGATTAATTTGTGAAATACTGGCTAATATCTTTTTTTTCGATTAGTAACATTACATATGGCTCTTTTGTGTAGCCCTTTTTATCTGACATATCTTTAGAGATGCAACAGGTATACCTTATAATCAACGAAACTATATTGTAGTAACATGAATTAATTACGTTTTTCTTTATCTATTATTATGAACTTCAATCATGATGAGAACAATTTGCTGAGGCTGCATTATTTTTAATGTTTTCTACAAGCATACGTAGCCGTCTAGATGTTTAAGGTTTCTTATATAATTTTTCTATAATAAGTTTTCATTATTTTATTACGAATATTTTGTTTTACGGTCAGTTCACTAATAAATACTTCATTAAATGTTTTTGACTTCAAATGATTTCAAGCAACAATTGATACACTTGCAAGTCATAAGGTAAAAAATATATACTAACAAAAGTATTTTTTAACCTTGTTTGTAGGGGATAATCTTCGGAAATACTGTACCGATCTTGAAAATTCTTTCACCTACAGGAAGCTACGTCATATGCGGGTGACATAGACTATAATATATGCAAGTGAAGTCACGGGAAAAAAGCTTGTTTTTATAGTAACAAAAGAAAGTAGAAGCATGCGAACAAATTACAAAGATCTAAAATTTCGTAAGTACTCTCGGTCGTGAGTAATAGACGCGGCCATTTGTTTGCATAGGACCTCTGTTGGGTCGGGTCGGGTCCATAGTTTTCACTGTAAAATTGGAATACACACATAAATACATGATAACAAATTACATATTAAATAAGTCATGCTTATTTTTGAACTTATATTAAATTTGAAAATAATTAAAGTAAATAATAAATTAAAGCTGAGGAGTTTTAAGGTGTATATATAGCGTCGGTCTACGAGTACGTCACAGTAGTTAAGCAACTTTCGCAAGGGTTTGTCATAGGATGGGTGAATAAAATTTCACTGTCTCCAGATCATCCGTGCTTCGGAAAGCACGTTAAGATATCCCGGCTATATATGGAGTTGTTTACTGCCTCCAATCCGTACAGGGCCTACTAAAAGGCTTTTAATTATATAATTGCATATTTGTGTAATCAAGTTAGTCTTCCTTAATATTATAATTAAAATTCAAATTGGGTTATTAATAAAACAATCCATTAACCTGTCTTAACATGTAGCATTTCGAGTGTGAAAATTCAAAACGTTAATCGATAGAATTCATAGAATACTTCATAATAAAGCTGATGGATTTATTGTACGTCATCCAAAACATGATTTACACGTTCGAATAAATTTCTTAAGCCTTACTATAATAAGATACAACAACATAAACATTATGTAACACCACTCAACCTAATGAACCTCATATTTTAATGTTTGATATGATTATATAAGCTACATGTCAAAGGAATCCGCTTTGTTATTCTGTTAAAAAGCCTTAAAGCAGGGACATGCCGAGACTAATAGTAAATACGAGTAGCTACTCGATACTTTTGATTCGATACCAAGTACTAATAGCATCGATTCAACCGTTTTGATAATTACTCGATATCGATACAAAAATAATCGGTATCGTATCGAATTAGACTGACCTTAATTAAAATATCTGAACTTCTGCATCTTACTGAACGACAGAGCGAAAGCTCATTCTTGCTAGGTTATCGGTAAAGTGCGCTATTCATTGCGTACGGGTGCTTATTTTCCAAGTAATACATTGTCTCTAAAATACCTAGAGCGGTAATTGTTTTTGAAAGTCTTGACGGTGAAGATTTTTACTGCGCTTAATAATAAAAGAAGATTTATGTTAATAAAATAAAAATTAGTTGATCCATAACTTTACTTTTGATTTCTCACAAAAAGATTGTTTTTTATCTCGTTTCATATAAAAAAAACTGACAGTATTGATATCAGTAAGTATCGATACTTGGGATCGGAACATTTCTACTTCAAACGAATTGTAGAGCTCAGCGTTTGACGTCATAGGGCGTCAATGAAAAATTTAACCCACAATAGAAAATTATTTCTGTGATTTTATATGTCGCCTAATATAGTAATAAAATTCTTAATTTTCTGACTTGCATCCCAAAAAGGCCGGTATGTGTCAAGTTATTATTTTATACATTTTACGGCCACGTCTTTGGGTCACCGACTTGTACATGAGTGCAAATTTCAAACCAGTCGGTAATTATCTCCAAAAATTTTGAATAATTCGAGAAAATTAGCTGTGATAAATGGACATGGATAGAAAAATCCGTGATTCTGTTAGGGTGTTTTTTGGTACGCAATCCTAATAATCCGGTAAGCTAGTTTATACAGAAAAGAGTGGACTCAGATCCAAACGACATTCTCTACCAGTCGTCTAGTATTTTTTTTTGTCAAAAAACACCATCGGTGGCCTTACAGATGTAATTCAATAAATATATATAGTAAAATTAAAAAGAAAACTTCTATTTCATTGTGATTGTAAGGAGGTCGTATCAAAAAATGATCACAAACGAAATGTAGTTTTGGCGTCATACGGCAAATTGGCGGTAATACCGGCAAAACGGCGGCGTCGCGAGATTGCTCCTCCACCGGTAACAAATCATTGGGAAATTGTGATTGATCAATCGAGCTATGCTTACTGAAAGGGATGCAAAGCGTTTTTTTTTTTGTTGACATAGTTACGGTAATCACCTTTGTTAACAAGAACATGTCGTGTTTGAAATGTTACCAGAATAATAAAATAATGTTTTAATTTAACAGAGTTCAAAGTGGAAAAGGGTTTTTATATTCGACGAGTAATTTTTATTAATAGATTTCTCAGCGACTTGTACACCGATTTTAAAATCTATTTATTAAAAAAATTATATATTTTTCAATATCACTTAAAAATCAAATTAATTTTTGAACAAAACTGACTTCAAGTACGTGACTTACTTTTTAAGTTGTTGGAGTCGGATTTTATTTGGTCAGAAATCTGATACAATACGCTTTTAATGATAACGGAATTATTCATTTTCTGAAAAGTCATGTTATTCTAATACTGATATTTTAGGGAGAATGAACTTGTTAGCATCGTAATAAGCGTGCAGTAATATATATTAATGAAGCTGTACGGGACATACACGCAATCATTGAACTAAGTATTACGTTTATTTTGTGTCTGGTTTATATTCCACTACACGGAAATATACTATCTTCGTTAAAATAACTACCCAAATACGAGAATTATGAAGAGAAAAGAGTTGATTTATTTTTGACTTGAGTTTATTGTTGACAAACTAAAAACTACTACTAAGTCTTTTGCCACTAATCCAATTATATTCCCACTGTGCTTGGGCTCAGAAAGCGGGATTTAAATGAATAGGGAGAATGGGCCATGGCCCTGAGTTGGAGATAGTAATTTTTGGTTACCCATCCTAAAACCATGCCCAGCAAAAGTTGCTTAACAACCATATCGCGGACCGAGCACGCTAAACAATGCACCATAAAGTTTCTAAATAAAATTTTACATTAAGTAAATTTTTCCGTGAGTAACATACGTTTTTCATTGCCGCTTATTACAAATACGCTTAGGCGTAAGCGTATTTGTAATAATGGTATGATACTCTTGGGAAACAGCACAGTCACACAGACCTGTAAATATTGCAAAAGAAATGTATCCTTATTCTAACAAATATTTAAGAAACTGATATTTGCAATTTATTTATTATGTGGTTGCAAACTACATTTTGAAAATTTTAAGCATGTTTATCCTCCATATTCCAAATTCACAAATTTGTTCGCCAGTATCTTAACATGTATTCTAAAAAAGGAGATGTTCCTTGTCACAATACACCACGCTATAAAATAAACCTTATCCAAATGCCTTCTAAATTAACTTTACACAGTTCCGGAACTTATAAAATTTCAGTTAAAATCTATAATAAAATACCTAAAGGATGAAAAAGCATATATTCGATTTATAGAAATGCAAAAAAATGTTCTTATTATTTATATCCTTATAAATAAATAAATTAATAAATGAATGAATATTTGAATTAAAAGTTTTGAATAAAATATGTATATATAATAAAATTTGAATGAAAACAATGTATATTAAATTTGTTTCCACATAACTATATTGCCATGGATGTCAAGGTGAGTATGAATATAATTAACTTAAATTTGTGTATTTTAATTTCTAAGTCACACGTATGTAATGCAATAAATAAAATAGAAAAATAGGTTAGAGGAAGAGAGAGGAGAGGAGCGCAGATTAAGCAACATTCATAAGGATCAGTCATAGGTTGGGTGACTGAAATTTTATTTCATCCATACAATCTGCATTCGGTCTGCTTGGATGGCTTAGTTGCGTTATGCGTAATTGATTCTAGCCGCTTGCGGAAACTCGTGGTCCCCAGGGAAACGTTTAGTGGGATAAAGAGTAACCTATATGTTAATTCAAGCTTAGAATCAAATAGCCAAATTTATGAAAATCCTATCATTGGATTTACGTGAAAATTTAACAAACACACATACATCCTCATAAACTTTCACATTTTTAATATTAGTAAGAAACACGATAACAATCAATCCTATGTATTTTTAGAATAAGTCAAACTACTTATGTGTTTTATCTTCGTACTAACCATCTTATTTCGATCATTTTGATTACCAAAAAAAAAAGAATGGAATTTTGAATATTGTTCGATTTCATCATTCATTGAGTAGACTCTTATCATGAATTATTTTAGGAAACATTGAAGAAAATATTTAAACTTTATTCATAGCGTAAAAGTATTTCATTTAATAATATTTGATAAGACCAAGTCCGCGCTTTCTTTATAACATTAGTATAGATATATTTGAACTTCTTCAAAGTAGATAATATTAAAACTCTATTAAATAATGTACCTTTATTTATTCTTACAGACCTTCATATTTCCCAATATTTAGCATTTTTTCCAAGGAATTTTCATATCCATTTCGACGTAAGTAGTTTCTTCCGAAAATCTATTTGATGACATCCGAGCCTCAATGAAGAGGTTTTGATTCGTAAGATTGAAATGTAAACTATGTTAGGAGCGTTCCCGCTATGAGGGCGGTGGGCGGCCGAGGGCGGCGCCCAACGCATATATAAAGCCGGTGGTAAGGCGGGCGGACACAACACTTGTTGCCGACGCTCGTGGCTGGTCGCTGATAGCTGTCCCACCAACAGAACACGTGACAAGTAAGTAATTATTTTAATAAAAAATAGTGTATCATTAAATATTGTCGGAGTGTTCGATGTTGATTAAAAAAAATTAACAACTATAGCAAAAATCAGTAATATTAAATTAATTATCGTTAATGGGAGTCAAAATTTAGTCAATATAAAATTCATAATATTCTTTTCATACATAAGCATTTAACTTCCAAAATGTCACAGAAGTTCGTCTTAAATCCGAAACCGCTCTTTTCGACTTAGGAAATTGTGTCAAAAAGGAAATTATCACATCAAAGGATAGAATACATTACTTTTTATGTTTTTTGTGTTTGTAGGATCTCGTTTTAAGAGACTTACGGACCTTTTAAATTATGATAATTTTAACAAGAAATTTAAAAGAAAAGAACTAAAGTATCTGTGTGTAAATTACAAAAAGTTTTGTTACGGAAGTTTTAAATGAAATCTTAAGTTAATAAGTATATGAGGCAACTGCACCAACAAATGAATACTCTATGAAAAACAATTACCTTTATTTTCATTGTAATTATACTTCAAATAAGCAATTCATTAATTTGAAACAACATTCAATTCAAAAGATGTTTATTACAATATATAGGTTTGGTACAGTTTACGTGTCAGAATGTTGACTGAATTATAACGTGTTTTATCACATCAATGCGTTTAGTAATTCTTATATTGAAGAGCTTAGAATATATATAAAATTATAATTTTGTATAGAATTTAGTAGAACGTGTGTTACACGTTTTAGTCGTTATTTTATTTCGTTAGTAATTATAGCATTATTAAAACAAATCTTGGCAATTTTTACTATTACCGTTTGATTACATTTAAATTTGTTCCACATTATTCCATTCTAACATTAGTTTTAACTATAAAATGAATACAATGAATAATATTATCTGTTTTATTTTTTTCTATGTCTTCTTATAATCTTTTTCAACCTATTAATATTCCCAACGTTGATATTAGACCTTTCTTGTATGATTTTAATAGATAATCTACCTCAGCTTAAGTGCCTAAATTGGAGGTGTTATAAAAATGGTTTGTCAAATATGACGGCAACTGTGACGCTAAAGGTTTCTTGGCAAAGAAGGTAGAACAAGAACTTTAACTTCGTAGTTAATAGTTAAAGTTATGATGTCATCTAACTATTACCAAATGGTGCAATACATTATCATGTTGATGTTAAACTGAATTGGTGTAACCTACCCTTGGAATTATACTGGTTAGTGTACGCACCGGATAAGCATAGCTATTAATTTCTTCAATAAAATTACTTATAAGATTGCTATAGTGTACCTTATGTTTGTTGAGTACCCCATATTATTGCGTTATTACGAGTACCATGAGCATGGAATAACTAATTCGAATTAATGATATTTTAATAAATAAAATTTTAAAATATCATAATTTCTTTCAATTATCTAACTCTAATCTAACAATGTTAGAAATTTTTTGATAATTTACCAATCTTAGTTTTTTGTTGATTTATATTCCCAGAGAAAATGCTCAATCCTACCTGATATTATTTAATAAATGTGTATAAGAAATAGGAATATACTATAGTCACTAACACTATAAAACTCGCTTTGCATCTTTTTCTTTACTACGTGGGTAGTGATCTGTATGAGAAACTACATCTTGGCCCAAATTATCTCTTTTTCTCAATCTTCTTCTCAAAGCTGCGTGGATGGAAAACCTTAAAAGTTAGTACTGAATAAATTATTTAATCATAAGAACAATTAAAATTACATAATATCGAAAATAATTACAGCAAAATTAAAAGACCTAAAGATACGTAAGAAGTAAAAGTATAAACTTAAAATTGTATCCATAATTGAATAGAAGTCATTACACGAGTGTAAGTGATAACTTAGTGCAAATATTTTTAGCCAATAGACGACAATTTAAATAAAGTGGGAACTGGCAATAACTTGAAATAATAGTATTCTAAGCTTTAGAAAGTTCTAACTTCATTCAAATTCTTTATTTGTTAAAAACATTAGTTTATATCATTACTTTTACCCAAGTGCTATTACGTCACGTGTTGAGCTCATTTACGGAAGACAATTTTGGGATAGGAATTCTACTATTTGGGATAGGTACTGCATCATAAAAGCTGTAGTTAATGAATGCTATAATTAGTCTCACATATTATTTGTCGATATAATAATAAGACTTACTTTATAAGTGAGTAAGTAGAATAATAAAAAGGGAGGTCAAATAAACTACCTAGAATCTAAAAGAAATTATCATTTTAATAGATAAAATCGTTTAATAGAATACACAACTCAATATTTATGAGAATTCGCAATCTTAATTTGTTTTAGTTTCTTAAAATAATTGAAGATGAATTAAACTTTGGAAACTTGCAATTTCAAATTCTAATACTCTGTGATATTCGGAGACAATTCGCTAAATGATTTTGTGGATAATATTCCTCCAACAAGCGGAATAATTCAAGATACTCAGACTAAGTTCAGTCAACGAGGATGGCATCCCTGGTGATTTAAACTATGCAAATAGTTAATATCAGTACCAAATTAGGTATTGTTAATTAGATTTTAGCTTAAGAAAATTTAATATTATATTATACGTTTAATTTTATCTATCTATCCGGTATGATGCTTTACAGGGTAGGCAGAGTGGACTTCCATTACGATTTTCATATATATTTTTTATTAAATCCGTTAATGTGCCCACTGCATTCACAAATGCACTTTCTATGGATGTGTTTAAATAGAAAGAACGGGCCATAGCCCAGCAAGCGGACACAGTGTGGATTGGTGATTATTAACCACTACAGATGCAGCCGGGTTTCACAGCTCACAGGAGCTCAAGATGATAGGATTTTTATCATCTATTACATAAGCGGTCGTTGCGAAACTAGCAATTGCAGACCTCCTTGATTTCCATAAACGATTGCCAGTTTTAATGAGTTGTCACGTCATTCTGCGATCACAAGAAATATATCATTAAAAAATCGTGTATCCGGGAAAATTTCATAGCGAAATTTAATATTCAGACATTTCAGTTTACAAATCATACATTTTCAATTTAAAAAAATACTTAGAATTATTTGTAGTAGACGTTTCTTAATTATTTACCATACAAAGAGCAACAAAAAAAAATATTTATCTCCTTTGTTTTACAAACAGTTACAGGCAGTAATAACGTGGTGATCTCAAAAAATGGCGAATAATTTGAGCCACTCCATCCTAGCAGACATCTTGTTTTCCAATAGAATAGTTATTCACATCGGTTAAACCCTATGAGTGCTTACGGCTTTTAATAATAAAAGGATTTATTAAATCTAATATATTAAATTTACGTGTCACAGTTTTAGTAACCATAAACCTCCGATTTTGATGAAATTTGATATAATATACAATAGGAATTGGTTGTTGTCTATTTTTTATGCCCTCAAGTGATAATAGTGGCCCTCCTAAGATTTATAGCAAAACAACGTTTGCCGGGTCAGCCAGTCTATAATACTATAAATAATGCATATTTCAAAAATAGACTTATCTTAAAAGTGGTTAAATTTTTCAAAAAACATTGAAGTTGGACTAAGGTTTTCAGTTGTTGATGATAACTGGCCCACGGGAATGTTTCATTTGATTATTTTTAGTGATACTTATATAGGTGCTATACGTAAACATTTTGTATAGGTAAAATATTAACTATCTATATAAAAGAAATTATATATACATAATGAAAATCATGAAATTTTAATTTATTTGCACGACGTAACATCGAAGAAATCGGTGCACATACCTACTTGCATAAAAAGTATACACACCCGGATTTTGAATAATGGGAAGTACGCTATTTTTTGTTTTTTCGCTATTATAAGCATGGCATCAAAATATTTAGGTGATATCTGACGAAAGAATCTTTTATTTTGTTATAAAAATAAAACTACTGATTTACTCGTAAAAGAGATTTATTTATTTTTACTCCACCATTTCTTTTTTTCATCTAATGTCAATATCAATCACTTCCCTTTTAATTTATTCGGTATTTTTTTTAGAAATTTCAACGTAATATATCCCATTCAATGGGAACACTTGTTGAATCACAACTCCGTTGAACCTTTACCTTTTTTATATGTGATAAATTTTTCGTTCACAATGCTATAGTTATATATGCTCTAAAAATCCACCAGCCCGATTAAGATGGAACTCGAACCCAAATTGTGTGAATACACATACATATGAACAAGTGCCTGAACAATTTGTCTGTTCTGTTGGGTCTCAGGTAGCTCAATGGTTAGAGAAGTAGCTTAGATTGAGAAAGGTTGTGGGTTTGATCCCATCTCGGTATATCAGCCCTAGGGTGGATTATTTGCGATTTATCGTTAAATTGTACGTTTTGTTTGAAATATATCAATTTGTTTTTATTGGACGCAATAAACTTCAAAACACTATTGAGAAAATTATGTTGCATTAAAAAATATATATGCGTTAATTTACAATTTGCTGAATTTCTAGTTCAGCAAAATGCTGTAATCTGTAAGCCAATATTGAGTCTAATCCAACGCGATTTATAAGCTGTGAATGGATTATTTGGGATTTTTCATTAAACTGTACGTTTTGTTTGAAATATATAAATTTGTTTTGGACGCAATAAACTTAAAACACTATTGAGAAAATTATGTTTCATTACAAAATTTATATGCGTCAATTTACAAATTGCTGAATTTCTAGTTCAGCAAAATGCTGTAATCTGTAACCCAATAATAAGAGTCTAATCCAACGCGATTTAATTATAAGCTGTGAATTATATCTAGAGCTTATAACAAGTACCTCTAATAGGTTGTAAGATAAACAACAGCGATAATTTGTGAGCACCAAACACTTGTTTTAATTAAAAGAAAGGGTTCGTGAGGCTAATTTGTCGTGTCGTTGAATAGAGCTTTTGGCTATTTCAAATGTAGATCAGGTTTTCTCCTTTCCCAAAATCTTCATTTGTTAAAATAGGAAAAACTGGACAGTTTCTCAATAACGACAAAGCAGGTGTCATCCGAAACTTTCTCATTATTTTATCTACTAAAATTTTAATTCAAATTATTTTTTTTGACAGAAATATTCTTTCAAATATTATCTACACTTATATTGTATAAGGAGAAAGGAAAAGGTTGTTTATTCGCATTGAATACCTACGGGAAGCTAAATCATTTTATTTACTAGGACGACGTTGCTAGTATACCGGCTTCAAAAGGTTATAAAGGCTTTATTGTATAAAACCTCTAATGTTGCGACAGCGCTGTGATCGATGCTGTATTTTAAACAAAATAGAAAAGCAGCCTGCGTGTCCCAAATGATTTTCCAATCTCGCTCACATTTTTTCGTATAATAAGCACAAATTGAAATCTTAATTTATTTATATGTACTATACATGTAAAAAAGAATTTAACTAGTTATCAACCTAAGTGAAATCTGTCAATTTTAAAACGAAATTAATTTTATTTTTAATTTACAGAAGTTTAAACTAAATTATTTGCATGACGAGCAATGTTGAGGGTTTTCGAAAGTAATCTGGATGAATGGGTAATTATTACATTTCAGCTTTATACATGCGACGGCGAATAAGGATAAATGGCTAGTTACATGTTTCATTAATTTGTTTTCTTTTTAGAAGGTACTAAGTAGTATTTATAAAAGGTTTTGCTGCGGTGAATGAAGGTGGTAATACATCCTACTTAGCCGTGTTTGGTATCATAGCAGTAAATCTTCTTGTATTCAGTTTAGATACTACATTCAATTTGTGGCTTTTCTTTACATAAAATAAAAATGATTTTATTAATATGAGTTAGGAGTCTTGAAAGTTATGTTGTTAGATAGAAGAATTATACAAAAGTTACACGGAACCTACAAAGGGTCCGAAACGTCTTAAACTAAATGCAAATGCGATGACACGGTTTAAAAGTTGTTTCATTTAAGGTTACCATAATACGTTAAGTGTCCACAACAATTTATAAACTGAACTGTAATCGAATTGGTTAATTTGACAGTTTTAACATAACATACTATAAAAGTATGATCAGTTTATTGAAGGCGTTGTTATTATTTGTACATATTCTTTTTCTTTGTTACTAATTTTAATTAGCAGTATTAGTAAAGTAGTTATAGTTATATTATACGGAAAATTTATTATATTAATGCGAAAGTAAACGAGAAAAAGAATAGATTTTACGACGCAACTTTGAGCAAACTATTGAAGTTCACTTTATATATTCCTAATGTCATAACTCCTCTTAACGGCTGAAGTTTGTGGCATAAAACAGTATTAACATGTGGTTCGAGCTTTTTATTCGAATATCAGTTTAAGAACTCCATCTTTATTGGAGTTTAATTTTAAGGATAATCGTGATATGAATGTAATTAGAACCTATTTTTTGTAGATTTTAATACTTCGTTTGAGATGAACCAGAATATACATCATCGAAATCACAAAGTAATTAAATAATATAGTGAATTATCAGAGAACAGCTAATAAAAAACATAAATTATCATGTATTTATTATTGAAAAAAGCCTTTAATAAAAACCTTTAAATACTATTAGAATACTTGACGGGTCATCTAATAAATTATTATATAATAATTTGCACATATTATAAACATTACATTTATTTGTATTATACACAACATATTTATAACAAAGAGGTTATAGTGAGAGTTTAACTTATTTTGTCTGGCTTGACTTGGACTAACGTTTACCTACGTGGATATATTTTAATTACTTTGATAGAAAGTAATCAAATGTAATATAACATTTCAAATATTGAGAATAACACAAAAAATATTTCAGTACTTTTGATTTCTTCTTCTCAATAATAAAGAAAACTTTTTTTTTTGCTATTAAGCATTGAAAACCAATTCAGCTTTCTCGATAAGTTTCACTACATTCTAGTTCGTGCCTATTTCGATTATAGCACGTATTGATAGCGATTCCGGTAGCGTTCATACTCGAATAACAATACTTCAATTTTACATCACAATATCCACTATATAAATCGATTTGCAAATCCTCAAAGCGGAAGTGAAGTCAGCATAATAAATTATGACTATAAAATAATAATATTTACAAAACAATACATTTATATCTTAATTAACAAATTTTGTTAATTATTTATCGACAAACAAGTCCTAAAATATTTGAATGGAGCTTCATCAACCTGTTCTTTAGAATATAAAAGATTATGAAAGAATACCTCTTCATTTCGAGGTTTGATATTGTTCAGATTAAAAAACACCGAGTCTGAATAGATACTTGTTGAATTGAATGCAGTGAAAAATATTTTTTTGTTTTAATATAACTCTTGTTTAAAGGTGAAAGTTGAAAAGATTGAATGTTTATACTACCTATTTTATCATTGGCCGATTGTTGCGTGCAACATAAATACTTTTTTCATATATAATTTTAAATTTGATTTTTATAATTATATAATTCTATAAATTGTACTACAATACAGATTCATTAAATAAATTATTATAATACAAATACAAAGGCGTCTATGTAAAAGGTTGAGTTATCCAACCAGCCGTCAGTTTACTAGTTAACGCAACGAAATTCTATGGTCCTTCCGAAGAAAAGGGTTAGTGCAAATTTTTAGGTGCAGTCAAGTTTTTTCGCTTCGTGCAATACCTATTTACGTCGAAGAATCGAAGCAATTACGTCATAAAAATACGCCTATATGCAAAAAAAATACAATATATACTATATTTCACGAAGAAAAAACAAAGACTGTAAAAATTGTAATTCATCATATATTCGTATTAATAATTATTCATTTATCGAGTTTTAAAAACATATTTATTATATTTGATCCATTTCGCATTCACAGTGCTAAATTGAAAATATTCTTAATGAAAAATACTTGCAAAAATCCACTTTGTTCTTGGCACACTTGAGATGGGGTATATTTATTTTAAAGATTTTTCTTCAAGATAAATTGATACCTATATAGGTTTTCAAATATAAAATTTATCTAATATTATGACTCACATTATTATTCTACTATATACCTTAAAAAGGTATATAGTAGAATTTATTTAAAGAAAATTACAAAAACTTCAGTTTGAAGTCGCAAACTTTATTAAATTTAGTGAAGTTTTTCGTAATGCTTTGTCTTATGAAACTTGTTGAAATAAAATACCTATTTTCAAATCGAGTTCTTTGAAGATCACGCTTTGTTATTTAATACTCAAAGCTAAAAGTCAAAATTTTCTTTATTCAAATTCGTAGCTTCAATAGTCCAATTTATTTCCTGTACGTCATCCACTTATTAAGTAAGGCGATTTTTGTCAGTTGTACTTAACTCCACATATTTTATAGAAAGAGTCGCTTGCTTTAAGAATGCTTTAATTTTAAGAACATCTGACCTTATATCATTGAATAGCAAGAAGGTTTGCCGCAATAAACTTTTTATCGGTAATCGTTTTCCTGTTATGGTCAGGTAAAGAAATATTAGTAACTTGTTCTCTGCGAAAGGATTAATTAAGAATAGGTCTTTATTTAATTCACAATGTCTACAATTAAAAGTTTGTTAAATTTTAATGTGGAATTATGTTGACCTAACTGTTTGATAGATCCACCTATCAAGTCAGTATGAACGTCTATTCATTAAGTATAAGACAACAGCCATTCTCGTGAAAGTAGTTTAGTGTTAATGCTGTCCACTGTTAGAAGAAAAGCGTAGCTTTAATTAAGACTTAGATCGTAGTTTTATTATTATTAATTAAACGAGATAATGACCACTTAAGATAAATAACTCCACTCAATTATTATTGTTAGTAACTGGCTGATCATTTCACCTTTTTATAAAGTTTTGTTTATATTTTGAATATATATCATTGACATTTTAGTTTTAGTCTGTCAAAACCTTGTGTGTCTTTACGTCGTGATCTCATTTGTTGTATACTTTAAATATTAATTTGTGTTAACCTTGCTTTTACTGTGTTTTCCAAATAAATCATATAATTTTAATATAGTCCATCTTTCGTTAGCTCACCCGTAGTTATCAATCATGATAAAATAATAGACATTCTTATTATTATTTCACACTGTGTACTCCGTATACCTCAATGTGTATGGGGGAAAAGAGGATCGTTTTATTATTATCCTCTCAGCTTACCTCTATAACAACTTGTATCAATGGTAACGGTGCTATATATTAGTAAGCATAATAATTCATAACAGTCGCAGAATTGGAAGATTAATCAAATAAAAACTACTTCAAAATGTAATAATGGTTTTATTTTTGCACTCTTAATGCTGTGCAACACTTTAAAGCTGCATTTTTATAGAGAATAGCACAGTTATTTGGCCTAGCGGTTCTCGAGTTTCGCGTTTAGCCTATATTTAGCGATTCAAATTGATATAAATACTCACAGAATTATAACAAAATCCCTTCGTGTGTGACTTCTAATAAATAAAATATACAGAACTGATTCTTATACGGCTTTCACTAACGCAGAGAGTTACTTAAGAAAAAGGTATTGGTCTGTATCTTAATAATCCTTTATTATGACTGAATAATCGTTGAAGATGATTGTTAAACAACTTTAAGTAGTAGTAGAGTAAGATTAAATCATAATTGCCTATCTAAATATAGTCGCTCAAAAAATTACAGATTTTTATAAGCGGAATAGAACTTGTATAAATTAACTGGTAGTTTGCATACTTTAAGTTTAGAGGTTGCAAAAAGGAACCTGAACATAAAATATTTAGTCAACGATTCAAAATAAAACTGGAAGATAAATTGGTGTACAGAAAATAATAAGAAAAGTTATAAAGCAACCAAGTAGTTTTGTTTAATTTGACGTGTAGTTTAATTGCAATTCGAGAAAGACATTCTAAAATAAATTTCTCTTGAACGTACAATTTCGGTAGATAAACCAATTCAAGTGAATAGATCTGGTCAGATGGATAAGAATATTTAAGCTATGACTTCCAACATCTCAGTTCTTTATGTGAACAGCGGTCTCTCGAAAAGCTCAACTGAATCAAAAGCTTATTTCAATAAATATGGGAATTATTACAATATCATCATCATCATCAGCCTTTTTATGTCCCCACTGCAGGGGCTCAGGCCTTCCTTATGGATGGTTAAGGAGGATGGGTCATCCCAATGCAGATTGGAGGGTATTAACGACTGCAAATGCAGCCGGGACTAACGGCTTATTGTGCCTTCCGAAGCACGGGATAGCTTGAGATAATAATTTTTTGGTCACCCATCCCGTGACCGACCCTTGCGAAAGATGCTTAACGACAACGAACGCCGGCCACGGCGTTTATCCACTACGCCACCGATCGATATTCTGCCCTATATAACAAAAATATGTCTATTGTCCTACTATAAAAATCTTCACGCCGCATCCAGTGCTTGGTAGGCAGACAGAACTAAAAGGCCGCAAGGCTATTTACGTTTTTCGTTTCTTTGACATTCATAATACGAGCACAATTCTTTTCATGCATTATGTCTGGTTTATATAGAAAATTTAGTCGAATAATAAATTAATGTTTTAGTCATGAGTTGTTTGCAATGGGCTTAATTGAATAAAGGTTATTTCTTTTCACATATATTAAGTATTTATAAATTTTAATAAATTTTTAGTAGTTTCGGAACCCTTTCAACACAAACAAACAAAGCTTTTTTTTTAAATATAATAATAAAGATTCTCTATTTTATTCTGTTATGTCACATTCTTTCATCGTTTTAATATTAGCATGTTGACGAAAAAAAAGAAAAAGAAATGTTACCGGATGGAATAATTTTAATCACGTTAACATTAAAATTTCGTCGAAACCTTTCCTCGCTCATTTATATTCATAACGCAAAATGATATAAAAAATATATCAAATTGCTAATGTATTTCTATGATATAAGAACCAATGTTTCTTGTGAACGTGCGTTATTTATTTCATAATCATATTGCTCATTGTATTATTTAGTATGTTATGTTTGACGTCTTTGGTAACTCTTTGAATAACGTTGAAATAATTGTGTTTCTACGAGCTATTAATAATTTTGTATAACAATAAGTTGAATTTGAATATATCTACACTTACGTTACAAGAGGAAAGATTCCTTTTTTTACTTGAATAGGCGCCGAAACTGCAGGACCGATGTTAAAAAAGCTTATACGGGGATGACAAGCTATTATATACGCGGGCCATGTGAAAAATAGCGAGTTGTAAGAAGACTATAACATGTCTCAATTAGGATTATTGAAATATAAGCTTCCTGAGGAAGCAATAACTTACACGCGGTTCATTGAAAATGACCGAGTCAGATAATGAATGTCCCGTCTACAGTAAAATTGATTACAACATTTGCTGTTAAAGTGTATTAAAAAACAAAGATGACAGGGGGTCAAACATGTGTGAACGAAATTAAATTTAACATTTTAGATATTGGATCAATTCAGACTATTTTAGCAAAGCCGAAGTTTGCACAAAAATTATGAAAATCAATTATAAATTCTAAGTAAATATTGTTGAAAATTCTCTAATGAAATGTCATACAATTAGTTAAGTATTTAATACTCGTAACTAAGTATGGTATGATGGGGTTGATTTGATCTACTCAATACTCAAATGTTTATTGCAAAACCATAGTGTTACATTGATGTTACAAAATAATAATATCAGTATCAAACTATGGACCCTGTCGGGCACAGCAACACTTTATAGAGGGGATACATATCAAAAATAAAATAAGTGGTCTGGCAATTTAATAATAATCATAATTCTACAACATCAAAGATCTAATGGATAATAACGCCTTAAATAAAAAGAAATTATAAAAACTCATTGTTTTGAGGACTCATCATGTGGTAATAATGATTATTGTTTAATATTCTTAATAAAAATGCTTAAAAAAACACTTTGTCCCTAGCTTTCTGAGAGGGGACTCGAACCTACGACCTTTTGCAATCCGGGCGACTGCTTTAGAGCTCATTACTAGAGACAAAGTATATTTTTAAGCTATAAGTAAACACCAAACACGAAGATTAGGAATAACAACTTATCCATAAGTCCATGAGTAAAAAGTTTTTTTGTTGTTTTTTTTTATATGCAACTGTCCGTAACCGATAAAAAATTATAATTCGTACTCTGCCGTGTTGCTGCCGAATTCCACTTCCAAAATTTAACATCACTGACACCGAGGCACCATGTGCTAAGAAACACCATATGCGAAAAGGTCCCCATGAATTGCCTGTTAAGTAACGTACGGCATTACATTTTTGTAGTAGTTTTTTTTTATACTATCGCTTTGGGCCAATCTATTTCAATACACTAAAGATAATCACCAATAACAACGTTCACAGTTAGAGTTCGCAAAAGAAGGTCGTCGGATCACGATGCTTTTGCTTTTATTACAAAATAATAGGGATGACGTCACATTTTTGTTCGTTTAACAGTCAGGTAAATTATTGAAGAACATTAAATACGTATTTTTTTTTCCGTAATCATAAATTACGGCATTACACCGAGTTGAAATGCCGTATGACATCACGCTTTGGTACATTTTCTTCAAAACTGTGACGTAGTGAGCCCCACTCCTCAACTTTAATGCCTGTTATCTAAGCAATTTCATTTTTTAATCGAAGCAAAAAAATACGTATCTGCTTTTTTAATATCATCTGACTGATGAACTAACTAGAATTTCTTTTTTTTTTACCCAGTCATTCCTATTAGAGTTATGCCAAGGGTACTCCAGAAACGCGTACTGAATGCATTTACCTTAACTTTAATTAATTTCACTATAGGTATATTAAATGTTAATGCAAACAGTGTTTTCCTGTAGTGAAAATAAATTAGTTTACTAAAAATTAAATTTTTGATGTAGGTACTTCATTGTTTCATTAATTCATATAATTTATAGTATATTCATTTTAAGAATCAGTCATTATCAATTTCAACTTCAATCACGATATAAGAGTAATAATTTAAAATAAAAATCGGAAAAATAATAATGTAACGGAAAAATACTAGTAAGTCTATAAAAACATGAACACAAGATCAAAACAACGTGTGACTATTACGTTGTTTTGATCTTGTATTCATGTTTTTACGCGATTATGTTACGAAAATTTACGCACATGTCGGTGCCAAGCACAATGTCACTACTAACTCGACACACGACTAGTGCACCTGCCATGATTATGTGTGACGTCAAATCTACAATAGGGTATATGCATCTGACACAACCTTTATAACTGTAAATTTAAAGAAGAAATTGTGCCATAACTAATTTTAAAATAGAAAGAGTTATTTACATAGAGTATTTACTTGCAAAATAATGAGTTGGAATTCAGCTTCTTTATGTATTCATTACTCCCGTACGATGTTTAAGGATCACTAGACTTTGGAATCACAGTCTTGCTAGTATATCTATCTATTATTATGTTCAGGATTTAAATATTTCACAGTGGTTGCCGCAAACCAAGGGTAAAATTAGGAAATAGGAATGGGGTAGCGTTTTATCAATAAATAAAATTACATAGATTCTGATGTAATATTTTAAATCAGTAAAACACTGACACACGACAGCGAAATTGAATTTCACAATTGAATTTCACAAAAAACACAATTGAATTTCATTAAAAAACTACGAATTTAATTATATTATATTAATACAATTATAAACGAAAATGTAATAAAAATACAGAAATACTAGGAACATTTTGTATTTATTTGAGTCGTTTAAAAACAATTCTAAGATAATAAATTTTGTAATGAAACAAATATTCATGTATTGATCTTTTAGATTTTTAGCCATCAATTCAATTATCTAAGTAGAAAATAAGATACTCGTGTATTATATCGTATTTATAAAATTAAAGTGGAGGAAGTGAAAGAGGAAAGTCAGAAGCATACAAAATGGAAGGATATAGACAAAATAAAAAAAAGGCCTTAATGAAACTTTTGGAAAATTTTGGAATGGTTTTTTAATACTTACAATATTTAACCATATAACGCTTTTTAGAGGTTTTGTATTCTTTACAGGCACTACACTAAAATGTTGTAATATTCGAAAATAAGAATTGTGTACTTTTAACTTTAGTGACATCTGAACTTGATTATAAAATATATGATAAAATCTTATTAAATGCACGCTAAAAAGTTGATATATTGTATTTTGCCCACGAAAAGCTATTTCTGGCTTTTCGTTTCTTTACCACAAATAACAAAAAAAAATCGAATTCATCAGAACATACATTTTCTCAAGCATTTGTTACTTTCGCCACCCGAAAATACATTTTTAATGCTGTATTGGTATTTAGCATCATTATTTTCTTACACTTCAGTTAATAACATTGTGATTAGAGCAACGAGTGTACCTAGCGAGTAAGATAAGATTATGTAGATTTCGTGTCCCTTAAAGTTCTTGAGATTTCGTAATTAGTGAGCCCGTCACTATATTATGTAGATTACCCCAGAATTTGCTATGCATTTCTCATGTTCGTGACGTCACACCACTTGATACAAGTACTATAACATCTGCAATTACGTTTGATATCTCCTAGTGTGTGTATTGTTACTGATAGCAAATTTATCGTACTTTATCTTTTCTGTGGCAGATTATTTCCATAAATTCATTTCCCTTCGAATGCTCTGTCAATTTTATATGCATCAGATTTTGGTTTTAATTAATAATTAATGCGTTAATATCCTGTGTACCATTCATTCATTTGCGTTGATAAATTGCTGATGTCAAATAATAACAGGCTTATGTATGAATATATGAGAACGATTCTTGGAAATAATGAGTATGAAATTTTATGAATGAGTATGAATTTAAACTTAAGATTTAGTAAACGGTACGACTCCAATGAATTAGTGTATTGACCCCAACTGATGAATGAATTACAGGTTTACAGTCCATTTCAACAAAGAGCTATATGAAACTCAATCCCTCGGAAACAAAGAAACTGTATAGAGGTAAAGCTACAAACAATAGACACTCAGAAACAAACGTAAGACACATATGTTTCTATGTCGCCTTACAGGTTAAAATTTTAATTGCTAGCCCTTATGGTGAAGTAATGGCTCCATTCAAACGTATGCCATAGTCTTGTAGGTAATTTAATCATTATAAAATATTTAACAGAACCTTTGAATTAACGCCCGTTGATTCATTTGATTAGTAGGTTTTCTGAAACATCTTTAGGTATTTTTTTCAACCCTAAGAAGGTGAAATGAAGTGCTGAAATTTATATGGATGACGCGAGCGAAGCTGCTGTCGGAAAACTAGTATATTGATAATGTGGGTACAAACAGTAAAATATCAAACATGCCGATGTATATTCATATGTGTTGCGCAAATAAAATACCTTGACTTTGACTTTAAAAGCGCCCCGCCATCTTGAATATAAAATGATTTTAATCATATCAGATAAAATTGATAACATATGCGTGATGTTATATATCGGTGGATGTATACTATCGTGACCCTAAGTGGTTCATGAACAATAACAAATGGCTTAAATTACTATAACCGTGTTAACCTAATTCAGATCCTAATGATGATACGCACCTATTTATCAAAGAATTAACCTCAACAAAAAGCACACCAAACAGAATAATTACATACTTTCATTAATTTCTTAGTATAATTTTAGATATTTTAGATTAAGATGAGGATCTTTTTTTTAAAAAAAACGTGTTTTTTACACAACTTAATACTTGGTATTTTATTATTAAATATATTTTCCTTTGCGTGGTCCTCAGGAAACAGCTAAGTAAGATTAAAAATAGCTTGTTAATTAAATATTTTTATTACATGTTAATTCAGACGGAGAATTATCCGTATACCATAGTTTTTCCGTGTAAGATTAACAAAATACATCCTCACAAACTTTCGCTTTTATATATTAGTTTTTTTATATTAGCAGGATAAGAATTGAGTGAAATATGTTACGTAACTTTCTAAAAACCTTGATCTACTGCTTATGATCTATTTATATATAAAGAAGGTATTTTTTTTCTTTACATACTCATGTACATGTTATGTACATACGTACAAATCAGATTACTAAAATAAGTCGAATTTCCTTTATTGATTTTGAGTCGTACTCTCAATGCAATAAGGTTTAAGGTCAAGTGGAGAAATCTGACAATTCTCTGTTGATGACATACTATTATGACATACTATTATGTTAATAATTAAATTACAAAACCACCTGCAACTTAGTACCTATGATATCAAAATGTCTTGCAATTTTCATTTAATTGGATAAAAATGACTATAATATAAATAAAGGTGGCGCTTTTTAATTAATTAACAACGTTTTTATAGAGGAGAGCTGAAAATGAGTATTTCACAAAGAAAACCCGAAGTGTGTAGAAATAGCAGACGAACTGGACGAAACTAAATTATTTTTTGATTACCTTGGTGTTGGCGTGCCATTGTATTAAAAATTTAAAGATATCTTTTTTAACTGAGATAAAATAGTTCAATGTTTTATAAGACGTTATATACTCGTACTTGACCTACTTAATTTAATGAAGGTAAATAAATTTCTGCTTTTAACCGACTTTAAGAAAGTAGGAAGGGATAATATCGACTTCCACAGCATATTGTATATATCATAACAAAGTACAGAGTGTTTCCAATGTGGTATCCAAAAGATACCAACTCGATTTGTGCTGCGGATTACTGGAACGTCGATTTCTAGTTGGCACCTACTTTATTATAATAATAGGTATCCAAATAAATAATATTTTTATGCCTTATTGCCATGGCCTCTAGAGCTCTATTACCTTAAATATTCTAACATACCTTAGGTATTTCGAGACAATGCGACCCCGAATTATAATAATTCCGTTTGCCAGTTCCGTTAATTTCACACAATATTTCAGCGGGAGGTCCCCACAGGTGTCATAAGTAATAATTTACAACGGAATTGTGTACAAATACAACGATACCCGCCCGCTTCCTTTAATCTGACTCTTTTCCTGCGGGATTTGAACTAATATTGGCCAGTGTACACAGCAGTTTTCTTTTAAAATGGAACTTTTTTTTTGAGAAATTAATTTCCATCAGAATGATTCGAGAGACTTATCACTGGGATATATGTTACTGGCTCTTTCTAAATGAAAATAAAAATGAAAAAATGATTTCATTGAAGTAAGCTTATTACAAGAAATAGTCGATCGTTCGCTTGGCGGTGTGCGACGAGGCGTTGTCGTGGTGAAGGAGGATCCTACTGCGAGGTCGTTTCTCTCGAACTTTTTCCAAGACAAGTGGCAAACAATTGGTGGTGTACCATTCTGCAGAAACTGTTTTTTGATCCTCTAACACAATTGTTGCAAAATGACCTATCCTTCCAAAGAACGAGGCCACCATTTTTTTTCCCGCACTTCGATCTCTCTTCACTTTAGTTGGCAACTCCTCGAAAGGAAACACCCACTGAGCAGATTGTCTTTTGGTTTTAGGATCATAACAGTAAATCCAGCTTTCGTCACCTGTTAGTATGTCGAACACAGCATTTGAGTCACCTCCGTTAAATCTTTCAATCATTTTACGACACCAATCCACACGATGGAGTTTTTGAGCCTCAGTCAAATTATGAGGTATCCACCGGGCGCAAAGCTTCCTGACCGCTAAATGTTCGTGGAGGATTTTGTGCACTTGACTCATACCGATCAATTTGGACCTTTATTTCCTACCAATCGTTGAGGACGTTTTTTGGCTGACAAGCTAAAGAAACTTACCACCTCTTTATCAAAACGCCTAATCTACGAATTACCTTAGCAGATTAGTTTAATTCCAAATAAACATTTTTCTCTTTTATCCCTTGATACATTTTTGATATGATTTACGCAAATACTTAACGCACATCTTAACTAGAAATTGCTTAATATCGTTAAGTAGTTCCTATTCACTGGTGTATTGCATTTTTACCTTATGCGATTCCTAAATATTTAAGGGACAGATGTTTACGTTTGATATTTAAAAAAAAAATGACAACAACACAATAAAAAATAAATAAATATTTATTGGTAAATATATTATAAATTTATTATAATAAATTTATAAGATTCATCAATATTCGGACAAGCAATATTTCGTGATATCACGTGACATTTGTATATAAAACCGGTCCCAAGTACGTCACGAAACGAGCCAAGGGAAATAAACAGAGATGCAAGCTGGCTCTTTCGATATATAAGGGTTGGTAAGTAAAATACTCAAGTTCCTGTTGAAGCGAGGTTATATGAAATTACCACTACTTAAACTAATTTTATATTCTAAGGCTATCCTAATATTTAAAAATGAAAATCGTTTTATGAAAATTAAACATATGGCCGACTGATTGCAACAAAAACATAAATTTCAATAATTCTTTTACCATCAAGCGTAAAAGAATCGTAAAGATGATTCTTATTAGGTTTTTTGAATCGATTTTATGACTAATCTTAACTATATTGCGGTATGCATACAAAAATAGTTATTCATATAATCGAAAATGATCAAAAGATTTTTTTATAATTGCATTTGTTTTTTTTTCTGCGATTAAAAATATATGATGTTGAACGTAATCGGAGGTATATATAACACTCCTGCGTACATTGATTGTATATTTTTTTAAATTCCAGGTTCCTTGATTTTTAATAAGATTTCTTATTTCTTATTCTTTTAAGTCCCGACTTCTCTTTTTTGGCTTTTATTTTTTTAATTTGTCCTTAGGATTTGAATTATTTGTCTCATCAGATGTTAGTAAATGACTAATTGTAAAACAAAATGAGAATGTTTATATTAATTAAATATTAAAAAATGTTTACAAGTAAAAGATTTAATCAAAAAATTCTTTCAATTGATTCGGTTTATTCAGTAGGTGAACGATTTGTCCTACAGATTCACCTATTTTAATGCAAACGACTTTGAAACATCATAAAAATCATCAAAATCTATCAACTCTGTAAAAAGTAAGGAGCGATAACAGCTTACGATAGTTTAAAATTAAATAAAATAGGTTTATCTACATCTTATTCGTCGATTACAAATAATGTTTCGAGATCTTTAATTAACAGTAAGTTAACCTACATTATTTAAGTAATATTAAATGGATACGAAATTAAGAAGAGATATAGAACATTTCTATTATATATCATAAAACAGTATAATAAAAAATATAGTGACGAAAAGTCAAAGTCAATTTAGACGTAAATTGAGAGAAAATTACAGAATTTACAATTACAGAATTTATTTCTCAGTTAAAAAGAAATAAACTTTGTCTTAAAATCGCCCATAGACTCAGTTTAAGTTACCATAAATGTTTATTAGCATTTTATCGAGTATCTTAAGGATTTAATTTGTAATTTAAGTCACGTGAATACTAAAAAGCGGAGGTTAACGACTTTTCAAAGGGAGGTGGTTATGATGGATGGCCGGAAAACGATGACGCTTGCGCCTGCTACGTATTTTATTACGCAAATCTCAAAACAGAGTTGTAAAAAATAAATATATATAGACAGACAGACAGATAATTCATTTATATGCACTACAAAATCAGCACTCATGCATTATAAATTCTTTACAACAGAAAAATAAAATCTGCTTATACGTTTGCGCCGCAGCAATGCAAATAAAGAATATATAGAAGATTGAAAATTGATTAATGGTAACTTCTTACAAAAAGTAATATACGTATTCTTGTGTTTAAATCAGGTGAAATATGTCCATATGTTTGTCCAAGACTTCAGATTGAAACGATTCTCTTTTTAATAGAGTAGTTAACTTTAAACGTACAAATTAATATAGACTACTAGTCCGAATAAAAAGCAACTTATAAACAAATATTAAAAAGGTAATATTAATTATCATAATTTAATAAAAAGTTCTTGATTTATTTTTAACTTTATTGATTTTAATAGAGGTCTCTTTTAACCGACTTCATATTCTAACCCCCGGTTTCAATAATATACCGACAACCATCGGTAGCAGCTACCGACCGTTTTTTGAGCTACCGACAACCATACGTTTTTGCGTTTCACAATCATCGGTAGGCGCCTACCAACTACGAACGGTTGTCGGTAGCTCATTTTTTTAAATTGTAACCATATAATTCGAGAAAACGGGTTCTTTCCATACAGCCTTGTCTTAGGTAATATTATGATTATACTGAAATGTTGGTCTTTAACATTTAATAATTTCTTAGACAAAATTGAAATCGTAAGAAGGAAGACAGAGACATCAATAGGAAAGAGGTGAACTGATTACGTACCGAAACTAAATTTGAAATTTGTTTTGGAATTATTATGACTTATTTATTATATGGTTAAGTTCTTACAAGTGGTGTTATTGTGAAACAAATTATCGTCTGAAATGGAATTCTGATGTAAACAAAAGAGTTACCATTACAACAAATAGCTGAAATTTATCTCTTTAAAAGTTTTTAGTAATATTTTTACTTGAACTAAAAATCCTTTTTTTTAGATAAAAATAGGATAGAAATATTTTTTGCTGCAGGCAAGAAACAGCGATTCGGAACATTTGGCTCATTGAATTAAAACTTTTTTTTATTTAGTATGATTTATCGTAAAAATATTTATAAATAACACGTTTTCCCTTGTTAATTAAAAGAAAAGTAACAGTTTTTCATTAAAAAAATAATATTGTAGAAGAGCTTAATGTGTTTTGTAGTTCAGATTAGAAGAATTTAAGTTGTAATCATGGCAATGTTTGTACCTTAAAGGGCTCTTACTACCAATTAATTATTGGTCCAGATGCTTTCTACAATAACATAATGATATACCTTTTGAAAAACATAATGATTTACCTCTATATAATTATGAAAAACCTGGTTCTGATGAAACTGAATTTGCCACCTACTGTACAAGTATTTTATTCGATATTGATTTACAATTTAAAGTACTTAAAATTTAAAAAGTAATGAAATTCTTATAGGCTAATGTCAACAAATCTTACATTTTTATCTCCACATTGTTATACAAAATTAGTTACACTTGAATGAGAAACCTTCTCTTTCATTGAAGTCGATAAAAAATAAGACTATACATCTTATTTCCATATTATTATTTGCAAAAATAATAATTAGAACCTTTTGGAAAATGTTTGCAACCCCTAAAATAACATCATTTGTTTATATAAGATTTTTATCTCGAATTAAATTTCGGAATATAAATATGAGCAGTGTTTTGTCAATTTAGTAGGTACAAGAACGCGAACGTGTTACTTTAACATACCTCACCATTTTCTAATATATTTCAATTTTTGCTCCAAAAAAAAGCATTTAAAACGTCCAAGTGAACCTTAATGTGAATATTGTCACTCTAGACTAGGTTGTATGTGCTATATCCCTTTGCCTTTAATTATGCCAAAAAGTAAAGTTAATTTATGTTCCGTAGAAGCTTAGCGGGAATTTTATAAAGAGTTCACCTTTATTATAAATTGTTAATTGTATAAAGTGATTTGTACTATACTTATTGAATTTGCAAGATAACATTAATGAATTTGACAGTGAACAATTGTGATCCATTGACATAGGATGATAAATGAATGGTTATTAGAAAAAGTAGAATGATTGTGTCAAATCGTAAAACAAACGTAGACAAATGCAATGGAATAATGTAAAAATTATGTAGTTTTTTATGAATTGTTTTTTATTTGTAAAATAAATAAGTTATATCCAAATTGGGTTTTATTAAGAATTAAATCAATATCAGTGTTTAATAAAAAATAAAGGATATAAACTAATGTAACGTGTATAAGTTTGGTACAAGTAGGTGGCAAATTCAGTTTCATCAGAACAAGGTTTTTCATAATTATATAGAGGTAAATCATCAAGTTTTTCAACAGAAACATATTGTAGAAAGCATCTGGAGCAATGATTAATTGGTAGTATGAGCCCTTAAAGGTACAAACATTGGCATGATTACAACTTAAATTCTTCTAATTGGAACTACAAAACACATCAAACTCTTCTACAATATTAATTTTTTAATGAAAAACTGTTATTTTTCTATTAGTTAACAAGGAAGAACATGTCATTTATAAATATTTTTACGATAACCGACGGAAAATGGCCGGTAGGCAAATTTGACAGATAAGCTACGGATAGTAAGTTTGACAGCTCTACCGAAATATATTGAAACACCTGTTTGCGCCATTTTCATACATTTTGCCTACGAACGGTTATCAGTATCAGATCAATCCGTTAGTAGCACACCGTCAGTAGCTTTACCTACCAATGGTATGTTATTGAAACACTTTTTTGGTACCATCGGTAGGAAATGCTACGGATGGTAGCAAAAACGGATAGTTTTTTGGTTATTGAAACCGGGGGTAAAAGGATGAGGTTATATGTTCGAAGGTGATGTATGTTCTTTTATGTATGTTCACCGATAATTCCGCTAATTGTTGACCGGTTTTCAAAATTCCTTTTTTATTCGACAGCTTAATAGTCCCATATTAATTTTGTCGAAATTGAATCAGTAGTTTTCCTTTTATAATAAAACAAAATACGTTTTTCACCGTATATCACCTAACCACCTAAATATTTAGATGATATGATATGGCCCATTCAGCTAAAAAAGAAACCAAAAGATTGCTTATTTTAAATTCCTTTAAAACCCGTAAGGAGGATTTTCTATGTTGAAAGAGTATATATTTTTCATGAAAGTATGTCAATTGATTTATTTTTCCATTGTAAACCAATTTCTATCAAACTAGCTGTTTCCCTGTGACTTCGCTTGCGTAAATTATAGCCTATGTCCAACGCATAGTAAGTAGCTTAACGTAGATGAAAGACTTATAAATCAGTCCAAAATCGGTTTCGGAGCCTAACCCATGTAAACAAACAAGCAATCGAATCTTTGCTCTTTATAATATGAGTATGGAATTATTGGAAAAAATTAAATCGAGCAAATAAACAAAATCTTCTTTTCCAAGACTTACACTATGTTGAATATTTTCATATATATGTAGTTATTTAATATTTTTAGTGTTGTGTATTATCACTAAAAATATCACTAAAAAGTAAGAAATAAAAACTTTAAAAAAATAGACTGACTTCAAACTTTAACAAAATTTATAAAGATAACTTATTTCAAAAGCGACATGTTCAAGAGAATGTTATTGAAGTAGGGCGCTTATCATATAATTAGTAACCCACAGAAGACCTCCGCCCGACTAAATTTTCTTGAATAAGTCTCTTTAAAGATAAGTATTATTTATCACTTTCTTAAAATTTGAACTCTTCTTATTTTTTGTATTATAAGGAATGGTCAACTTTAGCCTATTTTTCTGTACCATTTTCAAAACTGTTAACACTTTTTAAGCACTTACATGTAACATAATTTTGCCGCAAAAGTGCGATACTATTTTCGGCCTAATATCTGTATTGCTTTGCACTAACTCTTTATGAAAATGATACGTGACGTCTTTCATATCTTTCTTCTATTAAATACCCGCCAAATAACTACGTACCACCTTTAAACATTTTTATGTTCTTCCTACGATAAGTTTGTGGTACAATAAAGTTTGTAACGGGTGTTGCTTTTTGTTTTTTATTGGCGTCAAATGTAAGCCCTATGTTTTACACGTTTTTATGTGGCTTGTACATTGTGATTTACCGTTTTGCTTTCGGTCCTTTTCATAACTATCGGAGTAGCAAAGAGGCGACATCAGTATGCTTGGTACACAAAGACCTTATTATATTATTTATAACCTATATATTGCAAATTGTATGTTATATTTTAACGGAGAGTTTCTAATTTGCTTGATGTGTGCGAGTGAAGCATAGCACATTTGGCCCAAGTTCAGTTACACATAAACGTATGTCTCAGCATACACATCTAGCGATTTCTCTGCATTTTGCCAAGCGGGACTGTGCAAAATAGTCAGTAGTCTTTCTTCAGGACTAAAACAATTGTTTACCTTTTATTTTGTTTTGTTATTGCTGAGGCAATGAATACTATGCAAAAGCTATTGAATTCTTTTTTATTTTGTACATGGATAAACAGTTTTTGCCATCACTCGATATCGATTTAATTTTTTTTTCTTCCCTCGAACTCAAAGACAACATCCTTAGTGATGACAATAGTGGCGCTGTATATATTTACCGACATGTGCGTAGGTGCAGAGAATGTGGTTTGTTTTCGACATCTGAGTATGAGTGTCTCGATGTCGCATCTTTGCTGGGATAGCAAATGAGAAAAGCTTGATTTTTCATCGAAATAAACAAAACAAAACAAAAAAGGAAAACGAAATGATAGATTTTGATATAATTCTTATTGAAAAAAGCAAGTTACGCCTTTATGTAACTTTGCTATCTTGTAAATTAAACAATCTTTGATTTTTTGGGAAGGTATGAATAAATTTTCGCGTACAAATTAATGTTTTCAACAAGTATCTGTTATGGAAGCTAAACGTGGTTATTTATTTACTCATATGAAGGTCGAGGTCAAACAGTGGACAGTGGAGAGAGCAATGCTAGTGTTTCTCAACGTTAGATGTTGCCTTTAAATTTTTCACGGCCCCAATAATTCTTATTTTATTCAGCTCTCAATAGACTCCCATATTATTTTATTTTCTGGTTTATTAAATTTAAAAGAACTAATTATTATCTACGATATTGATACTATGGACGTTATGTATTTTAATAAGTGGCCGATATTTAAACATTCTGATAGTTCTGATATATCGTGAAAGTTTAAAACAATATATTTTTAGAGGAACGCTTTTTATATGTTTCAAGTATGAACAATGAAACCACTCTCACATTTTTTCACAACATGAGTTTGTTAATGTTTTTACAACGTAATGTTTATTCTTGTTATGAAAATTCACAAGCTTAATCTTAAGTGGTTATTCTGTTTAATCCTCTTATTTACTTACACAGGGAACCTTTTACCCTTTTTAAAGATTTGAATATGATACTATTTTACATTAGAGAGTTATCGTCCGTAATCATAACAGCCTTGTATACTTTCGTACCAAAAGGAAAAGAACAACATTAATGTATTCATGAGGTACTTTAATATTGAACTGAACTCGTAAACACTAATCAATATTTTTTAGTAAATATAGTAAGTTAACAATCAAAAAAGGTTGGTAACAAAACTTTCTGGCATGAATTTGTCTAATGAAATATAGGAAAAAGGTTACACGCAAATATCTTCACCCGGTGACGTCACACTTGCTAATGATTAACAATTATTTTTACGGATGGCCGAGGGTTATCACGTTTCGCCGTTTCAATCCTCCTTATTAGATCTCAGCGGCGATAAGCTTTTACCTCGAGCCCGATGGCGTCTGACGAAATTAACCCTGGTATGTACAAACTGAGTAATTTCGGCGTAAACGTTCTCACAAGTCACCATGAATCGTTGGAAGCTTTCGCTGTTTTAAACAGCTATGCGTAAGTTTGAAATTGAATTTACAGTTTAGCGTAAACGCTTAAATACTAACTTTATAGAACATAACAGGCATGGAAAATTTCTACAATTATAAAAAGCAAGGAAAAAAATTAAATCAAATATAAAAAATTTAAAAATAATCAAAATAAACGATCACATCTATGTTAACTAAGTGACGTGCAAGTAGGTATCTACTTGCTTACTAAATTGCAGCTATGTGTGCGTGGCAATAGGGCAAGCGGGGTTAGGAGAGGCGGGGGCGGCGTGGTACTGGTGGATATGGTGGAATAATTGGACTTGATTTAGTTTCTTGGGCTATCCTTAGTATTATATTCTATTTACGGTATTTATTTACACATACACTGCTGATTTTTATTATTTTTATTACTTCTATTTGACGCAATTCGTCTTTAAAATTATACTTAAAACATAGAGCCACAAATAATATAAAAGTAATAGTTTTAAGCAACAGATTTATGAAAACATATTGGCTCTGTTCCCAGTTTCTTCGTCGCTTGCCCAATGAAGGCCTTATTTCGTCCACAATAGTACAAGGTGATCCAAACAGCAAAACATTTGATATATTGAATTATAGTCCGCTTATGACTTTTATGCCCAAAAGATATTTTGAAATATTAGCATTTAAATACACGTGCCCAAGAAATGAGATTCGTTAAATGTTAATCACTTCAAGCGGCCGATCTCCCAGCGAGATATTTATTCCGACGCTGTGGCTTTGGCTAATTGCCTTAGCAAACACTTCTTAGATTCACTAGGGATTTTTTTGCTTTGCTATTCTATAAAAAAACATCGTCAAACAAAGCACTAAATATACTAAAATTTTTCTTGGAGTAGGTTTCATTTGGTTGAACATCTTTTGCTGCAGAAGCGCCATGCTGGACGTTGTACCTTTTTTTGAACAGAACAGCACTTGCAAAGGTAGAATACATAATCGCAGAAGTAAATGTACAAAGAATAATTAAATTTATTAAAATAAACCCGTTCAATAGTGACTGTCTGAATATACATTTTTTATTTATTTATAAATAATAGCTACCTTACCACTTTTTTTTATTAAATAATAATAATTTATTAAAAATATCACAAATTGCAGATATTTGATTGTTTGCGTTTTATGTGGAAATACTTTGAAATTAATCGTACTTGGCTTAATGAACCGGTTAATGCTGGATAATCTTCTGAATTATACTGTTTAAACTATGTACTTGGTAGATTTTTTTTTTCATTGTGCTGTTAAACTCATTAACTTGCTAATTTAATTTACCACGAAAATGTTAATCAATATCTCTTGTCAATTAACATTGAATTGAATTAACATAGAAGACCTAATGTTTTCTATATTAACGTAACACCATGTAATACTAAATAAGTAAGTAAATCAACACAGAAATATTTAGTGTAAATCATGTTCAAATAAAATCTCTCGCATTCTGTCTTATTTTTCACTTTTAATCTATACTAATAATATTAAGAGGTAGAGTTTCTTACTTTATTTGTAGAGGATTATTTTTGGAAATACTAATCCGATTATAAAAATTCTTTCACCTACGCTTAGCTACATCATACAAGGGTGCTATGTGTTATTATTTCCGAAGGCGAGCTCGCGTGAAAAGAGATAGTTCCTCATCAACCTTTCAATAGATTTCGACGCCGCTTTTTGGCATAAAAAGTTCTTGACGAAACAAAGTTGTATCACAATTTTTTACAATGGTACTTAAGAACTTAGAATACACTTACATAATTCATAAATTATATTACGCCATTCATTCTAATTGCTTCGGAAGGCACGTTAAGCCGTTGGTCTCTGTTGCATCTGTAGTTAGTTGTTAATACCAATCTGAACCAGGCCGGCGTGGTGGCTCAAGGCTCATGGCTTATTCTCGCTATTGGATTAGATTTGATTCCATCAACAGGGCAGTCCTGAACCACAGCAGTAGGTAAATTAATAGTCAGGTGATGATGATACGCCAAAAACATCCAACAATAGTAAACTTCATAATAAATAAAATAAAACCGACTTCAAAAAAGCTTGTCTTGTAGAAGGTTTATATAATCAACTTCAATAGAAGGGCGGAAGTTTTGTTTTAGTTATGAATATTAACCATCTTCAATAAAAGTTGTTTGAACAAAAATATTTGCTTCGGAAAAAATCTGAAAATAGGAAAATCTACCGTTCGTTGAGAAATTGGTACTTAAAACATACTTACATACCCGTAAAACATTTTTTGATTTGAATTCATGCTCAAATAATCCTTGAGAAGGTTACGGAAACTGACTAAAAAAATCTTTGTGTGGATATTCCGTACACATTTGCAACATTGATTTGACCAGTAAAAAAGTTTACGAATTCGGCAGTTCATTAGTTTCCTAACTTAGTGGTCCAACTATTATTTACGAGAATTAGCTTGTTAACGAACTTTTGCTCCGTAAAATCGAATTATGGATCCTAAGATAACAAAAACACGCGTCGTCGTTTTAATGAATTAAACGAATACCTTTTGCAAGAGGCATATCTTTATTTTCTATTCCTAGAAAACAACATTGCTTACTTAACTTGTGAAAATATTTCCAGTTGTTTTGAAACCTTAATTCGTCGAATATACTTTGTCAAAATTTGTCTTTCTATTGTAACCCGACCCTGTTGCTATAATGTATCACTTAGCATAGAAATGAGATACTTTAATATCGTTCTTATCAATTTCCTTTGAATGTTATGTTATTTTTTTTTGTTTTAGAATCATGAATGAAAATAAAACAGACATTGTATATTTTAGCGAAAGCCTTTGATTGACTGGAAATATAGGTGCTATCAAAACATCTTTCTATTTTCAAACAATAACAGTATTTAGATTGTAACCTAATGTTTTACATTACAATGTTCTTTAATAAGAAAAAATAAGGTAACCAGTAAATCTTAGATTATATATTCTCCAGATACCAAAGTGTCAGTACCAAAAAAAGTGAATACCACTAAAGCACAGTACAAATATATAAGTAGGTGCACTCGAGACCCGAGTGAAAGATAATAGCCTAAACATTTAGGGCTGTCGCTTATAGGTTATCCAATCGTCAGAAATACATGGTCACTCAATCAATAAAATATAGTTTCCCCCAGTATGGTAAGCATCCGGAAACTATAATACAATTTTTTAATGTTTTTTTATATTACATTGTCTAATACGCAAATATACAATTCAATATCAATTTCAATTTGGCGGTATATGGGCATAGAAATTTAATAAATTTAACTACAAATTGATATCTGATGAACGAAATCTTGAGGAGCTACACAAAATTATAATTACTTATGATATTATAATAAATTACCCGAATACCTAAAGAACGAAATACCATATTTTTGATTAATAAAAATGTGAAATACCATATACTCGATTTATACAATATTTTGGTTTAGTTATCAAAGCCATCTTGTTCACGTCCAGATTTTTTTTAACGGCGTACTAGCCCCGACTGACGAATTGCCACTCGTGCCTTGAACTCCTATAACTTCGATAATTTTATAGGTGTGTGCGTGCGACGACGCATACGCACGGGCGCGCACACATACAAATCATTTTCGGTGCGTATGTATGAAGAGCACTTACTCTTTATACTCTGACTAAGGTCTTGTCGGCAAAATATCAATGGCATACGCACTAACTGTTTGTGTACTGAATCAAGCTTCAGTTATATTCACAAGGAAAACATAAATTTTCATTAATAAAGGAGTAATTTGCTGGCGTATTTCTTTCCAAATCATACAAAAAAAAAAGATCTCAATTTTAATAATATTGTACATATGTTATATTCATTACTGTCCTCGCGTTTCATAGTGGACACGGAATCTGGATAATAGATAATCTAAGTAGTAAATATAGCGTATGTTCAATTAATTTATATTTTCAAAATATGAAAAAGAGTAATAAAAGTGGAAAAGGCGAAGATGTATTTACAAAATGTGCCTAGTGGCGTTCGGTTCTCACTGCCTACTCCGTTAGGGATACGACGTGAAGATATACATAGATAGGTAATAAAAAAGCCAAGAGCTGATACGAGTCACTAATAGCAAATTCAAAATTAATGTACACTTTATTCCGATGAAAATGCTATTGCCAGTCGCTGTCTCATTGACGGATGTGTCGTTTCGTTTTAATTTGATTATTCTGCAGTCTCTATAATTTACTCTCTTAGATCTGCAAAAATGGATTAAGATATAATTATTGTGCTTGTAATAGGCTGTCAATTAATTAAAAAAATATATATACCTATACAGACATACATATTAATGCATATTTGAGAGACACGCGATTTGATACGAGACGCAATAAAGTACAGTAAAGATGATTTTTAAGTACTAAGTTAATAAGTTTGTAACATTCCGTCATACCACCGTTTATTTTGTCCTAGATTTTTATAATAAATTTTTAGTGATTTGAAATGTTGAGTATCATAAAATGCTCTTTCTGAATGTCAGTTCGTAAAAAAATCTACTAGTAAAATATTTTTCATTTAAAATTTGTGCTGTGATTTACGAGTTGTATTTATGATGTGTTTGTGAATAAATTTACATCTTATCTTCCTGATCAATTCAAGAAAGGGTTTTTTTTTAAATTTAGACTATAAATATTACAATTTATCAAGCCTAATCAGCCGTTTCATTTTCCAAACAATAACAAGCATCGAATACGTCACAAGTTTACTATGAGGAAAACGTGGTGTTTGTCGAGCGAAGTGGTAGCCATTATCGGGATCTTCTAACGCGAAACTTATTTGTGACGAATATGTTTCGGTGTTTCCTTTGTACGAATTTATTGAGAAATACATTTTCGTTCGAAATAAACATTATAAAAGAATTTTAACTTTTTCACTTATTAAAACTCATTTACGACTTCGTTCAGTAATAATAAAGGACATACAAATTTTCGGAATTAGTTTTAAAATAAAAGCAATTATTATAGATTTAAAAGTGACTATGAAACAACATCGCGAGGTAATCAAATGAAATAGTGGCAGACGATGGCGTATTGCACGTAATAAAGCGCCATTCGTTAATTTTAATTAACAACTCGAAAATTTTGAATCTTGAGTCGGACAATTAAAAGTAAGACCAGAAAATACTCGAAAAAGTTCGAATATTTTTCTTTGATTTGTTAATCGCCTTTGTAGTTATCGATAATTGTATATTTCGATTTTAAAGGCGATTTAAGTTTATTGAAAAAATAATTATTTTAGTTATTTTTTGTGTCAAGCAAAGTGCGATCTTACTATTTTTTCAAGTTTACATAAAAAACTATTGATCCAATCCTAATAAAATTTTTATGGGACTCCCTCGTGACCTTTTACTCCCTAAACTTTAGAGATAGTTTAGTATATTTTATGGAGAAAATTTTATCACACATCAGTATTCGCTTATAAAAATATGATGTGAATTTTTCTAAATTCTGATTTACAATGTATTAGTACTCATTTGTTTTATTTTCACGATTCATTTGATATTAGTGCAGACTTCTTCAAATATATATTATTTACTCCAGTAATTCCTAATACTATCAAAAAATTTATTTCAAAAACTTAAAGTTAGATTATGCATTACCCTTTTAATAGCCAGAGAGATAGGAGGGTAGGTGTATATTTCGCTCTACAAATAGGTTTAGTCATAAAGAGGCAACTAGAGAATAGTATGAAAAATTGAAACATGCGAAGCTTTGTCACAATAAAATAATACCTTGGTCACTATCAAAAATAGAATACAGACGAAGACAGATTTTTAAAAATAATTTTTCCACTCTAGGACGCGTGTTTATTTTTATTATTTCACTATATCGTCATTACTGAATTGCCATTTCAGAATCAAGAAGTAAAGTTTTACTTAATTTGACAAATTTCGCATATATTGACTGATATTTATTTTTTATCCTCATAAAGCTGAGGGCTTCGATAGCTCAGTCGGTTAAAGAAGCCACTCATATTACGAAAGTTTATTGTTCGAGCACATAGTACTGGGACCGTCGCATTTTGCAAGTACTTTTTAAAGGATAAACATTAATAAATTTTATTAGATTGAATTAGTCACAAATTTTGAGCTATGCTACTCCTTGAATTCAGCTCAGTCATAGCGTACTTTTATCATCTCTTCAAATAGGTTTTATTTCATTGAAACTCTTTTCTAATATAACGGCTCTCCAATAACGTTACTTTCTATAATGTTCACGTAAATCGTTCTCATCATCAAAATAAACACAATCAATGTCCCAGCTCTAGTGGTGACGTCACACCATAAGCAGTTGATTTATTGCCTAATCTAGCTGAACGCCGCCTAATATTCCGAGTACGTGACATCTTCAATAGTCATTTTATCGTTCCATATTATTCCAACCACAATGGAGTACTAGTATTTGGATCTCCTTCGTCTTATTCCAGTTTTTTGCTGGTCAATGTGTTTTCTTCCCTTTCGAAACTTCCGCATCACAGACTGAATTTGCAAAAAACTCGAATAATACCGACTTTCATCATAGTCAGTAATTACATCTCTTTTTTTATATAGTAATCTTCTGTATGTATCATATATTTCCTAGAAATATTATCAAAATAAATGAATAAACAGCAGTAAGTAACCACTAGATACGCAAAATTTCACACAATTCAACAAAAAGCAACACACCGCTATGAGCGCTCGCAACACACTGATTAAATTTTACTTACACAATTTAATTTAAATTTCATCAGAGCTAGAGCTGGCAAAGTTGTTATTTATTACCAACCTTTGACATCCGTCTACGAAACGAGATGTCTATATTTCTTATAGAAATATTCGATGTTCTATATTTTAAATTGTTTCATTTCCGCCATAGAAAACATTTTTTTTTCAATCAAATGTAAAGGTGCGTCGTACCACCGTTTATTTCGTCCTAGGTTTCCGCATGCAAACTTTTTGTCTTTGATCTTCAACATAATTTATTTTTAATATTCATTTATCGTAATTTGAAATTTTGAGTAATCCAATATGCTCTTTATGAATGACAACTCGTGATTTTTTTTTAATTGAGTTAAATATAAATAAATAATCGTTAAAAAGATCGTTGGCGGGATTTAGGTTGATTTATAAATATCGATCACTGATAAAATAGTACAAAACAAAAAAAAAAACTTATAACGAATACTAACGGAACATATTCTGCGTATTCGACACAACTCTGTGAAAAGTTATTTGAAATAAATTGGAATAAACCGATTTCACTGGACTACTTTTTTAGGAATAGAAAGAATAAAACAGCAAATGGAATATCCAAAAAATATAAGAAAGTATTTTCAATGTTTTCGGATTTAATCGTGTTTTTCTTTCCAATTTTTATATCTTTAGAGAAATAGAAATGAAATATCCGAATCATTCCGATTGATCAGCACACGGGTTACCAAGCAACTGTTTTTTTTTTATAGAAATATATGTATGTAATTGTGAATACCAAATTGTCATAGACATTCTTTTATAGATGAAAAATACCGTAATAATTGTTCCTGGAAAATTATTTTTTATTTTATTATTACGTTATGAGAAACATACAGCACATAATCTTACCAATAGATTGTTACAAAAAAAAAAATAATACAATGGCCAATAAAGTTTAATTTGCTTAATATACTTCATTCTTCAGACAGATTTTTTATGAGTAAGTTTTCCGTTGCCTTGCGCATCGCTGTATGTTATAAATTATAATCATCATCAGTCTATTAATCTCCCCACTGCTGGGACTCAGGCCTTCCCTAGTCATATCTAAAAGATAAATATTATTTTGTGACAAAACCACTGTGTATAGATCTCAATTCGATGACAATTAAAAACGCAATGCTTTTGTCTAACAGCAAATTAATATTCAGTGAAAAACTACAAAGGCTTTCATCGGCATTAAATTGATTAAACCTGTGCGCTTTTAAGTTATAGTGGAGTTTTGTCGTACACGTTGTGATCGAACTGAAGGCAATAATTCTATTTGGACATTTTGAGATTGTTATTGAATATCTATCTAGTTTTAAATTGTTATCGTTTATCAACAATTGTTTTTTTTTTATTTTAAATTTAAAACCTTGAATTAGTTCTAATGAAAATTTTTCAATGCTAATGCTATCTTATAAACTTTACTTAAACAATGTTTTGAAAAAGTTTTTCGATACTGATTCTCTTTCTCCGCCATTTCATAAGACAATACTAATTAGGTACACCCAGCAACATAACAGGTTACATTAAACCGTAGTTGATTTTAAACAGACAACAGGTATTATACTCTGCGCAGCACTTTGTTGGCTAAACCAAGGTAGACTCGAACCTGCAACCATCATAAATAGACAACTAACTTCTTAAGCGTTTGACTTTTTTACTCTGCTTATTAGAATATTTTAATATCAATTGCATATCTTTAAACTAACTTTCACAATCTTCTTAATAACTAATATTTTAGGAAAATATATTAATAAAAAAATAAATAGCATTGAAAAATTAAAAAAATAAATTTTGGAAAGTAAGACTGATCAAAATGAAATGTATACTAATTTCGTGAAACAGAATGTATCCGGTCCTATGTTTCCGGCGTTGTTTTGTCACCGCCGTCCGGGAATAAATGCGCGTAAATCTTTCATTTCAATCGATCGTCAAAATTTTCATGAAATACTCTATGCACTATGCCAAAGCTTATTGGCAACAATAAAGTTTCGTATTTATAAGTCAAAACGTATCCGTAATCTATATGTATAGGAAATATTGGTTAAAGATAGATTTTAGTACGGTGGTCATTGGCATATTTATTCACATCAATTTACTCAAACTGTAAGCTCTAATTTTGTTAACAAATTATCCTTGAAAAGTAAAATAAAAACAGTTACTGTACTATTTTTTTCACATACATTAAATGAAAATACAATAAGTCATGAAATCGTTTAAATAAACTGTTTTTGACAGTATCTATGGGATGTAATCATTGGAGCACTTATTCAAATTCGTGTTTTTTTTTTTTACACAAATTCATATCTGTATATTACTAAATATTTTGTATCCATATAATTCATATCAATCGAAATTTTGACGCGTTTTGGTCTAATTAGATACCACCAGACTCTGTTGTAGGATTGTAATTACAAATAACTTCTTCATTCACGAATAAATTAACCATGCTTAGAGCCTTCTAAATAATATTATTTCAACATAAACCGTTATCGGAATGAAGCTTTATTTAACCCGAAAGATAATTACGAGCAACAAGTTGGAAATGTATTAAGCCACATGTTACAAAGAACAAGTTAACTTTAGGGACGAATTCTCAAGGGAAAGAAATAAAGTACAATCAATCAATACGATACGTTGATGGATTGTGAACGCATTGTTTCAGACTTTACTTACACATATTTGTCTCCCGTAAACAATTATATTTCTCCTCATACATCACCTGTTTTCTATCATTATAAGAGTATTGACCACGGATTAAAAAGTAGACTGAATCTTATTATTGTTACAGTTAAGGTCAATAAATGTCAGGGTTTTACGTGTTTTGACTGTCAATCGTAAATCGCCTAACTTAATTTTTAGAAGCCAAAATGTCACTGTGTAATTATTTACTAATCAACTGACTTTTGAAAAATAAAACATGAAAAATAAATATACATTTAAAGAATAGTCTGAAATAATATATATTCGAACGTAGAAAGTTCTTTTTTTAAATTTTGAAGTCGATTAAAAAATATCTTTAATATAAAATAATGTAAAATAACATAATTTTACATGTTTTTGCAGTAAAGTAATACTGGTATTTTCCGGCTAAACTTTAGTTGTAACTCATCTTGTTTACATAAAACCTTTATAAATGAATTTTGTAGTAGACAGAGAGAATAAGTTTTTCCTCTGGGACATTCTTGTTAAACCTTACCGAGATGGTTATAGGACTGAACTTTTACGTGGTCCCGGTGGAGACGTACCTTAGGTACTCGTCTTTTTGATACTTTCATAAGTCTTTTCGTTTTAAATAATAGTAGGCACTGTTTGGATAAAATATCGAATAACTTAGACATCACTATTTATCGATTGTATTATGGGAATCACTATCTGACAGTGAACTTTTGCTGTCACTTTGACACTAATGTAAGAGGAGATTCGAAAAGGTTACCTTTAATATCGCCATCTTTCATTCATTTTATTTTACATGTAGAAATTAATTTATTTACTTGATATTGGCAGAATTGTGCGGAATGCGCAGATAAGCTATTAATAAAAGAAGAAGAAGATGAGGAGATTCGCTCCAATATAGTACCGGTGGTGAATTATTGTGATATTATTGGAATCAGCTTAAAATAATACTGTAAAGCAAATATATTTCTAAAATTTCATGCTTGTGTTAAGAACATTATAAGCCAGCGAAATATATATAAATTCTCTAATGATAAAATTAATGTTACGATTTGATGTTCTTCATTTATTTAAGAATAAAATTATACAAAACGGAAGTTTAAAAGTGAGATATACTATAGCCATTTTAAAGTTAGTTATCATCTACTTCCTACGTATATGAGTACATCTATATGTTATTTAACTTTTAAAAAAATCGGTAGTTTTTATTCATAAAATATCGAAAATGATCTTTCGGCCATAACTGGGGGTGAAAATTGCTAAATATTATTTTCAGTTACGAAAACATTATTATAACCAATTCATTTTATATCATACTCCATTCTTTTTCCATTATTTCTAACAATTATTATCATAATTCGTACTTAAAAAAAATTATGTTAATGTTAAACCATTTTCATTACTATCTTTCTTATTTGGGAGAATCCATCAAAATTCCATTTAATAGGTTTTGCGTATATTTCATTCAGGCAGAGAAAACGTAGCCTTATAACGTACCAACAAAGTTATATAAAATTTAGTTGTAATATTCGTGTTTAAACAATGTTACAAATATAGACTGAATAGAGTAAATATGATTCGAGGATAGACTGTGGGTGTAAACCATTTTTTTTTATCAGAAATCGCTATATTTTTACTACAATGACACACACGACAGCTACAATGATGACAAAAGCAATTGTACAATCGAGCATATATACTATAATTAAAAGTAAATAAACTTCGAGAAAAAGAATCTTAAATTTACATTAAAATGCGTCGAAACATGTTTCTCGAACTTAATGCTTTATAACTTAGTAAATTAAGGTATACATTTTTATTTATTAAATAAACACAGGTCTGGATACAAAATTAATTTAGAAAATATAAATACTGAAACGAAGTCCATATACAATATATAAATACAAACTGGGACTCTTCAAGTCAAGAGTGAATCGGTTCCTTCTAGGCAAGCACGCCCCATCTTAGACCACTGCTTTGCTTACCACCAGGTGATCTGTGGTCAAGTGCTTGCCTATCTAGAATTAAAACAAAAATCATATATTGTCAAAAAAGTGGAAAACCATTCTAACATAAAATACTCTAGAAAAATAACGTTTTAATTAAGTACGATTTCAATTCACTGTTCCAATTTGGTAAGAGAAGTGATTCTGCACTCCTCAAATATATAAAATTTGTTAGTTTTACGATCCAACCATTGTCACCATAATGACAGATGTGATTTGAAAAGTAACACACGAAGAACTTTGTTTTACAATATGGACTCCTTGACTGTGACACGTCATATATTTAAATTTGATATCAATTATTTGATTTTATAAAGAAGAAAAATTACATAGGTAGTTTATTTGTTTGTGTGCGTTTAATGTGCTTCGAAATTATTGAATCGATTTTAAAATTTCTCACTTGCACGAAGCTATATCATACGCGACTAATATACTGGTAGGCTATTAATATCTGCTATAGATAATTGATATCTAAAGGACGACGAAATTTGAAATAAGGAAGTCATTACCCATCTGATAATCGACCTTTGCGAAAGTTGCTTTCAATCCGCCGTAAACTGATCACGCTAACGATTGCGTTATCTAGTACCTTTATTCTGTTTAGTCTCACTATATTGTAATCATTACTGAAACTTGTTATCACATAGCATTCAACTTTTGCTAGTTGGACCACATCTGCATTTTTTTAGCTCCATGTAGTCACTTGTAAGAGGTTCATTACTGTTCACCCCCTTTCTTGTTGTCATAGACGTGCCTCCAGGGACGGGATGACTCCGGGAATGGGAAATACGTCCTAACAGCACGTTTCAGAAGCAATTAAGCTTTCGTATAAAACAAACTTTACCATTAATTTAATCATTATAAACCGTGTTCATTAAGAGATAGGTATTCATTTTGATTGCAGCCATATAAATATGTTATAATGTATGCATTAGGCATTTTTGGGACACATGACATTTCTGATATTATTTTTTGATACTGCTTAGCGGAATTTTCAAAGACAATAAATTCATTTAATATTCATATTAGAAATAAATAAATTTTAGTTTCAGAGAATCAACATTATTTGTGCTTAAAGAATCCTTTGCCGTAAAGTTTCATATAAAGCTGAGAAACTGAAATAATATACAGAAGCACTTTGTAATGGAAATCACCAATAAAAAAGTTCCCCGATATGATATTTTAACATAATCTTAACAGAGAATCATTATTTTTAGTTTGTTTACTGATACAAAATAGGCATTTCTGTTAATAATACACACATACACACTACGACAATAATAAAACGACACACGTACAACTAATTCCATATTTTTTAATTATATTATATACTATATCATATGTTCAACAGAAATGTTCGCTCTGACACGGTACTCTTGCTCTGCTCGCTCGATTCGTGCATAGTGATCACTGTAATAAATAACCTAACATATTATTAATCATAATAGGAGCTTTTTTATAAAGTTTTTTATTAGCAACTAATATAACTTACCCAATTAGTCAAAAGATTGTATATTTTTTTTACTAAAATATATTATTGATATTGTCAAAATAACAATAATAATCTAAACATAAAATATATGTATATTATTGCAATTTACTCAAGTTTGACCTTGCTAAAATAATATGGTATTAAGAAGTATTTTTGATACTACTTCCTTTACTATTAATATCCTTGACTATCCCTTTCGGTGATATTGGACGTGACAGGTTCCCTTTTTATTTTTAGATTCAATACTAATATTATCTTATTTCTTTATGTCGTCACTTCATTAATAACCAAAGCAACAATAACAAATTCAAAATACTAAATCCGATATAAAAAAATGGTTTTTTTTCCATTGTCTTTCATTTTGGATTTAGTATAACATCAAAAAGTAAGCTGTGATACAACATAGGAACATAAAAGAAAATGAAACTCATTCAATCTATCGACCTTTTTGGTCAAAACTGTTTAGGAAAATTCTTTTATTTCATAAAATGCTATAAAGGTCTGGGAAGAAAATCTTTTTCAAATCTGATTGTGATCTTATTATAGTGGTGTGTATCAACATGTGTTAGATACTAGCTAAAGGTGTACACAGGGCTGGCAATAGATCATAAATTTGAAAACAAAATAACTAGAAATTTTAAATTAATTAAATATTTATGACTTAAGTTTACTCGTTTGAAAATATCCCAAATCATCACAAGATCACGTACCACAAAACACGGTCCTTTCCACTTTCCATGGTTAGTTTTTATGGTTGAGTCTGATTGATTTGATCATGAAAGGTGTATTTAAGCCTTCCACAGCACAGCTTTATATATTTCCTTTCGTTTTTTCAAACCAAACAACGAAGAATGCCTCCATGAATTTTGATTCTGAACTATATTAAGTATAAATATATACCAATATCTTCTATTTCATTACTTTGTATGAATTAAAAAAAAAAAGAAAACGGCCCTTGTTAAGTTCTCGTATTTTTTTTTTCAATACAAAATCTTCCATTGTTTTCTTACAACTTTTACAATTATTCTTTAGCCACCAGACTAGCTCATAATTATAATAAAGATAACATTTTGGCATTTAATAAATTTGTAGTTATAAGTCAATGAAATAATCCACACTTTTTATACCAACTTCGTAGAACTTGCAAATTTGATACGACATAATTGAATGACCAATCTTAAAAACTCATTTATTATATTACAGCAAAAGTAGGTCTTGGTCTATCTATTTTATAGTAGGTCTAGGAATATTTTTACATAGTAGAACTAATGTTAAACTAGTAATGACATTTTTATAACTTAGAGGTTTATATAAAAAAGTTATCTCTTGATAACGGGTTAGTGGTGTTCTGAGCAATTTTTTTATTAATTTAAAAAATATATAAAAGATGTTTTTAAAAATTAAATAATATAATATATATACATTGTATAAAACAAATTCGCTTCCCGGTGTCAGTACGCTGCGATCTTTTAAACTACACAACGGATTTGATGTAGTTTTCATCTGTATACAAAGTAATTAATGAGGAAGCTTGATATATATAATGCAGGACCACGCAGGCGAAGCCGCTGGCGAAAATCTAATATGTTATAAACTTATCTACCTAAATAAACTCTGAATAAAAATCTTTACAAATTTCATATAAAATGCGAAGAAACTTTTCCTCAATCTATTAATTTAAAAAAAAAACCTAAAGTAGTGACAGCCCTACACAACAGTATAAGTCGATCGACGCATAAATATGTGGGGTGAGATGACATTTATAGGACAAAGGGGTTGCAGTCTTCGGTAAAATACTTTGTTTTCATGCGGTGACAGTTTTTCAAGGCTTTGTTGTTGTAAGCTGCAATTTGTAAGAAGAAATACTCCACTGCTAAGAAATAAAGTGCAGTATTTATTTATTAAAAAAAAAAACTTTATACCGGACCATGGATACTTTTATTAAATAATTTTAATTAAAGAACTCAATAAAATATTGTAAAAAATATCTTACCACACTATAAAGTATACATTTAATGACAAATTGGGAGTCAGCTCGGCTTTAATACTTAAATCAGGTAGAAAGTATGTACTAATATTTCCGAGAGTTTCAACAATCGTATGTACTTTGTTAGTAATAAATATCGAATTTAGTTACCGGTTGACATGACCATTATTTGATTTATTATCAGCCAAACATAGTAAATGATTAATATCTTCTAATTTTTTATATTTTTTTATTGTATTTTTAATTAAAACCAAGGAGAATACTTATGTCTGAAATTTTCTCGGAAATGAAAATGTGTTCGTTTTTCACTTCCTAATTATAAATAGGATCATTTTTATTCATTAGACCGTACGAATATTAACACCCCGACATCTGGTAGTAAAATAAATGTCCAGTCCATATTTCAGAAGTTTTTGATTAACTAAAAAAATTAAACAGCGGCCAATCTAAATAATGAACTTATTCAGATGAACTAAAATGAAATATTGGCACATTTAAAATTCCTACGCTTGATGAAGTTATCGCTTTATGCATAATTTGTTGATTTTATTAATGGCTGCCGACGCAAATGCGAGAAAGGTAGTTTAATTAAGTTAAGCATTTGACAATTTGGCATACATATAGATTATTATGATTGCCATAATCTGTTTGAATTCGAGATAGGCTGAAGTTTCTTTTTTTTTTTTAATCGTAACTCATACAAATCATAAAATATATTCTTCATGTTGATGAAGGCACTGCCAAGATTACAGCATCAATTGCAGTAGAAGTTATATTACAGTTGACTATAAAAATTTATATCAATAATTTTGCACTATAGCTATAATATTAAGAATTGTAATGAAATAAATAACTACCTGCTTGAATAGATTACATGCCACGCTCAGAAGGTACCTGCGTTATTTTAAATTTCCAGAATTAGTTTTGAGCGATTTATATATTGTTGTAATATTTATTATAACTATATGACCAACAGCAATTTTAAGTACGATAGGTGACGATATATTCTGTTCATTGTGAAACAGAGATTGTTAAATTTTGTAGTACCTTTTATAGTGTATACATTCAATTCAAATGGGTCACAATTGGTACCCAACCTATACAAATATACTTTGCTAAGGGATTAATTAAAACTTACTCTTATAGTTAGTAAACAATGAACGACTAAATATTATTAAAATTTAGTAGGTAACTCTACCTTTGGTTATAAAAAATTCCATTCAATACCGATGGAATAACTACGAGTATTATTATAGTTTGTATTCATATTACCATCTACCCAAACAATAAAATAATTTAATAAACAGGAGAGATTTGAATGTTTGTTGCATTAGCTTACAAATTACTAGACTCATTTTTGAAAATTTGTGTCGTAAATGAAAAGCTTATGTGCGAAATAAGCAAGGATTTACTCAAATGAATTTTCAGCAAAACAGCTAAATATAATATGAGACAGAATGACCATAATCGGCTATCATCCGCATTTTCGTTTACTCATATTGGATTTGTATTTAGGGGAAAAGGTTTGGCCATTTTTAAGGTCATCAACTCTATATAAAAGTTCCTCAAAATCAGCCTAGTGATTTGCCTAACTAAGGACATAAATATAGGCAATCTCGTATTTATTATAGATTCAAACGTTGACGTTGGTTTAATCAATTAATTGTCGAGCGTTTCCGTTGAGCGACATTCACTTTGCCTACTTGTTTTACGCAATATCCAATTTCGCATCTGCAAATTGGTTCCAATAGCTATTATATTTGATGGAGGTCAAATAAAAATCCCATCCATGAATCGCTCGCAAGTGACACGTGGTTGTGGAAGCTGTTTTCCCGCGACTTTGCCCTCGTAAATTATAGACTATCGGCCGGTTTCTGAATTGAGAAGAGCAAATCACAACTGGTTATTCTCAATAACTAAGTTTTTTTACTTTTCACAAGGCGAAAGGTCCTAGTTTTTATTAAACTGTATCAATTGAACATTAAAAAAATTTAAATCAGAAACGAAAACCTTTTTTCGTGACGTACGTTTAAGTACAGTTTGAGATGTGCTTTTTATATACTTTAAATACTCAATTCAGAAATCGGGAGTTTGTCACCCGCGTGAGATATAACTTCCCATATATGGGAGATTTTTAAAACCGGTGCAGTCATACCGAAGCCTATTCAATGCAAATGAATATTAAAATCAAATCTTTCCTCTTTATAATATTAGTAAAAAAATATCCCTGTCCATTATCCCGTTCAATATATTCAAATTAAAATTTAGTCTTACAAAACAAGACTTGCCAGCTGAATCTACGACAGAATATCCTGGGAAATAGAAAGAGATAGAGAATATCCGCATGTTAAACCATATAGATCTTAAGTTTTAAGCTTTAAAGTAAATGATCGTTTCCAAAATATTTTGTAGAACTTTATTACTTTTCGTTAAATGTAATAGATTTGAGATTTCCAATATTATTAAGAGCTTTTATCCCGAAAGCTTCTCAAAGTTTGTGCTGAAATTTTTGATTATATCGCTTTCGTAAAAAGCGTGAAAAAAATTCGTAGATTGTTTTGCCGTTAAAAAGTTATATTAATTTTGGCTGTAACAGAAGTTAACTTTTTCCTCAAGGGATTAATAAAATTAAAAAGAATTCATAAGTGGATAAAATAAATTATAACTTATCACTCAAATGTAATTAATGAATATAACCATTATTTGGAAAATACTTTTTCATTTAATACTACGAGTACATTATACTATTACATTTATACTTTTATACTTCATATAGGTAGGTAATCAATTGTCATTTTTTAAATAAAGATTTTCGATACATGTCTCAAATCTTTTGCGGGGTAAATACTACTGAGCGCTACAATTTTTTTAGATATCTTACTAATAAGTGTTTTGCTTTTAGATCTTCCTTGGCATTTGTAACTCTTCACATATATGCTCATCGGTTCAAATTGAATCGTTATCAATTTGAAACTGGAACCCGAAAACTACGTTATTCTACCTCTTTCGCGTAATATATATCTTTTCTTTCATCCGGTATCCATTCCTCATGTCCGAACCAACGTAACATGCAACTGTTACCTAATATACCGACACTATTTATCATTCCAACTTTCTTTTTATCTCATCGGCATCATATCAGCTGGAAGAAGTCCTCTGCTAGACAAAGGCCTCCTCGAAAAATGTCCATGACGGTCGATCCCGTGCGGTAATTCAACAATTCCCGTTAGATCCTGACCAAATCATCGGTCCATCGAAATTGAAATTTTTTTACTCATTACATATAAGACAAGATCACAAATAATACTCAAATCACAAAAATGGACAAAGTGCTCGTATTATAAAAATCTGAAACAATGAAAGTACCACAACACCTACACCCAAGAAAATGTAGAAAATTTAGAGACCAGAGATGGCGACAACTTAAAACCTGCGTACGAACTTTGCCACAGAGGTATTACTTAGAAGTTTATTTCGATTTCTATTGCTAACATGAAATAATAAAAAAAACCATTTAAATTTATTGCCAGATATAAGTTAATTGATTTTCCGCATTAATTTGTCATATATCGAAAACATTTATTTTGATTTAAGTAATTACAATTTGTTTTTAATTAATTTTGAATTGGTATCTTAACAACTCGAAGCCACAGTAGTAAAAGCACGTTCCGATTGCAGTGACGAAGTTAAGAAACTTTCACTAAGACCGGTAATATGATGACCAAAAATTTATTTTTGCTTTGGAATTATCTTTGTGTCAGCTGCATCTGCAGTCGTTTACACCCACAAATCTGCACTGGGTCATCTTGATGGCCCATTTTCAAGATTCGACATTCGATGAATAGGCTGATAACAATGATGGTCTTAGTAGCCATAGCTATAAAGCTAAAACATTATATAAAACAAGGAACGTTTCATTGTAATTTGACAAGTTGTATTTCGCCTTCGTCTACGTCACAATAGCATTTTACCGGGTTTTTCCTTGTTTACGCTTTGTTAAAGTTTAAAACTTTGATTTTATTATGATTCTTTTCAGAATTTGCTAATTTGGCTTTTATTGTTTTAATTTTCATCAACATTTTGTTACATATTAAACTGGAAATATTCCTTTTGAAAACCATAGCGAACATTTTCAAACGTAATTTTCTTTGGCAACAAAGACGTAAAACAATACTCTACAATCATAATGAGGGCTTCGACTTTAGTCTTTTCGCCTCTTTTTTAATGTAAGCTATTTATTACTACTCTTTGTTATAAGTTATATTATTAAATAACATTTATAATAGTCATAATTATAACTAAATCAGGGAGGAGGTCGATGGAGCAGTAGCTAGCGCGCTCGGTGTGGATTTGGTTGTTAAGCAATTTTCGCGATGAGCGGTCATAGGACGGGGGTTTAAAAAAATTTTTCTCGATCTCCTCCGAACTTCGGAAGGCAAATTAAGGCATTGGCCCCGGCGGCATCTGCAGTCGTTAATACCCGCCACTACGCGCTGGGCACTCGTGATGTGACGTGAATCATTCTCCCTGATTTGATTTCATATGGATGAAAAAGATGGAAGGCCTGAGCCCCAAAAGATAAGCTGGTGATGACACTTTATCAGAAAAACATCATTACAGACAATTTTATAGGATATTTTGGAGTTGTTTGCGTTCCCTCTTCGTCACAGCCAAAACAAGTTCCGAATTTGGTAGAAATAAAAGGTGAATTGTTACAAAAGATTTGTATTTTGCTGCCAATTTAAATTTAGAGAATTTTAACATTATAACATTTAGATTTTATGGATTTAAATTATTTGTGACATTTCGTGATTATACTTGTGACATAGGTATCTTTTTTCATGTGACCGGTACCGTATATCTATTATTCTATGTATGAGGGACTGCTCTGAAGAATATGACATTCTTGAAATTAAATGTCACATAGAATTTCGTTGCTCAACGATTTCCGACGACGATGCGATAGAATATACTATTGTTTTTTTTTTTAATCTTGAAATTGAATCTGTAGAAGTATTAATATTAGGTATTAATGTATTATGTGGTAGCTGCTTTTCTGTGACTTCACTTATAGTGTATCTCACCTACATGTATGTATATCGTATCTTATGATAGTTTTAAAGCTTATTCAATGCAAACAAACATACAAATCTTTCCCCTTTGTAATAGTAGTATAGATATAACTGTTTATGTTATCTAAATAAGTACCATAGAATTAAGAAATTACATTATGTATGTGTGTATATATATAAATAGGTACTCGTATATATGATAACAGCTGGTCTATGGGAACCATGATGACGTAAGCGCAATAATATAATAATAATAATAATAAAAAAATTGTTCCCGAAATCAAACTTTCTTGATTTCTCCATGACAACTCTTCCGGTTTTATTTCACGTATAAAAGTAAATTAATTTTGAAAACTCAATAAACAACTCATATTCTGTACTTTTTCGTATTCGTATTGATATCTTAGTTTCACACTTTGCAAATTTCAGTTTTTTGATATGTCAGTTCAAAGGAATAGAAAGGACTACCTTTGGTCTATTCGTATCCTGCAATAATCAACTTTTACTAGAGTCGCCATCTAGTGAGATGTTTTTAGTGCTTTCTTTTTTTTCTTCTAAAATTCATATAGAATCATATAATTTTTAAATTTATTATTACTATGTTGGTACCATTTTTAACAAATTTTATCAAATTGTCGATATTTCGAGGTTATTACAAGTGCCATGGTCACGGATTATGACGATTAAGTTACTATTACTCTAATTTTAATGACTGAAAACCATGAAAACAAACTTTTCACATTTGTATAACATATGTATGGCAAAATAAACGAAAACGATCTTTCACTCTTATAAGATAGCCCACAAACAATATGAGGAAACTGCAAGTTACATCAATCAACGTCAATGGTGCCTGCTTAGAACTTATTATTTACGCGTATTTGCGTCATGTATTTAAACATTCGCTTTATTGTAACCGCATCCCCAATTGATTATGTTATCTTCATTTTTCGCTACTTCCTGATTATAGTACAATTTAAAATAATGTTAAAGGATAGATCAAATCAAAATCATTTATGCAATCTAGGCGGTTGTTTTTAAAGTGATTGTTATCATAGCAGTTTAATTTATAACTAGCTGTTTCTTGCGATTTCGTCCGTATTTATAGCCTATTGTAAGCTGCGTCACCTGCTTATGACGTAGCTTCTCGTATGTTGAGGAGCTGAACCGACTTATTTTTATACGTTGTCTTTGTTTTTATAGTTTTTTTTATATATATTTGATTTTTATTTAATTTTGTTTTGTATTGACATATGGTCTGATTCATTGATTGTCACGTGCTTTGGCGAGTAAATTTGTTTTGTGGACAATATAGTTTTGAGAAGATCAGGTGTTTATTTTCGCACCTGTGCCCACGCCATTCCTCGTCACCCTCTTCGTCATTAACACCGTAGGTGAAAGAATTTATAATATTTTTATAATATTGTTTTTATAGATGGAAATGATAGATAAGAGAACGCATATCTACATTATGTCGTAACTATACACTTGTATTTTGAAATTGGAACCCAGTAACAAAATGTCTGTTAATTTTCCGCTACAATATTTATTGTTCGGGAACTTTTAGTCAGAGGTAGATCTTGTAGATGCGAAAGTAATATTCAAAGTTGAAAAAGATTTTTTTCCTTTAACTTCTCCTCACAAGTCCTTTGTGAATTGTTTCCATTGTAATTTTGTTGCAAATTAATACGAAGTTTAAGGATGGTTAATGCATCTTTAAGCATTTTACCTGCAAAGAAATTATTTCAAGTTTCTCCTTTTGAATTTCATTTTGTTTGACGAAAAGAGTATGTAATAACATTTTTTCCTTATAAAATTAAAAGAATCTTAAGAAATATTACTTTGTAGCTTTTCTTTTATTTCATTATTTCTTGGTGGTGCGGCGTAATTTTAGAATTTGTTATACAAGAAACTGTAATCTGTTATTATGGCGTAATTATACATCCTTCTTCCTTCAGAACTAACGTTAAAACGTCGGTCTCGGATACATCTGCAGATGTTGACACCCACCAATCCACACTGGACCCACCATGTGTATAATATGTGTATATATTACCATGAATACATGGTAATATATACACATATTTTCCTACACATATATTGTATAGGAAAATATGTGTATATATTACCATGTATCATCAGACTATTGATGTCCAAATTGCTGGGCTGAGGTTTTCCCTATAACTGGAATCAAACCGAATAGGGAGAATGGGCCGTGACCTACTACGCGAGCCCAGTGCGGATTGGTGGGAGTTAACGACTGCTTAACCGGACCCTCCTTTTAGGATAACAGGTTCTTCCTATCCGCGTGAGGTGAACCGCAGCGGGTTTTACCAGGTTGGCCTTCAACATTAAACTGTCCTTTTTAGGGTGGTGGTTCTTTTTCTTAATTTTTTTTTGTTCCCCACTTCTGTTATAGCCAGTTATCAGGGCGGTGGTTGGAGAGTTCTGATTTAAGGCTAAATGTACATTTCTTCTGCGTTATCAAAAAAGGGTGTAAACTACTAAATATGTACCTGGGATTAATAGCTAAACGTGCCTTATGAAGCATCGAAATAATATTTTTTGGTTACCCATCCTATGGCAGGCCCTTGCCAAAGTTGTTTAACAACCATATCGAAGGCAGAACATGCTAACCACTGCATAAACTAGCTTCTCCTATGGTCTAACTAAATATCTGAAACATATATCACGCAGGTTACCCGTACCATTTTTTGTAATAAAAATAATCTTAATTTTTATCTTTACAGATGAGTAAAATCTCATTCGCACAATTAAGCACCCTCATAAAAGGTTGTTTCTGTCTGGTATTTATTAAAATAATTAAGATCAATGTCGGTCTCACGCATTCAACTTTTTTGCCGGTAAACCTCAACTAATTAATTGATCGTAATACTAATATCTGTACAAAAATTTCGTAGACGAAGGGATATGAAAAGCTTAGTTAAATTCTCATACAAAAATAAAAAATAAATACAAACACTAGAGAAGACTAGGTACGGTTGAAACAACGGTTGTAATTTGTAAAATACGGGTATTATGCTATGACAAGAGTTTAAGGTAAAACAGAATCCGGATAAACAACAATGTCTGTAAAATATTAGCGTTCTGACAAGGTTCCAAAGTAAGCGAAATGCAAAAAGCAAGTCCGGATATGCATTTCGCAACTTACCTTGGATGTCTTGTCATAGCGTTAATATGTAGTCTTCCTACTAATAAAAACATTACACATGCTACTGTCCCTTGTGCGCTTTTCTTCACTATACCTATTTCAAACAATTATAAAAAAAAACACTTATTCTATACCAAAATTAAAATTAGGAAACATATAATTGTTAGTTTATTTGCATTGAATAGCCTCAGAAACTACTGGAGCGATTTTAAAACGTCTTTCACCCACGGCGGGAAGCTACATCAAACACGGGTGACATAGACTATCATTACCAGCCCTTTCACGTCCCCACTGCAGGGGCTCAGGCCTTCCTCACGGATGGGCCATGACCCTCCACGTTGGCCCAATGCGGATTGGAGGATATTAACGACTGCAAATGCAGCCGGGACCAACGGCTTAACGTGCCTTCCGAAACACGGAGTAGCTCGAGATAATAATTTTTGGTCACCCATCCCGTGACCGACCCTTGCGAAAGTTGCTTAACGACAACGATCGCGGGCCGCGGCGCTTATCCACTACGCCACCGAGCTAGACTATAACCAACTATAACACGGGTGAAGTCGCGGATAAACACCAAATCATTAATAATATTCACACTTTATGTTCTCGATAATTGGGTAATCTTTATTTATAAGCATACTTATGTAACATGCAGTGGTTAAGGAATAAGTGTCATAGTGTTTAGACTTAGAGTTTCGTTACATTCCACCAATGAAATGGTACATTGATTTTACAATTTGTCGCTCAAATCATGCAATTTCAGTGATCAATCCTCAATTTGTTACATGGTTCAAGACAAGGGTTATCTTGTTGTGGAGTTCCTTGAACTTACGTCGCATCAAAAACTTCTCCTATTTATAGAATCTCCTCTTTAAAAATATAGATTATTATTAACATAGATTTTTAAAAGTAACAACAAAGGTATCAATTATCAGCACATCATACTCTACAAAACTATCTTTCTCCACATGATTTTAAAACTTACTATGTTATGAGTAGACTACAAATCACTTGCGGAAACTGACATGTCGTGGTACAGCCTGATATGGAGCTGTGTATAAATATTTTTTTTCATCGTGTATGTTACATCACTAAATCGAGTATTTTTATATTATTTCACCACGTGATATCAACCGTGTATCGTCACAGCAAAGGCTCTTCTTATTTTAGACTCACCACTAACGTTAAAGTCTCTTGAAACAAATCGAAAGCTAGAGAGTAAAGGTATAGAAATGCATTTGGCGTTTTAATTAAAACTTCCGGAGCGTTTCACCGCTGGTCGTAGTTTTATAGAGGGGCTTTTTGTAACTTTGGTAGGACATAGCTCAACTTGGTAAGATAAAACTCTTATTATTTGTGCAATAAAGACATTATTGTAAAAGCACAGGGTAAATAAAGGTAGTCGACTGTATACAAATATTATAATTAATGTTAACATATGATACAAAATGCCTAATCCGACAATAAATGGTCAAGCGTGGTGACTTCTGCGGTCGTTGTGCAAGTGTGACGTTATCGAAGAGTAGAGTGAATATGACCACATTAGTGAATACGCTGTCGTCCTTGATTGACAAGAGATAAGACTTGACAAACGGATCCTCCCTCAAGTATCGATAGACATTTTCTTCGTTTGCTTCATTCACGGATGTGAAATACGGATATCAAAGAAATAAAACTGCAATAGGAAGATAAATGCGGTGTTGAACCCAACATTAATGTATGGCAGCGAGAGTTGGCTTTGTCAGAAAGAACATATAAGATTGAACGCAGTTGAGATGCGTTCGTTACTTGAAATTTACCGAGTAACGCTCGTAGACCGCATTCGGAATGAAGAGATAAAAATGAGAGATAACTTGAAAGATAACGTCGGCGTGTAAATCCACAGAAACTTGCTGGGTTAGTTCGGGCATGCAGAAAGAATGCCGGAAGAAAAAAACAAATCTGGTACATAATGCGTAAGTAGAACAATGCAGAAGTCGAGGAATACTAAGACATATCTTACACGTTCCAATCCATCGCTAGCTTTTGGAAGTTGATGTCAGAAGCCATAAAAACCGGCGAATATGGATTAAAAGAGTAATAAAAATGGATGAGGCGAAATATTTATGTAAGTACATTGTGGCATTCGGTCCTCTCTGCGTACTCCGCCAGGGATACAGCGTTAAGATGTAGATAGATATACAGAAAGATAAAGGTTAGAAGTATTTGAAATATACTATAAAATAATCCATCCTTAGATGAAAAGAATTAGTTTGTTGGTTATCAAAGAGAAGTAGCTGCTGGAAAGCATAGAAAACAGACGAGAAACTTTGAAACACTTGACGACACGATGACTTTTATACACTATACTTATAGAGGGTATGTTCCGATATAAACTGCGAGTACTGCGCAGTGGTCTTACTGCTGAAAAATCCGTTCCGTTATGGACTGCCAGTACACTGCTACAGTACCCTAGGGAAATTTATGACGTCATAAATTGCCGCCATATTTGTACTGTGAGCACTGGAGATTTCGAGGTAAGGTGCTCGCAGTGCTTTTGATCACGTGATCAGTCGAAACAGAATCAGAAAATGATAAGTTTCTAAATAAACAAAAAAAAATACTTACGTTTATTTATAAGATGGATTTAATTGATAAATATTTTTTTACACAATTTTCCAATTTTCTTTTGTAAAGAGGGAATCTTTATATTTATATTCACCTTGCATTAACAAATTTGAAAATGGCGCCAAAAAATAGGATTAACAGTATACTGGACTGCGTTCCGTTTTAAAAAGTCACCAGTATAACTAGCTAATAAGGAACGGGCTTCCAGTATACTAAATTGACGTCATACTGTTCAGTGGTCGTAGTGTATATCGGAACATACCCAGAATATGAGCGATACCAGAGATAATAATATACAACTTGTATACAACAAGAGACATATAAAGTAGGAATTATATCCAAAAAATAAAAACGCAGTAGAAACAAATATACTCTATTGACAAGATCGAAAATATTCAATATTAAAATTCAAGTCGATATAAACTAGTATTACTAAACTAAGTCTATTTGCATAACAAAAGTCCAAGCTTTATTTCATTGTTTTCATACTATCATGACACCATATGAAGTGCTTATAAAGTCTCTAATTTTACTGAGTGAATAACAATACGTGAAATTGGTGTTAATCAAAACTTTTACCATATTCCGGTCCATCCTTCACATCTAGAAAGTTCCACGTAAATATGTGACTAAAAATTTATATATTGAAATTCATTCATTTCTAATTAATGCTTTATATTGAAAGCAAATTTATATGTAAGAATATTTCTCAGTTATTTAAATTATTCAAAAATAAGAAAAAGCCTCATGTCGGATTGAAAATACATCAAATTTGAATAAGTATTACTTTTATTTGGAAATCTGAGACAATGAAGGTGTAACAATACCCAGAACCGAAAGAATATAGCAAAGTTCAATCGAATCCAGCGCCTCAGGGTTGGTAACACTAGGAATAAAAAAATACGTACCATTATTACTACATAGTATAAAACAAAGTCGCTTTCTCTGTCTTTATATCCATTTGTATGCTTTAATCTTTAAAACTAAGCAACGGATTTTGATGCGGTTTTTTTCATAGATAGGATGGTTGAAAAGTTTTTATGTACGGGCGAATAAACGCAAATCTAATTTTAGAATTTTGTTGTTATAGGGGCAATATAATAATATACGCAATCCCATTTTTACTCTTCGGGTACGCAACCAAAAAAATATAAAAATTACATAAACATTTTGAAAGGAAAGTAGCGAAATAATAAATTTTTATAAAAAAGCTTTGTTGTCCTGCCAGCCGTCGTTTACTTCGTTAATCTGACCTTTGATATCTTTTTATATTAACCCCTTCCTGAAAATTCAATGGAAACTCATTCAATAATCCGGCTTATTGGAGGAACTATTTCACGCCAAGTAGTCGAAAAGGTCACAAATAAAAATCATAGTTTCTCCTTGATATTGAGGCTTAATAGTGTGAGAATCGTATTCAAACCGATGATGTTTATTGAATTAAATCAGATAGGATAAAAGTTTAATTTCACGGGAATTAATTCAAAATGCCGATTTTATTTAATTACTTTCCCGTACCCTAAATTGCATTGGAGAAATGGTATTTCCCGAAACGATTGGTATTTAAAAGCGATTGAGTGCAATTTTCCATTTGAAAATTGATTTTATGAAAATTATCAACAATACTTTGGACTGAAATCGGTTCCGGGAACCCAGTGACTGTTGTGTAGTGAAATTATACAGCCTTAACTATTTAATAATGCATCTTAATTGACTTATATTTAAATATTTATAATAACTCTGCTTGAAATTGTCGTAAAATTGTAACTTTAGGAGAAGTTTCCCTTTATAATGTTTTTATGACAAAAATAAAATTTATCCGTGCTAGACATTTTTAATTAATAAATTTAAAAGTTACTTTGTTGAATTAACCTAAGATATAAGGAACGCCCTGCCATAATATATAGGTAGAGCTATCCAACTTTATTTATATAGACATCTTTGATACATTCAAAAAGTCGTAAGTGTATTAGTAGTTTCTTTTAATTTAAATCCATTTGTACGTATAAAATTTGACATAGATTCGTTTACGAACCCATTTAATGCGCACTTGTTACGGTTCCTGCACATTCTTCCTGAGAGCCACGAAAACCACGCTAACTATTCCTTTTAGGGATTCTATTCCAAACATTCGCCATAAAATTCCGGCGGCATTGACACTCGAATAGCACTCACAAAATGTTTATATATTTGCTTATGTTTATGAGGGTATTATTTATAATGGATTTAAACGATCTGATGAGAAAATGCTTAATGTTTTTTTGTATAGGTATTGTTAGAGCAAAGTAAAAATCATTTACATTTTAACATACATTAAATGTTGTAATTGTAGGTTGTTGATTTTTAAAATATCTCCTTATCCTTATACTATGTTCACAATACTATACTGACAAATATATTTCATCAAAAATTAGAAAAAACGCTTAGAAATACACTTTCGTCCCTGGCAATCTGAGATGGGACCGATATTGGTCGGTGACGAAACGGTTTGCTATCATCTCACACTATTTTTTACAAAATAGATACATATAAAGTATATAAATATTAGACAACGTCACATACGTTACCCAGACTCCAAGAAGCCTCCGTATTATGGAATATCCGAGACAACGAAGGTTGTGTTACACCCAGACCTGGGACAATGCCGAAAATTTCATTTTCTACATTAATCTGACCGGGAATCGAACCCGGGACTTTAGAGATGGTGACACCTTGAAACCGGCGAAACCGAACCATACGGCTACAGAGGTCTTCATGCATCTATGGCTGTATCATAGAACGCGTTTGATCCAATGTAGTGGACATAAGAGACCGAATCGTTTATTGCAGTGCTTGTTACGTTCCTGGCATGGTCATGCTATGTGGCGGCGTAAAAGAAATAAGTGAGACGAGCTAAATGACCCAAACCGTATTGTTTCGGAGCCCAAACATTGGATAGTTTTTGAAGCACATTTTTGAAGCTCAATCAATCTTAACTATTTTCCCGACTGTATTTTCAGACATTAGTATCTATTAGTATAACCTTCTTGTGAGTCGATTCATAGAACTGGCTTCTATACCAATACTAGGAACATTATTATGATTAAATATTCATAATTCTTTTGTAAAACTCTGTAACATTAGGTATGAAGAAATCAAACTGTATAAATTATATCACTAAGTTATCGTATTTTACTTAAACTAAGGACGTCACATTAATAGATGATGAATAAATTAAATGTATATATCACAGAACATAGATCTCTCTCTATGTTCTGTGGTATATATACTATAGACAAGAACTTCATTCTTTTAGAATTTGAATTCGTTTAGTATAAAGGCATCAATTGATTTTAAAAGGACACAACTTGAAAAATAAAATATTAGTAGCCATTTATCTTCCTCATATATATTAACAATAATAATTCATTGATGTTTTGTGCAAATAAGCTGAAATATTATGCTTTCTGGGAATATACTACATATAAATTGCGCCTCTACAAAGCCAGATGGGTCGCTATTAATTAATAATAGTAACGTATAATTAATTAATATTAAGTAATAACGAAAAGATAGCATAGAACATTACGCAACAAGATCAAAGAAACTGTTAATAAAATGAACGATCTTGTCCCAACTATCAATAAGTCGGTAACTGAATTTGTTATTGGAGTCGACTGAAACGTATTATGCGAGGCCCTACCACATGTCTCAAAAGCGATAGTAATAATAGCAGCTATAAGATATTTTATCATCAATGAAAATGTTTTTATGCTTTTATTTTTACGCATTGATTCAATGACTTTGATTTATTTTATTTTTATTTATTCATTTTGGGAAACAACAGCATTGAGTTACACATCATCATCATCATCAGCCCTTTTACGTCCCCACTGCAGGGGCTCAGGCCTTCCTTATGGATGGTTAAGGAGGATGGGCCATGACCCTCCACGCTGGCACAATGCGGATTGGAGGGTATTAACGACTGCAAATGCAGCCGGGACCAACGGCTTAACGTGCCTTCCGAAGCACGGAGTAACTCAAGACAATACTTTTTTGGTCACCCATCCCGTGACCGACCCTTGCGAAAGTTGCTTAACGACTACGATCGCGGGCCGCGGCGCTATTCCACTACGCCACCGAGCTACCTTACACGTGAATATACATAATTCAAGTAGTACAGTAGCCTAGACAGTTTCCACTGCTAAACCGGTGCAATGCTATGTCGAACAAACAATGAATAACGTAATAGTTAATAATTTAAGTTTTTTTATATAAACGATAAACTAGGAATAACATGACATGAAAACGTAATAGGTATGATTTAAAGTATCTGAGAGAAGATTATAATTTATGAAATTATGATTTGTTTTAGTTTTCTTTTTAAATACCATTAATGTTGTAATTATATCATACTAGCTTTTCGCTTGCGATTTCGCCCGCATGACCCTGTCTTTACATATAATTCTTCCACTTGGACCACTCTGTATATTGATGAAAACCACATTAAAATCCGTTGTGTATTTTAAAAAATGAAGAATCGAACAAAATTTGTAAGATTTTTTGACTGGCGATTAAGTTGGTGACTTAAATAAGTTAAATATAAAAATTCACTAAATATCATAAAAATTACGATTTGACATTGCATCGCTCTGACTGGGCCTCTTCCTGATAGGGGCCGTTAAGTGGAAGCACTCTGTCTGATTCCACTTTTTGACTATATTTTAATTTAGTATAATTCGATAAACATATTCGTTGAATAACACATTAAATTTTAACTCTGATAGCTATCGCTTTCGTTATGATTTCGAGCTAGGTGGTAGGCGGCCTCGCACTGGTCCATTGGACATGGGTTAATTTGATTCCTAACTCACAATCCGCTGTGACAAAGGTAACATTTTAGTAACCTTTTTTCGTACGCCAATATTTTTCATTCAGATTCATTACTAAATCATTCGATAGATATTTATCTTAATAAGGTGACAATAATACCTATATTATCTGTCAATTTAATTCATTTATGTTTTATTTTGTTTACTTTTCTTTTATTTCACCGAAAGATTATTGTTTTAAAACTTAAAAAAAATACTTCTTTTTAATTTAAACAATTGGAAAAACATACATCGCCGTCGAACATATAACTCCCTCCATTTCGATTTTAAAGTCAGATAAAAATATTACTCCGTAACTAAAAAGTAGTCCGTAAAATATATTTTGTAATGTATATGTTCACAGATCAACTCTTTATTTTGCGGCCGCATTATTTTGCATTTTTTTGTTAGTACTTTTAAAAGTCCAAGTACTTTTATTTTTCTTATAATATTTTTAACGCTAAGTTTGATAATAAACCTGTATCGATAAATAATAAAACAGTACGAAAAATGTTACGGAATCTCTCATCATAACAACCTAAATAGGTTACTAAATAGATTATAGCAACAAAATTGTTGCTAAGCCTAAAGCTTGAAGTTAATTAAACAGGTTAATTTTCGATATTCGTAATAATTAATATGGTTTTCATGCACGATTCATCTTTTATGGCGGCACTTTTGGTTTCATATTATAGAACAGCAAATGACATACACTTCTTTCCCAGAATATAGTTTGGTATACATTCTAAATTCATAATTTGAAAGTCGTAACCATTTTTAAGCACAATAATTTTATAATGCCTGTATTTCTGATATTTTATACAGTCATTAAGTTTTATAAGACGCAATATTCATATTCATGACACTACTTACATCGTATCTTATATGTGTAGTGTATATTTAATGTATTATATGTATTAATTTTTTGTTCGTTATTTATTATATAATTTTTTTTTCCAATTACTTAACTGCATTTCTATCAGCCGCCTACATCTTACTCTTCATCGACTCCTAGGTTGGCTCTCTCCTAGAAATAAGCCCACCATTGTAACAAATTTATTTACTTGTTTTTATGTAAAATTTTGAATGCAATGAAGAGTATATTAAGATATAAACTTCAATTATGGCGACAGATTTTATAACGCTCCATTCACGCCATTTAAAAAAAATTGTACACGTAAGTATTAGTATAATTATTTGAATCCAATTTAACAAATGGCAAGAAGCAGTGTGCTCTGTTAGACATAATTACAACAGACATCCTGATTTGTTAATTTCTTGCTGACAATTATTATTTCATAATGAGATTGTGACGTAATCAAGTATCCTACACAAAATGTAACCAGTTACAATAATGTTCAAGAAAGCTTCTGGCTCTATTATATTTGGGAAACTTTTAGACATTTTCACCCGCAAATTAAATTATGATTATTTTGTTATGAAAGAGTACATTCGTTGAAAATAAGTTCCTCGAGTAATAATTGAATTTTAGTCTTAATATTTTTATTATCAATGTAGTGTGGTCGGTTAGAGAATTAATTCTTAATCAAACTTTACTGGAGCTTTTGACGTAATTGTTTTTGACGGATTTAGTTTTTAATAGATTTTATGGAAATCATTATGCCTATTGTAGATAATTAATGAGCTTACTTGAAGTAAATCAAATTTTGCGTAACTTACTTGAAAGTTAAATATTATCACGTAATTTTTTAAATGTTTCCACTGTTATACGGAGCTCGATAACACAGAGGTCTGCAATATGGTTGTTAAGCAACTGTCACGAGGACTGGAGATAGGATGGTCAAAATTATTGTATCAAGCTTCTCCGTGGTAAGACACGGTAAACTGTTGTTTTCGGCTACACCTGAAGTTATTATTATCCACTGCACTGGGCCCAGTGTGCAACATTTACGGACTTAAATCAGTTTAAATGAATTTAATATCCTCCTGACAAAGCGATAGTATAACGGGACGAGGACCTATCTTTGTAGTATTACAAGGCATAAAATATAATCATATCATCATAATCAACCCTGTTACATCCCCACTGTAGGGGCTCAGGACTTCCTTATGGATAGATAGCGAAAATCGGCCATAACTCTCCACGCTGACCCAATGCGGATTGGAAGGTATTGACGATTGCAAATGCATCCGGGACCAACGGCTTTACACGTTGAAACACGGAGTAGCTAGAGATAATAATTTTAGTCATCCATCCCGTGACCGACCCTTACGAAAGCTGCTTGACAATAACGATCACGGACCGCGGCGCTTATCTACTACATAAAATTATTGCTAGCTGAATGTGAATTGGAGTGGATTACTAAACAGCTAGTCTAGAAGCATATAAAGAAGTCTAAAAAAAAATTTATTATTTGTATGATTACATAAAGATACGACGTTACTTGGCCGGGGAGCGAAAATGATAAATTATAATTTATTTTACAGCGCAGAAGAATAACTGTCACTAACAGAGAAATATTTAAAGAACATAAAAAAACATTACAAACGTATCATACTATATCATTTGTTTCTGTGGACTTACTCCAAAGGGGTCTTAATGTTTTGATTACTATAGCTCAAAAGTACGTACTTCTAAGTATATTCAATTAAAAATTTGGTATGTGGTACGTTATATATTTATTTTTATGAAATACCTAACATTATTCTTAAAGAAAAATACTTAAAAAATCCACCAGCTACAAAAGATAGGACAAGAACCCACGAACTTTCATAATACGGGCAACTAACTGCTAATCATTCAGGACCTTAACCCCCCAGGCCATGTTATGTTATGACTGGATAATTTTTCAAGCACTTATTAGAAGTAGAAAATTTAAATACCTAAAAGTAATTTTAATATAGGTGAAAAGAATTTCAATTGTAAATAATCATAAATGATATTTTAAATCTTAAACATAAAAAATATTTACAAGTAAATGATATATCGTACTATTAAACTTGAAAATATAACTTTTTTTAATTGTGATGACATAATAATATACATTTTTAATTCTTTTAAAGATAAACTCTTAACAAAATTGTTAATTTATTTAAATGGATTTATTATGGAATTAAATAGAATAATAGAATAAATCTGGCTCTAACATATTTCTCCTTTGTTAAATCGGGATCCATAAAACCTTTATGGTAAAATCCACATGGATTACTTCGGTGGCTACGGAGTTTCCTTGAAGATTTAAATAAATGTCGTTTCTTAATATGTATAGGTATATAAATAAATATTATAGTATTATATGAGGTCAGTAGTAACACGTACACTATTTATGATTGTAGCTAGTTTTTTCAAACAAAATGTGAATGAAGTCATCGATTCCTATAAGTCACATCGCAAATGGACTCGTAAATAGTGGACGTGTGTATTGAAAAAACGCGTGACTCCAACGGATGAAGCCCAAATCAGCTAGATTGATAAAAAAAGCTGTATAACAGCTAAACTTGAATTAAAAAAAGCGGTTTCATATGTAGTATTGTATTATAGTGTTTTTCAATATATTGTCGATAGTTTGTGACGTTAATATCTGCATGCTTACGCTTGTCTAACTTACTACTTACTCTAACCATAGAAAAGGCTTATACTACGACAGAGGAGCTTATAAACGCTGCTTAATCTATACTTATATTATAAAGCTGAAGGGTTTGTTTGTTTGTTTAAACGCTCTAATCTCAGGAAGTACTGGTTCGAATTGAACAATTATTTTTGTGATGTGTAGACCATTTATCGAGTAAGGCTTTAGGCTATATAACATTACGCTGCAACTATTAAGAGTGAAGAAATAATGGAAAACGCGGACGAAGTCGCTGTCGCCCACTAGTATAATTATATGGCGGAGAATACACATTTTATTTCTGTCTAAGTGGTAATTTATTTAAATCCATATTTGTATTTGTTAAGACGATAATATTGTGTTAATGTTCTCTCTTTGTATTTATGCAAACGCGACCGATCGCTAGTACAATTGTACCATTTTTTACTCTTGGGTACACTAGCGCCAGAGTTTGCTTTTTATAATCGCCACTTTTGGAGTATAAGCCTTTATCTATGTTTAGAATTAAATAGAGAAACAAGCGAAACCCACCCCGGAGATTCAATGCGGATTGGTGGGTGATAACAACTACAGATGATGGTAGGATGACTCAGAAAGATAAAAGCTCGAGTTAAAAAGTAGTCGCCCATACTAGAAGACACTTGCTACAGGTGCTGAATTTCCACATAGCAAACCAAACATCCTAAAAATATGGTGGCATACTAAATCGTGTGTTAGCTCGAAACATGCAATCAGAATGAAACTTGACTTTGCCTCTTAAAACGCGATGACGTGAAACCCTATTTGTGTTAAGCCACAGAATATAATCTGGTTGAGCCGAATCAAAAAGTTTTTGTGACGTCATTATGTAAATACCGGACATGACGCACATACAATTTATGGCGATGGGTATACAACATACTGAAGTCTGAAAAGTTTTAAGAAAACTTGTTGTACTAAATGCGCTTTTACGAATAATTCTAAATAATTCTGAATAAATATTTTCCTGGGGCTGAAACCTAGCTCAATAATTATTTTACAATTAACAATATTAAAGTGTATGTTCCTTAAATATTTATAAAATGGATCACATTTTCCACACGAATTCCCGTGTCGGTATCACAAAGCAGTCTCCGCAATGGAACGTTCAAAGACAATGTTCCTCAGATTGTATTGTTAGCCGTGATTTTATCTGATACGACGACTTCTATCGTTATAAGGCTTTTGAATACTTTATATGACTTTTATATTTCCTTTCATATGAAATTGAAGCCCATTCACATTTTCACACATTATAAAGTGTTCGAATCGAAAAAACTAACATTATTTGTTCCATGTTTGATGCAATAAAATTGATAGTAAGATTTACTGTAGTTGTGATATTTTAATGAAAATATGATTCGTAATACAATTTCTTATATTAAATATGTATAAACAACCCTTGAGGTGTGAGAGCTACTAGCAATTTACCGGTATAAGTATTTCTTTATTAGTAATTATTGAAATCAGAACCTTGGAAGTAAAACGAAAATGTTTGAAATTCAGCTAGAGTTAATCTTATCAACAGGTAATAGTTAATATAAGTTAGTTGATAAGACAGATTATATAGTTCTGAATAGTTTCGAAGAAGATCTTTGTTATAACATTTGCATAGTTATAATACATTATAATATCGGTTTGCAGCGTAACTATAATTAATACCTATAATATTATAAAAAATATTATTTTAATACTGATTTGGTATTGAAATTATATTTTGAAATTATATTTTTTACACGACTGCCCAAAAAACGGAGTGTATTGTGTTTAGGGTTAATATATGTATTTATCCGAGTTTCTTTTTTCCACCAATAGGATGAGTTCTGTGGGATATTTGTTAATCTAGGACCACCCCCGGCTGCAACGAAAATTTCGTTTAACCAAGCCATAATACAATTTGTATCTTTAATTTACTTCAATTTTGGTAGTCGTGTTTGTTTTGAAAAAATAAAAACAGATTTCGTTCCATAAAATAAACCTAAGTTACTCTTCGTTCTAGTCTTTGTTCTTGCTTGAATAAGTTTTTAAGATGTTAGATATGATTTTCTTTGATAATAATATTATTATTATATAACTATATATACGAACGAAGTCAGTCTGCACTGGTATATTCGTAATAACGAAAAGAAATATTTAAATAAAATAAACGTGTTTTTATTGTTAAAAATGTTATAGCAATTTTTCTTTAGTAAAATTTATTCGTTTTTAATGAAAACTACTGATCCAATTTTAAAAATTCTTTCACTAGTTTAAACCTATATTATCAACAAGTAATAAAGGATATATTATATTAATTATAAGGCAGTAGATTTTCACAGATTCACTGTAATTATAATAAATAAATATTTGAATAACATTATCATAAAATTGCTCGAATCCAAATTAAGTAGCTAAATCACTTGTATTATGGAAATCTGAAACAAGTTACCACAATACCAAGATCCGAGACAGCATTGAAAGTTTATTTTCTACATTTGACTCGACCGCCAATCGAACCCAAGCAGATCAGAGTATACCTTAAAATCGATGTGAAAACTACACGGCTACAGTAATGTAGTGTATAATTTAGAGTATACTACTATCTTTACTAATATTAAGAGGAAAGATTTGACAGACTGTTAGTTTGGTTACGTTCGTCGGTTTCAAGGTGTCGCCATCTCTGAGATCCCTGGTTAGATTCTGAATCGGTAGAATGTAGAAAACGAACTTTTCTTTATTGTCTCAGATCTGGGTGTTGTGGTACCTTCGTTGTCTCAGATACTCCATAATACGGGGGCTTTAGCTACTCATCTTGGAATCTGAGCAATGTTTGTGATGTTATTTATTAATACACTCCAAAAGTAAATAGTCAATTTTAAAAATTCCTTCATCTACGAGAAGCTATATCTTAATCGGATGACATAAAAACTTACGGCAAAACAACTAGCAATGTACAAATAATTTGATGATATGTTCACCGAGCAATATAAAAGCGTAACAAAAACAGATTCTGAAACATTTTCTTCGATATTTTGCAGTAACATAATATGTAGGTCGGTTACCGTATAACAAAGCGTCCAACTAAGATGAATGCGATGACCCCGTCAAATGTATCGAGTTGCTTGCTGCTCTATGACGTTTCAACTTTGATTCATTGTAATAGTTATTTCATAATACATTTTCTAACAATTCTTCGATGTAATTAACTACGCTGTCCGTCCGTCTATCATAAGGCATGTCATGAACCGTGAAAGGTAAATAGTTCAAATTTTCACAGCACCAGCCCAATTTTTACGTGGCGGTTTACCCCCTTATTAGTATAAATCTGTTTAACTATCTATTACAAAGCTATAGCCTTTCAATCTTCATAGATAGACAGAAATTGATTTTCACAGAACACCTTATTGTATCTAATAAATTACTTAAGCCTCTTTGATTTATTTTCTATTCTAGTGATTTTGAGTTTTGTATACCCATGCTACGGTTAGCGTAGTTTAAGAGCAGATTATGCGTTTGAAATCCTTATCTGTGTTTATTTAAATTTATATTTTAGTTTAACGAATAGAAATATCTTGGTTTTAGTTATAAAAATAAATCACTTAAACCTAAACTGAAAGTTTTCTTTCCACTCGACGGTTAGTGGCATAGATATAAATATGAAACTGAAAAGTATAAAATCATTTAACAATATCTACTTACAAAAAGTAATAATTGGTAAAATTAACTATTATAATTATCACAAAAAAAGGTTAAATACATTTTGCACAAATGGTATCAATGGTTGTTTAGTTATTTAGCACGAGTTACGTAAATGGTAACGATTTCGTACAGAGTACTGAATATTTAAGCAATAATTATATTACTGAATATAATTATTGCTGTTTGTTGCATATAGCATCAAATGTAAACAGAAAAGAATCACAGATTTATAGTAATACGTATATTTAAATGAATACTAGATACAAATTCGTGTGATTTTCAATCACAAAAAGCTGATGTGAATAGATATACCGAAGATGTGCATAGATATACCGCAAAAAGGAAATTTCGTCATGCTACAAATACATCCGACAATTTGTACCAAACCATAAAATTTTGAGAACAATAAACAATGCTATTAACGCATTCATTACGTTTCAGACGTGCCCGGATTGAAAATAAAACCATATTACCAAAATTTATAAAGCTTCAGGCGGCCAAGTTCAAGGCGGTATACTTTACATTATATCCGGCTGATGATCTTGCTTTATGGTCAACAGGGCGTACGAAAATTTCATTGAAACGTTATTACAAACTTTCATTTTTAGGAGAAAGCGTATAGCCCATCTAGGTTCTTTGTCTATCTTATTGGGAGCTGCAATGAGATAGATAGAGAAAAAGAATGGCGGCCCGGCAAAAACGGTTTTTAATTAATGCATCATGTTTGTCCATTACTGGACGTAGGCCCCTCCAAGCGCACGCCATCGAACTCGATCTTCGGATACTCTAATCCGATTTGTGTCAGCTACCTTGCGAATATGATGAATAACTTAGGTTATTCTATGATGAATAACCTCATTTCGGATTCGATCATTCAAAGAAACCCAAGCACAACCCTCTCCATACCTCGCTGAATGACTTTCATTTTATGGAAGAGTCCCACTGTGCGCGTTCACTATGCCCTATATTGGGCTTCATATGTCATAACAGATAGAACACACTGATTGAAGACTTCCGATTTTCGGCTTTGTGGGACAGATGACGTAAAAACTTGACGTAGTAATCGTCGTGGAGATCTATGGAGGAGGCTTATGCTCAGCAGTGGGCATCGTACAGCTGTTGATGATGTTAATAATCTGCCTGACGGACAAACAGCCAAAATTAGTCATCATGCCTATTTCCTCAACACCAATATCGATTTTTAATTAACCAATGTAACGTGTTAATGATTTAAATGTACCAGTTATGTTCAGAACTTATATTCAAAATAACCGTGTTATCGTTAGTTAACGAACATCCTGATTGTATTACGTTTTCTTTATACACTATCGGAACTTGCCTCACACTTAACAATATAAGACGTAGTTTGGTAACATCAAAGAAGTTACATTGATTATTATAACAATACCAGTTACTGAAACTATTTCAATATAACTAACAATAATAAACCTATACCTATAGAATGGAGGGACTTTGAATAATTGTATAACGAAAACGGTATTTGAAAATAAGAAAATCCATCATATAAATATGAGCAAATTAAATATAACATAATCGTTGTTATTAAGCAACTTTCGCAAGGGTCAGTCACGGTATAGGTGACCAATAAAATGATTATTCTCGAGCTACTCTGTGCTTCAGAAAGCGCGTCAAACCATTGGTCATGGCTGCATTGCGGTCGTTATACCCTCCAATTCACATTAGGCCAACGTGGAGGGTCATGGGCCGTCCTCCTTAACCACCCATAAGGAAGGTCTGAGCCCCTGCAGTAGGGACGTAAAAGGGCTGATGATGATGAATAGAAAGTTGTGAGAGTTCTCCTTTATCAGCATTTTTTTTCCCAGCCCTAACGCACGCCTTCTACAGCTGTATTGTACAGCGTCAAGAACATTTATCAATTACTAGCTGTTTCCTTTTGACTTTGATTGTGTAAATTATAGCCTATGTTACTTGCATATGATGTAGCTTCCTGTAAGTGAAATAATTTTTGGGATCTGATTAATATTTCTCCTTACAATCAGACAAACAACGTTAACTTTATATATGGATATTATCAGTGAAACATTATCGTGCCAGTTCTGAATGAAATACAATTGCAACGTTCAAACTAAAAAGTCGTGAAAACTTTATAGCATACTGCAAGTCACTAGAAGCTGGGATGTCCACTGGACTTCATTGTAAGTTAGTCAAAGCTTAACAAAAAGCCTCAAACGAAGCCACTTTATATAGGCGGCTGACAAGAAGCGGGAGCTAGCTTAACTAGCCTTGCTACAGGTACAAGTTTGTGCCGTAACAGATAAGTAAACAAGACTGTTGACTTTTAAAACAATTTAAGTTAATTACTTTGAGTTTTCATCGCTATTCATTAAAAAAGGTTGCTACATATTTATAAAGAAAAAAGCCTTAGGTGCTCGTAGAACAAACTGACGAAAAATATGTGTTCCATTTAAAAGCACGTAATTAGTGTTGCTTACATAACCTGAAAAATATGTATTCCATTTAAAAGCACGTAATTAGTGTTGCTTACATAACCTTCTAATTAGCAAAAAATTTTTCACGACAAGTTTTTTTTCTTACTGTCAGTTCAGTGAACTGTTAAAATGTAGCAGTGATTTTTTTTATGTTATTTAATTATTCGGACTTCTTTACCTACCCCGTAAGGGACCTAAAGATACAGATAGACAAACAAATTATGCAATTCAAAAACTTTTAACGAGGTAAGGAACGTAGATTCGTAACAACTGGACAAAAGCTACAATAAATAGAAATTAACTTGTTATGGAAAGAGGAGGGGCGATAATGTTGAATAATTCTTCAGGCAAGGCAACATGTCATTGATATGCAGAAGAACAGTATGTGTAATGAAAAAACCGGCATTCAATTATTTAAACTGCGAAGCCCCAGAAGCCGGTGGTCCAAGTACAGAGTTGGCTAGGGAATCCGTAAGAAGGCAGTTTATCGAGAAGGCCTTTATACCAGATTCTATCGAAAGCTGTGGAAATGTTCAGGCTGACAGCCAACGTTTCGCTATGAACGTCTATCGCCTCACCCCAGCAAAGTAACAAGTACGCTTAAAGATCACCCATTGAGCAGTTTGGCCTAAAACTGTGCTGCCGATCGTGGATTATGAAGTGATCTTCCAAGTTGCGAGTAGTGGACTGCTAAGTTAATACACGCACTGTCTGATTTTTATATCCGGCATCGTAATGCGCATGGGATTAAGGTAGATGGCTCTGCATTACCATCATCAAGCCAAGAGATGAACGCAAAGGTATTGGTCAGTAAATCTGCCTTATCTTGCGCATCATGGACCAAAGACAAGATGTCAGGACATCGTAGCGATGGCAGTGATGAGCGACAGAAGTTTGACCCAAGCGTGATACTCGTATATATATATTACATATATGATCCATGACAATTAGATACGATTAAAGATGAAATCATTATTGACTATGATAATAAATATGTAGGTATACTATACTAGCTTTCCGCCATCTGCTTCAACCGCGTGGTCCTGTATAATACATAAAAACCATGCGCTCATATCATCTATTTTTTTTATGATTGACTTATCTGCAATTGGCTTTCCGCAAAATTCTGCCAATGTGAATTGATTAAATTATTTACAATAATTTCTGCATGTAAAATAAATGAAAAGTGGCGATGAATCAGCTTCGCTTGAATCAATCTGAGCGCTTAGTGTAAGTTTTTTTGACGATTGCGTTCACCGTCGATCATGAGCGCGTTATAATTTTAGTATGGAATCCGGTGCAGCCATACATCTCCATACAAATTTTTAACGCACTCACTAGTGAACACGTTAACATAAAACTTACACTTTACACTGCATCTTGATGAAAACCGCATTAACTATCATCCGTAGTGTATTTAAAAGTTCTAAGTGTACAGATAACGGGAAGTGACTTTACTATAAAGATAAAATACATATGCGATTCCATTCATTGGGAAGACTGCGCAAAAACTTTGAAGTGTTAAGATTACATCTTACAAACTTTTAAGATAAGGTTCCATTAGTGGAGGGAGATTGCTTAGTGACGAAAACATATTATTGTCAGTAATCTTGTCAATTTGTGAGAAGTATTCAGTCTGTCTAAAAAATTAATTCCTGTCTCAAGATCTGTCAAGTTTATTATTAGTAAATAACATAAACAGGGGATAGCGCTGTGCTTAGTGCGCTCGGCCTGTGATACGGTTAACAAGCAACTTTTGTAAAGGCCGGTCATAGGATGATTGACCAAAAATGTATTATCTCGAAATCCCCCGTGCTTGAAGGCACGTTTGGCACAGTCTCGTCTGCATTTGCAGTCATTAACACAAATCCACACCGGGCCCACGTGGTGGGTCATGGCCCATTCTCCCTATTCTATTACATTCATAGGGAAGGGAAGGTTTAAGTCCCGACAGTGGGAACATTAATATCCTGGTGATGATGTCGATGGTGAAATAAAAGACTACAAATGTTTTGAGAAGTAAAAAATAAGATCAATTACTATAATTAAAACGTAACCGATCGATGTCTGTACATTGGAGATATATGAAACAAACTGTTATGAGAGGCAATTATAAATGTAACAGCAAACAAAACAACGATTTAAAAAAAAATTATCTCTTTGTCTGTGTGTTTGAGCACGCTAATCTCAGAAACGGCTGAACCGATTTTAATGCAGTTTTCACCATTGTATTAGTAGTTTTATTTCAATCGGTTCATAAATAAAAAAGTTATATATATTTGAAATACTTTGTTCATCAAAATTGTTATGATATAAATTGTTTTATGAAATTTTAGTCTCTGATATATTGTATATCATCATCAGCTCTTTTGCATCCCCATGCAGTGGGGCTCAGACTTTTATTTAATAATTTTTGATCACCCATCCCGTAAACAATACACGCGAAAAATAGTTAAGTTCACGTATGAGCAGATATTTTTGCCAAAAAGGTACATAAATTGTAAGAATGCCTTAAAAAGGTCAAAACTGCTAAAAGGATCAGATTCTTAAGATCCTGTAGCGAGATGTAGAAAATTTTTAGGCCAGGTTACACTTTACAGAAACTTTGGCTCAGCATGAATCTAAACTGGGTTTACATCGTTCTCGAATGAGTGAAGACAACTCAAGTTATATCGATTTTTTTCCACTTATATTACACTTCTTGTTTTTTTTTTACTTTCAAACCGCTTTACTTAAAAGTTGCTATTTGCAGTCTTCACTGGAGATACAGGTTTATTCACCGGTCATGAGGCTCATGCAATATTACATGAGTCTGAGGGTCGGTGCAAAATTGATGGAGCTCAGTCAAGCACCTGTCGGAAATATATGTTAGTACACGATTTCTGTCGAGTGTGCCAAGTCGAATTTAATATCATTTATATTTTTAGTTCTCTGACGTTCTGCGTCAAATAAGACGCTCTTGTTTGACGAAAGTTAATGGGGGCATGTCAGTCGACCCTAAGACTTTTATAGACAAACAAAGGCGCTTGATCTCTCAGAGAGTTCGAACATGAAGCGCTCGGTCACAGTAGATACCTGACGGGTGCGAAGTTAAATGCCCATCGCGACTGCACTATCAAGTTGAATCTGTAGCATTCACTGTTAGGGAAAATATCTTGAGTTCTCAGAGAACTCATACAGCAAGCGTTTGATCTCAGAAAACTCCTGAAGATAACTTAGCTAGTCTAACTGCTGATCGTAACACATATGCAGTATCGTTTGAGTCTGAAACTTCCTTTGATAGAGAAATGCAGTCGAGTTCTTAAAGAGCTTGGACTTTGCAGTTTTGCCGAGCGAAAAAGTAGTTTCGAATATACCCAATCGGTGTTGTTTTCAATCTGCCTGTACCCCACAAACGTACCTATGTAATTAACTGTTAACTAGCCGCGTAAATTATAACCTGTCTCATCCGGGTATGACGTTGCTTCCCGATCGTGAAAGAATATTTAAAATCGGCTTAGTGGTTTCGGAATCAATTCGATGCAAATAACAATGAAATTTTGTTTACGATGCGGTTAAGTAAAATCTTTATTGCACAACAAGACAATAACACGAACGTACATATATATTTTTCATACATAACATTCATAACTATGTACTAAAGCCAATTTAGTATTAGCCAGCGATTTCTTTTAGGCAACCTAGCATGAGATAGAAAACATAACAAAATAATAGATTGCGCATACAACTAGACAGATAAACAAATAACATTTTAAAAAGATCAAAATCAAAATAAGAACTGTTGAAACAGCGTAAGTATCACTAATACGAGTATACCTAATGTACGATTAAAAATGGTCAGACACAAGAGCAGAGAGAGAAGTGAGAAAAAATAACTATCGTAAGGGCCGTTCATAAGGTGGATGACCAAAACATTATTATCTTGAGCTCATCCGTGCTTCAGAATGCAAGTTAAGCCGTCGGTCCATCAGTCGTCGTTAACACCCACCAATTCATATTAGGCCCGCGTAGTTTGTTATGGACCATTGATCCTACTCGATTCGATCCCAACCATAGGAAAGAAAAAATCCTCATATACTTTCCCACGCAGACGAAGTCGCGGGCACAGCTAGTATACAATATGAAAGATAAAATAATTATTTATTACATCATGTTATTTCATTAAAGACAATTATTGGATAATTATGAGCCTACAGGATATCCTTTAATCTTACATATTTACTTGAAGGTTATTTTGCTTTAGTAATTATCAAATTTTAATCAAGCAAAACATTCGATTATATGGCTTAATATTATCCACGAATTCAAGTTACATTCATTGGTTATAATGTTTTTAACTAACAATAAGTAAATAAAATAAAGAGATCCATCAAGGCGCAGTCGTTAGTGCGCTCGGCCTGCGAGACGGTTACTAAGCAACTTTCGCAAGGCCCGGTCATAGGATGGGTGACCAAAAATGTACTTTACATCCAAACTAGGATTACAAATTAATGCGGTAGAATAGAATTATATAAGTAGTCAATCTCATTTACTGATGATATGACACAAGCAAAACAAAGCTGCAATCTGAACGTCAGCCGAACCATGTTAACGGAAACAATAAATCTCGACAAAATCAGAGCACCATGACATAATGTTACCACCTATTATGGTATCAGTCGGTATCTTTGGTCGGAAATGAATTTGTTAATTAATTCTTATCTCTCCCTGTCGATACTGCGCTTGACCGAACAACAAGTTAGAGTTTGGTAATAAATACAGCAAAGCAGTAATTTCCTGAAAAGTTTCCAAAACGCAGCCTAAAATAGTCGCTTCGCGTGAGTTACTTTTTTGTTTTTATTTTTTTACTTCGAGAGTTCTTTTTTTACTTACCAAAAAAGTAACTTAAAACAAAATCGGATTATTAAAAAAGCGCCAAAGCTATTGAGAGTACGTGATTCATCTCTTACCTTCTGAATAGTTACAGAACCATTCTGGTTTCAAGTTTTATGTCTGTGTTGAGTTTCGGAAAGATAACTTCAAAGTTATGAAATTTCAAGAAATAAAACAAATGAGGAGAAAACATGTGTAACTTTTAATATAAGCCATGGGCGGGAAACTTGATGCTGTTCAAAGAAACTCTCTGTTATCGTTGATAATGTATGAATATCTAATAAATCTGTTTAATGTTTAATTATCTTGTAACATATAATTTGCGCCCAATATGCGGAGAAAGGACGTGATTACATTAAGTAAATTAAATTGTTCCAGGATGGTACGAGCAACCTGCGTTTTGGCTTTCTGTGCTCTCTTCGCTCTCCTGCTGGTGGTGCCGTCTTCAGCATATCCCAGGTAGTAGTATAATGTCCTCTAATACATAACGATAGCACATGTAACATGCCTAGTAATTTAAAGGCAAACATCAAGTTAAAAGCTACACACTACGCTAAATCTTACGCAACACAACAATAATTTTACCAAACCCGACAAAATCTGTGTTTTATATATACGTCTTATTCTTTCTCTTGTATGTTTTATTGTAAGTTTTATCTCTTGTTGTTCATATTTTCTTCATTATTTTTTATTTCCTTAATAAAAATTTTTTGGCTGCTTACACTAGAATCTCAACTGAAATATGATGTTCTGCTGTTTTGTATAAAGCGTATTCAGAATTAGATTATATGTTATCGGTATAAGTGTAACCCTTATGTTATACCAAAGAAAAAAGACATACCATAAAAATATTATTATTTATATTTTGTTCTAGTCTCGGCAACTACTATCGCGAAGAAGGCCCATATGAACCAGAGGAAATCATGGATATGCTGAATCGCCTTGGAAGTCTCCTTCAAATTGAACGCAAAATGGAAAAGTGAGTTTGAACTTTTACTGACACAGATATTTACGAAAACCTTAACTTGGCGTGTTAACAAAGACTAGAGATAACAATTTAATTTTCTGAATTTCTGCGCCGAGTGACAATTGTGCCAAGAATGGGTCCATCACCATTACGATCTTGGCTATCTGCTAAGTTATTTATTATCCTATAACTATTGTTCCTTAGGAATGAAAATTTCAACATAATATACAGACTATTCTCACAATATAGAATGTTATATTTTTCAGATATAACTTTTTTTAATTTTAATATTTAAAGAATTAGATTTAAGTTTATTTAACAACTATTGCTTTAACTACTTTTACATTTTCTTCTCACATACTTAAAATAAAAGAAATCTTAACTGTCTTTTATCTCTTTTCAGCTTTAAAGATGACATTACTAGGTACGTCCAGAACATCGTACTTAGCGCATAACGAAGCCACTTAAACTATTTATTAAATCGCCATCTTCAATTGTACTTTACGCTTTGTTAAAATTATAGTTTGCTGCAGCGGTAAGTACAGTAATACCTCGAACTTTCAAGATAATCGATATAGTGATTTTTTCCCTTAAAAGTGATTTTATTAATTGGGTCTAGTCGCTTCAGTGAACTTTTTAAAATAAAATTTAACACATTAAAAATAATTTGGTGTAAAAATCTAAATTATTTAACAAGTAGTACAAGTAATATTGAAAATAGTATGTTTTTTATTTCTTGTTTTGTAAAATATGCGCATGCTCAATAGGATACTACACTTTCTAATTTATCATCCATTGTGTATTTATAGAGTTTCCAACTATCATTCGGTCTTCTACGTGTACTAGATCCAGATAATTAAGGTCTTCAAAATCTTGGATATGCATTACATTAATTGAATAATAATAAGTCTACATTCGGTAATCGAAATTTTGCATAAAACGCCAAAGAAGATGTATCGACGAGATTCGAGGTATTGCTGTACAATTTTACATCTGGTTTATATTTGCTTTTTCACGCATGAAAAAATGCATTAATATTTGGAATTTTCTTTTCTGCATGCAATATAAATATTGAGTAGTTGTTATTATTGACGATAAGAAACTTCCACTAATAGGATATTATTATGTGACGTGATATTCAATAAACAAAACGATATGTAATGTGGAATTTTACAATAAATAAATAAATTTCTTATTAAAAGAATTTATAACTAGTTGAATTTATATGCAAGAGTATTGCATTACTCTTATCACTATATAGTATAAAACAAAGTCGCTTTCTCTGTCCCTATATCCATGTATGCCTAAATCTTTAAAAATACGCAACAGATATTGATCCGGTTTTTTTTCATAGTAAGGGCGATTTAAAAGGTATGTTTTAATGTATAATACAAGACCACGCGGGCGAAGTCGCTGGCGGAAAGTTAATGATAATTTGGAAGTAAATTTCCACGGGAATGTGCTGCAACGATTTTAAAGTTAATCCATCTTTGTCCTCGCCAATTTAAAACGATTAATTCACGCATGACTTCTTCCAATCTTAAAAAATGTCCCAGTATATTCTTTTGATATTATGTTTAAAATTTCTACGTATTTTATTATATTTATTTGCATGTATATCTTTCTTGCTTACATATATATATTTTTTTATTTGACAGCGAGAAACGTGCCCTGGATCTAGGCCTCAGCCGCGGATACTCTGGCGCTCTGCAAGCTAAACACATGCTCGGAGTCGCTGCCGCCAACTCCGCCTTTGGACCAGGCAGGAGGCGACGAGACACCCAATAGATACAAACCAGTATTCGGCACAACGAGGCGATTATGTAACAGTGTAGTATCTCCAGGATATTAGAAAATATCGCCTCAATTGCCATGATCAGTTACACTGGCCACAATCACGACAACATCCATAAACATAATAATAAGATCTCTTAACAAGCGCCTATTATCTAAGCAATATCATTAGGCGGACATGTGAATCCAAAATTTATTTTATAATTAAATTTCCGTGCTGCCTCTAAGCCTTGGTTATCATTAATTGATCATTATCTATTATAATATTGAAATAATACACTTCAATAAAATTCACTGTTCAATTATAACTTTTATGTTACCTGTTCTCTCATAATTATTTATTGGTAGATTTAGATCTCTGAAAAATGTCGTGATAAAATATCTTTACAATCTAGTCATTTTATTACTTTATTCTATAACCGTATAAAAAGTATTTAAAATTTGCCTCTAATGTACTTAGCTTAAATTTTACAATATTATGTTTGAAGATTGACTGATTTAGCATAATACACTATTGTGATATTTTTAATGATTTTTTGTCCATTTAAACTCGGAGAATACAAATCACAAAACTGTTCCCTTATAACTTCCTTCACATTTTATAAAATCACAAGTTTTAGAAAAACGCTTAAATTATAATTAATATAAATTAGAGATGTTCAAGAACTATCCCAGCTTTCTTTTTATTAATAGTGATTTAATGTTAATATTCCATTAAATGTATGTGGCAAATTAATTTAGTAATTAGTTTAATGTAAGTAATAAAAATACCTCCTGTCTAGAGTTTATTGTTAAAAATAAAGAGATATTCATATTTAAGATGTTTTTTATTTTAATTAAATTAACCTTTTTATAACCTCATAGGAAATAATTCCCCTTAAATTTAGTTGCAATCATAAGAGACCGGTTAAGTAACATAAAATGCCAAAGACTAAAGATGCTTAAAATCTGGATCAAAATCTGCAACATCAGATAAATAGTTCTCGTAAAATAAATGTTTTTAACTTTTTCAAAATCAGCTGTCTCTTAATTACCATGTACTATGACAAGAAAACTATTTTTGATGATTTTGTATAACTTCGTCATAAACTTCATATAACTAATTCTTTCACTGTTCATATTAAATTAAAATAAATTATTTTTCATTATTAATTATATTGAGTCATATTCCGGATTTTTTTTATAGTCCAAATTTATACTGAAGGGTAATGAAATGACAATGACCAGTGTTTTATTACTGATTCCCAATTATTTACTTCAGTTAAATTACCTTACAAGTTTATCGTTGCTTTTAAAATGTATTGGCTTAATTCACTTATACTTTGAGCGATAGGCTGATATCTTGTTCTAGCATCTAATTTTGCAGCAGCGTTTGCTATCCTCCGCTGTTCCTTGTAACTTTGAGTTACTTTTCTTCCTAAATCTGGATCTGCAAGATAAAGTAGCTTTATTGATTTCTTCACGACTTCTATATCGACTAGGACTAGCGATGCTGCAGTATTGTCAGCCATTCTTTGTCTGTGTGCATCATTTTCTAAAATATGATTGTAAAAATATGATAAAGGCTCAAAATCGATTGAAGTTTTATCGAGAACTATTAATTTTTCACTAGGTCGACTCTTATCAACAATAGGAACAGGACCATTAAATGTATTTGGATAGTAATTCGGTGCATCGTTCATATTATCTGTTACTGGTGGGGAGCCATCGCGCACATAGGTTTTCCTATATATGGGTCGATTTATTCTGACATTTTCAACATTGATTCCCACACGATTTGCATGTGCATGTATATAGGCTGCCCTCCGAGCTTTAAACATTAGATCAGCTGGCCCAGGAATACCTGGCACCAAATTAGAAGGACTGAAAGCGCTTTGTTCTGTATCTCTAAAGTGATTGTCTGAGTGTTTATCAAAAACTAATCGTCCTATGGTGACAGTTTTGAAAGTTCCCCTTTTCCACAGCCTGTTGACGTCAAATGGATTGTAATCAAGTTTTTTAGCTTGTTCAAGGGGCATTATATCTATTTCCAACCTCCACGATGGGTAGTTTTTGTTTGCAATAGCATTGTATAAGTCCTTAGAAAAGAATTCTGGTTCTTGACTGGCTATAGCCTGTGCTTCAGCGTTAGTAAGATTGTCTAAGCCTAGTTCCGTTCGAAAGTTGAATTTCGCTAAATATCGATCACCATGTTTATTGTTTAGTTCATATGCGTGTATCGGGAAAATATCCATTTTTCTGTAACCGTAAGGAATACCATAATCTGAAAACCGCCAAAGGAGGGGGTGGAGAACTGTCGGTTTTAGCGTTAAAAAGTCCCAAGCCATTGTCATATCAAACATATTTGTTTTAGGGTTTCTTCGATTAGCTCGAACAAAGGGAGTAAAATCAACCGGATCAATATATTCAAAAACAGGAGTGTGCAAACAGAGAAAGTCCAAGTTGCCTTCTTTTGTATACATCTTGAGGGATAACCCTTTATTTTCTCTACCAAGTTCAGGGCCACCTAGGTTTTGTCTTGCCGTAGAGAACCTTCCAAAAACTGGTGTTTTCTTTCCGATTCCATTAAAAGTATCAGCACTCGTATATTCGGACACATCATTAGTTACTTCAAAATATCCGAATGCACCAATCGCCTTAGAATGTACGACTCTCTCTGCAATTCTTTCGAAGTCGATATGAAACTGCGAGTCGTAGAAATAATCATTCACAAATACATCAGAGTTTTCGCTTTTAGTATTCCTTATGTCTATTGGAGCTCCGACTGTAGTTGTTAAGACACCGATCGGCAACTAAAATAATAAAATGTAATAATTATATTCGACAATATTTTACATTCACAAAATTTTTTATTAAACTTCAAGAATCTTGTTTATTAAAGTTTTTAGTTTTTTTTTGTTTTATACGTTAAAGTATCTTCAATAAAAAAGTCAAAAACCTCACAATTGGTCTGAATTGAACTTTGCTTTTTTTAATTTCTATTTATTTGTGCGCTACTACGAGTAACTATATTTGTAACTTGTTCTTTTAAATATTTTGTGGAAAAAAAACTCCCGCTTACTGGATGCTCCGTCTTGAATTGCCTAATTTGAAGGGGAACAGCATCAATTGTTACATTTTGGTAACCTTTGGCACCTTTCGTTAATCCAATAAAACAGAGCAACACAACCCACTGCATACTAACAGGCTAACCCTTCAACTGATTCACATTAACTTTACTCAAGATTTTTGTAATGTTTTAATTACGAATAATTCTTGTTAGTTAACGTGAAAACTGGTGTTTTTCTGGCACTTAAATAGCTGGAAATAGTTAATTACTAGACTATGATTTAAAATTATGAAGTAGATAAAACGTAATTCCCAATTCAGGTGCATATATAACATTAATAAGTATATAAAATTATTAAGACTTGATTTAAATTTTCAAATTTCATACTATTGATAATTCAATTTAGACTTGCAAGCATCTGCGAAAATCTAAAAAACTACCTTACCACGTGAAGCTTCACGTTTATTTATAGCTATAAATAAAAATGTAATACATTACATTTCTTAGGGTAAAATGTGAACTTGAAAAATTTTCTCGATAGAAGAAAATCATATCTTTGGCAGGTGCAATAAAATGTATTTCTTATGAGAAGACGTAAGGTCAAATGACTATATTCCTATCTTTAGAATAGATACGGACAGAGGACGGCGAATTTCGAGACAAATACGATTTTTAATTTATTGCGTGTAGCAAGGAGGTAATAATTGAGCCGGATACTACCAGCAATTGAGCACAAAACCAATAATTACACGCTCTTCGTAACTGACGCCTTCGAGCGTAATCGACGATACCAGCCTTGAACCACACTACTTGAACCGACCGTTCAATCATATGAAGTTGATGATGGTGAGCTACGATACGAAACACAATTACACTCGGATGCAAACACGAAAATTACAGGAATAGGGAGTGTTAGTTTTATGGTAACGTGGTCACTGGTAAAGAATTTTAGTAGAGATTTATAGTTCTATGATTTGTAGCTTCGGACCGATGCTTCTATTTTAGAAAAACTGAAAATCAAGTTCAAGACGAAACCAAAAGTCCATGAAACTGCTCGTTGTTCAAGGGTAAGTGAGAAGGCAAGCAGTCGCACTGACGATCACCGATGCTTTGGACTGACACCATATAGACTACGATAAAAACCTCCATAGCCATACCTCAAGGAAAGAAATGTCTTTAAATGTAAGTGGCCGATATCAAGCCCTTATTTCAATGAAATATCAGTTTCCCAGGAATTAAACTAGAATCGAAATCAATTTTTTTTTAATAAAACAATGACTTCTACTTTAGCATAAGGAGCTTAATGGCGAATGGTTAACACGTTAGGATTTTAGGTAATTTTCGCACAAAAATATTATCTCGAGGAATAGCAAAAGCTATTAATAAATAAACTAATGATGAAGCTGGTGATTTTTTTTTTTAGGAATTACATACACTTTTATGAGAAAATAGGTAAGTATGTTTAGTTTACACACTTCAGCAACAGCAAAGTTTCTTAACTGCCTCATACCCGTATCAATTGAAAAAAAAGCCAGAATTTATAAAGGAAGTAATTGGGATATTAAAGTTTTCTGAGATAGCTGTACATTTTGTAAATGAGTCTCTTACCTAAAATTGTTTGAGTATCTCTTCTAAGAAATGCATGCATCCGTTCCGTCGGAAGCCACGCTTCGGCTTGAATGGGCCGGCTCGACCGGAGTGATACCACGGCCTCACAGAAAAACGACGTGAAGCAACGCTTGCGTTGTGTTTCGTCGTGTGAGTGAGGGTACCGGAGGCCCAACCCCTCCCTATTCCTTTCCCTCTACCCCTCAACCCTTTCCTCCAAGGCCGGCAGCGCGCTTGTAGCCCCTCTGGTGTTGCAGGTGTCCATGGGCGACGGTAATCACTTTCCATTAGGTGATCCATCTGCTCGTCTGCCACCTATCCCATAAAAAAAAATCACATATAGTTACTTCTTGAGTATCGTAAATTATTTTGTTTTTAAAATATTAAATTTCTCTATATTTTATAAATAAAAGCTAATAACAACCGCGTAAAAAGGAAAGGATAACTTCTAAATATTACCAATTTAAATGAGCGATCAGAAATAATCATCAGAAAGATCAATTTGAAAGTTAGTTTTGTCTGTATAAACAGATTTAAAATTAACTGTAATTTAATTAAAAAAAGAAAACAAATTAATATTATAAGATTTATGTATCACTATAATCTAAAAATCGTTTCTTTCTTTCTGTTTTTAAACTCAATGAAAGCGACATCTAGCCAGTAGCATTGTAACAAGTTCTAAATCACCATTAAGCTTTCAATGGTGGTGAAACATCGCGTTTATAGTTTTTATTGCCGATAAAGGTGGCGTCAGTAATATTATTAGTACATGATCACCACCAAGATCGCCATAGAAAATACAGTTTATACAGTGATTCAGCTTTTTACAAATAGAAATATTCTTTTTATAAATAGAAAAACAAATCTCTTAAAAATATAGAAACGGTTATTTTCATTAATAAAAAATAATCAGCACTATAACGCCATCTGTTGATTCTAATAAAAACTCCTTTAAGCTCTGCAAAATATTTTTTCTACAGCAAGTTACCAAGTTATTGCTTATTACATGTGTCATTAGATGGCACTACTAGTTCGTAATATTTTTAGGCCCATTGAGTGTCGCTGCTATTTTATTCAGATCTAATATGAATTAACAATTATTATTCATTAATGTCAAAATAATCATATTTTACGTATTCAAGTTTTGTCTGTATAAACAAATACATATTTCATTTTGTACATATTGATAATTTCGACGTGAATAACGTACTCCCGTATGGTCTAGTGGCTAGGATACCTGGCTTTCACCCAGGAGGCTCGGGTTCGATTCCCGGTACGGGAAGCTTTTTTTTTTTCGCACTCACGAATTTTTATTTAACCTGGCGTCATGAGGGGTTGGGTCTGTGAGACTCGTTACGTTTCATTTAGCTTATAGTTCAATTACTATGCGACGTTGCTGCTCTTCTCAGTAGCAGGAGCTGTCGAGTTGTGTGCACGTGCCACGGACACAGAGGAAGTTACAGGTGCACAAAGTTGTAAAAGGTATTTAAGGTCCCCGCAGTTAATGTTACAATGTGTTTATGCTTTTATTTTTGTTTTCTTGTCGTTGTTTATTATTAATGTTGCTATAATACAGTAAATTTTTTTTATGTGTTTTTTTAGGTACTTTAGCTAAAGTTTACCATGAAGAGAAAGAAAGATGGCGTATAGTTACGTTGTTTTGTTTGTCAACCAGACTGTGCTACAGAAGAGTGTGATGATTATTTCAGTGGTCTAGACTTGGTTCTTGAATGGAACACCTAAAAATTCATAAAATATATCAGTCTTTCCATGTGAGTCGCGACAAAAAATTGGAAAATTGTAAGTGAATCTTCAGGGGAATACGAAAAAAACTTTTTTGCGCAAAAGGCGCCATGGAAAACCGGGAAACAAATAACACCTGCAAGAGTTGTAAGAAAATTATTTGTTAGAACATGTTATGTTATGTGCTGACTGTACTAATGATGCGGAGAGATTAATTTTTGATTTCTTTAAAAATATAATTTAGTTTACTTACAAAAAATAAATTTAAATGTTAAGACTGATTGTTAAATTAGTAGAATTATATCTTCTCGTACATAGAAGATAATAATTTTGTTGATATTTTTCGTTTGTTTTTAAATATTCTAATAAAAATGATAAAATCATAATAAGATGTAATATTTTTCATGACCAAACAACTAAACATAGATAACTATCACTATTATTTATAAATTATTGAAATAACTGATTTCTAACGAACGGGTCTGTGAGACCCATAACGCCATCCGTGTTACCGTTTCCCAGCCTCATGAGGCCAGGTTAAATAAGAATTCAAATTTTACAACAAATAAAAAATATAAGTATTTCCATAAATGGGTATTTAATAAATACATAATACACGTATTTATTTTAATGTTCACCGATAAATCTAACAAACGGAATAATACAACAGTAGATATATAGGTATACCAAAGAGCACCTAGCAACTACTTATATCAGTATAAATCCATATGTTTTACTAGTAAGCACACCCCAGCATCAACAAAGGTGGCACGAACAAATGGGAGTTACCGTAACCGGTGTAACCTGAACAGTTAGCAGTAGACCACATACCCCACAGTTGTACTGATACGATATAGTTCCGCAGGGCGGGGAGGGCCTACATCACTGGTCTGCATAATCGATGGGTTGATTGTGTACTCACATGGATAGCCAGGTTTTTTCAACATGGCCGACTTGTTGTATTTTTAAACGTCTATTTTAGTTCACATTACAGGTGTGAGGGGAAAATAGAGGACATCACAATTTCTTTCACAAATTATGATTTAGTTCACAGATGTGTTAAATATAAAAACCTGGGCAAAACAGGGCAAAAAACCAGGTTTTAGCCCCTTTTGAAGTAACGAATGACCATTCGTTACTTCAAAGCTTTCTAACTAACGCCATTTTAACTATGCTAATGTATAGGCAAATATATTATTGTACTTTGCCGTGAATGGTTTTTAAAATGTTGCATCATGACAAAACTAATACCGTTGACAATTCTGAAGTATCCAAATTACACCTAAAGGCTGACTGGCACTTGATGCCTTTGGCAATGCCTAAGGCATTAAGTCCGCCTTTGTACGACAGTACATGAAGTATCAAAAAAAAATACTTTCTCGTAACTCTTTAAATGGCTAAAACTAGGTCCGAATCTTAAAATAGCCAAAACCGGGTCACCTGCTCTACACAATATTAGTTTAGGAAGAAATCATGCGTGTCGTACGCATGACTGACGCATACGCATTACGGACGGACGAACGGAATACCTTCTCATGTATGGAACCCTAAAAAAACCTTCAACTCATGATTCACTTTCTATTTAAAGAATAAATAATAACAAAACAGGTTATTTGTTCTGTGAATAGAAAGTCAATTTTAAAAATAACTTCAAAAAAAATAGTATTGATACGTCTCATTGTAATAATAACAAATACAATAACATTTATAATCTAATAGAATAGTTAGTATGAGTTAAGGAAGCATCTAATTATATTATCAGTATGAATCCGAAAACGACATGCAACCGGAATGAAGTTAATAAACAGAATTTAATATGCTAATTTTAATCGGTATATCATTACATTTATTGCACATTAAATGTATACTCTCATATAAAAATAAGTGCAGGGATTTTCGAGGTTATATCGAATCCGTTAACATCCATTACTTGCTGTATAAATTATAGTTATAAGATAGTTTAAGCTGTTAATTTATTCAAAATAAACATCCCTACTAATATTGTAAATTCATTATAAAAATAAAACCTAAATAAAAAAATAAGACTTCATTGAAGTTCATTATTAATAATTCAAGAATTTTCTGTTGAATTCGGGCGATGGCTTTGTGAAGGTAATTAATATTAATCGAGCTTGACAAAAGAATTAATTATTAGGGGTCTCTAACGTCGTTATTTTTTTATTCAAAGAAATATTCGTTCCTATAAACTACTCCGCTGATTTCTACGAATTTTCAAATTGAGCTTATTCATAGCAGAAAATTTTATTATGTTTTTTTACCAAGCATATCTTATAGACTATTCGAATCTAAGAATTCGTATTTTCATTATAAGATGATATAAAATACAAAAGACCTATTTATTGATGAAAAAAAAATCAATAGCTATTTATTGCTTTGATTTTAGCTTTGATCTGACAGATTCCTAAACACTTCGATGCTTTGGGGAAATAAACACTGAAATTCTAACATAGATACAGAATTAACACAGATGATTACTTAGATACAGAGAAAACTTGAAATATAAAAAAGAACTTCACTCTTTCATACAAATTGTAATTCCTACAATCGCCAACAATAAGCAAAAGCTGATTATTTTTTCCTGAATTCAGTGTTGTACCCACAGTAAAAATTGGTCAGTATACTTAACTCATTCACACGACGAAGTCCTAGCACATAATAATATTACAGCTACTTTGACGCCATCGATTTAAACCAAACACAGCTTTACGTTGATAAATCTTAGATTTTTCAAACGATAAAGTTATTCAACTGTATTTAATAAAAATGAGTGGGTTTTTTGTATAAAGAGGGGATTTGCAATAATCGTTTCGCAGGCGGGTTAGTAGTCCCAGTGGGCTAAATATCTGAGAAGATGCTGCCGCATGCCTCCTAATGGCTGTGTTAGTCGCCTTGTACGACACCCACGGGACGAGAAGTTGTGGTAGTATTCTAGGCTGATAACCACTCAAAAAGGCTCAAGGTCGGAAAGTTCTTAGAAAATCAAAAACTGATTACATTAGCCAGTTATTAGTTTTATTATATCTTTTCAAAATATTGTCCATTCACGTCAATACACCGCTGCATGCGATGGAACCACTGGGAAAAGCACTTTGCCCACTCGTCCTTAGGGGTCTCTTCAATGGCATCGCGATACGCAGCCACCGCTTCTTCAGCATTCATAAACCGCTTTCCTTTAAGTTTTTCTTTAATTTTTGGAAATAAATAAAAATCACAAGGCGCGAGGTCGGGGCTATACGGCGGGTGACCCAGTAATTCAACGTTTGATGTCGCCAAATAGTCGATCGTTCGCTTGGCGGTGTGCGACGAGGCGTTGTCGTGGTGAAGGAGGATCCTACTGCGAGGTCGTTTCTCTCGAACTTTTTCCAAGACAAGTGGCAAACAATTGGTAGTGTACCATTCTGCAGAAACTGTTTTTTGATCCTCTAACACAATTGTTGCAAAATGACCTATCCTTCCAAAGAACGAGGCCACCATTTTTTTTCCCGCACTTCGATCTCTCTTCACTTTAGTTGGCAACTCCTCGAAAGGAAACACCCACTGAGCAGATTGTCTTTTGGTTTTAGGATCATAACAGTAAATCCAGCTTTCGTCACCTGTTAGTATGTCGAACACAGCATTTGAGTCACCTCCGTTAAATCTTTCAATCATTTTACGACACCAATCCACACGATGGAGTTTTTGAGCCTCAGTCAAATTATGAGGTATCCACCGGGCGCAAAGCTTCCTGACCGCTAAATGTTCGTGGAGGATTTTGTGCACTTGACTCATACCGATGCCTAAGCTTGTCCGAATCTGTTGATAGGTCACTCTTTTGTCAGTCTCTATCATACGCCGCACAACACAGATGTTATCTTCAGTCGTCGCCGTAGAAGGCCGTCCCTCACGTAAATCATCAGTGAGATTAGTGCGACCACGTTTAAACTCATTAAACCAGTTGTAAACAGTCGCACGAGATGGGGCTTCATCGTGAAAGGCCAATCGTAGTCTATCATAACTTTCTTGTTGACTTAAATGACATCGAAAGTCATAAAAAATCATTGCACGAAAATTTTCTCGTGTTAAATTCATGATGACGTGACACAGACAATTTTCAATTTGCCGCCAAATCGTAAAACAAATGACAAATTAATGAAATATATACTCAGTAATATTGGCAAAGAGTTATATTTTCAAATTTTAGAATTATTTTTTTATTATATTGTTTATAAGTGGCCAGTTCTAAGAACTTTCAGTTTGACCCTCGTAGGCAACGGAGAGACCAAAGCTTGTGCGTTTCTTTCTGTCTTTTTTGCTTTGTAATAACTGGTTTTCTGAGTGCTTAAAATATTTGCGGATATTCAATTGTATTCTGGTTGTATTTCGAGCTAAAGCTTATTCATTATATCTTTGATATTTGTGTTTATATTTCTATTCTATTTTAAAACTTATAGATATGTCTCTAATAACTTAAAGGTTTTTGATTTATTTCCAAATATGTAAAAGTTTGGAAATAAATCAAGGTGCAAACACAAGCAAAGAAAACGATACGATAGCACACACCTGAAAGCTTTGCATTTTAAGGGAGGAATAGCTGCCGCAAGGAATAGCATTTTAAAATAACGAGTCTAAACTGAGGTAGAAGACTTGAGAGGTTAGAAATGCAAATGCGTTTAGCTTTATGTCCGAAGTAACAAATTGATCATAAAAGCTTAATTTGTTATGACTATATGATCATTAATAGATCTTATTTAAGTAAATTATAAAACAAAACATAATACAAGAGTCATAAATGTTGCATTTGGTCTTTGTATGACTGCTGGCTTGTATCGTTTGTTTGCATAATGCACTCAACGTCTAACTGTATTATTGAATGCATTTCGATTGAATAAAATGCCAAATAGTCAAACAAATTGAAACCAACGTGGCTGGATACGGGCAACGATGCTTCTACAATTATGAGATTATGGATAGTGCCTGCTTTATTATATATCGTCTATAACATACGTACAAGATATGCTGAGCTGGAACCGTTTTGGGACAGAGATTTTGTTATGTGTGATTGTGTTACTTCTGTTGTATTTTTGTCCCAAATAAATGGATTTTATTTAGTTATTTATTATAATAAATTATAAAGTCTCTTTTTCAATCAATAAAAATAAACATAACGTAATCATTTGTACAATCAGTGAGTTATTTGAAAAGCTGTCTGATCCTGAGAAAGCTCTAAGCTTTAAGCTAGTGTTAAGAATATTAGAAAACATCTTCTTAAAAACATGTTTCATAGGTGTTAAGATGAGGTTAAATAAACAAAATCCTTATTGGTCGTTACGTTAATATAAGAAATATTTGGGCCGTTTTGATGCATTTAACGTATGAAGTAATAATAAGACGTATTTTGGAGATTTGGAACTTCAAGGAGTTCTAACGCTTGAACTAAAGCAAATATATTACTTTACCATGAATGGTTTTTAAAATGTTGTATTATGGCAAAACTAATACCGTTATAAACTGTGATGTGTCAATGTTCACTTCCCTGTAACTCTTATAATGGCCAAAACCGGGTCATCTGCCCCACATTATATTAGATTGAACCTTGTTATGACAACGCTGCGTTCGATGACGAGTTGGAGGCTGATTTTATAACAAAATAGTATTACTTTTCATACCTGATAGCATTCAGAAACTAATTTTATGACACACATTATTTAATTCGGAAGCGATGTGAAATACGCTGTCATGTAATTCTTTATAAAGAAAATTTATTGAAATTATAGTCAACAGAACATGCTCGATAATACATTGGCATGTGCGATTACTATGGTTAAGCAACTTTCTCATATGCTTGTCATCAGATGGGTGATCGGCAATTGATTATCTCGAGCTCCTCTGCACTATTATCCGTGTGATATTCTACCTAAAAGGAAGATGTTTTCCTCAACAGTCAATAAATGAATTAATTTAAAATTATATATTTCCGATTTATAAGTAATTTTTTCAGTTATTACCACTATATTAAGAAGAATCAATACCATTAAAAGCTAAATGTCTTTCAAATCTATTTCAGGATTTCATATCTGTTATTGGGTAAACTAAAAACGTTTCAAAGCTATCGGATTAGAGTCTAAATTACAATGTATGAAGTAAGTATGTCTACTGACCTGTTTGAGCCGAGCGGGAAATGGGTCAGAGAGTCGGTGTCTCACTCCAATTCTTTTTAATTGCTATGTAACGGTGTTAATAGAAATTGTGGACTTAAAATATTATGGCAATATTACTTTCACTTACTGCGTTTAAATTTAATTCTGATATCTAAGTTAAAGAGAAACGGCCAAGGAAAAACGCACTATGTCTGTCTGTCCGTCTGTCATCGCGAATTTGAAACTCGGCACACCTATATAAATCAGTGACTTAAAGACGAACGTATGTTGTATTCTAACTGTTTTCCCGCGAATTTTCTCGTGTTAATTCTTACCGTATGTGAAAGTGTTTTTTTTTAATCTTTCTATTACTTTCAGATTATTTGCAAACGAACAATCAAATCTGTCCTCTTTTTTAAATATAAGTAAAATAAGATAATCGTGAGATATTGAAACATAGCGACTTTATTTGGGTGAAAAATTAACATAAAAAAAGTTTTGCAAACTGAACAAATTTTTCTTTTGAAATTCGGATTAAATATTTGACTTCCCGATTTTCCCTTCCTCGTGAGCTAGCAGAGTTGGACAGAAATTAAATTAAAATAAATAAGAATGACAAAGAATTATCCACAGCAATTATATTTTCTGTAGGTAATTTATTTGGTCGGTTTAAAAACAAAGTAATTTCTATGGTATTTGCAATTCTTCGAGAGAATTGTTTTATTTATTGCTTTGTTGAATACTGAGTTTTTGAATTAATAAAATAAAATTGCGCTTAAAACAATAAACGTGAAGCTAATCGTAAGTTTAAATCATAGAAACACATATAAATGTATTTTACAACAATGAATATATATTATGAAGAAGTCTGCAAAGAGAGCACGATGGCAAATCGCGCAAAGGCCATAAGATAAATGACCAAAAATATATCAAATCACCAACTTCTCATGGCTGCATTAGCAATCACTTGGCCTCACCAATGAGTTACGATTTGTTCGCACCGTATTTCGTTGCAAGGAGAAGACCGTACCTAACATTGGGAACTTTAATAAGTACATGTTGGATTCGATAATCGGAATAAGGAGCCCACTGCTAATCTTTTAAAAATTCAGCGTCAAACGCAGCTTTGAACAAAGCAGTTACAGCATTGGAAGCTTAATCAAATAACACTTTTATTATTTTTGAAGTCAATTTGCATTCGCTGTGACAGAGCTATTTTCAGCGTTTGGCAGTATTTTATCATAATACTATTGCAGATCGCAGCAATGAAGTTAAATGTTTTGCGCAGTAACACATTTTTAAGTCTCATGATTTGAACCCATTCGCATTAACGCATAAATAGCAAATATTGCATAATTATATGTTTATGTTATTCGGAAAGTCTTTACTAATCAATGAAGGAGTATCTTTATTCCGAAAGACAGGTGCTATTTGATAATCAAGCCAAAACCTTAATCTTGACCAAATTAAAAAAAAAACAGAGAGAAATAACTCAGTAGTATTTACGACGGAAATTGCTATTACGTATCTTGGCTTCAAACTGCGGGTTTTTAGTTACAAATTGAAAATTGTCGTCAACACTTTCCATACTCGAAATATATTTGATAGAAGTGACAATTAGGATGCCAGCCCGAGGTATCTCCACCACACAAAAGTCTGCACCCAAACAAAGCGTCAGCTATGTATGTCAACACATTCATGACGAAGCCATTTGATTACGAGCGATGTAGAGGCTTGTTCCCGCTCAGAATTTACAAATTCATGATCATTCCACGTAGCGCACTAGTTTTCCATTCACTGGGAACCCATAAGATGCGCTAAATTCATTCCCGGGTAGGTTTTGAAGTTGGTCCGTTCATTTGGCTTATTGACATACTCCTGAATACCCACTTCAACATTCTGTGTAGTTTTGCTGCAGTGAATAAGATTGCCGGAGTTCCATGAAACAGAGAATGAGGTCACGGTTAAAATCGCGAGAGCGTTGGTTTTAGTTTTCACACATTTGTTTGCAACAAGATTCTTATTGCGGCGTCCCCTGGTGAGTAATCATCTTATAAATGATTACCCATTAACAGTAAACGTTATACAGAAAATATAAATCAGTTAAACCTTTTTGTAGATAAATGGTTACAACTATCATTTTCCAATCCAAGTCCAATTCTTATGTTGTATTTATTTTAATATAAACGGTGTAGCCAATGAATGTTTCATTCGTTCATTCACTTTAACCCAGGGCTTGAAACCGGTTCAGAATAAACCGTTTTTATTTAGGTAAAACCTGTTCTTTTATAATGTTCCGTTCCGGATCGGAACTGAATGCGGAGTGAAATTTGGATAGAATAAAAAACGGTTAATTCGTTTGGTTCGTAAAACGCAATATTCTTACGCTTTTAATGCGAATTATATCATTTTTAAGCGATGGCATTTATCATACTTGTGTACGGATGTTATAGATAGGAGTAAAGGCACTTAAAAACCGCGCTGAAGTTTGTGAGATCATTTTCTGGAGTCATATTTAAACCGGTTAATGAAGAAAACCGTATTTCTAGTGAACTATTTTAAAAACCTGTTCAAAGGAGCTGAACCTTTTATGTAAAGTTGTGCATGTACTTACGTCGAACCGGTTCAAAAAATTAACCGGTTTCCAAGCCCTGCTTTAACCCTGCTCCGTTTCGTCATGAGTAAAAAAGACGGCTGCATTATTGTACCTAAACGTTGCCTTTCACCAAATGTCCGTCGATATATTATGGACGGACACAGCCGTTCCGTGCTCGTTGTTTCGGAAACCACCGCCCTTATATGCTCAACCCACTCTACTGGAACCTAATGCAATTTGTGGATACTCTCTTTAACTCTTGATAAATCCAAGTATATAAATAAAAATCAGTATTGCTTAATGCCTAAATCACATTATTTGAGAACGTTTGAACAGATAAGTCTTTTTTCAAATGTCCATTAAGGTTTGCCGAAAAAATATACAGGAATTTAGAATTATGTACAGTCAAGAACACGTCAGGTAATACAAACTGTCAGTCTCCACTCTATTTTAAATCTTATTATATTAAAGAAAGAATACAAAATCAATTGCGGATGACACATTGTTATAGTCTGACGTGCAGCCGTGTGTACATTTTTGTGAAAATTTATATTTTTAAAATTCGTAATTAAAATTCATAAATTTAGTATATTTGATTATTTACATTATTACTATAGTATATATATTCCACCTATTTTTATATTTTTGTTACAGCCATAATACAATAAATCTAATATTTTATAAAATATAAAAGAATATACTGTCGTGGATAAATAGGTTAATTGATGTTTTCAATGTTACAGTATGACCATTAGTTATTATTTCACAAACGAAAAATTCAAACAACTCGATGTAATGACAGTTGTATTCATAAATTATTTTCTACGAGTGATGTACCCTATACATCGAAATTAAAATAACTTAGCCTTGACTGTTACTGTGCTACAGAAAATCAATAACACCTATCATTCAGGGTTTATGTTGTCACAATAAGTTCAATTATTAGATCCAAATTAAATGGAACATACAAAATATTTTTCAAAAACATTATATATACTTTTTGGTGTGTCCCGAAAATTGTTTATTTAAATTAACTTTATTAAAATAAAGTACTTTTTTCCTTACCACTCGTTCGTCTTTTCGCTGACAAGAGAACAAGCAAGAAACTCACCAGCTCTAATGGGAGTAATGACATTTACAAAAACACAGATCCGTATAATATAAATTTATGAAGTCTGATTACTAAAATTGCTTACTTATTAAAGGAAATGGAAAATCAAATTCTAAATTTAAATAATGTTCTGAACTTATTTTGTTTTTCCAAAGAAAGTTATTTTTGCCGAAAAAAACTTGCCTAAATTATAAATAATTTGTATTATTTATTTAGGCAAGTTTTTGTATTGTGATTCTGTGTGTAAATGCTGCTGTTTCTCATAAGAATAACGTGACGGTGAGTAGTATCTAGGTTCTAATCATGTAAATTGCATTACTAGCCTACCTAACCTTTATTTTTTTTTGACGCTGAGAAATGCATTACTGCTTACCTGCTTCACCCAGCGCGAGCTCCACGGGTTATGTGGGGCTCCCCCCTGAGGACTCGCCCCAGAGTGGGGCTAGTCAAAGAGCAGGGGTATACCCACTAAAACTCAGCGATGTCCCTCTCATGGAAGGCGATGCACGGGATCGGCCCGGAGGCCATACACCGCGCGGAGCCTACCTAACCTAATATAATTGGCAATATTTCCAGAAAATATATGCCTATAAATCAATGCCGTCTTATGGACGCCAAGAGTAGCCGTTGCAAAACAGTGTGATTGTATCTTTAAACATATAGTAGTTAGTATTTGTTGGGCTTGGGCGTGGTTGTACATGGTGGCATGAAGACACAAAGCAAGAAATCAAGTTACCAGAAATTGCGCACTCGATTATGGATTTAACCCTCGTTTTATTAAAATAAACATTCCGATGCTCTATTGACTGTATTCCATATACACTTTGATTTCATGATTGAATTATTAATAGACTTATGTACATCTTAAATTTTTATTCTAGGCTAACTTGATAAATCTAAACTGTTACACAAAATTGCTAAATGGAGTTATTTAATTACTGTTAGGAAATAAAAATGATGTTATCATCTTATAACATTTCAATAACCTAGTGGAACCAAGTTTTATATACCTCTGTTGACAGGAACCAGAGTACATATATATCCACAGGCCAGAACAGAGAAGGTACCTCTGTGGACTTATTGTCTTAAAATCTATGGCAATCCCTTCACTTTTGGAACGAATGATAATTTGAATGATCAATAGGTATAATAAAAGATTTCAGTTAGTAAACGATTCTTTCATTTGAAATTTGTCAATAACTTGTATTAAATTTGTCAAAAACTTGCCTTAGACAAATCCAATTGAAGTTAAATAAACGATATCGTTATCTTTAAGGCAATGTTATGATCGCAATCTCTATCACATGTTAAATAATTTTACCGAGAAATTCGTGAATATATTTCAAAAGCTATAGATCTTAAAATTAGCCAATTCGGCCCCTGGACTAAGGCTTATTCACTACATAACATTATGACATTTTTCTTTTCAAGGCATATTTGATACTGAGTCAGATTAAAGCGTACTATATTATCTAAGGTCAAAGTTATATTTTCTAATGCTAATATAATTTTCACGTTGGTTGCAGTCGATTTTGCCGGCATCGCTCGAAAAGATCGTAAAATAGTCTCGAGGTCGAGGCACTACACACAATCGATTCAACAATAACTAAAGTAAAAGCTATTCAATTTTCTGAACTCCTAGTCGAGTTTAATGTTTACCTATCGCATGGTGAGAGTGTAGACGGTGCAGAATCGATCGGGGCCATCAACCCCACACAATAACGTCGTAAGGTACGAATTCATAGGCATGCGCACTGAACACTCATGAACTCTTAAAATAATTATACATATTCATCATCAAATACGCCAGAACTTGAGTCGCTCGATAACGTGATGGATATCGCCTACGGTTCACGATTGTGAAAATTAAGCAACTTTCGCAAAGGCGGGTAATGGGATGGGTGACCATGAACATATGCTGAATATTGACACGTTTACTTTATACGATTCCATTCGTAGGGAAAGTCTGTGTCTAAGTAGGAATACTAAATATTATTCGCGGTAATAGTTCTCGTATAGAACATTATATGCAAATGCTGATGATTTTCAAGTACTTATGCACATTTTTGTACTCAATAAGGTCATTAAGAATTGTCCCTGAAGTTTATGATAAAACTTTAATTACTAGGTTACAACGTTCGTCTTTCATTAATTTCATCTAAAGGGAAGGCGTAAAACCAAGACTGTCCCTGTTTATCTCATTGCACCCGCTAATGTGATAGACAGGAATAGAGGATAGCTATATCAGTAAAAATACTTTTTAAATTAATTACTCACAAACTGTCACAATAGGGATGACGACATTTTTTTTTGTTTTCCATCCGTAAAGATATTAAACACGTATTTATTATATTTTTCACAAACAATAAATTATAACTGAATGTATAGTTAAAATATCCCATGTCATCACGCTTTTGTACATTTTCTACAAAACTGTGACGTAGCGAGTCCCCACTCCTCAATTTTAATGCCTGTTATCTAAGCCACTTCTTGTTAAATTAAACTAAAAAAACGAATCTAATATTTTTCTATTATCTAACTGACAGACTAAATATTTTTTTTTTACCCTGTCGTCATCCTAAAACTATGAGGAAGTTAAAAAAAACATTAGTTCCCGAAATCATACTAGATGTCGCTACGGTACGTTCTTGATTTCTCCATGACAACCCTACCGGTTTTCTTTCATGTTTAAATTGAATTCAATTCAACTCAAGAAACAACTCATATTCTATTTGTACTTCTTCGTATATGTATTGATATCTAAGTTTCGAACTTTTAAAATTTCAAATTTTGAATATGTTAGTTAAAAGGAACGGAAATGACTGTCTTTGGTCCATTCGTTTCCTGCAAAAATCAACTTTTACTAGAGTGGCCATCTAGTGGAGTGCTTTTTTAGTGCGTTCGTAATTTTGCATTATCGTTTGAAGGTTATTTCATTGTTGAAAGGTAAACATTTGATGTTTGGAAATACAACTTTGGAACATTTGGAAATACGCGCCCTCTATATAGTTTTATTTTAAATTATTTATTACTCGTATTGAATATTATTGTTAAATATGTATAGAGTTAATTGTTACAAGAGCGTAAGTAAGAATCTTTTGTGTCAAAATTTAAATGCACTATGAACAGTTACAGACATTACAGTTCTAAAGCAAAATTAATACAATATTCACCAAACTACAGCATTTTATGGATATAAAAAATTATTTTATATAAGAGTAACAAATCAGCTCATTAAATTAAATTATCACAATACGTAAATTTTCCCTAATTGACTTACGTTGTCCGCATTAAGGTTTAAATTCAAGAAATTCGAAAGGTTTGTACATCTAATAAATATACTGTTGAATGTATATTACGACTAAGTACAAAAACAATATTAGCAGATAAATTAAATTTCTACTAACAAGTTAATAAAAATGCGTGTTACATGATTCTAATGAAATTTAATGGAAAATCATAAGTAAAGGAAACACGGAGGTCAAAGAATCGGGCCGATGCTATCGAAGAAAATCGACGTCAGTTGCGAATTATAATCGAATGAGGACTGTTCCGTACGAGGTTGGTTTATTGCATTATTAATTAATTAATATAGATGAAAACCATTTAACCATTATGATATAGCCTTATTTGCGGACTGCCAAAGAATATTCCCTGTAAGAATATAGTTTTTATGTTAAATATTGTAGTGAGAATTTATTTAAAAAAATTATATTATATCGCTCTGGTAATGAATTATTTTTGTAAATGTTGTTACTTTTAACAGATCTGGTGAGTTGTTATCACTCGATCTTCTTATCAGTCAAAGTACGTCCTGAATGGTGGGAAAAAAACTATTGAACGATTCAAAAATACTTTAATAAGTTTATTTGAATGAAGATATTTTGACTCTGATTTTGAATTGAAAAAATGCTCGAAAGCAAATCCTCACAAGACTCAAATAATTATTGTTGGAAATTCCGCGCAGACTAACATTGACATTCAGTGGAAGTGTCAGAAACTTGGGTATTTTTATTGGTACAAGAAGAAAAGAGCCGTAAAATGTTTGCGGCTACGTAGTATAAAAAAAATATCGGAACTTTTTACAAATAGCCACTAAAACTAGAATGGCACAATCATGCTGATGTCAGCTATCTTGACCTAACTGAAGAGCAATTAAGTAAACTTGAGGGGCTTTAGAAAATTCTGTATCAAGTTCATAATTGAATTATCATGCTTCCGATTTCTGTAGTAAGCTCAAGTAGCTACCAGTTCGTTTCCGCTGGAATGCACATATTGTTTCTCTCCTTTACAGTTTTCTGTTCAATCCATTTTCACCAGTTTACCTCAAGGAACGCTTCACGTTCAAGAGTCTCTTATTCATGTATTTTACTCTCTAGCTCACAAAAGTAGGCTTGGAAATGAGGCAAGAAAGACTAAGATAATAACGTTAGTTATTATAGGTAGTAGTAGTTATCCTATAACATAACCATGAATATAAAAGGAAATAACATAGAATAAATTAGGCGAAATATATCGTTTATTTACCAATCATTACGAAGTAGTGGACAAAAAATAAACATCACATGTAAGAAGTTTTGGTCTCTAAAAGTAGTTTTTAAAGAAAATTATACAATATATATTTACACTTATAAGAATAATTCGTTTACCTACATGGACATGACAAAATGAAACAAGACTCCTAAAAAAGAAAAGGGAAAGAGAAACAAGCAGAAAGTATGAAACATATCTTACGTTCTACCAACTACCTGTTCTACCAGATGGATAGTATAACTATAGCTATAAAGAGAATGGATCGAAATCAAAAGAAATGTTGGAAAACCGATCGAAAGATTGGCTAGTAATATTTTTGAAACGGAATTGAAAAATGGATAAGAATGTCTTAAAAAATGCTAATAATTGTCCACAATTATTAGGCCTTAAAGATTATTCATAAGTAATACTATCTATTAATTGTAAATCAAGATTTGAATTAAATAAAAGATTTGAAAATGTAGTATATTTTAAAATTGATACCAAAAGTACAGAAATTGACCGTATCTTCCAGCCCTGATCATGAAAACAACTGGATCCAAATTTTCGAGAATAAAATGCTCCATTATAATACATACAGTTTGGTTTAAATTGGTTTTATCAACTACTCACAATACACAGAACTCTAATTAGGATAAAATAATAATATCTACTTCTTACACTTTTTTAAGGTAATCGTCAATATTTAACAAGGATTATAGGTAATTAAAACCATTTTAAACATGCAGACTAATACATTGAATGAATTATTTATGACGAGAACGAAAAGGTGTGATTCCTATTAATTTCATAATGGAAACGATATTATGTATTTCTTTATGTCGTTTTTCATTTTTTCACATAGGTAGTCAAAGCCGAATGTGACGAGACGATGTCTCAAAGGATACAAGCGCCGACGTGTTCAATGGCATTGGTAAGAAAACACCTTTGTTTGTGAGATTTTCAACCGCTAGACAAAGTATTAATGGCAATGAACTAGTAAGAGAACATAAAGCGGCATCTATTAAATTTTATACCAAAGAAGGTAATTTGGACTTACTTACTATAAATATTCCTGCTTACGACTACAGAGATCCTCTGGACTTTCCAAACTTCATTCGAGCTCAGAAAAAACACCCAAAAACTAAAATTCGTGATATGAACATGGAATGGTACTTTACTACATTAAAACCATCTCGTTTTCATGCATTCATGTAGCGTTTGTCTGATTATGGTCTTCCACTTGGCTTAAGAAGAATGGATATGAAATAAACAACAAATATGGAGAAAGATTCATTGTAAAATTAAATTTCCGAACTGAATTAGGCGTAGCAAATCTTACAACCAATCAAGCTCTGGCCATAGCTAGTCAAGAACCAAATTATTTTTCACGTGATTTATACAACGTGATAACTAACAAAAATTATGCATCTTGGAGACTTGAAATGGACATCATGACTTTAGATGATATCAAAAACCTCGATTACAATACCTTCGATGTCACTAGATTATGGAAGGCGGGAACATTTAAAACCGTAACCGTAGGAAGATTAGTGTTAGATGAAATACCAGATAGCTATTTCAGTTCTACGGAAATGAGTGCATTCATCCCTGCCAATTTAGTGCCTGGCATTCCTGGACCCGCCGACCACATGTTTAAAGGACGAAGACTTGCCTATCGTGATGCGCACAATTATCGTTTGGTTAGAAACCAAAATAGAATTGATGTAAATTCGCCAAAAGGCCGTATTTTGACTTATACACGCGATAGCGATCCTCCTGTAAGAGAAAACATAAGAGATGCTCCAAGTTTCTTTCCAAATTCTTTCAACGGACCAGTGCTTTATATTGAACCAAGTCATCCTAGCCAAAAATTGGTTGTTTATGACAATAATATTGCAGATTTTGGGATGCGTAGTATTTTTATAACTACATTCTGAAAAATGAAGGAGAAAGACAAAGGTTGGCCGATAATATGGCTTTTACGCTTTTGGACGTAGATGAAGAAGTAAGAGAAAGGGGGCTGACAATGGTGAGCTGGATTGATCTAGATTTGGTGAAAAGGATCAGGGAAAGGTTTGCAGTTTTGAGGAAAGAAGCGGACAAAGCAAATCATGTCGACGTTAAGACAAGGTTTAGCCCTCTAGCTAGCTGCATTGAGTCGTTTGTTGAAGGGCAATTGACAAATCGTTATTATTAATATAGGTGAAATAGTGATTTTCAATAATGTAAAGACAAGTTACGAAGAAAACGAGTCATTGAACACGAATAATAACTTTGATTCCTATAACAATAAGATCATAAAGTAACTCATGCATCCACTCAATCTGTCCATGTTTTGAAATTATTTTTCTAGCTTTACTCATTCATGGAGAAGTAGGAGTTCTTTCCCTCATCATTATAGTAAATAAAAAATATGTAAAATGTAGTATAAGACCGTGTAACATAATAAACGTACGTCCTGAAAGTATTTTGTTTAAAATCAGATACTGAGTTGATTTCAACAACTTCTAATATAGATTTTTTATCATAGAGTAAATCTATACTAATATTATAAAGCTGAAGAGTGATTGCTTGAACGCGCTAATCTCAGGAACTACTGGTTCGAATTGAAAAATTATTTTTGTGTTGAATAGACCATTTGTCGAGGAAGACTTCAGACTATATAACATTACGCTGCAACTACATGGAGCGAAGGAATAATGAATAATAAAATTAAATAATAACTTTGGGAAAATCCAAAAGGGAAACGCAAATTGAACGCACTAATCACCGCGACAACGATGTCCTCAATAATAAAAATTGAAACAAAATAAAGTGAAGATGATACATAATGAAAAATGGCCCGCGGTTTGTGAAATTGAAATTGAATTGTGGTTTGTGAAACATGGCACACGAAATTAATAGCAAACAAAATATGTTTTTTAACTGATTTCAAAATTTAAAAGCAGGTCCCATATTCGACGACTGAGCATTTTTTTAATGGATTTTCACAGATTCTTCCGCGATTTTAAGACGGAATTTTCTTAATTCCAAAAAAGCATAAGTGGTCGGTCTCCTTCCTTTTTTTTATCTAAATCCGATTAGAAGTTTTGTTTATTTAACGAGATAACTAAAAGTGTTTTTCAAAATAACAAAAATACTTAGACAGCATATTTATTATCATCGGTGAAAACAATTGTCAACCCAGGGGAAATGCACCATAAGCCTAAAATCACGAGTGCGTTCGCCTAACCCTCAAGCCTTGATTATAGCAATAGGATACGATGTCTTAGCGATATTATGACGATATTTCTCATTCTTTAGATCTCATTTGATTAATGGACATATTAGCTCACAGCATTTGCATGTAATTAGAGAGACGAGACCCATTCCAAGAAAAACTCTGAAATAGTGTAATTAGTTATCTATTGGGTTCATTGTATATTGATTACTTATATTTTCATAGCAATATATATTAAATATGGCCGTGGGGTGCCGGCCTAAGAGTAGCACCCCCCCATATCCTCCCGTGGGTGTCGTAGGAGCCGACTGAGGGATTATACGGAAGGCGGGCAGCAGCGCCTCCCGGTATCACCTACCACCACCTACTGCGATCCCCAAGTCGCCTGCCAAGCGTGGGGATTATGGCAACCCCCCCCCCCCCTCATGATGGACGACAATGTTGTATGGCCCCCAGTCCCCGGCAGCCCCTCTATTCCTGTCTCTGGTAGCGGGACAGGTAACGGAGGGGCAGGGGGTGCTAAGAATCCCCGGCAGATTCGGCGCTACCAACACAAACGGACTCTGGCCCTGGCAACATACAATGTCCGCACACTGAGGACTGACGTGAAGCTATTAGAGCTGGAGGAAGAATTGAGCAAGTTGCGATGGGACATAGTGGGATTATCCGAAATCCGAAGAGAGGGCCAGGATACGGTAATCCTTGAGTCCGGTAACATGCTCTTCTTCCGGGAAGGAGATCAAAAATCTCAAGGTGGTGTTGGGTTTCTCGTTCACAAGTCCCTCGTGAACAACGTGGTGAAGATCGATAGTGTGTCGAGCAGAGTGGCGTACCTTATACTCAGAATTACCGAAAGGTATTCGCTGAAGGTCATACAGGTTTACGCCCCGACCTCTTCACACTCCGACAATGAGGTAGAGGCTATGTATGAGGAGATTTCTGAAGCCATACATACGACTAATACCTACTTCACCGTTGTAATGGGGGACTTTAACGCGAAGCTGGGCGCTTCGAACGGCGATGAGTTGAGGGTGGGTCGATTTGGGTATGGGCGGCGCAACCACCGGGGCCAGAAGCTGGTCGATTTCATGGAGAAGGAGGGACTCTTTGCGATGAACTCCTTCTTCCAGAAGAGACCCTCCAGGAAGTGGACCTGGATGAGCCCTGATGGTTCGACAAAAAATGAGATCGACTTCATCATGACAACCAGAAAGCACATATTCAACGATGTCTCCGTGATCAGCAGGGTGAAAACCGGTAGCGATCACCGAATCGTTAGAGGCACATTGAATATCAATGTTAAGCTCGAAAGGTCACGTCTGATGAAGTCTACGCTCCGTCCTAGTGCTGCTCATATCGTGGACCCCGAAGCCTTCCAACTCCAACTACACAATCGCTTTCAGTGTCTAGCTGAATGCGAGTCTGTGGACGAAATAAACAACGGGTTTGTAGAAACAGTCCAAGCTGTGGGGTCTAAGTTCTATACGGCCCCGCGCCGTATTAAATCTCAAAAGCTCTCAGACGAAACGCTCAAGTTGATGGCGGACCGGAGGGATATGAGACTGCAATCTTCAACCGATATGTCGGAATATGGTCGACTTAACAGACGAATTTCCAAATCGATGCGACGCGATCTGCGCTCCTATAATACTACACGTATTAGGGAGGCAATAGAGCGGAACCAAGGCTCCAAAGTGTTTGCACGAAATTTGTCTGCTGGGTCGAGTCAGATGACGAAGCTGAAGATCGACGACGGCAGGATCGTATCTTCAAAACCGGAGATTCTGATTGAGCTTGAGAGGTTTTATGGACAGTTGTACACATCATCACAACAACCCGTTGAAAGCAATGCTCAGGACACCAGAGCAAAGCTGACCCGACATCACACCGAGGATATCCCAGACATCAGCCTGTACGAGATTAGAATGGCACTCAAACAGCTCAAGAACAACAAGGCACCGGGGGATGACGGAATCACTACTGAACTTTTGCGAGCGGGTGGAAAACCGGTACTCTTAGTCCTCCAGAAATTGTTCAATTCCGTCATTCTCGAGGGTACGACGCCAGAAGCGTGGCACAGAAGCGTGGTTGTGCTCTTCTTCAAAAAAGGTGACAAGACCTTGTTGAAGAATTATAGACCAATCTCGCTTCTGAGCCACGTTTATAAGCTGTTTTCGAGGGTCATTACGAATCGTCTCGAACGCCGGTTTGATGACTTCCAGCCTCCCGAACAAGCCGGTTTCCGAAAAGGCTTTAGCACCATAGACCACATACATACGCTGCGGCAGATTATACAGAAGACCGAGGAGTATAATCTGCCACTTTGCTTAGCGTTTGTGGACTATGAGAAAGCCTTCGATTCAATCGAAACCTGGGCAGTACTGCAGTCCCTCCAGCGATGCCAAATCGACTACAGGTACGTCGAAGTGTTGAAGCGTTTGTATAGCAACGCCACAATGTCGATTCGCTACCAGGAAGAGAGCACGAAACCAATCCAATTGCGCAGAGGCGTGAGACAGGGAGATGTCATTTCTCCGAAACTGTTCACGAATGCATTGGAGGACGTCTTCAAGCTCTTGGAATGGGACGAATACGGCATCAACATCAATGGCGAATACATCACTCACCTTCGTTTCGCCGATGATATAGTCATCTTGGCAAGATCGATGGAGCACATCAGTACAATGCTCAGCGACCTGAGTATCGTTTCCAAACAGGTGGGTCTTAAAATGAACATGAACAAGACGAAAATCATGTCGAATGTCCATGTTGCACCCGTACCGGTGGTCATTGGAACTGATACTCTCGAAGTTGTCGATCACTACGTGTACCTTGGACAGACAATCCAGTTAGGTAGATCCAATTTCGACAAAGAGGTCGCTCGAAGAATCCAACTCGGCTGGGCAGCGTTCGGGAAGCTACGCGATATCTTCACGTCCAAATTACCACAGTGCCTAAAGACGAAGGTGTATAACCAGTGTGTGTTGCCAGTGATGACCTATGGCACTGAAACGTGGTCCTTAACTGCTGGCCTCTTAGAGAAGCTCAGAGTCGCTCAGCGAGGCATGGAGAGAGCTATGTTAGGGGTTTCTTTGCGCGATAGGATCCGAAACGTGGATATTCGCCAAAGAACTAGAGTGACCGACATAGCTCGCAAAGTTTGTAAGCTGAAGTGGCAGTGGGCAGGCCACATCGCTCGACGAACCGATAACCGATGGGGACGAAAGGTTCTCGAGTGGAGACCACGAACCGGAAGACGCAGCGTGGGTCGACCCCCGACTAGATGGACGGACGACATCGTCCGAGTCGCGGGCGGCCACTGGATGCAGCTGGCGCAATGTCGTCCGTCGTGGCGTTCAAAGGGGGAGGCCTATGTTCAGCAGTGGACGTCTTCCGGCTGATGATGATGATGATGATTCCGTGTTCACATAAAACTTAGTTGTTGATTGTTTTTTAATTAAGAATTTACATACCTTCAAAATAATAATATTGGATGCATTAGCAATACAAAAAAATATTGTATGAAAACGTTTATATTTATTGAATTAAATTATTTTAAAAATACATTCACTTATTTATTTTACCCCTGGCTACCGTAATCTACCACCAGTTCCAAATTTGGGAGACTTGTCTGATAAGAACTGGTGAAACAAAACACCGACCTCCGAAACTCCGAATGTGTGATCACACATTGCAAAACCAAAACATAGAGTTAGTTCATTTAAATCAAAGGGAGCAATTCACTTTTCTTGTCGGAGTTTGTTTCGCCAGTTCTTCTCAGACAATACTCTCAAATTTAGAACTAGTGGTAGTATACGGTAGCCAGGGGATATGAAAAAAGTCAAATGTATTTTTAAAATCATTTAATTCAATAAATGTTACCCCTCCAAATGTTAATTCAATATATGTTAAAAATGTTTTGTATTGTAAATATGTCCAATACTATTGTTTTGAAGGTAGCTATATTCTTTATTTAAATGACTGACAACACCTTAGTCTTATATGAACACGGAGTTTGTAAAGGGTCCGAAATATCAATAAAACTAAATACAAACGATATAAAACCGTATAAAAGTGGTTTCATTTTTTTTTTTTCAAATAAACCTTAATAATGAAATCATGGGTAATCCGCTTTAAAATTGACGAATATTTTAAATTCACCTTAACGAAACTAGCAGATCGACTTTTTTGAGAAAAATAAGTTTTTCATTTAGTATACGACTGGAAATTCAATGCGTGAGTATGGCTCCCACGAATATCAAAACAAGATCTTATTACAAATATTAAATAACATATTAATTGAATTATCGGATTTGATTGTTCTTGAAATTAATAAGCCACAAAGTGTTTTTACGCATCATTAACTCGTAGTAGTGTATAAAACGCGAGCGATACAAAATAGTTACTCATTTCGTCCATGATGAAACGCTGTAAGTGGTCAGTATTCCTTTACTGGTTTCTAGTACATGGGCCAAAATTATCTGAAGGATATTATTCTAATGTAACTATAGACAGAGCGCCCCGTCAACTAAGAGAATTCAAAAATGAGCATCCGGTAAGTAAAGACTTTTTGCAGAAAGAAAGTTGCAAAAAACTTGAAATTGTTTGTTTTATCTATTATAAAATAAATCCTTTTTATGCAATCGAAGACGATAATATCCTTTGTCCTAAAAATTTAGTAAATTATTACAATTTTATTCCATAGTTTGAGTATAAAATTACAGTAAATTTATAAAACAAATGATTGATTGAACGGATATTAGATTTAAGTATTGAATGAATTATATATGAGCCTTATGAAAACACGCACTCAACACATTTAGGTTATTATTTTAAAATTCTGTTATTTCATAAACTATGAATAACTTCATAATTTTAACTATGATATAATATGTAGAGCATAAATACTCACATTTAGAAGTCAACTGGTTAAGATTGAAAAGTGTTGTAGCATAATTTTCAGTCATATTTGTCAGCACCCAAAGTGCTGTTGACTGTACTAAATACTAATATTATTTTTTTGTCGTTTTTCAGAAACCTATTGGAATTATTACCACTGAAGCCGGTGTCCCAGTCGATTTAAGAGATTCTATAATTTTAAATAAAGATATATTCAATAGTGAATTCTTCACGGACACTTTAACGCATTTCGTTGGTGAACCAATTCCAGAACGTGTTGTCCAAGGCCATGGTTATGGTGCCTTTGGATATTTTGAAGTAACTAATGATGTTTCAAAGTTTACAAGCGCCGACGTGTTCAATGGCATTGGGAAGAAAACACCTTTGTTTGTGCGATTTTCAACCGCTAGACAAAGTATTAATGGCAATGAACTGGTAAGAGAACATAAAGCGGCATCTATTAAATTTTATACCAAAGAAGGTAATTTGGACTTACTTACCATAAATATTCCTGCTTACGACTACAGAGATCCTCTGGACTTTCCAAACTTCATTCGAGCTCAGAAGAAACACCCAAAAACTAAAATTCGTGATTTAAATATGGAATGGGATTTTACTACACTAAGACCGTCTCGATTCCATGCATTCATGTGGCGTATGTCTGATTATGGTCTTCCACTTGGCTTTAGAAAAATGGACTTTTTCCCACTCCATGCATATGAAATAAACAACAAACATGGAGAAAGGTTCATTGCGAAATTAAATTTCCGAACTGAATTAGGCTTAGCAAATCTTACAACAAATCAAGCACTGGCCATAGCTAGTCAAGAACCAAATTACTTTTCAAGAGATTTGTACAACGCAATTACTAACAAAAACTATCCATCTTGGAGATTCGAAATGGATATCATGACTTTAGATGATGTCAAAAGTCTTGATTACAACCCCTTTGATGTCACAAGGTTATGGAAGGCTGGAACATTTAAAACGGTTACCGTAGGAAGATTAGTGTTAAATGAAATACCGGACAGTCATTTCAGGTCTACTGAAATGAGTGCTTTCAACCCTGCCAATTTAGTGCCTGGCATTCCTGGACCCGCTGACCACGTATTTAAGGGACGTCGACTTGCTTATCGTGATGCACACAACCATCGTTTAGGAAGAAACCACAATAAAATTGATGTGAACTTGCCCAGAGGGCGTGTCTTAACATACACACGTGACAGCGATCCTCCTGTAAGAGAAAATATGAGAGATGCTCCTAGTTTCTTTCCGAATTCTTTCAACGGACCAGTGCCTTATATTGAACCAAGTCGTCCTAGCCAAAAATTGGTTGTTTATGACAATAATATTGCAGATTTTGGGCCTGCGTGGTATTTCTATAACTACATTCTGAAAAATGAAGGAGAAAGACAAAGGTTGGCCGATAATATGGCTTTTACGCTTTTGGATGTAGATGAAGAAGTAAGAGAAAGGGGGCTGACAATGGTGAGCTGGATTGATCTAGATTTGGTGAAAAGGATCAGGGAAAGGTTTGCAGTTTTGAGGAAAGCAGCGGACAAAGCAAATCATGTCGACGTTAAGACAAGGTTTAGCCCTCTAGCTAGCTGCATTGAGTCGTTTGTTGAAGGGCAATTGACAAATCATTATTATTAACACATCATAAAAGTGAACTCTACTATCATATGAAAAATTAGTTAGAACGAGTAAAATAAAAATCATGGTTGCTATCTATGATTTTTACTGAGAGATTCGAAAGTTACTCAAAAAGGTATCTTTATTACTAATATATCCTCGCGTCTTGGTTCTACAGCATTACGATTGGAAACAAATATCGACACTGCTCTAAAATTTCTATTTAAAAATATTACAATCAGTATTATTAATATACAAAATGTTATAGTATTGTTTGTGTCAAAAAAAAATAATTTGTATTGAAATTTTTCTTTCAATTTATCTGTTTTTTCTTTACGAGGTTTTATTGTAAGTTGAAATATTGCGTTTACATATAAGAAAAACATTAAAAAAGTTTTCTTAACTTTTATCGTTTTCTAATTTTACCCTATTCATTTTTTTTCTATTATAATGAAGTAGGCGGAGGCAATAAGTTTGGTTAAGATTCATACGCATTTGGCAATATTTGTGAAAGTGATAAGTCCTTCTTACGTCATACAATATATCGATAGCATTAACAGTTTCCTGTTTTCTATTGTGACCTGAAATTCTGATCTTATTTTGAAATTTAATTATATTTTTTTTTAAATATACTTCAAATAGTTATTTTTCTAAAGATTACAACAATTAATTAGTCCTAACCTACAATGTGTAATCTATACTAATATTATAAAGCTGAAGAGTTTGTTTGAACGCGCTTATCTCAGGAACTACTGGTTCGAATTAAAAAATTCTTTTTGTGTTGAATAGACCATTTATCGAGGATGGTTTTAGACTATATAACATCACGCTGCAACTATAAGGAGCGAAGAAATAATGGAAAACGCGGACGAAGTCGCTGGGGGCCACTATTTAATGATAAGGTTAAGCTTTTTCTACTTCTCATTCGTTTTCAGAGTGATCGTGATCACTATGACGCAAACTCATCACTGGTGGTTGATGTAATTCTTCATTCCATTTCTCGCCATCTTGTTCTATTGGAAGACGTTGCAGTGCGTTTGTGTAGTGACTTTACTGCTAATTTTATCGGGCCAGCCCATCGCATGGGTGACTTGATCTAGGTTTTTACACCTAAATACAATTAATATATACTAATTTCTCCATCGTTTCGTAAAAAACAATAGTTTTATTTGGTAAATATTAATTTTAGAAAAATAATGGTTACAAGCATTTATGTATACTTAAAGCATTATTTTAATGTAGCAAACTCACCAGTGTTGCCACTTTTTATTTAAAGCTCTCTTGTGATTTGTTTATAAGCATGAATGAATTACATATTACATCAGTTATGGCTCAGTTACAGTGGTCGAATGGGTCCGCAAGCGTAGCGCGAGCGACCTCTGCGGGCCCATCTCGTTGGACAATAAAACAATGACCGACCAATGAAAATGAACCACAGAAATCGCCCGCATCGACCAGTGTCAATAAGCTATTATTGTAACTTTAAAATTAGACTTCATATTTAACTGTGATTTTGAGGTTAAATTATGGCTTATTATATTAAATTTCTCTCATTTAATACGACCGTTTATTTATAAATGTTATTGTGAATTTTTTGAGTGGAAAAATAAAACTAGGCGCTCTTATAAATAAGGTTCAAGGTATCACAAATCCAAAAATAATAATCAAGGTTGAAAAATCGTTAAGAACCCCCAAGGTCATGTCAGTGTATTGAACCGAAGAAAAGTAAAGTGAGCTACCGATAATTTACCTACCCATTATTACCATGTTAGATTTTGATATACAGGCGGTCTATAATTTAATTGATTATGAATTTTAAATTATAAGACATGGAATCGATTTCTTTTGGCGTATAAACATAGGATAGGATAAGATTGTCCGTTACGAGTAAAATTGGATCAGTCCTTAAAGGAAGTGATAGTCAACATTCTCCTATTGAAACTAATGAGAAGAGGATGAACTCTAACTCCATAATTACACTTATACAACATTACATTTTAAATGCTTGTATATGCTAACTGTTAATTGTCTCGTTCTTTTTATACTGAGTTATATTGTCTGTTGACAAAATAAATTCTTTATTATTATTATACAACAATTTGGAAAATTATAGTAGAGAATACAACTCAAAGATCATTGACACAACTTAAGTCTAAGCATTCATATATTTTAACTACATAGACTTCTTATTAAACTACTAACTTTGGCAATTGTAAAAAAATACAACCTGTATATAAGAAAGGTAGTGGAAGTAACATCGCGTGAAAGCTACAGGCCATATTTCAGGGCAACCATGAAAAACAAATCGTTGTTCGACAACAGAGCTTTCGAGAACCGATGACAAATTGAGACTGTAATTTTTTTTTATAACGTCTAGTACATTATTAATTAGTCGACCTTTTTTGACATTACCGGTAATTTATGAATTTTACTTTTACTCGAGGTGAATAAATGTGCGATACAATCTTCTTAGGATCTATTCATTTGTTTTTAATCGACTTCATAAAAATAAGGTAGTTTTCATTCATGTATGCTGTATGCTTTTTAAATAATAATTCAACCGATTATTATTTTTTATTCGTTCTCGGCCCGACCAAGAAAACAAAGAAAATGAAAATAAAACCATGTTTTTTTACATATTGTCTCCTTGCCTCTATAAAATTGCACTTGACATACGATTAAATAAAGAATCGAGCTGTCGAATGACAATAAATAAGTTTACATACTACCCTCAAATCTTGGCTAGGCTGAGAACTTTTCAAACTACCCTCGTATGTAGTTTTATATGTATACTAGCTGACCCGACAGACTTCGTCCTGTCAAAAAGATTTGTAATGTGGCAGTTTTTTTGCCTACGTATTTAAAAAAATTCTCCTGAACAGAACCGTCACCCTGGTGATAGGGCGTTGTGAATAAAAAATAATTAAATAAAACATATATAAGGATTTAAAAGTAAGTAATCGCTTTATTGTTAATCATGTGAATCATAATTATTATTGCAATGTATTAATAGTAATAGTATTAAATATAGAAAAAAGAGATTTTTATGATCATAAAAACACATTACACACAACAGCATTATAAAAGTAAACTATTCGAATTAAAAAAATATATAAACATTCTCAAGGAAAAATGCTGGAAGAATCCATCTACCTGTACCCCGGAATGCGACTCGAACCCATTCGCGATCCAGGGACTGCTCTAACCAATGAGCTATCTAGGACCCAACAGCTTTGCTACTACAGAGCGTATTTTCATCAATGTTCCGGCAATACATGTAATGACGTGGAAACTGATGCATTTTATCTCGCGTGCCGAAACTAATACAAAAGAAACGCGAGTTTCGGAACGCGACTTAAACTCCTCCAACTATGTATTCTGTGCTCCAACGCACACACGCACATTGTTTTGATAGATATGATCTTTGACGTTAGGAACACACCTACATTGCTTAGACAACAGTGAGTGCTTGTAATTTAATATGAACTTTATACCATAGCAATAAAGCTCAAATTGACTACGTTTTAGTTACAAATCATTTGTATGGGAAAAAGAAAAGGGCTATTTTTAGGGTTTTTCCAGCAATTTTTCTCGCCGTAAAAACCATCCTTGAACTTCAACGAACATTTTAAAAAAAGATTTGGCCAAATTGGTCGAGGCGTTGTTGAGTTATGCGCTTACCAACACATTTTGCGATTCATTTTTATATATATAGATTGTTACATGTTTCAATGGTGACGGACGACGTTTAGTTTTTTTTCTTGGTAACTTAAAAAATCAATAACGACCGCGCTGTCACAGAAAAGTCTAAAATTAAAATTATTTTTCTCAAATATAAAACCGACAAAAATAGAAAGATTATTCTTAAAAACAAAATGCCATTTGTTAACCACCTTTGTTGAGTTATTTTAAAGCCATTTTATATCGTTTAAAAAATATTATTAAAATCCGATCACAGATAGTGTTTGATTATTGCAATTCGTTTTAAAAGTACGCCTTCAGAACAATAAAGAGATTTTATATTATAAAAGTTAATTGCAGAACTATCTTTAGAAAATCGTCTACTATAATAGTATTGTATTTAATGTTCTAAAATTATATATAATGCTTATTAACTATATAAATCTATAGAGAAAACTACAACAATGTATGTTTTGTATTTTAAAATATTACAAGTCTACTTTGGTTTTGGTAAATGTATAGTACTGTGACGGGTTCGGTCGCATCGATGTTGGTATTTAATGAAAATTCTGACTAGCCTCGACAAACTATATTTATAGTAAACACAAAAAAAAACTGTAACAACAAAAATAGAAATGGTTTGTTATGGATTCCGAAAATTATGATAGTGCCTATAAATAAGTAAATAAAACAATTACATACCCCATTTCTGAGTTTTCCTTATAAGCTGGAACTTAGCTCATAACTGTCTGTTACATGATATTTAAAATATTTATTAATATACAATAACATGTTGGTGTTGGAAGAATTTTCACGAACTGACATTCGGAAAGAGCATTTCGTGTTCCTCAAAATTTTCTAAATACAAAAAGCGAATAATAAAATATATATTATCATAAAGATCAGAGACTAAAAGTTTTTATGCGGAAATATAGAACAAAATAAATGTGGCACGACGCACCTTTACAGTACTTTGTCTTTGGTACCTACCTAAATATATAGCAAATACACATTCTGACGCACGTGTGCTATAAAATTGTGTTCAGACACAGTACATACAGACTTCATCTAGCTAAGATCCCGACTTCCACCCATATTGCAGACGTAAAAGAGCACAGTATAAAACTGGCTCCGGGAGGCCATTTAAGCTAAATAAAATTTCCCTCGGGTCGGTTTATCCGCTCTTTCCATCTCTACACATATGTACCTCATTTATTTGTGCCGCAGTGAAATACGGGAAACATAAAGTACCTTATTATATTAATTTAATATGATGTTTTTGGCCGATGCGACCGGAATTTTACCTTGCCTCTAGGCGTTTTGTGTCGCTCTTTAGTGGAGCTTCGATCGTAAAAGGTAACCGACGATCACAAAAGCTGGTGAATGGAATTTACGCTTATTATGCGTCCATAATATTTTATGTTTTACATCAGCAAAGATTCGACATTAATAAGACAAAGTTTTAGGCTTGTTTCATTAGACATTTTGTTGTCTGGTCAAAGAAAACATAATATCTACTAACTCTGGTATTAAGTTTTTTTTACTACAATAAAATATACATATTACTGTATATTCTTTTAAATTTAATAGACTATTTGGTAAGAACTATTACCAAACCATAAGCAAACCATTTATGAGTGTAAGTATGATTTAATACATACTATTCTGACTACTACACTCTCAACCATACGATAACAAGACAAAATTAGCATAAGGAATGATGTTATTATAATATTAAAATAAAACATAATAAAACTCTATATGATGTTTTACAGATAAGCCCTTCCGGGCATCAAACCCGAGTGAACATTTTATCTATGTTTATATAAAGCAAAGGTGGCTGACTGATCTGTCGATGAATTCCTCAAATTAGTGAACTGATCGAACTATTTTTTTTTTACACTAACAATTATTATGAAGTAGAGATCCCCAAGAAAGGTTAAAAAAATAAATAAATCCTTCTTAGGTAACCTTTACGTCATATTGGGGTGGATATGACTTTGGAAATAAAAACAGAGAAAATCATGTTAAAATTCTTTCATCTATGGGAGGCTGCAACATACGCGGGTGAAAAAAACAATAATTTACAATTACAATTTACGGGAAAACTCGCGAGAAAACATCTAATAATAAATAAATTATATAAAGAATAGAGTGAACATCATTTTTCATTGTGTATGGTTACGCACATCTGAAATAAAAGATTGAAAAGTAACATTAGCAAATTGAAAATTTCCCTTTGTAATAATATTATGCAAAATCCTTTTAACACTAGGTGCTTTATAAAAGTCCCATTTTCAATTTCTCTCCCCGCCGCATACACTCTGTTTGTTTTAAGATATAATTCGTTTTCATTGCGTTGGGTTTTTATTTCAACACATTACTGAAAATTTACGAAAACGCTTGTGAAAGCTTTTATGGTTAATACTATAATTACCTACTATACATTAGAGATTCATACGTATTCACGTTTAGGAACACAATACAGGGAGTATTATTAATCTAGATATTGTTTCCAGTGGATTGATTGTGATTCATTAAAATAAAATGAAACGAAATTATTCTTTATTCAAATATGCTTATTGGAATCAATTTTGAATCGTACAAATTGTAAAAAGAAAAACAAATTTCAAGATCTGCAGAACATGACTTACAATATGTGTAATGGTTGGGTCTATTCATTCAATAAATTGTGGTCTGTAGTGTAATAAAATCAAAAACGGCCTTTACTCAAAGGACCTGCTTCACATGATGTTAAAAATTAATTGAATTACATAGAAATATGCTACTATCCAGATATAATATTAGCATCTGAATCCCAAAACAATAAGTCATTCGTCATTGTACTATGGAAAAAATTGGCCAACGAAAGGTTCCATACCATTAAAAAAATAAAAAATCACGATTGTTGTTTTATATGGAGTTATTCGTAATTTTCGAGATAATCACATTGGTTGACTACCTATTACTAGTAAACTTGTAAAGTTAACTTAAGCTTTATAGTTTTCCTTTTAACTTCATTAAATATAGGTACTACTGCCATAACGTATGAATTTTTACCAAAGACCGTTTAGTTGATAATTATCATTCCCATTTTACATATAGGGGAGGTACCCTAAAAAATGTTTTTCGAAATTTTGCTTTACCACGTTGTCGGCGTAATTAACATGTTTACTCATGCCAAATTACAACTTTATAGTACCAATAGTCTTTGAGCTAAACCGCGGACAGAAAGACACGGCGACACTGTAAGAGTACCTTGTTTACCACGGAAACCTACAAACTGAAAAACCAAACTTGTCGTTACAGCATGTGGCAAGAGTCTGAGTAAAAACTTCAGAACATACTTGACATTACACCAATATAAGGATCTCATTGAACCCGGGAATACCAAGAACATAGTTGATACCACCAACTCAATTATTCGTTTCAAAAAAATAATTAATACTCCAACATTTTTTTATTTCCACTTTTAGATCCATATTTTCAAATTATTGTGAACGACATACTTGACAACACATTTAACTATTAATGTCGTCAGTTTTACTGTAAGCGACATTTGTATAAGAATTTGAAGTACTAATCCAAAACTTAACATATACATCAATAGGTAGTTGCCTGCACAGCATTTAGTGAAATTTACAAAATGATGATTTCAATACTTTAAGAAATATTTAAAAAAAATCGTGTTCTGTAAAATACACAAAATGGCGGTTATGATGTTCTTCCTGAAAAGGCTCGACTACTAAATACATCGAGCCTCGATGTATTTAGTAGAATTTACTTCCAATCAATTATTTAAATAACTTTCTGTGTTGTATCAAAGGAGTATTAAGTCGAATAAATTATTCAATAATTTACCTACTGTAATGAATGTTGTAAAGAAAAAATTAGGTCATGATTCATTCATATGTGAGTCCGTATAATAATGCAAAGATATGAAAAGGAAATGGTAAATAGAAAAAAAAATAATGTTCTATACGTAGCCAATAACGTATAACGTATATTTATACATATTATTTGTATGTCTGACATTGAATATACTCCCGGTATATATATGAAGTCACTTAAGTAACAAATAGGTAGCCTCGCTGAACATAATTTTGTCATAATAATCCACAACCCTCCGAATACCAAAAGACATTCCGAATATCTCTTATATTTTGCTTTGTTGTTTTAAGATATAACTTCTTAATATTGGGAGCTTGCCTTCTTTATAATGCAAAAGTATATCCTATTCTTTTCATTAATTTTATATATCTAATATTTATGTTTTTATACAATATATAATAATATACTCGTATGTAGCATGTGTTAAGGTTAATGCTTTCGCCACCATAGTTACAATTTAACATCACAAATAGTTATTTGGCTAATTTAATTCTTATTAATTTTATTATTTATGAATAACATCAACAGATCTTTGTCTCTATCTAACTGTATAATCACATCTAATCACAACTTTCTGGTATCAATAGCTTTTTAGCCAAACAGCGGACGGACGGACGGACGGACGGACAGACAGACAAACATGGCGAAACTATAAGAGTTGTTGACTACGGAATCATAAAGAACTACCATATTTTATTTTTATTAGAAGCTTACTTAGAAGAACAAATAGTTGCGGAAAGCTGCCCAAATGCAATATTAAGATCTTCTGTAATCTATAACAAATACTCTAACTTTTAAAAAAATTATGAGCAGTTGTTTCGAACATAAATAGCGGATAGTCAATTTTCCTTAATTAACTTACAAATATTTATTTATATTTTATTATTACATTAATATTTATTTAATTTAGTGCAGTAGCTTTAGAGAAAAGGCGAAGGGATATACAGATAAATCTTTACATATCAAAGATTAAAAGCACCTGTTATCTAACAAGACACTAATTTAGCATGTAAATAAATTTACTATTAACTAAGCTTGACCTTTAAGTGGGATACTATATTAATTAATGCTATTTCTCATTTAAGGTATATGTACTTACATTAACAAAGCTTAACGTTTAAGCAGGATCAATGCAGTTTCTCATTTATAGGTATATGTGTTATTACGGTATATTAAGGCATTATGTAGTTAGGAAAAGACTTTTAGACAAAAATATAGCGAACCTTGGTGGCGTAGTGGATAAGCTCCGCGGCCTGCAATCGTTGTTGCTAAGCAACTATTGCAAGGGTCTATATATACCCTCCAATCCGTATTGGGTCAGCGTGGAAGATCGAGCCCATCCTCCTTAACAATCCATAAAGATGATAAAGAAACTAAGAAAATTAACTGTTTCTTAGCATTCTAACCTTCAATTTGTAGAATTTATCGTAATTTTCATGAATATCGAGTTTGTCTTTAAAGCCTTTCTATTATTTCATTCATTGTTAATTCGGGTAATCGTGGCACATGATTATTCGTGGTAGTATTCGAAAAGTCTCAAAAATATATAAAAAACAAATCGATTCTTTGTTTGGATTGAGTAGGAAATGAAACAACTAGCCTATTTAAAAAAAAAAATCTATGAGCTACCTAATACGGGTGATATATGTAATTTACGCTAGCGATGTCGCAGAAAAACAGCTTATATTACATAAGACAACTACTTCTGTCATAAAACATATTTTCGTAGCAAGAAGATTGATTGACATCTGTTATACTTGAAGTTGTGTGCTTTCTTAGCGAATTTATCTTCGAAAATGACGGATGAGTCTCCTTAGGAAGATTAATTCGTGTTTTATATTATGGTGCCGGTTACATGTCCTTAATACCGTTGACGATGGGCTCCTCTGGCTGATCATTGACTCGAACAAGAGCTATTTTTAGGGTTCCGTACCAAAAAGGAAATCAATTGATATACTTTCTTTTAGCCAAAGCATTTTATATCCTAATAATATATGTGTTTCAATGAAAATGTTATACTGTGTGCAATCATACTTATAAATGCGAAAGTTTGTGCCGATTGATGTATGTATGTATGTTTGCTGCTCTTTTACGCAAAAAGCTACTTAAGGGGAATTGAAGAAATTTGGTAGAAACTTTATTCTAAGTCTGGATTTACACATACGCTACTTTTTTCCTATTAAACGGTTCCCTAGAGTAAAAAAAGAGTGTAGGGGCACGACTAGTATTTTTCTGTGATATTTAAACGTTTTCTAAAACCAAGTTAGTCTTAATTATCTATAAAAAGTCATAATCGCATACATATTATTTTTATAAAAAAAATGTCACACTTTTGTCTCTGTTTTTTATGTAGGTAATACTGAATCCTGATCGAAATAAATATGCTTATCGTCAAATACATTTCAAATTTATAAAAATAAATGTCTTACACACCAACTAATTGAATTAGAACCTAGTTAAAAATTTAGGAAGATGATTTTAAGATAACAAAATAACACAGAATTATCGATTTTGAAGTCCGTGATTAATAAAATTGATTCCTATCAGCAACATTAAACATGATCTATCTGGATAAACTTAAATTTTATTCAGAATATTGAGTATAATAATAAATCATGATAAAGTAAAGACAAACATTTAATTAATATCGTAAAGTAAATATTACATGTTCCAGTAAAAAATAAAATATACATTCTTCTTTCTTTAGCGAACAAATACAAGTCATTATTCAATTGACTCTGTAACAAAATGTTTACACTGAAATGATTCAGCTTTAAATCATAATGTAACAAGTTTTATTAAACTTGATAAATATGTCTTCGTTTTGTCAAAAAGAGTATAAAATAAAATATTCCGCTCAGAACGAAAGCTCGACGTCCTGAATAATAAAAAGGGAGAACAGGCGTAGGTGTTCTCTAGTGGAGAAGCGAGATGGAATGACTTTGCAATATTATTATCACAAGAAATCCCATGAGGATTAATTGAGGGGAAGCTTTGAATGCTGAACAGCTAAGGTTCTTAAAAGTCAGGCATGAGTATCACGAAAGAATAATATTGTTACGCTGGGTATTGTTGACAAGTAAAAAAAAAATCTAGAGTAATCATAAAAGAAAATATGTTAGTTCAGAGTAGCTGGTATAGTTAACTCAATTTTTCCATTAGTGGCCGATAGAGACTGTAGATGCAGCCGATACCAAATGGTTTTAACGTGCCTTCCAAATCTCGAGATGAGAGATTTTTGGTCACTCATCCAATTACCGACCCTTTGCCGACCTATATTAAGCCGACCGATAGTAAGGATTTTTGACTAAAGATATACTTAAGTTATGATTTATTATTATTATGTTAACAATATGTATCTGATATTTAATCTTCACACTTGAATTATAATTATTTGACATACATTACACCTCTACATATTGACTTTTTAAACTTAATTATAATTAAATAATAAGACTATTTAAAATTGCATGCTTAGTAATAGGCGTAACATGATGTACAATATCAAAAATTAACTCTGTTATCTTAATAAGTTTGTGGTAAATTAATAAATGAATCGAACCTGTTGCTGCAGAAGAAAGATCGTACCACTCCTTTTCAAGAAATTTTAATATTACAATCGTATTATAATTATTGAAATCATCTTCATAATCAAATATGGTTTGTATTACTAAAGGCTAGTACCACCAAATTACTTTAACAATAACAAACATATCGCACGTTAAGAATGACAATGTCACTAACCAAAAACGACGTATTTTTTACTTTTGGCAACATTTTTCTTTGTTAAGTATAAACTTTAAAATGCAAAGATCACTGTGAACGTAGCATGCATAGAAACTGCTAGGTGACGTAGTGACGATACGTTGTTTAGTGGGGCTTATTATAATTTCTTGAACTTTAAACGCTCATTACTCAAAATCGTATTTTTTGCATTGTGTCACTATCGTTCTCAACGTACGATATGTAAATACCAGCTATGAGATGAGATCATAATTTTAACTGTTAAATATAACCACCCAATCCTAGCTAGTTAGGATGGTGCAACGCATTTTATGGTCAATGTTAAAGTTAGCTTGACAGATATTGTTAAATTTGACGTAAACCTTAACTTTAATTAGTCGAGGTGCAATCCTGTCTAATTCGTATAATACAGTTAACTTATAGTATCACAACGACTAATTTTGTGTTCACTCCGATGATTTTCTTTGGATTAAAACAGTATGTATATATATAATAGTAAATCTTTTTATATTCAAAACATTTACTGTAGGCACTCTACCGCATCCTACAACTGTCTTTTATTATAAGGGCTATCCGAAATATATTTTAGCGATAAAACCTTTGCTTACTCTACCTATAGAATAAGGAACTTTCTGTAAACGTTTTCTTTGTGCATGAGTAATAAAAGGATTTATCTATACTAATATTATAAAGCTGAAGAGTTTGTTTGTTTGAACGCGCTAGTCTCAGGAACTACTGGTTCGAATTGAAAAATTATTTTTGTGTTGAATAGACCATTTATCGAGAAAGGCTTTAGGCTATATATCATCACGCTGCAACTATTAGGAGCGAAGAAATAATGGAAAACGCGGACGAAGTCTGTCATAAACAAAGATTGAAATTCATTACTTTTTATATATCCATTTTGTACAACCTTGTACTTGAATCGCTCAGCCAAAGTTGAGCAATTAAATAGATCGGAAAGTCGCATTCAAACTTTAAAGGATATTAAACCCTCATCACTTAAAGAGATTTGGTAAGTTTACATTAAAGCGATCTCATCGGGATTTCGTCCTACATACACGTACACATCAAGTTGTCTCTGAATCTGTTTTAATCTTCGGATTCTTGGAACCTTACCTTGGTTACTGAAACAGTTAAGAAAGCGAGCGAGAGAAAATAGTTAATAAAGGAGACTACATGAGGACAAGTAACGAAGGATGTGTTAGTTCCCAGAAAAATAAATACCATTTTATTTGCAGCAACCCCACATAAAAAGACACTTTTAACTGTTTCGGTGTTAAACGAGTGTAACCGTATTGTTGATTATTAAGTTTTCTAATTCACAGAAATATGTATCTAAATTTAAATACCAGTAAACATCAATAAAAAAAAGCATGTTAAATGTTGCATTAGAAAATATCGTTTAAAAACAGTTGGCAATTAAATTATTACTAAATTAGTTTAATTATTATTATTATATTTGCGCATTTAAAAGATACTTTTTTTTTCTAAAGCCGACACTCGACTTCATTATATTAGGCATACATTACATCGATTACATTAATTAATACGGACGAAAATCACTTATATTAATTAACAAGAGGAAAACAGAACTCCTAATGCCGTATTCACCTCCTGTTTCGTTTGTAGACATCACATTTAAGACAGGACTGATTTCCGAGAAGCTATTGAGCACAGTAAGGGTGCGTCTAATGAAACGACAATAAACGATAGAACGTTATGCCGAAATCATATACCTTAATGTTAAATGTTAAAACTGTAATAATTTTGTACCTTAATTTACCATTTTGCGTTAAACTTATGTTCTATTTAGCTACCTCTGCATACCATGCTGAGATATTCAATATACTTGTCCAGTACTTGTCAAATTCTAGCAACAGTTCGATCTTTCAGTAAAATAAATACTTTATAAATATTTTGTTGAAATGTGATTTATAAAGAAATACTCAGAAATTATATGAAAACCGGCGCGTTGTCGCGATCGGAGGGCGCGGCGTAGGGTCACAACATCGGAAACTAAAAAACGAGGCTCCAAGAAAAGATGAAAATGCTCGAATTCATTAGTTCTATCTCTAACTCAAAATGATGATTCTAATTTAATAATTACACTTATCAAATAAATATAGTTTTTATTTATTAAAACCACAAATGGCCGTATGCACATATAAAATCATTTTTTTTTAACGTAAGTAACCAATTTATTAAAAGAAGTTTCATAATTTCTTAAGCTGTAGATATAGATTACCTAATTATTAATGAAAATATGATAGTAAGTGTTATTTTCTACTACTATTATAAATGCCAGGATATATCTTCATATGTATGTCAGGATATATCTGTAATTTGGTACGGGAATCATTCTAAACCTTAGCTAATACATAAGCTACTTTTTATCCCGATAAATGTATTGTCAAGTAATCCTGTAAACTACTCAAAGACACTGACGGAAAGCTTGTTTATTAATAAATGACGTTAGACGTGAAGGTAGAAACATTCCCGAAAAAATCCAGAAACACGATTATAGAGTAGTGTCACTAGTCGGGCGGCAGTTTTTGTCGGGACCGCGCCGGGGAGGGAGGGCGGTCGGCTCAAGGTGAAGTTCAGAAAGGATCGATTGGGAGCTAACTGCTTCACGCAACTTGTTTTCATTGCGTAACCGCCTTTATTTGGAAGCGGAGTATTTATTCTATTTGTTGTGTACGTATTCAAAGTTCATTATACTTTTTTATAAAAGTTTATATATACAAATAAAACTTTATAGCATTACTAGCTCTCCGCCAGCGGCTTGGCCCGCGATTCATGACACGGATATTTACATTGACAAATTTAATAGTAAACAGTGGTTACTATGGTAACGTTTTAACTGTACATTCTTTAACGCCCATTTTCATGTTTACATAACCTATGTTTACCACATATAATGTAGATTCCCTTAGGTGAAAGAATTTAAAAAATCTGTCCTGCAGGTTCGGAGTATTACGTTGCAAACAAACAATGAAACATTTCCTTTTTATAATATTTCAATTTAAAAAGTGTGTTAATATTATAGTCTTTCATCGCACAATCTATCCCTATATTATCTTTTGATTGATTTTGATTTTATATTGTATTACCTACATACAATATTCTTCAAAGAAATAGCTTATAAGCAATTAAACCGTCTATCGTGCAAAGTATTTTGTGTTTATATTGTTTATTTATCATTGTTTAAGTTGTATATTGTGCAATGAAGACCTTTTATATAATAGTATAGATAAAAACGTAATTTCGTATTGTATATCTACTAACAGGCAACAAAGAGTAAATACGTTAAGCAATACAAAAATCACTTTCCGTTTGGGAAAAAATATTTTTAACAGTTATATCCGTGATCTCTTTATCGAAGATAATTTTTAAATGACTATAAAAAGTTATATAGATAGATAGATTGTTCAAAATAATGGATGTAGAAAACAAAAACAAAACTTTATGTGATGCTACAGTAGATAACCAATACCTTCATGTCACAGTTTCCAATGTCGACATAGACGATGGAGTCATAAATAACTTGAGCACAACAAAATATGCTTTCAACTAGACATTAATAAGAAAGTTAAAGTTACGCTTCAGTTCGGCTCCCCTTATGAGAGTTCCATCATAAATATTCAGCTTACGAGTGGGAATTTATTATATTTTCATATTTAAACTTTGGTAACATGAAAAAGTGTTTAAAATATCCTTATAATGGAAAATTTATGACCATAAATAGAAGACGTCTAACAAAAATATGTATAAGCTCGTAAATCTTGTATCCATTATTATGGTAACGCGACTTTCTTCAATTTGAAAAAGGATACTTAACTCATCAAGTCATATTTACGAAATAAGGACAAATGTTAGCAGCAGCGCTACATTATTTTTAATAAATCTCTAAAAATAGGCCCTTTGTCTATTTGTCAATGATATATCCCTGACTAATAAATTGGGAATCAATAATGACCTGGAAAGTTTTATTTTAAATTTACTATAAATAAAGAGATCTGGTTGTGACACTGCCGCCGACAGTCCTCGGACTGACGTCAACCCAGCAGCGTAACATTATTTCTTAACGATCTCTACAAATATTTGCATCAGCTATTTATCATTTTTTTTCCCTGATTAATAAATTGGTGGATCAAATGGTAACATGAATTTTATTTTAACTTTAAATACAGAGTTCCAGCTGTGGCGCTGCTGGAAGGACGTCAACCTGGTCTTCTAAACTACGAAATCATGTAGCTTGTCTATTTGTCTAAGACCGATAAACACGTATGTCACGAATCCTCTTTTATTCTCCTCAGTTATCGTTTTAGGTACCCTGAGAATACAATTTCGTAATCTTAAGGTTAAAATATTATCTACTCTTATTTACTTAATTAAGATTAAACTTAAACAATTATTGTGCTTACGACTGGATGTAACGAGTTTTAAATTGCAAAACTTACAAAACAAACGCTCTTCAAGCATTTTCCATCATTCCGAGATAAACCCGAACCGAGGTTCAAGCTCAAGCATAATTTATCCCGCAATCATCCTCAATTTATCCTCGCCAATTTCACGAGCAAAGGGCTTTAAAAAACGTTCATCGCAAAATTTAAAAAGAACAATTACGAATCCCATCTGCGAAACTCTTTCTAGGAGCGGCGGTATCCGCGAATTAATCAGGACTCTGGCTTGGAAATGGATCGTTAAAAGATTTTTGTAATGCCAAAAGCAAAAAATAAAAACTTCTCCGATGCAATTAGATTTGTGAAAGAAACGCTTAACACTGCAAAATGCAAGCAGTAGGGCAAGTGAGAAAATTTTGATCAGTAGAACTATATAATAGAATCCTTAACAATGAAATACTGAAATTCCTTCTTACATGCACTGTTCCCAATTGAGGAAAAAAAAAACAAAAAACTCCAGCATATTTATGATTTATCTAATTTTTTTCGAAGATTATTTTATAAGGAAACTATTCCATTTTTTTTATGGAGCACGGCGCACAATTACCGAACATGGCGGCTCAGCACATCTCAGAATATGTCATGAAACCCAGTTCTGAAAAATAGTTAAAATTTAATTCATTAGTTAATTATTATTAGCAAATTAAAATAAATATAGTCAGTGTGGTCAATCATGGAACACGGCGGCTCAGCACGTCTCAGAAGATGTCATAAAATGCAGCTCTGAAAAAGTTTATTTCAATTGGTTTTGTACCACAATAATAAAGATAATATACAGGTACACGTTATCAAATTGTAAACATTCATTAGAGCTTAAGGTGAGCTTAAACTTATCTTCGAACCTTAATTAACGTATGTGCAGCTGGATGAAGGTGTCGTTGCGGATGAGGAGTTGGAGATGCCTAGGGGTATATTTAGTTTTTGTGAGCGAGCGGTGTTGCCGGCCAACTCTAGAACTTCAGCAGCTAGATATTCCATAACGGCAGCCACTTTTGAAAATACGACGCATAAGAATCCGTGTCACGCGAAAATATAATTTCTGGATATTAAGTATACCTCTGATAACATTTCGGCTAGATAAAAATCGTTCTTAATTTTGTATGTACCTCGACCAAATGTACATCGACCTATTAAATTACATCGTAATTCGTTCATTGGAGCTCGAACGATTAATAAACTACTAAACTTGTAACGATTAAAATTCAACTTTCACTGTAGTATTGGCTGCCTTGATTTTGGTATGACGTCACTAGGGGTGAGGCGAAATTACATCGCACGAAATTGCAGGGCTGCTTCTATTTATTTTTTATTGTATAACAAGATATTATTTAGTGATGGAATTCAGTGCCCCCAAAATGTTTTGGGTATGATATTTTAATGATTAATAATCTGCTTTTAAGAAAATTTCTAACGCATCATTCGCTGTAAATTTATGTATTTAATTACATATATTGCAATTGTTGAGCAGCTTCAATAATAAATAATTTTCATTTTTTGTGAATCGACACAGACAGCTTTTAAAAATATGGTCATAGACAGCTGCGTCATTTGACAGTAAGCAACTAAAGATTGATTTCTCATGTGATTTAAAGTTTACTTTTTAGAGATTCTTAGTGAGTTGTAGTAACCACATTTGTGCAAATATTTAGTAACACTCCATAGTTTCACGTGAAAGTCCAAATAGACTCATTTGAGATTAATTTATGGATACATCAAAAAAATTACAATTATTAGTAATAACAATAGGTAATAGATTATATAACAACCTTATTTTTATTAATAAGGGTATATTTAATAATATTATAGGTGTTGTGACAACCCTACTTCCCACGCCTTGTCTTTCACACCTGAGTCAGATTTCGACGTAGGCTCAGGCGAACAACAGCTGAATACCAAATTTCGGATTAAGCAGTAGGATTGAATAGATGTCAAACAAAAGGACCACAAATTCGGCATGTTAACTAAATTACACATCAATGTTATATATTGAACAAGCGTTTGAATGAATGAATGAATCAGGACATACTAATTACTGTAAATAATACTACACATTTATTGGTTCCAAGGTGGTGTCTACAAAAGGTTGCAGCTCAACATAAGCCTCGGATGACTGAAGCGTCGATTTTCTGCTGAGGCCTGGCACCTCACAAAGGTTTAATGTGGGCTTCCAGGGTTGCCTTTGGCTTGTACGATAGCTGGGTGTGGAGCAGATTCAACTTGATCCCAGGCCCTTCCTCCAAAAGTGAAGGTGCATCGAAGGTATAGTGGGTGTGCTATCCGCGTTTTGACTAGCATTTGGGCGGGTCCATGTGGATGGAGAGTCACCCTGCCTCCTGTTAAGTGGCAGAAACAATGACAGTTCAAGCATTTCCCCTACGACATAAAAAATGGAAACAGACTTTGGAATTGAATAAGGAGAATTGGTTTATAGCCTACCCCTCATGCCCAGAACGGATTAATGTTAACTTCTACAGGTGCAGCCAGGACCTTCAGCTTGACGTGCTTTCCAGAACTAACAGAATCTCGAGGTAATTAATTTTTGGTCACCCGTCCTATGACCAGCTTTTGCGAAAGTTACTTGCCCACGGACAGAACGCGTCAACGACTACGCCACAAAGCTCCTCTTTATATTTTTATTATAATAATACTTAACATTTGTAAATATAAATTATTCATTTGCCCGATTACAAATGTCAGGTTTGAGCTCAGGTGCTAACGTTGAGTGGGGATTACTAAAGAAATTAAGGCAGGTTTTAAAGCCTTCTGTGAAACCAATCACATTTTCAGCTTACCTAAATGTTGACCTTCAATTCCAAAAGGATTATTGTACATAAAGTATCACATTAGGTTTCTCCTTGTTGTGATCAATTTGAACTTAACTGCTAAAATATTAAAATAGATTGCAGAATTTGCCCTTTTGCAGAAACTTGACGTGTTGACTGTACCGACCTCATCGCGTATTCTATTGTGAAGTTTCATATAAAGATAGGGTCTGATTCCTCATTCCGTATACCTATTAATGACGAAATTTTCATTCACAAATGTAGACCAGTATAACCAAGCAAAAATAATTCGTTTTTTTTTTTCTTTTATTGGATCAGAGATCTTGTACAGATTAATTGAATGAGCCCGAACTCTTTGATTGCTTCGTTTAATTACAGAGGTCTCATCTCTGTCTTCCAGATCATCATCAGATCAGCTCCATTCCATATTAATATTGCATTTTCATCAGAGTTATGTATATATGCTGAATTTCAGCTCAATCAATCTGAACAGAGGGTCTAATTTAGCTTGTATATGGTAATTTAGAAAGTTAAATAAATGCCGACCTCCATCTCTGCCAGTTAAAACCTTTAGGTGATGTGGAGACCAAATTTAAAGTTATTCATATAGTATGAATAATATAAGCGATTATAAATGTCCTTTCAAACCTAAATGGTTTGAAATGCATGAAAAGGAAATGGTTTGAAAAAAATAAATTCATCCAAATTACAAAGAAGGAACAAGCGTATACAATTGTACATGCCAAATTTGTAGGTTTGTAATTTCATCGAGGCACTTACGACGCCAATAAAGAAATCCTATCTATCATCACGCGATCTTCATAGAAAAGTACTGTAAAGCTATATTCATAAAGTTCATTATTCATCTTTAACATTTCGGACATCACGTTTATATTTTTACTGACTGATATTCTTACTGCCTACGCATTTTTATTCTACGCAAACATAATAATATCTTTCGTCCTAAAAATAAGACATTGATGGGTACAAAGCGAGATCTCAAGGACTACTTATGTAGATGCCTTGGCGTCGTCAACGTAATGTAGAGCATCACATTTAATATTAAGGCAAACGCTTTCTAAGAAAATGTAGTCCCAGCTTACCAAATGTGACTATTGTTAATAAATGTCCCATAGCTAAGTTTCTGTGAACAGAATAAATATATTTTATATTTATATACAACTAGCTTTCCGCCATCGGCTTCGCCCGCGTGGTCTTGTATTATACATAAAAACCTTCCTTATGAATGACCCTATTTATGAAAAAAAACCGCATCATAATCCGTTGCGTAGTTTTAAAGATTTAGGCATACATAACGGATATAGGGACAGAGAAAGCGACTTTGTTTTATACTATATAGTGACTTTAAACTTTCATGTTCATTTACATTAGAATGCTAGTTAGTCGGGAACTCAACACAAACAAGTAGATAGTAGCAATCCCGTGGAAAGCTAACATCTATATTAATTATAAAGAGGAAAGATTTGATTGTGTGTTTGTTTGCATGAATAGGCTCCAAAACTACCTGTACTGATTTAAAAAATTCTACGGTAAGCTACATCATATACGGTGAATATAGGCTATACTTTATCCTGAAAAATAGAAGGATGAAATGGAAGCAGAAGTTTGTACAGAGAATAGGGATGATGACTAATTTTTGTTTGTTTGTCCGTCAGGTAGAGTGTTAAAAAATATTAAACACGTTTTTTTTTATTTTTTTCGTAATCATAAAATTACGGTGTTACATGGAGTTGAAATTTCGCATGACGTCACGTTAGAGTACGTTTTCTACTCAACTGTGATGTAGCGAGCCCCCACTCCTCAACTTTAATGCCTGTTATCTAAGCTATTTCTTGTTAAATTGAGGTAAAAAAAAAATACGTATCTAATATTTTTCTATTATCTGACTGACGGACTAAATAGAATTGCATTTTTTTTTCCCAGTCATCATCCCTATTAAAACGTTACCTTAGTAACCATTATTTACTTTTACACTTGTCATTGTAATTATATGAATCAATATCCAAATAAACAATTCCCTGGGGATCATGTGGGCGAAGCCGCTCGCGGAAAGCGAGTTCGAATACAAATACATAATACTTAATAAACAATTTTTTATCTCATAAAGGTTAAGTGGAAGGAAGCAAAATTACTAATTTCAATTTGATTATGAAGAAATTAATGCCGTCTAAATACCTAAACTGTGAAATAATATCATATATCAGGTGACTTTAAACGTGAATTTGCAGCTTTTTAAAATTATTTGCAGATTTGATGTCCAATAGAGTTAGATTTGATAATAGATTCTTTTATGTATTGAAAATCTACATGAGTGTGTCGATGAACTTTTAATATTACTGTCGAGCATATTTTGTCGAGCATACCAACAATTACATTAAAATAAAATAAACTTTACCTGAGAAACAAAATAAACTTGAATCACAGAACATAGAGAGATATCATAATAATATTACTAACTTTTAATTAAATTAGCATATCATCTTTATATTTGTTAGCTGTGTGTGTGCGCATAATATGTGTGCGTGTGTATGTGTGTGCATGCGTGAGTGTGTTTGAGTGTGCTTTAGTAGGTGTGTATGTTGGTATATACTGTTGCTACTTTGCGTGAATATGCATATACTCTCAGTTAATCGCGGATTAAGGTGTATTCATCTCAATAAAGGTAAAAATATTAGTCATAAGATAAAAAAATATATATAATCACAATATTTCTCACTTTGTCATTTTAAATGAGCATCTACTTATAAGAAATTTAAATCAAACGTTCTACAAAAATTATTACTTAAATACAGAAAAAATGGCTACTCAATATTACGTAATAAAAATTCAACGCACCATTGTTTCAGAAGAGAGGACAATCCTTGGACATATCTCCACAGTTTGTTAAAACTTTGTTAAGCCTCTTATCGAAATCGGCTTTTGAAAGAATTAAACCGCAAAAGTATTTTCATTCAAGTCCTACTTTAATGCTATAATGGTCCTTAAGGAGTACATTATTGAATTCAAATTTGAAATTCTTGATTTCGTAAATTCATGAAGCTTTCAAGGCCGCTATTTGCTTGCACTGAAATCCTTTTATGCCACTTTGAGATACTTTGTGTACAAAGATGAGAAAAATGTAATCAGTGCCTTACCAACAGAAATTATCAAGTGAGAAACAAATTAGTCTCGTGGAGTACGCGAACGAACTAGTTCGAAATAGCAGCTTCCACAGAGGAACTGCGCGAACTAGTTATAACATTTTACGATTCCTAGTTCGTTAGTTCTGACAGAATGAGTAAAGGTGAAGTCAACCCAATAGTCAACCGAATTAATCTCGTCTCGTTCACAGTCGCACGTAACAGTATCTGTCGCTCGCTCATTAGTGCAATTAATGTCGGTAATAATACAAAACAATTATTTTCATTTATCAACGATCTAAACGTATGTAACTGACACAGTCGTGGAGGGTGCAGACACGTTTTCCGCAACAATAGGCAGTGACGTCATGGCAGACATTTTATTGAAAGTAATTAGACTTGGGTTTGGTGATGATTTACGCAGTTGTGATGCAGTTACGCAGATGATGTTATTATTATGGACCCTCTCCACTATCGGCGATGATGAGCAACCACTTAGTGCCACCATGATTATAACCATCATTACGCCATTATCCACACGATTGGCCATCCTACAATTGTTAATTGCCATATCAGCTATGGACGCTGAAACAAGAATCCAAATTGTCTTCGTGGATCGTCCTTTTGGTATAATTCTACAAACACAAATGGTTAATTATAGGTCTTCTTCGGCTACGACATTTTAGCATCGATTACAGGCAAAACAGCACGCTTCGGCACTGTATCATAAATAAATACGAGCGCCGATAGTGGAGGAGCCCATTAGGATATTATGAAAGTTTTTTTTTAATGGGATATGGGGCAGACGAGCAGACGGTTCACCTGATGGTAAGTGATTACCGTCGCCCATGGACACCTGCAACACCAGAGGGGCTACAAGCGCGCTGCCGGCCTTTGAGGGACGAATACGATCATAGGGAGGGAAGGGTTGAGGGGTGGAGGGAAGGGAATAGGGAGGGGTTGGGCCTCCAGTACCCTCACTCACACGACGAAACAAGCGTTGCTTCACGTCGGTCTTCTGTGAGGCCGTGGTATCACTCCGGTCGAGCCGGCCCATTCATGCCGAGGCGTCCAAAAAACAGCACCGTTTCTAACGTGATCCAATTTCTGAACATAATTTATTCTTCGAATCAACTATCAGTATCAGCCGCGGCTCGCCGCCATACAGTACACACAGCCAGTTTCGATTTTACAAGCTTTCGATTCCTACTTTTAGCTTAAAAATGGAAAATTAAAAAATTGCTGTGTTAATGAATAACAAAACTTATATAGAATAAGTGAATATCTATGTATTTCAATTACAACTAAAATTTTTGACGTAATTGAAATACATTGATTGAGGCAAAAGTATACTCGTATAATAATATATTCATAGATATTACTAGTTGAATGAAGTTGTTCAATAAAATGGCTAGTAGTTAAATCTAAATATATTTATAGCAACTAGCTGGCTTAGCAATATAAATATATACGTTCCTTATTTTCAATATCATTCCGAATAAAAAGTAATATAATTTTCAATAATAAAATATTAATTTTCTATCTTGTACATGGAAACGGTCGAATCCCTCATTAAAATAGACATTTTTGTTTTCTTTGAGAGTCCTCGAATGTAAAAGCCTTAAAGGTAAATATGTTGTCTTTGTTGTGTTTAAAATGCAGTAAGAATTTCTATACCGTAAAACAATTTTCTGATAGTACTTGCTTTATTTCGTTTGGATCTACTCACGAAGTTGTTCTTTGCCTTTATATTGTTACTAGCTTTTGCCCGCGACTTCGTCCACGTGGTAAAGTTACTTTAAGCAGCATTTTTAACGAATATTTATTAATTATATTATGTAAAATACTTGAAATAAAGTTTCATCCCCTATTTTATCCCCTAAAGGGAGGAATTAATCAAAATCCTTTCTTAGGGGATGCCTACCTTATAGTAGCTGTATGCATGCAGTCTCAGCCCGATCGGTTTAAAATTGACAAAGTTTCATACAAACTTTCATCCCCTATTTTATCCCCTTGGGGGGTAGAATTGATCAAAATCCTTTCCTACGTCATACCATCTACATGCATGCCAAATTTAAGCCCGATCCGTCCAGTAGTTTGGGCTGTGCGTTGATAGATCACTATGTCAGTCAGTCACCTTTGAGTTATATATATTTAGATTTTGCAGATCAAAGTAACTTACCTTTTAAAATATTTTTTCACACATCTACGTCTTATCTATATCTACCATAATCTGCGAAAAATTCAATGTGTATAATGCTTTAAAATATACAAATATGCCATAGACAGCGGCATATAATAATAGTGTCACAACCGAAATCTGGTAGAGAACTGTCAAAGTCAAAAGTCAAAGTCAAAATAATCTTTATTCAAATAGACTTCTTAAAAGTACTTTTGAATCGTCCAACATATTTTTCCCTACCACTCGTTCAGGACGTCCTATTGAAATTACTGTACTATTCAAATTATTAATCGTTATAAATACTCGTAGTTTAATTCGCGTCACTTTTTTTAAATGATACATATTTACTTTTATCCAAAGATTACCAAGTAGAGATAGCTTAATTTCGCTCTGGCTTTGTTTTGCTATCTGTTACAAATATAGCGTCCAACACAGCGCTGTCATACCATTACAGGTTCAATGGAAAGAGTCTTTTATTAAAATTGATAAAAAATCCCTTTGAAGTGAATTTTAGATTTTTGAAGCGTGTTCGTCGCTTTTCACACATATTTTTTCACTTAAATTTAATTTAAAAGTATGGATTATCTTATAATTATAATATCTTCTGGCAACACATCATACGAAGAATAAAGAAATTCGAGACAAAACAATAGTGTATTTCGTGTGCAGTCTCCAAATAAGTTATTGTGAATTAAAAGGACAGTAAAAAGTTATTTATATTTAAACGTTTATTTGTTTAACGACAAATGAAAATGCCTTGTGAATAAGAAATATTATTTTATAAGTATGTTTTCACTTTATGATGCATACGTTTGGTTACTTATTACTTAATTTATCCTGTGATGTTTCATTTGACCGTGTCTCGCGTGTGGGCGGAAATCACATATTTACCGGATTATATTCCCAGATGGTTTGTATTATCCGGACGAAAAATGTAAAAGGTATTTGTTGACGACAGCTTTTCCAACTTCTTTATATAAGTGATTTTATTTTACGTTTTCATGGTCATTTACATTAAAATGATAGTTTTTCGCAGGATTGTTACCGTGTATTTTGTTTTTGTTGAGTCTTTTGTCGCTTTATTTTCTTTTAATGTTGTTATCTGTCTTCCGTCTTGTGTTGCGTTAATGTATTTTTAAAATACAGTTCTCTTGCTAATTTCTCTTTTACTAAACAAACCTACAGTTCACGCTCCTACTATTAATAACAGTATTGAGATAATAAGGTAATTAATATTATTAAATCACCTCACAACTCGAATCAAGAAGACCGCCAAAATCGTAATAAAATGAAAATTTGCTATCTTAATTAATTAAAGGTATGCCACTAAGCGCGCTAGAACGCATAAATTGTAATATATTTCTATCATAATTGTTATTCTTAATTTTTCTGTTCTTTATGTCTTATTTAGAAGTGTACTATCTGTATTTATCTTTCTGCCAATACCAAAGCAAGTCGCGGCTTCCTTATGGGGTAGGTAGAGAGGACCGCCACAAGACTAAGGTTGCCATATTCAGTCAGGGTCTTGTCGGGATGTTCCAGGAGAGGTGGTGCGGAGGGAGAATTTTAAGAAAAGTAATCTGGTCATCAGTCGCATAAATAATTGTATATGCTGTATATACTTTATAGCAGGCTTTAATTTTTTTAGAAATCTTGATGCCTTTTTATATAGCGGTAGGATTCTGTGCAAGTCATATTATAGTCTACTTGACAATGTAAAATTAACTTCTCTGTCTTTGAATGCAGTTAACTATCTCAAACCGGACATTTTCGTCTTTTCTCAGGACGATGAGAACTCGCAGAGAGAGACCCGCCTGCCTCCAGGGAGACCAAAATGGGGACGAACGGCGCGAAAAGTCGGCTTCGAGCTGTACGCGTACACCGCCTTCATGGAAAGGAACATCTTAGGTTTTAGTGGATATGCCCCTGCTTTTTGAAGGAGGGCAAAATAAAAAGCGTGTCCGCAGGCAAGAACTCCACATAACCCGCTGACCTCGCGCTGGGAGAGCGAACATGTAGTAAGATGAAAATGCATTTCCTAACGTTTCAAAAATAACGTCGGGACAGAGAGTTCGAGAACGTTGACTGTCCCGATGTATCGAGACATATGGCAACCCCACACAAGACCCTCATGTCTTTCGCTTTCTCAATATTCATTGCTCTTTCATACATGCTTGTCATTTATGACTTCTGACTACAAAATTTATGCAAATAAAGAAACTTTCAATCTATAGGTACATATAACAGGATAATAACTTAAAGCGAGTAATAAATATGAACGATAGAATTTATAATTAATTGGAAGGCGCCGATTGGGTGCTATATAAGCACGCCCTTCGACTCCCCGGCGGCGTCTCACAATAAACATTTACAATTATTGTTACACGTAATGCATGTCGTTAAACGAGTCATAAAATGTAGCCTTAATTACTTTACCAGCGATATAATCGATTATTTTAATATAACGTTTATGCTATTAGACATTAGCATTTTATCGTTATGCTAAAAAGGAGAATGATAGAAACTAAATCAAAAACATTTCATTTTTAATTAGTTTTATACAAAGAAATAACGTTAAAAATTAAAAAGCATATGAAATATGCGAGGGTATTTATGGACTGGGTCAAAATATGCATTTATAAAATTTTCTCCATAGCATAAGGCATAAAATTTCATTTAGCTTAGTACTTAAAAAATTCACCTGGTCCAGGTGCCCGATATGAAATATAACAATTACAAAGTTACCTTTGAAATAAACCATATTCTTTATTTCTTCTCGTAATTATCATTTATCGTAAGGAAATTTGATAAATATGAGAGTCACGTTGTTACCAAGAGCTTTAGTGAAATCATAATGATTTGCGTCTCCGAGAACCTAGTTAAATGCAGCAATCCAGCTGAAATTTTGTGTAGGTCCATATTTTAGTTGAATGAAAATGCAATGCTTTACTTCTATTTCCTTTAAGTCTTTATAATTTTAAAACCCATAAAAACGATTGTGACTTTCATTAACACATCCACTGGTTGCCTGGAAGAAATCGATTTAAGCGATAAGATCGCCAATTGTTCATCATATTTTTTTTACGATCCGTCCTTACAGTATGTGTTCAGGCCTTCTAACTTTTGGCCACTCATTAGCAGGACTCGTCTGTTTGTCAGTCACGCAGTTGTCTCTAACCTGAAAAAAATAACCTCGAAATTTTCACATTTTAATAGGAATGATGCCTGGATAAACAAAATTAAATTCTATTTACTCTGTCAGTCAGTTAATAGAAAAATATTAGATTCGTGATGTAAATGTAAATAAATATAAGACATTATTTTGATTAATTCGATAGTTTTTATCGTATTGCCCTCTGTAGTTCACTCTGTAGTCCTATACTACACTGGCATTTTTACGTTCGTATAACGTCCGATTTATTACTTTATCCATTATATATACAAGTTTTTAAATTCCAAATTGTGTAACGTATGAGAGAAAATACACTTCAGAAACAATAGAACGTGGCGGACAGACAACCATATATTTTAACTTTAATATTATCCGTAACGAGTTCAATATACCTCGACATTATTCTGAATGGTCTCCACATTTGAAATTTTAATCACGTCCATATTGATTTGTTTTCGGTTTTCGTATTCCACGCTGTCGTCCATTTTGAACTAATTGACTTTCGAGGCCGTAAATATTTTTGCGACTGCCCATGAATCTAAATAAATTGATAGAAATCACGCAACGCAATGAGCGCTGTCAAAACGTTCAAATATGATTGATTTAGGTTTTATATGAACAAAAATAAAAAAACTACAGTTACAGAACGGTCGTTTCATCTCACACTAAATCCAATCTTGGTTTCGCAGCACTGAACATGAAACGAACAAAAATGAAAAATTCTCACAATAACGTATTATTTATGTGCTAACCCGGACAATACCAATTTCCACAGTTCTCTGGTTCGTAAAATTAATAGTGGACTGTATCCGTTTTCAATTGCCTTTGCCTCTGCCAATTCGTTTCAATTGCCTCTGCGATTTGTCTATAAACGTTAGCTATGCACTGTAATATGTACCATTGTCGTTGTTATAAGCTTATGCTGTTATCGTGGGTCAAACAAAACTTGCAAGCTAAATTAGACCCAATTTACGGGTTTCTGAATGAGCTGAAATTTTACATATGCAAATATATAATTTCGATGACAATACTATATTAATATGAATGGAGTAGACCTGTTGACGGCGCCGGAACATAGTGATAGAGCTTATGTAATCAAAGCGAAGGAACATCTTCGAGATCGGACTCGTTTGGTTTTTATTAATAATGAATCAGTTCCGAGATATAATATACTGGAATAAATGTGACTTAACGCAACCCTGCCAAATTTATGCTCTTTAGATTTGTCAATACAAGATTTCCGGTCCAACAAAAGCCGGTTTTTTAAAAAGAAAATTTTATTTACTAATCTTTAGATAAGTAATAACAGTAATTTTCGTAAGTATTCCACATTTTAACTACATTTAGCCTAATTTCTGCACCAGAAATGCTATCATTGTATGAAATTTACAAAAGATATCCGATAAATATATTAACTTAACATATATTAGGTATGCCGGTCGCATACTTGTGTTTCCAATTAGAGCAAGTTACTTCATAGCGTGAACATGTGACCCGGTTTTTCACGGCTGAAGTAACAATAATATAATACTCACAGAGTTGTAAACAGTAAACTATTCCAAATATATACATAAATGTTTTAATAGCAATTTAGTTTTTATATTCACAAACAAAATTTATATGGTGTTGCTTGAATATTATACCAATATTGTAAAATTGAAGTATGTTATATTTTATTTGCATTTGCAAAGTAGCCTATGCCACCAGCGTATGACTTAGCTTTCCATAGGTGAAAGATTTTTTAAAATCGACACAGTAGTTTCGTAGCTGCATCGTGCATCGAATATATGCAAACAATCAAATATTTTTTCATATAATATTAGTATAGCTGTGTATGAACATTTAAAAGAACCTAACTACCTTTCTGTAACATATTTTTCTGGCAACCTTCTGTTAAAAAATTATCCATACTCAGAGAAAAAAAAAAGAAAACGACCACCCACGCGCTATGGAACTAAAGCCTACGTCACTCGCGTTTGTATTTCCGTAGGAAACTTTCGGTTTTATACATCTTTAATTATTATTCTTCAAAAATGTTGAATCTTGACTGATATTCTTTGGTTTTAAAATCTTTACCGTAGCAGATTCTGATGTTGCCGATTTAAAATAATATATATATATATATATATTATAATTTAATTATTTTCAAAGAATAATAATCACGAATATCTCAATTCGCAAGTTCAAATTTCCGTAGAATCACTCCAGTAGTTTCGGTATTCGATACAAATAAGTAATTAAGTCATTCCTCCTTATATTATTAGTATAGCTTAAAATATTGAAAAAAAATAACAAAACTAGATTAATAATTATAATTCTTCTCAGAGCCAATAGACATTCATGCCTGCTACTAATTCGATTCACACTCGATTAAAATCATATTAAGGGTAACAGAGAATAGATAGTATTCTTTGGAATACAAAGTTTGTTTTGAACTACGCCAAGGGACATTTAGTGGTCAAAGTTAAAGGATGTTTCATTGTAAATTTCCGTCACGTTTCGCCTGCGTGTCGTTTAAGTGGTCCACGCCACATAAATATCAATTATGGTAGGGTCCCGAACCTGTCAAAGTAGACCCACCAAGTTCATTGTTTTCTCTATTGACAAGGTCGATGTTCTATTACATGATTGGCTTGGTGATTGGAAAGAAAAAGTACTCTATTGAAGGTACCAAATTAACAATAAAAGAATACAAAAAAGGTTTTTAAGCCACTTGTCGTATTTAAAAAGTATTTAATTCGTATTTAATATTTTACAATAACTTAGGAATTTTTACATAAAATACTTACGGGTAAAATAAATTATACCCCATTATTTTCTCCATTTAAATTAAAAGTAACATAGAAAGTACCTCGAAAAACCATAACACCGTCTTCTTTGTGGATCCACTTTTCTTGGTGCCAATTCCGCTGTGCGTTGTCTACCTCGAATCCTAAACCGCCTAAACCCAATAGTTATTTTCTGTGAACCGCCTTGTAAAATAACATGTATGATGATTGATCAGTGAAAAAAAACTAATTAAGTGTAAAATAAGAAGTGTGATGATTGATCAGTTCAATACACACTGATGATGTCTGCTTGTAATTACTTTATGTTGACGACAACATTGCCAGCCTCTTTAGATGAGTGATTTTTTATATATTATTTAAAATTTAAATATTTATATCTATCTTTCTGAAATATCTAGTGTTTAAACGTATTCTTTAAAATTGTCTTTTAATAAGTAAAGTCCACGTTCTTTTCTTGCTGTCGATAACACTGTTTAAACTGAGAAGTTATTATGGTCTGTGAACCAAAATATTGTGCATTAAACTGTAAGTACGCCTAATGAATAAAACAATATATATATCGGTAGGTAAGCAGGCACTTTATTGGCAAGATTTAAATTCGTATCCTTGTATTACATTGTGTTTTATACACATAGCAACTGTTTTGCTGCAATGTAAAACAGTTTTATTAAAGCATGGTCCAACCTGTCAAAGAAGAACTATCTAGTTCATAGTTTTGTTTCATTGCCAAGGTCGATGTTCTGTTACATGATTGAATAATGTAGGATATAAATTGTTTTAATATAATTGGCCTAAGAGTAGCACCCCCCCATATCCTCCCGTGGGTGTCGTAGGAGCCGACAGAGGGATTATACGGAAGGCGGGCAGCAGCGCCTCCCGGTATCATCTACCATCACCTACTGCGATCCCCAAGTCGCCTGCCAAGCGTGGGGATTATGGCAACCCCCCCCCCCCTCATGATGGACGACAATGATGTACGGCCCCCAGTCCCCGGCAGCCCCTCTATTCCTGTCTCTGGTAGCGGGACAGGTAACGGAGGGGCAGGGGGTGCTAAGAATCTCCGGCAGATTAGGCGCTACCAACACAAACGGACTCTGGCCCTGGCAACATACAATGTCCGCACACTGAGGACTGACGTGAAGCTATTAGAGCTGGAGGAAGAATTGAGCAAGTTGCGATGGGACATAGTGGGATTATCCGAAATCCGAAGAGAGGGCCAGGATACGGTAATCCTTGAGTCCGGTAACATGCTCTTCTTCCGGGAAGGAGATCAAAAATCTCAAGGTGGTGTTGGGTTTCTCGTTCACAAGTCTCTCGTGAACAACGTGGTGAAGATCGATAGTGTGTCGAGCAGAGTGGCGTACCTTATACTCAGAATTACCGAAAGGTATTCGCTGAAGGTCATACAGGTTTACGCCCCGACCTCTTCACACTCCGACGATGAGGTAGAGGCTATGTATGAGGAGATTTCTGAAGCCATACATACGACTAATACCTACTTCACCGTTGTAATGGGGGACTTTAACGCGAAGCTGGGTGCTTCGAATGGCGATGAGTTGAGGGTGGGTCGATTTGGGTATGGGCGGCGCAACCACCGGGGCCAGAAGCTGGTCGATTTCATGGAGAAGGAGGGACTCTTTGCGATGAACTCCTTCTTCCAGAAGAGACCCTCCAGGAAGTGGACCTGGATGAGCCCTGATGGTTCGACAAAAAATGAGATCGACTTCATCATGACAACCAGAAAGCACATATTCAATGATGTCTCCGTGATTAGCAGGGTGAAAACCGGTAGCGATCACCGAATCGTTAGAGGCACATTGAATATCAATGTTAAGCTCGAAAGGTCACGTCTGATGAAGTCTACGCTCCGTCCAAGTGCTGCTCATATCATGGACCCCGAAGCCTTCCAACTCCAACTACACAATCGCTTTCAGTGTCTAGCTGAATGCGAGTCTGTGGACGAAATAAACAACGGGTTTGTAGAAACAGTCCAAGCTGTGGGGTCTAAGTTCTATAAGGCCCCGCGCCGTATTAAATCTCAAAAGCTCTCAGACGAAACGCTCAAGTTGATGGCGGACCGGAGGGATATGAGACTGCAATCTTCAACCGATATGTCGGAATATGGTCGACTTAACAGACGAATTTCCAAATCGATGCGACGCGATCTGCGCTCCTATAATACTACACGTATTAGGGAGGCAATAGAGCGGAACCAAGGCTCCAAAGTGTTTGCACGAAATTTGTCTGCTGGGTCGAGTCAGATGACGAAGCTGAAGATCGACGACGGCAGGATCGTATCTTCAAAACCGGAGATTCTGATTGAGCTTGAGAGGTTTTATGGACAGTTGTACACATCATCACAACAACCCGTTGAAAGCAAAGCTCAGGACACCAGAGCAAGGCTGACCCGACATCACACCGAGGATATCCCAGACATCAGCCTGTACGAGATTAGAATGGCACTCAAACAGCTCAAGAACAACAAGGCACCGGGGGATGACGGAATCACTACTGAACTTTTGCGAGTGGGTGGAAAACCGGTACTCTTAGTCCTCCAGAAATTGTTCAATTCCGTCATTCTCGAGGGTACGACGCCAGAAGCGTGGCACAGAAGCGTGGTTGTGCTCTTCTTCAAAAAAGGTGACAAGACCTTGTTGAAGAATTATAGACCAATCTCGCTTCTGAGCCACGTTTATAAGCTGTTTTCGAGGGTCATTACGAATCGTCTCGAACGCCGGTTTGATGACTTCCAGCCTCCCGAACAAGCCGGTTTCCGAAAAGGCTTTAGCACCATAGACCACATACATACGCTGCGGCAGATTATACAGAAGACCGAGGAGTATAATTTGCCACTTTGCTTAGCGTTTGTGGACTATGAGAAAGCCTTCGATTCAATCGAAACCTGGGCGGTACTGCAGTCCCTCCAACGATGCCAAATCGACTACAGGTACGTCGAAGTGTTGAAGCGTTTGTATAGCAACGCCACAATGTCGATTCGCTACCAGGAAGAGAGCACGAAACCAATCCAATTGCGCAGAGGCGTGAGACAGGGAGATGTCATTTCTCCGAAACTGTTCACGAATGCATTGGAGGACGTCTTCAAGCTCTTGGAATGGGACGAATACGGCATCAATATCAATGGCGAATACATCACTCACCTTCGTTTCGCCGATGATATAGTCATCTTGGCAAGATCGATGGAGCACATCAGTACAATGCTCAGCGACCTGAGTATCGTTTCCAATCAGGTGGGTCTTAAAATGAACATGAACAAGACGAAAATCATGTCAAATGTCCATGTTGCACCCGTACCGGTGGTCATTGGAACTGATACTCTCGAAGTTGTCGATCACTACGTGTACCTTGGACAGACAATCCAGTTAGGTAGATCCAATTTCGACAAAGAGGTCGCTCGAAGAATCCAACTCGGCTGGGCAGCGTTCGGGAAGCTACGCGATATCTTCACGTCCAAATTACCACAGTGCCTAAAGACGAAGGTGTATAACCAGTGTGTGTTGCCAGTGATGACCTATGGCACTGAAACGTGGTCCTTAACTGCTGGCCTCTTAGAGAAGCTCAGAGTCGCTCAGCGAGGCATGGAGAGAGCTATGTTAGGGGTTTCTTTGCGCGATAGGATCCGAAACGTGAATATTCGCCAAAGAACTAGAGTGACCGACATAGCTCACAAAGTTTGTAAGCTGAAGTGGCAGTGGGCAGGCCACATCGCTCGACGAACCGATAACCGATGGGGACGAAAGGTTCTCGAGTGGAGACCACGAACCGGAAGACGCAGCGTGGGTCGACCCCCGACTAGATGGACGGACGACATCGTCCGAGTCGCGGGCGGCCGCTGGATGCAGCTGGCGCAATGTCGTCCGTCGTGGAGTTCAAAGGGGGAGGCCTATGTTCAGCAGTGGACGTCTTCCGGCTGATGATGATGATGATGATAAATTGTTTTATGATCAAATTTAATTTGGAATTGTTATCAGTGTCCTTATTATTTTTTTATTGTTTTAGTGTCGCTAAAATAAAATTTTATATAAGAAGAAAAATTTGAAGTTGTTATGTAATTTCATGGCAAAGCTGAATATTAAAATTAATAGTTTTACATGTTAAAAAATATGCATATTACCTACATATGTATTTATAATAATAGTATAAACAAACTGTAACAAAGGTAGGTAATAAACCTACAATAGGGTAAAAGCCGGATAGTTGCCTCGGAAGGATACTTGCCTCAGTTTCGAATACACTACGTTAGGCTTTGTTGATCGTGTTTGGACTTGATTATAAACGGAAGTGCCCTCCACGTAGGTCTTGTTGTCGCATAAGCTGTTGAAATAGATGCGCTTGTTTTGTCAGTGTGAACAAAAAACTTCGGCGGCGATGCTTTGACGAACGTCAAAATTATATTAATAAGTAATATCTGTTAAATATTTTTATTACTGATTACGATTTCAGCAATTTTTTTGTCTTTGCATACATTTGGATTTAAATTGCACTGTTTATTAATTTTTATTGATAAATATCTTTTATTTATTTTAAATAAATAGGGCAATTACTCGTATTAGAAGGATAGTAGCCCTATTGACTTTTGCGGATAGTTGCCTTAAGGCAAAAAACTGTAACTATAAATTTTTTAACGATCAAAGACAGATATTTTTTTTGGTGTTTTTGCATTTAGTTTTACTAATAAAAGAAATACCTTCTCAACAGCAAATTGCCTTGTAAGTATAAACGAAAGCCGGGAGTGGTGCCGCGCCACATCAGCTGGACAGATTACACACAGTTTAGTACTTGCGTTCGAAGAATTAGATTAAAAAAACCGTGGCTTCTGATGATAATAAATGCTAATGTCAAAATAGATTATCATATTTCTTTATCATTAAAAATTAATACTTACTATTTAAACAAATTGGCTACAATGATAGATTAATAAACGATGTTCAAGAATATACTTTGAATGAAGAATTTACTAGTAAACATTTTTAATAAAAGAGCTTTTTTAAAAAAGTGTGGCAACTATCCGGTTTTTACCCTATATGTAAAAAAGAAGAAACCTGCGAATATGATTTACCGTACATAACGAACACATTATTTTTTTATATACTGCAGGGCGATTCTGTAAAAATCCAGACCCGAATTCGAATTCACTCATGTCTGCGAATTCCCGTCATTTAGTCTATTGATTCCATTTTTTATATAATAATACAAAACACCATTAATTGATTATACGTGTCTCAGATATTCTAATTCTGTATCATTTTTAAAACTCACTTCACTCATGCTAGGTTATTACCAATTCAAGATTGAGGGGATGCTGCTTTTTGAAATTAATTCGGACACCTGAGTGAATTGGAATTCTGGTTTGGATTTTTAAAGAATCGCAGGGCTGATCAAAAAATCCTGTTTCACATCCATCCTGTATCTGCTGTGCACTACACGCACACAAATTTACGTGTTTAAACAGCAACAAATTTCGCAACATATAAATATAATACAAATGATACATTATAAATAAATAATATATAAAAACCTTTTTGTAACTGTCTGCAACAGTTTCATTTTGAAATAATATTTCGAATATAAATACTTAATATAAAGTAGATTGTTACGAAATAGTGTTATGACACGAAATCATTCGATTGCTAATCCTACTATCAATTTCGTTTAATTAAAGAACTAAGACTCCCCCAAGTTAAACTAGTACCAATGTCTTATTATTTTAGTTATTTCTACGAAAACGTATTAAATAATAAGTACTCATTCCTGCTAACATAAGTCTAGTAACTAAGAAAATAATTACTTTGACCTTTCGTGTGCTCTAGGTAGCCATTCGAATTAGACCAATTAATTGCTATGTGACAAACAGGAAATTATACATATTATTATAGACAGGACGTTATGTATAAATATTAAATGAAGTGAATAGTTCACATCTAATGCCGAGTAAATAATCCTTATGTTCGCAAACTACAAGATCGATTATAGAATCGATTCTATAATTAGATGGCCAATGACGCAATTTGATCACAATGTAAAGATTCGAGTATAAAGATTAAGAAACATTACAATTTTCTTGCGAATGGAATATAAAAGAAATACTTGCAAACAGTGCACCATATAATTAATAACATAATACAATATAATAATTATAAACAAATCACTATTTATAAATTTAAGGCTCACAAATCAAAATCGCCAAAATTACTTAAAAAAAACATGTTTTCTTTTTTCACATGTGATTACAGACAGTTTGAATTTTTAGTAGATACTTTACTTTATAAGCAGGGAATTGCTATTCCAGTTATAACTTCAAGATATATCTAAACAGTATTACACCAGTACATTTGAGTACTGTTACAATCTAGCACAGTATCTTCGAGTACTTGTGGTTTTCGAGTAGTAGTGTTGTAGTAACAGTAAAAGAATAAATACTGCTGTTTCTTCTTTTGCTGTTATTTTCAGTTGTTCGTGAATGAATATAATAGGTAGTACTTATTATATTTGATCAAATTTGCATTTACAAAGTTATACTTAATAATATTCCTAATGGAAAATGATGTTGTTTTTTTAAGCAGTTTTTCATTAACATTATTTTTCAGTATAGCACTGTGAATTCAAAAGTGATCAAATATAATCATACTTATTTTTATTGTAATCAAAATTAAAACCCTATTTAAATATTATAGCAATGTGCTGAACGCGTTCAATATGCTAACGCCTGGATATTTCATGAATATATTTTGTTTTGTGGTAAGCCAGATTATGTTAAATGTGAGTTCCATGTTGTTAATACATCGGCGAGGTTTGAACTTCAATTATTGGATTACTATCTCTGGCTCAATTTTGTAAATGTTAACGTAAATATAGCGTATCAATGGCGTTTTAACAGCAATTTTTTTGACACAGTCTTGTCACTGTGTATATACTAAGCCTGGCTATAAATACTCATAGCAATGAAAATAAACAAAATATTATTTTTGTATTTCGCATCTGTCATGTGCAGTGGCCAAAATCCGTCTTTAGCCCTATTCATCATCATCATCAGTCCTTTTACGTCCCCACTGCAGGGGCTCAAGCCTTCCTTATGGGTGGTTAAGGAGGATGGGCCATGACCCTCCACGCTAGCCCAATGTGGATTGGAGGGTATTAACGACTGCAAATGCAGCCGGGACCAACGGCTTAATGTTCCTTCCGAAGCACGGAGTAGCTCGAGATAATAATTTTTTGATCACCCATCCCGTGACCGACCCTTGCGAAAGTTGCTTAACGACAACGATCGCGGGCCGTGGCGCTTATCCACTACGCCACCGAGCTACTCTAAATCAATAATCTTCTACAATCTCCTTAAATTAGTATTTTCAAATAGACAAATTTTTTCGGAGAATTGGAATAGGCCTTCAGGTGTCTTGTTAATTCGAGTATATAAACTACATGTAGAAGATATTAATTCAACTAAATACCTAATAGTGTCTGTTAATACACGTACAATACTTATATAAACTCAGTTTCTTTCGTCACGCCTTATTGGGTTCGTCCCAGGGTTTTGTGTTCCTTGCTACTTGAATTTCAAATGTGTCTTGTATTAAATAAACGAGATGCCAGCTCGAGCAGAAACAGCGAGGAAACTTACAAAAAATAAATATGTCTTTTCATTTCATTTTACTATAGACACGCATTTATTTATGTCACTTAAAAGGAGGTGTCAACCTATGTAATGAGAATTTAAATGTTTTAAACAATAAATATTATTATTATTATTTATTTATATTCGAGAATACTTCAAATTATATAAGACTTCAAATTAAATGGCCAATAAAAGGTTTCTACGGCTAGCAACAATAAAAATCAGCAGTTAGAGTGGACATAGCATCGAGTAGCTCGGTGGCGTAGTGGATAAGCACCGCGGCCCGCGATCGTAGTCGTTAAGCAACTTTCGCAAGGGTCAGTCACGGGATGGGTGACCAAAAAATTATTATCTCGAGCTACTCCGTGCTTCGGAAGGCACGTTAAGCAGTTGGTCCCGGGTACATTTGCAGTCGTTAATACCCTCCAATCCGCATTGGGCCAGCGTGGAGGGTCATGGCCCATCCTCCTTAACCATCCATAAGGAAGGACTGAGCCCCTGCAGTGGGGACGTAAAAGGGCTGGTGATGATGTGATGTGATGATGAGAGTGGACATAGGTACCGTAGAGTGGAAATTTATAACAGATAAACATATTTGCCCCAGAAAAAGAAATTGAGTTAGTGAACATGTATTATTAGCATTTTAATTTTAAATACTTTAAATATGTTTGTAGGTTTCTCTTTTGATTATGATCTGTTTGTGTACCATTTATAAATTAATAATAAATTGCTAAATACATGTGTACTAAATAAATTTCTTTTTTTAACAAAAAAATTATCATGCGTCAGTCATCGAGCTTTTGATATAATTCAATAAATTATATCGAAGTCTTTTGACTTGCATAATTCAGTTAAAGTTCTACTTGCTCGCCACAAAGCGACAGGCAAACTGACCGTAGTGTAGTGACTGACTGATTTCTGACGGAACATTAAACTTTATTTTGGAGAGAAGTTCAGGGAGCCAATTTTATTTAAAATTATTTTAAGTAAGCATACCACATCTGTAATTTCTTTACTTTAACGCTGAACGTAAAGACACGAGAGGAAACGACTCGTTGAGTCCGTCGATGGAATATATAGAGACAGAGGACTGCGTATTGAGCATGAAGACCTCTTAATAAGATTAAGCGTAATAGCCAAAATCCCTCACCGACCTCCGTAGCGCCATCTCCGAAATTTTATTCCCTGTATTCTCGTATTTATTGCCTACCTATATATCATTGTGTTCTGCAATAAAATAGGGATAAATTGTGAATTGCATGGCAACAAATTATTACGATTATTGTAAAACTGCGGGTAATTCCCTATCAAGTGACTCATATAATTATTACTTTTCTTTTTAAAAATAAATAATTTTTACTTAAATATCTCAAAATTAATGTTTTATATATCATATTATAAAAAGAAATGATTTTTTTTCTAGTGACAAAATTAAATAAATTCATCTTTTGACTATTACAAAACCCTTAAAAATAGTTGTTTTAGTATGTAGTTTCCTCATAAACAAAAACAGCTTACACGTTATCTATTTGCACCATTTAGAACTTAATATTTTTTTGTGAATGCCCTTTTAAATACCTTGAGGAAGTATAAGCAATCTCCCACCCTTTGAACTTAAAAGTATTTCAATGAACTATTTGGGATCAAATGCTATTGATAGTTTCAAGGCACGAGACCGTAAACTTTCTCAATTGTAAATACGTTCTCACCGAGCTTATGAGTCGCCGTAATATGACGCTTAAAATTTAGAAATTATAAAAAATTATAAAACCAACGATTTGGAGCTTTTTAAAGACACGCTTCGCCTAATGTGACAAATCACATATATGTGTAATCTTGGTTAAGGGATAAAAAACAATTTGTCTTATTTTTATGCCCGATTTCGCTTAACTTAGGAGGCGCTTATATCTGCGTTTCAACAATGTTAAATAGACGCTTAACGCTTGTAAGCAATTCCTAAATATATGGCACGCGATATTGGATGCAAGACATCTGCGTTATGTATCAATAGATTCAAAACAATTATTTAAACAAATGTATATTTTGAATTGAAAAAGAACTGTTTAAATTTGGCATTTCCTAGTTAGGCTATATCTAATTCAAAGTTTGTGAAAACGTGTATTGTCTTTATTACTACGCACTAGCAAGGAGCGAAACTCCTTGGCAGCGTCTATATTCCCGAGCATCTGGTCTGGTTTGCAGGCACTGGGTTACAAGAATTCAAGGCAAAATGATCAAGTTCCTTCTGGGCAAGCACATCCCACCGTAGACCTCATTCATGTCCTTGGGTTAGATTGAGCTTTATAAATATTCGTCGTAGCTGATTTTATAGCACTTTTAAAGTTCTGCAACTTTTCTTTAGGAAGCATTCATATCTCTCATTGGCAAGCCGATGTACACAAAAACAGCATCTTTAGTGATACTCATATTTCTAAGTAGTGGGATCAAATATATCATATACATATAATACCAATACTATTAAAATCTCTCCATTAAAATCTAATTAAAATCTTAATTCTTAATCTTAATAATAATTTCATTAAAATCTCTCCAAGGTAGGTAAGGTTTTAATTTATTGAAACTCTAATGCTGTGGCAGCGCTGTTTCATAAAATAACATTGCTATTTCTTGCATATAGAAATAATGAACTTATATATAAACATCTAAATTAATGAACTTTCGCATTTAAGATTATGTACTATAATATAATTTTAAGATTCAACTACACTTTCACACTGCTCCGAGAGCGCATTTTCACGCCACCGCGTCTCGGATAATAATGCCCCTTAAAATTAGCAACTACCTTACAGAAGAACTAGTCAAATCAGCTTTTTTTTATCAAGCCAACACAACATCCGTTTTCGGACTAGTGATATTACTTTCATAAATTTAGTAAGTACAATTAAAAACCGTATTTTATAATTGCACTTTACAATATAATAATAATAAACTTTATTTGTTCTCTCACACTGATATCACAGTATACTAACCTTTTTAAAAATTAAGTAGAACAATTTTATTATCTATATGAGAGACTGGTGTCTGTACTAGTAAAAATGTATGACAGATAGCCAGCCTCTCCAATCCTGTACCTGGCGGAAATTATAATGTGGTACCAGTAATATATTTGATGTAAAATTAATTACAAGTCTAATTATAATTATTATTAATTATTTCTAATTATAAGAAGATTGATGGTTAAATACAAAGACAAGTAGAAGGTAACATCTCACATATATAAAGATATCTTTAACGTTAAATTTCAATTCCAACAAGTAACAATACTACGTAAATCAGAGTAACTATAGAAAAAAAATGAATGACTTGAGAGACGTCACTCCTAAATGTTTTAAGTTAATTTACATGGAGATGAAAATTTGTTATTTCAATAGGACTATATACCATTAGCATACTTCGTCAACTCTTGTCCAATTTTTTCCGCAAGTGACTTTCGTTCGGCCGGAAAATTGTATGCAAAACAGTTTTGGACTCTTTGCCCTTGTGCTAATATTGAGTTTTGTTATGAGGGCGGTGTACGTCGTTATAAAGAATTTATTATGGACAGGGAGAGGTTAACGCGTTCAATATTTACTGACATATACGTGGACGAAATTAGAATTTTTTTCGTCCGCACGGATTAACTTTTGTGTTTTAGTACTAATTTTATTTAGCTTTTAGGACTACTAATGAATAACTCGGTGGCGTAGTGAACAAGCGCTGAGGTCCGCGATCGTTGTTGTTAAGCAACTATCACAAGGGTCGGTCACGGGATGACGAAAAATATATTATCTCGAGCTTCTAGCTGCTATATGCACCTCCCACGAAGACAGTCATTAATACCCTTCAATCCACATTGGGCTAGCGTGCAAAGAACCCATCCTCCTTAACCATCCATAATAAAGGCCTCTGCGGTGAGGACGTAGAAGTCTGATGATGATAAATATAAAATATGAACCAACATCATAAACAATCTTCAAATCAATTAAGATCTCTATAATACAAGTGTTTAAGCTAGCACTTGTGTTATAGAAATCTGGAACTATGAAGGTCCACAACACCGGTCGCTCGGGTTAAAGTAGTACCCTTCCTACTTTAACCCGAGCGAGATTTAAACCTTCAGAGATGGCGACATCTTGAACCCAGCTTGCGAGCCACTCGACCACGAAGGTCGTCAAACATTATCTATACATAGTATAACACTAAGTCGCGTCCTGCTATCTTTTCTAATGCATTTAAACAATATGTATAGAGTGAATCAAAGTAAATATATACCTATTTAACAGAGGACCATACAGGCGAACAGAAACCTCTCCGATTATTGTATTTGATAAATTATACATTTAACACACAACGCGAGTATATTAATAGTAAATGTAAATAATGTTTCCATAAGATAAAAACAAAAACAAAAAATACAGAACAGAACGACTCATAGTCGGGGCCTATTCAAATTTTACCAATCAAATCTTCCCAAGGGGCCCCGACTATGAGTCGTTCTGTTCTGTATTACTTAACAGAATTCTAAACTACTGTTTTAAAGTTAACTCTTTCATGAATTTTTTTAAATTAGTTTTAACGCAGTCGGGATTTTTGTTTTTCTTTAAATTATTTATTTTTAATTTATACTTTTAAGTTACGATTCATTGACTTCGTTATAAGATGGTAAATTTCGCAATCAAGTTATTTCATTGAGGGAGTTAATATCGTGGGGATTATTAAGTAACTTGCGGTGGTCTAAACTACTGATGATTAGTCCCTCTAGAGACCTAACTCGGCTCAAAGCTACATATGCTTTATTTTTTTACCAAAAATATTTATTCTTCATGCTTTTTCACTGTTTTTTTTTGTTTGTATATCGTTTATTCTTTAAATAAAAACTTTAATCAATAAGTAAGAAAATTAGCGAGAATGTTTTGATAAACAACTTTAAATCGTTATATATCCTAAACTATCCTTTAAAGTGAAAAATGATTAAAGGAACCTAAAGATGATTTTAAAATACCTATTCAAAGACACTTGACATAGTTCATCGATTTTTATTTTTTTCATTTAGACAATATGGCGTCTGGTTGTCGCTGTGTTGAATTTTGATTACTGTCATGTCTTTAGTGACACTCGCAAGGTTAAGACGAATCGATTGACGTAAGAATCATCAAAATCGGGCTACGCATTTGGTTTCTAGAACGCCACATAGAAACAAACATACATACATAGACTGATAAACACATTACCCTCCTTTGCGTCGCGCAGTCGGGTAAATAGCCTCTCTGTATAAAAATCTAACGGCTCTTTTACATTCATCAAAAGGTCGCGCAAGAAGAATGCATGCTATTTCTGTGCCTCATTTTTATTACATTACTATTGATCGATAATTGGCTGTCATTGGTATAATAGATAATGTAAATAAGCCATGATGAAATATAAAAAATACTTAGATGGTTAAGTTTTCGCAAGCAACTATTTTGTAATTGATTTTAATATCGAAAGGAAGCAGTTTCTACGTTTCATGTTTCAAACTGGCTCATGCGTCATGCTCGTGAACGGGTGAGTTTGCTCTGGACTACTTAATTTCGTTTTTTTTCTTTTATTATGAATACTGTATATTGATTTGTCAATAAGTATGTATGACTCGGCAAAAGGTATCTTAATCGGTAATCGAAAAATAATCTATATGTGTTGTTATTGAATATATAATAATATATATAAATAAATGATTTCGATTTGAATTGAACTGGGGATAGATTTTCAATATAATTTTGTTTTGTTTGAAAGCTTATAGGTCTGAGGTGGTCCTATAGCTATAGAAGCATTCTGCCAAGTAAAAAAAAGATACTAAGACGACATTTTAATGTCGTCAATGAAATTACTCGTAAAATATCGCGTATTAAGTGTAATAAATCTATGCGTATTTTGCTTACCTATAATTTTATCATGGCGTTGGTTCAATCTTTACACTTTGTTTTATTTAATTTCTATATTTTCATTTCTTTAAAAGTTTTTCTCTTAAAGAAAAGAAAAAGCTGGTGTTAAAAGTTTCGAAACGTTTTTACGTTGCTTTCACTGCGTTTTTATGAGTAGGGACCACAAAAATTCTAATTTTCTCAGTCTCAATTCCTCAGCGTAGTATTGTATTAAAAACTTTTTATTCTGTGAACATTTAAGGCCTTTTTTAATCTGTCTCAAGGATCATATAAAAACTTATTGCTTATGAAACCTACTTGGAACTTAGAAAAATATTTGATAAGTATTATTTTGGTTTAATTTAACAAGCAATGGCATAGATAGTAAGGATTAAAGTTTGAAAGGCTTGTTACGCCACTACTATGTAGAAAATGTATTGGTGACGTCATACGATTATTGATTACGCAAAAAACAAAAAAACACGTCTTAATATTCTTCAATATTCCATCTGACAGACAATCAAACAAATATTAGTCATCATCACCATTGTAAATAATTTTACATTAATATGTATATTTGCGTGATTCAAAGCACTCGACCCATTAGTCAGATACGAATTAATGGACTTCAAAGGATAATTCAACGTAAGCAATGCTAATGAACAGTCGTCAGTACGTCACTTCTACACTAGACAAAATTTCTCCGATCGATTTTTAACCTGAATAAGATTGCGAAAAGTTCAAGAGTTCCAGTCCCATCTCGGAGTGCCATGGATTAAGTGGATTTTGGAAGCATTGTGGATTATAAAATCAATAGTCAAGTGTATGTGGCTAAATATAAATTAAAACAATGTCTTCTATTCATGTAACAAGTAATCGCCATTTTTTCAACATAATGTTCTTTACAAAACGGCTTTTAAATCGAGCACCTCCGGTTAATAAAGGCGTAGCCCACGCAAAAATAGCGCACGCGACAATATACCCGCAAATGTGGGCCACATCTCGCCCCGAGTGTGGGTGGATTTCGAGTAACCATGCCTTTGGTGAAATGCGGATAAAAAACAGTACCTTCATTAACACATTTTTTTGTTTGTTTTTAGCCTTCTAAGTCCACCATAACAGTTAAAGTTAATGTGTATTTCAAATTTGATAATATCTGTCACGCTGATTTTAACATTTGCTGTGGAATGCGTTGCACTGTCCTCTTTCTTGGTATAGTAAAACAATACCTTTATGCAACGAAACCATAATACAATGATAACTTGTTAATATATTCTTAACCGGTACTTTAACTTGATTGTTAATGTTAAAGTAAGTTGGCATAATTAGCCTTTAATGCGTCGGTTGACAGCAATAAGTTTTTAAAGCTTCTTCATATATATTTATAAAAATCCACAATCATAAAGTCTCGTAACTGAATAGGACTTTATGATTGTGAATTGTTATTAGTACATATATGTAAGGCCGGGCAACAAAAAATCGCAATCTTTTTGGAAGGACAATCAGAAGGTCATTCTCTAAAAGGGAAAAATCAACTGTAGCTATGTATGTAAAAATAGAAAGAAACAGTAGGCTTGGAAAAAATAGATGTAAAGTAGAAAATAACTGTTTTGGTGCCTAAAATGTAGAATCGATGAGTTATGTATATGAATATTCACCGAGATATAAAATAGATTTTGACGGCGAGTGACGATGGGTGACAGCAAAATAATAGTTAAAACATTTGTCATTTGATAAAACCTAACATTTACATACTACTGATACAATTGCTTTGAACTTTACTAGCAGCTTTGTTGCGTGTGTTGCAGACATGGTAAGTTTCTCGAATATTTTTTTTTTTATATAGGAACTATTTATTAATTTATAATTGCATTCATTGCGTCCAATTGAAAAAAAAATGATGGTCGACGCAATAAAACGACTATGATAATATATCCTTATTTACACTAAATATAGCATAAAACAAATTAAAACCATTGTCACCCTTGGAAGTAAGTAAGTTGGTGCAAAGCCTTTGTGCGCCCTTATTTTTTCAAGGCTTTTGTTCTGGATTTTCTTTCATCTTCCGACTATTTTCCACTGTATTATAATAATATACTTCGATATTGTATTAAAGTTTCTCACCTTTTTACTTCCTCTTTGTTTGATGTTTATAAATAGCTCATTGAATTTTTTTCCATGTCCAATTCGATTGTTACAATACAATTCTTAGTTTGCATAAAAAGTACGATTGAGACCGGGGGGTCAATGAGGGCAATGGGGGTTATTATCTCATCTTAATTTATGATAAATGAGTTTTCGATAAAATTATGTACTTGAGACCTGGATATTATGTAGGTAAATAATTAAGCAAGTACAATGACCTAATATTACCCCCACCAGGGCTCACCTTCCACAAGGCTCAGCCCCTGCTGCTACTAAATACCCTCATTAAAGGGGTGGAGGGTGGAATTCCTAAAAAAGATTGCCCACAACACCCACAATTTTTCTTCAAAAATTGCCCTCTGTAAACCAAATCCTGGACCCGCGCGTATGTGAGATTAATCGTCTTATAAGATTTATCATTCATTTAATGTTTATTTCCATCATCATCGTTTTGAAATCTACTCTCTAAATTTTATTCAAATTACATGTCATACTTCTCTTCCAACTCTTTTGAATAGGACATCTTAATACCCTATCATTCATTCAATATAATTTTAACATTATAGTTTAATAATATTGGTATTAGAAAATAGGAAGATAGATTGCAAGAAACTGCATAACATATACCTAATTAATATTATCTTTGAAAACATAAAAATACAAATACTATTCATAAATTTATGTATAACATAAAAATGTCAAAATATACATACCAATTTTAAAGTGAATTTAAATACATACTAGCAAATAATGGACATATTTAATGTGCACTGAATTTTCCCAATATAATTATAATCTCTTCTACCTTTGAGTTTATAAATTTCTCGAATATCTCTCTTCTGTAGCACATTCCATCTGATTTCAAAATATAAAAGTAACTGAAATATGCCTACTCAAATAACAGTATCTAAGTCAGGTAACTGGCGTATATAAATTTCGGCATATGCTAGAAAATTTATTCTTTGTGACAATATCCATTATACCTATAAATTTTGTCGAGATATATTTACCAACTATGCAGAAAATAGAATTGATCACAATGTAATTAAATGATCACTTAGCTAAATGTAACGTAACGAGTAAAAATTAAAAAAAAAGGTAGCTGGAGCTCGGGTATACACTTTAAATGGAATTGTATCGAATAGCGAATATGGGCCATTACCTACCACTCGGTTCCAGTGTGGGTTGGTGGGTGGTTCCGGAGCACGGAGAAGCTCAATATAATAAATTTTAGTTACCCATCCATTGACTGGCCCATGTGAAAGTTTCACATCGCAAACCGCGCTAACCGCTGTACCATCGAGCTCTCCTGTTATTTATTACTTAAAATTTAATACGATTAGTCTGTTGTATGGGATTGCTTCTATATTAGGCAAGTTATCTGTTTTATCGTTTTACTTATTACATATTACATTAATCGGAACCAATCAAAACACAGATGGCAAAGGATTAAATAAAGCATAAAGTTGCGTAATTAATGCAATATTTTCCTGTTGATAACAGGAAAACATGATTCTTGTACTTTTTAAAATTTATTTCATAATAATAATAATAAAATTTATTAAAATCTTCTTTGAACATTTACAATTTGACTTGTGTTCATATGATAATCTATCCTACTTATCTATAATATATTAAGTATTATATTATAAAGACGAAAGTATGTAGATTAAGCGACATTATCTTTGTGCTCAGAGAATTTTGCTTAGATTTCAGTTTTCAATTAATTTAGATTTGTTTTTTCATCTGTATTTCAAATTGGATTAATAGCTTTAAGGTTTTCAGAAAAGTACCGAAACATATTGGATTACATGTATATCTGTTGCTGTACCATAAATAAATGTAGCTTTTTGATGTTGTAGTCTTCGAAATTGAACATCAGAGTAATTTTAACCTTATATTGACGATATTTTGCTATTAATAAAATTAATGTGTTTCGCATGGAGATCCTCGACAATTAATCAGTTGGTTACGTCACCATCAGCCTATTTATGCCCCCTCTACTGGGGATCAAACCTCGCTGTGGATGAATTCAAATCGAATAGGGAGAATGGACCACCACGCTAGCCCATTGCGGATTGGTGGATGTTAACTACTGCAGATGCAGCCAGGCCAACGGCTTAACGTACTTTCCGAAGCGCAGAAGAGCTCGGGTAATACATTTTTGGTCACCCATCCCATGACCGGCCATTAGCGAGTTGCTTAACAAATGTTTCGGAGATCTAACGCGCTGCACCATCGAGCTGCTTATGACATATTAATTATATATTAACCTTATTGTTGTTTCATTACTTCACTTATACATATCTTTCCTCCATCTCCTAAATTTAAACTTTTTTTTATAGTGTGAGTTGTGAATGAGTTTAAAAGCCTACTTAGCAATTGCAAATTATATTGTTCTTAGTCATTTTATTTCGTTAAATGACTAGTAATCTTTTATTATATGGTGTAATGAGAAGCAATCATAATCGTTTAATTATCAAATATTATACATGCGAAAGTAGGTCTGTGTATTTTTGTTAACCTCTAATCATTAACCCACTGAACAGAGTGGACTTGAACACATAGGTTATAAGTTGCTTTTATTGTTTTATTGTGTGTAAGTTGATAAAAGGGTTGATATAGGGAATTGAACTTTGGATGGAAGTTCGTCATTGTTAAAAATAAAATGATGAAAGTTTATTTTGTGGTATTTAACACATAATATAATATAATTAATAAAAATATAATGTAATGAATAAAATGAACAAAAATTATAATATAATATAATGAATAAAAATTTGTTTAATCGTATTCAAAAATGCTGCCAAAAGTAACTCTACCACGCGGACAAAGGGCAAAGCTAGCGATATTATAATATATATTAGACAAAGAATAAGATATGCTTGTGGAAAATATTTCATATTTAAATATTTAGCATATAAATTTATAACAGGTTTTTATGCTATTTAGCTTTAGTACGAATAATTATTTAGTGTAACGGTACGTCGTGCCACCGTTTATTTCGTCCTAGGTATCCGCATGCAAACTTTTTGGTCTTTGATCTTCAACATCATTTGTTTTTTATTCACCTTTCACAGTTTAAAATTTTGAGTAATCCAATATGCTCTTTATGAATTACAGTTCGTAAAAAATTCATCTGGCGAGAACATTATAATGTCATCATCATCATCACCAGCCCTTTTACGTCTGCAGGGGCTCAGGCCTTCCTTAAACGTAATTCGGAAGCACGTTAAGCCGTTGGTATATTTCTTTTGACACTGTATGAGTTCACAATATATGTTTTTTTTTTTATAATTATTTATTTATCATGGAACTATACAACTTTTAGCTTATGCGTGCAGATTCTCTCTCTCTCTCTATGTGGGGGAATCTATATGAGAAAATGTGTGTATGTGTGTAAGCATAGTTTCGTCTTCATTGTAAATTAATGTGTCTAAAGTAAAAAAGTTGCAGAGTAACTTTAACTATATATAATCCTGTTTAATTATTTTATGAGGTAAACAATGAATTTCGTGTTAAATTCCAATTAAATTCATCTATTTCAAAATTACACTCTGTCTGTTCTCTCGGAACCCCAAGATTGGTGAAAGGTCGAAATGACGTCATCACCTGCAAATTTAATTCACTCCCAGTCAACCCTTGCCACCGGTATTGACCCCACTGTTACAACACATAATATACTTATATAACACCAACCATAGACTTAACAACAGTAATTGTAAGTTCCATAAAAAAAATAACTGCCTCAGAATTTTACCATGTTAATAAAGCATTTAAAAGTTTTATACAGTTTAATGAAAAGAAAACATAATTTAAACTAAAATAAATTAATAGGAATTCCATCAAATACTTGGCTATAACCATAAGACCTCCATAGCTGAGTGGTTAGCACGCCGGGTTAAAGGTCGCCATCTCTGAAGTCCCGGGTTTGATTCCCAGTCAGGTCAATGTAGATAATGGACTTTTCTGTATCATTCCTGGTCTATGTGTGTCAGAAACTCCATAATAAGGGGGCTTCAGCTATTTATCTAAATCTGAGCAAGGTATGTGATGTTGTCTAATATTTATTAATTTTTTATACTAAAATAGAAACAATGCAAAAGCAATTCTGTCTGTTTGTTGCACTTTCACATTTAATCTCCCTATAGTAGAGTGTAAATCTCATAAAGAGATATCATCAAATCTAAAGAACGTAGATTATCTACATTTTTTTTTATAAGTTACATTATTATAGTTTTTAGAATACCTAACAAAACATTTTGTTTTTATGTCCCAACAAATGGCTTGCATGGGACATTATACCGGAATCCCACCGCAGTACAGGTATTTACTCTGCTACGAATAATATAAATAATTTCTTGGTATAAACTTAATTATTGCATGTCCATGGTATACACTCTTGGTACTAGATCATGAAAACAACAATAAATCTAATATTTTGAACCCAGACGCAAAAAGATTCATATCAAAAGACAGAACCGGAGAATTTAAATTAGAAATGTTCCTTAGAACGGGGACCGTTGCAATAAAAGTTTTGTGTAGCCAAGTTTATTTTTGTTTTAATGATTATAGATGTTGATTTACCTAACGAAATATCATTTTACTAATCATATTAAACTCCAGGTGGATGGTTAATGAGAATGGACCATTACCCTGCATATTGGCCCAATGCGCATTGGAGGCTATTAACGAATGCAAATACAGCCGGGACCAGCGGCTTAATATGCCTTCCAAAGCACAGTTACTCAAGAATTTTTTTTATGGTCACCCATTCCATGATCTACCCTTGAGAATGTTGCTCAACCACGGCTCTTATATTATTACGCCACCGAGCTATATTAATGTCACCTCTACTTGGGCACAGGCACTCCCCATGGATCTGAATCTAAGGAAAAGGGACATAATCCATCACAAAACGGATTCGTGAGTGTTAACGACTACAGTCAGGACCGATCTGAAGTAAGACAGAGCTCAAGATTACTGACGGCATTCACTTGAGCGTTCCCATATTGTCAATGCTATACAACTCTGTGTTGTCTAGGAGGCCTTGGCGGCTTTTTTAAGTAAGGGACAGGGCCCTTTATCTGAATACAGGCTTCGTACAGCACCGTAGTAAGGACTGACTCGCTGAGCGGACTTTTTGACTTAGCCCACCGGAATCGACTTGACGACGGACATGGCGTCGTGATTATCCACAATGGCTGACCAGGTGTATTGCTTCAAAGGAGTGGGGCAAATTTAGAATAGCTCTTACCCGCGTCACTACTTCACTGTGTAAAAACGGACTCCCCCATTATCCATTTTATCACAACGCTATAACTCCTGCGCCATCGAACTCCTTAGGTAGATGATACAAAAAAGTTTACAAGTTTACCGAACGATATTGTTTCTTTTATACTTATTATTGGCACTTTATTCAAAATCTTTGAAAACAACCTGCTCTTAATGACGATTTAATGATTCAGCCAAAAAATTATTTATATTTGTTAGTGCTAAATCCAAAACAAAGTTACATAACTCTATGGTAAACGTCCATATTCAATACTGCCTAAACTATTATAGTTTCATATACAAGCTTTCAATATACTGCCAGGGCGCCGGGCAAATTGTTCCTTATTTGAATTATCCAATTGGATTGAATAATATCCAATTAGTTGCAAGACTATTCTACGAGCCAAAGAATTTCAAACATCAATTTTGTATTCATTAATATTAGTTTGTTTTACTTCTGCACACATAAACTACTTAACGGATATCGCTTAGCCTATGGACTAAATGTCTAATTTTTAAATTGTGATAGCGATTTACGGAATAACATTTTAAGTCAATCGCTTTTGGTAGGGATGATGATATGAACAATCAAAAAACAACAAAAACTTACCTAAACAAATCGAAAGATCACGTTTGATATTTCTCCATAGCTATCAAAGACATTTACGTTTAACAATTGCCTCAGACAATTCCAGTAACGATATCATTCAATATTTTTAAAAAACATCACAATCACAAGTGTTATCACATCGTTAAACAGTTGTAGTGGGATTAAGTGAATATCTTTCAGATGTCAAATGAAAGGGCTTGCGATAGATTATAAAATTAGAGAATTAGGCCCCTGGATTGAAATATTATTATCCTCATAATTAATACTTATTATATTATTTCACTAAACAGAATTAATACATTGCAGAATTCTCATCGTTTCTCGGCCCAATATTGATAAAACTCGCACAAATGCTGGTATTCGCTCTCCTTTAAATCGAATAGTTGACACATATAATAAAAGATTTTGTACAGTAGACATTTTTTCTTCTAGTGTAGGGGTCATACAATAGACAAATAGTTGATGTTTTGTTGAAATATTAAACATTTCATTGATTGTTTTATTTTTGCAATTACCACGACAGTCTCACATACACACATACACATACACACGCCTGTTCCCATGAACATATATGCACACACAAACATTCACTCAATCAAAGAGAGACATAACAATCATATATTCTAAATTTACACTACATATATAAATAGGCACAAATATCTGTTTCACTGTACATGTATATAATACGAGTAGAATAGTTTTTTGTCAATATGATTTGGTTCTATATATATGTATAGTTTTCATGTAATTTAAACATGATTTTTATGAGTCTTGCAAACAATTTACATCTTTAATTTGCACTACACACAATAAACCCTAATTTATCTTCTATCAATAATCGAAATAATTTATGTAACTTTTATCATAAGTGTATTGTAATCTTGCTTGTGGTTCATAAATAAATTAAAAAAAAAACTGAATTCTGCTTAATTTTTTCTTATCTCACTCTCTCACTCTCTGTTATGAGGATCACAGAGTCCTCACGACTGAGGATCGTAGTCATCGTAGAGTAATCCACATTTCATAGCAGCTCTAACGATCCCGTGGGACTTGGCGATATGTGAGCCCTTTATTTGATCTGCCCATCAGGTTGGTGATTGGCCTTTTGAACGTTTGCCTTCCGTGTTACCAATCACGACAAGCTTCTCAAGGCTCTCATCACCTTTTTGCATAATGTGTCCGAAATATGTGAGAATGCGTTGGCGGCACATGATAGATAAGCGGGTCCTAACTTTAAGTTGACAGAGAATCGACACGTTTATACGTTTGCCAGTCCAGGGTATCCTCAGAATTCGCCTCCAGTACCACATTTCGAATGCAACGATCCTCTCCCTTTTTTGGCCCCAAATTGTCCACATATCGACACCATAGTGGAATATTGAAGCATTAATTAGGAATATTTGTGAGAACCTGTAACTGGCCGTCTGTCCTATTCTTAATATTATTTCTGTTTATTACCTGTAGATGTCTATAGTATAATAAATAAAAAATAAGGAGAATTTTTGTGGTGATAATAATTCCCCTCTTCCACCATATGTTTGTTTTTAGTCGAGCCATAGCGTCTTTGGCCATACCGATTCTTCTCTTGATTTCCGGAGTGCAGCTACAATCACTGCTTCTTATTATTATCTTATTTATAACTAGCCTAAATTTGTATTAGTTGTTTAAGACGGGTATCGACGCGATAGATTTCGATAGTTAGGTTTTTCACATACCTATAGGTATTTCCCGACGACGTTTCGACCAGGTTACACCGGCCGTGGTCACGGGCTGACTGTTTCTGCAATGCTACGTGCCTAAAAACTTAACTATCGAAATCTACCGCATTCATACCCGTCTTATACGATCTAATATAATGCAACGCGAAAGTTTAAAAGTTTATACAGCCTTAATTTGTTATTAATAATATTACAAAAATGTTAAAATGTCGACATATCTGGGTGTGTACCCAGTTAAATCGACAACTCTTTTAATATAACAGCGTCATCACATACACATTAGTCGTTTTGGTAAATGTAGCTTTAAATTGGTAAGTGTCAAAAGTTCAATGGATGTGTCATTCGTTGTGTACATAATACCAATTCCAAATATTAGTTCTAGCAATTAGAGATTCAATAAAGTAATTGTTTTAACGGAATGAGTTGATGTTCTAATGACGATGGAATGATTGTGTAGACTGACGCAAACTGTGACCCTGTGAGTGAGGTATGCAAAAGATGTCGTTCATTAACAAAATGCCGGGCGTGAAGTATTGTAAATTATTAATTCTGTTATGTATACCTTGTTATATTTGCTTACCTTGTCATATAGGAGTTTGCTTGAATATTGCAGCGTAGTATGGGCTCCTTTTTACAAAATACATATTGCTAATATTGAGGCCGTGCAGAATAAATTATTTAGAATTCTATGTTACCGTTACGAATACCGCAGAAAACATACATCAATTTATGAAGACAAATTATCTTTTTTCCATATGATGTCTTTGGAGACTCGCCGGGGATATTTCGATCTTGTTTGCCTATTTAAGTTGGTTAACTCCATTATAGACTCTCCGTACTTGATTTCTTGTTTGCAGTTTAATATTCGATTTAGGTCCCGTAATCCGAAACCTTTTGTTCTCAAGGTTTGCACCAATAATACATCATTCAACCATATATCCTCCAAATGTAATTGTCTAGATATATTCCATCTAAATTTGCAAAAGTTTAAAAGAGTAGTACTGGAAAATATTAGCTGTTTATAATTTTTTATTTTTATTTTATTTTGTTTTTTAACTTTCTCGGTGAGACGGGTTATAATGTAATATAAAATAATTTCCCTTGCTATTTTTTTTTAATTTGGATTTTATTTTGTTTATTAATATCAATTTTAATTAATGAATTATTTGGATTTGATCGTATTTTGATTTGTTGCTATTTATTATGATTATATTATTGTTTTATGTCTAATTCACTCATTACTATAGATTATCCGTTTCTTGATTATTATATAAATAAAAGGTTAATTATGTGTACATAATATTAAGAATTATGGTCCTGTGTAATGTTTTTATATATATATATGTATATATATATTTATTAAATATATGTATGTAATTTGTTTTATGTGCCAATAAATAAATATATGTACCTCAAACAATAAAAGTAAAAATAAAATATATATGTAACAGAATTAATAATTTAGAGCTTATAAGCTTATTAATTCTGTAATTGTAACTAAATTCTTACTTACATTTCAGGATTATTATTCATCATCACATCATTTAATGTCCACATTACTGAGGCTCAGGCCTTCCCTCTGGATGGAATCGACTGGAATGGAATAGGAACCATGGGCCATAACTACCAATGACTGCAGATGCAGCCGAAATCACTTGCTTAACGTGCCTTATACCGATCCAGTTACCCAGATTGTAAAAGATCCAGATTTAAACCATGATCAAAATCAATATCAATAATACCGCGCCGTGTGTGTGCTGGCCTAGAATAGCACTACCCCCTCTCTTCCCGTGGGTGTTGTCAAGCCGACTAAGGGAACATAGCCGTTAGAAAACGGGCTGCAGCTTCTCAGACCTTTTCACTCACTGCGATTGCCAACCCGCAAACCAAGCGTGGCGAATATGGCAAATGCCCCCATCAATTAATGATAACCTCAGAAACGAATCGGCCTCTAATCCCCGGTAGCTCTACTATCCCTAGCTACGGTAACGGTAGTGTAGGGGTACGAAGAATCCTCGGGTACGATCCGGCTACCATCTGCAACAACTCGACTTGGCAGCTTACAACACGCACACACGGAGGATCGACGAGAAGTTAACGGAGTTGAAAGAAGCTATTAGCAACTTTCGCTGGACCATTATAGGGTTATTCGAAGAGAAAGGGAGGACTGGATAATCTTTGAATATGGTAACTTGTTATACTACCACGACCAATAGCCCCTAGGTGATGTCGGATTTTTTTGTCCATAAATTCCTTATTAACAACGTGGTTACCATCAGAAGTGTGTCGACCAGGGTAGCGGTTCTAGTACTCGGAATATCTAAACGATATTTGTTGAATGTCATACAGGTTCACGCTCCGACGTCGATGCACCAAAATGAAGAAGTGGAGCCTTTGTATGAGGAGATCTCAAAAGCCATGCATAGCTACAATACCCTCTGCGTGGTTGTGACAGGGGAATTCAACGCGAAGTTGGTAAAAGCACCACATCTCTTAAGCGTCAATTTTACGGCGACCCTGCAGTCTCGAAAGCCCGGCCAGCTGTTGCATTTGTTTACTACCATACACAAAGACGGAGTACTCAGGTGGTCTATTTGCTCGCGGGCATTCTTAAATAGATTGGCTACATCAGCCATTTTAGAGAGTATCAGCTCCAACCGATCATCGTGCGTCGAACGGCTGATATAATGATAAGACGAAAATCTTTGTTCAAAATCAGTTGAAAGTTAGTGATTTTGGTGTACACGTCTTAACAAAAGCAAATAACGGCAACTATACACGCACTAATTGAATAATCATGATAAGTATTCCTTTGTACTCTGCATGGATCGCGATCGAGAACAAGAGACTGTAATAAGGCACGCTCCAAATGTTACGGGAACATAACTGCTAAAACAATTACCGCGTCAACTATCAAAGGCATGAATTGGAAATCGATAATACCACCAATTATATTATAATTTGATGTCTCAAAAACTAATTACTATAACAAAAAGGCCATGCGATGGAACTCTTATCACTGAAAGATCTGTGTCATTTGTCACTGTCGGAATTAAAGTAGCTTTACTCAGTGGCTTTTTAAAAGTCTATGACGTTCCTCGCTCTCACTATTTTATATCTTCTGGGTTTGATTATAGGTTATATGTATGCTTCGTTTTAATATCAGAGATCTACAATCACACAGAAAATGTTTTAGTATATCAATTATCATGTATTACGAAATGGATCGCCTTTAACATTTCAAAAAAAAGGTCCGTAGAAGTATATGTCTATCTTACATTGTATGTCTAAAAAGCACATAAAGGGATGAAAATGGGAGTGGAAGTTCGTATAGTGCATTAAAATTTCGTATATTGCATTAAATGGTTACCATAGAAACAATTGTTTACAATTCAATTTGTCATTGTAATTATATTCCATGTCATCTTTTTCAAATCCATTATTAAATCATTTAATAATTTCCTGAATCTGTATCAAACAAAGTAGCTTTCGTTTTCAATTTTGCAATTTTTCCAATAACGTAATTTAATGGGGAAATTTTTAATCCTATTAATAATATAAATGGTAAAGTTTCTTTGTTTGGATGTTTGTCTGTCAATCACGCCGAAACTACTGAATGGATCTGCAGCAGATTTTTTATCCCATATACTTTTTATCCCACTAAACATTTCCCTAGAGACCAGGCAGGCGAAGCCGCTGGCGAAAGTTAGTATGAGAACATTTTCTTTAATTTAATAGTTGATTAGAATACCTATGTTTCCATAATCTTTGCATTATGTTTAAAAAAGAATTAGGTATACATTTTTTTCGCTTTACAATGTTTTTTTTTTTTGTTTACGTTCACAAGCCAGATAATTGTAAAAACTACAGAGGTTTTGATTATTTGGGTCTACTATAACAGTTCAACATTAATTTAATTTTTGTGCTTAAATAACGTGAAATAATAATGAATACATATGTTTTATTTGCAAAATAATTTGCCTAATAAACCGGCTAAGTTTCAACTCGTGCACGAAGGGTTACGTATCCAAAAAGAATAAAAACATTATTTTCTTCTATTGTTGTTGAAGCGGCAACAGAAATACATAATTTGTGAAAAATTCAACTGTCTTACTTTCACGCTTCATGAAATGCAGCCTGGTGACAAACAGACAGACGGCAAAGTCGTAGTAATAGGGTTGTCATGCCACCCTTTAGGTTCGAAACCCCAAAAATTAAAGATGCTGCCGAAAGTTACCATTCCACGTTGAGGATGTCGCGGGCACAGCTAGTCCATAAATAAAAGGAGTTGTCCTAACACACTGACTGTCAGACAAGACACAGCCTAAACCGCTGGTTGAAGAAACTTGAAAATTGGATGGTACATTTGTCATATCTCGTAGAGGTGAACTAAGAACATATTTTTGAAAATTCCACACCGAAGTGGGTTAAAAAGGGTGGAAACCTTTGCATGAAACTTCTTTGTTTTTAAACCCATATCTATGAACATTTTATAAAGTAGTTTGAAACCCTGAGAAGGTTATGTTTTGTTCCAAAAACCAGCACTAAAGGGATGAAAATGGGAGTGGAGCTTTTTATGGGGAATCAAGATGTTACCATAGCAACCATAGTTTACTATTTGATTTCTCACTGTGATAAATCTATATATTATTATTAATAAAGATTTTCTTATATAGTTTAAAATTTTAAAATTCGGTATTTGAGTGCATAATTTATAACATTTTTACCTAAATTTTTTTGCAAGTATTTAAAAGTACAGATCAATTTATGTATGAAAGAAAAGACATATTTTTGAGCTATACTAGATGGCACTGTTTGGTCAAAGTTGAGTTTTAAAATAATACTACATATTAAAAACTTTTAGCTTTGCTATAATAGATGGCGTTTATTCTCAACTAAAAGTAGCTATGAAGCCTATTCAATGGCTTTATAACTACTAGACCGATTTCGAAAATTATTTCACCAACGAGAAGCTGCATGATATGCGTTGACATAGGCTTAATTTATTATGCGTATAAAGTCGCAGGAAAACAGTTTGCTAACGATATAACATATAGAATATTTAGTTTGGCGTCAAGGGTTTTATAAGTAGGAAGAAATAAAATTAGCCCGCATCAGGAACGTGAGTCAAATGTATGAATGAGACTCCCAACAATTGCAAAATTGTCTGTTAAATAAGTAGAGTAAAACAATTTCGCTGTCCGAAAAGATTTGCGAGCATATTGTGCAAAGGAACTTGACGTTTATCTAATTAATATTTAGTTTTGTAATTCCATCCACTTAAAAGTGCAATATTGTTTCCGAAAAAGGTTGGTAATACATATTCATGTTAGTCAAAATAATTGAATTGTATATTTTAACCAACCGTTACACGATCAATCTGGATTGTGATCAGGGGGCTAAGTGAAATACGATACAATTCCAGCTAAAATAGAACTGGAATTGTATCGTGTCACTTTGTAAAATAGGAAAACCATTAAAAACTGTAGTTTCGTTCGGTTTCGATCCGTTTACGATTCGATTTAAACAAAATATATTTAGTAGAAATGGCTCCCTGATCAAAATTGTAGATGTCAAATCGAGTAGCCCACCGAGTTTTGTTGTCATAGTTTGCTTATTAATACAAGAACGATTGTGTTTTAATATTTTTTCTGAAATCATATAGAAAATATGAAATTAAATAAAAAAATAATTGTCAATTTCAACAATTAAAACCGCAATAAATTACACCAAATGAATTGTAAGTCATCCACTAATGTAACTGCTTTTCAGGCCGTACAGATTATTGAAGGAATATATAAGGTTATCGACGACTCCAGGAGGACGTAAAATATATGAATCACAGGTACCTGTGTAAATACCAATAAATAACTATACATGTACGTAGGAAACGACAATTCTTCTATATTTCTACAGAGTTATCTACGCTCTTGGGTGCATATTCTAAATACAGACTTATCACCTACTGTTTTTTAAGTCACTAAAAGATTTTGTTATAGCAACAGATGGTTATAAGCTTGATGGTTCATGAAAATTATTGTCACTAAAAAAGAATAACGATCATGTTGTGCTATCTTTATGAAATAATAAAATACATCACTCAAAATTACATAAAACAGGCACTTAAATGTTTATATCTCGCATCGTGTACTTTATGTGATGGGATTTTATATTTATGTATAGTATATAATATCTCCTTTTTTTTCAGCAGTATTGAACGTTAGTGGATTGCCTGCTAATATCCAACGATTTTATTGTTATTAGCTTTTAACACACGACTCCACCCAAGGTGTGTTCTATTTAATGTTGGATTGGAAAGATACAATTTATGTTAAAGCAACTACGGTGTAGGCGTGGTGTTATATACGACACAGCTTTTAAAGTTATCGATCTAGATTAGATCGTGTAGTTAAGATATTGGTCATCAATATCAATGGATAGTTTCCAGAATTCCTCGACATAGAACACTTTTTATCTCCTTCCCCTGCTGATCGCGATCATTGTTTTAATTTCAAGTCCGATTTGTAATCAGATTTGGTAGTTATTTAATTCACTCGTATGCCTATTGATTCTCCTTGACAGCCGAGCACGTACACAGTATGTGGTTTATCGAAATTTGGCTATAAACTTTATACATGATTAAGTTTTTACGACCTCATTGGCCGAGTGGCTGGCACTGGCGATTTCAAAATATCGCAACCTCTTTTATATTTTTCCTTGTAACTTTCTTATTATAAAACGAGGAACAACTTTAGGTTTTAAACCATTATTGTACCAAAATAATTTACAATTTGACATTTTCTTTCCTGTCATTGTCCATTTGCTAGCAACCAATGGTTTAACTAGATGAAATTACAAATCGCCCCTAATCCTCTACCCAACCAACCCATTTTTTCTGAGTTTCTTACCGCCCCCTATGGCCTGCAGCCCACTTTGAGAAAGGCTGGTTTAAACCAAGTACTAACTTTAGTTCTCGTTGTGAGGGAGTTGCTTCATCCAATTACAGTCGTGTAATATATTACCCCACGCACCCCGCTCGGTCGTCTGGATATAGTGGTAAAAAATAAATAATGAAATGTATATTAATTGTGTAAGCCACCACATAATAAGATAGACTAATGATTAATTATTATTGTGAATTTCCAATTTACTTTGCTATCATAATAGTTAAAACATACTTGAAAAAAAACCGCCTCAGATATCATCCCAAGTGACAATATTTAACATACAGTGATAAATAAGATCTATAGAGAAACTATTGTGACTGTGCTATAACGGTTTTCAATAAATCGATTTGATTCTTTAATGTTAAAGAGCATTTATGATATGTTTTAAGTATGAATCATTGACAAAACTAAGGCCTACTTGGGGTTTACAATTACATTATTATAAAACTGATAAGCATGCGTTAAAACGTTCTTGAAACTTCTATAGTTACCAATTTTCCTACTGCGGATGTCACTCATCCCCTCGCTAGTTGTTTTTGATTACCTATTATTTAATTCCATATACAATATTTATAATAATAAAAACATTTCATGCCATTAATCTATTTAAATATTTAATTCTCTAAATAATATTCATGCACATTGGTACACACTCAACTTTAGCATACTAAAAAAAAATAATCTAATCACAGGCTTACCCACGCACACACCACTCACCTAACCACACACACCCACATACACACACACACACAAACACACATTTCTAAAGTTCTTAAGACTTTACCTTGCCTATATTAAGTTTTTCAGCGTCATCACATTCCCTTATAAACAACCTACCGAGGAATCGCTGGCCCTGATAATACAGATTCTCTAGTTTCGGGGTCAGAGATCTAAGACTTAAAGCGATATGTAATATGTAACACAATATGTGATAATACATATGTAATATGTAATACAATATGTAATAATAAATTATTTTTGTTTTTTTTTTATTTTTAATATAAATATTCTTAACTGGTTGTAAAACGAACTTTTGCATTTTTATATATATTTTATTTTAATTTAGTTACAGTTTTTTGTAATAGGTTTATAATAATAATAATAATATTCTTTATTGCACAAATATAGGACACATTACAAAGAAAGAAAAAAGATCAGACAGTATACAAAAGGCGGCCTTATTGCTATGCAGCAATCTCTTCCGGGCAACCAATGGTAACATAGAAACATAGATAAACAGTAATGAATGATGACGGGGAGTAGGTGCAATAGCGACAGGAATTAAATAGATATACATAAAGAGAAAAATATATAATGTACACGAAAGAGAGAGAGTTAAAAGTTGGAGAGAAAGTGACATTTTACTTCTGCAACGAAAGATCGCAAAGTGCGAGCCTTCCTAATATTTTCTGGTAACGAGTTCCAAAGCCGAACAGCTTGAACAGACAAAGAATAGGATAGGAAGTCAGAGGAGTGAGGAGGGATATCAAGTTTCAGTTTTGAGGCAGACCGCAGAATACACTGTGATCTGGATGAGGAGTTGCGAAAGGAAAAAATTTTTTTTAAGTAGGGTGGAGACATGGGCAAGAAAAGAACAGAATAAAGAAACGTAAGCGTGTGTAAGTCCCTGCGCCGGCGAATAGGGAACCAGTTAAGTTTTGAGCGGTAATGCGACACATGGTCATATTTGCGAAGATTAAAAATAAACCGAATACACATATTTTGCAGACGCTCTAATTTGTTGAGGAGTTCCTCGGTTAGATCAGTATAGGAAACATCAGCGTAGTCAATGATGGAAAGTAGGACAGTTTGTGCAAGCGTGATTTTAGTTTTAGTTGGTAGGAAATTTCGTAGTCGATTTAGCGAATTGTACGCAGCAAACACTTTTTTTCTCAGTGCATCTATTTGAGGATTCCATGTAAGACACTGGTCAAATATAATACCAAGGTTTTTGACCATACTCGAGTAAGGAATGATAGTGCCATCGAAAGAAATTGACGGGAGATGTTCAAAATCGATCCTCGAAACGAAATATGGACTTCCAATTATTATAGTCTGTGTTTCAAAAACATGGAATTATTTTTTCTAAAATCGTCATTTGTATAAAAGGTAGTGTTTTGTAGCTCGGTGGCGTAGTGGATAAGCGCCGCGGCCCGCGATCGTTGTCGTTAAGCAACTTTCGCAAGGGTCGGTCACGGGATGGGTGACCAAAAAATTATTATCTTGAGCTACGTTCCCGGCTGCATTTGCAGTTGTTAATACCCTCCAAACCGCATTGGGCAAGCGTGGAGGGTCATGGCCCATCCTCCTCAACCATCCATTAGTAAGGCCTGAGTGATGATGTGGAAGCTGATGAAACTCAATTTACGACTGAATCAGCAGCAGCTTTTGACGTTAGCGTCAAAACAGTATTGGACCATTTGCGTCAAATTGGCAGGGAAAAAAGCTTGACCAGTGGGTACTCCACGAAATGTTTATTTTTTGTTGTTTTATCGTTGACTTTGCATTGTTTTAAAAAGTATTCAAAGGCAATAGAAGTGAAAATAAGAATTTACTCATTTTATTTATTTTTGTATACGTATATTTATATTTTAATATTTTAGTATCTCGTACAATCGCAAAAGTACCTAAATATCATTCACTCATAAAAATATGTCTATAATATTGATATATTGTATTCCTTTTATCCTATTTCGAATAATACCGTCTGTTAGACGTGACAGTATATTATTGGATTCAGAAAATTCTTACAATATGAGAAAGGCTTTATTACGTTTTATATTAACATCTATTTTATTTTTAGAATCAAACGAGAACTTTCTGGAATCACCTCTTTCAAATATACATTATTTAACAATTACTTTTTATTCATAAGTTACTCGTCATTATAAAAGTTTAGGAAAGTTTTGTTAGAGAAAGTTCTTTTAATTGAAATGTATACCTAGATTATTAAATTTATAGATAGGTTGCCTAGAGGTATACCTATATTTAAAAAGTACTAGCTTTCCAGCAAATTCGCCTTCTTGATCCTGTACTTGTATCCTGATGCTGTCCTGTACTCTTTAATCATTCTCTATACTCTTGTACTAAACAGAGTTTAGGTGGAGGGGTCATGTTTGCTGTTAAGCGGGATCTTACTGTCATTTGACCACCCGAGATCGTCAGTGATGAGGCTGTATATCCCGAGGAAGAGCAGCGGTCGTGGGCTGCTCAGTGCGAAAACCCTGCACAACCGCGAGATACACAGTCTCCGTAATTACTTCCTGGCAAAATCGGAATCCAGTGAGTTGCATAGAGATGTCAAAACATGTGATGTAGGACTAACCCCTCTCTCTTTGGCCACCGAGCAATGGCGAGAACCAGCAGTACTTAGCACCACTGACCGAGAGGCCGTTTGGAGGGAGAAGGAGTTGCACGGTAGGTTCTACAAGGCGCTACACGAGCGTCACGTAGATCCGAGAGCCTCCGTGCATTGGCTGCGCTTCGGGGACCTCTTTGGGGAAACCGAAGGTTTTGTCTGTGCAATACAGGACCAGATCATTATGACCCGAAACTACCGGAAGTATATCCTGAAGGATGGGACAGAGGACGTTTGTAGAGCCTGTCACCAGCCCGGGGAGTCACTCAGGCATATTACTTCCGGTTGTCCTGTACTGGCTAATACCGAATATTTGCACAGACATGACCAAGCAGCCAAAATACTCCATCTCGAGCTAGCCTTCAAATACGGCCTCATAGGCGAAAAGGTGCCGTACTATAAGTATGTGCCGGAGCCAGTTCTTGAAAACGACCGCGCTCGATTGTACTGGGACCGGTCCGTCATTACGGACAGGACTGTTCCTGCGAACAAGCCTGATATCGTACTGATGGACCGGGCGGAATCTCGGGTGTTCTTAGTGGATGTCACCGTCCCATTCGATGAAAACCTCGTGAAAGCCGAATCAGATAAAAAACTTAAATATCTGAACCTGGCGCACGAGGTTACCGATATGTGGCGAGTGTCATCCACTGAGATCGTCCCAGTCGTAGTGTCAACGAATGGCCTAGTCCCGACTTCTCTTCACGACCATCTGAAGAGGTTGGGACTCCGTGACGGACCAATGATTGCGAGGCTCCAGCGGGCGATCTTGCTCGATAACGCAAGGATCGTCCGCCGTTTTCTCTCTTTGTCGCCCTGACCCCCGGCCGTCTGGCCCCCTCTGCCGGGGGGAATCCTCCCACCCCTCGAATCGTCGAGGGGTCGGGAAGAGTAAATTTTTAAATACAAAAATAATAATCATAATAATAACTTTATTTCCAATAACATGACAATATTCTTTGAGCCCTGTCTCCCATACCAGTTTGAACTGTATATTTTTATTTGTCTCCAACTGTGTCATTCATAGAAGTGATTGGTCTAGTTCGGAGGAGGACATATGGAGAACAATATCAGTACATGATAAAAAACCGACAATATCCACATTTGTATCGTATATCTTATCAATGAAAGAGGCGGCAACAGTTACAAAATTTGAATTATTAGAAGCTTTCTTGAATAAATTATCGGAACTGGTTCTAGAACATCCAATTGATAAATGAAGTATTTTAGGAAATTTAACTTATAGCGTTACTATGTTAATTAGCAATATAGGAGAACGGTCAACTTACACCTGAATTGGTTACCAGCAAGGACTTTGTGGTAAACTTCATAGATACTCTCAACGTATGTAATCTTAGCCAATATAACAACGCAAGCAATTATTTCCATCGAACTCTTGATTCCCCTCTACTTAAGGAAGATCTGCACCACAAGGCAATTTCTATTATTGCTGACTTTGTTGCAATTCACACACTACCACAAGATCGCGGAATATCATACAAATTCAATTCGGCTGATTATGCAACAATATCATCTGAACTCTCCAACACAAACTGAAACGGCTGTTTGATTACCACTAGATAAAGCATAAAAAAACAGTTACTTCTAAATCTTACCCACCATGGTTCAATAGTGCTCTGATTAAAGTTTTAAGAGAGAAGGATAAATGACTGATCTACGATAAAGTCTATGGTACGCTCAAATACTCTTTAAGTGAAGATGCTGCTCTTCTGAAAGGTTTTCTGAAGGTTCGCTCAGTATCGAATCTGCACTCGAGAATGACTTTATTACCGCAGGTATGGATGATAGAGCTCAGGTAGATGTCATCTACACTAACTACAGATAGTGTTTTGATAGAATTGATCATACCGTACTTTTACACAAACTGGCAACGGCAGGGATTCATGGTGACTTATAACGATGGTTCACCTCGTATTGCAAAACCGTAGTCAAGCTGTGGTGTTAAATGATTATACATAAAATTGGACTTATATACTATCTGGGGTACCCCAGGGTTCTCTACTCGGACCCTTATTGTTTGCGATATTTGTGAATGATATTGCTGAGTGTTTTCACAACTCCAAAATATTATTTGCGGATGACATGTAAATTTTAAAGATTACGCAACGACTTGAAAGCTGAAGTTCTTCAGGTTAATTTATGTAGAATCGAAGGTTACTGCACAAAAAACGAACTAGAACTTAATGTTGCGAAATATTTCTATATACCTCTCACCCGCTGCCATAACACTAGAAATAAATTGAGGGTATTCAGAAAAGATTTCTTGAGTTACTACACTTTAAATATCAACAGTTTTCTATTGAATACAACCATAGATGCAAAAAGTATCATTTTCACCGTTGGAGACAAGAAGAATGATTAGTGATGTCTGTTACCTGTCTAATATCGCCTGCGAAAGGGTCGACTGTCCTGAATTACTATCTCTGTTAAACTTTAAAACTAACCAGTTTCGATTAAGACAAAGGTCACTTCTATGTCCTTTGACAGCAAGAACATGTTACAGAACGAACACTTTCTAGATACGAGTGTGCAATACATTTAATAATGTTGACTTGTTTTGTTCTAGCACCACATATGTTAAAAATTATTGAGTCTCAGTTTCTTTGATGATAACAACGACCAAAAATGTTTAATGTTTACATTTTTCTTTTAAATGGTCCTCTGCGTTTTTAACATTAATTTGCAACCTATTTTTCATTAATAATATTTCTATCTTTTATTTTGGACATTTTTGAATTTTTCTTATTTATATGACATTGACAATAATCTGCCCCGCTCACTCTAGACTGGGTGACGGCTGAAAATCGGTGCTTCATCCATTCTTGGGTGATTTACGTGCACCGAGCCTTGACCCTTATCTTACTGCTGCACACAGATATATCACTTTTATCATTACGTATTCTGTTCTCAACTGTTATTTGTATTGTACAAGTTGTGATGTAGTTGTGTGTTGTTGTCTGAATAAACTATTTATCTATCTATTTGTGAAGATTTGTAATTAGCATCGGAATAATTTACAATGTACCCTAATATTCATATTTGTCTGTAAATCTTCCTAAAAATAAATAAATAAATATTGATGAAACTATATTAAAATCAATGGATAATGTATCAGTATTAGGAATACAAATAGCCGAATATAAATGAAACTTATTAAGTAGTAATTAAGATTTTCCTATACTTCTGACCGCGCGCTAGCGAGCAAGCTTATAGCGAACCACCCCACATGTTATCTTAAAGAACTTTATAAAGAGAAATCACTCTTGTCTTCGCTAAGAATGTTGCGATTTCATATAAAATCTTTTCTCTATTATGTTATAAAAAATATTTAAAAATTAACCCTATAATGTTCTCAGTAACTCAAATACTTCATGATGCCCAAACTTGAAGTTTAAGTCAACACGACTCGTGAATTAGACACGTTTCGATTTTGAAGATCTAAAAGCAGTTTCAATTGACAAATCGTGGGCACCAGGTGGTCATACAAACTCCTTAATTTTTTTTTGGGCTTAAACATCTTGTTATTATATAATGCCAATTTCATACTTGTATGGACCCTCGCAGGATTATGATACACAAGATTTTGATCGAGATCCGATTAGCACTAATAACGCTTACCATCTTATACTCGTAAAATGACAAAAAGTATTAAGTTTAACCGATTGGTCACTTAAAGCAAATCGAGAATGACAGAAGAAAAAAGATCAAATCGAAACATGTTAACTTGTTCTGGTCTGATAATGGTTTTTAAGTTGTACTGAGGTATATTCTCCTTTTATAGTAAGACGATTAGAATTTATCTTTAAAACCTACATAGAAGAAAAATACATCATATATAAAATTATTTGTGTATACTTACTTTAATTATTCGGAGTCACAATAGATCTTCAAGGTCGCAGTGAGTACAGTTCCTCAGGGAACTGCATAGCCCCTTACTTTAATTATAGTTCGTAACGTGCATGAAATAAGGTCGTCAATAATTATGATGTCCAATTATAAACGAGTCATTTATAAAACTATGCCATCGTTCACCTTCAAACACGCAAAACTGTAAACCACTGCACGTTAGTTTTACGAGTTGTAATAGAGTACTGGGAATAAGCAATTTGGTATGTTAATAAAGTACACACAGCAACGACTTTGGTTATACAAAAGGTTCACTTTCTGCAGTCAAATTTGAACTTAACTACCATAAGATTAAGGTTCACAATCAATTGTAGATTAGGGTTGACTTGTAATCTGATGCGTTATACTGACACTGTGCCTTTGAAGTGTTTAGTTTATATTTAGTGTGTAATCAGTTGCGTAACTGTTAAACATAAATCATTACTCGACAGTAAACAAATATAGATATCAAAATAATAGTTATCTACAGGATTGCTACCATCTGCTGTCAGGTTTTACAAAACTGTCAAATGTCACTTGATTTTAAGCCTTAATACATTGGAGATTGCAGTCAAAATTCATTGTGGAAAATTGACATATTGTGGTAACGTAACATTCAACCTTATTTCACGTTTTGAAGTTCACTGACACTGAATTATAGTTTAAAACAACAAATAAACTATTAAAATCAATATTTAATTATCGTGAATTGATCGTGCTCAGTATTTCTCTACCGCAATAAAATAAGTGTAAGTCAGAGTAGGATAGACATTTGTTTATACAAATCAATACTTACTTTAAATATGGCCAGTCTTTAAAATCACCTTCATAATTAATTATCGTCATCTAATGATATCTCCACTGCAGCAGCCCTATGGATAAAATCGAATCAAATTAGTGAGAGAATGGTATATAAGCCACCATTCGGGCTCAATGCATGGGTATTAACATCTGCAGATGCATCTGGATCAACGGCTTAACGTGCCTTCCGAAGCACGGAGGAACTCAAAATAATAACTTTTGGTCACCCATTCTATGACCGACCTTTGCGAAAGTTGTGTTAAAACAACAATCGCGGGCCACGGCGCTCATTAATGACGCTATGGAGCCACTTCCAATCATTTGAATACCAAAAGCAGCCAATCTCTAAATAAAAACTCTGTACGCGAAGATATCGTCAACACGGCGATTTCACAACATACAGGTTCAATGAAACAAGTAAAAAAAATCGCTATAAAGAGAAAAAACTGAAAAGAGAGTTATTTTTCTCTTCTACCACAATTTTTTTATCTTCAATAAAATCGAAACACAAAAAGTGGGTACACCAACGATTTTGTTTAAGAAGTAAAACAACACTATCAGAAAGTGTGTCATAAGTGTTAATCTATTTTTCTCTTACCATATAAGATATTTTGGATAAATGTCTGGCACTAATCTCAAAAAAATTGTCATTGGCGCCAAGAAGAAACATAAAAACTCCATGGCAATGCCTGGCCCCAAAGCCATTACAGAGATTCATGCCTCAAAACCTAACGTTATGTACATGCTAATATAGACTTTCAAAAATCTCGTGTCTCTTGCGACTCGTACTGTTTCTATTGCTCATGTGGCGTAGAAGTACGCACTTTCCGTATCAACCTCTAGAAAATTTAAAACAATATAAGCAATTTAAAAAATATGAGAAAGATTGGTAAATTATTGAGGACACTCGGACTTGCATCCTGTGTCAATTGAGATCCTATTTACTAGAAAGTCAATTTATATCCATTAATGTTATTTAAAAATTTATATTATCTATTTATTCTATTATTTACTTGTATTCCACGAAATGAACCTATTTTTATTTTTTTGTTTTGCATAACTACTAATATTCTGGGATAAAATATCCGCTGCGTTTTCGCCCATTTGCATCGATGCGGCACTCATGCTGTTTATTTTGAGATGTGCCTTACTGCTTTTTTTTAATTATTTATATATTGTACTAATTCTTTTTATATTAAAAGTACACGTGTGCGACATGATGATGCAAATAAAGAATTATCTATCTATTTAGTATAGGTCATTTTCTATTATTTCCTTTTTTATTATTCGCTTTCCGTAATTTTAAATTTTTATGTAATATGAAATAAACTGAACAAAATACTGGAACCGGCGAAATCCACGAGGGCAACGCTATTAATTTAAAAAAAGGTGAATCTTTCTAAATGGCAGTTCGTTCAAAATTCTTCTAACAGTACATAACATGCTGTTATTGTAATTAATAAAATATTTTAAATCATCAGTTTAAAATAAATCTATTTAAGAAACACGGTAAGTGGAATAATAAGTTCTGCATAATAAAGTAAACTCAGAAACGGGGTAAGTAATTGTTTTATTTAAGTACGTATACTATCATAATTTTCGTAATATATATAACGAACTGTTTTTATGTTCTTTTTATTATTGAAAGTTTATTTTTTATACCATAAGTATATTAAATGGTATAAACAAAAACATAAGGATGCCAGTGATCAACGTACACTAATAACACTAATATATAAATACAAAAATCAATCACATCACAAATGTATATAGTTGAAAAGTTATGACCAATCAAAGCTTTTTGTAAATTAATGTGACAAATTCTGTACAAATTTTTTAAATGAAAAATTCACAGTGTAGGTATTTGCTGAGATTAGGCTTGTAGCCATGTTGTCTAATGTCTGAATTGAGTGATCCACATATTGAGCAATATCTTCGCTTAAGAGTGACAAATGTTTTGATTTCGGTTATGAGTTTTGACAAATTTTGACTAAATGTACGTTTTGGTTTTGTTGAAAACTGAAAAAGGATCACTCAGTCCAGATGCACATTTGACTTAGAGCATGATTTTACTGTGCATGGAGTTATAAAACCGTTACATATACATTTATATAATCCAATATGATAAATAATTAGCCAATTATTGACATTACCTACATAAATAAATAAAATTACCCACATGACTCTATATATTTTGTAAAATGCCAATTAACTAGACTATTACCATAGTCGCAGTGCGGCAAATCGATGTATTTTTTCATCGATTTTATTTTATTATACGTTACCAAATTATCGGTAAACACAATCGGTCGTATCAAGGCTGCCCTCTGATCGGATCGATCCTTATCTTTTGAATATTTAACACGTTCCTACAACTATTAAAATGATAAATAAATCGAATAGTAACCCCCCTTATGTCATAATTATTTTAATTTACAATTACACTTTTTGTCATTGATAAAAGAATGAAAGCGCAGTTGTGACAGCGTTCAGTATGCGATGATCAAGTTAAGTAACTATCGTAATAAGATGGGTGACCAAAATGTATCTATTATCAAGAACTCCTCCGTGCTTCGGAAGGCAAGTTAATCTTTTGGTCCTGGCCGCATCTGTAATCTTTATCAGCTACAAATCCACAATGGGCCCGCGTTGTTTCTGTTTCAATTTCATCCAGGTCTGTGCTCTAGCAGTAGGAACATTAAAACCTAGTCTAATGAAGAGGAATCATATGTTTATTATATATGCTTTAGGACTACATGCGACGTTTTTAAAGCATGGGATTTTTTTTTCTTAAATACCTATCCCACCAAAAACATTTCCATGTAAATTTTTGCCAAGACAAACGACACCACATGGCTCGCTATGTTATAACGTTTCATAGATTACGTAAAACCAACCTTCTATAGTCAAATAAAGCTACTACAATGAAGCGTTTGGGGTTGTAGATGGGGGGTGAGAAGCACCCCCAGGCTTCAGGTATAAAGAATAAAACTAATAATAAAGTTTAACAATCTTTATTTTTGTTCTCAGGGGGTAGGTTATGATATTCGCTCGTTATGGTTCTTGTTTCTATAATTACGAGGGGAGGACTTAGCTTTTAAGTTTTGCAATTAGTGAGGACTTCGCGGGTTCGGCGTCACGGGCCGGGCAGAGGCTGAGAAGGGTGTAGACCCGACGTCAGCTCCGGTCAGCAGCACCGAAGGTCCACGAAGCTCCGGAGGACTGGAGTTGATGAAGAAGTAGAACTAGCAGTAGAAACTAGCAGTAGAAGCAGCAGTAGAAACAGCAGTAGAAACTAGCAGTAGAAACTAGCAGTAGAAACTAGCAGTAGAAACTAGCAGTAGAAACCCTGTAACATAAATACAGCACTAAATAGAAATTCAAAAAGTACAGCTACCTGTGGCCTGGAAAAATTAAGTTAGCTGCATTTGCTATAGCTTCTGTAAAAATCTACCGGCTAAAAAAATATAAAAACGTGTGTTTCAAATTATATCAAAAATCATTTAGAATGAAGTTAAAATAACAGATACTATGATAATAATCTGTAAGTTAAAAAAAATACAATTACTAATATATTATATTATACGGGAATCGAACCTGTACTTCAAGTAAAATGAAAACGCTAAGTGTTCCCTTTAAAATCATCTAAATTTCAAGGTAATCAAAATTATTTATAGCACAACCCGGGAATCGAACCTGAGATGGAAACAAATCACGAATTGAAACTGAAATAACTAGTATTCGGACAATGTATCGATTATATTTAATTATATATTTAATTTAGCAGACAAAATTGAATATGAAATCTGTAAGGTAGAAAAATAATAAAATGTTAATTTTGCATAATCTCAGAACTCCGTTCTGTTTCAATATATTGTTTTATGAATTATTACTTTAAGTATAGCAACAATTTTATAATACTTCTTTCCTTAAATATCTATTTCACCTTTATCGAAATAGAATAAAAATATTATCAAACATTAGGTTAAGAACTGGATTTTTACCTCAGTAATAATATTCAATGAACAATGAATAAACATTATAAAACAGCGAAACAGATTTAGAATTTAAAAGTTACTTATTGGACTTGTGATTTTAAAAATAAAATACTCTAAGGTAATAAACTTATAAGCGAGCAGCAAAAATTAAATGAATAGAACACTCACCCGATTTCGGGGTTATTTAGCACTTACACACAATTTGAAATAATCAAATCACAATGAAAATTGGACTCGCGAGAAGTCATTTTAAATACTATGCCACCACTATGAGCCGCGCTGCGCTCCTATGTCTGCCTACCTCCATAGTACAATTGTTAACATTGTACCTTCAACTATTTTTAATTATATTTTTCTTTAAATCTATTTGTATTAAAAAAAGAATTCAAAACAAGGACAGTTTATTAAGTAAACTGTTACATATCCCCCCAATTAGAGTAGGATTTTACCTAGGAAAAATCCACTTTTAGACATAGAATAATGAATGCAAAAAAAACATTCAATCATTATTTAACGACTGCTACTATACAGTAGTGACAAGAGACATTCTCGACGAGGAAAGACTTTAGAAGTCTCCATTGATAAAATAAAACCAACAAGATGTAAGAGGACAATAACTATCATCGTCTCGAAGACTAATAGTGACACCTTTTCATTCAACCGTATAGAACAAATAGAAACATTATTAGATTGGTAGGCTAATATTTAGAAACGGCGACCGTAATTAACGATTTTCAAATTGATTACTAATTACGATAAGAATTGAATTGATTCTATGTTCCACCTTATACTTATTCAAAATTTGTTTTTGTTTTTTTTTTATGTATATTTTTTGTAAGACATATTTTTTTAGAATGTGGTTGAATTCTTTTAGTATTTTTTTTTTTTAAATATGAAGATTTTGGTTTCTTTTCTTTTTTTTTTTTAAATTCATCCTTTTTTTTTAGCAGAAATGGTTAATTTTAAAATCTTTTATATGCCATGAACCCAAATTTTTGCCTTGTAAGTCGACCAATTCATATACCAAAGGCGACAACCTGGTTTTGATACGACACTTTATATATTTTGGAGCTAATTTCTTTGAGAATTGTTTATCTTTGTCACTTTGATAGTAAGTTTTCTTCCAAACGACATCACCAACGTTGAATTCGTGGTTTTTTCGACGTAGATTATAGGGACCACAATTCCTAGAATGAGATTTTATTAAGGAACTTTGGACTTGATCGAATATTTTTCTAAGCTTGCCAGTATTTTCAGCATATTGATCTCTCGGTACAAAAATAAGGTCGTCAGATAAATCGATGTCGAGATAATGCGAACCGCAAGATACCAATTCTCTTCCAAAGATCAAAAATGATGGCGTATAACCTGTTACTTCATTAACAGCAGTGTTGAGTGCGAACTGAATCTTTGGTATATTAACATCCCAAGTTCTATGGTCTTCGTTAATGAATGTAGAAACGGCCGTCATTACCGTTTTATTATATCGTTCAACTGTATTGACCTGTGGTGTATATTTGGGAGTAAAACGTACATTAGGTATTTTATATTGCGCAAACATTTGCTGTAATTTTTGACTAACGAACTGTTTACCATTATCCATTAGAATGGTACTAGGTATGCCATGGACTAACAGTACTTTTTCCTCTAGAATGTTAGTAATAATTTCGGCGGTTGCACGACGTATGGGAAATAAAAGAGTGTATTTAGAAAAACAACATGTTACGACCAATATCATGGTGTTCTGTTTCCTAGTTGGAGGCAATGGACCAATTAGGTCAATACTAAGCATTTGAAAAGGCCTAGAACAATCTTTAGGACGACCCATTAAACCTAAAGTAGGGTGATTTGCATGCTTATGTGCATTACATGCATCACAATTATTCACAAAATTTGTTATATCTTTGTGCATGCCAGGCCAAAAATATTTCAAGGAAATACGTTTTAAGGTTTTAAAAATACCCAGGTGCCCTGAAATAGGATTGCAATGATTTTCCGCTATAGTCGCTTGTCTAAACTCGCTAGGAATCACCTCTTTCCACTCAAATTCTCTAGTTAGAGGGTTCAGACTTTTCATGAAACGGTAAAGTTTATTATTAGTTATTTTATAATTAGCACAAGATGTAGGAGACACCTGACAACTAGAAAATAATTTAATATACCATGGATCACACACATTAGGTATGGAAGGATTATTATTTGTAATTGCAGATATATTTATAGCGCGAGATAGCAAATCAGGCATGACATTATCCTTGCCATGTTTGTGCTTAATGTCAAAGTTAAAAGCTGAAAGGCGGACTCCCCACCTAGCCAGTCGACCAGTAGGATTATTTAAATTAAGAAACCATTTCAAAGACGAATGATCAGTAAAAACTGTGAACTTTTTACCGTTGTCCAAATAACACCTCCAGTGTTCTATCGCAATAATGACAGCGAGAGCCTCGCGTTCAGTTGCACTATAATTACGTTCCTGAGCTGACAAGGATTTACTCATGTAGGCTATTACTCTCTCTTCGCCGTGGAGAATCTGCGTAAGAACAGCGCCAATCCCGTAGTCACTAGCATCTGTATGCACTTGAAAGGGTTCAGCGTAATTAGGACACGCTAAAATAGGAGGCGAGGTCAAACACCGTTTAAGCCTTTCAAAAGATGCGTTCGCTTCTGCAGACCAAACGAAAGGGGGAGCAGTTTTACCTTGTGACGTTAGTTTGTTTAATGGGGCTGTGATGGAACTAAAATTAGGTATAAAACGACGATACCACGACGCAGTGCCCAAAAATCGGCGAACTTCTTTTCTGTTAGTTGGAGGAGGGTAGTTAACAATGACCTCTATTTTTTCTGGATCAGCTTGAAGACCTTTAGAGTCCACGATATAACCTAAATATTTTAACTTTTCCCTAAAGAATTGACATTTTTCAAAGTTAATAGTAAGATTAGCATATTTTAGCTTTTCGAGCACTTGTTTAAGTAAAGAGATGTGCTTCTCATAAGAGTCTGCAATTATAATAATGTCATCAATAAAAACCCAAACTTTATTTTCGAATTCTGGCCCATAAAATAGTAAATCGACCAATCTTTGCTGCGTAGCCGGTGCGTTAGTTAGTCCGAAAGGCATGGACTTAAATTGAAATGTTCCTCTAGAGGGAATGTAAAACGCAGTCTTACATCTGTCTTCAGGCCTAATTAGGACCTGCCAAAAGGATTTAGAAAGATCAATACTAGACAAATATTTAGCATCTCTAAGATTATCGAGAATTTCTGAAATATATGGTAGACTATAGGCATCTTTACGTGTGACGGAATTCAACTTCCTACTGTCTAAACAAAGTCTATACTCTCCGTTTTTCTTTGGGGTTAGGAGAACCGGGTTAGACCAAGGACTTTCACATGGTTCCACAACGTCTTCCTCTAACATTTCATCTAATTGTTGCCAAAGAATTTGCTGTTTTTGTGGAGACATTCGGTAGTACCTTTGCCTAATAGGAACGGCATCACCTGTGTCGATAGCATGCATTATTATTGAAGTACGACCCAAACCACGTTCTTCGTACGAAATATTGCGAAATTGTGAAATCATCTCATCAGCTGTTCTTTTCTGTTCTTCATTAAGATGTGAATACGAAAAAAGATGACGAGGTTCGTCTACAGAAAAATTCGAAAGACCAATTTCATGTGGCGTATCGAGCACGAAACCATCCAATTCAGTAGGAAACAAACCAAACTTTCTCCAAAAATCCATCCCAAGTATTAAGTTGTCTTTGATAGACGGTACAATAAAAAAATTTAAGGTTCGAGTACTATTGTTAAAAGTTATCGGCAAGTTGATATACATGGATGTTAAAAACATTTGACCGCCAGCTGCAGAAAGCTGTAACGGTTCACAAGTACAAAGAGGATAGTTATTAACAGAGAACTGTTTATGAAAGTTATTTCCAAGAATTGTTATACTGGAACCAGTATCCAAAAGACCAATAATATTTTTATTATCCGCAACTACAGAAATAAATGGACGAGAAAAGAATTTATTTTCATTTTCTTGGTTCAAACTGATTACTTTACACTTATCGCGAACTGGAGACGAAGAGCGGTTAGAAAAGACTTTTTTTTTAAAGGACGACCTATCGAACCTATGAGACTGTCTTCTATGGTCAGTAAAATTAGTGCGTCTCCAGTTCTGGTTAATTAGTTTTTTGATTTGGCAATATTTTTACAATTTGGACATTCTGGAACACGAACACCTGGTTTACCACACCTAAAACAAATAATTTTCCGAGGCTGTGTACAACTTCTTAGATCGTGCGTGTTATTGCGACACCTAGGACAAAACTTTTTTCCTGCAGCAATCGCAGAAATAATCGCCCTGTTAGAAATAAAAGAATTTTTAACTAAACTTTTTAGTGGGTGGTGGTGTTCCTCACGATATGCGAACTCAGGAGCAAGTGTCTGTGCATTTGAAGGAGACGGTTCAGCAAAGTTTGATAATTGACCTTGAATTTTCTCAAAATTTTGGCAAGCGGCCTTAAGAGAGTTAATTGAGGAAATGGGTGAAGCTGCGGCTAGAGTGTTGGCATAACACGGTCTCACATTGTGCGACAAAATTTCTAATTTATCCTCCTCCGACAAGGACCTGTCCAGACGCGAAAACATACCTTCCATTATTGAAAGGTAAATGGAAATGGATTCGCTCTTTCCCTGTGTTCGTGAACGAATTTCAGATATGAAACGGTAGTCGAAATCATGGGGACTAAAATCGGCCTTGAGCAAAGGTAAAAGTTCCGTCCAAGTAGATACCCTCGGTTTTACGCAGCGAAACCAATGAAGTGCTTCATCCGTAAATATCTCGTAACCAAATGAGAGAATTTTCTCATGAGATATTCCTCTCGATTCAACAAATTCATTAATTCTTTGAATAAAAGATCGAACGCAAGTCTTACCATTGAATTTAATTTTATTTATATCTGCCGTATTTTGTCTTTCGACAGTAACGTTAATTATAGATTTTTCTAGATCGGATACTAATTGTGTCGGTAGTTTTGATTTTGGTTCAACATAAGGCTTCAAAACAAGTAAATCTTTGTATTGAGAATCAAAGTTAAGTTTACAACTATCAAAAACTTTAATCAAGGCATCACTAGGATCAATTCTATTCAATCGGTGATATATTTGATTAAGCAAAAACTCAGTTCTGAGAAATAAATTTTTGTCGAATTTAATTTTTAGGGTAGATAAATTATTAAATGATTTAGCTAAACTTTCTTGAACACCTTCAATGTCTTCGTCTGGTTCCAGATGGGAAACAAGAATGTCCTCTGGAGAAATTTCCTTATCAAAAATAACTATTTGTTTCCTCAACTCGGCCACGGATGTACCGGGAACCAATCCACGTAGACCAACTTCATATTCAAGTTCAGACTTGTTTAAAGAAAAAAAATTAATAGGGTATTCACTGGCCATAATGAAAGCAATGACTTCTAACGCGGTAGAAAAATTGAAAAGTGATTAAGGGTGAGTGTTCCGTCGAAGCTAACACAAATTCACAGTCGCGTAAAACGTTTGAAATTCAAATTGACGGTACAAAAAAAAAATTACTAAGAAGTGGGTAGTATCTATAGTTTCAAAATTTTAGTTTTTTTGAAATAGTTAATATCAATTTAGATTATAAAATGTAACCAATTATTTGAAAACCGGATGCTAAACACAAGCGGTTAAACCAAGCGGAAATGACCGTAATAATGTTATTTCTTTTTAAATTTGCAAAAAAAAATTTATTATAGAATGATTAATTGGTTTTACAGCTACCAAATGAGGCAGGAACTTGACTCTAAAATGAGTGTGAGATCAGTCGAGATCACACCCAAAAAGGAAAAACTTGTTACCCACTTTTTAATAAAATAAAAGAAAAAAATTAGAAATAAACAAGAACCACAGAGCGAGCGAAATCCTGAGCGAGCCGGGCGCCACTGAAGCGTTTGGGGTTGTAGATGGGGGGTGAGAAGCACCCCCAGGCTTCAGGTATAAAGAATAAAACTAATAATAAAGTTTAACAATCTTTATTTTTGTTCTCAGGGGGTAGGTTAAGATATTCGCTCGTTATGGTTCTTGTTTCTATAATTACGAGGGGAGGACTTAGCTTTTAAGTTTTGCAATTAGTGAGGACTTCGCGGGTTCGGCGTCACGGGCCGGGCAGAGGCTGAGAAGGGTGTAGACCCGACGTCAGCTCCGGTCAGCAGCACCGAAGGTCCACGAAGCTCCGGAGGACTGGAGTTGATGAAGAAGTAGAACTAGCAGTAGAAACTAGCAGTAGAAGCAGCAGTAGAAACAGCAGTAGAAACTAGCAGTAGAAACTAGCAGTAGAAACTAGCAGTAGAAACTAGCAGTAGAAACCCTGTAACATAAATACAGCACTAAATAGAAATTCAAAAAGTACAGCTACCTGTGGCCTGGAAAAATTAAGTTAGCTGCATTTGCTATAGCTTCTGTAAAAATCTACCGGCTAAAAAAATATAAAAACGTGTGTTTCAAATTATATCAAAAATCATTTAGAATGAAGTTAAAATAACAGATACTATGATAATAATCTGTAAGTTAAAAAAAATACAATTACTAATATATTATATTATACGGGAATCGAACCTGTACTTCAAGTAAAATGAAAACGCTAAGTGTTCCCTTTAAAATCATCTAAATTTCAAGGTAATCAAAATTATTTATAGCACAACCCGGGAATCGAACCTGAGATGGAAACAAATCACGAATTGAAACTGAAATAACTAGTATTCGGACAATGTATCGATTATATTTAATTATATATTTAATTTAGCAGACAAAATTGAATATGAAATCTGTAAGGTAGAAAAATAATAAAATGTTAATTTTGCATAATCTCAGAACTCCGTTCTGTTTCAATATATTGTTTTATGAATTATTACTTTAAGTATAGCAACAATTTTATAATACTTCTTTCCTTAAATATCTATTTCACCTTTATCGAAATAGAATAAAAATATTATCAAACATTAGGTTAAGAACTGGATTTTTACCTCAGTAATAATATTCAATGAACAATGAATAAACATTATAAAACAGCGAAACAGATTTAGAATTTAAAAGTTACTTATTGGACTTGTGATTTTAAAAATAAAATACTCTAAGGTAATAAACTTATAAGCGAGCAGCAAAAATTAAATGAATAGAACACTCACCCGATTTCGGGGTTATTTAGCACTTACACACAATTTGAAATAATCAAATCACAATGAAAATTGGACTCGCGAGAAGTCATTTTAAATACTATGCCACCACTATGAGCCGTGCTGCGCTCCTATGTCTGCCTACCTCCATAGTACAATTGTTAACATTGTACCTTCAACTATTTTTAATTATATTTTTCTTTAAATTTATTTGTATTAAAAAAAGAATTCAAAACAAGGACAGTTTATTAAGTAAACTGTTACAACAATAGGCAATGAAGGTTTTATAACATTTAACCTTTATGCTGAGGCAGCGCTTGTGCTCGAAGTCGAGTTCGATTAATATTACTATAAAGCTAAAATAGGGATGATGACAAATATTTGAAGAATACTAAATATGTATTATTTTTATTTCTTGTGTAATCAATTAATTAGGACGATAAATTCATTTCAAATTTCACATGACGATAACGTCACGCCTTTGTACATCTATGTCATTTCTTGCTTAATTAAATTCAAAAAAAGTTATCTAATAGTTTTCTGACAGACGAAATAAACATAATTCTTCAATGTTTATATTAAACGGACTAAAGATTGAAAAACATTTTAATTTCAATTTACAAACTGTAGGAATCTAAAAGCGGCGGTTACCAAGTTCCTCAAATACAAAATGCTTAAAAATCCAATTTTGTATTAAGAATATTTTTAAGTATAGCATTTTTAATACGAAATGGATCAAATATATTAAGTCTTAATACCGTTTTCATCTATCTCTCAATTCTAAACACCTCATTAGAATGTTAGCAGTAGGTATTTATAGTCCCTTCTGACAAACCAATGCAATGATATACGATTTTACAAACAAATATCGGACAAACGTGCAGTAAACTCAGAGCCGCGTGAAATCGTATTATATCCGAATAATGGTTGTCGGTCCGAAAATTAACATAAATAACCCAAAACGTATTTGCATACATTCGCTACACAAAGGTATACGTGACTGCCTAAAACACTGACATTGTGGACATCAAAAAGTAAAAACAATAATGTATTTTTCTGAACATATCCTATCTTTTAGGTTTAAGGACCTCCGCTTACGTTCCCATACAAATACGCAAACAAATACGCATTGAGAGTAAATACGCGCTCGCTTGATTTCATATTTTTTTTATCACATAAAAAAACAAATGCAGTTATAAACAATGTATATATTAATTATATAGTTAAGATCAATCCCAAAAACCTATTTAGAGTCATCTTTGTGATTTTTTTTTTCTATTAAGTCAATTATTGAAATTTATATTATTATATCTTGTTAATAATAATATATTCTGTTTAAGCAAACAGTTGATAACATGTTAACTTTCATAAAATGTTTTTTCGGGCAATTATTCGGATAACCTTAGAATAAAATTGGTTTGAAAAATGGTAATTTCGTACAATCTCGCCTTAGAAGATTTTTTTTGTAAAGAAGCAACGTACAGACGATTTAAATACCGTTTTCTGTTTAATATTTTTATACCTATCTCTATCTCGGTGTGGACTTATTTGGTATTAAGTTATCAGTGACGGCGTTCTCTTAAATTCTTTGTTTTTCATCTACTTATCTGACTAAACAGTAACGTAAGCTAAAGCGGTGTAGGTGACTTTTTATATTTACATTTTTTATTGATATACATGAAATATATCTAAAAAGTATAATTCATATAATAAGTTCAAATCTGAAAATAAATTTAATTTTCAAAATTTCCCGCGAAAACGCCGTCTTCTGTCATGGCGTCGCTATGACCTTACGCCCATTTAAAACTAATATAGTTCTATAAAACTTATGCATTAACTGAACCTTATGCATTCATAGAATATATTCTATGAATGCATAAGGTTCAGTTCTCTGTGTTGTGATATGAGTAACCTTTCGGTGACTTCACGTGCTGTTTGCCGTGACAACGAATATAAAATATTTGTTTTTTCTTAATTAATTTAAGCAATATTATAAATTACTAATCATAAAAGTGTGATTATCGGTAATAGTATATTAAATACTACTAGAAAAAAATAATAACCTGTATTTATTTTTGTTAACTGTTTACACCCGAATTTATGTAATAGTCGCATCTCAATAGAACTTGCATTTAGCCTTTGTACTGTCTGTCTGTAGTCCAATATTATTATATATCGATCACCATTGATGTATGATGAAGACATTTCACTAATAATATTGGACTTCAGGCAGATAGTACAATAATAATTATGCAAGTCATCGAGTTTGCCAGCTGCACCGACTGACGGTTTCATATGGTATTAGTATCAGGATATATGTTTTGGGAGTGGGTAAAGTCGCTGTGATTGTCGCGGTATAGAATTTGATCTCTAACCAACAATGTACAATATTACGATTTAAAATTGACTGGGGAAATTTGACAGTTCCATATAACCTGACGTGCTGTTGAGAGTACCTACACTACTGTGTAGGTACTGTCACCACGCGCATGGTCCAAGTGTAACTGACGCATAAATTGAAATCCATGATTTGAGGCAAATTTGAAGTTCGAATAAAAAATACTGATTTCTTTCATGTTCATTTATGAATTCCCTAAAGATTTATACAACACTAGCTGCTTTCCCGCTTCTACGCATGCGTTAATAATAGCTTACGTCAACTGTAGGTGAAAGAATTTTTAAAATCAGCCCAGTAGTTTCGGAGCCTATTCAATGCAAACAAACAAACAATCAAATCTTTCATCTTTATAATATTAGTATAGATGAATTATGCATATTAAAACACGTTTAATATACAATAAATTATATTTTATAATACATCAATTAATTATTCTCAACTTATTTAGTTATACTACTTCAGAAACATATTTATTTTGCTATCTCAAAACAGTCGCGAATCTGAAAAAGTCGCGCATATCATTTAGTTTAAAAGACAGATTAATCTACCTTCATAAAATTTCCCTAACCACAAGGATAATGACCTCTTATAGTTGACAGACAGCGTTCATAAACAAACTCAATTGCTCATCCAACTACTCGATCACTAATCCATTTGACATCGTTTCCAAATCTATACATAATAGAAAACAAAGTCGCTTCCCGCTGTCTATACACTGAGATCTTTGAAATTACACAACGGATGTTACTGACGGACTACAAAAAAAACTATCAGGATCACTCGGAAAAAGCAACTGGAAAACTAGTTTTGTAAAATGTATGATTTATTTAAGAGGTTTTAATCCTTCACTCGATAAAAATTATGTTTACCTGACGCAAAAATTCAATATTTATTCAGTCTATGTCATATTCGTATCGGCTTTTTCTCCCTGTTTTATTTATTACATACTGAATTAGGTTATGAAATCGCTATTACAATATTTAAAATAACAAAAACTGACGATAATTCTCGCAGTTTATCTTATAGAAAAATTATAAAATATGTCAACAGTCTTGGGTGCTTGAGAGGGTAGGTACTCGTAGCAGTAATTATTTTTAACTGAGCGACAGAATTGTCAAAATATGATCTTATTTTATTTGGTAAATGCAAAAAATATATATATTATATGGAAACATTACTTACATTATTTTACCTAAAGTAAGATTTAATGCAGAAGCCATCTTCAACACCAAATTTCACTTTTCTCGAGTCGAAACTGAGATATCGTATGAGTTGTTTGCAAAACATTTGGGTTTTGCAAAACGTACTCGAGTTCACCATGCTACGTCATGGAGGTCGAATTAACTTATTTCATGGGCAATCAACTTATTATGTTATTTTATAGTGGCTATCGAATCAACAGAATATATTGTTCTTTAAAATGATCTCCGAATTATTCAAATCGAAATGCCCTTTGGGTATTAAAATGTCGTAGACCCTGAAAACTCCTTTTAAACTGGAACTCTAGATACATCAAAACAAGTCCGCCGTATGGCGTCCACCGCATCTGTTATTAGGTCACGTGGGAATTATGAAGAAGCCGACAAAAATGCTATTATCCAATCGAGAGAATTGATTTTGTATCGAGCGCACGCAAAATCTTATAATACAAGTTGAGCAGAAAAAAAAAGTGTATCACATAAATATTTATATGCGGTCTATTGTAATAGTAGCAACACAAAATGCAGAAAAGTACTTTAGTTAAGTTTGTCGAAATCCGTAACAGAGTGGTTCGCACGCCGTTTTAAAGGTGTTACCATCTTTGAGGTCCCAGGTTTGATTCACGATCGTGTCAACACAGAAAATGAACTTTTCTGTTTCATGTATTGTCAGAGCGCTAAGTGTAAGTTTTTTTGACGTTTACGTTCACTGTCGATCGTGAGCGCGTTAAGATTTTAGTATGGAATCCGGTACAGCGCCTCTAGCGGTAACTACCAAGAACTACAAATCTCCATACAAATTCATAACGCGCTCACTAGTGAATGTGTTAGCGTAAAACTTACACTTACCACTCTGGAATCCGAGTGTTATGGTGCGTTTGTTACCTCCAATACTCCATACTCTCCATCCATCTTATAATCTTAGCAATATATTGTTATATAGTCTGAAGTGTTTTATTTATTACCAGCTGAATTGGCTGAAAGGTTTTAATCGAATTAACCTAAATTACAAAGATAAAACTTCACTTTTTCAAGCCAAACTATTTCTTTTCTTTTATTTTAAAAGTGGTGGTTGATTAAAAAAATGGTCTGACTTTTCGAATTAAGGCGGCGATATGGCTCATTCATCACTAAGATGTCCGATCACCGATAAAATATCACCGATCAAAAATAATTAAATATTTCAAATGTAACATGTATAAATGTCATTTTCTTATACATGATAATTTTATTTACGCTTGTTTGAACAAAGTCGAGTGTTTCATGTATAAAGTATCTCATACATAATAATGAAGCGAGAACCGGTCTCACTTTGCACAGTGTCTAACGTAATAAGTACCGAGTTCAGAGACTGTGGTCTCTCTCAGAATATCTATTTGACTTGCATGTAGACTGTACAAAGTGTAACCACACATTCAACATTCACGCTATCACAGTAAAGTACATTTTTCCTTACACAGTTCTAAAGTTTCATATACAACGACATTGGTCTTAGAAAGTTATAATTGATCGAGTATTAAATTTCGATAGCAACTAAAACTAAAATGTATAATGTTAGTAAATGGTATTTCTAACGAAAAATGTAAACAACATTATCAGTCAAGGATACCATCCATATCGTAAAGTTATCTTTATCATTAAAACGATGAATTAATAAATCATACTAAGTACCTTCTGAGTTAATGTTGAACTAATATTAGTGTTATTTATTTTTATATATGTTTTTTATTTTTATAAAAATGGTTGTTGAGTGAGATAGAATACTCGTACGCCGCGAAAACGGTTGGCGTTCGCTTAGCGCAAGGTCAAGGTGTAGCTAGATCAAACATGTGACCATTTATACCTACAATAAATAGAAGTATAGGTAGACAATCATGTGTCATGGGAAATGCATACTTGACACCTTCATCTAAAGCTTGTAACCGTGCGTACCAAAGCGTTTATTTTGTTCTATAGGTTTCCGCTTACAAACTTTTTGTCTTTGTAGAAAATAAAGATTTTTAAGTAAATAAATAGTGAAGAGCTCTTGACATTATAGTGTCTTTTGTGAGTGACAATATTTTGAATATCACATTCTAGGTATATTTTTGCATTCTCGATTACTAGAAACCTATATGGCCAGGATTACAACAGTTTTTAATCTTTAACTTCATTTATTTTTTGTTATTCACTGTTCGTAATTTGAAATTTTGAGTAACTGTCTGAATGTCAGTTCGTGAAAATTCTTCTTCTAGTACATACATAACATTAGATTATAATTAAAATATATTTCGGTAGTATATTTAAAATCAAGTATGTTTAAATTGAATATCTTATAAAAGCTTTAATGTGTTAAATAAGTGCTATATTTAAAAGGAAACCCAGAAAAGGGGTCTGTAATTGTTTCGTTTAAGTACCTACAAGCCATCATTTAGAAATTATATAATTTTATTGTTGTTACAGTTTTTTCACAGCATTTAACACCTATTTATCAAGCCTAGTCAGCCGTTTCACTTTACACCAACACCTAAGCACCGAACCCGTCACAAGCTGAATCCTAATTGCAGGCTTTGATTAGTGCATCTATTTGAACTTCATATAATTGAATTCAGAATTGGAATTTAATGTACATTTATTCAAAGTTGCTGCCACTGAGGATGTGGCGCACATTGACTGTTTTTCACAAAATTGACTTAAAAAAGTAGTTTTTCAATGCTGAAGAAGAATGAGAAGTCATTACAGCACAGTAATGCGAAGCTAAAATAGCATTTCTTTCTCTAGGGGAAAAGTTTTCTTTTAATTTTCACGACAACTTGTATCAATACTAATAGCACTAGTTCCATGCAGAAATGAGCCTACTGATAAGTTTTATTCATAAGTAAAATACTAATGACAAAGGCAAGACCCATAGAAATTATTTACGTAAAAAAGAATTAAAACATTCGGTTTTCGAAAATGAATCGTGACGATATCACCGATTTGACAGAATAAGTATGCATTAAGAAAAAAATAGCGCCAAAGCTGTACAGTTTTCTCTAATTTTTAAAATTGATTTTTTATAGAGATCGGACTTTTTTCAAAAATATTTAAATATCTTCATGTAGTGAGATTGTCGATTCTTATTTTTTATTTTCATATAAAAATCATAAAATGGTTTACTCGCAAGATAAATCTAACTTTTCGAATAAACAAAACCTCAAGAGTCGTTTGGCAAAACATTATTTTTAATGCACACCAATATCTTAATAAAATGGGGGTACAAATCTAGGAAGGGTTGGAGAGTTAGAGTACTGGGCCGTTAACTTATTGCGTCTTATTATAAAACGACTAACGTTAGTAGCAGATTTAAACCATTATCCGACCAAATTAAGTCAACACGTCTCAATTTGACGTTTTCTCTTCTGTCATTGTTAATTAACTTATATTTGTCAATTGTAGGTTTAAACCAGTGTTCCCCATTAGCCGGGTCACGACCCGGTACCGGGATATTAAAATAGTACCGGGTTGCAACATTCCCTCCTTGTGTGCAACGAGATCTTACAATACAACGAGTTCTGTGGCAAAACGCAATGGCTGAATCAATTCAATCAGCTTGCACTGTTTTAGTAATATAGACTAAATAAAGCGCGAGAAAAATTCTACAAATCAGAATAATCTAATTCCTGTCCAACTGCGAACTTCATACCCTAAATGATCAATCAGGTTGATACGAGGGTCAAACTGAAAGTTCTTAGAAAATCAAAAACTGATTACATTAGCCAGTTATTAGTTTTATTATATCTTTTCAAAATATTGTCCATTCACGTCAATACACCGCTGCATGCGATGGAACCACTGGGAAAAGCACTTTGCCCACTCGTCCTTAGGGGTCTCTTCAATGGCATCGCGATACGCAGCCACCGCTTCTTCAGCATTCATAAACCGCTTTCCTTTAAGTTTTTCTTTAATTTTTGGAAATAAATAAAAATCACAAGGCGCGAGGTCGGGGCTATACGGCGGGTGACCCAGTAATTCAACGTTTGATGTCGCCAAATAGTCGATCGTTCGCTTGGCGGTGTGCGACGAGGCGTTGTCGTGGTGAAGGAGGATCCTACTGCGAGGTCGTTTCTCTCGAACTTTTTCCAAGACAAGTGGCAAACAATTGGTAGTGTACCATTCTGCAGAAACTGTTTTTTGATCCTCTAACACAATTGTTGCAAAATGACCTATCCTTCCAAAGAACGAGGCCACCATTTTTTTTCCCGCACTTCGATCTCTCTTCACTTTAGTTGGCAACTCCTCGAAAGGAAACACCCACTGAGCAGATTGTCTTTTGGTTTTAGGATCATAACAGTAAATCCAGCTTTCGTCACCTGTTAGTATGTCGAACACAGCATTTGAGTCACCTCCGTTAAATCTTTCAATCATTTTACGACACCAATCCACACGATGGAGTTTTTGAGCCTCAGTCAAATTATGAGGTATCCACCGGGCGCAAAGCTTCCTGACCGCTAAATGTTCGTGGAGGATTTTGTGCACTTGACTCATACCGATGCCTAAGCTTGTCCGAATCTGTTGATAGGTCACTCTTTTGTCAGTCTCTATCATACGCCGCACAACACAGATGTTATCTTCAGTCGTCGCCGTAGAAGGCCGTCCCTCACGTAAATCATCAGTGAGATTAGTGCGACCACGTTTAAACTCATTAAACCAGTTGTAAACAGTCGCACGAGATGGGGCTTCATCGTGAAAGGCCAATCGTAGTCTATCATAACTTTCTTGTTGACTTAAATGACATCGAAAGTCATAAAAAATCATTGCACGAAAATTTTCTCGTGTTAAATTCATGATGACGTGACACAGACAATTTTCAATTTGCCGCCAAATCGTAAAACAAATGACAAATGAATGAAATATATACTCAGTAATATTGGCAAAGAGTTATATTTTCAAATTTTAGAATTATTTTTTTATTATATTGTTTATAAGTGGCCAGTTCTAAGAACTTTCAGTTTGACCCTCGTAGACACCTATATTTCATTTAAGGGTTTAAAAGTCACTATGGAAAACGACAATAAGATGCCTTAACATCTGATTTTCAAAATAAATTGACAGATCAATCAGGGCTTGTATTTGCGCGGTATAGCTGTTAATTTCTGGCTGCTGGTTAGGTTTTATTAAGTTTTTATAAAAAATTAAACAGTTTACAGCACCAATGGCTAAGTCAGCATCATAGTTTAACGTCATATAATATTTTATTCATTTATAAGAGTACCTGATTAAAATTTAGAGTTGAAATTGGTTTAGATCTAGATCGAACTCAAAGTTTGACATCAAAGAGGTGTCTACTGGTCCCGTGAAAGTATTATGCATTCACGGACTGATTTAATGCATTATTCATAGGGGAAGTATAGTGAAAGCGAACTAATGAACAGAAGAATCCCTCCTCTCTAACCAAATTAAACTCCTTCGGGTTTATCCGGCTCTGGATAGTAAGCAGTTGGGTTTTACCGGTTGATTTATTTAGGGCCTTTATATCCAAAACGGTCTACGCGTTGTCGCATTTTTTATGAGATTTGGAATATAGTAGAAATGTCACGGCTGCTTCCACAATTTGTTTTATATAATACTATTTGATCCACAGGTTTTGAAAATTGCTTATGGAAAAAGAAAGATGATTTTGATGAAATTTGGTATACTAATAGTTCTAAACCTGAATTAACATATATGTACGATTTTTATTCCGCTAAACACAACGCAAGCGCATATGTATTTTTCAGAGTTCTAGTGCTCCGATACCAAGTTATATAAAATAGTATAGTCAACCGTAGGACTAGAATAAACTAGATATTTGGACTTATCTAAGCATTAGCACATAATGAACTTTTACATATTCACTTTAATAAAGAAATTAACATGAAGAATTTAAAATAATAGCTGACATGACCGCCAAGTCAGGTTATTTGCAATTGTCACGTAAAGTCTGTTTTTAGCATACAGGCTTGCAATAACTATATGCGAGTCTTCTTAGACGGTATACATTGTAATACTTTGCAAGATCTGACAAACATTTAATTAAAGTTTTCTTGCAGATTGATTACGTGACCTTAGTACTTAAATAAGTTGCGTGTGTCACTCGTTAAATCTATTAACTCTCATTACTAAAGGTCATGGCAGCTAATTACAGGGGAGGCAAAACTGAAGCATCTATTAAAAGACTCTTTGTGCGCTAATCAATTTTGGAACTATGTTTATTTTGACTACAAAATAAACATTTACTAACAGCTACTAAGCTACTAAGCAGCTACTATGCTGTGCCGGCGACTTCGTCCACGTAGAAAATAGCGCAAGTTACTCCTTATTACATAAGCTGTCTGCCGGTGAAGCACTCGTCAAAATCGGTCCAGTCGTTTCAGAGATAAGCCGGAATAAACAAACATACAGACAAATAAAAAAAAAATGCTGTATTTACCAAAATATTTATTTCCTTTTATATTTTTCGTCTGTCTGGATGTTAATTTGGTGTATTCATACATATGCATTTAGTAAAAACTAGTTATTTTAAAATATTAAACAGACACTCCAATTTCATTTGTTTGTGTAAATTATTACTTAGACACTGATAGCTGATACTCAAAGTGGTCTATATCGAAACCCAGGGGCTTAAACATACTACAAGAGGTTCATACTATAAAAAAAAGAATTAAGGAAATGTAAACGGGGTGCCCGTTAGATCTATATCTCACTATTAGACATCAATTAAAATACATACGAAAGAAAAAGTTTCTGAATTTTCATTACATATTTGCTATTCAAGTAGAGCGTATAACAAAAAAAAATATGGCATGGCATATTTCAAATTCAAAAAAATATTTTTGTTATATTTATATAAGTAATTTAAATATTCCACGGTACAAGGAAATAAAATCTAATAGAGAAAATCTTTGGCAACATCTTCTTTAATACTTTAAGTTTAAAACATATGAATGAGATACAGTTATCGATGTCAACAATTAAATGTTTCCAAGTAATCTGTACAAAGTAAACTCGAGGAACTCTGACCAATCAAACCGACCATCGCAGTGCGCAGATCAGTCACCATTGCTTCTTTATTCAGTTTCATCTTAATATATTGCAACAAGAACTATCAATGTATAGACATCTGACGATAGGTTCATATGTATATCATTGTAAGCAGTTGCAAAATATTGTTTGTTGATATAATCTTAGAGTTTATAAGACTTGGCTAAAATGGCGTATCGTCGATAAAAAGTACTAACGGAAAGAGCAAACAGGAAAAAGCACAAAATAAAATTTTACCAAAGAGATTATAGTCGCACTGCTATTATTATCAAGCTTTAATTTAACTTGCAATATATGTTGGTGTTGGTTCCTCAAATCTTGCAACTTAGCAGCTATAAAGGCATTAATAGACGCTAACACACGTGTTAAGAGATAAGTCGTCATGGTCAAAGGAAAATTTGAAAATTCGAAGTAATCTTTTATGCCGTGAAATACACATAACTAAATACGGTTTCAAGATGCATTTTCTGTTACTTATAGTTTGATCTATACCGATATAATAAAGAGGAAAGACTTGATCTTTTGTACATTGAATAGGCTCAGAACGTACTGAATTTAATTTAAATATTCTTTAAGCTACGGAAAGCTACATCATACGCGGTGACATAGGTATTATTTGCTGAATCAATGGTCGTCTGTCCTTCGAGCTATATTCTCTGCACATTTCCAATTTAGTTCCATGCTTCACATTTCAAAAAACGCGAGAGTCATTTATGCGTAAATGCATAGCTGTAAATAAATGTAATATCATATAATGAATATACCTATGAGTAATCTAAATACACCTATATAACTCAAAGGTGACTGACTGACTGACATAGTGATCTACCAACGCACAGCCCAAACCATTGGACGGATCGGGCTCAAATTTGGCATGCAGGTAGATGTTAGGACGTAGACATCCGCTAAGAAAGGATTTTGATCAGTTCTACCCCCAAGGGGATAAAATAGGGGATGAAAGTTTGTATGAAACTTTGTCAGTTTTAAACCGTTCGGATTGAGACTGCATGCATAAAGCTACTATGACGTAGGCATCCCCTAAGAAAGGATTTTGATAAATTCCACCCATAAGGGGACAAAATAGGGGATGAAACATTATTTAACTCAAAGGTGACTCACTGACAGTGATCTATCAACGCACTGCCTAAACCACTGGATGGATCGGACTGAAATTTGGCATGCAGGTAGATGTTACGACGTAAGCATCCGCTAAGAAAGGATTTTGATCAATTCTACTTCCAAGAGGATAAAATAGTGGACGAAAGTTTGTATGAAACTTTGTCAATTTTAAACCGATCGGGCTACTTTGCATGCATAAAGCTACTATGACGTAAGCATCCTTTAAGAAAGGATTTTGATAAATTCCACCCCTAGGGGGATAAAATATACTTCAGATAGAACAATGACAAATGCAATTGACATGCGATTATTACTTAAAAATTAACAGAATTAAGTTCGATTTCAATTGGATTGATCTGCGGTAAAGTTTCAATAATGTAGGTTGAGAAAGAAAAATAGGTAAATTACGTACTGCTATTAGTCTTTCACCAATTTCGCCAATCTAAAGTATCTTAAGGGCTAAACGTACAATATTGTTAATTCATTTTAACATGAGTATAATATTTAATGAACTGTATTTTATTATGTGCTATATCGAACAACGTAAATAAAACGTGATCTATTTATTTTACATACAAATTTGCAAATCAATACAATCTACGTCATCCAACGTCACACAGCTGTCGTATCGGACTGACTCTACTAGGGCTGCCGACTGTAGAATTGTAGATACTATGTTATAAAAACAAAATACATAAGGCTTGATGGCGCAGTGGTTAGCATAGTCTGTCTGCGATACAAAAGTTAAGCAATTTTCGCGAAGACTGATCATAAGATGGGTGACCAAACATTTATAATCTTGAGCTTTTCCGTGATCGAGCATATCAAAATATTGGCTCCGGCTGTTCTTGCAGTTGTTAACAACCACTAATCCACACCTGGCTCATGCTCATCATCTTATACAAAATAAACAATTATATTAAAAATTTTAATAAAAGAATGGCCTTGAAATTTTTTGTGTACTTTCTATTACAGTTCCACACGTATTTTAAGCTCACATGACTCAACATAAAACACATACTTATGTCGATGTATATATTTCCAATTTGACATTTTGTGGTAACGTATTGGTTGGTGAGCTTTTGTCAACCGCTTTTATAGGGTTCCGTAGTAAACAAGGTACCCTTATAGATTCGCCATGTCCGTCTGTCCACACGTTCGTCCGCAGTTCAGCTCAAAAACTATTGGTACTACTCGTATAAAGTTGTAATTTGGCATGAATATACACGTTAATTACGCCGACAACATGGTAAAGTAAATTTCGAAAATCAATATTTTGGGTACCTCCCCTACTTACCTAAAATTATTTTCGTCTTCCCCGTAGTGTGGGGAATCGTTAGATAGGTCTTTCAAAAACATTGGGGATGTGGGAAGTTTCGTTTTTCGTGTTAGTTAACCGTTAGTGACTTATTAAGCTTTAAAGAGCTAATTTTTGTTTGTCAATAGGGATGATGACTGCGTAAAAAAAATGCAATTCTATTTAGTCCGTCAGTCAGATAATAGAAGAATATTAGATACGTTTTTCTTTTTACTTTAATTTAACAAGAAATAGCTTAGATAACGGGCATTAAAGTTGAGCAGTGGGGGCTCGCTACGTCACAGTTGAGTAGAAAACGTACTCTAACGTGACGTCATGCGAAATTTCATGTAACACCGTAATTTTATGATTACGAAAAAAAATTAAAAATACGTGTTTCATATTTTTTAACACTCTACCTGACGGACAAACAAACAAAAATTAGTCATCATCCCTATTGTCCTCTCTCTACCAACTAAACGGTCATTGGTAAAAATTCAAACGTTACGGCAGCAATATTTATATATAACGAAGTTAAAAGGAACATTCTCACTTAAGTTGACTTCACAAGTTTATGAATAATAGTTGACCAATTGTATTTAACTCGAACAACTCCATGGAAAACAACAAACGTGATTTCTTTTTACTTTTTTCATGGATAATGTTACGGAGCCCTTCGCACGGAAGTCTGACTGGAAATATAACGGTTTTTTTATTCCTTAAAAATACATTTCAATGCCTTTAATAAATACTGTATAGTTCCGAAAATAAATGTTGACAATCCTGTCTGTGTTAGCTTGTCTGACACTGTTTACTGAACTCTGCACAACATTATTTCTGTTGACGTCATCAACGCTATCATAAAATTAACTAGTAGTCTTAACGGATAGGTATTAAACTTTTACGACAACGATTCGACCCTGTACGCTATTTTATTCTTTAGACTTAAATCTGCCAATTATCGAAGGATAGCACGTTTAATAGCGCCGAGGAAAGCATTTAATTTATTAACAAAATAATAAGAATAATCTTTCCTTTGCGTACCTAATTAAAATAATTATTATTTCTGTTATAACCCTATCCCATAAGAACGTGATGATTTAAATATATAAAAATCGGTCAAGTGCATTGAAATATATCCATGAAGGTTTTTGTAGGTACCTACTATCGAACAATAATAGTAGCACAAGACATAAGTGACACGTGCTTAGTGAAATGGAAGTGTTCTTGCGTAAAGTGTAAAGTCTGTGCCTACATTACATACAACGCTAAATGCAAGGCCAGTTCACCCTGCAAATCGCACTCAGCAGCAAAAGTCATTTGCACCGAGCAATTAGTCTAGTCAGCGAGTAATATATTTGCTAGGAGCAATTAAATAGCTAGATGATACATCTCAGAGACATTCAAGATGCACCCCCACGACGAGGCAGGAGCGTGCAATGCCTGATCAGAGCGCAAACCGGCCAGGCTACTCCCGGCTAGAAACCAGAGATGCGCAACTGTGCAATCTCCGGTCCCCTACCCATCATGTTGGCAGGATCCACTCAGGCAGAACCCTTATCGTGGATCGCCCCCCAAGGTCAATGCGCCACAAAAGACCAGCTCTATCATGCCCTATATCAGCTCCAAGGAGCAGGCAGGGCGAGTTTAAGTAATACCTGATTAAAGGTAAGAAATTAAAAATAATAACTACGCTCTTTATTTTGGGCATTCATGCAAAAACTAGTCAAGCAAGCTAGTCGCGCACTGTAAATTCTGAAAATGAAAAAAAGAACGACCAAGTGCGAATCGACTCACGCACGTAGGGTTCCGTGCCGGAAAATAACAAAAAATCACGTTTGTTGTATGGGAGCCCCTTAAATATATATTTTATTCTCGGTTTTAGTATTTCTTTATTGAAGCGGCAGAAATACATCACTTGTGAAAATTTTAACTGTCTTACTTTTACGGTTCATAAAGATACAACCTGGTGATAAACAAACAGATAGTGAAGTCTTAGTAATAAGGCTTTCGTTTTGCCATTCAGGTTCAAACCTTTTTTTTCCAAATTTAGGCCCATAAGTTTTGGGTCGTGTTCAACTTTTGCCTATTCTTTAAAATATGTATCTAAAAAACGTATATATTTTTTTCTCAATGTTATTAATTGCATGCTTGTAATGCTTTTCTCAATGCATCTTTCAAACTTGATTCCTTTCGCTTTTGTTGTCGAGTTGATTTTACAACTACAGTCTTGTTTATTTTTTATGGTTAAAACATTGTAATAATATTTTAGTTACCTATGTACAATTTATTGCCGTAATGTACCGATTAAATAAAATAAAGATAAAATCTATATATATATCTTCACGCTGTATACCTTGCGGGGTAGGCAGAGAGGTTAGAAGGTCACAAAGTACAGTAATTATCATCTTTCGCCTCATTCAATTTCATTACTCTTTTCATACATGCTCACCTGTATTTTTGGCTTCTTTCATCACCTAACGGCACGCTATTGACTTGATAGTGAAAGGTGTGTTGTGTTTATTAAATAAATTACCAAAAAATATTTCTCAATTAGTCGAAATATAAAATCGAATATTTTTAATATTAATATTTTTAATATTAATATTTTTAATATTTGTTATCATAGGTTAATCAATGTTTAAAATTAGTCCTGAAGTTAATATTAAGGTTTGCAATTTCTATTAAATCGACGCGTTATGAAAAGAGGCCCATGAAAGATGTAGGCTGATAATAAAAGTAGCCATATTTGAACAACATTTTCTGGGCTATTAACACAGCCATTGTATACGTCCGTGACAGATAACGTATGTGAGACAACGGCTCGGCATATCAACGATCCTTGAATGCTATCATCTAACGTCACAAAAATCTAACAAAACACATTTGATATTTTAGAATATATGTACATATATATAGAGTGTAATATTATTATGTGCTAGGACTTCGTGGAGTGAATGAGTTATACTGACCAACTTTTACTATGGGAGCAACACTAAACATCTGTTTCATACAGTTGTGGATTGTAAGTATTACAATTTTGTATGAAACAGCTAATTATTTTTTCGTGAATTCAATTTTGCTCTCGTAGTAAAAGTTGGTCAGTATGCTTAACTCATCCATCTCAGGAAGTCCTGGCATATAATAATGTTACACCTTATATATAAGTAAATGTTCGTTAAGAGTTTTTGTTTAGAACTGAAATCTCTGAAATACAAAAGGAAAGATCATTACGATAATCATTTACCACATAGATAATACTAATATGGCAAGCCTTGTTAATTATCCTGCTAAAATTGTGCCTCGACATATGCCATAATATTGTAAATCAAACAAATTAAATTCATGTAAATTTTATATATGGATTTAATCTGTTATCATTATTTTTTATGTTGTTACACTTTCCGCGACCAACTGAATATTTTTACAGTGAAAGAACTCTCGTCCAGAGGTTGCCAATGTAAGGAAAGAGATAGAAAGAGGCTTGTCAATAGAATAAGTTAAAAAAGGTTTGTTAATATAAATCTTTGGCCCGTATCCGCCAAAGATTTACAAAATAAATTATTTTAATAATAATTCCCATAGGCCTCCTCATGGAAGAATATAAAATAATATTTTAAAGTGTGATACAGTTCACAGTGGAAGACTAACAGGTATTGGATGTCTTACTAATAAAACTATAAAGGTGTAAGTACTTTGGGTGTTTGTTACTCCTCATCCCAACAACTTTGAATGGATTTTGATGAAATTTGGCATATGGATAATTCTAAACCTGAATAAATATATAAAGGCTACTTTCTATCCCACTTAACGGTAACCTAGGGACAAAAGCACCATCAAGACATAATGTAAACAACTCGAGTGCCACTGGCGGATAGCTAGTAGGATATAATCATAGTTTTGTGGCTGGGCCGTTTGGCTTACGCTAATGATTAATTACTGAACGATGAATACCGAGGAATAGAAAATGAGGACGAATTGCGAAGACGTCAAAGTAAACAAAATTCCTGTAATATAAAGCGTAGACCCTGTAACTAATATACATATTATTTTATTGCTTGGCATATGTACTTATTACTAATGAAACATATTCGACTACCTGACAAGTATTAAGTTTTATAAGAAACAGATAATGTAACCTAGAAAGAATTCCTAGAAGACAAGCTCATAAGACAATATTACTCAATTACTTTTGTTTGTAATATTGTATTATCTATACTATTCTTATAGAGAGGAAAGATTTTATTATTTATTTGTTTGTTTACATTGAATGAGCTCTGAAAATACTGGTACGATTTTATTCATTCTTTCATCTACGCGAAGCTATACCATACATAAATGACAAGCATAATTCAAACGGGAAAAGTCGCGACAAATAGCTAGTTTTTATAAAATAAAATGATAGAATAACCTAAAATAAAAATAGACTCTGATTCCAAAGTATGTAGTTTAGTGTAACTATGCGGAAACGAAGTAAATATGTATGAATACTTGTTTTAATTGTCTATATTAAGCCTCACTTGGCGGACCTTGAAACTTGGATATACAATCTGTATAATAAAAACAATCACTACATAAATAATAACAGAACTCAAATAATAAAAAAGAGCAAGTCTGTTTCGGCCATTGAGAGGTCTGCATAAATATATTCTATATAATTCTAACTAGCTTTCGCTAGCGGCTTCACCCGCGTGGACCCTAAGGAAATGTTAAGTGGGATAAAAAGTATCCTATTGTCTAAGTTAGCTAATACCCTATCTGTATACCATAATCCTATTAATATTATAAATGTGAAAGTTTCTTTGTTTGGATGTTTAGATGTTTGGATGTTTGTACGTCAATCACGCCGAAACTACTGAACGGATTTTGATGAAATTTGGTATACAGATAGAGTGTTAGCTGACTTAGATAATAGGATACTTTTTATCCCTCTAAACATTTTCCTAGGGTCCACGCGGGCGAAGCTGCTGGCGAAAGCTAGTATTAAATAATAGGATAGGTTTCCCTGTATCTATAGACAAAAAATAGTTATCTATGGACATTTCAAATTGACAAACAATTTCAAATAAATCATTAAATAGATTTAAATAGAAATCATAGAAAAACAGATTTTACAATTTATATTAATATAGATTTAGTAAAAAAGAAATGTTTCTTTTCGCTTGCGCTGAATCACATGACCAGCTGATCGGCCTTAGAGCCGGCTCCATCACCTTCGTGAATTATTGCCATAATAAATAACAACCGCACCTTGATGATAAGTAGGTGAAATGCCCTGCGATTTTGTAAAACTCCAGATCCGCATTCGAATTCCCTAATGTATCCGAATCCACGTCGTTTAGTGTAGAAATTGTATTGATTCCATTTTTTGTTTAAAAATACATAACGAACCTGATTATTCTATTTCTATGTAATTTCGAATCTCACTTCACTTAAGCCACGAAACGATATTACCAATTCAAGATTGAACGGGTGCCGCTTTTTGAAGTGAATTCGGGTTTTTATTTTTACAGAATTAGGGCTGTTCTCTGTTACCGCTTCCATATATTTACGATTACAAATGATCTAAATCCTTCCTACTAATACATCCGTACTCTAGATAAATTATTCTTGTTGTACAAATGATTTTGATACTAAAGCGTTTGTATCAAAATAATGTTTGAAACGATGTCTTGATGAGCCTATTGATGACCCCACTGCTGGACCAATTCGAATCAAATCGAAGTGAATTTATATTATTTTATATTGATTAGAGATTTAGTTGTAAATATTCAGTTTCAAGATTTTTCCTTGTATTACATGTATTATAAAACGATGCGATTGCTTACTTCATAGTTCTAGGGTCAAGGTAACTTTGATAATATCAAAATAGGCGTTTATGCAGCGTAAACGCCTACTTGTAAGTTTTATTTTTTATAAGCTTCAATGGACTATAGACATGACAATAACAGCCTGTTGCACAAATGTCCATTAAAATTATCATTCGTTTAAAGCGACATTACCCAAACAAATTTGACATTCATTAGAGCTTAAAGGCGTCAATAAACCTCAATGGACGTTTGTGCAACTGACCGTAAGGTTTTTATTTCAATTCGATATTATTATCTTCACGGACTTTGTAAGACAGACGGGTCACAAAAAATACGGTCCTATACGGGTTCCTTTTTCTTATTGAAGCATAAAACCCTAAAAAGGGAAAAGACCATCTCTTGCTGGTTGATTTAAGTACAAACTTCCCACCATATATTTACGAACCCCGAAATGATACTAATTTTTACATTTCCAATAAATCATACATTTTTAACTCATGACCATTTAATACCTGAATAAGTGTAATATTCCAAAGTATACCTATTTATTTTATCTTCCTTAATTTTCAAAAACTATCAAGTTACTATCATACTGTCAATTTCTAAACGGGATCACTATCTACGCAGTTACATGTCGATAAATATATACCGACATTTTAATCATTGAGTGATAAAAATTGTGTAAAGAAATCGTTCACACATTATTTCCAAACTACAATAAAAAATAAGTTGATTCATATTTAATTTATTATATGGATTATATTGTCACTTATTGAAATATCAGTAATATATTCTGAATAAGATAATATAATGACACTAACGAAATTAAAATTATAATCTACATATAAGTTATTATCGCTAGTGCCGTATTATGAGGTAGTGTCTCGATATTGCTGTACCTTTTGCCATCTTATATTTTTGAAATAAAAAAAGAAAATATATTTGGATATAAACCTTTATGAATAAAGTTCCTGAAGTGCCGCTGCCGCTGCGGGCTCACATACACTATGCTAATGTATATGCTATATACGCCCAAGATACCGTTTAAAAAAGCCCATTGCTTTATAAATCTATATTGTTAAATAACCAACTAAATTGACATCCTAGAAATTATTAATGGTCAGCCGACCTCAGTTATTAATTACTTGAGTTTTGAAGAAGTTGTCTGCTTTGCCAACAAAATAAAACAAATTGCGATCTACTACTGTTTTCTTTAAATAATATTGATTCTAATAAAATCAACAAATAATATAATATAATTATAAAGCTACATATTAAGAAATCAAACTGTTTTCAACGCTCCTAAATTAAAGAATATTTAAAACCTTTTTTATTAAAGTAAGAAAATGGTAGGTAGGTACCACAAAAGCCAATTTTATACTTATTTATTAACAGTTTAACGGTCAGTTGCACAAACGTCCATTAAGGTTTAATGAGCATTTAAGCTCTAATGAATGTCACATTTGTAAGGGTAATGCCAATTTAAATAATGACAATTTTAATGGATGTTTGTACAACTGGCTGTATGACTTATCATCGAATTTAGATTTTTTGCTTTTGTTTTTAGCTTGGCATGCTTTCGGATGTACTGCTTAAAAGATATTTTTCGTATGATTAGTTTAATCAAAGTGTGATTCGCACTTAGTTTTTCCAAAGAAAACAATGTGTCGCTAATATCTTAATTCCACATTATCTTCATTATCAATATTGGTAGGAGAAACGCTATATATAACTTTGGCCCTTTATTTATGTTTATATAACATCTAAGTCTTAGATCATGTGTCACGTTGCTTGAAATTAATTTTTTATTTTTATTTATAATGATAATTTAACTATTTTCATTTAAACATCATACCTATTGTATAAAGTTATATTATTTATATAAAAATGGTCAAACATTATTAGAAATAAAAAAATTCAATTTCACTGTTTTGCTATGTAGGTCTTAGTGAAACATAATGTATTACTTGGATGATAAATTAAACTGGTTAAAGGGCATTTAGCCTTTCAATTAAATAATTTATAAAAACACGAATACCGTATTATATATATATATTATTTGTGTCGTTTTTTTCTCACATAACAGTTACGTGTTACCTTGGCCGCTAACATAACAAATAAAATAATACATAATCAATTTCTTCCTATTTCGCTGGTACACACGGCTACACGTCAGGTTATCACAATATGTCAGATTGCTACTAAATATTTTAAGGTTTAAATTCAAGTGGAGAAAAACATGTTTTGTTGGTATTTGGTGGTCTTCAAGATTTCTGAGCACGTGTACACTGATCTGATATCTGAGCACTACTGAAGAGAATTGATTCTCCTTCGTCACTACCTTATGCTGCTATTACCAGCAATAATTAAAAAACTTTTATTTCCACCTGAGGTCGTTATCTATACGTATTAATCCGTGAAATTAATTGGTATTTATAACATAACATAACATCTGTTTTCCCATTGTTCCAAGTTTTTTATTTTTCCAAATAAACCTTTCACATAATATGTAATGGTTGAGATCCGATTGTGTTATCATAAGATAAGAGCTGATTAACTATTTATGTAATACCTACAAGCTCTTCTCGTAGTCTAATACGTTCTTATACTAGTAGTCTTTGGGGCCGTCCATTAACCACGTTAGGCTCGAGATTGGGAGGGGGTTCGTCAAAACTCTCAAAATATCACAAGGGGGAGGGGGGATGTAGTAATATATCACGTATATTTGTTTTTTCCTCAAACGTGCGATTACTAAATGACAAATTGTGTAACTCATTATTTGCTTAGCTAATACTTTGAAATGTTTGTAATTTTCAAAGTGAGTCAGTGCAACCAACTGTACCTATGTGGGTTACGGAAAAAATATTGTTTCTAATGCAATACTACAAGATATTTCATTTAAATTATAATTCTTTTTACATAGTAGCTACATACCACGGCTTTGCCCTCCTTTCTTACAATTTTTCATTATTGTTAGGAAAGAACAGCACGAAGTACAGAAAAAATTCTTTGCTTTAAATACCTAATAAATTAAATTTAATGAATGCCAATCTGTTAACACTGACATTTATTTTGTTAATAATATTAATGGCGCATTAAATTGTATTGTTGCAAACACCTAATGGAAATGAGAAAATATATTTTTTATAAATATACCGACCGTTAAAAATCGATCGAGGGTAAATCAACCTTTTGCCTATGAAGAATTCAATATCTATGAAACAATGAAATCATAACACATCTTCGTTTCCTCGCTTGTTCCAAAAAAAATTAACAAACAAAATTTTTTCTCTCGTATTTGGTAATATGTATTCAAATACCATATGATATTCCGTTATAATATTGACACAGTTGTTGTCTTAGATTGTTACCATTGTCAAATGTCCATTAAATCTTTATTTTACTCGTAAGAACGATCAGTTAGCATAATATACACAATTTATAACAGCAAAACAGCGGAAATGTCTTTATAACTCCATACATTAGCTATTTAATCCAATGTATCCTTTTTTCTTGCAACCTTTTTACAAAGTATTTCGATATTTATATATGTAGGAAATAACAGGTTCTGAAGAATTATTACCTCACTACAATCAAGCGTCTATAAAATTATTAGTGAAGAAGTATTTAATCAAAATTAGTAACCTACCGGTTTTGGAGGTCAACTCCACTGATTAACATAGTATAATGCTGTTCTGTAAAAACGAGAAAAAACGCGAAATACAATCAACAAGATGGTTCATATTTTTGCAACAGAGAGAAACATTAGTTCTTAATAAAAAAAAATCTTAAAAAATGTAAGTCCATGGCACTCTGGGATGGGTCTCGAAGCCATGACTTTTCGCAAACCGGGCGACTGCTCTAATCACCCAGGACCCAACAGGACTGACGAATTTTTCAAGCAACAAATCTAAAACCTATCTTAACGAAAGTGATAAGGATATATAAATTAATCTATCTACATCTTATTTTGCCTTAACAAGTTCGATAGCGCGATGGTTATTGTGTTCTGTCTGCGATGCTGCGATGATGGGTAGCCCAAAATTTATTAAATTGAGCTCTTCCATGCTCCTGAAGGCACGTAAAGCTGTTGGTGCCGGTTGTATCTGTAGTCGTTAATCCGCTCTGAGCCGGCGTAGTTGGTCATGGCATTCGCTTTGATTCGTTTCAATTCCTAGACGTTCGTTTACCCTTATATGCTCGCCCGTATTCATAGCTTAGGACATCGCCTTTCTCTCTCTCTTTTCAAAGGTGTCTTTTGACATTTCGTAACTTCTACATCCCCTTCAGTTTCGCGTTGTATACCAGTTATGTTAATCTTTCCTTTTTCCTTCTTCCAACCGGTATTCTGTAAATTTTTCAAACCTACGGGGGGACCATGCCCCAGTTAATTTTAACACCATCTCTGTTTCTCTAGTCAAGTTTATTTCTTATCACTTCATGAATGCGGTCTGCGAACGTTACACCGCAAATTTAAAATCAGATGACAGTTCGCCTCTGTATTATATTCCTAATGTTTCACGAATCTCGGTAATATTATTTCCGTAGAAAGATATAAACGAATAAGAGAAGAATACAGATAGGTATACAAAAGAAATATTATTATTTATTATATATTATTATATTATTATATTAAATATTATTATATTATGTTAATATGATAACCTCATTTTAACCTTTTTCTTATGAATACATAATATACAATACTCGTAGTTGACATGGATAACACAATGCCATTTCTTGTTTATTTATGGAGCGGTATGGAAATAAATCACAAAGTTAAATATAACAGAACTATACGTTGTTTAATATCTAAAATGGATGATGTAAAAGTATGTGGCAGTAGGCCAAAATAAAATCTAGACTTTTATTTATCACAAACGCCCACACATATGCGTGCATACATACAAACACACGCGTCATACACATAACTACGACTATTTCATAAAACAGAGCTTTAGGTAACACAAACTAAATAAAGATAGGTCAGACATTTATTATTTTCTACTGTATAAATATTGAAGGACTTCTTGTATTGTACTGTCTCATCATCATCATCATCAGCCCTTTATTTCATCCCCCTTATGGATGGTTAAGGAGCATGGGCCATGTGGATTATCGACTACAAATGCAGCCGGGACCAACGGCTTAACGTGCCTTCCGAAGCACGGAGTAGCTAAAGATGATAATTTTTTGGTTACCCATCCCGCGACCGACCCTTGCGAAAGTTGCTTAACGATAACGATCGCGGGCCGCGGCGCATATCCACTACGCCACCGAGCTACTCATCTGTACTATCTATCAGAAGTCTAATATTATTACATGTCTGTCACCATTGATATGTGAGGATGACATTGCACTAATAATATTGGACTTCAAGTAGGTACTTAGTAAAATGCAATTCCTAGCGATTCTTCTGAGATGCAATCATTACATAAATATCAGCAGAGTAGGCCTGCAGTAACAAATCTGTAACAAATCCTAGAGCTCGACGAGTTCACAGCACTGTCACAGCATAGTTGTTCAATGGAATAAAACCATGAACGTTTAGAAATAGGTTTTATTTGAATTGACCTCTCATTATTCGCCTCCTTGACATGTGTCCATGTTATAAAAGAACCATGAAAGAACACAACAACAACAATAAACGGTATCCTGTACGGATAATACATTTGTTGGCTTTTTTATCGTGACATTTTCGTGGACTGCGTGTTACTTAACCCTAACAGTATTATTAATAAACAAGGTTTAGCGTCAGAGTAAATTTACAGTAAAATTGCAATTTTAGTATTGGTCTAAATTGATATTATTCTGATATTAAGCAAACCGGAACGTCGTACTGGGTTTACCTTTGCTAAATCTCTGTTTAATAATATAAATGTTGACTACGAAAACTAATTTCGACAGCGTCAATTTATGCTAAACCTTGTTTATTAAAAACACTGTAAGAACATTTAGTTATTTAAAAATGGCAAACTTAACGCCTTTGGCATTCTCTATCAATCAACCGGAAAGTTATATACAAATAATGATTAGAGTGAAAAATATAATATCATCTAAGGATTTTATTTATAAATATTGAATAATTTCATTACATGATAACTATTTTAGATTTACGTTTTACATGAAATATTTGTTACATTTATACATGATAATACATGAAACATTTATTACTTCGAACTAATAATACTCAAGTACAATAGCTATCTAGTCACGCCGTATTATATGAATATTAAATCAACGTCACAGACAGATCAAGTTCTAATAACTTTGCTCTTTATATTACAAACAAGTTTGGGTAATTTTTTACCGTGAACTTCAACAATTTAGTGCTAAGTCTGTCCATTTATCAATGTTATTGTCTGCTCCGACATCTCACCGTAGCAGCCTTGCAAATACGATTCTTATTTTTTTTTTTATACTAAAATGAACAAAACAGGCGATTTACTATTGTTTGTTAGATAATGTTCTAACAATATTGAGACGCTTATTCATCAAAACAAATGGTACCAATTCACTTTCTATGTCAACCATGTTTTAATACACAGTGCCAATAAAATAAAAGCCAAGAAGAATAATTTAAAAACTCATACATTGTTTTATATTATCATCGACAGCAGGAGCGTGAACGATAATATGAAATCATATAAAAGATTAAATAAGCGACAGAAACACGTAGTTTCTGTGGCTCTCTATAATGCACTGAAAATGATACATTTAGAAAAACATGTGAGTCCTTCACAGAAAACTAAATTATAGAAAACTACATTTGTGTGATCATACACAACCATGATATTGTTCTTCCGGCACATTTAGTGACATACGTCATCTTGTACTACAGTAACTAAATAGTTAAATGATATTATTAATGTTTCTTCCTAAAGCCCCCAAAAATTCTCACCACGTCCTAAAAAACTCTGACTAAATCTGGAACTCGCTTCTGTTATTAGCGTAATTAAAAAATCAATAAAAATTAATGAACATTAAAAAACGTAATATATCGCTCAAAACCTAAATTGAGTAATTATAACTCTTGTTTAATTATATTTAAAACAAGCAAGATATTAACAGCACCCACGAAACTATATGGAAAAGTTAATTTACTTTATAGAGTAGGAGATGGCGACACCTTGAAACCAAACGTGCGAGCGACTCAGCTACAGAAGTTGTCAATTAAAAAAAAATATATAAAATAACATCTCTTCCGCAGTTACTTTTACTAAATCACACTATAACAAAAATAACTGTTTTTTATTTATTAAAACACCAAACAGTAATATTGAGCTCCAGAAAGTTAATACAGAATTAACAGGTACTAGAAATCATCAGAGCCAATGATTATAATACTTTATCATTGATCAAATCAGACTTGAACTGCTTGAGCCATTGACAACCATTCAAACTCTAATATTACAGGCACCAATTACTACTCGCACTAGCAACATAGACGATACCCTTAGACCTTGTAGCCAGATATTGGCCGTCGACACCGCCATTATCTCGAACGACATCTATGACAGACATCTGGCTCTAGTAAACACGCGTTCATTTACTTGTGACGTATTTCCACGTCCCACAGTTTATGGCATAGAATCACCGGATAAAATAGTTCGGCGCTAAATAAATATTGAAAACGCGCAAATTGTTTTAAATAAATATTGCAGAAACCACTTATGTGTGATTCCTGAGAAAAGTTTCCTAGTGTCAGATCAGTGGCATCTTTTATATCTCATTATTACCCTAATTAATATTATAAAGACAAAAATTTGTAGGTTTGGATGTTTTTTACTTCTTCATACAAAAACTACTAAACGGATTTAAATGAAATTTGGTATATAGGCAATTTTTGGTCTAAATTAACATATAGGCTACTTTTTATCCCGCTAAAAGATTCCTTAGGGAGAGAAGTACTTCCAAGGGCGCCTATTTTTGTGACCGCTGCCTAAACGAAAAATTAAAGATGCTGCTGAAAGTCACTATTCCACGCAGACGAAGTCGCGGGCACAGCTAGTAGCTGGCCGATGACATCGGCGTACAGGGTGCGTTCGATTTCTAAGGCTCGCTTTAATTGGTCGATCATTGTTTTATTGACCAATGATACTAGCCTGCAGAGGCTGCTCGCTCTCCACCTGCGGACTCCGTCAAACCGTATAACTGAACCATAAGCCATCGTCGCCATTGTCAACATCAACTTCATAATTTTTACAAAGATTATTTTATATGTATATTTTTTTTATTGACAACTTCCTTAGCTGTGTCGCTCGCGCGTTTGGTTTCAAGGTGTGGCCATCTCCTATTCTATAAAGTAAATTAACTTTTCCATATAGTTTGTGGGTGCTGTTAATACCTTCCTTGTTTTAAATATAATTAAACAAGGCTTATAATTACTCAATTTAGGTTCTGAGCGATATATTACGTATTTTAATGTTCATTATTTTTATTAATTTTATAATTACGCTAATATTAACAGAAGCGAGTATCAGATTTAGTCAGAGTTTTATAAGAAGAGAATTTGGGGGTTTTTAGGATGAAACATTAATATCGTTTAACTATTTAGTTACTATAGTACAATATGACATGTATCTCTTGTCTCGTAATTTTAGAGTATATCCATTATTTTATAAAACTAGATCATTTCTTCTTTAGCAACAAGCTGTTGTATCGCAACTTCCCACGTAAGTTACCCACGTAAATTATAACGTATGATATAACTTCCCGTAGTTGAAAGAATTATTATAATCGGCACAATAGTTTCGGAGTCTATTCAAACAAACAAACAATAAAAACCTCTTTATAATAGATATTACCATAGACACGTCATTTATTCATTCACAATGCTTTCATGGATCCGCGTAATCGCTACCAGAATTCATTCACTCAGTATAAACTTTATATATAGATACACTATCTTGATGAATTCAAAACGTTTAGAGGAACTGCAGCATATTTGAAATACCAGTTTGTTTTTTGAGAATAAATTTAAATAAAAAAGGGACAGCTCAATAAAAAATACGTTTATTACTTGGAAAACTATTAAACTTTAATATTTATAACTATCATAAAGAATAAAAGTCAGGAACCTTATCAAAAAACAAAAAGAGCTAAAAATTAGAAATTATGTGAAAGGACTTAGAGGGCAGGTAATTTGGAATATAGTATTGGACATTTGGAATATAGTATTCCAAATTATATTCACTTTATATGATATACTGATATATATTATTATCTATATATATTTTAACAATTATATGTTTTATTAACATACTGTTAACACTTGATCTTACAAACTAATAAATTTCTAGTCTTTGTAACTGTTCGCGTGTAGTATCCCAAATTAACAACATACCATCCTAACCTAAACCGGCATATCACATTTTCAATTCTAGAAATATTCACAAAATTAAAGTTAAATTATAAACTAAAAAGTTCACATAACAGTTTGAATAATTACACTGAATATTTTATGTTTGAGAGTAAATAATTGTCGTTGTTTGCATACTTACCAAAAAAGTTTTGAAATCTGTCGTTTTGTTCCGTCGGAGCTGGTAGCCAGAATGTCAAAATTGTGTCCTGTTTTTAATGCTATATATCGTAGTGTGCCTTACGACGTTTCATTCATGGTAAAAAAACATAGATGCTGTTAATATTTATTTAGATATCGAAGTATTCCAAATTACCTGCAGTATCCCAAATATGCTGCAGTTCCTCTACTTGAAAATTGCGAGCAACAATGTTGCGGAAGAAATAATTAGGTTTTAATACCATGACCAAGGTAACACATTCCGCTCAGAATACAGTAAACTTAATTTAATTTAGGCCTGCGAACCATATACGCAACACGGATACTGTAACTACTCGGTCGACAACGAAAACAACCTTTTAGATAAAATAAAGTTAAAACTCTATTAGTGTTGTTAATAAACAAAGTTTAGCTTTGGAGTAAATTTACGTTGAGACTGCACTTAGTATTAGTTAAATTTCATATTATTAAACGGAGAGTTAGCAGAGGTTAACCTAGGACGAGATTCTACAGGAGTAATGTTTACTCCTAAAAGGTAGTAGGATTACTTATTGTCTGTATAATATGAATTTGGGCTAATATCAACATTGAATTTTAGCGTAAATTTGCTTAATTTACGCTAAAATGGCAATGTTATTAATTACATTTAATTACGACTTCAAACTCTAATGAATGTTCTAAATTTGAAATTTTCCATCAGTAATGTTGCTGTAAACTAATGGCAATTTTAATGGACTAATGTGCGATTGGATGTAAGACTCGTTACATCATGTGTCAATAAAATCAAAACATCAACTTAACACTGTTTTTATTTGAAATAGAAGGACTCATGACTTATACTTTTAAACTAGAGCCAAAAGAATGCGGTGGGAAAATAAAAAATAAATTGTGGAAATGCATATCACTTCCCATACATTATATTAAATTACATTTATTATTAAATTATAATAATTGCTTAATGTCTATATTCCTATTATAAATATCTTCCAGCTTAATTTAGATTTTTAGTTGCGTATAAGAAGCGTTCAATAAAATATTATACAAAGTGATTTGTATACCTATTTCAATATAAGTCCTTTATCGGAGTTCAAATCTTAGATTATATGTAAATTATATTTATTGCATAAAATATTTCCTAACAGTCAAATGAAAAAACCTATTTTTCTGGTGTCATATCCCCACGTGGCACTGAAGGTCTAACCGTTTGCCTACTTGTGGCTTGAAGTCAAGCCAAGAGATTGATTTCTCTATGACTTTATAAATTCTATTAATATGGTCTATTATTCAAAATCAAAACGCCATGAGTGACGTCATCAATGATCTGTCACATGAGTTGCGGACACAAAACAAGCGCTCCCATTACCAACTTTATGAATTTTACATAAGTTCATTAACATTATTTGCTTATTATCTGACATTAGTGGCATTGTGATGTGTATTTTTGTTCGCCAGTCGCCGTCCGAAATTTGGCAGATTCTCAAAGAGTTTTTGTGGATGCTTCGTCTATTCCTGGCTGACATTGGTCTTGCTCATCACAAGGACAGTTCCGAGTTACGTAATAATTTTTAATAATTTTGTCGTCGGTAGAAGGCGAAGGTTATGTTTATTTCTTTTATAACAATTCTGAGAATTAATAAGATGGAATCTATAAGAGAAATTCTTTATAGGTATAAAAAATTCGTTTGGATACTTAGGTGTTTTGTGCGCATACAATGAAAAATTATCAATATGGCTTCTTAGTCTGTTTTTCACAGAGTTATTATATTTAAAACATAAAAGTAAAATCTAGAAAATTTCATAAGGTATACTTAACAACATCTTAGGTTATTATGTACAATGTGTCAAATTTCTCCACTTGATTTTAATCCTTAATGTTTTGTGGGTAGAGTTAAAAACTCAAGTCGAGCAGCCGAGTGCGGTATAGCACGGTATAGACATGTCACTTCCAATACGACAAATAATTAAAAACAAAATGTGTCTATTAAGAGGGTATCAAATACAAATCATCTGTCTATGGTATGATATAAAACCAAAATCAATAGTATTATTGAGATATGAGTACAGTTGTTTCTGGGTTTATTTATGATTCAATGACATCTGAAATAATCTTAGCTGCCATCAAAATAATCATATCATTTAGCCAAATGATGAAAACCCGCGCTGCGCCCTCGAACCTCGCCTCGTGTTAACAGACAGCTGGTCAGTCATAAATATAATTCCCGAAGTCTGGAACAATGCCGAGGTTAAATCGTGATGTCGTTTTATAGGGCGGGGTCCCATAATGATGGGTAAATGTGTATTAATTTTGAATTTATGCTATTCAATTATTCGTAAATGTTAATGTTATTACATCACTCTACATCTTCGTTAGATATCCACTCGAGAGGAATTAATTACTATTCTGAAACGGGCTGTTACGTCTAAGCGTAGAGAAGTTACCTACCTACGTAATATTAATTTATTGTTACAATTACATATTTGCTTATTTCAGAGCCTTTATAGTAATATTCTCGAAAAAAAAAAGAATAACAACTTGTTTCTTAAGCATAAGTAAATTAAAATGCTTGAGTCATTTTAGAACCGAGGGATGTTATTGAGAAAATTTCCACGTGGACCTCCACGATGGCTTTAAAAATTATAAATTAGGCAAGAATATGGCTAACATCATAACCACTTTGATGTACTAGAGACAGAAACTAAAAACATCAAATAAAAAAATAAGTTCAAAAACTAAAGCCCGACTAGAGCTAAATCACGCTTCAAGGAGTTTGAAACAAGAAATTTATTTTATAGCGATAGCTATATTATAATAACGATAACCAAAGGACAGCGCAGACGTATGCCACAAAGGTTGGTTTTTTTTTCTGATCAGTGGCAGTTAATTACTTTTCGGGTGTATTTAAGCAAAATCGCAAGTAAAAACTATCAATAATGTGCTTATTAAGACCTTCCATATTTGACGCCATCGTCAGTCTCTGATTAGGTATATTATTAACTGGTCTGCATTATTCGTCATTCGTTGTTTTAATAAGAAAACAGCAAAGTAACCAGTAAATCTAATATTTTCTACAGCTTCTTCTTCATTCTGAATGATAGGTATCGAAATAAAATTATTTCTGTAATCTAACACTCGTATAAGTAAGCAAGTATGGACTGTCAATAGTGAGAATACTTTTATTATTAGCTTTTCACAGTTCTTACATCAAATTCTCTTCGATTGATTAAAAATATTTACTTAATATATGACATTTTCTCAAGTAATTACTTCTCTCGACTATAGATAGGAATATAAATCGTCGGATTTAAATTCTTAGTAAAGGCTAAATATCAATATAATTAGAACGTCAATAACGTTTTTATACTAATGCTACTAATACACATAACATTGTTTTACCCGGTCTTATATCCACAGAATTCACACGCTCTCGATAGAAAGTAATTTAAAGCAATTAATATTGCAAGAATTAAATCAGTACTTACACACAATCCATACTCCATACTAATGTTATAAATTCAATAGTAACTGTCTGTGTTTCACGCCTAAACTACTTAACAATGTTTTTTTATAATTTAGTTTACAGATACATTGGAATTTGGGAAATGATTTACGACGATACAAATACAAATATCTTTTTTTTTGCTGTTAAACATGGTAATAAGTTCGTATATAAAATGGAAAGTTGAGTGAGAGAGTGGCATGCAAAGTTGGAAATCATAATTCCAATGGAAATACGATCATTCATACAAATACAATTACACTCATAATATCTTCAATTACATCGTTATATTATCAATATTTAAAATATACAAATACAAATTTTCATAAAAGAATACAAATACAGTTTAATTTCATTCAAATTTTAAATAAATTTATCAGAGATCAACATAAAAATATTGTTACTTCATTGCAATAATTCATAATACAAAACATACTAAAGTTACACAGTGTTATTACAAAAAAGATAAACAAGCGTTGAACACGTGTTTATAAAAAATTCTATTACAAAATCGTATTTAGGCACTGTTTAAGGCTAAATATCGCTTAAACATTGTTTAAAATATAAACACTCGTTGAGAGTTGTTTAACGCGTGTCTAACCTCAAAATAGGTTGCGCTTTGTTGAAAATTCATCCATATTCTTAAGATAAAGATAATATTGATATGGTCGATTAAGATTACATGGAAAGCTTTTAGGACGCGTAAGTAAACCGAACGCGAATTAATCCATTTGAGCAATACAATGAACTTTGATATAAAAAAAAAATACATATTTAGTGGATTGTTTGCTGACAAAATATATGAAATTATTTAAGACGATATTCCACATAATCCTCGAGATGAAAGTATAGATCTGCAAATAAATACACGTAGCATGTGCATGTGTGCATAGCTTCTGTGTCTGTTCACAGCTTGTGAACATGTGCGGCGTTGGGTTCGGCATCAGGTAGTCGTTGTTCCGTTTCTTCATATTATTTCGCTATAGTTTTACTTAACCTTACTCTAATATGAATTATGAATAGAAGTGCCAGTTTAAAAACGTTAATTTTGTACTTTCTTTTTTACTTTTGAAAGTTATTAGCTAATACGTTATTGAACATATCTTTTTACGATTAGAATTTATCATAAGTCTGTATAAGATGTGCATATAATGGAACGTGTATGAACGAATGAAAGCCGACTGAACGAATGCTTTACGGGTTGCATGTTTAAATCAGCGTTAGTTAGACTACGACTAAAAATGGATTTGTAATAGACAAAGTTAAACATCATTTTAAACAGGGTTTATATTCTTAGACATTGTTTACTTAAACACATGGTAAAACCCTGTCTAACATCTCTTTTGTAATAACACTGACAATTTCTAATTGGAATTCTATACATTTAATTTGATTATTATAACTAATGTCTTTAATTGAAAAATTCATTTATGTCATGAAAAATATGTGAGATAAGCAATTCAGATAAGTGTATTTTAAATTGTCGGAAATTCAGTTCCTTAATGTCTTTAGGTATATTATAAAAAAAATTGCACACTTGCAGATATAGCTTTTGCTAATCTGAGGGTATTAGGATTTCTTTTATTTTGGGATATATGTCGCATGCACTCTTAAACAATAATGGATTATTATATATATATATATATATATATATATATATATATATATATCCGCATTGATCCGCATACCCATACGCATCTATGACTCGTAATATCAATGATGTAAGTAATATAAAGTAAAAATAGTAATGGACCCAAGACACTACCATGTGGTACATCGTATTCATTATTTCTTAAACATGATGAAAACGATTCTAACCTATTTTTATTATTATCTTTTCCATCACCACATATTTCTTTCTGTCACTTCGATAACATTTTATTCACTGTAGTGCTAAACCTCTAACATCGAATACTTATAGTTTTTGTATAAACAGACTATGTAAAACATGATCAAACGCTTTGGTTACATGCATAAATACTGCAGTAGTTAGTTGTTTCTTGTTTTTACTTAACCAAATGGTTTCCAGTGAATGTACAGCTTGGGTCGTAGTTTTATTTTTTTGGAAGCCGTATTAATCCTGATTTATTACTCGGTATTTATTGCAAAAGTTAATTAATTGTTTATACATATATGTTTCGAAAATCTTAGAAAATATTGACTCTAACGCTATATACAGGACGATAACTAATAACGTCGTCTATTGTTTCTCATATAAGGGTTTTATCATGATCGACTTCAATGAATCTGGAAACGTACTTAGAGTAAATGATACTTTGATTGTATGAGTAAGAAATGAGAAAATATAATTCGTTTACTATTTTTGTGCACATTTCATCACGTTCCTCACATTTTGTATTTTTAAGCGACATGACTTCCTTTTTTGCATCTGGTTCGGTAAAAGGTAAAAAGAAATAGTGAATTCACTGTATGGTTTTTAGATTTAGTTTTGTTTTAATCACTATTCATATTCTTTTTACATAGACCGGCGAAATAGTCATTAGAAATCGTAGCTATATTTATAGATTCCTTAAATATAACATCACAGAAAGTTAGTTTTTCAATGCTATTATGCATATATTTATTATCATACAATTCGTTCTTTACTTATGATCCAAGATGCCTTACATTTGTAATCACATTCAGTGATAAAGTCAATATTAAAATTTCTTTTAGAGTAAGTGAATAATACTCCAATAGATATACTTTTTATGACTGTATTTTATCCATAGATTTTTGGTTTTTACAACAATTTGCAACAACTTATTTTAATACATGTCAAATGTCAACAACATATTACTTATTTTTCTTTACTAAGTATAGACAATATTATCAGCCTGTACATAAGAGATACATCTTTTAAAATAGCTTTGAGTAAGTAAGGTTAGCACTCTTATAAACCTGTTATTTAGTTTTATAATATTTGTAACGAAATCGAAGTTTATTCTTACAGCTCAATTTTATTCCTTTTGTCATCCAATTTTGTCTTTTGCGTAACGTATTTATCTTTATCTTAATTTTTGGAAAGCAGATGTTATAAAATTTAATAGATTGTTAATGGAAAATGTTAAAGCTTTTATTTAAATCGATAATACGATAGCTTTTATCACGAAAAAAAATGCGGAGCCAAAAATGGCTTATTTTCTTATAATCGCAAACTTTTCAATATTTTTCAATGAACAAATCATATATTTTTAAATAATAAGATATAAGTGAAACACTTTTCGTCATATGACCGTTAGTCATGTATTATTTTCATGTCTCTTGAGAAGTATGGAAATTGATTATACGCCCCAACAGCTTGACGCCCGCGGTATTATTTTAAAATAATATTAAAGTATTATAAATCAAAAAGTTAGAAGCTCAAAGATTATTATTTACATTGTCGTATTTTTTTCAATATACGTTAAAGGAACTGTAAATAGGTAAACAAAATTACCTACCTATCTAAATTGTGGTAACAGGATCTACATGGATTCCGATCCTCGGAATTTATTCCTACGCCTTTTCTTTAAAAGTTTACCAATATCGATGAGGTTGAGTATCTCTATTTTATTTTATCATTGTTTTTGTAGGGTTTAACAGAAAAACAGAACACTTATAGACTCACCGTGGGTCTATCCGTCCATCAATCCGTCACAATCGTTTAAAAATAAGAAATTAATAATTTGCTATTATAAATTAGTGAAATTATTATTATAATTTATAGCTCACTAGCGTAGGGGATAAGCGCCACGGCCCCCGATCCTTGTTCTTAAGCAACTTTCGCAATGATTGGGAGGGGTGACCTAACATATTATCATCTCGAGCTACTCCGTACTTCGGAAGGCACGTTACGCTGTTGGTCCCGGCTTCATTTGCAGTCGATAATTCCTTCCAATCTTTCTTAACCAAGCATCAAGGCTCATTGTGCCAGCGTGGAGCGTCATGGCCCATCTTCCTTAACCATCCATAAAGGCTTAAGCCCTTGCAGTGGGGACGTAAAAGGGCTGATGATTATTAATAAAATTTATCAATTTAACATTCACAATGCTAACTTTAAGAAAATACTTTTAAGAAATTCACCAGTCCCATTTAACCGAGAGCTATTTAAAATATTCCGTCTCGTTATAAAACGAGGACTGATTTTTATACCAGGTTAAAACCATTATCCGACTAAATTAGGTCAACATGTCTTAATTTTATGTATTATCCTGTCATTCAATTTGCTTTCTGACCTCATGATTCATGCTAGTTTTCCCATTTGCCGAACCACGACCCGGTACCGGTGCCATCAAAATATATTACCGGGCCGCAACATTCCCGCGTTGAGTGCGACGAGACCTTTGGATAAACCTTTCAGCTGATTCTTTAGTAAAAAATAGATAATCGGCAGCTTCATACTTCGCACTAAAATTAAGCGGCTAATTTAGCACTCAAATTTAAAGGCGATACCAAAGCGAGTATGTGGTATTTTTTTACAATGGAAATAATAATAAATTGAAACGTTTTCAATTTCGATTTAAAAGTATTAAGTGGGTCACGAATGGGTACAGTGAAAATTACCGGGCCATAGCAGATGTTTGGGAAACACTGCTCACTAACTTTAGCCTCCGTTTTGTAATAAATCGCAGTTTTTTTAAGAATTTCTATTATAGCAACAATAAAAGTAATATATATGGTGATCACTTCGGCAAAGGCAATGAAATTACAATAAATAAAATTTTTCCATTTCAATTTTGATATCATTGCGTAAAAGACATGACGTTGGTGACACTAAACCAGTGTCTAACTGAATTTATAATTATAAAGAGGAAAGATTTGATTGTTTGTCTGTTTGCATTAGATAGGCTTTGAAACTACTGGATCGATTTTAAAGTTCTAAAGAATTTATGCAAGCATAGTCAAGCATAAGCAAGAAAACAGCTAGTATGTTCATAAGTAAGTTCTTTTGGAGATGTGTCGTTCTCTACAAAAAAACGGCGTGTTCTCATTATGAAAACTTATGAATTACTCATAAACTTGATACAAAAATTATCAATTACATTATGATTCTTTATCGGTGATGCTTGTAACAAAATTATCTCGTGTACCTATCACTTGTGTTGGACTTGAACACACGATACTATTTTGTCGGCCGATATTAAAAAATGTCACAGAAGAGTATACCTACAGACAACAAGAAACCTTTGGCTAAGTCTCGACTGTGTTTTGTTTGTTTTTGTTTATTCCTTGTTTTTATATTTTGCTGACTATTCATCGATCTATAAGTTCGTTGATATACAACATGCGGGTCTCCCCGCAGGCGGGAAAACGACAAATGAAAGTGAATAAGCTATAGCAGATTCATGGCGACTGTGAGTGTTCCCCGCATGAATAAAACGATGACGAAACAACTCCCCGATTGTAGGCACTATGGCATGCGTTATAGAAATCTATCGCACCTCGAATGGCTTATGCCAGTTTTCACCAAGCTTAGGAGTTGCCTAAACATTTAGGGATCGCCTAAGGTGAAAATGCATTTCACCAATGACTAGTAGATGGTAGAGGACAAATGTTGATACATTTGTTCTCTGTTATCAGTCATATTATTCTTATAGAACAGGTATGGGCAACCTTGGACATGTTGTGGGCCAAACTTTAGTGTGCAAATACGTTCGCGGGCTGCGTTTAAAAGTAGTACATTTTAAAATAGTGTTGTAGTGCTCATAATTTTGTGCGATATCAGACATGAAATAATACGACAATGTTATTATAAATTAGGTTTTTCAAAATGTCTAGCGGGCCGGCTGTTGCCCACCGTGGATATAGAACTTCCCTATTAACAGAGGTCTGCTTACGGTGGAGATGCGTGACGGGCGATCATGCATAAAATGGCAAAATGCAAGTGTTTAAGATTCTATTGAGGTGCTACAATTACGTAAATATTAGCAGATATGGCCTACAGACACACAGCAACTCGTCACGTTTCCACGAGATGTATCTGCAACCGATTTCGATATCTACATGCAAGTAAGTAATCAAAAGGTAAAATCGATTGGAAGTAGTAACCTTTTTGTACCTTAAAAATATACTAATTATAATAATATATACCCATAATAATAATAAGAAAAAGATCATTCACCAGCTTTATATCATCGCGCCATTTTATAACCGAATTTACTGAATAGAAAACATTTTTTCCAAAGATTATATACCTACTATATACTATACTCTATCTATTTTTTTAAACTTATTTACCCATTTCGTTTATAGAAGAAAGTAGCCAAATATGGATTACTACAAACTAGTAGTATTCTCGAGACGTCGCATAAATTTATAAGTATTTACTCATAATTCTCGTGTATTGGATAAAAATAAGCGGTTAAGTAATTATTTAGACTCATCTTCTACTCGACTATAGATAGAAAAATATAATACGATTAAACTTTGAAATCAGCCAAACGAATCCGCGAGTATCACAGATTTGCTGGACTTATTCATTTTCATACCTACCCAATATATTCATAAACTCGGAAGAATTTAAGGAAGAATTTCAGTATTCCATATTAGGAATACTAATCCAATTTAGGTCACTTTTTACTATTATGGTTTTAAGTATTTGATCATTTAATAATATTGCTTAAAAGAAAGAGTTAAAAAAGAGCTGCATGACCTCGCCACGTACATTTAAATATTCACACTATTATCGTTCATGATAAGATATCTGTCGACACGTAAGTTTCACTTGGTAATTTTCAGCTTTACGTCTCGCTTTACAATTACTTATCTCGAAATATTCATAAGTATTGTGTACCCTGCTGGTATCTGCTAACATTGAATTAATAAACAATCATGTTGTATCACATACAATGTTTGGACTTAATAAATATGCTGTATGAAGTATAATAATAATGAGAGAGAAAAACATAATACGAATAATAATATCCATTAATTTTCTCTTCACAATAAGTGTACATTAATGATAATTTAGTAATGGATACTTTAATTTAAACATATAATTTGAGAGACTGGTGCCTAGAAGAGATACCATATAGCATAGTTTATGTGTATACATCCTCACAAACTTTTACATTTATATGTATGATACTAGCTTTCCGCCAGCATGTAGAATATGATACATACAGACAATAACATACGTATATGTTTATTTGATATTAGAGCATTCGTCTTCATCGTCGGAATCGTTATTGATCAATAGATCTAATTGACATACTTATAGAGCTTGTCCACAAGGGTGACTTTGCCGCGAATCTATACAATTTCTGAGGTTCGACGCTGCAAAGGTATTTATTCATAACACCATTCCTTACCAACGAGTAATGTATATCGAAACGCGTCTAATACGCGCGAAGCTCGGTAAAGGTCTTACACTCTTCTTGATATAGTCACCATCTTCAAGGAATCTACACTCGGAGTTGGATGTAGATAATGTCTTGGATTTGCAGTGCTATTCTGTAATAAATTAATCGAATGAATGATAACTTTTTTACCTTTTGAAGAAGGATTCATTTGATTGAACCTCCATACGCGCAAGAACACTGCCAACAGCGCTGGGTTACGACCGTCTCTCTAATCTTGATTCTAGTCATAGAATAAATGCCTAAGTTGGTAACACTGCTAGCAAATCCATAATCATCATCCTTTATTATTCCTTCGTCGTTACTAAAATATGAAAAAAAAGCAATAAATATAGCCACAACATCAATATTGCTCTGGTGTTGCAGGTGTCCATGGGCGACGGTAATCACTTACCATCAGGTGATCCGTCTGTTCGTCTGCCCCCTCAATGTCAAGATCGATGATGATTTTATATCTGATTATCGCTTAGATAACGTTCTCAGCGGGCTAGCCGAAATCAGTCTTATAATAAAACGAGGACTTACTTTAGTACCAAGTTTTAAATTTAAAGTTTTCTCTTCGATCGTTGTCAATTTGCTTTAAACGTCCTAATTTTAATATTCGTTTTATAATAAGACAAAATGCGTTTTATAAATATATGTTCAATGAATAGCGTTTTAAGCGAGAATATTTCTTTTGATCCTTTGGGCGAGGTAACTTACACTGCAGGTTAAGTAATAAGTAAGTAGATACTTGAGACATTCGAGTATTGTCTTAATAGCGCTCGCCCGAATAACGACAAATTGTTCGTACCAGAAGCGATATTCTTTCAAGTACCTATGTATACTTCTACAAATAACAAATATTTCTTTACTTTGGCTTGTAGTAGTCTTTTCTGATTTCGATTAAACTATCGTTGAAATAATTGCTGATTTGATGCCGGGTTTTCGGAAATTCGGGTTATTCCCAGGTAGTAGAAGGAGTAGTGTGAATATTTTTTCCCAATGCTCCAATTAACGCCTTTGGTAGGACGGGAACTTTTTCCCAGTCTTTAGACTAATAACTGAGCTTTGTTCGGCGTCGAGCAAAACGCTGTTATAACAGAGGCCCTTTTTTGTAATAAAACTTTTTTTTATCGTAGGGGAAATTAAAGAACACAGAAAAACGGGAGAACACTTTATGCACTATCCCCACCGCTTGACACGTGGCAGGGAGTGGGTGGAACTCTCAAAACGCACGGACCCGCCCGAAAGTTACTCAAAACGTGGATGTCATACCCACTAAACAGCTTCTATGCGCCCTTACCATTGGGGGAAGGGCCAGGGATCCAGAAGCCACCCTCACAACGGAGAAGAGTCGTTTGGTTAGTTTTATTTCATGCTGTTAATTGAAAACGAGTTCGTGGCTGGTTTTGTTACAGAATAGCACTGCCTTGGTGCCGACATCAGGATAGAAGGGGTGCATTTGCACTTGTCCGATAAAAAAGTTCATGCACAGAAAATACTAAACTACTAAAATCGAACTAAAGATAAAAGAAACAAGTTACACTGTGACTTGGTAAAACAATATTCCCATTGCAGTCTGAGGACCGTTTTGTGGAACATTTCTAATGTCAGAGATGCAATGACAATACTGTTTAGCTAAGCTATAATACAACATGTTTCTTTATAAGGTATTTTTTATGGGAATAATTGATAAATAGGTAAGACTTTGTAGGCGAGGGTGACCATGTAGTTTGTGGTTATATGCAACACTGTGTTGGGCAAACACAAGTTACACCATTGTGTAGTCGGCATGATCACCTATAATGGTCCATGATCGTGCATTATCGCCACTGTGCAGGTTTTTAAGACAATAATCAAAGGAAAAGTTTGGCCATGATCGTGTGCCACACAATCACTTATCACTCAGTTCGTATTTATTTATTTATTTACGGTGCGGATGCGTGGTATTTTGAATGAAATCTATGTTAAATGTCGTAGCCGAAGACGACGCACACTGGGGCAAGATTATTAAAAAGTGTCGTTTATTCATAACGCTTTATTGGATCGAAGTAAATATTTCTAAATGACAGGGAATACAATAAAAACTCAGAAAAATATTTAAAATAGTATAATCAACTATATTTATATATTGTTATATATGTATTTACACAATTATGTTAATGTGTCAACTTAAATTTATTCCTATTATTAGATCAACTAATGTTCTAACTACCCTAATCACTTTCCTCGCTACAATCAGTATCATCGTCATCAATTTGTGTATCAGTATCAATAGAATCTTTACTTGGCTGTATAGCCGGAGCAAGTATAAGTTGAAGAACTTCATTAGGAAGTGAAGTTATCTTCTTTTTTGGCAGTTGCATTTTACTAGTTATCACTGGGTCTGAAGATAACAGAAAGAAGTTAAAAATGTCTCTGTTAGATTTTTCCCGACTACATTTTTGAGAATGATGTTCCCTGAATTTTTTGAAATCTTTATTTCGTGCTTCTTGGGCCTCTTCACTTAATTGTCCAATTGGCAATAGTGCGTTTTTGATAATTTCTGGTCCATGAATAAAAAACTTGTGAACTGTGGGCGACATATCATACCATGGGTACTTTTGCACAAAGTATTTGGCAGTTTCAGTCGCATATGTGCGGAATTTTTCCACGTCAATCTCATAGCCAGATGAAACAGCAATTAATATATTATGCATTCTCTGTATCAATTGCACATCTAGATTGATTATTACTGCGGATATAACGGCATTTTGAAAAAACTTTCAGGCTGTGTTCCCGTCGTTAGAATTGCCGAAACCTGGCTTTGGCTTGTCTACTATCAATCCTAGCCTTTCTTTGAACGCAACCTGTAATTTTTTTTTGTTTCCTCGACTATATCTTTGTCTGAAACTCCTTCAAAGTTTTTCTTGTTTTTCCGAGCCTGTTTTTTTTCAATCGGAAGTCTGTACGCCAAATGCAAAAGACACTCAAAGAAACGTATCCATCCGTGTAACACGGAAATTCCAAATCCCAAATTTTCGGTATTAATTGGTCTGGAAAGCACTTTCTCTATATCATTGAAGTCTTTGGTCGTGGCTCCGCATAAATAGCACTTTTGTGTTGAGGTCGTGTTTGTGACCGCGTTACAAACTTTCCCGTCAATCATGGCAAAAACCATAGAATGATTTACTTTTATATTTTGTCCATCTAGAGTTACGTTACTCGCAATAAGATTTTTTATTTGATCATCCATCCTTTTCTTTTCTTCTACGGAAACTGTGGTACTTTCTTTGACAAATTCTATTTTTAAAGGTCTACAGTATCTCGTTGAACTTGGTCTAGGGTTTTGCCAAGTAATCTTCGATCCAGAGGCCATCCGAAGAGGAAAAAAACTTATTATAAAAACAGCTGCATCACTGGCTTCGGACCCATAAAAAGCTTGTTTGTAGGAGCTATGGCCACTACTGCCATCGAATCCCCATTTTGAAATCAGTGTCACATTTTGTAGCTCGTCACTATCCAATGTAAGTAACACTTCTCTTTGAACAGAGATCAAACGCTCTGTAGTAAGGTCGAGCATTTCTTGCAGATCAACGTGGACGGAAGTTTCACTAACACTAATTTTATTTTGATTCGGATAGCATTGTTTTTTTGCAGCCTGTACGGTCTTATAAGACGGGTATATTTTTGGAGATTTTGTTCTTAATACATTATATTGATAACGAGATAAATTTGCTTCCACTAAAAGACCCACAGCATCTTCTCCAGTCATGGCAACACTTTCAAGAGATTGTCGATAGGCTTTAGAATATTTCCTCGGTTTTGATGGACTCGATAAAACATCGGTAATTATTTTGGATGCTGCATCTTGTCCCGAAGCTTTCAATTTCATTTTTGTTGCATATATCAGCTCAGGCAGAGGGGTAGATTTTCTCAAATCTTCAGTCTTGTGCCGTTTCATTCTGTCTGTACTTTCCTCGAAAGGTATTGCTGGACGACCGGAACCAGAAGTGCTTCGTTTCCTTTTATTTGTTGGAAAAGAAATCGACGAATCTAGCCACGTGGTATTTTACTCACAAAACCTACTTTCTATACGCTTTGCTGCTTCCCATCTTGACTTATATTCAGATTTAAAACGTTTTATTGTGTGCAAAATAGTTTTCTGAGATTCACCGATACATTCTGTCCTTTTCTCGATTTCCTTTCGAAGACAATTTATTTGATCTTCAAGTTTGTTGTGTCCAGAGTTCTTCATGATCATGAGCAAGTCACGTCTTGTCACAAAATAGGCATTAGATGCCGTACCTGTGGAAAAAATATATAATAAATATTTAATAATAAAAACTATTGCTTTTTAGTATGGGAACCTTTCTAGTTTATATAGACGTTTATTTCAATTGGGGCAAATATGGGCAAAAACTTAAAATGAAATCATAAACTAAAATAGTTACTGCCTCTAAAAACATCTAAATGTAAGCCCGACCAGCCCCGGCACATAAATAAATAACTGGTAACTTTATCGTGTTTTTAATTTTAATTTAATTTCTTAAGCATATATTTACTCTATTATTATGAATAGAAACCTGTATGAAAATACGCATATCAAGGTTTAGATAATATTATACATACCGTACCAATGTAACACCGTAATTTTATGATTACGAAAAAAATAAAAAAATACGTGTTTAATATTTTTTAACACTCTACCTGACGGACAAACAAACAAAAATTAGTCATCATCCCTATTATACCAAAAGGATGATCCACAGGGTCAATTTGGATTCTTGTTTCAGCGTCCATATAATTCAGATGGCAATTTACAAATGTGGGATGGCCGATCGTGTGGATAGTGGCGTAATTATGGTTATAATCATGGTGACACTTAGTGATTGCCCATCATCGCCGGTAGCGGAGAGTGCCCATATTTGCGAGAGTATTTGACGCGCATTTGCCAACCTCTATCTCTACCCATTTGTCGCGTTTTCTCATATTTCTAGACGCCCAACTTAAATACAAGTACCAACGCATTACTGTTTTATCTGTAATTTTATACCTTTTCAACGATAGTAATCCTTATTAAAGTCTTATCTCTTCAAAAACCCGGATGTAAGTAATGACAATTGTGAATTCGAAATATTTCGTATTAATGTAATATTGAAATATTGTATTGTTGTAGAAGCGTATTTTAAAGTCGTATTTGGATATCTTTTTAATCTTAATTCTTTAGATAAAAAGGTATAAAACTTCATCCATCAATCATATATTAAAACTTTGTTTCAGTGCTGTCAAGCCACATTGATTAAGATGATATGCGTTTATGTTGTGTAACGTGAAATTCTATAATCTATACTTTATCATATTATAAAATTCGATTTTCAAGAGTTTTTCGGTTAATCAAACAGGGCTATTCTGTTTTATTTACAGCTTTAAACTCGGGTCAAGCATAGTGCTATCATAGCATAGAAATTAACGCAAATAAAAACTATTTTCGATGGGTAGTAAAATTTTAATTCATTGATTCTCTATGTTGCCAGTGCTGCGCTCAAACGAGTTTAGTTTTTAACAAAAAAGCATAACTGAAATTTATGAAAAAATGACACTACTAATGCCGCGTCAATCACAATTTCAAATATGTTTAACTTGGTTTGTATAGGCTTGCAAGCTATTGTAGCCGATCCGATCAATGCGGATTATTTTATCACAAATCAAAGAGAATTTGCCGCGAGAGCTTGTGTAGAGATTTGGACCATTTTGGAGTCTGCGGCAACTGACAAACGTGTACATGCGGAATAACGTAGGATAAAGCTTTAGTTTTACACACGACAAATTAATACTAAATCCACATCTAAAATTACTAAGTACTAAGTATTTTTTGTCATTGGTAAAATTACTTATGTCCTACAGACTTTGAAAGTTGTATTTACTATTGTGATAAATTGATAATACATATTATTTTGGTAATGACATGATTTATGTAAATGTCATTACTTATGATAAAAAGCTGATAAGTTTCTTTCGCTTGTTCTTCTTGTCAGCTAAAAGACGTCCTGAACAAGTGGTAGGGGAAAAAAGTTTTTTGGACGATTCAAAAGTGCTTGTAATAGCCTACTTGAATAAAGATATTTTCATTTCATTTCATTTCATTTTCATTTCATTTCATTTCATTTCACTCTTTAATCCGTGTACCTACATTAGTATTTTATTTTGTTGCAATTTTTAATGGGCATCTTTCCGGAAAATTCGCCAATTTTCCGGCGCGCTATTGAGGAAATTTGTATTTCTAATAGAATTCGTATTCTATTAAAAATAAAATTTCCTCAATCCAATGTGATTATTGTAATAAACACAAGCTATTTTTAATGAATATTAATTTAAATGAACTTTTTTTATCCAATACTAAAGAAGCATGTTTTTGTAAATGTATTATGGCGCATGTAGGGTCGATGCGCCTGTTTCCCGTCCACCTCGCATTTTCGACCATTTGAGGGTCTTTCTTTGTAAAAAGATCAAAAACAGTTATGTTGTTATACTCAAGTGTTCAAAACTTAAACACATGGCCGTCTGGTTATACTGATTACCCTCATATACACATTACTACGATTACACATTAATTCGATTAAACGAAGCTTTAAGCCAAAAAAACCAACTTATAAATCTGAGGGTTGCAGCGGACAGTAACACACGTCATCTTTTAACAGTAATATGGTACTTTGAAAGTGAGTGTCTAATTATTCTTAGGTCATTTTGTTATATTTATTGTTTTTGCAGCTACTTTTTAACTTGTATTAACGTAAATTTCATTACCAAACTTAAAATGAGGTGGTCGAATAAAGGGGTAATCCTTTTATTAAAACAATCAGCACTCGACCAGATCGTCGAAAAGTGGGAAGGCACGTCCAATTAAGAATTCTTTGCTGTCTGCAAAATTAATGGGACTTTTTAAAATCCTTTTTTTTTTCATATTTTCTGAGGACAGAGGAGCTGCATGTATGCTGCATCAACCAAGTATCAACCAAGTTCAGCAAAAGATGATAATTAGATATTAATAAGAAAAATATTATAAGAATAACTGGTGTAAAAATTCGTTGTATCGTTTATAGAGTCAATAAAGATTATTATTATTTTTCGTGATTTCTCAGCTTGAAGCTGGTTAGTTTTATGTAATAACGGGCACTAGCCAAGTTATTACAGTATTAATTTTTTTTAATATTATTATAAAAATTTTCATAATGCGAGTTTTGGTGACCATTATTAATCAATAGTCAGTTTTCATCCAATATTATTTTTATATAAACTTAATATGATATACAGTTCTGCAGGTCGGAAATTGGATGTTGAGATTTTAGAGTTTATTGGAAATTGGAGCCCATAAAAGGGGGAATGACCACGGAAGTCGATTCGAAATGTTTTTACTGAATAAGCAAACAATAGTAATATCGTCATCGTGTAAAAATGAAGACCAGTGCCGAAATACACGTTACAAAAGTGATAGATTTATGTTATTATATTTAATTTTATGAGACCCGATCAGTTAAGTAAGCTAATAATTAAATTAATTAATTAAAATTAACAAGTGAATCTTTAATGCTCAATTATTTATGAAAAAAGTAATACACTAGAAATTTATTTTATTTTAGATAGGTAACTAAATTTTCTATGATTACTTATTAGAGAATCTTATAAAAATAAATAAACTAATTCCTTTTTACTATTAATAGTTTATTGGTCTTTTATTTGCTAAGTGAACTGATTATTTATACATTTATGGTGCTGTATCTTGAATGACTGATTGACGGATCAACACACAGCCTAAACCGCTGATCATACAGTCCTAAATTTAGTAGGATGGGTTCTTTATAGAACGTAGTCATCCGATAAGAAAGAATTTCTCGAAATTCTATCCCTAGGGGGTGAAAAACGGGAAACAAAGTTTGTTTGGGGCAAAATAATACCTTGGTCCGATTTGCTTAAAATTTTGCATAAACATACTTGAACAGAATTGATGAAACACCTGTTTCATATTTTATTAAAAATCATTGCCTAACGAGCGAAAACGGTTAAATACTTGGATTTTTTTGAACTAAAATCAGTGAAATCGGTACTTTCACTTTATAATTTAAATATAAAATAAAAATATTAATCTTACTATTAAAAATTACATAATTATTAAAAATAGACTATATTTGGAGTCATCACTATTTTTTTCGGTTCAAATTACTTGGCGGAACATTCATATTTTTATGCTCAAAGTTGACAACTCCACTAATTGGAGAAAACAGGCTTATCCACCCTATTCACTTTTGTTATGTTGTTCTATCACTTTATAACAAAATAACGTAAAACTAACTAACTAACTATTTTTTTCTTTATTATTTAGGCGAGGTTGTAGGTTTACCTTTGTTGAATAGGTTTTAATCATCTTCATATCAGCTTATTGCAGTCCGTTAGAGTTTACATGGGTACCTAATTAGAGATTATTTTTAATTTATTTATAGGTTTATTTGTGATTTTGAATTCCTGTTTTACTCGGCACTCATTTTGTATGCTGGTGAAACCTGTGACTCACGACCACAAATTGTTTCAATCTTAAGTTCTCATGTAAGTGACAATGTCTTGAGTCTGTTTAGGGGTAAAAATCTTTAAAACTATATATTCTTCTATATTTTTTTTTAATTATATTTATATATTTGATTTGGAGATATCTAGGACTGGTGGATTTGTAAGCATTTTCATTAAAAATATATTTTTTTAAATTTTAATATTAAATAGATAGTTACGAAATTAAGTTTCGCACACTATTTGTACATTTGATTTGATAATTAAACATTATCAAGACAATATAAAGCATATCTTGTAGGTAGGTAGTAAATATATGATTACATATATAGTAAAAATTTATCCGACATATGTAATAATAAGACAAACACGCAATGTTAATGAAAGGCATGTAAGTGCACACACACTTATTTCATAGACCTTGGACAAGTCTGTCGACCTTACTATCGGAAAATCATCTTTGTGAACTACTTATTCATTTAACCACAAATATCGTAAGCAAAATATTATTATGGTTGATGGTAGCTTGTGAAAGGAAAGTGTGTTAAAATATATGAGTGAATTAACAACTAAAAGATATAAGGACATGAAAATAACTATGAAAAAATATGGCCGAAGAAATCTATAGACAATTCTTATTTCAAAAATTTATGTCATTATGTTGTCGTTGGTCGAAGGTTTTAGAAAAAAAGGTTAAATGACCTGATTATTAGGTAGGTATGTTATGTCTGTACCTATAGCAAACAGCAAACGTGTAACATTCCAATACTAATTTGGTATAGCTACACATCATTACTTAATTATATAAGATCGCATCGTTGCCAAACTAATTATTTTGATACAATAATCTACCATTTTTGGCAAGTTTTCAAACTGGTAAAAGATTGATAATTAGTTCTCCATAAAAATTCCTTGTTAGGCATTTAATTTTAAGAAAAAATAACTAACAATAAACTCTAACATTTTTGTACCTTCTACTCGTACTAATTAAAATTACACTAATACTATTGCTCCGAAAACGAAATCTTGTCGAAATTTTCTCCGGAAACGAAAATTTGCTAATAAGACTCCAAAGAAACGCATTTTTCAGAAATTTCTGATGCTACGGCGGTAGAATCTTACACTGCTTCTGATACACAGGCAAACTTTACGGATATGATTTTAAGAAAGTTGAATTTTTGTTTGAGGACAAATAGAATATACACTCCGGAAAAAATGCTGTATATCATATCCCCATAAAAAATACCATTAATTCGTACCAGTTATACTCTTAAAATCAACAGACATTGTTAAGTTGAAACGTTAAGCCTGCCAAACAAGCGATAGCTAGAAACTAGATTGCCTTCAGACCTTGTAGTTTATTACCACATCCAATGTGTAAATTAACATAATGTGTACTATGTATGACGTCGCGAAACGTAATAGAGTGAAAAGCGGACAAGTGGCAGCTTGGAGCGATTCAGTTAGCAACACGTAATTATTCAAATATAGAATCTATTAGGGACAATTTATAGTACAAAAGCTCGTGACAAAAATGTACAGTTTTATAACGTTTGATTCTTTGTGGAATGGAATAACGGAGGTAAGGCGCTGGTGATTCGCAATAGATATGCCAGGAACATATTCTTAATAAAATAATATAAACTGGATTGCACAATCGTGAAACGCGTCGCACAGTAAGCACATCTTAGCAAGATATGAGAAAAATGATTGTTTACACACATAAACGTCGTTACCAAGTCTTCCGATGCCTGACATCAGCACTGGGCACTTGATATAGTTGAAAATACTGAACTGAAAACTCTTGCAGATTATTACCGTAAAGAAATGTGCCAAAAATAAATACTATCGAATTGGTATTGAAACGCCATAATTATGTTCACATTAGCAAAGATGATAACGTAAAAGCAAAATTGAGGCTTTGATCAACGTATAAACTTATGATCAACGGATAAACAGTGAGAAAATGTGCAAATTAAGTCAATGAAGAAATCAATTAAATTATTTCTATAGGTTTATCTTTGATTGTAAATACGTCACCTTAAACGCTTGTTTCGAATGGTCTTAGACCTTGTCCATTACAACAATTCAGGAGCACACATGCGCACAAAATATAACATACCTGATGATACTACGTAATAAACGCTTTCTCAGAACTCCAAGGTTACGCCAGTCAGTTGCGAGAGCGAACATACCATTATCGGCAACACACCCACTCTGGCGCGATAAACGATGTATAATGATTCGGCCAAAATGAATCTCATATAACTCGGACACTACTGAATATACGTTACATAGTGACCGAGTTAGATGGGATACAAACACAGGATACAACATATAAATAAATATTAAGACAACATCACATACATTGCCCACAATCCAAATTACTTAATTTATTTGTGTTAAGGAACAAATACAACGAAAAAAACACCCAGACCAGAGACAATGTCGCAAATTTCAGGAATCGAAGCTGGGATGATGGCGAGCGACATCTTGAAACTGTCCGTCGTACCTACGAGCTACTCGATCATAGAGGTCATCGAAAATATATATAGTGAATTATTTGTCATCAAATTATATTACCATATTATAGTAAAGCTGTATACCAGTTTCAAATCAGTTAACCAACAGGAAGGGAGTAAAACTTCTAGATTTCCACTGACCCACCAGGTTTGACCCACCAAATCATAAAAAACAAAACCGTTTAATAAAAATTTTATTGCATTCAGGGACAGAACATGGAGCCAAGCCCTGTACTCTTAAAATTCATATTGGATATATCTAAGAATTCCATCGTCTGTCCTGCTGTTACTTACGTATTTTCAGTGTAGAGTAGGACAAAGTATGATGAAATTGACGATTATAGAAAATTAGTTTTATGCGAACAACCTAGCAACCCAACACTGGGTCTTAGGTTGTTTCTGTGAAAACGTTATGTACCTACCTATTTTTCTGTTCTCACTCAATAATTATAGAAACGTTCAACTTTGACAAAATATGTTATTGCCATAGGTTTTTGAATTTTGGCAAAATGTATATTTATTGTATAGGTTTTAGGGTATTAATTTGTTTGTTAAAATAAAATAAATAGAAAAAGGGACCATTTAGTAAACCTCTCCTTAATTGGCAGTGACAAAGATAATAATCAGAGAACACAGAAATCTGTATTCTGTGATAATAACACATTAAGAAACGGGAGTAGTTGCTTGAAAGTGGAAAATTAATCGATGCCAATAAGTACGTGTTGTCCAGCGTTTCATACCGAGTATCCATTGTATAAATCCATTGTAGTAGTGAATCCGAGATCCCACAGCTGAGATTGCGTGTCAATTTTATTTAAGTGTGTTGTAATCAGTGGCGGACTAGAGGGGGGACAATACGCCCCGGACCGACGGTCCTGGGGGGCCTCCAAATGGCTGCAAGTTCCCTTGATCAAATTATAAATTGGGCTTGGAGGCCCCCTAGACAAATAAGTACAGCCTGTAGCAGTAGTTTACATGTTTGGGGGCGTCCATAAATTACGTGAGATGTTTTTTCAAATTTTCTGACCCTCCCTCGCCCCCTGGTGAGATGTCGTGAGATTTTATTCAATCCCCTCCCCCATCCCCAAATCTCACGTGAGATTTTTCAAAATGTGGGTTTCTTATTGAAACACGTTGGATTTTTTTAATAAAAAGAAAAAAAAATTCGCTTCGTTCTTTTATTTACGACTAGTTAGAGACTAGTAATCAATATTGCTGAGAGCTACAAGTGTAATAAAGATTAAACAATAGAATACTTAATTCGTAACTACTGCGATTAAAAAAGGAATATCTACTCTAATTCAGTCCATGGAGAATCATGCACGGTCTCGAGAGAGACTATTGGAACCAGCATGTCCATATGATTTTCAATAAATTCATCTGCTCCTTCAACTTCGTTCTGATCCAGCCACTCTAAGCCGTTGGCACGCACAGTAACTCATTAGCTCGTTTTGTGACAATCCGTGCGGGTCATACTTTGCGCAACATACGCGCTTCCTTAGCTGGTGCAATGTGGGCTGCACGCCTGTGCTCTGCAGCTCTTGTGATAGATGCAAAGTAAATACCGCATGTACTACAGCATCTTTTTTCTAAATCATCATGTACACTTGGGCAATAGAGATCATAAGGCGTGCTAATGAAGGCATTCAGCGGTTGAATCGGTAGGCAGTGGCGTATTAGAAATGGAGCAAATGACTTTCCGTCATGCTCTTCAAAGTCCGGAATTGTCAACCTAAGTGATATGGTATGGAGGTGACAGAAAACGGTCGTGAAGAATCATATGTACAATAGATCATTTGAAGAATCGAGTAAAACATTTGCAAGAATAAACAAAGCAGGTTGGAACCTGTCCGTGTGTCGCTGCACTCAGCTCGTACGCTCTCATTCATCGAGTCACACGTTCAGCTGACAGTGGCGCGAAAACAAAGAACGGGCTACATTGTACCGTAAATTCAAATTAAATTGAGCTATTTGGTATAAAACGATTATAGTGGTTTGACAATCAGGAGTGATGTATAATGTCAAAGTACGAATGAAATTATTTTCTTTCCAACGAATTAGTGAATGATCTTAACCTTAGACTTGTCACTCTATGAGGGATTCCCCGCACCGAGCCTTATTTTAAAAATTGCGTGATATTTGCCGAGACCCCCCCTATCTCCAACGTGAGATTAGATGAGATTTGACTCGACTCCCTCCCCCCCTTAAACATCTCACATAATTTATGGACGCCCCCTTTTAAATTAAAATTACATTTACTGTCTTATTTTATAATGTACAGTTTCGTATTTTTTTACTTTCTAAAATTTAAAATACTACATCCATCCGCCAAAATCATAATAATATAATAAAATTAAATGTACGCGGGAGGTTTTTTGTAAACAGTTGGAAAAGGTAAAAGTTTCGAGTTGGAAAAACCACAACTTATTCCAACAGGGGCAGGCAATTCGGGCTTGTTGCCGCCCCGGGCCCCTAAATAGGTTTAGTCCGTCTCTGGTTGTAATAAGAAATTGTGAGACTATCAGATATCGCAGACCACTTAAACATCAACAATACAGCATACAGAAATATTGATACAATGATTTCCAAACAAACTCTGTTGCTATGCAGTAGTGATGCATGCATACTAAATTAAAAATAAATATTTATATTACCATGGGAGTTGCAGTTATCTAGCATACGTCATAGACTGTTTATAACACAGTTGCCAACGAAATTTTCAATGTTAACAAAAATGGTATGACCGAAAACACAGTAAAACATAATTTTAGATTTGTATAAAATTTACATGAATCTGGCGTATTCGTATTAATCAGTAAGCAATATGGTTAGATGAAATACCTATCTAATCAGTCAGTTATAATTTGGTTTCCGTATACCATTACGACTTTAAAACCCGATTCGAACTATCGTAAAACAGTTTCGAATGTTTGTTTAGACTACACAGATTTTTTTTGGCAAGAAAATTAGCGTGGGCGAAAAAATGGTAATTCACAAATCAGAATAGGGTGTCGTGGATTGCGACTAAGAATAATGCATACAAAACAATATCAATTTATTTTAGGCACAATAGCAAAGTGCTATTGTGCCTAGGGCTTGGAAAATTAGATGGATATATGTAACTTGGGTTATTCAATAATCTCCCATGGGAGATACAATTTAAACAACACACTTGTTTAGTAGGTACCAAACTACATCAAGAGCCGGTCCATATAGGCAAACTAGGCAACTGCCTAGGGCGCTCGTATTTGGAAGGCGGCATGACATGGCAAAGAAATTATGTTTGCTCTAATTATATGAACCTTAAAAATTCGGTTAAAAAATCAACATTTGTTCTTTGAACACCTCATAGTCAATGTCCATGTTCACGGTATTCGAAAATACAAAATTTTCAGACCAGCAGTAAACCTTTTGAATATATTTAGGTACCCCTAAAGAGTGGCTCCTAAGAGAGCATTGGCAAAATTGCACTGTTTAATCGATGTAACTACATTAGTCTTTTATTTTGTTGAGATTTTCATGGGCGTCGTGTTTTGCTTAGAGCGCCAAGTTCTATTTTGCCTAGGGCGCCTAATTTCATTGAGCCGACGCTGACTACACCTTTGTAGATATGAACACAACAAAATAATGACCTGCCTACCCAGTGGCATTTTTAGTCTTTACACGAGAAGCTTTCAATTTTCAAATGAACTAAATATTTTCAATTTCTTAGATGTAACATTAACATTACAACTGTGATCAACTAATCGAAGCATTACGATATGAACGGGGAAAACTTCAATTCAAGGTTATTTATTGGAAGCATAACTTTCACTTTCATTATTTGGAACATCTAAATGCTTTTTCAAAAATTTTCTACAGTTAACAAAATGCGTCACCGAAATGAATAAATAAAAAAATACCGTATCATAAATTATCTAAGATAACGGAGTTACCGCAACACCCAAGCCCGAGACAATATAGAAAAGTTCAATTTCAACATTGACCCAAACGCAGATCGAACTCGGGACCTCAAAGATGGAAAACAAGGTGTCTGTCAACCTTGAAACCAACGTGTGAGACACTCGACTATGGTGGACGTCAATGAATTGTGTGTAACATCACCAATTTGAAAATTCTAACTCTACTATCTTTTGCAACCGTGTCAATATGTGGGAAACCAATTTGAATTTAAATATACGACTGTATACTTTTGCCTGTGGGGCATCGAATAGCGGAATCATGGGAGACACTTTAAACAATTCATTTTTATCTGCACCTGCTGGCAAGGGCAGACTGACGGACGGACAGTTTTTCTCTTTATTAGGAAGCCACGTATTAACCCACGGGCGTTCACGTACGGCTGGCGTGTTCACTCAAACATACGTACCTACAATAACATATTTAGATAACGTTATGCCTTAAATGCAAAACTCGTCTTTATTATCATGCCAAAGTCACACGTAAACAAAATAACATTGTTCAACAAACAATAATAAGGGTATTCTTAAAATCTAATTATTGAAACAAATATTTACTGTTACATCGATATTTTTAATTTCATCGTAATTTTATGGAAGATCAATACATGGTGACAAATAATTACTGAAATTAACTGACTTTTTACACTTGAACTTTCAATGCTATAGGCACTCGATAAATAGATCTATACGTGAACATTTTAATATTTATACGCACAAATACAAAAAGGACAACTCATTTCGCAAATACACATCATGTCACACTAATGTTTATAATATCCAAAATGGCTTTAAAATGTTCACATTAGAATGTCCATATTATGTTGATGGGCAAGTTGAGAAGCTACTGGAATGAAAGTCTGCAGATATCAAAGCCGATATCGAATCACCTAATTTTAACGGGACACGATCACTCTAAATATATACAATGATAATAGTAACGAAGGGTACACATCAGAAAATTCTTATTACTCTTACTATTAAAAAATAATCATTATAAATTGAGACGACTAATCCTCCGCGTCGGCAGACGCTTAGATAAACGCGATATTGAAATGCTTCTGTAGCACTTGTTGAAACAATGTCCACATGGTGAGTGTCTACCATCATTTTCTTACTTAAGATAAACAATTAATCGAAACAAAGATAAAATATTTACGAATCTACTGTTAATCTGTTCATAAGTTACCCATGTCTTTCAAATGAAATTTTTAACAATTAACCCACGAATAACGGTTGTACATAACTCCGTAACATATGTTTCGTCAGAAAGTAAATCCTAATTTATTGATCAAAACCTATGTAAAACTTAGCAAACTATTTACAATACCTAACCCTAGACACCGAGCTGATGTAATACAGCAAATGACGCATTTATAAAAATGTATAACATAGAAGTGACTAGTTACTTGCAAGGATTAGATTTTATGCTCAAGTCCTTAGTCTCACTAACTGGTGCAAAGAATAATAATAATACTGAAAATGCGACAACTTCAGTGTGATAATAGATATTGAACTAAAACATATATATATATATATGTAGATTGATCATAAAGAAAACTAAATTACTAACTAAATATTTACAAAAAGGTCCATTCCCAAAACAAATATATATTTTATGGCACCAATAATTAATAACATGATAAATAAATATTAACTTAAAAAACATTTGACCTCACTTCACCACTAAGACATTGTTTCTGATCATTATTTTAGTGCTAGTTTTTAAGATTAGTTAGAATTAACCATTGGTAACAATAAAAATAATTATCATCTTACAGGCAGTAGTCCAATTAGACAATAATATATAATAAAAAAAACCAATTAAAAAACATTTATCTATTTAGTTTAAGTCAAATTATAAAATATACAAAATATTACCCAATTCAAACTTTTAAGTTAGTCAGTAAAACAGATTGAGGAAATTATAGAAGAACTGCAGGAATTGAAAAATAAATAATTTAAAAGACTTATTCTTTTGGTTAACTTCAAATAATTAATGTTTTAATATAATAAGTATCTATTTGATTAGAATATATCAATACCACTGGTATTATTAAAAAAAAAACTTTCAATACAAGGGTCTCACAGTCTGAATAACTGACTCGCTAAAAAGTTTATAATTCACTTTACAAAAATGAATTGATAATTATAATTTCTATGGACAACATTTAAAAAAGTAAGCAAATTTTTTGATATGGCATTCAATTCTACTCAAACACTGAAACGTCAACGCAAATAAATATGACAGACATTTTAAAAGATGCATGTTTTTAAGAAACGTTTATGTGCCGAGTTAAATAGCCTTCCCCAGGATATACCAAACTAATCACTATTACCACAGATGCACATGATGTTTCCCACAATGTAAAATGCACTACAAATTACTAGATATTTATTTGTACAGCCTGGATTCAAAATCCTACATCTAATAGCTAACAAACTTTATAGTAAACATTGCCAGTTACATTACTGAGTGCTCGTCAGTTGGATCTGAATATTTGCAATACCACATTCACGACATACGCTTATTGGTAACATCAGTCTCGGATAAGATATTGCCGTATTGGCATTATTAAATATCTACTACTAGGATATTTTTACATATTTCTGCCATATCTGAAAATGTACATGTCAATATAAAAAATTCTCTCATGGTTTAGTTTGTGCTGAATTTTAATATTGAATTGTAACTTTATTGTGACACAGTAATATCATTTCAGTTATGGTTGGAATACATAAGATTTTTGTTTTATTTATTGCTTTTAAAAAACTGATGCTAACAATAAGTTTTAAACTCCAGGGCTTGGTTGATGTGCAAGGTTTGCAGATATATACTTTATAATAAATAGAAATGTATAATAATCAGATTTCATAATAAAAAGTACATTAATACCTACAAATTAAGGAACTAAGAATTATTACATTTAAATTCAAATGAAACCTCACATCAGATCACAAACACGTATGTCAAATTGCACAAGTGAAAACAACTACATGTTTACATATACAATAAATTAATCTCTTCAAAATCTGATGCAATCGCAGTTTCATGAAATATATAAAATATCAACTGACACAATTATTTAACTATAAATTAATCCAATAACAAAATGTCAATCAATTAAAAACTACAAATAACAATCCATCAAGAAACGATTTAGGAAACTCTTTGTATAAACTAATAAATTAGTGATCAAAATATCTCAAATTGATGGTTTGGTGATGTAAGATAAATTCATAATTGAAATAGTTGATTGTGAAGTTATTAAAAAGAAATATAAAATTTGTACATGATATATATTACATTGCTATTTGATGAAAATAATCTAGTAATGTGACCTCACATATTCAAATACAGGTAAAAAAATAATGAAAATGAGAACTGGTTGTGATTGCTGTCCTACGTTTGGATAAACAGATGTAAATTACATATATCATGGAAATATCACCAGGACAAGAACACCTTCAAGTACCTCTTTATCTGCTTTTATATTACTCAATAGGGCACAAAGCAAATGAACGCCACCAAAACATCGGAAATCAATTTAACTACCGACTTGCTTACACTTTGAACTTATTTCATCTGCCATTCCAGCCGGGGAGCGCTTCAGCGTCTATTATCACCCTAAGCTGCCAGGAAACAGACCCACATTGCACGGTTCCATGACCACAATGTCACGGAAGATTCACTAATACAAAACACCTACTCACGGTAGTGTCCGCTCGCAGGCACCAGGTACATGCTCAGAACTCAGCGAACTCCTTTGCACACTTCTCAGTCGATGAGATACGTAATGCCTCCTCCTCATAGTCATCAAAGTTACTGGTGTCTCCTGGGCCCTTGCAACGCGGTATGAATGGTGCTTCGATCTTCTTTTGGAAGACCGCAATCCAGTCAGTGCTGGCGAACCACTTGTGACCTTTTATGTCATTGACACCCGCCTTCAAGTTACCGTAACGTTTAGTCAAGTCCACTTGCAACAAATTGCGGAGAAGATCCTTCAGATCTGAACCGAAATGTGAAGGGAAACGAACCTTCCCAGATACGATTTTCTCATATATTTGAATCGGTTGGTCCGCAAAGAACGGTGGATAACCAGCAGCCATTTCATACACCAGAACACCGAGTGCCCACCAGTCGACCGCTTTATTATAACCTTTTGAAAGAATAATTTCTGGAGCTAGGTATTCAGGTGTGCCGCATAGCGTCCACGTACGACCTTTGACTCGTTTGGCAAAACCAAAATCAGTTACTTTAAGGTAGCCCTGCGAGTCAATCAGCAAGTTCTCCGGCTTGAGATCTCGATAGATGAGGTCAAGGTAGTGTAGATATTCGAAGGCGAGAACAATCTGCGCCGCGTAAAAACGAGAATGGGGCTCAGAAAATCGACCCACTTTGCGTAGATGTGAGAACATCTCACCACCTGGAACGTACTCCAAAACCATGTATAAGTTTGAGTTGTCCTTGAAATGGAACTTGAGGCTCACCAAGAAGGGAAAATTGATAGCTTGTAAAATACGTTTCTCATTTAAAGTATGCTCGACTTGCTTTAATTTTACAACTTTTTGCTTATCTAATATTTTCATCGCGTAATATTCTTTCGTCGGTTTATGTTGGACTATCATGACTCGGCCGAATGATCCAGTACCGAGCGTTTTTATCCGTTCGAAGTCGTTCAGTCCGGCGGTGTTGGTAGGATTCTTCTTCCATTTCTCCTCGAAATCCTCCTTGGCCTGGTCGAGAAACTCTTTGACGCTTTCGGCGGCGTCCACCTTCTTGTTAGCGGTGGCAGCATTATTGCCCATGGCGCACACCACAAATTAGTCCCGAGACCCGATTTGCCGTTATTAGAGGCCGCCTTGCTGCACTAATCGATGCCTGCCTGGTACGACCGCGAAAGAAACTGAGCAGGTCAACACAAACCGATTTTAAACACGTACATTCTCGATTTTTAATGCACTTACACCTGTCACAATTGGTTTTGATTACAGGCACACATTGACACGAAAAGTAAAACAAAAAGTCCAAAAATAATTCGTCACATTCAGGAGAATAAAATGGCTTCCACAACCGGACTCGATCGACACCGAGAGAGCGAGATCGAACGAACGATTTCCTCACGCACGGGTGGCGGTCAATTGCAATGTTGCTAGATGAAAATAAAAGTAACTACATTTTAAAATTCTACCGTAACTTTTATTTTTATGCTATGAATCAAGTTTCATTCAGTTAATTTAAGGTTATATGAAACTAATTATTATATTTGATCAATTTTGCATTCACAATGTTATACTATAAAAATATTCTTAATGAAAAATACTCAAAAAATCCACTTTTTCCTTAATACATCTCATCTCAGTCTCAGAGTACCAGGGACAAAGTGGCATCTGTAAACATTTTCCATTAAGAATAATATATGAAGCTATTTTGTAACATTGTGAAATTAACAATATCTTTTAGACAGTGGTTCTTACTTAATGGGCCATGGAAGAATCCAAGTCTTGGAAGTTATTACTTAGTTTTAATTTATTACGTATTTTATTTATACAAATGTAAAATATTTAATAATACTTAATTTATCTAGACTCAGGTTCAGGGATCTCTTAAATATTAAGAACCACTGCTTTAAAACAAAGGCTCTTTCCGACAGCATTGATTTATTTTGTAATGCACGAAGCCATGAACATTTTCGTACAAAAGATCATACTAAAAAATAAAAATAGATTATCCCAGAAAAGAATACAGAAAATTATAATACTAATTTTTTATGATGCAAATGTAACAGAAACTAGTTTCGTGCTCATTTACATGATGATACCCGCCAACTCGAATCAAACTGCTCGTTTGATGTGAAAACTAGTGAAACTAGTGTCGTCCCTCGCTAAAGCATCTGCGCTCTATTTTTTTAAATTATATAATAAAAGACAACGTCTTTTATATTTTTTTATTTTATCATTTACACGAATTTGGTAATGATAACCTATTGTTAAAAAATAAATACTCTTTGTTTCCAGCAATAAATGAAAAATACCTATTATTAGATTTCAAAACTCTCAAATACATCGGGCCGAAATCCAAGCGTATAGACGAACCTCTAACAATATTGATTAATGCTCGGTCAGGATGATCGAAAAGCATTAAATGAGAATTTCACGGTTCTGAACATCGTAAACATAAAGCCTGTGTCCAGAAGTACTAATTTTCCAACTGGTATCATGATTTTAGTTTAATTTTTTGTGAAATTGTTTTTCATTAAATAATTACTAGTGATATTTATAATTATTCCTATATTAACTTTCTCTAAAAAAAGTTTCTGCGCTTTTTTTGATGTAATTCTTTTTCATTCTGATAACTTCATGCATCTCCAAAGAGTTCTCCAAAATATATAAAGAAGTTAATAAAATTCATCCCCCTATCAAAAAAAAAGAGAACAAGACTTAGTGTGACAAGGACAAGACTTAGCACACTTAGCGTGCGTCCTTAATTTTTTAGTTTTTTTAATCAATTCACAAACTAAAATAAAGACTTTGTAACACATCCGTTTAATAATCTTTGTCGTCCACTTTGTGGCGACGTAATCTGTGACATTTGTAATACATATAAACAAAAATACATTTGTAAGTCGTCATTCAACATTAAAACAGTGAAAGCAACCCTATACCTATAAACATGTTTATTCAATTTACCGACAGTTGGTATAAATAGTGATAGTCAGATATCACCCTATATACCAATAAATAAATACCCAACAGTAAAGTGGCGATCCCATACAATACACGCTACAACTGGAAAAAAAAAGAAAGTGAAATGAAAATTTCAAATTAATTTCATATCTAAGATATTAAAAGAAACAAAAAACTGTGATATTGAATTTTTTTTTAAACTCTATTTACTTTGTATTAAACTCTAAGCAAAAATAAAAAACTACTAGGACATTTTGTTTGTTTTGAGCTGCCAACACTGAAGATATTTCGTTTTGGTTCGGCATAACAGATGGCAGCACTCGCTGGTTACGTTGCGTTTGCGTACTACACAAAACTTGCGTCGAACGTCCATCCACTCCACTCCACATCACTTGCGTTGCGTTGCGCTACATACCACAAACACGCTACGGGTAGTGCAGCAGGCAAGTTACCAGACGGCTCATGGTTTGTAATGGATGACGAATATTTAGTGGCTATTTTTAGAACATGAACAGAAAAGTAGTTTCTTGGAATGGATTGACAGAAAAGTCTGACATAAAGGTAGATTACCAATCTTATATGAAAAACTTTCATATAGGATAAGTAATTACAATAAAAATCTTTGACTTCAATACATAGAATTTTGTATTTTTTTCTATTTCTCTATAAATGGATATGCTCGGTTAATTCATACAAATTATCGTTATTTTTAGACTTTTAGTCATATTTTTTATTAAACGGCTTCAAAAGAAGGAAATGTTCAATTCGCCTATTTATGTATACAAGTTTCATTAAAAAAACCATTGGGTTCCATCCACCAATGACACTCATTGGGTTCCACAATATCCTCGTCAGTAGTGAATGGATCCTAATAATCTACTTTCATTTTACAGGGTAAATTTTCGAAGGGAATAATCTACTTTCATTTTACATTATTATTTTTTAAATTTCCCTTAAAATAAAAATCGTATTAGTACAGTCAACTGCATGATTTTTTTGAAGTTCGGTTTTTAGACGTAGACTCTGTATTGAATACTTAGTCTCAACCTAGATAGGTACTTAGGTAACTTTACTACCTATATTATTTACCACCTCTTTATTAAAATTTATTAAAATTACCTATTTAAATTAACTAAAGTTGCTTGTATAGATAGACCTTGTTTGTATATAGCATTAAGTCAATGGAATTTATTCCGGAAAATAAACTCGATGATTTGAGATATGAATTTATTGGCTTACAATGTTGAAATTATTTTTGTTGTTTAACGTATGAAGGTTGATAGGTGAATGTGAAAATATATATGGAGATCATCAATGACGAAGCTTCGTTGCCTTCACTGAATGAGTAGGCGTTTTAGGCGTTTCCATACTCCCCCCCGTTGGAGACTTCAGTTCTTCAACCTCATGATTGATTCTCCTCGTTGAATAAAGGACAGAGTCGAACCAGTGGGCGGCGATAACATCCTGTGGTAGTTTTCACATCTGCGACGCGAGATATCCCATCAGCTCCTGGGTACAGTTTAGTAACTCGACCAGAGCGCCAACACAAAGGTGGAAGTGAATCATCACAGAGTAACACTAAATCTCCAACCTCTAGTCTGGTTGTGTCTTGCCTCCATTTGGTTCGGACCTGTAATTCCGCCAAATACTCCTTCTGCCATCTTTTCCAGAAGTGTTGTCGCAGTTTCTCAAGGTGATTGTAGCGGTTAAGGCGGCTTTCATTAACAGCTTCCAAAGCGGGTGACGGCAGCGAATTCAGTGGTCTTCCGATGAGAAAGTGCCCTGGGGAGAGGAAAAGGAGATCGTCAGGTGAAGGAGATAAAGGGCACAAGGGACGACTATTCATTATAGCCTCCACTTGTGCAAACAACGTAGTGATTTCCTCAAAAGTTAAATGAGCCGTTCCCATGACACGCCTCAAAATTCCTTTAGATATTTTGATTAAAGACTCCCAAATGCCACCGAAGTGAGGAGCATAGGATGGTGTAAATGTAAATTTTATGCCTTCACTAGCAGCAAACTCAGACAGTATTTCATTTTGTTGATTTTGAAAACAAAGTAATTCTTTTGCGGCTCCTACAAAATTGCGACCATTGTCGGAGAATATATTTGTTGGGCGTCCTCGACGTGAAATAAATCTACGCAATGATAGTAAAAATGATATTTTTGACAGATCAGTTACTGCCTCCAAATGAACGCATTTATACCTAAAACAAACGAATAGGCACAAATAACATTTTGATAATTTTGAACCGCGTCCTTTACGATTTGTAATATAAAATGGCCCCGCCATGTCTATGCCTACAGATACAAACGGAAAATCGGGGTTAACGCGATGCGATGGGAGATCACCCATTTTAGGAATTAAAGATTTTCCCTTTACCCGCTGACATCGTATGCATCTGCGAACAGTGCTTCGAGCGACATGTCTACCCTTTATAGGCCAAAAAGTTTGTCGAACAGTAGCTAATAGTAGCTGTGGGCCTGCATGTAAATTTCGAATGTGTTTGAAATTGAATATTAGTTTGCATAAATGGTTCCCTTCTGGGCATGATTACGGAACCACCAATGAGCCAACCAAATTTAGAATTTTGGAGATTTGGTTTATTTTTGCCTAACGATTTTTGTTCGCATACTAAAATATCCCAAAAGAGATCTGCACCTATCAGAAGATCGATCGGACCAGGCTGGTCAAAGTTGGGGTCCGCTAATTTCAAATTCGTAGGTATATTTAGTTCATTTAAACTTATTGGAGCCTTTGGAAGATCTCCTGTGAGCTCATGCATAACAAAGCAAGATAGATACTCTTTGTAATTACAATTTTTCGATTTTATTTCAACAACACAAGCTTCACTTACCTTATTAACGGTGTTGTTGCCGATTCCTATAACATTTGTTGAAGTGGGTTTAGATTTTAATGCTAATTTTTGCTGTAGTGATTTTGTAATAAAAGATGACTGACTACCTGAGTCCAATAAGGCGCGCACCGTGATATTCTTTTTTGTGATTGGATTTGTTAATTCAATCAAGGCAGTAGATAATATAATATGTTTCGAATTATTGTCCTGAGTGAAATTAACAATGGACTCGCAGTCCTGAATTTGCGCATTGTTGGCTTTAGTGGCTTCAACTGAATGCAGCAATGTATTGTGGCGCTTGTTACACTGCCTACAGGGACCCATGCGACATTCACTCACCGGGTGACCTTGACGTAAACAGTTATAACATAATTTGTATTTAGACACATCGGATAATTTATCTTCGAATGATTTTGATTTAAAAATAGGACAATCGTATATTTTATGGTTTTTATCGCAAATTATACACCGACATGTACTAGTATGAGCATGTTGTTGATTTATTGTTGCGTAAGATTTCGTTCGAAAGGTTTGCTTATGATTGTTTGATTGAAAATTCTGAGAATGTTTTGTAGAATTATTGTTATTATTAAAATTTATGCATTTCTTATTATTTGTAGCCTCAAGAATGTGAGCCCTATCAATTAAAAATGATTTGAATTGCTCTAAGCTTGGAAATTCATTTAAATTGTTTCTATGTTCTTCCCATTTTGCTAAGGTATTGTTGTCAAGTTTAGACGAAACCAAAAAAATAATTAAAGTGTCCCAATGTTTAGTAGGTTGACCTAGATTAGCTAGGGCACGTAAATTTTTAGTAATATGGTCCACTAAATATCGTAAAGAACCTTCGGTTTCATGCATCAAAGGTTGTATATTAAATATAGATTTAAGGTGATAATTTATAAGTAATCTTTTGTTATTAAATCGTTCATATAGTAACTGCCAAGCATCATTGTAATTGGCAGATGACACTTCTATATTCGAAATTACACGAGCTGCATCGCCCTCGAGATAAGAAATGAGATAGTGGAACTTTTGTATAGGAGAAATTCGTTCATTGTTGTGAATTAAATTAATAAAAGTGTCACGGAACTCTAACCAACGAAAGAATGATCCGTCAAATTTCGCAATCCGTATTTGAGGCAATCGAACACCAGAATCAATATTATTGAAACCGCATTGAGCTTCATGAAATAAAGATTCACGCCTTTTTTTGTCTTGATCAATAGTCTTTATTTCATTTTGTTCATCTAAACGAGTTCTTGCCATAGCGATGCATAAAATAAAATCTTGCTCAATGCGCTCCCTTTCGTCTAATTCTGTCTCGAAATTATCAGTGTTAATTAATTCTATCTGAGTCTGCAACTCGTCATATTTTACTGATTGACTTTCGAACTTGCTGAGCTTTAAGGATAGTTCAGCAACCTCGATAGTCGAGAGGGTAGGCTGCCTTGTGATTTTGTCTAAATAATTTTTAAATCTAGTTATTTGACCCTTTACTGAACTGCGTTTTGTAAATAATTCCTTTAGTGAATGATTACCTAACTGTAAATGAGTTGATTGACCGGCAGGCTCAGACATTTTAAAGACTAATATAAGAACAAAATAAAAAAATAACTCACTGTAGGTAGGTAGGTATATCCGTTAAATTAATATCCAATATATGTATTTTGCACAAATAAAATTCAAACTATGAACGTCTAAGCACTGTGAACACAAGTAATTTCACTTTGTTATTTATATTTAATAAGTAGACAATCACAAACACAAACCACAAGGCGCGTACCGTTTGGAAGACAAAAAATTCACCTTTATGAAAATGAATATGCGTATCTTACGCTCCTCACCGCGACTCCACTTAGTAAACTGGTTAGTTGCATCAGCTGATGACCCGTCGATCGAAGAATCGATGCGTTCGAAAACGGCCGGTAGGTACAACTGTAACGGTCGGCAAAAACTATTAAATATCGAGTAAATTCTGGCGCGATGTTCACGGGAGCGTATATTATTTAGTTAGTTAATTTATTAATGAGAGAATAATTAAATTAATAAGGTATTTAGTTTATTACAAATTTTGTTTTTTTGTACGGGGTAGACGAAGGTTGCAAAAATGCGAGTCTATAATGGAAAGTGATAAGAAAATGGGGAATTGAATGGATTTAGATGGTGTTTTGACTACAGAAATGGTTTGTAGAAGGGAAAAAACAGGGCACTTATCTGAATTTCGGTTTCGATGTGAAACTTTCGCTGAATCACTGCTCGGCAATCCCGCTCCTCCAGAATCGTTTCCCGTATTTCTCGTCCTGTCACGGTCGCCAATGTTTGCGCCTTCTTGACGCAATGGAATTTATTCCGGAAAATAAACTCGATGATTTGAGATATGAATTTATTGGCTTACAATGTTGAAATTATTTTTGTTGTTTAACGTATGAAGGTTGATAGGTGAATGTGAAAATATATGTGGAGATCATCAATGACGAAGCTTCGTTGCCTTCACTGGATGAGTAGGCGTTTTAGGCGTTTCCATTAAGTATATTATTGTATAATATTATATATAGACAGTTCTTATTAAACGAAACAGATAACCTTGAACAAACCGCATAGCAACTAATCTAGAATTTATGATATATTGTAGTTTAATATAATATATAGGCAAGTGTGTTATTGATTTAATTAGGGATGTTTGTTTCCTTATAAATAACACTACCTATTTTCTCGCGACTTTGCCCGCGTTTTATATACAAGTTACTCACACATCAGTCATCCGGATGGATTTTGATAGAATTTGGTATATAGGCAATTCTTAGACTGGATTAACTTATTTATTTCACTAAAAGGTTCCTTAGGGATAGAAGTGCTTCCAAGGATACCTATTCTTGTGAACGCTGCTTAAACGGTAAGATATATACTAATGCTTTCTAAAGAACACTTGGTGAGCTTTAAATTATCTAAAAACTCCATGGTAGCATATCTCTATGTGCTAAGATTTTTCCCTAAAATAATAAAACGTTAAAATGTATTTCAATTTATTGCCCGTCTTTAGATGTTTATTTCAGTAGGTGATATTGAATTCTTATCGAAATAAATATGGTTATCGTCAAAAAAATTAATATTTTACACCAAATCAACTGGATATATAGTTTGCAGTTTACTACGATGTTTTTGAGAAAAGAAAAAGAGACATTCTGCCGATTTTCTAAATACTATTTCATGTTACTCTAAGATTTCATGTGTATGTAGTAGGGATGTAACGATACCGTGTAGGTATCTATACTTTTACCGAGTAGGTATCGACCTACTCGATATTGAATGATATCGATAGTTATTCGTATCGATTAGTTTTAAAATGCCTCACCATGGTCGTCATTTTTATAGATTTTTAGAGCAGATTTGATATTATCGATAATTATAGCAATACTCTATTTACGGAAGAAATAGAAGTAGATCCAGGCATAAAAAGCGATGCATATAGTTAGGTGTCATTTTGTTGACAGAGCTTCCCCCAGATAGATAGATAACAATACTTATTATCATACAACAGGGACGTCACGTCAGTGGAAATTTTTCATGAAATAGACTTTATACCCCTTACCATAGAGTGAACAGTCGAGCAGGCGAGTTTTTTAACTCTCCTCAGTGAGTGATCGACCGAGTATCGATACAAGTACTTCGCGATACTACTTGTTACTCGGTTCTAAAATATTGATACCAAAATACTTGGTATCGCAGGTTTACTATCGAGTAAGTGGTACTTATATTTACTCGTATCGTGCATCCATCATCGGTAGTGTTTCAACAGCTTTTTTTACATGTACATTTAATACCTTTTATAGTGATAAAAGATATTATTGTTTTATAAATTATGAAAGCAAAGGTGAGATTGGCAGTCTATATAGCCAAGCAAATTACCCAGAGTATTATAGGGCTTTTGTAGTATTGGAGAAAGATAAAAAGATAGCGGGACGGAAAAACAAACCATTGAATAAGTGCTGGAATCATCAACGAAAAGTGACGGTACCGCGTAAGAACATTGGCTTCGAATATTTGAGTTGGTTATTTCATTGAAATTAATATTCATATGTATTGCGAGATCGCAGTAATCTATCTATATAACTACTAAAATAAAAATGTAACCGATCGATGTCTATACATTGAAGATATATGAAAAAAACTGTTCTGAGGAACCTTAATAAGCGTAATAGAACACAAAACAATGATTTTTTTTTTTTTTTCTGTTGTCTGTGCGTTTGTGCATGATAATCTCAGAACCGAGAAACGGTTGAACCGATTTAAATGCTGTTTTCAATATTATATTGCGGTATTCTTCCGTTAACATTTTGTGTAAGATTTATTTCAATGGGTTCACAAATTAAAATATGTCAATTTGAATCGATTAATCACATCACACACATCGATTAATCGATTACAGTATTACTCGTAATCGATTAATAATCGATAATCATCGATTCATGTCAACGGTTATTAAATATTTTTACCCCAAAAGTTTATTAATGATTTCAGATTAATTCCACCATATTTTAAAGCCATCCAATATATTGAATTAAATCAATTTTAAGACAATGTTTACTATACCAGCATTGTGCATGTAAAATTTATAGAATTAAACTAGCTGTAATCTCGATTTCGTCTGCGTAGAAAGTAGCCTTAGTAATTCCTTATTACATAAGCTTTCTGCCAGTGAAAGTCCCGTCAAATTTGGTCTAACCGTTTCAGAGTTTAGCCGGAACAAACAGACAGACAAAAACTGTAAAAGATATTATTTTGGTATAGGTATGTACCATGTATACTTACATGTGCATTTAGTAAGAAACGGTTAATTTGTATTTGTTAAAATAAAACTGTAAGATCCGTTCATTCATTTATCGGGAGTTCCCCGACCAAAGAGTAAAGTTACCTATTTGTTCGTGGGAGTATTCCAGGATTGCCATAATAAGTATTAGAATATCTACTAATAATATTCACACTCGCGATGTTGCAGAACTCAAACTATCGATATTAACGGTGTGAGATCATCTGGATCACAAGTAAAAATGGGAGTTCCCCAGGGATCTATTCTGGGTCCCTTTCTGTTTCTAACTTACATAAATGATTTGCCATTTTTTGCCGAAACTTTATGCGATATAGTATTGTTTGCAGATGATACTTCTTTAATATTTAATATTGATAGATGTAAAAATAATTTTGACGATGTAAACAATGCTCTATCACAGATTATGACCTGGTTTACTGTAAATAATCTCCAGTTAAATGCTAAAAAAACGAAATGTATAAAGTTTATGTTACCTAATGTAAAAGCTGAACTTACAGAAATTAAACTTAATAATGAAAAGCTCGAGTTGGTTGATTCAACAATCTTCTTAGGTGTAACGCTGGATTCTAAATTGCAATGGCATCCTCACATTTCATTATTGGCAGGAAAACTAAGTTCAGCTGCCTTTGCAATAAAAAAAATTAGGCAACTTACAGATGTAGATACCGCTAGGACAGTATACTTTAGTTATTTCCATAGCGTTATGTCATATGGCATTCTGATGTGGGGTATGGCTGCAGATATAGAGTCTATATTTATTTTACAAAAAAGAGCAGTAAGGGCCATTTATCAATTGGGTTCAAGAACGTCATGGGTTAGCGCATTCGGTTTAAATTGCAGTTAATTTAGTAAGTAAATACTGCACAACAAGGACATACATGAATACTTATTTCACATAACTAAGTACAAAAGACAAACTCATCGCTAGCCAGCGATTTCTTCCAGGCAACCTAGTATTACATGGAAAATAGAATAATAAATAGCCGATTGTGCATACAACTAGACAAATAATAATCATTTAAAAACATCAAAAACAAAAGAAAAAGACAGTTTAAAGGTACGAATAAAATGCTCAGATACAAGCGATAACCAGAGCGCGAAAAACGAGAAAAATAACATTTGTAAGAATCGTTCACAGGATAGGTGACCAAAACATTATTATCTTGAGCATGTGCACAATACTAGCACAATGCACGTGAAGCCGTTAATCCTGGCTGCATCAGCAACGTTAACCGATCCGCATTAAGCCCGCATAGTGGGTTATGGTTCATTGATCTTAATCAATTCGACTCCATTCATAGGAAAAAAAGAATTCTACCAAAATACTTCCCACGCAGACGAAGTCGCGGGCACAGTAGCAATATATCGAGATAAAGCCGATGCAGTTTAACATTGAGCCACAGTACAAATATACATATAATTAGGTGTACTCGAGACCCGAACGAGAGATAATAGCCTAAACATGTAGGACTGCCACTTTTAGGTTATTCAATCGTCAGAAATGCATGGTCAATCAATCCCTAAAATATAGTTTCCCCGGTATAGTATGCATCCGGGAACTAAATATAACGTTTATAATGATTTTTTTTTTATATATAGACCAGGAGCTGACTACAATTTTTTTCATACCTACGTCATGTCATCAATTTTGTAAAATTAAAATGAGGTATTAATGAATTATGTATTTATTTATTTTTTCCAAATATTCAGACTTACTTAAAATTATATTATATTAAAGTGTGTTTTAAGAGTAATTTTTAACAAATTTACATATTTGTTACAGAAAAAAATTCGTCTGTTTCGACAAGTACGAAATACCTTATTATTTGAAGTTAATGTAAAATATATCCTCATTAATACAAATATTTTCTGCAAAAATATCTTTGGAAATTACAGTTTATTTGTTCCTTTTCAAATGATTCTTAAGTCCAGAAATTGTATAACGAACGGCAATACAGCGACGCGGAGTACGCGCGGGGACGGCGAACTAGCTGCAACTGGCGAGTTGCCACTCGTGCCTTGTAATCCTATACCTTCGATAATTTTGTAAGTGTATGCGTGCGACAACGCTCACATACAAACCATTTTAGGTACGTTTGTATGAAGAGCACTTACTCTTTGTTTGTACTCTGCTTGAGTACATTTTGAATAACTACAATATCAATCAAAGTGGGCCAATAATTTCAAGGCCTGGAAACCACAGAAAACAAATGAGGAGAATGTATGGACACTTCATTCAACACGATGACTTCTTTAAAACAGGGCTGCAAGCAAAAATAATCTAAAAAGAGATGTGCTGAGCTGAGCGGCCCTACAAATGGAGACGTATCAAGACTGATGACGATGATGATGATATTTCGAGAATGTAAAGAGTATTCCTTCAAACAAAAAAATCACAATAAGGATACAAGAAAACAGTCAAGTTGAAAACTTATTCTTATTTTTTGAAATTGGTTAAGAGCCATATGACAAATTTGCACTCTGTGAGATCAGGTATTTTGAAGCGTTCCGAGTTCTCGACAACTTGTTCAAGGTCACGAGTCCACAATACTGTGTTGAAATTAGGACCAAGCTATTTCGATACTTTCCCAATTTTTGTATTTTTTTAGTGTTTCTATGGTGAGATTCAGTATCGATTCCCGAATATTTTGACACGACTGCTCTCAAAAAGGAGTCTATTGTTTTTAGAATTAATGTATGTATGTGAGTTTTTTTATTGCACCATAACTTTTGAAAGATATAACGGATATGAATGTATAGGGTATCATTAGAAACATCATCCTAAGTTACCACAAACTACATAGTGACACTAGCTATATTTTTCATATTAAATAGGTATGGGGACGTGTGACGCCATTTAAAAAAGTATGTTTTTTTTTAATTATACCTTTATGGGTATTAAATTAAATGTCTTGATTTGTACATTAAAAATATATAATCTCTATACATAATTAACTGCTCACTAAAAGGAATAAAATATAAATAAATAATTAAAAAATTAAAAACACGACTGCTAAGATCGGACAAAAATTAAAAGAAACAAGTTTAGCCAAATCATAGGCTATATAATATAAATATCTATGATAATATATTTATAAAAATATAAATATTAATCAAAAAATATTCGTGCCATATTCTTCGTCAACGATTTCGGAATATTTTCGTCATCCATAGGAAATATGTTTGTTTTTCTTGGCTTGATCCATTCTGAAACAGTCCCATTATCACCATATCATTAGTGCTGAAAAGTAGTAAATTAGAATTATATTAAAACAGTTGTGCACGCGACTTTATGCGAATGGAAAGTAGCCTAAGGTTCTTTTCTCATGGCTAGATGCGATGTTATTCGATATCGATGAGCGATATCGCACGAACCGCGCGCACTTATAAAATGTATGGAAAAACGCAAGTGTTTGCTCATGAGATTGTACAATCTGTCAATATCGGTCACAAACCTCATGGTTGCGGTATCGCCTCAATTGTATGAAGACGGTAGAACGATTCAGTTGCGCAAACTTACCATATCATCAAAATATATTAAATTTTACAAAATAATACGGCAATATCCGTATATAAACAAGTGAAAAGTCCGATGGTGCCGGATAGCGCGTTTGAGGAGGTTAAGCAACGATTGCAAAGGCCGGCAATCGGATGAGTGGTCATTTTTTTAATGGAACGATTTAGGACGATCGCGCCTGCCCATTACGGATTACTTGGTAAATTAATCATTAATTGAAAATATATATGCTTTAGTACCACCAATCCGTACTGACACCTTTATGTGGACCCAGTGCCGAATTCTGGATGCATTTGAATCATCGATTAATAATATGTGCTTTAACACTACCAATCCTAATTGGTGTGCTGAATGCAACGAGGAATGCTGGTTGGAGTAGTTTCATCTATTAAGAATATCTGTGCTTTAGCACCACCACACGTGGGTCCAATCAGAAATGCTGGGTAGATTGACTTGATGCTGAAGTAGTTAACAAATTTGATCTGCGATTGTAGAGGATAAGCGACGTTTGAAAAGGTTAGCAATCGGATGGGAGGCAATTTTTTTTTACACGTTAATAAGCAAGTATTCGTTAAAAAGAGAGCAAATACTCGCCATGCCCCGCTCCGCCCCACCACCGCCTTGTTCAGCTAAAAAAAAGATTGATAGCCTATCCCATTATTGGCTTTTGTGAACGTCGCTTTCGAATCTGCGCAATCGCAGATCAAATGCTAGAGCGTTTGATAGTTAGTACTAATAGTATACATAGAAGAACAGAAGAGAGCAAACCCGGCCACTTCCGGCAGTGCCTGTCCCACCCCATTCAGTCAAATAAAATAAATTGATCACCCGTCCCATTACTGACCTTTAGGAACGTTGTTTAATCTTTGTAAATGTCTTTTTCACCCACCCAGCTCAGCAAAATAAAAAAAAGATCACCCATCCGACAACTGACCCTTGCAAACGTCGCTTATCATAAAAATCGCAGATCAAACGTGCAAACTATTTGTACATATGCACGCGAAACCGTAAACAGATACACTTCATAACTAAAAATATATTGAATTTAGAAAAAGTTGTTTGATATACGGAGTCTAAGTTAATCCTTATTACATAACTTCTAGTGAAAGTCCCTTCAAAATCGGCCAAACCGTTTCAGAGATTAGCCAGAACTAACAGACAGACAGATAAAAAATAATATTATTGTATGTGTACCGTCTATACACACAAATGTATTTAATGAAAAGCGGTTATTTTAATATTACAAATATGCACTCCAATTTTTATGTACTAGTATAAGTGAATTGAGAGAAGAAGTACCTTGCTATATTTGCATTTCTTAATATAAATATATATTTTAACTTTCTTATACAATTATACCTAGGGGTCTTCCGACCCATGCTGAAAATAACGAATATGTATTAGAAATAATTCAACAAGCTATATAAATTCCATATAAATCGAACTTCGTGATCAAAGTTGGAAGTCCCACTATACTGCTCTATTAATGCTCGCTCGAACGTAGCTAGATCAAAAATGGCGCAAAGTAATGCGACACAAGTCCAATGTTAAGGAGCGCTCGCGCGGTACTGAGCTCAGACGGCCGTTGCATCGTATTTTGTAGTGATTTTGCGTTTACATTTATCGTTTTTATTGAAATAATATAATAAATTTATGCTTTAAAATTATAATATCTTTGTTCCTTATGAAATAGTCATTAATCTGGCATAAATTTTATTAAATAATATTGCTGTGGCTAAGAGAAGTTAACTTCAAGCAATTTTTGATGTTTTTGGGTTTATAATATTATTTTTCTATATTTAATCAGTGCTATTTCAAAATTTCGACGCTACTGTTTACTTTACGACTATATAAGAGATATCATTCTCTTTTATTTCGTTTGTTAAGAACAGTAGCTCAATCCAGGAGCTCAAAAAAAGTGTCTTTACGCATTTTATGAAAATCTTTCTCTGGTATTTTGGGTTTTATTAAAAAGATGAGCAAAATTTCCAAAAAGTTAGGCCACTTATTTCTATACCAAGAGTTATTGTTCACTATTCAACAAGTCAAAATTGTTAATTTAATTTGGTTTCCGAGAAAAATCACGCAAAAATCACAGTTGAGATGTAATATGTGTCTTAAAAATAAACCACTGTAAAGAGATGCTAATATCACGCAAACAAAGTTGCGGGCAAAAGCTAGTGTGAAATGATTATTAAAATTGGTCCTGCCCTGCGATTCTGTAAAAATTCAGACACGTATCCGAATAAACTCATGTTTCCAAACGTCATTTAGTGTAGAAATTCTATCGATTCCATTTTTTGTATAAAATACAAAACAAAATTGACTGATTATATATGTCTCAGATATTCTATTCCTACGTCATTTCGAGACTTACTTCACTTATGCCACGAAGCGTTATTACCAATTCAAGGTTGAGCGGATGCCGCTTTTTGAACTGAATTCACTCATATGTCCGCATTCACGTTATTTAGTGAATGAATTTGGATTTTTGCAGATTTGCAGGGCAGTACTTTCAATGCAAACAAAGGAAAAATCAAAATTTTGCTCTTTATTATCTTATTTATATAAAATTCTATTGCTCTTCTTTTGTCCCGCTAAAACTCGAGAACGGCTGGGCTGATTTAACTGATTTAGGTTTTTGTAATTTTTATCGTAGTCCAGGGAAGGTCATACGAAGTGCATCTAGGGTTGTCAACTCGGTTGATCATAAATCGAGAAGGTATAAAGTAATGAAAATCAAAAACTATTTTATTTAAACTTGTATTTTTACTCGACTATGGTGAAGCGAATCCTTTATGTATGTATGATGTATGAATGTATGTATGTATGTATGTAAGAATAAAACGGATATTCGCTCAGCCCTGCGATTCTGTAAAACTTCAAACCCGATTTCGAATCCACTCAGGTGTCCGAATTCACTTCAAAAAGCGGAATCCGCTCAAACTTGAATTGGTAATAATATTTCGTGAAATAAGTTAAGTGAGTTTCGAAATTATATAAGATTAAAATATTTAAGACACGTTTAATCAATCAATTTTGTTTAGTATTTTTATACAAAAAATGGAATCAATAGGATTTCTTTACTAAATAACTAGAATTCGGACACATGTGTGAATTCGAATTCGGCTCTGGATTGTTACAGAATCGCAAGGCTGAACCAAAATATTAAGCTTAATGTCATAATTCAGCACTAGTACGTTCCTGTGGATTTTCTTCTTAGGACATCCGACCTGCATCACAATCGGATATCCGATCTGAACCACAGCCGGATATCCGAATTAATTTCTTCTTATATTAAGAATAAGTTTTTCGTTAATTTTAAACTATGTATTAAAAATCACCCTTAATATGTGTTACGATTTTTTCACTTTTCATTGCCCAAGTAATTCAGCACGTGACCTCCACATGGGTACTGAATGGATTGTGTGATATATATTTCCTTAGTCCTTCAACATACCGAAATATCAAGTTTTCAAAAGCTCTTGCACATTTTTGTCACCAGCTCTTAGACTATTTGTACAAAACTAGTTGAATTTAGTGATTTTGGGTGCGCGCGCCATCTAAAACTGTTACCAAGTAATAAAAAAACACAATTACGTCACGCACTTCGAGTTCGCATCGTTGTTTACTTGTCTCATTCAGTTTACAGATAATATGAATCAGAAAGAAGCTAAATACGGATCTTGGGGGTACCTGTACTCGACAGATATCTATCATGAAAGAAATAAGGTTGAAATTAAGCTGTCTTGCTATTCACGGCGCGCTGACGATTGTAGATGTCCAAGATCACACCGCGCGAGCGTTCGGAGCATGGACCGTTCTGGTTGACGAATTCATATTCTGACGAAATCACTGGCTGGTGCCAAGATTTCTTTCGAAAGCCAACGACCGCCCAATTCAACTTACAGTATTCATTTGTAAATATGAATTTTATTGCAACTGAATAAGGTCCTATTTAATGGAATTGCATGACACTGTGTCTTATCAGTCCTAGAGTGATGGTTTTCAAACAAGTCGAGTGCGGTGTGGAAATATTATTATTTTTAAAAGTGAGTTTTTGCTTTCTTTACAGCCAGTTGCATTAACGTACATTTACATTTTTATTAGTTTAAGGCGACATTACCAATACAAATTTGATATTCATTAGAGCTTACAGTTGTCATTAAACCTTAATGGAGGTTTGTGCAACTGACAATTAGACTTGATGATTGTTTATTGGGCACTATTGGATCATTAACAATATATTATAATTATCTATTGATGCCGACCAGGCTATTATGGCCTCGTGCGTATTAGCAAAATAATTCTTCTGGTCCAGTATTTTTGAAAATATGCTTCGAGGAGCCCAGACTGAGACCAACATATGGGGATCCACGTAAATCATCGGAGAACAGTATCTATATATAGGTACACGTAAAATTAGATTTCGTTTTAGTGCTCTAAAACATTTGAATTCCAAAAGCCATATCGCCAAAAAGTTGGAGAACCGCTTGTGGTTCTACTTACCTACAAGGAAGCTTAAACATCAAAGAGAATACGAGACGGAATCAACGAACTCGTCAATGAGATGGATAGAGACACAGGATGACGCGAAAAACGTTTATTAAAATCTAGCTTACAAATTGTTTCATAATTATTATCAATTTTCTTTTTAAATAAGTTTTCTCATTTACAATTAAATCATACAACTTCTTTAGTTGAGTTTTTTTTAAGCATTGAATTTCAGTATTTTTGTTTCGACGCCCTCTTTAATAATATTTTTTCCACAATAACTATTTTATTTTGAATCTTAATAAAAAATTATATTTTTTTAATAACTCAGTTAATACCACATTCGGTTGTATACAAAACTGTTAAACTTCACTCGATTTTTAAAACCTAGTGATTTAACTTGTTGTTCTAACCTGATGAAAATAAGATGAAAATAATCAACAAAATAAAAATGTATGTACCCATAGTGTAGTATGTGAATTTGTGAGGAGAAATAAAGATATTTATTATTATTATGATGTTGTTGAGTGTACCTACGTATATTTAAAAAAAAATCTAGATTAACTTAGGCATAAAAATCACGATGTTTTCCGAAGTTTTCCCGGGTAACAATTACCATGTAGGTAGAATTGTAAAAAAATAACTAATAAAAACACGTGTCACTGGTTTCCAGTTAAGTACGATATTTGCAAGTTGCAGAGTTTTCGCTAACATAGCATAAATAATTGTAATTAGCAATACCCTTTAAGAGTTAGGTAAGGTTATTTGATATTAAAATTACACATAACGTTATATATGCCGTAAACTTAAAATAAGTTATCGTTTTGTGTAAATATAATAATTTCCAGAAATCCAATTTCCTCTCGCAGCGTGTTAACGATTGTATTTTTTTAATAAAAAGGGATAGAAAGAGCAAGGTATGGAATGCCCGGTTTCCCGCCCGCCATAATTCAAGGTTATTTAAAGAAAGAGTGAACAAACTCTATCCATCACTGTTACTCGTAACCAATATCAATAATATTCTCTCAATGAATTGAAGTAAGCGCACGAAGCTCGCACTGATGAACGACCCCGCGCGAGACGTCGCGCATGATATTTTTTCCTTCTTCCTCCTTCATTTTGTGTTCGGTGTTTGTGCGGTGAACATTGCTGCTTGTTGTGCTAAGCACGTGTTATTAAAATAATTACAAGTTTTCTGTATAAAAACATAAAATAACAATGGCAGACGCAGCCGTCGATAAGAAGTAAGTGTCTTTGTATAGTCCTTTTATAATAATTCATAAGTTAACAATTTTTTTGTTTTCGGCGGCATCCAAAACGTGATCAAAATGGCTTCCTATTTGTGTGTTAAATGTGTTTTTCCTTTGTTTTTCATGAATTAGTGTCATTAGAGTTTCAATAAAGTCTGTTAACGTACTTTCCGATTGTACAATATTGTTTATATAAAAATTGATAGTTGTATGTTTGGTAATAGTTTAGACGCCGACCGGATCGTACACGCGGGAAAAAGTTATCTTCTTGATGAGACTGAATGTGTTTGTTTTTAAACACTTTGTATCTACTGATAATGAGTAACTAGTTTGGTAATATTGATTTTACGCGAATTTTCTCCTAGTCCTGCCGTATGTAAGTACTTAAAATAAAGGAAGGTCGAAGTTGTAAGCACGCCGGGCGAGCGCTTGGTTCAAGATGGCGCTGTATGCGCGGCGTGCCGGCGCGGCGCGTCATCGGCGCGCGCTCGTTTCAAATCGCCAAGAACCGAGTTTTGCAACTTCTCGCTCGGTAGCAAAGTCGGTTATATTATCGCGAGGGCCGCGTGTTGTCATTACTTTATTTTTAACGCTTATGGCACGTTACGTTAGGTATAGCTAATCTACTGGAGTGCGTAATATATTCGTTGAATAAAACTGATGCTTACATTCATTTTCCACTGTCGCAACTTTCCCACATGCAGCCTTGCGCAACAGCCACTTGTTTTTGTTCCGGTAAACTTTTCCTTTTATATCGGCCCACTTAACAAGTGAGCATTCACATCGTGAAGTCGTAATGTATTGTTATGAGCCGTTACTAACTGGCCTCTGAGCGTTACGTTAATATGTACTTTATGTGTACTGGTGTTTCTGTTATTTTCTCAAAGTTCCTTATTTAATTAAAAGTTTTTAATTTTATAGGGAAGTCGCTCCTGAGGAGGTTACCTCTACCGAAGCAGCAAAGGAATCTCCAGTTAAAAAGTCGCCAGCGAAGAAGATTGCTGAAGCACCTGAAAGCAATGGCAAAGAAGAGAATGGCAGTGGAGATGCACCTGAGGATACACCAGCTGAAAACGGAGACGCAGAAGAAAGCAATGATGCTACTGAAAATGGAGATGCCACTGGTAAATATTTGTATAAACCTTTTATTTTAGACAACAATGAATTAATCTGAAATAATGTATGTAATGTGTACAACTAATTCAGGTTTATATGTATGAAATTATTCACTATTTATCTTACGGTTATTATTTGTTTTTATTATTGTAGTCAATATAAACAGTTTTCAAAACCTATTTTTATTAGACAAGATAATAATTGACACATTTCATTTTCAGAAAAGAAAGAGACTGGTGTTAAGAGGAAATCCATAGCAACGGATAATGGTGAAGACAAGACCACACCAGAAAAGAAGGCGAAAGTAGCTGATGAGGCACCACCTGCAGAGGTGGAAGAAGCTGCAGCTTAAGACTCTACACCTCATATTTAAGCTTGGTTTACTGCAATGCATTGATGTTCATTAGAGCTCAACTCAAAACTAAGCTGATACATATCTAATGCCAATACAATAAAAAGCCAAAAACCATAGTTTTTATACACAAATGTATATTGATCTGATTTATTCAAAGGAGTTGAGCTCTTTTGTGACCACACTTTAAGTTTAGGTTTATAATACTTATGTATTAAATTTACCTGTGAAGTACCTGTAAATTGTAAATTAATGATAACTGTCTGTAGTAGTGCTTGAGGTGTGCATCGCAGTGAACTGATCACACATACGAGTCGGTTTTAGTGTTGTATGCTGTTTTGCGTATTGGTGTCTATTTCAACAGACTTAGAAGATGGGTTTTTGAATTGATGAAAGTTAACAAGCATTGGTATTGGATAACTTAGTTTCGCCAGTAATATACTGCCAAAGTATTCACCCCGAGTGAAATCAATTCACGATCCGTTCTGTGAACGACGCAATTTTATTAGACAGCTTCCGAAAAACAAGGATTTTTAGATAAACTAAGACTAATTAAAATGTTTAGATAATTAATTCAGTTGTAAATTTAAGTTAGCAGTTAAATATCGCACATTGATATATTGCATAGGCATATTTACTTAACCATTTAAACATTCCTTTGACATTTGGTTACGGATTACTATGTGAACATGGAAGTTTTCCATGTGGTCTGGTTGGAGTTTATGCAGGAAACTGATCTGCCCCATGCCCTTAATACAATGTTATTGTTACTCACAAACTTCAATCAACTCACAAGGAGTTATTTATGTATAAGTTCACATGTGACACTAATTATAAGATTTTCAAAATTTAAAAAGTTCAAACTTGACAAGGTGATAGTTCATATTGACATATTAATTAATTCTGCGTGCTATTTTGTATTTCTATGAACATCTTTATTTTTCTTATATCCTGTTTTTCTAATTTATTTTCTCTTTTGTATGTGATACATAACAAAGTTCGATTGTAAGATAACATTTGTGAAAACGAATCTTCATTTTTCTTTAAAAATACATGTTTGTATTTGGTATGAAGTATATTGTAATAAGAAATTTTGACTAACTTTTTCTGAATACCTTATTAACAATAAATTTAAATTGTTTCAAAAGTACATTTAGTATTAGAGATGTAGTGTGTACAGTTATAACACTTCTCTCACTTGTGGAGCTGTTAGTGTTTGTAAACATTTCTGGCAATAAAATAGTCCAATCGAAACCAGTTTTTCTTTTCCATTTTCATTATACCAACAAAGATGAGCTAAATTTCAAATTAATCCTCATCTCAAGAATTCGGTTCAAACTTATTCAGAGAAAAAGGTCCTTTGATGCCGCTTTGAGATAGCGCGTACAATAAATTACAAGGTAGTAGTAGTTTTGCACCAATAATAACGCTCAAATCTATACTATAATAAAAACGTAACCGATCGATGTCTGTACATTGAAGATATATGAAAAAAACTTATAAGGAACATTTATAAGCGTAATAGAATACAAATCAATGATTTTTAAATTTTTTGTCTGTTTGTGCGTTTGTGCACGATAATCTCAGAAACGGCTGAACCTATTTAAATGCAGTTTTCACTATTATGTTGCGGCATTCTTCCGTTAACATTTAGTGTAAGATTTATTTCAATCGGTTAACAAATAAAACAGTTATGTCAATTTGAAGTGACGTGGTCGCCAAAATTGCTATGAAATATTTAGTTTTATTAAATTTTCGTCTTTGATATATTTATCATCATCATCAACTCTTTCACAGCCAAACTGCAGGGCCTCAGGCCTTTGTTTAATAATTTTTGGTCACCCATCCCGTACACAACTCTTGCGAAAATTGCTTAGCAATAGCGATCGTGCGCAGCGGCGCATATCCGTAGCGCCACTGAGCTACGAATTATTATTGTCTAAAAAATGAAAATTTGTATGAAGACAAAAAATAAGATTCCAAAATTTTGACTACTCGAAGTATGTTGACCTCATTTCTATGTGGCCAATCATATTAAATAGGGTTCAGCTTATAATAGACGTGTGGTATACAATCACGCGAGTAGGAGAACAAGCGGAAAGAGCCTTCCGATGATTCAATTAAGCCTCGAGTAGTTTACAGTGAACGCATATTTTTATCAGATTAGGTTCACGTCGTCGTCGGGGCCAGCGGAGGTGGTTGGCAGTCGCCCCCGGATTGCACGGTTTCGTCTGTCTGGGAGAGTCATTCGATTTACCCAAGCCTCTCCAATTTCATCTGCAATGGGACCAATGTTCCAATACTTGAGTGTCCTGGTGGCTCGGCCATAGCTTGCCGTGTTCGTCTCCCATGAGAGGGTGTAGCGTACGGGTTTTGGTTGGTAGGCCTCTGGGGACCTACTGGGCAGCTCACTGTCGGATTCACGGAGGAGAATCCTACTCACCCCTGTTGCTTGCCAGGTAACAGAGACAATGTCAGAAGTGTTTCCACGACGTTAAAAAAGTTAGATTCACGTCAACAGAAGTTAAGAACGTAAAGACAACTCGAGTTATATATTTTTTTTCTCTTATTACTATTTTTTTATGTTAACTCTTTTTTTAACATACAAATTGCTGTAGATACGTACTTCAAAGTTGGTATTTTCAGTTTTCGCTGGAAACAATGGTTTATTCATTGGTCACAACACATATAATATTACGCGAGTCTGAGGATCGGTTCAGAGTAGCTCGGTGGCGTAGTAAATAAACGCCGAGGCTCACGATTTTAGTTGTTAAGCAACTTTTGCAAAGGTCTTTAACAGGATGGGTGACCAAAAAATATTATCTCAAGCAACTCCAAGCTTTCGAAGGCACGTAAAGTGATTGGTCCCGGTTGAATTTGCAGTCGTTAATATCCTCCAATTAGCATTGGGCCAACATGGAGCGTCGTGGCCCATCCTCCTTAATCCATAAGGCTCCTGCAGTTGGTGACGTAAAAGAGCTGATGTTGATGATGAGGGCCGTTCAAATCTGACGGAAGCTCAGTTAAGCACCTCTCGGAAGTATGTGTTAGTAGACGATTTCCTTCGAGTGTGGAAAGTCGAAATTAAAATATGTATATATTTTTTTATATAAAAAATAAAACTCCTCGTATCTTCCATCAGACATGTACCGACCGATTTTTATTGACAAAGAAAGAGATCGGACGGAAAGCGCTCGGTCTCGGGAGATACCTGAAAACGTGAAACGTATTTGCTGCCTATCGCCAGGCTCATGCACTATAATGTTGAATCTGAAACATTTACTGTCAGGGACAATCTCTTGAGCTCTCGGAGAACTCATATAACAAGCATTTGATCACAGAAAACTTCTGAAGATCGCATAGCGCGTCTAACTGCTGATCGTAATCTACATGCAGTATGGTATGAGTATGAAACTTCCTTTCATAGAGAAATGCGCTTGGTCTCTGAAAGAGCTCGCAGTTTGCACAATAGAGATCGAGAAAGTAGTTTTGATTATCGCCAACCCGTGTTACATTCATACTCCACAGGCGTACCGCAGATAAGTTTTCACAAGGAATAATGAACTAGCTTTCTTCCCGCGATTTTGCCGCAAAATTATGACAACTTCCCGTAGATAGAATCGCTCTGAAACTATCGGTCCAGTAGTTTTTTTATTATTAATAGGTATATCTTAGGTATAAGAGGTTCGATGGCGTTAGTGGGTTAGCGCATTCGATTTAAATTGCAGTGAAATAAATAAGTAAAATACTGCACAACAAGGACATACATGAATAATTATTTTACGTAACTTAGTACTAACGACAAACTCATCGCTAGCAAGCGATTTCTTCCAGGCAACCTAGCATTACATGGAAAAAAGAACAATAAATTGCCGATTGTGCATACAACTAGACAAATAATAATCATTTAAAAAGATCAAAAACAAAAGAAGGACAGTTTCAAGGTATGAATAAAATTCTCAGACACAAACGACAACCAGAGCGCGAGAACAAGAAAAAAGATAGAAAATTACATTCGTAAGGACATGATGGGTGACCAAAACATTATTATCCTGAGCACTGTGCACAACACTGGCACAATGTACGTTAAGCCATTAGTCCTGGCTGCATCAGCAACGTTAACACCCACCGATCCGCATTAAGCCCGCATAGTGGGTTATGGCCCATTGATCTTATTTGATTCGACTCCATCCATAGGAATAAAAGAATTCTACCAAAATACTTCCCACGCAGACGAAGTTGCGGGCACCGCTAGTTATGTAATAAAACTGTTTCTATAGTGGTTTTGTTCACTGAATTCAAATTAATCTCGCGAAATTGCAGTTATGTACTGAGTCTTCATTTTTCAATATGTGTATGTCAATAATTTGGTCGATACGTTTTTGCTGCACTAGTATGAATTAAGATTGACTAACATTCATACTTAAATATATTTTTATTTATAATTTGAAAATAAGAATTTATTTAAGAAAATTTGTATGTTTATGTTTATACCTTTACCCTTAACATGTAGGTATCTTTATTAAAACAATAAAGGCGGGAATAAATATCGTACATACATATTACTATACAGGGGGCCAATTCTACTAAATAAAGTCCAGCTAAAATTGAACTGGAATTGTATCGTATGTCACTATAGAATAGGTACCTACGTTTCTGAATAGTTAACTGTACAAGCAAATCTTCAGATATAACCTTGGGCCGTCCTTGAAGATACGGACATCCGACAGAAAAGTTTGCTAGATGTCTCAAGCTTGTTTCCGCCATAAATTTTAATGTTAGCATTACTTATATACCATATGTGCCTAGTTAGAGACCTTCAACTTTTTTTTTTGCCCAGGGGCTGGCATGGTGTGGCATGGCTTTGGCTTTTAGACTCACCAGTATTGAATATCAATTCTGATTAAGTTCATAAATAGTTAAGTAAATGTTAACTTGCTACTTATCTGTGTTTTTACGTAAGTAGTCACTTAAAATTAAATTGAAAATCGCACTAATAAATGGATAAAAAATAAAGATACTATGGGGAGTGGGTGCAATATAGAGAAGGATAAATAAATAAATAGCGTTAATATATTATAATAAATAATAAAAAAAAACTTCATTAGATGTAAACCAGCCATAACAGTAAAAAAAAAACAATAGACTAGATGATTACTTTTTATTTTATAAATAAATAGTTTATTCATATCTGAAAAATAATGTACAAGTTGTTGAGAAATAATGTACAGGATGTCTGCGAGATATGATGCTGTTTGTGGAACTGCTACTGGTGAACTCTGATGAACCAAGATTGGGTGGATTGAGCTTTATGACCTGGCACCGAGTCTTGTTGAAAGGACCATCTTTGGTTATTGAACATGATGTTGTTAAGGTACATAACTGCTTTCTTGAGAATGATATCTTTACACACTTGTGCCGATATTTTGATGCTTTTTTTACAAAAATATGGCTCGGTCATTCATTCATGTAACTATGAATGATACAATTATCATTCAACAACCCAATGGTTGCATCTGGTATGAATGACTTGTGTCCATTGGTTCCTGTCCAGCGCATCTCTTACAACGGTGTAAAATTTGGATGATGATGAAGGTTTCACCTGATCGATCCACCTAGTTGTTTATCTAGATACATTATAAACTCACTGTCAATATATTTCATGAGAATCTGTTCTATTTTCGATGAAAATAATTGTTAAAGTATAAACAGAATAAAGTTTAAATCGCTTAAAGTTTAAGTTGCTTTTTTTACTTTATTTTACTACAGCTAAAATACTTTGTAGATTCTAAGGAATAAGCTTTATTAGATTATTTAAATCCGCCTCCTCCGTCAATAGGTTCAGAAGTTCCGGAACTACGGAACCTATTACTAAACTAAACCTACCCGAAAAGCAACAACCAGCAAAGCAGTTTTGCTTTAAACTCAATGAAATGAAATAAAGCTTTTACTATCATTTGAAGTAGGTTTAGTTTATTTGATTGGCGGCGAGGAATTGATTGATACCATTCTTTGCAGTCGAGGGAAACAAAAATTCTTTCAGCCGACGTTATTTCCACACATTGATTTATAATCAATCAAAGTTTTCATATGCAAACCAAAGGAGCATGCCTATATATATTTTTAAAGCTGATATTATCATTGGGTGGTCTCATTTTATATCATCATTACTTACCTCCTCTACCTCCTCATATTTTCTTTGAAGTTATTGTCTAAATTAATGCTATATGATAAACCACATGAGCCCAGCGATTTTGCCGTGAAAGCGTAGCAGTCAAACTGAGTTACTTTCACATTTATATTAATATATATTGTCAGCGTTGTGCAATACATTTGCGGAAAATTCTGAAGTAAGTTATTTATGAAAATCGTCGACTAATTATACTTTTTATTTGAAAATAATAATTCCATCGTCGTATTGATATTAAGATACTTATGTGTATGTATAATGAACAATGTGTTATCCAATTCTGAGAATTTATGATTCCAAACTTTCTAATATTGAATATTAAGTTCATAATAGACCATCGATATTTGTCATTGTGTGGTAACTTATGCATGAGTAGGTACAAACATTATTAGTGATGAGCTTTGAACATCAATAATCACGGATATCAAGGTTGACTATCTCCGTGGTAACTGAATAGTACACAGGACACACGTGTCAGCCGAGTTACTTCATAAGGGGCTAGTATACCGGCAGTAAATGCCACCACCAGACAATGCCGTGGAGATACTCATTTATTCCCTCTCATATTTAAGAGTTACAAACAAAAACATGAGGCGTGCGTTCAGAATTTTTTGTTTGTGTTCCTTATTTCACTTAGCTACATTTCAGACGACTCAAAACATCAACGTTTGTATGTATACCCCGTAAAATATCTAATAATTTATCGTTTAAACGACTAATTAATGTATTTTTTGTTATAGTGTTGATTAATGAAGAGAATAATGCGCTCGCGGAGAAGTCTTTCGAAGTTGCGAAGGAATATGTAAGAAGGAACCCAACCCTTGGTTTATCTGTTGACCCTGTTATCATTGTAGGCAACAGAACTGACGCTAAAGCGTTTCTAGAAAATGGTAAGTCAGATATCCTTATCTACCTTGCATACTCTGTGCTATTTTCTGGCATTGTTAGTAAATCTGACATAATTTCTGAGTTTACGATATGAAGTGAATACTTAGTTTTATTGCCGTCGTAAGGTTTTGAACTCAATACAGTCTTTAGGCATGTAGAGATTCCACTCAAAGCAAATTAAATCCTTTTTAGCTGTTCAAATATTCTTTTGCTTAGAAAAACTTCAACAATATAAATTTTCTTGATAAAAATATATTATATTATATTAATTTTGCATTCACAATGCTATAGCTAAAAATATTTTGGTAGGTCCTGGGTAGCTTAGTAGTAGTCGCCCGGATTGCGAATCCCTTCTAAGAGTGCCATAGACAAAGTGGATTTTGAATCATTTTTCATTTATAACATTGTTAATTCAGTACAAAATTGATCAAATATAATAAATATATATTGTTTTATTATCTTCAGTTTGCAGGAAGTATAATGATATGGTAATTTCAAAGAAAACTCCGCACGTTGTCCTTGATTTTACTATGACCGGTGTTGGTTCGGAAACTATAAAATCTTTCACTGCTGCATTAGCATTACCTACTATTTCTGGGTCGTTCGGACAAGCCGGTGACCTACGCCAATGGAGATCCCTCGATGCGAATCAAACTAGATTTCTTTTACAAATCATGCCACCAGCTGATATTCTTCCCGAGTCAGTCAGGGCCATTGTCACTAAACAAGATATTACTAACGCTGCCATAATGTTTGACGAATTATTCGGTATGTATATCTTTGGAGACATTAAAAGCTTTTTCAACTTATACGAGTACTTAACTAAATACGCATTTATGTTTTCACAGTAATGGATCACAAGTACAAATCCCTATTGCAAAATATTCCGACGCGTCATGTCATAACTCCCGTGAAGAGTTTCAACAAAGATGAAATTAAAACACAACTGCGAAGTTTGCGAGAGTTGGATATTGTGAATTTTTTCATCATTGGCAGTCTGAGAACCATAAAGAATGTTCTTGATGCGGCGGATGAAAACCAATATTTTGGAAAGAAAACAGCTTGGTTCGCTTTATCATTAGACAAGGGTGATATAAGCTGTAGTTGCAAAGATGCTACTATAGTATATTTGCGGCCCACACCCGATGCGAAGAGTAGAGACCGTCTTGGAAAAATAAAAACAACATACAGCATGAACGGGGAACCAGAGATCACCTCTGCGTTTTACTTTGACCTATCGCTGCGCACATTTTTAGCTGTAAAGTAATTGACCTTTGGTTTTAGTGCTTTCGCACCAATGTTAACCTTAGTTTACCACGTGTTAGCGTACCTATCTAATTTTAAACTGGTATATTCCACGAGGTTTCATATTTATGAATTTCCAGATCACTACTGGATTCTGGCAAGTGGCCAAACGACATGAAATACATCACATGTGACGATTATGACGGTAAGAATACACCTAACAGGACCTTGGACCTAAAGACGGCTTTCCAAGAGGTATTTGACACGTTTCGTATTGACAGATGGGTTAATAATGACCATTGAATTAAAAATATAATTAAATGATTTTTAGATAAAAGAAACTCCTGCATATGCACCATTTTATATACCGGAAGATGATCCAATGAATGGAAGGAGTTATATGGAGTTCAACACAGATTTAACGGCAGTAACGGTTAAAGATGGGGCATCTATAGGTAGTCGATCGCTTGGCTCCTGGAAGGCGGGTCTTTCAAGTCGTCTGTCCTTGACTGATCCTGACAATATGAGTGATTATTCTGCTCAATTAGTATACAGAGTAGTCACTGTCGAGGTAGGTGAATGAACTCGGTAATGTTTAATTTTCCATAGGAAACATGATAAAATTTTGTCAGTTTACATAATAACAACTGTATAAATAATCATGTCATTGTCATAACAGAGAATGTAACATTATTCATAATCTTCAGGTTTATGAATAATGTTATATTGTATACACTTATGTTCAGAAAACAGAACCTTACATTACAACAAGATTTCTCCAATCGATTTTAAGTCTAAATCTAAATTTAACTGATTGCTAAAATTTTGAATTTTGTAGTAATCTATTTGTACTTAATGAACAATAGGGGTGACGGCTCGATAAAAAAAAGAAATTCTATTTAGTCCGTGAGTCAGATAATAGATACGTTTAATTTTTCTTCAATTAAAACAAGAAATGGCTCAGTTGTTAAGCATTAAAGTTGAGGAGTGGGGCTTGCTACGTTAAGCGTGACGTCATGCAACATTTTAACGCAATGTTGCGCCGTAATTTATTGATTATGTAGAAAATAAATAAAATGAATATGAATATAATAAATAAAAATAATAATTAGTCGTCATCCCTATTCCCTGCAATAATCACATTATTATTTCAGCAAGAACCTTTTATTATAAGAGACGATGATGCTCCTAAAGGCTTCAAGGGATATTGTATAGACTTAATCGAAGAGATCCGTCAAATAGTCAAGTTCGATTACGAAATAGTTCTGTCGCCAGATAGCAATTTTGGCACTATGGATGAAAACGGGAACTGGAATGGTATTATAAAGGAACTGATGGAGAAGAGGGCAGATATAGGCCTTACCTCCTTATCAGTGATGGCAGAGAGGGAGAACGTCGTCGATTTCACTGTTCCGTATTACGATCTCGTTGGTATAACGATTATGATGAAATTGCCACGGACTCCGACCTCTCTATTCAAGTTCCTGACCGTATTGGAGAATGACGTTTGGCTATCCATATTAGCTGCATATTTCTTTACAAGGTAAGCGAGTGAGATCAACTTTTAACTTAAACCGTGATAACGGTTACGAGTGAGGATCCAGTTTATTCAAGTTCAAGCATTGCAATACTATGTGCCTCTTAAAGACCACTTGATAGACTCCTAATCCTTTCAAATAGATCACCAATTACATGTTATTCGTAACCAGTAACATACTTTTTTTTCATTTAAGTCGTGACATTGATAAAAAATTTAGTATTAGTGAACATGACGCGTATGCTTTGACAAAGATTATTTAAAAAAATACGCAAATAATAAAATAAAGAGTACTCCATAATCAAAAAAAGTTGGTATGTTAATATTAAAACAGTTCCCAATACCTTATATAGAGGTGAAAGAAAAGCATAGTGTTTCTTTATTTACTTTTAGTGTTCTTATTCTCAAAGTCAAAGAAAATATATCTATATATATATAAGAAATATTATGGAATACAAAGTTAAATGCTTCAATCTTATAACTCAACAATTATATCTATCTTGAAATGGGTAGGTACTCGTATAATAGGCATAATAAAACTTTTATTCAATTTTCAAATGGAAGCAATAAACATATACGATTATACATCGTTACTTTTTTACAAGCTAGTTAGATATGTAGCAACAGACATCGCTTCAATGAATACGACAATATTTTTTCTTTAGAATGTTCAAAAATTACCTTTTTCGCATTAATTTGTATTGTGAGACGCTTTTAAGAAGGTCAGTGACTCGAGTTGAATGACGATAACACGACGATAATTTTGGACGAACCGGTAAACTGTAAATGTAAATTCAAATACCTATATGTTTTTACAACAAAATCAATTGCAGTATATGTACCTATGTATATGAATTAAGTTCAAAGACTGCGTCCAAAAAGACAAAGAGTAAACAAGATCGGTTAGTTAGATTCAATTAGAGCTAGTGAGTTCCTTTCGCTAGCTCTTCTCATCAGCCAAAAGATAACCTGAACGAGTAGGTAAAAAAAGAAGTACTTACATACTTTTGAATTTTAATTTTTGATGTTACTAGATGAGTTTAGTTTAATTAATGATATTTTGACTTTATTTTTTAGTGTTTTCAGAATCAATAACACTCCTTCTGTTGCAGGCGCGAAATAAGTACGTTTATTTATTTAATCTTAATTGCCTAGTGAAATAGACAAATGTGCGGACTTAATGCCAAAGAGGCATTCTCTACCAGTCAACCAGTAATTTAGTACCAAACTTAAAGTGGCGACAGATATGACGAATGTTGACATTATGCTATTGATATCCCTACATAAGAACTATATCTAAATATATACGATAATAGATAAACATATAAATACATAAATAAAGGTTTATAAGATATTTAATACTTTTTGTTGTTTTATCATTGTTGGCAGCTCTTATAACTTATGAAAACTTTGCCGACTTTAATGAAAATCTCTCGATTTATTTCTATACCTACTGATGGACAAAAATTATGCCCATACCATAAATAATATTAAATAAATATTACATAAAAACGCATAATATAATTTAAAAGTTTTTTTAATCATAGTACGACACCGAGTATTAATAATCTTATAATAATCTTGGGGCTGATAGCCTTTTTATTTACGAGGAAATAGATACGTAAAAAAAGTCACTAGATGGCGATACTGTGTTGTATGGAAAAAGAAAAGGGTCACATTGTCATCTCAATTTTTTTCGCTCCATTATTAGCTGCAAATCTTTCTCGGACGTTAATAAATATGAAAGAAATGATACAACCAACTGTTCTCGATTTAGCGGTAATTTTTTATTTATATAGTTTTCGTAATTAATAACAGAAAAATGACAATACAAATTGCAAAATTTAATCTCAGTAATAAACTTAATTAAAGCGCGGCTCTAATGTTGAAAAATAACGGTATCTCTGAATGTCACGCATGCATGCTCTCTAGAGACGAGATATATTATTCGATACTCAGCAAACTATTCTTATTCGTCCCAATAATAATGGTAGGTATACATAACTAGTTGATCAAGCAAGCGAGTCGTATATTTGTACTAAAAAAAGTACCTATACGTTTAAATGCAACGGATGTCTGCCTTTTTGTTGAGTTGAGTCTGCCTGGTTAAAAAAGTAATAACAGAATATTAATTTGCCAGTTCTCATTAGGGTAGCATTTTTTTAGCGAAGTATTTAATTTTAGGCTATTAAAATATAACTCTTCAGAAATATAAACAAAAAAAAAAATTATTCAAATAATACTGTAATTATAAGCACTTTTGAATCATTCAATGTTTTCTCTACCACCCATCCTACAGACCTATTCCCTAATTCAACTAATAATATAAAATCGTAATTAATGAAAAAAATGAGCAACTCCAATGTGTAAAAATCACTTAAAAAATCACAATTTTTAAATGTCAATAACGGCGATATTTTATCGATAAGCTATATTTTAAAGCAGTGTCTTCCCCTCTCTCCAAATGTGCTGTGTCCGACGGGGTCCATAATGATACTTTTGTTTTTATTCTTATAAACATCCTAATACTACATTGTGGAATGCAATAAATAAACCAAAAAAGTACATATCAATGAGTAATTTCATCTAAATTAAAAAATATATAATTAGCAACTGACTAGAGATTAGTTATTTATTGAAAATTTGTTACAGAATACCAATACCATGCGTAGACCGCTTGTCCACATGCACTCGAGAGCCTTCAAAATATAATTCATTTTAGTTATAATCGTTTAATATTTTCATATTTTCGACTAGCTTAAGACTAGACGTTAAGCTTGAATTATATAACACATGACGAGGGCATTGACTACCATCGGGGCATGGAACTACCGCGAAACGGAGAAAATCTGAATAATGATTACATTTATTATCTACCTACAGTTCTATACCTAGTTTTATACCTCCTTGACTACTTATTATTGATTGAAATTCTATTAGTATGTATCATATGTATGTATTTCTATATATACCATCCGTATTTATATAAATATTATCTATATTTAGTATCTTTTAAGTATTAATGTATTTTTACTAAATGTCAATTATTTATTTTGGCATTAGGTAGTCTTAATCTACACCCCCTTTGTTGTAACTGCTATTAATTCTTCTTGAAATCGTATTTAACGATAACATCGCCAATTGCTGCACTACCTGTTTAATTTGTCAAGTTCATGTACTGTTAAAAAATGGTGTGACATTAAATTATAATTAATATTATGAAATCCACTCCATATTTCTGTGACTCCATTTATAAATGCGCGATTACACATGTGTAGTGTATCAATTGTTTCTACTAATATTGTAAAGAGGTAAAGTTTCTAATTTTTTTGTTGTTTATTTGTATGTTATACTGATCGGATCATGAAAATTCTTTCTCCTACTTGAAGCACGACACTATAATCATGAAGAAGACAGGCAAATTCGCTGAAAAACAGCTACCTAGTTAATAATACGAGTATAATCGATTAAATGTAACGAAACTATGGTAATTCCTTCTCATGGCATCATCGGTTTTGTTTGGATAGTACCTATTGTGTTATCTTTCTTTGGGGCCATTAGCGTTATTACAATACACGTTATTACGAAAAAAATAAATAGATCCGAGTTTCTAATGCGGTTACAGCAAAAAGTCCTGTGCAACTATGTGACACGCTTTTTTAATCGAATTAAAAATGGTCGAATACAAAATTTAAAGCTTATTAGTTTTCATAGTAAGAAAATTTTAAGTGAAATAAGCTTACATTGGTGGCAATGATCAAATCTGATGTACATAGAAATTAAAAGGTTTAGTTCCGTTAAATGGCATTTTTAATTGAGAAAATAATGAAGATAATATGTAAACTTATATATCTATTAAGGTAAAAGCTGCCACTATTTATTGAGATTCTTTAATCATAGAGCAAAATGTGAAGATTACTTAAATCGGGATCTACTAGTATTCACGGCTATTAAGAATATGTACATTTACTAATTCTAAAAGCATCTTATTAAAACACAATTGTTATCTGTTAATATAAAACTGTATAACCCAGTCACCATGGGAAGCTTAAAAGAATCCTTTGATACTCGCACCTATATATATTTGATAAACTAATTTTTTATTTATATTGGGCTATATTGATCGCTTTAATAATAAGTTGTATCAAGTGGTAATTGATAAAGGTCAAATCAAGAGACCTTAAAGAAGTCACAAAACTAACGTGCGGCGCTCATATACAATTAATAAATTAAGGTTATGGTTAGCAAGTATTCATTCAAAAAAGTGATATAATAAAAAGATATATATAAAATTTCAGAAACTATAGACTTATATTATATTCTCTCATTGATTTTTTACATATGATACTAGCTTTTGCCCGCGACTTCGCCCGCGAGGTCTAGTTTTAAATCCAGAAATGAGAAAATTCCATAAAAACTTTCATCCCCTAATTTACCCCTTTAGGGGCCGAATTTCGTAAAAACCCGTCTTAGTGAGCACATACGTCCTAAAAAGAACACGCATGCAAAATTTGAAACTCCTAGCACTTTTAGCAACGAAGTTTCATTTAAACTTTCATCGCCTAATTTAGCCCCTTCGAGTGGAATTTTCAAAAATCCTCTCTTAGTGCTTCCTCTACACTCCTTAAGGAATCTTCATTCCAAATTTCAACTTTCTACGCTCAGTTATTTCGTCTGTACGTTGTCTGTCAGTCAGTCAGCCAGTCAGTCAGACAGTCAGTCAGATAGTCAGTCAGTCAGTCAGTCAGTCAGTCAGTCAGTCAGTCAGTCAGTCAGTCAGTCAGTCAGTCAGTCAGTCAGTCAGTCAGTCAGACAGTCAGTCAGACAGTCAGACAGACAGACAGACAGTCAGTCAGTCAGTCAGTCAGTTAGTCGGTCAGTCAGCCAGTCTGTCAGTCAGTCAGTAACACAATAATTTCATATTATAGATGTCACGAAATGTAGTTTAGAGAACCTTTTTATTATATTACACACACAACATGCCGCCATATTAAACATTCATTTATTTACGTTATGCCGACGTCTTTGGTCACGGATTTACTTCAGTGCCTATAGAATTTCATTCAATCAGTCCAGAAGTTTCGGAGAAAATCGGCTGTTATATACTAAAAGACAGACAAGTGATACTGTAACGTTTTTGTATTTTCTCTTTTTTATTCTTTTGCAACTCAGTTTGTAGTGGGATTCAATCTTGCAATACAGCATACTGAAAAGTTAAAACAAAAAGTAGAAATAAGCTTATCTATAGGTACTGATACTTACTTATCTATGACTAATATTAAAAAAATAATATAAAAACTTTAAAAAAATACAACCGACATCAAACTTAAAAAAAAGTGAAAAATAACACTTACCTCAAAAGCGAATTATTCAAGAAAATGCTATTAAAAATCGGGCGAAGGTGTTCTGTAGGTTATTAATTAAATGATTGGCACTCTTAATATTAATAATAATTAATGAATAGGTAACACTAAAAATATTTTTCTGGAAACCGTGTCAAGATCGGTTCAACCAGACGTGAGATAATATCTGACAATAATACAACACGTGTTAAAGTGAGAACCTCGATTTATTTTAGTAGGTTAATATGCCTAAAACCTTCTCCTAAGTCTGTCAAATACTTTACTGAAAACCGCATCAAAATGAGTTCAGCCAAATGCGAGACAATCATGCACAAACATACATACAGGTCAAACTGAGAACCTCCTTTTTGAAGTCGGTTAAAAAGTATTTGATTATTCTTTAATTTGTTTGTTTGGATTGATTTGAAACTAGGAGCTTTGAATTGTACGTACAAGTTTTGTTTTATTTTTATGTACGGAATCCTTATATTTGTTTTAGTAGGTACACACATTATTTCATTTACTTGAGTACAAAAGGTACCAAATTAGGTTAAGGCTTAGAATAGATTCGAAAAATTTGGTATTATGTACATAACGTAGGTACTGTAGATTATACATCGATCGATGAATGTGTATACAGGCACATGCCTCCATTACTTATTATCTGATTTCGTGAAACGAGGTCGAATAAATGGATCACATTATTAAAACTATCTCTTTTATGGTCAATACACATGTTAACTAAATCAAATATGAAATGGATTATTAAAACATCAAATAATATCCGAATAAAGATAAACTAAAAACTTAAAAATATATCTGAATTTTAATTTGAAGATGACTTTTGTTACTTATATTATTTGTTCTTTGCTGTCTGTCTGTGCTTGTGTTTTAGTAAGTTTTCTAAAATACAGGTTGAAAGTCTGTCATAAAATAATACTCAGACTTTCAGATGTACTTCGTACTTCGACATACTGGAAAATAAAGCATTCGAAAGCTCTTGCACATTTTTGTCACGAGCTCTCCATCTATACACACTTAAAGTAAAATATAACTGATGTGGCACAATGATGTAGTACCTGCGAAAAAACTTAAGAAGCCCGGCAAATGTTGGCCAATCCGAATGATTCAAGTATCACGCCATCGGGTGATCCACCAATATCCAAGTGCCTGACCCCCATTGAATGTGATCCAAAGCAGCACTAAATGCCAAATGCACCAAAATTATACCTTATAATTATTGAAACAAGACTCACTATAAATTTTAATCGTTCGGTATAGATGGATTGCGACCGCCTGTCTTGCCATAGGATACGACATCTTAGCGAATATTATAAAGATATTTCGCTTCATTTTACTACTTTGACATATATTTTGGTGATATATCCGAGATAAATTACTAAGCTGGAAACTCTTCTGGCAAATTCATATTCATCTTTCTTTATCATTCGTTCATAATAATTTCCAAGAAACAATTAAAACAAACATTAAAAATCATACTAATCATTGCTCTTATGAAAGAGTAAATCTCTGAAAAAGTAAAAAGTAATTTTTCTTTTGACGACACGATGAGTTGTAAATTTCCTCGTACATCGTATAAAATCTCATAACTTGGATTGTATCCAAATGATAATTTAAAATTAAATCTATTTATGAGAAGCTTCCTTGTGGTCAAAGGATTCGACTATTTTTGTGAAGAATTCCTGCCAAATGGAGTAAATATTGTCCTACAGGTACTAAGATTAGTCTAATCAAAGGACTTTCAAAATGTTGACAAAAAACAAATTGTGACGATTTAAGAGTTTCATAATGATTATTCTACACAGCAGCACATTAGGTTATCACAAAATGGTGAAATACCCGCATTCGATTTTCAATTCTAGCTTCAACGTATTAAGGTATTAAAGCAATTGATAATATTCACAAATGTGTATAACTTGATGGAGGTACTTTGCATTAAAAGAGTTCTTAATCAAAAATACTTAAAAAATAATCTTAGAGTACCAGGGACAAGGTAGATTTTCTAAGCAATTTTTATTAAGAATATATTCCAGTATAGCAATGTGAATACAAAATTGATCAAATATAATAATTAAAAGAGTTTTCAAAGTTTTTTTTTAAAGAAATAAATCTAACTTATATATTCGAAACGTTCCAACTATCGATATGTCATGAATAGGGAATGCAATGTCGCGAGATTGGAACGCGGGCGAGATCTCGCGAGATTATGAATATCAATACCGCGGGATCTCGCCATTTACTAGATCTCGCGAGATTTGCACTTTTGTGTGTTTACTGTTTTACTGTAATATTTATTCAACTCACAATATTTGAATAAATTAGAAAAAAATATAAAAATTATAGGTATTATGAAATAAACATTTTTTAAGGATATTTTCAATAAAGCAGCTTCTTAAGAAATTAGAAAGAAGCACAAAATATGCGAAGAATCTTTGCTATTCGTCTTATTATTGTGCTGGCCAGATAACCAGCCACCAAGAAGACCTTTTCGAAAACACAAGTACTGTTAATGTGTAAAACTTCGCCTTTTAAAAGCGCTGCCGCACTTAGAATAAATCAAAAATTTTATACTCAAGTGCAATCTCGTTAATCTCGCCCATTTTTCGACCGAGATCAATCTCGCTAAAAAAGGCCTAGATCTCGCGAGAACGAGATTGCATTCCCTAGTCACGAATATTATCTATGGCATTTAAAATAAGTTAGTTAGAACAAAATAGACGACAGAACAGTCCACGCTATTTTGAATCTCTAAAACTACAGAGCCAGAACATAAGTTAAAATAATTCAGATAATTATTTCAGTTTCTTAATGTGGGTATTCGACAAATGGAGTCCATATAGTTACCAAAATAACCGGGAAAAATACAAAGATGATGAAGAGAAACGGGAGTTCACTCTCAAAGAATGTCTATGGTTCTGTATGACTTCACTTACGCCTCAAGGAGGCGGGGAAGCACCGAAGAATCTCTCCGGAAGACTTTTAGCAGCAACATGGTGGCTGTTCGGGTAAGAGTGACTATATAACTTACAAGTATTTCTACTTTAAAGTATTAAAACGTACCCATATCATTTTCTATATCTGTAATCCCCAAAGTGGTCTCATAGTTTCACGGGATATAACGACTCGATAAATCATCGAAGGTTTTACTAATCTAGATTTTTGTCTCATCTTTAAATTTTTGTCGAGTTTTTTTTATACATATTTTGAAAGCGGAGTAGAAAATTGGAGAGCCTCTATTTATACCAATACCTTATATACCGAAGAATTTATTGAAAAAATAACCGTACTAGTTATAAAACTAAATAATAGGAATTTCAAAATATCTTTTAAAAACCATAAGACGGGTTCTAGTATATTTAATATACATATCGATACCTTTGAGAATCTTTCGTTATGTGTGCATAGCGATAGCAAGAGTACTGCAGGTCAATTTAGCTAATGTTCACGTAAAGTCGCATCTCTATAGAATCTGAAATACTTGCATTTTGCCGTTGCACTATCTACTTGAAGTCCATGCCCTGCGGGACAATTCTGAATTGACAAAGAGAATTGTCCTAATTCCTTCCTTCATCTGGTGTTTAGTTTCATCATCATAGCGTCGTACACTGCGAATTTGGCAGCGTTCCTCACAGTCTCCCGCCTGGATACACCTATAGAGTCCCTGGATGACTTATCGAAACAATATAAGATTCAATATGCACCTCTAAACGGGTCTGCAGCTATGACGTACTTCGAAAGGATGGCACATATTGAAGTAAGATTTTATGAGTAAGTATAAAGAATGTTCCTATTTACACTTTCTTTGTGATATGTGCTGATAGCAATGTATTATCATTGATAGTCTCAGATTATCTTGACTTGATCTGATAATTCGGCATAGCCTTTATGAATTTCAACAGTAGGTATGACAACAGTAACAGTATGAAGTATAATCGGAGTTTGTTATTCAACTGGAGTAGGAATTACCTTAATATTAAAATTTAATAAATGTTTTTTTCTCGTATTATCATCGTCTGCCTGTCCCTGGTCTCAATTTACTTGAGTCTAACTCAGTCTTCTTTTTGTTTTTACTCTATCTGCCGCCATTTCATTATTTAATTCGTTTATTTTTATCTTTACTTAGTCATGCAAAAAAATTTTTTCTTTAGTTTTTCTCTAACTCTCCTCCGTCCATCCAGCTCCAAGTTTCAAGTTATTCTTCTAGTTCTTCTTAGTATTCATGTTATCTTTCGCCGAATATGCCGGTTGCAGTTACCTCTCGGGTTGTCTTTCAGTTATTCTTTTACTGGTGCCAATTTCAGTTCAGAAATCTTGATGCATCAACACATCAAGGTCAACTTCATAAAGGGGCATTATCTTAATAATAGAATAAACACTTTTCAAGTGTGTAACATATTATTTGAATAAATAATATAAGTTTTACATACACTTTTCTTATTGTTATCGGTCAGTGACATTACATGAGACAAATGATTACATTACACGAAACGGTAAAACTCCTTCAATTGATATTATACTTTAATATGTTGTTAGCTAATTTCAAAATCGTAACCTGATATGATGCTTCAATGTGTACTTACTTCTACTATCAATCTGTTGATAATTTTGGATAAAAAGTTATTTACAATTGAAGATGGCGATAAAAAAAAATCAAATTGTATTGCAACAACCGCGAATCCTTACTCTGTTTTATGAATGTTTTATGATCAGCAGCTGTTTTATGAACAGCAAAAAAATATTTTTGCTTTCATCGGTAACGAATAGTACCAGGAAGACTCGATATTTGTTTTATTGTATTAAATAAAAACGAGCTAGAGCGATTTATCGAAATTCATGAAAATCGTTGAAGTCATTGCGGTGATTTATGCATATATACATATATGCATACAAGAATTGCTCGTTTAAAGATATTATATAATAATAATTTATGTTCCATATTATTAGACGACCTGCAACTTCAAGGTCTGTCATCACCGTTCAGGGCTCGATTCACGGACAGGTGAATGAAACGAGAAAATGAACTTTTCTAGTTTGTCTATGCGTCGGGTGTCCGTAGTACTTTAGTTGTTTATATAACTCTAAATATGAGGATTTTAGTTATATTTGAAATCTGAACAATGTATATGATGTCTCCTATATTTAAAATTATTTCCGCATTCATTCTATTCAATTATTTATCCTTAAGAATATGGAAGGAGATGAGCCTAAACGACAGTCTTAGCGACGTAGAACGGGCAAAGTTGGCTGTATGGGATTATCCAGTTAGCGACAAATACAGCAAGATGTGGCAAGCAATGAAAGAGGCTGGCCTTCCCAACACGGTGGAGGAAGCTCTCCAAAGAGTCAGAGCTTCCAAAAGTTCCAGCGAAGGTTTCGCGTGGCTCGGTGACGCCACCGATGTCAGATACCATGTCTTAACGAATTGCGATCTCCAAATGGTTGGTGATGAATTTTCGAGGAAACCATACGCAATTGCTGTACAGCAAGGGTCGCCACTCAAAGACCAGTTTAATAATGCGTAAGTATACAACTTATATCTAAATAGTAATGATGTCATTCGAATTTAATGATTTGATATTTGCGTCGAATCAACTAACGACAATATTTGTAAACAAATATAGCTTTTGTGACAATGTACGCCCATTAAGTTACAATGTACTATAAATTTACCCATTTCTGCCATACATTGAACAATTTGAAAATTAAATATCTTTCAATTGATTTATAATTAGATTAATTTGCCCTTGCGAAAGAATGTAACGGTGCGTCGCACCACCGACCCTTTATTTCGTCCTAGGTTTCCGCATGCAAACTTTTTGTATTTGATCTTCAACATCATTTCTTTATATTATTCACCTTTCGTGATTTGAAATTTTGAGGAATGTCAGTTGGTAAAAAAATCATCTACTGTAATCATTATAATTTAATCATATAAATCTAATAATAATAAAGTTATTATAATTTCAATGAGATGTAAATCTAAAAGTATAGCTGCGTGAAATATCTACCAAGCTTTGTCTATTACGGAAAACCCTAAAACAGGTTGTGAAAGTTGTGTCGGGTTCGATGCTTAGGCAAATGAATAAAAGTTTGACTAAGCTTGACAATTTGATTTATTTGAGGGTAATAAGAAATAATAATTTTGAAAAACCATAATATCATTGCCGGTCATAAAGCCTATTTCATAAAAGACAACCTACAATGTGAAGTAATAAATAACGTGGATCCGAAACGAATATACAGCTTATAGCGCGTACAATAGGCAATTTATGTTTGTTAATTAAACACTGACTGCTTTTGTTACCAGTTTTGATTAAAACTTAGCCATAATCTTATTATATAATCCTTTGAAACAAAAATAACGACGTCATATTAGAATACTTAAATCAATTGATCACAAAAGTACTTAGATACTTATTAGAAATTATTGAAAATATTTTAGTATAATGGACATTAAGCCCATGACGGTGCACTTAACATCAACTGATGTCAAATTGTAATTTTAGGCCACCGTTGTTGTATGAATAAGTAGGTTATATGAATAGTAGTATAGGTACTTAATTAAGTCATTCTTGCCTCTTATCGTAGGTATAGCGGTGTTTGATTTCTATATGTGAACGTAAAATTATAAGTATCGTTACTTTTTAATAGGTTCAATATTGAACTAACTTTTTATTATATTTAAAAATATTGATAAATATTCTTAATGAATAATGCTTAAAAAATTACCTTTCGCAATCCGGGCGACTCATACTTTTTTTTTCAAAAACATAGAACTGACTTTAAACTTTTAAAAAAGTGTTTTTACATATTTTTTATATAATAAAAAATTGATAGTGTTACCAACAATTTTTAATAATTATAAATTAAAATATTCAACATAGTGAAAGTATTAGGAAAGAAAATTTAAAGGAAAACTACCCATTCGATTTGTTAAAATTTAAATGAAACCACCTCGGTCTATTAAGCTATCGATTTAAAAAATATTTTGAAAATCGGCCAATCCTTGACGGAAATATCGGTGAATATACATAAAAAAATACATCGCCGTGAAACATATAACCTCCTCGTTTTCGATTTTTAAGTCAGTTATTTATAAGATTATAAACAGACAGGAACGTTTAGAAAAGACAACAGAGGTATAATCTAGAATGGATATGTTGATTTCAAAGACATTTTAAAGACCGCCAAATGAGATTTAGCATAGATAAAGAATTAGTTGAATAAACTCTGAAATTTCATACAATAGTTCTTCGACGTCTAGTCTAATACAACACGATGAATGTTTTATGTAAATTGGGCATGCAAAGGTGACCGTCACGACATTTTGTATCGTTCTACGAATATATAAATTGCCTATGTGTAGAGATACTTGTTTGTCGTTTTACAGCAGGTTGAGTACGGAGCTATTACATGTTTTAATCGCACTAATTAAAGGAAGCGCAGCTCTATTTTGTTAATACATAAGTACTCATAGCAAAACTTCTTTAATATATTTTTTTCGTAATAGATGTTTTAATATTTTTTTTATATAGTTAAAGAACTAGTTTATAGCGACATAGACAATATAGATACAAATTCAATAGCCAAAATACAAAGCCCAAAATCGCGTTTTAACCTCAAATGAATGTTTGCGTATGTTATGTTCGTCAGTGAACCTTATTGGTGATCAGCTAAGGAAGATTTCATAGCATGTTTATTATATGAAAACTCAAATATTAGCATTTTGTATCAACTAAACTTGTTCAAAATATAAAAAATACTCGTAGTATGAAACGCCGCCTTTCATACAAAGCGGTTCCAATTTAACTTGACTGTTTGTTTTCTCGAGAGTGTTTAAAAAGTTATAACAACAAAGTTGTATTGTTCTAATAATACGAGTAAAAAGATGGAAAATTAGTTAATAACTCACATATCTACATATTATTTTTGTTTAAGGATTCTTCAACTGCTCAATAAAAGAAAGTTAGAGAAGTTAAAAGAAAATTGGTGGACGAACAATCCGAAAGCGAAGAAATGTGAGACACAAGACGATCAGGTAAAGCCAATAATAAGAACGAGAAAGGAACTAACTGTTCATAAATGAACCCTGAAAACATATAAAATCCTGTAAATCCTGTCCCCAATAGCGATCCGACCACCCCCACCAATGCCTAACTCTTACCATGACTTTACCCATACGATGCAACATCTTAGCAATGCAACATCTTGTCAATTCATTTCATTTTACTACTTAGACATGTCGCTTTGGTGGATATATGACTAAACTGGTAACACTGCAAATATTGCTAATTTACGTTTGATTTTCGTTTTTTTTTTTTACTAGAAATAAGTTTATTTTGTTAATTAGTAACGAAGTTTTGGTATGTGAAAACTATTGTTTATTTTTCAGTCGGACGGAATTTCGATTCAGAACATAGGTGGTGTATTTATAGTTATCTTCATGGGTATTGGACTTGCTTGCATCACTCTCGGAGTCGAATACTGGTGGTACAAGATAAGGAAACGGTCAACCATTGACGTCACTCAGGTAGTTACAGTATTAAGTTTAATGCATTATCAGCCTATTAATATTCCGGCTCTGGAGCTAAGGCCTTTCCTAAGGATGGAAACAAATAACTATGGAGAATGAGCTATAACTCACATCCATGTAATACATTTTTGGTCGCACTTACACCTGCACCAGCGAGCTCCTCATGGTTTATTACTCAATCGTTAACGTAAAACATTTCTTTTGTTTTTTTTATATTTTGAAATTAATTTATGTTGCCAACATTAAACTTACATTGTTGGCAACGTAGGTTAAGTTTATGATTATTCATAATTTTCTGTGCCAATTTCATTTGTAATAGTTTAAATTTATAAAGTTTGTTGGTAGTTTGTTTTTTAAGCCGATCGTGATGTGTCCTTTTGATAAAATGCGCTCGTTTTGGACGTAAGACACTTACCAAAACTTTTTATATGAACATAAATTACTGACAGTCCAGTTTCCTGAGCCGTTCAATGTTTAATGGCTGCTAACCACGCGAGACGCATATCATAAAATCTGTATGGAATGAGTTCTATCATCTTTTAGGTTAATTTATTGTCTTATCTCTTAATTCGCTCAGTCCGCTAATATTTAAAACAGATAATGATTTAATCAGATTTTTAGGAACTAATTACCTACGATGTATTAACAATTGTACTTCTTTCGAGCGTATGCGTATGCAGAGGTTTGACATAAGACTTGATTATTTCATCACGCTCATTATTTTGAACTTCATCGAGTTAAATAAAATTGCATAAAAATTCATCGATGCCACATGCATGTTCTAACTAAATTGATCAAATGTAACAACTTTGTTGAACCTTACTAACAAGATTTAAGATCAGATATACTATGCCAGGTTCAATTTTAATTCTAGAAATGTGCGTGATTTTTTCCATAAAGGCATTAGTTATAATCAGTGAGGATTTATTGTAAATAAATGATAATTTCACTGATCCTAGTATTATGTATATTATGTATATTTTATGAGCCGAAAGATATTCTGTCGTCTGCCTAATTTCTAAAATAAAATTGAATGTATGTTAAAATGCATTTCAGGTGGAACCGGCGAAGTCGACAAGAACCAACACGGATGTAAAGCAAGACACATTTTCATTTAGATCGGGGAACTTAGGTTTATCTAATTTAAAACGGAAATTTTAAATTATAAAAGCATGCGAAGCTTAGATAACGATACAGCGATATTTTTAATTATCCAAGCGTTTATTTCCAGGACTAATACAAAGATTCCGTTGTATCTCGTCTTGTGACGACACAGCCTTTTTTATTAAGTCTCCGTGACTACTCGCTGTTATAATATTTTAAGAGAATCAAGAACAAAGGAGTTCGTTTAGATTAACGCAAAAGGTTATACGATATTGCAATTACCTTACCTTATATTGCCTTTTTACGTTGGCAGTTCAAGCTTGTGAATTTGATCCATATCTGTGTAAAATTGCAAGTGTGTATGTAATAAACAGGTGTTGCACTGATTTATTAATTTATTTATTCTATACCCTTGAGTTTAACAGTACCCGGATTGCAAGGGACAAAGTGATTTTTTAAATATTTTTCATTAAGTATTTTTCTGTTTAAAATCTCGATGCTGCATCGAACGCAACTCTACTTTGTCATTACAATTTCAAATAAACTTCAAACATTACCTACCGGGTAATAAATGTTTTATTTTATTGATCCTCCTAAGGCAATGACAGCTGTGTATTCGACGTATTATTTGTAAGTAATAATAGTTTGACGGTATTTTAAAACAATTGAAGCATTCGTCTTTGTCTCAATGTAAGATTTCAGTCAAAGGTTCCGAATGAAACTCCCAAATCACAGTAGAAATATTTCAAAATACTTTTATTTATATCTAGAATAACTTAAATTTTAATACTTAATGTGTAAACCGTATTTAAAAGTGTCCTACGCTCTTAATCTAATCAAATGTACAATAATATATCTTGAATTGTCGCTAGGGTCACTCGAGTATTATTCCTTGAAACTTAGTAATAAGTTCGGAAACTCTTATATAACATCATCGGGCAAGAAAACCATACGGCGTATTAACCTAGAAAATATTTACAATGTCGTTTACTAAACAAAATAGCCTTTATAAATATTAAATCTATCTAATTTGGTAGTGTTTACAATTCTATTGCCTTTCCGTGTTTGTTTATGTTTTTCATATTCTTGTTGCACATATCCAACTCGAGTCTGAGACCGTCTAGTTCCGCTTCTAAGGTGCGCGTTCTTTTGAACATTTGTACATAGTTCAGTTGTAACTGTTTCTGATATCTCAACACTTTGTCCTTCTCTTCAGACCATTTCCTTCTTTCGATATTAAACTGAGCTTCTTTAGCTTCCAATTCGCATTTGAGCCGTTCCACCATCTGACTGGCTGGACACGGTTCCCCACACGAATCGGGTAACTCACCATTGAGTCTTTGTACTTCAGCATCTTCCAATGCACTATCATTGGAATTCCAATGATACTCATTACTTTTACACACATCGTATATACCTCTCATTGTTCTCCCGCATTCGATGCCTTCGTAACCGCTGAGGGATACATCCGATAGTTCTTGTCTTAGTTCTTTTAATTCTGTTTTCAGTCGTTCTATCTCGTTTTTGCTTGTTTCTTTAGTCTTTGTTAAGTCGGAGACGCTCTCTGTTAAATCGTTGGTCAGTTTGTCTACTTGTATCTGTAGTCGGTTTGCAGTCTTCTCTTTTTCTTCTGATTCCGCTCGGAGCCTCATTATTTCTTTCTCTTTCTTGTCCAAAGCTTCTCTTAGTTGGCGGCAGTCTGCTTTCAGTGTGAGGTACTCGTGCCCTTTGGCTGTTTGTTCATTCTGAAATGTAAAAAATAATATTAGGGAATCTTTTCTGGTTTTACTTATCAATGTTTATATAATTTAACTTTTTGTGACTTTGTGTAGATTAGTAACAAAATTGGATTTCAATGTATTTTTATTAATAATCCTAATGAAGGAATTATTACTGGTTGCTATAGGAACGTATTTTTCGTAGTTACGGAAACCTTAATAGGCACTTAGTACAAGCCCATATTGTTTTATAAATAAAAGTATATTTATACAATTACACCATTCGCTCGATAAAATGTTATGCATAAATCAGACCTTCAACCGCTCGTACAACTTGTAGCGAGTAGCTATTATAACCAATTCACTCAATTTGAATGACCTACTTCAGAATTGAATACTACTAGCGACACCTAGCGATAAAGTAATGAACGTTGCTGTGCTATGTAGAGTTGAACACATCACACGGCGCAGTGGTTAATTATATATACAAAAGATGTCGTTAAGAGTACCTTCTGTTGTAATCTGGTAAAATACGACATAATAGTGACAATTATATTGTGCAGCACGCGTAGCATGAAAAAATCGAGAAACGCCTTGTCTACACTCATTTGTCAGTTTCTCGGGTCGAGAGTGAGATATCGTTTTTTTTATGGGATAGGGGGCAGACGGGCAGACGGATCACCTGATGTTGAGTGATTACCGTCGCCCATGGACACCTGCAACACCAGAGGAGCTACAAGCGCGCTGCCGGTCTTTGAAGGACGAATAAAACCCGAGCAAAGTAACATTTGAGTTTAGACAAAACGTTCTCGAGTTTGTCATGCTACGCGTGCAGTTCCTTAAACAAAAAAATCTAATATTATTTTGAGTTTGTTTTACCGTTATCCCGTAGTCACATGTAATCAAAAAAATAATACTCCTGCATATTATAAATTGCTTTAAAGAAGTTTACAGAAGTTGTCTTAGTAATTTACAGAATTAAAAACGCAGTAGAATTAAAATGAATTATGTTCAACGGAGTCGCTTCCATTGTAATATTAACTGACAACTTTTTTGGTCAATTTATAAAAAAAAACATAAGTAACAAAAATAAAAAATAGATATTTAAAGTTCGTTTCACAAAAGAAGTCCCTCGGATCACAATCTTTTCGCTTTAATGAATTAGGCCAAGGTAACTCTTTCGAGAAACGGTTTACAGATATGTAGAATATACCTGTGCATCCTTGAGCTGTGTTTTGAGCAGTGATATTTCCCCTGCTCGCTGGCACAGACTCCACTCCGTGTCCTCCAGTCGTTGCCGTAAAAGAGCCCTGTCCCGTCTCACTCGCGCCAGTTCGGCGTCCCTTTCGTGCGAGCGAGACCCATAGTTTTGCAGCATCAGCCCGCGAGGCGCTCGCAGTCGCACTTCGTGACTTCGGAGACGATCTGTCGTGCTGAAATTGTTAAGAAATCAACATGAAGTCGACCGGTATGTCAGAATCGGGAAAAATGGAATCAGGTGGTCTCTGCCTACTCCGTCGGAAAAAGGCGTGAAATTATGGATGGAAAAAGGCCAGGTCGCCCAACATAATAGCCTGACAGACCAGCCAGTTTGGCTGGACCAGCCAGTGCGGGTAGAAAGGCCGGACAACAAATGTTATCGACGAAGGTAACATTTGTTGTCCGGCCATTCTATCGATGTGAAAGTAAAACTAATGATATCTCCATAAATTCTCTATTTCTCACAAAGCAAAGGTACTCGTCGAAAACAGTGTCGATCAATAAAAATGACAATATAAAACAATTAAACTTCAAAAATGTATAAAAAACTACTGTCTACTAGACGAGCTTGACGCCACGCGAAACATGCGTTCGGGGCCTGGGAAAGCCCTATACATATGTACACGACGGCCTAGTTTTTCGAGTCAATAATGGGTCCACTATTTCGATAACGTCTTCAACCACCAAGCGCTGAGCTCTAACTGAGGATCCTCGGAGCAGAAGTTAACGATCTCAAAACATATCGGTGAGGGGTTGAGACATGTGTACAAAAAAATTCTAATGTATTTAATTACAGCCTTTTTTCGAAAAATCTCTTACCGTCGGAATCACTCGATAATAATGCAACCTATGCGTATTCTCACGGGCATTTTCAACACAAGAAAACTTTTTTTTGGAAGCGACAAAGGTCCGTTTTGTGATAATCAGACTTTCTCCTTATGAGATGAGTTCTGCTACTTTCATTAATTCGGAAATAGCTCATCGAATCAGTCAGTCAGGTCAGTCTGAACTCAAAAAACGCATTCCATTTCAAGTGTTAGAAGTTTAAAATTGATTTAAACGTAATACAAAATTATATTATTATGCGATTGATCGACACCTGTTTTGACGAGGATCTCATCGGTTTTATTTTCGCATCTGTGCCCACACTACGCTCCTCACCTTCGTCGATAACATCCTACATTATTAAGGATTTTGTGTCTCAGTATTAATAGGTACGACAAAAAAAAAAAATTACGTAAAATCAAGCTTGTTAGATTATTCGCGCGCGAGATCGTTTGTTTAGTTTTTAAGCCTAAGCCTAGAAAAAAGCCAGACCCTCTTTATTTTGACCGGACACGCAATCAAAAAGCCTTCCTATGTTCAGCTTTATCTAGACGCCTGGTAACGCTAGATGGATAGATAATCGACAGACATACGAATATTATCGAACATAAACCCTCAGAACATATGCATTAATGCCTAGCGAGATTCGAACATTGCTGCCACTATTATGGACTCTTGGCCATGGTACACATTTAATCTACATGACTCTATGCAGCAGCTTCAATTTACCTGTAATCATGTTGATCACGCTCCAGTTCAGATACTCCGGAGTCGGCGGGAGACGGCGCCGGCGCAGGTTCCTTGTTGTCTCCCCCGCTCACCACCGAATTCGATTTAGTTCTGGAAACAAAAAAAAAATATCTTAGTACTCGCTGACAAGTCGAATTTAGTATCCTCACCTTATATGGGAAAACGTGTTGACTTTTCTATTTTCCTTTTAAGTTCGAAAAAGGTTCTATACGGAGAAAAAATAACACTCTTAGCAAAAACTTTGTTTGGACACCAAAAAATTAAAAATTACTAATGCCTATTTTCACTAAACTTAGGAGTCGCCTAAATCTAAAACTCAATTTAGACATTGTCTAAAGTGTAAATGCGTTTCACCAATGACAAGGAGTCACATTTGTTTGGTAATTTTAACTTCCTTGAAAGTATTTTTATATATTTTATCTCAAACTTTCTACTGAAACATAAGATTTTGCCATTGCATGTTCAATAAATTTCACTAGCAGCCTTTAACGTGTGAATTTTTGTACATAAAAGATTGTGTTATTTTAAGTTAAACAAGAAAGTATATAATTATCGAATTATTCGCTGTAATTAATTAGTCAATAATATTTCTCAAATGTGCCTGTATTTATCGGACAAAGGTTCAAAAATTCCAACAAACGATTACCTCATTATCAAAGTTGAATGTCAAAAAAGCCGTGATTTATCGTGTCGAATACCGGCACGCTTTAAAATGATCCGCAATTTAGCATACCTACATATGTCGACTTGCAATCGAAAATACCGTAGTGGTCTAAATCGTTAACTGTCGTCTTAAAGCACGAAAACGTGAGCATGACCATAATCTCCAGTGATATACCGCGAATTCTTCAAGTCATTTGATGCGTTGGATCTCGTCATATATTTCGCACTGCCCTGCGATTCTGTAAAAATCCAGACCCGAATTCGAATTCACTCATGTGTCCGAATTCACGTCATTTAGTGTAAAAATTCTATTGATTCCATTTTTTTTGTATACAAATACAAAACAAAATTGATTGAATACACGTGTCTCAGATATTCTATTCCTATATCATTTCGAAACTCACTTCACTTATGCTACGAAACGTTATTACCAATTCAAGGTTGAGCGTATGCCTCTTTTTGAAGTCAATTCGGACACCTGAGAGAATTCGAATTCGGGTTTGGAGTTTTACAGAATCGCAGGGCTGTTGTATAATGAGCAAAATTATAGAGATTAGGTAGGTAGTTGTAGCTTCTCATGGTTTGTGAATGTCAATAGAGATGCGGTAGGTACTCATGGTTTGTAAATGTCAATACTATGAATGTTTAATTCAACAGTTCTTTTTTCATCGTATTAGAAGATATTTGCAGCACGCATTCTGTCAATTCTATGTCAAACGTCAAAGGTAACATTAAAAAAGTTTTTAAATCGTTCGAAGCTCATCATAAGAATGTATAAAATAATTATATATTCTTAAATTTTCAAACTTTTTACACAATTTTCTTATTTTTTTTCTTTCATAAGAACCTTCTCCTGACGATAACAAATACAACAAATATAAAAAGAATTAGCGAAATCGGTCCAGCCGTTTAGATGTGATGGCGTGACTGAGGAAAATAGGGATTCATTTTTATATTATTTTAATATATATAAGTACATATATAAATTATCTAGCCGCTAGGAGTTAAAATAACTTTTCCCGCCTTTTATACCAACACGTTCTGTAGAGCATTTGTAATCTAAGACTCTGAAGACTACAATAGAATTTTGTTTAACCAAGCACATTTTTATTTAAAAGATTTGATTTTAAATATTATTTTTATATATTATAAAGTGATTTTTTAGGTCAGAGTTTTTAAATAAAAAATATATTTTTAAATTCTTTTCTACTTTCTATTAAAAAAAAATAATAAATGTTGAAATTATCTTTATGACTTTATCTAAAATAAACGCACTAAAATCGATTCGTTCAATCAGAAACTTCGATGCCACAGTGAGACAAACAGACAGGTTAAACTTATAACTCCCCTCCTTTGCATTGTGTAAAAAACGTAATTAAATAATATACCCACCTGCTATGCCTATTCCATATTTTTATTAGTATATTTACGCAAATCAACTCGAAATATCATAAGCGTATCATAAGAGTGCCTATTTTAATCAAAAATTAAAGTGTCGAACAAATATAAAGTCTCATACCAAATTCATTCATTGGTATTCACGAAGATCATTACTTTAAAGTAAGTATTATTATTGCATCGACAAAAGAGGTCGTATATCGTTATCTCAAAGTCGACCGATACTAAATTGTCAAGCCGCAATGGTCTTAAACGGTAACGGACAGATTAAAATTATTTTATTACTTTGTTTATTTTCGACTGATGTCCGCCCAATTTTGGAATGTATGTTTTTGTGCACTTACTACGTCACGCGCACGAGAGTGCAATTAACATTTACCATACCATTAAAAAATGGAATTAAGGTATATATTTGTGTGATAAATTATTTAATGGAATTCATAATAACCGAAAATTGTAAACATCAAATTTATAATGTTACTAGAATTAATCTAACCTACAATAAAACATGGATTCTTGGTTTAAATCATCACAAGACAGACACTCAAAGTAGATTTCAAATAAAAAAAAAAGAATTGTGAATATTAGTTTGGTGACAACCACCAAGAATATAAAGGAAAGAATATTAAAAATATTTTCAAGTTAATTTTGTTTTTAGTGAGCAATCTTTACTGTTATATAATTACATATACCTAGACCGCTTTCCAGTTGGTTTACTTAGTACCATGTTTATTATGAAGTACCTACACGTGCAATTATGGTTAAATTATGTATGTAGGGCTGCCAGCTCAGTCTGCTCTGATAAACAGTGATGATGCTATGCAAAAAATATACAAGCATTTACAGGTACAGCAAGCTATAGTATACAAAGGGGCTATAAATTACCTCAAACGTTAATAAAAGGTACATATGTACAAAAAAGTTAAAATCTAATATTCAATATTATTCATAAATTCACATTTCGGTCTTAGTTTTTTTATTTCATGTATTGCGTCTTCGTGCCTTAATTGAAAATAATTCTATATCGATTATGGATGCTTAAGACATTTGCAAAGGTCGCCTTCTTATTTATTGCTATAATTTAATTCCAAATAAATTAGTAAAGTACCTACCTGAATCTACATTTAAATGTTACGTCAATAAGAATTTCGTATTTTTCATACTAAAGCTGGTCAACAGACGTCACAGTCCAAATATAGCGAATCGTCAAACGAAACAATGATATAAAAAATTATCTAGACAAAAAGTAACCCTGCGTGATGGGCACGCGTCTCGCTCGACAGCTTGTCTTGCTCCGGCAACGATGCATGGCGAGTACTACACCTAGGGTTGTCAAATATACTCTAAGAGTATTGTAATATATATCAAACAGGTGTGCTCTATTCGCTGGGTGCTAAGTAGGAGGTGGAAGAAATACGAAAAGATCACAGAGCGCATCGAGACTAAAAAAGGAAATTCCGGCAGAGGATCTGTTACTTTTTATTAGAGAAATTTAAGTATCCGTGTATTTTAATAAATAAACATGGGTTAAGAAACCTGCTGCGTAGTCAACTGCAACAACAATGCAAAAACAGTGATATATGTCGAGAGGACAATAGACCGGTTATCTGTCAATTATTTTTCTTTTTATGTATTAAATAATTATTAAAAAATGTCTAAAATTTTACCGTGTTGATGATATTTTACTGTATATTAATCGATTTGCCGTCCTCGATATATTCTAATAAATATGACCGAGTGACCGAAAACGACCAAAATTTGCCTTTATGAAAATGATAAATTAATTATATGATTTTTTATAAGTCCATACTCTTACTCTATTACCATACTCTTTCTTACCTTATCATACTCTTACTCTAGTCCATACTCACACTCCATACTTTATTTATACTAATAAAAGTCGCCAACCCTAATTACACCGGTTACTGCGAAGAGTTCTTTGATAAATCACCATACCACCTTTTACTTTAAAAATCCTTTACTTAACTTTTATTATAGAGTTAACCAAATTAGAATAATACTTACACTTAAAATGGAATACTGCAACTACTTTCTAAATTATTTTTTATAATAAATTTGATACACTTTGAAATAAGCCAAGCGAATCCGTAAGTCAAGCGCAATTTTTTTGGATTTATTACCAAATTTTTCCATTACTATGTACAAAGTTTCCCCTATAAGGAAAACTATAAGGAATAAGGAATTTTTAATATTTCATATTAGAGATTATATATTATTCTCAGTTACATCCCGCTATTTAAAAGTTTAATAAAGATAATTCTAGAAACTTAGAAGGATTTTTTAAGAGAGAAGTTTTTTTATTTTCTAAAAAAAATTTGTTATTTATTTTTGAGAGTCAATTAATATTTAATTGTTATAACGGAATCATTATGATCTCATATCTAATTTTTGAGAAATACGTGGACATACATGCATATAGGCACTAAATTTGTTTAGAAACATAAATAAATAATGCACATTTCTAACAATAATACAAACGTACACAAGAGGCAGTTAGATAACTTTTTGTGACGTTAGCTCTTTTGTTGTGTTCATTTATTTAGTAGTTTCATAGAAATCCAAAAACTAAACTAACTACAATTATTTTTCTCAATTTTTTCCATTTCTTCCTGTATTTTTTAAATTAATTCTCTATACTTTATGTTGACGTCAAACATGTAAAAATACGGTTCTGAAAAGGAGGCGTAAAGTCAATAGAGTCCCTGTCTATTTCATACTGGTAATGAGATAGATAATAATTAATTACACGGCAAAAGGGGTTTTACGATTAAGTTAACCATATTATAGTATATTACAATACTTGTTTACAATTAACAATACTTCGTAAATAGAGTTAACCATAACCATAAGCAGAGAAAAATGCAAAGTTAATATGACTAGATAAGAAAAATACCATTATATCGCATAATCGTCTATTTAGTTGTGAAGAAATGGTATATTTAAGTTATTTTTTCAAAATATTTTTACTATAATAAAAAATGCTTATTTTTTTTTTGTATTTCTCATTAAGAATATTTTTCAGTATATTGCATAGTGAACGCAAAATTGATTAATTATAATAAACATTTTTATTTTATATTATTTGGTGACAACGACATCGTCAATATATATAAATTGAACGGTGTATTCATTCTTCCAGTTTTACAATATTCCCATTCAAAGAAAAAACTTAATTAGAATCCACTACTGACAAAGAAACCATGAAACACATACTAGTAAAAAAAAAACACCTCTCTCACAACAGTTAATTTGAAATTAGTGAAAGATCCTTATAATTCTAAATATGTCATTAAAACTACCAATTTATCATTTTTGGTCAAGTAAAATATCTAATTCTTTTACCGCTAATGCATCGGGTAACTCTTCATACGTATAAAAGGTTTTATAACTGAACTACTTCGGTCCGATCAACGAGATAAAACGCTTAAACATAACATTTTATTGCTGTACGACCTAACGGAAAATCAACACATGTGGAATGAAAAACAGGATCACTTTACCCACATGGAATTTCCTACCTTAATATGGGAGTCACTGTTTTAATTTTCCGTTAAAATTGGTTTGTAGTAGACTTTAAAACTATGTTAATAAAACCGTTGTATCAGATGAATTGCAAATAATACTCACAGGTTTTAATTTTAAGTGATAAGGAAAATAATCATAATTGTATTTAACCCACATACTAAACCTTTAGTGGTGTCTAATGAAGCGTTTATTATCGATTTTACGATTTTCTTTTCAATTATCAAACTGGAATCTATTTAACCTTAAAAAATTAAATACTTCAGACGTCGATTTAGGTTTAAATTGGACTACAATGCCGATTTCATTATATAACGATTAATAGCAACGTATAAAGTGATAAACTGTGTCTTTAAAAAGTAGGTTTAAAGCGTTACGGTCAAGAATTATAAAATTCAACATTCAGAACTCGGTATTTTAGTAACAATATTGTAGCCTTGATAACACAGCGTGACGATATTATACATTTAAGCTATTCGAGGCTATTTTAAATTAACTTCCTATAATGCAAGACAATAAAACATATTCACGAAGTAGAAAGATTTTATATGATATTTACAACATAACACAAAAACAATAGATAAATTCGCAAATAGACAAATGCTTTTGTAGTCAAAGGATTTTGACTGCGAAAGCGTCGCTATAGTTTTTCGTGTTCATAACCTCGAATGCGTTGTATTGTCAAATTAGTTACTTAATACAAAGTAAAACTTTTTTAGAGTTTCATATATACTCTTTAAATAAGGTTAAATTTTTTAAAATTTGGCTAATTTTTTAAATGAGATTCATGGTTTTTTTAAAGACTGAGCCTTTTTTTATTTATTTACAAATTAAGAAAATTATTTAACACGGTAATTGAACTAAGCCATGAAGAGAAACCACGAAGGTTTGCACACATGTGCTAGGTATAAAATTATAATTAAGTTGTTAGGAAGTATATGTTGTATTAAATCCGAGGGTAGTTCGTTAATTATTCGAGGTACGATGTAACTTTATTATGATGATGAACAAATCATATTAAATAATTGCAACAAAATTACTTGTACTGTAATCACAACATATGTATTTGGTATCTAATGCAATTAGAGTTGTAATTAAAATGAGATGCGTACATCGCGCATGCGCGTGTTTCCTGTTCTCGTCTCTTCGCAGCAAAGATTACAATATTATACTGGAAAATTCGCAGTATCGTATTGTTGTCGACACACGAAGGTTTATCAAAAATGAATGATCGAAGCGTAATGCTTTTGCAATATTTTTGACTTAAAATCTTTGAATCATCTCAGTAATAGCTATTTAGAAAACCATTCATATGATTATAAAAAAGTAGTCTCCTGTTTTGAAAAAACAACTTCGACATTCCGTAGGTACAGCACATTAAGCAAAAGTAATTAATTAAATTTCTTTACTTTATTTAAAACCCGAATGCCTTAGGTAGAGTTGACGATCAATAGCGATTATTTGTCATGTAACCGCGCTGATGGCATCACCATATTATCTTTGAGCTAGACTCTTTATATCTTGGGTTTATAGACAAAAAAAAAAACAAACCCAAACTCAATGGGGTCGCTTCGTTTAATTACAGAGGTCCTATGGCTATATTCATAGGACCTCTGAAGTATGAAGTTATTGAATGCACACGAACAAATTAGTTGAATCGAAAACCGTGATACGAGTCAAGCTTAGCTTGCAAGATTTTCTACACGCTAACTGACACAGAAAGTTACGCAAATTAAAGCGTAACGAGGAAAGGTTCGATTGTTTGTTTGCATCGAAATGGCACCAAAACTAATGAACCGATTTTAAAAATTCTTTCATCTACTAAAAGCTGCATTATAAGCGAGTAACATTAGCTGTAATTTACGCGCGCAAACAGCTAGCACTTCATCTTCACCTTAATATATTGCAAGCAGATTTTGCTTTTGTCACTTTTTACATGCATAACAAATTATGATTTATCAAGTACCTACTCTTGTCAAGTGCGTCTATCTGTCCGTCGTTTGGTCATAGCTCATAGATCGATTGATCTTAATTTATTTAATATTTTCTTAATTTATTTAATTATATTTATTCCGTTATATTCATGACCACTGAACTGAATTATTACCGAGTATTCGCATTTCTACTTTTCATTCTATAGAAAGTCTGAATAATTCTAAACTCTTTTTAATATTACACATTCATTCGAAATGAAGTCTAATTATCCTAATTATAAAATTCTTAGGATTCAACATTACTTCGGTGAAATTTTATGCAGGTATTTTAGTGACTAAGCGAAAAACAATTTTAAGGAAACACTAGATAATGTAATGTTCAATGTTAGCTACGTTATATAATGCGTAGCGAATTCTTATTCGAATCCTCACTGATTTATTTTAAATCACACGTATTTTGAATATTTGCAACTTATTTATTAATACTTAAATTGTACATAAGTAATTGTTGATATGAACCGCTTTCGTCAAAAGGAGGTCCGTGGTAAAGTCAAAGTATGTTTCAAGATTCCGATTTTCTGACAACCAGTGAAGAAAGTAGATCACAAGATGCACTTCAATGCTTAAAAGGTGAGCAATTGTAGCAATCTGACAACAAAAAGGTGATCAACTCAATTGCAACACGTGTTTCCTCAGATCAGCACTACTGGCGACACTTTCTGTGTGGAGATACGATGATGTGTGCAACTACAGAGAAGAATTTTTGATTGATTACAAAGGGCAATGGGTAATTTGTATGGTAATTAAATACAAACTTACATATGTATTTTTATTTAGTCTGTTATAACTACTTTAAAATGCACTGATGATAGTTATATTTTTCAATATATATTATACGAGTATACTTCAACTTCAGCAAACCGAATTTGCATTGAAGAATTTAAAATAAATAATTAAGTATTTAAAGATACTACGGCACATTCGCTATGAATATTTTTCGTAGTAGCCCTTTATAGTTGAAGGTCGATTTGATTCATAATGCGTAAATAACTTTAATGGTTCTTCTTGTTAGAGACTCTAAATTAGAACCTCGTAAGGCATGCATTCATTAAGTACGTTATAACGGGATGTTTAATTAAAGGTTTTTCTTTTTAATTAACTACAAAGGAAACTGACTCATGCAGTCTTATATTGAAAAAAATGCTATCTGGAATTTCAGTACTTCTATAAAAATTTTGAAGAATATAGATATCTCCATGGGACAATGGAGATTCGCTAGCGTTGGCGCACCAAATTCTCGAATTAAAACTTACTAATAAGAACAAAAAATAAATAAAATAGACATACTCGAACAAATCTTGCAAAACTTCGATTCACAGATGTATATTGCTGCAATTGAAAAGAGAAAACGAGATAATGCAGGCAAACTTGTATCAGAACAGTGCGCCAGCGCATTTGATAATGATACGTATAGCGGAAACTGTACAACAATGGCTGCAACTATACAAAACATTATTTCCCAACTGAAATCATTGTGTTGATGACTAAGCTCTGAGTTACCTTGAAAGATTTGCCGATATTTAAATAGAGCTTTAAATAGCGTCAAAATACATCTTGCATGGTGCTATGCGTTTTTATAATTATTATGTTTGTTATTAAATTAGATTTTTAATTATAATTATTTGCATACTAATTTGACAATAAAAACAAATGCTGTAAGTATTTACAAAATTAACTTTATGACTTATGACTTGCATTGTCTTTGCTTGCATAAAAAAAAAAAGATCACAATAGATAAAAAAAAACGATTGTATCATATATAAGTATAGGAATGTAGGTCTAAAACGGAGCTAGTACAAACTATATAAATATGTAAAAGAACTAAACACTCTATACTCACCTATTCATAGAGAACAGTTCACGCACATAATTTAGAACACGTTTAGCATTTTTAAAAGATGTTCGTAATTTGAATTTGATGCGTTGTAAAGAGGTTTGCACATGCGCGTGGCTCTCGCGGCCGCTCGACTGGCGACGCGTGCGGCGAATGCGTTGGCGCGTGCCATCGCTACTATGCCGCTGTCAATGCAAATAGTATTTACTACGCTATTTGTAAATTTTTGTTTGTTATTGAAGTTTGCTGGTATTCGATTTCTTTACACCGTTGACGAATTTGTTGATTTATAATACGCAGTCTTAAACAAAAGAATCAATCAATGAGTCATTGAACTCTTTTAATTTGATGTTCCATATAATAGGTTTTATTATTATTAATTAATAGGCATATTTCTTAAATTTATAAGAGCATGACGAGATAAAGTCTATTAGCGTTTATAAAGACAGTTATTATGAACAACGCTCTCATTAGCTTCAAACGGGTTAATATTTATGTTTACATAATATTATAATGCCAAGTACAGTGGCAAATGTAATAAACATTGTTTCACAGCTACTCACTACTCACTTGTTTATTGTATAATTCCAATTCAATATCACTTATTCAGTCTAGGCTATCATCATAGGCATATTGTGAATGTCGAAAACTACGATTACGGCGGGAGACCTTTTAGTGAGAAGAACCGACAAGAAACTTAGCAAGGGTTGCTTTTTTCTCCTAGTCTTATTTCTAGTCACACTGACTTCATAACACAATGAACTCACTTTCCATTTCCTACACTATATTGTCTATTCTCGCAAATCGTATTCTAGATTAATTACATATTAAACGTGAATAACATTTACAAATTTATTTTTTGGTTTAGAAATATATGTATTAGTAGATAGCTAAAAAAAGAATAGATAATAATTTTGTGAAAGCGTCATCTTAGTGGCCCTGCATTCATTCAAGAACGGAGGCGGACCAGCACGCGATGCGCCTGCGCAGCTAATAAGTCCAATCAGTCTAATTACAGACGTAACCAGCTCGTGAGTCAAGTAACGACATATCTATCAATTCTATGATGAAAGCGTCAATTAGAATATGTTACGGCTACGTTAGTTCAGTCAACTATCGCCTAGTTTAAAGAAAATAAAAATTTCTTCCCCCGGCTATCTCACTTTGTAAATTTTTTGTAATGATGAATGGTAATAAAAGTTTAATGTTTTTAAAAAAATGTTATATTTAAAATGTGAACAATTGAAAACGTGAAAATACAATGTACCTAATCACAAAGTTACCAATGACGTTTAAAAATACCTCGCATTTTTATACATTGGTTAAATTGATAAATATATGATGATTTTACAATAAATCTATTACAATTTCCAACAACAGAGGCAGAGAATACATCATCGTTCTCTAGCTATGTTATTGATTTCGTCTAATTTTCTATTTCATCTCAACGCTCAGCTTTAAGGAGGATTTTACTTACACGATAGCGGAGTGATGTCGTTGGTGAAGCGGAGCGGAGAGGTTAGCGGGCGGCAAAGCGGATAGCGACGCGGGCTGCGGGGACCCGCACCAGCGCGCCTCGCGGACGTCTGATGAACCTGAATATTAAAACAATGTTATTTTATCTTGGTTAGCTAAATGGCGTTGTTGATAAGCACCGCGGCCCGCGATCGTTGTTGTTAAGCAACTTCCACAAGGGTCGCTCATGGAAAGGGGTGACCAAAAAATATTATATGTAACTACCCCGTGATTCAGAAGACACGTTAAGCCGGATGCCTCTGGTCCCGGATATATTTGCAGTCATTAACACCCTCCAATAAGCATGCGCCACCATGGCTCATGGTTCTTATCTATCTATAAGCAAGGTCTGAGCCCGTGCAGTGAGGATGTAAAAGAGCTGATGATGATGACTTTCTCTTATTGAAGTACTGATATAACGTACCTATGCGTCATTTGGTGGATTGGATAATAATCAAGAATTTAAATTTGATATTCAAATACAGTGCTATTAATAAACAAGATTTGACGTTGGAGTAAGTTAAAATGTTAGCGTAAATTTACAAATTTAATAATGATCAATGGTGATCAATGGTGACCAAAAAATACTATCTGGAGCACCAGATTTATAAACTGATGATGATGGATTGTACGTACTATTTAGGCGTGTATCTTATAAAACTTATGGAACACACAATATATAATTGAGTAATAAACTTACTGCCATAGAGCGTCATGTGTGAAGGTGGCCTGCTAGCCAACACCGGAGTTGAACCATACCGTTCACCGCCAGCTGAGAGCCTCCCGCCTAGAGGCTTAAACGCTATTGGTCGAATCACCGACTTGCCCTGGAACAAAAGAAAATATCTGTCAATACATTGAAATTTCTGCTCAGCTATTTATTAGTGCATGTAATTAATAAATAATAATTTTATTTCATCGTTTTCAACAAAAAGTAGCCCTCTTTTAAGATAATAGATAAAAAAATGTTGTTATGGAACTTCAATTTTCGGAACATGCATTATGCGTGTTCGTAGACGTGGTCCAATGCCAACTGACGAAAAATATAGTACACAATGTGTTATTATGATAAATTCAGTTTCAACTAAAAATACAGAATTCTTCACAGTAACATTTTATTAGAACCTATCATAAACAATTGTATAATGAAATATTACAAACCGCTTTTTTTGTATTCGCATATCAATTAAAATGATAGGCTGCCGCTAAATGTAACCGTCAATTCTACGCATATATTATTTAATCTTCTACAAAAATGAGATAAACATTAAAAAAAAATATTCTTTCAATTACTTTCCCGCTAAAAACCGCACTAAGCACGCGCCGTGAAAAAATAAAGTTATCCACAGACCGTGTCCAATGAAACATGATATTTATGATATTCAAATTACGAATCTCTCAATTATCATGATTTCTCAATAATCATAATGTTGACACGTGGTGCATATCCGATTCGACATTTGAAATAATGAGACTTCTTTACGTCATATGAAAGAACAAATATATATATTTTTTTACTTTACACAGTTGTTTATGTTGTGTTATACTTTTTATTATTATTTCTTTGGTTACTATTTAACATCCTTCAGATAATAGATCTACACTATTATCTGAAGGACGTTATATAGTAACCAAAGAAATAATAATAAGAAGTATCATTGACCTTAACCCTTTAAGGAGCCAATTTAATTTTACGAATTCAACGTAAATCCAAATAACCAAGAGTCGAAGAGTAATGCAAAGCATTATTTAAATCTAAAAAGGTTGATTAAAAATGACGACAATAATGTTCAATTTATTGTAACTAAAATTATTTAATATTAGTATTAGTTTTTTTAAATTATTTAACATTAGCTTTTCTTTGGAAGTTTTTTAAGTCATATTGAATGTCGTGTATACAAGACTAAATAACCGAATAGACTGTCTCAAGCACTTGTTGAAATCGAACGATTAAAATCTCCACCCGGAGACCTTGACTAACAGATCCGAGATCTATAGTCGAGGGAAATAATTACTTGAGAAAATTGTATAAATTAAGCAAATATTTTTAACCAATAGACGAGAATTCGAATGAAGTAAGAACTATTAATAGCTTATAAATTAATAGTATTCCAACTATGAACAATTCTTACTTCATTCAAATTCTTGTTTATTTGGGAAAATTGCTGCTTTTATAATGACATATTATCAAGTAATGATTTCTACGAAGGCCAGTTATGGCCTGTCTTTTCTCCTTGTTTTAATTACATACAGAGAAGACCTAATAAAAATGACTTAATTTAACTATGAATTCACCAACCAATAAATTTTTTGACAATTAATTTAAGGTCACACAAACCAATCAGCTCAAAACTGAGTTTTGCGGACACGAGAATTATGTCAATCCATTGCCATAGTTTTATGTCATATACCATTTTTGATATGAAATTGTATTTTTATGTACTTTTTATTTTAATGTCTAACGGACACCAACATACAACGCATGCCCGTGTATTGCGTAAATTTAATTCTACAAAATAGTACTGCGTGAACGTATCATTTCATCTAATAACATAAGAATTCACTTTTCCTTATATGACTTGTAATTGTCTTCGTGCTGATCTGTATGTGAAAGATATATGAGTATATCAGATGGTATGTTTATGATGCTACAACATAAACAAAGACCAATAATTCCGTGGAGTAAAGACGCGTTTACATTTTATATTATGTTTTTCCTGATAGACTATCATGAGATAGAGATAAAAAAGTACATATATACAAAAATGGCTAGTTTATAGGTACTAGATTAATACTAATCCAATCTTGTTACTTAATTTTGACTTACGATAAAGAGGTGATTGCATCAATGATTGCTGCGGTTTCATTTATTATATACCTATAACATTTATAAGCCTTTTTTTGGTTTGTTTTTATATCACCCAGTGCCCGTTACAGGGCAAACTGATCGTGGATTATCTGGTGCTTGAGTGCACGGATCTGACATTTGGCACGCAACTAACGCAGCGAAATGTCACGACAAAGGTCACTTTGCAACATGATGCATCCTTCGAACATAATAACTTGGTCATGTGCGTGAGGGTAACTCGATGTTGATATATTTTTATTAAAAGTTTAACTAATTATTATCAATTCTAAAGACGGAGAAATATCTGTATTTCCCTGTTTTCTCCATTTTATCAAATGGGTCTCCCATTTGAGATGAGTTCGTTTAATATTTACCCATTCAGACTGTGAGAGTTTTATCATGCTTCAAAGGGCTTATTATATTTGACCAAGAACGAAAATTCAGAACATTTCGAATCGTTCTTATAAAAAAATATCGGGAAGATTATTTGTGCATCAGAGACAGAATCAGGTCCTAAATGTCTATCTTGGAGATTTGAGTTTTTGGAGTTATAAAGCGTTTCGAAAATAGACGACATTTCATTTTCGGAGAAACAGACGTTGTCTTTCTGGCCTTTTCAGTAAAATAATATGTTTATATCACTAAATAACATATTGGAATTAGACTTAGACGTTTATTACTAAATGTTGGTTGAGAAATCAACCAAACGTCTTACGAACCTTAGAACTTTAATAAAAAATCTGATACAAAAACGAGTTTCAAACATAATTTAAATTTTCAGTAATAATATATCTAGAAGTGGAAATCTTTTATAACATTATTCTTGGATTGACATACCTATCTTTGTATCTGTATAGACGCTGATTTGTCTGATTAGTATCTGTTCCTATATCTTGTTATGTTTGCATGTTAATTAACAAGAGATATATCCCGGACGGTGATCTAGCCAGTTTCACTAATGGAAATGGGTTTCCGTCCTATAACCGTTACACTGGCAGATAGAGCACAACACAAATCTACTTTTACTAATAACTTGAACGATTCGAAAGTACAACATCGGTAAGATTTTGCAAATGATTTAAACACACGCCGCTCGGTTACTGGGTATGTTTTTATAAGAAGCGGAGCTGCAGTAACATGGGCAAGTCAAAACAACAAACAGTGGCATTGTCCACTACAGAGGCCGAGTTCATGGCAGCCTGTGCCGCCACCAAAGAGGCCATGTGGGTCAAGCAACTATTGAGTGATATTGGTGACTACAAACAAAACACATTATGCCTTCATCTAGACAATCAAAGTGCTATCAGTGTTATTAAAAATGTAAACTTTCATAAACGGTGTAAACACATTGAAATTAAATATCACTTCATTAAGGAGAAATATCATCAAAAAATTATTTCATTAAAGTTTGTCAGTAGTAATAATCAATATGCAGATATACTTACAAAGGCCTTAGCCAAAGATAAATTTCTGTTTCTTAGATCTAAACTTGGAATGTATTCATATAGTTCTCTTCTATAAATTTTATATTATTGTGTTAAGATAACTTACCTATTGTAAAAGATTTCTTTTGCTTTTGTAACAATTAATAAATTACTTTTGTTTTTAAACCAGCTTGAATTCAAGGGGCGTGTTAAATATAATTTGAATTTCGCGCCTTTTTAAGCCAACTCACGCTTGGCCATATACTTATTCTCTCTCTATGATCTGCTCTGTGACACCATTTTTCATACGTGTGTAATTTTTATTAAATAAAATAATCCAGTGATTAAACAACAGTTTAACTCACAGTAGCTAGGTGCATAAGGGAGCCAACAGCCTCTCTGTATGGAATATCTTTCTCGAGTTCTCCTTCTCCTTTTTGAAGCTTCATGTGAGGATCAACTGGAATACTGTTGGTATTGGCATCAATCATGTTGAATTTATTTAACATTTGTTCGATATATTTAGTCTGATGTATAAATATATAATCATTAAATCTTTCTATTTGCATTCCCACAAAGTTGCTTGGAGTGCCATACACTTTAATTTCAAAGATGGTATTTAATTCTTTGGTTATTTCTTTTAATGCTAATTCATCTACTGAAAATAATAATCCATCATCCACATACAGACAAAAGTAGCATTTCTTATTATTAACTTGACCAACATAAACACATTGATCAGCTTTACTATTAACAAAGCCAAATTTTTTTAATACTGAATTAAATTTATTATTCCAACAACGTGGAGCTTGTTTTAGCCCATATAAAGATTTGTTAAGTTTACATACCATATTTTCTCCACAGGGCAGGCCTTCTGGCGGACACATCAATATAGTTTCTTCAAGTTCACCATACAAGAAAGCCGTCTTAACATCAATTTGCATAATTTTGAGATTGTTTTGAATGGCTGTGGATAACAATAATCGAATCGAATCATACCTCACAGTTGGTGAAAAGGTTTCTTGATAATCGATACCTGCAGTTTGTGCATATCCTTTGGCACATAGTCTTGCTTTGTAACGTGGACCTGTGGGTTCGCTTTTGACTCGAAACACCCATTTACATCCAATTATTTTTGCATTTGGGGGCTTTTTGACCAATGTCCAGGTATTGTTTTTCTGATGGGAATCTAGTTCTTCACTTATTGATATTTCCCATTTTTCTTTGTCAGTTGATTTTATGGCTTCTCTGTATGTTTTTGGAACATCTGCAAGCATTTCATCATGTTGACACAGGTAAGTACTTTCATCAGAACTGTTTTCATTTGTGATATGTTTATTTTCTTTATTTCTAGGTCTCAATGTGACTTTGCTGATTGGAAGAGACTCAATACTAGTGTCAGGTAAGTAATCACTATCTGAAGTAGATTTATTATCACATACAGTATCATATGAACCCTCTGAAATTGAATCATTCTGCGTATTTTCTTCTCCTGTTATTTTCTGGATAGTATTATCATTATTTGTTGCAGAATTCGTTGACAACTCTACAGGAACACAATTTCTGTTCACAGTAGATTCTAAAAATATAGCATCCCTGCTTTTTACTACTCTTCGTGTACCAGGTATTATAAATCTGTAACCCTTGGTGTGATCACAGTATCCAATAAAGATCATTTTCTGTGCCTTTGGGTCCCATTTCTTTCGCTTTTCTTTTGGCAAGTGAACCATCGCTTCACACCCAAATATACGCATATGATTCACATATGGTTTTTGTCCTGTCCAAATTTCTTCTGGTGTTTTAAATGACAACAACTTAGTTGGAGAACGATTGACAATATAGGCAGCAGTGTGTACTGCATCACCCCAGTATTGTTTTGACAAATTGGCATTAAGTAGCATACATTTCGCTCTTTCAATGAGAGTCCTATTCATGCGTTCTGCAGTCCCATTTTGTTCTGGTGAATACGGTGTGGTGGTTTGGTGTATGATACCAGCACCTTTCAGATAATCAGAGAAACTCTTGTTGATATATTCTAAACCATTGTCTGTCCGAAGAACTTTTATACGAGCATCCTTCTGATTCTCTACTTCATGTTTAAATTCTTTGAATTTTTCCAGGGCATCAGACTTGTTCCGGAGAAAGTATACATATATCTTCTTTGAACAGTCATCAAGAAACGTTATGAAGTATTTAGCACCTCCTAGTGTTTCTGTTTCCATAGGTCCACATATGTCTGAGTGAACTAAATCAAGAATATTTTTAGCTCTTGAGCCCTCGCTCTTAAAAGGTAGTCGTGTCAGTTTACCTTCTTTACATGTAACACATGTCAGATTTTTCAATTTTTCTGGAAAACTTACATGGTTAGTATTTTCAGTCATTTTGCTGAGACTGTAAAAATTTAGATGTCCCATTCGCTGATGCCATGTGTAAACATCTTGTTCTTTAACATCAGACATGCATGCATAGCCTCTTCCAGGCATATTCAACCGATACATGTTGTTGATTGAACTAGCTGTTGCTACTATCTGACCTTTACTGTTTATAATAGCACATCCTGTTTCATCAAATCTTACTTGTCCACCACTTCTTATAATTTGACTCACTGATATAAGATTTGTGGCAAGTTCAGGAACACATAACACATTTGTAAAGAGCACTTTCTTTTCTTCACCTTTATTATTATAAATATCTAAACTCACTTCTCCCGAGCTTTGCACAGATAATACTTTATTATCTGCAACTCTTATATTTTCTATGGTAGGAGTTGATTCATTTTGCAGTAAGCTCCTATGTCTGGTCATATGTGAGGAGGCGCCAGAATCCACATACCATGCATCATCTTGAGTTGAAGTCGCAATAAACACAGCAGCATAAGATGAATTGCCTGACTTATGTTGTGTATATTTGGTTTTGGATTTGCATTCAGGACTTTTATGACCGTATTTGTTACAAGTGTAGCACCTAGGGCCTTTTGATGGTTTCTTGTTATTGTTTTGTGTTTTTTTATTAGCCACAAATGCAGTAGATGTGTTCTCGGGTTGTCTTACATCTTGTAATAGCTTTGATTTAATAGAATCAGAGGTTATCTTCATGCCAGAGCTCTCTATAGCTATAATCATTGGTTGATAAGATTCAGGCAGACCGGAGAGCAGTAGTGTGCCGAGCCACTCATCATCTACCTTAAAACCAATGTTACGGAGCTTGTGGGCTGTACTCATTATTTTGCTCACATATTCTTCTACATTTTGACATCCAGTTAGCGACGTGTTACACAGATCACGCAGTAGTCCTACACGGCGTGTAAGCCCAGAGTCATCGAAGGCTGTCGATAACTTATTCCATACTTCCTTGGCAGTGCTTGCTTCTTGAATGTGTACATAGTTTGTAGGATCAACTAAAAGAATTATCTTTGTTTTAGCCTTTATATCTCGTTTCATATCCACTGGAGTGTTTGAACCCGATTCAATGCAGTCCCACAACTCTTCGTGTTGCAGGTAAGTTTGTACTGCAAACCGCCAAGTTGCGTAATTTTCACGGCCTGATAGTTTTTCAATAACTGACATTTGATTGTTTCCTGTCATTTTTAAAAACTGTACTGTTTTACAACAAAACACTTCACCACGAGGTCTATGAAAAAATATTTCCCGGCGATTGAGGTTATGTCCACATTCAATATCTTATTGTAACAGTTTTTATTGAAAGATTTTGCACTGTCCTTATTTCTGGGGTTTTCTGGGCCCATAACCTGATATAATTAATCAAACTAAACTGTTGTTTAATCACTGGATTATTTTATTTAATAAAAATTACACACGTATGAAAAATGGTGTCACAGAGCAGATCATAGAGAGAGAATAAGTATATGGCCAAACGTGAGTTGGCTTAAAAAGGCGCGAAATTCAAATTATATTTAACGAAATTTCGTCAATTAACGAAATAGGTAGTAGACACTGCATCTGGTAGATATAGAAGAAACATTTAATTGAATGTATCTTTAATATATTAAGTCAAATGATCTGTTTTTATCTGCATGCATAGATGGCGCTAGTGCATAGTTTGGACTTTCACTTGTTTCAACTGTTTGAGGGCCCTCAATAGCCAATTTGAAATTTCCGTTCGAGAACAAAATAGAAAAGGCTCAATATTTCTTAACATGTTTAGATGTGTGTAATATCTAATAATAATAATCGCCGCCGTGGCGGTTAGCTCGAACACCGATTGCTAAATGGCGCTATCTATGAGGGTTCTGTTCCGGGTCAAAGTAAACTTTGAAATTTTTTATATTGTCTTGGGTTTGAATTGATGTGGTACCCTCGTAGTTTCAGATTACCTATTATGGCAATCTGAAACTACTTTAGCTACTTAGTTTGAAATCTGAGCAACGTAACTGAATACTTATAACATTATCACAAAAATAGACAATCGTACCGAACCCATATGGAATTCTTATTGAGAACAAATGCCAATATTTGTATGTAAAACCTTAGTTCCTTATATGAAGTATAGGTGGCGCTACAAAATCATCAATACAGTTATGTATTTTACATTTGTTTTGAATAATAATTCGATTAGCATACATTTAGGTATTATTCGTGCTAAGACTAGGCATCTATAATTTTTGCAGTGCCTAAGTCGAATAATAAAGCTTTATTTAGGCAAGTTTAGAGACAGAGTAGGTATCCACAGACTACGACAGATCAATCAAGCAGAATGGACTGGTTAAAGAGAAGAAATAACTAATGAGCAGCGACGTCGAACATAGCTGTCGATGGAATGTTTGATGGCCAATAAAAAACTGGTACAGAGACCATTTAACATAGCTACTAGATTATACTCATCAGCATATCTACTCACGCTGTAACGAAAGAAGATTTGATTTTTTTTTTGTATTAAATTTCACTTGCATGACATACTACATATAACACATAGAAAACTTTATCAAATCTCGTTTGAGTAGTGGATAAGCATCGCGCTCGAAATCGTTGTTGACAAGCAACTTTCCCAAGGGATGGGCGGCCAAAAAATTATTATCGCGAGCTCGGTCCCGGTCGCATTCTTAGTCCGCACTGGGCCAGCGGGTATGGTCATGGCTCATCCTCCTTAATCATCCATAAGGAAGGCCTGAGCCCCTGCAGTGGGGGCGCAGGAGGCCTGATGATGATGAAGAGAATCCTATTTTAAAGTAAAAAGATACCTGTTCCTTCTATTTTCACGCGTAATAAAAGAACTTATAAATGGTTTTATTGAATGTATTTTTGAAAAACTTAATCGTCATATCTTATATAAGCTTTTTATTTTTTAAATATAGATTATGTTACTTATGATATAGCTTCCCGTAGCTTGAAGATTTTTTTAATTTATCCAGTAGTTTCGGAGCCTATTAAATGCAAACGCCCGGGGAGGTCACGAGTAGCTGGTGGAATCGGGGCGGTGGGGTTTCAAGTCCGCCTATTGTTATGTCGGGTTTACAGTTTGAAATTGCGTAGAAAAGGTCAGTAAGTTCTATCTTCAAATAAAAGGTGTTTAAGTATATAAAGCACCATACATCAAAGAAAAAGTGTTGCCAGTTGACACTTAACAGAAAAAGAAATATTCAGTCGAGAAACGCAAGCAAAACTTAAAATAAATTTTGTATAGATACTTAAAATAATTATTGTCGTTCATTCTCTTATTCTTATTTATTAGTAAATTACTGTATAATGTTAAAAAACAATCGAACATATATTTCCATTAGTGTTACTATCATTAATTAATCAATAAATGTCAAGAAATAGTATTTATTGCATTTATTGTATTTACATTACATTATTTATGTAAGATTTATTTATTATATGAAAAGGGAACCGATGTCGTGGCCAGATATTAGAATAGATCAATTCACGACGCGATGAGGTTTTAAGTCCGCCTTCGTTTCAGAATAGAAGCTATCGCTTGATTGCCCCGGGCTGCGAGCAGCCCGGGGAGGTAACGAGTAGCTGGTGGAATCGGGGCGGTGGGGTTTCAAGTCCGCCTCGGAAGCGGATTTTAATATTTTTTGTTTTTTTTTTATCACATTGGGTTTACAGTTTGAAATTGCCTTCAAAAAGTTAGTAAGTTCTATCTTCAAACCATATACACTCAATAGAAAATGAAATATTCAGTCGAAAAACGCTAGATAGGCTTGAAGTATTTTACACTCTTATTCTTATTCAATACTAAATTTATATTTAGTATTAACAATAACAATCGAAAATATATTTCCGCAAGTGTTACTATGATTAATCATTATTTATTGTTTTTGCATATACATATATTTTAAAACTTGGAAAAAATACTCTATAATACTAAACTTTGAGAAAAGGTATGTGCGTTTATAGAAACTTTTACACAGAAATTAAGTTACAATATTAAATAAGTTTTTATAAAAAAATAACATAATTTCTTATTAGTCTAAAAGTATAGAAAAGTGTACTTTAAAAAGTAATTATCGTGTCAAAAATTGGAAAAAATTGGGAAAAGAAATGATCCATATACACGCTATAAAGCTCCTGAATTGTCAAGTGAATCAAAATCAAATCTGAAATTAAAATGGCCACAGCGTGCGCTGGATTGCTCATAGTCAGCCTTACACGATCATCTTTTAAACATTATAAATCAAATGTTTACCATCCACCATACCAGCAACAAAAGCGATTCGTTTCTGGCACTTCACCGGCCGCTGCCGCGGCACGCTCGCTACGCTCGCTCGGCTCGTGCGTTGTTTTTCATACACTAACCTAACCTAACGCTCGCTCGGCTCGTGCGTTGTTTTTCATACACTAACCTAACCTAACCCATAATAAACCTATACAAGTATAGGTTCGCCTCTTGTTATGTTTACAGTTTGAAATTGCCTAGCAAAAGTTAGTGAGTTCTATCTTCAAATGAATTATGTTTAAGTACACAAAGCACCATACGTCAAAGAAAAAGGGTTGCCGGTTACACTAAATAAAAAAGAAACATTCAGTTGAAAAACGCAAAAGAAACTAAAATAAAATTTGGAATAGATCGGCTTGTAGTCATTTATTCTCTTATTCTTATTCAAAAGTAAGTTAATATTTAGTTAATACAGATATTGGAGTTTTAAGACCGCCTCTTGTTATGTTGGGTTTACAGTATAAAATTGCCTAGTAAAAAGTTAGTAAGTTCTATCTATCAAGTAAATACGATCTTTAAGTACGCAAAACATCATACATAAAAAAAAGGATTGCCAGTTTACACGCAATATAAAAAGAAATATTCAGTTGAAAAACGTAAGGAAAACTTAAAATAAATGTTGTATAGATCGCCTTGTAGTCTTTTATTCTTATTGAATAGAAAATTTCCTAAAAATTAAAGTATCAAAAAAAAACAACAGTTTTTTATCATCCGGCAACACTTCAACTAAATACATTTTTTTTCTGTAAGTAGTCTGAAAAATGTTATCAATGTATGTAAGTATGTAAGTATCAATGTCTGTAAGTAGTCTGAAAAATGTTATCAATAATCAGCTCTATAAAGTAAAAACCGTGAAAAATGATACATTTTCTAGATAAAATGGTCGCTGTCTTAGCCGCCATCTTGAATTTTAAAATTTGAGCCTCACCTACCTGTATTATACTGTAGTATGAAGTATATACAGCCAGACCTAAATAGCACGCTTACGAACATTTGGTCACAGTTCCTTAACCGAATGACCAGGTCACCATTTATTATGGCTCGCTTCGCTCGCTTTTTCTTTTTGTTTTTTTCGCAGTTCTAATCTAACCGATTTACCAGGTCTCTATTGATGGTGTCCTTTATGGCTCGCTTCGCTCGCATTTAATTTTAGTCATAGTTCTAACCCTACCAATTAACCAAATCTCTCTTAACAGTTACTCCTTATGGCTCGCTTTTTGTTTTAGACACGTTGCTAACATAATCGATTGATCAGTTCTCTCTTAATTGTTTAGCATTATGGCTCGCTTCGCTCGCATTTTATTTTAGTCACAGTTCTAACCTTGCCAATTAACCAAATCTCTCTTAATAGTTACACTTTATGGCTCGCTTCTCTCGCTTTTTGTTTGAGTCACAGTGCTAACATAACCGATTGATCAGGTCTCTTTTAATGGTCTCGCATTATGGCTCGCTTCGCTCGAAAAACGCCAGCACAACTTTAAGAAATTTCGTATAGATCGGCTTATAATCTTATACTCTCTTATCCTTATTCAATTGTAAGTTAATATTTAGTATTTAAAAAAGTCTAGTAGTTATTGCCACCAATATTACCATAGAAAATGAACAAATAAATATCAATAAATAATATTAATTGTATTAGCATCTATATTTTAAAACTTGTGTAAAAGTATGACACAACTTTTGTAATAGTTTTATTAAATTGCTCTAAAATACAATTTAATAAAACTTTTATAAAAGTTGTATCGGTTAACAGAATCCATATAAAGTAATAAAGGTAAATTCAAATGGTGATATTCTATCAGTGATTTAAAACTGAAAATTAAAATAGTTTAATTTAAAAAAAAGAAGACATTTTCTTAATAATCTAAAAAGTATAAAATATATATTTGAAGTATTCATTATTGTGTCAAAAACTGGAAAATTTGGAAACAAATGGTCCATATACACGCTATAAAGCAAGAATTGCCAAGTCCATTAAAATCAAATAAACATCATATACCAAATATGTTTCCTTCTGCAAAAGCGAGTCGTTCCTGGCACTTCGCCGGCCGCTGCCGCGGCACGCTCGCTTCGCTCGCTCGGCTCGTGCGTTGTTTATCATATACTAACCTAACCTAACCCACACGTTATAAAATAAACCTATACAAGTTTCTGTAGCTATACTCATGATAAAGTTCTCGAGCATAAATCTAACCACATAAAAAAATATTTGTGCATTGCCATCAATTTAAAGTATTTATAATATCGAATATAATAAGTATTCGAAATGCAGCTAAATAAATTAAAATAAAAAGAATATATAATTTTTAAAAAATGATATGCAATTCAACCGTTTAAAAGAAGTTATATTATATAATTCAATAAAATAGACATAATTACGTAAAAATCGTTTTTATTGACAAATAATTATGAACTTTTTACATGAAACAAGAATTTAAAGTAGATTTTTTAAATAACTTTTATCAGTTGTAAAATAGATTGTATCGTCATCCATCTGTATAATTATTTGTAGATAGTTTTTAGTAGTCAAAAAATAGAGTGCATCCATTTATCCATCGATTTGTAACAATAGGTAGGTATTTTCCTTCCAATTGTTTAAGAATCTGTAATAAAAAAAAATACATTATTATGCAATATTCATTAAAAATATGATGTGCATAAAAAATGGATATTAGTTAGTTAGGAAAAACTTTCTTTCTTTCTTTCTTATTTCTCTCTTTTTCTTTCAACTTCTACATTGGAAGATATCTATAAAGACACCGCTGCTTATGAGAAGCAAAAGATACGGTCTGAGTTTGACAAAATAAACAAGAATATTTAAAATGGTAATAATGAAAAATAGTGTATAAATTATATTATGAATAATTAAACAATTAAAATGATATATAATAAAAACTATAGTGCAAAACTATTAAATTTAGTCGTATTTATCAATAACATTTCATTAAAATTAAATGAAACTATTTTGCGAACCGCGTATATTTTTGATTTCATGACTGATCTTTTTCCAAAAAACAATAAATAAGGACCATGTAAGTAACATTTTTATATGATAATGATAATAAAATAATTATAGAGTTGATTCAAATATACACATGGCCGCATGTCAGACCATACATGGTGAACTTTTGTTTGTATCGACCGCGCTTCGTACAAAACATTAACAGAGTTCAACTTACTGTGGTGGTAGTGTGTAGCATGACATGCGACAGTGTGTACAATACGAAAACTTAAAATATTAATAATATAATAAAATAATTTATTTACCGTGACAATTAAATATTTTTCCATTGGTACAATTGATTGAATTAGTAGATATAATCCAACATAGTTTTATGGCAGTCAATTAATTCCTTGGTTAATCTGTAAATAAAACAACGAGTACATAAATTAAATTGTTATAAAAGATTTGCAAATATAAACTTAAACAAAACTTTATTATCAACACCAAAAACAAATTAAAGTATTACAATAACCCGTATGTCACAAGCTGCTGTTTCATCAATTTTAAATACAACATCAATATTACGTACTTTTATAAGAGGGGGTGTATACTTTCATACCTAATAATGATCTACCAATAATGGTTTAATTTAACTACATAACGGAAAATAATAAAAAAAACTGTTAAATCATCGGAAAAGTAAAGCAAACATATTCAAAATATTAATGGTTTTGAGACCACCCGTTACGTAAACAGAATTTTACTGTTGTTGTGTGTGTGTGTGTGGGGGGGGGGGTCTCGTTTATTAAAAGTTATTTCGGATTTTGAATCCTATCTTAGGCACTTGAAATTTATAAATATTTTTGTAAAAGAAAGATTTGTTTTTATAATATGATAATTTCATGAGATTTCCACTATTATGAAATATTTATTTTGAAGTAGTACATAGTGAAGTAGTATCAGTAGTACTCAATATATCACACTATACTATCTGTTGTTAAGCAACTTCCGTGAGAGTCGGTCTGGGTGACAAAAAAAATCTCGGCGCTACTCCGTGCTTTGAAAGGAAAGGCGCTTGAAGCTGTGTGGTCCCGGCTGCATTTGTAGTTGTTAATACCATTCAACAGCATTGGGCCAGCGCGGAGAAACATGACCCATCTTCCTTAACCATCTATAAAGAAAGCCTAAGCCCTTAGAGTAAAGATATAAAAGGACCAAGGAAGATGACCTCTAAAGAAGAATGTTTAAAAAAATCACCAATGCGAGATGGGACCCGAATCCATAAACTAATCTCAGGTTACATAGGATTGATGATTTTTTTTAATATACTCATAGGGCTCTTCATTAACATATATATAATAAACATTTTTCTAATTTCATTAAAACATTTACCATTGTATTTCACGTAGGCTGTGATATATATCTTTTTCAATAGCTGTATTTCTCAAGATATTGAAATTTGAATTAGTTGCCGTTCATTTCGCTTCTTAAGCTGTGACGTTCTGAAAATAAAAATCTTAATTAATATATTATTGAAATCATGAATTTTTATAAAAAATCTTAATATGCATTTTTCATTAAAAACGTTCATTACCTGTTAATTTTTGTCTTGTTTTTGTTTATGATAAAACTCTCCTCATATATTGTATCCTGTGTTTTTTTGGATATAGCCAATATTCTGATGTTTTTCAAGCGACTGTAAATAATGTGATAAATAACTTATTAGATTTTAATTATATCACCTTAATAATGCACTTTCAGCATTAAACCCCTACCTACCTATATACTTTATATTAGATCATAAATGTAATTTGTATTGTAAATAAAAATATGTATGTATATAGTTCTTATTAAAATGAAATTATTTGTGATGGTCTTTTGCTGAATTAATCTTACATTACAATGGATATGAATAGGTGATTAATTAAATGACTCTCGTTTATGAAATATTATAATGACGTTAAAAAGAATTTCATATGATGAGAAAAAAAAGAAATAAAAAAAAAAGAAATATTATTTCGACTCAATTTTAATCAAGGATATATTGATCAAAGAATTATTGTTATTGAGCAAAATTAAAATGGTTTTAGTACCTGATTTGTATATTAACAATTTGAATTTTCCATGTTGTATTTGTAGTATGTCCCATTCCATTCTTCGATTCAAACGATCGATTATACGCATTGGTGATCGATGTCGATCTGGTATATCTGGTGTTGATAATGTGTTCTTTCTGGTGAACAGAGTAGAGACAATACAATGCTAATTTGTTCAAAACATATCATTGAGAATGCTACCTGCGAACATAAATTTTTAAAAAGCAAAAATAAAAACTGTAAACCATTGCCTCGTTAGTTGATTAATGCACAAGCAAGTGTTAATAAAGTAATAAAAAGAAAATGTGCATGAATCGTAGCAGGGAGCACCACGTGCAGGTGAGGTTGGCAATTGGATAACATAAACATAAAATAAAACACCCTTATAATACTTTCTTTAAGAGTCCATAACCACTCGTAAATAAAATACTTTTTAATGAGTGTTTTGTTTACAATATTTATGTTTCCTTTTACTCCCCGACTAACTACATTTAACTACGGGAACAAAGATACATGTGAGGAAAAAACGTAAGAGTATTACTCTACAAGCGTTATAATTTACGTACCGTGCACTTATACTAATAAACAAACGTTTAATATATGCTACTGAATATAAACATGCATTTCAAAAGTTGAATAAGCGTACAAGCATAATGAGCAAGCAGAAATATGGGAAAACAAGTAAATATAAGCGTTAAAATTTACGTGCCATGCATTTATACTAATAAGTAAATATTTAAATCATGCTACTAAATATAAACATGCTTTAAAAAAATAAACGTATAAACGTATTTAAGCATATATATTTAGTTGAGCGTAATAAACAATAATGATAAAATAAATAATAATATATAAAGCATAAAAAGAAAGGAATATGGGAAAAAAGCTTTAAAAAAACATACAAGTGTATATAAGCTTAAACACATATTTATATAAGCGTAATAAATAATTATTATAAAATAAATATATAATAAAAAAAAAGCACAAAGAGAAATATGGGAAAAATAACTAAATATAAGCGTTACAATTTACGTGTGATGCACTTATTCTAATATAAGCAAACATTTAATTTATGCTACTAAATAAAAATATGCGTTAAGAAAATAGTATATAAGCATAATATACAATAATGATAAAATAAATATAATAAAAAATATTAAAATAACTACAATACATTTTTCACTATATACTGTATTGTACTATCTATCTACTTTGGTGCAGCCATGTTAACGTTGTGCATGTAATGAAATAAAAAAATTATAACGATTGGGAGGACTGAAATAAAACAAGATTTAAACAATGACTGCGGATGGATAAGACTTATTATATCCCGAGAATTGCAAATAGGTTGTGACTACACATATCAGCACAATAAGACAAGAAGAAGACAATAACGATTTTTACTTTAATATATATTTCATGTTTTGACATAAGCCGTTTGAACATTGCTGTCAATGAAACGAGTGAGCTTTGAAGAGCTATATCAACGTTGGTCCCTGTGAAACAGATGGTTGGGAGGTGCGGTGCGGCAAGCGCCGATCGGCAGCAGAGGGCGGGTCAATTTTCGAGACACTTGTGTTTCATCCTCCGCAGTACGGACGCCCGTGCATTCTGACGGCGTCTGACGGGAGAGATTGCACAAAGCTACTGTGGGGTAGATTGTGTTACGATCACGCTAGACCGTGGTGCGCTCGTCTCGCGTCGAAATGCGTGAGGAGGTCCGTAGATAATAATGCAGAATATATGCGAGCAAGCTGTCCTACATGCATGACAGCACATACTGCAAGATCGTACGCTGTAGGGACTGCTTTAGTCCCCGCTCGGTGAATCGAGCGCGCACCCCCCTTTCACCGGCGCGTTTACTCCCCCCATTGTGAATAGTTTCTGGTTAGTAAAAAGTGTTAGTGTCTCTAGCTTTATTACTTGTGCATACTTTTAATTGGCTTTGTTTGATTGATTGAATTTCGTATTTTAGTATAAATAGTTATAAGATCTGTATATAAAGACATTACATCATACTTTCTATGAAGTATCTCAACTTAAGAAGATTTACAAAGATTATGAAGTATTAGATATTGCAAACAAATACTGAAAGAAAACTTATACATGATTACAGAAATATGCAATTACAGCTGTATTTATCATTAATTAATGCAATAAAAAAAACCCAAATCCAAATAGAGTATGCAAGGAAATCTTTATTTTATACGTATATTAGTCAGTTAAAAAAAATACAGATGTACATATAACATGATTTAAAGTAACACACACAATATTAAAATTTATATACTATTCCAATCTTTCCTATATATCAAACTTTACATTTTTACTTTAAATAATTTTATTTGTTTTCCTATTATCTACCATATAGAATTACACAATTACACTAAGGATTTTTTATTGTATGGGTGTTTTTTTTTCACCCTTCTTAATTTTTAGTTTTTTTTTTCATTTCTTTTTTTTAATGGGGCTTTAATTTTTTCCTCTTTTTTATATTTCTGATATGTTATTATCATTTTTTTATCATGGTGTTTTTTTTTTCACCTTTTGGTTTATTTTTTAATTATTGTTTAATTCTTTTGCCCTTATTTTTTTTCTTTTCAATATTCCTTAGAACTAATACATATTAGTAGATTCATATTATTTAAAACTAACACATATTAGTAGATTACATTGTCAATTTTGAATACATACATATATTGATTACCTATAATTATTTTTTTACAATAAAAAACTACCATTATAGATTTGGTGATGCTTTATAAGTATAGTCGCTTTGGATACATCAGCTGTGTTGGCTTATAAATTTTTGGTTGTATAAGAGACTCAGGTTCAAACTGTTTTGGATGACTATAATGGTGTTACTTGCTGTATCGGTGAATCGATGAATGTTCGTGCACGACAGCTTCAGTCACTGCCCGCATTCGCTCATATTGTGGCATTTCTATGTAAGATGTCTGTCGTCTCTGATCTGATTGCTTGTGTTCTCAAACAACAGTAATTAAAACAAAACTGCAACGACGAGTGGTTTTTCTGTAGTGAGAACAGTAAGAATAAAACGGAGATATTTCTCTAAAGCGGGAGAGAGGTCTTCTATTAACCGTCTTGTGTGTTGTAGTTTCTACTTCGTTGTGCAAAATTTGTGCAATGTTCGACGGTCACTTGAACACATTTTCTTTTATTCGTCTTTTTTGTTTGATAACGCAGAGAGATGATTGATACTGTCGTAATTTAGTTTCATTTCTTCATCTTATGAATTCTTATGTGGCGGTTTATGCTTCTTGTGACGCTTACAGCGAATAATGTACGTGCATTGGTAACGATTCATTCATATCAATAACATTGGTGGTGTGTTTTCAGAAATTGGTTATTTGTATGATGGGATAAATCGTTTATTGATGACGACGTAGTAGTTTCCAGAGGGTAGTATGTAGAATAGGATGTAGATTTGTTTTCTTATCAGTACGCCCACGGTGACTCCAGTCACAAACAAGGTCCTTTGCACCAAAATTTCAACATGACATGGATGTGGGTAAACTTCCAGTTTGCTTCCAGCGCTGTTCACCTCGTAAATTGGTTATTTGTATGCAGGGATGAGTTGTTTATTGATGACGACGTAGTAGCTTCTAGAGGATAGTGCGTAGAATAGGATGTTGATTTGTTCTCTTATCAGCACGCCTACGGTGGCTCCAAAACACGTGGCTCCAGTCACAAACAAGATCAATTGCACCAAAATTTCGACATGATATAGATGTGGGTAAACTTCCAATGTCAGTCATCTCACAAATTGTTTTTCCCTCGAATAAGAAATGCCTTCATTTACCATTTTCAATAGTCATCACCAAATCAGGTACCTAGGCCGATTTAAATATCATGCTGCCGCGGCCTTCAACATAACTTGTCTCAATTTACAAATTATATAGCTATTTACAGTTAATAAATATATAAATAACATTGCACAAAAATAAATAGAGCCAGGCATAAACAACTTTACCCACCAGAAACCACAGTTTGCTATTTAATACTTCATAAGCTTTGTTAATCTTCTTAGGTTGAGAAAACTTCATATAAAATATGATGTAACGTCTTTTTTACAGATCTTATAACTATTTATACTATAATACGAAATTAACTCAATCAAACAAAACCAATTAAAAGTATGCACAAGTAATTGCCCCTTACTCTCGAACGCAATCGCGACCGATCGACATTGCAATCGTGCCGCTCCGCACTCTTGATTGGTTACTCATAGCATACTCTGGCGCTAGTGTAACCAATCAAGAGTGCGGAGCGGCACGATTGCAACGTAGATCGGTCGCGATTGCGTTCGAGAGTGACACTCCCGCATACTTTTTACCAATCAGAAACTATCCACAATGGGGGGAGGAAACGCGCCGGTGAATGGGGGATGCGCGCTAGATTCACCGAGCGGGAACTGAAGCAGCCCCTACAGCGGACGATCAAACAGCATGTGTTCTCATGCATGTATGACAACAGCTCACATATATGCTGCATGATCATCTAGAGACCGCCTCCAGCATTTAGACGCGGGACGAGCGCATCACACGGTATAGCGTGACAAGACACATCCTAGCCCGCAGCGGCTCCATGCGATCTCTTACACCAGGCATCGTCAGAGTGCGCGGGCGTACGTTCTACGGGAGATGAAACACGGCGACGCGATCATCGACCTCTTCCTCTGTTACCGACCTGCGTTTTTCGCGCCGTACCATCCACAAGTCCATTTTACAGGAATCAACGTGTGAAATAGCTTCATCAAGAACCTACTCATCTCACCGGTAGCAACGTTAAAAAGACTTTTTTTTAGAACACGTAATATATATATATATTTTCAAAACCATTGTTGTTTTATTAGTATTTTATTGATGCTGACTGATGATCTTATTGGTGGTGTGTTTGTGTGTGTGTAGATTGTGTAGGTTGTGTGTGTGTGGGTGTAGGTGCAAGTGTATCTGTTGGTGCGAGTGTGAGTTTCTGTTGGGGCGTGTGTGTGTGTGTGTGTGTGTGTGTGTGTGTGTGTGTGTGTGTGTGTGTGTGTGTAAGGCGGGCTCAAGTGTGTTGGCGTGTGTATGTGTGTGTGTTGGCGTGTGTATGTATGAGTGTGTCTATTGGTGAGAATGTGTCTATTGGTGAGTGTGTCTATTGGTGTGAGTGCGAGTCCCTGTTAGTGTGAGTGTGTGTCTGTCGGTGTATGTGTGTGTGTGTGTGCGAATGTGTCTGTTGGTGTATGGATGTGTGCGAGGGTCTGTTGGTGTGAGTATGTCTGTTGCTGCTAGTGCATGTGTATGTGCGTGTGCGAATGCGTCTGTTGGTGTATGGATGTGTGCGAGGGTCTATTGGTGTGAGTGTGTCTGTTGCTGCCAGTGTATGTGTGTGTGCGAATGCGTCTGTTGGTGTATGGATGTGTGCGAGGGTCTGTTGGTGTGTGCTAGGTGTGTCTATTGGTGTGTGCGAGTGTGTCTGTTGGTTTGAGTGTGAATCCCTGTTGGTGAGAATGAGTCCCTGGTGTGTGTGAGTGTGTCTGTTGGCTCTTGTGTGTGAGTGTGTGTGTGTTGGTGTGAGTGTGAATTTCTGTTGGGGCGTGTGTGTGTTGGTATGTGTGTGTGTGTGTGTGTGTTGGCGTTTGTATATATGAGTGCGTGTGTATGTTGGTGCGAGTGAGTCTATTGGTGAGAATGCGTCTATTGGTGTGAATGTGTCTGTTGGTGTGAGTGTGTGTCTGTTGGTGAGAGTGCGAGTCTCTGTTAGTGTGAGTGTGTCTGTTGGTGCGAGTGTGTGTGTTTGTGTATACGTGTGTCTCTTTCTCTGTGTGAATGTGTCTGTTGGTGCAGTGTGTCTGTTTTTTTGTGAGTGGGTTGGTCTGTGGGTGTGTGTTGTATGTGTGTGCGCGAATGTGTTTGTTGGTGTATGGGTGTGTGTGAGTGTGTCTGTTGGTGTGTGCGAGTGTATCTGTTGGTGTGGTGTGTGAGTGTGTGTGTGTGTGTGTGTGTGTAGTCACGAGGTGAACAATCTGACTTACATAATTTCACTTGACAAAAAGCTGCTAAATTATAACAGTTGCGGGTAAACTACGTTATTGACAAGAGGTTTATTATTTATTATTTTAGTTTTGTGGACCAAAATTTTGATATTACGGCTTTCGGTTACGCGACCTAATGCGACATATAATTGGCCATGACTAAATACATCTGATCTTAAATCCACGCCTACTCGACTGATGGTCTGTCCCTGACTTTTATGAATAGTCATGGCGTAACAAATTTGTATGGGAAATTGACGACGGGTCATTTCTATAGGACTATTTGGCTCTATGGGGGTTTTGAAAAGAATACGAGGTATTAAAAATTCTAAATGTTCACCAGGCCTGCGAACGGTGATTAAACGCGGCGACGTATTTACGACGATCACTTTTGTCCCGTTTACTAAACCGTCAGCAAAACTAAGATTTCTAATGATAATGCACACGCACCCTATCTTTAGGGTGAGATCGTGAGGTGGAACACCTTTTGGTTGCAGCCGATTGAGAGCGTCCGCGCCTAAATAGATTTCGTCTACATTTTCGGTAACTACTTCGTCGATTGAATAAAAATGCAATGCCTCCGCGGGTAGACGATCTAAAATGAGACCGTTTATCTCGCGCACGTTTTCATTGTGTGTCGACAAGATCGCACGATGGGCACAAGCATCAGGCTCCTCAAGAATGACGTCTGGGAATACAAAGTCAGTCAGTTCGTCCAATTCTGTGACAAAAGAGAGCATTGACAAATCTACTAAATTTTGAATAGTTTTGCCGGAAGGAACAGCATGGGTTTCCAGCAGATTGGAACCAAGATTAAGAAGGAAATCTGAATATTCGCGGTCTTCTCTGCACCTCTGCGAGGTGGTTAGCGAGAAGGATTTTAATTTTTGCCAAAGCGCTGATGATTTAACTGAACAATTAATAACGTCAGAGGGGGTTTTTGCGTTAATAACTACGGGTGGTATTTGACGAAAATCACCAGCGAAAATAACAATTTTACCACCAAAAATAAATTCAGATTTCATAAGGTCGCGCAAAGACCGATCTAACAAATGGATCAGATACTTGTGTGCCATCGGCGCCTCATCGTAAATGATGACGTCTGCGTGATAAATAAGTTCGGCTCTTTGCGAACCATTTGTGATGTTCCAGTACCCAAGATCGTCAACCGGGTCTAACGGAAATTTAAACATACTATGCGCGGTGGTTCCCCCGACGTAATTTTGAGCCGCGATACCCGAACTCGCCGTGCATAATGCGATGCCTTTCAAATTCGCGCGTACGTGTGCAGTAATTAATTTTAACAACAAAGTTTTACCTGTTCCGGCAGGACCATCGATAAACAATGCGGTATCACTACTTTCGCGGAAATCACGGTCTTTTAACAGTCTATCAATATAATCAAAAATTACTTTCTGTTCTTCAGACAATTGGGGTAACCATTCATCGACAAAATCAGAAAGCTCATTTTGATTATATTCAAGACGTTCGCGGCCTAACTCGGTGGTGTCATCACAAATCGCGGGCAGGCCCTGCTCAACCGCGGACGTCCCGTGCTTCCGAAGCAACCTATCAATTTTTATAAGAGCATATTCGTAGGATTTTTGCTCGTCGTCTGGATCTGGCAAAAGCTGTCTAATATCTACGCTCATATGCGATTTGTATTTTTCCCAAAGCGATGCGACCCTAATTCCGTTCACAGCAAGTAGTACCAGAAAACTACGTAGTCGGCCCGCACTTAGGAAAGTGCAAGCTTCCTCCATAGCTAACTCGTACTCTAACTCATCGTTCGCGACACCGACGGCTTTAGCAGCATCTTGAAAAGTCGTACAATTTGGGCCACCGAGGGCATATAGATCGCCATAACTGCGACAAGGAAAAGAAGCTAAAAGGAGACGTAAGTAAAATTGTTCACCTCTATTGGGTCCGACCCAAAATAAGCGCGTCACTAATTCCCCCCTTTGCCGTCTTGTAATGAACCTACCGTTTGACAGAGTATATATTTGCGCGGATTTGATGGCGGGACGTCGAGAATGAACAATAAATTTTTCGTAAAAATCAAGATACGTTAAACTATCGAATTCTTCTCCGGGAGGCCGACAAAAATATGTGAGGAGATCCGATGAGGCTCGCTGTGCTGCTCCCGCTTCTGTACCCGGTTTAAAGAAAACCGACTGTTGTCCTTCTAAATGGACAGAAAGTTGTTTGACGTTTGGCTCGCGGGCACAAACGTCAAACTCGAGAATACGCCACGTCGCTTCGCAAGACCCAAGATAACGTTTAGTGACATACTGTTCGATCTCGTTATATCGATCGGCCTCGGAAACAATCATAACCCGGGAATGATCTGGCCCTTTCGTCATATATTTGAATAGATACCTAACGACAGCACGGGCTGAATAAGCGCATAAATTAATGTGACAATCATACTTGAGGAGTAATGCAGCGTTGTACGAAACAACCCATAGATCGTTAATTGGGACATCCCTACCCCGATATCTAATTGTGGCCTCATTTTTAGAACTACGTTTTAAGTGGACAAACCCCCTATCATCGCAATAAGTGGTGGACGTCTCCCGTTGAGGGAAAAACTTTACACACCTTTTTTTATCCTGGTCCCAACAAGGAAGATCGGTCCTAAATGGAGGACCACAGGGACCATGGATCATATGATCCAGAACGGCTTTACGTAATCTACCCTCCGCTTCGGAAGAAGCGGGAAGGTCGGCCCTAACAAACTGATCTATGTCTACGTTTTGAACGGGACCACCACCTTCTACTCTAAAGCAAATGTGGGCATGTGGTAGTCCTCGTTTTTGGAATTCAGTGACATGCATAATATACATGCACCTTCCGAACCATTTACCAGAGCGGAGATCTTTAAACAATTGAGATAACTTTAAGTTGAAAACTCTAGCACAAATCAAAGGATGAGGTCTATGACCGACAGGGGTGGACTGTTGGATTTCTGGCCACTTAGGATTACAAGTAATTGTAAGAAAATAAGATGGGGGACCTAATCTATTAACTAAAGCGATAGAATCCATATATTTGGACTTCATGAAACGTGGTCCTCCAGTGAACGTGTTCGGCAAGTAAACACGTCCAGGCACAACGCCACCTTCCTCCCCAAGTATGGTTTCATCTTCGTTAATTTGACGCGAAACATCTACATTATCCTCGATTTCCTGGAGTGGAGCAGTTCTAACAGCGGAATTAGACGACCTACTCTGTAACCTACTGATATACCTAAGCCTTTCCTCCGATATTCTACTAAACATGTCTACTGTCCACTCCTCAGAAAGTCGGCCTAATTCAGAAAATCGAGGTTCCGAAAGCAAAAGACACCGAACGTATTTATTTTGCGTTAATTTATTACCTTTATTATCTAATTTACTGGGAAACCATCCGGGGTTACCATGAGGATAGAGCAAAGGAAATTGGAAACTTTCATACAGTTGATCCATAATATCAACTGTATGCGGTTTCCGCCCGCCTACTTTCCAAACTGCAATACAATTCGGTATGAATCTTTCGCTTTCGGTACTTAAAATAGCAGCTACTTCGTTCCCTATCGGCAAGTCTCCTAAAATGTTACCGTGAGTGCGACGCGACGCGCGTTCGAAAATAAGATGAGCATCGTCAGAAGGTTCCCTACTCAGTTGTTTGAAACAATCGATGTAAGGATTTACATCGTGCAAAAAGTGATTGATAGACCTGATTACGGTTGAATCTAAATTAAGACCAGCAGCTAAACTTTCGCGTTCGCTGCTGTCATGAATATACAAATTGAGAGGATTGGTCGTGTCTGTATAACTGAGATCGAAAACGCGGTGATAGACACGACCTTGAATTTTGAGAAACGAAATCCCGGTAGGAGGATTGTGAAAACCGTGAGAAACGCCTAAGGCACTAAAAGCGAATAGATTGTTATACGCTCGCGGGCGTTCAAGGAACGCGGGGTGATGATAGAAATCCTCATCGAGAGGTGGAAAATTTTGAACGTTGTAAGCGCCGGCGCCACAACACCATTTGAGTCTCATCTTTTCTTCGAAAAAAAGACGAGCGTGGCAGTGAGTACACACGAGAGCCTCGTTCGTGAATAAAGAACGCGTTTTCAACGAATAAATCTGTACTACATCTAATTGTTCGTTGCATTTTTGCCCGATCAAATGAAAAGAACTCCTAAGAGCGGGTTCGACATTACGACTACTGGTATTATATCGTTTAACCGCTTCCTTATTCACGGATGGATTGTCCTCAGCATATTTTTGTACCGCGTCGCGATTGATCGATGGATTTTTCGCGGTGTATCGCTGTACGGCGGTGCGATGAACGGTCGGATTTCGGTCGGTATACTGCTTTACTGCCGTGCGGTTTACATTCGGATTACGGGTACTATATTTTTTTACAGCGTCGCGATGAACGTCCGGTTTTCGAGCAGTATACCGTTTCACAGCCTCCCGGTTTACCGCCGGATTATGTTCCCTAGGTTTCCTAACACTCAAATTTTTATTTTCAAGACGGCAAATCCTATCTTCTACAATTTTATTTTTCTCAATGACGACAACAGGGAGCATACCGAGTTTGCGATCATTCGAAAAACTATCATTATTTACAGCGACTTTAACATCATTTTTTGGAGACACAGACCGAACCCTAACTCCTCTCTTTTTTTTCACGGGTCGACCTACTTTTCGCGATGATTTATTTGGAACATCGATATCTAATCTTTCTAATTTAACTATTGGTTGCAATCCCAATTTTGTATCGGTTGTTACGATCGCTTCCGCCAGTGTAGACTGGATATTTACGCGAGTGGGCGACTGCAACGCTTCTAATTCGACGCGCAATTTGTGTATCGAAAATTGGGAACCATCGTCTCTACGCCCAGAGAATAGAACAAATGCTAACGATTTTAAGTTATTGCACCGGAGCAATCGCGCTTTACCATTAACAGCGAGTCTATTATTTTCGTCGACACCGTGACTGTTGAAAACGAAATACAAATTATCGTGTCTCCAAAACGAAATTGTATTAGATTGACCGGTGAATAAATAATTATCACACCGGTCAATATGATCGTCGTCGAAGATTTGATGTCGCAACAAATCTTCGAGTTCGATTATTTTCGCGTCTCTAGAGGATTGATCGGCGGCGAACAATCCATTGAGCTTCCAACTGTTGTCGTCAATGGGTTTTATTTTGGCCAAATGGTTCCCTACAGGAATATCGGCAGGCAGTTCTTCGGGAAATATAAGTCTACTTGGACCGGGAGAAATAATGGACATATAGAGCGAATCTCCATATTTTAAAATATCATCAATATTTGAATTGGAAAAAGACCGTCTATCATTTATAACCGAAAAACTACATGCACAAGCCGACATAGCAACACATTGGAGACCTTCGCCTCGAAAACGGCGATGGCCCTGATGTGTGGAACCTAAAAGAAAAACAACACTAAATTTTTTGTATAAAAAATAACACGCAAAAACATAACACAATAACTTGTGCGCGATATTTCAGACTGAAAATTTTAAGAAAATAAGGTTATGATAAAAACAAAAAACAACAAATAATAATATCTTTATTATAGTGTATGGTGATAAAGTAATGATGAAATTAAAAACAAGAAATAATATACCAAATTAATTTTATTCGAAAAAAAAAAATATAAATCCACTCATATAAAAATCAATACAATTCAAAATAATAATAACAGTTTTATATTATAACAATAAGAACATGCAAGCATAAATACACAGGTGACAAGTAATTACTACGCATATAATAACAAAAAACAAAAATATATTTTTTCATGTAATGTAGTTCCATCGTCATTTTCGATTTTCTTCATGTAGTTCCTTCTAAAGAAATTTTCGCCTCATTGTTCCTCACTTCACAATTATTTGATATTTACATTTTTCGGTTAGCAGCACTTTAAACTTTAATTTACTTCAAACCATGTTCAACTGATGATACAAATCATACGAAAGATTGTGTACACTGACTGCAAATGTGTTTAGTAAAATCAATAAATATTATTAGTGAAACCATTGAAATCAAATAATATACGTATATCTTCTATGATAATATTTGAAAATAAGAATATTAACTTACCAAAAATAAAAATATTTAAACAGGCCTCAATCTCATAGATAAATTATAACAAAAAACTAAACATAAAAATCACGTATATTGTATAAGAGCCTTAACAAACATTTATTTTATGCTACATAGAAGAACAGCGATTGAAAAGTAATTTTTAATTATAAAAGTAAGAGTTAACTTGCTAAGTTTGTAATCGTAATAAATTAAAAATAACAAAACCATTTTAAATTGGGCAATTAAAAAGTAAATCACACAATTTGATTTTTTTTATATATGTAATATTAGTACCTAGTCTATACAAGACAATTTTTGAATCTGCACGAATTTCAATATTGTTTGTTAAGTGTAAATAACATCAATGCTTCTTTTATTTATTTTTTTACTTACTTATTAAAAAAACAAATGACTTATGACGGCTTCAGTCTGTAGCAGTGGTACTGTCCTCGGTTCGATTCCCAGTCGAGTTAATGTGGAAAATTAAATTTAACCCTAGATAGCTAACCTCCGTCGATTCGACGAGTAGCGCAAAGAAATATCGCTATATATATATTTTTTGTCGTATACAAACGTGTTATGGTGGTTTATTTTTAAGTGACTCATAAGTTGATTAACACAGTTACCTACATTCTAATAAAAAAAAAACACGCTTTTTGTTCCGTGAGGTTTGTAGCTAAAATGTCAAGATGGTGTCCTGTTTTTAGTCACACATTGCTTTTATATTGATCTAGATATCTAAATATTCGAATAACCTGCAGTATTCCAAATATGCTGAACTTCCTCTACTATTCAAAGTAACCAATGAAATTTGGTCATAAAATTTAAATACCCCCTACATACCAAATTTCATGAAAATCGTTGAAGCAAAGTTTTAAGTTTAAATTTCTTTTATAAATATTAAATACTGTAATAAAATATCAAAGTGAATTAAAATAGAACAATAGTGTTATAAAACGATACTTAAATTATTTTATTAGCATTTGGTTCAATAAAATTAAGCAATTAATGAGATAAATGGATGAATTTAAGCAAACCATTCATGCCCCAAATGTGCACACCAGTTAAAATAAGCATGAAAACAGTTAAAAATTGTTTTACACCACAAAGTTCATAAGCAACACCAACCCCACGTTAAAACTCATTATAGATGCCTTATTGTAAATTATATAAGAAACGATTTAAGTAGGCAGGCATAGGCACTTATTGTGATTATAAAGCAAAAGCAAAATTAAATTAAACATAAAATTTGCAAACCAATAATCATGTTGAATTGACAATGAGCTTAGGAGAAACAGTAGACATTAAAAGGTATCTACTTAACAATAAGTACCTTCCTTTAATAAATTATAAATCAACTTACCTGATCCTATGGAATCAAATTCCACACCATCAGGGCGGTCTCCTGAACGCCTTGAAGTCTGTCTGTTGCCAGATCTCAAAGCCCTCTTCATCTAAAAATAAGTTCAAGTAAATACAGCTAGAACGATAACTATAGTTATATTACATGGAAAAATGAAGCACAAGATTATCTATACAGGTTAAGTATCAATATTAAATGTACAGTCGGGACAGACTCATTAAAAATATTATTTAAATTACAGCAATTAGGAGCAGTCGTTGTTAAGCCACTTTTGCAAGGGTCGGTGGTCACGAGATGGGTGACAAAAATGATTATCTAGCTCGAGATAATATCAGTGCTTCGAAAGGCACGTTAAACCATTGGTCTAAGCTGCATTTGCAGTCGTTATTACCCTCCAATCCGCATTGGGCCAGCGTGGAGGGTCATGCATAGCACATCCTTCGTAATCTTGCATCCTGCAGTAGGAACACAAAGACTGATGATGACCTGGATTATAAATAAATAAGTAAATTATTAACACCTGCCTACAACAGAATAAATTTCATATTAAAAATGTACACAATCAGCATTCCTCAGACCGGCATCTAGATTTTATAAAAGAATGTAATTTAATGATGTATGTACATATTGCTAATAATAATATTTTAATAATTGTTTTTTATGACTCAAGTACATATTTAATGAATAATGACATTGCTTTCAACACAGATTAATAGAAGTCTTGAAAAAACACATAATAAAAACAAAATAGAACGTAATGTCAAATTTAGAGGTAATATTTTATGTATTCTAAATAGGTACCGATTGTTAACAGACTCGATTGACAGAATCATATCTTAATTAATCAACTGTTTTGAAAATGCATTTAATTTAAATGATACGCTTTTAAAACGATAACATAATAATGTAAAAAAGAACAAAAAAGTAAAGTAAACTTATAAAAAAACTATCTTGAAAAAAAATCTTTACTTACCATGTCAGTAACAAGAGAAGAAGTGACGTTGCGTTCGGCTTGGGGACGCTACGTTGACCGTTTTTTCCCCCGGAAATAGTTGAATTCAAATATTAACCAACCACAAATAGCTTGGTCCCATAGTGATGTGTTCAGCTAATTCAACAATCGATTAGTTGTAAAATTAATTTTGAAAATTCAAGTTGACAAATAATTTGTTTGTTGTTTTGTTCTTATTAAACCAAAATGAAAAGTTAATTGTAGCCCCAAGTTAGGTATTTTTCCATTATAATGTCAGGATATTATGGTATGTACCTTTTTCGATTCAGATATTTTTTATTTAGTTTCTTTTAGCTTTGGTTAGTTTTTATTTAGTTTTAGTTTTTTATAACGTATAACCTATAATTGTATATATTTATCTTTGGAATAAGTAGGAACTCTTATAATATAATTTATCTGCAAAGAATATCTGCAAAATCTACCGATACATTCAACAATTGTGAAGAGATTTTCTTCTAATCTTGTACTATGTATGTAGGAAAAGATTATATTTACAAAATAAAATTGTGTTTTCATAATTTTATCACAAGTAATAAAAATAAGCTTTCCATTCTAAAATTCAGATTTTAAAAAACGAATTTTTACGCATATTATGTATTTTTTGCGAAAATGTATAAAAATTGATAAAAATTTTAAATCAAATGTATTAAAAATACATCGCACTAATGATATTGTACTTTGGGTAGATAGCGCAATGGTAAAATACAAAATACAATAATTTGGTCAATATTAGCAAAATAATTGGCCTGCGTGTGGTTAGATCCTTGCTGAGATAGATAAACCAAAAAGGGCGATAACAAACTGTTCTGCTTATGTACATACCAGAAAGGCTGCGGTCCGACAAGAATGGCAAGATATAACACACAGTTAGGCAAAACTTAATTGCAATTAACAATTGATTAATTGTAACTGCGAAAAAAGTAAAAACATTCATAGTTTTTCGCATTATAACAGAACATCAAACTATTTCTGATTGATGAATACGACCACTACTTTGAAGAAGAATATATATTATTAATATTAATTACGTAATTTTTAATATTTAAAAGTGCTTATAAGTCTTAATTAAATAAAAATATAAATGTAGATCTTATATTGAAAATATCTTTAAGTATAACAGAGTAACGTCATTATTATCTATATAGGTATAATGTTCCGTTTTAATTATTTTAAAGTATACAGAATTATGAGTTGAAAATTGAAAATAAACAAGAGTAATGCAAAAATAATGTTAACATCGAGACATTCATATAAAAATGAAATATATTCTATAATTGTGAAATAAATTAACTAAACTGAGAAATGAATGTATTAACAATTATGAACAACATTTAAACATGGACACGCAAGAATTACATCCCTATACACAATTAGTTCAAGCCATGACGACACTTCCGGTTTTAAAAAGTAGGATTTAGACCATACAGCCTAGTACAGAATAAATAAAAAAAAATGTTTCTATTTAAAACAAGTGTTTATACTTATTTCTTTCGAGTTATTGGATTAATTTAAAAAATGCATTACTGGATTACTCTTAATTGTATTATTACGTTAACAGATCATTCGTGAAATTACTTTTATTATAATATCCTGATCATTTTATTATTATTTTACTATGCTCATAGTAGTAAGGATTAATTCAAAAAGATCAATTTTTAATAAAAATCGAATCGAAATCGGCGGAATCCCCAATTACATTGTCAAAGGGTATGGTTAGAAAACAATATTGTTTATATATATTTTAAATTTAAGATTATTATTACTATTCAGTTAAAAGTTTCGTTTGTGACTATGAGAAAATATCCATTCAACGATATTATATATTTTTTGCAATATGAAATGAGTTTAGCAGTATGGCTAAGTTCCTTCGCCTGTCCTGTGGACGAAACTATTACTACTACTACTACACTAAGAATCTATTTCCACAACCAAGCCACACTTCATGCAAATGCATGCATATACACGAAGGTTGTTGTAGTAGGGGTGATCAAATTAAAGCTTTAAAAAAAATTATAAACATTTTTATCTTTTCAGAGTCTTCATAGACATAGAAGAAAAGCAAGTGTTGCATAAAGTATTTTATCATACATTGACATCCAGTAAAAATAATATAAAAATAACTTACAAGATCCCATAGTAAATCAAGATAATTTGAAATGAAAGTGGCATTCAAGAAATATATCAGTGACAAGGCTGCATAATTTGTACCTAACATTGTCCAGTGAATAAATAATATATATAATATATGATAGAATCTCAATAAATTATGTCTATTCAATTTAGTTTTTAATTAATGTAATCTGATAATAATGATTGATTTCAGTATAGTTTAAAAGTTGGTGTTTGTCTAAAAGTAAAAGCAGGCTTTATATAATAATGATAAATTATATTAGGGACTTTTTTGTTAAATTATTATCAATTTACAAATTGCTTAAAAGTTGTACTTAACTGATTGAAATTTTAAACAATGCACACATAGCGTTGTATAAAAATATCACTACATTGCATTTCACAATGTGAACTATTGGATTTGAATATTCATTCAAAGTTGTGCGGTAGGTAACGATGATAAAAATCATAACATGGTATATTGTAGAGCACCCTCCATTGACAAATGCAAATTTGCAAGTTTAACTAACTGCATGCATTCAATTTCTCTCTCCATACAAAGAAATTATTAGACTTTCACAGTGATGTCATGTAAAATGGTAGGTAGCGATAATGAAAATGATGGCAAGCAACGGCAATGAAAAAGGTCAAATATGATTACTGGGACGCCCTCCATCGACTGATTCTAATTTACAAATTCAAAAATTGTTTCTTTGACATTTACAGTTTGGGGTAAAAAAACTACCCTAAAATCGGGTAATTTTATTTCACTATGTAAAGGAGTCGGCAAAATACACAATCGCTCCATACATGCTAAAAGCTACGAGGTTACCATGTCTGTCAAAATTAATATAAATTTTATGGTTACTCTCTAGTGTTGCCAGTAAATCACTCAAATTTTCATCTAAATACATACTTAATCAATCAAGTCAAGTCTTATACAAAAACAGTAAAACTTTTGCATAAAATTTTTATTATTAACACAATGGCCGCTATTAAAGCCGCCATCTTGAATTTTGAAATTTCAACCCGGTATGTAGCCACTATTGGCGCATCCAACGCAGTTTTATTATTTTCCTAGCGGCGATAATGACTGCGCTAGAGTCCAAAACGTGAATAGTGGGCATTAAATCTTCAACCGCCGTAGCTGCCGGGGTTGCCAGGTGTAGGCGATGAAAACAGTCAAATGTGATTTCGGGATGCGCCCTCCATCGACGGATACCAATTTTCAAGTTCTAAAATTGTTCCTTTGACAGTTACAGTTTTTGGGGTAAATCTCAAAAACTACCCTAAAATCGGGTAATTTTTTTCCACCATATGAAAGAGTCTATAGAGATACACAATCGCTCCATACATGCCAAATACCTGCGGGGTTGCCAAGTCGGTCAAAATCGAGGTTGAATTTCAAACGTTGTTTGCTCTCAGTGTTGCCAGTCGATCGTTCTTTTTTTCCATCGGGTATCTTGAAAAGTTAAAATTAAAATATTTGCATGAAAAAAATTCAAAATTCGACAAAAAGTGTTTCCTCAAAAATCTCATAAAGTATCAAAAATTTTCAAGATTTTTTTTCACCTGGCAACACTTTATTACTTGCCTAAAAATTGTTTCCCCGGAAGTACTCTGACAAATGTCGCAAGTGCGTCAAAATCGGCTCGATGCGGTGACGATACCCAATTTTTCGGATAAAACGGCCGCTGGTTTGGCCGCCATCTTGAATTTTGAAAATCCGGCTCCGTACCGGTGTGGCCAACTCGATAGCGCATCCGATGCAGTTTTTACCATTTTCCTAGTGGCAATACCGACTGCGCTAGAGTCGACAAAGTAAAAAATGGGCAAAATTTTTCAAATCGCCGCTCCACCAGGGTTGCCAGGTGACGACGATGAAAATGGCCAAATGTCATTTCGGGGAGTGCCCTCCGTCGAGGAAATTCATTTTTGAAATCCCAAAACGGCTCCTTCTACTTTTCACCTTTTTGGGGTAAATCTCCGAAATTACCCTAAAATCGGGGAAAAATTTTACGTCATTCGAAAGAGCCAGCGGAGACTCACGACCGGTCCATACAAGGCGAAGAGCTCCGATGTTGCCATGTGGCTAAAAGTGCGTTTGAATTTTTCGAAAAAGTGAAAAAATCACAAAATGGCCGCTGCCGGCGCCGCCATATTGATTTTGCCGAGTTTCATAATTTTCCCATAGTCACGACTATATCAGGCAAGGGACCTCATTCACAGATTTTCTCCGCTGGCCACCCAGGTTCCCAAACAATTCGGGTTATGAGGGCATGTCGAAAAACACGTTTTCTACCGTGGAGCCCAGGGTTGTCAGCTCGCGGAAACGAAAACTACCAAAAGTCATAGGGCTCCCCGGCCACACCGCATCGAGTCTGTTTTCCGCGAAAAGTGCGTATTTCGAAATTTCACTTTTCTCCCAAAATCTCCTAAACTACCACGAAAATGGTAGAAATTATACTTAAAAAGTTAGCAGAGAGCCCCACGACCACCCCATACAACGCGAACCCGTCCGACGCCGCCATCTTGGAGAAAATCTCACTGGAAAATGGCGATTTTTCATTGCCGAAACAAAATGGCCGCCACCGCCGCCGCCATGTTGACGCGCAAATGAAAACTCCCCGTACGTGAAAATCGACTATATTCCGAGTCGCCAGCAAAAATCCCCCCTAAACCCACACAAAGAATTGACGATCGCCCGAACAGAGGTCGAAAAATGCCAAATTTCCAGGTGAAATATCTCGGCCGCCATTTTGTTTTTTTAATCAAACCTTTTTCAGTGTCATTTTTTTAGCCAATCTACGACCATTTTGAATATCGTAATCGTAGAGTGAATAATGTAGAAACTAAAAAAATTATCTCGCCGCCATTTTGTTTTTTGGCTGAACCCCAATGCCATTTCAACTCATTTTAAAAAAATATTATCACTCTTCATACATGAAAACGTCATTTTCCCTCTCTTTCTACCCGAAAAAAGCATGGAGTGAGTCAGTGAGTCAGTCAGTGGTAATTAAGTAATTTAGGAGAAATAACAGAAGTTATTATTAATAATGTATGTATTAATATACATTTAGTTCATATTGTCAGTTATAAAATGCTAACGTATCCTGAGGCTCAGGCAGAGATATCAAAGCAGAAATCTTCGCTAAACGCCTTCCGGTGCTTGGGGAAGGGAATACAAGTTGTGGTAAGTTGTGAACTCAGTCTGGCAACGGTATATCAAGCGGTGGTGCAAACAACGAGCGAAGGAGTTTCTATAATTAATCCAGGGTGATAATAAGGTAGTTTCGGTAGTGAAAAATAAGCCACCAATTTGCACAAGAACTAAAATTTACATAGTTTATTACATAGACGTTCTGATTTTGAGTTTAAGAACCTCAGGATTATCGTATCTTAAAATTAAAAAACGCAATGTTCTGTCTGTGAGTCACGTGACTTAAAACACGTCCCTACCTTGTGTGACGTCACTGCGGCGACAACTGTCAGATTAGTCACAAAGATATACCTATTAATTATAAATCTAATTCCTAGATGGCGCTATTCTCAGCTTATTTCGTAAATGATGCATTTGTATGCAACAGTGACGTTATGAAAAAAGTTAAATTTTGGTTTGATTTTAAGGCTATAATTTTTTGTTTTTTATTTAAAATAAACAGTTACAAGTATTATTTCAAACGGAGTAGAATACCCTATTGATATCCAACTAATATTGCCCAGTACAGCTCGAGGCAAAGTTTTTCTACCCTTAAGCTGTTTGACCATTTAAGGTTTCTTTTTAAACTATATCTATGCAATAAATATGAAATAATTTTTAATTTGGATATTTGTTTTAGTCAACTACGAATATCCTATTTATTTTTGCCATATGAAGTTGTCTGGAGTACTGGTTTACTTGTTAAAGAACGGCAAAGACATTAAGCTTATCACAAATTGTAACCTGTAATTTCGGAAAACTGAGAAAATTTCATCTTATGCCTTATTGGGCAAGATTGCTTAAAAATGATTTTCTATTTGTAATAATTTCAATTTGCCTATTTATACCAATCAGCCTGTATTAGCGTCCCCTTGAACTGCACGCTTGGCTTCACTTTTTAGCGGAACGTTTGAAATATTTCTTTCAGACATCCATCTCAAATAAATTCTGACATCGCCAGACGAGTGTGACCTTCGTAGGAATCTCCGGTAGACTTTGATTGTCTCAGATGACAAGGTTAGTTAACAGACTTACGTAAGTTCATAACGACAGGTTGTATTTCAAATAAGTAGCAGCAGAATCCTCCCCCACGTCACAGTTTTATTTCATTTGCCAGAAAATTTATAAATAGTTATTAAATATAAATATTTATTATTTGTGTAAACGGTGATCTGTGTGTTTGTTGTATTTTTTTTTAAATAGCTGATCCGAATTAATCAGTTTAATTTATTACTTTTCCAAATTTTATCGGTATCAAATATACTTCATAATTTGTATATAAAAAGCACAGATTTTGTAATACTATATCAAAATAAACCGATACACTAGGATCTGATTTTCTTGCACTAACTGTTCACAACAGCACAAAATATCCATGTTCCAAATTTAGATGCAATGCCTCAAAAAAATCTTTATTTTGCCGCATTCTCTCTTGCTTTGATGTCTTGGAAATATGAAATGTTTACCTACAACGACTAGGCGTCACAGACCTTGTCTCTGCTAACCCACAAAGAGACTACTGCATAAACAAATAGTTTCTACTCACGAATGTCAAAATAAACTGGATTGTGCAGTGTTTCATTAAAAACGGGCAGAGTGAGAGAGTAAATTAGTAACTCTTCATCTCTGTCTTAGTAGTTTTGTAGGATGTCCACGCGTTTTTAATAATTTCATAAATAGGTAATATTTAATAATTTATTTATTTATTTCATATGGACAACCAGCAGCATACATATTTCAACTTACTTCAGTAAATTACAGTTAGGTTTAAATCTAATATATATACCAATTATAGGTTGACACAGCATTGTTAACATATAAGTGTAATTTTAGACGACACCTACAATTCACTCAACCACTGATAAAAACACCAATAAGAAGGCTAAGGCACTCTCCAGTTGTCAGTGAAAAGTCAGATCAAAATACCCGTAACACAGATCACAGGCTTTCAGAGAGCACGTCAAACCCAGTCCCTTACCCAATCCAATCTAGTCAATAGAACTAAAGAATTCCTGAATCTGAGCTTTAAAACTTAACTGCGAGTTGAAAAATATATCTAGATTAGGCAAATAAGAACCGACATCATTATATGCAGAGAAATGCGAGGCAACGGTGAATGCCTAAAAACATTTGTCACATGATAATGTTACATGACCTAAATTAAACATTTACAGATAGAATTTTATAAATTTTTACAGATATTATGAATGATGATGTTAGAAATGTAACCGATAAATAGTTTTTATTTATCGCTTTACCGATATTTATTTTGTAGGAAATAAAACAAGTACATAAATGTTATTATAATCATCTTTAATGTATAAATCAATTAAAAGGATAGAAACGTTTTTTTTTTATTAATTGTATTAGAATACAACGCATCATTTTATAACTTTGGCTGGTATTATTGTCCTCCATTTTTCAGCTAGACTTTTATCCTTTGGGATCCTAGAAACACAAGAGCAATTTTGTCATGGTCAGCATAAGAAAATTATTACTTTATAAATATTTATACAAACTAATGCGTAGGCCATTCAGATATTTTCCAAAACATAAATAAGCTAGTTCTCGTTTTTCATTTTCCAAATAACTTTGTACCTACCGTGAAAATATTCAAGCTTCTTGAATTTATGATATTAATTTCGCAATGCATGACTTATTAATAAACATTTTTACTGTAATGTTAAGCAAGTAAATTTTACAGAGATTAAAACGAAGAATGACGGATAGCGTAAGTAAAACTTATAAATGTTTACAATATAAACATATGGATATTAATTTAAATCAAAGTTTTGTTTCTTGATCGTAGACACCCTATTTCATCACTGTTTAATAAATAAGGAAAACAGCTTACCTGTGGAATGTGAAGTCACATCCGTGATACCATTCATTTTCGCAATCAGCCAAGCAAAACAATATACCATTTTGATGTAAATAATCGAATTAGTAAGTCAAAACACAAATAAACATCATTGTTTATGTTGTCACATCGAGCGGCCATATTAATTTATAATATTGCCACATAAATGTAACGAAAAACTACTAACACGACATCGGTTAACATTATTATTTTAATTAATTCACATTTTTACTTAAAAAACATATCAACTATGTCTATTCAATATATTTACTATTAGATAATAATTAAAATTACCTAGTGATGTCTTTAAAAAAACCATAAAATCTCCTAATTGCCAATAATGATTATTTAATTTTCCAATGGCAACTTGTTAGACAAGGACCTACTACTACAAATCTAATATCTTTAGTAGACCGTTTTTCTACTCTGAAATGTGACATAGAAAAATAAGCCTTATTTTATAATTGATAAAGTGTAAGTTTGATTTTAAGAAATATGTCAGTACGCAATCCAGTTTAACTTGACATTCGTGTTTCTACTATGCACGCTTTGTTTACGAAACCTTTATTGCTGTTGAATGGCTTCTTACGTACAGTAGTCGTATATGCATATATTTTGTTAGGTGATAGATATTTACACATTAAACGAATATATTGGTTGACTTGTTAAGATATTCAAACAAGTTTTATTTTTGTCTGTGTATACTGTTAGAATTATTGTTGTTAAAAAACAATTTTGTTAGAAAAAATATAGGGTAGAAGATCCATTGCCGAACTTTTGAAATTATAATAAAACTATATGAAGAAGAATTTTACTCAAGAGTGAGAGTTTGCTAAGTTTATTCGGAATATTCGGTACTCCATTAAAAAAAAATAGATAATAACGTGAGAGAAAAGAAAATAACAAACATACTCATAAGAATCTTCATTGTTGATATCTAATTTATTATATACACATAATGCAACTCATCAGTACCATCGCCATAGATATCAAACGAACAATTCCTCAAGCATTAACACAGATTATAAATCTGCATCTAACACGTGCCCATTAAAGTTGTAGGGCCACATCTAGTACTATCAAAGGTTTTTGCTTGCACGTACAGAGTCAAGTTAATAACGTCACCATTTTTATATCACTGTATCACGTGTAGATTTCCACTCCGTCCAGGTCATTGTTATTTGATTAGATGTTTTTAAAATTATTTATCCATCTGCAATCTGCCGTGTAGCTATGATCAGATTTTTTATCACTATTTAGTTGGCAGTTTAGCTTGGTTAAATGTTCAATAAAATTCTGCAATATGTCACCTCATAAACAGATACTAAAGATTGAAGTTATATTCATAATGTTTCTTTTTATTTTCAGTCGTAAAGTGAATGGTTTATCATTTATCTAATAGCATAAATGCAAGCTAGTTGTTATGATGCAGTAGTCTTTTTTGTAGGCCCTATAAGACTTTTCTACATCCTCTTTGACGATAGGAATCTGCAAGTGCTGATGTACAACAGTGTTCTTTGTGAACCAGTTTGCATTAAATTATAGTTTAAATAGATTTAATGGCAAAAATTTATAGAACTGCTATATTTTAAAGAAATTTTAATATATTAAGACTAAAGTTGAGGTTATCCGTAATATATACCCAAATGCCCGAGTAAACTTAATGATCTGTCCGGCTTATCTATTGACAACCCTACACATAGTCGTATTCTACATCAATGGTGGACCGCGTCGTCTCACTGGGTGGCTGCTTGATTTATTAAACGGAACTACACGCCGGCATCCATTAGGTGTTATTACCCTACCTGTTCGCTGCGTTAGATAGCGTAGAAATATAATGTTTGACATTATAATGTATTTATTGCTTTATTAGAACAGCCGTTTAATTACTATGTCTCAATTATGCACAATCATTATTATTTATTTATTAGGATATTTCATTCTAATTATATAAACGCTATTAAGAAATAGATAATAAAAGTACTAGTAACTACTTGTTCAGTGATGTCTACTTGGCAATGTGAAGCATTGATGAATTTGTAATAATTCATCAGAGCTTAACTTTGCCTTAAATTAGGATAGAATTTGCACTTAGAATGCGAGCATCTATTGTATGTATTATCATTGTCTAATACGTTAATGACTAGTACAGTAATTTATAACGGTTACATCACTAGTTGTCTACTAAAAGAATGGCCAACACGCATTCTACCCCGCCCACAACTAATCAGACGTTGCAAAAATACAAATTTACATGTCACAAACTGGCTCACTGGCAAATAACAGTTTTGCGAAACCCGGGGCGTTATCCCACGCTAATTTAGACCACGTGTCCATCGACAAAACATCGAGCCGTTTTTTTTCTAACTGCTAACAACCAAAAGGGACTGTAACAGACCGCTATGAAACTACCTCGGGCGTTATCCCAGGCTGTTTGCGTATACCAAATTTTTGGAGTGTACGGAATTATGAACAATTTTCAGTTATAATTATTTGTTGCGTGCCACATTTGGGAAGGTTACCCTAACATTACGGTACGCTTGTCTCGGGAATGCTCTAAATGGAACACGCGAATTTTTTTTTAACTTAAGTGAGATAATTATTCGTTTTTTTTTACTTTACGTTACTTCCTTAATTCCTATGACCTGAAAAATGTTATAATCAAAAGTCTTTTGCGCAATATTTCGCATTATGGAAAACATTCATTAATTTATAAATTAAAATACATCGGAACTAACTTTATCAAAACTTTGCTTCTCGTTAGGGCTGCCAACCATCTTAGTTTCCAGATTAGTCCCAATTTGAAAAAAGTCCCGCAGGAAGTTTGACGGAAGATTTTCATACTGGCCGGGTTTAAATTTGTACTTGCTATTGACAGGTAATGCTCCAAAAATAAAAACCGATGGGTGATTGAATGATATTAGAGTCATATCAAACTCAAAAACCTTAAGCTTAGAACTCATTTTCCTAATTTAGAGACTTGATAGATTACATCCCCATTACTTGCCTGTATCAGTGGCACGAGCGATTAAAAGACGCACCGCATGTGCACACGACACGATTGACATGATCGTAAATCAGTCGATACGATCTCAGGACACGGTCGTACGGTGTAAACGTACGATTGATGGCTGGGGTTATTGGTAATGGTAAGCGGTTTTTTAGGATGGACTATAAATAATATCTAATGGATACTAATTCCAAATGAATATTTCCAAATTTTAATTTTTAAATGAATACCTTCATTATTAAACATTTTTTTATAACTTTGCATGCCAAATAGCAGTGTATTTAATACTTTCTGAACAAAAGGATGTACAGCAAAGAGCACGCCAGATTACACAAAATTGCCAAAATTCGCCAACTTTATCTCAATGTTTTAAGCTTTAAAAAGTTGAAATTGAATTTTGTAATTTGATATATTGTGATTTTAATTTTCATAGTCAAAGTTGAGTAAAGGAATATTATAGGTCAATTAAACTTTAATTATATTATTAATGCCACTAAATTTATTATTAAAGAAAATTGGAAAACAAATCACATTTAACAATAATAATAATTCGAAATATATGCAGTTTCTAATTATTTTTACACCAACCTCTGATTCACTATGATCACTGGCAATAACTAATAAAAAGTTCTGTATCACTATAAAATTATAAAATAGTTTGCTCTGAATAGCGACACAATACAATAAAGGTCGAAGGGTATTACTGTGGGGCAGGGTGCAAACAGTAGGTACACGTGCCCGGCAGATGTGTCGGAATGCCACCCTTAATATCTGCAATGATTCGTCACAGTCGTCACACCCTTGTAATATAATATTACAGCAAGTCAACATCATCTGGTAGACAACTTTCGATTGAATCAGCCGGCCAATTCTATAAATCCGGAATATTTTTTAGGAATTACCTGTATGTCACTAGTTTCTTTGCTCCGTAAATTAAAAAGCTTTAACTTATCGTTTTTAAAAAGGTATGAAAAGAGTAAATTTAAATAGAAGTGAAATTTATACATTGTTATTTATCTATATAGACAGGAAAGATTGATTATTTATTTGTTTATTTACTTCGAAACTACTGGACGATTTTAGAAATTCTAACCTACTGAAACATATATATTTGCGCGTGACGAAAATGTGGGAAACATGTAGGTAGTTTAAAATAAATTATGCAATTCTATGTAAATAATTAAATCTATAATTAAGAATCTATTTTTTTAGGAATTAATTATGCTTTGCTTTTAATAAATAACTTTTCCTGTTTTTTTCATTTTATTTTATTTCTAAAAGTATATTGCTCAATTCTTGATTTTACTTATTATAGGTCCGAACTAACGTACCTACTTATTAAGTAAACTTGTTAAGATTATGTTCACAAAATAATAAGTGTCTCTTATAAATTTAAACCACACTTTCTGGCAGTAGACATTCGAGTGATGCTGCATTTACAAATCACATCATTATGATCGAGATCCATTAATATCTATTACGAACATATGGGTTTCCTTAGTTTCTTTGATTTCGTTTATCGCTTATAGACGCATATATATATATTTTGTATTTTTATTGTTGCTAGTTTATGATAAAAATATAGAGACTATATTTAATGAAAAACATACGAAATGTATAATATATGATAAGTTAAATAAACGTCTACGTGTGTATCTAGTTTTCATAGTGATTAGTTCAACATTTCCAAAATTAAAGTGATACTACCTATTTTTATTGGAAATCGAGAAAAAACCAAATGATAATGTTCTTAAATTGCAATTATATTTGATATGGCAGGTGATTTTATAATAAATAGTGATAATATTTTTAATTCAACTGGACTTCCATAGTACATTTACCTTGTCTCATTAAATTTAACACGAAAGACTTTTTCCTTTTATCAAAGCCTCGTGTATTTGCGTATATACAGCCAGTAAGACACAGTTAACAGATTCTATATCAAAAGGCAGTGCAAAAAAAAAACTATAAAAAAATATGCGAAAGTCTTTATTACACAAGAGTAACTTAATTAAAAAAGTATAGTACGTTGTGTACAAACTGTTTCTATGTATTCTATAATTGTAAACTTCCATTGCACAATATCCCAGCGCGATCTCTCTCGGATATCGATCGCTATTTGCACACGTAATGAGATCCGTGTTTGTGCGAGTTTTACATGATCGATAATAACAAACGATAGACAGCTTGGACGGTTCATACTTTCGCTTATCAAATTTTTTCTGTTACAACATTAGATTGTGTAAAAACAAATACCATAATTGGTGCGGCTCCATCGCAACACAATATCTGTTGCCGCGCTGTTTTCTATATTAATATTATAAAAAGAAAAGGTTTGGTAGTTTATTTGTTATTATAGTTTATTTACGTAGGCTCCGGAACTACTGGACTGATTTAAAAATCCTTTAAACCACATAAAGCTACATCATACGCTGGTAACATAGGCTATATTGGCTTTTTATTTAAGACAGAAGTAAGACAGCTAGTGTGAAGCAAATATGCAATGTATCTTTAAATAATTATAGGCTTTAAATAAAATCTATTTATTTCCCACTGAGTTAGTTAGATCTCAGTTAAATGTTTGTTCATCTGATATAAAACTTTTTTTTTTAATTCTAAGAATGGGTTCTATCTGATGATAAGTTGTGTGGACTGAGGTATGAGTTTTTTTTTCATATTACTTCGTTACTTTGATTATTTCGGTGATTAAGTGGCTCCTAGGCTACTAGTGTCATGGCATCACCGACTATGAGGGCCTTGGTTAGATTTACAACTTCTACGTTGTCTCGTGACTGGATGGTGATGGTACCTTCATTGTTTTTAATTTCCATAATAATAAATAGATACCATGAAGGGCTTAACTACTTTACAATATAATTGTTATATAACTAGCATTATAATGTAGATAATTTAAAATGAAACATTTATTTCTTTTAGATATCAAACGTTAAAGTTACCTATCCAATTATAAATACATATATTGAAAATTTCAATATTCAACCGTGTTTTCCTCTAAAGAGAAAGCGGTGTAAGCACAAGATATCGAGATGTTGGCGATTATCGAGATTTATCGAATAAAGATCCATCGATATCGGTTATGTCGAAAAAGCCCTGTCTCAGAAGTGGTTTCGAAAGCGAATGATGATCGATTGTTCACTAGAGCCATTATATTTTTCACCTTTGTGATGTAAATTGGCGATATATGAACCTTATTTTATATTCCCTAAAAATATCCTTTGTTTTATTTATAGTAGACTAAGATCACGTAAATATTTTTTATACTACTAAGTTGTATATTAATGAAAGTTCTTTTTTTTTATTAGTCCAGTACTTTTTGAGTTTACTCCATAAATTCAAAGCTAAAAACGAATATAAAATTTATTTAAAGTAATTTATGGATGGTCCGAAGTACACAAATTCACACTCGGTTTATTATATCAAATATAACGATTTCATAAAGGTAACAAAATTTCAAGGTAATCCGAAACAAATGTCATAATTAAAATTTACAAAATTTTCGTTGCAAAACAAATCCTATATAACACACGTATCGATTACGATATACAATCGATTAAACCATAGCCAATATTACGTTTCACAAATGCCGACAAATGTTGCGTTATATTCCATATATCACTGTAGTAAACACAAACGGTCCAATTTAGACTCTATTAAGTCCAAAATGTTATTTTTGAATGAATACAACGAATTATGAGGAGACGTTATGAATACTGGACATTATAGAAACATGGGATCTTGGCATCGATGTGTCCGATCGTGAGTGCACGAATAGGCAAGAATAGTGCACCGATGTAACACAATCAAGATATCTTGATGAAGTATTAACAATCGATTGTCCGAATCTGATTGAATATGGAAAATTCACAGCATTGCAACAGAAAGGGACCAGCTTTTGATTTTTGTTTGTCTCATAAATAACCATATTCCCGTAATACTATTTAAGTTATACTAGCTAGTTTCCCTGATTACTTCTTCCCAATGCATTAACTTCTTTGGGACCTCGTTACGATAAAAATATATTATTATATTTTGGCTACGCACTAGACCACCAACATCTTAGTCTGATCACCGCGCCTGTAAAGGAACTGAAGCTCATAAAAACTGCTAAAATTTTTCAAAAATCACACGATTGCTACCGTTTTAAAAAGTCGTTTATTTAATAAATACAATACTCTTCATAGTTATATATTAATTTGATAGTGGTCTCTTAGTAAGTCCTAACTTGTTTTCTTTAGCAGTTATAGTATGAACTATTCTGCAACGCACCTAGTATTATATCCCTCCCAAAACTAAGACAACCTTTATTTGGATATTTTGAACCAAAATCTGGTATATTCACTTTCCGGACACCCGTATCTCAGACCAATCATTGTCAAGACGAGTCAAAGGATCACAAACTTGATAGGATTGCTTTTTAATTAAAGAGGCATGTATCATCAGGCCAGCACTATTCCATCTTAAAATTACATGGTCATCCAAAGTTACACATTCATATAAAATTTTAGTTCTGGCTAAAACAAATAATGAGTGTAAAGCTAAAGCGTTATTATGTTAACGTTATTATAAAGCTAGAAGTTTCAAAAAATTGCTACGACTAGTTTTTCTACAAACCCATTAATAATAAGCACCTGCCACTATTTCGTCAAAACAATTACGATATTACGAAACGATAGATGCGTTAATTCATATGCCTTCATGTTCTCGGTAAATTATGATTAAGTGTTAAGACATAAATATTAATCAACGTAAATGTTTAATGAGACTGTTTATAGTCATTTGCATAATTGACAGCTAATTGAGAATTGTCATCGGTTGATGCAACTTTCTTTGATTCTTTATTTTCATTAAATTTGTTTCTATACTATATATTTATCTTTTATTTGTCTTTGTTTAACACTAATGAATGGATTTTGATGAAATTTGGTACATAGATAATTCTAAGCCTGAATTAACATTATTTATTATATTAGACTCGAACATTTACATAACATCTTTAAAACACATAAATTTCCACATAGCAATAGAATAGTGTGCTACTAATAGCAATCATCAGCTTCAAGCAGGTGTACATAAGCTCAATACTTATGTATATGTAATATATTTTTATATGCTTCCAACATAATATGAGATATAACCTATTAACATAGGCTATTTTACGCCATCAGTACCTTCAGTTCACCAGGTAACGGTAATGACGAAGCCGCTGGCGGAAAACTAGTAAAATATACCAAATTGCCAAAAAAATAAAGTTATCCCGAATCTGTTTCATTGACATTTTTTTTACGTATTCATAAGCTCTGATTTAAAAAATAAGTTAAAAAAGTATTTAACTGTTTCGCAAATTGTAACCTCAATTGCAATATGATAGCACATTTAGTAATAGAAGAATACAAGAACAATAAAGATCGTAATAATACTAAAGTGGTAAGATATTGTAATTATGGAGATATGATGAAATACCGTGATCATCTTTAGGTCGTAATCACTATCAATCAAGAGGCGTCCGTTTTGCACAACGCTGTATCTTAAGTCATGGCTTATTGTTGGGATAGGTGGGCGTTAGATACCATCACATTTAAAGGCTGCCTTTGAGAAAGGAGCTCAAAGCAGAAACGTCAGCGGAAATCGCCGATAGTTCTAAGACGCATTGAAATTAAAGTCGATTATATATTTATAATATATATATTTTTGTTTTATTCTAAGACTGAGTTAACATTTGGCTAGTATTTGACCTGATGGTAAATAACATATGGCCTCAGATGGTATAAATTTCTACCTAGGAAGTGCCTATTCACTCTTACTTTGAATAGGTTAGGGGCCACGGTAGGGACGAAGTGTAACATTAGAATAGAACAATATCTAATAGAATTTGAATAGAACTCACTTCAAATTAGTCAAAAGTAAATAGGGGTATCAAAACTACGAAACTCGTGTGACTTAATTATGAATTGCCTCTAAGATATCTTTTTCTGTGAAAACTGCGAAGACTGGGAGTATGAAGGCACATTTCAAGTTTATATGAAGTCGAAAAAATACCATTCAAAAATTAAAGAAACAAGTTATATTATAGCTTGACTAGACTATAACGAGAATTTTGTTTAGCTAAGTTTTAATACTGCGATGCTTTCGATTATTTTTTTCATAATGATGGTTTAAAAATAAATTAGAACACTAAAGAAAACATAACAACATACTAACAAACATTTTACACTTCAGTAACAGAACATCCACAGTTATAAAGGCTGGTTGTCTTTGATAATAAAACCTTTTTACACTGGACGATCACTAGAAATGTAAAATCTGCAAGGTCTGTCTATTTGAATGCCATAAAATCGGAAACCATAGAACGGATTCAATATGACTGAATTAAAAAGGAAGTTTTTGGTGTTTAATTCGTTGAAATTATAAAGTAAATAAATTAATATAAGACGATTTTGCTTTATATATCGGGAAAAAAATTCTGACTGGCGGTTAACTAAATGTCAATTGTAGATACCTATTCGAAGTCGGGTTTTTCAGAATCAAGTCCAGTAACTACAGGTATTACTTAGGACTACCAAGACTTTCATTAATTAGGACTACTAGGTATAATTACATAATTTATCACGTAGATCTCGTAGAACCAAAAGAAAATATGGAAATGTTCATTTTATATTATGATTTACGCGGGCTCATTGACAGCGACTTCCATTATTAGCTATTTAGGATTTAAGAATATGACGCCTCATCGTCATCAACCTATTAATGTGCCCACTGGGACACAGGCCTTCCCACGAATGGAATCGAATCAAATCGAATAGGCTGAATGGACCATAACCCACCACGCGTGATCCAAAGCGTATCGGTGGGTGTAAATGATCGCAGAGGCCCGGCTGCCAACTGTTTAACGTACCTTATCGTATAACGCTTATTATTTATAATAATATATATATACAACTGGTAAATATATAATTGCCTTTAGAGAGTACTTAGTTTATCAATCACCTTTACTGTATACATTTATAATGACATGACTAGTCTAGAATTGACCCTCACAGTGAATCCAGGTCATACAGGCCAGGTTAAAATTATTCAAAGGGCAAACATAAACATTTTCGCAATTATTATTAAAGCATTCGCAATTTACCGTGGTTTTAATGCTACAAAATAATCACACTAAATATGACGAAAAACTACGCTATCATATTTCAAATAGATAAACCGTATTATGAGGAATAACAAAAAACCCAAAATAGTTTTTATTAAAATCAACAGTAGAAATAAAACCAATATAAATAGTAATTAAAAAACTCAATGTAATTAAGTGTGCTAAAACGTGAATTCATAAAATTTTCTCATACGATACCTCCGAAATTTCAACGATGTTCAATTTCTTCTTGCAATTATATACCTTGTTTATAGATATCACATTTTTTAAATTAGGAATGTTACAGTTTTCGTGTAAAAACAAGTCACTCAGAAATTTGACACCATTTGGGCACCTTAATTGGACCAGTGCGTTAAAAGGCATTTGCATACTTAAACCTCTAATGTGAGCCAACTGACCTGATATTGAGTTTTCGATAGTAATGGTTCTTGAGAATCGACTATCTCTCTTCATCTTTATGTGCACTCATATTACTTATAAACCATTCTCGTAAAATATCCTGCTTCACATCTATTTATTTAGATTTTATGTATTAATAAACCGAGTTTAGCTTTCACTCTTTCTTAATTAAGGCGGATTAACTTTAAGGAAGAATGGGCAAATGCCTAGAAGCCTCGTATCCAGCAAAGGCCGTGCCCAAGTAAAAAAAAAATGAAGATAGCAACAAAAAAAATTGTTAGGATATTAAGTTTATGTCTCGTCTAATTTATTTCATTGCAGTCAATTTTTTCAAGCCTTACATTATGTCACACACAAACTTAATTCATTGAAATCGCAATGTACAGATGAAATCGACGTAAGTAAACAGGCCCCTAATAATTGTCTAGATGCCCTTAGAAGGATTAATCCGCCTTGTACGAGAATAACTATCTATTTTTTCAGTAAGCAAATACATTTATTTATTATTTGTACCACAAGAGCAAACGCATATTTAGACAATAACTAAATGGCTGCATCTAATTAAAACAATCCTACACAATAGAAGATTCACAATGGAGGCGAGCCGTCACGTTCTTTAGAAGAAAACAACTTTGGCAAACAAAGAAGCGCATTCAATAGGGAAATTAGTGGTGCTATTGTTTCAAAATATGTCTAATGCAATCAACGTGTGTGGGTTAATAGAAAAGAAATCTGGATAAGTACAATATTTCTAACAAGTAATTAGGTTAAAAAGCTAATAGATGATATAATAATGGTGTCAATTCTGTATCACCATTCTTTTAATACTCAAATTTTAATACACTTTTTATGTAATCTGTTATTAAATGTAATGTATAAAATTCTTGCGTTACCGAGTGACTGACTGATTGACAGACAAAGTACAGCCGAAACTACTGAGCGTAGAAAGTTGAAATTCGTTAAGGAGTGTAGAGGAGCAATAGGTGAGGTTTTTTGAAAATTCCACCCCCATGGGGCTAAATTAGGCGATGAAATTTGTATAAAACTTCGTTACTTCAAGTGCTAGGAATTTCAAATTTTGCACGCGGGTTCTTTTTAGGACGTAGGTGCTCACTTATATAACGAAATTCGACCCCTAAGGAGGTAAGTTAGGCGATGAACGTTTGTATGAAACCTCGTTACTACAAGTACTAGGAGTTTCAAAATTTGTATATGTGTTTATTTAGGACGTAGGGATGGAATTTTCTCATTACTGGATTTAAAACAAGACAACGCGGGATAAATCACGGGCAAAAACTAGTATAATGACATTAGTTTACAATAAAGAAAATGTAGTTTTCATAGGATTAAGTGAAGAGATGAAATAATTCTTCGACGTGACAATGTTATTAGAAAATTAAACAAATAATGTCATAAAATACTCGTAAATATACCAAATCCATTATAACGAAAAATATCATTCATAAGAAAATAAGGACCTCAAATAGTAATCTAACTCCATCTGTTGGCACTGAACGATGTCATGACTATGTTTTCCCGTAAGAAAAAACTAAAACAGATATATGAATTGAAAGCCAAGATAAAGCAAGCAAACAACTCTATTAAACACAGTTTTGTTCTCGAAGTTATCACTTAGTTACAGCATTCATCGAGCTAACAGCAATTATTCATTCCAGGAATAAGCTAAGCTTACAAGACGGAGTGGTATCTGGTGGTGCATCGGGGACCACCGGCGTGGGTATTTGCATATCGGGAACCTGTTGGAACCAGCTCTGTATCTATGTTAATGACCGTTAGGAGCGTCCTTTTTACACGGCTGCCTTTATTTGCGATTGCTCCAACTTTTGTTCCGTCAGCAGAAACTTCAGTTGCACACAAAAAGTCAATTAAAACTTTAGATTATGAAGCTGCTTTTTCAACAGTGTATAACAGTAGTTAAACTTCAGTAAATAACAGATGTTCTGCTTTTTCTCAGAAATATTCTTATTCTCAGTACATCAGTGAATATCTTTTGACTATGTCAAAACTGAATTTTGTAAATGAATCAAAATCTTTCAAAATTCCGAAATGATAATCAAAATGCGTTAAATTTAAACTAAAGCGTAAAAGTCTTTGAGATTCAAATGTTAAGTTGTCACAGTCTTTAGTTCCGCTATTGCAGATACTCTTGCTTATGTTATTTTTTTCAAACGTACACTATTTAGCGCCGTATTATACGAGAGCAAGGTTAAATATAAAATGTCAGGCTTTCTGTCGTCGCGATTTATACGCACTGATGAGTGGAACGTCGTATTATTCATGCCTCTCTGATATCCCCTTGATGGTGGTGTCTAGATCTCGCCTACACCATCCAGATTAAGTACTTACACACTGACATGTCTATTTGTGCCTCTTGGATATGTTTTAGATTAGCTGTCATCGATTATGCGCAAACAGATTATAGCGTTATTGTGATATAGCGTAATATTTTGTGTTGAAAACAGTGTTATCATCACAGAATACCGTAAAATATTAAATGTTTATATTTACAAACTTTATCGAAGCTAATATACTTTGCAACTGTGCAATTTCAATTTCAACACCTGTTGTTCTCAGTGAAGTTTATGAGATAGTAACTTCATCATCATCATCATCATCATCATCAGCCCTTTTACGTCCCCACTGCAGGGGCTCAGGCCTTTCTTATGGATGTTTAAGGAGTTTGGGCCATGATACTCCACGCTGGCCCAATGCGGATTGGAGGGTATTAACGACTGCAAATGCAGCCGGGGCTAACGGCTTAACGTGCCTTCCGAAGCACGAAGTAGCTCGAAATTATAATTTTTGGTCACCCATCCCGTGACCGACCCTTGCGAAAGTTGCTTAACGACCACGATCGCGGGCTGCGGGATAGTAACTAAATGAACACAAAAGCATAAATATGAACCCTATATGAATATACGTTTTCATTTCTGATACGGCAGCTCAATGACATGCCGTGTTGTTTCTCGTCAAAAGAACACGCGTAGGGGATACCTGGCCAAAGCTTTGATGGGTATTGAACAAAATAGGCCAAAAACAATCATTAGGACAGTCCTTATAATGCCTGCCAGTTATCCCAGTATACCATAATAACGTTTGAATAGGCTGATGATAATAATTCCTCTAATGCGGGAGCTACGGGACGCATTACTTGAATCTCCCGGTCCCTGCATGCGGCTGCATTAACTAATAAAGATTCGTAGGTGAATCTGTGTCACATATTTGCCACTTCAGTGGTACGCAAAAATTCAATTCTACGGCCATTATCAGCTATCTCACGTTCCAAATTCCCGATTAACAGTTTCTCACTTTTTACGTGTTACATTAAATGAAATAAAAGACCCATTACAAATAATTGCCAACATCGGTTACTTGTAACGAATCACAAGCGTTGATTCGTTTGTATTTGCCATTTCTAGATAGTAAACAAAATGCGTTTGCACGTTAGTCTGACATTATCGCTTTCTCTGCCGTGGGTGGCGTCATGTTAATTCTTTTTAGTTGTAAATGAATCCTTTGAGTCTATTTTTTTCCCAAAAGTCATGCAGTCTGGCATTTTTATTTAATCTCAAAGTTAAAATTTTATAGAGATAAAAAAAGTGAACAAAAATTTATCCCTAAAAAGATTCTGAACTGAGGCTCTTGAAATTAAAACAAACAATCGAATTTTAATAGAGATGAAGGTTGGCGGCTTGGGATCCAGTAATTAGTCAAATAAAATCTCAATCCAGATGACACATTACAAAATCAAAAGATACAATAAGTTCATTCTGTGAATATTAAATCAAAGGGCGCAATTCACTTTTCTTATCGGAGTTTGTTTCGCCAATTCTAGTCAGGGTTAAAAAAATAAATAAAAATTTTATAAATGTAAAGTTGCCATAGAATATTAAAAAAAAATGGTTTGAAGGTAGCTATACACTTAATTAAAAAGACAATCAAGACCTTAGTATTTTATGAACTCGGAACCTTTAGTCCGAAACGTCAATAAAGCAGTCACCCGGATTGCGAGTTTCTGGGTTCAAGTTCCAAGTTCGGGGTACCCGGTGCTGGTGGATTATTTAAGCGATTGAAAACGCTGGCCTATTTGCACACGGCAAATGGGCCTTCCGAAGCACGGAGTCGTTCGAGATAATATTTTTTTGGTCACCTATCCCGTGCGAAAGTTACTTAACAACTAAGATCGCAGACCGCGGCGCTTATCCACTAAGCCACCGAACTAAATCAAAAGATGAGTGAATAGATGAAATTGTATATATCAATAATAAATAATATTAAAGTATATACATGAAAAGCCTTCCAAATATATAGGCCTATAAATAGGCATAGGTGAATATTAGGAATCCGTCTTTTGAACTAGTGTAAAGGCTATCAAGATAACAAATGATACATACTAATTGTAATTCGTCAACTCGAAACTTAACAGGTTGCCTTTCCCCTACATAACACCTCCATTTTCTAACTAGTAGATGAAGTAAATGAACAGAAAACTGTTTTTTTTTTATTTAAATCTGGTCAGCATGGCATGACAAAATAAACATCAATCAAAATAGCATACATCAAAAAAGTATCACTGCATTATCAATAACGCCCTTTCGATCTTGAAGTCGGTTAAAAATGTGAGTATTCCGTCCACGTCAGGGTTACTGGTGGCCTCCTGTCTAGTCATTGTATCGCATTGTTTTAATAGTCACGGCCATTATTATTATTAAGCTTTTAAAAAAATAACGTCTTATTGTTTCCAGTAAATTGTTTTAATTTGTCTGCATTCCAAGAGTATATTTTTTGTTAGAAAAAAACAGTGAATTAAATTTAACTTTTAATTAGGGTTTTTAAACTGTTTTCTTAACAAGACTATGAATAAATCAAGGATAAATAATTAAACAGAAAATATAAAATAATCATAAAATTAATGAGAAAAAGAACAAGAACAAGAAGAATCATATTGTATATTATCATAATCAAACTTTATTCATCTCAAAAGTTGGATCATTATATAATTTTAAATTAAAAATCGAACACTTTTCTTTGTGAACATCAAATTTTCTGCCATAGTGGTATACGATCTTCACCATTCCCATCTGTTTGAGGTAACTTAGATCTAATTTATGCCAGCCTTGCCACATCGTCCTCCCATCGCATCCGTGGTCTTCCGACGAGTCGCTTTCATATCACGGACTTTTGTAACTTTCCAGGACCGTTTTGCAACATGAGTCCTGCTCTCTGGCTATATATAAATTGCAATGTCATCAGAAGAATAATATAGTTATGTGTTCAATTTTAAGAAAACCTCATTGCATAATGGATCAAAGAAAACAATTTCGAATTTCAATGTGTCAGAAGATGACCGAATAAAGAGGTAAGATGTAATTTTAAATGGTAAAACAGTGCCATAATTTCGTCATGAATACTCAAGAAGATCTTATAAGGATTCATGTAGTCAGAACCGCACAATGGGGTCGATTAATAAAACATCGCGATACTGATACACGCCATGCGATGCAAACAGTAAGTTCTACATTTAAAATACGTGTATCAGCTCATAAATACCTGATATTTCTCAGGATGTAAAAGTTTGAGGAGTTCGAAGATACAGTGGTTAGTATTCAGTCTGCAACTTTCGCAAATGCCGATTGGTGACCAAAAGCTTATTATCTTGAGCTCTTCGGTACTTCAAAAAACTTTGATGCCGGCTCTTTGTCTATTCGAGATTTTAAATGTGTGTTTGTACGAGTAATTATTGATGTATTTTATTTTTATATTTAATTAATTTTGCATTCACAATGCTATACTGGAAAATAGCCTTAATGAAAAATGCTTGACTGGTTTTTTTTATTTGTTTTACTATTTTTTATACGATCCCTAGCATGTATTCGCTCAATAAAACAGTTCGCATCTCTATTCTTATGCTGAATATAATACGTTTCAAAAATTTTTTCAATAAGCTTATTTGAATATCATAATACTTGACTTTGAAAATTTATAGCTATACCAATATTATAAAAAATATCTAACTTTGTTTTTTGAACGCGATAATCTTCAAAAATATTTATCTGATCATAATAATTTTTTCACCCACGAGAAGCTACAACTATATCATACACGGATGCTACAGACTAAAATTTACATGGGCGAAGTCGCGGGAAAACAGCGAGCGTAAAATATTGCTTTTATAATTTTTGTACCGTGTACCTGATACGGTACAATACCGCCGCAACGCCACCGTTCGCTCGGTGGAGATGAAACCGATCTAGATATTGACAAAAACACCATCTGTCAGGGTGAACGGCCTGTCCGGTCGGCACGTAGTCGTGACCGTGCTGATATGAATGGAGTAGCCTCGACTGGTGGTATTTCTGCTATTTCACATCGAATAACTTACAACCAAAGCAAAACCATTCATCGTTCAAATATATAAAATGTTAAAAGAGCTGTTTAACAGAATTGACTATGTACGCTATGATGCACCATTTAGTTTTGGACGAAAACTTTATTCTACTAGTCAAGAGCTTTTCTTTCATATACATACATATTAAAGGTTGTTTTAAAAGTCATCTTCAATTTACAATGACATTAAAATACACATCAATGTATTTAAAAAAAATATTTTTTTCAAATTATTTACTATCTAAGCTAAATGGAGTCAATAGCAACTAAATATCAGGTAAAAGCAATTATAAAGCATATGTACATCGTAAATATTTTCATGGTCATTGCAGAAAATCTTGCAAGTTTACCCTGCAGTGGGGACTTAAAAGAGCTGATGATGATGATGATGACGATGAAACGCCTATAGAATATACACCATAATGGCTACCAGCCAGCATTGACGGTCACGCTGAATGAGTACAAAAAACAAGACCATTATTATATAAAACAATTAGTATTGCGTGACCAGCGAGCGTAAACTGCTTCCGTCTTAACACCATACTCATTACAAGTTACAACGGTTCATGCAAGATCCGCATTAAAATACGTAATGTTGACAATATATATTGCGCAAATAGTTTATTATTCGTTTACAGAAGAAAATAATAAAACCGAACCATGCTGTATCTCAATATTATGAAACACAGTATCATTTAGGATACTACGACTTTCTACTAAATTGATTTCTGAATCTAAATTTGGTGTTGTGATTTAAGGTTTAGTTTTTTTTAGTAAACTGGTGAAAGTGGCTACATCGATATCATTTTCTATCATAAAAAATGTGTAAATAAAATTGAAATAAATACTCTTCATAGAACCAATTTCAATTAACAAAGAAAACTATATTCGAAATTCGCACTTGTTTTCTAACTCATTATACTATCAGGATAGAGAATGCGTACCTAAAAGGTTTAATCTGAACAACTATCTTGCACGTTTTAGTATGTTGAATCCCGACTTACCTACTGATAAACTAAATCTATTTAGCGTGATTTAGAGCTCGAATGGGGCAAATCGTGACCACTGGATCCGAATCCGCTATCACCGGCTGGCCTTGGTCTATTTCCACACACCTTTATACTAAACAAAGGTCAGTTAGAAAGACTAAGAGACCATATATCAAGAGCTCTCATTGTTGCGTCGCTCTAATTAAAATTAGATATGAATCTTCAAAGATAAAGTAATGCATTTTCAAGGTAGCACTCAATTTGCACGCTCCCGTTTCGATTTGATTTGGTAAAAAGTCGACACCACAACGGTTATGAAATGGGTAATGGTCAGTGATGTAACGTGAAGGTCAAGTGCAGATACGAATTGATTAGGCACGACATATTTAAATGAATGGACGTTTCGTTTGACTCAGACACTTAATTTTTTTGCACCATAAATAAATTATTGCATGCCTAGGTAATCAAGGTTCAAATATAATATTTATAATCCTCAGTCATGCGTATTATTTTGAGCGGGAAAAAACGTACGTATACTTTCTCAACACTCAACTACCATTTATTCCTGTGTGTGAGAAATACAATTTCTCATCAATAAAATAGTTACTTTGTAAATAGACACCTGTAAGTGTAACAGATCAGTTAACCAGTGGACATGCACCAATGCTCCAGTGTAGCTGAAACTGGCCGTTGACTCAATTGTGGTCGCTAAGTCCGACAACCGGGTCTATTTATGCTAATCACTCGGAATTTCTAATAAGAGCCACACCGGCTATCGGCATCACCAAACCAGTGATTTGTAGGCGTGGATTCCGGAAGAGCGATGAGCCTAACATTCAATGTTTAATAAAGACGAAGCGAGGTCAATCGATTCGGATGCCTATAAAATTTCTCGCCTATCAAATACGGTGATCGATTCAACCGTGGCCTGTGGGCGAGATATTCAAACGATCAATATAAAATCAAATAAAATCGAATGGTAGTTTTATTCGGCTCTTATCTTGATCTATTAAGTTGAATATGTTAACACCTATCATTGGACCGCTTTAGAAATTTTTCTCACAGCGAGTCGAAGTGGCGAATTCATTTATTCTGTTAAAGCGTCACAAGCTTTAAAGCGAACTTCCTAATTACACAAACGATAGTGCTTAGTTGATTGCTTCACGCTGCATCCACCGTGAAGCAATCGCGGAATGAATCCTTATTCATTAATTTATTTGTGATCGGTAACATCACAACCGTCAATAGAAGAATTACTCCCACGGTCGATCTCCACCAACAAGACTGCTCATACCCAACAAGGCGAGCTTAGTTACTCAACAATGTGAATAATTAAAAGTCAGGGACAATTTAAACTCTTTTAAGTCTGCAATTTAGTATTTTGTTAAACCTTAATGGGACAAATATGCCTCTGAATTTGGTACGGATAATGATCGCTACTTAGCTGAGATTCATTACACAACCCAAGGCTATTTTTGTATTGCCATCAATGACTCATAAAATTATCTGCTCGAGTTGTTAACCGCGGGTTTAATTTCGTATGAAACTTTTTGCGATATTTTTTTTTCATTTCCTTTCTGAGCAATATAATAGCAATTACTATTCGGTTACTTACAGTCAGCATATGAACAGATGGCAAAAAGAGGAAATATTAAAACTCGTATGAACTTCTGTAAAAAATCTAATTTAAATAACTTTGCTTTAGAAATGATTAATATGTTAGAACAGCAACAACAATACTGAGATGGATGCCTCTTTTCAGAGGCCTCCTGACCTCGGTTGAGCCAAATAGCGTGACGAAAGAGAGGACAATGAAAAAAATCATAAGACAATATTGGTCAATTGCAAATAATGGTTGTTTGAACGGGACATCCATAAATATATGAGAAAATATGAGAAAGAAGATACGAAATTGCTCCACAAAATACCATATGGGTCATCGAAGGGGCGTAGTAATCCACAAAGAAGATTTAGGTATAGGATTCATTAATGGTTTGTGTGGATTAGCTAAAACTTAACCAACAAAGTTTTTATTTCCAATTATTCTTAATTAAAAAATAACATAAATATAAAAGGGTCGTTGCTTTGTAATTAAACGATTGCTTCAACAAACACCCACTCGGTGTCGACCCGAACGCCCCTATGTTTTAATCAACGTTTGATTCCCGTGGGAGATATTGACCTTTTAACGGACCTTATGACTCACACAAATTGCATTTAGAGATCAACATTAAACGCGCCGGTTTAGAGATTAAATCCCATTGACCTGGTATCGTAAACCAATAAAACCGGATTGGTGTTGACTGGAAGCTTTAGTGTAAACGTTTCTATGCTATTTCATGCCCGACTTAATATCATTAATTGGTAAGTAAGTATTAGCATAAATTCTACATAACATACCTATGTAACAAAAATAAATAAAAGTGATAATATTATACTAGCCGTTTTCCCGCGACTTTGCACGCGTAAATAGATACCTATGCCGACTGCGTATGATGTAGCTTCCCGGGAGTGTAAGAATATTTTGAATAGGTCCAGTACTGCCAGAGTCAAACAATCAAATCTTTCGAAACATATAATTAATGCTTTTTATGGATGAAAATATACACATATTTATTATACTTATATGTTTTTAGCTTATGGTTTTGGCAACAAAGTCTAAATCAAATAACATTTGCAAGTAAAGTCGAATTCGTGCTTAGTTGATTTCCTTGTAGTCAATTCGTTTGCTTACAAATTTATATACACATGTTTGCCAACACTCCAATTTATTTGAAGTATAGTTTTCATGTGCAAAATCTATTCGTATAACTGGCAATATCCCTATAATATTTAGAAATTTAATCTATTCGAATTCGTCTAGAAAGTATGTGGATGGCGATTTTAATATGTGAAGTGTGTGAAGTGTACTCTTGTGGTTGTTTGGTCTCAGTATCTGTAAATAGATACTTGCAGCATACCGTATATTAACTTTAAAAGTTGCCGGAACACGGCCACTGAGCATTATATAAGTAAGATCCTGTGGGCCCCGGTTTGGATTCCCTGGTGTTTATTTCCAGATATCGGGGCTTGGACTACGTTATAGGGTGCAAGGGAGGGTTTTGACGGAGTATGCCAAACTCCTTTACCGTCTATGGTACTTGAAAAGCTCCGAACTAATCGGCCTTTCGTACAGTACTTATTTTATTATTGTTCGAGTTCTTTATCGATAAGACAATTGAGAGTGAGGATAATATGTTCGGTCTTTTGAGATCCTTGTTCTATTTTAAAGATTTCACAGATGGCAGCCCTACCTATCTGTCTACTAGGCTGTAGTAAGTTTTGGTGAATGGTGTTGTGAGTCATCGGGGTGATGTCAGCGCTCCTGGGAACTGGTTCGGGTGCTTGTACAATGTGCTCCCTCATCGATGAGCTATGTAAGGTCATCGGGTTCAGAACAACGGTTATTGAAGATCAGTATAGTTATTTCTCAGTCTAACCATAGATAAAATAAGATTTGAAGACTATACGATCGAGAATCTTTCATGACAATATACATCTCATTAGCTTTATATCCCTAAGTATATATTTCTTAAGTAGCAAGTAGTGTTAAATTAAAAACGAGTTTTATTTTACATACGAGTACTTAATTGATTATTAACGCCAAACATTAGGCTGTTTAAGTAGGTTAATTAGTAATTAAACATGAATGAAGACTACATCAGATTGGGTCCCGACACAAAGCTTCTTTACGGTATTTGTGTCATAAATCCGATCAAGTTCGACCTTAATTTGTTTATCAAACTATTTAAAGATACTTTAATAAAACAATGTTAGAGAAAAGTAATCAAATATGGAGTAATAGCCGTAAAATGGAATATTGAATTAATTTCTAAATTATCTATACTAATATTATAAAGAGGAAATAGTACTATAGTTAATGTTACCATAATTAATATGAAAAACGTTACCATAGTAACCATTGTTTTACTATTCAATTTCTCATTGTAATCATATTCGTGAATTGAACCTATATATTCATATGAATTATTAAGTTAAATTTTAAGCCTGGATTAATTAACATATTGGCTATTTTATATCCCACTAAACACTTTCCTAGGGACCACGTGGAAGAAGCCGCTGGCGGAAAGCTAGTTCTTTATATTATAACATTTACATTTCAAAACATGAAAAATGTAGAATTCAATTAAGCCGATAATGATAAACACATCAGCGATTATTTAAATTCCTTTACAATTAGTCAGATCTACGAAAATTACCTCTAATACGAAAATAATGTTCAACGTAAAAATAATGAAAGTGAAAGTGGTCAATGAGCTTTCAAATACGAATAATGAGGGGTACGGGTTATATTATCAAATCATTGAAAGGGAGAAAGTTTTTGTATAACAAAAATAAACAAGTAACACACAAACTGTTAGGTAAAGCAAAAACAACTGGATATCAGTTTTTTGAACTTTGCACTGGAAAATAAGAGTCCGACTCAAAATGAAGTTACCAACCCTGAATATGCTTAAAAATATTTTGTAACTTTAATTAAAAGTAGATAAAAAAAACTTCATGATCCCATTGTATATGGAATTAAATCCAATAAGAATTATTAAGCTAGTACAAATTAAAATAAAGGAACCACAAATGATATGAAATTATTTTATATCATTTTCAATAATATTTACTGTTCAACCGTAACGAGTTCTTGGATTTAACAAAAGAAGTAAAAGAACTGTTTCATTCGTTCGCCATTCGTGACAGCTTGTTTCACAAGCGGAGCTGCTGACTTCTAAACAACAAAACCGCCTGGTTATAAATTTGATTGATAAAAACTAGAACTTTCGCTTGCAAAATAATAAACATGAAGTAATAAATCGATTTATAGCCTTTCTTTTGCCCTTGCTCTTGTAAATCTAACTAATGAACTTTAATATCATCGAACAGTCTACTTTTTTGATCCAGGAAAAAACGTAATGAACTAACCTTTACACTTGATAAGACTAAAGGACTCTCCCTCTAACGGATCTAATCAGTGTGGTGACCACAAAGCAAGTCAAAGGGCCTAAAACCATGGACAATCACTCTAGCGGAAGTGTACCTAGGTATATTCATACTTATTATTATCAGTCTTTTATAGGAATTACCACATATAGCTGAAGTCGACAAATAAAAAATATTGACCGTTAACGGATAGATTCCAACATATAATCGCAACAAGTAACCGATAAGATCGTTTGCCAATAGACTTGATAACTAATATTGATATACGGTATCAATATTAGTTATCAAGTATTGACTGTGAATGTATATTTGTAAATAAAATATATACATGATAAACTAGGTGTTACCTTCGTGGTTTATGGGAAACCCAACATATCTTGGTTGTAGTGTACGTAACGAAGAACTGAGGGAAAGGTTTTATTGTACCAATCTAACCTAACCTAACCAAAACGTTATTTTCATGGATAGATATTTATAAGATAGTTTTTCGAAGTTTATATTGCTCTCCAACCTCTATACTAGCTCTACATAAAATTCGAACCATAATAAATCTTCGAAGCTACACGAAAAAATGGCAAACAACACTTTGTCATTGATTTAAAATTACTCCGGTTTTCGGGGTATAAAATATAACAATTATTAAGGACTAAGTTCATAATCAATTATCTTTCATTCATAAAATACAATTGAATTTAGACATAAACCTCCCTTGTTAATTGCTACGGTAAAAATGGCGTAAAAATCTTTTCATTCGTTTTCTAGTTTATCACGTTCAAATAAAAAGACGCAACGTGGTTACTTTTTTCTTATCAACGACGTATCCGCTCCAATAGTAATAGACACTCAAGCCTGCCTCCATTCTATCTTTCTTGAAGTTCTTTTATATTTTATTTCAAATAAACTCTTTCCTTAATTGATACATTCTTATCAAAACATTTACACAATCTTCACACATATCTAAATTTCAATCAATTAAATACCTTATCAATAACCATGATACTATTTAGATACCTATGTTAAGATTTATACCAATATGTTTCTTTTTCTATAATCACCAAGATATAAAATATATATTACGTCCAAATCAATTGTAGTTTCATTTAACATTTTCAATTTATAACATATATAATTTATATACAAACTACAATTGACGTAAAAGAATCCTTTCTTCAATTACTTTCTTCAATAGAACTCTTTATTTAACGAACGAAAACAAAATCATGTAAGTTTTTCAGTCAGACAGTGTAGCAGCATATAAAGGCAAAAACTAACATGATTCTGGATTACATTACAGATTTCATTGAACGCAACTCTATAGCAATATGAAAATCCCTATTCTTAAACTTCAAAATGTCTCTAGAAATATAAACACCATTATTTCAAACTATTTAAGCGAGAAAATATTATAAAAAAGCTTTGTTTTTATTAAACTTAAAAGTATATTCTCAATGTTCATAAAAAACTTATATAATATTCTTAGACATAAGCAAACATATTAATTGACAAGCGTTATATTCATTGTATGTTTTTCAGTGAAATTACTAAGTATATGAGTAGGTATATCGAGTTTTAATGATTTCAAAATACATTATTAATGTCACAAAAACAGTGAAACGATTATAATTATTTCTACGAATCTCAGCAGACTGGCTGTCTTAATACGATTGGACGAGTTTGTCTCGTCCTCCAATGAGGGAATAAATATTTACACACCGCAAAATTATTCGAGACACGACAATGTCTGAATACAATTACGTCTAATAATTCTATTTGCGATTCTATATAACTTCGCATAATATCAATGACACTACACCCACATTCCGTAGACATATGAGGTACAATGTCAAAGTTAAATAGTTACTGGCGTTTATAGCGTCTAGACACTGAGGTGTGTTATTTAGAGCTGATTATATACATTCTACATCTTACTGGTTAACTTGTACCGATAAATAACGATAACTTTCATTGCATCAAGTTATAAATGTCGTTTAGTGGGTTTATAGGCTTGTCTAACATTTCAATAATGTTAAACATTTTATTGAATCGGCGTTCGATTTTATAGCTTGGTGGCCACCTTTCTCAAAGTTATGATGCGCTGAGAAGTAGGCGCGACGATCGAAAGTGGAGACGCAGACAAGTTGTTGACCCATTATCAACTTCTTTGTAGGTCTACCTACTTAACACTGATAGCTTTGTAAAAATCCAAAGAAACTGGTTGACAACAACACAAGACCCTTTTTAATGCGTACTTTTTGTTAGTTTTTTACAAACTGTATGAAAAAACTTAGCAAAAAGGTTACAGCGTTTAGGGACCAATTTACGAAGTCAATTACTCAACAAAAACCTAAATGCCAACAGAAAATGTCGAGCGCTCACCTCATTGTACACAGACGTCATCTCGGCAGTTCACAGTGTTTTGTTTTGCAAGTCGATTTGATCACAATCTAAACACTCATTTCACCAGTCAAATATATTTTTATTACAATATTTCCATAAAAAAGTCTTTATGTTTTTTATAAAAAGTAAACTGTCAAACTTCCCGCCAAAAGCCCGCGTGAAAAAGAAAATAGAGGCAAACGCGTACACAGCGGTGGGCGCGTGTGACGCGTTCCGTGTTTACTGTCGGCACTGAGCGGGCCACAGCGATCGCGATCGACTCAATGGATACGGCGAGCTCAGCTGCTGTGCTCAATGAAGCATTCGGGTTCGGAGGTCACCAATCATCCTGACCCCACCGATTCTGCATCAAGTTTCTCCATTAGCCTATAAACCTACAAGAATGATTATATGCAGCGGCAAAAATGTTATTTACATTACACCTGTCTGATTACAGCGTTTTTGTAGCGATTTGTAGCAGTTTTTTTTTTCGTTCATCAGAGCAGGCGAAGGAACTTAGCCATACTACCAAATCTTGAGTTTTGTAACGATCAATTTTATTTGAAGCTTGTAACATTTCCGTGTAAGGGAATGTAATTTCAGATACGAGGTCATACCTCCCATCTTTTGGGATGTTGAGGTATAGCTCGTCGGCAGTTTGTCATAGAACCGGTATCCACGGGTGACAGACAGTTCGAACGGTTCTGCGGTGTCGACTGTTACACACAATTGATTTGTTAAAGCCTTGAGGTAATTTCCATTTATTGTGGATAGAAAACCGGGTTATTCAATGTAGAACACATATTCATGTAGATTAGTGGAATTTTAATTTAAAACTTTTTTACTCAGAAGATTATAATTAAGAATAAAGATCATGTGACGAGAAAGATTATTCCAAATATATTATGCACTTTAATTAATATATTTTTTAAATCGTCCTAAAATTAAAAAAAAAAAATTATAACTTACGATTCACGCAAATATTTATTAATAATATATACGTGTATTTTATTTTTTTAATTAGGAGATTGAAACTGAATTTTTTTATTCCTACTATCATTCTTCCTAGATATGAGATTATTAAATATAAATTTGTTAAATTAAATTAAATATAAATTTGTTAAATTTGTTAATTAAATATAAATCTGTGCCCGACAGGGTCCGTAATGATACTTTTGTTTACCTAATACTATTATTTATTTATTGCCATAATCATCTTAATAATTCTTACCTTCATATTTTTCAATTACACAAAAAATTTATGATGTAATAATCCCATGCATACTACTTTTAAGTTTATTTATTTTTAATAAAACTCGGAAAACTTTGCAACCATGAAATACTTTAATAATAAAGCAATTATTATGTTATAATAAACTTATTTCTTATATTTTCACGAGCACTTATCAATCATTAAATATTTAAAATTACTTTTAAACGGTTTTATTATGTTATTTATAATTGAACACAATGGACACTGTTCTGCCCCTTATTTTAAACAACACTCAAATAAAAACTCTTCAATTATTATCTAAAAAAAAAACAAAAACTTTTTAAACATTTTCATTGCCTTTATCAAGTATAAAACTGCTTCAAAGCTATTTTATATGCCATTGTCGGCTCTAGGGTCTAGGGTTTTCAATTTAACATTTGAAAGCCATTCACGAACTTCACCCTACAACTATTTGACATGTAATAGCGATTGCGATCTCGATGTATTTTTAAAGATAATGAATGAATGATGAAGATATTGACGTTAATTAGAATTGTCTCAGGCAAGTATTAAATGCATATATTACTTTTGCCGGGTTTAGGTAAGTTTTTATTATGTTTGTTGATTATTCAAAACATCAGTCCGAAGTTCCGAAGGATTGCGTTAGAATTTGAAATTAGATAATTAACCCACAGTTTTGAATAGGATCTCGGCAGTCGTTGAAACAATTCTACGTTCCGTTATCGGCACAGAAGCCATTATGTTATACAGTTGCAAGTTGTTACTGCTTGTTACGTGTAGATTGCCCACACCATTGTTACACGAGCTTTGCCCCAGGATAGCAGCAGACCGGGTTTTTGCACACTTAAGAGGTCGTGTAAGTTAATTAATATCAAATTGATTGTTATGTTATGATAGACCATGAAAAACTAAACCAAATTATGACTATAGATAGTTGTAAAAGTTATTTGTAAAGCTCTCGGCTACAATAGTAACATATTAATCAATTATACTCTTTATTGTTATACTCTTTTATACTCCATTCATTATAACATTAGAAAAAAGAGGATCATAGAAGCAGCAGTGCAGAACATTTTATTTTCAAGATAAATTTATAAAATATATATTAGCTTGTTGATACTTTGAACGTTAGGTAGTCTGAAGGAGCTGAGCAATTTTCCATTTTTTACGATACCTCGGGGTTGACATGAGACCAGCATTTTATAAATTCATGTTTTACTCCCAAGCCAACATGGAACTAAAACTGAAACCATCTGTCTGTTGTTTTGATAAATTCTAATTGTAAGTGTAATTAGTTACATTATTGATGAAGACATTGGAAAAACTCCCTGAAATGTCAAAGGTTGAGGGTAGGTATGGGGGCTTAGAGCGTAATTTTTGTAGGCCACTCGGGCCTGCACCGGCATCGTCCATATTTACCAAAACTTAACGGAAAACGGCAAAGCAACAAGAAAGGCAATAGCATTCACAATGAATGACAATCCCAGATTACGATTTTAACAATTATGAATAAATAATAGTCTGACAAAATTAAAAAGCTGTACTGTCGAAACGTTTGAAGGGGTTATGCAATGTTTTAAATTTGGTAGAGTTATAGTGATAAGAGAATCGAGCCGAAACTATCCAACCCTGCTTCTTTAGGTTCTTTACGATGAACACTTTTTATTGTAATAGTTATTAAATATATTAAGTTAGTCATATACTCATACATTTGTTTAATAGATAGCTTAAATGACAACAGTTAAATATAGCACCTGGTAATTAAATGGATATGAAGCAAATTAGCCGTCAGTCTTAAAGGTAACATGATTATTGATATTTTGTCACAAAGTATACCATTAAAAGAACCTTATTTAACTTCTGTCTAATGCTATAATGAATGGAGTATATTGCACTCAAAAATTTTACATAAAACAAGTAAATAAATTTGTTACAAAGGTGGGCTTATCTCTAGAAGAGATCTCTTCCAGCCAACATAGGAATCGTGGGAGAGTAAGATGTAAGCAATTATCCTTTAAATAAAAAGAGTATGTAGTAATTATTAGAAAAAATCGGATTATTCGTGAATTTTAGGGGTAAATTTCCAAAGTCTTTTTTTATTTAAAATTTTTATAATTTCACTTTTTGTTTTGACCGTGACGATAACATGGAATATTCTTATTTTAACTTTATTTTGTGGCACAAATTTAAAGATATTTGGTGTATGCGCCCTCTTAACGAGCGCTGAATACAATTGGAAAGCAAACAAAGGTTAAATTAACACATGCACTGTATGAGAAAAAGCTTGAATTCTACTTAAGAATGGAATATAAATATTTTTCTATACGGTGTAAGTTAACAATCAATGCACAAATTATATTATACTGTTTATTTTTCAAATTTCTTATTTAATACGAGTATTATTATTATTTAACACTTTATTGCACACATCATAACAACAAGTTACAGAGAATTTATGGTTTTAAGTGGGCAAAGGCGGTCTTATCGCTAAAAGCGATCTCTTTCAGACAACCTAAATTATCGGAATATGTAAAGAGAGCGGAGGTAGTGTGCCGAGGGTAACTATATAAATACGAAAATATATACATATATATTCATGACGATACATACATTACACAAAAAAAAACTAAGTAGGTACTAAGATTTTGCCTTAGTAGGATTAAGGAAAAATTTATACAATCTCGCTTTGAAGATGGCCACAGAATTCGCCTTACCGATTTCAGATGGCAGTGAGTATTAAATAATTATTAACATTTTTTAGTTTATTTTAATAATGACACTGATAACACACCGTAAGTAGGTATATTGAGTATTTACTAAAATCACAGTAGAGATATCTCAACGTGCCTAATGCAGATATCTCTTCTTATTTATTTCCAATGTTAAAAGGTCAGAAAAGGAGAAAAAATAGGGTGACTATGATTTACAAACAATAACAAACACAATAGGATAAAAATTTGTACACTGATAAAATTATTTCCTCTACATTTGACAGCGTAAAATTGGAAACAATGTCAGTTTAAATTCCCACTTTTATATGTGTTATGTTATTATCATTATTCACATTTGCAACTGATACAGCAGTCTTACGTCTTTAAAAAAACCATACACAACTTTAATAAATTACACATCAAAATTTTCTTCAATAATTACAATGCCCTTTGATAAAAACTGTTGTTTAAGAATACTACGTTTACACAACCGAACACATAACTTTATTCTATATGAATATTATGTAAAATAAAATTTAAGTATTTAATTTTATAAAAGAATTGAACCTAGTTAACCAAAAAATATTTTGTATTAATCTACTCTTAACTCGTTGTTTACCCAAAAAAACTCTTATCTCATACACAGATACTATAGCAATTAAACAAGGAACATAGATTAAAGAAGATTAATGGAGTGACCCACTCTCTAAAACAAAAAACGATCGACGCATCCCTATTCTACGAGTACGAGATCTTTTATCGTTATCAAACGTGGGAACAAAGCATGAAAGCGGCCGCTAGTTTATTGGCAATGTCACTGGATAACTATATAAATCGTACGAGAACCGCGGTGCCCATCTGAATTTGAGATAGCCATCTTGATGGATAGATTATAATGGCGCCGGCTCTAGTGAGGCGCTTTGTCTTATCGATTGTGGATGTTCGCTCGCTATTTATAGAGAAATAGAAAATATCTATAGAACTAAAGGTTCAAAGAGTATTTGGAAATACATATATTTCCATTTTTTAAATAGTTTGTACTTATGTTTTCTGATAATAGAGTTCGCTATAATATCCTATTCTTTACACAAATAAAGATATAAATAGCCTTATAGTATTAAAATACAAATAAAATAAAATGCTTGGCTGAATATATTTTAGATCAGACCTAGAAGATGTCAGACCTAACAATGGAATAAGAACAATTTATTTTTGACGAGTAATCTAATAGGAATATAAATAATAATGTTACCAAATTTGAACCAACCAACCATCCTTTTTTGAAGCCTTTTTTACTGTTTTATTGATTTTGTACGTATTTTTGTTTTACATGTCAAATATTATAGTTGTCACTCAGACCTATCCTGGTCTTCTTATTTTGGTTCCCTAAATCCCAGTTTTTCATCATAAATCCTTTATCTAGAGCTATCGTTAACAAATAATGAAACATACATAAACATTATTAATATTTTATATACAAAAATGACGATGCTCTTTAGTTTATAACGGTAGTTTACTATTATTTTCAATTGCTTATTATATCTGATTCATTGCCCATTAAAAGGTTCAGAAAATACTTGATACAATTAATCACCAATCATTATCTCATTGGCCATTGTAAAGCTGTAATAGCGTATTTAATGGAAACGGCCATTTCTAATTTCATCGACAAAGCATAGAGGCGTTGCCGGCTGCGCGTGCGCTACCTTATCGGCCGATCTTAGAGCGCAATATGGCGCCGGGGCACAATCCTAAATCACCGGACCACAGAAAAAGAACAAGCTATTATCTAAAATAATTCATTACTTTTATAATCGAAACCCCGCTTCACTAGATATTTATTGTGTAATTTTGATAAAAAGTAGATTTATACTTAAAATGAGGCGCAAAATGACTTGAATCAAATGTATCAATTTCTATAATTAGTGTTATGTTATGAAAATACAAAACAAAATAATTCCAAGCTCATTCATTTTTCATGTCGAGTAGTTAAAAACTACACATTGGAAAACTTCATTTATTTAACAAGTTAGTGACAGGGCGCATATTGTACTAGTTATAGGGTTGTTGTTTTTTATTGACTTTTGATATTGCAACTCCCAGTCAGCTGCAACATCAGCAAGGTAGGGAAAATTATGGGAATTTTAGAATACGAATACCAACGTGGGACTAAAGCAGTAAAAACTGTTCATAATATTAATGCTGTATTTGGAGAGAAATATACGAAACAATTTTGGTTTAACAGCTTTCGAATTGAAATTAACCCAGTGAAACACCAGTCACTACGGTTAATTATTATGAACATAAGGTAATTGGTGGAAGTAGAAATAAAGAATTAGCAGCATGGTATTTATTTATTTATGTAAATGGATGACTAAGAGTAAAAAATTTCAAAATAAAAATTTTAGCTATAAACAGACAGCCATAGACATAGACATAATATAAAAGTAAGACACACCGCTTACAATCACGATAATGATATAGACACTACAAACGTAATAAAACATATATAACAGAATTTATACTCTAAAAACTTTCAATAAATAGGTTACCTGTAATGCGCCCAATTGACGCTTTGTTAGTGTTAAAAAAGGCGTCGTTTATTTGCTTTGAAAGTCCATTAAATCTATTGCACGCACGTCCTAGACATAAATTCTGCCAACATTTTGAAGAAGCTGGGGGTAAATATAATAAAGTTGAAGTTGAAAAGACAATCGACAGCACCACAAGCAATTTTGACGAGAAAAACCAGATCAGAGATATCACGTCGATTTTCTACAGTTAGTGATATTTCTTACAAATTTTCCATGACGACTTGAATCATATTAATAAAAAAATTACATGCTTTTTTTTAATTAATGCCTTCTTCATGTGGCTCTCCATTACTGGAGGTTTGTCGTCAGCTCAGCGAATGTGTCCCTCTCTTAAGCCAAGCGAAAAAGTTTTTCGGCGCTGTCTATCTTAGTCCATTCTCGAATATTTAGTAATATATGTAAACTTTTTTTCCGCGTACTGTAATTTTTCTTATTGGTACATTTTGTCTGAAACATGTTGACTGTATTAGAAAACTTGTAAAGACAGCGGTAAAACTTATAACAAAAGCTTCATTTTTTAGCACCGCTTAAAATACTATTTTTATAACTAAAGCAACACGTGTTAATGTTGCGAGGTTTCTCGCGAATATTGTTTTAATTTAATCAGGTGCGGGCGGTTATTGGAAAATTGCTAGTGATTCCCGCACAGCAGCCCTAAAAATGCTAATGGATTTTATTGGTGAACAATAAGCGAGCAATCATTTTAATACCCTTGTAAGACTGTTCATAAATGGATTACTTTAGGATTGCGTATAATTGTTGTAACATAAAACCTCTTATGTTAGATTGAAGCTATACCTAATGAAAAAATATATTATTTAAATTATATTCAATTAAACACTAGCAGTGTTATTATTACAAAAGAGACGTTAAACAGTCTTTTACCATGTGTTTATCTAAACGTGTTTAAGAATATAAACCCTGTTTAAAATGATGTCTAACTTTCCCTATTACAAATTCATTTTTAAACATTGTCTAAGTAACACTAGTTTAAACTTTCTTTCGAAGAAACATTCGTTTTACTGGCTTTCATTCGTTCATACACGTTCAATTCTATGCAGTACAAACTTATAATAAATTTTAGACGTAATAAGATATCTTTATAAACACACCAGTTAATAATTTTTGTAAATGAAAATATTTAATCTAAAATTATCATTTTTAACTTAAATTCAAAGACATAATTCTTATCAAAGTCAGAACATGTAAAACTATAGTGAAATATTGTGAAAGGTTAGATACTCGATAAACAACCCTTGATATATGTTTAAATTTTTAACAATGTTTAGCATTGGTTAAGGCAAAACAACAACGGTTGTTTTGCCTTAACCAATGCTTAAAGACGATTGTGTATTGGAACGATTTTTAAGCACGTATTCAACGCGTTTTTATCTTTTTTGTAATAACACTGTAGGTGTGCCATAACTTACCACGCGGGCATAATACAAATTGCGATGGGTGCTGTCGACTGTGGATCCAGCTAGAACCAACGTCGCGGTGTGCCTTCAGAAGCACCATAAGCATAATTAGGTCACCTCTTTTGGGCTTTTGCGAAAGTTGAATGTGCTAGCTATCACACTAGCCACCTACACGACACACTACCAAACTTTACTACTTCTAATCCAATTATTTATCTAATAGCTATTTTTAAATCGTATCTTATTCTGAAAAGAAAATCTTTTATGTGAATAGTTCTTTTATTCAAATAACTATAGTCATATATTTCATCCAAAATCCATTAACATAACAATAAAGCTTTTCAAAAGCTTAACAAAAAATTAGGTTCTAAACACATTATACGTAATAACAGATCACCAGTCCTTCCAAATTGGTCAGGAATGTGATACCCACACACTTCGACAACATTTGCAAAACTATGTGATCTCATTCATTTATTGCTTATTGGTTTTTTATGAATTATCATTTCAATATTTATGGTTTAGTTTACAAAAATGGATATTAGAGGTGGAATTATTCAAAAAATACAGGTCTGTTATGACAAATTTTATGTAAACAATTTTTTTACAAATGTAATGAGTTAAGTATATTTACGTGAATTAAAATACTCGTACGAATTAACATGATACCTTAGGGCCTATTAAATTTGTCTTTGAACGAAAATTCGGAAAATTCTTATAATTCATATCCATAAAAATGATCAGTGCATCAGCGGCAAGATAAGGTCCTGCCTCCATCACTTCGTATAAATTATCGAAAAGCATATATCTGGAGACGTATTAGCATTTCGAAAATAGATGAATTTTCGTTTTCGGAGTAATGAAATAAGCCTTCTGATGTCATGTTAATTTGTACGAGTAGTATGTAATAAGCAAAAAAGGAAACCATTGATGAGTTTTTCGTCGGTACAAGGTCTCTCGTCGTTTATTTACTAACCGATGGCATAGCTTTCGACTTTCACGAGTGCTTGTAACAATCTAGAGCTAGACAGAATGAACGATTTTGAATTTCCAATTTCATAGCAACAATTCAATTCAATCTAAGCCTTTAATCATCCTTTGTTACATTTCGCTACTTAGGCAAGTCATAATACAATTACATCATATCATAAATACAAAGCATTAGAAAAATAAAAACTATTACACACTAACATGACAAACACTTGTTTTCACTGAATGTCAAACAATCACTCAGAAATATAAAAATTGACAATAGTAATATTATAGTGTTTTAACTAATATTGGTAAACAAAAATAAAATGTAGTTGAATTTTGGCAATTTGGCTATGACTAGTTTTAATTAATGTATGTACCTACTACAAACATGACTCCAATTAACAAAACATCACGCTGCCATTATATATTACTAAGTAAACACAGCATACATACAGACACATCGTAAAATGGATGTCTTTTAAAGAAAAAATTGATTCTATTTTTAAACTCGTCAAAAAGCATCTTTCTTAAAGGCAATGGTAATTTATTGTATAATTTAATTTTTAAAATCATGCTTAGATTTGAAGCTTTCTGTAATCTTACTTTGGGTATAACAAATTTTCGTCATTAATGTATTTTTCTGCCTGTAAATTTGCAACAATGATCTAAAAACACTTAGATTTTTTGCAAAATGCGCTCGAGCTGATGCCAGTCTTTGTTAACCGTCTATTATTTGGCAGATTTTATCTATATTGATATCCATATAACTAAGTGTTGAATCTATGTTACAACCGAGAAAAACCACACTTTCATTATACTGCCCAGTTTTTATTTTACATTAATTTATTTAGAACTCTTTAGAAAGAATTATGTACCAGCACTGAACAGTTTTAGAACAAAGGGTGTAAATTTTAATTTCATAGTGTACACGTCACGTTGGTACATAGTGCTCGCTCATATATTAGTCGTAACGCGAAAAATTCGTGACTTAAAGTCACGATCCTGAACGAGTCAGGTAGCCTGGTATTGGGAACAAGGAGCTCGGTGCTTTGTGGACAATAAAAAGAAACGACATACTCTGATATGTGACGATAATAAGGATGTCATGAATATGAAATTTCGGAATACGAATACCAATATAACATATAACACCGGTGTCAGATACGGTTATGGTTATAAAAATATTTCGAATGATCCTTTTGCTTTGGACAGTTTCTGTTACAAATAAGAGATTAAAGAAATGCTTAGAGGTCTTTGGTTTGATTTTTAGGTCTATAAGTTATCATTTTATTTATGTAATTTTAGCTAGTAGGTTATCAACACAAGGAATATAAAAAACACTTACCTATGGCGATGTTAAAGTGTAGACTCGGTCAGACAGAAACAGCTATCATCTCATATAGACTCTGACTTAATCCGAAATGATCAGAAACTTTTATATCAGAAACGGTTACGATTTCGGATATTCGATAATTTTTGTTTCAGTTACAGAGCTCTTTCACATTCCCTGTGGATATGAAAGAACGTTCACGTTCGTTCACGCAACGTTCGTGATACGAAAATGATGTCCAGAGGCTGTTTGGAGTGATAATCTAACACCGCATTTGCTTAAAGTCACCAACATTAAGCTGGAAATTATTTTATTTTAAATAGAAGATACTTGTTAAATAATCACCTTCAAATCCTTTACAAGGCATTACTAAACTTGCAGTGCAGGTATGTATGTTTGCCAAACCAAACTTTTTAACGGTTTTATCGTGTTTGTATTTTCTTTTATTCCCGTTTCGGATAATTTGCAAGGTTCCGTGTTCACATATCCGTTGGTAAAATAGTAAAGGAGTCATCTACGTACCGTTTATACAGTGTAGGTTAGATAAGTGCTGTGCGTAGGGCCCTCTCCTCAAAGTACTCCATGAAAATATCGACGACTAAGGGTGATACAGGAGAGCCCATCGCCACACCATCTACTTGTAAATAGAATTCACTATTCCACAGAATGTAGCCCGATGTAAGGCAATGTTCCAGTAATTCTGCATATTAAATTGGCATAGATTGTTGAACCAGCCTTCTCCTAGTAACATCAATGCGGACTGCATTACTGATACTGGTACTGATAGACAAGTGAATAAGGACTGGACATAAAAACTGATCATAGTTTAATTATCCGCGAGATGTAGGTCTTTAATTCCATTGAGTCTCGCGTTTTAAGTACCTGGGCCACTGGATCAATGAAGACCTGTCAGATGATCTAGATATAGAAAGGAAGCGCAAGGCGTTGGCTGTCAAGTGCAACATGCTGGCCCGTAGATTTGCGCGATGTAATGAAGAAGTCAAAGTAACTTTATTTAAAGCATACTGCCAGTCGTTTTACTCGTGCAGTCTATGGCTCAAGTACAAGCGAAAGTCATACAATGCCTTGCGCGTTCTGTATAATAATGGGTTCAGGATTCTGTTGAGGCATCCGCGATTCTGTAGTGCATCACGCATGTTTGCGGACGCCATAGTTGATGACTTTTACGCTATCATTCGTAAGAGAGTTGCATCGTTGATGCGCAGAGTATGTGGTGCCACCAATGGTCTCCTGAACGTAATTGCAGACCGCTGTGACGGTCCGATTTTGAAACATTGGATGATGGTACACATGACCCATTTATCTATTAATAAATAAGTGCTACCAGATATACTAACATAATTTTTAAAGTTTTCGTTTACTAACAAATCTATGGACTTTGTATGAAAATAAAATTTATTATTATTATTATAACCTATGGTATGAATCCTTCACAAAGGCTTTATTATTACCTCGAAATGGTGAGCTACGTGCCGAGCCAATCTGTAGGCTGATGCGTTGATTTGGCTAGTAATCTCATTTTATAATTTCGGTGGTTTGGTACATGCAGGAATCAAATGTTCGACATTCAGATCCAACGAATCGGAAAGTGATTTTTTATGAGATCACTTGTCTTTTTGAGGATCTTGGTGGTCAGGTCACAAAATACAAACGCAATGAAACCCTTTAAAAGTTAAAGGATAGTGCGCGTGAAAGTAAAAGAAGACAATTTGAAATTAAATATGTTTAAAGAAATCCTTAAAGACTGGTTTTTAAAAAACCGGCCAAGCGTGAGTCGGAGTCGCGCACGAAGAGTTCCATACCGAAAAAAGAGCAGAAAAATCACGTCTGTTGTGTGAGAGCCCCCTTAAATATTGATTATATTCTATTTTCTTTTGTATTTGTTGTTGAATTGGCGATAGAAATACATCACCTGTGAAAATTTCAACTGTCTATCTTTTACATTTCATGAGATACAGCCTGGTGATAGACAGACAGCGAAGTCTTAGTAATAGGGTTCCCGTAGCATTTTACATTTTAGCAGAATATTTTGAGAATAATAATTTAGTTAAGTAATTAGATGTCTATTTTTTGCGTTTAAATTTTAGTTTAAAGGATAAATGTTAATTTAATTGTAGTGATATGTTTCTTGTTGTAGTTAGTTAATTTTCATTCACAAAATATTTTTATTTGCCTTGAATTTTTTTTTAACTGAACTTATCATAGCGTTTTAACTTATTGTATTACATATCGAATTTGCATATACTCCTGTCGTTAAATTATGCAATGGCAGCTGAAAATTATACGTGTACATAGTACGGCAATAGAATTTATTCTATTTATTCTAAAGCATTAAATTTTGCATACAGATTTATTACTCAGGTCTCTCTATCACATAGACAGGGATCGTTATTTCCACTCATTTTCTTATCAACTTTATACGCAGGTATAGCTTTTTGTATAAAGTACCATTTATTTCATAGATAAATGAGTTATAAACAAATTGCGTTTGATAATTTCGAGCAATCCAATCTCTCCCGCACTCTAGAGATGCATCAGGTAAGAAATTGCACGTCTATAGTAACCATCAGTCTTATTATCAAAACGACTAGAAGTAAGAGCAATCATTATTTTCCTTATATTATCGCTTAGTACCAGCTGACAAAAAAAAATGAAAATAGCATGCAATAAGTAAATAAAACAAACCGATATTTAAATTATTGCAAACAACAAACATGTGAAAACATTCGTCAGACATTTTGGAACAAAAAAATGGTCAATATTTGTGTTTGGGTCAGTCACACACACAAATAATATCATTATTATATTTGATAAATTCTGCGGTCTATTGAATTAATTTTTAAAATAAGTAATAGCATTTGAACTTTGATCAGTTGTTTTTTCAAATGCAATAAGTAACACCTCTTCTTGACATTATAAAGAAAAAGTAAAGCTAAAATAAGATTTATAAAAAAAAAATATTCTACGCTTGTTACAATTTGTAAAGAACACTCGAAATACTGACGTGGAATTTTCCATGTCATCGCTTTCAAATGTTTAAATAATGGTACAACATTATCAACCTCTCTTGTCGCTATTTAGTAATCCGTTCAAAGCTCTTATATTGGTGACACAGCATTTAAATTTATTTGACAAACTCTCCAATGTGGACACAAATCTTTTACATTTGATATTTACCTTCTACGCTTCGGTCTTGAAAGTGATGCTTTTAAATACTATGAAGAAATGTTAAATGTTTTAAATGTATTTTCTATGGAATGCTCATTCAGTAAGCTTAGCTGTCTTTCTAAATAATGTCTTCTAATGAATTCAATAACAGCTTATTCTGTACAATTAAATATGATGAGAGGAGTTTTATCTTTTTGCATTGCCTTAGTAAACGCATTATCATGTTAAAGTTTTTATTTAATTTTGTAATACACATTATAAGTATGTGTGTTGTAGTGAAACGTGAAAAATCAGAGCCCACAAAGTTTACCACGAAGCTCTAGAAAGACGAAACATAAAGGGCTGCAAATTTAAAATAGATTCAAAGGGCTCAATTACTAAAGAAACTACATATGTTGAAAGAGGTCTACACTCTGTAGAATCAGTTGAAATAAGCTAAAGAAAAAAAAGAAATGTGATACCAATAAACGATATACCTATTTACAATATATTTAGTATAAATATACCAGTGTCAACACATGTGGGAACATAATTTTTAAACACGGCCATGGACATGATCCGATGCAACTTAACACTTTAAGTGGCGAATCAAATTACCTACATAATTTTCTATGAACAGAAACACATCTAGAAATATAATAATAGTGAAGTTAAGTGGTATTATGTCTTAAATTTAAATCGACTAAGTCCCATAAGTATTTGAATAAAAGCTTAAATTACTACATAATTAAAGCCGTCGGTCAATTTCAAATTGGGGAATAGGGACTTTAAAAGTTGCATTTCTTTTAAAGTAACTAAATATTTGCAAAGTAATATTGCACAATGCGTTATGCAAACAACAAAGAGCCTTTTCAGCGAAGATTCGTTATATGTTTATGGCACGTTTACGATCACAAGCTTTAAAAGGCACGCGTTCAAGATTAACATGCCCTTTATTTGGCAAACAACAACCCTTCGAGGTGTCTTGTTAAAAGTCTCGCAAACTTTTACCTACTATATAGAACGTTTTTAACATACTGCATATTTTTAATTAGTTAATTTTCACTGTAAAACTTAATCAATTGTTTACTATTTTCAATTTATCTTTTTGTTTGTTTAAGAATGCATATAAAAAGTTTCATGAGTTTTTTTATTCATGTTTACAATTATTATTAGTGACATAATGCCCAAACGAATATTCCATTTCAACACTTGTCCTTTCCTGTTCTATTTAGGACGTATACGGTTTTGTTTTCTTTTATTCTTTTGTGTTCTATTTATTTAATGATCCATCGTGTTTGTGAAATGTTCTTATTTCGAAGTCATTAATCATTATGAACGGAATGAGATTCGATTAGAATTTCTATTTTGATCGAATACGTATTAATACTTACCCTTACTAATAAGAAACTTATAATCGGTTTTTAGTTACACATAGCTCTGTTCATGTCATTTCAGTGTGGCTTTCATTTCGAGTGAAAAACATTTATTTATTATATTTTCCTGCTTAATCTAAGTCAGAAAGAATCTGCGTTATCATTTAAATTAAGTATCTTAAGTTATGAATTTCAATTATATAAAATAAACAAGAAAATTATAACAAGTTAATATTTTGAAAATGTTTTCGAAAATGATAAAATTTTAATAGTTTAAAATAAAGTTACAAAAAAATCTTCATAAGTGGGATCTCACAAGCTGTTAATCCTGCGACTTCGCACAAACAAATGACCAATCAAATTTCCCCATTTTATATTAGTATAAAAAATTAATGATACTAATATATAAGAAAAAATGTGCACTGGTATGATATTTTTACTGTAAAGTTTCCCAAATCTAGTAAAAAAATATTGCTACTACAAAACTGAATGTAACCTCTATCTATATCTACAGCTATATATGATGCACCGTGTTCCGTGTTCAAACTAGTTTCCGTTAGATTGAATAAAATAGTTTCGATCTCTCCAATCTTGGCTCTTGACTTATCTATTCGGTTAGTGTGTCAGTTCTGTGTTGCATCTAACTTTATATCACTCTGACTTTACCAAATAACAACTCTTTCGTGAGGTTTCAAAGTAATTACTCATAACTAGAATTTACTCATAATTAGAATTCTAAACTTCGTTTCTATCGCTTCTTCTTTCAATTAATAAATTAATATTTAAATCAAGACAATACTCTTACTTAAATGATTTTCTCAGTTTCAATAACAACTTAATTGGACGTTATTTCCTTTTTACAAAAGCAGTTGAAAATTAGAGGGCACACTTTTAAATAAAACTTACAGTTCATTACATTTTCTGATTACATTGTAATAATAATTACATTAAGTGGACACGAATAACTAGTATTCTTATTCAATAATCAATAAAAATCATTAACAACAGTTCATTACAATATATAAGTACAGGCAAAAACATGAGAACTGTTAATTAAAAATAAATCACACCAACTTACATTATATAACGCACAGCAAATACAGAACAGACAATGAGAATAATTAATAGAACGAAAAAGAAAGAACGAACTGTAAAAAGATAGCATAAGTAATATTAAAGTATATGACTAATTTAAATAAACTTCTAAAAAGGGATGGTGTCTTATCAACCAGTCACTAACAACTGCAATAGATTTTTTAGAATGATTACGAGTTAGGAAAGTATTAAGAAAATAAATACTTTTTTTTACATAGGACTGACTTCAATCCTAAAGCGACTTATTCAAGAAAACGCTATTCAAGTCGAGCGGAGGTTTTCTGTAGGTTATAAATTAAATGATAAGCGCCCGACTTCAATGGCATTTTCTTGAATAAGTCGCTTTTAGGTTATGTATTATTTATCTTTTTTTTTAAAGGTTAAAGTCGGTTCTATTTTTTAAGTTTTTATTTCTTAGAAAAGGAGATTTTGTTTATAATACATAATTTATCCAATAATTCTATACTCATGTTATATAGACGAAAGATTTGATTGCTTGTTTGTTTGCATTGGATAAGCTCCGAAACTATTGGACCGATTTATTAAAGGCTCTACGGGAAGCTACATAATCAATGAACATACCTACTTTCATAAAAAATATACATACTCCTTGAACTTACAAAATTCTCCTTTAGATTTTGAATGAGTTCAATATACTCAATCAATTGTTATTTAATATGTTGTTTTAAACTTTCATGGTAATTAACAAAGTAAAATAAAAACATATAATCTCAATATATAGGTGATAACTGGTGAAAAACGTATGTTGATTTCTTTTGAAGGAAAACTACTAATTTTAATTCGATAAAATTTAAATGGGCATAATTCGATCAATTAAGCTATCGAATAAAAAAATAATTTGGAATATCGGTCAACAATTGGCGGAAATATCGGTGAACATACATAAAAACCTATAACTTCCTGCTTTTGGATTTTGCAGTCAGTTAAAAACAGCTCATTTCACAATGAGCGAGAAACATAAGAGCCCATTCACTAAAAGCAGAGCGGTGTTTCTCACGGGCAGCCTCGTCCTCAGCGGCCGGCGCACGCGTCGCTTGTTCGTTTCTTTATTGATATTATTTCCCCTAGTACCGTTACTGGACGTGACCGAGGAGGAAACGCAACTGAATAGCCGATAGCTGCAACCGCCACAGAGATGCGAACGATAACTAAACGGAAAGAAATAACTTTGTCATAAACTAGAAAAATAATGGATTGCATTTTGCCCATATTTTTCTTAATAAAAATAGCAAAAATTTATTCACCAAGTACAATGGGTATAAGAGCTTGCATATTAGAAAGAGGAGCAAAATTAAATAATATCTCATGAGGAACCTCTCCAGGCCATTTCGAAAAACTTCGTATACTCCGACAGCTTGAGAGGTATATTTTTAATTATAATAGTAAAGGGTAAAGTTCAAGTTTTCTCCATTGTAAATTCGCTTTTATCTACAATGTTTTAATTAACTATGTTCGATATTTTGGAATACATCAAAGTTAAGGGAACAAGAAACTTTTACGTTTCTAGAAAAAAAGGTATAGTAGAAATTCTCTTTATTCAAAGTTAATGCAACTCGTTTGAATATAAACATTTCATCAACAGTTCATCTTTTCTTTTTACCATTAGGATATCTTTATTTAAATCGTTTGACGCAAAAGGGCACTCTGTGGCGTTCTCCTCATGCCCATGTGAAAGAGCAAAATGCAATCAGTGCGTCTATCTGGTCACGCTCTGAGGACGCGTAGCTGATGTTTACTCTTGCCTACACGGCAAACATTGGCCACTACATCACTTCCAACGAGCAAGCTTTTTAGCTCCTTTTACCTCTCCATAAGATGATATTTGTGCCTGAAAGTTTAATAGTTAACATAAAAATGAACTCGACCATCACATTTTTTTATTTAGTGAAAAAGTATATACTCGAATTTCCATAAACAGAAATAGAATTACTGAATAAGAAACATTATGCTTATATTAGGCACACTCATTGCTCTTTGCAAATAAGGTAAAGCTTTGAGTATATTAACATTGAAAACGGACCAAGAACAATAAACTCTTGCGTTTCAACTATTTTCTTCCTGGGACTGGAATGGGTTATGGCAAATTTGACGCGTTTGGTGAAACATATATATGTATAAACACATATGTGTAAAACGAACTTTTCCTTTTCTTGCTACTATCGAGGGAGCCGCAATAAGGTATCAAATAATGTAGAGTAAAGAAATGCGATTAGTAGGCTAATCGGAACAATACTTGATATGCATCTAAATCTCATTGGCGCCCCTGGATATTGAAAAAAACTGAATAATACGTGTAATTAACACTTGTAGTTATGAAATAATCTCAAATCAAAATCAGTATATGATTCAATCTAAGCTGTTAAAGTATCCGTGGAAGAATAAGAACTATGACATCTGTTTGAAAATATTTAACTAAGAAGAACCGGTAAAATAGAAAATAAACATTTAAGAAATCAGAGCTGAACCATCTTTATGAATATGGCTCAGATGCCTCTTTGCATCCGAAGTTGGATTTATTCGAATCATCACGGATAAAATTATACCGCTTCCTATCTATGTGTACATACATACTATTTTAATAGGATATTATTTACTAGTTAAACTCAGCCGCGCTGATGCAATGGGAACAATGATAAAAGGTTTATAAAAACATCTTTTTATGATTTTGATTCAATCCATCAACTAAATAGTTCTGAATTTTACAAGCACAATATGGAACCAGAATTTGTAATTGCAATAGCAGACATATACCAAACTTTTTAGCTTGATAGATTTTTGTAATACTGTCGGCCAGTTGCACAAACGTCCATTAGGGTTTAATGATGCCTTTAAGCTCTAATGAATGTTAAATTTGTATGGGTAATGCCACTTTAAACTAATGACAAATTTAATTGACATTTGTGCAACTGGCTGTATATGTAATAGTTTCAAAGATTTTAATGTGAGAAACGGTAATAATTGAAAAAGATCATATATACGAGTGTGCGAGGGTCCAATTGAAAAAAATAATTACCCATTGAAACAAAGGAACGATGAGAAACACGATACGATCATAGTTAATATATGGGGGAAAAGTTAAGGCCATGATTAGTGGCTGGTGTCATGGGTAACATCTGTCTTTCCATGGCTTCCTGTAGACTTGCTTGTATTTACAGACAAAGATGTGAATCTGTGAATACTAGATTGAGTTTTGAACTGACATTAGGGTTCAATCAAGTATTAAGTCATCACCAATGAAGTTTCAGCTACTTATCTAAGGAATCTAAGTAATGTAATGGATTTTGTTATAGGTTGGGTAAAAAGTTTCTTTGCATTTTACATGAAAATTCAAAACATTTTTCAATAAAGTTTATTTAAATTTAGCTAAAGTATGTAGGTGCCATTTTATTCGATAAATTTTTGCCATCTTGTAAGTAGGGACGTGATCCCATTGCTATAGAAATTTTGGGGCTTCTGGTCAAAATACCGAGAGAAGTGGTTTTGGCAGTTCTCTCGTAATATTAACCTGACACTGCCTAAAGAATATTGAGAGGCCGAAACGGGTGGAAATCTAAAGGTGCAAGATTAGGACTATACGACGGATACATTAAAACCTCCCAGCCAAGCTCTCTTAATTTTTCCTGAGTGGCAAAATATGTGTTTGGTAGTTTGGAACTCTAGTCTGTTTAATATGACGTAACAACGTCAACAACTCGTTAATACCATAGAAGAAGAATCGATCAATATACTTGGGAACTTAACCTAAGAAAATCAAAAGCGGTTTTTACAAAATAATATAACGAACACTATTATGACCTCCAAAAAGACCTTCACTTGTCTTCTAATTGTCAGTAACATCTAGAAGATTTCTTTTCTTAACAATCAATGATCATTGTGTGCTTGCACCGATGCATTGTTACCATAGACACTGCATGATTGTTACACCGGTTGATGTAATTTACATCTTCGAGGTCGTGGGATTACATCACACTTTCTTTGTTAAATCATGAAATTAACATGTCGCGTGGAACGTGGCTATAATGCACTCTAATAGACCAGGAATGTCTCAAGTATATTTTGGTACAACAACGTTTCGTCTCTATGTTGAGATTCGAATGCATTGTGTTTACATTGCTTCTTCCATCCGAAGTTAGATAAAAAAAGATGCTTGTGATGCCATACGTTAAAACAAGGGTTGAAAGTTTGTATGGAAGTCATATATTCTTGAAGGTGTAATAGAATTATGATACCTTGTTCATTTAAAACAGAATGATGGTTATGTCGTATAAAAAATCCTTATGAGGTAGAGTATAGAGATTGTAGTACTTTAAGTGTATATTTTTTCATTTATTTAATTCATTTAGAAAATGATCACAACATACTACCAGTACATACATACATTATATTTTTTTACCTATAATTTATGATAAATAAGAATCAATTAATTTATTTGTCAAAAATTGTAAAACACAACGTTGCATTCTGGTGAATGTTTTTTTCTTACTCCAAAACTCCAAAATGAACTTATTACACTTGACCACAGTGAAGCTCGACGAGTTTTACTTTAGTATGTATTATTAACATGTTTACTTTAACCGCAATTAGTTATCTATTTGATACTCCACTTTTATCTGTATTTCTCTCATTTTTAAGTCATAATTAATTAACTTGGAATTAATTGGTTGTTAAGCTCATTCCTTTAGGTATATTTGGAAGAGGAAACAAAACCTTTTTTATCGTAATGTACTCCAATAAATCGATTGAAAATCGATATCTCTCCATACTTTCCTTGCACTTGACCAACGTCCAGCAATTATTAACTTTCGCTGTGACCTTCATCGGTGGCCTACAGCCTCCGGCGAGAGAGGCTTTCACGCAAGCGGGCGGAGGCAAGGTGCCATTGTTTGTCACTTTATCACATTGTACAGATTAAATGAACAAAACGCACTATGAATACGTTATTGCTAAATCTCAGAGTTAGATATTTGTCTATTGAAATGTTTATCACAGACCAGAGACAGAGATAAAGATTATTTATTAAATAAAACAATGTAACTAATCGATTTTATATTCACGGTAGTAGGTATTTGTTGCTTTTGTGATGACTTATTACTGAATTACTAGAAATAACAAATTATTCATACCCGAAATCATAATTTATTATCAGGGACTGGTGATTTTTAAAAATATTTTTATATAGTGTTTTCGAGACCCGTCCACTAAATATTTCGTTAAAACAAAAAAATTTGAGTAGTGTTTCATCAGTTTAGTATACTTAGAGTTTTTACCAATAGCGAATTGTGTTATTATTCTTGCAAGCGAGAGATATGTTTTCTACATTAATTTATTTTTTTTAACTAACACAAGTCACTTTTCTATGAACCCGTAACTGTACTTTACCATTACGATAAATCCGCTTTTGGCGTAAACGGGACAAAGCGTGAAAGCATTAGAAACACTCATATCGCACCACACAAATCTGGACAAGTGAGGAATTCGTCACGGGCAGTCTTGAACTATTAAGATGCCGATAGATTCACTTGTAATGATTATTCTAGTGAATATTTAATTATAGAGATAAGCTCACAAAATAAGTAAATGTAAGCATTTTAGCGGCCATTACAGCACAACAACAGAATTTGTTTCGAGCTTCTTGCCGAGCTGAATATTTTTTAACCGATCTCAAAATTCAAAAGGAGGAGGTTATATGTTCGATAGCGATGTATGTTTTTTTATGTATGTTCACCAATATTTTCGTCAATTGCTGACCGATTTTTTAAATCTTGTTTTATTCGATAATCTGATGGACCGAAGGGATCCCATTAAAATTTTATCGAAATGACTAGTTTTCTTTTTATAACAAAACAAAATAGCTTTTCAGCAGACTCTGTATGAAATAAAACAAGGAGAAAAAAGCAGCCCATGTCGAGTATCTTGCCGTTTCTTCTCGGCACAAGGTCTCTCGCCATAGACTTGCGAACCGATGGCATAGAGTTTGCTTTGTTGTAGTCTAGACTAGGTTGAATAAATGATTTCGATTTGATTTGAATACTTAAGTCTATCAGCAGCTTTACCTAGAGGCAAGTCGTGAGACCAATGCAACGTCGGAAATCTCGTTAAAGACAAATAACAAAAAGGAACCCGTTTGCAGTCAATGCTCAGCTGCACGTCATAGAACTTCAATTATATAAAACCTTTATTACTTCTTTAAGTAGGTTTTATTTGATTGAACCTCTATGACGATGCGCTACGTTCGAGAACAAATTCGAGGCTGTTTTTATAACTACCATAACAGCAGCTGATCACTACTTTCTGTAGAGAAATTATCGAAAACGATTATTTGGTGCTCTGAGGTTGTATGATCGGTAGCATCGTGTACTGTCATAATCATAACCAGTTCAGGCCTTTCCTATGGGTGGAATCAAATCAAATTAAATAGGGAGAATGAGCCATGACTTACAACGCGGGCTCACTGCAGATCGGTGGGTGTTAATGATTGCAGATGCAACCGGGACCAACGGCTTAAAGTACCTTTTTATTGTGTACAATCTGTATACTGAGATTTATGAAAACGGATATTAATGTAGTTTTCATTAATATACAGAGTGATTCAAGAGGAAGGTTTATATGTATATTATAGGTTGATAGTTTATGCTTTTTAATATCCGAGTAAAAAGCTTTAATACAGAATAGAGCAAAATTATTGACCAACGCTGTCCGCTCGAAACTGTAAACAAAACCAATCTAAATTATGTAGTGATCAGTTGAAAATACTAGATCACCAAGTACACCATTTTTGGTGGTTCATATAACAGCTTTTCACTAATTAATGAATAAATGTATACTTTATTGTAAACAATAAACATTTACATAAACAAATATACAAGTAACATAGATGCAAAAGGCGGCCTTATTGCTAAGGTAGCAACTTTTATCAGGCTACCCTTGGGCAACAGGAACTATACCAATTCAGTAAAGAAACTGCGGGCTAGTGAATTAAAGGAAGAAGAATGAGAAAAATCATAAAAGTAAATACATATACTAATACAAATATATAGGTATAGGTATAAATAAAACAAGATTGAGTACGATTTCAGGAAGGTGAATCCAGCTTGAGGAAATGTTCCTTCACATGTTTTACAAAGGACTCCCTTGATGGTGCGCGTCTGATATTTACCGGCAGTGAGTTCCACAGTTTGGTAACCCACCCTGATATAAAACGACTTGGCAATGAAATCAGTTGTATGGGGAGGGATCACTAAGGAAAGATTATGGGAAGACCTCAAGTCACAGAGAAGATCAGAATAATGAAGCGTTCTTTAAGATATTGCGGTGTTTAAGGATTAAAAAGAATAGAATAAAGAAGCGATAGGATGTGACAGTTTCTTCTACGAGAGATAGGTAGCCATTGAAGTGGGTACGATAATAAGATATATAGTCATACTCGTAGATCAAAGATAAAGCGGATACATGACACAACAGTAATTTTTGTCTTAGTAAGCAAGCATCAAGTTAATTTAATAAAATAAGCAGTTGATTTTCTATTTTTATTCTATTTATGGTGGTTTAAGAAATTTCTTAGATAAAATTACATAATAATGGAAACAAATAAGATGTAACCGACCAGCTTACGAGGAAAGCACGTTAGTCCCGCACCATTAGAACAGATCAATCATACAGATGTACCACAACGTGTGTACCGACCGATACCCGACCACTTTCATTTAGATACAATGGCGGACAGTATTCTTTTTTGTAACAGCTCGCTTTCACTACTCGATTGATGGCTACATCTCAAGATACATATTCAAAACTCTGACCACCGCCCTGTTGTACATAAGGTCCAAAATTCCACAGTGCCCAATGCTTCACTTCAATTTTTCAAGTCGCAAATAACAGCGAAAGTGTTGTACTTAAAACGAACCATTTGAAAGCCTGAAATGTCTTGCTGAGAAAGATATTTCTTAGGAGCTTTGTCGCATACAATTCGTTGAACTTTAAGTTTGTTAAATATGATTCGTTACACAATATTTGCAAATATCTGTTGTGTAATATGGGTAACAATTGGTGTGCTATTCGGTATTCCAATTTCAATGTTTGATTGCAAATAAAATGTACGTATATATCAATCATTATATCAAATTATAAAGGAAGATAACATACCTGAAGTATTTTATATTTTACCTATCTATAGGTAAATCTTTATGTAAATGAAAGTTACCATCCAACACTAATTGTTTAATAAAAACAGGTGTGAAACTCTACGTTAAATTATAAAAATAACTGCCACAAAAATTCGTCCAATTTTAACATAAATAATCCTCAATTAATCCTTCTCAATTCGTCCAATTAACTTTTTTCCAGCAGTAACGTAATCGCTTTTTTATTTCTTAATTTCACATCGGCAATTAGTTAATTTATTCCCGAGTTCATTACAAACGCAGTTAAGTTTAATTGGTGTTACCTATACGAGAAAACGGTCAACCAGTCTGAACTACACGCGAGTCTTTAATTCTGTATTTAGATTAAGCATTGGACGTACTAAAATAAACTAAAAGGCATAATGTACAGTTTCAGCAAGTTGCAAATACGAACAGTTAGTTACAAAATGCAGGCCCAGTGCACGCAATGTGGGACAGACGAGAACCTGTCGACACACTTACGGTTAAGGGTCCCCGTACACTGAAATAAGACTTTTTTAAATTTTCGTTTCTTTTGTGTCTTCGTATGCTTTGATTTGAAGTGAAAACCTAAATGGAAAATAGGCGGATAAATGAAAATGAACGATTAAATTATGTGTCATAAAATTGAGATCACAAAACACACGATACAAAGCTAAAAGTTACAATTCCAATTTTTGTTTTTATTTTAAACATTTTAAAAATATGGCGTATCTTTTTAAAAACATATAAAAAGTAAAACAACTTAAAACCTGGCAACAGCATTTGAGAATTTGAGAGATATTTATCAGATCGTACCGTCTAAAAAAGCCACAGTTTTTAAAAGCTAGAAAAAAAGACCAGATTTTTTTTCGATTGGTTTTATTTTGTTAACGCAGGGAAAATCCTGTACCAAATCAGGGCTAACCATTGTTACCAAGTAAATTATGGCAAACCATTAGAACCAACTATGATAAGGTAAAAGCGTGGTTGACCTATCTGATGAAACGCTGCGGAGTACCCTCGCGTAGGAGAAGGACCCGAAATCCGGACAACATCCAACTTCGGATTCTCTTCTGAAAATAACTTAAAGAAGACTACAATGTCCCAATCCAGCGGCTTCACGCAACCTTTATAAGATCGTCGGTCGCCTACCCACTGAACGTCGTCCGGTACACGGTCACCAATCCAGAACCTTTCCGCCCAATCGGCTGTCGTCATTCTAGCTATGTGTCCCACTCACTGCCTCTTCAGCTGAACAATTCTTCGAGCCGTGTCAGTAATGTTTGGTTCTAATACGATCACGCAGGGAAACATCAAGCATTGCTCATTCCATTGCCCACTGGGTGACCCATAGTGAACGACCACCTAATCCATTTCTTCTAATAACAGTTGACAACCCTAACGCTCTCCGAGAAAATAATGAAAAGTGTGAAATAACTTGATTATGGTTATGGTGAGGCATCGGATGCCTCTGCACAGGTATTTGATAAACTAGTTGGGCTGACGCGGATATGGCTAGAAAATAATTACTAACTGTATGGACTCTGTGCAATAGGGAAATTGTTATTTGCTACGTTATAAACGGCAGTTAAAGGTTAATAAGACACTATTAGAATGTCCTTTACCTTAACAACCTGTCAAAATTATTCATGTACCTCACCAAACGGTAAATATAATTAAACTTACAACTAATCAAGAGACTGTAATTTCACTTAAAGACTAAAAAAGGAAATCTAAGAAAATCGACAGCATACTACTTATTTGTTCTTATGTTGCCCGCGTATGTTATAGCTTATTACCCTCGTTGTAACTGTAATAAAGCTTCCCAGAGGTGAAATAATGTTTAAAATCAGTCGTGTAATTTTAGGCCAATCTTTCCTCTTTATAATATTAGTATAGAGTATAGATTTAAATCTAGATGTTACCGATAAAGAAAACCAAGATTTACATAAATGTTCATAAACGTAATTTACATTAGACGGACCATTATTAAAGCCTATTTCAAGATATAATTAAAGACTGATTGAATACTATTATGTTACACTAGCATATATGGTACCACTTTAAAAATAAATTATTTAATTACAGATCTAAATTATGTTCCTTTTAATACAAATAAGATTTGCTACTGGTATTCCGAGAAAAAAAAAGCATCCGTACAACATCACCTTGCGTAATTATTCGTACTGAATAAAAAAAAAGCAAATCATTGAATCCATTTATTCTTTGGACCATAAAAACATTTCAATAAGCTGAAAATAGCACGCTGCGCGGTACTTATCATTAAATTCTGATGCTGTAGTGCCAATTAAACGTGGGAGTCTACAATGCTGACGGGTGCTATTGGGAATAGGAAAAAATGGGGACAGAACAATAACTGAGTATACGCTGGAGCCGACACGGGAGCCAAGGGCGTTCAGAATTGTCAGTAGGATAGATTGACGCTCGCTTTATATTTATAGGGTTGAACGTCGTCAAATAAATTTCCAACTAGTGAAGAAATGTGAGCAAATTGGCTTGACAGTCAGATAGATTTATTATTGCAAAAAGTTACTTGTAATCTTCTAAAATATAAATGGAAACGAATGCTTTCGTATGATGCCAAGAGTCAATTTCCAGCAAAACCGAACCAATACGGCAATTTCCTTTGATGTTCGTTAAAGTTAGTAAATGAAAAGAACGTAAAAATTGTAAAAAAGATAGTAAAAACAACACTTCTTTTCCCACATCAAAAATATAAAGGCGTACGAAGTCCGCTGGATTATCACGTTAGAATTATTAGTTTTATAGTTTTTCGCACTGGTTAATAAAAAATAATGAATCTAATATAACCATGCACAACCCTAACATTAACTTCAGAAACATGTGACATTGACAGATGTGGTAGGTATTGCCACTAATTGACGTTTTGCATACGGACCATACCGAATGATGCATGGGTATTTTAACTAGACCGATTTACTACTAGAAACTTAATACACATCATGTACACACAACAAAACATCCTAGATTTCTAAAGAATTGTCAGCATTTTATTACACCGTGTTAATTTGAACATAATATATTATTTACAATTAATTGAAGATCGAAAAATTGTAAAACGTTTTACAATAATTTGGTATGTTACTGACTGAAATTATGTTTAATTTTTACCTGATTAGAAGCTATATAGGTATAACTTAAATCAGATGTTTTAAAGCTGCATGGATCACATTCACTAAGTGCATAGCATAATAATAACAAATAGCAATAAAACAATGGAAATACTCCAGACGTAATAATATATCTTTCTTTAGCTAGACTTCATATAATTGCGCTAAACCTAAAAGTTTTAATGAAAACCAGTAATTTCGTTAAGAGTGTAGTGGTTATAAGTGTTGTTTTCGAGATTGTACTGTTTATCATAAACAGGAAGTGTTTCTTAAAGTTAACTCCGGAACATGAACACCTTTTTCCTGTGGACTTCTCTATTACTGCATCTTTGAACTATATGTAAAAACCCCAAAGAAGCACCATCGTATTGTTGAAAGCAGAAGATACATTTTCCCTCAAGACATGGATTTATGCAGTAAATCCCTTTACCTATAATTAAATAACAACGTCATAAAAGTAAGAGCTAATTAGTAGCCATAACATTTTCGCAAACATCCGGGCATTCACATCAACCTTACAAGAGAAAATATTTGTTGCAAATAACACGTTAGCCAAACAAGAATATTAATGCGTTCGCAGATAACATTGCAAAAAGGCCGGAGCTAGGCGAACCTTTTTGCATCGGCATCCTGCGCGATAGATCGGACGTTGTTTTATTATTATAAAATAAAACGAAAATAAATAAGCATAATCGCGGCTGAGGTCAACCGTGCACTGCCCCTTCATTGTCTTCAATACTAGCTGGAAAGTAATGCGCCTTCATTCTAGTCTTTAACATACTCTGAACAAAGGCACGAAGGGTGTTTTCGATGTTCTAAAATTGACAGTCGCCGAGTAACAACATTCAACCCATATGGGCCATTGTTTACAACTTTGTAAGTTTGTACGATTCATGCTCTGTCAATACACTCTTGTTCACGGTAAGAGTGATAAATAACGTAAAGAATTGCCGGCACTTTACTGGACGATGTTAATTTAAAAATATTTAAATATGTTAAAACGTAAATTGGCTTAATAGTCAATATTGCCGATATGGTTTGTAATGAAGTACCTTTTATGTTAATTTCTTTGTTAAGGCAAAGGAAATGGTGCTTATGCTAGGGCTAATGACGAAGAGCTGCACCGAGGATCGGGGTCAAAGTTTAGTTGCGTACCCGATAAAACCCCGCTGCTACTTGAAGAATGAAACAAAAAAATCAAATTTATCCACCACATTATCTATCTACAGACTAGGATAACAAAGAAGTAAATAAACATAATAATGAATAAATAAAAAATCGCTATAGCCATGCATAAGTAAAAACATATCTAAATTTTTGAGCTAATAATTAATATAAACATCAACTTAAATTGATGAGTAAAAAAATATGTTAAGTTTACAGACATAATTCAGTTAATCTTAAATGGCGAATATTCTCGGAATACCCTGTAAATAACGTTACATCAGCTTAGTGGGTAGTTAAACGTGGGACCAACGTGTACAATGCAACTATGTACAAGGATCCTTAACATGCTCGCGGAAACAAAATTAGTGTAGAAATCACTGTGAAAATACCTGTTACTCGGTACATAACACGCAGTGAGGTGCGAGTAAATCTCGTTTAATTATGAAATTATCTTAGTATGTACTACTAATGCCGGATTGACTCCCGGTAAAAAGTGACCTTTCACACTCGACACCATAACTATCTCCACACCATAAAATTTTGTCATTATGACGTGAAAGAAGAATAAACACACAATTTCCCCTTTTAACCGATTTCAAAATCCAAAAGGAGGAGGTTACATATTCGACGGCGATGTATTTTTTTTATGTCACCGATGTTGCCGACAATGGTTGACCGATTTTCAAAATTCTGTTTTTATTCGACAGCTTAATGGACCGAGGTGATCCCATTTAAAGCATTTTCTTGAATAAGTAACTTTGAGATAAGTATTATTTATCATATTTTTAAAGTTTGAAATCGGATCTATTTTTTTTTTAGCTTTTAAAATAAAAGTATGAACTAGTATTCATTTCTATTGGACTAGATGCACCCTACTACGTCCTTATTTTTAGTTAATAAAAATTCGGCGTAAGAAACTCACCAACGCTTTCAAAATTGCACAGCATCAGAAGATATTTTCATAAGCTGTATTAATATTATAATTCATGTTAACAAAATTACCAGAATATGTAACGATCGTACAAGAATATAAACAATTAAATCAAAGAAGTTGTAACAATGATTATTTTTTTAAACGTTTCAGAGGTTACCGTAGTAACTTCTGTTGTTTATGTTTGTAGTGCCCCCAAGTCACTGTCGTAGCATCTGCACTAATAAGAGCTTAAGCTCACGAAGGAAGCATCGCAGCAATTTATGGAGTTAAGAAGATTGCGCTTGAGAATAATTTCTTGCGTTCCCGCCGGCGCAGCATAAATTGCAGCTATTTGGAATCCCTAACAGCGATCGGATTTTAGCAAATCGTTATAGAATCAGATTATACTGTGTGAGCTTGTAATTCGTACGAACGCTGTCAAGAACGGTTATCTAAGTGGTGGTGGACTTTGAACTGTGATTTGTAGTACACTAGATTTATGTTTATTGCGCCGGTTGACGTGTCCTATCCATCGTATGGGATTAGGGCTGCATGGTTATATAGTTTGGCCTGATTTATCCTAGTTTGGAAGGTCTGGTCTGTGAAACGATGCGAGTCCTTATTCGCACAAACCTGTTTTCTTTATGTTTAATCAAACGAATCAAAGAACTCCATCAATTTTACTAAGAAAAAACGTAAAAACCAATCTTAATATAACTACCGCTTTACTCTCTTGTATTCGTAGAGCTCCATGATGTCTGCCCGTTCGCTAACGGGTAATCGACACATGTGTAACCACCTTGTCCGAGTTTAAATGTTTTCCAGACGGCAACCCTACGCAGGATTGATTTGCTTTGTGACAAGGCCGTCTTCGATTTTGATTTACGCGTCACTTTCGTCGAGATACCGTTAAAGCTTTTAAACGGACCGATAAGACGGTGGAAAGTCGGTAAAGCAAGACGGATGGTCACTGTTGCTTAATTTTATGTTAATGGTCGGTAAGCCCGTGTGAAATGGAACGCGCCTACACAATAGCACGGCTGGACATTATCGCTTGTAGGATTAACGACGACTTAACGATATAAGAGGCGTTTAAATTGCATTTATAACACTTTTGATAAATATAATATAATGGAACCATTGACATCTGGGGATGGATTGTGCTACATAAGTATTGTTGACAATGTTCTCTTACGTACGATTTATACTTCAATAGGTGGTGAATTAACTTGCATCTTTGGCGAGCTTTAATAATCCGATGTAATTGCGATGTACTAATTAATAATAATGAACATTTATTTGGGACAAGGAAAAAGATGTAAATTAATTATCAGTAAATTGACTAGTTATCAGGGACACTACTCTGTTCGGGCTAGTATGGTATTACATTATTAGTTTTAAGCTGCTCTATATATAATGCTGACTTTGGATTACCAAACTAACATAGCTCATCTCTAAATGTCATGGTGCTTAGGGCTTTTGGTTTCAGTCCAATTCTATTATATACTATTGATATTTTATAGATCTCTTTTTATTTGAGTTGTTATTTAAAAAAATACTCACATTGCCGAGAAATCCACTGCACGGTTGTATAGGAGGCGGTAGCGGCGGTAAATCCGGCGACCGGCGCCTAGGACTGCGTCTCTCTTCAGTGTGGCCCATGCCTTACTTGCACATCTGAAACAATAGTTAAAAAAATTGCTAGTATATTTTAAAGAAAGTTTCTGAGACTATAGACTAACTTTAATAATATTTATCTTGTAATTATTTAAAAAAACTAAGATAATATCATCCGTCTTTGAATTAATGGCTTACATATGTAGATATATTGTAAATAGGTTCGATAATTTCGAAGGAATTAAGCCATGACATTGACCGTGCCATGACAGACGGACGGACATGGTTGTCTAGCATGTGATCTCATTTTCATTATGGCATATAGAATCTTAAAAGTATTCTAACTATTCATTTTTCATAATTACAAAAAAAATTTGTTTTTTCGTTCTTGTTGAATTTAGTTTATCAAAGTGGAAAAAGGCAGCTAACTTTTTAGATAGATTATTATATTTAATCTAAATTAGTAACACGATGCTGTTTTTTTTCTCTATTTGGGTTTTAATATCGATTTCAAAATCGAATAACGTAATGCCATCCGTCCCTGGTTAGTCGGAATAGCATTAAAAATCGATACACTCTTTAATAGTTCTTGATTTAATATAATTTGCCAATTTTACAGCTAGAATAAAGTAGCAACAATAAATCCTTGTAATAAATATGGTTAAATAGAGAAACTAAAAAAAAACATATTCAAAACTAGTAATAGAAATAATGTTATCACATCCATCACAACCAATTAGATGAAAATATCATTTTATAGAGTCTCGATTAAACCCCTGCTGAGTGTCACCGATTGCTACTGATAAATTGCAACTGGTAACATGATACCACCCACGCTTTTAGGGTTCCGTACTCAAAGAGTAAAAGGGAACCCTATTACTAAGTCTGGTTGTCCGCTGACCGTGTTTCCATCTGTCACCGGGCTGTATTTCATGAACCGTGATAGATTTTTTATTTTTTTTCATTCAGGGACTTATAAAACATGTCAACGCCATAGTAGCATAATCTTTCTGTTCAATATATTCGTGTGGTTTTGCCTTATATGTAATAAATTATTTTTCTTACAAGAAGTTTGAAAAAGGAACCTCTTTGTTGAAAGTATTTAATAAAAAGTCGGAACCTCTTTGTTAAAAAGTATTTAATAAAAAGTCGGCATCCTTATTTGGAAAACAATTTATAAAAGAGACATGCATGTACCTTTGCGGCCATTCTAAATTAGAAACTTACCTTTTCAGAGCGACAATACCCAACGATATTTTAATCGTTTTAAGTTCAAACATATACAGTACACATAAAATGGCACACACCCTAAAAATTTTTGGTTCAATGTAAAATAATCACTGCATTAGAAACGCTAAATATTTTAACATAGAGATGAAATTGTTAAGGCTGTTATTGAAGTTTTGATTGGCAAAATTTATAAGAAAGGAGGAAAACACGTTAGCATGGGTGGATTGCGAATTTAGTATTGTGTGGCGTATGTGGTGATTAGAAATCAACGGTCGGCCGCGAGGTCGTTTGTTCACCTTACGAACAAAGTGGTATCTTCAATTAGGGTTGTCAATTGTTATATTTGATCAATAGGGATGACGACAAATTTTTGTTTGTTTGTTCGTCCGGTAAATTATATTAAACTTTTATTTTTGGCATAATCAATCATTAGCGCCGATACATTGAGTTGAAATGTCGCATGATGGACTAAATAGAATTTATTTTCTGTCTGAGTTACAGGCATCATCCATATCATGCATTCATAATACCTAAACTTATTATCACTAAAGGATTTTTTCTAGGATTTTGTGAAATTATGTTTCCATTAAATAGTATTACTGACGTTGTAAAACAATCATCACAATTTAATCAGTTACATTATATAACTTTTGGCAACCCTACGGCGTCCGTTGTATATGAATCTGAACTCGTTCGATTCTCATTCAAATTATTTGCATAGGAATTAGTAGTCGGCTTCCCACTACAATTTCACTAATTCATTAGCCCAAAATTCAGAAGTCTGTCTTCACTGTACAGCACTGGTTTATAACCGACTTATGAAAATATAGATTATCGATACGAGTGTTATTTATTTGCGCATATGTACCAGCTTCGTCAATAGTCAACAGACTTTCTCAAATCTTTTTTTTAATGGTATATTCCCAAGAATCTCCTACAAAAAATCAATAGGTAGATAATATTGAATCAATATCGATGTCGACCGAAAATATTTGCAGTGCCTCACGGGAGGACCAAACTGCTAAATGAAGCCAAAATGAAGAAATAGGTATCTGAAGAAATTGATCTATTTGTCTATACCCTGTGTGAGTTCACTAAGGTAGCTCAATTCATATTAGGTGGCTACGCTGTTATATTAGCTTATTATAATAAATAAATAAATAATATCTTTGTACACTAAATACGATATTTATTTAAAATAACTATAATTTGAGAAACTGTATTTTTAAATCGGTTGGTTAATAATAACGTAATGAATGGCGAGCTTATTGTTATCCGACTTCAAAAGAAGTTTCTAATAAAATATAATTTTCCGAATTTTTAAAGTCTGTTTCTTATGCTTTCGTAATATATTATTATATTATTTCGTAATATATCATTATAAAACCAGAGTTGCTTTTTTTCTATTTATTTATAATGTATTGATCTGGTAATGGCATGTTTTTTTTGTAAATGTCATTACTCCTATTAGAGCTGGTGAGTTTCTTGCTCGTTCTTCTTATCAGCCAAAAGACGTCCTGAACGAGCGGTAGGGAAAAAAATGTTGGACGATTCAAAAGTACTTTTAAGAAGTCTATTTGAATAAAGATTATTTTGACTTTGACTTTGATTAGAATTAAAGTAAGCTAAAGCAAAAATTATACAAACAAAAATGGCAGTTGTTCACATTGACCAGTTGTTTGTGTTACTGAGCTAGTTAAACCACACGTTTACAACAAATTATCTAATTTGCTAAGTTTCAAATGTGCATACAAGTTGTCACTGATATTAAAATTGCGTAAGAAATAATCATACGGCACCTCATCGAGGTGAAAACTGTAAACAGGTTAGATAAAATAGAATTTACTTTGTAGCTTCGTTTATTTTAATTAGATGAGACTGGATTAGCAAACTATGTTTACGGTTTTGTATAATTTTTGTCCAATTTAATGGTACAGAAAATTATGAACAATAATTGGTACCGAATATTTTAATAAGGATAATAAGACATCATAAACCAAAATCTGTACCTACGACGGGTTATCTAGTTATAGGATTACGCTCCATGGTCTTTTTATTACTTTGCTGGTGTGATTATTTAACTAGAGTTATATTGTTCTATGCTTACTAAACAAAATAAAAATAGGAACGTTACCCAAAAAAATCATGAAAAATTAAAACGTTTGTCTACGGGATGGGGACATTATTTTTATATTGCATTAAAATAAATAAATAAACATCCGTATTTTTTTGTAAGTTACTGTTTAGCGAAATTTACAATATAAACTCTGACTGGACACACGGATTTTGCGGTATTATGTATGAATTTATTAGAAATATATGTTATGTTTAAAAATAAATAGGAAAAACCTTGACTCATCAACAATGTGATAGGCATAATTCAGTGTCGAGATCCTTATTAGGGTTGACCACATGTACAAAATTACAAATAATGTAATATTCATATTGCTTATCTTATTTATTAAAATGTTATATCAGTTACAGGTTTCTCAGATTAACTTCAATTAAGACACAATGTTTTTTGAAAATAAACAATAGAACCCATCAGCTTATTAAAATTATAACAAATAAATATCGAAGTTTAAAATAACATATACGATTTATAAATAAAAACCTAATATTTTATTTTATAAGACAGCTTTTAAAATTGATACTAACAAAGTTTGTATCCAAAAGTTAGAAATAATTTTATAAATCAGTTTCATTCAAACAGGACTGTAGGTTACATCTAAAATTCTTAAAGACAATTAATAAGGGTGGCAGTGACAGCCCTAATTCCAACCGTTAAAACAACCTGTCCAACGGACAATACTATTTGTTGACGCCAATTCATATTATAATAAAATAAAACCATTTAAAATACTCTGACATTTATGTCTGTCAGATTTTTTATTATTATTTTACAAAGTCCTAAATTTGTGCTGAATAGATTATTTCAATTTCTTATTACAAGTATATTGGCCCTTGGAAACGAATAGTTCCCTATCCTAATCCTAAACGTTGCATACAAAGACAAAAGGATTAACATTATTTTGTTTGTCCTAATTATAATTATGCATAAAACTTACGCGTATTTTTTTATGCTAATCGTAATAAAGTTTAACCACTACAATCCCCATCATGTTTTGACTAACGATTAAATTATTTAATCCACCATGTCAAAATTCAAACCTTACCAAAGCTTAATTCCAAAGAGAACTAAACCTAATACAGATTATAATTTACTGGAATTTCAAATCGAATTGGCTAAAATTGAATTTGACAAAGATAATAGAATGTTAGTGATTTGAATATCAAATCTACTTGCATTCAATGTCTGCATAATTTACTTTATAATGTGGCATAAAGCAGTCGGTCTGATCAAAAGCATATTGGTACTTTGAGCTAAGATCGATTTAAAGATATGCAACGGTTTCCTGCTGGTCTATTTTGCTTTATAAAAGTCTTATAATGACGGCTTGTGTTAAACGAACAAATAGTTTTAAATGTAAATAAATAACAGTATTTTTGATTATATTTTATCAATTTTACATTCGCAATGTTATTCTGGAAAATTTCTTAATGAAAAATGGCTATGGATTGATTGTTTTTATATGCGTTATTCATTAAGAATTTTTCCAGTACAGCATTGTGAATGAAAAATTTATAAAATATTATTTAATTATATAAAAATTAGAACAAATTTTCATCATAATGGAAAGCTTAACATATTTCTTTTGGCTGTTTGGGTGGTGGATTGAATATTGATGAAAATAGGCTCTGTAGTAGAGAAAAGTGACAAATGTTTGAAAAATTCGACAGTCCTGTTAGGTTCTGGATAGCTCAGTGGTTAGAACAGGATTGCTCAAGGTCGTGGGTTTGAATCCAATATTAGAGTACCTGGGGTTTTCAAACATTTTACAATTTTTAAAAGCATCGTGTGAAATATTACTCATAATATCATTCGAAATTAGCTCATAACATATAGGCATGGCATATAAATAAATATATATTTTTTATCTCAATGCCTTGAGATAGATAGGGACGAGGCATTTTTTATTTTACATACTCTAGGAAAAATAGCTTACCCAAAAGATTGAAGGTTGACAAAATATGATATTCAGAAATATGATAACATACTTGTTCAGATTCTAAATTAGTATTAGTACTTGTATGACCCGAGACAACTTAGAAAAGTTTGTGTTGTATATTAATCCGACAGAGAATCGAATCCGGAACTTCTAGATTGCGTCACCTTGAAATCGGCGTGCAAACCACGCGACCGCGAATGTTGTCAATTTTTTTTTACACCCTAGATCTTTTCTCGAACTTCTGAATTGTAAGATAATTGTTAAATATTAAGTACATATGTTCTTAATTGATGAAACCAACCAACCAACCAATATTCCGCACTGGATCCGCGTAAAAGTACCAATGAGGATTGGCGGTACTAAAACATCAATATATTCAATGATGAAACCAATCCACCCAGCATTCCTAACTGGGTCCACGTAGATGTCTCATTACAGATTTATGGTGCACCGGTATTCTTAAGGGATACAATCAATCTACCAACTAATCCGTATTGAGCCAACGTGGTCGATCTAAATCGTTCCAAAAAAAATTACCACCATTTTATTACCGTCCTTTCCAATGGCAGAATAAACACACTAACCACTACACCATCGAGCTTTTCGCTTGATTAAACCTATAAGATGGATATTGCCATATTCGGTAATATAATATTAGTACCCGGGCATTTGAGATTGCGCAACTAATATTGCTCCAAAGCAGATCGAGCCGGTCAAGTCCTCACACAATTGGATCGATATCGTAGACCATGAGTTTTCAATTCGATGTCAAGTTGATTTGTGACCGGTATTGACAGATTGTGAATCCCATAAGTAAACAAACACTTGCGATTATCCATAACTATTATATGGGTGCGCGATTATTGCGATATCGCTCATCGAGATATGTAATAAATAATTAAAATATAAATTTATTGTAACAAAAATTTTGACAGGGTTATTGTGTACGATAATAGGTGCGGTAGTTAAAAATATATATGAAAAGTCTTACTTACCGACCATGTTATTGTCGCCCTATTTGAAAAGTAGTAAGTACAAATAGCCTCTGTACTTAATATCTCGCTCGGCTCGCTTTTCAGCTGGGAGTACTTTGTTATAAGTACCAAATCCATGGTAATTGAAAAAAGTAAAAAAATAAATAGTAATCTATAGAGTAATTTGATACTTATTCATAGATAAGTTTGGGGCATAAATTACAGAGGATAAAATTGAAAAAAGTCATGAGGAAGTATTTTAAGAAAAAAAAGAAAGCACTAAAAAAAGCACCTCACTAGATGGCGACTATACCAAAAGTTGATTTTTGCAGGAAACGAATGGACTAAAGGATAGTCATTTTCGTTTCTTTTAACTAACATTTAAAAAACAGAAATTTGCAATATACGAAACTTAAATATCAATACAAATACGAAAAAGTACAAATAGAATATGAGTCGTTTATTTAATTTTGAAAGTTAATTTGCTTTTATACACGAAAGAAAACCGGAGGAGTTATTATGGAGAAATCAATAAAGTACCGTAGCGACATCTAGATTGATTTCAGAAATTAATGTTTTATTGCAAAAACTAAAGTAGTAAATAAAGAAATGCAGTCATGTCACTCATAGAGAAATATGTTGTCAGCTTATGAGATATGTAAAAGATAATCTAATGGATGAATAAAATTCTATGTGTATACACCTAGAAAGTACTATAAAAGTTATAATTTTTAAAGATATCACCAAATGTAGGAAGCCAAGACGATTTACAACACCTAACTTAAATCTATCTTAAACTAAGGTTTTTTGGGAACAGACAGGATGCCGCAAGGTTACAAAACTTGATTGACGGCACAGCTCTATCGAATGTTTGTAATGATGTTACAATACAATTTGCATATCCATTGTAATCCATATCTGTATTATGTAGAAAGATACTATCCTCTGCATGTCACAATACTTACTTGTTTCCCATAAAGTTTGTAACTAGTATGAACCAACACACCTCCGAATAGGAAATATGCACATTTTTGGAAAATGTTTTTATATGATAATTTACATCGATATATAAATGTAAAAAATACCCGGCACCGAAAAACTAAAATTTCGTAACATTAATAATTGATGAAAATAAGTAATAGCTACGAGCAGTTTAAACACCGGAATTTTTGGCGCGCTCGTCGTGACGTCAAAGTACACGACTAGAGATATGACATTTTAAATCAATATGAATATTGAGTGATTGATTATTATTCAATTACCCAAATCGATTAACAACTAATCGTTTTTTAAAGTATAAAAGACTTTATTAATAAATTATATAATTTAAAAAATGGTGAAATAAAAATAAAAGCCTTAAACATCATTGAAATGGTAATCTGTTGTTTATTTTGCGACATAATACATTGATGTTATTGCATCAATGTTAACTTTTTGTAACAACGACATCCCTATACGTGTGCATTTTCGTCACATCCGCTGTGACAAGTAATATGGCGTTTACATATTTTGAATTTACCGCATTTATTTTGCACTTTTTAATAATTATTTTCAAGACGAAAACGAACTAATGTTGAAAAATATTTACACAGACTTTATACTAAAGCGATAAGGATTGTAATAAAATATATTTAACCCTTTTTTGAATCAGACGCATATTCCCTATTGTTTTTATAATTCAATTAAAAGCTTCTCCGTGACGTTTATCTGTGCAACAGAGACAGTGTCAGGTCCTACCTCCGTTGCGTCATAAATCATCGAAAATGCGTTCGTTTCAACTCGTATTAGCATTTTGAAAAAAGAATAACATACAGAGAAAAAATAGACACGCAGATATGATATTAATTCGTAGGTGTACATTTTTGGATTCATTATTTTCTCGATTTTTGTTGTTTCAAAGGCAAAAGAATCTAGCCCATAGCGTACTAGAGCAATGTCTAAAGGGAGTTTTTTTTTCTGTTTACCTACTAGGAAATTCATCATCCTAGTTACATAGTATCTAATCTTATGATATGCACCAAAAACTCAAGAAAAAAATATGAAGAACAAATTTCATTTTATTATTATAATAGTTTTATAACCTGCTTTCAGTAATATACTCTAGAAAAAATACGTCTACATTTTAACGACTACCATTAAAATTGCTTTTAACAAAAAAGAGATAAGGCTTCTAGAAGAATTTAAGGTTTTTATTTATGATGAAGCGTTTAAATTATAGGGCATGGGATAGAAGCTCGACCGAACACCGATTCTAGTTGCAGAGTTGTTTATTGTGCGGTATACCACTAAGTATTTATTAAGGAACCCTTAGAAATATTTAATCAATTTAACCTTTCCATAGAACTTCGCAATTGAATTATTGTGTTGTTATTTTTAGTTTGAATTATTTATTTAAGTATATTATTTGAAAAAAATCTGTCGTAAAATCTTATCTACTTAGGTACGAGTAAGTAACCTATCTGTAAGTTGTAAAGTTTTGTTCAAAAATCTTTTAACCCGTGTGTTTCTCTAATTATTAACAATTATTAATTATGCGTTTTGTTATATTTTTAACCCTCTTTATGTTAATAACGTATATATCGTATTAACGTTCTTTAGATACTAGTCACTGACTATATACTAAGCTAGTATGTTTTAAATATACGACTACGAATTCACAAAAACCATACAGGTATATCGAACGAAAAACAGCTTCGTACTCTACTGATTCAAGTATTAGAATACTGAATGTAAAAACAGATCATAGTTCGGGTGTACTCGGAGTGCAATTGCGCAGGCGCCGCACTCGAACAAGCATCTCAATTTGTTAGGAATGAATGCTCTTTTTCTGTTCAAATTGTAGTTATAGATCGCCAAGACGTGAACGGGGATGTCGTGACGAAGAGCTTTAGAAAATTCCTGACATAGATTGAAAACTTTTACTATGATGATAATAGTTTAAAACATTTTTTTTTTACTGGTGTAAGCGCTCTGAACCGGTTTCATTTACGCTGGCTCGCTCATTTCCGGAATACAGTTGCCCTCAAAAAAAAAGAATTTTTATTAATTATTTCCTTAACCAATGCATCATTACTTTATAATAGATATAAGTCTAGTCGTGGCCAAAGAATTGAAAATTTACGTTTTTCAGCAACTTTATTATTACTTAAAGAAAGTTCTACCTATATTCGTCTTCATAATTTGTAGGGTTCCATGCCTAAATGCCGAATATCTTTGTTGTTCGTCTGTCTGCCTGTCTGCCTATTTATCTGTTAAGACCTTTGATTTCGGTAATTAAAACAATTTCAGGAACGCGTGATGGTATCGAATTGAAATAAAAAGCATATATACTCAAATTTACAAAAACACATATATCGACACTTTTAAGGGAATCAAAATTAATAGAGTACTTCCTGTAGACTGTGAAATTGTAAAAGGCATGTAATATCGTTTTACAGTACAAATTCAAGAAAATAACTGATAACTGTACATTTGCAAATAGAATTTAAAAAAAGCCATGAATAACACTAAGCCATATGAAAGAATTTGAAAAGATATTTTATTCGACTCCAGAACTATTTGAAAGTCTACAAATTTCGTGAGTTTATCTTGTACTTATCCGGATTTTTATGTATTAAGATATTCATATATATTTTTTTGTTTGAAAGGTATTCTTTTTAAATAGTTCTATAAAATTCAAGTTTAAACTTTACAAAACATAACGTTTTCCCAGTTATTCATGTAACAAATACAAATGAAATTAAAAGTAAATTGATTTTGAGATATTTTGAAACATTAAAAACTTTTTATTATTAAGTGCATATTAAAATGCAAGTAATGGCGCATAATGGTTTGTCGATAAGTTATTATATTAAGTTAGTTACAACGTTGTTTTAAAATACAAGAATAATCAGATTATATTAAAACAGTTTCGAAATAAACTCTCGCCGTATAGATATACAATATATAATGATAAGATCTCCTCTGTAATAAGTATATTTTAATAATAAGTCAAATTTATTATTTTATTATAGTTTTCGATGAGATAATTCAAATTATACTATAGCCACAGGAGTATTTCGATGTCATAGCAGACCACACCTGGCTAATATAGGGTTTTCCAAAATCTATACTAAACTAATATTATAAAGAAAAAAAGATTTCATCGTTCGTTTGTTTGTATCGAAATCGCTCTGAAACTACTGGAACGATTTTAAAAATTCTTCCAGTTATCCCCTATCACCCTCCCTATTATTATAAAAATAACGATTAGAATTGAATTGATTCAATGTTCCAACTTATATCGATACTTATTCAAAATTTGTCTTTGTTTTTTTCTGTTGGAAATTTTTTATATGTATATCTTTTTGTAAGATATATATTTATTAGAATGCGGTTGAATTCTATTATTTTTTTATATATATATATATAAATTGATAGATTTTTTAAAATATAAATTGACCTTATTTTATAATTAGGAGATATTATTAATTTTAAAATCTTTTACATGCATCATACGCATCATACGCGGATAACATAGACTATTATTTAAGCGTGCGAAGTCTTCTTCTTTCTTTTAATTAACAAGCTATAATACAATAATTTAATTTTTTTTAAATATTTTATTAAAGTAAGTAAATACATGTAAGTGGATAAAGGTAGGTATATTTTATAAGTAGTAAGTCAACGAAGTTGAAAGCCATTTTTGCTTGGAATAGAAAACGTAAACAATAATTTAACCACGTGAGATTACATTCGCACGTGAGATTAAATAAGCATTGACAGACAAACAGCAAGATCTTTTCGAAGATTGTGTTTGGCGTTCGATTTAAATTTTAATTTTAGCGATCCCAACTAATTAAATAAATGCTAGTGAATCTTTACCAATTAATATTTCTTTTGCGAATGATAATTAATTCATTAATAGTGATCACATATGTTATTTATCAGGTTTCATCGTGAGACTGAATAATGGGCACTTTTACTGAAGCAGACAACCCTAATTAAATTTCCCCCCAACAGATAAGTGATATATATGTCGTTATCGCCATGAGATCGATACGGACATGCGTTCGACCACACTTGTTGATTTATATCGTTATTCCAATTTGAATCTTAAAGTTTAAACAATAGGGATTATTTTATCTTATATATTTTAAGATCTAGCGTACAGCTTGTCCGTGAGAAAACACAGCTTTGATTTCAAAACTATACCCATGTAAGTTTACCCACCACAATATTGAAATTAATAGATCTCAACAAGTAAAAGGATTATTAACCGATTTTTGTAAGAAATTCTATGCTAATATAATAAAAATTAAAAATAGGAAAAAAATAAAAGAAATGGCTTAATTATGTACGGTAACTGAGCTACCTATGCGCAAACGTTGTACAAATATACTTACCTAGTATTTTGTTACGCTGGATAGCAAAATAACATTTCTTATGAGGAAGTTAGTATTAATAACTTATAATACTAACGTATTAATACTCTTTTGATCCTGAAAACCATGCGTAAAATATAATAAAAAAGTAATTAATCTATTTAAAAACTTATCGACAACTAAAGCCAAGTGTATTTTGATTCCAATAATCGTAGAGTCACTTCCAAATCTATTCGGTCGGACAAAACAAAAAAAACAGACTTTAGTGGGATTTCGCAACAAAACGGGCCGACAAACAAGAGCATGCTGCGGCGCAGGCGCAGAGACAACAAAAGAACCATTTAATTCAGATCCAAAACTATATTGTATATTCAACATGAAACTGCAATAGAAACCTTAAGTTTCGGAGTTAAGGTTGTATAGTTGTTAATTATGAAAGAAAATGACATTTGTTAGGGTCAGAACAGTAGTGGGGCCCTAGGAGAGCGGCATGTTTGACAAAGGAGTCAATCTGAGCGTTTCTATCTGCGATCGGTCGTGACTCATCTGTCCATAGTGATTATCTTTAAATAAGACAATGTGGCCACTCGTGCGCAATGGTGTCGTCTGTTGAGAATGTTGAAGCGTCTCTGACAAACAGAGATGAACAAATCTTGAACTACTTTTGAACCAGTAATAAGTATACTAGGTTTCCGCCGGCAGCTTCGCCCGCGAGGTCCATACAAAGTTCATATTTCTATGTTTCGTCTCCTCAGGGGCTGAATTTCTAAAAATCTTTACTAAGTGCATACTTACATTATGAAAGAAACGCCTGTACCAAATTTCAAGTTTCTAGGAACAGTAGTTTCTGCTGTGCGTTGATATATGCCAGTCAGGTTTACCGTTAAATATGTATGTATTTTTACCATATTTTTTTTTATTTGTGTGTCTGTACGGCATAGTCAGTAAATCGTGATGCTCAAAAATGGTTTTAAAATAAAAAATCAGATCTATAGCTTGCAATTGACAACTTTACAATTACCAAAGACAATTGTTGAATGACATTAAATTTAAAATTCGAAATTTGTCGAGACACTGCCAATATTGCATTGAGCTAAATATACCAAATCTATAACGTTGCCATTTGGATGCCAATAGTTTTAGAAAAGGCAAACGACTTACGCTATAATGCTAGATGAGCACCGCTAACCTGCAGAGCTATTCTAGGTAAATAATCTAATATTCTGTAATAAAATCAGCCTTGAATTAAACGCCGAGCATAGCGCTGTCACAACAAATGATCAATAAAAAAAATCCCTTATTATCTTTTGAAGTAGGTTTTATTTAATTGAACCTCTATCTGACAGCACTGTGTTCGATGTCCAGTTCTAGACTGATGGTTTTTTATTACAGAATAGTATTGCTGTACGAGAGATAATCCCTAGGATTGCCTATGAGAAATCACAATTAAACTTATAAAAAAATGTCTACCTATTAAAGTTTATATATATAGCCTTGTGACAGACAAAAAGGCAAACATCAAAGGCATTTATTTATTAGCGAACTTTCAATGTGCACATACTAACTAAGCGAATACAGCTGTATCCAAAGTTCATATAAAAAGCCAAAATCTGCGAGTAACACAGACGATATTTTATTTTGGAAAAAAAGGATGCACCGATTTTGCTAAGTCAGCACATCATTTACGAATTAAATTCATTCAACCTAGAATACGTTTTTATCGTTGATCATTAAATTTTCTCATGTTTTTAAGCTAAAAAAAAAATCATTCGAATTTCGTGACCTAAAAACTTGTGAGTATCGTGAAAAAATTTAATCGAACCACACTATCGACTGATTTGCGTGAAATATACACGCTATTAAGCTAGAAGCGTTACCAAATTTAGAACTTGCAACAGTTAGAAGATACTCACGAAACGACTTAAGATATAATTTTCGACATTTGATAGTCCATCTGCTTAGATAATATATACTATTTTCCAAATTCATCAACTCTTATGATATTTAGATTACTACTTGTATTTAAGAAGTATAGAATTGCGAAAAAGATTTTTACCACAGCTATAAAATTTGTTAATTTTTTAAATATCTAATAATCACAGCAAGCTTCTGTGATTATTATATTAAAAAGAACACGATGTTGTAGATGGATTAATGTCTACATAAATCTGTTTCATACAGATTTCTATATTGGCCAATATATTGATAAAATAAAACATTTCATTCACATACATTCACTTGCTTTGAACATATACTTATGTGAATGACCAAGAATCATATTGATACTTGATATGTTGACTGCGTGAAACATAACACTTGGGAGTCTACGGAACATCATAAAAACGGATTTTGTATCGAGGATAACGAATCCATTACTTTAAAATTACTTTTACGACACGATATTACTAATTAAATAAGGTAAATTATTTACCTTTTGTAATATAATAAAGTACATATGATTATTTGCTTACATGAACAAAAGCAAAACCACGTTAATATATGGTAATATGCTACATCTTATTATACAGTAATCTCTTTCCGTCATCCCTAAGAGGAAACTTGAAGCTTTTCTTTGAAACAGCTCCCGTGCAATTTTTTCCTGATAAATACCCAAATTAGTACTGTATGAAGTAACTATATATAGCCATAAGAAGACCAAAACAGCTAAAAAAAGTATACTATACTTTTACAGTATACTTTTAAAATTACTTAGATCCTCAACTTACACCAATACACTTACACCAGTAGAAACAGTATCCTGTTTCTGTTCAAGTTTCTTAAAAATAATGGTTAATAAAAATACCAAAAAATATATATAAACTTAGTAACTACGAAAAAATATTCATAGTATGTAATTACTACCGGTCAATGAGAGGGTATCATTGATGATAGCTCTGGATGGATTTAATAATAATAGGTTTAAGAAACCTGTGATGAATTATATAACAAATTATAGATATAGTAGAATAAAAAGGAAACGATTTGTGGTCCCAAAATATAACAACTATTTCTGTAAAAGAATTAATAAATATATTGTATCGAATTTAATAAGAATTGGCTCAGAATTTATCTGATAAACTTAACCTAGAAAAATCTTTACCTACTTAAAAATTTTGTGAAAATACCTTACAATAGTAATAACAAAAAGTATAATTTTGCATAATTATGTAAGTATATTACAATATAAGTGGACACGTATAAGTGTTATATAATATAAATAGTCACAATAGAGGAAATATGTGTCGATTACCTAATTATTCGACAAAATTACATACCTACATACCTGGGTCATTTAATTTGTGTTCAATGTGAATAAAAAAATGTTATATATATGTTTGAGTAAGTAGCATTGTTAATTTAAAAAATGTGAAATAAAGTAGTTACTATAGTTGATCAATTGTGCATGCCATATAAGATGTTCTTATTTCTGTGAGACAAATGTGACAAATAGTGTATCTGAGAAGTACAATGTAATATGCTAAGTGATCTCTATCTGCCAATAAACTGTTAAGCAGTTTGGCAGAAAAAATATTTTTCAATGTACTGCTCAAGTGAATAACCTTATTTATTTATTAATCTTAACTTATAATGATATTCCAAACTGTAAGTCCAACAATAGCGGTTTGGCAAGAACAACAATGTACCTATGCAATTACATCACCATCCACTATAACAAAACAATTGAAAGTAAACAACATCTAAACTTACTAAGAAAACAGTACCAACATGTTACCTTTAACAAAAAAATCGTAATAAATTTAATCATCAAAATCGTAAACCCAACCTAATAACCTTATACATAAATAAACTGAGACCTTTTTAAAATTGTCTAGGCTATGAGATAGTGTTTATAACGTAACCATCGAATGGACAATGGAAACTAATTAAGATTGATATCCTGAAACATAATCGAAGAAAATCGACTCAGCCACAAAGGTTTTATACACATGCCAAGCTTAGTATTTAATTTATAATACAGAAAACGTAGTAAAGCATACGCAAAATTTGTTTCTTTATAATGCCCGGCTTTACAAAATAGTTGGCCGGGCTCGTAACAGTTCCCTACCTAGTTGTTATTGTTTCATTATAGTTCTGTCATTTGCTCTGATCCTTTCATTCTGCATACTAGTTATTTCTTTCAGTCATCCTTACATTCTTTAAAAGCCGGGGTACCGTTATCTACACCTATTATTTTATTCTCTATTAAAGTAGCTGTTTATCAGCGACTTCGCACGCGTAAATTATAGCCTATGTCTACCCAGATTCATCATCTGCCCGTAGGTGAAAAAAAAATTAAATCGGTCCTGTAGTTTCAGAGCCCATTCGATGCAAGCAAACAACAAATTTTTGCTTACACGCGTTTAGAGCCCCTGTAGCCCGGGGGCCTCGCATCATTGACATGACTGATACGACAGTAGCCCCTGATTTTAGTGTTTTAAATCTATGAATTATATTTTAGTCCCGGCTAATTAGATGTGCCTATCGAACAAGTCACTAGATGATATACTCCATACTTTTTAACGTCATTGACCTGTCCGACAACCGTCACACCAGGCTAAATTAAATATTTGCAAACGTACACATGAGGATGGCAAACACAGATTCACGGACAACAAACTGCACTTATGAGCAAAGCTCGATAAATTAATTTCGCATTTCTGTGTTGACGCCTTAGTCATAGTTTCCTCTCATTCTTTTTATTATTGAGAAAAAGTCACAACTAACAGTGAATGTATTTTAGAGTTTTTTATGACCATTCGTAGACAGGTTCCATTTCCGGTTGAGCTCTTTCGGTGCCGGATAACGTAGTCTTGATATGTAAATCTATGAAAAAAATCGCAGTCCTCCCAAATATTAAACTTTTATTGAATGTAAGAACGTCTGCAGTAGTAATGCATTATTATTGTTTTATACATGTAGGGTGTTTTACAATATTCAGTCACACGTGTTAGCCAAGGCTAGACCTAGATCGCTGACTATAAACTAGTCTTGAGCAAGATAAGTTTAGAGTTACGAGTAGCTTAGGCAGTTTGTAATTGTTGTCTTGTATCTTTTACAAAAGGAGTAATATGACAATAAGAAGTGAAGAAACTTGCCATACAAGGTTTGTTCTAAGATGAAAACTGCACATCAACTGTACAGGCGAAATGTTTGACAATAATCAGCTACATAATCATTGTATCAGCTGCCTAATTATGGTGAAAATAATATCTGTACCTTCACGACTGTATGCTGCTCCTGATTGGACAAATACCATATATATTGGACAATTACCATATATAGTATTTTGAAATCTTTAATTCTAAAACCGAACTAAACTTGCTTAAGCACTAAGTATCCAAATAACAGATTTTTTGAAACCGTAAGCAATCGGGTAACAATAAGGAAATGTCGGTGAAAATAATCCAATAGAAAGTCGTACCAACGGAGGTAGCAATCCCATCAATAATTGATTTTTTATTTTATTATCCATTTGATAATATCTAGTCACCCCCACTACTAAATAAGTTAGTTTAACTCTTCAAACATCTTACAAATAGGTATGATAAAAATAAATCAAATAACCACTCACCACAGGTTCAAAATTATAAAAAAAAAGTAAAGTTGCGTCTCTAGCACACCGAAGTCCAAAAGCTCCGGCACAGAGCTTAAGTTCAAAGCACTGAAATATCACTAGTCAGTTTCTATCACTGTGGGTCCCGTTTGAGTTATTATTTTTGTTTGACGATAAGACTGGACTGTTCACTGTTATTTTGAACCGGCGTGTCTCGCTCGCAACGAAGCACCGCGTGCATTTCAATGGATGAAAGTGTAAACCGTGGTTTTTGTATAGCGCCCTCTCGTTTGTTAATGCACGCGAGAAAGGGAGAGAAACACTAGCCGCCGTCAAGTTTGGCTTTTTGAGTGGAGTAGCAACTTCGCCCACTATTTTATTGTTATTCTAATTCTCCGGCCGTCTCGAAACTCCGGGCATATTCTACGAAATCTACCCAATATTGAAGTTAAAATAAAAGGGACGCGTTGTGGGTGAAAAATAAAAGCCGATATCGTGGATTGTTTATTTTATTTCTTCCCACAGGTGGCAAGTTCCAGAGTAGTGAGCACAAACTAACATATGATTATGGTAACTATTTTCAGGGATAACCACGTCTAATCTAGTCAAACAAAAAGATTTGAATGAAAAATATTAAATCTATCCAACAATCAATATGCTATCAATAGCTTACACTTATTTTTTACTTATTACAATTTTTGTGATGAAATAAATAAAACAATTTCTGTGCAATTTCAAAATCCTAGATTAGTCACAAAACTTTAGCTCGGTTGAGTGGAAATAGTGTTTTGACAGTAAATTAGTGCTTACATTTATTTATTTTTTGGCAACAAAGAAAGGTGTGTAATCCCTTGTAAAATGCTCCTACCCCGGTCTATAACATACTTTTTTAATCTCTAATGAATTTAATTCCAAAAAGAAATGAAATGATTATAACCTGATATGAAGAGTAAACAAATATGCATGTAACCAAGGGCGTATGGCGATCGGTTACAAGCCCACTTGTCCCTTGAGCAGAGAGCATAAATATATATCCTTCATAAATACATACTACATACATGCAAAATCATATTTTTTTTTGTTGATTTAAAAACGTGTGCTGGAATAGCTACGTGTCCAAAATTTAACATGATAAATAAATGAATAATTGCTCTCATCGCTCCACAGATACAAACTTGCTGATTTCAGTTATTAAGGTATAAATATTTAAAGATTTTTTTTTTGACAAAGCTCACACCACTTCCGATTCTCGTGGCTTACAAAGTGAAGGATGCATAACTATTATTACATTGTGGGGGACATATTTTAAAACTACTCGCATTGATACTGGTATTAGTAGTAACATTAAAACGACCACACAATGAGAGTGATTTTAAAAGTGATATATAATGCAATGACAATGCAACACGTTCTTTTCTAGTTTGAAACAATCATTTACGACAGCTATATCGCCTATTTAGTACATATATACAGGGAGATCTAAGATTTTCTGCACAATTTTGTCAATACTTCACATGATGGTATTATATTTAATTAATTGAAAACCTTATGAACAATATAGAAAGAAACTTCATACATAGTCTTAATTTTTTTTTTACATATTCAACATCTTAGAGAAAGAAAAACTTTAATTTAAACAAACATTTTCTTGAATAGTTTTGATATCGTATCAAACGCAAAATTGAACGGAACGTGTCATAACCTATTTCCATTTAGTGGAACAAATGAATTAGGTCACAGGTCACATTGTCATCGCAAAGTTTGCAATGGCTCGATGTCATAAACAATATTAAGTGCCGTCCCCTCAATAGGCACCATTGCAAACTTTAACATATTTTGTCATCAACAATAAATTGCCGATGCAACGTTTTAGATCCATAGATGTTCTGGACAATAAATAGGAAATCAAGTGCATAAGCACATTACATTAGATTAATTACTAATCAAACATAATATAATATGCAAACTTGAAACAATTTTTTTTTTGTTTTCTTTTTTATAGAGATATCCTTTAGAAATATCGTTAATAGAATAAGTACAATATAATATGAACTTATGACAGAAAATGAAACAATTAATATGACACGCGAAATGAATGATGAATTAAAAATACCCAACCGTATTATAGATGCAGATTTCAATACATATTGTAAATTACTATTTGAAACAGACAAATACTAGTATTACGTAGACTATTTGGGTAATCTGTAAATAAAAATGTATATTTCAGACAATTCTACAACAGACAATTCTGACAATCATAATGATTATGAACTGAAAATGTCTATACATTAATTTCACAATATACTAAATATATATACAATAGCCTTTCTGCTGATAATTTGCAAATGTATTTTTTTGATGTTTTTTTTTTATTGTTTTCAATTATTACAAACAGAAATAAATCACACTACAGTATAAGAAATAATAAAACACGACACATTAGTAGCAAAGTTTGCACGAATATTAAAATTTTATGATAATGTAAAAGATAAGGCTTTAAATGAAAAATAAATATGGTAAATTAAGGAGGATTCCGCGCTACGAAACCGTTAATGGGACGAAACGAGTGTCGCTGCACTCAGCGTAGAGCCAAAAACGACAACTGCCACCGCGAAACCTCCATATAAACGAAGATATACGAAAATATAACATATACAATTCTTATGCTTTACATAAACTATAATAACAGTTACACCTATATGAACTGTCACGATCCATATTTGGAGCTGTGTAAATTATGTTACAATTTATTGCCACCACCGTTTACTATATTGGCCATTGGCAAAGTAAATCACGAATTATCGTTTCGTTAGATAAATAGCATAATGATGCTATTGCTAGGAGAATGCTCCTCTAGGGGTCCGAATATCGTAAACGGTGACGGCAAGCATATCATCGAAGGAGCACAATATATAGTTCATCTCGTCCAACTCACTATGGGGCGGCAATGCGCCCGTCTAACACTGTCCAACTTCGTACAAAACTTGACAACTCGAACTACCACTATTCGACAGTGGGAAGCGAGCGAACGAATCCAAAGCTCGCGCCCACGCCGGCCTACAATTTTTTTTTTATATTAAACGGCCATTCAATAAAATCGCCGCGTGTAAAACTTAAGATATTATGGACAAAAACCGACAAATAAACGGTCCACTACCATCCCGACACACTCCTAGTAACTACGGACGCCTCTCCGCCGGCTTTGGTCGATAGCAAAGCTGCAACACTGCATACGTTTCTCTATAATAATACCATGAAAAACGTACGCACTGCTGATTTGCAGAGACGCATCTCATAACACTTAATCCTTCTAGACCTTCACTTTTCAAATGTTGTAACGGAAAACAATTTTTTTTTATATCATATAAAATTTAGAAAAAATTCAATCTGCCAGAAAACGTAAACGAAAAAAATACTAACAAAAATAAAATACCTGCTCTACCTACGCTTTACGTTAACAAATTATTTAAACAACTCGGGACGATTATTATTGTAAGAATTATATTAGAATCGTCCGATGCTTGCCTTGGAATGCTGTCGTTTTGATTTGCATTTTTTTTAATAATAATATTAATAATAAAAAAAAGAAATACCAATACATTAAAAAAAACATTAATGTTTAAAACTCCAAAGGTATAAGAAAAAATCTATTTCATGTCAAAACTTCATTACTTATCGCTTTCTTCGAATACTTTCGAACATTATTCAATCTTCACCAAATATTGTTGATAATGTCGCAAGCGAAAGCATTCCATCAAACATTTCTACAATAATATGAAATCTCTATTGAGAAAAATTGAACTAAAATTAATGTTACATTTATACACCTCCCACAATATCTATACGATCATAAGATATGTTAGCACTTTCTAGCCCACTTTATACCCCGTGCCTACTCGGAGAGCGCAACATAAGGCTTTGCTAATTAATCCTATTATTATTGCTAACTTTTCCATAATAATGCCACTTGAAAGTATTAAGGAGTCACAAAATACGCCTAAAATCATTTCAAACAGTGAAAATTGTTTGTCTGACAACAATAATATCGTTGGAAACAGGGCGTGTATATTTGAACAGAGTTGTTTATCGGGAAAGGAAAATACAACCACCTTGACGTAGTACGCGCTATAATTACCGCAGTTTCATGAGCGTAAGGTCATATAGCTCCACTGAATATTGTATAGATTAATATAATAAAAACGTTTGCATAATTATTCGCGGACTATGTAATAAAAATGGCTAGTTTAGAACTTAACCGTCGAGCCCTCGTATTAATAAACGACAAAATGAAATAGTTACAGGCAATATATATCGACTGTGGTACCGAGAAATTTTGTTTAGATTTATTTAACAATAGATAACGAAATGACAAACAAAAACAAGGTATTATCTATATCAAGTATTTTTCTACGTGACAGTGAAAACAAGGGAAACAATTTTTTTGCACACCATATAATAATAAGAAAAAATCTTTTAACTGCATACGAAACCGCGTAATATCAACGAAACATCTCTCAGTATCAACAGTCGCGTCAACCGAAACAAACGTCAGGATCGAAAAATAATAATAATAATAAAAAAAATACAAAATGAAACAAGCTCGTTTTAACCGAACCGGATTCCGCTTCACCCCGGGTCGACGCGGGTCGGCAGGGTTATGATATCGCACTTCTACACGAGGTACTCGACACCCCGGTCGACCCGAACGGCTGCGGACCGCCGACCGCTCCTCAGCAGCCCCGCCCGACTAGAGATCGTTCGCATAACGCGCGCGTACGACATTCAACTCTTCAGAAAGGTAGAAACGGGGAGGGGCCACGGGGCCGAGGCCGGGGCCCCTAGCGGGTGAGCGGGCGGTCCACCGCGCAGCAGTGCAGGAACCGCGCGTGCGGGTGCGGGCAGGCGGCCGCGCACCGCAGCGCCGCGCTGTGCCGCCGCTTGCGGTCCCCCGGCGACTCCTCCTTGTCCGCGTACATGGCGTGCGCCGCGCTTATGTCCGACAGCAGCTCCTCCCACTCGCGCGACATCTCCTCCGGCGGCGGCAACCGTGACGTCACGCTCAACGCGGGCGCGCACGTCCCGCACGCCTCGCCCCATATCCCGTCCGCGTCGATCGCGTTCGAGCGCATCTTCTTCGCCGCCCGTCCGCACTCCTCGCAGGCCCCCCACGCGTCCGGCGGCCGGTCCGTCTGAACGGCCGCGTCGATCTGCCTCACCGGAAACCGCAACCTGAAACCGGGGTCGTCGAGATCCGGGCAGCGCTGCGACTCGGTCAAATTCAGCCGGCCGTAGTCGATGCTCTTCGAGCTGCGGTACTCGAGGTACCGCTCGAGCGAGCTCTTCGAGTAGACGCCGCCGGACTCGCTCCTGAAAAACTCGACCTGGTCGAGGTCGCCGCGGATGTCGAACGTGTCGCCGTCGGCGTACTTTGCGGTCTCGGTGTCGGCTTCGCGGCGGATCGGCTTGAAGTGAGTGCGGGTGGACGTGAGCAGGTCCTCGCGGGAGTCGCGCGGGGGCGAGGCGGCGGGCGGCGGGGCGCGGGCCGGTGCGGGGCGGCGGGGCGGCGGGGCGCGGGCCGCTGCGGGGCGGCGGGGCGGCACCTCCGCGAACCCGCTGAACTCGCGGCTGTGGTTGAGCGCGGTGAACGAGCGCATCGTGTTCGCCACGGTGGACAGCGCGTCGTATATCTCGTCGCCCTCGTACAGCGCGAACGATTCTAGTTCGCTCTGCGGCGGCGGCGGCGGGGGCGGCGGCTCCGCTGCGTCGGCTAGATTAAGCGGCTTGAAGCGATCGTGCAGCACCTCGACGATTCTCGACGGAGAGTCGGCGCGGTCGGCGCGGAGGCCGTCTGCGGCTTCATTAGACCAGATGCTTTCGGCGAGAGATATCAGACTGCACTTTTCGACGGACGGATCGGCGAACGCGTGATCCGAGGGGGACGACAGAAGATCTTGGAAGTCGATCGGGAGCTCTTGGAACTCGTCGTCCGGGGTGTTCTGATCTTTGGACCAAAGGGCCTCGATGCTGCGATCGAATTTAGCTTCGAATCTCGCATACAGCTCCTCCTCTATCGGAGTTATCTCCTTTGGATTAGTATAATCCTCCTTGATCACCCATTCGGCGTCGAAATCCAAGCTGTCGTCCAAGTCGGGCACGGTGTTATCGTTCATTCTGATCTTGATCTCGGTGATCTCCTTGATTTCATCGGTCACCGTATTCTCGCACGTACCGTAACCTTCGTCCAAAGCTATCGCTCTAATGAATTCCTTGACGGGATCTTGCGCCTCCATATCCCAAACTCCTTCGTGTGTTACCCACTCAGGCAGACTCTCTTTGCTTTCAAAGGACCTACTGTAGCTGTTGCAACGTTTCCTGTTATTCTTCTTTTGGCCGTGGTATGAATTACGACGCTCCTTGCCGGTAGGCAATTTCTTGTTTTTGATATTCTGCTCTTTAGAAACTGTCAATTCGCATTGCATCTTGACCTTGATATCCACTTCTGCTCTACGACACCAAGCCGGGGGCGGAGGTGGTATATAATATTGCAATGGCGATTCTTGTCCTTTCTTTAGAGCAGGAAATGCAGCGTAATAACGACGTACGGCCTCAGCTTGTTCAATAGAACACGTGGGCATGCCTACTTGTGATGTACTTTCTTTATCTTTGATGTCTTGCAGTCTTGTACACAACTGATCAACTATGATGTCAAGGTTAGGTTCCTGGAAATAAAGAATAATGATATTTAACTCATTATTAACAAATATTGTGTTCACAAAAACTAGACTATTTCATCTATCAAAATCAAGGCTAGTTAAGTATGTCTGATGCCCGGTTTCTGAGGGACTTTTAACGGCAGTTTATCGATTCGATAGCGCTATTGACTCAATAACTCTTAGAATTGCGTTTCTGAACATCACCGAGTCAGTTAAACTCCGTTTAAACTAAGGTTAATTTAACTGATCATTTTGTGCCGTTTATCGGTTCCATAACTTTATTTGACATTTTGGACGTGGTCACATCATGCGATTTTTAGGTTTTTATTATTACGTGGTGAATTTTAACGATGCGTTATAGCTAAATTAAACTCGAAAAAACAATTAATAGTGATATAATTAATACAAGCAGTTCGACAGAGTCGGATACAGATGTAATGGAGTTTATACTATGTCCGGGAAACTAAAAAGCAATTTGACTCTAGTTCTTGTTTTTAGTTCATCCTTTGTCTATTACTCTAGTTTAAAAACAAACAAACAGGCCCAGGTTGTAATTTAGCCAACTTTAATATGATCTTGTTATTTTTTATCTAAGGTATTATAAAATTATTCCCCGTAAACAAGTTTTATGCAAGCTACTCAGTATTCTCCCAAGCCTAGCAAGGGGAGAGTAGCTCGGTGGCGTAGTGGATAAGCGCCGCTGCCCACGATTATTGTTATTAAGCAACTTTCGTAAAGGTCGGTCATGGGATGGGTGACAAAAATTATCATCTCGACCTGATCCCTGCTTCTTTTTTGTAAGGATGTACATTTTCATGTATCTTCTTTTTTTAAGGATGTACATTTTCGTCCTTCGGCATTACATACAGACACGGACAAATAACTTATTTTCATATTTTTTACACTAAAAAAAGTATTTGATAACTCATTTAACTTTAAAAAAACTATTATCGCAACTAAAACAAGTACTAAGTGCAAAATAAAATAAATGAAGTCAAATTGAGGTCGCTTCTTTGAAGAGTTCCATCTAGTGGTAAATTTAGGAACTATTTATTATGTTCAGAAACGCAGTTCAGAAACGCAGTGACAGTTAAACGAAGTTTATCTTCTCCATATCTTTAAGGCAGCGATAACTATTGAGAACTTAACTGAAGCCCTCAGAAACCGGGCATGAGTCTCCCTCAGTGATCAATTACAAAGAGATTTTATCTTTGATTTTCAAAACTAACTATAATTTAATGTAAAATGAGATATAAACATTATTTGAAAAAACCAATAGGGAATATGCGTCTGATTAAAAAAAAAGGTTTAATATATTTTATTACAATAGTTATTGCTTTAGAATAAAGTCTATCTAAATATTTTTCAATATTAGTTCGTTTTCATCTTCAAAATAATTATTAAAAAGTGCAAAATAAATGCGGTAACTTCAAAATATTTAGACGCCATGATACTTATCAGAGCGGATGTGACGAAACAGCACACGTATAGGGATGTCATTGTTACAAAATGTTAACATTGATGCAATAACATCAATGTATTATGTCTCAAAATAAACAACTGATTACAATTTAAATGATGTTTTAGGCTTTTATTTTTATTTCACCAATTAAGTAAATTATATGATTTATTAAAAAAGTCTATTATACTTTAAAAATCGATTAGTTGTTAATCGATTTAGGCAATTGAATAGAACTAAGCTAAGCTGGAGAGGCCTTTGTCAAAGGACAACCTGGCAGTACAGATGCCGATGTCAGTGGAAAAAACTAAATTGGAACTATAATTGATGTAAAAAGTCAGAGAATAAAGGCTATTTTTATTTATTTGTTTTATTTATTAGGCAATTGAATAATAATTTATCACTCAAAACCCATATTGATTTAAAATGTCATATCTCTAGTCATGTACTTTGACGTCACGACGAGCGCGCCAAAAATTCCGGTGTTTAAACAGCTCGTAGCTATTACTTATTTTCATCAATTATTAATGTTACAAAATTTTAGTTTACGGTGCCGGGTATTTTTTTACAGTTATATATCGATGTCAATTATCATATAAAACCATTTTCCAAAAATATGCATATTCCCTGTTATAGTGCTAGAGGGATGATTTAAAATTACATAATTTGTTGTCATTAACCTAAACATAAGCTTAATTACATAAATGCACTTTCCAACCAAATTATTACTCAATAAAAAATTGTTCTACAATACTACTTTAATATTTAATTGTGCTAAAACATACAACACAAACATAACATTAAAAGCCAAATATTATCTAAATGATTACAAATTATTTACAAGATGGAGTGGAAGTGCAAATTATATAGGAGTTTTTAATTTAACTAAATACACACACATATGGTGGGTTAATTAGAATAATAAAACAAAAATTAAACAGACATAGCATAATACCATACTAAAAATATAAAACAGAACATTTAACTTTACAGAGAAATATATAAATAACTAATAAAATGGATTTGGTAGGTAGATATCAAACAACAATTGTTACAGTGTGCCCTCAAACTATTAAACAAAAGAATCAAATACATATCCCCAAAATATTGTGGCCAAACCAAAAGAAACAGTACAATGAACTACCTTCATAAGCAACATATTATAACTAATGAACAAAAGTTTCCATTGCCTCACTAAACATAATAATCAGTAAACAACATTCTATTTACTAGCTTTTACTACACTACAAATATAAAATGATGTTGCTTATGAAAACGAAACATTGCTTGACCAACCTTCTTATAAGGGTTCTTATAATTGCTAAATGTCTTCATTTTTATGTTTCCACTGTTATGATCTCTTCCCAACATAACTGAGCACTGCATATCCTCTTGACGCAGTGGAAAAAACATTTATTAGTATAAAATTATGTTACATATTATTCAATTGTTCCATTAGCTTTCTTATCTCATTTTTGTTTATTAACGAGTTGTAAATAGTCATTTAATTGGTAAACAAACCATAATATATTTGAAGTTCAATATTCAATTTCAACAATTATCTTTGGTGTCAATACAATATACTGAATAAATAAATGTGTTAACTTGTGTCATGTCAAGTTCAATGTACTCAGAGAAGAACAAAGGACATGTGCACCGAGTGTGATACTCACATTTTTGTGTTTATAACTAAATTTTTTGCACCAGAGGGAGGTCAGCTTACCTGTATGAAGTGTGTGGGTATCAGATGATAGAGTTTGGAGTTTGTTGCAGTTCTCTAGATGTGGCAGGCCAGCAGGCGTCCGCCTGGCTCTCTCTTTTATGCTTACGCATTCTGCATTGGATACTTTCTTCCGCTATCAATATCCATTATTATATTCAAAAATCGAGGGTCCATTATACAATTGCCGTGGGCCGTTTTTTTTATAATCGATCTTCTTCTTTCGTCAATTTAATACATGTTTAATATCTTTGGCCTATTCTTTGCTAGTGTTTCGTATTTATATAAAGGCAACCTTTTGTCAATTTCGATCTAAATGAGCAATCGCATTGTCACTAGCTATCAACAAATGACGCACTTTGTGCACCCCTTCTGAAAATAAATTGTAAATAATTATAGCAAACGGGTAGTTTGGCGTGTTGTATTCGCACAAGGTCAATGTTAGCGCAAAGTACAAAGAATTTTAATAAAATCATGCCCGCCCGCCGCGCTAAATTGGGTCGATGGCGCCAAAACGTCACTCGGGCCACGGCAGAGAAAATATAGCATGGAACGTACATTGTGGGGCCTCATACTACAATGGCGTGTTACGTTTATCAATTTACAAAGATCATCTACGGCACGTACAACTTTATCACCATTTGCACTGACTCATACGTACTCATAATCGTAACATCTAGAGGAAGGATGCAGTTTCACAAGAAGGCGACAGTATTACATGATGCACTTTCACTGAGGTCGCGCGATGTACTTCCGTGTTGGCACGTAAACACTATCAAAAACAAAAGATATCTCACCTGTGTCGTTTTGTATGGGCTTAATTCAACATGTTAGTTCAATACACACACCACTCCACATGAAAAAAACATGGCAGCCGAAGTGAGTGAATGAGAGTCAAAAAATATTATTTTGCGCAACTCCGTCAAACGATTGAAATGACGTCTCATATATAAACCAATGAATGCTTACCGTTTCTGAAATAGACAAAGATGGCGGATCAAAAGCCCGTGATTAGGATTTTAAAGCAATGTGATTCGTCAAAACTTCCAGAACTACGTTCATTGGCCAACAATCGGAAACGGATACAAAACATTCGCAGTTTTAGAGGCGCTAAATTTTGATACCTTCTTTAATACAATAATTAGTATTCTACTAAAATAACATTAAATAATTAAAATATCTGAAATATGAATACCACTATACAAGCTACTTAGGGTCAAAATCAGTTTCTCTTGGGTCGAACTAAACGATAACAAGTTTTTGTTACAGAACTTATCAATTTGAAACTTAGTAAGCTACTGTGTACTAGGCTTGGGCAAAAAATCAATATTGATATCGATTTTTATTTAGAAAGTTCTTGATATAAATCAACGATATATGTTTCGCGATATATCGACCTTTAGATATTTATTTTTGGATATTAAATGGGTATCAAAATTGATTTAAAGCTCTTAAAGCTCTCTGCTAAAGCGTCACATCATGTATTCGACCTATCCAATCTCTTTGATTTAGAAAAGGAGTAGGTAGACTTTCAAATTTCGAATATTTTGACAATGTTTATAAGTATTCGTTTATTGAGTAGAGAATATTGAAATATCAACATATCGATATTTTTAGGCCATATTATATGTATATTTATTTATAAATGAATTTGAAAAATATCGATACCATATATATCGATTTTTCCCATTTGCCCATCCCTAACGTGTAGTTTTTTTGTAAGTCTTATTTCATTATGAGCCTTTGTCTATTACACAACAAAGTTTTCAAAAGTATTTTTTATAAATAGGAAGAAACTAGAGATAAGAATTTAAAAGCTATTTGGCTATGAAGGTTTGACTGAGATACTTTTTAGTTCATTTTGAAAAAACGGTCTCTTGTTGCTTAAACTTTCCAAATCTCTGTTTCAGATGGTGTCAATAACATAGATTAATAATTTATGTCGATAACTACTAGTATATCTATAGTGGCAAAAGAGTGATATAGAGATATATTTTAGGTACTACCAATAATTTTAGATCTTTAGTAATGTTAATTAAATTTAGTCAAATAAAAAAGTTGTAGGTACTTGGGAAGAATATTAGGCACCTCGTAATTGACGAGTCTTTTTATGCTATATTTTATCATGGAATATGTTACAGTACAAGAAGAAAAAGTTTTACTTTATTTAAAGCTAATTACAAAAAGATAATAAAGAAACCCAAATTTCAGAAAAAAATAATAAAGATATCCTAATTACAAAGTTTGTGAAATGGAATATAAGGATGAACCAGACAAAAATAGAAAAGCAAGAAAATAGTTTGCTTCTAGAAGAATGTCTGGTCTACTAGAGGCGTGCCGAACTGAGTAGAAACTCATCGCAGCTATGAACGTACCATACAAACAGGACTCTATTACTATTAATTAAAGTATACTTATTATTACTCCCCCTACAAAAGCTAATCCGAATCGAGAGAGATAGCATCATCGGAGGTCGTGTGTCTTGTTCTTTCATTTTACCATGTCATAAAAATACCCTTGATTAATAATAAGTTGATTAAATTAATAAAAACACCATAGAAGAAATGTGTTATTCCTGTATTGACATCAGCCCAGTACAGCCTCAATGTTTCTTAATTATTTAATTTAGCAAAATAGCAATTAAACAGTTTGAATTTCGATTGAGCGAAAAAATAGCGTTATATACCAGTTTTAAAAATGAGAGATAAATAATAATGCCCCAGAAATTTTAGGAATTCATTGAATCAAATTGAATAGAGACAATAGGCTTGATAAGCCACAACGCGGGCCCTGTGTGGATTGGCGGGTATTAACTACTGCAGATGGAGCCGCGACCAATGTTCAGTCAAATAATAAATACAATAATAAATACAAACACATGACCAGTAAAAAAAATATTCATAGAAATCTAGTAAATAATTATAATAGCAAAACATTCTTCCCGTGGGAGAAATTATCGGTATAGCGTCTGATTTTAATAATCAACGGGAATTAGCAATACGAAACCTCGAAAGTTGGAAGAGAAAACTGCATATAGTAACTGAATTCTTGGTAGTTTACTGCTTCACGTGTTACTGTTGAGCCATTTTTGTGGCATGTTTTAATTTTTCGGAAGACTTGATAATATTTTTTTTATTTGACCACACATACACACCATCCACATGTTACATTACTTCATGGTAAACGAGTTTATTTACAGTCTTGTTAATTTTATCTTCTGAAAATATATATTGCAACCACTTGGATAAGCATAAACGCAACTTTTTCTCACCATTTTAAATAATTGCTTTAAATAATCAAATAATTTTTAAAAATATTGAGGGAACTGTATCTATATGTTAAAGCAATTTTTATATCAATAACTCCAAATTATATATTGATAGCATCATTATAACTGCCTAGACAGCAATTGATGGTTTTATCTCCACGTAGGGATGCAATTATATTTCAAAACTCGATATACATGTCGATATATAGCCGCCCAAAAATATCGATATCGAATGATATGAGTAAACGTGTATCTATAACTAGTCCAAATTTTAAAATCCAACAGCATTTTTGCATGTGATATTACATTAGTAGCACATGTGACATTATTTTGGAACCCTAATTGTGATATTTTTTATTATTGTAATTTGTCCTTATTTCAAAATAAACTGTTATACCCAATCGAATTGCAATATTTTTAAAGTGGCAATAAGACATTTTTCTATTGTAATCAGAAGCATGCCGTTTGAATCCACTGATCGCGTAGCGTGCCTTGGCGGGGCCCCATATAAACATTTATTTGGGGCCCCTCATGATAGGTAAAGATTTCTCACAAAAGAAAAGGGATGTATGTACATTGATTATTGTGGGATTCCCCCGTTGAAGTAAATTACTACTTCGATCCTTTTTTTCTTAAAAATATTGTCATGGCAAAGTTAATCGTATATTTTCTCATACATTATTCGTTTTAACTTCAAAAATGCTTTCAATATCCCATATCTATAAATATTGGATATCGAGCGAGATACCGAATTCACGCTGATGCTGCAATATAATGCACATCGATATCGTATATTACGATATTGATACAATATACTTTTCAATTTTTATATAAATAAATATTAAACAACATCACAGACATTGCTCATATTCCAGAGTAGTTAAAGCCCCTCGGCTGTCCCGGTTCAAAACCTAGTAACTGTTTTGAACTAAATTTTACAGGAAAGCAAAAAACTCTTTTTAGAGTAGCTCTTTAAAACTATTTACACCTATTGAGAAATTATTATTTACAAGAAGGAGTAGTTTGAAACTGTTAATTTGATATATAAATTCTTTGTCTAAGTTTCATTTTACAAATTTTATGAGCTAAAATATTTTTAACAATAAAATGTCCAAGTAAAAATTGACTTCCAAAACCATTTCAGACGTAGTAAGTTCTCTTACTAGATTTTGATCTGGTGTAACATATTAGCTAAAAATCAGCTTATCCAGATCAAAAGCTAGTAAATTCAAATTTATACAGCCATTTACACATGCATTTGTGTTTCATTAGGCGGCATTCATTTGTTTTTTTTTTCGTCAATTTGTCCTATTTACGTCACCCAGTATTAAAAATGTAACACAGCAGTCGAAGCGCGTTACATTTAACGCAGCAGTTAACATTATTAACGCATCATTATTTAACTGGCACAATAATGAAGGGTTTTTAAATCAAATCATTACCTGTGATGAAAAGTCGATTCTCTACGATAATCGGAAGCGCTCATCGCAATGGTTGGACCCTGACATGCCAGCCAAATCCTGCCCCAAACGAAAATTTACCCCAAAAAAGTTACTTGTAAGCGTTTGGTGGACTAGTGCCGGTGTCGTTCATTCGAGTTTTCTCAAATCTGGCCAGACGATTACGGCAGACGTTTATTGTCAGCAAGTGCAAACCATGCTGGAAAACTAGCTGTTAAACAACCGAGGCTGGTCAATCGCTTTCCTAAACGCCACTGCTAGTTCACGATAACGCAAGACCACACGTTGCACAACAGACGGCTACCAAATTAGAAGAGCTTCAATTGGAATGTCTAAGACATCCACCGTACGCCCCGGACCTTGCCTAAGATTACCATTTTTTTCGAAATTTGGATAACTTCTTCCAAGGGAAAAAATCAACTCCGATGGGGCAGTGCAAATCGCCTTCAAAGAATTTATTGATTCCCGTCCGAATGGTTTTTTTAGTAAGGGGATCAATGAACTACCTATGAGATGGCAAAAGTGCATAGATAACAATGGTTTATACTTTGATTAAATAAATATAGTATATTAAAAAATATTTGACTTTTTGTTGATGCCATACCAAACACCAATTTCATATGTAAGGACCTAATATATTGTAATGGGGGAAAACATTATATTTAAAGTTATTAGACGGCGATTTGTGATTTTATCTAAGTCGACTCTTCGACACTGACTGAGCTTTCGACTACCGACTATAAGCTGTGAACATCAACTCATAATGTTAATTAAGAAATTGCTCATAACTCGGTTCTATATTTCTCTCAGTGTAATTTATATATGCATATTTGTTCTGTTTTATTGAATAAATAAAATAAATTTAAGTCTTCTTTAGAATGAATTTTTAATTTCCGCTAATATAGCTCCCAATAATTAATGTTATTTGAAGTTATAGTGGTTTTAAGTTAAATACTCAAAGTGGGCATAAGTTAGACGACATAAGTTTGGGAACCCTTGATCTAGTCTATGGTTCCATTGCTAATTTAACTTTTTCTTGATGTTCTTTTTGTGTAGTCAAAATATCTTCTGGCACTTCAGTACCTTTATGTGTATTTCTCTTAATTTCTTCTTCATAAAATGAACAATCCGCGCACTTATTGCATTTTGGCATGTTAAACTACAAAATATTGTTTCTATACATTTATTCACTTCATAACCCAGTAACAAGATTTGACCATTCAAAAAACCTAGTATGTGCTAACACATACTAGAGTTTTGAAATAGTCAAAGATTCATAATAGGTTTTATAATGGTTAAAACTTAACTTTTCATAAATTTAGAAGCACTTACTAGGTTTAGGGTACCCTATAACTTTTAATAGAAGTGAATTTTGATATAGGGCATTTTGGCGGGAGTTATTGAAAAACCACTTTTAACAAAAAAAAAACACAATTTCTACTTTTTGTAGACTTACTAGGTTTTGAAATGGGACAGCCGCCCTGTATTATGGAGCGTCTGAGACAACGAAGGTAACACACCACCACAATACAATTTCTATCGCCCTCTAAGTTAATGAAAATCTTTTAAAATTCCAGAACAGCTGAGCCAATTTGGCTGATTCTGGTTTTGAAATATTACTTTATTACTAGGGGAAGTTTAAATGGTGACTGGTCATATGAATGAAGTACACCGGGTCATCTATACTCCATTCATTACAGCATTAGACAGAAGTTAAATAAGGTTTGTTTTTATGGTATATTTTGTGACAAAATATCAATAATCATGTTACTCTTAGGACTGACGGCTAATTTGCTACATATCCACTTAAATATCAGCTGCTATACTTAATTGTTGTAATTTAAGCTATCTATTAAACAAATTTATGAGCATTTGACTAACTTAAATGATTTAATAACTATTACAATAAATAGTGTTCATATTAAAGAACCTAAAGAAGCAGGGTTGGATAGTTTCGGCACGATTCTCATGTCACTATAACTCTAGCAAATTTAAAACGTTGCCTAATCCTTTCAAAATTTTCGGCAGTACAGCTTTTTAATTTTGTCATACTATATCAGTATTCACAATAGTCAAAATACGTAATCTGGGATTATCCTCCATTGTGATTGTGAATGCTACTGCCTTTCTTATTGTTTTTCCGTTTTCCGTTATTAAGTTGTTATTGTTTTATTTTTGTTGTTAAGTTTTGTTAAATATGGATATTGCCGGTGCAGGCCCGAGTGACCTACAACAATTACGCTCTAAGCCCCCCATACCTACCCTTTGACATTTCAGGAAGTTTTTCCAACATCTTCATCAATAGTCATTATAAAAGTAATAATAAAATTTTCATGTTTACCTTTTTTTCCTGGGCAAAGATATGACTAAATTCTATTCTAAATATATACACTTACAATATATCAAAACAACAGATAGATAATTTTAGTTCCATGTTGGCTTGGGAGTAAAAGATTAATTTAGAAAATGCTGGCCTCATCTCAACCCCGAGGTATCTTAAAAAATTGAAAATCGCCCAGCTCTTTCAGACTACCTAATGTTCAAAATCAACAAAAATATAATAAATATTTTTTAAATTTATCTTGAAAATAAAATGTTCTGCATTGCTGCTTCTATGACCCTCTTTTTTTCTAATGTTATAACGACTGGAGTTATAGTCACTACTAAAAATTTGTTGGAACGTTTCTTCTTTGCTTTTGTCTTACAAAGTGTTTGATAAAAAATAATCAACTCTGTCTATAATAACATTTATTCGTTTTTACAGTTTTTCAATATGTCCAATGAAAAAAAAGGTGCTGCATAGGTACATAAGTTTTAATAAATACAGAGAATTTTGTTATCATGGCGATTTTTGTCATATTCCCTAATTTTTGCATTGGACAAGATAATATTCTGTCATCACAAGAGACTATTCAAGGTCACTCTCCAACAAGTACAATGTGGATTAATGTTGCATAAATCTGCTTAATGAACAAAGCATATTTCATGAAAGAATTGGTTAGGCACTAGTTTCAAACTATAAATATAGTTACGTTTTTAATAAATTCAATATAAAAATTGTTTTGCTTTCTATTGATTATTTATAAATTTATTGTGCCTTACCGGATAATGACCTTACAAACTTTTTAAATTCAATTACAGGTTTAAAGGTTAAATTACGATATTTAACGGAAATTATGAGATAAAAATATGTATTAGCTTATTATACATTCTAAATACAAATGATATTACCACAATACTAGTGACATGGTGACTCCGACAGTAAAACGAAAATAATGTGGATAAATATCTAATATACATAACGCAAACATGTCGACAATTTCCATTTTGTGCACCAACATTACATCCACTGCTAGAACAAATTAAATAAAACTTAAAATTGAATAAATCACAGAAATGCATAAACAATATAATAAATCTCTGAAGTAACAAATACAGCAGGGAAATAAATTAACAACATCAAGATAAATTTGTACGTTACAGAAAGATAAATTCAATACAATATGACCATTATACTTTATTTACATTGATTGATTACAACATTTAAAAAAAAAAATTATTGTCATCTAGAGTAACATACTACTTTGAAGAAATAGTATTTGCATGTACATGTAACACTTCGAAAGTGCGGGTTTGTAGTATGAATTATTAACTCGTAAAACTTGATAAAACAAAGATCGAGCCCTACATTGTATTTTATATAGTTTATATCCTGCCTATTGAATGGATAATGAGATTTCAAAATTTTAATGCATTAAATAATATACCAGACTTATAGCCTTCGTATACCGATTCAAGCCGACATAATAAGTTTTTAGTATTCAATGATACTAAATTATATGTATGTTTATACATAACACTGTTTTCGACCTCAACAAACTAAGTCCTAGAAAAACCCTCAGAGTAGATTTGTCGTTTGAAACCAAGCTGAGGGTAATTATGGCTATATATTTTATATATCTATAAACAGCTTTTTATTCACTTCAGTGACTCTCTGGCCGTTTACTGCTCTCCTCTGGTTTGACTATCGTCTCACTCTTCGGCACCGGGCGTTCTTCTTCGAATTTTTCCACGGCTTTCTTCATTTCTCTCCTTTTTTGCGCCTCACGGATTATGTCGAATAAACTCTGTAAATTATAAAGTATAACTTATTAAATTGCTACCACATTTTACTTCAATTCAAACTTTCTTTTAATTTGGAATTCATAATTTAATGTAAATATCAATACATTCTCAATAAAACTTAAAAAATATTGCTCCCTTTAAGTTTTATGCTTACAACAGCATTGGTTGAAATAAGTTGAGCATTATTATAATATATGGACAGCTTTTATATGAACAGTATTCACTTTTACTATTACCGAGAAGCTGGATGACCAACATTTGCTCTGAATTTTTGTTTTGGTAAATGAAACTTAGCTAGTTTGATTTATCGCCCCTGATACAACATGCAAACTAAAGAAGAATGGCGAAATCAGACCCCATAATTTACAAAACCGTACATGGATGGTAATATGACAAATAAATAATATATGATTAATAGATTTAATTTCTACAAAATAGTGAATTTTAATGTCGGGGAACCAAACTTAAATATTAAATGCTGCTAATAATTATCAAGATAACAAAACGTCTGATGATAGTGCAAAAACAAAACGCGAAAATCTTTTTAAGAAACGTTCTGGTCTACGCAGAAATACTGCGTAGAAATACTACTATAATAATTGAAAGCTAAGATACCACAACCGATTTAAGAAGATTATTGCCAGTTCTGCAGTTGATCCGCTGAAAGGTTAACGTATCGATTATTTTGTTCTAAATAATCGATTGGTTGATTTTATTTTGACAGGCTTGTTTTCATCTATGAATGTTGTATGATGATGATGGTGGAATGATAGCGGATGATTGGTTTGGTTTGTTTGTTGTGTGTTCGTTCGTGGAGTTTGATATTTATGTTAATATACAACTTGACAATGAAGCATGTTTCTTCGACTAACGTTGATATTTGCATTACTTCTGGATTCCGAATGGCAATCGATTCGGTTACAACAATGACAGTTCAATGTGTACATTGCACTTATTTGTCACTTTCAATTGTAATGATTTAATTAAAGGCAAAGGGATCTATCTACTCCACACAGTTTAGTCATATGTTACAAATGTTTCTTCTATAATAAGTTTATTTTTCACACAATCATTGATTGATAGGCAAACAATTTATGAGTAATTATTTTGTGCGATAATTAAGTGTCTTGATCTTATTAGATATGTAATTATTTTAATCTAGTTTATTAAACGGAGTAATCTGGTTACCATTTTTATTTATTTTAACGTCCATTCAACGAAAAAGCAAAGATGCAATATATAACCCCACAAAGTATATAATGCCATATCTTTTTAATCCCAACTTTTAAAGGAAAAAGACGATTAGGATTTTGTTAGTTTAGCTTATACCTTCAAGTACACGTTTATTTCATTCATGAACGGGACTTTAAAAATTCAGGTCCAAAGCTATATGGGAGATCGCCATTGTTCTTTCATGAACATTTCAGCTGTTTCCGACAATATTATTGTAAAAGTATATATAAAACTATACAAATATTACTCGTTAAAAGGTACATAATAATTTAAAGAATTTGTTAAATATTTGTGTTGAGATTGCTCCCTCTACTCTAACAATATCCTAATAATCCATAGAAACATTGAAATTATTATATGCATTCCCATGTATGTGATAAGAGATCTTTCGAATATGTACCTATTTATATATTTAAATTAATATCATTACATAGAATCTAATTATTTGCCTAAAAGAATACGCAGACGCCATTTGAAAAAAAAAACTCTAAAAATGATAATCGAGTTAAATGTTGGCACATTACCAGATAGCCGATTAGTAAGGTCAACGTATTCCGGAATGGAGAATAGAATCTATAAAAAGACGTGAAACAAACGCGTCTTAGAAATTGCAATATATAGAGTTTATGGTGAAACATAAACAGTATATAAGATATGATGAGTAATATGTTTAAATACCTAGCTGTATGTTTGAACAAGTTTTCATTTAATGAACTGTATTCAACATTGCTCTTATATTTAATAACCACATTGGGTGGGTCGTTCAGAAATTTATAATCCGCCATTTTGTTACGGCGGCCATTTTGGATTAAAGATAATATCGACCGAATATATATAATTGCATTTTCATCAGAATTATTTCATCAGTAAACATATATTTTAAATTTCAGCTCAAACGCACACAGGGAAGTGGGTGAAATTTAGCTTGCAAGACACAACATTGGACCTCTAAAACTAAATGACAGGTTGTAAAAACTTACCTTTCCCTCGGATTCCGTAGACTTATCGTGTTCTTTTGCAGCGACGGCCGCTTTGTCGAGCGCTTTCTGGATTTTACTCTCTACTTCGAGTATTTCCTCTTTATCTAGCAACTCGATCAACTCTGCCATCTGCTTCTCTGATAAGTGTACATTTTCGTTGCCTATTATCTCTAACATCTGGAATCAATATATCAGATAATGTATGTCACATTCCAATTAAAAATATTAATAAAGTTTCTATTAATTTATACTGTTATAAGATTCTTAATTAATAAACACAATACACTCCTTTTTTGTGCAGTCATATAAACATCAAAGAAACATACATCATAGATTGGTATTCATAGATGTTTTATTTTTAGATACGGACGCGATATTAATAGCTAGTTAACAAAGACTTAGATCCAATTCTAAACAATTCAGCAAAAGCTACTCAAAAAATTTCAAAATAGTTTTTCATTAAAATTCTGATGTGCTTATCAAATACCTTCCAAACAAAAACGAGTCTTATGTTACACCAGAATAATGCAGGAATATACATTTAATAATGGCTTTGAACTTACCTTCAAAACATCATCAATCTTCAACTGTCCATCAAAATCGTCATCTAATCTTCCCAATACATCCTGTATCAATTTCAACTTTGCCTCATCAGGTACCTTTTGTAAGCTCTTTATGGAATGCATCAGTTCATCAATTTGGATCAGCTGTTCCTTAGCCTTTTGCGGTTCGGACTTGGTCTGCTCCAGAGTAGTTTTGAGAGCTTTCTCTTTACTCTCCAATTCAACTAAAGCAGCATCCAATTTACTTATCATATTGTTTACTGCACGGTATAATCTGTAAATATTAAGAATAAAGATATATTTAATGCCATACTATGTAATACATAATCTGCAGCTGTTATTACATAATTTGGTCACAACAGTATACTCAATGGGAAAAATAAAAATTGATTATTAAATACATTTTATGTATCATATTTATAGAAAATTAAAACTAAAGATACTCTACAAAACTAAGAATTGTTCAAATTCTCTTGTACCACTCTCTAAACTAAACATTTTGATTTGGGATAATTCCTTCCAAAGAGATAAATTGAATGAAATCCCATGATTTACAAAGAAATTTTAAAAAAGAGCTTAACCTACCTCTTAGCACCCTTGGTCAATTTGATGTCTGCCTGTTTGGTCTTCACTATCTCCTGCATTTCTTTCACATCTTCACTATACTCTGAGAGCTCAGCTTTCAGTTCTTGAATGCTCTCTTTCTCAAGTAGCAGAGACTTTTTCTGTTCAGCTGAAATGTGAGGAGAGCATACATTTCAGTTTTGAAGTTAGGCTGCATAAGGCTACCACAATATGTCCAATTGCATTAACTTTACAGTTTTGTATAACATGATGTCTGTTGAGTGAATTTGGTTGATGAGATTCTGTATTTTTTTAAAAAGAACTATAAAGTTCTGAGACAAGTAACTGGACAACCTCAAGTTATCAAAACTTTGGGTTCAAACCCTATGTCAGTATATGAGAATAATATTAAAATTAAAATAAAATTAAAATAACAAATATATACATAACAATCTATTAATATAAATTCCTACTATTATTCAAAAATATCAAAGGTTAAATTTACTCAACATAGACACTGCAGGAGCATTGATGTTCAAAGAATTTTATCAGATAAGATTGTATTGATAAGTAGTTAAACAAAAATAAATGGTAAGTATGTGTAGCTATAATACTTCTCACTTTTATAATACTCAAAGCCATGGGACAAATAATGATTATTTTTCTGATAATTCATTAATTAGCTGTTTTGTTTATAAATTAAATATGCATTAAACCCATATTGTTCCTCATGTATAAAATATTATTAATATGAGTTATCAAAGTGTCTACCAAACCTCTATGAAAGAAAAAATATAATAAAGAGTTATGTTTTACAGTGAATGACTTCATTTTCTAAATCTATAATTATTACAAAGTGTTACATGTAAACGTCATAAACAGATTTAGAAAAAATAAATAATGAACTTGAACTTCCTTGAAATGTGGATTGGTGCCAACTCACCTAATTTCTCTAAAGCGTCTTCAATTACTTCAATGTCTTTACCAGACAGACCCTCTTCAGACTTCTTGGAATCAACAGCAATAACCGGTGCTGGATCACTCATGACAGGAGTTGACTCTGTATCAATGATTGGTGCTTTGTCCTTGAGTTCCTCTTTTTCTCTCTTCTTGGCTTCCAAGATTTCCTTCTCTTTTTCTGCTTCTTGAAGTTCTTTTTTCTCTTCCTTGATCTTTTCCTCTTCCAATTTAATGGCTTCCGCTTTAGCCTAGTATTTTAGAATTAAGTTAATAATGATTTTTGGGAAATAATATTTCAAGTACATAAAACAAATTGCAAATTCAGGCCAACTGGTTCAAAGTTAAATACTGATAAATATTATTTACTATTTTATATAAATAAAATAGATAGGTTACATTTGTTTTAATGTATAACAATACCTTAAAGTCCACTTTGCCTTCCTTTTCACCTATGGCAGCCTTTGTTTGTGTAGCAACCTGTTCCGGCAATGCTGATATAGTAGCCTTGAGTTTGTATGTAGTAGGCACATGTTCTGGCACCATCAGAGCTCGTGAAAGCAAAAGCAAAGATGGTGGTACCTTTTCATTCAATGACAGATCTAACCAGTTTTTCAGTTCTTTTTTTAATCTATCCTCTGAAACACCATATGCTCTCATACCTCGTGCCCGGCAAGCTTGCTGTAACTCACTAAAATTCAAACTATCAACTCCTTCTTTGGCAATCATTTTGTCATCGGCTGCTAAAGATCTCAACTTCATCTTCAAATTAAATCTCAGCATGGCACTAGTACCAATGGTGCTTACGTTTAAGACTTTACATAATGCCACTAAATGGGGTCGTTGCAAAGAGTCTAAAGTGATTTCATCTTCAAACAACTTAGAGAATTTCATAATCTCCTCACTTGTTGCCACATCACCAGATGTTCTTATTCTATTGAAGAAACCAGAAAACTCTTTAGCGAGTTCGGAGTGTCTGTTGCTGGCCTGCGGTGCCATCTGGTCCAATGTTTCTTGGAAAAACTTTGCCATTTCTAATTTTACCTTTAAGTGTTGTTTTAACTTTGCTTCCTTTTGATCTCTGCTCTCAAATGTGGAAGGCAGCATATTTGGAAACATCTTGATAAAAAGCGGCAAAGCAAATTCCAAAAATGGTACCACAATAAACACTATGAAAGGCACCATTCGGAATAAATCACCAATAGTTGTCACCAATAGCCTGTGTTCACGCCGTGTCAGTGATTCTCCCTTTAAAATTCGAAATAGTAAAGATGTTGATATTCTTATTTCAATAAACAACAATCTAAAGCCATGGTAATAATGTCGCAATTCATCCATCACACGCTCTTTAAGACTCTTCTTCTTCTTTTCCTCCTTTTTAGGTAGCTTCTCTTGTTCTTCTATCCCCTTTTTTATTGTTTCAACTGTAGCTTCAACTTTCGAAGATGGTTTCAATGGTTCTTTATCATAATGACATTTGGTTGTTGATATTGTTCTTATATAAGGGTAAAAACAAATTTTTGCATTGATTGCTTTTTGTGATATATCATGTTGGAAACCTAACGGCTGATTTGTGTAGTAGGACAATGACCTTGAGAGCGTTATGTATGGAAAATTTTGATACTGTCTGGTCTCCCATAATAAGGCTAAAATAAAAATGAAATTCAGTATATCAAAGAATTGAACGTATGAAATGTACTACTGAGGAAAGAGCAGGGTATTACACCTATTCAAGGTAATCCAGAGAAGACATAAATAGTAGGTATACAAAAAACGAGATTTCGACCATGCGTTATTAAAATTGAGTTATTACATATTAAAGAAGCTAATAGAATACAAACTTACAATAAATCTTTGAAAATTAATTACGAATTGCTATTCTTATAGTAAATTTCATGTGTAATCATTTTATCGATAGGTTACTCAAGAATTAGCTTCATTACAAATAATTATAATTTACTACTTACTTGATTTTTTCAAATACCGATAATTATTTTGAATTATTCTGTTCATTGTGTCTTGCGATATAATTAGTTTAAAAATTCGAGAAATATGAAAAACGTAACAAAAACAAAATCAACCTTTACACACCATGACAATCTAGAGGTGATGCCACAGACCACCTCAAAGAACAAGATGTGAACTTAACTCGTAGCTCTATGAAACCAAGTTCAGCACAGACCAAGATGTCGAAGATAATAAGTATATGTTTGTCACATTGACATGAGAAACAATATGTCCGTTACCTGTATTATTTTTCTCTTTGCAATATGTTTATGATGAAAAATGCTTAAAAATCCACCAGCTCCAGGTACACTGCGATGGAATTCGAATAAAGTCTATGTTAATGTTTTCTAACATAAATTCGTTTTCGTCTTAAAAATAATTATTAAAAAAGTGCAAAAAATGCGGTAACTTCAAAATATCCATGCTAGTTGTCAAAGCGGATGTGACGAAAATGTACATGTTGGCGCGAGATCAGAGTCACAAGAAATGACAACATTTTGAAACCTATTTTTCTATGATTATTTTATGAATAATTACTTATTTTTCTCGCTACGTTTTCAACGAATCATAATTTACATGCCATACTGGTGTCGGAAACTTTTCTGAAACCCTGTCTGCCGTCTTCTTATGTTCTTCCTGGATACCATTTGATCTGTAATGACAGGACAGGCAGGAGTGGAGGCGGAGTGGCAATATATTTGAGAAGTCACCTTCCTTTTAACATGGTAAGTAAGTCACCCAGTTTCTATTCGGAATCATCTGAGCATCTCTTCATTGAAGTTCTTTTCGGCCACCTTAAGGTTCTCTTTGGGGTATTTTATAGTCCAAATCTACATATTAATTACTTCGATTCATTTGATACTTTGGGGGAAACATTAGTGCACACAGTTGACCATACTATTATAATGGGCGACTTTAACACGTGCCTGCTAAAAAACGACCATCGTTCTAAACGACTGTGCTTAATTGTGGAATCGACCAACCTAAAAATTCTGCCTTCTTCTGCTACCCACAATTTTCCTAATTGTCAGCCTTCTTTACTGGATCTAATTATGGTTTCTTCTATTGACCATGTCAGCACTCATGAATAATTTCCCGCTGTAGCCTTTTCATATTACAACCTCATCCTCATTTCCTACAAAATCCGGTGTCCTAAATCCAAGCCGCGAGTGATTATGGAGCGTAACCTCTGCGGCATAGACGCCCAACGATTCTTGACCGACCTTGGCAGTATTGACTGGGACGCTGTGTTCGATGCTCCTACAATAGTCTCGAAGTTGGAAGTTTTTAATTCGATCCTTATTCAGATTTTTGATGTTCATGCTCCACTTCGACCTGTCCGTTTAAAACATCTCCCCGCTCCCTGGCTTACAACTGATATCAAAGGTATGATGAATAAACGCAATGCTGCCAAGGTGAGATTCAGGAACGATCGCTCGGATGAACACCGACGCAGTTATAAGGAACTGCGTAATCATTGTAGCAGAGTGTGCAGAGATGCCCAACGGCTTTATCTACATGGTTCTGTGACGAATGGTTCTCCGGCTAAGGTCTGGTCTTTTCTTAATTCTCTCGGTATCGCGAAATCAAAGTCTTCACCTCCTCTTGGATTAGATATCGATTCAATAAATCGTCACTTCCTAATACTCCTCCTATTCCCCCTAATTTAAAACTAGTTACTTTGCAGTCTCTGCCTGCCTGCTCTAATCTTCTAACTCCTGCGTTTTCCTTTAGATCGATATCTGAGCGTGAAATTATAACCAGCATTTCAAATGCTGAAGGTGTTGACGGTATCAATCGAAGAATGATCCTGGCGGGTTCTGAGATCCTTATTCCTATACTCTGCCACATATTCAACTTCTCACTTCATACAGGAACTTTTCCTAGCTGCTGGCGTAAAGCAGTTGTTATCCCTATCCCCAAAACTTCTAATCCTTCTTCGCCTTCACAATTCAGGTCTATATCTAACCTACCCTTTCTTTCAAAAGTACTTGAGCGTCTTGTGTACCGCCTGCTAAGTTGGTATATAAATTCAAAAAAACTTTTAAATCCTCTCTAATCCGGCTTCCGCCCGGGGCACAGCACTGCTTCTGCCTTGCTAAAGGTTACCGATGAGATACGGTTGGGAATGTCGCATCAACTGTTAACAGTTCTAGTTCTCCTTGATTTTAGCAACGCCTTCAATACGGTTGAGGCAATGTTGAGAGCAATTAATATATCTGATGCTGCTGTTAGCTGGTGCCATAGTTACCTGACGGGCCGACAACAATGTGTCCGGATCAATGACAAAATGTCAAGATTTTGTGATGTTGGTTCTGGTGTGCCTCAGGGTGGTGTTTTTTCTCCTCTCCTATTTCCTATCTTCATTAACTATCTTACACCACTTCTTTCTTGTCAATTTCATCTGTATGCTGACGACCTGCAAATTTATTCTCAAGCTGCAATTGAGGACGTGGATGAATTGATAGCCAAGCTCAACGATAACCTTATGACAATTTCCGATTGGAGTCGATCCTATGGGCTTATGGTTAACCCTGTAAAGTCACAAGCTATAATTATTGGTGGATCGAAACAGATTGCTAGACTCAATCACATTGTTGTTCCTCCTCTCACTCTGAATGGTGTTACGTTGATTTTCAGCAGTGTGGTTAAAAACTTAGGCGTCCTTTACGATTCTTCCCTCTCCTGGTCTTCGCATATCACTGAGGTTAGTCGCAAAATGTATGCTGCTACTTCCACTGTCCACTGAGAAGGTGAAAAAACCTGCTCCCACTAAAGACAAAAATGAGTTAGCACAGAGTTTGCTTCTACCGATTTTGGTCTACGCCGATGTATGCCTTATTGATCTTAGTGAAGAGTTGCTCAATAAACTTGAACGCTTACAGAATTTATGTATTAGATTTGTTAACGGCTTACGTAAGTACGACCACGTATCCGAATTTAGGCGTAAACTTGGGTGGCTCCCTATTAGATTACGTCGCGAAGTACATGTATTTATGAACTACGGAATGAAACAATTTCTTACAATTACGTTAGTTAATGTGAAAATGATCCGTTTTATCTTTCAAAAGTTATGGTGCAATAAAAATACTCACATACATACATTATGTAAAAACAATAGACTTCTTTTCGAGAGCAGTCGTGTTAAAATATTCGGGAATCGATAATGAATCTCACCATAGAAATACTAAAAAAAATACAAAAATTGGGAAAGTATTAAAATAGCTTGGTCGTAGTTTCAACACAGTTTTGTGGACTCGTGACCTTGAATAAGTTGTCGAGAACCTGGAACGCTTCAAAATACCTAATCTCACAGAGTGCAAATTTGTCATATGGCTCTAAAAAAAGCAGTACGCTTTTCGTTGTTGAAGTTAGTGCACGTTGTGTTGAATGTTAATTAATTGCGTAAGTTGAACTGTATGCGTAAATAAATTGCTACTTAAATAATGACTTTTGTTTATCCCTAAATAAACAATGTAAATAAGTTTTGTTATGAGGTGATGGTGTGTATATGTCGCAGGCATTTTGTGTGAATCTGCCGTTTACATATGGCGTCGTAAGTTTAGAAACACGCTCGCTGTTAAGTAATTTGCCGAAGGCAAAATGACAACTCGTTCAATTGTTATAATTTTAATGTTGTTTGTAGTTTTAGGGTGACCATGAACACAGTTTGGAATAATCAGAGTATGCGCTTTGGTTCTCATAAAGTACTGATAAAAACGACATTTATATGATAACCAATAATAATTAAATTTCTTAAGATAATATGATACTATCTAATTTACAATTAGGTGGTTACATTGATATTTTTTTGAAGTCTTGACATATTCATCTATCTTATATGACATTTCAAAGTAATTTTAAATTGTCCTTGTTATAATTTTGAATGTTTTGGTTAGTTCAATATCAATGTAAAATCCGTATTTCAATGAAATCACTAAATATTTCCCAATACCCTTCCATAATTCAATACAAAAATTTTCAAAGAAAAGGATATTCAATATTGTAAAAAGAAATCAAGAATATTAATAGGCGGGTTTCAATAATTAAATCAAGAATTATTTATTTGCGCATGTCAAACTTGAGTGACATTTGGACCAACTAAGAATATTCATTTTAAAACATGCACATCGGTTATTTTGACACTGCCTTTTAGCCAACTTGTATAAGCATTTGCTAAAACCTTTTTCGCCAAATAAAGATTCTTTAGAAACATATTCTCTTAAGGATATATTTAAAAGAATTTCTTACACCAAACTTAAACCAGTTTTTTATAAACCCATTATTGTGCCAATTTGGTATACGGTGTGTCTCATGTCCAATACTTTTCCAGATATATTTTTATTATCTAAGGACCCTCTATAAATTTTTGGGAAGTTAAAAAAAAACGATATCTCCAATATCTAGTGTTGCCTCGATGCAGCAAAATTTACACATCAAACACAAAACATTTGAGCCATAACCTTCTTTACCAATTGTTTCCCCGCAAATAGTGTGAGCTGGTTTAAGAAAAAAACATCATTTATGGGCACCACTAGTTCCGTCTTTACATACAAAGCATCTCAAGTGATTTTAAGGGTAGTTACCTCTTTTGAATCATGTATCACAACAGAATTTGGTAAAATAATGATGCTTCCGTCCTTTGATGACTCACTTATATGTTGAAGAGAGATGCTGGTATTAACAATATTGATAAACGGATTAATCGGCACAGGCAAATTAATTAAATTATTAGAATATATGATAACAGAACTGTTTGCGACTTGGGCAGAATAGTCTTGAGTTTGCTGCATCCAAGGAGCTGTCTAAAACTAAATTCCTATTTTCTACTGGCAGCGCAGCGATGGTAGCAAGTTCACCTACGGGAGGTGCATGATTTGTCATCATCGTTTCTGAGTTATTTTCATTACCTATATTTTTGAAATCATCAATATTTGAAGTCTCTATGAATATCGAATATTAAGTCATAATAATCTTCTAATGTTATTACACGAACCTTTGGACTATCAGGGCTATTTTTTTAGGATAAGGTAGTCCACATCACCAATACTCATAACCTCATATTTTTTTGATCAATAATATTGGGCAGGCGTCCTCCGAGTGCCAGATGCTATGGACACCTTAGCATTTTTAAGGTGACGGATTACATCAAAAATCTTCTCACTTGTCGATGGCTTTTTATAGCTCCCGTTTGTATATTAATATATTTTTTTAATTCACTTAAGTTACTGTCTTTAAAATCACAAGTATTTTGCAAACATTCTCCTGAACAAGCAGTATTTGCACTATTTTCAATATCTTTTTTGTGTCACAAAACCACTGATTGATGCCATTTTCTTTGTTATGATCAACAGCGACGCGAGTGGTACGAAACAGAACTAATTGTTTAATTTGCCGCGGCATTATGTAGATGGCGTTTGAACTATCAATCTAATGTTTAGGCATAATATATCGCACGTTGAGAATGACAATGTCGCTAACCAAAAACAACGTACTTTTTACTTTTGGCAACATTTTTCTTTGTTAAGTATAAACTTTAAAATGCAAAGATCCCTCCCTAGAAACGTAGCTTGCATAGAAACTACTAGGTGGCGTAGTGACGATACGTTGTTTAGAGGAGCTGATTACAGTTTCTTGAACTTTATACGCTCATTACTCAAAATCGCATTTTTTCACTATCGTTTTGTCACTATCGTTCTCAGCGTACGATATAATGAATCGGCAATATACATTTTTCCTTCGGCATATTACATAATAGCGAGCGTTTCTAAACTGACGACGCTGTATGTAAACGGCGGTTGCATTCAAAATGCCTGCGACAGATACATTTTCCATAAAAATTAGTTCCTATTTTTACCAGTGGCGGCGCCACTATCGATACCTACTATTTACATGGTATTTTACTAAGGCAATACCGTAAAGAGAGCCTACAAAAATTTATTTATTTCGTAACTTACACACTTATTATGTTAAATAAAACTATTATAAAAACATATTTCTTAAGACTAACAAAACATGAATACAAAACGATTTATTATAAAACTTTATGCTTATATCCCGCACATAATACATTCTAAATATTATTGAACTGCATTAGTTTTAAGATTGTGTAAATAAAATGTCGAGAAACGGTAATAGTATTGTGGTCTCGTATTATACATAAAACCTTCCTTTTGAATCACCCTATTTAAGAAAAACAAAAACCGCATCAAAATCCGTTGTGTAGTTTTAAAGATTTAAGTATACATAGAAATATAGGGACAGAGAAAGCGACTTTGTTTTATACTATGTAGTGATAACACAATGTAGCACGCTTATTGCATTTAAGCAATAAGCAGTTTTTAAAAACGCTTATTATAAATTGTACAACGTAACAACGCTTAAAAATTTTAAACAGTTATTTCCAACTCTACGCACATCCCTTTTAAAAAAAATTACTTTAGCTTCAGAAATCATGAAGATAAAATAATAATTAGCTTACTGTACTCTTTGGCTTCATGTTAGAAATTCAATCTATATAATCTGTGAATTCAATTTTGGTTTCCCTTCACATGTTCAACACGCATAAATACTTTACAAACAGTGCTGCCAATTTTGCATTTTTATGGCTAAATTTAGCATGTTTTCTAGTGTATTGGCATAATTAAATTCAGTTTAGCATATAGCATATTTTTTTAGCATTTCACTGAGAGTAAAATATCTAAAAATAATTTTCATTTTTTCTTTAAAAATATGCTATATATGTCTGAACACAACCTAAGAGTGTTCGTAGATTTATAGTCATAGAGTAGTCTTTGGTTAGATAAATCCCGCTTGAATATAATGAGTTTTTGTTGAGGAGAATCGATGAGGTCCCTGATCAAATTTTGCGAAAAATAGGGACTAATGTAATGAGGCTTATGCATCTACGTCATCTGTTCCATACCTACCGGCTACATCAATGGCTCAAAATACCGACGAGGGTCTTCGCAATTTATTTATAAATGCTTCTTTATAAAGATTTTTAATAAATATTCTGTTTCTCTAATAAAAGCATTTTTTAAGTATTTTCGAAAATATTTGGCATATTTTTGGCATTTTTTAAAGCCTATTTAGTAGAAATTATTTTCTAGAGTTGGCAGCACTGTTTACAAATAATGTATTAAAAACGGTAGTCTTTTACTATGTGGTAAATTGTTTGAAAAACTAAAATCTTGAAAACGATTTTTTATTAGGAATAAATGCTATTAAATAATTTAAATGAATAGTTTTCGATTTTGTTTAAGAAATTACAAATCTCTAATTCGTTTGAAGACTACTAGTAAGTATATTGTGGATATTCCTCTAGTTGATGGGCTTAGGGGTTATGTTGATGGGATATACTAAATTCCTTACTTTTTTCTATATAAAGTTGCAGATACACATTCAAATATGATTTCCCGATTACCCAAAGAAGCTGCCAAAAGAATTGTATGGGTTGATTTGGAGATGACTGGACTTGATATTGAGAAAGACCGCATTCTTGAAATATCATGTGTGGTAACTGATGGTGATTTGAATTTGGTAGCTGTTGGTCCCAATTTGGTGGTTCACCAACCTGACGAAATTCTGAAAAACATGAATTCTTGGTGTGTTGCTCATCATGGCGAGGTACCAGTATTGTATATTTCAAAAACCAATACTTCCTTCTTACTTACCTACTTCTTAAATACCATAGTAATGCAATGTCAGATATTTGATTTATTTGAGATTGCATTGGCTTAAAATTTTTTAAATAGAGACTGAAATTAAATGAAAATGTTTTTATTCAAGAAAGCTTGTTTCAAGAACTTTTGAATTGTCCAAAATATTTTCTTCCCTTACCACTTGTTCAGGTCCTCTTTTAGCTGACAAGAAGAACAAGCAAAAGAAACTTACCAGCTCTATCATAAGTAATGACATTCACATCAATCATGCCATTACCATAATAGTATGTATTATAACAATAAATAAAATTTTCAAAATCTGTAGGACATAAGATGGTTCATATAATTTGTCATTATAGAACAAAGCGAAGGCGATATTTTTCCATGCATAAGGCCACTAAGAATAGGTTTGCAAAGTGCTAATCTGGTCATGAACTGTTTTGTGTTTTATCTAAATGAATAAAAATAGGTACCCATATGATGTTATACATACTACATATGTATTGGTGTAGGTAATTAGGTAACAATATAGCTTAGTCTTAGTTTTCAAGAAACATATATATTATAAAATTTAAGTATTGTAGACCTAGATTAGAAGGCCTGAGCCCCTGCAGTGGGGACATAAAAGGGCTGATGATGATGATGATGATGATGATGATGACCTAGATTAAGAGCTAGGAATTGAAAAAGTTTGTTGTTTCAAATTTTTATTTTAACTTCCAGAGTGGTTTGACAGAAGCTAGTCGAAAATCTCAGATATCTATAGAAAATGCTGAGAAACAAGTTCTAGACTTTGTTAGCAGCCATGTTCCCGAAAAGAAATGTCCTTTGGGAGGCAACAGTGTATATATGGACCGTTTGTTTATACAGAAATATATGCCAAAACTAAACTCTTACTTACACTACAGAGTTATTGATGTCAGTACAATAAAAGAGCTGGCTAAACGCTGGTTTCAAAAAGATTATTCATCTGTCCCGCAGAAAAAATTTCAGCACAGGTCTACAGAAGATATTATAGAGAGTATAGAAGAGTTGAAATATTATCGAAGTAATATTTTTAAAAGTTGATGTTATTATGTTTTTATAGGTTAAATTTGCTATGTATTAAGTTTTTTATTAAATTAATGAAATTAAATGTCCATTGGGAGGTGCATCCTCTTCCATATTTTGATAAGATTGTTATAGAATCATGTTCCTTTCCTAAATATCATTTATAACCTTATATAAATGAAACTTGAAAAATATACAAAAAACTTATATATATCATGTTATTATGATACATATTATGTTATATATCATGTTATTATGATACTTACATAAGTTGTAAATAGCTGCTATAAATAATTCTGTTGCAAAATCTGGACTTAGTAATAATAGGTATAATCCTATAAAACTGCATTTTCAATTCTCTGAACTAAGATAACTTAAGTAAACATACTATATTATAGTTTACAGAAATATATTTCATTGATTACATATTGACACTGAAAAGTAAACACAAGGTAACCTTATCTGTTCTTCAGTTTGAAAAAAAATCTTATGAACACGTGGTTATAAATAATTGAACCCTAAGTGAATCAATACAATAATGTCATTTTTTTAGAAAACATTAAAAGTTTTTCTGCTCAACAATATAAGATTTGCGGCTTACTATGTGTTTACTTTCCAGCTAAGGTGATACGAAAAAATATTTGTAGTTTTTAATTAATTTGAAATGATGCTAATATTATTTGTTCACTTGTGTAACCTTTGCCTATAAATCTTTTTGATCACCTTAGGCCCTTCGATAAGTATGACGCTGACTATGCTACAGAACTGACACGAATTTCTAGAAAAATCTAAACATTTGATTTTACACTTGTCTTAAGGTTTAAAATCAATCGGAGATAGCTTTTTTGCCACGTCCGCATGCTTGTCGTCGCAAAGTACGAATCTACAAACGCGCAAACGTGAGCGCATCGCAAGTGCGTGCGGCAAAGCTACTCCATGCGTCTAGGGTTGCCAGGTCGCCAAACCCAATAGCCGGACAGACCAACTAGTTTAACCGGATATTTGGGTAGAAAGGCCGGACACCCTACATTATTGAGGATTGTCTCTCGTTATTATATTTTGATTGTTTTAGTATTCACAATGCCATACTGAAAATTATTCTTAATACAAAATACAAAATCCGGGCGACGGTTAGAGCAGTCGCCCGGATTGCGAAAGGTCGTGGGTTCGATTCCCATCTCAGGGTGCCAGGGACCAAGAGGATTTTTTAATCATTTTGTATTAAGAATAATTGTCTCTCAGAATAAGCTTACAATAATGTATTGTATCGTCGGGGGTGGCATTTCCGCAAGGAAAAACCCTCTTAAAATTTAAGAATAAAAAATAAAAAAAAATTACGACTACGACAAAGAGATTGTATGTAAAATCAAACTTTTTATTATTATGATAAATCTGTCGACTCGCCTGTGCTCGGCCACGCTCGGCGCGTGTTCGTTTGCGAAATAGTAAAGACCCTAACAAAAGTCGGACTAGCCGGTCACCGTTTGCGGACACGCAATCAAAAGCAGCTTTATCCGGACGCCTGGCAACGCTACATGCGACAAAGTGATTTGCGATCGGAACGAAGCGTGCCTATAAACGAAGTCTAACACTATCCACAAGTTTGAATTTGTGACAGCTTGTTGAGTTTTTGTATGCACCCTGAACTATGCGCTGTTGATTGTATAGTCGACGGCACAACTAGTTACTGCAAAAGCCGAAATTTTTCCAATCAATTGTAAACCTTTATTTTCTGTAATAAAGTTCAAAATAGTCTGGAGATATTTGGACCTTGGTACTTATTAAGCTGATGTGATGTGTGTAAACCAATAACCATTTCCTACCCCCCATGTGGCCAACAAAACCACAAAACTTCAAGCTACACTGGCTACACTTGTGTAGTACAAGTCGTTACTTGGATGAAGTAAAGTTATTATTTATTCTGTTTGTGATGTAACGAGCTTTTAGCTATTTAGGGCAAGTGGTGTATGTCTTATGTAGTGCTATTCTGTTATAAAGACAGTCGAAAGGTTTATTTCATTGAAGGACTGACATGTTCGCACTCTCTTTTTAATGGAATAGCATATTAACTTGTATCCTCTACTTTTATAGGTAGTAAGGGCGTAGCAGTTAAAATATTGGCCCCCCCGGCGGTATGCAAATTATTTTACCCTTAGTTTGAACCCCCGGCCAATTCTGATAAAGGCCCACCCCCACCAAGGCACGCTACTTCACTGATAGTTAACGTAACAAACAATTTATTCGATTGATATTCGAGAGAAGTTATTACTTGAGAAAATGTCCTAATTTAAGGAAATATTTTCAATCAATAGACGAGAACTTAAATGAAGTCAGAACTGTAAATATCTTATAATATTAGTATTTTAACTATTAACAGTTTTTAATTTATCCAAATTCTTGTTTATTTGGCAAAAAATTAATCTTAAGTATAAAATATTCAATCGTTTTGAATGATTTTACTTGAAACTTTACTAGAAACCGTATCGGCTTCCTGGCTTAACATTATCTGACATAATATTATCTATTCTTTATACAGGAAGTAAATCAAAACTTATTTCCTCTCCGTGCCTTAGAACTTATTATGTATTAATACTAGCTGTGCCCGCGACTTCGTTTGCATGGAGAGTAGCCTAAGTTATTCCTGTATTACATAAGCTATCTGCCAGTGAAAGTCCCGGCAAAATCGGTCCAGCCGTATAAGAGATTACAGGCAAAAAAATGTTAAAAGTTATTTTGGTATATGTATTGTATATTTTAACATTACAAACAAACATCTTCTGACTACTTACATATTGTTTTACCTATACATTGTTTTTCAATCTATATCTGACTTGCACCCAATACCCCATCTTACGTCTGCCCTCCTTTCTATTATTCTCCATTAAAGGTTGCCTGCAAGAGAGAGACAACGAAGTTACCATAAACACCTAGACCGAAATAATATAGAAATGTCCATTTTCTACGTTGACCTGACCAGAAATTGAAACTGGGACCTCAAAGATGAAACTGGCATGCGAACAACTCCGCTACGGATTTCGAGAATTTAACTCTAAGGCTCGTCGAATTATACCTACTCTATTTTTATTTTCTCCTATTCAATTGTTTCTATGTATTGTTTTTGTCTGTCATACAATTTATTATTATTATAAATCTTAGATTATATAATGTCTCATAAATATTATTTACAACTTGACCAACTGATAATAATTCATAGATTAGCAGTGAAAAACTAGGAAGACCCCTTAAATAAAATTTATTGTTAAACTCTAGCTTTCCACCAAAAATATGATGAGAATCGCTAAATTAGATAAAATAAAACCAATTTATTTGGTTAATAATTAAACCAAACCCAATTTACTTTTTAAAACGCACATACAGGCACATACCAAATTTTCAGGAATATAAAAAATTACTGTCAAATAAAAACATTTCTCGAAAAATAGCACAGACTTCTAATTAAAAAGGGGAAAAATTATTTTAAAAGCGGTTAAATTTCAAGATAAACTGAAGTCAGGTTGACGTTGTCTGTACGTTTATTAAATGATAGTCAGTTCTAATTTTTAGAATAATGTTTTTGTTTAATTATTTTTAGTATTACTTAAGATTTTAAATATATAAAGTAGTAGTAGTTCGTTTACGTCCATGGGACAGGCGAAGGTAAATATATATATTTAAATAAACGAAATTTCATTTACAATGAGTCTTTTTTTTATACTTTATAGGTTAACGCTTGACTACGATCCCACCTGATGATAAGTGGTGATGAAGTCTTGGGTGGTATAGCGCATTAACCTAGTAACAACAGCCTATTAACTCTTGATTTGATTTATTTTTTTTACTGAACATTTTATTTATTTGCACGACGTAACCTCGAAGGAATCTCTGAATAGACCAATAAATAAAAAATAATAATATAAATATATATATTATCGACAGCTCAATAAAAATAGGGAAACCTGGGTGCCAATTCTACTAAATAAATGTTGTTTAAATCGAATCGAAAACGGATCGAAACCGAACGAAACTACAGTTTTTAATGGTTTTTCTATTCTACTAAGTGACATACAATACAATTCCAGCTAAAATAGAACTGGAATTGTATCGTATGTCACTTTGCAGCATAGGAAATCGGTTTCGATTCGACTTAAACAAAATTTATTTAGTAGAATTGGCCCCCTGTAGTAATACGCGGATAGGGTGCATATGTATTTCCTAACCAAAATGTAAAGTATATTACTGACATAATAAATATATGCCCTAGAATGTCTATGATCCAAATCAAATGGATCAGAGCTATAGAACTTAAAAAAATAACAAAGATACAAAAAAGTATAGTCTATGTACAAAAAGGATATAATGCAAAGTACTACGCTATACTTTGTTTACTGCTGATATAAACATGGCATCAAAATAAGGTGATAGGTATATGATGAAAAACATATTTTGTTTTGTTATAAAAAGAAAATTAGTACTATTGATAGTCGAATAAAAAAAAATATTTTAAAAAATAGATTCATAATTGGCGGAGTAATTGCGTAACAAACACACAAAAAATCATACAGTTGAATTTAGAACCTCCTCCATTTTTGAAGTCGTTTAAAATAAAACTGATTTAGACATTAATTTTAAGAAACTAATTTTAGCAAAGCTTCATAGGAGCTCTGGCATTGTTCTTTCGAGTTAACCAACTACGCCTTTTAAATGCGTGGACATTGAACACCTTATGCTTAGATGTTCAGTCAAAGGGAATACGTTTATAAGGCGTAGCGTTGCGTTGTTAGGTGCTCTGCGTAACCATCAAAGGATAATTATTGCTCAATGAACTGCACCTAAATCACTGAATTTTATTTATTATGTATAGACGCTGTATCCGCTGTCCTTTTCTCGCAGATGTAATAAGACATTTATATTACCAATTACGATAATGTTTCAATAATAATCATCATCAGATAATAAAGTTTTGGTCACCCATCCTATGAACGGCCATTGCGAAAAGAGCGCCATCGAGCTCAATATTTTATAAGTCAAGTTTAAATGTACAATTTTAAAAGTCTGCTTTTGTTTTAAATAATTAAGTAAATAAACTTTTTTTATACAATTCTATTTTTTTATCATTCATTACCTATAGGTACAGTTACTGTAAAATTTCTTAAATCTACTGAAATAATATTGCGGACTAAGAAAAGAGGTGATAAAATTAAAAGACACAAAGTTGGTATGATTTTTTAACTAAATTTATTCACAAAATCTATTACCTTAGAAACCCTACTGTAAGTCCAGGTCCATCACTGTTTTTCCAGACAATTGGAAGGTGTGTCTAAAAGAATTTTACATTTCAAAAACCACATTATTTCGTGAAGTTTCGTATTAAAAGTACATTTGTAACACGACAAATATAACTAACATTCAACTAATATCTAATAAAACCCAATGAAATAATCAATTTGTGTAACAAAATAAAGATCAATATTACCTACTAAGATTTAGGTATTTATATATGTATATAATTACAATATGTATTAAGTAGGTACCTAAAAATAATATTTGATAAAATATATGTATTAGGGATTTACATATTTTCGTCTTTCTTAAAAACAATATTCTAGAATATAAATAGAATGTAAAATGAATCCCATTCCTTACGCTAGACGAAGACCATAGCTATTACGGGAAGTGTTTGTTATTATAACCTAGGGTCACCAACAATTTTTAAACAATTATGATGTAAAGTTGAGTAATAACTTTATTAATTGGAAAACTAATTCTTTACTTAAAAAACTAAAAAAGGTCCCATGATCATGCCGCGCAGTGCAAACAAGTCTTAAGATAATGCTGCGCTCTCATTCTCGCTATTTGCCTCAAACTCCATATCCCTATAACTGCGCAAACGTGAGGACGTTTTACAAGCGCTTACAGCAAATTTTTCATTAATTTGAGATATAAATCTACATCGATCGGATCGGCGACAGTCTCTTGTCTGCACAAAACAACTCAAACACTCGCTCTATGCACATCTTTTTATTTGTAATGGCTTACTGAAGTTTGCCAAGTGTCTAGACACTGCATAAAAGTTACAAAACCGCCGCGTGGATTTTAAAATACTTGACCATTTCCAGGTGCCTTGAAATCCAGAATGGATGCTTATAAACCCAAAACGCAACTTAAAAACCATCAAGGGTATCCTTTGACACTATGAAAACTGATACATGTCCTGGGAAAATAGGACGGTTGGCAACTTTATTGTAATTAATTCACACTGCGTCTCATTGTAGATCGAAAATTACACGACCAGTAGTTTAGAAGTAGGCATTATAGAAATAAATATTAGATAACATTACATACATAGCTCAAATCTCAAATGAATTACTTGAATTATGGACATCTGAAACAATGTAGATAACACAACAGCCAGACCCGAGACAATATAGAAAAGTTAATTTGTTATATCAAAGAACCAAAAATAAATCCAACCTGGGACTCTATATTCCTTACAACACTATAAGTTCCATTCAGTAAATACCTACATATTAACTATTAATACAGAATTAACAATTCTGGATAGTAAACATAAGATTTTTAGTCAAAATAACTACTGAAATGATTCGGAAGATGATTGGAAGATCGACTTCAAATATCTAGGTAATACTAATGATATGGTAGCGATTATATAAATTCGACTTTGCGACTTTTCAAAATGTAAAAACAAAATGGCAACTTACATTTTCGCGCCATAATTTGCGGAAGGAGATTTGCTAAATAAATTCGTACGCTAACGATCTAAAGTGTAATGAAGGAAGTTATTTTCAACTTTCTCCCACACTTCTATAATTGCTTTCCATGTTCAATGAAAAGTTTTGCGTTATTGAATTTAAACCTTAATGTATTGAGAGGCGAGTTGAAATCTCACATCACCACATCACCAGCCCTTTTACGTCCCCACTGCAGGGGCTCAGGCCTTCCTTATGGATGGTTAAGGAGGATGGGCTATGATCCTCCACGCTGGCCCAATGCGGATTGGAGGGTATTAACGACTGCAAATGCAGACGGGACTAACGGCTTAACGTGCCTTTCGAAGCACGGAGTAGCTCGAGATAATAATTTTTTTGGTCACCCATCCCGTGATCGACCCTTGCGAAAGTTGCTTAACGATTACGATCGCGGGCCACGGCGCTTATCCACTATCCCACCGAGCTACTCAAGTTGAAATCTAATTGTGGATATTTGTCATATTGTGGTAACCTGACGTTAATCCGTGTGTACAATGCTGAAATCTCAAATCAAGTAGCTATTAGCATTTGTATTATGGAAACCCAAAAAGATACTACAGCACAAAATAGAAAAGTTCGTTATCTGCATTGCCGCGACTGGGAATCAAACCTGGGACCTCAGATATGGTGACACCTTGACACCAGCCTGCCAGCAATTAGCCACAGATTGTTTAACACGTTATTTTACACATTACCAAAATTAAATAGACAATTAAAAAATGTCCGAAAGTGAATGTTTTATGTTCCATAGTGCAGTTTTATTTTTCTGTAAAAAAATAATCAATAGAATTAGGCGTTACCTTGTGGATTTCCATTACGAATACTTTGAAAACTATTCTCAAGATCAGCCCTTCTACACGCAGCCAGTAAAAAATGCTATTTTGTAAAAAAATCAAGCGTAAAACTTGAAGCCACCGACTAGAAGTTTAATCAAATAAAACCTACTTCAAAAGGTAATAAAATTCCTATTTCATTGAACCTTTATGCTGTAACAGCGCTGTCGACGTAAAGTTCCGAGATTGATTACAGAATAGCAGTCATGCTGTGGCGACATAACTAACAAAAAAAAGGAATACAAGACTTAAGTGTAAAATATTTAATAATAATGTTAGCATTATTTTTAAGAAACTAAGGGTTGGTGCAAATCTGACGAAAGATCCATGCGATTCACAGAAGTATACGTTATTACGCAACGGATGTTCCGTCAAGTGAGTGTACAAGTTTGAAATTCGTCATTTCTGACGTACCGCTACTCACGATATGTGACGTAATTTCATTCATATATGCACCGGCTTTGTATAAAAAAAATCCAGCTCTTTTATTTTAGGGACAGTTAGTTAACACACGCTTTAATTACTTTTTGTTAGTTTCACAAACGGTTATTTTTTTAGAAGTAAGATTTTAATGCTTTGATCAGATCAGTAGGCATTCATATAACATGTATAAATTATATATATATCATGCATAAATTTACACAAATATAACAATATTGGTACACTGAATAAAAATATTACATTATAATTCTTACTGAAGCAGAATAAAAGTGTATGCATTTGTCAGACTTGTTTTAATTCATAATTTGGCATATTTTATATCAAAAACCATGGCCCACAATGTCATAATATTCAAAATACTTTACAAGATACTTTTTATCACTATAAAGTCAATACAAAATAATTTAGATTAGAACTGCCATTGTAACAATAAGTACAGAAATTCATTCTATAAAGGAATAGGTAATTCACTACTGCTAGTTTTTTTTTTTTATATATTTTTACATTTAATACTAACTATTTGATACACGATTATAGGTAAGTTCTCATTATCTATATAACAGGGGAAACTTTAAAACTTCAAACAATTACAAAATATCTGTGTACAAACTTAACCGTGGTTGTTCTAAGTGTTCTAACGGTATAATAAATAATTTTCGTATACTAACTTTTATATAAAGTAATTATGAGGTAATTCCATTTAAAATCCTAATTTATTAAAACATAAATCATAAGTTCTTTTAAGATGAAATATTCAAAAAGTATACATATTTTAACAATGATTCAAGATAGATACTTCAGTTTATTAAACTTCGTCAATCTCATTACCTGGAATACTATTCTCATATTATTGCCGTCCACTGATAACAGTACACGTGGCTCGTGAAGGCTCAGCTGACTCGTTATCACATGCTACTACTACAAAGTGAACTTATTCACGCACAAACACAAACTCGTTGTAGTGATTCCAGCGGTTTTCTTCAGAGTCAACACCAGGTTTTAATTCAGCAGCTCCGCCAGCAGTGCCACTGCCACAACTAGCAGTCAGTTTGAATCCGTTCTCTTGCAACATATCGAATGCTTGTTCTATGAATGAATGTTTCAAGAAAAACCTCGACGTGTATCGGTCTGCCAACCCGTGATCGGGGTCTCGAGATTCGTTCAGAGTTTCCCCGAAGACATCTCGGCAAAGTGTTACTTTTCCGCAAACCAAAATACGTGATAGTTTGCGGAATTTGACGTCAGCCAATCCATCACGACCGAACGCAAAGCTACCTCGGTATCCGACGGTGATGCAACCGCGTTCACGATTAGGCGGCCTAGGATCTGCTTCTCGCACTGCATTCTCTAATCCGACTAACCTGTAATGTTTCGCCTCGCGAGCGAGTCGCTTGTGTTCTCTGAAACATTCTGGGAGAACGAGACCGCCGTCTCGGAGATAATCCAATACATAGCGGAAGAGTACACCATCGCGGTCGAAGAAGATGCGCCCGCGGGCGTCACGTGGATGCTCGGGGTCGCGCAGCGCGGCGGCGGGAAGCGATTCGGGTTCGCGCAGGAGGGTGTCGCGTGTAGTGGCGTAATGCACGCCGCCCACATTCAACTCGAGGACTTCAGGCGGCGCGTCCGCCATGGCTGAAGGCTGAGGGCGCAGTGAGTCGGCGGCTGCGCGCTCCCATCTCCTACCCTGACCCACTTACCGCGCGCCTCGCCGCCGCCGCCGCCCGCGCGAGTCCATCAATAACGCACGCCCGGGTTACTGACTCGAACGTAATTATTTCCTACCCTTTCGAGCGAAAACTCCTCCGTAAAAGCCTTCAAGGTCAACATCTATTGTTAGCTAACAGATGGTATGTTAACCGCCGATATTGCGGAAACTTCTAATAAATTACAACTGACTTTTCTAACTGCTTCGTGGAAAAATATTGGAATGCCGGTTGGATACTTTATCGCGCAATTTGGATTACTTTGCAAACTCAGAACTTTCATGGAGTTTGACAAACTCGTTAAAATAATACGACAGTCTCTCAAGTTCAACTGAAAAAATTTATGCGTAACTTTTAATTGTGCCTCTAACTAACTTTCTCACGATTCTTAATCCTCGACTTCAACCCCTCCGAAACTTATGGATAATTACAGAACTGTTCTTGTGGTACTAAACCAACACAAATTTACTATTACATATTATTGTAAGAGATTTCTTGTAAATATTATGAACTTCTTTACTTTTTCTTTAGGTATTAATAACAGAATTCGTTTGTTTTTAAATCTCATTCTTCTCTTTCTGAGAAATCTCTGAGATTTGATATTTAACATGATATTAAAGTATTATTTAAAGTGATCATTGGGAATATTTACTTCGAACAGCTCTAAAAACCAGCCTCTTAATTCACAGATCTATAGGCTTCATGATATTTCTTGTTAAATTGAGCAAAAACTACGTGTCTAATATTTTTCTATTATCTGATTGACGGAGTAAATAAGATTTCTTTTTTTTTTACCCTAACTATAATAAGGATGATGAACATCCTTATTGTAGTTAGTATAGTTATATGTATATTTATAAGATATACATGTAACTGAAAATATATCATTACTATTATGAAAGTTAAAACAAGACAAGTCTTTAAATAAATTAAACAAAAATCCCAACTGAAAGCAGAGTTTTTGTTCATCACGACTTTAATTATTGGTGGCATTTAAGTGACGTCTTGGGAATAAGCTTTTGTGGTCAGTTTAATTGGATGGAGGTTGACGCAAAAGGAGAATCTAATTATACATTTCCACCAACTTTTTGTTTGTTTAAGCCTCTTTAATTAATAGTCATGTATAAATATAACTTTGGATACACATTGATATGTGATATAAGAGTGATAATATAATTTTAAGTGGAGCATTTCGGAGTTTAAATTTTAATTGCGTTAACGTGACGCACAAATGAGGTTTATTGGCAGAAATTTAATGATTATAAGAGGGATGAAATACCCATAATAAATATAAAAACGGGACATTGTTACGGCTGTTTCTGTTTTACTGAGATAGATGCTATAATAAAGATACTTGACGAAAATAATTATTAGACAACCTCACATACATTGCTCCGGTTCCAAGATGGCCTCGTACTATAGAATATCTGAACCAAAGAAGGTACCACAACACCCAGTCCTGACACAACATAGAAAAGTCAAATATCTACATTGATGCGACCCAGCAGTTTCATTATTAAACCTTGAATATTAATCCCGGGCCACAGTCAAACGAAAGCAAACTAGTTGAAAATAGATGAGGTAGCTTTGTTTAAATATAGAGGTTCAGGGATATCTTATGGTTCTATCATGTTATTAATAATAATAAAGGCGATTCCCTACATCCACAAATTGCTCGAGTAGACTCACATGCCATATCCCGTGATCAACATGTTAAGAGAAAATTCTATAACAGCAATACTTTATTAATGGATATAATATCTCAAATTTAATAATGATTATTCAAATAATATTATGAATTAATATAAAATCAATAATATAATATATTTTCATTATCATCCTAGTTATTAAAATGCCTGCTGAATTTCAGCTTAATTGAATAGCGGAATGGGTCAAATTAAGCTTGCAAGCCAAAAAATGTAATAAGAGCTTGTAACAAAAGAGTAGCTCGGTGGCGTAGTGGATAAGCGCCGCGGCACGCGATCATAGTCGTTAAGCAACTTTCGCAAGGGTCAGTCACGGGATGGGTGATCAAAAAAAATATTATCTCGAATTACGCCGTGCTTCGGAAGGCACGTCAAGCCGATGGTCCCGGCTGCATTTGTAGTCGTTAATACCCGCTAATCCGCATTGGGCCAGCGTGGAGGATCATGGCCCATGCTCCTTAACCATCTATAAGGAAGGCCTGAGCCCCTGCTACGAAATAAAGGGCTGATGATAATGATGATGATGATTTTGCATCGTATTCGTCGATCATTTACTAATAATATTATAAAGCTGAAGAGTTTGTTTGTTTGTTTGAACGCGCTAATCTCAGGTTCTAACTACTGGTTCGAATTGAAAAATTATTTTTGTGTTGAATAGATCATTTATCGAGTAAGGCTTTAGGCTATATAGCATCACGCTGCAACTATTAGGAGCGAAGAAATAATGGAAAACTCGGACGAAGTTGCTGGCGGCCACTAGTCATGATATAAAAATAAACAAAGTTCTGTGTTTTAAAACTTTAATTTAATAAATTAAATAGTACATTCACAATTTTATTATGTCGAGTAATATAAAAACTTTCTACACTTCACTACCACGTTATTTTAATCTCTCATAATACTGAAATCGGTAAAGTTGTATTCGTTAATATCTTTCTGATTCCTGAATTCAGCCTTTTCTATTTGACTGCTCGGACTTCCGGTGGTCTTCAACCATTGCATCCTGCAAAGAGGGACCTCTATTCGACATTTTTGTGGCAACTTAGTTATACAACGTATATGGTTGATTTAATAATCTGAATAAAATGCTTTATATTATGCACTTTTTTATTATAACTTATCCGGCAGCTAAATATATAGCGTCTTACCAAATGGGAAGAAATCAATTTGGCGATTGATCAAGCCTAGTTTTAACCATAGGTTATCTAATAAAAAAAGAATTTTGAAAATAGCAGAATTTACCTACATAAAAAAACACATCAGCATCGAACATAAAATCTCCTTTGTAATTTTAAAGTGAATTAAAAATAAATTAATCTAAAATATGCAAAGTTCAATGTGTCTCGAATACAAAGCTTTTCAATATCCGCATACAATAAAATAAAATTACTTAGTGTACTTAATGAGGAATCTGTTAACTTTAAATGAATTGTATTACCTAAGACTAGATGTTGTCGAAAAGAAAACGCAGCATAAGAAAACAAAGCATAATATCCTTGTACAGACAGGCGGGGATTTGCTGTAAGACTTATACTCAAGAAGTATGTTGAAAGGAAAACAGTAAATCACCTATTCACCGAGTTTAAAACAATAGACCGCATGGCAAGCCGTGGGCGCTTTTCATAAATACAGGTCAAGTGCGAGTCGAACTCGAAAAACGCAAAAAAAATATTTACAACCGAAGTATATCAGTGAAAATTTCAACTGTCTGGCTATCACGATTTATGAGATGATGACTGAAGAACGGACAGCGAAGTCTTTGTTAATAATTATTAACAAAGACTTCGCTGTAATAGGGTCCCGTTTTTTTCCTTTGGGTAAAGAATTCTAAACATTGGAGAATATCATTGAAGAGCTGTAATCATAGATAGAGGCATCATTGGAGATATCTCAATTTGGGTCAAAAAGGTACACAGGAAGATTAAAATTTGCAATATTTGGGTTGTAGGTATCGAAAAACTTAATTTTAATTCAGTATTTTATCAGTTCTCACGAAAGGAACCAAGCACGAGTTCCAACTGATTCATTCAGTGGTCTCTGTATGCGCATTTGCAATAAAGTCCTAAGCGTCCTAAAATTTAACTACAAATTATATAGCAACCAAATTGTTTGGACTTGAGGTGTGCCTGCCATTTTGATAAGTAATTTATTTTTAAATGACCAAGTTGCTTTTTATTCATATTTGTTAATATTGATCTGATAAATGACATGATTTATGTAAATGTCGATACTTACGTTAGAGCTGGTGACTTTCTTTAGCCAAAAGACGTCCTGAACGAAGTGGTAGGTAAAAAAATGGCTTGGTTATGCTTCAGAAATTAGATATCCTGATGCTGTAATGTCGCTTTTTATTATTTTGACTAACCACAGGGCACAGTTTTCATAGCGATCTTTATTAATTATTACTTACATTGATTCGATTTGTTCTGATGGTCCCTGTATATGTCCTAGTACTGTTCCTTGTGACGTGTTTTTGCACCAACCCCGCAGGCCCAGTTTATCCGCCTGTTGCTTGGTGAACTGTTGAAACATAGCAAATTACGTTGATAAAATATTCAATGACGGCTCTCAAGTATGATAAGGTTATTTATATTCCCTAAAAAGTGTACCCTAGGGAAATTCCGACGGTTGTTCCATTTTGTTTATTACAAACATAGTTATTTGGCCGTTTATTTAAACATCAGTTTAAGGATACAGTAATCAACAAGGAGCTATTATTTATTTATTCAATCTTTCATCATTACCAGCCCTTTTACGTCCCCCTGCAGGGGCTCAGGCCTTCCTTACGGATGGTTAAGGAGGATGGGCCATGACCCTCCACGCTGGCCCAATGCGGATTGGAGGATATTAACGACTGCAAATGCAGCCGGGACCAGCGGCTTAACGTGTCTTCCGAAGCGGGGAGTAGCTCGTAAAAAAAAAAATATTCAATCTTTATGCCTATAAAATAGCGAATGACGGAGTTAATGCCAAAAAGGCATACTCGACCAGTCGAATCGGTGTAAATGTATAGTAAATTCAAAAGGAGGTATCAGTAAAATAATAGATTTGTTTCTAATAAAGTTAAGTTTTTTTCAAAGATGTGGACACCTTGAAACTTGCGTGCTAACCACTTTGAGGTCGTCAGCTCATATTACGAAGTATATTCATATTTTATATTTGGTGCAGAAGCAGTTCAGATACAACCAACAACGAGTTCAGGTAGACTATTAAACGAAAAATTTGAGTAGTTGGCATACAAGAAAAATTATTGAAGTTACTGGGCTTTTCAGATAGCGTATATTTTGGATGGAAATCGGCGACGCGCCTTTAAGTGACAAAGCGGTGTACCGTATGGGTCCATTCTTGGACTGTTTGTACTGTACATTCTCTATGATTTCGATTAGCTTAAATCTTTGAACTGTAATTGTTAGTATATTCGCTAAGAATAAAAAGATTTTTAACTGACTTCAAAAGAGGAGGTTCTCAATTCAACTGTATTTTTTTCTCTTTACCTCATTACTTTTTACTGGGTGGACCGATTTTGATGATCTTTTTTTATTTGGTCCAGATCTGGCAATGGCATCTATGAGAAAACCATATAAGTCTTAAATTTGCATAAAGTATACGTGATGTTTATTACCTCAATTTTCAGCATAGTATTTGTCAGACTTAAGAGAAGGTTTAAGGCATATTGACTTACTAAAAATATTTTTAGTGTTACCTATTATATAAAAATATCAATATTATTCAAAAGCATGAAATAAAAAACTTAAAAAAAAATAGAACCGACTTCAAACTTAAAAAAGTGAAAAATAAAACTTATCTCAAAAGCGACTTATTCAAGAAATTACTATTGAAATTGGGCCCCTATAAATTAATTAATAACCTAGAGAAGACTTCCGCCCGACTAAACATCAGAGAGAGCGAAGAGCATCTGAAATAGCGAAGGTACTACATAAGCCATAACCGAGAAAGGTAATCGAACCCGGGACTTCTTGAGATGGCGACACCTTGAAAATGTCGTGCGAACCACTCGGCTACGGACAGCTACTATTGTTAGGAGTACAGTAAAAAGTCCATTAATTTCTATGAAAATAATTCAAATTCAATTTTACCAATTAAAATCTTCCCAAAGGGCCCCGACTATGAGTCGTTCTGTTCTGTATTACTTAACAGAATTCTAAATTACTGGGCTTGTTTCTTTCTTTTTAGTTTTTATTTAAGTTAATTTTTTCATGTATTATTTAAAATTCGTTTTTACGCAGTCGGGTTTATTGTTTTTCTTTAAATTATTTATTTTAATTTATACTTTTTAGTTACGATTCGTTGACTTCGTTATAAGATGGTAAATTTCGCAATCTAGTTAGTATCGTGTTTATATCGTAGGGAGTTAATATCATGGGGATTATTAAGTAACTTGCGGTGGTCTTAACTACTGATGATTAGTCCCTCTAGAGACCTAACTCAGCTCAAAGCTATGTTATATATATAAACATATGCTTGACCTTTAGCAAAAAAGTTATTTTTTTAACAAAAATATTTGTTCTTCATGCTTTTTCACTGTTGTTGTTTTTTTTTGTATATCGTTTATACTTTAAATAAAAATTAAATCAATAAGTAAAAAAAATTGCGAGAATGTTTTGTTAAACAACTTTAAATCGTTATATATCCTACACTATTACTTAAAATGAAAAATGATAAAAGGAACCTAAAGATGATTTTAAAATAATTTTGATTACTGTCATGTCTTTAGTGACACTCGTAAGGTTAAGACGAATCAATTGACGTAAGAATCATCAAAATCGGCCTACGCATTTGGTCTCTAGAATGCCACATAGAAACAAACATACATACATAGACTGATAAACACATTACCCTCCTTGGCGTCGCGCAGTCGGGTAAATAGACAGCACAAACTACTATGAACAAAACTTTCTATGAACAATAATAGCCTCTGAATTACCCTTTTGTGCTTGTTTTCTGTTGATTTCTTATGTCATAAAATTAGTCCTGTCAAACACACACACACTTGATCACGCATCTTGCATACAATGTGTATGTGTGATTGCGACTCAAATGACATACATATTAAATTGGTCCAAAATAATGAAATAAAGAATACTATAGGTCTTCATTTTTGCTACAATTATAAACCAAACAATACAAATAACTTTTAAGTTGCTGCAATGTAATCCGTGCGCCTTGTAAATTGTTTGTGGGTAATATATTTAGCATCTTTATCTGTATGGTCCCTAGGGAACTGTTTAATGATATGAGGAGTAATGTTAATTCAGGTTAAGAATTCTCCGTTATTAAATTTCATCCAAATCCATTAGTAGTTTTCATACATCCTCACAAACTGTAACATTTATAATATTAGTAGGTTTCAAGTCAAGGTAACATAAAATAATGTAATATAGTAGTAGCAAACTAGTAAAGTGAAATATTCAAAAATAATTTTGATTTAGTTTAATGTTTTCAAAATTTTTTCAAAATATTATGATATTAAGTTTCCTTAGGCATTTAAACCCATTTTATTTTTTAGGACTAGACTCCCCCTACTGTTAGTCTTACAGTAAAAATATGAGCGCCACATTTTTTTGTTATGGATAAAGAAAAAGTATATGTTTTAAAACACTTCGAAGTGTATTTCATGTATATGTATATTACCAACCTACCTACTATCTTTTTATCAGTTTTACTGAATATGTACTTGTTGAAAAATGATACTTAAGCCGATAAATAATATAACTACTTACTTTTCTAAAAAAAACGCCTTGCACCCTGCCGTAAATTTCGAAATCGATTGCTTTCATTGTTGCAGTCACTGCAGTGCTGAATTCTGCCCTAATATGACTCGTCAAGATAGTTAAAAGTAATATTCGATACATTAGCACGAGAAAAAAATTGTATTTTTATACATAACGAGCAAAATAATTTATAACAGCTGATTTAATTTATAAAACCGAAAACCCCAATCCGATGAACTGAACGACTGACTCTGACAGCAATTGACATTGACACTTGACAGTTTATAAACCACCTTTTTATTGTATACCCCTAGGAACATGATACTTCATCCAAGATTTACAAAGTATACTTTTATTCTATAGAAGGAATAATCCCTTATTCTGTAACTCTGGCAAATTCTGAATATTTTTATAACTCAGTTTTAATAAATCGGTAATCCTTATAATAGCTACAAGTTCAATTTTATGGACATGAATGCTTACGATATAATAGTTTATCGCAAAGAGTATTATTATATTATTATCGTTACAATAGTCTAAAATTGAAGTTCAGGTAAAAATACGGTACTTTAGGTATAAAAAAGAATAAAAAATATTTTAATAATATAATTATTCATTTCTGATTACATACTAATTTGTTTGATAATATAATTTCGTGTATGATTGATGTAATGCTCCATATTCGATTAAAAATATAAATAGATTGCTTTTTAGTTGTAAAATTTAAGATAAGGATACTGCGGAGTGATGCCTTGTAACATTCAAATTTTCAATAGACGATTTGTAAGCGAAGTGTAGTGCTCAAACATGCTTTTTTTATAGTGAGGATTTATTTTATCTTGTCAATTGGTATCAATCTGTATTTAACCTACTTCAAAAAAAGGAGATTATCAATTTGAGGTGTATGTATTTCGAAGGTGTAATTTCGTTAGAGTGGTGTAAAATAACATTAACATATTGGTATGTTTAGGCTTCTAAACACGTGTGCAAATTTTTATAAATGTATGTTTGTCCACGGAAATCTCGCAAACTAGACATCGGGTTGCACTGATTATTTTTTATTTGATTGCATAGCTTCCAACTTAGGGTACACTACTGTCAAAATGGGTTCAGCAGTTTTAAAGATATAACCTATTAAAATTGAAGCTGCTTATAAATGGAGAAAATCTTTTTAACCAACTTAAAAAAAACAGGTTATCAGTTTACCTGAGTATGTACGTCATTAACCGACTTAAAAAAGAGGTTATCAATATCATTTGTACATTTTTAAACGATACGTCTGGCACAAACCTCGAAAAGAATTGGTGGTGTATCCTCTTATGAGGTTTTGGTTTTATCGAAGAAAAAATTTGTAGTATTATTTCTCTCTTCTCAGTCGTTTCTTTTTATTAAGAAAGAAGGAGGAAATCAAAGAAAATTAGGTTAAAATAAAAGAAAACAGAAAAGTAGCAATTGTTAGTTGGGCAATGCTTTAATGTCTTTTCTTTTAATGCTCTCCAAATAAAAGAATACTTAAATAAAACTGTTAAATGGATCGACAAAATAGGGATGGCGACTAATTTTTATTCGTTTGTCCGTCAAGTAGAGTGTTGAAAAATATGAAATACGTATTTTTTATTTTTCTCGTAATTATAAAATTACGGCGATACATAGAGTTGAAATTTCGCATGACGTCACGTTATGGTACGTTTTCTACAAAACTGTAACGTCGCAAGCCCCCACTCCTTAACTTTAATGCCTGTTTTCTAGGCTTTTTCTAGTTAAATTGAAGTAAAAAATACGTATCTAATATTTTTCTATTATCTGACTGACGGTCTAAATAGAATTGCATAATTTTTACCCAGTCGTCATCCCTATTGTGTTAAATGTATCACATCACTAGTTTTCAGTATGCAATAGACTCATAGGTTTAAGAGAAAAAAATAACAACAAAGAATACCTCAAGAAACAAACTTATATAATTAAACTGTTTAAAAGGGTAATTTTTTTTACAATCCATCCTAATACGTAGATATTAATCTACCAAGAATAATCGATGGGTGATTTTCGTATTTTGTTGCACCAAATTTGTGGGCTTGATTTTCTTTTCATAGACTAGGTTTTAAAAGTCACTCAAATAACTTTCTAACTATATTTAAAACATGAAAAAGTAAAACGTACGGTCAATTAGATGACAGCTAATTTACCTCAAAATCCCAGCAATAAACACCCCAAAATGTTGTCAAAATATGAACTGAAGAAATATTATCTATCGGTTAGTTAAAAAAAGGCAAAATATTATTTGTAAGTACTAGATATATTTTATCAATCTTTATATCATCATGATCATCACCAGCCCTTTTACGTCCCTATTGCAGGGGCTCAGACCTTCCTTATGGATGGTTAAGGAGGATGGGCCACGACCCTTCACGCTGGCCCAATGCGGATTGGAGGGTATTAACGACTGCAAATGCAGCCGGGACCAACGGCTTAACGTGCCTTCCGAAGCACGGAGTAGCTCGAGATAATAATTTTTTGGTCACCCATCCCGTGACCGACCCTTGCGAAAGTTGCTTAACAACTACGATCGCGGTCCGCGGCGCTTATCCACTACGCCACCGAGCTACAATCTTTATATAAGCTACGTAATATATAGAACAATTGTTCTTCTCGAAATATGGAATTTTGTCACATTGGAATTACTCGCTTTTTTTGGTGATTACAACTGTAGATTGTCAGCTTTGAGTTCCCGATACTCCTGGAAGGTGACAATATATTCTAAGAAGCCGTAAACGATGTAACTATTTCAGTTTTTATTTTTGTTATGAATGTAAAATATTGTATTGTTTTGTTATTTCTACTTATCCAATATGTAACTTGAAAAGATGGTTTTTTCTGTATAAGTTATTTTTTAATATATCCCTCTCTAGGACCAAGTATTATAACTAGTCTGTTACTTCAAGGCTTTTGTACTTATTTCGTGGATGACAGTTGGTTCTCTGACAACTTCTGTCAATTGGTCGTTCTACAAAATAAACTTCGTACCAGACGTCGATCATCGCCATCTTTTATTCATTTCATTTTCATTTTACATGTAAAAATTAATTTATTTACTTGACATTGGCAGAATTGTGCGAAATGCGCAGATAAGCCATTATTTAAAAAAGAAGAAGAAGAAGAACTTCGTACCAATTGTTTGGGTAAGATGATTTGTTTCATATTATTAGAGAATAATCATTAAAAGATAATGTATCTATATAATTATTTTATGTTACAGAAATCCCTTATATTCGTGTTTCATTACTACTTAAAATATGGCTTTCTATAGTTGTAGCAGGTTAGTTGGCAAATATTATGTAATAAGATTTGTTTTAAAACACTATTGAAATAATATTTGACTATTATTATTTCAGATTGGGTAGCAAATCTATGCTTGCAGCTATAAATAGGTTTCCAAATACATTGGTAAAAGTGAATTACGCTCAGGCAGCATCTGGAGTCCCTAAAATTTCATTTAAAAAATTTGAACCAACTCAAGAGGAACATCATGACATCAGAAATGCCAAACTCAAGAGGCCAATGTCGCCTCATCTTACCATTTACGCTCCACAGCTGACCAGTATGCTGTCTATCACTCATCGAACCGCAGGTAAGTTATTGTTTTTCTAGTACATTATGTGATTTCATTATGTGATGTGAGTGAAGGCTAAACTAGTTAGTCTGTTTTTTAAATAGTTATTTCATATTCACATAAATTTGATTATTATCTTTGTATTAAAATTGATACAAAGGCATTTCGCAAAACAATCAACAATTGAAAGCAAGTTTTATCTAATATCTTAAGTAAACAGCTAATTATTCAGGAATATTTTTTATGAATAATCATAGTAGTGTTTGTAATAGGATTTTAATTATATTACATTATAGGTATCATCTTATACATGTTTTTAATTAATGTTTTACACACAGTATGTTTAGACATTATTTGAGAGTGATTTTTATAAAATATTAATATGCATCCAGAGTTATATAAAAGTTTGTTTTTTCTTTTGCTTTAGGTGTAATCTTGTCAACTTATATCAGTGCATTGGGTATTGGTGCTTTGATGCTACCTAATGATGTTTCTCACTATGTTACTATGATTGAGAGTCTTAATCTTTCACCTGCAACTATATTCCTCGCAAAAGCAGTACTTGCAGCTCCATTTGGATACCACTTTGCTAATGGTATTAGACATTTATATTGGGACACTGCTAGAGGTCTGACTATCAAGGAAGTTTATTCAACTGGATATGCTATGTTAGCAGTTGCTGTTGCTACAACACTATTTTTGGCTGCATTATAAATAACTGGAAGAGATGATTTCAATGGTTATTATTTATTTTCATTCTCATTACTATTATATTAAGTGATAAATAAAGATCAAGTTGTTTAAAAATTGAAATTTTTTCTTTAATCTTACTTACAAAAAATTCTTAGTATTTTGTTTATAATTAATGGTTAATATTATAAAAAATATATATATATACTAAGCAACACCACAATTGCTGATAACATCATGGATTGTTTTGAATTTCTCAAAGTCTAATTTCTCTGTGGTCTGCAATCCCCTTGCTGCATTCTGTAAAACAACAAAAGATATCAATATTAAATTAAATTATAAAACAGTTTGATAATCAAACTGTTTTATAATTTAATTGAATTTATATTGCTATAAGGACTGCATTGTATTGTTTCGAGTTGCGGATTATCTTGGGTTTATGCAGCCCAGTATTACTGCGACCATTGCTCATCTATTGTGATCTCTACATATAAGGACTGCATGTTAAGTTTTGAATGGGTTTAAATGTACACAATTAATATTTTTTTGACATTTCTGATCTGACTATTGAGCATACAAATGATAATTTTATTTAGTTGTTTCAAGATAAAACTCGCTGATAGTATAAAAGCAGTTTAAATCTTTGATTTTAGAGTGTATTACTTGATAGTTAAGATTGTTTTTATTATATAACTTAAAGTTGTTTATTATATGACAACAAAACAAATGATCTGAAAAACTAAAACTAATAATGTCTACAAATTTTAAAGTTCTTAAGTCTGAAAAGGAGAAAATTTGTTTTATCAAATGATATTGTGGGAATATAAAAACAATTAAATAAAATATTTTTACTCACATTAAATATGACATTGTTATTCTTCAAGAATTCTCCATAAATATTGAATAGAGCAGGGCTTTCATCTAACAGTTCTGCCAGGCTCAAAGGGGTGTGCGCTATTGAAACATCTGACAAAAAGTCTTTAGCTGACAACCAGGTCCTCGAGGGGGCCATTGCGATGTTGCATGTGGCGTAGTTGTCGAGGTTATCGCGTCCACCAGATTCCCGGTTGAGGCAGAGGAGCTCGTATTGGGATGAGTCGAAGTTAGATAAGTCAGTACCTGAAGAGTAAGGATTTATGAAGTAGTTGATACTTCCAAGCTAAAATACTTGAACCTAATTCTTAGTGCCCTATATGGTCTATATTGACAAAAGGTTGACCAATATGGAGATATATCCTTTGTTTTCGATTCATTGAATGAAATATAAGTACCTAGATATTTCAGAGTGTCAATAAAATAATTTCTTACTTGATACGAAAGCAACATCGGCTCTATTTTCGTTGAGGCATTTCGACGGACTGTTATCACCAGTAGTGCATTGTTTCTTCAATTTGGAAACGTCATCGCCTGTGAAATGATAATATTGTTGGAAAAAATCTAGGAACAAGTATGCTGAATCCAAGTAAGTAACAATGATGAGATTATTGTGACAAGTTATTGTTAAAGAAAGTTTTCTACCTCTAGGATTGTTTTCAGCTTTATCAACGCCAGGTAGACATACACCACCCGAGAAGAAGTCGCCGAAGTTCTTCACGCACTGTAAAATAATTTGTTAATATGTATATCTTTACAGACAATGTATTGTGACATTTGCCAAGTAGGTATGAGCTAGAAGTGTTAGTTTTTCCAGAAATCCCCACTATATTGATAGTTAGATATACATATCAACTACAAGTCTTAGATTATCTACAAGTAATGATATTTATAAAGTATATGCTCTAGGATTATTCACCACCACCGTAACCAAATGGCACGCAAATTTTAAATTCAATTTTTAGTCGGGTCAATGCAGAAAATGTACTAAGTGGTTTCTATATTATTTCGGATCTCTTCTATATTATATGTTCTGTTACCTTCATTGTTTCAGATTTCCATCACAAAATGCTTTAGGTATTTAATTTGGGATTTCATTAATGTATGTGATATGTCTAATATTTCTTTTATTTTTTATTGCGAAGTTGGTAGTAATTCGGTAAGATAAAACGAACAAAATGTCAATTAATCTTACAACAGTTCAGTTTAATGCTACAAGGAACTAACGTACAACTCCTAACGAAGTTTTGTTACTGTTCTAAAAGAGCTGTTTTACAAAGTATGACAGACTACTGACGGTATAAGTTTTGTGTATCACTTAAAGCATTTACAGGATTAATATTTACTTGCTATATCAGCTAGGTTTATTTGAAAAAAAAAAAGCTATTTTATTCATTATTTTACAGATAGGTATGTATTTGATTTGTCTTTAGAAATAATTTTACTAACGGCTATCTATAAAGAGAAAAGATTTGGTTGTTTGTTGATTTGTTTGCATATTCAATGCAACTCATGTAAACAGTTAGCTTACAATAAAAACGACAGGTGTATGAAGAGCTCATTTGCGGATTGGTAGCACGTTTGATTTGCGATGTGGATCTTAAGTAACTTTCGCGATGGTCGGTTATAAGATGGGTGATCAAAAATTATTATCTTAAACTCCTACGTGCTTAGCAAAAGCTTTGCCACCTTTTAAGAAACATATTTGGGATACTCAAACGGTTATCATAAGTAATCGGAACTCAGTTCAAAGTGTATCATAGAAAAGTTTGCAACGCGATGGGACCTGCGCGGGGATATCTAAGGCGAGAGTAGAGCGTTATCAAAAATCGGGACAAAATTTATAAAAATCGGACGCCGGACAACATCATTGAAATCGGATCTGTCCCAGTCATTTCGGGACGGGTGTCACCCTGTTTAACAAATCACTTTACATCTGCACTTGCTTACTACTACCCATCAATTCGCACCGGGTTCATATTGGTGGGTGCCCTATATCCTTATTTGATTCCATCCATAGTAAGGCCTGGGCCCTACATTGGAAATATTTATTAGGCTGATGACGACATGTGTAGGTATATGTGAGATGTAGTAAGTACAGGGCCGCCACATATCCAAGTCGGGCCCGGGACCAGATTCTGGCCACGCCCCCCCCCCCTTTTTTTTTCGTCGCGCCACTTTTACTAGAGAGCCATCTCTAGTATATAGATAATTGTTAAAAAAACTATTCTAACTCTACTTCTAACCAAACAATAAATCATTTATATTTCCTACCAAGGTTCAGTGTTCGAATAAGAACACTCGAGGGGACTGAACTCACTACGTTTTATTCTACATTTAATTTTATTTTAATCAAATAAATAAAAGAAAGTGTAATTTAAGAACTGAAAATTCAAGTATTCATAATACCAACCAATCATTTAATTACCAAGTAATTACCAACCAATTACAAAACCATAAAAATGCCATAAATTAGCATGAAACGAAAATTCTATATCCAATCAGTCATAGGATTTTTTATTTTAACTAATTTAAATACAATTATTGGTGAATAGACGGCGTATTCAGAGAAGTTCCAATTTACTAATTCCTCAAAAGTACGATTGTGGCAGACATTATGATTGACTAAATTTTATATAATCATTATTCAACACATATAACTAACTTTATTTTAATGTTATGGACGGATTAAAAAGGAAAGTCTCTGTATACAAGATGGCTGAAGGAATTAGTTGAAACAACGATTAAATCAAATATAATCTTATCAGGGCCCGTCAAGTGTAATACATTCTTTTTTATATAGGCCTAAAAATTCTAAAATACTTTATTTACCCGGGGCAACAGTACCCGCTTGCCCCCCCATGTGGCGGCCCTGAGTAAGTATAGTAATTGATTACCTGATCTGATTTGATGATTTTCTTGTTGATAAGGTAGAACAATGGTGCATCGAGACCACTGAAGGTTCCGTAGGGATTGTGACAGGACCTAAGAAATCAGCGATTATAAATTACCTATGTTTCTTCACCACTTAAGATTTAAAGATAATATTTTAGTATCGAGTTTGTCTGTAATAGCGGCTTATCAATACAACTTATTGTATCATAGAAATATATGAACTTTTAACTTTTATACAAGAGTCATTTTCGAGATAGGTATATTTTACTTCGCTTTATTATATTATATATCTTTGGGGGAGGCCTATGCCCAGCAGTGGGCGTCTCTCGGCTGAAGTGATGATGATGATAGTAGCATCAGCAGCAGACGATTTGAAGTAAGGTACCTACAGCAATTGAAAGCCGCCTAAAATTTCGTGTTAAAATACTTCTATTTCTTTTCAAACTTTACTCACACATGCATAACCAGTGTATCTATCGGTGTTATTCTTGTATGAGTAGCTTAAACAGGAATAGAAGTAGATTTGAGCACGTAAATTCAAGGGCAGGCCTTGATTGCCACAGGTAACTTACCTATTTGAAATGTCGGGTTAAAATGTTTGCTCTGATAATTTGAGTTTTAAAAATTCAGTACATTAAAAATAAGTTATTCTTTGAACATGGTATTCAAAATAATAAAATTTTCAGACGAGCAGTACCTAAGGAGTTTCTTTTGTCTTTGGCAAATATTAGTCTTTTGTTATTTTTTAAGAGCGTCATTTCAGTGCTTTGCCTAGGGCGGCGAGTTTATTTGAGCCGGTACTGGTCATACCTCTTTCCTCTCAAGTCTTCCATCTTATTATACGTGGTCCCCTTCTTGACTACAGCGACGGCGTATTTGGGGGTCTTCTTATCACCGTACACTTCGTGGAAGACCGCATGGAGGTTATATTTGTTAGCGGCGGCTGCCACCTTCGAGTCGTCCACTGAAGCTAGGTCAGAGCCGTTATCTTGTACCTGGAATCGGTAGAATTCCCAGATATCGAAATGGATGATAAAGACAAACCCCCCTGATAGTGCATCGTCATCTCAGTGGTACGGGTTCGATTCCCGGCCAGGTCAATGTAGAATGTCAGTGTGTAGTCTCGGGTCTGGGTGTTGTGTTACTTAGTTATTTCAAATATCTATAATACTTTGATTACTTAATTTTGCATCACAGCAAAATATGTGATGTCTAATATTTATTATCATTCATTAACTTCACATGTTTTATAGTATACAATATCATATTGTTTCATCAGAACATTAGAATTATTGCAAAAAACTATTGATTAGAACATTTGATTGATTCGGGACCTAAGCTCCATAAGCCACAGATTATTTTGATTGAATACACAGGAATTTTAACCGTGAGGATGGGTTTAAATTGTGGACTGTCTGGGATTCAGTGGTTCGTATTTGTCAAAACCAGCAGATAAATAAAAAAAAGTGTTGCTTCGCTATCGGATACACTGAGTGTTGTGTGTCGAGAACATGTGCGCGTTAGTTGTGACATAGTGAGTAGTGATACGGGGAATCGAACTTAAAGAACTCGAAAGCAGATAGAACAAAATATCTGCAAATAACACACATCCGCATAAACCTTAGTCGCTCTGTGATCATGGCGCTTGCAACAGCGCCAAAATATCATTGAAACGTTTGAAAAATGTAAATGTATAAAATTTTAATAAAATAGTAGTTAATTATAATTACGCTCTTTAAGCAGTCTGCCTCTGAAGCTTCTTGCACGCAGTCGAGTTTTGGACGAATGTCACGGCTGAATGCGAATACTGACATGGCCTGGCACTTGGCTAGAGCCACGTTTGATGTTACGCATAACCTAATAGAAAAACCTTTAGATTAAAAAAATATGCAGTGTTAAAAATATTAAGGAATCGTTAAGGTACTAAAAAGTCTACAAAATAGAATTATTAGAAATAATTCACTCACAAGACATTGTAGGGTAGAAGACCCGCTTTTGGCCACTGCCCCGTTTTTGGCTTCTTTGAGCTATTCTAACCAACGCATAAGTAAACTTATTACTTTACCGTGAAAACGGTTTTCAAAATATTGCAATGTAGCAAAACTAATACCGCTGATGGATGTGATGTGTCAATGTTCACTTCATAATCTTAAAACGGCTTAATACCGGGTCATCTCCCCTAAAGTTTTAGGTCGATAAGGGTTCACCAGTTATTTAAAAAAAAATGCGTAGGGCATTTCTCAACACATTCATACACATGTTATTAATAGTGTAGCTTTATATTACCACTACCTATTGGTAGCACACGGAATAGGTAAGCGAACCAACAGAGGCCTAGGGCTATTGGAAAGGCCCTTTTGACTGTGAGATACGGAAAGAAGTTTCCATTTTCAACTAACCTATTCGTGAACACTCCGTAGATGTTGCACGACTTAAAATGATTAAACCCAATTAAACCCATGTTCTTGAAATACTAATAACTGTTTTTAAATTATTTTAAAAACTAAGTTATATTTTATTGGTGACGCCTAATCTTTAAAATATTTCTTCAAAATGTTGAATATTTACGAAAATTTTTGGACCATCATCTACTAAAGGCGTTAGTTTAATAAAAAAAAAACATTTTTGTTAATCGAAACATCAAAACTACTAAGTGGTGAAGGTTTGTAATAAAACCTTATTAGTATTGAAAAAGATAGAGATCTGGCCAGGTAATTGCAAAGGAAACCACGAAAACACACCGTCACAGCCGTATATTAGTATTACCACTGAAGTTTTACATTTGTTTTCGTAAGTCTAAAAGTATGAATGACATTTATTTAAAAACTGAGAATTTAGAAGATAAACATGCCAATAAGGTTTGCGTAGCAGGTCACGAACAAGTATTATAAATGTTTTGTGCATTATAAGTAAATTAAATCAATGTCATTGCGAGTTTACAAAATCTATGGCCTACAATAAAATATTTTGGAGGGTCCTCACACTAAATTGTCTCCAAAACGCATAATTTGCATAGGACCTATTAATATTTCAAGAAAAGCCAATTCTCAGGTTGTTATGTATGTATACAAAACAATTCTAGCCTAACAACCTTACAGCGTACAGGCTAAAAACCAGAATCAACTGCAATCTAGATTATAAAGAGTCGATTAAGACTTATATCACTATCAGTAATCACATAATGATTTACCTGTTTTAATGGTAACTGTGTATGTATCCTCGTTTGAGTCACATCACGCAACTCGGCCCTTTATAAAAGTTGCTAGCTCATTAAGAGTCGTTAGCCAAGCGTATTTCTTTGTTTTTCTGCTTTTTTGAAACGATACTATCTCGAGTAGCTTCATTATACTAATAGGTGACCTTGAAAGTTTCTTGTGCGCTGCTAATGTTATCACTACGTACCTAAGTGTCTTGTTGTTCAAGTTAATATAATCAGACTGGGGGGATTTAAATTGTTTGATTGCTTCCAGTGAAAGATACCAGATGCTAAAATATATGTTATTAGGGTTGTCATTTATTTGGGATAATTTAATAAATATTTTAAGCAATAATATTTTGTAATTTACAGAAAATTACAGTTTCCGATTTTGTATGTGATTTTAACGTAACGGTTACAAGACCAAAGGGAGTCCTTAGTAGTGGGAGCATCAATAGACTGGTGATTATTCAGAATGATAAAATACAATTGACAGCAAATAAGTTTTAATTTGATAATAGTTATTTCAGAAATATTTCTTTAAAGAAGGAAAGTGGAATATTTCTTATTAAAATACGAGCGGCAACCCTACAGTACAGATGACTGAGTAATATTGGTAGAAGGTAACTTGTTAAAATTATTCAGAATAATGTACCTACTTGGATATTCTTATAACAATTTTCCTACCGTTGATTAATTTTCACGCGTTTTTCCTTGAGGTTACGAAAACTATGACTGTATTGTCTTAGTAACCGCAGCCAGATAGAATAACAGAATTCTAACACAGGAAAAGATTATAATATTCTTGTTACTGACATTCGTCATTGTTGGAAAAAGGTATGGCCTCGTTATTTATCCAAGAAAATTATACAAGAAGTCATTGTTGGCATTTTTGTAATAATGATGAGCTGTATATGTAAATAAAAATGAATTTTAAGCGATTCATTTTTATTGTCGCTAACCGCAAAACTTGAATACGGCCACGAATACTCGGCTAAACTATACACGGCTATATTTTTTTCAAGATTCATTGAAGTTCAAAAAAGTTTTAAGGTGAGAAAAAATTGAATGGTTTGGAGGAAAATTGTCAAACTACATTTTCTTTTCCTTTTCCAAGCGGTACGAAGTTCGTAGGATAAGTTTGATTAGGTAATAGTTTTAAAGGCTCATAACAAAAACACGTGAGGGCCAAGTATATCAAAAATAGGTATATTAGAAACACATATATGCTGCCCAAAATAAAGAATTGTCAAAAGACAATACAAATCGAAAATATAAAAAGTAAATCTATAAAAAAGGTTGCCTTCAGAAACAAATCTCTTTACTATCAACGATATTTTTCTTTAATATAAACATTTTTTAAAAATTGAACCATCTTCAAATGATCTGAAAATATATCACGAAACTTCTATTAAAGTCGGGTGATTAACAAAACCTCCGCCTGTTTAATAATAGTTTTATAAATTATTTGTAACTTTTATCAAGTCTGTTTTGTTCTTCAAAAAACTTTTAAGGAAAATTGTGAAAACAACGTTTTATTTTCCCATACTTTAAGCCACTTTAATTCGTAGGGCAACTTTGATTTATAGTAGGCTTCCCAAAATAGATTTAAATTAATGTGAAATCTAGTTTTTTTTTCTATAATTTAACAAGTGGGGGTTTTGACACGGCCGAATGACCTTATGTGATCGGCCTTCGGCGGGTAGTTCATTGCCTTCGCGAGGTATGACTTGTTTCAATAGTTAAAACCGGCATATAAATATTCACACACTGTATGCGTTCAGTGTAACTAAAAAGGCAATTGGAGTCAGGTTTTAATTTGTGATAATTTAGTTTGGTTGCTAAAAAGTCATGACATTTTATTTATTTCGAATCAAAAAGCTACGCACTTGTTAAAAGATAGTTAAATATAACATTATTAATCCACATTGGATCTCATATTGTATGATAGAATGCAAATATCAGCCGCCGGTGTTCCACATGGTTCAATTCTTGGTCCTTTTTTATTTATAATAGCTTGACTTATTTCAGATATCACAAAAAAAGAATGGAAAGATGGAGAAAAGAAAAAATAGATCACATATTCATAAGCTAAATTTGATGCTAGCAATTGGGATAAAGATAGTTTTTACTTTCACTTTGTTATTTATCATCAAAAATTAATATTAATAATATTAATTTTTTAATTTTATTTTTATTTAATTTCAAGAAATTTTGTTATGTAGTAAAAAAATATTACGTGGAAAATCCGATAGTCCTCTGAAATATTAAATTAAATTTCTCCCGATCGAGATACAACTCTCACTTTCAATTTTCCTGAACAAAAAAATAGTAATAATGGTTTCAAAGATGTAAAGAGATGCTGCAGTTTTTTTTACCTGACAACAGGTTCAGGTGGACCATGGCCGCGCTCAATCACTTCGGTGTAGTTGGCTTTCTTCAAATAGTCCACTGGTTTGATGGGAACGTTATCAGCTACGTAATTTATTTTCTCTGTAAGTCCGAGGACGTTGGTGAACCAGTCTGCTTTCGTCGCGAGACCTAAACACGTCCATGTTAATATTACTAATATTACGAAAATGAAAGTTTCATTACGTGTTTGTTTGAGTTGAATAGGCTCCTAAACTACTGGACATAAACTATAATATACTAGTCTGAAATCGCGGGAAAACAGCTAGTTCAAAAATAAAAAAATAAAATTTTAATGGGTTTAGTTGGATATTTTGGAAGATAGCAAGGTTTTTTAGTGATTCTGAAGTTTTTCTTGGTTGTATATATGCTATGGTTGGAAGTACAGCGATAGTGAATAAATACACAATGGAAATAATTGGAAGGCCTAGGGAATCTAGGCTTTTCTAATATCACAAATCTCTGAATCTCACGGTCATGATTTACTTTGTCATCTCAAATAGTGACAGATCTTCTCGTTTACGTGGTAAATATATTTAGATTTTACATTAAATTTACAGTGTAGGCAAATAGTAAGCTCTTACCTGGTAATATTGCTATGTTTTAGTAAATTTAAAAGAAATCTTATTGTATTGCCGTATCATTTATACAAAAAGATTCCCATCAATTATTCTACTATTTGAGAAAACTGAATGAAAAGTTCGCTATATAGTTTTGAGTTTATCATGTTTGAATAGACCCGATACTTTGTTTTATCATGTGTGGACTTAATTTTGTCTTTCATCTTTCAAGTTTTCATCTTCATTAACCATCAATGAGACTTAGATTACGAAAAATGTTACTGCTTAGATATTATTGTGTAATTCGATTTTATTATCGAAAATTTCATCTTTTCACCCACGTATCAAACCTAATTTGCCAGAAAAGCCAATTGACCTGTGAATACAAAATCTATATTGAAACCAACGTGCCGGTGCGGTTTATTTAACCGTAGCTCGTGGAAAATCCGTTAATTTAATAATGGATGTACGCAGCTGTACCTACACGTCGCCATTTGCCGAAATATTTTCACACCAATAAATGGGAATCGTTTGAACCCGCCTTTTAATCCTCCTATATACGAGTACATTTGCTGTGTAGATATCGATCTTTTTTTCTTTCTTATTTTTACCGTTGTATAAAAGTTGAAGAAAATGCTAATTACATAGGTATAGGATTCTATTCCTAGACTGAAATTGAAATTTCTCCAAATTGATAGAAGCGAATTAAGTAGGTATACATGATAGCCGTCATATATTTATAAGTCAAAGTGAGTTAGTTGGACATGTACAGCATGAATTAAACGTGAATTAGACCTGTTTCGTAATTCATTACTCGTCGGTAAAGAATAATTTTACTCATAAATATTGGATGCAGCATTGAACTTGAAAACGCGTCTAAATTCGAGGCAGATTGGCCCTTCTGGACAAGGTCTAACTTATTATAACACTCAAAACTTTGTTCTATTACTTTTTGACAAAGGGATACTATTTGGGGTAATACCTATAATTGGGAACTTGGGCGTATAAATTGACTTACCAACTTCAGAAAGCTGCTTTATCTTCTCCCTCAGAGGTGATATTTTAGCTAGTACATCGTTATGGCCGAGTAGACCTTGCCAAGGCCTTGCGGCCCATGAGCAAGCTTTGTTCCTAATTGGCACCTTTGACCCATCCTCGCAGAGATACGCAAATTCATCAGGGTTTTCGTTGGACGGACTAGCTGGGATTGTTCCAACTGGGAGCTGGTTATTGAATTAAAAAAATACTGTTAAAGAAAATTCACTGTTTTTGAACGATTGATTTCCAAAGAAATAAAGTGAAATACGTTTAAATAAATTAAGTTTTCTCCATAGATCAAGGTTTCGAAACGAAATATTTTACATTTGGTATTTTGTAGGCTTTCTTAGGTAGCACTTATTACGTTCGTTTTTGTTCTAAGAACATAACGATATACATAAATGGTAAAATACTTAGATTATGAATAAACTTTCTCAAAGAAAGTTTCTTAAAACGTGTACTTAATTTTGTTGGTTTTCTTTTATAATAACTATTGATTAACGAGTATCAAATAAACTATTCTTAGGAATTTGTATTTCTTTTAACGTTTTAAGACATTATAATATAATTATTGTTTCATCCATCAATTTTTACACTATTTTTATGAATAATGGTGAGTGCATCAAAGAAAATTTCTATTACTTATTACAATATCAGTTTTAAATTTATAATACAGAAACTTTCATTTCCAGGGAAACTTACCCCGAAGAATTTGCGGACGTAGATCACTTTGGTAAAGGCAACTTGCCCACCGTTATGCGCTAAGCACCTCAATGCACCTTCGTAGCCACTGTATTTGTCTGGGTAGTTACATTTGTCGGGATGTTCGCATAAGGAGCATAGCTGTCTGTATTGTGCCTCTAGAGGAGGAAAATAATATTGGACTTAAGTTCATTATCAATAAATTTTAATAGATTCCCGAAATCCTACCCTTTTCTGAGTCATATGTCATGTCAAATATTAAATTAGAATTAAATTAATTTATTTTTTATTCCTCGCAACATTATAGCAAAAAATTTTAAAACAATACTCATCTTTATTGTTCATGAAAATTCTATTGCAGTCGAGAGGAGATTTTGTGTACTCCCGACTTCAATCACACATTTGGAAATTTACATATATACAAGTGGAACATAAAACCTCCAGCTTTTCGATTTCGAATTCTGGTTTTTTAAGTAAAAAATAAGAGGAGCTATAAGTTCCAGTCCGGTGTCATAGGTTATCAGGGTCCTTCCGGACCCTGTTTAATAATTAATTAAGATGATAAATATTCCAAATTACAAGTCATTTCTTTCTAAGTTAAATGTTTTACTTCCCGTGGTAGGTAATTTTCTACTATCATTACTTACTCCAAGCGCTATTAGTTTTTTTGTCGGGCGACCAGTCGCCGACTATGCATGACTGCGAAAAGAAGGTGGATAACGCCCGCAATTCATTCTCTTTAGGTGATATGCTGTGGTCATTCATCTTGGGGAATACGGAACGCTTCATCAGCATTGTTAGAGGAATCTGGGAATAGATATTTGATTATTATATTTTGCATTCATAAATGTCTTTAATAACGTTCTTGGGAAATTCGTCAGTCCTGTTGGATCTCGGGTAGCTCGATGGATAGCAGTCGCCCGGATAACCCGGATTGCGAATCGAATCCTATCTCGGGGTATCTGAGACTGGTAATTTTTTATGCATTTTCCATCAAAGATAAAAGATAGGTAGATATTAGAAATATCATGACGACGCATAATTTCGAAATTTTTGTCGAAATAAATAATTATTAAATAAGAAATAATATTTTAAAAAGAATTCTTTTGATGAGTTTTTTTACTAATTAAATAAAGTATTCAAGTTATTGTTTATTATATTATTACCGCAAATATTATTTTGACCTTTATTCAGCATATTTTCTATCTACTTTTATGTTCTCTCTGTGATAGAAAGACAATATTTCCCAACAAAAGCTCTTTCGGCGCAAAATAAGGTTTTTCTGAACAACAAATTTTTCGATTTCGTGAAAGGAAAGGCTGCTGTGTTATTGAGGGATACTTTGAAATCGTAAATTGAGGTCGGGTAAAAAGCTATGGACAGTTGCTATCACCCGTAATGTCATAAAGAAAATTGTTTCTTATTTTCTTTGTAAGGTGTATTTTAGTTGGTTATAAAAACTTTTTATAAAAAGTAGAACCGACTACAAACTTTAAATAATTATCTCAAGAGCGATTTATTCATAGAAATGCTTTCGAAGTCTGGTGGAAGTCTCAATAAGTTATCAATTAAATGATAGGCGCTCAACTTCAATAGCATTTTCTTGAATAAGTCTCTATGACTTTCATAATACAATATACATATTCGATTAACATAGAAAACCTTTCTTTCTTTTGTTTTTTAGCTGAAATGGGCCATGTCATAACATATGTTGGAAAGCGTATTTGTTGTGTTATAAATGGAACACTACTAATTCGATTTTAAATGGAATGGAAAATTGAAATGGAACCACCTCGATCCATCAAGCTGTCGAATAAAAAAATAATTTAAAAGTCAGTTAATTTTATTGACGAAAATATCGGGAACATACCAAAAAAAACTTCCTATTTTCAGATTTTGAAGACGGTTAAAAAGTATCTAAAGAACGATATTTCATAAATTATAATGTTATGTTTTGTTTTCAAAAAGGAAAACGGATTCCTTATAGTAAGTTGTCTGTCTTGTATGTTCGTCCTGACTGAGCTGACTTCCTCCGAAACTATTGGATAGATTGAGTTAACAGACATCGTGCATTGTATATAAATTAAGGCCTCCTTTGGGAAGTAATTAAGGCATTAAAATAAATTATAAAATATATTATAGTTATTGTGAGTGTAAATAATTTAAAGTCAAAGAGAACATCTAATTTTTGAATTAAAAACTAGAAACTATAGTTTTTAATTCAAAATTCTTAATACATTACAGGAAAACCTATTACAAATTTAGAACTTTATTAATAAAATTCAATATTCCTCTGCGCACTAGGGCGTTTTTTGTTGTAAGGAGTTTCTGGGTGTACGATTAATATAAAAAGGTAGGGGAAGTCCGGGAGACTTGAACCTCTTTTTACTTGAATTATCATATGTATATTCGTATAGATTTGTCGTAGAGACTAGATTATAATTTTAATTCATGTGTAATTTATATAGACTTGTTTTTGCATCATTACTTTTTAAATATTTCAATACTGTAAATTGCTAAGCCGAATTGAAGTATAAATGGGAAATGGATCAACTCTCCCCACAATGAGGGACATATGATCAAAAGTCTGAGGAAACTCGTTATCAGGTGTTTTAGTAATTTCTGTTTATATTTTTAGTATCATCTTTCTATTAGAGTCTTTTGCGTAGTTTTGCTTTCATATATTTATTATTTGGAATTGATACTTATCGTTATTCTCAAAAATTATAAAACTATTCTAAATGTTATTTGCCTTCTGTTCACTTGTTTTATTAACATTTATAATATTGAATTGAGTGCAAGTAGTATTATGGCAGAAGAATCATCACCACAGATGGTATAATTAACCACTGATGTCTTCAACAAGAACAGTGGTTCAACTCACTTCGACATAAAATTTTCATTGCAGAAAAGGTATTCAATTACTGTTAAAAAAACTAACATACTTCAAACTAGAATAATCAGCAAACACGATAAAAATAATACACAATACTTACATCGATAAACACGGCCAGTATCTCAAAACTACTTATTATTTAAAATTTATTTTGTAGTGACCAAAACACTTTTCGCAACTTAAAAGCTAAACAAATCAGGCATTTTGTGCAATAGTGACACATACATTATTGGTCTTGTTAATGTTTCATTAGCTTGCAATTTAAGTCTCCCGGACTCCCCCTACAAATCGTATATATATATATTTCTGTTTACGGTATACTGATATGTTTGTTGGGTATCCTTTTGATTGCAAAAGAGTTTTACTAAAACCGTGTCTTTTCGTTGCCGAAAAATAGATTGCATAAACCCAATATAGACCATGACGTGACATTGAATATATTGCCGGTAACTTTGACAAAAAATTGTCATTGTTGGTCTCATATACAGGGTTATTAGTAAAATACCAACAATCTCGGAGGACTAGATAGCTGCTATCCACGAAGTTTGATTTGCGGTTTTCAATAATTCGTTCCATTTTACAAACCTAGCATTTTAGTTTTAGTAAGTACTTACACCAATACGTAGGTATATTAAGTTCCTACAAAATTTGTGCATGGTGTATCTTCGTTCACGCGGAATAGTCTTGCTGATGCTGACTGTAATCGAAAGTAAGATTAAAATTTATAATCATTCTTGTTTGCAAAGGGTTTAGCCGGATACGTATGACGAGTCGGCCCCCAAATGGGAATCGATATTGAAACTTATGTTTTAATATAGACTTGATGTTCAAACACGATTTATGTACTTTTCGCGACCGACTTCCGCTTTGACCTTGAGATAGAGAGCAAAATATCCGTATGCTTGACTATTACTGAATGTGATATATCTCTGAAGCTAATTAAGATAAAGAAGTGAAACTAACGCGAGGTGTTAGGTTACATTACAGAGTATATCACATATATTTTTTTATAATTTTTAGAATAAAAAATTATATTAAAAAAAAAAATAAAAAAAAACATGTTTTTTTTTCTGAGTTCTCTGTGACTTACAATCACGAAATTAATATATGTTATGCTCCTTTGTGTGCTCTATCACCCATAAAAATTGCGTGAAAAAAAAGTTGGTGCAACACTACGAAAAAAAATTATATGTGATTCGCGCCTTGTAGTGTGAGTGTATAAACAAACAAGTTCGAACTTGTTATCGAGCTGTTTACTGCATCGTTTGTTTAGCTAAAGTAGCAGTCATTTGTATTACACAAGAAGGCAGTTTGGGACTCATATTCTGTCATAGGTATTTTGTATCAGCATTTTGAAATTATTAACTATCGAACCAAATCATTATTAAGTAATAATGTCGAAAAAGTGTAAAAATTGTAACAAGTACCTGTGTAAGATTCCTGGTTATAAAAAAATTATAAAGAATGAAGAAGAAGCTAAAGTGTTTAGTGACTGTTTGAATAAAATCGTAATAGTTAATGATATTTTTTGTGAGAAGTGTCGACTTATCCCATATATTAACAAAAAAGCTTCTACTTCTAAATGTGCAGCATTTAACTTGGCCGAAATAATGGACGATCAAAATAATCTCTCAGTACAATATGTGAAATCAGCACCTAATATCATCAAAGCAGAAGTGAAATCAAGACATATAAATAGAGATGTCTATCGAATTTACATTCACTATATTTCCGAAAGTAATGACTACAATAGTATTCTTCGTTATTGCTGTGATTGCCCCAATGGCAAACGTACAGTGGGATGCTGTTCTCATGTAGCAGGTATTATTTATTATCTATCATATGGATGATATTTGTCCAAAATCGTACGTCCTGCTGAGGTCCTAACTAAGTTATTTGCGACTCAAAGTGTTCCGATTGTAATTAATTACAACAGTGACGATGATTAATATTTTGTTTCTTGTATTTTGATAGACACGTAAAAGTAATAATAATAAGTATTGAACACTGGCTGTTTTTTTTTCATTTCTTTTTTAACTATTATCCCATCTTTTAAGACTAGTTACTTATGTTTTAAAACAAGCTGATGTGAAATTTAGAAAAAAAAAACAATGATGTAATGTGAAAACCTTACAATACAGGGGTATACCATAAGACAGAAATCACATATAATTTTTTTTCGTTGTGTTGCACCAACTTTTTTTTCACGCAATTTTTATGGGTAATAGAGCACACAAAGGAGCATAACATATATTAATTTCGTGATTGTAAGTCACAGAGAACTCAGAAAAAAAAACATGATTTTTTTATTTTTAATTTTTTTAATGTGATTTTTTATTCTAAAAATTATAAAAAAATATATGTGATATACTCTGTAATGTAACCTAACACCTCGCGTTAGTTTCACTTCTTTATCTTAATTAGCTTTAGAGATATATCACATTCAGTAATAGTCAAGCATACGGATATTTTGCTCTCTATCTCAAGGTCAAAGCGGAAGTCGGTCGCGAAAAGTACATAAATCGTGTTTGAACATCAAGTCTATATTAAAACATAAGTTTCAATATCGATTCCCATTTGGGGGCCGACTCGTCATACGTATCCGGCTAAACCCTTTTTATCCCACGTACGTCGTTGGAATTAATAGGCAAATAAAAATTCACCATGCGTAATGTTAGTTGGAATTTATTGTACCGAGCATAGCGTCTTTCTTGTTTTTATTAATATAACATAAAAATACTAATGTCACGACATTACAAAAAATCTGATAAAATCTGTTTTGTTCAAAGTATTGAGTTATGTTAAAACTTGTGCATCAAACATTGTCTTTCTAGTTCTAGCAGGTGGCTGATGTTTTACAAATAACCCTATATATATATAGTAGTCCCCAAGTCTTATTTACTTATTACTCGTACAATGGGACGTTGGAACTGGTTAAAGTTTTATATGCGCTGTGGAGTCCTTGTAAAGTTGTAGAACTCGTTTTGTTCGAATATTTGACTATCAGCTGTACATAGACGCACTGGCCAGTTTGTGGGACGAGCCAAAGTTTGCAAATTATCTGTTTCTCGTGTAGATACTTTGTTTATTACTTGATAAACTTTGTTTTTTTTTTTATATATATACCATCACACCAAAGCTTTATTCCTTTATATTTTAGTTTTAGTTTTTAACAATTCAAAAGTTCGAAAATATAACGAATATACGAATATATACTAAAAATATTCCAAATGTCTTGCCAGGTAATAGTAAACATAAAGTATGTTTTTTTGTTCATATTTACAATCTATTGTATATAAGATTGCTACTATTATTTCATATGAATATGTCAGGTGAAGATGCGTAATTTGGTTTTGCATTAGACGTTACGCCTTAGACAATATGTCAACGTCGACCCAAATTTTCTGTGCGTTCATCTAGTTAATGTTTTCGGGTGTCACACGGAATATGAGAGTGCGTTGGGACTATTAATTGCCATCTTCAGAGGTTCGACTAATGGACTCCTGTTCTTAGGGAGACTCGTAAATGGGAACATCCTTTTGTTAGGTGACATTTTGTGGATAATTGTTACAAATAGGTAGATTGTGTTATACTTCTATTTATCTCACACCATAATGTCTATTTATCTCTCATTTATCAAGTATTGCTTGCAGTTTTTCCGCATTTTATTACTAATTATCAATTTTGACAAGTGCATAAAATTATGGGTTGTTCCGTATTCATCCTATGACGTCTCATCCTATTTCTTTACTCATCCTGACGCAAATAGTACTTATAAATTTGAATAGCACAACAATGTTTCAAAATTTTTCGACAAAATATTATGTATATAATAGAAATACTTATCTTATTTTATAAATGAAATATTGATGTTTGGTTTTTAAAGGTATTATTTACCTAAATGTTTTATTAAATACGTACTTATATATTCATCATCAAGCTATTAATGTTTCCACCGCTGGGACATAGATCTTCCCTAATTGGCTAGCAAATTGGTTCGTTCATATTATAGGAAAGTTTGCACATGCAATCAACAGTCACTAAATAAGTCAGCGATTCAGTGAGTATTTTGTTCTTATTTCCACACCCAAGAGCTAACTCAGGGGTAGCATCTGTTATATTTGTTAATTATTAAAAGATGGAGTCGTTATACAGAGAAATATTAATAATAATCGAGGAGATAAAATCTAATCAATTTATAATACACATAATAATATACTTCACATAAGACTAAAGTAAAGGGAACCTGAAAAGGGTCCAAAACGTCTAAATCTAAATACAAACGCGATGAAACCGTTTAAAAGTTGTTTCATTTACGTACCTTATATCCTACGTTTCTGTTGACGCCGGTGTGGCAAGATTTCAGACCCTTCAATTGATCCAAATTATTAACTGCTAGGTCCTTGTGTACCACTATCACGGCTTCGTAACGAAATTCCGCTAAAATAAATACGCAGATAATTCATATTAAATTTTCGAGAAGGTTTCTTAGCAGTATAATTATAAAATATATATATAAATATAATGGTGAGACAATGTCATGGGCAGTCTATCAATTAATTTAATTCCACATATATTTGTTATTAGTCGTATCTAAAAATATTTTTTCAGGAGGAGGGTACAAAAAATCGCCTAAAGGAATAAGAAAACTTCGTTTTATATTGCTTTAAATAAAAAATAATCAACAACTTTCAGTTGATTGCTATTATGTTTCTATAAATATTTTAATACTAATAGTAGATAGAGCTCGATGGTGATAAGGAAGTTAAGCAACTTTCGCAAGGACCAGACCATATAGGATGGATGTCCAAAAATTTACTATCTCGAGCTGCTTCGTATTGGGCCAGTGCGGAGGGTTATAGCCCATCCTTCTTAACCATCCATAAGGAAGGCCTAAGTCCCTCCGCTGGGGACATTAAAGAGCTAATGATTATCTAGATGACACAGTTTTTATTACTGTTAATTGAAACATGCATATTAATAATTAAAATTAATATTACCTCTTTCTCAGGTATAAAATCAAAACTTTTGGCGTGTTGTTAAAATGTTCGCGAATGTATATATACGGGAGTCGAAAGTACAATTCGGAATTATTCAAAATGTTACAATATCGCGGTGCAGAACGTATTCGCAAATGGGAACGATAAATTACACTGAAAGGCATCCAGGTGTTATATGTGTCTGCTAACAACATTCAGTGGATATTCTCAGAATATATTATACAGCGTATTGTGTATCGGGAATTTAGGAAATGGCTTGGAGGAATCCAGAACTAATATGTATGCTACATGGAAATATTTCAAGTTTGTTGTTGCTTCTTGACAATATGTTCTGAGATATACAAAGCAATTATCGCAAATGCATTTTGGTTTTAAAATAGTTTTGAAACTTCGTGAAAACTAAAAGATATTGTTAGAGACTTTATAAATTAACGCTTAACTTGTGTACGGGGCAATTTCTTATTTATAACAAATATAAAATTAAGTACGCATCGTTATTGGAGGACAATAAATAAGTATTTCTTCACAGTCAAAATCTGTTCCAATGTCCATACTTTCTCTCATTTGAATAAACAGCTATGAAACTTACGCAACAACTGATTCATTGTTCCTATTGTCAAAGTGTATGCTTAATCAAATTCATTGTACCGAATAAATTGATAAAACTTGTAAAAGCTAGCTACATATTTTGTGGAGTGTTTTCTAAAAACAAATGACTTACATGCTTTTAAAGGTTGTATTTAGAACAAATAAAAACGAAGGCTGGCATTTACCTACATTACAGATCACACGTGATTTAATGAGAGCTTAAATAGGGACGATCACATATTTTTGTTTATTTATCCTTCAGGTATGTTACTGAATTTTAGACACATATTGTTTTCGTAAACAATAAATGTCGTATGCCGTTATCTTTGTATATTTTCTACACAGTTGTGACGTAGCGAGCCCACATTCTTCAATTTTATAGCCTATTATCTAAGTCATTTCCCGTTAAATTAAACAAAAAAAGAGTATCTATAGTTTTCCGATGGACTCGATAGAATATCTTTTTTTTTACGCAGTCATCATCCTTATATAATAGATTATTTGTTTTCTGTTATGTTGTGTAGAAGATTGATAATATCATCTTCTGTTTGCATTTGTGGGACAAAAGTCAGTCATTCGATGGATGTCTAAAAATTTATAATTCACGTATTATAGAAACCATGTAGTTATCGCATTTTTAGTTTAACATCAAACTTCGCATCTGGGATTCATTTATTCCTTAGGGAAGAAATGTTTTCTAACAAAACCTATACATTGCTTATACATTTATTCTTTTGTACTTTGTACTTTTTAGGGTCGTCAAAGGATAAAAACGGGCATCTATTATTAAGGCTGTCCATCTATCACCAGGCTATATCTCATGACCCGTGATAGCTAATAAGTTGAAATTTTCACAGATGATGTACTTCTGTTGCTGCTATAACAACAAACATTAAAAACAGAATAAAATAAATATTTAAGGGTGCTCCCATACCACAAACTTTTTTTTGCGTTTTCTAATAATGATACGAGACTATTCATGATCGAGTCCGATTCAAACTTAACTTTTTTGTCTTTACTCTTTTTGCTACTTTATAGGTACTTTACTCTGCCCTTAATGTTGATTTTGTTAAGAACATAGTAAGCTACACTCACCATCAGGCTCATCTTTGGTTCTGTACTCCTGGAAAAGTACGAAGTCCTGGTTGGGTATTTTGGAAGCGACATACATATCCTCAGGATCGACAGGGACAAAGTCAGCTTGCCGTTGTTGCACGTGGTTCAGACATTCCATTCTAAAGTCAAGTATAAATTTGGTTAATTTATTTGCAAATTATGACCAAAGGTTTCCTATAATAATTTGAAATCAAAGCATTGTATGTAGTATTTAAATATAGCTATCTTAGTTGACAAATCATTCGTGATTATATATAAGTAGACACCTACACACTAAAACCAATCGTGTCAAAATTATCAATGTGGATGTATGTACATTAGTTTTCATTATGATTTTGACTCAGGGGTAGATTAAGACACAATAACTAATAGAGGAAATTTTTCCAGGGTTAACAACATTAGAGATAATCATTCAAAAATTCGTCTAGACGACCCTAGAAATATAAAAAGAGTGCAAAATTATGTTTGTTAATATATGACCATTATTTCATCTCATTGGTCTGCTGGTAAAGTAAAGCAGGTAAATGTTCTATGTATAAAAAACAGTAGGTATGTCAGATTATATAAAACTATAATGTTCCTCAGATGTTAAATCTTAAAACATTGATTCAAGCGTGAAAATTTGATATTCTGTGGTAATATGACGTTACATGAGTAGCTCGATGGCGTAGAGGATAAGCGCCGCGGTCCGCGATCGTAGTCGTTAAGCAACTTTCGCAAGAGTCGGTCATGGGATGGGTGACCAAAATATTATTATCTCGAGCTACTCCGTGCTTCGGAAGGCACGTTAAGCCGTTGGTCCCGGCTGCATTTGCAGTCGTTAATACCCTCCAATCCGCATTGGGCCAGCGTGGAGGGTCATGGCCTATCCTCCTTAACCATCCATAAGGAAGGCCTGAGCCCCTGCAGTGGGGATGTAAAAGGGCTGGTGGTGGTGGTGACGTTACACATATACACGGTATTATACATAATTACAGCAGAACATGAAGTTTCCATGTAACAATTCTCCAGAATCGATGTTAAATCTAAATCTAATAATTAAAAATAAAATGTTAAATCTAATATTAAAATAGTTATTAATTTTCGAAATAAAGCTGGAAAAGTTACGTTTGTGCATAACATGATGTGTCGTCTATTGTATGCACATAAAACGATGTCTCCCTTCAATATTTATATCCTAAGCACGTATGGGAAGATCGCTCGTTGAATTATTAACAAAAGTAGTTTAGCTGATTTGTTATTTACACTATTGTAGGCGATATTTAACTTGTTAATTTTTAAGACGAATTTTTGAAGTTGATTTTATTTTAAATTCGCTATTTGTTGTCTGTACTCAATATAAATAATGTATTTTTAGCCTCAAAAGTGTCTAGTCTTAAGTAGTTATGCAAGATTTCGTCAATGTCAAGGTAAAGTCTAAATTCACTCGTTTCAGCTAAAAGTTTGTTTACATACTTTTTAACCAAGATATTTAGATTAAACTTATCCATTTTAATTATAATATTTATCATCAGATTTTATTTAAATTATTCATAGCACTATGTAAAACTTTGTAGACTTTAATCAAAATAAATAGATGCTTGTAGCTATTCCACTTCACAAAGGATGAAAAGTTATTGCGCGTTTCTTAATATATTCGCGCCAAAACTGACTGTTACAATAAAGGCAAAGAAATAGAGATGCATATAATATATTGTCTATGGAATTGGTAAAGGTTATTGAATGTAGTATATAATTACCTGTCTCTAGCTGGAACGCATTCTAATACAGCTTTGCTCTTCGTGTCCACTTCCAGCATTTGCTCACAAGCTTTGAGGTGTTGTATTGGTACGCATATTTTGTCTAAAAACATAAGCTTTAGTTATTATATTTGACAGTGCTATTCATCTTATAGACATGTTTTTTAAAAAAAAAACCACTGGTTCTAGGTGACCAAGCAGTCGCTTGGATTGCGAAAGGTTGTGGGTTCGATCCCATCTCGGGCGCCTAGGATTGGTTAATTTTTTAAAAGCATTTTTCTATAATTCTAGCTTTAATTTCAAAAGTAGAAATTTGATATTCAAACCCCACATTTTTTTCAATATCGGTCTAATTTTTTAACAAAGTTTGCAACATTTATTTTTGTTTGTTGGTTTCATTGAAAAATATCTAATCATAAAAATTATAAATAGGTGAATAGATATCTAGAAGCTTTACATTATTTTAGGAAGGTCGTCAAATGTCATATTTGATGGTCCTAGTGCTAATAAGTAAATACAATATTTAATTTAATTCACTTATCCATACCCAAAAATAGAATGATCGAATAAAGAAAAGAATGGGTTTTATTGTAATTTTATGGAGATTGACCATAGGTACCTAAAGTTTGAATAGCAACAGCTCTTACGATAGCTTATCGTTTTTATTTACATAACAAGTAAAAACAAACTCAAAAAGAATTTAAAGATTTCTTTAAAATATTTGTCTACACCTATTGTAGCTTCTATATATATATATATATTGTTTTACTTATATCTCATTTTAAAATGCTTTTTTAACAAGTTGTTTTTTTTTTGGAATAGACGAAGGGCATTAAATTTAATATTATTCGTTCACTTTTAATTAAATTTACTCTTAAAATACCAATTTAAAACCTCATTTTTTTCAATTAAGAAATTCTCTCTTTTGTTTTGTTCTTATTAGCTACTAATTACACTTTTAAAAACTCATCCTACACAAAAAAAAGTAGGAAACAGTAAATGTAATAATTTTAATTTCAATCAGAATATGAATAATCATGCATGCAGTTCACATAATTAAAAAAATAAATAAAAACAAAGGTAACATACATGAAGATTTGCATGTGGCACTTGCAATAAACAAAAAAATCAGCGCGATATATTTTGTAGATGCCATGGTCACATACGACCGAGCGCGACCACGATAAATGCGACTAGACGTTGTGGTCAAGTCAACCGTCTTCTTTTATATGTATTTATCTTTTTTCTATTTATAATTCCATCCCGGCACTGTGTTCAATGCGTTCTGTGACACTATGGGCAATTTGAACTGGCACGTATTGTATGAAGTATAAAACACTGTGTCACTTGAGTAAGTAGTAGGAATGCAGAATTACAGCAAAGAGTTAGAAACGTATAGAGAACTTACGAAATTATTGATTTTTAATTGCTTCATTTTTAAATAATATTATTTACTAAATATAAGACACCATCGCATTAAAAACCACAGAAATATTTTTTTATAAGTACTCGTATATTGCATTATTCAGATTCCAAGATGAGTAGCAAAAGCCCTCGAATTATTTAATATTCGGGACAACGAATGTGCCCACACCTTTATTGATGAAAACGAATCAAATTGAGTAGTAGTATTATAATTCGTCCATGGGACAGGCGAAGGAACTAAGCCATACAGCCAAATCTTGGATTGAATCAAATTGAATAGGAAGATCGGCCATGATTCACAGCGCTGGCCCAATGCGTATTGGGTGTCAACGCCTGCAGATACAACTGGGACGAAAGGCTTAATGGTTTTCCGAATCACGGTGGAGCTTGAGCTAAAACATTTTTGGTCACCCATCCTATGACCAGTCTTTGCGAATTACTGATTTAGCTCCTCAAATAATAGCTGAACTAATGTGCGTTGAACCTCTCTTATGTTAAAAAAATCATATGGCGGATTATGGTCATTCCCGTATTTCTTAACTATTTATTTTCCTCCATATGTTGCTGAGAAAAGAATGCTATCCAGCGTAATTCCGCGGTTTGTATACTATTTATATCTTGTCATTATTATTATTTAGATATTCTAACCCAATTGAATTTCAATTAACGAAATAATATGGGAATTCTAGACTCGATTTATATCTGCGTTTTGCATCCGAATCGAACATTCAATAGTAATACGAGTGGAACACGTTTGGTTACCTCCATGATTAACAAGTTCGTGTGTACCTAGTTATAATCGAAAATTAATAGATATTATTTGTTTACTCATAAAATTGAATTCTCAGATCAAATTTGAGCCTGTAATTTGGGATTAAAAGTATAGTTTTCTTATTACTTATTACTGTAAACTGTAAATCTTACATTCATTTATGATCGTATGTTGTTTTTATTGTCAATAGGGTAAAAGAAAAAAAATATGATTTATAATAATACTGATGTTAAAATGTTACCTAGGTAAAATATTTGATTTTATTGCATCGTGAAATATCTATTCGAAATTCAAAAATAACCGGCTACTAAAAAGTTTATAATATGTACGAAATTGTTTTTTAAAGTAAATAAAAAATAAAAAGGGTTTTTAAAAATGGCGCCAATAATATTTCCTTCTTTATCAGCTTGTTTTTATAATGATGAATTAAAATGAAATTGTTTTTATGTGTAACTTATTGTTATGGATTGGATACATTGTAATAATTGTTTTGCGCAATTGGAACCAGGAATTATACTTAATTTGACATCATGTGGTCATATGTTTTGCAGCAATTGTTTGGAAAGTGGTAAGTTATATTTTGTTTAACATATGTCTAAAGACGATGTTGTTTTTATTCAATGTTTATAATTTTAGGTGCGAAGGAAAATACATGCTTAATATGCCGCATTCCATGTTCTATCATGAAGCTAACTCCTGACGTATGTATTGATATTAGTTCGACAGATTAATTAAGTAAATATAAATTAATTATGCTATACTACAGACTTCTTTTTAGATGAATTCTGAAATCCAAGATTATTTTACGGACCCAGAAGACATAATAAAAAAAACATGCGAAGTTTTGCAGTTCCAAAGGCAACATAGACGTAGATTGTTGTCTTACTTGTTACAGTCGGTAATAAATTTCATTAAAAAAAAAGGATATTATTGAAACTTCATTGGCACGTCATTATGACTTTAACATTAGAAGCTTTGAAAGATTCGAGTCCGCGCAGCTTTCGTAATAATAGAACTGTAAGATGATTCTGTAAGAATCCGAAACTGAATTCGAATTCACGTCATTTAGTGAAGAAATTCTATTGATTCCATATTTTTTGTATAAAAATACAAAATAAAATTGATTGATTACTCGTGTCTCAGATATTCTATTCCTATTTCATTTCGAAACTCACTTCACTTATGTCACGCAACGTTATAACCAATTCAAGATTGAGCTGGTGCCGCTTTTTGAAATGAATTCGGACACTTGAGTGAATTCGAATTAGGGTTTATATTTTTACAGAATCGCAGGTCTGTATTAGAAATGTACGATGGAAAGGCACGTTCATTCATTTGAGAAGTTTATATGAATATAGTTGTAAAATAGTTAGAAATGCATATAGTTCTGACACTTTAAGTCTACCTTTTGAATAATTGCTATTTCTATTTCCTTTACTATTATTTCAATATTCATATAAAGTTTCAATAGTTTTCAAATTTATTTCAAAGAATACAGGTCCTACTTTGATATAAATAATGATTTAAAAAATCAAATTGGTTTTGCTATTATTTAAAAAATACAGCGATGAATACGGCCACTGCATTAGAAGTTTATTCAAGTGATACCTTTAAACTTGAAGATGGTTTTATTTCATTAACCATATAATGCTGTAACGTTTTCCTTGGCTGTGTCGGACGCTGCGTTCGACGCTGTATTTTAACAGCATAGTACTGCAGATCAATTGTTTGTTAATAAGGCCTTATTATTTTACTATGTAATAATCTACACTAATATTATAATGAGGTAAAATTTCTAACTTTTTGTTTGTAGGGAGTAGCCTTCGGAAATACTGATCGGGTATTAAAAAATCTTTTACTTACGGGAAGTTACATCATACGTGGGTTAAGTTGCGGGATTACAACTGTTCGTTCATAAAAAAATTTATACATTTTACAGTTGTAGTAACTATTTTGTTCTTTATTACAATTTCCCAGACTAAGAAATTTTATACAGCGAGAGTAGAATTGAAGCGAATGACGGAATTGTGTCAGAAGCAGCATAAACAGATAAAAGAGTGTCAGAAGACCATAAAAAATTTGGAAATGCAACTCGCAGGCCAATCGAGTAAATTAATATACCGCATATCATGTACTTAGTGGCTCGGTGGCGTTAGTAGACAAATAAATAAATATTAAGCAACATCACATACATTGCTCATATTCCAAGATGAGTAGCTCCCGTATTATGGAGTAACTGAGACGACGAAGGTAGAACACCCAGACCCGAACCAATATAGGACAGTTCATTTTTTACATTGACACGACCGAGAATCGAATCCGGCACAGATAGCGATATTCTGAATCCGCTGTACAAACCACTCGGCTACAGAGGTTGTCAAGCACCGCGGCCCGCGATCTTTTCTGTTAAGCAACTTTCGCAAAGGTCTTTCACGGGATGGTTGAGCAAAAATTATTATCTCGAGTTACTCCGTGCTTCGGAAGGCTTAGCCGTTGATGCCGGCTGTATTTGCAGTCGTTAACACCCTCCAATCCGCATTGGGCGTAGAGGGCTATGGCCCATGCTCCTTAACTATTCATAAGGAAGGCCTGAGCCGCTGTACCCTACTACATTAAAGGGCTGATGATATTATCAAGAACTCATCTAGATACTATTGCAAAAAAATATATTCTTATATAATGTTTTTATATGATTACAGTCGTATTTGGTTTTAGTTAATGCCAAATGATTTATTGACCCTCTTATTACAGATAAAATTAAAATATATTGTTTGTTCTATAGTATAAAATATAAATGGTGGAAAGTGCAAAGTTATTGTTATATAATCTAAAACTTTGAAATATTCTGCATTTTATAGCAGTAGATATACATTTTATTTTCCAATACAATTTGCACATTTCAGAACAGACATCCCCTTTTAATATTCCGATCTCGCCTGGGACCAATATATCTCCGAGTTTCATTCAAACTACTCCATGCTACAAAAGACCCGCGAAAAGCACACCGTATAATGTAAGTATCTTCAAATTGCAAATATTTACTGAATGATGTACCTAGTCTGGCCATAAATTCTGTTACAATTTTAAAAGCAAAGATTTTCTAAATTTTTGAATTTCGCATTTTGGAACGCTGCTATGCCATTTTATTAATTAAGAGTTACTTTTTGTAAAACAACAAGATTTTTGTCATAAATTAAATATTTTAAAATGGAGTGGGGTGTTAAAGAAGACAGAATCGCTCTTATTGCACTGCATTAGGTGGGAATGGAGCCTTCCGTGATTTATAAGATCCTTTAGAAGCTAGGTATCAATCGGATGTTTGTGTATCGTACCATCAATAGGTTCGTAGAGACCTCCTCTATTGATGACCACAAGAGATCAGGCCGTCCACGTACTGCTCGAACCACACAGGTTATCAACGCGGTCCGAGTCAGAATTCGACGAAATCCCTTGAGAAAGCAGAAGATTTTATCCCGTGAAATGAAGATCAAGCCTAAGACTCTGTCCCGAATAATCAAAGATGACCTAAAACTTGGGGCTTACCGTCGCTATACCGGGCATACCCTCAATCGAGCTTTAATAACGAAAAGGGTCGAAAGATCAAAACAGTTGCTGGTTCGTTACGCAAGTGGAAAGCACAGGAACATTTTATTTACTGACGAGAAAATTTTCACCATTGAAGAACATTTGAACAACCAAAATGACCGTGTTTAAAGAAGCGTCCCAAGTTGTAGAAAGAGTCCAGAGAAGCCACCACCCCGCGTCAGTGATGGTGGGGGGTGTCCTACCACGGCGTTACCAAGCTTCATTTCTGTGAAAAGGGTGTGAAAACTCCTGCCAAGGTGAAACCATCCTAAATAACGTAGTGAAACCTATAGGCGACACACTCTTTCCTAATATTCCCTGGACGTTCCAAAAGACTCGGCTCCCGGTCACAAGGCAAGCACCACCCAAGCTTGGTTCACGGATAATGTTCCCGACTTTATCAAAGTTGATGATTGGCTCTCCTCCAGTCCAACCCTGGACCCATTAGATTACAAATTGTAATCTGTCTTAGAGGAAATTGCCTGCTCTAAGAGACACCACAATTTGGAATCTCTCAAGAGATCACTGGAGCGAGCAGTGGCCAACTTCCCTATGGATGTCGTACATAAAAGTATTGACGACTGGCCGGTACGTTTAAAAGCTTGTGTAAACGCTAAGGGTGCTCACTTTGAATAAAATTTTATGTAAAACAATTGTTTAGAGTATTTTTATTTGTGTACATAATAACACTTACATTTATATAAAACTAAAGAAAAAAAAAATTTGTCCATTTTCATTTGTAACAGTATTTATGGCAGGACTAGGTATAATATATCTGCATGAACTTATGTATCAACTTATGTACGTTCGTTCACTGCTGGACACAGGCTCGCCATTGATTTTGATATTCGGCTAGTTTCATCCAGTTTTTGCCAGAAATTATTGCAAAGATCGTCTTCCCATCTAGTCATAGGGCGTTCCCACACCACATTTGATTATGTAGATCTATTTATAGTGAAATAGAAATGTATCTTACTAATATTATAAAGGAAATTTATAAGTTTGCGTGTTTATTACTTTTTCACACAAAAACTAGAAACTGTACGGTTTTTGATGGAATTTGGCATACCTATTTACAGTACCTTAGGGAACACGCGAGCGAAGCTGTTGGCGTAAGGCTAGTTTTTTTTTTATTAAATTAAGTAATATACTTTGTGTGCTTATAAAATACTATTTTAGGGTTGCAGCTACGTTTTCTTTCAATGCTATCCTTGTGAGATGCTTACGGCTTACGACTTTGACTATCCCGGTCTAATTGAGATATTAAGCGGTTATATCTCGTAGATATTGAATATGTATTTTATTTGTTCGTGCAAATTTTCTATTCCATCTTCTAGACCAATGTTGAATACATGTCAAATTTAGTACGAAAAATTAATCTCTTAAGCACACAAATAATTAATCTGCCTATCCATCTATATCTACATGTCGGATTCACTATGGACTTAGTACAGAGTAGTACAAATTTGAATTCTAAGTTGGATTATCGTATAATACAGGATAGATAATTTATTTATATTAATCTTAATATGTTAATAAATTAGTAATTTAATCCTCTGTTAAACATGTAGTTTTAATGGGTAAGTAATTTTTCGTTTAGCGATAATATTATTCAGGGATTTGTAATTCGAGTTCATCTCCTATGGAGTTCCACGACACATAAGACGGAGATTTATTCTCGATGTTCAGATTCTTCAGATTTTTGACCTGTTCTGGGAATACTTAGTAGAAATATAGCAGTGATCCACCGTAACCAATAAAATTTTAAAAGAAAAATTAATGATGAATAACTTTCTCTCGTCAACATTATGCAAGAAAAATAATTTACATCAGAATTTGAGTAATTTATTTCGGTACTGAAAGCCCTTAGATGTAAATATTGCTTCGACATCGATTGTGTTAGGGCTGTCATTTCCATAATTCCATATTTATTGAGATTCAAATTTAATCTGCATAAGCTAAGATTAACAAGACTGTTATTGGGTATCTACATAATATTACTTGTACTTAATATATCTGATACGTTTCTTTTAATATTTTTAGTTGTATTTTAGTTAATAAATAGCAATAAAAAAAACATAGAATGGATTTTATATTCATAGTTTTTTATCTACGATTTGTATTTTATGTCAAATTAAAAATGAAATTTTGACTGTCAAGAAATTATTAAGTACTGAATCGAATTAAACATTTATTTGCTCATATATTGTGTTAGTATAGTTGTTTCATTAGTTTTTAGTTTAACAATATTTTGCCTTCTATAGTAAATATATATCAAATATGTACATTGAAATAAATTTATATAAATTATGTCAGATAAGTGAATTATAGTCATATTATACTCGGTCATATCTAAATTCAAAACAAAATCCTATTATGTCAAACACAATAATATACCTATTAATGTCTATTATTCTTAGAACATACATAAAATGTCAATCGATTACTAATTCAAATTTAAGAATATGACACTTATTATAATGTTACAAATGCCAGTTATATAAGAATAAAAGATTATACAATAATCTTGTAAAAAATAGATATTCATGCGATAGTTATTTATCATTTAAATATTAATTAATGGAGTGGTAGCTACGAATCAGAAGCCAATGAGATGAGGAATATTTGAATATATTATTTTCACATGGCAGCTTTTGTTTTTTGATTTTATTTAAGTTTTCAAAACTCGATGTCGGAGCGTGTTTTATTTAATCTGTTAATTCCCCAAATAACATAAAAATATTCCTTATGGAATTTATCACGATGACTTAAACATTTATATGTGTTATTGTTTATTGTACTAGTTTTATTATTAAATAACTCGTGATTTTACAGCCATGTTATCAATCAAACTTGGTGACCCCAGCCAGGGTCAGTAAACAACGTTCCGGTTGCTTCAGTGGTCAAAGTCAGGTTTGTTTTTAATTTCTTTGTTTCAGATAAGTTTTGATGTTTTATTCCCGGGGAAACCCAATGATCGTTTTCCCTGATGATTTGTTTAACATTAATCATTGCTATTAAGTTTCTTTGTTTAACCAAGGATACGTATTATGCGTGATACATTATTGCGTAGATAAATAATAAGAATGTAATAAGTATTAAATATAAATAGTTGCCGACCTACGCAGCCGAGTGGTTCACACGCCGGTTTCAAGGTGACGCCATCTCTGAAGTCACGGGTTCGATTCCTGGTCAATATAGACAATGAATTTTTCTATAATGTCTCGGGTCTGGGTGTTATGGTGCCTTCGTTGTCTCAGATACTCAATAATACGAGTGCTTTAGCTACTCATCTTGTAATCTGAGCAATGTATGTGATGTTGTTTAATATTTATTTAGTTAACCGACTTTCTAAAGGAGGAAGTTCTCAATTTATATCAATAGTGCACTGATTTAGATAACTTTCTTCTCTCATTTTTTCAAAGGGTAATTAGGATCGAGATCCAATTATAACATTTCACTTTGTTTCAATTACACGCGTTTCTTGTTAGTCTATTTTTTGTTACTGACTTTCATAACATGAAAATTGTCTAAATTTCAATTAGGTAAATCTATTGTTTATTTATTTTTAAAAATTAAATCGCTTCTCGCTGTCTGTACGCTGAAATCTTTTAAACAACACAACGGATTTTGATGCGGTTTTCATTAATATACAGAAAGCCGGTTGCACAAACTTAAAACGACATTACCGATACAAATTTGACATTAATTAGAAGTTAAAGGAGTCATCAAACCTAAGTGGACGTATGTGCAACTGATCAAGATTGATTCAAAAGGAAGGCTTATAGTTATAGGTCTACGCGGCCGAAGCCACTGGCGGAAAGCTAGTTAAATTTATAAGTATTTTATCTAACGCAATAAAGTTAATTATCACTTAACCCACCACCTTTGTGGTAATGTTTATGTTGCATTTACTGATTACTCAATATACCGGTAAGCTTTGATTACCTATACGGTAAGGTTCATCGGAGTATTATCTTGTTCCTTTTTATTATTGTTGCTAACATAGTTTATCTTTTGGATTGACCCTTCGAAGGTCAAATGAAGTAATCCATTTATAATTAAATTCATCATCTGTATAGAGCAAAGAGTTCAAAAACTCTGGGCTTTTTGACGTGTAGGCGACGGCAAATACATTTTTTTTCTTTCATATTGTGTTGAAACTCCCGTGGAGCTCTGGGATACTCTTAAAGTCGAGGGTAAACACGTTGGGCTTAAGGCCAATAGCCGAGACAGTCCAGTAAGTCAAGTCAGTATCGGCTTTTTGTAAATGGAGATACCTAATCCTCGAGCCAGTGCAATGAAATTGAATATTTTCTGATTTTACTGGATTGCTCGGCTACTGGCTTCGTGTAAATGGACCCTCTCCTTTTCCAGCGTTCCAGTACGTCTAACAAGATAAGTTCGACTGTGTTCACACCACCCACTCCCGAGTCGGCAGGGTACAGCAACTTTTTAAAGAATCTCTAACGGTATCAAAACATACACCACTGCTCTTGCGAATTGGGATGATGTTTTTTTAAGTCCTTCAGGTAGATTATTGATGAATATTAAACTTGTTGTTTTTTTATTTTTGCCTAATAAATTACAGCGATAGATTGAGATGAAATGTCGTATGACATCACACCTTTGTAAATTTTCTACATAGATGTGACGTAGCGAGCTTCCAATTCTCAACATTAATGGCTATTATTTAAGCCGTTCCTGTTAAATTGAAGTAAAAAATACGTATCTAATATTTTTCTGTTATCTGACTGATCTTTTACGCAAGCATCATCCCTATTTTTTATAATTACCTGTTCTATGTGTTCTTTAATTTTTTCAAGTATTTTTATATTTTATACATTTGAAAAGTTAAATCAATTTTAATTATACTAAGTTAGTTTTTTCTCCGTACATTCTTTTACCTAAGTGACTAGTCTTTATCCATTTTCACTTATCAAATGTGAGCGAATATTTCAAATCACAAAAAATCACATAAAAGTCGCATTTTCTCTTTACATTATAAAAATAATATTATAGGTACTATTTCATTGGAAACATTATACGTTTTAATTTTAATTGCAGCCGTAAACAATCGGATACTAGTTAAGAGGTTTTTATACGTCGACCTTAATTACTGTAACGTAACAATCAATTATAATTAATGAAATAGTCAAATTTAATAATGTTTTTCACAATATACCGAATCCATCGTCACTGTACAAAATCGTTCATGATTAATCGATAAATCTGTGTAATGAGTTTATATTGAAAAAGTTGCAGTTTTTGTAATACTGATCTTGTTTCGACGATTCGATGCTTTTAGTGGTGAACTTTTTTTATCTGAATATTGGGATTGAATTAACTAGACTTCATTAATGAAGAGAAAAGTCTTAAATTTTTTAATCTACCGTGAAAAAACGAAAAATATCAAACTTCTTGTAGAATACTACGAAACTTTTTGGTGTCGGAACCGTTTTTATTGGATATTTACCGACCCATAAGAGATGTGTGAAGGTAAATAATCACACGCTTTGATTTTGTAAGGTTATATATTCAACTTTGGATTACAATATGCTCTACCTTTAGAAAGCATGTAGCATTTCCATAGGATTTTAGTAGGCGGAACCATCTATTGATGACAAAAACAATATCCCGTCATTGTATTTAAAGATAGTTTTAATTAGACGCCGACGTTTAGACGACGTGACGCTTTCGTTCTCATTACTCAACATTGTCATTAGTCTCTTGTTGGAGGTTAGTTTATTTTCCTTGAGATGGAAAGAGATAAAAGCCAGTAAAATTACTTTTGTTAGATAACGGCTATTCAGAACAAAACCTACTAGTGCGATGTTTTTTAACACGCTATATAAATTGGGCAATGTTAAACTCAAAGACTGTCTCCTTCTCTCTTCTTCTTTAATAATAAATAAGCGTAGCATTCTATCTCCTTTTTCTTAATCTATACTATTATTATAACGAGGTATATTTCTAACTTTGTTTGCTAATTTTCGGAATTACTGATCCGATCATAATAATTCTTTCACCTACAAGAAACTAAATCATTCGCGGGTGATATAGGCTTTAAATTACGCGGGCGAAGTCACGGGACAACAGCTAGATTTTAATATATAGGTATAGTTATAATCACTCGCTACTTGGTTTTACAAAATTGAGATTGTAAATCTTTACTCGTATTTCTCTTGAGATGTAATGTTTGTTTTGTGATAATTTATGAGTGAAAGTTGTTTTCTGCTTATTGTCCAGGTTGTTCCTTAGCGATAGCAGTGAAGAGTCCGGCTATCATTCCAATGGATCTCCGTCTATTTTATATTGTAACGGACTAGATAAGAAATGTTCATTCAACAAGAAGAAGATTATGAAAGCTTTCTTTTGATTTGATTTTTAGTTAATTTCTCCAATAGTTTTAGTGATTTTTTTGATTATTGCTTGTTGTTGTTTGTTATAATTTTCATCTAATATGCATGTTCAATAAAAAATGTTACAAATAAATAATTGTCGAACAACTTAAACTATTATTATTAATGATTTGATAAGTACCTTTCTGAAAACCATTAGCTATCTTTTTAGAATCCTAGTCGTAGTAACCAATGTAGTCATTATATTAAGTAATGCATATAATGAGTAGAAAATATTGATATCGTTATATTTGAGAGCTAACTTTGTGATATTTTTCAATCGAAGGTTTTCATAAACAACTGTAAACAATCAGTTTTGCTATTCTATTTAAAAAAAAGAGTGTTATTGCCGCAACCGACTTCAAAATGTAAGAGAAGTCTTTTGATTGAACCTCCAAAATCTGCACTAATACTACAGAACTAGGCACAGGAACTAGGTATGATATAACCCTACCTTATTTTCAATGAGAAATAATATTTCGAGCACCAAAATAATTGTAAATCTGCATCAAAATTATGATATTAGATTCTCATGATGCTCCGTTTTTAATTTTTAATGTGTGCTTCTAATTTTTGTTGTGTGTGTGTTTTTTATATACATTTACTGATTCCGCTGCTTATGTTGGTGATAATCTAACCCATTTATCACTACAATCAAATTTTTATTGTGATAATAGAGTGATTTTAAAATATCTTTCGTAATCAAATCAAACGAACATGCCAAAAGTCAAAAAGGTTTATTACAAATCACTCCGTTTCCGATCGATAGATATGTTTTTGGGTATCCTAATGGATTGGCAGGATTCCTTTGTTCTGCTGATAGCCGCCACTGGCTTCTTGATGTCCGTGTACGGCGTGAGCTCCGAGGTTGTTGAATTTCTCCAAAAGTTCGGCACCACCCTTGTAGCCTTTTTGCAGGAATTCACCCTGTAGACATTATGAAGTTTGAATTAATAAATAAATTATTAGTTCCTATGTATGCCTTAATATAGGTTAACTATTATACATTAGTTTCAGTACTTATAATTTGATCGTGAAGTTCTTTAAATACCTTGGGAATTGAGAATGTTTGTGAATTAATACCAGAATGTCGTGACACGATATATCGTGTGAAACATAGCTAATTTATCAAACTGAAATTCTCTGCGGAGACGTGTGTCAGCTAAGTTAGTTAGTAAAAAACATTAATGACTGTAATAAAAAAATATGACAATGTCTTAGGTCAATCTGCGTTTCTGAAGCTAATAGAAAAACCTTAAATAAATATTAGAGTAACATGATTTTACTACAGATATAAAAACGAAATTCGCACGTTATGCGACATCATAACAGATTATATATTAAAATTGCCAAACGTGAATTTAGCGCGATGAGCTACGGGTGGATAAGTACTAGTTTTCAAACATTCGTTTGACATGCGGTAAGGGAAACAGATTCGGGAGAGTGGGTTAGATGTAACCTCCTAGCCATGTTACGATTTAATATCAGACCTAACGTTATGAAAAAAGTGCAATATTGTGTATGAATTATATTGGATTATGTATGTTAAATGTAATATTAAAATAGGAAGAAGTCTTCCAAATAACTCACCTTGTTACCCTTGGCATCATCGAATTTTTGTTCGGCGACGTGATGACCCTCTTTGCCTTGTGCGTTGGCGTCCAGGATTTTTTCTTCATGTGCCCCTTTGAATCCTTGCTGTGAGTTTTCACCGAAGGATCCAGCATTTTGCCCGGCAATTTTGTGATCGGCTTCGTCATGTGCTTCGTCATAGAAGCTTTCTGTTTTCTCTTCTTCGTTTTTACTGCTTGACGTTTTGAAACCCTTGCTTACGTGGCCTTTCTTGTGGCTCTTGGCTTTCTTTATTTGCTCTTCGTTGGCACCTGATCGAAAAATTAATATATTATTATTTAAGCAGCAATACAATGTATGGATTTGTGACGAAAATAATGTTATTAGAAAAAAAAAACAAAACAGATAATAGAAATTGAAAGAAGTTATAAAAAATCGAGAGGAAACTTACCATGCTTGTCAACTTTCTGGGCCCCTTCATAAAATTTCTCATCGCCAGCAGCTTTCTTCTTAGCTTCTTCATCTTTGTAAAAACTTGACTCTCCCTTTTCCCCTTTGGCAGCAGCAGCAGCTTGTTGAAAACCTTCTTGACCGTGTTTAGTTTCTTCTTCCGCTTTCTTTTCTAATTTCTCAACATTTTCATCAGCGCCTTTCTTCTGTGCCGCATCGTATGCTTTTTTATCCACATATCCTCCGCCAACTTGAGCTCCTAATATCGGATGGTAGAGGAGCCCATTTCCAAGGCCAATGCCTCCTACTCCTAGACCCCCAATACCAGGGTTAATTAAACCAACTCCATTAGCTACACCACCCACACCGACACCACCAACGCTTGTACCACCAAGACCAAATCCTAAACCTTGACCAAGTCCAATACCGCCAACACCTAAGCCGCCAAGGCCACCAATGCCATATCCAAGACCTCCAACTCCTCCTACGCCACCGACTCCTCCAACAGTATTAAGGATTGTTGAAGCAGCTCCTTCAATTTGTTCAGGATAATCTTCACTTTCTTCCACTTCGTAAGATCCCGAAATTGGTACTCCAGATTTTGGGTCAGAAGCAATCGCATCCAACCTTTCTTTTACGTAATCATAAGGTGTCTTCTCATTTGATAATTCTACTTTATGAAACAGCTGAGCTGCTGTCATAGTAATAGCAGTAATGGTGAAAAATGTTGTCAACATTTTGTTGATGTGATCGTTACCGACGTAGTGCGACTGATGTCATTTCGTTAATGCAACCTTTATTTATAGTAAGGTTAAATTCGGTGGAACGAGGTGGTTTTTGTATTTGGGCGTGTGATAGTTTTCCTCAGCCGTCTGGGGCCCGTGTCCGGTGGTCCCCTTCCTGTGGTATTGTCTTAACTGATCCTAATGGAGCTGAAACAGTTAAAATAAAACAATGCGCGTGGTCAGAGACCTTGCTTTCCAGTTCATTGGCGGCGGCAGTGGGGCGTCGGTTTACGCAACCACCCGGCTCACTATAGGTGACACGTTTTCTCGGCTATTACCAAGAAATATGCTGGTGGTTTCTGGAAAAGTCGTCCAAGATGATGATATGTCTAATAAATCAGAATGCTTGAAAGTTTGTTGTAAGATGGACCTAATGTGAAAGCCTGTCGCTAAAAACTATAATCTCGGTAAATCTAGCGTCTAGTCTAGACAAACGACAGACGGAAACTTAATTGAATCAAATGCTTTTAGGGATCCATTAAATTACTTTTGTTAATTTTTTAATCTCCAAGTGTAAAAGAACTGAAACAAGTCGTCACCGAGTATAATAAGATTAACCTAAAAAATCTTTTCTTGTTTAATGACAATCTATTTTGCAATAATTTAATGAACAATGTTTAATTTCCTCTGTATCAAACGTTTCGGCCTTGGTTCTGATCGGACGATTTCACGTTATTGTTTTCTTACGGTCAAAATATGTGTCGAGGGCTCTAACAAAGGTTATCGCTCAAGAATTATATCAGGTGTCGATCAAGTGAGTCACTGATCTGATCACCTACGAATCACTCTTTGGAAAAATAGGAAGGATTGAATCGAAGCTGAGATACGTCAAGCTTGACTAGACTAGAACTATCAATGAAAAATTAATTTTAATCAAAAGTAGACATTTTAAAAACTAATCGTTGTAATTATTGTCATAAACTTTATGTTATAATATCTTAAAATATTATGTCTTCTTAGGTCCATTCGTCTATATGGCTAGAATTGAAGTCCTAAAGGAAAAAAATGTGTACTTTATAATGAGGTGCTCTGCATTAATGCTAAAGATTCTTATTTTGACTTTGAGAATGATCTGAATGGACCCAATTTTAATGTAGAAAAAACTCTTTCAGTAAGGCGGCAAATCTGTTGACAGAAGCTAAACGATCTTTTTCTATCAAACTGCTTTTTCAATTTTGTGAACAATTTATTATATTTGAAACAATAATATATTAACGGGTTTAGCGGAAACGTAAAATATCTAAGAGAAATCAGTATTTCAATATAAAAAAAGATTTGTGGTGACATAGTTTTAGATCGCGCTAGGACTAAACGCAAGTCTGAAACTTTGCGGTTTGTAACACATAGCCTTCTTTACTATCGCCAGTATTAACTGACTGAAAATGCAAGCCTCAATTCATGCGTTTTTGAGTTATCAACTGTACATGTACGTTTTTAAAAACTGTATCAGCCAAAGCTCTAAATAACTTTGTTATTCTATAAAAAATAATCGGCGAACTCAAGTTCATGCATAACGCTGTCGGGTTAAATAAAACTACTACAAAAGGTAATTAATTTTATCCGATTGAACCTCTATGGCGTGACATCGTTGAATCGTCGACGTCTGGGTTGTCGCTACGTTTGACGCAGACTTTTTTTTACAAAATAGCAAAACGATATACTTCTACTGAATATAAATGCACGGTTATGCAAAGCCCTTTTTTTATGTGAAAAGTAATATAAACTTAAAGAGTCACATTGTAATGTACGTATCTTCCATTGTGTGAATTTGCTTACATTGGTTTTTATAAAAAACAGCCGGCATACTGCTTCAACTCTTTTTTTATGATCTGTGTAGTAAAGAGTTTCGACTTGGTCGTTAGCTCGATTTCAAATGTGTGTGGAGTTAGATGTGGTCTGTATATAGGAGTTTGATGATACCCGAGAATATGTTAGGTAATATCGTAAATACACATTTCGGTTGTCCGAATTTAAATATTGGATCTCCGGTCTCGATGTTGTTAATATATTATAGGAAAGAACAGCATAAGAGCTAATCTCAGAAATGCCTTGTGAAACAGAGAAAAAAAAACCTATTGTTTTAAAATGAGGTAAAGAGTCCTTACTTAAAAAAAAAAATAAACGAGGTAATCATTCTAAATACAGCTTAATTAAACTCTTAATGTACATTAACGTAAGTAATTTAGCTCTTCATTCTAAATAAAAATTATGGTTTTCAATAACTACAATATTTAATGTTTGTAGAAATCTTTATCTTTTTCGAATTTATCACTTTCTTACTTAAGTACCCTTCGGAACTTTCATTAAACATCTTTGAAATATTAATAAAAAAATATGTAGATATTTTATGCTCGCATAATTCTTGTGGTGTGAAAGGAAATTCCCACCCAGACATAATTCAAAGTAAATTTATAGGCTCGTTTAATATAGCTCTTATAAAAGACCAAATAAATGACCTTATATCTATATATAGTCTATATAAATATGAAAATGAATTAGTATTTCCCTTGGTTACGCCATCACACGTGAAGGGCTGGACCGATTTCGCTAATTCTTTTTTTGTTTGTTTTTTATTCTTCGGAGAAGGTTGTTATGAAAAAAAAAGAAAATTATGTGGAAAGTTCGAAAATTTAAGAATATTTAACCACCATGTAAAATTATTTCTAATCTAACCTTGGTGCTTTAGATAATATAAACTTTTTCAATGTAACCTTATGACGTTTGACATAGAATTGACAGAAAGCGTGCTGCAAATATCGTCAAATAGGATATAAAAGAACTGAATATCGTTTAAAATTAGAATAATAAGCACTTTTGTTTTAAATCTTTTTTTTATTAATTAAACCAATTTGAATTCAATATTCATAACACAGGATAATGTCTGTCGGGTCAGCTACTTCTTAAAATGAATGTTTTATATTAAAAATTTTCTCCAGACTTTCCAAGCTTCCTTTATACAATATGACAACGTTATTCCAATTTTAATATATCAAAAAGATACAACTGTGTCCCAAGCTGCAGGATTTATTCGCCAAACGAAGTTATAAGGGCTTCTTAAAATATTTTCATGGTATTATAAAAATTAAATTATTTAGAGATTAGTATTAATATTATTTGTATAATAATTAGTAAAAACTCGGTACCGCGGCGCTGTGAATGATCGAAAACTCAATAGATATTTTCACAAACAGCAAAGCACAGATTTTTTAAATAATAACTTATAGCCTATACACAGAATATACTCTGATTAAAAACATAATAAATTCATAGGTTTGTGATCATATTGTGGTAATTTTTACTGCTATGAAAAAGGGTTACATGATGTTTTCACTTCTCAGGTTTTTTCAGTAGCATAAAACTTGTAATGATGCGTCGTACCACCGACCGTTTATTTCGTCCTAGGTTTCCGCATGCAAACTTTTTGTCTTTGATATTCAAAATTATTTCTTTTTATTATTCATCTTTCGTAATTTGAAATTTTGACTAATCCAATATGCTCTTTATGGATGTCAGTTCGTAAAAAAATCATCTGATGTGAACATGATAATGTAATCATATAAATTTAAATATAAAAATTTAATAATAATTAAGTTATTATAATTTAAATAAGAATAACGTTAATCTAAAAGTATATCGTCGTGAAATATCGTCCAAGTTTTATCTATAACAGAAAACCTAGAAACGGGGCATACATTTATTCTATTTAACAATTGTAAAATCAAGTACTCAAGCTTAGTCAGCCTTCCATTCATTCGCCCAAGCATCGAACCCATCACAAACTAAGTTGGATTAAGTTTAATGTGAATATTAAGTGCCAATTTTATGATCCCGATTATCATGTTCACATAAAATACTAGCGTGTGTAGACTTTATCGGTGCTATTTACGCTGAAATTGCAATTTTAGTATAGGTCTAAATTCATATTTTACAGAGAATAAGCAAACCCACTACCATCTAGGAGGAAACATTACAGCCGTAGAACCTCGTACTAGGTTAACATTTGCTAAGTCTCTGTTTAATAATATGAATTTTGATTAATACTAAGTGCAGTTTCAGCGTAAATTTACTCTAACGCTAAATCTTGTTTATTAATAATACTATGTTTATAGAGTGTCTAATATTTTTAACGTAAATAAGAATTCCAATAAATTAATTTGTTTTGCGTACATACTATTATTATGTGTTTGAGTTATAATTCCTTATTTGTTCGTTTACTTTATTTTGATACAAATATTTTCTCTTTTTTTTTCTATTAGTGAGTAGGCACCTAAAAAGTAGCCTGTACTCCTTCACTTAATTACATTTCTCTTCAAGAATTTCATATACTGTTGCTGAATTTCTTGAACACTGATCACGAATTCCCCTGGGGTGTGTCGGCTTCACCGTAGGATTTCGTTATTTGGTAGATTGCATTTTATTTGTACTTAACACGCGAATGTTAAAAAGAAAATGGATGGATGTTTCTTTATAAATGATGGTTATCTGTACAAATGTGTTAGAGTTTCTGATTACATGACACCTATCCAAATTGTCACTCCAACTTGGAGGTATTCAAATAAATAGACAAATTACAAAAAGTTTATACTCGTACCAATGTCTAAAATAATGGATCCGACCTTTTAGAAAAAGTTTTACGATACAAAGTTTTAATCTAAAACGAGTCATTAGACGAGCTTGTGGTCTCAGTTGAAAAGCAATTAGCGGAAATTGTTCTAAACAGCAGTAGTATCCTATTATAAAAGGTAAATATAGGAAAAGTATTTGTAACATCAAAACTGTTTAATTATAACGCCTGTTTAAAGTAATGAGCAATATAGCGTAATTATTTTTAAATACATCTCTCTGAAAAGGCGCTGATAATTTTGCTGTTGGCTAATTCTGGTGTATGTGTAATTGTGTTAGTGTGATTGAATATGTTGCCTCACCGTCACCTCTTCTTGTTTTCTCGCACACCCACTTATCCCCGATCCGGCGAAGAAAGAGGGCGAAACAACAACGATGCCGATTCGATCTGTGTACTCCAATCCGACAAGCATTCAATTTCGACAAGACGGCCGGAGATTCTAGTCTTCTCAATTAACAGTTCTAACCACATTCAAGTTCTCGTCTATTAGTTAAAATAGTTGCTTAAATTGTGATATTTTATTAATGAAAAATGCTTAAAAAGCCTTCGTCCCTAGTACTCTGAGATGGGTCACCCATCCATTTCAGAGTGCCAGGGACAAAGTGCACGCAAAATTGATCAAATATAATAATTATAATACTTTCCCCAAGTATTACTTTTGTGACTATAGAGGAAGATACGAGTATGAGAATTATTTAGATACGAGTGTTTATAAGATCTATATATTTATATCTTTATACTATATATATAGATGTTCAAAATACATTATAAGAAGTAGTCGGCTATTTTAATTTTGTAGTCTTTGCTCACTGCATATTAAAAGGCGTTATATTCGCATAGTACAAAGTCGATCCAACGAATGAGCCAAATTAAATTGCTACTAGAATCTAAAGTATATTATTGCTATTAGCCGTGCCAACGTAAATTATAAGATTTTTCAATAAAGCTTAAGATACTTCCAATAACTTTTAATAAGCTTTTGAGCTTTTGACAGATAAAATATTTTCAATGAAAAATGTTTATAAAATCCACTTTGTCCCTGGCACTCTGATATGGGACTCGAACCCATGACCTTTAGCTATCCGGGCGACTGCTCTATAGCAATGTGAATGCAAAATTGATCAATATAATAATTAATTAATATATTGTTCAGTGGCGGACTTAGGGGGTAGGGGCGGTGGGGGTGGTCCGCCCCGGGCCTCTTATCCTGGGGGGCCTCCAAATGGCTGAAAGTTCCCTTGATCAAATCATAAATTGGGCTTGTATTGCCTTATCTTTCTTAGTTTCGTAGTTTTAGCAGGCGTCTTAGCAGGGGAGGCGGTGTAAACACAAAATCAAATTTCTGCACCAGTTGTAAAAAGTTGTAGGTACGGACCTAATGCCGCCCGGGCCCCCGACAAGGTTAGTCCGCCACTGATATTGTTGCTTTGCAATAGATCGACTGCATAAATTAGGAACTGGTTGTCGCATATAACACAAAGTCACTTTAAGTCTTAGGTTCAACCTTTTCGTTATTTACACTTATTACTTGTTACACTTATGCAGGTATTGTTCAACAGATTTCTATTGATCAGTAAATAAATTGGTAATACAGATAAATCTTTAGATTATTATAAATGAATGTACATCACTGACATGTTTCGCGATGTATTTGTATTGTATCATTTTTGTTATGCAAATCGAGACCTTTCACTGCTTAGCGCATGGGTACTTTTTGCTCAGAAACCACTTTGGGCTTTCTATAGATCGGCAAAGATAATCTTGGAGCTGGAAGAAGTAAATTTCCATTTAATTTTAAACCTTACTTAGTTTGTAATAGAGTTTAGAAATCGAATACTAAGAAAAAAACTGCTAAAATTTACACGCCCGCAGTATTTATAGTCAATCACTCATTCGATCATAATGCACTTTCTATCGATTGCATTGCGTTACCTAAAAATAATGATGAGAGGCTTTCACCATTCGGGTCGATTGTTAAAAGCTAGTTAGGTTTTTATCCGTAAGAGTTTCTTGATTTATGTAAGAGGTATCTGCGAATATGGAAACTAATAAGGGGCTATTTACATTATCATAACTTTTTTCATTGTTCGGTGCCTTTCTATAAGCAATTGCTTAGGGCATCACGCCTTGAGAGGTACCAGAGACAGCACCAAAAATAATTTCTAATACAAAGGTAAGGTTGTTTGGAGAATTCGCGCGATCTGAACTTCACGCCTTTCCCTTGACTTTCATATATATATCTTCAGTTCCTCAATTATACAATAGTCGCATTTCAATAGAATCTTAACTTCTTGAATTTCGCGATTGTTCATCTACTTGAAACATGAATTAACTTATTAATGAAAGTAAGTGAGTTTGGCAACGTTGCAAAATTAAGACGTTTTAGACTTTTTGTATTATTTTAAGTTGTGAAAGATATAAATTCAGAGTTATGGAATTATCAAAAAGAACAGCTTGTATTCATTCGAATACCCTTACCGCTAAATCAAATCTAAAAAACCACTTAACCGTTAGAACGTGAAAAATTCAAACCAATCATCGATACGTTTCATATTCAACAATCCACATATAAACGGTGAATTACATTTTGCACGAGCATTTTCTAATCTGCGAATATAGCAGTAGAGTCGAAAAATATTCGCCGGTTCGGAACGCTACTGAATCGTTTTATGAATACATTCATGAATCCGGAATGCAAAGTCGAGCTGGATTGAACAGAACTGCATGGAAGCATTTTATCGTCTCCATAATTTAACCTATTGTTCTATCTTTCTAGTAGATCTGGGATCTACTATTTTTCCAACCGTCGCAGAAAATAGATATTGGATCCTTCTACAACCCCCTTTAATTGCCCAGATTTCTTTCAGTTCTTTTATTCTTCCATTCGTAGTGAATGTGTATGGATTTATGAACATATTTATGAAACTCTTTTTTTAACCTACAGTTTTTGAGTGCCCTCCTGATGCTGGCGCTTGGGGCAAGTACTCTTGCCTCCCTTAGATGATTGGCTAGATATTTCTTACTATATCTCCAGGCCGTTCCCTCGTAGGGTAGGCATTGGACCAAACGCCAAAAAGTAAAGTCCTTAGATACATCTTTCGTCGCCTCCGCTATCATCATTATTTTCTTACATGTGCTCCGATTTTTATGGCTTCTATCTGGCAACGCCTTTGAACAGTACGCGATTGATTTGATCGTAAAAGGAGTTTCGTGGCCATCCTCGGCTCCTGCATTTTTCCACTTTCGCATTGTATATCAGTTATAACATTTCGTGTAACATGTCCCAACCAATAGAGCATGTTTCTGTTGATTTTTACACCGATACTATCTTTCAGGTTGTGTTACAATTCTCTATATCTCTTCTTCTTTCAGCGCACAAAATATTAGCACCATAGAGTCAGGGCTGGAATAACTTTAAGGCAGAGTAGGCAACTACCTAGGGGTACTGCATCCACTAGAGGTCCGCGTGCCAAAGTAAAAAAATATAAAGACATCAATATACAACATTTTTCTTTTGATAGGTACCTTTCGTTATTCACCAACATCGTCTGTGAAATTTTCATCTGGTTCATAAGATATAAGCCTGATGAAAGACAGATGGATAGTGAAGTCTTAACAATAGGGTTTCCTTTTATTAAGAAACCCAAAAAAACTTTTTATCATATGTGAGACCACACACAAAAGGCCTTAAACTGAATTTTTTAATATTGAGAATATAATATAAATAGAAAAAAAAATACTTACAGTCTGTTCTAATCTTTTCCCGTTATTAAATATATGATTCACTATGATGACTTTACGGATAACTTTTACAATACCCGTAGAGGAAAGTTACCTAATTTGCGATAATAAACCTAAAATGGTATACTGTAATTATTCCCTAAATCATTATTTATAGAAATTTGAATACATTTTCAAATAAGCCAAGCGAATCTGTAAACCAATTGGAATTTAAATATTTCGTATTGCATCTTCGGTTTTGCTTTAATGGTTTGCGAGAAATTTATTCACAAATTGTTTCTGATGCGCAATCCGCTATTCTTTGTTAAGGAGTCGCTTGTTTTAAGCTCAACCTTAATTATCAAGCCCAATAAAATTAGCACAAAAAGGGGCAATCTTAAAATAGTGCACACTTTAATTTTGACATTTCGGATATAGTCTCAAAGGTCTCAAAAATTTCGTGTAGTGTGTTATTCGAAATTAAAGTTTATCGGCTTATTTTCATCCATTGCGCTAACGATGATATAATCTATTAAGAAATATATAGAATCTTTGCGACATGTTATTAATTTTTTTTGCGCTCTATCGGTTTTGAATGCCTTAAAAAGTCTTTAAATATAAATTTTATACTAATAAATAATATCAATTGTAATAAGAAAATGTATTTGTGCCTTAGAATAGGAAAGAGGTAAAAGTTCGAAGAATTCTTCGAAGAAACTTTTTTCTACATCGACTGACAGAATATATAGGTACATTCGTAAAATGGTATAAATCCGTATTGTCATTAAAAAATCGTCGTCATTCGTTTTGCATGATTTGAGGGAAATAGAAGCTTATACCTTTAATTATATAATGTCAATCTAAGGCATGTACATATAACTGACATTATACATATAATCTAAGATGTTAAAGTGAGTAGCTAGAGCCCCTGTATTATGGAGTATCTGAGACAAAGAACACAACACCCAGACCCGAAACAATATAGAAAAGTTAATTTCCTACTTTGATCCGACTGGAAATCGAAACCGGGACCTTAGAGATGGCGACCGCTTGAAACCGGCTTGCGTACTACTCGGCTACATAGCTCGTCGTAGATATAACCTTCTTAGAAATAAAAATTATAGTAAAACGAGTGCTGAGAATGATTCAAATAAAAAGCTCCATAGTAGGTAGGTAATATTATCTATTTTAGGTGACAATATTTTATTGCTTCATTCTTTATATTTCAATACTCAGTTATTAGTTTTTATTTATTCTATGAAACACCATCATTATTGGATGAATTTTCTTTATTATTACGGAACTAGCTGTTTTTCGCGACTTCGCCGGCGTAAAGTATAGCCAATGTCACCAGCGTATGATGTACCTTCTCTTAAGTGAAAAAAACTTAATATTGGTCCATTACTTTCGTAGTAAGTAAGTAGTAATGCAGTCAAATAAACAATGAAATCTTTCCTCTTTGTTATATAAGTATAGACATTTTATATTTCGACTTTATTACTAATTTACACGTAATGAAGGCACTTGATAAAAGGCTTCATAAGGCACTTTCTGAGATTCTGCACTTTCGCTGGTATAAAACTTCCTTTTTGTTTTCGAGAAAGCGTCATGATATTTGCACGAAAATACTTTATTTACGATGAGCAAGCCGTTATTATGATATACCCTTCTTGTGATGTAGTAAACTTTCATAATCTATCAACGACAGATTTCCAGGTATGAATCGTTGATTATATTAACGCCCGTTAAGGTGATCATTGACTGCTTCCGCACGCACGCGCTGGCCGCATGACACGCAACGGATTGTACGGATGTTCTAATGTCAGACGTGGCGTAGTGACGCCGCGGCCCTAGATCGCTGTTGTTAAGCGACTTTCGCAAGGGTCGGTCACGGGATGGGTGACCGAAAAATTATTATCTCGAGCTACTCCGATCCTTGGTAGGCACGTTAAGCCCTTGGCCCCGGATGCACCTGCTAATAACCCCCAATCCGGATTGGGTCAGTGTGGAGAGTCATGGCCCATCGACCTTAACCATCCATAAGGAAGGCCTGGGGGCCAATTCTACTAAATAAATTTTGTTTAAACTTAATTGACTAACAATTTCAGTTCTATTTTAGCTGGAATGGTATCGTATATCACTTAGTAGAATAGAAAAACCATTAAAAACTGTAGTTTCGTTCGGTTTCGATCCGTTTTCGATTCGATTTTAACAAAATTTATTTAGTAGAATTTGCCCTCTGAGTCTCTGCAGTAGGGACGTAACAGGGCTGATGATGATGATAATCATAATGCATCCGCATTTTATCGAAATCGGACAGCAAAATATTTGGTTGCGTTATGCCACACAACAAAAATATTAAGACAACATATTTATATCACGGAAAGAAAATAAGGATCGCCTATTCTGATATTATTAAAAATAAGAAAATCGATTTCAAAAACGTTATTTTACAATCTTATACAATTACGTATGCTTCCAATAAGTATTAATTGAAGACAGATATGCTTTAAATTATTGAAATATGACCAACATCCTGGTTTAGTGAACACGGAACCTGTTATGTATCCGAAAAGTTGGATAAATGAAATAATATTTGTAAAGTAAATGTGAATAAAAAGTTTGAAAAGATGTTTTATTTAAAATTAATAGTATCTAGATATAATTGAATTAGTACCAATAAGTTATCCTACAATTATTTTCATCGCATTCGAGAATTAGGTCAACAGAGCTAATTTATGTAATAGAGTTTCCTTCCTTATCTTACCTATCCCACGGTATTGTCTACGTTTCCTATTACGCTCCACAAAGGAAAAGGGGGTCTACCATCAGCTTCGATAAAACATCATGATTAATAAATTGTTCTTACAAATAATAACATAATTACGACAAGCATTGAACAAAGCTTTTGGTGTGATACAAGAATGTACATTGAGTCACATTATGCATTCGAATTAAGAAAATCCCGTTCAAGTGCGAGTCGGACTCGCGCACCAAGGGTTCTGTACATTTATCTATGAAAAACGTAAATTACATGCGTTGAAGATATGGGGATTAACATTTTGCCTATGTCAGTATACTAATATTTAAAATTCATAATTTACCATTAAAGACATCGTGCACTCACTTTTCTTACTTGTAATGTAACTTGGAGATAGGCTGATCGCTACTCACATGCTAAGTTAGTGACATGTCGTTATATCAGTCGTAATCTAAATAATGACAGATGCTAAATTAAAGAAAGGCTTTTTTAAGACTAACAGCCGGTTGCTGAATTGAGAATCTGAAGTAGAGCACGTCTCAAAGCGTGCTTAAGCCATTTTAAACGTCATATAAACAGGTTTTCATTACTAATTTATAATTTTTTAAAGATCAGTTGATAGCGATTTGATAAAACTTGGACTTTTGCCATATGAAACGTAAAAATTTGAGTTATAGAGAATAATCAGTTGAGATTTTGTGCTTTTCTCAATTCAGAAACCAGCCGATACCGGCCTCAATATAATCTCAATTGATCACAGAACTTGTGACTCGTGGTCTGAGTTTGTGACAGATTGCTTATTACTCGTAGCGTAAATTAGTGACAGACTCCTTTTCACTCCCAGCCTAAGACTATTCTTTCAGTCGTCGTTTACAATTTGTTCGGGATAAAAAATACCAGATGATAATCTATATTTTCCTTTCGTTATCGTACAGTAACTATGGACCAAAATTTATGTAAAAAAAAATATCAGGCTGACAAAACCCGTGTGCCAATTTATATTCAAATTTGTTCGTGTATTCCGTTAATTGGACATGGATTCTCGATTCAAATTATTCGGTCGAAAATAAATGTGTCGTTGTACGAATCAATAATGTATTTAAATAAATATTGGTAATAAAAAATAAACAAATATTGCTCAATATACTTTTATAAGTCCGGTTTTAAAAAAAACAACGCAAGAGTCGGTGTAAAAGTTCATAAGTTTCATAGTAAATATGATTATATACGTTTATTGTACTTATTTGCATTGTTGTACTAAAACTAGTGATCTGCCTCTACTTTGAATGGATATATTTTGGATATGTTACTTATAAAATATTGCCTACTAGTTATATGTAAAAAAAAATTTCACTAAAATGCTTTACGTAATTTTTAAGATCTAAGTTTACATAGGGACAGACAGACGGAAAGCGACTTTGTATTGAAGTCACTAATGAAATTTAAATGTAGCTTTTTAATTGATAAAAAAAAATACGCCATATTTGCTTTCGCAAGCGAGTGCATCGGTGTACTAAAACATCTGCGGAACTATTGCTGATGAGAAACATCTGCGTTTTTCGCAGCTGCCTGCGAAACCGTACTGAAAAGTACGCAGCTATTTCGCCGAGCCAATAATAGAGTGAGACGAAGCACATGCGAAGCATTGACAAAAAATAGACAAGTTTTTTGTTGTTCCGCTTTCGCATGTGATTGCGTCGGTGTACTAACGGAGTTATCGGTTAGGTTCTTGAGTTTATCCATTATAAATAAATATCAAATCATATCATTCTATTTTCAATACTCGTATTATATTGGAAATATGGCAGTAGCCCCCTTGAGCTTAATGAGTTGAAAGGAAAGGTAAAGTAAGTAATAGTTGGAAGAGTCACTGCTTCGGCTAAATGAATCCTGGAATTACTACCACACACATTTTAGCTCTTATTTTACTAATTACTTTCTTAGATTATATATATCATGGTTTCTTTCTCTGTAGTTCATGCTATAAGTAAGTCAAGTCATTACTAAACAGATTTATTAATTCAGTTGGACTAATATTCCCTGGTAGGTATATAATAATCCCTGATAGTCTGAGATGGCATCCCCTTTAAAAGTACCAAGTATAGAGTGAATTTTTCATTATGAATATTGTCAAATATAACAATCCGAATGCAAAATTGATTAGATAAAATATAGTTTTACTAATGTAAATAGCACTTTTGAAATGTTTACATGTATAAATTATTAAAGATTAATAAATGACTGACGTATAAATTCGTTGAAGACATCATTCCAACTGTTATAGATAACATTTTAATTGCAACAATGTAGAACATAGCATTTAATTAAATACTATGTTAGGTAGTTAAATGAGCTTTTCATTTTAAATAATGTAGTGAGGACCACGAGGGACGAGGGAGACAGTATTATAATAGTATGTCTTTGTAGCAACTGAGTGAGGTTTGATTAACCAGATTTTAACGTGGAAAGTCTTGAATATTTAAATTATATTTTTTTTAATGGCTAGCCAACAATTTACGAATGACAAAGTTTATAAATGACACAACACTTACAGGTTAATATATTTCTTTTTGATTAATTTTGCGTTGACAATGCCATACTGGAAAATATTCTTAATACAAAATGCTTAAAAAATCCACTTGTTCCCTGGCACCCTGAGATTTTTTTTCCGAGTATGGCATTGTGAAAGCAAAATTAATAAAAAAATATTATAATTAAGAATACTTATAGGTTGACTCGACGTAGTTAAAAAGACATAAAATCTTGTTATTGTTTAATGAAGATTCAATGCATGGGACTCGAACCCACGACGTTTCATAATCCGAGCGACTGCTCTAATAGAGTAAATAGGACTGACGATTTTTCAAGTAACCGTTACTATTTTTGCTATTAGTGCGCGTATTATCATTAATGTTGACGTAAAACACCAAAACAGCCGAAAGAAATGTTCGATACGTCACAGTTTTGTAGAAAATGTACCAAAGAGTGACGTCGTGCGACATTTCAACAATAATAAATTAGGTACGCAAAAAACAAAAAAAAAAAAACGTGTTTAATACTTTTCGTTGTCCTTCCTATTAGGTATTCCCTAATTTATGAAAATGTTGACTTTACATATTCCATGTCTTATTTTCGCTTTAAGATCGTTATAGAGAGAAGTTTGTTTGGTATTCCAGATGTAAATTGAAAATCTAATGGGACCTTTGAGTTAAAATTGGAAATCGTTTGAACAAAACTCGGCTGTAATCTCACGTCTTGGGAATTTCTCTCCTCCGAGGTGGTTGGCAAATCGTTACCATCCCAATCTATTTGTCTTTTCGGGGACTTTAATTATTCGAGTTCCGAGAATTTTCTTCCTACGTTTTAGTGAGTAAGAGAAATTCGCTTTGAACTTACGTATAGCTGAAGATTAAATGTTATTAAAGATATATAATAATTTATTTGAAAAAGGTGTCAAATCATTACACGAATATAATTCGACGAATTCAATAGTAAACAATGCTTACTATGGTAATTCCACTCCCATTTTCATCACTTTATTTGCTGTTTTCAGTTTAAAATATAGTCTATGTCCACCGCATATGATGTAGCTTCCCGTAGGAGAAGAAATTTTGAAAAGCGGCCCAGTAGTGCCGGGGCCTATTCGATGCAAACAAACAAACAATCAAATCTTTTCTCTTTATAATATAAGTAAAAATGTTCTATCGAATAATATTCCTGTTATAGTTCACTTGGAATTTTATCAATATTAATTCTTATTTGTTGATTAGGCCATTTTGTTTTTTTATACCAATTTATATTTAAAAATTATTAGATACATTTAGTTTTGTACATGTTGTCACTCTTTATAAATCAACAGGTGAAGCGTGGACTGTATTTGATAGATAAATATACAAAAATACAATATATTTATGAATCACTGACGTCATAATGAAGAGTGAAAAAAGTTATAAATATATTAATTTTAAAATGTTTAAAACATTAAACAGGCTGGCAAAGCTGTCGTCAATCAAAAATGCTTAAACAATCCACTTTGTCCTTGGCATTCTTAGATGGGACTCAAACCCGTGACCATTCGCAATCTGGGCTACTGCTCTAACCGCTGAGCTACCCAGGACCTAACAGGACATGTGCTGTCGTTTTTAGTCATCAATTTATTCCTATAACTTTTTATCTGGCAGTATACTATAAATTGTTTTATTTTCACAAAAGTTTTGGATACTTGTAATATATTCTTGATCCCCTTTTTATAGTTAATGTCTGTTTAATTCTTTTTTCGCTCACTCACAATCTTGGAAGTTTTATAATGTCTGTTTTGTAACACGATAATGTCTTATATGCAGATATACTGTAAACAAATTAGTTCTTTATTTATTACAGCTGATAGTTCTTGGCTCTCAGAGTACACCTAATTATAAATCATTATAGGTTCAAGGATTTTCTTTTTGAAAAAATTGTGTATCCGTAAACCTACCTTATTCTTTAATAGGGTGTGTTTAGCCTCTTTTTAATATCACTTAACTAGCCACTTCACGTTGATAATTCAAATAGCTAAATATCAATGTCATACTGGTTGCCTATTTGTAAAATAATCAATTAAAAAAAGCAACTGTTGACAACACAGAAAGCTTTATACCAAGACCTAATTAGAAAAATTGACAGGAGGATTAGATTTTAGACACAAGTATTTTTTTTTCAGTAAATGGAAACAAAAAATGATATACAAAGTTTTCTTAATTTTTATTTACACTTAATTATGTTAATTATTAAAGCATCTTTTAAAATACTGGCAATTACCGCACCGGTTTTGTATATTTTCTATATTCTAATGCATGCATGCACTCTTTTATATATAATTTTAATGAAAGTCTATATGGCTAGTTTGTTTTCTTTTATATTCGCACTTTTAGATAATCTTATATTAGAAGGTTTATTGGGGATTATTTTCTGATTTGTATGATTGACTACGGCTTCATGCCTAAGGGTGCCTCGTAGAAATGTTTTAAAAGTAATTAAAAGTTTTTACCAGCAGCTAAGAGAGATCATAACCGGTATAAGTCTAAATATATATAAGTCAAAGGTGACTGACTGACATAGTGATCTATCAACGCACAGCCCAAACTACTGGACGGTTCGCGCTGAAATTTGGCATGCAGATGGATGTTATAACGTAGGCATCCGCTAAGAAAGGATTTTGATCAATTCTACCCCCAAGGGGATAAAATAGGGGATGAAAGTTTGTATAAATCTTTTTAGATTTTCGACTGATTGAACCGAAATTAAAGATTGGAGCTACTATGATGAAGACGTCCGCTTGAATAGGATTTTGACAAATTCAACCCCCATGGGGATAATGGAGAATGTAAATGAATAAATATTCGTTAGAAATGCTGCTCAAAGTAACTTTACCACGCGGACGAAGTCGCGGGCAAAAGCTAGTTCTATACATACTTGAAATAGCATCCGGATTTAGTTATGATAAAATCGTGAATAAAGCAGCAAAGTTCGTCTATTGTGTGTTTATGGTATTTTTATTATTATCATTAATTATACATACAACAGTACAAGATATATTTCATTCAAATTAAATATTTCCATTCCTCTTAGATTAATGATGAATTTTTCGCTGTTCTCGTTTTTACCTAAGCGCAATCTCTGATTATATTTAGTGTAACAAGTCATCCTTCGTATATTTGTAAGAATAAAAATTATAAACTGAAAACAAATTTAAAAAAAAACTGTTTTCATCACAGGACAGGGTAATTCGAGAAGGATTTTCAAATGAACACTGACTTATTTCAATGGAAATTATTGGAAAGTAATGCTGAATATGATAACGGCGGTCGTCAGTTTTATTATAATGTAAGAGTCTGGCTATATCTAGATCACTAATATTGTTGTTTAAAAGGAAGCTCCAAACGCCTTTGTAATGAACAAAGTTTGGAAAAGAAAACACTTATAAAAAAAATAACATAAATTAAATTCGATAGAGTAAGTGACATGTTTTTGTATTTTAGGTAGATTAAATTTTAGCTTTAATATACCTAAAAAAATCAATTCAATCAGAATGGACCGCGTCCACGGGCGAAAAAATTTTTTTTTATTCGTATGAAAATATTATGAATACGCCGACTCGAGCCCTGAGTGAACGATAATAGCCCTAACACGTAGGGCTGTCGCTTATAGGTAATTCAATCTTGAGAAATGAATAGTAAAACGGCGCAGAATATGAAATGACGGCATAGCCAAGACTAGCGAGTTGTCTTTGCTTTTGACATCGATAAATTTTGTAAGTGTGTGCGTGACGACTAATTCGCACAGACGCTCACACATACGAACATTTTCGTTGCGTTTGAAGTCAACGTACTCTTTGGTTTTACTATGACATTATGAAGTATCGCACTCATTTGCGCGCTGAATCATTAGAATTCTAATCAAAAGAGGAAATATAATCCTTTCAACTGCCTTCTTTGCCTCTGATAAATAATTAATTAAAGGTACCAATATGCTGCAATAGAACGGAGACCCACCTTACTCCGTTGAGTAATGGTTCTCGACTGGTACAACGGGGAGCCCTCGATCAACGGTTGACAAGTCGAAAATTACAGTCTGTGCTTGTATAATGGCTGCGAGAATTGTGTACATAACCCTTAATTAATCAGCCGAGATACCAATTTATAGTCTAATACAAATATTAAAAGAAGTACGAAGGGTACGAAAAATACAAAAATTCAAGTTTGTTATATGGGAGCCCTCTTGAATGTGAATTTTATTTTGTTTTTATTATTATATTTTGTATATATCACGGTTCATGAGATAAAACCTGGTGACAGACGGACAGACGAACGGATGGATGGAAAGCAGAGTTTCAGTTTTAGGGTACAGAAGCCATTTATTTTCTAAGTTTGTTTGTTTATAAGGGTAATCTTCGGAAATACTAGTCCGATCATGAAAATTCTTTCCCTTAAAACCTATATCTATAATATAAGCTATAATATACGCAAGTTAATTCATCGGACAATAGTTCGTATTTATTAAACTATATATTGATTCATCGAACTTATAATAAAATCAAGTGTTTTGTGATATTGCTTGCTTTTTATTATGAATTTAAAGGGTTTAGCCGGATACGTATGACGAGTCGGCCTCCAAATGGGAATCGATATTGAAACTTATGTTTTAATATAGACTTGATGTTCAAACACGATTTATGTACTTTTCGCGACCGAATTCCGCTTTGACCTTGAGATAGAGAGCAAAATATCCGTATGCTTGACTATTACTGAATGTGATATTATCTCTGAAGCTAATTAAGATAAAGAAGTGAAACTAACGCGAGGTGTTAGGTTACATTACAGAGTATATCACATATATTTTTTTATAATTTTTAGAATAAAAAATTACATTAAAAAAAAAAAAAAAAAAAAACATGTTCTTTTTTCTGAGTTCTCTGTGACTTACAATCACGAAATTAATATATGTTATGCTCCTTTGTGTGCTCTATCACCCATAAAAATTGCGTGAAAAAAAATTATATGTGATTCGCGCCTTGTAGTGTGAGTGTATAAACAAACAAGTTCGAACTTGTTATCGAGCTGTTTACTGCATCGTTTGTTTAGCTAAAGTAGCAGTCATTTGTATTACACAACAAGGCAGTTTGGGACTCAAATTCTGTCATAGGTATTTTGTATCAGCATTTTGAAATTATTAACTAACGAACCAAATCATTATTAAGTAATAATGTCGAGAAAGTGTAAAAATTGTAACAAGTACCTGTGTAAGATTCCTGGTTATAAAAAAATTATAAAGAATGAAGAAGAAGCTAAAGTGTTTAGTGACTGTTTGAATAAAATCGTAATAGTCAATGATATTTTTTGTAAGAAGTGTCGACTTATCCCATATATTAACAAAAGAGCTTCTACTTCTAAATGTGCAGCATTTAACTTGGCCGAAATAATGGACGATCAAAATAATCTCTCAGTACAATATGTGAAATCAGCACCTAATATCATCAAAGCAGAAGTAAAATCAAGACATATAAATAGAAAAGTCTATCGAATTTACATTCACTATATTTCCGAAGGTAATGACTACAATAGTATTCTTCGTTATTGCTGTGATTGCCCCAACGGCAAACGTACAGTGGGATGCTGTTCTCATGTAGCAGCTATTATTTATTATCTATCATATGGATGATATTTGTCCAAAATCGTACGTCCTGCTGAGGTCCTAACCAAGTTATTTGCGACTCAAAGTGTTCCGATTGTAATTAATTACAACAGTGACGATGATTAATATTTTGTTTCTTGTATTTTGATAGACACGAAAAAGTAATAATAATAAGTATTGAACACTGGCTGTTTTTTTTTCATTTCTTTTTTAACTATTATCCCATCTCTTAAGACTAGTTACTTATGTTTTAAAACAAGCTGATGTGAAATTTCGAAAAAAAAAAATACAATCATGTAATGTGAAAACCTTATAATACAGGGGTATACCATAAGACAGAAATCACATATAATTTTTTTTCGTTGTGTTGCACCAACTTTTTTTTCACGCAATTTTTATGGGTAATAGAGCACACAAAGGAGCATAACATATATTAATTTCGTGATTGTAAGTCACAGAGAACTCAGAAAAAAAAACATGAATTTTTTATTTTTTTAATGTAATTTTTTATTCTAAAAATTATAAAAAAATATATGTGATATACTCTGTAATGTAACCTAACACCTCGCGTTAGTTTCACTTCTTTATCTTAATTAGCTTTAGAGATATATCACATTCAGTAATAGTCAAGCATACGGATATTTTGCTCTCTATCTCAAGGTCAAAGCGGAAGTCGGTCGCGAAAAGTACATAAATCGTGTTTGAACATCAAGTCGATATTAAAACATAAGTTTCAATATCGATTCCCATTTGGGGGCCGACTCGTCATACGTATCCGGCTAAACCCTTTTTTATATTGCTCAAATACTTATAATTGACAACTGCAATATACACTTATTAAATAAATAAAGCCATAAAATCAAAATAAGATAACATAAAGCTTTCACATTCTAAGTTTCCTTTTACTTTCAAATTACGCGTTATCATTCTGAATTGGAGATAATTATTTCAGGCAGGCGATTTTCTTTAGTAAATAATCTTTGAACCCTAACCATGTTTAGTTAGATAGTCAAATGATGGCTCGTGAGCTCGATAATCACACGTCGGTACGGATGTGTAATTAAATGTCAACTGGTACTTTCCCTGATAGAGTTATTGAGGGCTGTCGAATATAATCGGCGTAATTTGATGCTGTAGAAACGGTTGTATGTGAGAAATCTGCGTCAGAATATAAAGACTCATTAATTTTTTATCAAATCAAAATTGAAATGGAGGAGATTCTATTTTAGACGGGAATGAATATTATTATGTATCTTTATATTTGATAAAGATTCTGCGCATGTTATAGATCCATTTGCCGTTCTTTGAATATTTAATTCATATTTCAGTGGTTAATATCAACAAACCACATAAAACCTTTTCCCGATTTTAATATAACTTTCATTACATAAAATATAGGTAAATAAGTACATTAAATAAGAGTGGTAGAAAAGCCTAAGCTTTTGCCAAATTATTTCTCACCACAGAAGACATAAGGTTAAAACACAAAAAATAATTACAAGTATGGCTAAGTAATATCTTTGTTGGCGACTGATAGGTTTTTCATTTATATAACGGTACGAGCCTTATTATTTACTAGAATCCAACTCTGGTTAAATGCAAAATGCTGAAAAGTGAAGATTGACAATTAATATAAGATAGTTATGTCAAAACTATAGTACAGATAGTGCCCGAGACAGACCTTATTTTTGTTAATATTATATTATACATTTTAATCATCTATGCTTCTATGGAAAGTTGCATTTTTCTTGAGAGCTATTATTAATTATGAGATGTAAGAACACGTTATATCTATACTAATAATAAAGCTGAAGAGTTTTTTGTCTGGTTGAACTCTGTAATCTCAGGAACTACTAATTATTGTTTGTTTATTATGTTCTAAAAAAGTCCATGGTGGCATATGTCTATCTTATATTCTATATAAGCCTTTTCCATAGCCACTATTAAATTATTTAGGCTTGTGACGGGTTCGGTGCTTGGGCCAATTAATGAAAGGCTAACTAGCTTTAGAATGGATTTGTTTATTGTATAAAGGATAAAGTAAAGAAACTGTAACAAACAAAAAAATGAATATAAAAACAGTACGTATGTTAAACTAAATATAAAGTTTTAATTATCAAATAAACGAATACACACCCCTTTTTTGGATCGTCCAAGTTACAGGTTACACTTCACTATGTTATATAATTTCTATATAAATGTCTTATTAATCATTATTAACAATTTAATTTTTTACTAACTGACATAAAGAGTATAATTGATTAATCAAAATTTCAAATGACGAAAGGTAAATAATAAAAAGAAATGATGTTGAATATCAAAGCCAAAAGGTTTGTATGCGGAAACCTAGGACGAAATAAACGGTGGTGCGGCACCGTTACAAGCTGTTTACGCAGAATTAAATAATGTTTTGGATAATTCATCGGTGCAATTGTTATTGCTAATATTAAATACACATTTTTGATAAAAATGCCGAAAAAATTCACTTTGTCCCTGGCACTCTAAGTCACTCTCAATCCGGGCGAATGGTCTAACCACTTACTTACTTACTAATAATTTTCAGTATAGATTGTTTATACAAAATTGTTATGTTGGTTAGGTACCCGAAAATGTTATATTAAGCTGATGCTACTGATCACTAGATGACGCTATTGTATTTTTAAAACAGGATTTTTATGTAGTCTTTATTTTTTACGATTTTTATAAAACAAAGTAGCTTTCGTTTTCAATTTTTCGCTTTTTCCAATATATATATATAATATATAAAGCTTAATTACCACTGACTGACTGACTCACTCACTCCATGCTTTTTTCGGTTAGAAGGAGTGGGAAAATTACATTTTCATGTATGGAGACTTATAATATTTTTTTAATTCGAGTTGAAATGGCATATCGGTACAGCCAAAAAACAAAATGGCGGCGAGATAATTTTTTTTAATTCTACATTATTCACTATACGGTTACGATATTCAAAATGGTCGTAGATTTGGCTAAAAAAATGAGAATGAAAAAAGGTTTGTTAAAAAAAACAAAATGGCGGCCGAGATATTTTACCTCGAAAATTGTCATTTTTCGACCTCTGTTCGGGCGGTCGTCATTTCTTTTTTTGTGGGTTCGGGGAGGGGATTTTTACGCTGGCGACTCGGAAATATAGTCGATTTTCACGTACGGGGAGTTTTCATTTGCGCGTCAACATGGCGGCGGCGGGGGCGGCCATTTTGTTTCGGCAATGAAAAATCGCCATTTTCCAGTGAGATTTTCTCCAAGATGGCGGCGTCGGACGGGTTCGCGTCATATGGGGCGGTCGTGGGGCTCGCTGCTATCTTTTTAAGTTGGTAATAATTTCTACCATTTTCGTGGTAGTTTAGGAGATTTTGGGAGAAAAGTGAAATTTTGAAATACGCACTTTTCGCGGAAAACAGACTCGGTGCGGTGTGGTGCCGGGGGAGTCCTATGACTTTTGGTAGTTTTCGTTTCTGCGAGCTGACAACCCTGGGCTCCACGGTAGAAAACGTGTTTTTCGACATGCCCTCATAACCCGAATTGTTTGGGAACCTGGGTGGCCAGCGGAGAAAATCTGTGAATGAGGTCCCTTGCCTGATATAGTCGTGACTATGGGAAAATTATGAAACTCGGGAAAATCAATATGGCGGCGCCGGCAGCGGCCATTTTGTGATTTTTTCACTTTTTCGAAAAATTCAAACGCACTTTTAGCACACATGGCAACATCAGAGCTCTTCGTCTGGTATGGACCGATCGTGAAATGCTGCTGGCTCTTTTGTATGAGGTGAAAATTTTCCCCGATTTAAGGGTAATTTCGGAGATTTACCCCAAAAAGGTGAAAAGTAGAAGGAGCCGTTTGGGAATTTCAAAAATGCTTTTCCTCGAAGGAGGGCACTCCCCGAAATGACATTTGGCCATTTTCATCGTCGTCACCTGGCAACACCGGCGGTTGCGGCGATTTGAAAAATTTTGCCCATTTTTTACTTTGTCGATTCTAGCGCGGTCAGTATTGCCACTAGGAAAATGGTAAAAACTGCATCGGATGCGCTATAGAGTTGGCCACACCGGTACGGAGCCGGATTTTCAAAATTCAAGATGGCGGCCAAACCAGCGGCCGTTTTATCCGGAAAATTGGGTATCGTCACCAAGTCGAGCCGATTTTGACGCACTTGGCGACATTTTTCAGACTACTTCCAGGGAAACATTTTTTAGGCAAGTAGCTGAGGTGTTGCCAGGTGAAAAAAAATCTTGAAAATTTTTGATACTTTATGAGATTTTTGGGGAAACACTTTTTGTCGAATTTTGAATTTCTTTCGATGCAAATATTTTAATTTTAACTTTTCAAGATACCCGATGGAAAAAATAGAACGATCGACTGGCAACACTGAGAGCAAACAACGTTTGAAATTCAACCTCGATTTCGACCGACTTGGCAACCCCGAAGGTATTTGGCATGTATGGAGCGATTGTGCATCTCAATAGACTCTTTCGCATGGTCGAAAAAAATTACCCTATTTTAGGGTAGTTTTTGAGATTTACCCCAAAAACTGTAATTGTTAACGTAACAATTTTAGAAATTGAAAATTGGTATTCGACGATGGAGGGCGCATCCCGAAATCACATTTGACTGTTTTCATCGCCTACATTTGGCAACCTCGGCAGCTACGGCGGTTTGAATGTTCAATGCCCACTATTCACATTTTGGACTCTAGCGCAGCCATTATAGCCGCTAGGAAAATAATAAAAACTGCGTTGGATGCGCCAATAGATGGGCTACATAGGTCTGAGGTTGAAATTTCGAATTCAAGATGGCGGCTTATACAGCAACCATTTTATCTAAAAAATTAATAATTTTTCATAACTTTCACTTTATAGAGCTGATTTTGGCGTTTTTGGTAACATTTTAAAGAATACTTTTAACAAAAATATGTATTCAGCTGAAGTGTTGTCAGATGAAAAAAAAACTGTAAAATTTTTGATACCGAGATTTTTGAGAAACTTTAATGTATGTCGTTGATGAAAAATATTAAAATATTTTTTACAATGATTTTACTGTTTAATAAAATTTTTACTGTTGCATTTATAACATAATTGATGGAATAATTTGAGTTCTAGCAACATTGATAGTAGTCACCATATTAATTTCAGAATGATTCTGACCGAGCTGGCGACTCGGAAGCTTTGCATATATAGACCGTTTGTGTATCTTTACTCAACCTTTACGTGGTGAGAAAAAAAATCCAATATTTTCACAAGAAAAATAAAGCGAGCGAGACATTGTCATTCGGTTAGATTAGAACTGTGACTAAAACAAAAAGCGAGCGAAGCGAGCCATAAAGAGTGACCAATTAGAGAGATTTGATTAATTGGTAAGTTAAGAACTGTGACTAAAATAAAATGCGAGCGAAGCGAGCCATAAAGAACACCACCAATAGAAATCTGATCAATCAGTTACATTAGAACTGTGAATAAAACAAAAAGCGAGCGAAGCGAGCCATAATAAATGGAGACCTGGTCAATCGTTCAAGGGACTGTGACCAAAATAAAGAGCGAGCGAAGCGAGCCATTAAGAGTAACTATCAAGAGAGATTTGGTTAATTGGTAAGGTTAGAACTGTGACTAAAAAAATGCGAGCGAAGCGAGCCATAAAGAACACCATCAATAGAGGCCTGGTCAATCAGTTAGATTAGAACTGTCAAAAAAACAAAGAGCGAGCGAAGCGAGCCATAATAAATGGAGACCTGGTCAATTGCTTAAAATACTATGACCAAAATAAAGAGCGAGCGAAGCGAGCCATAATGCTAGACCATTAAGAGAGACCTGATCGATCGATTATATTAGCAACGTGTCTAAAACAAAAAGCGAGCGAAGCGAGTCATAAGGAGTAACTGTTAAGAGAGATTTGGTTAATTGGTAACCAGAGGCGGACCTAAAATCCCACCGCTCCGATTCCACAAGCGACTCGTTTATGCTCAAGAACTTTACAATAAGTAAAGCAACAAAAACTTCTATAGGTTTATTATGATATATGGGTTAGGTTAGGTTAGTGTATGAAAAACAGCGCACGAGCCGAGCGAGCGTAGCGAGCGTGCCGCGGCAGCGGCCGGCGAAGTGCCAGAAACGAATCGCTTTTTTTGATGGTAACATTTGGTTTATAATGTTTGATTTGACAATTCGGGATCTTTATAGCGTGTATATATGGACCATTTGTGTAGGTATCTTACCCACACTTTCACATAGGTAAGTATGGAGAAAAAAAATTCAAATTTTTGATACCAACGATATTTAATGCGTAAAATATATTTTTCTATACTTTTAGATTATTGAGAAAACATGTTCTTTTGATATTCAAAATGAAAGTTTTCTACGTAGGTATGAGTTTGAAATTTGACATTTCTTTATTTGGTGTATTATTTAAGGTAACACTGGGCGAAATATCTACTCGATCCTTTTTTATACTAAATATAAACTTACTATTGAATAAGAATAAGAGACTATAATTTATTTAGAGTTTTGCTTGCATTTTTTGACTGAATATTTCTTTTTCTACTAAGCGTAAACTGGCAACCCTTTTTATTTGATGTATGGTGCTTAAACACCTTTCATTTGAAGATAGAACTTACTAACTTTTTGTAGAATTTCATACTGTAAACCCAACATGATAAAAAAACGAAAAATATTAAAATCCGCTTCCGAGGCGGACTTAAAACCCCACCGCTCCGATTCCACCAGCTACTCGTTACCTCCCCGGGCTGCTCGCAGCCCGGGGCAACCAAGCGAAAGCTAGTATCATAATAAAGGCGAAAAAAATAATGTTACATTTAGCTGACGCGACTGTACTTTTAAAACAGGGTTTGATTTTTGTTATGTTTGTAGTTTTTATATTTTTATAATAAGGTAGTTTTCGTTTTCTATTTTGCGGTTTTTTCAGTAACATAATTTTAATGGGGAATATGGACTAAATGTATTAAACTCGAAAATTTCGAACAACTCCTTTGGAAACAACAAACATGATTTTTGGCGTTTTTTTATGTATCCTTCGTGCACGGGTCCGACTTGCGTTTGCCCGGTTTTTACAGTTATTCAGCGGACCGTTAAATAATATATGGGTGTAATACTTAACCGAGGGGCGTTAAATTATGTTTGCGAAACAAATTATTAACAGTTTTAAAATTGGGCAAAAAAATACTGAGTGGACGAAACTATATTCGTTCGATACCTACAAATTGAAGAGATGGCAGAATATCTGTTAGTAAAATTTAATTTGGTGTCACGCACTAAAATTTCTGAAAATGCTGAATTGAGAAAGCAAGAACAAGCTGACCGTCAAGTTACTATGAAGATCAGGCGTAGAATCTTGCACAAGCAAAGTATCAGGCTGTTTTAAACCCTTAAAATGAAAGTCCAGAATAAGCACAGTAGTCAATAACGACTTAATTAAAAGGAATATTATTTCAAAGAAACATTTGTTTGTGTTTTTGCAAGTGTCGATTCAATTGCACATTAAAATGGAAAGAAGAGCAACTGGACTATTCTATGAAGAAAATTGCGTTATCCACGAAAACACCGGTACATATTTCTAATTTGATTCCATCTATTGGGCAGGCCTATGCCCCAGCAGTGGGGATGCTGATAAGCTAGTGATGATCATATAAAGGTGGACACTTACTCCTCCAGTATAGCAGGCCAGTGCACACAGTACCCTCGGACCAAATTGGCGAGCCTCAGGTTACAGCTAGTTACAAAAATATCGATATTTTCACATATGATTCGAATACCATTTATACAAAGTTTTTTCAAGCCCTGACATGACAGGCTGATTGATTTAATCGTATGTATATTCAAGGTGTATTTGCTTGTACTGATTGGAGTTTGTTTGCGCTTTGCGTGTAATTGAATTGTCATTCAATTAATCGCGATAAAAAAGCAGCGTGTTTTTCGAGCTTATTGTGAACGTAACTCATTTTTTAACTGGCTTGAAAGTGGAGGGAAGGTATTTTGTCGTCAAAAATAAATAAATTTTAATAATAAAAAAAACCGTCCTAAGTGACTGAAATATAATTTCTAAGGCATTTCGCACAGTGTAATTGCCTTAGCCTACGAAAAGGTGAACTGACTTCAAAAGAAGTTTTTTTTGCCAATTACGTAAGTACAAATCGTATTTTCTTAAAACCATATATTCAGATTTAGAATAACTTTACTTCGCTGAAAAAAAATCTTTTATTTAGAATAAAAACTATAAAAGCTTGAAAAAATAACAACAAAAAAATCCTACCATGAATTATAAATTCATCCACCAATTTTGCGAATACCAAAAAGCTACTTATTTCTATTAATCGTCGACTGATATAACTTAAACTCAGTTATCTTATTTTGTTATTCTTAAAATTGATATTGGCGTGTAATCGTCTGCCGGAGAAAGCATTACGAAGATTTTGTGGTCGTTTTTAATTATTAGATAAAGCGTGCTGTGCATGCTCTTGTTCTTTTTTGTTATGGTGGTCGATGAAATGTTTTGTTGGCATTACGAGAAATGGAATTTTATCAATCATATCAATATATAGTAGCTAGTTTCGCCCGCGTCATATTCTCGATTTTGCAACATTTTTCATTGCTGCTCCACTTCTATTAGTCGTAACCAGAGGTCGGAATTAGGTAGAGTTATTTATGTACTTGCATCGAAATGTTGATATTAATGTGAACCTTCGTGGCAACATCGCGCGTATTGGTATTTTGCAGTTTTGGACATCCGATGTCATTGATGTAAGTTTGGCAACGTCGTGCAGTAGTTTAAATTGTGTAAAAGTAAATAACTTTTTATTTAAAAAATCACGGGATTTTTTCTGCTCTTCAAAATTAATCTCGGGATTTGAGGCATATCCACTTTATTCTTTCGCTGTATGAAATCAGTGTAAGTACATGAATAACTCTACCTAATTCCGACCACTAACGTAAATCTTTCCTCACTAAATGAATAATTCAACAAAAAAAAAAATCTTTTTCAATTCGAATCAGTAGTTCCTTAGAATAGCGTGTTCAAACAAACAAAGTAACTTTAATCTATACATAAAATTATAAGCTTTATAATATGATAAGCTTTATAATATTATGTATAGATAAACCCTTTAAAAGTTTAAAGGAACATATAATTAGTACACAGATTTTTTTAATACTTTAAGTATCTTTTCCCTTTACAATAAAAGTTAAGAAAACTTTTCCTCGGCGACCTTTTCATATTCACGAAACGTTTCGTATAAAAATTAATAAAAACGAGTAGTTAAATGTGCATGTAAGTGAAAACGTAGTTCAAATAACCTGATAATAGTTTAAATATGTTTAGAAATTCGAGAAGGTTCTCATCGAGGGAAAAGACAGAGAAATTAATATGGCTGTACGAAGTTCGATAGGTAACCTAGTTTTAAGTACCTCTATAAATAAATACTGTTGATCATCATTCACACGCTGGGACACCATGATGACGATGACGTCCCCTCACGTCCTTAAAATAAGTAAGACAAAGACTCTCCCTTCTCTCTTTGAGGTTAACTAGAACGGCTAAAAAATATTTGGAATAAATAACATGAGCTTTCAAAAAAAAAAGTAAGACTGGTAGAAAATGTACTTTCGGTATTACGAGTACAGTTATATAAATAAATAAGAATATTGCATCAGTCCAGTAGCAAAAAAGGACTAATTCGGGGTTGCCATAGGCTATAAATTAACGAAGGCAAAGTCTCGGAGAAAACAGTAATTTATATTTTGAGGATAAAATCATTAAATTATAAAACAAAAACTTAAATTTACTAAATCGATCGTGATTCTATACTTTATTTAAACAAATACTGTTTCATTATAAAGAGATTTATTGTTGACTTGCTTTTGCTTGTTTTCCGGTTTTTGCATTGCATAGTTTATCACAGAAGGTCTTTCTATATATTGAATTAAAATTGTAGTTGAGTGTACAAAATTAAAACTCTGGCTTTCAGGCTTTAAATTAGTAATTAATTGTTAACATAGAAATCATATAACTATATATGATTTATAACTTTGTAGACGAAGGTGAATTAATTATCTGAAGTTCTTATATCTCTAGCAGATATCTAAAAAACAAGAAAATTTTATGTCACTTTTCATACTTGAATTAATTTGCTTGGATGTTGAAGAACATTTTCTTAGGATAGTCCGATTGTATTAATGACCTAGTAGATATATCTTCTAAAATATTATAACTCCATTTTAATCGTATTATATTGGAGTGTTATTTATCTCAAAAGGAGCTTGATGGCACAGCGGTTAGCGCGCTCAGTCTGCTATAAGGTTGCTAAGCAATTTTCACAGTGGTCAGTCATAGGATGGGTGACCAAAGAATTATTCGGAAGGCACGTTAAGTCGTTGGTCCCGGCTATATCTGCAGTCGCAAAAACCCACTAATCCGCATTTGACCCGGGTGGTGAGTCATAAATGGCTCCTTCTCTCTCTATTCGATTTAATTCGACTCCATCCATACGGTATGATAAAGAGCTGGTGATGATAATTTGTTTTCTAAATGCAGAAAAATAATTGTGAATTAATTTGCTACTTTATAGAGTAAGACAGGTTCGTGTATAATTTTGGAGACCTAGAATTAAGAAGGACATTTTTACAATATAGACATTATATCAATGGAGTAGCCCTTCTGTAGTTTGTTGTGAAGTAGTCATACTCATAACCCTGTACAGCCCGCGGCTGCGTCGCGTCGGTGCATGTGTGATGTGCTGGGTGATAGAGCGCACGCGCCGTTTAGCCGAGCAAACGACGCCATATTGTACTGCGTTAAGGACACCTGGAAGGGACATAATGAAACGAAAAAAATATAAGACAAATACTCTTTAAGTATTTTTTGAGCTTAGCTTACTCAGTTATGTACAAGGTTAAAGTGCCTTTTCCTTTGTTCGAAGATAGAAAAACTTAGAATTACTTCTCCAGCCAAGTTACTTTCTGCGTCTTACGAGGGTCAATAGGTAAGATAAGGAAGGAAACTCTATTACATAAATTAGCTCTGTTAACCTAATTCTCGAATGCGCTGAAAATAATTGTAGGATAACTTATTGGTACTAATTCAATTATACGAGGGTCAAACTGAAAGTTCTTAGAAAATCAAAAACTGATTACATTAGCCAGTTATTAGTTTTATTATATCTTTTCAAAATATTGTCCATTCACGTCAATACACCGCTGCATGCGATGGAACCACTGGGAAAAGCACTTTGCCCACTCGTCCTTAGGGGTCTCTTCAATGGCATCGCGATACGCAGCCACCGCTTCTTCAGCATTCATAAACCGCTTTCCTTTAAGTTTTTCTTTAATTTTTGGAAATAAATAAAATTCACAAGGCGCGAGGTCGTGGCTATACGGCGGGTGACCCAGTAATTCAACGTTTGATGTCGCCAAATAGTCGATCGTTCGCTTGGCGGTGTGCGACGAGGTGTTGTCGTGGTGAAGGAGGATCCTACTGCGAGGTCGTTTCTCTCGAACTTTTTCCAAGACAAGTGGCAAACAATTGGTAGTGTACCATTCTGCAGAAACTGTTTTTTGATCCTCTAACACAATTGTTAACCTATCCTTCCAAAGAACGAGGCCACCATATTTTTTCCCGCACTTCGATCTCTCTTCACTTTAGTTGGCAACTCCTCGAAAGGAAACACCCACTGAGCAGATTGTCTTTTGGTTTTAGGATCATAACAGTAAATCCAGCTTTCGTCACCTGTTAGTATGTCGAACACAGCATTTGAGTCACCTCCGTTAAATCTTTCAATCATTTTACGACACCAATCCACACGATGGAGTTTTTGAGCCTCAGTCAAATTATGAGGTATCCACCGGGCGCAAAGCTTCCTGACCGCTAAATGTTCGTGGAGGATTTTGTGCACTTGACTCATACCGATGCCTAAGCTTGTCCGAATCTGTTGATAGGTCACTCTTTTGTCAGTCTCTATCATACGCCGCACAACACAGATGTTATCTTCAGTCGTCGCCGTAGAAGGCCGTCCCTCACGTAAATCATCAGTGAGATTAGTGCGACCACGTTTAAACTCATTAAACCAGTTGTAAACAGTCGCACGAGATGGGGCTTCATCGTGAAAGGCCAATCGTAGTCTATCATAACTTTCTTGTTGACTTAAATGACATCGAAAGTCATAAAAAATCATTGCACGAAAATTTTCTCGTGTTAAATTCATGATGACGTGACACAGACAATTTTCAATTTGCCGCCAAATCGTAAAACAAATGACAAATGAATGAAATATATACTCAGTAATATTGGCAAAGAGTTATATTTTCAAATTTTAGAATTATTTTTTTATTATATTGTTTATAAGTGGCCAGTTCTAAGAACTTTCAGTTTGACCCTCGTATATGTAGAAAAAAGTTATAGTTAGAGCAAATAAATCAATATTATGTTCGTGTGAGTAATATTTATGTTTCTTTTCCCTTTTAACATTGAAGCTAAAAAGTAAATATGTCAATAACGTGATTATGTTGCTACTAATGATATACCTACTGCACATACGGCTGCACATCAGGTTACCACCGTAATATTGTGGTACTATTTTGTAAAATTTCTCCAGTTGATATTCTCTATTTACAAAAAATAAGGTTTGAAATCAAGTGGAAAAATTGGACTGATTTTTATAACCTGATGCTGTTGACTATACAAAGAGGTTAATGACCGTTATTTGTATAATACACGTGCAGTTTGTTTACTGTTAATAAATGTTTTATTAAATATGAAAATATAATGTTTTAAAATGAAAGGAAAAACATATCAAGGTAAGTATGAAGGGAGACCTTGTTATGAAAATAACCAAAGATAATTGGTACTTTTTTCTCCTAATTTTATTAATGTGGTCTTAAGTAATATTAGTGAGCTGAAAAATTACGTCTAAAGAACACGACACGATGTCATCTTCCATTACAATTATTAAATACTAGTGAAGAAATGTGTCACTTACCTGTATGTCTGTCTTTATTTTTACTTTATTATGAGCGTATGAAAAAACTTGATTTGAGTTTATCGATTGATTTAATACGAATAATAGAAATATAAACATCTATAAACTTTTATCAAAGATGTTAGATTTTTGCATTTTTTTTTATAAAAATGATCCCAATTTTACTACCCAAGTTGTAATCGCGTCAAAGAATATAGGTGTACCATGTGGTATAGTTATTAGGGCCGCATTTTTAATTTTCGTCTATTATTTTATCCTTATGTTGGTAAAACATTTAGAAATGCTATGGCCAGTTAAAAAAAACTATAATTATCTTAATTAATTCTTTTTATAGTATTTATTTTATAATCTTTCTCAATGACAAACTTCCATCCCTTGTTTCATATATGCGTGCCACAGGCGTGAAGTCGTTAAAGAAAGACAAACTAACTGTTTATCTATCTGCTATTATTTTTTTTAAAGTTGTACTTAATGATTATATTTAAACAATTTTGCATTAAAAATGCTATACTGAAAAATATTCTTAATAAAAATATTTTGTCTCTGGTACTCTGAGATGGGATTCGAACCCACGACCTTTTGCAATCCGGGCGATTGCTCTAACCACTGAGCTACCCAGGACCTAACAGAACTGATGAATTTTTCAAGCAGTTGTTGCTTTTTCACTACCACGGAGCGTATTTTCATCAATGTTCAGGCATCCACCCAAACAGCCGAAAAAAATATTTTTCATTTCGATATTTCTGATACTCTGAGATAGGATTTGTGTTCGAATCCCATCTTAGAGTACCAGGGACAAAGTGGATTTTTCAATCATTTTTCATTAAGAATAGTTTCACTAAATTTACTTATAAGAATATCAAATAAACTCGAAGCGAAAAGATATCTTTCTTATATAGAGATTACACCCCCGTTATAGGTATGAAACTAGCATAACAAATGCGAGCACTTTATATCATCTCGTAAATCACTCGCAAATCAGGACGTGTCCTTGCGAAGGGACACATGGAGAGAAATATTATAAAAATGATTTATGTATTGTCGCACACTCAACGTAACAACTAAATCTTTACCCCTCCATAGAGATAGGCAATAAGAGTCGGATTTGGGAAGAATATAATTAAAATGTATTTTTGCTTTTTAGAAACAAGCTTTGGTTGTTTATTGGACCAGCGATCTTGCATAAACCAATAAAACAAGCCCGTACTCGAAAGGGTTGCTTTACTTAATTACACAGTTCCTATTGCCATCATCGTATTCTATGCCATCATCTCGGAACAAAGTCTTTGTTAAGACATATTATACGGGTTCAAATTTAATGGGTTTGCTAAGTTTAATTATAGAGGTCCCATAGCTACCTTCCGGCTTCATTATTAGATCAGCTCCATTGCATAGATCTTGTATAGACAAACGAATTGACCCCAAACCCGACGAAGTTTCTTTGTTCCCATTGCTGTCTTGCTGTTTATCATCGGATTAGCTCCATCCCATTATATTGTCATCTCATTTATATGTGTATGAAAAATTTCCGGTTAAACAAAACGTGTGAAATGGGACAAATTCAGCTTGCGAGAATTGACTTCTGTCCCTCGCTTTCTGTTCACGACTAACTGTGCTCTAATATGTAAATAGCTTTTGATACCAGGTTTATTATACTCTTTGATCTTATATAACTATACTTTTTGGAATACTATATTTGTACATATTGAAATAGATTATAAAATAAAAATAATTAAATGTCAGTGTTCTAAAGACAAGCGGTCGTATCATTTACATAGTTTTGGTGTCAGTAATAAAAAAGGAAAAATGCCTCTAACAAGATCAAAAAAGCTCGCCACATCAGCGGCAGTACAACAGCCCACTGAGAAGCAAGTGCAAATTTTTTCGGAGGATGGAGCCCCTACTAATTCTGCCTTTGAGGAGGCGGGTCCGTCCACTAAGCGCCGAGAATCTTCACCAAGCACAAGTTCAGGTACTAATTCCAAAAGTAGTTACACTGCCCGTTCGCAAAACAGCACACTAAGAGCACAAATTTTAGCAACCAAGGCAGAACATGCACGCCGTCTTGCTGAAGCCGAAACGGAACGCGAACGTGCGTTAGCGGAACGCGAACGAGAACGAGAGCGTGCTGTTGCGGATTTGGAGCTTCAGGCACAATTAGCTGCCATAGAAGCTGCTTCGTCGCAAAGAACAAGCGGATCTCGCGGATCGCGCGGTTCCAATTCTCAGCGCGTCAACAATTGGTTAGCTAATTCTATCAATAATGCTCATCATAGTAAAGTTCATTCGTTGGTTGACAGGGAGGAGAAAATAGAACCATTGTTCTCATATATAAGATCGCAGCCATCGCCGCGATCGGCGCCACCCGCCACAGCGGTTGTAGACGCCCCTACAAAACTCCCGATCCCTGCTCGCTTGCACCCGACATTAGTTGCGCCAGCTGAACCAACTCCACAACATACACTCGCTACAGGCACACTTAATAAAAAAAGTGATTGTTGTTATAACAAAAATAAAGAAATCGGTAGTAATGTAGGTACACAATTTGATCAGCTGGCCAACGCTATTACTAACCTAGGAAAGAAGACTACAAAGGTATGTGATATTACTAAATTTGATGGACGTGTCTCGGACTGGCTTCTTTTTAAAAATTCTTATGATCAGTCCAAGACGCACTTCCCTCCCAGCGAAAACATTGCAAGGCTCGCATCAGCGCTAAGTGGGTCTGCGAGAGAGGCTGTAGCAGGTCGTTTAATGGTCGCTGACGACCCAGATCAAATCATTGCGGCATTGGAGAATCGATTCGCGCAGCCAGAGGTCATCGTTCTTCATCAGCTTTCCCTAGTAAGAACTCTACCTAAGTTGAACCTATATGAAAATACTCGCGATCTCAATATATTTGCCTGTCGTATTAGAAATTGCATCGAAGTTATCCGGTTACTTAAACTACCCGAGTATCTCGCGTCGCCTGAAATTTGTAATTCTATAATTGGTAAATTAACTCCTCTCCTCAGGTCTAGATGGATTGATTTTGCCGCTGCAAAAGCCGACTCTGGTAAATTCAAGTTGGAAAATCTAGCCGATTTCCTAGACAACGAG